>OX459198.1:2818750-5637500 GCA_949775195.1 Diarsia dahlii
ACCTTATCACATCGGTTGAAAAAAAAAAGTAAATTGGCGGTAACCACAATGATTTTTACAATATTTACAAGTTGCTGTTTCATTTCCTCGCAATCGAAGTGAAAAGTAGAGTGTAAAACTCGTCCATAAAACCCATTTTACTCTCTACTATAAATTCATCCTCGCTCGCAAGCTCGCATCGGATGGATAAACGTCTCGCGCAAAATGATGCGTTTTATATGCACTTGGTGTACAATCTACTATTTCTATTAGGCTAATTCAATGTTAAGGATTGAAACTATATAATGTAAAAATTTAGCTTTAAAATAAAACAAAAGAAAAGCAAGTAAAAAAAAATTTAAAGAAAAAAGTAAAAGGAAAAACAACTGGCAGTGCAAGTCGGACTTGCGCATGAAGGGTTCCGTACTTAGACTTCGTATAGGTTTTCCTGTAATGTAGGTGTTTCTGTATTTTTTTGAGAATTTTAGGTTCAGTAGTTTCGGAGATAAGGGGGGGGGGGAATGGTCGGACAGACAGACAGAAAGACAGACAGACACACGAGTGATCCTATATGGGTTCCGTTTTTTCCTTTTGAGGTACGGAACCCTAAAAAGAAAGAAAGTACCTATGTAAGTTTTAATGTAGGCGATCTTCTAGTACCTAATTCGATTATGAAAATTCATAAGTAAGGTAAGCATAGACACTTATTCTATTAAATAAGATTAATGTAGTTTTTTTTTTGTAGTTAATTAAGTTTTTTTGCGATGTGAATATTTAAAACGCAAACCATAGTTTTGTCTAAAATAAACAATAATAACCCAAATACTACCTAAGTGGCCGGTCTCAGAAATGATTTATTGCTGAAGTTTGTGAATTACCTTCAAAGGAAGGAAACAGTTTAATTAAAGTCTAAGTTATCCAATACTCAGAAAGGTACTCAAATCTGGGCTAAGGCGTGCGATTTCATATTGAGAACTCGAGGTTTTCATATTCAAATAATTTATAGGTACTACGAACGCCATCTAGTGGCGCTACAAGAAAACTCAGCATTTTCTTTGTAGATACAGTAATTGATCGATTTACTGCAAATATTATTATAATTATCCGTCTGTGGATATCCAATGCAGAGACCGTCTTAAAATATGGTTGAAGATCAAAAAAATTCTTTGGTCAGCCAGGACATATTCTAAAGGCATAGATATATTTTTTAATTTACTTATACATATATTTTTTACATAATATATTTATTTTTATTGAAGCGATTAATCTTTATTAACATGTTATTTGTTTTTGCTAATGTAAGGAATTTTAATTCTATAAACTGAATTTTATTTTATTTTTGTTGTGTTAGTTTTAAATCAAATTTTGAAACAATGTAAAAATTAAAAAAAAAAACATTAATAAATGGCATGATACAATATGATAAAGTTAATTTTCGAGGTCACCTTATCGACTAAAGATGACGCATCATTCAATATAGGTAGGTTATATTCTAGGTACACCAAACTATCTTTTACATCAAAATGAACCGATACTTTAATTATAAACATTACGCAAATCAATGAACTGTACACCAATGACCTTCCAGAGATAAAGTTTTTATTGGCTCCAAACATTCTAAGAACTGATTCCTAGAATTAAAATATCACGGGTTTGGCGATAACCTTTATAACACTAAAGCTGAGGACACACTGTGTGCTATGCTAACATAGCTCAGCTAATGAAAGTGTCACGAAAGATTATTTTCATATTTCCAGTCGCTCGGATTTACCTAGGTTTGTCTGTGGATTGGTGATCAACTAAAAGTGTGCCTCCAAAAAAACGTCTAGCCGTTGGTACCGACTGTGATTTGTAAATCTTTCACAGTCGTTACAGGTAGTCAGTGGCCCGAAGGTCTGATAACCAAGGGGTATCATAGTAGGTACCCAGTGGATATAATATAACCTTACTGGATTATGGACGTCAGATAGGTGGAGAGTCGCTCCATGGAAAATACTGGTATTCAGCTGCTTCCGTTACACTGAAAGCCTATTCCAACATATGTAGTTGGGAAAGGGCTAGGCCGATGATGATTCGAAGATCATTTCTCCTGCCCTTCTCGCAATTTATGTTTAGTGTGAACCAAAATATCAGCTCTTATCTATAGCTAAATATCTTGCAGCTACATGAGCTCAGTTAAGTTAGTTATTCCCGCAGTGTGACCTACGCTTAAAATCCCGTCACACACTCTTGTTATTTACATGCTCGGGTGAGACCGGCCTTTAGGGGTTACGACATTTTAGTTAATGAGGACTTTGAAGGGTGAAATTATGGAATAACATCAAACATGATCGGGTGTGCAGTATTACATATTTGCAGGTAAAGGAAATGTAAGTAATCTTCGGTTGAGGTCCCGGGTCGGTTCTTAACTCGGATCATTACCCAACCTGGGGATCGGGTGTTATTAGGTTTTAACGAAATACCCTCTGACCGAATTTCTCAGTACAAGTTTGATGGGAATAGGCTATCCGACTTTGCATGGGACTTAAACTTAACCGACGAAATGCGGGTATACTATACCGTACGGTAACTCTGCCTAACCCTTCAGGGGTTATAGGTGTGGCTGCGGGTTGTTCTAAAGAAATACCGTGGCCTCGACACTAAGGGCGAAGAAGGAACATGGGTGGCTTTTAGTCAGTAGAAGTCTGACACTCCCTACCGCTCTGTTAAGAGCGAGAGGAGTTTCCCACCCCTCATAAAAAAGTGAGTACAGGTGTAATATTAAGGCTTCATATGCGAAGCACAACTAAGCAAGGCTACTATGGCTTTATCATAACCCGAATTTTCTTCGACGACCTCAAATGTGCCTGGGACAGACTGCGTTGGACAGGCGGAGCGAAGAGAGTGTTGTGGCGCTATTTACAACATTTTAACTATGTTTCAATTATTAACATTGCCAACTTATAACACAAAATTGTACCACAGTGTTGCCAATGATAATATTTTAAAGGTATTTAATTAAATGAAGTAAACGGGCATCGCTTGGAACTTGAAAGTGGTCTGTAATTTTCTTATTTGATGCTCCGGACCAAAAAAGTTCTCGTAAAATGATATAACTACACATAAATCATATTCGTAAAAGAGAAAAGTAGTTCAAAGTCTCGTATTTCTGAAAGTAAAATCTAGATTACAATATTATACAAGAACTACAAAACTAGTTTTAGTTTAGCTGAAAACTTTAATGGAAAACTAATATTATAAGAAACGAAACTAAAATCACTATGATAGGAATATCTTCATGTCCTCGTCTTTAGTTTAATCAGATGGCACACGTTCCATTTTACTTTAAACCTTTTAACAACTAGTTAAGGTGGAGACTCGTTTGACGATTCGTTCGATTTGACGTTCTGGCATGTAGATATGAAATTTCAGCACACAGTTATTAAAGTTTTGGTAGTCATTGCCTTAAGTTGGGCAAGTGTGGGCGGCTGCAAGCAAACACGACCATGTCTTCAGAACTATAAGTATGTTATTTATGAAGACCAATAGAAGATGACTAGGTTTAATATTAATTCTAGGGGATTTATACGTGCTGGCTGCAGATTTAAAGCATTGCGGCCCGGTTGGCGCTTTATTTAAGCGATGAGCTGCTGCGTTGCATAATTCGGGTTCGATTCCCAAACAGAACAAATATGTATACGGCCTACAGGGAGTTGTTCTGGGTCTAGCTGTTTGTATATGTGAGTTTAAAATGCAAGTAAAAAATCAAGGTTTATTTAAAAACGATACTGGAATTCCTGACAGCTAAACCTATTAGCATTTTGCCCAACCCGGGAATCAAACCCAGGACCCTGTGCTCAGCAGTCGCGCTTGCGATCACTCGACCAACGAGACGTTGAGACTAAATGGTTCGTAATTCACCAAGCTCGAGCTCATTGCAGGTTCGATGTTTGATTTAATAATTATATCGGTGACAGTGGTCATCGTACGAGGAGCTCGTGGCCACTATTTTTATTACATACCAAGCTGCCGCCGTGCCACGATAAGCCGTTGGCTGTCATTTATACATTACTGACAGTCGCACAGTGTTTTATGAAGCCCGATTTTCGGACATCCCCTTTTTATTGCAAACCTTACAGAAATGATCTTTTAAATGCAAGTTTTTGTATCCCTATTTAGCTACCATTTTTTTTTTATTTCTTCTGAGTTCCATGGATTTGGGATGTCAAAATTATGTGGTGTAATAGGGAAGTAAATAGAATTATTTCTATATAAATAACTTTTCTCGAAACGGCGGAATTTTCGAGAAAATTAAGAAAAACTAAAAACCGAAAAACCCGTATAAATCTCGATCTAACAATGGTGCGAGGTTCATTTATGGACTAAAATACTCGGCATAAGATGCGCCATCAATTTACCTCATATTATTATTTCGTATCACATCTAGTTTAATCGTAATTAATGTTTTTCTTAATACCAGGGTGCAAAAATAGCGATTATCAAAAAATTATCAATCAGAAACTAGACTTGGTAGCTAAATGGGGATACAAAAACTTGCATTTAAAAGATCATTTCTGTGAGGTTTTGCAATAAAAAGGGGATGTCCGAAAATTGGGCTTCATAAAATACTGAGTCGTAACAAGTGGCCCGAAACTCTGAAAACGTGTCCTACAAAGGGGTATCATACAACCCAGTATTAACTGGGTTGTGGAGGTCAGATAGGCAGTCGTTTCATGTAAAATACTGTTATTTTGCTGCATCCGCTCAGACTATAAGTCGACCCAAACATAGTTGGAAAAGGTTAGGCCCATGATGATGACAGTGTTCAACTGTTCATCGATTGACAGCGAATTAAAATTTACGATCGGTTCCATGCTGTTTTACCTTGAACTCTTTTTTTTAATGAATCATTTATTTGAATGCATCAAGAGCGTTTTTGTACTACTTACTACGAACGCGGTTTTCCTCATTTAATGCTAAGTGTTTACTTGTATTAACTTCTTAGTATTCTGTGTAATGATTGCTTACGAATAATTCTACGAGTTATCGCAGTGACATTAACGGAAGGGACATACGGTGTTATAAGATGACCAACAAATTCAAAGTCAGTATAAAATTGTTAAAATAACCAATAGGCTTAAACATGACTATACTCCATTTACTATAAGATTAGAATTTTAAGTTAACCGTTTTTACAGCCCGTTCAACCGATTGTGAACTCTATTACGTTGACAGCAAGACAAAATGAAGCTGCAGTAAACAGTCAGTATTGTAACATTCTTTTTGCTTTTAATGCCATCCTTATGCCTACGGCATAGAAGTCAAAATCGGTTGAACGGACTGTAAAAACGGTCAACTTAAAATTCTAATCTTATAGTAAACTAGCTGATGCCCGCGGCTTCGTCCGCGTGAATGTCGGTTACCGCGACCGATGTCGGTTATCGCGACCAAAAGTAATCTCTTCATCCCTCCCTTTCAACCCTTTTTTCGCACCAAAGGTGAACGCGCACCCAATAGATGGCGCTGTATGTCCGAAATAAATTTTATTTTTTATTTTATTTTTTGTAATAAAAACTATCCTATGTCCTTTCTCAAGTTCCAAACTATGTCTGTACCAAATTTCACACAAATCGGTTCTGTAGTTTAGGCGTGAAGCAAAGACAGACAGACAGACAGAAAGACAGACAGAGTTACTTTCGCATTTATAATATTAGTTAGGAAGTTAGGATTAGGATAGTTAGGATGGAGTATAGCACAATGTGTGTGTTCCATGAGGTACACCTCTGCATAACCTCCTGGGGGTAACGGGCGTGATGTTATTATGTGTGTAAAGTCGTTCTGCTTTTGTCAATTGTTTAAAGATGTCTGACACGGAATAATTAGAAAAATTACTATGTTTAATATTTTAAACCATTATCTGTGGTGTGTGGTGATAAACTGCATTAAAATAATGTGTTAATCGTGATTAGTATTTACCATATATATTCGTATTCTACCACACGTTTTTTGGAGATAAAAACATTTTAACTCTGAGACACCAAAACAGTTTACATTTCGTTAAAATTAAATAGAATTCTTACCACGCATTAAAGGCCGAAGCGAATGGATAAACGTGGTTTTAAAGTTTCTGATATGAAAAAAAAACAAGCAACTATGTAAATATTTAAACCATCCTGTTAGGTTTTAATACAAAAAAATGTACCTTTAAAGTTCTTAAGCTTTTTAAGACATTTGTGATTTTACCTCAACAAAGTTCGGTTGTCCATCCGTCTCGTCCGTGTATCACAATAGTATTTATGTCATTCAATTATTATTGCGATAATCACAGTAAGTGACATTTACTAAACGTTTGTGTCTACTAGTGTAAAAAATGTTTTATTGTGTGTTATTAATTGGTGAGTTATATTATATTTTAATGTGTGTTTAACCTGGATTTTGTGAAATTAAATTAGAATTTACAATATGTGCGTAGTATTTATTATAAAAACAAATGAATGGTCTATGACGTGATTTATACTTAGTTTTTTTTATTGGTTTTTTTGTGTAGTGTGTTCTGTCAGTTATAATACTCTTTGATAGCGTAACATTGTTGTGACTAGAATTATTATTTCAGTATTGTTATATTTGTGTGCTTTTATTAAATAACGGTTATTATACACAAACTTTTTAAAATAAGATAAAAACTGATAAAGAATGTCATGACCTAGTAAGATAGACACAAAATGCGCAATATGCGCGGGAAATGTTGTTGCCTGTATTATTACAATTTCTGTATTTCTTCCTTCTTGTTTGCTGTCCATAATAAATACAACACAATAATCCGTTAGCAAGGAGCATCAAACAGATAAAAGATACATAAACAATACTACTGACAATTAAAAGCTTACTAAGCTATTCACAAACGTAGCTTCCTCTCTATTATCATGACTAAAGCTAAGCACTCCAACAAATAATTTGTTAAGATCTCAATGATCAGAATTTCATAACTTTTGATTTCACTTCCAATGAGATATTCGGTGCGAGTAGGGCTACCATTCAAATCCGGACCTATCATAACATCAAACATGTAATTCCTGTTAAGCGAAGGTGTACTTATAAATAAGGTCCCATTAAAATAGGTGGACAAAATTTCAGAAATCATTCAGACCACCAAAATAAGGACGATGGTAAAAAAAATTATAAGAAAAACGCATTTAAGTACCTACTCATAAAGGATGAGTTTGTTCTAGAGTACCGGCAATTTATTATTTTAAGTAAAAAAAAACATTTTATTTTACGTTTTTATTGTTTAGATATGTTTGGTTAGACCTACTGAACGCTGTGTTAAAATTTGTCCACCTATTTTAATGGGACCTTATAGTACTAGTTTTATTAAGGCGCAGATAAGAGGGACACCGTAAAAACGACCTGCTTTTCGTTGCAGTGTTAGCCGTATTGCTACTTATTACAATTCCAAAAAAATACAGTGTATAGTAAAAGACTTATGCAAAAATATTTTCTAAAATTAATCAAGAACCTCGAAAAAAAATCACAAAATCACAAAAAAATCACACGAAAAAACTTTTTCGTCTCGAAATGCTCAATATTTTGAGCGACAACTGTTATTTTTTTTTTACTATCAGAAAGGAAATTTAACCAACTAAAGACATATGTAAAAATATTTGAACATTATAGCGTATTTTTTTTTTAATAAATTAAATCTGCGAACTATCGTTCATATTGGCAGTCACGAGAATCAAACGCATCCCCATTTTCAACCACAACCACAATTTATTTGTTTAGACGATGAGTTAAACGCGCGCTTAAGGGCGCGGGCAGTTAATGTCGCCTTATGTCCCATGTAAAAGGGGATAAGCATATTGCTAACAACCGGGAAGAAATCCAGACTCCGCGGCTGCTACTGAGCAATTCCTGATGGAAAACCCAATCACAGTTTGCCAAACCCAGGAATCGAACCCAGGACCTCATGCACAGTACCTAGTCGCACCTTAAATTGGGACAAGCCCGCCACACTATTCCCAAACCACTGTAACTCGTGTTAGCCAGAATCAACAGTGGCGACCACAAGAAAAGCGCCGAGACAGTGAAGCTCGACGAAGTACCAGAGAAACGATTTAACTGTCTTGGATCCCGCAACGAAATTAATCAAAAAATAATAGTGGAGAAGTAACCACTTAACAAACGAGGCAGTCAACCGGACCGATTGTAGTTCGGATTTGTCCGGACATGTTACACTCTTTAGTCATCTATCCGGACATAGACTGGATTTATCACTTTTCCAAACTACTAAACATAAAACGATTTTTTAGGAAATAAAAAAGTGAATGTATCGAATATAAAAAGAAGCAAATTGTCCGGAGTTTTTAGAAATGTTCGAACTTTTAACAGATTTTCTCTCTACAGAAATTTCCAAATTTCTTAATGGTAACCCTAGATCCGCAGTCCAAAAGCCCTCGTATTAATATTAATGGCTTTGCTTATGAAGCTCATTGCCATTCAGGAATCTTCTATTTTCTATCAACAATTCTCCTAAGTTGAACAAAACATTGACTTACGAGTTTTATGACTGTTTTCATTGTAAGTAAGAAATGTTTTATCTTCAGCTACTTTATGATCAGAATAGAAACTCTAAGTAGGATCTTGAGAGCTATTTTTGTTTCTTTGAATTTTTATAATGTTAAGTGTTCAGTCACAAGCAATAATGTGTTCAAAATTGGCAAAGTTATAACGATAGCGAAAATTGCTTCTAGACGTTGCGGCGTTGCGAAGATTATACATATTGGTGCTCCTGACTGTACAGCCAGGAACACTGATATTTTTTTATCATCATAGTCATTTTTCTACCCTTATTCCAATATTTTTGGGTTGATGTAGCATGTGTTCATCCATACTAATCTATTGATCTTCATCTCATACATCACCCCTTCTCTTGACCAGTCCTTCTATTATTTCCTACTCTTATAGCCAACTTGACACTCAACCTCCTCCACATTGGACCCAAAAAAATACATTGTTCATAATTAAATTTACCGTTACGATAAGATTGCTGTGAGATCCTACTGTCAGAACTTAGAGAATGTTAAAACACGTATTTCTTTTCCTTTAAAATTTGTTCCCTATATTTTCCAGCATTATCCCTGGTAGGCTACTCATCATGTGGCACCCCTACCGTCGGCTCCTGTCCCCCAACGCTGCCAGTAGACATATGTGATGCAGGATGTGGACCTGAGACTCCTTGCACCAATGAGAAGCAGCTGTGTTGCCCCACGGCTTGTGGAGGAGCCATGTGTGTCGATGCTGTGTCGCAGAGGCATTTTGTGGACCTTGGTTAGTAAGCTACATCACTAGTACCCTATTGTCTACAAAAGGGTGATCAGACTTTTAGCCTTCAGGGGTACCTAGTCTGGGGCCTTAAAGACTAAGCAATCAGTCTTACTAAGGGGTATAGATAGTATTAGCCAACAACGTATTGTGGAGGTCAGATAAGCAGGCGCCCCATGTAAAATACTGGTACATTGCAACTACGGGTTAGACTGGGGTTCAGAGACTCCTTGGACCGATGAGTATCAGCTGTGCTGTCTTACCATTTGTGGAATAACCATGTGTTACAACAATTTCGTATGCCTTTCTGAGAAGAGCAGACAAAATTGTTGCCCTCTTCGTATTCTTCGTTAAAACCTGGATGAAGTAAGCATATGACTGTGGATAATGGTACAAATAAGCAGGTACAAGCGAAGAAAGGTCTTTACCCAGCAGCTCCAGAAGTCAGGTTGTTGATGATGATGATGATGAATGTGTGATAAAACAGCATAACGGCCAGCGCAATATTAGAAACAAAAAAATTACGTTTAGTTGATGAATCATTGCAATTGTTTGTGCTGAATATACCTTGAGTTTGTTCTATCACATTTTTTTTCTCAGCTAAACCACAGGTAAATGGGTAAACCACAGGTAAAACCTTAGGTAATTTCATCGATCATAAAGTGCAGATTCCTATTCCAAAAAATGATGTTAGATTCTCATGTTTTATAGAACTAACAATAGGGATGGGTTCTGACTTAAAAAATATGATTCTGTTTAGTTAGTCAGTTAGATTATCAAAAAATATTGGATACGTGTTTTTTGTTTTATCAAATTAATGAAAATTGACGAAAATAAAACGCGTCAAAGATCAGGAGAGCTTTTGAAGTTACTACGTGGTAAAAATTGTAGTGCGATGTGGCGTCACATAAGTTTTCGAAGCACTGTATCGTCTTAAATTTTTATTACGTGAAAAAAGAAAAAATACGTGTACAAAATTTTGCGGAAATCTATCTGACGGACTATTTAGATTTTTTTTGTCAACTACCCTGTTCAATCATACTAACCCCCTACTTATTAAAATTCCAGTGAAGCCCGGTCTCTGCCCGGAGTACCCCCGCGGACCCTGGGTGTGTTCCCACACCTGTACCAGCGACTCCGACTGTCCCCGCGCCCTCAAGTGCTGCCCCAACCGATGTGGTGCCCAGGCTTGCCAGAAACCTGATCAGGAACTACCTCCTGGAGGTAACCCTGTTTAAAGAAATAAAGGTTTTGAAGTATTTTAGAAGTGTCTTTTTAATCACCAAGATCCGCTTATTTATGAAAATTTATTTTTTTAAAGGTCATGTTTATAGCTTCGACATCCTTTCTAAGTTGTGTTAACTTTAGGCCCGATTTATTTTAAGTTATTATTAGATACATAGAGAGCAGTGGTGGCCCAGCGAGAGCAGTGGTGGCCCAGTGGCGGCGGCCCCGACTTACAAACAGTGAGTCGTGGGTTCGAACCCCGTCAGGCGCATTACTTTGTGAAATTTATTTCATCACCACTGCTCTCAAAACGGTGAAGGAAAACATCGTGAGGAAACCGGCATGTCTTAGAACCAAAAAAAATTCGAAGACATGTGACATTTTAGACATTTAGACATTTTAGACATTTTAGACACATGACTGGCCTGTTGGTCTAGTGGTTAGTGACCCTAACTGCTATGCCGGAGGTCGTGGGTTCGATTCCCACCCAGGACAAATGTTTGTGTGATGAGCACGATCATTTGTTCTGTGTCTGGGTGTAATTTATCTATTATATGTATGTATTTAGAAATATATAAGTATGTTTATCAGTTGTCTAGTACCCATAACACAAGCTCTGCTTAGCTTGGGACTAGATGGCGTTGTGTGATAGTTGTGGAATATTATTATTATTATTATTATTTACCAATCCGCACTGGGCCCGCGTGGTAGATTATAGCCCATTCCCTCTCAAAAAGAGAGGAGGCCTGTGTCCCAGCAGTGGGAACATTAATAGGCTGTTGATGATGATGATGATGTTGAACTTTAGGCCCGATTTTTTTTAAGTTATTACTAGATATCCACAATACGTTACAAACGCTGTGAATCACTAGACACTCACCGTAATCGGGCTGGCAGTGATAGCCTAGTGGTGTGATCGTCACGTCTGACTGAGAAGTCCTAATTCTCTAGTTGGATCGTAAGACACGTACTACCTCTGATTTTTCGAATTCATGTGCGTATTGTTAAATTTTCACATGCATCGGTGAAGGAAAACATCGTATGGAAACCACCATATCAAAAATCAAAATCATCAAAATCAAAACATTTATTTCAAGTAGGCCAGTTACAGGCACTTCCAGTTACAGGCACTTTTGAATAGTCGAATTAAACTAACTGCGGCACTCAGAGATATCCAACGATTACTCAAGCCGCCAGCAAAGGCCTGACATACTTTTGTATGACAAAACTGCCAAAAACCTTTACCAAGCGACGGCCCAAGCAACCACTGAAGCTCTCCGAGTGCGGCAGTAAACTACTAAACTAATGAAGCTAAATAAACTAAGCTACAGTGCCAGTCACAAGGCATAATAACTCGTGAGTGTACTGTAGTTGCCAATTCCAAATCGTTGGTCTCATGAGAAGAATGGCAAGAAACTTCATGGACACTCTTTTAAAATCGTTTGGGTTTACAATATGTTCAAGGTTCAGACATAATCTTGGTATAATACACACATGAAGACTATGCATCTACACACGACTATCGCATCGTCACACCACCTTCGCAGCGGTCTACCTTGACGGTGATTTTCTCTAACATAACATCTGCATTGTTTTACAACTATTAAACCAAGACAATAAAACAGATTTTGATTTTGATTTTTCAGCTTTTTTTTTTCGGGTTTATAGTATTAATAGTAATGTCAGTGACCATGTCAGTTTAAAAACTTAGATTTTACATACACCTAAAAATTGAATCAAATGTGAACCTTGCTATTTTCTTATAACCACCTATGTTTATCATTTTCTAGGGTCTTAATTTTCTTGTCTAGTAAATCGTTTCGTTATTGGAAGGTTAAGTGTTACTAATATTCTTGCTAAACTCTTCAACTAAGCTAACTAAACTTGTGCAAGTTTCACCGACTTACCGTTAGTTAAGTCATGATGTATCGATATTGTAGTGTTAATAGTAGTAGGAGTGTTCAGTGTTTCTGGTTAATGGATACAATTATACCCATGATTTTTTATTTTATTTTTAATTTAAAAAAAAAACTAAATGATTAAAAATAAATCAAGAAAATATATTCCGTGGTGTTTGAAAATTTAAATAAGCTGTCGATAGTCTATTAACTTTTGACGATTATTTGGCACCACTTTTCTTTGTATGTTAATTACAAAAAAAAATCTTACTGCATGGCGGAACACAGCATGAGTAAATGCTCATTTCATCATTCACAGGCTGAAGGATTTCGTAGCACCGTAGCACCCTGCTACGGTTTCCGCGTAGCTACGGCCTACGACCGCGTAGCTAATCTACTTCATAATTCCTCCTTGTACAGTCTCAAGCACTAATAATGTATTCACTTAGGAAGAGATTTTCTCGCGGAATAACTAATACAACTTTGATTAAAGATCTATTTCATAATACCCCTATTATGAAATAATCTTTGGACTTAAAAAAAACTAATTAGTCCGTCAGATAGATTTCCAAAAAATATTAACCACGTATTTTTTCTTTTTTCACGTAAACAAAAAATGAAGACGATAAAGTTCTTCGAAAACTCATGTGACGTCATATGATAGTACATTTTGTACCTTCAAGTGACGTTTCAAGCCCCACTCCATGATCTTTGACGCGCTTTATCTTCGTCAATTTTTATTGATTTGATAAAACAAAAAACACGTATCCAATATTTTTCGATAATCTAACTGACGGACTAAACAGAATCATATTTTTTTGAGTCAGTCCGATCCCCTATTGTATGGGAACCAAAATAGTATGTTCGTAACTACTTAAAATTGTAATCAAGAGATTAGGAAAAAAAAATTTTTAAAAGTCACTACGTGTATACATGTTAATGCTCTTGACTGTACTTCACATTTTCAATTTCACTCTAATGCGTTCTTGTAAAATATGAAAATTGTTTTTCCGACATTACAAATGTGAATGTTTTATTTGAATTTATGATTTAACAGTGTAGTAATGCAGTCGCGTTTGTTTTGGTTTAGAATTATCAAAGTAGAGGAAGACCAAAAAGCGATGGATGGAAGAAGAAGACATACTGCGCCATCCACAAATTAATTGGGATAACGGTAAGAGAATGATTTTTATTTGAATGATTTTTTTTGTTTTTTATTTGATACTAGCTCATGCCCGTGATAGAATAGCCTTATGTATATAAGAATATAGCATCAAATTAATAATCATCGTAAATAAATATCTTTAGAACAGTAAGGTTCTTATTCCGAATAAACCTACATTGTCCTAATAATATTTTATAGCCCGAAGTATTTTATAGAAGTAGTTATTATTGTGGCTTAAAAGACTTGGTTTCCGAACCGAAGATAGCTTTGTGGTATTTAAATAGTTAAATCAAATTAAATGTTTATTTACGATGATTATTAATTTGATGCTATATTCTTATATACATAAGGCTATTCTATCACCCGCGGCTTCACCCGCGTGGATGTCGTTCAAATTATATACTAAAACCTTCCTCTTGAATCACTCTATCTATTAAAAAAAACCGCATCAAAATCCGTTGCGTAGTTTTAAAGATTTAAGCATACAGACAAACAAACAGACAAAAATAGCGACTTTGTTTTATACTATGTAAGGATTAATGTTTTACCCAGAAATGAGACAGAATAGGCTAATTAAGAAAATAATATTTTATTTATGCTTCATGTAAGCAACACTGCAACATATTACTTTCTTAGTTTCCTACTTTTATATGGAACGAAATGACTCGAATTACACAAATCTTCGCGTCTCATGCCTGAGATACCTTTATATGACATTGACGGGTAGGGAAAGATATTTTATTTTTTGTCATACATATGAGAATGATACTACCGTTTATATTGCTACCGCAACCACATATCAACAGTTATACATACAACTATAAAGGGAGATAATAAATACTTATACATTAATTTTTATAAATAAAATACTCTAATTAGTGCACCCTTAATGACACCCGCATCTATCGCAGTCATAAATTTTTGGTACTTTATGACGAGTTTTCAAAATTATTTTCGTTAAAATCTATATAAATATAAAAAGAGAAGTCCTGACTGACTGACTCATCAACGCCCTGCCTAAACCCCTAGACCTAGAAAGCTGAAATTTTGCACAGAGGTTCCCTTTATAATGTAGACAAGGAATAAGAAAGGATTTTTCGAAATTCAACCCCTAAGGGATTTAAATAGGGGATGAAAGTTTGTATGGAAAATCGTCATTTTCACGCGGGCGAAGCCGCTGTCAAAAGCTAGTTTACTATAATTATAATATAACAACTGCCTTGTTGGTCGAAACGTCAAGCGCTGCTACTGAGCATGCGGTCTTGCGTTCGATTCCCGGGCAAAGTGTTATTGGGATCAGGTATTAAGAATTTTCTCAATAACAGCCACGGTGTCTGAATTTGCGCTAGGTTGATGGCAATAGGCTCATCAATCACATAAGACTTAAACATCGAAATGTAATCTACACTAATATTATAAAGAGGAAAGATTTGTACTTATTTTTGTATGTTTGTATGTTTGTAATGAATAGGCTCAAAAAGTACTGGGCCGATTTCAAAAATTCTTTCACCCTTGGAAAGCTACATTCACCCTGAGTAACATAGGCTACTTTTTATCCCTGTATTCCCACGGGAACGGGATCTACGCGGGTGAAACCGCGGGACGTCCGCTAGTATACTATAATTAGCTTTTGCCAGCGGCTTCGCCCCTTATTCCTTGTCTACACTATAAAGGGAACCTCTGTGCAAAATTTCAGCTTTCTAGGTCCAAGAGTTTGGGCTGGGCGTTGATGAGTCAGTCAGTCAGTCAGTCAGTCCGGACTTCTCTTTTTATTTATATAGATTGACTACACCTCTATAAAACTCTTCAGGAGTTACAGTGCCACGGTTTATAAATAAAGCATAATATAATACGCAGACTGCAGGACCCAGGCTCAACAGTAACTGCAAACAGCGATTGTGAAATGCGTATTAATGAATTGTTCAAAAATAATTCAATTACACTATGAAGTACAATATAATGTATGTTTCAGTGATGATAAGACCCTTTAAACTTAATGCTGTTAAATCAATAAATTATAACGAATGAGCAAAAATGAGTGTTGAAATATTTTTTGTTTTATTTCGGTTCGCTCATCCAAATTGCAATAAAAGTAAATTATTTTTTCTGCCCAGTACACTTTTTGTGAAGGCAAAAGTATACTGATAATTTAATTTGTGAACAGTAACCAATGTGAGAAATCAATGGCTTGTACGCGAATCTGAAAACCATAATGACTTCTTCTAGTTAGAAGAATTACGTATATGTCACCCGCCAATCTTAACCAATTTCTTAAGCAGAGTTTGGTCTCTGTTCCGACAAATTTCTTGGAAAAAGAAATGTACACCTGATTCAAATAAAACAGGTCCAAAGACATTTACATACACACATTTTTAATACAAGCGTGTCGAAGTCGAAGAAGACGCTCTACTTTGTCAATTTGTGTTCTATTTCCATAGATATAAAACTAAAGATAGGGTCGTCCGAACATTTTGCTCGATGCGTTCCCCATATAGAGAAACACTGACGCCATCTTTATGAACTACTCAGGCTGCTCGTAAACGTAACCTTGTATGAGCGGCGTGGCGTGGTATTATCGAGGTATAAAGAAATTAAATAAAGCTTTCAATTTAAAAAAAAAAAGTATGTTTATTGCAGTTTTTTTATACATATTAATAATAATAATAACATTTTTATTGGCCTTCGAATAAAACTATTATATAATTAAATCTTTTCATTTCATCGGCTACAAGCCTACAACGCACGCCGCTGCAAAGTTATGTCGTACAGCCGTACGGCGCGTGGGGGCGGGGCCTTTTTTTTTTTTTTTTTTTTTTGGTGGGTGGAAAATCATCGAATGACCCCCCCCCGCTCTTGGGCAGAGCGAAGGGGAGTGTCAGACTTCTACTGACTAAAAACCGAACCCATGTTCCTTCTTTGCCCTTGCGCCGAGGCCACGTAATCTAGTACAAAAATCCGCGGCCCCGACGGGCGTCGGCCCTTGCGGGCTCCTCCTTGCTGACATCTCTTTGAGGCGCGCGTGGAACACGAACGCGCCGCCGACACGGTCTGTTGCCGTCATGACGACGGCCGGACGGCGAGATAGCCCATTACTCCCCGTCCACAGGCCCGCGTCTACGGTGGCCGGAAGCCATGTGGCGGGGCCTCGCGTCGTCTTTGCCAAACGTCAAGACAAATAAGTTGGGATGAAAACTGTTATAAATAATGTTTTATGTTGATTTACTGACATATTTTTGACTTACCGGTGGTATGAAATGTTATAATTTTTTTTGTTGTGCTTTGCGTCGTAGTTCACGTAACCTTTCACTACACAACTTGGCATTTTCACTTTTAAAATTTACGGACGCACCCGAAGATAGCCGATCGTGAACTAAATCACTTCGGTTTAGTCAAGACCTTTTTGGGACCATGTTCGAGGCGTCATTTTATCATGCGGTCCGCCCAGTCCTTACGCAGTAATATATAAGTCAATGTCTATTTCATTATTATTTTTTTGTACTGTTTACTAATCCTTATTACTGTATTTTTGCTTTTGCTTTTTAAAAATATTGTCTACTTGTGAAAACCTGTGATTGGCCATATTGTTTTATCAACCAAACTATTGTGTCAACCTAACTGTAAGTTTTCCAAAAATAAAAAAATACACTCAAACACAAACAAAAGAAGATGCCCAATGACCCATATTTTCATCTGGGCCACTAAAATACCTCCAAAGAGTTGCCAGCTACAAAATTAATAATCCACCCGGTGCCATTGACCTGTGACGTGGCACTCATTAACAGGGTCCTGAAAGTATTTAATTAAGTCTTAAGTGACAGTTTTATATTATGGCAGCGTAAGGGAAAATGTGAGGGGTTAATACTGTGTACGTGCAATTTTAAATAAACTTGTATTTAGATTATGTAGCATCCTGGTTGGTTACCCGCGTGGGTGATTGCACGATGTCTGATATTGAACGATCTTGCAGAAGCCCAGAAGGGTTTAAAGTTGTTTTATGGTCCAGCATTTTGCACTAAAAATCAAACCAAAAAATCCGGCCAAGAGCGTGTCGGGCCACGCTCAGTGTAGGGTTCCGTAGTTTCACGTCCGTCACAATAAGTGTTCCCACTTATGAGTTTAAAGGTGGATCCATTGTTTTTTTTTTTTTATTTTTTTTTTTTTTTTCACCTTCAAAATGATTTTCCTAGAAAGTCCATATACCTAAAGTTTTTTATATTTTCTAAACTTATGGTTCAAAAGTCAAAGGACACATTGTTTTTTACTTTTGGAGCGATTATTTCCGAAATTATTGACATTATCAAAAACTGATTTTAGTAAACCCCAATTCATTTTTAAATACCTTTCCAACAATATATAACACGTCAGGGTTGAAATTAAAAAAAAAAACACTTCCCACTTTACTTAAGGGGGGCTACCCTAATAAAACATTTTTTTCCAATTTTTATTTTACCACTTTGTCGGCGTGATTGATATACATATTGGTACCAAATTTCAGCTTTCTAGTGCTAACGGTCACAGAGATTAAGCGAGGACGGACGGACGGACGAACAGACAGACATGGCGGGTAAGGGTTCCTAGTTGACTACGGAACCCTAAAAATTAAGACATGTGAGTTCTACCAACCCGCACTCGGCCGGCGTGGATGTCGGTTATCGCGAACAAAAGGTCTTTTTTCTCCCCCCCCCTTTCAACCCTTATTTGGAATTAAAAAGTAGCCTAAGTAGCCTTCTCAGACTCGAGAAGTCTATACTAGTTATCTGTCTACTAAATTTCATTTAAATCGGTTCAGTTGTTTTGCCGTGAAAGCGCGACAGACAGACAGACAGAATTACTTTCGCATTTATAATATTAAAATAATAATAAGTAAGGATTTCCTTTCGTTAAGAGGAGGTCTGTGTCCCAGCAGTGGGGACATTGTAGACTGACTAAGTTTTATGCTTAGTTTTTAAATCAAATCAAAATATTTTATTTGCTAGCATATGGTACATTATGGGTGTTACAGTAAATTTGTTTCAGTATATCCTGCCATGACATGGCGTGCAAATCATCGACTGGCCTGTTGGTCTAGTGGTTAGTGACCCTAACTGCTATGCCGGAGGTCGTGGGTTCGATTCCCACCCAGGACAAATGTTTGTGTGATGAGCACGATCATTTGTTCTGTTGTCTGGGTGTAATTTATCTATACTTATAATCTATAATATGTATGTATTTAGAAATATATAAGTATGTTTATCAGTTGTCTAGTACCCATAACACAAGCTCTGCTTAGCTTGGGACTAGATGGCGTTGTGTGATAGTTGTGGAAAAAAAAAAAAAAAATGTCTTACAATTGGAGCGAAGTCGATTAATCTAGCTTGCAATTTACAGGTTCTATCGACTTGTCATCTAATTATTCTATAACAGAGTAATATCTACAATACATAGTAACAGTTTGAAAAGTATTTTTCTAAACATCGTCATCGGTAAATCTTGAAGACTATTTGGTAAATCATTGTAGATTATAATCGACATGCACTGTTTAGGACATATTTATTTTGAAAATCTCGTAATCGAAGTAAGGTTTGTTGTAAGAAAACCTTACTACATACCAATTCTGTGTTAGCTCACCGTTGTACATGAGCTATATACTGTAATCTTGCGTTTAATAAGAATAAGTATGCTGCGCTTCATCTCCATTCGTGTCGCATTGTACCTGTGTTTGCTCTTGTGTGCACTAAAATATATCTCCTACGACGTCGGTGGCTAGTGCTCGCTCAGATTTGCCACCATCAATGAAACTTTAGAGCCAAGTCAGACTGCCGGGGCTAGATACCGCTGCCCCGGAACACAAAGGGCTAAGAAGGAACATGGGTGGGTTTTAGTCAGTAGAAGTCTGACGCTCCCTCCCTTCCGCTTCGCCCAGAGCGGGAGGGGTCATTAAAATTTGATGACTATCCATGTTCCACAAAAAAAGAAAAGGCCAAGTCAGAAGGATTATAAAGAGTACTAATCCATCGTGTCAACAGAATCCTACAACATTGATTCCATAATAGTACATTGTAATACAAGGGCCTAAAATGACCCATTATATACGAGGTAGTTTTACTACCGAGCTTTAGCGAGGTAGTAAATAGGAACCGAGTTATAATGGGATTTTAGCGCCGTGTGTTACACTGTACTTTTCACTACGATTGCGAGATAATAAAATAACCATGTTCATTAAGAGTTTATTTTATTAAAAATTTAATTCAATTTAATAATACAATTCCAAAAATTTCGGGCCAATGCCTTTTTTTTATTTCTTCTGTAGCTGCAATGCAACGCACACATTCTACCAAAGAGTTCGGCATTCAGCGCGTTTAGTTCCATTTTTAAAAATAAAACATTTTTTTTTACTTGAAACTACATCACGCACCAGCTGGCTGAACAAGTTGTCTTACGAGATTTACTTTTAGCCCTAGGGCAAAATATGCAATTTTAGGCCCGCTCTGGTATGCTATTATGACGTTCTTTTTGAGCAAGAGGAGTAAAATAGTACATTGTAACACAAGGGCCTAAAATGACCCATTATATACGAGGTAGTTTTACTACCGAGCTTTAGCGAGGTAGTAAATAGGAACCGAGTTATAATGGGATTTTAGCGCCGTGTGTTACACTGTACTTTTCACTACGATTGCGAGAAAATAAAATAACCATGATCAATATGAGTTTTTTTTTTAAACTTTGCCCCACACTAGGAATTTCTCCTGTATCGTGGGTGCGTTCACAAACATTTAAACTCACATACACAAATACCCAGACTCGAAACAACTATTTGTAGGCCATACAAATATTTGTTTCGTGCGGGGATCGAACCCGCGACACGGTCACACAGTCCAATCGCTTAGCCACTGCGCCAACCGTACCGTCAGGAGTTTATTTTATTTATTTATTAAAACTTTATGCACAACAAAATCGCACAAAGGCGGACTTAATGCCTTGGGCATTTTCTACCAGTCTACCTTAGGGTGATGCAGAGACAATACATAGTAAGTGCAAAACAGAAAAAAAAACATAATAGAAAAGATATCCTAAATTATAAGAATAAATACATACATATATACATACATAAAATATATAAAGTTTTGAAAGATAGGCAAGGAAAACTATAACAACTTAATTTTGAGACGAATCTGCCAACTTCTTGTGAATGTGTTCACGAGCTTTTATTTTGAAAATGAACCGACTGTTTACCGTCCTAATATTCTGAGGGAGGTCATTCCAAAGGAATACCGCCTGGACAAAGAAGGAAGACTTTATAAAGCCAGAGCGATAAGAAGGACAACGTAGAAGGCGATTATTGGCGGAACGAAGAGTCTTGCTGTGCGCAGTGCATAAATATTGACAAAGAGAAGTCAGATAAGAAGGGGAAGTGGGCTTGTGAAGAAGAGAAAACAGGGTTGTCAAAGCTCTCAACGCTCTGCGCTGCCGTATAGGTAACCATTTCAGAAGTGATCGATGCTCTGACACATGATCATACTTGCGAAGATTGAAAACGAATTGAATACAGTTATTAAGAAGTCGGTCAAGTTTATTCAGGAGATCTGCATTCAGGTCATAGTAGCACATATCACCATAGTCAATAATGGGGAAGATTAGGGACTGTACAAGCATTGCCTTGATGTGCGCTGGGAGAATATTTCTCAATCGATAGAGAGACCGCAACGTTCCGGTGACTTTCTTGCTCACAATCGCAACCTGCTTACGCCAGTCAAGGCAAGTGTCAACATGCAAACCTAGATCCTTGACGTCAGAGCTAAACGGGATCACTGTGCCGTCAAAGGTAATCGGTGGGACCGTCAAACTGTTCAGCCTCCTCAAAACTATGGGGGCTCCCAATAATGATGGCCTGACATTTGGCAGGATTAACCGCCACCCCGAAACGATCAGACCAGTCCTTAATAGCTCGTAATCGTCGTCATTTTAATAATACAATTCCAAAAATTTCGCGCCAATGCCTTTCTTCTGTAGCTGCAATGCAACGCACACATTCTACCAAAGAGTTCGGCATTCAGCGCGTTTAGTTCCATTTTTAAAAATAAAACATTTTTTTTACTTGAAACAAAATCACACACCAGCTGGCTGAACAAGTTGTCGTGCGAGATTTACTTTTAGCCCTAGGGCAATAAATGCAATTTTACGCCCGCTCTGGTATGCTATTATGACGTTCTTTTTGAGCAAGAGGAGTGAAAACAACTTTAATATACCCAGATCAAAGATACCACGTAAAGAAATAAACATATTTTCCTCGTAATGTACGTAATATACAAAGCAAAATTCGATGTCACCTGATTGAGTTATGTCATGTGTCTGGCGTATTCCATTAAGACGCTATCGTGTGTCAAATTCACACTCCTTGCCTTTGAAGTTATTACTTTTTGAAAAATATGTACAGGTGGAATAAATTCCATGTACTTTTGTTTGTTATGTATTTATTCATACGTTTTTATGGATATATGAAAAACCATGTAGCAAGGGGAATGGTTTTATCCTACTAATATTATAAAAGCGAAAGTTTGTGAGGATGTTTGTTACTGTTTCACGCAATAACTACTGAACGGATGTGGCTGAAATGTAGAACACAGATAGTTTATAACCTGGATTAACACACAGGATATTCCTTATCCCGGTAGTATGATCCCGTGGGACAATTATCAAACTTCACGCGGGTGAAGTCGCTGGCACAAGCTAGTATGAAAATGACAAGGGAAGAGGCGTTTTGATTCCTTGATACTTTTGCCTACTGAAGCAGCTTAGCCTTTTCCTAACTATGTCGAGGTTATTTATTAAAACTTTATGCACAAGTATTAAAACACTGTAAAATGGCTGACTTAATACCTATCACATAATGCTTATCGCATTACTGGATATGTAGGCCTGGAGATATATAATATAGCTGTTTTAAAATATTTTTTGGTAGTCCCGTTTCTGAATTTTAGTATGTGTGGTATCCATTGTTTCTGTTTTACATTTATTTTATATTTATTGTTGATCTTGTGTGGGTCTAATTAATACTTTTTCATTGCTGCTTTTTTTGTGAGTACCAGTTTCGATAAGCAAAAAATGGTACTCCTTACTTATGAACCTTTAAATCCATTTCATTAAACCACCATTACGTAGTCAGGACCCTATCAATAAGTCATGCAGATTTTCTCGTTTTAGAAGGAAACCGATTTGCTTCCTTTCGATTAGTTTTCTTTTCCAGCCCTTCCTTTTACCTTAATTTATTCACTTCAGTAAGAGGTAATAAATTGATGTATCGACTTTTTCCATTAAGGGAACATGTTCGAGTAGGCACACGTGCTTTTAATCACAGCGTGCCAGATCTGGGACGTTTTAATTCCAGTCCATCATGGATTTTGTTACAAGTTTCATATATTTTGATTGAAAATACAGTACAGTGCGATCAAATTATCTTGGCAGCTCTGAACATAGGCTTTGCGAAATTTTACGCATGTAAACTTGGGAATAAAACTGTTATTGCCAGATAAACCAATACTTAAACGATCAGAAAATATCTAATTTAAACAGTGAGAAATACAAATAAAATAAATATCATAACACTTTTATACATTCGTTGTAACAAAATGACCTGCACGAAGTTCGGAGCTGCCAAGATAATTTGATCCCACCGTACTTAATCTGCTTTTTATTTATGTTAATGTTTTTGTTTGATATGGCAAAAAAGGAGGTGTCTCATGAGATGACGAGAAACAGTGAACTATAGAAGAAGAAAAATAAATGCTGCGCCGACCCCAAATGAATTGGGATAAGAGCAAAATAATGAGTTGATGAGTTGCATTGAGACTGATGGGTAGTGTTACAAATATTTTTTAATCGACTGCAACAACATAGAACTACCTGGATAAAATATCATATGTCCTTACTAAGGCTGAGGGCTGTCCCAAACATAGCCGGGAAAAGGCTAGGCTGATGTTGATGATGACATCACTGAAATATTTTTAATATCTGGTAATAGTTTCGGAGATTTTTTTTTTTTTTTTTTATTATTGATAGGTTCGCGTTTGACCACTATCTCACCTGATGGAAAGTGATGATGCGGTCGACGATGGAGCACGCTTACCTAGAAGTAACCTATTCACTCTTGACTTAAAGACCCCTAGGTTATAGCTATCAGGGAATACATATACTCCTATATCCTTTACGCTTTATCATACTTGTGTAGATACATGGATGAATGTTTGCCATATCATAGAACTAGCTTGTTTAATCCTATATTTTTATCGCTATCATCAAAAAACGGGAAGTTTTTGATATGGGTTTTCTCCATGGGAATTGGTAACGAAGACGGGAGAACAGATAGGGAAGATTTTTTAAGTACTTCCCTCGGGACAGATCAAGTTTGATGAAATATTATATTTCTTAGGCAAGAGTGCACGTCTGGTTATTAAGGAAATCTCTCGCTGACTGGTCGAGACTTGACGTTAATAGAGGGCTGGCTCTTTCTTTGGCCAAAGAATTAGCCTTGCCATTCAACATGGCAAATGGCAATGCTGCACGTTCCCGGATGACAGTAATGAGGAGGAGTACTTTGACGCCAAAGTGTCCTTTTGTCGTCATTCCATACATGTAAGTACTTTTTTTAAATCTTAATTTGTTATTTACTTAGTAATTATCTTAAACTACTATTTAAAACTAGAACATTACATTAATTTTATAAATTGTACACACGGCTACACATCAAGCTATACAAAACCAGTATAATCTGATCGTTCATTGTGCGAAAAGATCTAGTAAAGTGAGGCCAAGATTAACTGGTTTTGTATAGCTTGATGTGTAGCCGTGTGTACAACTTATTTATGCATGAGGAGTTTACCTCTAAGATTGTTACACTGTTGCATTTTTTTGCATGTTACATTTAGCATAAAACCTGTGTAAGCAATAATTGTTGGTGAACCAATAAATAAATTATTTAGATTTGTAGTTTGTATGTAATGTATAAAGTAATGCACAAAAAACACCATAACATCACGCCATCATCAATCATCATAAGACAGAAGTTTACCCGTTAGTACACCCCATAGTACATCGTTAAGTCTCATGTAATAGAGGGTGAACCTATTGCTAAAAGTTTGAAAAACAAAACTTGTTTTTTTAGTCCAACCAATAAACTTGCAGTTAAGTATTTCTTAGCCTGTAGAACCGTATAGCATGCTTTAAGACTGTTTTGTGACCGCTTGGCAGATGGATTATAAAGCAGACTGTAATAACCCCGAGAGGATGGGTAGCACTTAAGGGATTAAGGTACGAACAGGATATATTGGCTATAGATAAATTAAGAAACCGGACGGTGTTA
The DNA here is from genome assembly GCA_949775195.1 of Diarsia dahlii. Lineage (NCBI taxonomy): Eukaryota > Metazoa > Arthropoda > Insecta > Lepidoptera > Noctuidae > Diarsia > Diarsia dahlii. The sequence goes on from OX459198.1 coordinate 2,843,655, forward strand.
TAATTATCTAATATATATTTACCGTACAAGCAACAACAAGGTATAAGCAACTGATCTTCGTCAATCTTATCCACTAGATTAAAACTTATACCATTTATCTTTAACTAGCTGTTGCCAGCGGTTTCACCCGCTACAACTCGAAAATTATCCCACGGGAAGATAAAATTGGGATAAAAAACTATCTTATGTGTTAATCCAGGTTATAAACTATCTGTGTACCAAATTTTATTCAAATCCGTTCGGTAGTTTTTGCGTGAAGAAGTAACAAACATACACACTCACACACTCAAAAACTTTCGCATTTATAATATAACTAGCTGATGCCCAGGGCTTCACCCGCGTGGATGTCGTTCAAATTATGTACTAAAACCTTCCTCTTGAATCACTCTATCTATTAAAAGAAAACCGCATCAAAATCCGTTGCGTAATTTTAAAGATTTAAGCATACAAACAAACAAACAGACTGTTATATATATGTGGCCTGTTTGCTTCATTCCTCTATATATTTCTTTTTTACATTGTCTTGTGATCTGGTTGTCACTGTGACGCATAATAAAAATATATTATGTCTAATATGAATTTAATTCTTTAATTAGTAAATACATAATATTGGCGACGATGGAGGCAGAACTGGCGCGACTTACTCGCCTGCGCGCTAATATACGCGGCCAGCTGACTAAATTTGAACAAAAAATAGCAGATTTACAAAATCCTTCGGATTACGAAGTAAGTTCACGTTTGACAAGTCTAACAAATTATGAACAAAAATTTGAAAAAGTACAAAATGAAATTGAGTTATTAACACATGATGCGGAAGCTGAAATTGATCAGCGGCATTCTACAGAAGAGTACATTTTACAATTGAAGCTAAAGCTGCATAGCTTACGCCCTACATCTCCAAACGCACCGTCGACTTACGTCACGGCTTCACTTGTAAGCACACCGGAAACGACACCAAGAATTAATTTTCAACCGCTACAGGAACGAGAAAGTTTCAATAATTTTGTTCAGAGATTAAAAACCTACATGAAGCTAAATAATTGTCACAATTCACAAATCCAGACCCTCACGCTGCTTAGTTTATTGCCACCAGAATTGCACCAGAAAGCTTACGACTTGTGCTCTCCAAACGAACCTTGTGAACTGGAATTCGGAAACTTGGTTCAAATATTACAACAATATATAGATCCAAAACCGAGCATTTGGGCTCGTCAACATAAATTTATTTCACGACTTCAAGGCACTGATGAGACAGTGATGTCATACTCGTCACATTTGAAACATTTAGCTCAAGATTGCGAGTTCACGTGCAATAACTGTAAAAAGTCGATCTGTGATAATTTTCTTACCTTACAATTTATAAGAGGATTAAATGACACCGATATTCGAACCAAAATACTACAGGAAACAATGGTAACTGATTGTTCTGACTTAATAAATAAAGCAACCACGATTGAACTGGCAAAATCTGACAGCAGCTATATGTCTCCAGCTCACTCTTCAAATCAAGGACATGTACATACTGTTCAAGCTGACCCCAAACACCGCATTCAACGGCCAGAGAATAAACCTTTAACGATTAAAGACTTACGAGGGAAATGCTTTCGTTGTGGAAGCAAGGAACATCTAGCTAGTAGATGTCGCAGCATCAAGGATACTTGCAGCAAGTGCAAACGAGTAGGTCACCTTGCTCGCGTTTGCTTACAATCAACACCTGGGAACAACCAACTGGAGCCTGAGCACGTGGAGGTACAGGACACGGACAACTCTTCAGATACAGTCGATGACACCACCCCTTGGGGTATGAATTTAATACGATCTAACAACACAGACAAATTTATGATAAATGTACGCATCAATGACTCGAAACTGAAAATGGAAGTAGATACAGGAGCTGCTCTGTCATCTATATCTTACAAAGATTTTAAAACATTGAACACTGGATACAAGATTTATAAAACTAATATCACGATGAAAACATATACAGGAGAAATCTTTGCACCCCTTGGAGTAGCCAACGTTACGTGTAAATACAAAGACCAAAGAATTGAGGGAAAATTATATATTATTAAACAAGATGTTGACCCTATCTTCGGTCGAGCATGGATACGAGCAATCAATTTGGATCTGGCAAATATAAACGCAGTTAAGACTAAAGAACATCCAAAACTGGATAAGCTACTTTCTGAATACTCGACGGTATTTGATGGGTCCCTTGGGTGCATACCTGATTACAAAGCTCATTTGACCCTAAAGGAAGAAGTGTCACCAATTTTTGTTAAGCCAAGACGTATACCATATGCTCTTAAAAATAAAGTTGATGATGAAATAGTGCGACTCTGCGAACAAGGTGTAATTACAAAGGTTGATAGCTCTGAGTGGGGAACACCAGTAGTTCCTATTGTCAAACCAAATGGCAGTATACGCTTATGCGCGGATTATAAAGTCACCTTAAATAAAGTTATAAGGGATGAACAATACCCTATTCCAATCATAGAGGACATTCTGGTAGAGATGAACGGAGGTCAAATATTTTGCACACTTGATATCAGTCAAGCTTATCTAAACATGATGATGGACGAAGAGAGCGCTATGATGCAAACATTAAGTACCCACAAGGGTACGTTCAAGGTAAATAGACTTATGTTTGGCGTCAAGGTTGCCCCGAATTTATGGCAAAAATTTATGGATCGTTTGCTCCAAGGAGTCGCTGGAGTGAAATGCTTTTTCGATGACATAATTATTCAAGGACATTCAGAAGAACAACTTCTGTCAAGACTACGCTTGGTATTACAAAAATTACAAGATAAAAATGTATCCGCCAACTTAAAGAACTTTTCGTGACATTTGGATTTCCGCTTACTTTAGTATCAGACAATGGTCGACAATTTGTTTCAAATGAATTTGAATCATTCCTCAGAGAAAGCGGCGTTGTTCACAAAACCACAGCTCCATACCATCCAGCCACGAATGGACAGGCAGAGCGATACGTACAAACAATTAAAAGGGCAATACATAGCATCAGGGCAGAGCCAGGCTGTCTACAAGACAAACTGCTGGGTATTAAGGAACGCCTGCGGAGGACGCCGAGCAGCAACACGAATAAAAGCCCTTATGAGCTTATGTTTGGCCGGGAAGTAAGAAACACCCTAAGTGTTCATTTCAAGGCGAGGGCGAGGGACGAAACACGTCCGCCGACTGATGAGGCAAGAGTACGCTCATTCACTGTTGGGCAGAGAGTGCAAATACGCAGCTACACAAACGACCAAATAAAATGGGAATTCGGAACCGTTTTAAGGATATTAGGCCAATTGCACTATCAAATAGAGACTGATTCTGGTCAGATTTGCAAAAGACATGTTGATCAGATGCTGGGTACATTAATGCCAAGAGACGAACAGTAACACCGAACAAAAAAAAAAATATATATTATGTCTAATATGAATTTAATTCTTTAATTAGTAAATACATAATATTGGCGGATCGGATCGGCCTATTGCTTTTGCATCACGTTCATTGACGAGTAGTGAAAAAAAATACAGTCAGATAGACAAAGAAGCGACGTCCTTATTCTGGGGATTAAAGAAATTTTTTCACTACTGCTACGGAAGAAAATTCATACTTATTACAGACCATAAACCTCTAACTACGATTTTCAATCCACACAAAACTTTACCGGCGATGAGCACAATGAGGCTCTTTCACTATGCACATTTTCTATCTGGTTTTGACTACACTATTGAATACAGAACATCGAATGATCATAGCAATGCAGATTATCTATCAAGATTTCCGGTAGATACAGTAGCAAATAACCTAATTGACGTACATTGCGCATTTCAATTAAATCAAATGAACACAATTGCCGTCGACCGTACAAAAATTGCCGAAAATACCCAACGCGATGATGAATACAACCATTTATTGGAAGCTTTAAAAAAAGGTACCTCAGTGAAAAGATACGGCTACAATGACAACGAATTGACCTTACAAGACGGTTGCATTATTAAAGGAACACGAGTAATGATTCCGGCAACCCTGAGACAGCAGGTTTTAGAAGAACTACACACGGGACATCTTGGAATAGTAAAAATGAAATTACTGGCGCGTGGATACGTATACTGGAGAAATTTGGATAAAGACATAGAAGACATAGTTAAAAGTTGTCGAGAATGTCGATTAAAGCAAAATCAACCTGCATGCGCAGTACTACATCATTGGGACTCACCATCAGGGCCATGGCAAAGGATCCATATCGATTTTGCTGGGCCGATTAAGGGTTATTCCTTATTTATAATAGTGGATGCTTTTACAAAATGGGTGGAAATTGTAGAAACGAAAACAACCACAAGCTCATGGTGTATCCGCCAACTTAAAGAACTTTTCGTGACATTTGGATTTCCGCTTACTTTAGTATCAGACAATGGTCGACAATTTGTTTCAAATGAATTTGAATCATTCCTCAGAGAAAGCGGCGTTGTTCACAAAACCACAGCTCCATACCATCCAGCCACGAATGGACAGGCAGAGCGATACGTACAAACAATTAAAAGGGCAATACATAGCATCAGGGCAGAGCCAGGCTGTCTACAAGACAAACTGCTGGGTATTAAGGAACGCCTGCGGAGGACGCCGAGCAGCAACACGAATAAAAGCCCTTATGAGCTTATGTTTGGCAGGGAAGTAAGAAACACCCTAAGTGTTCATTTCAAGGCGAGGGCGAGGGACGAAACACGTCCGCCGACTGATGAGGCAAGAGTACGCTCATTCACTGTTGGGCAGAGAGTGCAAATACGCAGCTACACAAACGACCAAATAAAATGGGAATTCGGAACCGTTTTAAGGATATTAGGCCAATTGCACTATAAAATAGAGACTGATTCTGGTCAGATTTGCAAAAGACATGTTGATCAGATGCTGGGTACATTAATGCCAAGAGACGAACAGTAACACCGAACACTTCGAAAATTAACAACTAGACGATTTGGGACGGAGGTGTTATATATATGTGGCCTGTTTGCTTCATTCCTCTATATATTTCTTTTTTACATTGTCTTGTGATCTGGTTGTCACTGTGACGCATAATAAAAATATATTATGTCTAATATGAATTTAATTCTTTAATTAGTAAATACATAATACAGACCAAAATAGCGACTTTGTTTTATACTATGTAAGGATATTAGCAGGATTAGACCACAGCAGGTCAGTCATAAGGTATAATGACTTCCCGTCGAGGCTGCAGGTTCTTCAAAAGAGATACCGCGGTCTCGACACTAAGGGCTAAGAAGGAACATGGGTCTGACACAGTCTGACACTATACCGCTCTGCCCAGAGCGGGAAGAGTCATTTGCTGATTTGACATCATCCAAAAAAAATGGTATAATGACTCGTGAAAGTACCGTAGACGCTCATTCCAAAGTGTAAATCTCTATGAAGAAGAACCCTACTATTTTTTTTTCAATTTCATCTCATTCAGTAGTAGTTTTTAACCAACAATTACCTACTACAGTATTTTCAACGAAATACTTAATTTAAAATATCCGTTTCTTAACTCGACATTCTGTAGACTAAAAGCGACTCCAAAAATCGGCGCGAATAAGACCAAGAGGCTATATATCATACAATCTCAATTACCCCCAACAGTATCGGTGTTGCCGATAGCAAAAATTAATGTATTGTAAGAACGAATTTATTGTTCGTACATGACAAATGGTGGGTAGTAGATAAGGTTTAGTGATATAGTGGGGATACCTGTTGAGAAAATAATAGCAAGGACTTTAAGCTTTGTTCACGCTGTTCCTTGTGAGGAATTCTGTTAACGCAAAGCAACGTGGTTTTGATGTTGGCCAACTCTTGGTGTGGAGGATAACTATAACATATTCACTAGCTTGTGCCCGCGGAGTTCGGTAATTCTACCACAGACTTGTACTACCGCGATCAATACCCTAAGTGTCTATCCAGGTTATAAACTACATCCAGATCACATCCAAATTACAATAACAATTAGCCAAATTACATCTAGATCCGTTCTGATTTTTTCCGTGAAAGAGTAACAAACATTCATCCATCAATCCATCCTCTCAAAGTTTCGCATTCATATTGAGTGTTGTGTTGTGACGAGTCAGATGCGCGTCAGCAAGTATAGACGATGAGAACGACGACGGAACTGATTAAAAAATCGTCATAACGCGTCATATAGATGTGAACAGTAGCCATCATGACAGAGCATCACGACACAACACGTCAGACAAATGTGAATGCGGCTTTAAAAAGTGGTCAGAGATACTCGTATCTACATTCGTTGTATGACAAAAAAGAGTGTCCATGAAGTTTCTTGCCATTCTTCTCATGAGACCAATGCTTTGGAATGGGCAACTACAGTACACTCACGAGTTATTATGCCTTGTGACTGGGACTGTAGCTTAATTAATTTGGCTTCATTAGTTTAGTAGTTTACTGCCGCACTCAGAGAGCTTCAGTGGTTGCTTGGGCCGTCGCTTGGTAAAGGTTTTTAGCAGTTTTGTCATACAAAAGTATGTCAGGCCTTTGCTGGCGGATTGAGTAATCGTTGGATATCTCTGAGTGCCGCAGTTAGTTTAATTCGACTATTCAAAAGTGCCTGTAACTGGCCAAATAAATGTTTTGATTTTGATTTTTGAAAAAAATCACTCCTATTTACCCGAAAGAACAAGTGGACAAGTGTTTTGTTCTTTCAAATTAATGATTAAAAACAAGATCCCAATTTTCTGTACACAAATTAAAAGAACTTCGTATTAAACCGTTCGGTTTTCCATTAAAACAAACTAAATCATCTGAAGTCGAAGTCGTCAGCATTCCAAATCAATTCTTAATTGGTCGTTGGCTGTTCTCCGTGAAAGCAGCAGAGGAAAATCTTCAGTACGACAGTATTTTATTTCGTTCCCTCATATTTTTATTAGATTTTCTTTCCATCAGAATATTTATTTCATATCCTCTGCAACGTGGAAATCGATTGATGTAAACAAGTTATTTCTGAATGATTTGTTTCCTTTTTGGGTATAACAGAGACTATTTTGGATGTACCTATGTATAAATGCACACTACTGAATATAGAATCTTAAAAGTGTAAATTATACTCACACAACTACATCTTCTCTTTGATTTGATTTAGTTAGACTGATAGAACAGAATATTTATTTTATTATTTTAGACCAATCCTTCCTAACTAATATGCAAAAGTGTTTGTTGACTTTTCACGCCTAAACCTATGAACCGACCCTTAAATATTGCATATACCTACGTACGTACTAAAAACTGTACTGTTCCCGAGGAAAAAAAAAAACCGTTCTTATATTATTAGATGGCACCACGTGTCTTTTGAATCATAATTATTGAATTATATTATTATAGAAACTTTAGTAGTATTATTATAATAATTTCACGCGACCTTCATTTGGTCGTGGGCTCAGCTAATTTCATAATTATAATGCGGGACACATTGTAATACAACTATATGAACAGCCTTGCCTAACTGCCTTCAAATAAAATTCCCCTAAATTCCTAGTCTGTGACTTAAATTCCGTTAATTAATTTTAGATGTACCGTTGAAGAGTAGAGGATGTAGGTCATGCTAGATTCCGATTAGCTGGGCAAAAATAATAACCGCAGTAGGATCACTTGTGGGCAAATAGAGCAGCAAATAAGGATTGATTGGGTCGAAGATTGGGTTTATAAGTGGTTTTCTGGTTAGAAAAAGGAAGGGATTGGAGAAAAACTGGAGGGGGGAAAGTGGTGACTTATATGATGATTTAATAGTATATACGATGCGAGTCGACGCAGAGGTATCCATTAGTACAGTGCGATCAAATTATCTTGGCAGGTCCGAACTTCGTGCAGGTCATTTTGTTACAACGAATGTATAAAAGTGTTAAGATATTTATTTTATTTGTATTTCTCACTGTTTAAATTAGATATTTTCTGATCGTTTAAGTATTGGTTTATCTGGCAATAACAGTTTTATTCCCAAGTTTACATGCGTAAAATTTCGCAAAGCCTATGTTCAGAGCTGCCAAGATAATTTGATCGCACTGTACACCCACATTTTACCAGTTACATTTAAGTCCTTTGTAATAGCAAGCGAGTCTGTTAACATCAGTCGGCCACAAATTCAAACTCCATGAATGCTACTCAGAAATTCCTGATGGACAAACTCAAGGAGACTATGCCCGACCGGGAAATCGAAACCAGGATCACAGTCACAGCAGGCTCGTTTCCGACCACTAGACTAACGAGGTAGTCTAGAAGTACTATTAACATTTAAAGAACAACATACCTACATTACACGTATTCCATTCCCATTTTAACAGTACACTACTCCCACTAAAAATCCTACAACAATCAACAATCGCATCACTCAACGTAGCAAAAAAAAGTCGCATTGTCAGAAACTACGGAGCAAGCGAAGCAAGCACAATACGACAGTGTTGTCGCGATTATTGTCGACTGGACGACTGTTTGTGAATGGGACGCTTTACAGCGGAGGTTTTTAATGAAAAATAAGATACGTATTTGCTGTGCTTTGCTGCTTTTTCGTTTTTGAAGCAATTTGCTATATTAAAAGGTGGGTAGTTGGGATAGGGAGAAGTATTGCGGTTTCTCTATTTCATGTTTTTATCTGAAGAGTTAAGGTAGAGATGTAGATATAAACAGTTGGGGAAAGGGAAGTTTAGTGATTTTGTTTTTTTAGGGTTCCGTACCTCAAAAGGGACAACAGAACCCTTATTCCTTATTGATTAAGATCACACGTGTGTCTGTCTGTCTGTTTGTCTATCCGACTATACCCCCCCTTATCGCCGAAACGACTGAGCAAAAATTAAAAAAAAAAACAAAAAGCCTATAAATAGCACCATTGACCTCTTATTATAAGAAGTCAATGGCGCTAAAGTAACATGGAAATTCTCTCAATATCTAGTACAATGGTACGGAACTCTTCATGTGTAAGTCCAACTTGCACTTGACCAGTTATTTTAGTGTAGGATATCATGTCAGCACCAGTAGCCTGTCTAGAGGCGTACAATTCCGCAAGCCCTTAAGGAAAACAGAATGATCACAAATCTTGTTATGAAGTGAATATAGGTTATAAGGGCAAGCCAAGCTTGTACTGTCATTAATCATCACCACTGTAATCCCACGAATGCTACTTAGGTGAACTTAGTATTACGCCCACATTTTGCTCTGACGGGCGAAATGTGTTTATGTCTCGTGTAAAAGAGGACTAGCCTATTGCCATCAAACACATAGAATAGAATAGAATAGTTTAGAATAGAATAGAATAGAATAGAATGGAATAAAATAGAATACGTATTTATTCGTTAATGGACAGCAGCAACACAAAACATACTAATCCTGACTCTGTGTCCTTGGCTGCTACTGAGATTTTTTTGATGAAAACACTTTGCACGACCTTAGAATCGAACCCAGGATGCCTGGTAGCGGTTATGAGCACTAGACCAACGAGGCATGTTCCAGTCGTTTACGAATAAAAACTCTTTAATTTGCATAAAAGTCTTCAGTGGTGCCCTCCATCGCTGTCAAGAGAAAAAGTGGTCAAAAGGCTTGAAGCAGTACGCTACAGCATAACGTATTAGTTTAATTAAAGCCTTCCATTTCAATTTACATTCCAAACCCAAAGGGAATAAAAAAATATCAGTAAAAAGACCTGAGAGTAAATGAAAGCCATAATTTATTAGATCACACCCACACGAAACCATTTCCAAAGACTTTGGAATAAAATTAAAAAGCTTTTTTCAAAACCCAGCAAATCGATGTTCATCAATCTGGATTATTAGATTGATCGAGTTGTTTAAATCGACTCATATGTTTAACCAATTCGATTGAATAGTCCCCTGCATTAATAAGGATCAGTCTTTTAGTTATTTTTGTCATTTATCTTAACATTAGGCTGCATTTCTACCAGATATGTGCGAGGATGTGTAGCAAGCAATGTGTATGTTAGGAACCTATAGAATCACTTCATTTACTTAATCTCCTACAACGCAGCTCAAGTGTAAATGGTTCCGTGGAGCGAGGTTTTTGTACATACAAAACAAAGAAAAGATCTTACGAGGAATGTGTTGCGAAGAATGTGTGTACGACACGCACGACAACTGAACTGAGACGCAACAGTGGGCAGTGTCGCACGCATTACAATTCCACCACACCTCTCCCCGCTCGCATAAAAAACGAGCCCGCTACGCATCGTCTGCTACGCCTTGCCTCGCCCCGCACATCTCTGGTGGAAACGCTCACACACGTTCCACAGCCTCGTACCGCTTCGCCTCGCCTCGCAAGTCTTTTGTGGAAACGCAGCCTAATGGGTACCGTTTCCATTAAGTGATGTGGGCTCATTTGTTGTTGATTGAAACGGTCGATAATGATAATGACTGACCGAATAATATATTGCCTACACATACATACATAAACTCACACCTTTTTCTTATGGGGCTATGCAGAAACTTTTGCCTCGTCCGCGTTCATACAGCTGGTCAAAAATATGTTGTATTAATTTATCCGTCCGTGACGCTCCTTGCTCTGCCATACCTCCATGTGGTCGTTAGTGTCAAGCAATACAGGTTTGCACCAGTTATCTTTAGCCAAGGAGAGCGGGGTAAGGCCCTTGTCCACCGCGACAACATCTCGATGCATCCCCACGTCAGTTTCCAGGAAATAATAAACTGTCGTGAATTTCGTTGTTAAGAGCCTATACTACCTCAAATTAGCAACCCTATTTGTGGTGGTTCAAACTTCGCTTGAAATACTGTTAGAATAAAGTTGTAATCAGCTTGCACTACAAAGCGGTTGTTACGTCTTTCGCTGTGGCCGAATAGTGCGAAATTAGTGGTATTTGGTGATTTACAAAAAAACTATTGTTTGGACTAAAGAAATAAAACATTATGATTTTAGTATGTTGCTTGTAAAATTATTTTGTATTATGTTTTCACAACATTATGTTACTAGCATATATTCTGAAGAATTTCATATATTTTTCTGATTTTGTTTACTGCAGTGAATCATATACTTTTAAGCATTATTAAACTCGCGTTTTACTTCTGTTGGCCTCTTAATAATTACGTATTCGTCTTAGCATTTCTTTGCAATTGATAATTTGATGCCCGTTTTGTTGACGTGCATAGAAAATACCTAGTCTGCAATCTTCGTGAGTCCACTTTATTAGAGTTAGAATCACGTAACTTAACTAACCATGCATCTTTCATACTAAATGTGTAGGTATACCTACACAGCGCTATCGGTTTGGTTTTAAAATTTTGTTGCAAGATTTGACCAAAACAAACAAACAAATATGAGAACAATCTTAGTTAAATAAGAGCTCGTAAAAACACAAAAACTTCCGAAAACATCACAACACAGCATCTAACGAACTCAAACAATCTCAAACCAAACCAAGGCATTTTATTTATCTTCAGGTTCCTTTCCTCCACAATTTCTAAAAACTCCGCACCGTTTATTTCCCTCTCACAGCCGAGTCTCCGAGAGGCTTGACGTTTTTTATTGAGAACGGAAATGGTTACCAGCGATGGCAGCCATTTTTTTTATAGAATTTTTCTTCTCTTACTACTGCTGGAGCTGTTTATCCCTTTATTAAGTTGTCTAGCTGAGCCAAGGCTGGGATTTGATTATAGGTGGGATGTAATGTTGTTACAGGTTTTGCAGTTTGCGTGGTTATGGACTTGAAAATATTATTAGACTAAAATAATATTAAAAAAGTCGTTGGTTTAGTGGTCGAAATCGCGTCTGCTGAGCAAGAGGTCCTCTGTTTGATTTTGTAGTCAAGTAAATTCAGTAGCTCCTTGAAGTCTGACTTTGTGACCGGTTGATGGCAAAAGGCTGTTTTCCTATTACATAACACTGAAAATACATACAGGATGGAAAAGTAATTAGGAAAAAAAATGCTGTAGGCATTTCCCTTTATTCAACTTATTAAACCTCTAGTCTCAAAACGGTGCAGGACACCTTCGTAACCAATTATTTTTTCCATTTGCTTTTAACGATTGTCTGGCATTTTGAGTACTACAAGCGACCTACCCAAATGTCCTTTCTTTGGTATTGTTTGTTGAGTGTCTTTATTTATAAGTCGATCTACACGTTATCTGTCAAATTCTTGCACTGACTGGTCCGTTTCGCTCAAATGAAACATCATATTTTATCTTCTGTATTATAAACTAACATACCTCTCAAGCCACTTACAAAGCCTACCAGCCTACAGAAATGTATAGTAATTGAATAGTTAAACCGTTCAGCGAGGCGCGTACGGAACTGCTGGTAAAGCGGAGCACTAAACAATGTCATGGGCTCCGTATCGCTTAATCGATGTAGATAGGTCACCTACGCTACCGGCGCACACTGCTTTTTTGGTGTGTGGGCTAAGGGATGAGAGAGGACGTGGGTGTTTGGAAGTTTGACGCGCCATTTTACAGTTGGGCTTTTGAGGGGTTGTCTCAGTTGACTGTAAATTACCGGATACATGCTATTGACGAGCGTTTTTGCAGAAATTAAGATTTTTTAAGGATATGCCTGCAGTCAGTCGGTATATTACCTTAAACTTGCGCTAATCTTTTTAAACCAAAAGCCAGAAAAAAACGTTGCTTAAATAAATCTGAAATCCACACAACAAGACTAATACTGATGGTCTTTCAATTTGGAGTCCAACTGCACACTTTTATTTAGGAGTTGACTATTGTTATAAACAGGATTAAGCGGCAATCAAAATCAAATAATTTATTTCAAGTAGGCCAGTTAGTGCAACTTTTGAATAGTCGAACAAATACAAAATAGAAGATGCTAAAGTTCCTAGTCACAAGGCATTATAACTGTGAGTATACTATAGTTAACACAAACTATGGTGAAATATAATCATCTTTCATATTTTATCTCAGACACTGCAATCTAGAGTAACGTTCATGATAACTACTTTCAGGAACGATTATTCTGTGAAAAAATATTGACACATCACATTGACATGATCAAAAAACTTTCCTCCGCTCTCCGCTCGTAACTTGCAGGCACAACAAACGCCCCGCCGGTATGTAGGGCAGGTTCGCGTTATTTTGGTTCGTGTACACACGGCTACACATCAAGCTATACAAAACCAGTATAATCTGATCGTTCATTGTGCGAAAAGATCTAGTAAAGCGAGGCCAAGATTAACTGGTTTTGTATAGCTTGATGTGTAGCCGTGTGTACCTACACCCGTCCGCCACCGTGAAGGTAATTGCGCAAATGCGGATCAAGCCTTATGCTACGCTACGCTGCGTAAGAGGGAAGCCACACGGACTTTGCGACGTCGCAACGCTCGCGCTGTAATTTCAACGCACCGATAAGTGTCACGATGTTACAGAGTTAAAACACTTTCGAAGTTATTAACAACTGTCATTACCACTGAAAACGAGATATTTACCATGTTTACATGAGCTTAAAACAAAAAATAAACATGGTAAACATTCCGTTTTATGTCAGTTTAATTAAACACTTAATAACAACTAGTCGTACCACACCGTCTTCGCCTGGTAACGAATTTTCAATAATTATTTTACCCACTTAATGTTTTTATGTTCCAAAATCCTCTATTAATTAGCGGATGTCTTCATCATAATAGTTATATGTACCCATACAAAGTTTGATCTGTGCAGTGATAGACAGTCAAAACAAACGATTTTCGATCTGGGCTGTGCTGGGTTGCTTCTCCGGTGTCGCTACCTAGCCTCCCGCATCGTCCTTCCTGGCCTTGTCCGACGCGCACTCGTTATACGAGTATCCCTGTACGTTATTTCACTGGATGATTTATATGTAAAACAACGCAGCGTCATGTAGTCACGCATCGTGTGGCATTACTGTTATGTTGTTGAACCTAGCTCTAGGCGGTGGTGACGATTAGGACTTTACCGGCTTCCCACAACGACATGGAAGTCCATAACTTACGATATTGGGGATCTTTTAGTCTTGTGTGTTATAGGAGGATACATTGCGAGGGTGTAGTAGGTGAATGATAAGATGAATTTCTTGATAAATGGAAATGAAAAGGTTATTCAGTTAGTGTTCATGAAAATATTTAGTGAACGAAAAACATCCACGTAAGATGCATGCCCACCCTCTGGATCACAAGAATATGCACATTCCAGAAAACCGACAAATAACATGCCATGCATCCAAACCGATAGTCGACTTGCGTTTCGGATCTCCACGTGGCATCCTTAGGAGATGTTGACTCGACTTAGTTATTAGTTTTCACTTCAAGTAATAAGCGTCAGTCAAATCGGCACAAATTAAATGCGGACGTGGCTCCGGACACTGGACTCAGATCTGTCAGTGTCCGGTGCCAGGAGACAGTCCGGAAATTATCCAAACTGGTTTAATCCACCAATAATGGACAGGTTTGTTACTGAAGAGTTTGTTGTTCCACTTCTTCCTTGCTGCTGTTGTTGCTCACAGAAAGTAGAAATTGTAAATTTGTAAGGTGCATAATAGTTTCTAACTCGAAACACAAATGGGTGATCTGAAAGTTTAATAACAATTAAAAATAATCATAAGGGGCGTGCTGGCTAAGGCACTTCATAAAATCGTCATTCTATGAAAAAAACAAAGAGAACCTTTTCGATGTAGTGCAAAGAATCGGTGTCAAAAATCAAATTAATTTTATACACAGAGTGCCGACCAATGTATCAAACAATAAGAACATTATTGTGTCTTTTTTGAACAGGTATGTGAAAGAGGATTTCATTGCAGCTGCCCGTTCCCACAAGGATCCTTTACTTCCCGCAGATGTTGGAATCACTGGTTCGGGAAGGGTCTTTGTTAACGACCATCTAACTAACTATTAAAAACAAAATGTTACTTTCACAAACTAAATCCCTTGCTAAGGAAAAAAACTTTCAATATGTGTGGGTGAAACATATGAAGATTTTTGTATAACGGGATGCCACGTCCATTTAATCTCTTTGAAATACACTGTTACACACACTCACACATTACATAACACCACTTCTTGTTACACAGACTCTCGTTACATCTTCCCAGGTTTCGCCGGTCCAAGGCAGGGCCAATTATACTGACAATCACATAAAGCTTTGCACGAAACATAAACACCATTTTGCTGTGTCTAACACCACCAACTACCAACCGTGGTTGACCAGCAGTAGCCGCCGTAACAACCATGTCTCTTGTGGTTTAGCACGGTTTATAGGTCACCTCCGATGGCACCATCAGTTTGGTCACCCATTGTAGGTTCAGAATGAGGGTCAAAGTATTGATTTTGTGAGTCACAAATAACCAACAAGATGTTGAAGAAAATCAATGTTTTAAATAACATTGTATTAGTACAAAACAGTACGTGGTTAGGTATTGGACAGAGAGTGACTGCACGCTCGGTAACCTCAAGAGGTCATTGTGAGACCAATCTCGCAATGACTTGGCTTTTATATTTGCAAATCTCCCAATAGATATACAGTTTGTTCGGAAGTAGGGGACCGAACTGTATAAAAAAAAAAAATATCACATGCCTTTTTTTGATAACATTTATAAAATAAATATATAATTATCACTGAGGGTTATCGTACGGACGCCAAAGACTCGTACAAGGTCATTTGATCGAAGCGTTTTATAAGACTGCTATCAATCGTTTACCGCACAAAAATTAATACTGATACTGCTCATCGTCATTCCATGTCTGGGCTCTCCACATGACTTC
The DNA here is from genome assembly GCA_949775195.1 of Diarsia dahlii. Classification (NCBI taxonomy): domain Eukaryota; kingdom Metazoa; phylum Arthropoda; class Insecta; order Lepidoptera; family Noctuidae; genus Diarsia; species Diarsia dahlii. The sequence continues at coordinate 2,859,397 of OX459198.1, forward strand.
CAACTTTTTGATTCAGTGCTAAGGAGGATTACTGGTCCTTGGTTTCGTCCAGCTCGTCTCGCCATATTCTACGAGGTCTGCCGCGACGCCTTCTGGCTGCTTCAGGGCTCCATATTGTAGGTGTAGCTTGGGTCTGCAACAGACGTAGCCAGCCCAGTATGGTCCGTTAAATTGAAGTCTAGAATGTTACGCTCCATCGCATGATAGAGAGGTTAAGATTGGAGTTTGGGAAGAATGCACATGTCCACCAGTTTTCGCTTGAGTGATAAAATAAATTTTCCTATCCTAAGGATCCTTCATGGACTAGTATTATAGTTGTGTTTGGAACATGTTGGCCGCGGCTCATATTAAAGAAAATTTTGTATTGTTTTTACCCGACTCCGCAGTCGGGTAAAAACGCCCAAAAGGAGGGTTATTAGTAATTTGAACATGTGCGAATCCGAAGCAGTCACTTGTACCCAATAGTAACCACTTCCAGATAGCTTCTATTGTCTCCCACACATATCAATGTATCAGTACATAAGAGCGATCTATGTATTCTCCCAGTGTATAATAGACAATTTGCCAAGTAATTGGACAGCTAACCAATTCTAATCAACACTGCGCACAATTAGTGGCCGGTGGTTATTAGAGTTTCATGGACTGGCATTAATGATTGATGTTATAAGTTTCTATAGTAGGTACTATACAAGGTGTATGCGTACCCTTCACGACGCCGTCAACCAAGCATTATGTACGGTCGAACAAGCTATTAAATATACAGCTAGCTTACTTGCATTTAATTTTAAGATATACAGATTTGGGGGTGTGAGGAACAGGGTGTAAAGTTCCTCATCCCCCATAGAAAAGGGAGGATCCTCCGACCGGACGGGTGTTGTGTCCGGTGGGCTAACTGGGTGGGTGGGTTATATATAGGCTCATATCAAACGATACAGCGTTTGACATCAGTCGCTTAATGCCAAACGCTTTATAAAACCAAATTACAATAAATATTTTCAGTGTACTAGAATTATAAAGAGTTCTGCCCACTTATTAGCTTACTAAGTAATCTTACGAAAACTTATCAAATCACGTGAAAAATCACGTTTTACGATAAAATTCAATGTAGCACACTCAAAACATTGTGCTAATGGATTCCTTGGAAACGGGTACTTGCAAACCGATATTTTTAACCGACTTCTAAAAAAAGAAGTATAATAACTCCGTCACTTGCTAACCGATTTGAAAAATTCTTTTTTTGTTGGAAAGGGTATACTTCCAAAATGGTCCCATAATTTTTTGATCAAAATCGGACAAGCGGTTTTGAAAAATCAACAAAACTCAAAAAAAAATACATTGACCCATTAACATGGTAACCACTAAAAAGTGAAAAATAAAAACTTTTTAATAAAAAATAAAACCGACTTCAAAAACAAAAACACAAAAAAGTGCAAAATAAACTTTAGAAGAAAAATCAGTTTCTGAAGTCGGTGGCAAAAAAATTAAATCAAACAAACAAAAGTCACCGACTTCAGAAACTGATTTTTCTTCTAAAGTTTATTTTGCACTTTTTTGTGTTTTTTTTTAAGTCGGTTTTATTTTTTATTAAAAAGTTTTTATTAATAACAAGGTGAACATTTCGGAACTTTGAACTTCAATATCTCCGTAACTAGAAGGTATGTTCAAGAACAAAAATGATCACAATGACAAGGAGATAGTGCCTTTTAGCTTCGTTAAGGTTGCTCGGTAATGGGTTGTCACCCTTTCACAGATCAACCTAGGCAGTCTCTTTAAATACAATCGAATAAGCATTTTGTGTGAAAAAAAAACAATTACAAAATGTTTGTGAACGCACCTTCGATACAAAAGAAATAGCTAGAAAAAAAAAATAAAAAAATCCGTTGTTTTAATTCCAACAAATTCTCATCCAGTCATTACAAACAAAACGCACATTTTGCATAAACTCCCAAAATCTTCCATATTCAATTTCTTTTCATGTCAAAAGGTGTTTAAGGAAATAAACATTGCGGTATGGTTGGAGGGAAATGGGCCAATTTCCAGAGCTATTATATTATGTTGTTACGTGTCATATGGTTATTCGTGACCAGCTATTGGGTCGTAATGCGAACGTGAAAGGGTTTAATTTTAAAGAGGAAACGGAACAAAGTCTAATTATGAAAAGAGAACAAAGAAAATCATGTTTATTTATCCATTTTTTTTGAGACGTTGCCCCACACTAGGAATTTCTCCTGTATCGTGGGTGCGTTTACAAACATTTTAAACTCACATACACAAATACTCAGACCCGGAACTACTATTTGTAGGCCATACAAATTTCAGTAGGACACAAAGTAGGCTAGCAAAAAACTGGCCACCCCTTGGTATAAAGATGTAATCTTTAGTAAATCTGGTTTACATGCCGTCGAAAAATTCTCTCAATGGTGCTGGTTTCCGAAGTTTTCCTTAACCGACACAAGTGATAATTATAGCAATACGTACATGAATCCCAATCAGAAGTACGAGGAAAATCAGAGGTACGTGTCTTGGGTTCCAACATACCAGTAGAATCGACTACTGATATAACTATTCAAACTAAGTTATGTTTTCACAAACCAGCGTAATAATTAAGATCCACCAAGTTGAAGGCAGAAGATTCGTTCATATTTTCGCTTCATTTTCTCGAAATAAAACCATAAAACGAACAACATCTATATTCCTAGAAACACTGACTCCTCACCGTGATCGTAGAAATACGAATTCCAAATAACAGAATCGTAACAAGCGCTCAACATCGGTATCCCAATTGACTGCATATTTCAATTATTCCGAACAGTAAACTGATATTTAGCTGCATCCGGTAAAACCACAATTCGGGTGAAAAACACAAGATAGATAGAGCATCGTGGAATAATTCTAGGAAAGCGGAAACTGATATTCGGCAGCATCCAGAAAAGCCACAATTCAGGTGAAAAACGCGAGATAGGTAGACCATTTTGAAATATCTCTAGGAAAGCTAGGACCAGATCTAGAGAGAATTTCTCGGGAGACAAGTCAGTTAACAAACTGATGTTTACTCTGTAGTGCTCTCTTATCTTTTGACTGAATCTGTCTTTCAATATATTCAGTAAATTAAAATGAGTCTTTTAAAATACTTTCTTCTTTAACCAGATCGCACTAGCGGCCCACTCGTAATCGAGAAGATAGGTACTTAATTTTTGTGAAGGACACACGACATTTTGCGAAGTTTAAGAACCCAAAGAAATCTTCAGATAAGGTTAAACAAAATTTTAAAGTAAATCCACCAAAAATAGCTACAGCCTTGCGATTTCCAAATTACGTTGGGCTCGGCGTGCAATGCAGCCGGATGCATAATACTAGTATTTTATATGAAACGACCGCACATACCAGTAAGCAGTTTCTGGGTATTATGATACCCATTCACTGGTTGTCAAACTTCTCACTAGCCGTAACGGCTGTCAAAGTTCTACAAATGATGGCCCAGGACCAACGGCTTAACGTGCTTTAAGAATAAGAATCGCAAAGGGAACTTGTTATGTCATGGTAACCCATCCACGGACCGACCTCGGCACGCCTCTTTTTTTTTTTTTTTTGGTGGGTGGAAAATCATCAAATGACCCCCCCCGCTCTTGGGCAGAGCGATGGGGAGTGTCAGACTTCTACTGACTAAAAACCGAACCCATGTTCCTTCTTTGCCCTTGCGCCGAGGCCACGTCATCTAGTACAAAAAACCGCGGCCCCGACGGGCGTCGGCCCTTGCGGGCCCCTCCTTGCTGACATCTCTTTGAGGCGCCTTGCTTTAACTTGAAGATAGCCCAGTGCGCCTGTTAATATTTATTTTAGCAATGAGTCAAATAGCCATACTCATAAATTAAATTCTCTCAATTGTTAGGCACTTGGTATCGAGCCGACCGCAACTTGTTCTGGCTGAGTTTCAACTCATGTAACTTGCGAGTTCAACTGGCTGGCTATCGATTTTAACTCTGTTATTTAAATCTGGGACTGTAACGGGGAAGTTATTATTTTAAAACCAGGGTTACAGTTTTATTCTTTTTTCGGGGTTCTGTACGTAAAGACTAACCCACGGAACCCTATTACTATCCGTCCGTCTGTCTGTCTGTCATTTCATTATAATAATACTAGCTGATGCCCGCGACTTCGTTCACGTGGAAATTTTGATGTGTGAATGTCTCGTTGATCGAGTGGTCTCAAGTGGAACTACTGAGGATGAGGTCCGGGGTTTGATTGCAAAGTGTTTTTGCAGTAGAGGCCACGGAGCGTGGTTTTCGTGCCAGGTTGACATGGCACGAAACGGAACGAACGGTTGTCGGTCGATCTATAGACATCAAACGCCCCCTATTACATGGCGCTTGAACATTACTGGCGAAATGTGGGTTTACGATTAGGTACACCACTGCCTAACTCTTTCGGGATCTTTTGTTGGCACTGGATGGGAAAACTCTTCGGAAAGTGGAATTTTCGCATCTACATCTAATTCCAGGCGACTCTCTCCTGTTTAAAGCAGCTTATTTGCAAAGACATCTGTTCCATGGCCAGTCGCAGTTTTTTGGAAATGGTGCTATTTGTAAACGGAAAGTGCAATCTGGCCATTGTTAGGCAAAGTTGCAGCAATGCCCGAGGCAGCCACAGCCGATAAGACGGCACGGTTTGCGCAGTGCCTCGGCGTTTGACTGTGGCGCTGCATGTCCTGTATTCGATTTCCACACTGAACAAATAGATTTACGTCGTGGGTCTTACCTAATTTTAATTAGGTTTTTATTTTAAAGTTTTTACAGCTGGTTTTCTTACTGTGTACCGGTCAATTTGTATTTGTTGACTATTCACGACAAATATTGACACCGCAATTCTGAAAAAGGTGTCAAATGAACAATGCCATCTGTCGAAGACGAAGTAAAACTGCCAAAATTTTAATGCATGGGAAGCAAACACACACTATAGGGTTTAGGCTATGTAGTTTCCTGCATGAATGGCGCGCGAAGGCACTACACTGGGGGGTAACTCCGCTGCCGCGGTATATTGCCGCTTGGCGGACAGACCCCCTGGTGTGATTTCATGGCGACATGGAGAGAGCGACTGTCGCAACCCCGTGCAGGGCACAGTGGTGGTAAGTCTCCTCTTTGAGGAGTGGCTTGAGAGGCGCCACGGCGCCATCACCTTCCGTCTGGCGCAGGTCCTCACCGGACACGGTTGTTTCGGGAGTCGGGAGGTACCTGCACCGAATCAGGCGGAAGGAAACGCCCGGACGCTACCATTGCAAGGATCAGCCGGAGTACACGGTGGAGCACACCGCGGAGGTCTGCCCCGCTTGGGCGGAGCCCCGCTTGGGTTGAGCCCCGTCGTGTTCTCTTAGCGACGATCGGCGGCGGCGACCTCTCGCGTCCGGCCCTGGTTCAAGCCATGTTGCGGAGCGAGAGGGAATGGGACGCCGTCGCCTCCTTCGGCGAAGCAGTGATGCTAGCGAAGGAGGTGGCGTAATGTGAGAGAGAGAACCTCTCGTCCCAGCCGCAATAGGAGACGCTCTGGGCGTCGGGGGTCAAGTGATGGCTTCCGGCCACTGTAGGCGCGGGCCTGTGGACGGTAAGTAGTGGGCTAGCTCGCCGTCCGCCTGTCTTATGACGACGACAGGCCGTGCCAACGGCGCGTTTGGTTCCACGCGCGCCTCAAAGAGATAAGAATAAGAATAATTTTATTTAAGAAAAACTATACTATTAAATATCCTTAAATCTTAATATCTTTGCTATTTAATATCCTTCACAACCCTAAAACGCCATCGTATTTGCGTGAACGTTTTTCCTACTCCCGTCCTTCTGATGCGCCTTGCAGGTCGCATCTTAGGAACCTCCTTAAATCCCCTCCACACTCTACCGACTTCTACTCTTATTCCTTCACTGTACACGCCGTGCGGCTGTGGAATTCACTTCCGCCTGACATTAGGGACTGCCAAACTGTTGCAATCTTCAAAGGAAGAGTAAAAGAACATTATCTTTCCATTTCGTCATAGTTGCATAACTATTTATTATTAGTTATTTTATTGTATTTATAGTATTGTTATATGTTTTGTCTTTTTATATAGAAGTACGTTAGTTTATTCTTATATGGTATATTATTTTTAATTAGTTCTGATGTTTTACGTATTCCATTTCCTTTTCTTCTTCTATACACTATGTCTACATCTCTTTTTTAGATTCTCCTTTCGCAGGTATGCTGGAAGAGATTTCTTTAGAAATAAGCATTACCTTTGTACTATTTTCTGTTCCTTTCTTCTTTTCTGTATTTAGTGTGTACATAAATTGTTAAATAAATAAATAAATAAATATACACCCAAGACACACAGACACAACAAAAGAAAACATTATTTTTTCTAAATAATTATGTTCAATATACAGAAACTCTACGTCTACAGATTTATAATATTGTATTTACAATTAAAATTAGATTATATAAATTTACTCTGAATTGATTTGAAAATCATATAGCATCGAAATGAAAACAAATACCTGGAACTTACAAAAAGTGAAATCAAAATTGGGGATCGAACTCGCGAACATGTTTAACATTTTTGGAAATCTTATAACATTATAAAAAATCACAAAAAGTGGATACTGACTGTGATTTAAACTTGCGTACCTTTGTTTACAGGTAAGTCTCTATACCGTTAGGCTACGTACACCAGTGACAAATAGTTTGAAATAGACCTTCTGTTTTAATATAGTATGACAGTTGACAGTTCGATTGTGATTCGATACCGGATATTTGAAATGACTTAAGGGACTTCAGCTTTCTCTTGGATTTGCAACGCTCGCACCAGGTGCTTTAAGTGAAAAATTGCACAGCACGCTCGATGTCCCTTGCGTTATTTCGTATTTCCAGTATCAAGCTGTAAAACAGTTGAGGATTATGGATAATGCAATACTGCTCACCCCCTTAAGTTATTATGGGGATAATATATAGCCCATGTGCTATTCCAGACTATAATATACCTCTGTACCAAATTTCATCCAGATCCGATCAACCGTTCTCGCGTGAAAGAGCAACAAACATCCATACATCCATCCATCCATCCTCACAAACTTTCGCATTTATAATATTAGTAGGATTTTTCTTTATTTGAAATAAAGAAAATTTTAATCTTTCTTAATAGTTGAAATTTTCACAAAAAGTGAATTTTTGTTGCTTGTGCTACCGAAACGTACGGTAAACAGATAATTGGAAGGAAAGGCTGTCATCATCAAATGACTCCTTCCGCTCTAGGCAGAGCGGTAGGAATTGTCAGACTTCTACTGACTTAAAACCACCTATGTTCCTTCTTAGCACTTTGTGCCGAGGCCGCGGCATCTCTTTCGAACATCCCGCACCCCCGACGGCACACCATCACCTCTTCAATGTTCAACAAGATGAATATCATCACAAGTTGATGAGTCATTGTACAAGCAACAAAATGAACCAATAGGCAAGGCCTATTAGGTATTTGCACAAGTTGGCATTTGCAGCCCTAAAACCTTGACTAGATATAGCAAATGCCCTAACACGCAAGGATAAATGTAGGTACAGTACTACAGTCACGCTTATCTGTGAAACTAGGAGCCAATACATTAACACGTATCAAGCGCGTATACAACCTTATCTGGACATGCACTAAGTATTGCCGCATGCTGCGTGTTTTACCTAAATGTCAACAGGAAACGTCGAAGACATTTTGCAAAGGTAATAGATATGGCGCCGGACTAACCTTCACACTACTCTGTCACACTGGTGTGACGGTGAGGAACTTTTTTTCCTAACCACCCAAATGGTGCCTTAAGATTATCGAAAGAGATGACGTGGCCTCGGCACAAGGGCGAAGAAGGAACATGGGTTGGTTTTTAGTCAGTAGAAGTCTGACACTTCCCTTCGCTCTGCCCAAGAGAGGGGGGGGGGTTATATGATGATTTTCCACACACCAAAAAAAAAAAGGTGGAAGCGCTACGGTAGCTTGCGAAACCTTAATTTTGTTCCGCTATTTTCACGGGTTCTGAAATGCAGCAGATCTTAATATGAATTGGTCACAGACGCATTTACTAATATGAAATGTCCATTTTACGCTTTTTAACGTAATTAATATTATGATCTGCATTTTATCGTATTAATAACTTTTTCATCAAATACTCTAAAAACCCGGAAGCTTCCACCATTAGTTTGTTACCTACTCTAAGATGCTAAATCATGACCTTACAACTCTTGCACAAGAGACGCATGAAACCAGAAAGCATAGAACAAGAAAACGAAGGTTTATACCCAACAGTGGGTGGAACTGGATTGAAATAATGGAGATTACATCATCACATTCTTGATACTGTTATCACGAGTCTCAAACAGATTCATGAATAAAGTAAACGTCCACATTTTAAATGACAAGTTGACCATCAATCGAACGAATGACTGCAACTTTAAACGTAATAAATAAAACCTTAATCCGCTGTAGTTTGTAGCCTCATTAAAAGAACCATTTAAATTCGGTCAACATTATTTACTTCGTTACAATTCAATACCCCGGAGATTGTGGAAAAAGATTTTACTCCCTTTTAAAGCAATAAAAAGCTTGTTAATTCAGTTCATAATTATAACCAACAACGCAATTATTCATGCTTTTAAACTGCCAAACTGTAGGTTTAATGTTCAGGATTAATACACGAACAGACTCGCATATCGTTTCAGTTTTCATGATTGGAATTTAATTGATCTGTTCCGTTTTCATTACTAGTCCCGTTTCAGTACATTTTTCACGGGAATGTGTCGAGCGGATGGATGGAGGACATGAGTAATAAATTCCAGGTCCAGTTGCTATGGGAGCTGGGAATGTTCTTGCTGTGTTGTGTGGACGTTTGTTTGCGAATTTTATAGGACAAAAAATGTGACTTTATTTGTAAAAAAAGTAGGAGCTGGAAAATCTATTGCCAGATTTGAAACAAAATAGACGAAAGTAAAATGATTGGATGATCGTTTGAAACGTGAAGCGCACGTGACTAAAAGAGTGTTGCATTTTGATGGAGCGGGAGAGTGAGGCTAAAACAAAGATGGACGAGTTGAGTATGGATTATGAAAGAAAAAAGCTTAAATGATTTTCTGATTAGAAAAATGGAAAACGAAAACGTGTGGCGCTGATTATGATGGTAAAGTTATTATGACTAAGGCAGGAAGATGATGATGAAATATTGGTTTAAAAGGGTATAAATAAATAAAAAATCTCCGACGAATTTAAGAACCTCCTCATTTTTGAAGTCGGTTAAAAAACCAACAAAATCAGCTTCATCATCGAAATGTTTCTATTGTTCTATTTATTAATAAAATTAATTGATTATAATAATATCAGATCACGTTGTATCATTGCTTGAGACCATATCTATCGTTTATAGTATCTTATCAAAACAATCAGTGTCAATCGTTCTCCAAGATATAATATCGTATTACAATCGGACATAATTAGGAGATAATTAGCAGGTTTGAGTGGTAATCTACAACAGATTACTTACTAATTGGTATAAGATGTTATACACAGGTGATTGCACTATCAATTTAATTAGTAAATGGATAATCGCTAAGAACAACTAAGTATTATAAGTTAGCCTTTTCCAAACTATGCTGGAATAAGCTTCCAGTCTAACTGGATGCAACTGAATACTTAAACGGGACTCTGAGATCTATTTCACTAGACTCAGCCGCACAACTGTGATGTTCGTAGAATGTTCGTAGTGGACTGTATGATTTTAACGTGGATAAGAAAACACAACGAGACCAAACTGTGGCCTCTACACAAGTACTAGATCTTCTTAGGTCTTCACTTAGGACCAGAATGTGTGGGACTTATATCACTGTATGTAGCACAATAAAACACTGTTTTATATACAATAAAGAAATAAAAGGTTTATTTGACTCACTTAGTACTTATTTACACTTGAAAGTATTACTAGTAGGAGAGATCACTGTCGACTGTGTTTTCAGTACAAATCCTTGCCTCCTATATCCTTTTACATCATGATTCAAGTAGTGGCAAAATGTTTAAAATCTCTTTTACTAATATCCAACAGAAATTCTAGATTTAAGGCAACCTGCGTGCCAGATTCTTATTGGTTAAAATTAAGGCATTCTTATTGGACTAGAATTCAGCCTTTGAAATTGCCCAATCAAAAACATTATTAAACTTTTACGAGTGGAATTTTCCATAACTTTTGTACCTATTCTTGACAGACTTTGAAACACATAAAGTCGTTATGTAAAACTTACGTAATACACTTATATAACTTAAAGAATCGAAGTTAGACTAATTTTAGGGTTCTGTTTACATTACAATTGGCTAACTAGTACTATCTATTCTTAAGTTATGTTACACAATCTTTACAAAGCTTTAGTTATTGAATGATCTTATATACTTCTTATATACTTCTTATATACTTATCCTAGCTTATCCTAGGAATTCAAAACAAAGCTATTCTACTTAATCTACTTATTATTAGCGAATTACAGATTAAGTTTTAGGAGTTCGGCGTCCGTAACATTCCTCCCCCCGGCGCAGCTCGCGTAGCCTCTTCTTTCATCCTTAGGACGACGAGCTTGCTCACTGGGCGTCGGAAGATGCCGGTTCTGGTCCGCACCTCGACGACTCGAATGCTGCCATCTGGTCCTGGGTGTGTTCGTTCGACGATTCCCATCGGCCAGGTGTTCCGGGGCAGCGTGTTGTCGACCACGAGGACCACATCTCCAGCTTGCAGGGGACGTGCGTCGTTCTTGGGTTCCCCGCGTGGTACCAGTGTTGGCAGGTACTCTCGCAGCCAGCGCTTCCAAAAATGGTCAGCAAGCGCTTGACTGGCTCGCCACGTTCTTCGGTCAGCTTCGTCACAGGGTCCCGTTGCTGGTAGGCCATTAGATGATCCCAAAAGAAAGTGGTTGGGAGTCAGAGCCTCTGGATCGTTGGGGTCCACGCTGACATGTGTTAGAGGTCGTGCATTAATGCAGAACTCAGCTTCGGTGAGAAGTGTGCTGAGAACTTCTTCAGCTGGTGCCTTCTCTTGCAGCGTCACCTTGAGGGCTGTCTTGACGGATCGTACCATTCTCTCCGTTGGTGCTGAGGAAGCTTCGATTCGGCCTCGCACCCTTAAGAGTCCATCCTTCAGAATAGGATCAAGGCGATATAGCTTGCTTGCCTTTGACAGTGGTTGAGCTGTCTGAATCCTCTTTATCTCTTCTTCAAAGCTATCTTCTTGGGCACGTCGGATAAGTTCAACCTCGGCGCGCTCGATGTGTCGATGTTCCATGTTGGTTGCCTTTCGTCGACAGATGTCAATGAAGGCGAGAGCTCGTGCTGTGGCTCTTACCAGTACTTCATATTTTGAGAAGCGGGCGGCTTCTGGTAGCCAGCTTCCTCTCTTGACCTTTTCTGTTACGTGCAGAACTTCGCTGTCTTCCTCTTCTGATGTTGACATAGTAGGCCACTGCTCTTCCGGTTGGTAAAGGAAGGCAGGCCCTTGGAACCATCGATCCGTTGTGCTCAGTGGAGTGTTACTGAGCCTTGTTGCGTCGTCTGCCACGTTCTGTTCTGTGGGCAGCCAGCGCCATTCCTCCTTTTTTGTACGTTCGGCGATCTCACCCAATCTGTGTGCGACGAATGGAGTGTATCGTCGCATGTCGTGGTGAATCCAATGGACCACGGTGGATGAGTTGGTCCAATAGGTCGTTCGACCGATCTTCATTCTGTGTTCTTGTTTTATCGTACCGGCGAGTCTTGCCCCGATGACAGCTGCTTGCAATTCGAGCCGAGGTATGGTCTGTGTTTGCTTCGGCGCCACCTTTGCTTTGGCGGCTACCAATACCACGGTGATGCTCCCGTCGCTGCCTGTGATCCTCCAGTAAGCTACAGTTGCATAAGCTTGTTCGCTGGCGTCACATAGCACGTGAAGCTCGATTCTTTCTTGTTTTCTTGTTATGTAGCAGCGTGGCAATCTGATTTCAGCAATCTCAGTTAATTGTGACAACCAAGATGCGAAGAGCTCGTTTTCTTCTGCCGGTATCTGTTCGTCCCACGTAGTCTGGAGGCGCCATAAGCTCTGAAGTATTATTTTAGAGCGGATAGTGTAGTGGCTCAGCAAACCGAGTGGGTCATAGATTGACATCACGGCGCTGAGGGCTTCACGCTTGGTCGGTGCGCGAGTTCTGTCTCGTACCTCCGCTGGTACTCGGTTCATTGATGTATTGAACCCGAGTTCATCTCGTTCTGCGCTCCAGAATAAACCGAGGATCTTGCTCTCTGGTTGCTCTCCCCCCAGTTGTGTGGGTGTAGTGGCGTGCAGCTCAGGAGGTATGTCACGCAGCACAGTCTTGTCGCTGGCGTTCCATCCCCGCAGTGTGAAGTTGGCAATGGCGTGTACAGTTCTGATTTCTTCTACTGCCTTCCAAGCTTCCATTGGGTCGTCATAGCTTGCCACTAGATCATCCATATAATGGTTTTCTTTTATTGCCGCTAGCGCTCGTGGGAACTCCTGCCCGTAAATGTCTGCGTTGTGGTTGCGAACATAATGGGCCATGAACGGGGAGCTCGCTGCGCCGAAGATCATACTTCTCATTTTATATTTGAGTGGAGATGATTCTCTTTCTTCACCTCGCCACAGGAACTGTTGTGCTGGTTGATCTTCTTCTCTTATGCGGACTCTTAGGAACATTTCTTGAATGTCTGCAGTTATAGCTACCGCCTTTTCTCTGAACCGAAATAGGATTCCCGGTAGTGATAACAATAGGTCTGGTCCCTCTAGCAGTTCGTCGTTCAGACATATTCCGTGGCTTCGTGCTGCTGCGTCAAATACCAGTCTCCACTTGCCGGGCTTGTTCGGGTTTTGTACGGCAAAGTGTGGTAAGTACCAGCACACTGGGCTCTCACGTTCCGAGCCGTCACATAATACAGCGTAACCTTTTTGTAGTAGGTTGTTGATTTGGTCGGAATATTCTTTGGCGAACTTGGGATCGGTGTCCATCTTCTTTTCTATAGTTGTAAGACGACGGAGTGCTTGATTATAGCTGGGTGGCATGACAGTGTTGTCTGCCCGCCATGGTAGCCCCACTTCGTAACCGGTTTCGGTTTTCCTCGTTGTCGCTTCGACGATTTGAATGGCGCGCTGATCTGCTTCTCTTATTCGTGGTTTTCCTTCTATACAGAGAGCCTCTATCTTGAAATGAGCTTCAACCGAGTGGTGTAATTCCTGATTGCTAACACTTTGCTCTCGGTCTGGCTCGTACACGTGCAGTACACTGCCCTCTTGCATGATCGCGCTGCGTGGTGCGGTTCCGTGCACCACCCATCCCAACTTAGTCTTCGAGGCGGCTGGTTCGTTCGGGCCACCGGTCCTGAGCTCCCTTGAGACGATACACTCCCAGTGGTCAGTCCCCACTAGAAGCCCGGGGCGTGCTTGTTCGTAGCACACCTCGTCCTTGGGAAGGTCTCTCAGGTGTTCGTACAGAAGAATACTGTCAGAGATTGTCTGCTTATGTAGTTGCAGGTCTCTTATCGTTCTTGCTTTAACTCTGTATTCTTCTGTTTCTTTCGTCCCTCTGACATTGATTGTGACAAGCTGGCTCTTAGTCTCTTGTTGTGACATGTTGACGCCGTTTAGGTGTAGCGGTTGAGACGGCCCCTCTGCTCCGATGCTGGTTGCTAACTCTTCATCTATAAGAGTGATGGTTGCTCCTTCGTCTAGGAGTGCGTAGGTCTGCACCTCCCCCCGTGGTCCGGACACGATGATAGGACACATCTTCAGTAGTACTGTCCTTTGCCCCACAGTTGGTCGTGGTGTCACAGACAGGACGGCTTCTTCTTTAGGTGCCTCTGCTGGCTTGTTGGTATCTTCTTTTTTCACCTCTTTTCGTGGTGATGATTGATGCAGTGTCGTATGATGTGGTCGACGACACTGATTCACGCCGCAGGACTTAGCTTTGCACCCGATGCGTCGGTGTTTACTTAGGACGCACTTGAAGCAAATCCCTTTTTCTTTAAGGAATTCCCAGCGTTGTTCTGTAGTAAGTGCCTTGTATTTAGGGCACTGGAGTAAGGTGTGTGCTTGTTCACACCCTGATGGGCATGGCATCTTCTCTTCTTCCGCTGTGGTGTTGTAGACAGTCGCCTTTTTCTTTAATGTTACGGCGGGTCGTGTCTCTTTCTTTTGACTTGCGGCGCTCGTAGACGGGGCATAGGTGTATCTTAATGCCCTATCTGCCTCCCTCATAAGGAAGTGGGAAATCATGACGATCTCTGGTTCGGTCGTCCCTTCATTGTCGTAAGCGTAGTCACACCAGCGAGAGCGGAGATGTGGACTTAGTTTTTCCAACACCTCTCTTGTCAGAAGGGGATTAAATAGATAACCCTTTTTATCTATTGTCTTCAGTACACAGATTATATTCTGTAATTTCACTGCGAAGCTGTTGAGGTCGGCTGCCGATGCTCCAGGTCTTGGGAGTTTCTTTAGATCGTCGAGCGCCCGATCGATGATAATTTCAGGTCGCCCGAAACATTGTTCTAATGTCTTCATAATAACATCTGGGTCTGTGGCTGTGTGTAGTAGTGCGGCCACAGCATCCCGAGCTTCTCCCTTTAGGCAGCTCCTCAGTCTGTGTATGTTCTCAGCTGCAGGAATCTGGTACATGCTTGTTGAATCACGAACAGCTGCTTTGAAGGGCAGCCATTCAGTAGCGGCTCCAGTGAATGTAGGCAGGTCTATATAACGTGGACGGGGTCTGGCCATCCTCTCCAGTGTGTTGGCTAACTGTTCAATGCTGTTCCTCGCCCTGGTTGGAGTTGGCGATCTTGGTCTGGGCGTCTCGAACCTGATCTGTCTGGGTTCCTCTCGTGCACCCTTTGCTGCCTCCTCCCCCCGTGTGTCGGGCTGGTTTGTTCGTAGCCACTCGTCTACCTTAAGATGATGTTGTTCGTCGGGTAGAGGGTCATTGTTTACACTTTCTTCATCATTGAGCACAGACACTTCCACAGCCAACCTCTTCTTTACTAGGTCGGCTTCCATCTCAAGTTGCTTCTTATGTAGAATGGCTAACTTCTCTGCCGCGTTGAGCTCAGCTACTCTTAGTCGCGTAGTAATGCTTGTGTTAGATCGGTGCGACCGTAGTGATCTTGTTGGTGACCTCGCTCGTTGTTGAGTAGTGGTCACTGTAGTTCTGACCCCGGAGGGCCCAGCTGTACTTGTCTCCGCAAGCCTTGAAAAGGGTGAGGCAGGCGGGTCTAATGACAGTCGTCGTAATCTTTCAACTTCAATTTGTTGTTCTTCTTGACGACGTGCAGCTTCTTTAAGACGTCGCTGTTCTTCTAATTCAGCTACGTCTGACTGGCTTCTTGTGATAACCATCTTGTTAAGCTGTGCCTGAGGTTAGCACACTTAAACTTAACGTTCGATTGACACGCAAGTGTTAGGGTACAAGCGGTCAATACTGCCTATATGACTTAGGCGCAGGCACGTAGTTGCAGGCGCACGCAGAGTCTGCCTAGGTAGTTTAGGCACAGACACGTAGTTGCAGGCACGCAGTGGAGTCTGCCTAGGTAATTTAGGCACAGACACGTAGTTGCAGGCACGTAGTGGAGTCTGCCTAGATAACTAGGCACAGGCACGTAGTTGTAGGCTGCCTAGGTGACCTAGGCACTCTAGGTTCTGCCTAGGTAGCTATGGCACTAGATCTTTTCACCCAATTTATATTGGGCACACTTTTTATTCACTGGTTCACTACGTACTGTTTACTTTTAATACTGACACGCACTTTTGTTATTTACTTTTATACTACGAGGCGCACTATACATCTATCTTTCAAGATAAGTTCACTGACTTGCACTGCTTATGTTCGTTTTATAGAGCGGACACTGGCACACGTTCCAGCTTAGTGAAACTTCCGTCTATGTACACAATAATAACGCGCACTATTTACTTTGTTTATAAGCGGACACTAGCACACGTTCCGGCTAAGTGATTCCTCCGTTTATATACACTTGAAGAGCACTATGTACTTTCACTTTAAATAGTCCATCTACGCTTATTACTTGTTTACACGATAGGCGGATACCGACACTTCCGTCTATATACTTAGTGACGCACTATATACTTGTTATCTATCTAGATAACTCACTGATGTATTACTTCCTTCGCTAGATAGGCGGATACCGGCCTACGTTCTGGCTCGGCGACACTTCCGTCTATATACCGTGTTAGCGACGATACGTAAATACACTGATAACGCGCACTTCACTTTTTATCTAGTTTATAGATAAACACTGATGTTGTACATAGCAGGCACGGACACGCACTTAATAGTTTATTGCCTGACGGCTATGTACTCACGTTTTAACGCACTGTATGATCTGCCTTTGATACAGTTACCGGGCGCACTTTTCGGCACGGCGACTATCTAAATATCTAGGCACAGGCGTTAGTATCTGAACGGCGACACTACTTAGACTCTGGCCGTCGTTTCCTGAGATCCTTTTGACAGCCGACTCACTTTCCTACTTTACCACTGAATTTAACACTGAATTTAATACTTTGCAACTTTTAAAACTTTAAAACTGTTTAAATTCACTTTATAAAAACACGTAAGTACTAGGAATGTTCACTTATCCGGCTCGATAGGACCAGACTGAACGGGACTCTGAGATCTATTTCACTAGACTCAGCCGCACAACTGTGATGTTCGTAGAATGTTCGTAGTGGACTGTATGATTTTAACGTGGATAAGAAAACACAACGAGACCAAACTGTGGCCTCTACACAAGTACTAGATCTTCTTAGGTCTTCACTTAGGACCAGAATGTGTGGGACTTATATCACTGTATGTAGCACAATAAAACACTGTTTTATATACAATAAAGAAATAAAAGGTTTATTTGACTCACTTAGTACTTATTTACACTTGAAAGTATTACTAGTAGGAGAGATCACTGTCGACTGTGTTTTCAGTACAAATCCTTGCCTCCTATATCCTTTTACATCATGATTCAAGTAGTGGCAAAATGTTTAAAATCTCTTTTACTAATATCCAACAGAAATTCTAGATTTAAGGCAACCTGCGTGCCAGATTCTTATTGGTTAAAATTAAGGCATTCTTATTGGACTAGAATTCAGCCTTTGAAATTGCCCAATCAAAAACATTATTAAACTTTTACGAGTGGAATTTTCCATAACTTTTGTACCTATTCTTGACAGACTTTGAAACACATAAAGTCGTTATGTAAAACTTACGTAATACACTTATATAACTTAAAGAATCGAAGTTAGACTAATTTTAGGGTTCTGTTTACATTACAATTGGCTAACTAGTACTATCTATTCTTAAGTTATGTTACACAATCTTTACAAAGCTTTAGTTATTGAATGATCTTATATACTTCTTATATACTTCTTATATACTTATCCTAGCTTATCCTAGGAATTCAAAACAAAGCTATTCTACTTAATCTACTTATTATTAGCGAATTACAGATTAAGTTTTAGGAGTTCGGCGTCCGTAACAATACTAGTATTTAACCCCAGTTACATTACCCCTTGGTAAGGCTGGTTGTCAGACTTTTAAGCCACTGTTACAACTGCCAAAGATCTACACAAATAACAAGCAGGGATCAACGGCTATATTTGCGTTCCGAAGGCACGAAGGAAACTCGGTATGTGCCTAATGGTAATGGCTGGTCACCAACTAAAATAATACTGAAAGAAAAAAAATTGGTAACTACCGCTATTATTCAATCATTTAAATACCTACCTTTAACGTTCCAAATCAACACGCTGCCATCATAAAACGTAACACAACGCGCTAAACACCCAATTATAACCTAATGTGTTTTAAATAATCCCCGAGGCATAATTACTTCTAGTTTATTTGTTAAATCAGCAACATTTTGTTTGTTCATGTGACCTTGACTTTGGTTACATTCGGGGTAATTTAAGGCACACAATAATATGATTATCGTACAGTCGAACAAGCTAATAAGTATACAGCCAGCTAACTTGTATTTACTTTTAAGATTATACAGATACATTTAAAGACTGGTGTCAAACGATACTGCGTTTGACATCAGTTGCTTAATGTGAAACTCTTGATAAAATGAAATTACAATCAATATTTTCAGTGTTATAGAATTATAAAGATCTCTACCCTGTATACTTATTAGCTTGTTCGACTGTACAATGTTGTTAGAGGTCAAATTATTTGACTTTCAGAGCTATGAAAATCTAACGCTATTTTTAGACACCATTTCCACTGTTCTTGTAAATGGTAAATGGGGTGAATGCGATACGAGGGAGATACGACGGTGGATAGAGACAAAACTTTGAACGGTGTTAAACATTGAATAAAATAATTTCAAACTGAAACTAAATTACAATTATTACGTAAAAAATATTTATCGACACGAACACGTAAGTCGAATAAGGTTTGGCATTCAGAAGTAATGGCGGAATCAAGAAAAAATAAAGCAAAGGGCTCTATTTGTTACAAGGCCTAGTCTAGCAATAACTTTTAATTAACGTGAAATAGGAGAAATTTCCCAGCAGTGGGAACATTAATAGGCTGTTGATGATGATGATGAGGAGAAATTTTGATAGGCTAGGCTTCTAAAACATGTGTATAACAGAAAAAATATCTGTTTTGTTAGAGTGTTCTTTAACAGAAAACGCACTTACTTCAATACAAAAACGGTAACAAAAAACCCCAGTACTTGCGAACTGTTCCTGTACATTTATTTCCAGTAGGTATCGTAAGCAAGCCCTGCTTTGTTCGCAATCGTTATGTAAAACAGTTTGGAACGCGGTAAACACCACGTAATTTGTATCAAGCGCCGCATAATTGAAGGAAATGTGCCTAGGTATTAGTTTTAAGTGTACTGCAATGGTTTTAACATAAAAAGTTCAAGTTTGTTCTTGTTACAATGTTTCTTTGTTTGAAAAGTTTTTCAAACAAAGAAACATTTTTGTTCGAAGGCACGGTTGGCGCAGTGGCTGAGCGGTTGGACTACTGCGCTGCGTGTCGCGGGTTCGATCCCCGCACGGGATAAATATTTGTATGGCCTACAGATAATTGTTTCGGGTCTGGGTGTGTTTGTGTATGTGAGTTTAAATGTTTGTAATCGCACCCACGATACAGGAGAAATTCCTAGTGTGGGGCAACGTTTTTAAAAAACATTGTTTCATCTCTTTGTTGGTGACACTCTTCGACCGTTTAAGTTCATAGTATTCGCAACCAGTGTGTGTATGACTAGATGTGTGTTCCTGGATAAAGTAAAAGGAGTATGTAAGGATCGTAGTCTACTTCTTAGCACTTTTTAATTGGTGCTGTACTGTAGTTTCTGCAGTCCACCATGCAAATAAGGCTTGATTTTATGTTAGTAAACTTCGAATAATATTTTTTTTATTGTATTTTGGCAGTGGCTGGGTGCAGAACGGATGTCCGATGAGGCCGAAAAGTTCTGGAGTGGCGAGGGCGAACTGGTACACGTTTCGTTGGAAGAACTTCCACTAGGTGGACCGATGAACTGGTGAAGGTTGTGGGAATCCGCTGGATGCGAGACGCACGGGATCGGTCAAACGAGGTGACATTTGAGGGAAGGTCAAAGTTAAGCAATGGATAATGATGATGTAATCTATTAATTGACTGACGATTTCACAATAAAATTCAAATAATACATTGGAATATGTTACTGTCTTTAACTGTGATAAAACCCTGTTTAAAATCCTTTTGCTTCTCAATATTCAATCTCACTCAACCACAATTACCGAAAAATTATAACATTCTAAGCCTCGTTACCTGCAGACTACTCAATTGTTTTCAAGGCATCGTTACCGCGGCGAAGTATACCGGTTTCAGCGATATCGTCACGACTCGTCTGACACCCCTTAATTAATGCTCCCCGTTTTAACAAGCTAATAATTTTCACAATGAAAATTTTAATTTAATTTTAGTCTCGCATAGATTAAGGGCTGAGTTGTTGATTTTGTTGGCCAAACAAAATGAGTTTAATTGCTTTGAATGAAACTTATAATTTGGTGTTAGAATATTTTTGTTTTGAAAAAAGTTTGTTTGTTTTAAACCCTGTGTCCAGATTTTTTGAACATAGATGCCTATCAAAAAGCTCAAGCACTGAAGTGGAGATGGGCGGCCTTTTTATGGAGGGTGGGAAATCATCAAATGACTCCCTTCGCTCTGGGCGGAGTGGAAGGGAGTGACAGACTTCTATTGACAAAAATATCACCCTATGTTTCTTGTTAGCACTTTTGTGTCTCGGGGCCGCGGTATCTCTTTTGAACAACCGGCAGCCCAGAGATAATAGGCCTCAGAGCAATCGCTTGTCGAGTATGTATAAGTTTGGGATACAGTCATGTTGCATGCTAATTTTCACACATCCTGAGTGTGTATATTTTTGCATCCAAGCCTAGATTTTAAATAAAATATTAATGTAATATGCATTACATTTTAACCAACCAGTTCCGTTTATCTCTCTCCATGATGAAGGTATATAATACTGTGTACTTCATTTCTATAAACATGTGACTTATAATAGAGGACTCTGTTCCCTATTATGACAGCTGTACTATGGTCTAGACAAGAACACAGCTAGATAATATTCCGGCTGTCACTTCTCTTCCTGCGAATGACAATCGTGTCGTAAACACGTGACAATGGTTGAGTATTTGTTTAGAATGATTATATTATAGTACAGCAATTAGAACGAAGAACAATCTAGTCAGCATTTTGCTTAAATTATTATGGCTCTTCTAACTTGATCCTAAATTATTTCTGTTCCATGCAATTATCATATATATTTATATACACAAAATAAGAAAAAGGATAAAAAAGAAGAGCACAAAGGTACTGCTTATTTCATCAGAAATTTCTTCCAGCAGACCTTTTCTTTTTTAGAATAAAATAACGTTTAAATAACATCTTAAAATCAAATCATGAGATACTAAATCGTTTTATTACTTAAGGTTAAAAAAGTAACTACAGGCTTTAAAATATGTAGGTACCTTCCGAAGATATGCCCTTTTAATTGGTGTCTTATATAAATCAACGTCCAAGCTGGGTCCTAAATTAGGATCAAATTACACAGCCCTGTTGGAAATTAATTAAACAAAAGTATCATTCAACACTGTTTTAAGCTTTCACACTTCATAACTATATTTAAAATGTCACTTACGGGATATCTATATCGGGAACTCAAAACAAATAAAAATCACGGAAGATATCCCGTAAGTGACATTTTAAATAAAAGTATCATTAGGTTCAGCTTATGGGCAAACGAGGATATAGCTATATAGGAAACTAGCTGATGCCCGCGGTTTCAACCGCGTGGATGTCGGTTATCGCTACAGATATCGCGACCAAAAGTAATATTTTCGTACCCCCCTTTCAACCTCTTGAATAAAGTTTTTTTTTTTTTTATTAAAAAGTAGCCTATTTCCTTTCTCGGGTATCAAAATATCTCAATACCAAATTTCATGCAAATTGGTTCAGTAGTTTAGGCGTGATTGAGTAACAGACAGACAGACAGAGTTACTTTCGCATTTATAATATTACTAGCTGATGCCCGCGGCTTCACCCGCGTGGATGTCGTTCAAATTATATACTAAAACCTTCCTCTTGAATCACTCTATCTATTAAAAAAAACCGCATCAAAATCCGTTGCGTAGTTTTAAAGATTTAAGCATACAGACAAACAAACAGACAAAAATAGCGACTTTGTTTTATACTATGTAAGGATAAGGATAGGATGGATGGATGGATAGGTAACCAATCTTGAAAGATAAAAGTATTTCTTTGGAAATGTCTTTATGATGTTTTGACATAGTAATATTTTCAAGACAACCCAGTTCTCACCGGGTTGTGAAGGAGTTCAGATAAGTGGTCGGTCTGTGTAAAATACTGCTATTCAGCTGCATCTGGCCCCAATAACGTTGGGTTACCGACATCTAGGCAGATGATGATAAAAATAGTTACAAGATAAGCAACCATTTTTTACTTAGACTTTTTCATAAGGTTTGCTATGGTAATAAGCTGTACCTCCTCTTTGAGAGATTATGCCGTAATCCACTATACGCGGGCCCAGAGCGCATTGGTAATGTGTGACGGCGCTGCAAACACTACAGCAATATGCTGTGTTTATTTTATTATTACGATTATGATGTTTGTGACTAATGCAATTAATGTAATTATGTATTATTATTCATGTACCTGAAATATTTGCACGACTGATGAGTCGAATATATTGAGAATAAAATTATTTTACCATCTTATTATTTATGTACCTATATTCTGGCAAATAAATAAATTTCATGCTATGAAAAGTATTACAGTGCCATGTATGCTGCGTAAATGTAATACTACCCAATTTCTTCAAAAAATATCCGCTACTTAAGACCATTTGGAAAAACCCGACAACAACTGTCGAGCAGTAGCCCACCAGACGACACCTGTCTGGTCGGAGGATCTGTGACGTCCACTAGTCACTGGGGTAAGCACAGTTGGTTAAATAAAACAATAGTTTTGGTATCTTCAAATAGCTTGGTTTCCAATGACTGCTGTCCAGAGACGAATCTTCACCGCGCGGACCTACTTCCGTGTGTATGATCTTTAATCATCAATTGATCACAGGATCCTTCCTTCTCTCACACACACCCCTAGAGACGTTGAACTAAATATGAAATGAAGATTTAAATTAAAAACTATTAACTCAAACTTTTCAAAAATAAACATATTTTTTTTTTTTGAGTTTGGCAAATCATCAAATAAATCCTCCCGCTCTGGGCAGAGCGGTAGGGAGTGTCAGACCTCTACTGACTAAAAACCACCCATGTTCCTTCTAAGCCCTTTGTGTCGAGGGCGCGGTATCTCTTTCGAATAAGCCACAGCCCCGACGGAATATAAACATACCTTACACCACTCCCACTAATTCACAAACTATTACCCAAAAACAATTACCAGCATTAACCCTACACCAGCGCACGGTACATCTAAACGGCCACCAATCCCGTGCACCTAACTTAATCAGCATCATTCCATTGACAAACAATTACGGGCGTGCGGTTCTCGGACACGGCCAATTTTGCAGTAAAGGAGTGAGCAGCCGATTGACGCGAATTTGCATGACAAAGGCCGGTCCAACGGTCCCTGACGGCCGGTTGCCAGCCGGTTCTGACGTAACGAACAGCTGACGATGTGACGATGACGTGACGTGTAAAATGGCCACTGGAGTTTTGCCTTTTTCTGGCCGGCCAGTGACATTTTCAGGTCTCGATTTTTTTGTTTTTTTTTGGTTTGTGGTATTTTTATTTTTGTTTGTGCTATTTTCGTGTGGTTCGGCTGTTGTTTTTCATGCATGAAACGGAGTTTTTCCTGCCTTAGTTATTGGAGGGTAGGTTTACAATATACGTTAGCACAGAAACACTAAATTTTGTAACAAACTTCAAATCATTCAAACTTTTCTACAATGTGACGGCACGGTTGGCGCAGTGGCTCAAGCAATGGACTGCTGCGCTGCGTGTCGCGGGTTCGATCCCCGCACGGAACAAATATTTGTATGACCTACAGATAGTTGTTCCGGGTCTGGGTATTTGTGTATGTGAGTTTAAATGTTTGTGAACGCACCCACGATACAGGAGAATTTCCTAGTGTGGGGCAAAGTTTTAAAAAAAAAAAAAAAAATAAGTTTAAATGATTTGAAGTTTGTTACAATATGTAGTGTTTCTAAGCTAGAGTAAATTGTGACCTATGACTATGTTATGTAATTACATAACATTACGCCTGTAATCCCCGAATGGTTAGGCAAAAGAGGTTACACTCACATTTCGCCAGTTATGTTTAAGTGCTTATTTAATGTTACAGGGGGCGAGCCTATTGCCATCAACCGGGTACAAATTCAGACTTCATTGCTATTACTGATAAATTCCTGATTTAAAAACCCAATAACACTTTGCCTGACCGGGGAATCGGACCCAGGACCATGCTCAGCAGTCAGTCAAACTTATTGTTATCAGGATTCTTAATTTTTTTTTGGTGTGACAAATCATCAAATAACCACTCCCGCTCTGGGCAGAGTGGAAGGGAGTGTCAGACTTCTACTGCCTAAAAACCAACCATGTTTTCTTAGACCTTGTGCCGAGGCCGCGGTACCTCTTTCGAACAACCCGCAGATCAGGATTCTTTCTACGATCCGTTTCTATTAAAATTCAGATCCGGAGTGTAACACAGAAACAACAAGTTTCACCATGAAATGTTCAGTATTCTCTTCTTGTTCAATACAATATAGTGTTACTATCTAATTATTGATTTCGCTCGAAGGCTCCTTGTCTTACAACCTAACAATAGCCTCTCCGTCTGTGGCCACACAATACGATGCACATTGTGTAGGGTACGTAAGTACGTGAGGGTATTAGGAGACCAGCTATAGAGGACATAGAAGATTAAACTGCCAATAGAATAGGTACTTAGTGGTTTTTATGAAACACTGAGTTTTAGAAAACGTTTGGTGCTGTAGGAGGTCGATTCGGTCATTAACAATGCTTTGAAATATGTAAATAACGAATAAAATTGATGAAAGCAGCACTGTCACGTCTGTTACTCAGTTAGGCTATCTATCAATTTATTTATGTACACACAAAATACAAAAAAGATAAAAATAACCAACACTAACATTTATATTCATCACCCTTTTATCCAAAAAATAAGTATCCCTACTCGTAAGTTCCAGCGTTACTGTAAGCTGTGGCGTAAAAATCATTTCCCTGTTTAGCGAACTATCTGTATTAGGTTACTATGGCAGAAACTATTATATAGTAAGCGCTCTGTCGTCTTCATACTGTATCTGTTAACCGAAGTTGATACAGGATTGGCACAGGCTATTAACCACGATCCTTTCAATCTAACTTCACTACGCCGAGAGGATTTCGAAATAGGCAGGTGTACGGCTGAGCCTGTGTATCACTTTCTGTATTTCGAAATAGGCAGGTGTACGGCTCTGCCTGCCTATCAGTTACTGTGTTGCGGGCAGCTGTTAGTCGGTTTGAGGAGTGCGGTTTTCGTGTTAACCGCAAAATGTCTGGAGGGTTTGTTTTAATGCCAGAATGTCGGATCCTGATGGAGAATAAGAATATGTATGTGCTGTGCAGTAACCATAGACATAATAAATTCTATGGCAGTAACGTCTTTTTTTTTCATTTAGAGTTCCTTAAGTATAATACCGAAAATGATATTTCATATCTGACTCTTCCCATCTGAACTTTGTCGTGTTTATAAATAAAGTATATTTGTAGTGTTTACATTTCAAACAAGTCTATTCTAATAACTCGACATCATCAATAGAGTTTTTTTTTAATTTTGCCATTTTGACTAAAATCAAAACCAATAAAAATACCTTCCACGTCACATTAATATTATTTTTCATTACTCATACTCTGAAAGTAGGTCAGAACATGCCTGCGGAGCGGGTTGAAAGTACTACTTTTCAGCCCTAGGGAGAATCGCTTTCTACTGACAGCTGTCAAATTATTTGTTGTAATTAGAAGCAAGCCTATTGCCATCAACTGATGTAATTAGGAGCAAGCCTTTTATTGCCACCAACCGATGTGATTAGGAGCAAGCCTATTACCATCAAACAATGTAATTAGAAGCAAGCCTATTGCCATCAACTGATGTAATTGGGGGCAAGCCTATTGCCATCAACCGATGTAATTAGGAGCAAGCCTATTGCCATCAACCGATGTAATTATGAGCAAGCCTATTGCCATCGACCGATGTAATTAGGAGCTAGCCTATTGCCATCAACTGATGTAATTGGGGGCAAGCCTATTGCCATCAACCAATCTAATTAGGAGCAAGCTTATTGCCATCAACCAATGTAATTAGGAGCAAGCCTATTGCCATCAACTGATGTAATTAGGATCAAGCCTATTGCCATCAACTAATCTAATTAGGATCAAGCCTATTGCCATCAACTTATCTAATTAGGAGCAAAGTCTATTCACCGATTTAGGTAATTGGGGGCAAGCCTATTCCCATAAACTTTCCTTGTATTCGTAATGAAAAGCACAGTGTTTACCTCGGGTTAAAGACTTATTTAGTCCCTCGAACTATTAGCGCCCTCGCTGCGCTCAGGCGCCAAACCCCGACTCGGGACTAAATAAGTTCCTTTCACCCCTAAGGTAACAATGTACTATTGTATCATCCCTATCCGAACTTTCATAACTCAGGTCATTTTAATCCCTAAAACAACGTAAAAAGCTCTCTCAGCCCTTTTACCTTCATAAACAATTCATAATTGAGTATTAAAGTAAAATAATTAACAGCATTTAATATTCCGAGCACACAGCATTTGATGACAAATAGCCGTTCTTAGCCGCTGTCAAATGGGCCACGTTGGGCCACGTTCCACCAATGTAATTAGTTATGAGTGATACACCGGGCTTGTAGTTGTACAACGTGGAGTTAAAAGTTAAATTGGCAGTTTAGGAAACTTAATTAAAGCGAATTAGGGTAATAAATTTAGTTGTGGGCACCGCTACGGATATATGGTTTTCGTAGGGTTCTCGTAGCGCTCTCCTAGTATTGTAGCCGATCTTGTGTCAGTATTTATAATCGGACGGAGTTTATGAAGTTACGAAGTTACGCCGCGTAGTTTTCTTAACGGAGGTTTCACCGCAGAAGTAGCGATATAATAATAATATATAGCGAAGGTTTCCTACCAGAGATTTCGTTACGGCGGTGTTGTTGTGAAGATTTCGAAGCATAGGTTTCGTAGCAGACAGAGGTGTAATAGTGAAATTTTGTAGCACTGATGTTGTAACGCAGAGATGTCGTAGCAGAACATCTCTGCAATGTAGATTTTAAAGCAGAGGTTTTGAAGTAGAGATATGTTGTTTTGGAAACTTATTTTTTTTTTTAAATGTTGCCCCACCCTAGGAATTTCTCCTGTATAGTGGGTGCGTTCACAAACATTTCAAACTCACATACACAAATACCCAGACCCGAAACAACTATTTGTAGGCCATACAAATATTTGTTCCGTGCGGGGATCGAACCCGCGACACGCAGCGCAGCAGTCCAATCGCTTAGCCACTGCGCCAACCGTGCCGTCGAACTTTGAAAGTATAGTCGTATTTCCCAGGTAGTAACCGATAAGAAGCTTTTCATAAAAGTATGGTAAACGATCTTCAAGTTTAATAACACGTCCTCCATACATCCAGTTACGAAAAAAGACTTAAATCACATTTTTAATATGAACATCCTCAAGGACATTCATCTCCTCTCACAATAAAAACGAGGTTCAAAGGAAAAAAAGGTTTCACAACTCATTCGTTCGTGTGTAACTTTTCCAGCGATTGTAGCAAGCGCTTTCAAAATGAGAGTCAGTTCATTTAACATATTAGGTTAACCGCGCTTCAGCGGATTAACTGCTTTGTGCACTAAGTATTTATTTTGGCGTCTCTAAGTTAACGATGAAATACTTAAGTATTGGGATATTAAGGTGTTTTGTCAATACGATAATGTGAGAGATTTGTGGTCTTGTCGGCAAGAAGTAGGGCTATTTTACAGTAGAAAAACGGGAAAAGCAGTATAAAAACGTCTCTTTCCGCAGTCTCCTCTTATAAGTTTCAAACTATGCAACAAATTTCATTAATGCGGTTTTCAATCATATAAAGACTGTTTTAAAACGAAAATTTATATGTAAAATAAGCTGAATGTTTCAAAGTTTTTTTTTTTTTTTTTTTAGACGTTGCCCCACACTAGGAATTTCTCCTGTATCGTGGGTGCGTTTACAAACATTGAAACTCACATACACAAACACGCCCAGACCCGAAACAACTATCTGTAGGCCATACAAATACTTGTTCCGTGTGGGGATCGAACGGGGATCGAACCCGCGACACGTAGCGCAGCAGTCCAATCGCTTAGCCACTGCACCAACCGTGTCGTCAAATTTATAATGTTTTGATTTGTAATGTTTTTGTAAAAAAAACCTTACTGAAACCATAAGTTTTTTCCTCCTTTTACGAGCGAACGAACCAGAAAACCATAGAAAACACAAAGTGTATTTTGATTTTAAAGAAGATTTGTTGAACTATTCGCCCGCTATAAAACACTTGATCGTGGTAGTGCCCGTAGCAATCACTATAAAATGTAAACTTTGCACAATATCGGTATATCGTTTACAGCTTACGAATAAAACAAGTTTACGAGTCAAGTAAACAAATGAAATGTGTTTTGTTTCTATTGTTTTCGATCCTATATATCTGAGTTTAGAAGTCATACGACATACCTACATAATATACTTACTAAGGCGTGGAGCTTCATCATCATCATTTCAGCCGAAAGACGTCCACTGGTGGACATAGCCCCCCCTCCAAGTGTCGAGTGTCCAAGTGTGTTGGGTTTGTGTGTGTGTGTGGGAGCTTGTGGCAAAATATTAACAGCCGCTCGGGTCGACCTTCAAGTTAAACTGCGTTTCCCTGGGTTCCGTAGATGGGTGACATACCAAGTTTCCTCCTTGCTTGGATAGCTTGTGAAGCCAGCCATAACATAGTTAGGAACAGGCTTGGCAGATGATGTATGTCCACATTTTGGACACAAAACTCTCCAATGCCCCCTGTGTGAGCCCCTAATCAGGTAAAACTACATTTGGGGTTGCTGCTAAGATATTCCTGTTGGAAAGCCCCAAGAAGACTCTTTAAATCGAAGCTAACAAATTGTTTACATGAAAGTTCCAGTATATTTCTATTCAAAGAGTTTCATTTCAACAATATCGAAGACTTAAAAGAGTATCTCAATGTTATTTAAAGAACGAAATAAAAAACGAAACCTTTTCAAAGCCATTTAACAAATTCCGGTACCTACATTAAAAAAGTAAAATTTTCACTCGAATTATGAAGATATAATGGTGTAATTATTTTCACACAACTCTGAAACAAATGGCGGTACTTAAGGGCAAGTCGAAACAGAGAGTATGCATTATTAGATTTTGCATACATATTAATATTATACAAAGTCTGTCTATCTGTCTGATACAACCAAGTTCATTGAGGCTCTACCAATTTTCAGTCTTATGCTCTAAGTAACAAGGTTGAAAAGGTCGACAGTCAGCACCATGGTAGACAACCTATCCTAGGACACAGGATACTTTTAACCCCGTTAGTACATACCTGTAAGAAAACTTCCAACATGAATGCCCGTGCAGCCGCTGGCAGAAGTCAGGCGTGATAGTATTATATGCACATACGCTGTCTCATTTTTGAATAATCTTGTCTCGTTTTTATGTGTTGAAAACATTTAGATGATCATAAATATATTTTGTTAAAAGGCATCAAAAAGTGAAATTTATGTTGTAATTAAGCACATTACTTTTTGTTCGCTAAAATTAAATCATCTTAACAACCATGTTGGGTCTGTTCATTCATTATTAATCAAAACTGTATTTAATTGGAATTTTCCCCTGACACTGTTCACCTTAAAATCAGAAATAAGTGACAATCCATTGTCCAAAATAATTGAACGCCACGACCACGATGGTCCATTACGCATTTCGCCAACCATAGACGAAAATAATGAGAGGAAATCCTTAAATTATTGTGTAACAGTTACTGTCGGCCCATCTTCAAAAGGCCGGTAAAGAAGGAAATTACTTATTTCTGGATCACTTTGTCGAATTATTTCGAGCTGACATCGTAAAAATGGGCAACAAATAATAAATAACTGAAAAGAAGTAGGAACTACATAGACATGTGACTCAATAGTAAATTGCAAACATCGTTACTTTGTTGTAAAACTAGGAACATTATCTTCTTCTTCAGTCGGTTCCTCATTACTGAGGATCGTGGTCACTGGACCCCTTCAAGCGGGCAATTTGCCTCCATCTACTCCGGTCTGAAGTTGCCCTAAACACCTGCTGAAAGGGGATAGAACCAATGTGGCATATCAACCTGTCCGCCATTTTGATTTTTTTTCGAAATCGCGGCCCACGATGAAAGTGGTATGTATCGGTAGAGGACATATAGACGAACAAAAAATGTTCGGTAACACGGTACCCAAAGTGTCACGTTACCGAGATATTTGAAGTTAAAGATCGACAAATGAGTACATCGACAATCATTAAATATTTAAAAAAATAGCCTT
Organism: Diarsia dahlii; assembly: GCA_949775195.1. Taxonomy (NCBI): domain Eukaryota; kingdom Metazoa; phylum Arthropoda; class Insecta; order Lepidoptera; family Noctuidae; genus Diarsia; species Diarsia dahlii. The sequence goes on from OX459198.1 coordinate 2,889,577, forward strand.
TTTACGTGTATAGGCGTTAAATTGTATCCAAATAATAGTTTCCAGGTTGATTATTATTATACGCACAATAAAATCGCTTCGCATCGCAATGAAACGCTATGTTATGTCAAAAAATAGTTTTCTCGAGCTCTTAGTAGTATGTAATGTACCTACTCTCTTTCAATAACCAGTAATAATAATAATAAACGCCTATAGACACGTAAAAGGTCAAATTTTTATGTGGTCATTGTACTCAAATGTCCATCTTTACCTTCAAATATCTCGGTAACGTGACACTTTGGATACCGTGTTACTGTACATTTTTTGTTCGTCTATATATCCTCTATCCATACATACCACTTTCATAGTGGGCCGCGATTTCGAAAAAAAATCAAAATGGCGGTGGGTCGATATGCCAGCTCCCATACAAAAAAGTTCAAACCCCTTTGCATGAGGAAATAGCCTCTTTTACTTGGTCGGACCATTGTGTTGGCGACCGGCCTCGCGCCTTCGGTAATAACAACAAAGACCAGTTTTTCAAGGCTGCTATCTCCTCTTCGCATTATGTGGCCGAAATAGGACAAAATACGCTGTAGGCAAACTGTAGACAATCGAGTCTTGATATTGAGTTGGGAAAGGATAGACACATTTGTGCGTTTGGCTGTCCATGGAATTTGGAGCATTCGCCTCCAGCACCACATTTCGAATGCGTCTATCCTCTGTCTTTCTCTTGTTTGGATTGTCCACGTTTCAACTCCATAGAGGAAAATCGGGAAAACTAGTGCTCTTACTAAACGGACCTTCGTTTTAAAACTTATACCTCGATTTTTCCAGATGTTTTGGAGACGTGTCATAGCATCCTTCGCCATGGCTATCCGCCGTTTTATTTCCGGGACGCAAAGAAGATTATAAGTTATCAAAAATTGAGAACAGACCAATATGTAGGTACTTAATTTTATAAAGGCGAAAGTAATAAATCTATCTGCCTGTATTAATACCTATCGATACTTCTTCTTTATCTTGTGGTTAGTACCTATAGTGATGTTTTAATAGAATAGAATAGAATTTATTTATTTTCAGGTAACAAAGACCCATAGATAACCTAAACATACGTACTAATAATACAGTTTGTGTTCGCCCATTGGCAATTCGACGTTCAATCGAAAAGTTTAAGAAGTAATAATCTATATTACTTCTTAAACTTTTCGATTGAACGTATTACAAGAAGGATTATTTTCTTGTCCCAGTTTCACGTTCCAGTGGAATAGTGTCTTTCAGCTGGCTACACCAGGGCAAACGAGTGGTCAAAAGAAAGGCTACAATAGAACCAAGAAAATCAATAGTTTGTAATCTATTCGGGTCTGCCGTCAGAATGCAGCCTTTTAAGGAATTCGTGCACTATTCGGTCAAGACTACTTTTGGCTGGACTGGCCGCTATCCCAAACAAAACTGGTCAGACTTCCGAACAACCAAACTTCATAAGATTCTTATACTTCACGCCTGTGTCCCCGAAAATTAGGGAGAGGTGTACCTAATGGTACACCCACATTTTGCTAGTTATGTTTAAGTCCCATTTAATGGGGGGTGGGTCTATAGGTACAAATCCAGACTCTATGGCTGCTCTGAGAAATTCCTAATGAAAAAAAAATCAATAACAACTTGATCGACCCATCATGCGCAGTCTCGTCAAATCATCGAACGTGTAGCTAGAGATTTCTAAGTAGATCATTCTATGCCACTTCCAGCTAAAGACACAAAAATAACTCCTTTAACATTAAATTCAAACTTCCAACCGCTTAAAATGAACAAAAAACTTCATTACGCCGTAGTATCCGTAAATTTTTATGATGAATGTAAAATTTTTGTTATTTTTTCCTCTGGCAGTATTAAATTGCGGGCAGGTGCAGGTCGCTATTAGCCTGAGAGTCAATTAAGGCACCTAATGGTGCTTGAATCCCGACTGGAATCTAATTACAGGGAAAGTTGGGGCTATTGGAGATCACTGTGTTTGTTATTCCCAACTTTAAACGTTTTATTCAATAGATTGGTCGAGGAGATAATGGTGGTAAATAGATAGATAGAATACTGACGCGTTGGTTTGATTCTTAGGTCGGGTTAAGTGTTATTGAGTTTTTCATCAGGAGTCTCTCAGATTTGTGTCTAATGTGCTGACTTTTTTTGTTTGTTTTGGAGGTGGGAAATCCCGCTCTGGGCGGAGGGGAAGGGACCTATGTTCCTTCTTAGCCCTTCGTGTCCGGGGCCGCGGTATCTCTTTCGAACAAACTGCAGCCCCGAGATATGGGTACACCTCTGCCTTTCCCTTTGAGGATTTTAGTCGTTATGCTATGCGTTTGTAGTTACCCAACTAAAAATGTTTTAGAGCGAACATCACTAATCATACTTAACGTGATCAGTATATCTAAACCTGGCTTATGAGCTGTCAGTACTTATCAACATTATTTAATTATATTGCCAGTCCTATTTTTATGTTTCGTTAGTGAAATTTGCCGTTTTGTCAAGAATAATATCCGATGAGAAAATGGTACCTCAATGGAGAACTTTTCGAGTCTCGTTAGAATGTATTTTAACTATTAAATTTGACCTAAATACTCTGGAATATTGGGGATCTAAGCTTTGAAGTACCTTTGTTGTCCTTTGAGGACTTTGCTGGAGGTAAAATTTGTAGTAACTCGTTTTAATTATTTGTGTATTTCTTGGTATATTTAGAGTGAAATGAAAATGCTTTTGTGAAAGTAATGGAAATCGTATGTCCCAAGTATGGATAAGGTAAAGGAACGAGTATTTTAGGAGAAGTTACAAAGTTGTGCCAGTTACAGAAAAGATTCGGGACAAATCGCATGCGACTTAAGAGTGATGAATATAAATGTTGTTGGATGGAGTGGAAGGCCAAAGAAACGATTGACGAGACGACGCGCGACGATTGGGCAAGGGCTTTCTATTTCACCTTCCAAACCTCTCTGTTTTATGCAATTTCTGGCCATGCTTGCTCCACGAACATGATCAGATCGACCCTGCTGCTGTTTGTTGAAGCACCACGAGCCCATCCTTCGTTTAATTTACCATCACTCGTTCTTAAATTATATCATCATTCTTTTCTGACCCTTAACAACAATATGTCATTGTCTTCTTCTTCCACATCATCATCATCATTTCAGCCAAAAGACGTCCACTGCTGGACATAGGCCTCCCCCAGGTGTCGCCACATTGACCGGTCCCGTGCGTCTCTCATCCAGCGGGTCCTCGCAACCTTGACCAGATCGTCGGTCCACCTAGTGGGAGGCCTTCCAACGCAACGTCTTCCGGTTCGCGGTCGCCATTCCAGAACTTTTCGGCCCCATCGGCCATCCGTTCTGCGAGCAATGTGCCCTGCCCATTGCCACTTAAGTCTGGCGATTCTTCGAGCTACGTCGGTAACCTTGGTTCTCAAGCGGATGTCCTCGTTTCTGATTCGATCACGCAAGGACGCAAGGAAATCTTCCACACTACCCTGTTACTCGTCATCTCATGAGACACTTCCTTTCTTGTCAATGTTACTCTTTACACTTCCTTTCTTGCCATATCATCCTTAACACAGTCCATTCATCGTTTCATTGGTCTTCCTCTACTCTTATCCAAATTCATACTTAAAACCTTCCTCACGATATTTTCCGTATTTTGAATATATACGACAAACAAAAGCGACCCTTTTGCGTTACATTCGTGCGCGATACAAATTCATATTCATGTGCATTTCAATTCTCGTTTGTTAAAAATATTCTGCACCATATTTACGTGTGCTCATTGAAGCAAATACGCGAGTGTATTACATTTTCTTCTGTATTCACCTTTTGGAAAACCACTTGCATTTCAACTGGGTAGTTCTGTATAAGTGTAAAGGAACTTTAGTATTTAAATAAACTTTGTTTTTTATGTTTTTCAATTATGGCCAACGGTTTTGTGGAGAAAATAAAAAAGGGTTTTAATACGTAGAAACTGCGGAATGTATTGTCTCATTGCTTTTATTAATTTGTACCGTTCAATATTTGCCTTGCCTTTATAATATTCGAGACCAGATTTACTGTCACAGTGATTGGGGGTCGTTGCCATTGGGCACAACCGGTTGATAAAATGATAATAATCGGTATAATATAATATACGTACATACAACCGACAAAAATTAGCTTTGCATAGGTCGAATATTGACGAACCGATCCAAATAATATGAAAACCTTCAAAAGATGCCAACAGGAGTTCGAAGATGTATGAGCTAAATGAAAGCCAAATACGTGCTGGGATTGGATAAGGTTGACTTCGTTGTTCAACAAATATGGCTGTCATAATTATACGCAGGGACAGAAGTTTTATTCTCTGCTTTTGCTCTCTCGACCACAGTCACTGAGCGTCAAGTCCTGGCTTCGTTTCTAAGTTCGGACAAAGTTTTATTCGGTTTTTTCTTTCAGGTTTTTTTCTGTAGCCACACAGATTTGGGATCTGTGCCTAGTTTATGGCAATATGCACGCCACTATTACATGAGACTTAGAACTGGCTAAATCTGGGTGTACTATAAATCATCAAATAACCCCCCCCCGCTCTTGAGCAGAGTGGAAAGGAGTGTCAGACTTCTACTGACTAAAAACCACCCATGTTCCTTTTTCGCCCTTGTGCCAAGCCGCGTTATCTCTTCGCAGCCCCGACGGGACAGTGCTTACCCCTTGGGCGATTATGTAGGCGTGATGCTGGGTTATGCATTATGACAGGTAAGATACTTATCAATTCACAGATTACTAAGCATACAAAGAATAGTCTCTCAGATCTTTACAAGCGCACTTAGAACATCTCTTCATCAAATCCCACGACTGATAATTACCGTTCTCATTAGTACTCATACCACCACTTATAATCAGTCTCCAAAGAGAACTACAGCCACAAAGCCAGTCCTTTTAAAGACTCCTGCGGGATGTAACGCGAAGTAGCAGCACGATAAAAGTTTCCATTTGAGCCGGAGATGCGTAACGAGCCTCTTCTTGGCGGCTGAATGAAGGGCCTCTTTCCGTATTCATATGATCTCACGTGCTTTGGTGGCGCGGGAAAGGTTGGGGATTGAAGGTAGGAACTTGCAGCGAGGTGAAACGGTAAGGTGTGGAATTAGATTAACTGCCACATACTCAGAGATATTTAATGATTACTTAAGCCGTAACTTAGTAAAGATTTGACATACAAAATCTTCACAAAAGTGTCATAATCTTTACTAAGTGATGTCTTAAGTCGTCATTAAACATCTCAGAGTGCGGCAGTAAGTCGTCTTGTCTTTTCTCAAAACGGGGAAGGAAAACATCGTCAAGAAACCGGCATGTCTAGAAATTCAAGACATGAAAACATTTGTGACATCTATACCAAACCGCACTGGGCGCGCGTGGTGGCCTAGCACTGGGAACATTAAAGGCTGATGATGATGATGACGCCTTGTAATCCCCAAACGGGTGGGCACAGGTGTGCCTTACACGTACACCCACATTTTATCAGTCATGGTTAAGTCCCATATAGTAGGAGGGCGAGACCCCCGTCGGGGCTGTGGATTATCGAAAGGATAACGCGGCTCCGACACAAGGGCGAAGAAGGAACATGGATTTGGTTTTTAGTCAGTAGAAGTCTGACACTCCTCTTCGCTCTGCCCAAGAGCGGGGTTATTCGATGATTTTCCACCCACCAAAAAAAAAAAGGGGGGCGAGACTATTGCCATCAACTGGGCACGGACAACTTTTATCATCAGACTCCGACTGGAGTCGAACCCATAACCGCAAGCTGAGCAGTCGCATTTGTGACCTCTAGACCAACGAGAGGAGGTGTGGAATTGTCCTAGAATATTGGAAGCATTTGGAGAAAACTCACCGTTTGACTGCGAGCTAATCGCCCAAGTAACACGCGCTTGATGACGGCGTCCGCAAATAAACAAATGAAAGAAATTGTGATACTAGGGAAACAAGTGAATACGCGTGTCTCTTGAAGCCACCGCTACTCCATCAGTCAGTCATCCGCTGCTGTATCATACATAAATCTGAATGAATAGATTAGTATTCCCGAAATAGATTTTTTTAATTCACACCTCTTGTCTACACTTAACTTTAGTAGAAGCGTTTGAGCAGAGGGGAGAGATGTTTTTATATTTATATAAACGGCATCTTCCACACTATAGCAACGCACAGCGGAGACGACAAGAGACATTATGGCGTGCGATGTTCGGCGGTGGATAAACTGGACGTGAGTGGCGTACTCAGGTAGAACGCATCTCCGTACAGCTTCGGTGGATACATTTAAGCTGCTAATCAACTCCTGTCCTTTCCACTTCCCACATCTGACCACGCCAATTTGGTGAAAACATACTCATAGAGAGGAAGCCTAGTGTCCCAGTAGTGGGAACATTATAGGCTGATGATAATATAAGTTTGAACTATCATGATTTCGGGCTTAAGTAAAATAATGTTAAAGTTATCAGCCATTATTTTATGTGATGAAAACTCCTTTACCAATCGCAAAATATGATTCTCTGCTCGACAGACCCAAACTCTCTGTCACATCACAATTAGTTTATAAATCAACTCCTGAAGGACCTAAACACCTCTTTACACATAGTTTATGACGATCTAGCCTTTGCGTTAAAAGGAAATAGCCGATTAGCCGATATCCGCCTTTGGCTTGCGTCCTACCGCTCTTAGCTTTGCCCCGTCGACCCCTAGATGAACGGCGTATGAACAAAATGCAATCTCTCCGGCCACCCCTTCAAAGATAAAAAAGATGCACTTTATCACACTCTTACGACCTACAAAATAAGGTTGGGTTTCGACTGATATGGCGACAGTCACGTTGGTTTCGTTTGAGATTTTAAAATGTATGTTGTGAATAAAGGTTTTTTAGGTTATCAAATGGACACTAGACCATTGAGCTGGGCTATTTTGGCGCGGGATTGTTATTGCAAAATGTTTGTTTTCATGCTCACAAAGGTTTTTGTTTTAAAAGCCAGTTTTTGTAAATCATTCCGAATTCGTTTGCAGTATTGCTCTCTCTGGAATAAGCTAGCATTGACTGCTCTATTTTTTTACAAAAATAAAACAAAATGGCCAGTACTATGGGAAGAACCCATCGAGATATAAGTACTAACGTACTAGAGAAGACACCGTAAATTCCTACTTTGTCCCGTTCAACTAAACGCGTAAGTGCCGTGATTTACATGGCGCTTAAGACCGGAAACTGAACTAATTTACTACTTTTCTTTAACTTGTGGTAAATTAGTTACGGTTTAGACGAATTGTTATTATTTTAGCGCTGCAGCGAACTAAAGATTCAAATTATGAAATGGGACAAATCAGTTATTTGACGTAGCTTCTCTAGTACGTTAGTACTTATATCTCGATTGAAGAAGCACTGAATTCTTCATTTGGTTATTCAAATTCAAATTCATTTATTGTTTGTCACAGGTGAAATATTAGGTCTTATGATTACGATATATTGGTTCGCTGCAACATACCTGTATGGTGTACAATTTTTGATGCCGGTTCTACATTTAAAACATTCACTACATTTTACTAAATTTCAAAATAATTATTCGCTTTATGTCAACGTCCATCATTCATCATGCATTATTATAGTTGCAAATTCACGTAGTCAGTTAAACAAATTAAATTTTCCATTGATTTCATGATAATTACCTACATGATACATTGATGTCATTCACATTATTATTCATAATTTATTTATTATTACATTTATTCATATTATTATCATTCAAATTAAATTATTCATTGATGTCATACAAATTAAATTATTCATTTATGTCATACAAATTAAATTATTCATTTATGTCATACAAATTAAATTATTCATTTATGTCATACAAATTAAATTACTCATTCAGTCATTGTCTAAGGGTCAATCAAAATTATCAATATTTTTGTCATTAAAAAAGTCATTAATTGAGTAGTAGGCCTTACATATCAAAAATTCCTTTACACTTTTTTTAAAACTATTTAAGGTTTCACTGCATTTTACATGTTTTGGAAGTTTGTTATAAATTTTCACACCTATCCCAAATATACTCATTTTAAACTTAACTGTTCTACACCTAATTCCACATAATTCATGTTTATACCGTGCACTTCTCAATGTCTCATAATTATTTAAATCGCGTTGGATCATTACTGCTGCTTCATAAATGTATAATGATGGAAGAGTCAAAATGTGTAGTCTTGGAAACTCTGTTCTACATGAATCGGTTTGTTTAAGCCCACATATACTCCTAATACACTTTTTCTGGGCCTTAAAAGCATATTCTCTGTTGGTTGAATTGCCCCAAAAAAGAATACCATATTTGATTGTAGATCCTACGTATGCATGGTAAGCGCTCAGTAATGCTCTCTCGTTAACAATTTTCCTTAGCATGTACAGGGCATATGAAAATTGGTTTAATTTCTTACAAACATGATCAACCTGCAGTTTCCAATTTAGCCCAAAGTCAATATAAATACCAAGAAATTTAGTGTTGTTCACTTCTTTTAATTGTTCACCTTTGTAATGTATTTGTAGATTTTTTCCCGAGTTAGTATTTTTATTTGCGAAAGTCATATAATTCGTTTTGTCAATATTTATTTTTAGATTATTTGCATTCAACCATTTTATGATATCTTCAAGTGATTCGTTAATGTCGTTTTCATAATTATCTTTATCTTTGTTCGTAAAAATAGCTGTACTATCGTCTGCAAATAGTATCATTTCCTGTTTTATAACTTTCGGTAGATCGTTTATGTAAATGATAAACAAGAGAGGTCCAAGAATACTTCCCTGTGGCACTCCATACATAACAGTTCTTGGGTCTGACGTATATGTTTGTTCTAACTTTTTGTTATTTATTATTTTTGTTATCTGTGTTACTTGAGATCTGTCCGATAAATACGATTTAATAAGATTTAGTGCATTTCCTCTTACCCCATATTTTTCTAGTTTGTTCAAACGTATTTGATGATCCACATGATCAAATGCCTTAGACATATCCATAAAAATGGCAGTTAAATGTTGCTTGTTATCTAGTCCTGTCATTACATTCTTTAAAAAATTTAATAGAGTGCTGCTAGTGGATCTGTCTTTACGAAACCCGAATTGTTCATCTGCAAATATGTTGTTAGCTTCAAAGTAGTTATATAAGTTATTATAGAGTAGGTACTCTTTCAAATATTTTTGCAAAGACTGGGATTAGTGCGATTGGTCTGTAAAATTTCATTTGTTCTTTGTCGTCTTTTTTAAATATGGGATTTATGACCGTTAATTTCAGTTTCGAAGGAAACACTCCGTGTTCCAGGCATAGATTAATAATGTGACTAAGTACTGGAGAAATGAGATGCGATACACTTTTAACTATTTTTGTGTTAATATTATCGTAGCCCGTACTATTAGTATTTTTAAGCATTTTTATTATTTGGTCTACGTCAAGCGGGGATGTCAGTTTCATAAAAATAGAATTAGAGTTATTATATGTCAGTGTTTTTAGAGGTATACCATTATCTTTAGGTGTCATTTTAATATCGTCAATAAAAAAGTTGTTAAATGTCTGAGCTATTTCAATCGGTTTTGTAATTATTCTATCATTTAGTTTTATTTGGTTTATTTCTTCCTTAGGTGTTACTGTCTTGTTATTGTTTATGATTTTCCACATAGCTTTACCTTTGTTTGTCGCTGAATTAATGTAGTAATTGTTTTGTGCTTTTTGCGTTGTTTTTATTATTGATCGTAGTCTTTTTGTATATTCTTTAAAGTGTATTTTGTCTTTCGAATTTGACGTTAACCTATACTTCCATGGCAATTGGCGTTTTCTTTTTGAGCATAGCCTAATTCCCTTGCTTAGCCATTTTGGATTTTTAGAAATTGGTATTTTTACACGTATTGTCGGAAAACACAAATCATAGAATAGTTTAAATAGTTCGTAAAAATAATTGTAAGCTATTTCTGGGTCATTACTTGAGTAACATTCTGTAAAACTAAGACTCTTAATGCATTTGACAAACGTTTGAGTGTTTTCTTCACAATAATCTCGTTTATATTTATACCAGAAGTCAATGCTATAACTTTTCTTTACAGGGCATCTTAGCAATTGTGCTGTATGATCTGATAACGAAAGTTCAAGAACGGTAGATTTGGCTCCTCTAATGTTATGTGCTATGTTGTCAATGCAGGTCTTGCTACTTAACCTAGTCGGTTGATGAATAGTTAATTTTAAATTAAAGCTCGCTAATAATTGTTCGAATTGTTGGGATACTTTTTGCCCTGTCTATATTAAAATCACCGCACACTATAACTTTTTTGTTGGAATAACCTATTTTCGTTAGTAATTCTGCTAGTCTAGTAAAGAATAAGTCAATTTGGTCTAGTCTACTTTTAGGTGGTCGATAAACGCATAACATTATAATTTTATGGTCAATGAGTTCGATGCCACTACATTCAAAAATATTATTGACGCTAAAAATATTATTGGCTTTTAGCTTCTGTCACAATTTTAAATTTATGATTAGGTTTTAATAAAATACACGATCCCCCATGTCTATTGCTACGTGAAAAATTATCCCCTAAAATGAAATTGGGCAGTTTGAGTAGTTTGGTGTCTTCAATAGTCATGTTATGTTCCGTTATGCATATAATGTCAATTGGATTTTTATCATTTTTATCTCCCAATGAGTGTAAGTGTGCAGTAAGTTCATCTAATTTCGTTATAAGGCCGTTAATGTTTTGATGAAGAATGTTCAAGTTTTTAAACACGAAAAAAACTATTACTGGTTGAAGAGTGTTCTTTTCCTAGGTCATTAATTTCTGTCTGAATGCACTTGCAAGCAAAAGTAGAAATAATATTGGTAGCGTCAAACTTTCTCCTAACATATCTATCATAATTTTGTTTATATACCTTGCTTAAGATTTCTTTTAATATTAATTGTGATGTATGTAATGATAAAAAGCGATACTTTGGGACATAAGATGAGAAGTTCATGTCCACGTATGTTGTATGTATGTAGTGAGAACAGATAAATTTAATTTCGTAATTCAACTTCCTTTCGTTTAAATAATTATTAAACAGAACTTCAGATACCATAACATTAGTATTTCTGGTATTATCCAAAAAGGCTAAAAACACAGATCATCTTAATTTTCAACCAGTGATGACTGCAGCGGAAACCTCTATTAAGCCACGAGTTCCTCTAAAGGCTACTTCAATGCACCAGCTTAATAACTTACGGCTTTCAATATCCATTGACCCATTCGCTCAAACATTTTCCAATTTTCTTTCACTCTTCACAAGACCCTGCTTACGGATATAAAAATAAAAAAAGCCTTTTTAAATATTCATAATACAGCGATACAGGGAACATGGGAATTCACTCAATATTCGCTGCGTGCATACATACATACTCAGAGGCGATTCGCTTATAGCCTGGAGTATGTAAATGTGGATAAGACCTGGTAATGTCTATAGTAGTCTATACCTACAGTTCGGTTCAGAATAATGTGTCGTGGTATGATTTTTGTGATCGAAGCGCGTTGATCAATCAAAGGGATGATGCCACTGGCTGGATGATGTAGAATAACATCAGGGCGGTGAAATTAAGGCAGATTGGATAGCTTTGGGACAATCTTCGTATTCCAAACTGTGATCGAACTGCTTCTGAGTAGACCTACTCAGCTTGCAATATGTCAACAATTAAATTATAAGAAATGGGTTGGTGAAGTTTAAAAGTGGCACTGGAGACTGAAAAGTTGTATTATTGTATCCGGCTTGATATGATGCAGAGGAATGATGAAGAAACAAAAATTGAAGTATGTGTATGGCAGGCAGAGGGATACAAAAGAAACGATAAATGGACTTTAAGAAAGATCCTATGAAGTAGAACGAGAAAGCTGCTGCAATACCAATTTTCCTTCAACAGTATTTCTAAAACTATGTCTACGGTTTGAAAGCCCTCAAAAAAGAGTATTATTTATGTAGATCTGGTTTTTATCCTACTACGAGTTGTAAACGCGGTGATACTATAAACAACTTATCTACATAAATAAAATTGTAGATTGTGTCTCAAGTGGTTACATTTACAAATGTGAATAAAACAGCCCCAGTAAGTAATTAAAAATACTTGTGTTAATCTCGTTCCTTCCCTTTATCGGTAGTTAAAAATATTGAAACTTTATAAAATTAAAATTCAGAACAAAGAGAAACACATTAAATATTCTTATCCATGTCTGCACGATCTGTGCCCGGATAAGTACGGCCAAGCGCGCTTTGACTGCGAGATGCATTTCAGTCTGCATGCACTGGTTTGTTACAAATTGTTTACGCTGCTGCACGGATTCGCTACTTATTTACTATTAACTTTGTTGAAGCTTTATGCCGCTTTATTTTATTTGCTGCAGCTATTTATTTGGCAAAGTAGTCCATCTGACATCGGCCAAAATTAGTAAACAATATTTCTACCTGAAATTGTAAAACAGCGCTATATGTACTAATATTTTTTTTTCATGAATTACGTATGCAGATAAATTTATTATTAAGGAATAAAGTAATTATACAAAAGGTATATTATTAAATAATAAGAAAAAGAATTAATAATAGAGAACGGTTTGTCAGTGTAACATAATGTGTCTTTTAATCAAAACAGTTAAACGCCAATCTAGTGTTTTGAAATAATGAATATTATCTTATTGTAGCACAGAGACACATTTATTTCGTAATGTTGATTATTCAAAACAGCAAAATATGACGTTGCCAACTTACCACAGCTTTAATTTATTTCTAAAGTGCAGACATTATTGTCTTTCTAAATAAACAAAACGTTCTTCAAGTCAAGTCATTCCAGTTTTTCTCTCGTTTCTGCCTTATTTATTATTTCAATTGGAATTGGATTTCATTTGACACAAAGGAAATTAATTTTATTCATTCAGCTCCAATTTCTTACTTACTGTGCCTTGGATTTTTTGAAGTGAAAACTTCTTTAGCGGCGCTGAGCACTTTTTTTGTATGGGTAAAAACTTTCAAACTCGCGTCAGGGTCACGTGATGCTGATTGAAAAATCTTACGATTTTTCGATCAGCATCACGTGACCCTGACGCGAGTTTGAAAGTTAATATTGAAGTTTTCACTTCTGCCGGCACTCCCGGAGTGCTATTTTTTTTATTATTTCCAGTTTCATTTTTAGCTGTACTCAATATATCTTACAAAAGTCCTACTTACCTCTTATTTTCAATGAAAATGAAGCTACGCCGAAATATAAATACAAAAATTTAAAAATAAAGTAAATACATTTTTTTTTACAAACAAACATACCTCATAAATAAAATATTTTTGTTCATATACTAGATAATATGTTTTTGAATCTACGTTTTATTAGTATACAAAATTACTTTCATTAAAATTATGTTATTACCCAGACATATGACATGGTACTCGTATCATAATATTAAATAAATTACTGTAATGCCAAATGTTATACAAACCTGTTAAACCTTTTACGCATGGAAAATGGAGTAATATACCTCCGAATAATTATGTTCTATAACTGTCACTGAATTGAGGAGCTCGTGGCGTAATAATAACTGCCACTCGGGTCAATCTTTAGGTTAAGCGGCGCTTGCCTAGGTTGGTCTGTGGATGGGTGACCGCCCATTTCATACCGAGTTTTCTCCGTGCTTCGGAAAGCACGTTAAGCTGTTGGTCCCGGCTGTCATATATAGATCTTTGGCAGTCGTTACAGGTAGTCAGTGACCTGGAAATCTGACAACCAGTCTTACCAAAGGGTATCGTATTACCCAGTATAAACTGGGTTGTGGAGGTCAGATAGGCAGTCGCTCCATGTAAAATACTGGTATTCAGCTGCATCCGGTTAGACTGGAAGCCGACCCCAACATAGTTGGGAAAAGGCTAGGCAGATGATGAACTGTCACTGAATTGACATATTAAGTGAAAACTGTAGAACACTCAATCCAGCCCACAAGTCGAGCCACACATCGAAAGCTTTAGTAATTAACTAGCAATAGTACAGCCATAGAGTAAGAATGAATAGAAGTGAAACTTTTGAACCAAAAACATAATATAACATCACGGCTATATTCCCCGAAGGGTTATGCAGGAGTGTACCCATTAGTACACCCACGCCAGTTATATTTAAATCCCATGTCACAGGGGGTATGGCTATTCCCACCAATTGGGCACACATTCAGATTCCATGGCCGCTACTCATACTCAGTAGGTAATTCCTGATGGAAAAATCCGAAAACACATTGCCCGATCTGGGAATCGAGCTTAAGACCTCATCTGGGCTTCCCTCGTTTGCGCAATGCTGAGTACCGTAGGGTACCTATCTCCTCCCATAAATCAGGTTTTTAATGTCAAAAAACAGTAAGAAAACATCTCACTATGAGTATTAAAAAAAATATAAAAAAAACTATGTACCTCCGGCATGGGTGGAGGTCGACACTATAAAACTTTCTTATCCCCCCACCCCACCCCTTAATTCATTAAGTGAATCCTTTACCATTTTTAGGGTTCCGTAGTCAACTAGGAATTAGTTCTAGGTTGTCGTTTTTCTTGCGAAAATTTACATCACAATTTTATGAATTGTCATGGCATAAATTGCCTGTGTTATTCTGATTCCGGGCCGTAACCTTTGGGACATCACTACTCATTTCACTTCTAGACGATCATCTTAATCTTTGGTCGTACTTAGTAGATCGAGCGGCTGCCACTTAAAGGGCCAATCAACAGGTTGATTGGAGGTCGTGACGGCTTCCGACTCAATAAGGACATTGCTTGTCGGCAGCTGGTAAACACCTGGAGATATTAGGCTGTTATTAGTAGTTGCTAGTTGTTTACTAGTGCTGTGGTTTACGGTGAAGGTTGAAGGGTTAGGCTCGTTAAGGATCGATGGAATTTACAAGTTTTGAATTGAGGGTTTTGGGGTTGCAAAGTGTAGCGGATTATTATTTTAATTGGGTATGTTGTTTATTAAGCTGATTTCAATTTGATAACTTTTTAAACACAATATTAACGGTGTAGAAATCAGCTGATATAATTAGTTTTCATTCCTGAGAATTCGGGTTATCAAAGTCATTTATTAACTTCTCAGATGCAATGGTGTTAACCTTTGTCGGGTGGTTAGTGTCTAACCTGGTATCATAGTTTTTACATCGCCCAAGCGTCTCTGACTTGGCTTTATATGCTGTCGAGAAATATCTCTCAGGCAGGCTGGTTTCCTCACAATGTTTTCCTTCACCGAAACAAGTGATAATTTATTTTATACAATAGGTAAATTAATCCCCCCCGTCGGGGCCGCGGATCCCGTCGGGGTCGCGGATTTTAGTACAAGATGACGTGGCCTCGGCACAAGGGCAAAGAAGGAACATGGGGTTCGGTTTTTAGTCGGTAGAAGTCTGACACTCCCCTTCGCTCTGCCCAAGAGCGGGGGGTCATTCGATGAATTTCC
Source organism: Diarsia dahlii (assembly GCA_949775195.1). NCBI lineage: Eukaryota > Metazoa > Arthropoda > Insecta > Lepidoptera > Noctuidae > Diarsia > Diarsia dahlii. The sequence continues at coordinate 2,905,056 of OX459198.1, forward strand.
ACCCACCAAAGAAAAAAAAAACGATAAGGCACTCTGACTTGGATTTACGTGCCGTCCAGAAATATCTCATAAGCAAGCTGGTTTCCTCACGACGTTTTTTTCCCCGAAACAAGTGATAATTTATACATTAGGTAAATTAATCCGAGAAATCAGAGGTGCATGTCTTGGCTTCGAACTTGAGACCTATGAAAAAAGGGTAATCTTTCTGAACTATAATTTCGCCAAGACCTCTTGAATTACAACAAAGAGTAAACAATATTTCGCTAACGACCTAAACCGTACTAAAAACTCCAAGGCCCCAATGTACATGTTCGCCTTATTGCTATAAGTACTAATTTTGTAAATTCAACCGCCCGAAACAACATTGTAGCGGGGAATAAATACGGCGACATTGTTTGGAGACAAGCCAGGTTACGTCGCGTGTTGACAGCTCAAGGTCACGGCGCCTCATGACATTAGGGCTGTCATGACAGGTAAATGAGGGGAGTTGAAGGATGTCAATGATGTAAAGGGGAAGATAATGTGGTACGAATCGATTGTTGTGTGCAAACCTTGACCTACTTTGAGTTTTTGGTAAATATGCTGCTTTTCAAAAAAATCATTACCCTTCCTTTTGGCTTCGCCGTAGTCGGGTAAAAAGGGTTGTAGTTAGAAGTTTTTTTATTATTACTATGGGCCTACTCTTGAACTTAACCATGTCCTGAGAACAGAGATAAGGTCGATGATAGAACGAACTAACCCAAAATAAGCCTATTAACTTGCGACTTAAATAGATTGGGTCATATGACCTTGGGAACATCGAAGCAGGCAGGCAGTTCCACTCCTTGGCTGTGCGCATAATGAAAATGTAGCAAAGCGCTTCGCGCGAAAGTGTGGAACAATAAAAAGGTTTGGGTCATAACCTGCAGTATGTCTGGCCTCCCGATGAAAGAAGGAAGAATACCATCTTCCTTATTTCATCGGGAGGCCTGTTCTTCAGTGAGCGCGCCCATTCCGTGGAATGGGCGCGACATTAAGCTCGTTTGGGCTTCGTCGAGCTTTGTCTACGTCGACGAGCTGCACCGCAAAGTTTCATGTTTGTCTATCTTTTACATGCACTTTACTTTGCTCACCTGTAAAGTGCATGAGATGAGGTCAGAGGTCGAAAGGTACTCCAAAGAAATTTAAATTTTATACACTCAATCGTCCACACAATGAAAGTATAAAAGCGGGTGTTTTCACTAATAATACAGTATTCACAACACAACAATATCACACTTGACAACCCTAGCTTCATCAAAATCAAAGTCCCACAAGTTGTAACCACAAATCGTATTGCGTTAGCGGAACATAAAAGGTAAGTACAAAATATCAGGTTGTAATACTTAAGGGAACTGTTACTAGGAGTATTATGAGTTCAGGGTTACTTGGTATTTTTGTGGTCTGTATTTATTGATGTTTTTATGTAGGTAATGTTTCTTGTTTCTTTGATTTGTCAGGCGTAAAATTGTGTAGTAATGTGAGACTCTTGAAGTCTTTTTGAGGAATCGTGGAGGCCTTTCAGGAGTTGTTGAGTTTTGATGATGAATTTTGATAAGTTCCGATGAATGTTGGTCCCAATTCTCTGTTTATGAACATAATATTACATCACGCCTGTACTCCCAGAAGGGCTAGGTAGAGGTGTAGCTAATTTTCCAAGTACACCCACAATTTGCCAGTTATGTTTGAGTCCCATGTAATACGGGGCGAGCCTAAGTTACCATCAACCGGGACTACTGAGAAATCCATAAATTCCATGGAAGACCCGACTTTGCCCGACCTAAGAATTAAACCCAGGACCTCATGCACATCAGTCGCTTGCGACCACTAGACCAACGAGGCAGCGTTGTTATATATTTTGCAGGCAAAACTCTTAATCAGTCAAAACTAGTTTTGACTGGTTTGAGTCAAAACCCTTATTGCGTTAAAACGCGTTTATTCTAATGAAATAAATGTTACCTATCAACAAACCTAATAAGTTTCCTAAGGTCATTTAGGTTATTACAATTTAGTAGAGAAATTAAACTAAAACAGAAACCACCTAATAATAGTTTTGACGGTCAAAAGTAGTTTTGACTAGTCAAAAGTAGTTTTGACTGATTAAGAGTTTTGCCTGCAACATATACAATTCTATTATTTTATTTATTTTGCTCATCAATAATTGTGTACACTGCTTCAAAGATATGCGGCACATACATTAGAGTCACAGACAAGTGTACCAACCTCTTACAGGTAAGCACATATCATGCACTTAATTTACGTTGAGTGCCTACTTAGAATCAGAAGAGTACCCTACTACTCACCGCGCATAACTATTATATATTTCTTGCCTCCTCTGTCCCACTCCTGGGCACAAGCCTCCCTCCACTCCTTCCATTTTTTACGAACCCTCGCGTCCTCTTTCCAGTTTTAACGAAACCAGTCTAATTTGTCCCGCCATGCCATCTTCTTAGTGGCCTGCCGCAATCCCGTCTCACCGTGTCGAGGCGCCGCGCCGGTTTCCTGCTATTTTGGCCTACAGTTTGCGGGATCGGTTGTTATTATAAATTTTAATACAATAATATATTATTAGGAATCAGAAGTGAAATACGTGAACAAAATAAACAATGTTTAATATCTTTTAAATTACACTTTTACAAAAATATCACGACAAACATTTTAAACAATAATCAAATAGAAATAGCACTAGCAAAATGGAATAATCAGTACACGAGCAAAAACATAAACCAAAAATAGCGAAGCACACGATAATAGTCGGGTAGCAAGTCCTTTCCGAGCGCCGTCCAAGCAAAAAGTGACCGTTGCAACGCCGCTCGCCTCGTTTTATGAACTTCTGTCGGTTGCCGCACGACGACCGTACGCTAACCGGACGGCTACTGGCCGATGGCGTGACTTTGAGCCAACACGGCCTCTCCTGACGCTCTGACGTCCTCGTCAGCTTCCAACAAGGCGGCTGAGTCTTCGCTGTCTCCTTGATAGCGTGTCTCACAACGCCAGTGGGGCGTGCTGGCACCGTGGAGTGCCACGCACGACTGCGCCTGTAGGGCGCGCTGGCACCGTGGAGTGCCGCACACAACTGCGCCTGTAGGGCGCGCTGGCACCGTGGAGTGCCACACACAACTGCGCCTGTAGGGCGCGCTGGCACCGTGGAGCGACGCGCTTAACACGTCAGCAGCGCGCTAGAAGCCTGGAGTGACGCGCTGTACACGCCAGTAGGGCGCGCAGTCGGCCTGCAGCGACGCGCTCGGCCTGCAGCGAGGCGCTCGGCCTGCAGCGACGCGCTCAGCAACGCCAGTAGGGCGCGCAGTCGGCCTGCAGCGCGTGCGACGCGCTCGGCCTGCAGCGAGGCACTGGGCTTCAGCGAGGCGCTCGGCCTGCAGCGAGGTGCTCGGCCTGCAGCGACGCGCTCAGCAACGCCAGTAGGGCGCGCAGTCGGCCTGCAGCGCGTGCGACGCGGTCGGCCTGCAGCGAAGCGCTGGGCTTCAGCGAGGCGCTCGGCCTGCAGCGAGGTGCTCGGCCTGCAGCGACGCGCTCAGCAACGCCAGTAGGGCGCGCAGTCGGCCTGCAGCGCGTGCGACGCGCTCAGCAACGCCAGTAGGGCGCGCAGTCGCCTTGCAGCGACGCGCTCAGCAACGCCAGTAAGGCGCGCTCGCACCCTGCAGTGACGTGCACGTTCACAGCGTCGCTGTGGCAAAGCCCTCGCAACCACTGCTAAGGCCAGGCAGCGTTATGTTGCATCCACGTCCACGTTGCGTTACTCTGCAAACAAACAAATTTACAACAGAATTTTGTTCCGCTCGATCACTCCTGACCAAACTTTAGTTCCATTGGGTGGCACCAAATTCGACTCTCATTAATTAAATCAAATGTACTGGAAATTATCGAAAATACAACACTCAACTACCTTGAGTCATATACCATAGTCGTTCACACCAACCTTAAAAATTCTATTGCAACAAAAACTGCTGAAATCATCGAGTAAAACCTTTAACACCAAGGCTCTCTATCCGAGTAGTACAACAAGAGAGTAATCTCATTCATTAAGGAACATTCAAGTCGAGAATCAAATTCAAAGAAACATTCACCAAACAAAACTTGTCAGACGAGAATACCAATAGGCACGTAAAAGCACATTGCTAGCATATCACACAGACTTCTTCCACAACACTGTAGGCATAGGCTCCAAGTTTGCATACCCCTCAGTGGCTGTCGACATAGGCACATTGTTAGCATATCACACAGACTTCCACACACTGTAGGCATAGGCTCCAAGTTTGCATACCCCTCAGTGGCTGTTGACCTAGGCACATTGTTAGCATATCACACAGACTTCCACACACACTGTAGGCATAGGCTCCAAGTTTGCATACCCCTCAGTGGCTGTTGACATAGGCACATTGTTAGCATATATCACACAGACTTCCATACACACAGCTGAGGCCACGCGCTTGACCAAACCACACGTCCAATGGTTACTCTGCAAAGAGACAAATCTACGACAGAATTTTGTTCCACTCGGTCACTCCTGACCAAACATCCATTAGGTCCCACTCTCGTTGATAAAATCAAACGTGGCTAAACTGGAAACTATCGAAAATACAACAATCAACCACCCTGGGTCATGTACCATTGTCGTTTAAATCAATCTTAAAAACATTATTGCGTTAAAAAAATGCCAGGTTCACAAAAATCATCGAGTAAAACCACAGATCTCTAACTGACTAGTAAACAAGTCGATCTCCCGTGTGTATCACTATTTGACTTCACACTACGGTCTTTCCAGACCCTGACCTCAACCAGAGCTAAACGCACAACATACAACAAACACACCCACTGTCTACTCGAGTTTCCTCAAAAACCTTCAATTTTAATCGGACTACGACTACACAATAATTACTGGTGCTGTCTAACACAATACAGCCGATAGAATCTCTTGGCTTGCAACCACAACTTTACTTCATCAAAATCCTTATAAACATCAACTGATACGTAACTCATTGGCATCTTTCTTAGCCTATCATGGGTATTAGGCAACTTCTTTAATAAAGCAAAACTTATCAGACTTTACAGTGAACCTGTATACGGCCTACGTCTTCACACGAAAAAACAAGTCAACTGATCATTTTGGCGTAGGGGTTTGCGTTTACGCAGACCATGATTATTTGAGTTTGATGTGCCAACAACTGCACTTTTGGGTTTCAAATATACGGAAAACAAGACTTTTGACTGTATTTTGTTTTGTTTATAATTGTGGTTTTTTTTTTTTGAGCATCAGGTATACCACAAATCACAACGTTGCCCCTCACCAGGAATTTCTCCTGTATCGTGGGTACCTTCACAAATATTTAAACTCACATACACAAGTACCCGACTTTAAAAAAAAAAACTAACTAGGTCATACAGATACACGTCATTATAGCACAGTGACCATATCGACTTAACGCGGACACAATGATCGAAATTCGTGTTTAAAATGAGTCCACGTGCTGTTATTGGTCAACCAATCGTTAAGGGTAAACAAGCCAACGGCACGAACTAGTTGGTGGGCGGGGCTAAAATGCATGCTATTTCATCCGACTTCACGAGCGAAATGCATAGAGCGAAAGAAACACAACTAAAACGGGCGCGCGAACATTTCTATGCAGACCTTTGGTATATTTGGTTTCATGAAAAATCTATTGAATGTATCTGTTCAAAATCAAATTATTTAAATTTTTTAATAACTAATCTATGTCCGTATGGTTTCACTTTTTTCTTTTTCATACTATATACGTTACTTATTTACGCCCAAAGATGAGTTAAAATCAGTGCTAAAATATGAAAGTTTTGACGTTCATAACTTCCAAATCAATATTTTTTTTCCAATTCTGCTTCCATACAGACCTAGATAATGATAGGACCAGTAGATACAATTTTTAATTTTGAACCTACACCGTCAAACAGAGGAGTAATCACCTTCGTAAGTTTGTATGGAAGAATGACTGGCTTGTTCAACCTTAAGCGACGTATTAGCACCACCATGTAAATAACCACCAATGCGTCCGAGGCATTGCCAATCACCCCAGTGACCTTATAAACACACAACATAACATCACGCCTGTAATCCCCAAAGGGTTAGGCAGAGGTACCCAGTATACACATTACGCCAGTTATGTTAGGACATAAGCTTAACCATGTAAATAACCACCAATGCATTCGAGGCATTGCCAATCACCCCAGTGACCTTATAAACACACACATAACATCACGCCTGTAATCCCGAAGGGTTAGGCAGAGGTACCCAGTATACACATTACGCCAGTTATGTTAAGACATAAGCTTAACCATGTAAATAACCACCAATGCATCCGAGGCATTGCCAATCACCCCAGTGACCTTATAAACACACACATAACATCACGCCTGTAATCCCGAAGGGTTAGGCAGAGGTACCCAGTATACCCACATTTCGCCAATTATGTTAAGACATAAGCTTAACCATGTAATAGGGGTGAGCCCATTGTCACCAACAGGGCACAAATCCAGAAAATAACACTTTGCCCGACCCGGGAATCGAACCCAGAACCTTCATGCTCAGTAGTCGCGCTTGCGACTACTAAACCAACGAAATATTAAAATGGTTCGATCTTACTTGTATCAGGAACGAAAGTAAACCAACAGTCATGTCCGGAGCTTCGCCTCAACCGCGAGAGCGGTTACACAGGACTTCGCGTCCTCACGCGGCTCCTACGACGATCTCGTTCGCGCTTGGAACGGCGATCGGATCCCGAAACTTGCTACGTACGTGACCTTCCACTCCGCTTATGGTGGCTACAAGATCGCTTAGAACGAGAGGCACTAGTTTTTGAACGCGAACAACTCGATACTCGATATATCCATTGCTAACTACTACCCGCTTTTATCTAAAATTAAAAGCCTGAAAACTAGTTTACTTGTGGGCAAAGATATTCTTTATCCCACTTCTAATATTAGGAATCAGAAGTGAAATACGTGAACAAAATAAACAATGTTTAATATCTTTTAAATTACACTTTTACAAAAATATCACGACAAACATTTTAAACAATAATCAAATAGAAATAGCACTAGCAAAATGGAATAATCAGTACACGAGCAAAAACATAAACCAAAAATAGCGAAGCACACGATAATAGTCGGGTAGCAAGTCCTTTCCGAGCGCCGTCCAAGCAAAAAGTGACCGTTGCAACGCCGCTCGCCTCGTTTTATGAACTTCTGTCGGTTGCCGCACGACGACCGTACGCTAACCGGACGGCTACTGGCCGATGGCGTGACTTTGAGCCAACAATATTATAATTCCTGTTTGCCTAGATACTTGTAACAATAACTAGTTTCCAAAGGTATAATTTTCCTAACTTTAGTGCACATTATCCACGGTGCAATATTGAAACGAAATTATTATTGAGTTTGTTAGTAGCTTCCCATTTGTTTCAAAGAGAAACGTTAATATCAATATTGATAAAGTTCGGACAGCAAGTAAGAATATAGGTCAAGAAAATATCACGTTCCTTATACAAAACTGTTGATAGATTTCCTTATAAGTTGTTTAATATATCACCAGACGTATGAATGTGGACGGGGCGACACGAGTATGTATGGATCGTAGCAGGTGATGTGAACAAGGCGTGAGTTTATCATCATCATCATCAGCATAATGTTCCAACTGCTGGGACACGTGCCTTCTCTCTTTGCAAGGGAATAGGCTATATTCTATCACGCGGGCCCTGTGCGAATTGGTAGATGACACAAGTCTCCGAATTTTTGTTTCTATGGCATGCCGGTTTCCTCACGATGTTCTTCTTCACCATTTTTAAGAGCAGTGGCAATGAAATAAATTACACAAAGTAATGCGCCCGCCTAACGGAACCTAAAACTTACTGATCGTAAGTCGAGGCCACCACCACTGGGCAACCGTGAGTTTATGTGTGTAAATAAATAAATCTATGTATGAAATATTATGTAGCTACAGTTAAACAAAAAATTGGATGTAAATATTTGCAGCTTAACTTCAGATGCTGTGGCCGCTACGCTGTGTATCACAATAGCATTAAAGTAAAGCTGACAGATGGCACAAGTTGAAAAATTTTGGACATGATCAAATCCCCATCCGACCGTATATAACGACCAATTGTATCCGTGTTCAAAGGTCATGACAAACAATTGACTACTGGCATTTCATGTTCATTACGTTTGTCACCATTTTGTCACCTTCTAGTCAAGTAAAATGATATTTGTTTCATTACCCAATGATGGGTATAATCCATACTATCCATTCTATACTATACTTACTATACTAATATTATAAAATACTAATAAAATACTTAAAATACTAATATTATAAATGCGAAAGTAACTCTGTCTGTCTGTCTGTCTGTCTGTTACTCTTTCACGCCTAAACGGCTGAACGGATTTTGATGAAATCTGGTACAGACATAGTTTGGAACTTGAGAAAGGACATAGGATAGTTTTTTTTTTTTTTTCGCGAGATAAACCAAAAATCTGCCGGAAGTCACTATTCCACGCGAACGAAGTCGCGGGCAAAAGCTAGTGAGGATATAAATGATAGGCTGATCAGAATACTTCCATTTCCTTTTCCCTGTGCCCAATCGAGGTTGTAATTAGATTGTTGTTTCGATTATGTGGTTTCGTTCCAGTATTTCGTTGTTTGACTGTTTAGGCGTGTATTAGAGTGCATGTAGTGTACTCTTCTTCAACTCATGGGGCACATAGACTTATTATATTTATTATCTTATTATTATTAATATTTTATTGTTTTTGTTCACGCTCAATCTTTCAGTTTGCACCACATTCGCCAAAGCTAAACCGCAGGCACTATTGTATAATAAGAGATAGTGCTTACAGTACAGTTTTGTCTCAAACGAATGTCTTGCAAACTGGCAATATGCAATATCCTGCAATATTGAAGTCTGCTGACATACGATGTGTGCTGTACAACTATTGTGGCTAAAGAATAATTATCTTATTGATCACGCCGCTTTATTTTCTGCTCATTTCGCTGTTACAATATTATACTGTATGTCTTTGAGGAAGATAAGGCATTGATTTATAACACAGAAAATACACGTAACGTTACAATTTATCAAGGACTAATGCCTTATGATAGATAGGACGATTTGCGAATATGAAACTGTGTGTAGAGAAACTCTAATTCAAAAAACTCCAAAAATCAAACTTCTACTATTCATAGCATGAATTCACCGACTGCATCTCTTTACTTGTACTTATCTCCACGGTCCTATACCAGTGCCATCCAGATTTACCCCACGATGACAATCATGTCGTTTTACACTTGTTTCGTAAAAACTGTGCAGAAAACTTAAATTCAAGCCAAACCCGTAAATAGCCAGAACATCGTTAACCAAAAGACTTTAAAACATGCAAAGCGACAATTTAAACCGAAAACTACAAATTAAATTACTGGACAAGTCGAAAATGACTGCAATATTCATCCCGGAGAACTGAAAACTGGTTTTCAGCGGTTCGCTTTATCCGAATTTGAGTCGTTGGCGAGATTAATGTAACGGAAAGGCTTGCAACCAACCGTGAAATCGTCGCCAGTTCCTCCGAGTTATTAAGATTATGTCTCCACTCGATTATTGTACATACTTTACAGTACATTATATTATATTGTTGAAGGTCTAAGATTAAGGTTTTTCATTTCAAATCATGACGTGAAATCATATCGCTCTATAATCGCCTTAATATAACCGATTGTACACCCACATTTCGCCAATTATGTTTTAAGTCCCATGAATGAGCCTTTTGCCATCAATCGGAGACACACTCAGATTCCGTGGCTGTTACTGATGTTCTGACGAAAAGTCCCATGAACACTCTGTCCTGGAAATCACACCTACGCTTGTCTTGAAACAAAGATAGAACCATTTCAGATATCTTTAGATAACGCCACGTAATGCTCTCACACAGAGAGGAGCTGAAAACAAACGGTTGAAAAAGTTGTAACTTAGTCCCCAAAATATCTCATTAAATTGTGAAGTTTCCTGTAAAAAAAAATATCGGAATGAGGGGGGAATAAGTACGAGGGGAGGCTTCGTTATGGATATTTTTACATGCATTACATACTTATAAAATTATCTTTATTAATTTAGGGAATTTTATAGTCGCAATATCTACCAATCCGCACTGGGCCCGCGTGGTAGATTATAGCCCATTCTCTTTAAAGAGTGGAGGCCTGTGTCCCAGCAGTGGGAACATTAATAGGCTGTTGATGATGATGATGTTGATAATCGCAGTGCAAATGGCAGTCCCCCTACACCCTAAACATGAACCTTAACCGACTCTTCATATCATGGTGAAAGACTGCAACTACTCCCATTCTTACTATTGTACCTCAGTACTTGGCATTGCATTAACCTTTCTTATTTACCGTCTAAAACCAAATTCCTAGAACAGATTCATATTCCATCTATTACAATACACAATAGCATTTCTACTACAAGTAATCGGGACTGAATCTATGAGCCGTATATAACGTCTGGTAAGTCCTTACCAGACAGGGTGACATCTGTCACAAACAGGGTTAAACAGATTCTTGAGCGAGTCGTAAAACTATACTGCAGGGTGCTGTAGGGTTTACGACTTGGGATAACTTGGGTTTGAAGATCGTGTGGGTTCGGTTTTGATTGAACATTTATGTCTGTTTGATTCTGCAGTTATTATTGAGGTTTCTCTAGAAATATCCATGTTATGTTAGCGTGGCATGTCATTGAAATGTAAAAAAAAACTTATTTTTTGAGACTTATCGCAAAAGGAAGAGAAATCTTAAAAAGAGAAATTTTAAATCTTAGAAAGTAGGGGATCGGACAAAAAAAAAGTAATTAGTCCGTCAGATAGATTTCCAAAAAATATTGACCACGTATTTTTTCTTGTTTCACGTAAACAAAAAATGAAGATACAGTGCTTCGAAAACTCGTGTGACGTCATATGATAGTACATTTTGTACCTTCAAGTGACGTTTCAAGCCCCACTCCATGATCTATGACGCGCTTTATCTTCGTCAATTTTTATTGATTTGATAAAACAAAAAAACACGTTTCCAATATTTTTCGATAATCTAACTGACGGACTAAACAGAATTCTATTTTTTTGAGTCAGTCCGATCCCCTATTAACATCATCTGCTTCCAGTCAAGCAGAAAGCAGCTGAATACAAGTATCCAAGGTTTAACTGACCTTTGGAACCCAGTATGTGTGTGATACGATAACTTTCACGTTCTTAGATAGCTTGAGTTTTCAAAATTTACACAACATTATAGATTTCAGTCAAAAAGAGAACATTTGAAATAATTTTACATGGTTCGTCATTAAAATGGAGATAATATGAATTTAAAAAAAACATATAGGAAATTGATATAGTAGGCAAAAACAACACCCCGCCACGAGACAGATTAAATTAACCAAATAACAAAAACATGACGCGAGCAATTTTCACTGACGTAGGCTGACGTCTAAACCACAATGGACAATATACAGGTTGTTTTGTCAGAGCCGACTGCGGCTATCTATTTGTGATGCGTCGAAATAAACACGAGAATAACTACCAGTTTTAGCTGACCTTCACAACTACGCAGGATCGTCTAGTCGTCATTTATTTTTGTAGATTGAGACACGTGAATGTGAATGGCTTTATGGCGCTTTGCACATGGAGCAACTATTGCAGCAACTGGCAACTGGCAACTAGCTGTTTACATATATTTCAATCGGACTGTGCATACATAGCAACACGAGTTTCAAGTTCCGGCGATCGTCAACAGTTTTCAGTTGCTGCAATCGATGCCTAAGTTAGTTCTTAATTAAAATTGCCGCAACTAGCAACTGTTAAAGCGCTTTGCACATGGAGCAACTATTGCAGCAACTGACAACTAGCTGTTTCCATATATTTCAATTGGACTGCGCACACATAGCAACTCGAGTTTCGAGTTGCGGCAATGGTCAACAGTTTTCAGTTGCTGCAATCGATGACTAAGTTAGTTGCTAATTGCCGCAACTAGCAACTGTTAAATATCATACCGATTTTTAAAGTTAACGTAGACGGCAACGACGTAATAAATTTAGAGCAATTGCTGCTTCTTCGATATTCATCGACACACTGAACGCTGTTCGCTGCGTAGATTGAGTAACTCGGTTATGAAAGTTGCTCACAGATTGCCATAAAATTGCTGCAACCGTAAACGTTGTAGCAACTATCAACTAGTTACAGGAAACTTTTAAAGTTGCAAAAGTTGCCTCAACTTAAGTTACTTCATGTGCAAAGCGCCTAAATATTATACCGATTTTAAAGTTTACGTCGACGGCGACGACGTAATAAAATTAGAGCCATTGCTGTAACTATCAACTAGTTACAGGAAACTTTTAAAATGTTGATAGTTGCCTCAACCTAAGTTGCTCCATGTGCAAAGCACTTTAAGCGCTTAAGATGATCAAAGAAACGATGGATGGACTGTGTGAAGGATGATATGGCTAGAAAAAACGTGACTGCTTAGATGACGCAATAGAGCGGTGTGGAAGAAGAACCACCTCAAATAAATTGAGTTAAGGGGAGGAGATTGATCGCGCCGTTGTAAACAGCACGTGCAGCGGGCCAGGTGCGCAGCGCAGGCGTCACTAAGGCCGCACCACTCTCCCCACTGCTCGAGCCAGTCTTTATAAACGACCACTCGGCGTGGAGGGGATCATTCTTGTCGCAGGCTTGGCCCGGTGCACATGCTGTAGCGCTTAGAGTTTTAATATTTTGTCTGAATTATATAGTTGTGTGTGTATAGTGATTTATTTTAAATATCGTGCTATTGGAATAAAAGTTGATTACCGCTATATTTCGTAGTTTCATTTAAGATGACAGACCCTCTGCCTTCATCAGAAGTGTGACCGGATCCACCTTCCACTAATGATAGTAATGCAAAGCTATGCTTGTGGGTTTTGATCCTGATCTATCGGAATCCGATATTGTGAATTGGTGTAAACTCAGTGAAACGATAATTGTGAAAAGAAATTAGATGGTGTAGTCCGTGTGTGGTGTAGTACTTTGCGAAGCTTCACATTGAATAATGGGTCATCGTGGCCATGAGTGCCGGAAAAAACAGAAAGCCTCTTCAAAAAACCTGCCTGCTGCAAAAACTGAAATACCAAAGACAGCCGTCATTACGGCCGTTACGTGCTATGTATGCAGTGAGCAGGGGCACACAGCCAATTCCTGCCCAAAGCGATGGAAGAAGGAAGACTCCACACGGAGCACCAGCACTAAGCAAGTGTACCTGTGTTTCAGAGCAGCCCGTGGAGTATTACAGATAAGTGGTGTAGATTTTCTTTTTGTATTTTACTTTGGTTCGGAATGTAGCCTTATGAAGCAAAAGCAACGGTCGATCCGATTGGTCATAGATGGCTACTTCTCTGACCTTATTGCTATTGATGCCGGAGCCTCAGGGGTCTGTTCTCTCCGCGACACTTCTCCTGCTGCTTATCAATGACCTCCTTGTGCCTGGCATTATACCCAATAATGCCAGGCAATAACGCAGATGACAGCACTGTCATGGAGAGTTATACAACCAGCGCAAAAGCGGTGATGAAGTACGATCATTGAGAGAGGCCATGGTAAAGCGAACGAGTTTAGCTCTAAGTTTTGTCTCCAAGTGGGGTGACGAGAATCTCATTGATTTCAACGCCACCAAAACACAAGTGTGTGTTCTCCGCCAAAAGGAGTCCATTCAATCTAATTAAATCTAGCTCCTACTTTTCAGAGTGCATCTGTACAAGTTACTGACAGTCTCGAGCACAAATCTGAACATCAGCACCTACATTGAGTCGAATGCTCAAAAAGCGGCAAAAAAAAAATGCTGGGTATCCTAAAGAGGGTTAAGTGGTACTACAAGCCTGGACAGTTTTCAATATTATATAAAACTCAAGTCCGGTCCGGCAAGGAGTATTGCTTTCACCTTTGGGATGGCTCAGCCAAATACCAACTTGACACACTTTTTTTTCTGTGCAGAGCCAGGAGGCTAATTGGTGACGATGTGAGGCTAATTGGTGGCCAAGCTACGTATCCTGGCCCACCGCCGCAAAGTTGCATGTCTGTCGGTCTTGTGCAGACTGTACTTTGGAGATTATGCAAAGGAGCTCCACGAGCTGATTCCACCATCTCCCTTCTTCCATCGGGAAACTAGACATACTGCAGGTTATACCTTGTCGATCGTTTTACACATTCGTACGAAGCGCTTTGCTAAATCTTTTTTTTATGCGCACAGCCAAGGAGTAGAACTCCCTGCCTGCGTCAGTTTTCCCGAGTTCATATCACTTCAATCTATTTAAGTCGCGAGTAAATAGGTTTCTTCTGGGTGAGCCATCCATCCATCGTCGACCTCATCTCTGCCCTTAGGGCATGATTGTGGTAAAGAGTATGCCCATTTCATATAAAAATAGTTATCTCTTTAACGGCGAATAATTTCATGAACAAGTAATCCTTAACGGCATAGGTATGAGCAAAGTAACGTGCCTCATCGTCAGCCATAAGACGTCCCCTGCTGGACAAAGGCCTCCCCCATAGATCGCCATAACGAACGGCAACCTGCCGTTTCAATCCACCGGTTACCCGCGACTGTCACGATGTCGTCGGTCCACCTGGTGGGAGGCCTACCAACGCTGCGTCTTCCGGTTTGTGGTCGCCACTCGAGAACCTTTCTTCCCCATCGGTTGTCGGGCGACGTGGCCCACCCATTGCCACTTCAACTTGCATATTTTGAGAGCTATGTCGGTGACCCTGGGTTGTAACGTAACTATAACAGATTAAAATAACTAATGTCCAACGACTATACAAAACCGCTTTCTTGAAATAACTGTTATGTACTAGTTGTTGCCAGTGGCTTCTTCCGCTACGGCTCGAGAATTGTCCCACGGGTGGATAAACTCGGTATGAAGGCTGTCCCATGTGTTGATCCAGGTTATAAGGTATCTGTGTACTGAATTTTGTCCAGATCCGTTCAGTGATTTTTACGTGAAAGAGTGGCAAACGTCCATCCATACTTATAAACTGTCGCGTTTGTAATATTAGTAGGAAGTAGGATTACCGGATGAATGCTTTAGTGTGGAAATACTACCTATTAGGTCGTGATATTTTAGAACATGGGATTTCAGTTAACGTTAGCGATAATGATTTGACCCTTACCAAAACCAAATTTATCAGTTCTTGTTCAGAAGTCCAAACAATTATTACCTTTTAGAGTTGTTAGAGAATAGGTTTCATTATTTTAAAAGTCGAAAGTATGTTGCTAAACCGATGAAGTGCCTATCTTGAGTAACAGTTCCAGGTGCAAGAACGGAAATATAAGGGACCTTTTTTTTTAAAAAAAAAAAGCCCGTATTAGAAAATGACCGGTACGAGTTAAGATATATTAACGGAACCAATTGGGTCTATAAATATTCTCACGAATATTTTCGTGTAATGCCTTGTGGTCAAAATTGTCTGGCAGACATCGCGAAAAATCATGATGACGTGACGGCGGATAGTGATGATGACGATACCCTTGTTCATGAAAGTAACCACGAGAACAATATCATGCCTAAACAGTAATATAACTTCGGCTAATAGTGATACCGTGTCTGTGAATAGCCGACCCGATACTATATCGATTAACAGTAGTACAATGACTCCTGACTCGTGGAGGATGAGATCTTCTGGTTAAGCCGCGTTTACCTCGGTGGGTCTGTGGATGGGTGACCACCCATTTCATGCCGAGTTTCCTCAGTGCCTGTGAAGGCACGTTAATCTGTTAGTCCCAGTTGTCATGTGTCGATTTTTGGCAGTCGTCAGTGTCCTGAAGTTCCGACAACCGGTCCTACCAAAGGGTATCGTATTATCCAGTATTGGCTGGGTTGTGGGGGTTGGATGGGCAGTCGCTCCGCGTGGAGTACTGATATTCGGCCGCATCCGGTGGGACTGGAGGCTTACCCCAATATAGTTGGGAGGGGACTGGGCAGATGATGATGACAATATCTGCTGACTCCCATTATTTGAGAGCTACCAGCGATAGTTAAAAAAAAAAATGGTTTACGTTTGAATCAAAAGAGTTTTCTAGCCCATATTCAATTACTTTGATAACTAAAAGAGTCGTACATCGAAAAAATTAATAAGACGATAAAAAAATAAAATTAAAATTATTAATTTGCAGGAACCTGAAGGATCAGCAATGACTGAGCCAAAAATCCAGAATTAGTAGCAAACTGAAGGGTTAAACTGGACCAGGTTGCTAGTATTATGTCCTGAAGGCTCAATATCGAGCGGACCAGGTTACTAGTATATGCCCTGAAGGCTCAAGATCGAGCGGACCAGGCCCTGAAGGCTCAATATCGAGCGGACCAGGCCCTGAAGGCTCAATATCGAGCGGTCCAGGTTGCTAGTGCATGTCCTGAAGGCTCAATAACGAGCGGCCCAGGTTGCTCGTGTATTTCCTGAAGGCTCAATATCGAGCGGTCCAGGGTGTTGGTATTATGTCCTGGAGGCTCAATATCGAGCGGTCCAGAAGTACAAGCAAAGTCTGAAGGGATGCACCGGACCAGATTGTAGTCAGGATGAACGAACATCACTCATAATTATGTTCGATGAGACTCCGCGTACGAGGACGTTCGCACGTCAGTATGGCCGTGACGGCGTCGCCGTTGTAAACAGCACGTGCAGCGGGCCAGGTGCGCAGCGCAGGCGTCACTAAGGCCGCACCACTCTCCCCACTGCTCGAGCCAGTCTTTATAAACGACCACTCGGCGTGGAGGGGATCATTCTTGTCGCAGGCTTGGCCCGGTGCACATGCTGTAGCGCTTAGAGTTTTAATATTTTGTCTGAATTATATAGTTGTGTGTGTATAGTGATTTATTTTAAATATCGTGCTATTGGAATAAAAGTTGATTACCGCTATATTTCGTAGTTTCATTTAAGATGACAGACCCTCTGCCTTCATGTTTTTGAATCTACGTTTTATTAGTATACAAAATTACTTTCATTAAAATTATGTTATTACCCAGACATATGACATGGTACTCGTATCATAATATTAAATAAATTACTGTAATGCCAAATGTTATACAAACCTGTTAAACCTTTTACGCATGGAAAATGGAGTAATATACCTCCGAATAATTATGTTCTATAACTGTCACTGAATTGAGGAGCTCGTGGCGTAATAATAACTGCCACTCGGGTCAATCTTTAGGTTAAGCGGCGCTTGCCTAGGTTGGTCTGTGGATGGGTGACCGCCCATTTCATACCGAGTTTTCTCCGTGCTTCGGAAAGCACGTTAAGCTGTTGGTCCCGGCTGTCATATATAGATCTTTGGCAGTCGTTACAGGTAGTCAGTGACCTGGAAATCTGACAACCAGTCTTACCAAAGGGTATCGTATTACCCAGTATAAACTGGGTTGTGGAGGTCAGATAGGCAGTCGCTCCATGTAAAATACTGGTATTCAGCTGCATCCGGTTAGACTGGAAGCCGACCCCAACATAGTTGGGAAAAGGCTAGGCAGATGATGAACTGTCACTGAATTGACATATTAAGTGAAAACTGTAGAACACTCAATCCAGCCCACAAGTCGAGCCACACATCGAAAGCTTTAGTAATTAACTAGCAATAGTACAGCCATAGAGTAAGAATGAATAGAAGTGAAACTTTTGAACCAAAAACATAATATAACATCACGGCTATATTCCCCGAAGGGTTATGCAGGAGTGTACCCATTAGTACACCCACGCCAGTTATATTTAAATCCCATGTCACAGGGGGTATGGCTATTCCCACCAATTGGGCACACATTCAGATTCCATGGCCGCTACTCATACTCAGTAGGTAATTCCTGATGGAAAAATCCGAAAACACATTGCCCGATCTGGGAATCGAGCTTAAGACCTCATCTGGGCTTCCCTCGTTTGCGCAATGCTGAGTACCGTAGGGTACCTATCTCCTCCCATAAATCAGGTTTTTAATGTCAAAAAACAGTAAGAAAACATCTCACTATGAGTATTAAAAAAAATATAAAAAAAACTATGTACCTCCGGCATGGGTGGAGGTCGACACTATAAAACTTTCTTATCCCCCCACCCCACCCCTTAATTCATTAAGTGAATCCTTTACCATTTTTAGGGTTCCGTAGTCAACTAGGAATTAGTTCTAGGTTGTCGTTTTTCTTGCGAAAATTTACATCACAATTTTATGAATTGTCATGGCATAAATTGCCTGTGTTATTCTGATTCCGGGCCGTAACCTTTGGGACATCACTACTCATTTCACTTCTAGACGATCATCTTAATCTTTGGTCGTACTTAGTAGATCGAGCGGCTGCCACTTAAAGGGCCAATCAACAGGTTGATTGGAGGTCGTGACGGCTTCCGACTCAATAAGGACATTGCTTGTCGGCAGCTGGTAAACACCTGGAGATATTAGGCTGTTATTAGTAGTTGCTAGTTGTTTACTAGTGCTGTGGTTTACGGTGAAGGTTGAAGGGTTAGGCTCGTTAAGGATCGATGGAATTTACAAGTTTTGAATTGAGGGTTTTGGGGTTGCAAAGTGTAGCGGATTATTATTTTAATTGGGTATGTTGTTTATTAAGCTGATTTCAATTTGATAACTTTTTAAACACAATATTAACGGTGTAGAAATCAGCTGATATAATTAGTTTTCATTCCTGAGAATTCGGGTTATCAAAGTCATTTATTAACTTCTCAGATGCAATGGTGTTAACCTTTGTCGGGTGGTTAGTGTCTAACCTGGTATCATAGTTTTTACATCGCCCAAGCGTCTCTGACTTGGCTTTATATGCTGTCGAGAAATATCTCTCAGGCAGGCTGGTTTCCTCACAATGTTTTCCTTCACCGAAACAAGTGATAATTTATTTTATACAATAGGTAAATTAATCCCCCCCGTCGGGGCCGCGGATCCCGTCGGGGTCGCGGATTTTAGTACAAGATGACGTGGCCTCGGCACAAGGGCAAAGAAGGAACATGGGGTTCGGTTTTTAGTCGGTAGAAGTCTGACACTCCCCTTCGCTCTGCCCAAGAGCGGGGGGTCATTCGATGAATTTCCACCCACCAAAGAAAAAAAAAACGATAAGGCACTCTGACTTGGATTTACGTGCCGTCCAGAAATATCTCATAAGCAAGCTGGTTTCCTCACGACGTTTTTTTCCCCGAAACAAGTGATAATTTATACATTAGGTAAATTAATCCGAGAAATCAGAGGTGCATGTCTTGGCTTCGAACTTGAGACCTATGAAAAAAGGGTAATCTTTCTGAACTATAATTTCGCCAAGACCTCTTGAATTACAACAAAGAGTAAACAATATTTCGCTAACGACCTAAACCGTACTAAAAACTCCAAGGCCCCAATGTACATGTTCGCCTTATTGCTATAAGTACTAATTTTGTAAATTCAACCGCCCGAAACAACATTGTAGCGGGGAATAAATACGGCGACATTGTTTGGAGACAAGCCAGGTTACGTCGCGTGTTGACAGCTCAAGGTCACGGCGCCTCATGACATTAGGGCTGTCATGACAGGTAAATGAGGGGAGTTGAAGGATGTCAATGATGTAAAGGGGAAGATAATGTGGTACGAATCGATTGTTGTGTGCAAACCTTGACCTACTTTGAGTTTTTGGTAAATATGCTGCTTTTCAAAAAAATCATTACCCTTCCTTTTGGCTTCGCCGTAGTCGGGTAAAAAGGGTTGTAGTTAGAAGTTTTTTTATTATTACTATGGGCCTACTCTTGAACTTAACCATGTCCTGAGAACAGAGATAAGGTCGATGATAGAACGAACTAACCCAAAATAAGCCTATTAACTTGCGACTTAAATAGATTGGGTCATATGACCTTGGGAACATCGAAGCAGGCAGGCAGTTCCACTCCTTGGCTGTGCGCATAATGAAAATGTAGCAAAGCGCTTCGCGCGAAAGTGTGGAACAATAAAAAGGTTTGGGTCATAACCTGCAGTATGTCTGGCCTCCCGATGAAAGAAGGAAGAATACCATCTTCCTTATTTCATCGGGAGGCCTGTTCTTCAGTGAGCGCGCCCATTCCGTGGAATGGGCGCGACATTAAGCTCGTTTGGGCTTCGTCGAGCTTTGTCTACGTCGACGAGCTGCACCGCAAAGTTTCATGTTTGTCTATCTTTTACATGCACTTTACTTTGCTCACCTGTAAAGTGCATGAGATGAGGTCAGAGGTCGAAAGGTACTCCAAAGAAATTTAAATTTTATACACTCAATCGTCCACACAATGAAAGTATAAAAGCGGGTGTTTTCACTAATAATACAGTATTCACAACACAACAATATCACACTTGACAACCCTAGCTTCATCAAAATCAAAGTCCCACAAGTTGTAACCACAAATCGTATTGCGTTAGCGGAACATAAAAGGTAAGTACAAAATATCAGGTTGTAATACTTAAGGGAACTGTTACTAGGAGTATTATGAGTTCAGGGTTACTTGGTATTTTTGTGGTCTGTATTTATTGATGTTTTTATGTAGGTAATGTTTCTTGTTTCTTTGATTTGTCAGGCGTAAAATTGTGTAGTAATGTGAGACTCTTGAAGTCTTTTTGAGGAATCGTGGAGGCCTTTCAGGAGTTGTTGAGTTTTGATGATGAATTTTGATAAGTTCCGATGAATGTTGGTCCCAATTCTCTGTTTATGAACATAATATTACATCACGCCTGTACTCCCAGAAGGGCTAGGTAGAGGTGTAGCTAATTTTCCAAGTACACCCACAATTTGCCAGTTATGTTTGAGTCCCATGTAATACGGGGCGAGCCTAAGTTACCATCAACCGGGACTACTGAGAAATCCATAAATTCCATGGAAGACCCGACTTTGCCCGACCTAAGAATTAAACCCAGGACCTCATGCACATCAGTCGCTTGCGACCACTAGACCAACGAGGCAGCGTTGTTATATATTTTGCAGGCAAAACTCTTAATCAGTCAAAACTAGTTTTGACTGGTTTGAGTCAAAACCCTTATTGCGTTAAAACGCGTTTATTCTAATGAAATAAATGTTACCTATCAACAAACCTAATAAGTTTCCTAAGGTCATTTAGGTTATTACAATTTAGTAGAGAAATTAAACTAAAACAGAAACCACCTAATAATAGTTTTGACGGTCAAAAGTAGTTTTGACTAGTCAAAAGTAGTTTTGACTGATTAAGAGTTTTGCCTGCAACATATACAATTCTATTATTTTATTTATTTTGCTCATCAATAATTGTGTACACTGCTTCAAAGATATGCGGCACATACATTAGAGTCACAGACAAGTGTACCAACCTCTTACAGGTAAGCACATATCATGCACTTAATTTACGTTGAGTGCCTACTTAGAATCAGAAGAGTACCCTACTACTCACCGCGCATAACTATTATATATTTCTTGCCTCCTCTGTCCCACTCCTGGGCACAAGCCTCCCTCCACTCCTTCCATTTTTTACGAACCCTCGCGTCCTCTTTCCAGTTTTAACGAAACCAGTCTAATTTGTCCCGCCATGCCATCTTCTTAGTGGCCTGCCGCAATCCCGTCTCACCGTGTCGAGGCGCCGCGCCGGTTTCCTGCTATTTTGGCCTACAGTTTGCGGGATCGGTTGTTATTATAAATTTTAATACAATAATATATTATTAGGAATCAGAAGTGAAATACGTGAACAAAATAAACAATGTTTAATATCTTTTAAATTACACTTTTACAAAAATATCACGACAAACATTTTAAACAATAATCAAATAGAAATAGCACTAGCAAAATGGAATAATCAGTACACGAGCAAAAACATAAACCAAAAATAGCGAAGCACACGATAATAGTCGGGTAGCAAGTCCTTTCCGAGCGCCGTCCAAGCAAAAAGTGACCGTTGCAACGCCGCTCGCCTCGTTTTATGAACTTCTGTCGGTTGCCGCACGACGACCGTACGCTAACCGGACGGCTACTGGCCGATGGCGTGACTTTGAGCCAACACGGCCTCTCCTGACGCTCTGACGTCCTCGTCAGCTTCCAACAAGGCGGCTGAGTCTTCGCTGTCTCCTTGATAGCGTGTCTCACAACGCCAGTGGGGCGTGCTGGCACCGTGGAGTGCCACGCACGACTGCGCCTGTAGGGCGCGCTGGCACCGTGGAGTGCCGCACACAACTGCGCCTGTAGGGCGCGCTGGCACCGTGGAGTGCCACACACAACTGCGCCTGTAGGGCGCGCTGGCACCGTGGAGCGACGCGCTTAACACGTCAGCAGCGCGCTAGAAGCCTGGAGTGACGCGCTGTACACGCCAGTAGGGCGCGCAGTCGGCCTGCAGCGACGCGCTCGGCCTGCAGCGAGGCGCTCGGCCTGCAGCGACGCGCTCAGCAACGCCAGTAGGGCGCGCAGTCGGCCTGCAGCGCGTGCGACGCGCTCGGCCTGCAGCGAGGCACTGGGCTTCAGCGAGGCGCTCGGCCTGCAGCGAGGTGCTCGGCCTGCAGCGACGCGCTCAGCAACGCCAGTAGGGCGCGCAGTCGGCCTGCAGCGCGTGCGACGCGGTCGGCCTGCAGCGAAGCGCTGGGCTTCAGCGAGGCGCTCGGCCTGCAGCGAGGTGCTCGGCCTGCAGCGACGCGCTCAGCAACGCCAGTAGGGCGCGCAGTCGGCCTGCAGCGCGTGCGACGCGCTCAGCAACGCCAGTAGGGCGCGCAGTCGCCTTGCAGCGACGCGCTCAGCAACGCCAGTAAGGCGCGCTCGCACCCTGCAGTGACGTGCACGTTCACAGCGTCGCTGTGGCAAAGCCCTCGCAACCACTGCTAAGGCCAGGCAGCGTTATGTTGCATCCACGTCCACGTTGCGTTACTCTGCAAACAAACAAATTTACAACAGAATTTTGTTCCGCTCGATCACTCCTGACCAAACTTTAGTTCCATTGGGTGGCACCAAATTCGACTCTCATTAATTAAATCAAATGTACTGGAAATTATCGAAAATACAACACTCAACTACCTTGAGTCATATACCATAGTCGTTCACACCAACCTTAAAAATTCTATTGCAACAAAAACTGCTGAAATCATCGAGTAAAACCTTTAACACCAAGGCTCTCTATCCGAGTAGTACAACAAGAGAGTAATCTCATTCATTAAGGAACATTCAAGTCGAGAATCAAATTCAAAGAAACATTCACCAAACAAAACTTGTCAGACGAGAATACCAATAGGCACGTAAAAGCACATTGCTAGCATATCACACAGACTTCTTCCACAACACTGTAGGCATAGGCTCCAAGTTTGCATACCCCTCAGTGGCTGTCGACATAGGCACATTGTTAGCATATCACACAGACTTCCACACACTGTAGGCATAGGCTCCAAGTTTGCATACCCCTCAGTGGCTGTTGACCTAGGCACATTGTTAGCATATCACACAGACTTCCACACACACTGTAGGCATAGGCTCCAAGTTTGCATACCCCTCAGTGGCTGTTGACATAGGCACATTGTTAGCATATATCACACAGACTTCCATACACACAGCTGAGGCCACGCGCTTGACCAAACCACACGTCCAATGGTTACTCTGCAAAGAGACAAATCTACGACAGAATTTTGTTCCACTCGGTCACTCCTGACCAAACATCCATTAGGTCCCACTCTCGTTGATAAAATCAAACGTGGCTAAACTGGAAACTATCGAAAATACAACAATCAACCACCCTGGGTCATGTACCATTGTCGTTTAAATCAATCTTAAAAACATTATTGCGTTAAAAAAATGCCAGGTTCACAAAAATCATCGAGTAAAACCACAGATCTCTAACTGACTAGTAAACAAGTCGATCTCCCGTGTGTATCACTATTTGACTTCACACTACGGTCTTTCCAGACCCTGACCTCAACCAGAGCTAAACGCACAACATACAACAAACACACCCACTGTCTACTCGAGTTTCCTCAAAAACCTTCAATTTTAATCGGACTACGACTACACAATAATTACTGGTGCTGTCTAACACAATACAGCCGATAGAATCTCTTGGCTTGCAACCACAACTTTACTTCATCAAAATCCTTATAAACATCAACTGATACGTAACTCATTGGCATCTTTCTTAGCCTATCATGGGTATTAGGCAACTTCTTTAATAAAGCAAAACTTATCAGACTTTACAGTGAACCTGTATACGGCCTACGTCTTCACACGAAAAAACAAGTCAACTGATCATTTTGGCGTAGGGGTTTGCGTTTACGCAGACCATGATTATTTGAGTTTGATGTGCCAACAACTGCACTTTTGGGTTTCAAATATACGGAAAACAAGACTTTTGACTGTATTTTGTTTTGTTTATAATTGTGGTTTTTTTTTTTTGAGCATCAGGTATACCACAAATCACAACGTTGCCCCTCACCAGGAATTTCTCCTGTATCGTGGGTACCTTCACAAATATTTAAACTCACATACACAAGTACCCGACTTTAAAAAAAAAAACTAACTAGGTCATACAGATACACGTCATTATAGCACAGTGACCATATCGACTTAACGCGGACACAATGATCGAAATTCGTGTTTAAAATGAGTCCACGTGCTGTTATTGGTCAACCAATCGTTAAGGGTAAACAAGCCAACGGCACGAACTAGTTGGTGGGCGGGGCTAAAATGCATGCTATTTCATCCGACTTCACGAGCGAAATGCATAGAGCGAAAGAAACACAACTAAAACGGGCGCGCGAACATTTCTATGCAGACCTTTGGTATATTTGGTTTCATGAAAAATCTATTGAATGTATCTGTTCAAAATCAAATTATTTAAATTTTTTAATAACTAATCTATGTCCGTATGGTTTCACTTTTTTCTTTTTCATACTATATACGTTACTTATTTACGCCCAAAGATGAGTTAAAATCAGTGCTAAAATATGAAAGTTTTGACGTTCATAACTTCCAAATCAATATTTTTTTTCCAATTCTGCTTCCATACAGACCTAGATAATGATAGGACCAGTAGATACAATTTTTAATTTTGAACCTACACCGTCAAACAGAGGAGTAATCACCTTCGTAAGTTTGTATGGAAGAATGACTGGCTTGTTCAACCTTAAGCGACGTATTAGCACCACCATGTAAATAACCACCAATGCGTCCGAGGCATTGCCAATCACCCCAGTGACCTTATAAACACACAACATAACATCACGCCTGTAATCCCCAAAGGGTTAGGCAGAGGTACCCAGTATACACATTACGCCAGTTATGTTAGGACATAAGCTTAACCATGTAAATAACCACCAATGCATTCGAGGCATTGCCAATCACCCCAGTGACCTTATAAACACACACATAACATCACGCCTGTAATCCCGAAGGGTTAGGCAGAGGTACCCAGTATACACATTACGCCAGTTATGTTAAGACATAAGCTTAACCATGTAAATAACCACCAATGCATCCGAGGCATTGCCAATCACCCCAGTGACCTTATAAACACACACATAACATCACGCCTGTAATCCCGAAGGGTTAGGCAGAGGTACCCAGTATACCCACATTTCGCCAATTATGTTAAGACATAAGCTTAACCATGTAATAGGGGTGAGCCCATTGTCACCAACAGGGCACAAATCCAGAAAATAACACTTTGCCCGACCCGGGAATCGAACCCAGAACCTTCATGCTCAGTAGTCGCGCTTGCGACTACTAAACCAACGAAATATTAAAATGGTTCGATCTTACTTGTATCAGGAACGAAAGTAAACCAACAGTCATGTCCGGAGCTTCGCCTCAACCGCGAGAGCGGTTACACAGGACTTCGCGTCCTCACGCGGCTCCTACGACGATCTCGTTCGCGCTTGGAACGGCGATCGGATCCCGAAACTTGCTACGTACGTGACCTTCCACTCCGCTTATGGTGGCTACAAGATCGCTTAGAACGAGAGGCACTAGTTTTTGAACGCGAACAACTCGATACTCGATATATCCATTGCTAACTACTACCCGCTTTTATCTAAAATTAAAAGCCTGAAAACTAGTTTACTTGTGGGCAAAGATATTCTTTATCCCACTTCTAATATTAGGAATCAGAAGTGAAATACGTGAACAAAATAAACAATGTTTAATATCTTTTAAATTACACTTTTACAAAAATATCACGACAAACATTTTAAACAATAATCAAATAGAAATAGCACTAGCAAAATGGAATAATCAGTACACGAGCAAAAACATAAACCAAAAATAGCGAAGCACACGATAATAGTCGGGTAGCAAGTCCTTTCCGAGCGCCGTCCAAGCAAAAAGTGACCGTTGCAACGCCGCTCGCCTCGTTTTATGAACTTCTGTCGGTTGCCGCACGACGACCGTACGCTAACCGGACGGCTACTGGCCGATGGCGTGACTTTGAGCCAACAATATTATAATTCCTGTTTGCCTAGATACTTGTAACAATAACTAGTTTCCAAAGGTATAATTTTCCTAACTTTAGTGCACATTATCCACGGTGCAATATTGAAACGAAATTATTATTGAGTTTGTTAGTAGCTTCCCATTTGTTTCAAAGAGAAACGTTAATATCAATATTGATAAAGTTCGGACAGCAAGTAAGAATATAGGTCAAGAAAATATCACGTTCCTTATACAAAACTGTTGATAGATTTCCTTATAAGTTGTTTAATATATCACCAGACGTATGAATGTGGACGGGGCGACACGAGTATGTATGGATCGTAGCAGGTGATGTGAACAAGGCGTGAGTTTATCATCATCATCATCAGCATAATGTTCCAACTGCTGGGACACGTGCCTTCTCTCTTTGCAAGGGAATAGGCTATATTCTATCACGCGGGCCCTGTGCGAATTGGTAGATGACACAAGTCTCCGAATTTTTGTTTCTATGGCATGCCGGTTTCCTCACGATGTTCTTCTTCACCATTTTTAAGAGCAGTGGCAATGAAATAAATTACACAAAGTAATGCGCCCGCCTAACGGAACCTAAAACTTACTGATCGTAAGTCGAGGCCACCACCACTGGGCAACCGTGAGTTTATGTGTGTAAATAAATAAATCTATGTATGAAATATTATGTAGCTACAGTTAAACAAAAAATTGGATGTAAATATTTGCAGCTTAACTTCAGATGCTGTGGCCGCTACGCTGTGTATCACAATAGCATTAAAGTAAAGCTGACAGATGGCACAAGTTGAAAAATTTTGGACATGATCAAATCCCCATCCGACCGTATATAACGACCAATTGTATCCGTGTTCAAAGGTCATGACAAACAATTGACTACTGGCATTTCATGTTCATTACGTTTGTCACCATTTTGTCACCTTCTAGTCAAGTAAAATGATATTTGTTTCATTACCCAATGATGGGTATAATCCATACTATCCATTCTATACTATACTTACTATACTAATATTATAAAATACTAATAAAATACTTAAAATACTAATATTATAAATGCGAAAGTAACTCTGTCTGTCTGTCTGTCTGTCTGTTACTCTTTCACGCCTAAACGGCTGAACGGATTTTGATGAAATCTGGTACAGACATAGTTTGGAACTTGAGAAAGGACATAGGATAGTTTTTTTTTTTTTTTCGCGAGATAAACCAAAAATCTGCCGGAAGTCACTATTCCACGCGAACGAAGTCGCGGGCAAAAGCTAGTGAGGATATAAATGATAGGCTGATCAGAATACTTCCATTTCCTTTTCCCTGTGCCCAATCGAGGTTGTAATTAGATTGTTGTTTCGATTATGTGGTTTCGTTCCAGTATTTCGTTGTTTGACTGTTTAGGCGTGTATTAGAGTGCATGTAGTGTACTCTTCTTCAACTCATGGGGCACATAGACTTATTATATTTATTATCTTATTATTATTAATATTTTATTGTTTTTGTTCACGCTCAATCTTTCAGTTTGCACCACATTCGCCAAAGCTAAACCGCAGGCACTATTGTATAATAAGAGATAGTGCTTACAGTACAGTTTTGTCTCAAACGAATGTCTTGCAAACTGGCAATATGCAATATCCTGCAATATTGAAGTCTGCTGACATACGATGTGTGCTGTACAACTATTGTGGCTAAAGAATAATTATCTTATTGATCACGCCGCTTTATTTTCTGCTCATTTCGCTGTTACAATATTATACTGTATGTCTTTGAGGAAGATAAGGCATTGATTTATAACACAGAAAATACACGTAACGTTACAATTTATCAAGGACTAATGCCTTATGATAGATAGGACGATTTGCGAATATGAAACTGTGTGTAGAGAAACTCTAATTCAAAAAACTCCAAAAATCAAACTTCTACTATTCATAGCATGAATTCACCGACTGCATCTCTTTACTTGTACTTATCTCCACGGTCCTATACCAGTGCCATCCAGATTTACCCCACGATGACAATCATGTCGTTTTACACTTGTTTCGTAAAAACTGTGCAGAAAACTTAAATTCAAGCCAAACCCGTAAATAGCCAGAACATCGTTAACCAAAAGACTTTAAAACATGCAAAGCGACAATTTAAACCGAAAACTACAAATTAAATTACTGGACAAGTCGAAAATGACTGCAATATTCATCCCGGAGAACTGAAAACTGGTTTTCAGCGGTTCGCTTTATCCGAATTTGAGTCGTTGGCGAGATTAATGTAACGGAAAGGCTTGCAACCAACCGTGAAATCGTCGCCAGTTCCTCCGAGTTATTAAGATTATGTCTCCACTCGATTATTGTACATACTTTACAGTACATTATATTATATTGTTGAAGGTCTAAGATTAAGGTTTTTCATTTCAAATCATGACGTGAAATCATATCGCTCTATAATCGCCTTAATATAACCGATTGTACACCCACATTTCGCCAATTATGTTTTAAGTCCCATGAATGAGCCTTTTGCCATCAATCGGAGACACACTCAGATTCCGTGGCTGTTACTGATGTTCTGACGAAAAGTCCCATGAACACTCTGTCCTGGAAATCACACCTACGCTTGTCTTGAAACAAAGATAGAACCATTTCAGATATCTTTAGATAACGCCACGTAATGCTCTCACACAGAGAGGAGCTGAAAACAAACGGTTGAAAAAGTTGTAACTTAGTCCCCAAAATATCTCATTAAATTGTGAAGTTTCCTGTAAAAAAAAATATCGGAATGAGGGGGGAATAAGTACGAGGGGAGGCTTCGTTATGGATATTTTTACATGCATTACATACTTATAAAATTATCTTTATTAATTTAGGGAATTTTATAGTCGCAATATCTACCAATCCGCACTGGGCCCGCGTGGTAGATTATAGCCCATTCTCTTTAAAGAGTGGAGGCCTGTGTCCCAGCAGTGGGAACATTAATAGGCTGTTGATGATGATGATGTTGATAATCGCAGTGCAAATGGCAGTCCCCCTACACCCTAAACATGAACCTTAACCGACTCTTCATATCATGGTGAAAGACTGCAACTACTCCCATTCTTACTATTGTACCTCAGTACTTGGCATTGCATTAACCTTTCTTATTTACCGTCTAAAACCAAATTCCTAGAACAGATTCATATTCCATCTATTACAATACACAATAGCATTTCTACTACAAGTAATCGGGACTGAATCTATGAGCCGTATATAACGTCTGGTAAGTCCTTACCAGACAGGGTGACATCTGTCACAAACAGGGTTAAACAGATTCTTGAGCGAGTCGTAAAACTATACTGCAGGGTGCTGTAGGGTTTACGACTTGGGATAACTTGGGTTTGAAGATCGTGTGGGTTCGGTTTTGATTGAACATTTATGTCTGTTTGATTCTGCAGTTATTATTGAGGTTTCTCTAGAAATATCCATGTTATGTTAGCGTGGCATGTCATTGAAATGTAAAAAAAAACTTATTTTTTGAGACTTATCGCAAAAGGAAGAGAAATCTTAAAAAGAGAAATTTTAAATCTTAGAAAGTAGGGGATCGGACAAAAAAAAAGTAATTAGTCCGTCAGATAGATTTCCAAAAAATATTGACCACGTATTTTTTCTTGTTTCACGTAAACAAAAAATGAAGATACAGTGCTTCGAAAACTCGTGTGACGTCATATGATAGTACATTTTGTACCTTCAAGTGACGTTTCAAGCCCCACTCCATGATCTATGACGCGCTTTATCTTCGTCAATTTTTATTGATTTGATAAAACAAAAAAACACGTTTCCAATATTTTTCGATAATCTAACTGACGGACTAAACAGAATTCTATTTTTTTGAGTCAGTCCGATCCCCTATTAACATCATCTGCTTCCAGTCAAGCAGAAAGCAGCTGAATACAAGTATCCAAGGTTTAACTGACCTTTGGAACCCAGTATGTGTGTGATACGATAACTTTCACGTTCTTAGATAGCTTGAGTTTTCAAAATTTACACAACATTATAGATTTCAGTCAAAAAGAGAACATTTGAAATAATTTTACATGGTTCGTCATTAAAATGGAGATAATATGAATTTAAAAAAAACATATAGGAAATTGATATAGTAGGCAAAAACAACACCCCGCCACGAGACAGATTAAATTAACCAAATAACAAAAACATGACGCGAGCAATTTTCACTGACGTAGGCTGACGTCTAAACCACAATGGACAATATACAGGTTGTTTTGTCAGAGCCGACTGCGGCTATCTATTTGTGATGCGTCGAAATAAACACGAGAATAACTACCAGTTTTAGCTGACCTTCACAACTACGCAGGATCGTCTAGTCGTCATTTATTTTTGTAGATTGAGACACGTGAATGTGAATGGCTTTATGGCGCTTTGCACATGGAGCAACTATTGCAGCAACTGGCAACTGGCAACTAGCTGTTTACATATATTTCAATCGGACTGTGCATACATAGCAACACGAGTTTCAAGTTCCGGCGATCGTCAACAGTTTTCAGTTGCTGCAATCGATGCCTAAGTTAGTTCTTAATTAAAATTGCCGCAACTAGCAACTGTTAAAGCGCTTTGCACATGGAGCAACTATTGCAGCAACTGACAACTAGCTGTTTCCATATATTTCAATTGGACTGCGCACACATAGCAACTCGAGTTTCGAGTTGCGGCAATGGTCAACAGTTTTCAGTTGCTGCAATCGATGACTAAGTTAGTTGCTAATTGCCGCAACTAGCAACTGTTAAATATCATACCGATTTTTAAAGTTAACGTAGACGGCAACGACGTAATAAATTTAGAGCAATTGCTGCTTCTTCGATATTCATCGACACACTGAACGCTGTTCGCTGCGTAGATTGAGTAACTCGGTTATGAAAGTTGCTCACAGATTGCCATAAAATTGCTGCAACCGTAAACGTTGTAGCAACTATCAACTAGTTACAGGAAACTTTTAAAGTTGCAAAAGTTGCCTCAACTTAAGTTACTTCATGTGCAAAGCGCCTAAATATTATACCGATTTTAAAGTTTACGTCGACGGCGACGACGTAATAAAATTAGAGCCATTGCTGTAACTATCAACTAGTTACAGGAAACTTTTAAAATGTTGATAGTTGCCTCAACCTAAGTTGCTCCATGTGCAAAGCACTTTAAGCGCTTAAGATGATCAAAGAAACGATGGATGGACTGTGTGAAGGATGATATGGCTAGAAAAAACGTGACTGCTTAGATGACGCAATAGAGCGGTGTGGAAGAAGAACCACCTCAAATAAATTGAGTTAAGGGGAGGAGATTGATGATATATATCGGCGCGTGATCGCCGTCGTCGTCGTCGGAGTCTCACAATATATTGGCATACACCAATATATTACACACTCACACAATTACACAGTAAATAGGTAACAGCAGGAAGTATCAGCACAAGTTTAAAAAAAATAACTTACTCCAGATTAGGGTGTTTATTTCACGATCGGTGAATCAAGAATTACCTTTCTTTCGAAATACAATGTCTTTTATACACAGAAATGGCGGGCTTCATATAACAATATTTCGCTTTGCAAGGCGGGAAAGATCAAAACAAATACTTAATAATCATTATTCTACCGGTTATATCAAAATAATTCCTACTATTCAAATTAACAGATATAACAATATTTTACAAATATCAAACAGGAGTGACAACATAAATCCTTATTATTGAAGCAAACGGAAATTACAATTACTTTTAAAATAGACGGAAATACGAACTTTAGTTCAGTAAATCTAAACATGTCAAATACAAGAACTAACTACCTTCAAATACAACTATTGATTCAACGAATCAACTCATTTAAAATCAACATTATGGTTTAGCGCCCGCCCATACGGCCATTCTGATTCAGCGCGCTCTCTGCGCAAAAATATTTTAACAAAACAACGGCATCAACCACCTAGGGTTTAGCCTTACAACACGACATCACCCGCATTGGATCTAGCCATACTTCATGGCATCACCCGCCTTGGATATAGCCTCTTAACATGGCATCACCCGCATTGGATCTAGCCATACCAAATGGCATCACCCGCCTTGGATATAGCCCCCTAACACGGCATTACCCGCCTTGGATCTAGCCATACATAATGGCATCACCCGCCTTGGATTTAGCCGTTTCGACCAGGAAAAAGGATACGCATGGTGATCAGTCAGCGCAATAGGTGGGAAAGGTGGAGTAGCTAATACAATATTTTTTCAATAATTTCAACAAGTTGTTTCATTAACTAAAAATAACAACAACATCTAATACAGTATTTTTTTTCCGGTAGTTTTAACCAAGTTGTTTCATTAACTTAAAATAAAAACAACATACAATCATTTACACGGCATCACCCGCCTTGGATCTAGCCATACTTATGGCATCACCCGCCTGGGATATAGCCACCCTAACACGGCATTACCCGCCTTGGATCTAGCCATACCTTATGGCATCACCCGCTTTGGATTTAGCCGTATCGACCAGGAAAAAGGATACGCATGGTGGCCAGCCAGCGTAATAGGTGGGAAAGGTGGACCAGTTAATACAAACATTTTATGATTATAATTCATCCGCCCATACGGTCGGTTCATTTCCATTGTCATTCATAAATGGATCTTTTTGAGCCAGAGCTGCTGGTCTCAAAAATCATGACTGCTTGTCATGATTTTCGGAACAACCATTCAAATTATCATGCTTACTTTGTAGCAATTAATAGGTAACACTTCAATAACTTCCATAGGACCTTCATGTTTAGGTTAGGACCAAGTTTAGTTGTAGGTATGTCTTTTCGTTCTTATGCATTATATCAGGACAAAGTCCCACTTTTCAAAAGATTTGATTTGAGTTTTGCTTTTGTCGTCTTAAATTATACCGAAATGATCGCTCGTCCATCCTTATTTTTAATAATGATCTAATAGTATTAATCTTTAATTCGTATAAATTAAATGAACTTAAATCTGAGTCAAGCTCCATACTACATAAACACTTATCCATTCAGTTCTCATTCTCATATTAAATTTGTGAGAATTAAAATGACCAAATATCTAAAATATTAATATTGGCAAGAAACTAGAAGCCAAGCTTCAATAAAATATTCACATTTGGAATATGTAACAAATTCAATTTCATCATCTCATTAGTGTAATTCAAATATATTTATTCAAATACTTTATGCAATGAATAAAGTAGTTCAACTTTCAAAGACTATAATTATGTTAGATCAAACTTTGCAGAACATAACATAACATAACGCCTGCAATACCCGAAGGGTGAGGCAGAGGTGTATCCATTAATAGTTACAACTTTTCAGACACGGAAACATTAAAACAGAGCCTTTAAAGGCCTTACCGACATTAACTATTTCGTACTACTGTTCAGTTCAGTTCATCCACGGCATGGCTTCGAAGCTGTCCCTGCAGCTTTTCAGTTCCACTACCGGAATCAGCACGCCGTCAAAGCCCTTGTTGTATCGAGCAGGCGACTTGCAGACGTCACAGCATCACATCAATAGCTCCAACATTGGTCATGAAAATAACAAAATGAAAACAATTAGCAATCATAAGTAAGCAAAAGCACGAAATTGGTATTCCTGAAAGTGTAGTCATATCTAGGCAGGCAAAGTAACACGCTTACTGACCTGATCTACCAATTTAATAGGCAATTTAATGTTGGAATTTAATTCTTGACATCAACATTTATGTCGACGCATAGTCGGTCCTCATAAAATATGACCACGAAATGGGAACACAGGAATAA
The DNA here is from genome assembly GCA_949775195.1 of Diarsia dahlii. NCBI lineage: Eukaryota > Metazoa > Arthropoda > Insecta > Lepidoptera > Noctuidae > Diarsia > Diarsia dahlii. The sequence continues at coordinate 2,939,286 of OX459198.1, forward strand.
ACTCTGTACCTTTAGTGAAAAGTGATACAAGTCACAAATCCTCGTTTTGAGAAAAACAGATAATAAGTTTTGCATTTTTTAAACGGATACAACTTTTTTATTTCACAATATTTTTTTGACGTGTTAACTTTTATCAATTGGAAATTGTTTTTATTATATCGTATATGTTTTGATTTTGTTAAAAAATTATTAGAATTTGAGATATTTAAAAAAAATTAGACTTATATCATTAGCCACATTTAAGTTCCTATGTGTATAATGATACAATTTCAATTATATCATTTTACTTAATATAAAATGCACTTGTGTTCAATGTTACAAGTATTTTTGAAACATCTTTTTAATAGTAACAGAGTTATAAATAATAAAACACTGGAACTAATTTTGTTTCGGAAGCATCGAGATTTCATGGGTACCGTGTCTTTTTAGTGTGCTATGACAAAATCTAAATTATATCAATTTACACACAATGAACACAATAGAAGATGTGGTGTATTTCGATTTATCTTTATTTATATCAAATGAGCTGAGGTGTAAAGTAATATAAGTTTAATTTAATTTCTATTGTGGGGCCTAGTGCCTACTGCCCTTATCATTATCATCATTTCACCCAAAAGACGTCCACTGCTGGACATAGGCCTACACCAGGTGTCGCCACATTGACCGGTCCCGTGCGCCTCGCATCCAGCGGTGGCCACCTTCACTAGGTCATCGGTTCAACTAGTGGAAGGCCTTCCAACGCAACGACTTCCGGTTTGCATTCGCCACTCTAGAAGTTTTCAGCCCCATCGGGTGCATTACCTTTTGGGTGACTTTGAGCTTTCTTATGAGGCCCATTGTGAGGAACCACGCTTCGGTCGAATGGAGCTTGTTTGATTATCAGCAACCAAATTCCTATCAAGATCTAATCTAACTCTACACTTGAAGTTGTAGACGATTATGTGTGTCTACCTGGGACAAACTGTCCAGTTAGGTAGGTTCAACTTTGAGAAAGAGGTCAATCGTCGAATCCGACTCGGCTGGGCAGCGTTTGGGAAGCTGAGTAGTATCTTCTTGTCCAACTTACTTCAGTGTCTCAAGACGAAAGTCAATGACCAGTGTGTTGCCAGTGATTACATAATTATGGGACCGTAACGTGTTTGCTCACGATCAGCCTTATCAGAAGGTAAAAAGTCAAACAAAGGGCAATGGAGAGGGCTATGCTCGGAGTTTCCTTGCGTGATTGAATCAGAAATGAAGACATCCGAATAAAACCAAGGTTACCATCATAGCCCGAAAAATTGCCAGACTTAAGTGGCAGTGGGCAGGGTACATTGCTCGCAGAACAGATGGCCGATGGGGCCGAAAAGTTCTGGAGTGGCGACCACGAACCACAAGACGTTGAATTGGAAGGCCTTCCACTAGGTGGACCGATGACCTGGTGAAGGTTTCGGGGATCCGCTCAATGCGAGACCCACGGGACCGGTCAATATAGCGACACTTTAGGGGAGGTTTATGTCCAGTAGTGGACGTCTTTCGGCTAAAATGATGAATAATGATGATGAACCAAATAAAGTTAACTTTTGTGATTGTAGACCCGATGAACCAGGGTTGTTTCTCAAATCGTGTTACCGTTTTAGGGTTCCGTAGCCGCATGGCAAAAAAACAGAACCCTTACAAATTCGTCATGTCTGTCTGTCTGTCAGTCCGTAATTCCGTCTGCTGTACTGCCACTTTATTCCGAAACTATTAAGACTACATAGTAGAAACTTGGTACAAGGTAGATGTGTTCTGTGAAACGCTTTACGATTTTTATACAAAAATAAAAGATTAAGGGTTTTAGTTTGATTTCCTTGTATGGAAACCCCCCCCCCCCCCCCCCCCCTTACAGGGAAATTAAACTATAAACAAAGTTAATCTTATGGGTATGGGGTGTCTATAGGTAGATTTTTCAAAATGACATTATTAAGGTTTCTAAAAACATTTTTTCTCAAAGTCAATCGTTTGAACGAAAGACACACACACACAAAAGTTCCCCCCCTCCAACTTTTAAATAGAGTTAAAGAAATACTGTTGTTTAATAGTTTGAACGAGATTAAAAAAAACCGCAAATATAACTTTGTCATTCACACAAACTCTATGAAAAACAAAATTATCACAAAATGTGTATTTCTGTTGAAACTAACAACAAATACAAATTAAAGGTGATGATACAAACTATTACGATGGTACGGAACCGTTCATGTGCGAGTCGGACTCGCACTTGGTCAGTTTTTTGTTATTTTATGATGGAGTGGATGAAGATTCACTGTCACTTCTAAAATACATTGCTCTATTCACGTTTCAGTCAGTGCAAAAGCAATAAGAAAACAACATAATCATGAGTGCAATATGGACAATAACAAAACATACACCCAACGGACATTATCCGTCAACAACTAAAGATGCATTTTAGTGATAAGCTAATGAATCTAGTGATTTGCTAAGTTAATCGTTTGCGACTATTGTTTTCTTTAAATGTTACTGGTTTGTATTAGCAACAATAATTATTATTAAATTCTCGTAAAAGGGAGTACGAGTGTTTTTTCTCGCTTCTCGTACAGAGAGTGCTACATCTCGCAAATGTACGAGATTTCTCGTACATCTGGCAACGTAGTTTGAGCGTGATTACATCCCCCGCCATCATGGCTTTTCTCGCTTACTACATAGATCACTGCATAGATCACTTTACACAATAATCACTATCGATCGGTTTCTAAAAATCCTATACTACAGCGATATAAATCAATTTATATTATTGAGAACTAAACGCGTTACTTAAAATATTTCACGTGTAGTTTGATACAGGTTTAGTTGTATCACTTGACACGTTGGTGATGTTTTATGGTGTTTATACTTATGAGATACAATTTGAGTTATATCATCATTCACAATTGATAATTGTAGGGTTTTTTTAGTGTCACTTAATACAAATTGTATTGTATTAATACGCACAAAACTCGTGTCATTAATATTAAATGTGTCAAGTAATATAATTAGCCTTATTTACACGTACTTGTTTAAATTTTAGCTTTAGTTCAATTTAATATAACTAAAGACATATCAGTATACACAAAAAATATCATCAAAATTAACCAAGAATGCCACTTGTATCATTAAACACGAAACTTATTTCCCTTTCTATAAGAGATAGAGTTATACCGATTAGATAGAAAAATCAAATAAAATTCAAGCTTCAAGATTGTATACACAACTCAAAACTGCTACAAGTCGAGTTATATCACTTTTCACTAAAGGTACAGAACTATCTCTGAAAATACAGTTTTGTTTAAGATCGTTTATATGAAATGTTCCAACGGTAACAGTCTGTACTGTAGTGATAACACATTCTTTGTTCTAATACTCAACTGACCAGTTTTTACCTCGGAGGCCTTAGCGGAGGTAAAAAAACAAAAGTATTAATTATGAAATTTAATTTAATTGTTCAAATAATAGTAAGATCATCAAGGTCGGTATTTAATTTTATTCCCGACTTCGTCAAAGACAACAAGATTTTAAAAACTTGGGCGGGCATTATTAATATTTGGTCCCAATTTTCTAGCTGACAAGCGGACATACGACACTGGACACTGAAACCGACTTGTTACCAAATAAGTATTAAATAAGATTCTCTTCGTCTTGCCTCTTATCATCCGCCTAGCCTTTTCCAACTATGTTGGGGTCGGCCTTTTGACAAACTGGACGCAGGTGAATACCAGTGTTTTACATTTAGCGACTGACTATCTGACCTTCACAACCCAGTTAATTTTGGGTAATACCTTTGGTAAGACCATGGTTGTCAGACTTTCGGTCACTGACTACATGTAACGACTGCTAAAGATCTATATATGGCAACCGGGACCAACAGCTTAACGTGCTTTCAGAGACACGTAGAAAACTCGGGTATATAATGGGTGACAAGCCCGTCACATTATTCCCAAACCACTGTACAGGAGTTAGTGCCAGAATCAACAGTGGCGACCACCAGAAAAGTGCCGAGATAATGAAGTCGACGAAGTCCCAGAGAAACGATTTAACTGTCTTGGATCACACAACGAAATTAATCAGAAAATAATAGCGGATGAGTAGTGAAAACATATTTCCATATGTAATGTGTGGTCACCCATCCACAGACCAACCTAGGCAAACGCGGCTTAACCTACAGATCCACCCGAGTGGCAGTTATTATTAAGCCACGAGCTCAGTTTATTGCTCGTAATTTATATGTGAATGTCTTGGTTAGAGAACACATCAATACTTCAATAGTCATATTTCTGGATAAGTCAGCTTTTTACCATTAAGTAAATCAACACATAACATCACGCTTGTAATCCCCGAAGGGGTAGGCAGAGGTGTACCCAATTAGTACACCCACATTTCGCAGTTATGTTTAAGTCCCATGTAATAGGGGGCGAGCCTATTGCCATCAACCGGACACAAATCCAGACTCCGTGGCTGTTACTGACAAATTCCTGATAGAAAAAGCCAATAACACTTTGCCCGACCCGGGAATCGAACCCAATACCTCATGCTCAGCTTCAACGAGGCAGTCAAATAAAATACAAAATGGTCGAGATACCCTCGGAACACATGACATTTACGCCGCCTATTCCCATAAAAAAAACCGTATTTACAGTCCTTTAACCAGTAAAACACCACTAAACAAAAATATGCGCCGGTCTTGAATAGACAGGACGCTTTTATTCTTTTAAATGTTAACTGTTGTCATGAAACGATTTACATACAACTACAATTTACGTAGTTTTAATCGGTTGACCTACATTTTTCGTTACGGAAACAAGTTTTGTACGAATGATGGCAATATTTTCCATACAATTTTAGCTATAAGGTAAGGTAGTCTGGCGAAACTTGGGAGGCAGGTTTTGCAGAAATACCCGCTTCAAAAGTTATTATTGAATATTCCTTACGCAGTTGTGAACACTGGCATTTAAAACAAATTGGCTATGACCAACTTATAGAATCAAGCGTTTCCGAAATCCATGATTTTTGTATGTATTATTGGATTTCGGTCGATTACTTCAAAAAGTATTACTAAATTAACACGAAAAGTTTTAAGAACTGAGACGTTTGGGCAAAGTTCACACAATCAGGGTTGATACAGCAGTGACAACAGAATCAATTACCTCGTCATCCGTGGCTTCAGGCTGTATTGGTTAGCGTCCATCCCGTGGTTGCGTAGCCTGCTTAGCTGCTCGCCTGGGTAGCTGCTCGCCTATTTCGACGTGTAGTCGCGCAACCGCTGATGTCGTCAACATCGGATCTCTTCGCCGAATGTCTGGATCAGGTCTAGCTTGCTTCCAGGTGGTGGTGGAGGATTGCAAAAACCGCGTATCCACTCACGCGTTCGCTCTTCCTTTCAGCTTCAGTATTGTTTTCATTCAATCTTCATGCGGTGATGCCAATAATCGCAACAGTTTAATGGACATTGGCACACCAGTCCCTCACGCTGTAGGAACGCACATCGGGATCGAATGGTCATTGGTAGCGATTGCCACGATCCCGAGATGGCGCCGGTTCATCGGACAGCTCTGCAGTCACGGCGCTTGTTGTAGTTTGCTTCGTGGTTAGCGTGACCAGACTCAACACTTGTTCCATGGAGAAACTTGGGTCTGGCTGGGCGGTCGGCACAGGTTTGAGGACCCGGGATCCAGAAGGCTTCAGAAGGGGCGAGTTGGATCCCAACGCTGCTATCGGCGCGTGATCGCCGTCGTCGTCGTCGGAGTCTCACAATATATTGGCATACGCCAATATATTACACACTCACACAATTACACAGTAAATAGGTAACAGCAGGAAGTATCAGCACAAGTTTAAAGAAAATAACTTACTCCAGATTAGGGTGTTTATTTCACGATCGGTGAATCAAGAATTACCTTTCTTTCGAAATACAATGTCTTTTATACACAGAAATGGCGGGCTTCATATAACAATATTTCGCTTTGCAAGGCGGGAAAGATCAAAACAAATACTTAATAATCATTATTCTACCGGTTATATCAAAATAATTCCTACTATTCAAATTAACAGATATAACAATATTTTACAAATATCAAACAGGAGTGACAACATAAATCCTTATTATTGAAGCAAACGGAAATTACAATTACTTTTAAAATAGACGGAAATACGAACTTTAGTTCAGTAAATCTAAACATGTCAAATACAAGAACTAACTACCTTCAAATACAACTATTGATTCAACGAATCTACATGAGTCAAAATAAAATCATAACTACCCTTAAATTATAAACTCATTTAAAATCAACATTATGGTTTAGCGCCCATATATACCTTCCGTGGAAAACGTAGGTAGAACTTTACTCACGTGTCGTGTATTGGTATCTAAACATAACATAACATAGCGTCTGGTGCATTTTCTCTGAAAAGAAAGACTGAGATGTACTTGTAGAACACCCACACTGCACCCACTTTTCGCAAATTTTATTTAAATCCCATGTAATAGGTCATTGTCATAATAAACCGGGTTCAATCTGGAATTCGAACCCTCTAGGGCTAAGTGCTGTGTGACTATCAGCATGTTGTATCGTGTTTGGATTCGTAATTTTACCATCTTATTTCTGAACTCAACTCGTTTCGCAGGGATCTGTGAACAACACAACTGGATAAGTGGAAAGAGAAACGGAAGGCCTTTGCCCTGCAGTGGAACACCAATGGCTAATAGTTAAAGGCTTGTGTTTAAACGCCTACCAGAAAAGAACCTATTTTACTACCAAAAAAATTCGAAATGCCGGCCAAAATGGATTAATGCTCACCTAATGTGTTTCCTAAAGTATTGTAGGAATGAACCTATTTTCCTTTTTATTCTATACCATAAAGATTTACAAACGCCTTTAAAGTTAACTGCAGACCAAATATTTTATATTATCACTAAATAGATGTCACCAATATTGTATTTCACGACTTTCAATTTATCTCCATGACGCGCGCTCGCTTCGCTCGCATATTAAATAACACTAATATCTTCTGTCCCCGAAGTGCCGGGCCTCCGCCGGCCTCCTTCGTTGGCCTACGGCCCGGTGCCCATGCCGCCCATAAAGGATACTGTCGCGAGACGGTCGTATTATAATTTTGGTTAATTGATTTGGTGAGCATTAATCCATTTTGGTAGGCAAAAAGAATATAAATACAACACGTACAATTATTCTGATGAGTGTCTAATTATTTTGGAACTTAAAACGTTTTTCTTTAGGCACCTCGGTATAGGGTGGGTTTATTTTATTTGAAGTTAAAATATTTTATTTGGTACTTTAGTGTACTTTAGTCTAGGGTCTAAAAATCTTTTTTGGTGAGCATTTAAATTGTAGCCATAGTTAAATAACAATATCTCTGAAGTATATTTCCGAATCGTGTACACTGCTAAAGAAGTGATTATATATTTATAACCTCTGAATGATCTACTGAAACAGGACATGCGACATTGCCAACGTCAGACAACCAATTGTTCCCACCTGATTTAGAAATTCAAACTTTATGCCTCCCGGCCATAGGTATCTTTTCCTTCTTACCGATCCTAAGTTTATACTTTAAAGCTGGATGATCCAGTCTGTGTAATCTTGAGATTATAAGACTTAATGTATTTTTTTGGAAGTCCATTAATGAGATGAGGTGAACATTGATAAATTAATGTTAATCTTGCCGTGAAGAGGTTTTTTTTAAAAGATTAAGAAAGGCTATTATTTTTATATTTTCTTGTAATAAATTATTTTGGCACACTTATTTTGAATGATAACCTAGTACAGTAAATGGTAGAGATATTTATATCAGATTCGGTTATTCATTTAGTTTTATACCCAAATGGTGTCAATCAGGACCCCACGTGGGGGATTACGGCCCACTCTAACTAACAAGTGGAAATGTTTGGCTGCTATTGCTTAATATGGTATCTACGTCTTAGGTAGGAACTTCTATTCTTTTAGTTCTATTTTTAAGTTAAGATAATATCGATATGCATTACGTGTGAAGTTTCTCAATCAAATTTTATAGGAACCTGTGAATCTATGAATCAACAGGGTGTTAGTTATGATTATATATTAATGTTATATTTAATGATTACTCAAACCGTCACTTAGTAAAGATTTGACATACAAAACCTATTTGTAATAATAACACTAGGAGGAAGGTTGCAGCCTTGCAGGCAACCGCTAGTTACAACTAAAAGCATTATAATTTTGCATTTTATTCAGCCAATGCAACGGAGAACTTCCAAAAAAAAACATCCAAAACCAAACACATGCGACCACCGATATCTGGCCACAAACATATAAATTCATACAGTTTCCCAGTGCCAATAAATATTGAAATATGTGTGTGAACGAATTTTATGGTTAACGACATTTTAATGCCGCGAAAAACTTTTGGAGCCGTACGTTGTATACTAAATATGACTTTCATGTGATATATGGGAAAGTGTTGCGAGGTATTTGGCTGTTATTGTAGCTGGCTATGAAAAAGGAATTCGTATTTCAAAGCCAAGAATTCGGAAGTAAGATTTCTAGTACAGTAGTAGTGTCTGTCTCTGCTTGCATCTGTGTTCCCTCCCACATTTAACTCAGTACCTTCAAAGCAAGAGCAAACAGGTCTTTCACTTTCATTCTATCATAGAGCTCATATATCGATTTCCATCTGGCGTGACCGCGGTAAAGAGCAGACCCTTTTTGCAGTATTTTCTTGATCCACTCGTAGAACTTGAGCTGAATTTTAAACTGGGCATTACTAAACAAATCAGTAGAATATTATGGTTTCCGAAAGTTTTCAAGAATCTGGCCAAGCGCGAATCGCACTCGCGCACAAAGGGTTCTAAAATTTTTGTGTTGCAGTTTACGGAAGTTACCTACTCTCCAAATTTCAACTGTATGGTTCACACACACAAAAGAAAAAGTATCCATAATTTTAGATCAAGTTTTCAGCTTTAAGACAATCATCATCCACCTGCAGAGTAATAAAGTCCTAAAAACGGAAACTGAAAATGCTAACTAAACATGTCGCCTATTACATTTAACCAGACTGCTTCGCCCCTAATTGAAAATTGTTAGTAACAGAGATTACCGGGTAGACTTCAACCAACTTTTAACCATTATGACACCCCATTTTCAACCTTAAACATTAAAAGCCTTAGATTACTGCTGTGTTTTGTTACGTACATACAACGTTTCGTGGTTTAAACAGTAAACGGGAGTCAATAATTTGCGGGCAACTGATACTTAATACGATATCAGATGATTTTGGTCAGTTTTTATTCATGTGAAATTTAAAGTTGGTATTGTTTTAATAATTTTAAAGCCTGTTGTATTGTTTGCTTGCAACAGGCTGGGAGAAATTATTGGGGAAATTATAAAGCTTTAATCACTACATATTGTAAAACAAAGTCCTCCGCCGCGTCTGTCTGATCGAGATAAACTCAAAAACTGTTTCACCGATTTGCATTCTGTTTTCACTAATAGATAGAGTGGTTCTCGAGGAAGGTTTTAGTATATAATTTGATTTCCACGTGGGCGAAGTCACGGGCATCAGCTAGTTTTTGAATAAACTTTATTGGCTTATGTTTTTGATTTTGATTTTACAGGTAAGCTTCTTATGCCTCAGTTTTGCTCCTAGAATGTCGATCATTAGGATTATGGCGTTTTTAAGAGTGAAATTAATTTCCACTAAAATTATCTCTATAAGTATTCCCGTCTTCCCTATTGCTTGACATTTCCGCGTTGGTAAATATTTCTTGGAGATAAGTACAACTTAAAATTGTATGATAACACTACTGAAATTGATCACATTTGTCAATCATTGATGTATTAAAACCCAAGATACACACTCCGCGTCTCAAAATCGTCCGCATAAAATGAGTGCAAAATTACAAATCGTGAACTCATTTCAAATAGTCTCGCGTCGCTCGCGTCTCTGCACGGTCGTACAAAATGCCGAAGTGTTCGCTGAGAATTTGCAAAAATACAGCGTCAAAGACATTAAAAAAGGATGGGATATCGTATTTTCGGTAAGAAAAAATGTTTATTGATTTATTTTTGTTGCGTTTATGGCATAATAGAGAAAGAAATACGTGATTTTGATTTAATTTCTCTCAGAACTTTACTAAACGGTCCGAGTCTAATACGGCATATTTCATTGGTCGCTTTGTTAGCGTAAGAACGATGTATTACAAGTCTTTTCTTTTAGTCGCATTATACAAATGACCCTGTTCGTATCGAATGGAGTCGATTTTTTTTTATTGTGTTTTTTTAATCAATAAGTTTTTTGTTTTATGTTTTTAACAATTATGTATACGTTACATATTATAATAGTTTTTAATTGGATTTCAAAAGGAGAAGAGGTCGTCAATTTGACTTCGTTTTTGACACCTTAAACTTAATAACTACTTAGTTTCGATAATAATGTTCTACTAATACCTTTAAACCAAAAATGTAAATAAGTGATTCGAATGTATAATACTTGTTTCATTGATTATACACGACTACACGTACACTAACACAGTCAGATCGTAACTAAAAACATTTACCCTTAGATAAAAGTAAAATTATGTGTTTAAAACACAATTTAACTAACTGTTAAAATAATAATTAAGTATTAAAAAAACATAAAAAGTACCTATTCGTCTCCACTCCATACCTTGTCCTACCGGCTTACTTCGGTCGTAAAATTATTATTGCTTTTGATAACTGCACTGTCAAAACAACTTTAAGGAATCTGCGTAAGGTTGAATTTGCAAAAAAATATGTTTATAGTGTAACGATAACTACTTATGTAGTAGTGCGTGTATTGGTGAGTGTTTGGCGACAGCTTCGACTGTTTGTTTTGTTCGAGAATGTGCATCTAGGGTTTTAATACATCAATGTTGTCAATAAAATAAATTATACTTTATCATCAGACATAGTGTTAAAATAAAAACGCATTGATTCTCCTTTTTAAAGCCCCGAGTTAAATCAACATTCGTAACTGAACGTGAACTATGAATGCTATGATATTATTTTCATATCCAAAAACTCAATAAAATGTAATGCGGTTGGTGTAGTTGCCAATTTTTTTTCTATTTTTTACTAAACTGTCTCTTATGTTCTTTTTCTCTAACTTTTTGTAATAATTAAATTCAGACACAATGTAAATTGTTATTGAATAAATTAAATGAAATAAATGATTACGCTTGTAATCCAAAGGGAGAGTAGAGGCTTACCTAATAGTACACCAACATTTCACCGGTCATGTTTAAAACACGACATGTCATGTTGTAAAGTCCCATGTAATAGGCGACAAGTCTGTTGCTATTAATTCTGACAATGGAATATTGAGAGCCATATATGAAGCTAATTATTTCTTTGTATATGGCTGTCAATATTCCAGCTAACAATTTTAATTAATTAATATTTTTATTTTAAATTTTGCAATATTTGTAATGTATAGTAATGTAATTTTATTTCAATTTTATTTAACTAGTTTACTTAATTTTAATTCATTTTTTTTTATTTTTTTTTTATGTAATTTGGTGTTTTATTTTATGTCTTATGGGCGTCTTGCCTGAATTAAATGAATTTTATTTTATTTTATTTATTTTTATTAATGGGGCAGATATCCAGCCTCCCTGGCTGTTACTGAGATATTCCTGATACGAAAACCTATTAATACTTTGTCAGACACGAGAATCGTAGTTCGATTCTCGTGAAGTGGTACATCATAAATCTGGGTTACAGTTTTACGTCATCGTCCCTACAAAGGTAAATCGTTCTTGGTACGTCTTAAAATAAACAAACGAATCGTCTTGTCCCTTACATGACAAATATACCAGAACTATCCTTTATTTCCTTTTCTTTGATGGCATATTGCAAATGGAAACGATTGGTTAAACTTATTGCTGTCATTTCGTGAATAATACGTTGTCTATAATTATAGTCATCGTTGTCGATACGTTTATATGTAGTCATTTTTTATGTCGTTGTTCATGTTTTGATGTTAACAAAATGTTTCTGACCATCTGATTGACAATGGTGATATGTAGTTTTGAATGCTCGTTTTGGGTTAGCAAGTTAGGTTGGCAAGTTCTTTTATGCTTTTAGAGAAGCGACATGACCATAATCTTATTTCCTCCTGGTAGTTTGATTATCTTTGTTTTTCATCTCCTACTTGTTCTTGCCTATTTAAAAAAAATACAAATGCACGTAATAATTGCATAAATCAACTATAACAATAATCTAATAATAACTTCACCCAGGTGAACATAGGACGCTAAACCATTTTGTATCCCTAGAATATTATAATATCTTATTTAGGTGTCTGCTTACCTTCTGCGTTTAGACATAGAAGGTCATCAGCGACAGTATTAATAACAGTAGGATGTCACATTTATCTGTCTGTTTCAGCATCATTAAGTGAATCATTTGTATTATGTTATAACCGCTCGTTAATCTGGTTTAGCGCAACAGCCTGACATATTGTGTTAACGGCATAGTTTAGTGCTGATGGTATTATTACATACTGGCACAATATTGTAAATGTTTTTGAGGCCTCTGTCCAGATGACTACTGTTTAGTCCGTCAGTTCGTAGTAGTCCGAAAAATATTGGACACATATTTTTTCTTCTTTCACGTAAACAAAAAATGAAGAATGAAGAATTCGAAAACTCATGTGACGTCACATTCCAGTACATTTTTACCGGCAAGTGACGTCACAAGCCCTCACTTCTTTGACGCTTTTTATCTTTGTCAATTTTGATTTATTTGATTAAACAAAAATCATGTATTCAATATTTTTCAGTATCTAACAGACGGCCTAAACAGTTTATTTTTCTTCGCCAGGAAAAATCCCTATTGTGTAAATGAAGTGCCATTGGAGAGACCTCCGCCCGGCAGTTCTTCTGATGATTGTTATCTAACTTATTTACGTATGTACAGCCGAACAAGCTAATAAGTATATAGGGTAGAGATCTTTATAATTCTATAACAATAAAAATATTGATTGTGATTTTGTTTTATCAAGTGTTTCGCATTAAGCGACTGATGTCAAACGTTGTATCGTGATATCAGACTCTAAATGTATCTGTATAATCTTAAAAGTAAATACAAATTAGCTGGCTGTATACTTATTAGCTTGTTCGACTGTACAAGCACAAGCTGAGTCTTACCAAGACTTCATATGAATCCTGCAAATTAAAATAAATTACAGCAAAGTTATTATCAAAATTATAATAGCCATTCAAATTAGTTAAATACCTATTATTTTATCTTTTACGAACATACATACGATTTAAGGGAGCCCTAAAATGAATATATTAAAAGGGTACACTTAATGACTACCGTTCTACCGAACAGATATGAAAGGCACCATAGTAATACCCTGTGGTACTGATAAAAAAAAAGAATTTGACAGTTGATTTTGAACCTTATCGTGGTTGATACAGAGTAGGAATTTGAATGAGTGCTGTCGTCTGTGTTTGATTTAAAGGGTTATAGCAATTTTATGTAAATGTTTTAGGATTTTTGTGATGATATTGTCGGTCTGGAGGTTGACGCTGTGTTGTATAAAATTGCCCTGCATGCAAATTGGATATTATTGAGGGGCAAATTGTCACTTTAAAGTTAGGAAGCTTTTTTATAAGCATTGAGTTGCCGTGCGAGGATAGAATGAAGTGTAACACAGTGTATTCTAAGGTGTGTGAGTCGATAAATGACGTGGAACTAAGAGTTTTATGCTTGGGGGGGGGGGGGGGGGACAGTGAGGGTTAAAAGTAGCAGAATTGTGGGTTCTAGAACATGCTGTTTTTTTTATACGGCTGCTTAAAAATCCCTGTAGGCAAAAGGGTTACAAAACAAGCATGCCAGCTATATTCAATTTTCCCAGATTGAACGTGTAGAAGAAAATATAGGTTTTTTCAATTTTATAACTCTACTATTACATTTAGAGGTCTCATCTCATGTACGTAAGTTCATCTCTATACTTTCTTCCGTTTTATTATGTTGCGCCATGCATGACAATTTTAAACAATTTCATGCAAGCTACCGTTGGAGGAAGGTTCCGGACCGATAGCTTGGCGAAGACAGAATTTTCGAACCCATTTTTCAGTATGTATGTCGGAAGTCAGACTACAACTCAACTCTATCTTTTTTACCCAACTGCGGCGAAGCCCAAAAGGAGGGTTATGTGTTTGACGTGTATGTTTACCCGACTGCGGCGAAGCCCAAAAGGAGGGTTATGTGTTTGACGTGTATGTATGTAAGTATGTATGTATGTATGTATGTCCGTTTCTTTGTTCCCTCATAACTCATAAACGGATGAACCGATTTGAATGAAATATACGTCATCAGATTTGTCTTGATGGCGCGAGTGTTATAGACTACACTAAAATTAAAAAAACAAAGAAAATTGCGGATTTTGGGGGCCAAATCGCTGAGTTCAAAAAATTTTTTTTTTCCAATACCGTCGAGTAGGGTATCAAAATAAAGGGTTTTAAAAGGAGATTACAAAAATATATGACACTTATATGTTTAAAAGAAATTCAAAGTGGAAAATTCTATAAACAAGCACAAAAGTTAAATAATCTGCGAAGATTTTTAATTTTAATTTTACGCGACCAACGAAAAACAAACAAAAGAACTAAAAAGCTGGAAATAAAAAAAGTAGTTAAAAAACTAAAAAACCCGACTGAAAAAACTGAAAAGCAAAACACAAGCACATTTTAAATTAAACAAAACTTGGAAGCAGGCGGGGTTCATTTGAATATTAAATTATGAAAAGAAAAAATGAAAATAGAATGGACCCCGCCTGCTTCCAAGTTTTGTTTAATTTAAAATGTGCTTGTGTTTTGCTTTTCAGTTTTTTTCAGTCGGGTTTTTTAGTTTTTTATTCAACGTACACGTCCTCGGGCGACACGATTTGCATCAAGCGAATCCAGCGAAAAATACTAAAAGAGTTAGTTTTGCAGACCATCATCGTCGTGAAAGCCATGATGCGTTCTGAAGCGCATTGTGTAGACACGCTCTAAACAATTTTAATTTAAATCTATTTTCATTTTTTTTTATAAGTTGCCTCGGCAGTCGGTGAAGTCTTAGCTCATTTCATATGCAGTTATTATTTTATTTGTGCGTAAAGTTGATTAAAATGAACCAAACTAAAATTTCAATATATTTTTTATTTTTTTTTGAGGCAAGATTATGTGCGATATTTATTTAAGTTACTCGCTCAGCTGTGTGATGATTTTCTTTGTCATAGGTCAGCCCTATCATATACCTACATACATCATGCAATATATTAGTAGGCTATGTTTAATGGTATTACAAACACCACTTAGCACTTACAACATAATCCTGAGGACTATGCTCGTGCCACAGATATAATTAATCCAACCTACCTACACTTCTCCACTAACACAACAGAAATCAATCTTAAAGCGATCCCTATAAACGTAATTCTATACATTTCATGCAAACTCTCTAGTCTCTCAAGTCTGACAAGGATTGATGCTGACTTCGTAAACGGATCCACAGCAAACAACAAAAAAAAGTTAAACAGCCATGAATAAATGTTTACTTGGCAGTTTCCAATGCATATTTTTATCAAGATTTATTAGGCTTATGGAAGCGATTATAATTTTTCTTTGTTGTCAACTCAAACGGTGTTGGAAAGTTGGGAACTGATTAAAAGTTTAAATAAAGAGTTATAATAGCTTTTTGTAATTGTCTGTGGGCAGGGAGAAACCCTTTTCTCACAGGGAACGTCATTATCATATAAGCTGCTGCGGTTCAACATAAGAGTGAAGGATTCATAGCGAGGGATGTGTGTGAAACCATGTGAAACTAATCAATAGTAAAGTTTATTTATCACATTTTGAGCTAAGCTAGCTATGTGATTGCTTAGTTTTATGCACATCTCTCGCTGTACGCTGCTCTGGTGGAAATACATGACATCCTTAAATCCTAGGAAGGGCCTTGGGTGATGCGATTTTTGTCATGCGACACGCTCACGAGACACTGGTTGCCTTCGCATGAGAACCGTCATTCTGCTAAAACTAGTGATTTTTTTAAATTTGTTTTTTTTTTTGGCAATTGCTGTTGCAAGTCGCGATGCAAATGGACATATCAAGTACATGTAATGTTACTTTAAAAGCGATAAATTAGAAGAAAGTTAACTTTGATGTTTTACATAAAATATTAAACATGTTGATATCACGGCTCTTATTTTAAAGCAGTCATAAAATTTCGCGTAAAAAATGAAGCGACAATCTCATCTTCTTTTTTACGATTTTTCTTATATAAATCTTCATGGTAACTTTTAATCATAATATGGATACCCCCCTTGTGCACGTTATCTAAAATATTTTTTATATTTGGTGATTTACCCTTAAATGTTTATGTTTATTAACGAAGGCGAGAAGCACTTGTTTTCTCCGTCTTTGCGATATTTTGTTTGTTTAGGAACATTCCTGAAGGGAGAGGGTGTATGTACACACGGCTACACATCAAGCTATACAAAACCAGTATAATCTGATCGTTCATTGTGCGAAAAGATCTAGTGAAGTGAGGCCAAGATTAACTGGTTTTGTATAGCTTGATGTGTAGCCGTGTGTACCTACCAAAGATACTGGAAGGACTTCTAGTTAATTAGTTGAGGTTAAAGACAACAAATTTTTCACACGTATTATTTTTAAGTAGGTACACATTTCAATTAAGTTATAAATACTTTAAATGCGTTCATGACCAATGTGGGTACTATGCAATGCATTCATTACCATTATGTTTTCATTACCTACATTACATTGTACGCTACCGTAAAAACGGGTGCGCCAAAGTTCACCTAAAATTTCAACTCCGATAATTGGAAATCCGAAAATATTCTTCCTAACATTTTTCATCCTAACAATCGCAATTCCTAACTTCTCTGTATCTAATGTTTTAATTCCGAAGCATTCAACTTCATAATGTCTGTAGCAATAAACATCTATTACACTATTATTTGTTTTCCTATATTTTCTCAACATAACCATCTTTTACACTATTATTCAAAGTCATATCTTTTTTGTTTATATTACTTTTTATTCATAATAATCAGTATTATAAAAGGTCCCATTAAAATAGGTGGACAAAATTTTAGAAATCATTCAGACCGCTAAAATAAGGACAATAGCAAAAAAAAATATAAAAATAAGAAATAAAATACCTACTTTTATAGGATGAGTTTGTTCTAGAGTGCCGGCAATTTATTATTTTAAGTCAAAATAAAATCACTTTATATATAGTGTTTTTTTTTGTTTAGATGTCTTTAGTTAGGCTTACTAAACGCTGTGTTAAAATTTGTCCACCTATTTTAATGGGACCTTATATACTATGCAAAGATATCCATAGGTTAGGTTAGGTTAGAACTCGCGGGGCGGCGGTTGCGCGTTGCGGCGTGCATTCGTTGTTCCGTGATTCGGGGTCTCGAGCATTCGTTGTTGCGGTTTGCGTCGCTGCGTGCTTTTGTGCTCGCAGTGTTCGTTGTTGCGGGCATTCGGTGGCGTGTGGTTCGGTGTGGTGGCTTTCGGAATGACGTATTGCACTCGTAGTTTCGTTCTTCTTCCGTCCTTCTGACATTCAAAAGTGCCTGTAATGGCTTAATTGAAATAAAATATTTGAGTTTGAGTTTGAGTTTTGAGTTTGAGTTTGAACTGTGACCAACTACGCGCGAGCCGAGCGAGCGAAGCGAGCGGTGCCGCGGCAGCGGCCGGCGAGCGCTACCTCGAAATTGGTCGCGAAATTTTTCTAAGTATTTTTTTCATAGTGCCCCCAAGACGACACTCTGACCTGAATTTCATTCATTTATTTTATTTCAAGACAAAAATCAGTGAAACGACCTTTAATCATTCTAAACAGTTGTATGAGTGAAAATATTATGGTAATTATGTTTAGGAATAAAAGCGTTAGGATAAAAAACAGTAGGAGTTTAAATATATTTACACTAATGATATTATGAATTCCAATTTTCGGAAACATGAGTGTTATGAACATCGTCGGTAGGACTACAAATAGTATGAATGAAAACTTTAAGATGAAAAATTTTAGGAAGAGTGATCATTCGGATTACAAATCGTTAGGAAGAACAATTTCGGATAAAGAACTTTAGGTGAGCCAATATGGACCCCGTAAAAACTGATTTTTCACACAAGAATAAGTCGTTTCCCAGCAATATATTTTACGCAGTGTTATAAATTATAATGTTTAGTTCGATGTACAGAATACTCAATGAGCGGTCTGTTCATGAAAATGAAAAAAATGTAGTATTGGTACCCATGTCGTTTCAATGCTAATATCCCACATATTATATATACCAGAAATAGGTAATATTAAGAAGATTCTTATTGATATTATGTAATGTAACATGTTTTATTATGTACTATCCCTGTAATACAAATAAATAAGTATTGTGCGAATAAATTATTTGATTTTGATTTGATGAAAATTCTCCCGCTTCGACAGTGTACATTGTACCTAAAATAATGGTATACCGTTTATCGAACTGCCAATTTACTGCCAAACCAGCAAAAACACGGCACGGAGCGAACTCAATTAATTCGATAGCTAAAACGTGCTCGTATATAATCGCGTGTCAATTTAGCGATTAGCCGCCCGCCATCCTGCCAGTCCTGCCAGTCCATTCATCCCGAATTAGTTCAACCTATCTTACCGCCTGTCCCCGAGGATTAGAACTGAGCCTTCGTTTACACGGCCGATATTTTAACGCAACGTTTTTTGTCGTGTATTGATGTATGTACCCTGAGAGGTGGGCAATGATACCTCGGCCTCGACACAAAGGGCTAAAGAACATGGGTGGTTTTTAGTCAGTACAAGTCTGACACTCCCTTTCGCTCTGCCCAAGAGCGGGAGGGGTTATATGATGACATTCCATTCCGAAAATAAAGGTCTAATTAATATAGATATCTATATAAATAAAAAGAGAAGTCCTGACTGACTGACTGACTCATCAACGCCCAGCCCAAACCGTTGGCCTAGAAAGCTGAAACTTTGCACAGAGGTTCCCTTTATAATGTAGACAAGGAATAAGGAAGGATTTTTCGAAATTCAACCCCTAAGGGAGTTACAAACTTTCATCCCCTGATGAAAGTTTGTATGGAAAATCGTCATTTTCACGCGGGCGAAGCCGCTGGCAAAAGCTAGTAAATAATAAGTATAGAAACAATTTTATGATTATGAGAATTAACAATGTTATAATCATTCGTTAGAATTCATAGGTAAAGTTATTAAGAATTAGTCTGATTTTTTACTAAGAAATAAACAAAGCAATTATTATGACTACAATTAACGTTAAAGTTATTAAGATATAATTTTTGACTAGAAATTAACTCAATTATTAACATTCTTCTTCTATCTCCCAACAAAGCTGAAGTAGAAATTTTGTTAAAGATGCACAATATCGACATTCTTCATAACTCTGAAACAAATTTTACTGATACGAGCCAAATACAGATTAGAAACTACAGCATATACACAACTAATCACCCAGACGGAACTGCTCCGGGAGGGGTTATTTGATGATACCCCAAACGCAAAAAAAAACGTGGGAGTGGACTGGCCATGTAGCACGAATGCGCCCGGAGAGGTGAGCAATGATCGTCACCCACACACGCCTGTCAGAATAAATCGCCACCGAGGTAGACCGCAGCAAAGGTTGTGTCACGATCTGATCTTGTTTATGGGATTAACATGGCCAAACATTGCACAGGATAAAGAGGTTTGGAAGGAGAAATGGGAGGCCTTTGCCCAGGAGTATTGAGATTAAGACCATTCATGCCTGTAGCACACCTCCGCTGCGAAACTCAAAGGGCGAAACCGCAATAGTTTTGCTGTGAGTTGTAAGTTCTTTGGCGGCGAAACAGGAGCGAAATTCCCTGCTCTAACGTACAAACTGACTATGATGTTGTCTCTTTCTAACACGATTTCGCTCATTTGCTCAGGAGCCGTCTACATCTCCGCCCGTTGACCGTAGTACTGTTGTACAGCGAAACTCGCGCAGCGGTTTCGCAATTTTTGTTTCGCAGCGGAGGTGTGCTACAGGCATCAGCGCTGTAGTGTGGGCTATGCTTATACTTTTAAAGAATGAGATTCGAAATTAAATGATCCGGAAGGGCTGACAAGATGTTGTAACTCAACTTGGGAGAGTTCCATGTTAAGCAGTAGAATGCAATAAGCTTAGTGAATGGATAATATTTTCCTAAATTTAGCTCCTCTCAACATAGAACTGAGCAATAGTCAGTAGGTACCCCATAAGGTGCATCCTGGTGTTTTAAGTACAAACAAAGATTGTCACGAAAAACATAACCCTTTCCTTGCAGTCGGGTAAAAACTGCAGTTGGATTTTCAAATCTCGGTGCTAAGAAAATACAGTGCACATTAAAAATTCGCTCGTGCGTACGAGGGCCGAAGACGCTATCTCTCTTAGATTTTATTATTGAAGGCTTCTTTCACGGTAGTAAGTAATATGGAGGTGATACGTTTTCTTTCATGGTTTTAATTAGATTTTTTTTATATGGGATTATTTCTACATAAATAATATTTTTGTACAAAAACTATAAGATGATGATTTGTTGGTACTAACACAACTTAGCATGACAATGACATCATTTCTGTAATCTCCGAAGTGTTAGGCGGAGGTGTACCTAATAGTGCACCATGATCAAAACACCCGTCTGGTCGGAGGATCCTCGCTTTGCTAGAGGGAATAAACAATTTTACACCCACCCGTCTGGGTTGAGGCTTTTAATCTTGAGGGATGAAGAACTTTACACCCTGTTCTTCATACTCATAGATATAATAAATAAGATCATACTCCTAAAAATATATAACATATTCACGTAAAACACGAAGGCACAGTCACACCTCAATTTTCTTATTTTTCATTTACGGTTCCTTATAGATAAAAACACACACACACACACACGACTCCAATCCGTCTGATAAGATTCTATATAATCGTGCCTACATAATTATACATAACTTTATATTACATGTTCCTCCATAAACACAGATTTGAGCACCAACACCATATTTGCTAAAAGCATAAACTTCACAAAATGCGTCTCGGGGAGCATTTTATGTTCGTCATTATGAAAAAAAGTTTGTCTCGGCGCGTACAAAGGACATGTTTTACGGCTGTGGTGTACAGTCAACACATCAATGGTTACGGTTGAACTGCGAAAATCAACCTTACTGACTTCAAGCATCAAGGATATTCTATGTTTTGTTGTTTTTAGGGTTCCGTGCCTCACAAAAGAAAAAAATGGAAATGTCGGTCTGTCCGACCATTCCCCTCCCCCTTATCTCCGAAACTACTAAGCCTAAAATTTTGAAAAAAATACAGAAATTAATTAAACACATAAAGATTACAGAAAAACCTATAAGAAGTCTATGGTGCTAAAATAACATGGAATATCTCTCAATATCTACTACAATAGTACGGAACTCTTCATGTGTAAGTCCGACTTGCACTTGGCCAGTTTTTTTTAATGTATGTCTGTTGATTTTTCAGTCATCACTGGGCTGATTTACGGGTTTCTTTCTCATTTGATCCCAGTTCCAGTCCCAGTTCAGTCCCAGAAAAAGCCAGTACGTTGGTCCCATACAAGTTTTATTTACTTTTCTTGAGAAGTTTACAAGTAACTCTATACCTTTAAATCAAGCAATCAAGAGTAACTTGTAGACTAACTGGACTGGTCTTGGTCACAGTATGCAAGCAGTAAAGTTATTTTTTTGTTCTTTCCTGTTGTTTTATTCATAAATATTTGCGACTAGCTTTTGCCAGCGGCTTCGCCCGCGTGTATGTCGGAAAATATCAAAAATGACGATTTTTCATACAAACTTTCATCCCCAATTTAACTCCCTTAGGGGTTGAATTTCGAAAAGTCCTTCCTTAATCCTTGTTTTCATTATAAAAGGAACCTCTTTGCAAAATTTCAGCTTTCTAGGTTCAAGGGTTTGGGCTGGGCGTTGATGAGTCAGTCAGTCAGTCAGGAATTCTCTTTTTATTATGCGGCCGCCACACTATGCTCCTCGCGCTGCTCCTCGCGCTGCTACTCGCGCTGCCGCAATGTTGCTCGGTCCGGCCACACTGCTCTACTCGCGCAATTAATCGCGACGCTCCTCAATTGTTATTTGCCTTTGGTGGATGATGAAACTGTGGCAGCGTGCGCGCTATGCATTTTTAGTATAGTTAATTATATCATTGTCATAAAAAGAAATATACATCGTCGTCATCGTCCTCGCCAACGGAGATGGTGGATCACATGTATTATTCGCGCGATCATCGCGGCATGACGTGCGGCATGACGAGTAACGTTGCCACACTATGTGCCTGCCTCCTTTCCTCGCTACTTCCCATGCCACTCGTCGAGTGTGTGGCGGCCGCATTAAATAGAAGATGTGTTGTAACACTTTGAACTTACTTAACTTTGAACACACTTCACTGGCATTGCATTTGTAAAGGGTCGATGATACCTCCTTTGTCAAGATTGTTTCTACAGCTACAACGGCTGTCAGTGTAAAAGTGTTACCAGCAAGGTTACGATGACTGTACTTAGACGCTTTGGTGCTACAGTAAATGTCTGGAAAAGGATATTAAAGTAGCAGACTTCTTACGGCTATGTTTGTAGATAGACGTTTAGTTAATAAATGTAAATTAGGCTGTGTTCTTTATCTTTGAGTTTATGAGATAGTTCTTTTTAACCGACTTCTTAAATAGGAGAACGTATTTTTATTTTAATATTTAAACCTTTTCTTTGTAGGGTGGGAAATCATCAAATGACTCCTCTCGCTAGGCGGAGCGGAAGGGGGGAGTTTCAGACTTCTACTGACTAAAACCACCCATGGTGCTTCTTAGTCATTTGTGTCCGGGGCCCTTGATTACCTAAAGCAATAGCTGCAGCCACTCCTGTTTCTGCTTTAGTGCATTCTTTTTCTTTTTCATACGTTTAAAAAAAAATACGTTTGTGTATTTTTTTATTTTTTTATAGTTAAACCTCATGTACAGTTATGTTACATAAACGGTCTATTATGACGTGTGAGGAAAACATAATTGCTGAGATGTATACACGTAAAACACGGTACTGACTGTACTCTACTTTGTTTTTTGTTTTAGTTTGTCCCACTACACCAGGAACTTCTCCTGTATCGTGGGTGCGTTCACATGCATTTAAACTCACATACACAAATACCCAGACCCGAAACAGCTATCTGCAGGTCAACCAAAATTTAATATTTGTTCCATGCGTGGATCGAACCCGCGACACGTAGCGCAGTAGTCAACTGCTTGAGCCAACCGTGCGCTCATATCTACTGCTTACACTTCTGCGAATGCAGGTGTAATGTTATGTTAATGATTTCATGCTATAGCTATTTCATTACAAATGCCAAAAAATATGATAAAAGAACACATTTATCTCATACATTGTTACCCTGCAAAACCCAATTGCCAAATTCACACTCCAGACAAAAGTTTTCCCGAAAAGATTTCGCTAAACCTTTCAAAACTCGCGAATCCCGACTTTTTTGATAAAAAATATAATTCGGATACACGATACGAATATCTTAGCAACTCTTTGTCTAACTTTTAAAGTCCTAACACGAGTTTCAAAGAGATTTCGTCAATCTCATAACGTATATCATACAGGGTGAGAATCTTCTTGTGTTTTGTATTACTAAGTGAACAAAAACTTTTTTATTTGATTATGGTGTTTACAAAGGCGGTTTAGAGTTTTTTGGTTGACTTTATGGTGTTTTGACGTTCGATTAAAACGTTAAGTGGCAGTTGCTTTTTAAAAATATGAGGATTTGAATACATCAATGATCGTAACGTAGATGTGCTACGCCGTAGCGCGTGGTAGCGCTACGGGCTACGCGTCGTAGCGTTCTTTGATAAGTGTTGTGTTCACATTTGTACGCTTCACGGCAAAACATAGAGAATCTAGAAAGTACATTGTAACATCTTGCACAACGTGTAACAACCTATGTTTCCAAATAAAAGATTCTTATTCTTATTGCAAGAAGGAAACGATTGAGATCTCGGGATTGTTCACATTCAGCACACCTATTTAAGTTAATTTCTTATCTTTATGAAAATGGCCGATGCTTCCACTAGGTGGACCGATGACCTGGTGAAGGTTGCGGGGATCTGCTGGATGCGAGACGCACGGGACCGGTCAATGTGGCGACACCTGGGGGTGGCCTATGTCCAGCAGTGGACATCTTTTGGCTGAAATGATGATGATGATATATATTCTAGTTCAAAATAATATTAATGAACTATGATAAAAAGGGATCGAGATAATTTTTAGTTAATCGGAAAATTCTTCAACATTCAATAATAATCTATGAAAACTACGTGATTGATCTATGTTTATTTTAATACACAAATGGTTACCCTGTACCGCATAATGTAATCGTAATCGTTTATTTATCACCCATTTCATTAGAAAGTAATCGATCAAATGAATAAAACTCCTGACAGTTTCTGTGTCTGGTCAACTTTGACAATGTCCCTTTATGGACAAGTTTCTTTTATGTTACTTTTTCATCAAATACGGTGGCGTTGAATGTGTCACAAAAGTCACAAAGCTAACCCTTGCTCACGACTTTGGGCAATGCGAGTTGCGTTAAGGGACACTCGCTCGATCGTCAATTGTTTCCGATTCATGAGTCGGACCGGTTGCAGTGTCGTCGCTTCGCTACTTATGTGGCAAAGTCTATAAAACATTAATTTCATTGTTTGTCGCAGGAGGCGTGTTACATGAGAGTGTACAGTCCTGTCACAGTTATGTTTTACCTCTGACTTCATGCAAGCTATCACAGGTTTTGTGGACGAAGTGCTAATTAAATAAGAAACGGCTGTGGGTTATGGCCTAGGTGTTAGTGTTGTGGGATACATTTGTGACTGATTGATGGAAGTACAGAAAGGTCGTCTGCTACCACAATTGTGACGAACGGCTCTTATTTTAGGAAAGATTTAAAGACAACTTACATATTAATAAATCACTTTACCAATCAATTTTGACCTAATTTCTTTATCCATATTTTCAATATGTTACGCTCTTTTTTTTGCAAATAATAAATAAGATGTTCTGATTATTATCAATGAAATTACTTAAACGGGTAGGTACTATCAAACTCTGGTGCTATTAACAGCGTGCTGTCTACAAGTGCGTAATATTGTTTTTGTTAAATTAGCCTTAATTTAAAAAACAACAAACAACAAACCAACATGAATGATGTAACAAAGATTCAGGTCCATAGAGTTTCTCCATCCTTTTCCGTTGACATTTACTGGGCAACTACAGTACTTTCACAAGTTGCTATGCCTTGTGACTGGGACTGTAGCTTCGTTTTTTGGTTTTTCTGACATTCTAAAGTGCCATTAATGATCTAATTGAAATAAACGCTTTGTGTTTGAGTTTTACACATTTAAAACTGTCCGTTTTAAATTGAAACAAAACAAAAGCTAAAGGCCAGCATCCGTGCACACAACACAACCGTGAATTTCGCGCCAAGTTTTTGTCCACACCACATGTTGCCAAACTTCCGACAATCCTTTTTCATTGATTCGGACAAAACGGCAAAACTGGACGTTTTCATCTGAATGCGACGGGTAGAAACTATGATTGAAGTTATCTCTCTAACTATCTATCTATATAAATAAAAAGAGAAGTCCTGACTGACTGACTGACTGACTCATCAACGCCCAGCCCAAACCGTTGGACCTAGAAAGCTGACATTTTGCACAGAGGTTACCTTTATAATGAAGACAAGGAATAAGGAAGGGTTTTTCGAAATTCAACCCCTAAGGGAGTTAAATAGGGGATGAAAGTTTGTATGGAAAATCGTCATTTTCACGCGGGCGAAGCCGCTGGCAAAAGCTAGTACAATATAAGATCACGCCTGTAATCCTTGAGTGATTGGGCAGAGGTGTAACCACATTTAACCAGTTATTGATTATTGCTATCAGCCGGGCACAAAATTAAATGTTGACTTTTCTGAGAAAACTGGGATTTTTCAACAAATAAAAACTCAATAAAACTTTGCCCGACCTGGCAAATTGAAGTTGTTTAGATCAAGTACTGTAACATAATGCAATGCAAAATCGCAAGAAATTATAACACGATAAAGATTCATAATTTTTATTTAGAATTCTTTTTGTTTGAAAAGGTTTAGTATCTTAAGGTTTCTTTCGGTCCATCTGGTCCACTCGACGTCTCCTAAGTATACTGAGTCAACTGTACTTTTAATAACTTTAGAGGACGGCGTTATGAAGAGTGAATGGGTTATATTTGAAATGTTAATACAATTACGAAAAAAAAACTTATAGTGAATTCAATAAAATAAGGCCTATCAACAGTTCAAAACAAATTTCATATTATTTTATTAATCTACTAGCCGTTGCCCGCGACTTCGTTCGCGAGGAAATTTTGACGTGTATGTATGTGTGTGGGAATGACAAATGCCAATCGAAGCGATTATATGTATTGTATTATATGTCATAAAATCTGTTTCCACACATATCACATACAAATACATAGGTATGTCTTAACTATACTCTATCTCTCTACCAATTTCCGGCGCCAAGGAATTCATTTCTATACTTGCGGGAGCCCTTAGTCCAGGTCGTCACAAAAAAATTGTTAGCTAATAGACTTGTTAAATTTCAGGCCGGTAGTACAAAAATCAAACTTACATACAAACTCGCAAGAGCCTTTAGAGCTCCCTAATCCGACCCTTAACCAAAAGCTTAGCAAACTTCTACTCACCATAAACTACGTCCTCGTCAAAATTCAAGACTGTTACACAAAAAATGAAGGACTTTCAGACAAACTTGCGAGGGCCACTCTAATCCGGCCCTGTCGCAAAATTAATTCATAGCAGACGCCTACTGACTATAAACTACGTCTCTGTCAAAAATCAAGATTGTAGCACGAAAAATGAAGTACTTTCATACAAACTTGTGAGGGCCCTTAGACCATCCTAATCCGGCCCTGTCGCAAAATTAATTCATAGCAGACGTCGACTGGCTATAAACTACGTATCTGCCAAAAATCTAGATTGTAGCGTAAAAAATGAAGGACTTTCATACAAACTTGCGAGGGCTCATAGACCACCCCAATCCGGCTTTGTCGCAAAATTAATTAATAGCAGACGCCTACTGACTATAAACTACGTCTCTGCTAAAAATCAAGATTGTAGCACGATATAATTGAAGTACTTTCATACAAACTTGTGAGGGCCCTTAGACCATTCTAATCCGGCCCTGTCGCACAATTAATTCATAGCAGACGTCGACTGACTATAAACTACGTCTCTGCCAAAAATCAAGATTGTAGCGCAAAAAATGAAGGAATTTCATACAAACTTGCGAGGGCCCTTAGACCACCCTAATCCGGCCCTGTCGCAAAATCCGTTCTTAGCGGACGTCTACTAACCATAAACTACCTCCCTGCCAAAAATCATCTTTGTACGTCCAGCGGTTTTTGAGATTTCGTGATGAGTCAGTGAGTGAGTGACCTTTCGCTTTTATAGATATAGATGAGACTAGCCGTTGCCCGCGACTTCGTTCGCGAGGAAATTTTGACGTGTATGTATGTGTGGGACTGCCTCTGGATGTACTATGCCAAAGCGAATGACAAATGCCAATCGAAGCGATTATATTCCCTTAAACTGGCCCTGTCATAAAATCTGTTCCCACACATACAAATACATGTCTTAACTATATTCTATCTCTCTACCAATTTTCGGCTCCAAAACGCCAAGGATTTCATTTATATACTTGCGGGAGCCCTTAGTCCAGATCGTCACAAAAAAAATTGTTAGATAATACACTTGCTAAGTTTCAGGCCGGTAGTACAAAAAATCAAACTTACATACAAACTCGCGAGAGCCTTTAGAGCTCCCTAATCCGACCCTAATGCAAAGTCTGTTATTAGCAAACCTCTACTCACCATAAACTCCGTCCCTGAAAAAAATCAAGATTGTTGCACAAAAAATGAAAGACTTTCAGACAAACTTGTGATATCCTTTAGACCTCCCTTATCTGACCCTGTCGCACAATCCGTTCATAGCAGACGTCTACTAACTATAAACTCCATCCCTGCCAAAAATCAAGATTGTAGCACAAAAAATGAAGGACTTTCATACAAACTTGCGAGGGCTCTTAGACCACCCCAATCCGGCCCTGTCGCAAAACTAATTCATAACAGACGCTTACTGACAATAAACTACGTCTCTGCCAAAAATCAAGATTGTAGCACGAAAAATGAAGGACTTTCATACAAACTTGTGAGGGCCCTTAGACCACCCTAATCCGGCCCTGTCACAAAATTACTTCATAGCAGACGTCGACTGACTATAAACTACGTATCTGCCAAAAATCTAGATTGTAGCACAAAAAATGAAGGACTTTCATAAAAACTTGTGAGGGCCCATAGACCATCCTAATCCGGCCCTGTCGCAAAATCCGTTCTTAGCGGACGTCTACTAACCATAAACTACCTCCATGCCAAAAATCATCTTTGTACGTCCAGCGGTTTTTGAGATTTCGTGATGAATCAGTGAGTGACCTTTCGCTTTTATAGATATAGATAATGTAGATACACTTGTATACATCGATTATTTGTATGTTAAAAATGGATCAACTACCACTTAGCGTTTTATACGTCGTATTATTGAACCTACGTTTTGGGGAAATATTATTTAGTAAGTGTGGTAAAAAATATTTTTATATACTTATTAGATATCATACGTATTAAAATTTCTAGCCTGAATTTATATTGTGCAAAAGTATGATAAGTTGACTCACTATACATGGACATAACTACAGAAGTGAACTATCCTTGTTGAGTCAAGTGGGCTACAAAATCGGTAAAATAATCAAAAACTCCTATAGTTGTTTAAAATTTTAATTTATGAGATCTCAAAAAGGTAATTGGTAACATTAACACAACTTTAAGATTTCCATAAAAGTAACAAAAATTTACAATACTAGACATCAATGACAAAGACTTAGTCTTAGAAAGTCATAAGTAACAAAAACAGAAAATAATTATTGTATCAATTACACGTAATATTAACTGCTTGAAATCACAATAATTTAGGAATCAGTTTCAGTCATCTTATTATTACATATAAAGAAAATCACAGTCGGTATACAATTCTAAATACCTTTGATAATTAATAATTATTGCTGAGAATCAAATCAGTCTCAAAATTTAACTTATGAAGGAAGTACTTGATAATTACTTACGTAAAAAAATGGTCTAGTGGCAGTAGTTCGGTTGTTAGTGCGGTTGACCGAAAGTAGTTTTTTTGTTTCAGAAAATAAGTTCAACTTGCACTAAAATGACTGCATTCGCTTCCCGCGAATACTAGTATTGGTACACTTGACTCAATGTACTGTGTGCAAAGTAAACAAATTGTAAACTTGATCCAGTATACGCTATTTTATTTTCGTTATTTATAGGGTTACGATTTTTTTTAACACGGATAGATAGGCAATTATTTCATTGATGTTAATATACTAAAAAGTGCATTTGTCGAAATTTGTTAGTTGACTCAGTATACTTAGGAGCCGTCGCACTGATGAACATTGGCAATTCGTATTCAGCCTCCAAAATCCAAAGTGCTCGATTCCATCAATTTGTTACTTTCTATGGATTGAAAACTTATGTGTACTTAAGTCTATATTTGCTTTCAGTACCAATTCAGTTCAACTGAGTACTTTACTATATTTCAAAAACTCTCTTCAAGTAAATCGGGCACACTTAAGTCGTTTAAACGACCAACACTGACTGGCCAGTCTTTTCAATTCAATTCCCACAAAAAAAATGCCAACACATTTTATCTACACAACGGTATATTTCAGTAAAGAAAAATATTTTATTACGAGCAACCCGTTTCACTTCCGCGTCCATTGAAATCTCGAAGCCAGAAATGTCCCAGAGAAATGATTCATTATGGCGACTTCTTTCCCGAATAATAATGCGCTTTGAATATTTATAATCGTATACGTTGTGTTGGAATGAAGCTGTTCTGTTGTTAATTGTGGAGGATTAGGGCTTTTCAGTACGTTGTCTATACTATCTATACTAATATTGTAAAGAAGAAAGATTTGTAATTTTGTTTGTAACGAATAAACTTAACTACTGGATCGAATTGGAAAATTCTTTCCCCGTTGCGAAGTTACACTATTCCTGGATGACAAAGGCTTTTAATCCCTGTATTCCAACGGGAACGGAAACCGCGTGAAGTCCTTGCGCCTACGTCGAGTCGAAAGCTCAAACTGCGGCAAAAAAGCTGGGCATCCTAAACAAGGTTAAGCGGTAGGTACTTCAAGCCTTCAGCTTTCAGTATTATATAAAGCTTAAGTCCGGTTCAGCATTGAGTATTGCTGTCACCTTTGAGATGGCTCAGCCAAATACCAACTTGCCACACTTGACTCTGTAGAGCGCAGAGCCAGGAGGCTAATTGGTGACGATAAGCTGGTTGTCAAGCTACATAGCCTGGCCCACCGTCGCATGTCTGTCGGTCTTCTACAGACTGTACGTCGGAGAGTGTGCGCAGGAGCTCCACGAGCTGATTCCACCATCTCCCTTCTTCCATCGGGAGACTAGACGTACTGCAGGTTATCACCGATACCTAGTCGACGTTCCACACATTCGAACGAAACGCTTTGCTAAGTCCTTTATTATGCGCACAGCCAAGGAGTGGAATTCCCTGCCTGCGTCGGTTTTTCCGAGTTCTTATAACCCTAAATCTATTTAAGTCGCGAGTAAACAGGCTTCTTTTGGGTAAACTCGTTCCATCGTCGACATCATCTCTGCCCTTTTTTTTTTTTTTTGGTGTGTGGAAAATCATCAAATGAGCCCCCGCTCTTGGGCAGAGCGAAGGGGAGTGTCAGACTTCTACTGACTAATAACCGAACCCATGTTCCTTCTTTGCCCTTGTGCCGAGGCCACGTCATCTAGTACTAAAATCCGCGGCCCACTAAAATCCGCGGCCCATCATCTCTGCCTTTAGGGCAAGATTGAAGTCAAGAGCAAGCCCATTTATAATAATAATAAAAAAAACAGTCCGCTAGTTATGATTTTTTTATGAGAGTAATAAATACTGTGTATAAAATACACATAATTCTGAATGTCGGCATCATGGAAAATGTAGGTCATCATAACACCACGCCTGTAATCCCGGAAGGATTAGGTACAGGTGTACCGTACACATCCATATTTCAGCAGTTATGTTTAAGTCCCATGTGATACAAGTCTATGCATGTAGGGTCGAGTCTTTTGCCATCAATGGGGCCAAATATTTCCTAGAACCTGCGGGTCCGAGAACCAGTTTCACCAAGGAATATCGTGATATCTAGTATTACCTAGGTTGTAGAGGTCAGATAGGCAGTCGTACATGATGTAATAATTAATGGTATTCAGCTCCATCTGGTTTGGACTGGAAGCCGTCCCTAATATAGTTAGGAAAAAGCTAGTCAGAGGCTACATAAGACAGCCAAGACCAACTGCTTATTATACTTTCTGAGGCATAGAGGAAATTCGGTATGTTTCACCGAGTTACGGAAAAACCTAGTCAAGCACAGTTTTACCTTGGTGTAATTTATCTATAATATGTATGTATTTAGAAATATATAAGTATGTTTATCAGTTGTCTAGTACCCATAACACAAGCTCTGCTTAGCTTGGGACTAGATGGCGTTGTGTGATAGTTGTGGAATATTATTATTATTATTACCTTAAAATAACGCCTGAACGACTGTTAATTAATAGCCATAAGCTCCTCATACCCCCTCATCCCTCCTACCTACCACTACTAAATATGACTCTTTTCATTGTTTCCCTTTACAATAAGTTTAATATAGAACAATACATATTATGTACCTCACTAAGGCCATAACTTTAACTATAAAGTTGAATAATATTGAAGTAGCTCCTAAGTTTGTTGAGAACAAAGCGTCTGATATATAAATGAACGAGTAAGTTTGCCGACAGCCATTCATCTCAGCACCTTATCTTTATAAAATGTGTGTAGTTTTATGTTTAGAACGAGTTTTCGTTTTTTAAAGGTTTTGTTTTGAAGGTTTTGAGGTGATACGACAAAAGTTTTGGAGTAAAAAGGTTTTGAAAGTCTAGCTTTTTTCCAACTAGGATGGCTTCCAGTCTAACCAAATAGAGCTGAATATCAATGAATCAGAAGTAGTTAGTGGCTCGAAAATCTGTGTCAGTCACCTGATCAAGGCTAATCAGTAAAAGAAACAAATTTATAATATTTGAACAACAAAAATCCCGCCTTCCAAAACTAAAGTTTATTTGCACCTTTTAGTGTTTCCTTTAATTTTAAGCCATGTTCTTAAAAGTAAGTAACAAGAAGAAAATAAATTGTGAAATAACTTCCAGTCCCTTCCTTTCGTAGTCCCGCACTCTAATATCACGTTACTAATGATTTCCTTCAAAGGGTAATTATTAGCTTTGGTTATTTAGTGAGAAAGATTGCTTGCCATTCATCTTATTTAATTGACGCCTTTCTTACAATAGAGGTAATCTGACTATTAATAATGTTAATTGGGTATACTCGGTACCAATAATAACGATACCAGTAGTTAATAATTATAGTAGTTGTTACTTTGATATTGTATTTATTTGAAGCTGTACTACGCATCTGTCCGTTTTGAAGAACGTCACCAATAAGATCAGATATGTTTTATAGGGCGTCCCGGCGTTGCCACTCATCTGCCTTTCGTTAATCGACTTTCACTCATCCTCTCCACATGAAAAACCTCCAAACCACCTTAGCATACTCTTTAAATTTTCTTCAAAAAGTACGTTGTGTTGTGTGTGAAGTAGGGGCTTACGTCTGCAACCATAAAGCATTAGTAATTCCAAATTTAAATACATCTACCATAGATGAAGTTAAATTCGGAATTACCTATTTGTAATACCGCTGCAGAACGTTCCCAAAAACCTCAAATTCAAGTTTCCAGACAATAAACTTCAAGCAATAAAGCGCTTTATGATCTCTCCGTCTAATCTCAAATTATAGAAACATGTGTTTCAGCAGCTTTAAGATTATTTGCACATAAAGTGACGGGCTGCCTTGAAGTACTGTTCCGTAATTAGTATTACGATTTGAGTTTAATTAAGGCAGATATTGAAACCACAAATGTAGGTACGATTGCAGGCTGTTTTGATCATTAGGATAATTTTGGAACTAATATCATAATAATTAGTGTATAATTACTTTCTACGGTCTGTAGGCTAACTTAAATACTGTGTTTAAAAAAATGCCATGTTCGTAATTTGGTAAGTGAACAATAATTGCTAGGTCCTTTAAACCGAAAGCAGCGGTGGCCTAGTGATACTGTCCCCGACTTACGAGTCGTGAATACGAACCCTGGCAGGTGCATTACTTTGTGTAATTTATTTCATAACCACTGCATGTCCTAGAATAAAAATTTCAAAGATTTGTGACATCCACCAACCCACACCGGGCCTGCGTGGTGGGTTATTAGCCCATTTCCTCTCATAGAGAGGTCTGCGTCCTAGAAGTGGGAACATCATTAGGCTGATTATGCTTCTAAACTCCGTGTGTCCGGGGCCGCTGTATCTGTTTCGAACAACCCGCCGCCCCAACAGCAGGATTACTACCTTACAAAATATCAATTGGTATCTACCTTGTTCGTATCGATTATTGGGTTAAAAATGCCACTATCTTCGTTCAGCGAACTTATTTAAAATTCATGAAACCCATAGACACTGCACCACTCTCGGTAACCTTTCAACCTCTGACCTTGTGTCGCTTCCTCGTCATGCGATACTCAAGCTTGCTCGATACGATATCGATTACCATTTAACGAGGAACACGATAAGTTTCGACAATGTCGTCGGTACAGTCGGCACAAATATGTATATTATGTTGCAGCCAAAGATGTGGTTGAAAATAAAATTAGTACCGTTAACTGCATTTATTATGAGCCTAAACACAATGGAGCCAGTGACTATATGGGGGTCTAAAATGGTCATTTAAGCAGATCGTAATAGGAAAATAATATGAATTGCGTTAAACCTTTTTGAATTTATACGCAATTCTAATTATGATCGTATGATGATCTGCGAAAAAGGCCAGTTCATGCCCCCTGACCTGTCACTGATGGTTCAAAAGTCTGACGACCAGTCTTAACAAGGAGTATCATCATTTATCCAGTTACTGGGTCAGTTGTTCCTTGTAAGATACAGGGTACTCATCATCATCATCATCCACAACCCGAATTCACCCACTGCTGGGTATAGGCCTCTCTTTTCTGGTGCCAAACGCCATGTTCTTGTGCCAGTCTCATCCAGGTTTTTCCCTCGATGGCAACTATATCGTCTGCCCATCTCGCCGCCGGGTACAGGGTACTCACTTGTATCTAATAAGACTGGAAGCCAACCGCAAGTAATTTGGTAAAATGGATTGATAGGTGACGACCCTAGACCCAAATCACTTTTAAAAATTGCTAAGTGTGTACATATCAGTGCTCGTGACAGTACTTTGTGTTCATGGTTCACGAAATGGTTGTTATTACGATTATGATCGCTGGTATGATTTCTTTAGTGCCTACGATTATTTTGTGATATTTTTAAGTGATTAGGCTATTATTATGCGGTCCAAAACGGAGTACGTTTTGTCAATTTCTATTTTTTTTATTTTGTAGTTTAAAAAATAGATTTGTTTATTATTATTTGATTAATCAAATGATACACGGTTCTTATTATGATTTTCTTAAGTATTCGACTAGAACTTCATTATTTTTTGAGTTTATGAGTTTTGTTCAATTGATATATGGTGGAACAGAGTAGTTTAATCGGTACGAAAAGAAAAAGATAGCTTTCTTTTCAAAGAAAAAGTTACATTGCATAAATTACCTCTCCTATTCTTCTGTTGACCTTTATCTATGTGTGTGTGTATAAATAAGTTTTATATAATTGTGTAATTATTTGCGCATAATGTAGTTCATGGGGTGCTTCTCTTTATGTGGTGAGATGCTTAGACTTAAGTTAGCGATGTTCTAATTTTATTATAATGTAACTCAGACTCAAACTCTAAATGGTACTCATTGTTGAAAAGCCTAATAAATCTGTATAATATATAAAAGGCAAAGCTGACTGACTGGGGATCAACACACAGACCAAACGCTTAGGCCTAGAAGCTTAAAAATTTGCATCTCCGATATCCACGCCGCGGGCAAAAAGCAAGTAATTTATCCAGAAACTACGCTGTTACATCTCAAACAGCATATTCCATCCAATAATTATGATTTCATTTACCGAAATATCTAGATGATTCCAGCGCAAATAGCACTCATCAGTTTGAAGCTCAGATCACAGAAACAACAGGAGATATGGCAAGGAGGCGTGGTACATGCGAACTCATGTGGCCACGACGGGGCCTTATGCCACTTTCAATAATAAGTCGAATGTCAACTTGCGACGTCTTCACTGCTCGTGATTTTTTACAAAATGCCGCGTTGTTCAGTGAATGTTTGTAAAAATAATAGCTGTATTGTGAATTACACGAAAGATGGTATCTCATTTCACACGTAAGTACTACAAAAATAATGTTTTTCATATTAAATTCATTAAAACATTACTTCGTGGTACGAGAAACATGATGAAAAACCAAATCAATTGTTTTCATTAGGAACAAAAACCATTGCTTGTTAAGTACAAATCGACCAGTGAATCGGCTGATCTAATAGCGCAATGGATAGGTGTTTTACTGATGCTCTCACTCACACAATATTTTCGAAAAGCTGCTGCTGTCAGTCTTTGTGAGCTAGAGATGTCTAATTGTGATGTTTGTAGTTGTCGATATTTTATACGATGATTCTGCGTATACGTACGAATGGTTATACATATTATGCATTATACAATTAATTACTCTACACAATTGTTACTGCAGTATAAGGCGTATTTTATGGCGTTACTGAGCGTTGCCGTAAATGGAGATAAAAAAAACCAATATTCTGTACTATGTATTTACTAATAAAATATAAATTTATTTTTAGTTTAAACACCAAATTATAAATATAGGTAGGTAAAAAAAAAACAAACAAACACTTTCGAACGTAATACAATATTAAAATAAAAATTAATTGCAGTATCATACAGTATTGCAAAATTATTTGCATTTAACATTAATAAAATATAATTAATATAACTGAAACTAACAAATCCCGAGTGATCAAGTGCATACAAGTTTTCAGTATTCAGTTTTTTTTTTTTTCAGTTTTTAGATTTATTTTACAGAAGGTAGGTAGGTAAACCTTAAAAAAAGGGGTTGTAGGTTTGATTCCCATCCGAGACAAATATATGTGATGAATATAACCTAAGTGATGATGTCAAATATTAATTATTGTTTCCCTCAAATTAAAATCATTTTTCGTTGTGATTGTTCTTTGTGTAATATTTTGAGAATATAAAATTCGAGAATATAATATTTTGCGAATATAATATTTTGCGAATGTAATAATATGAGAACAAAGGCTAATAACAACGTTTATATTATCACGCTTTCTTATTTTTGCAAGCAATACTGAAAATAGAAAGTGCTTTTTATTGCTTAATATTGACTGAATAAATAGTATTCATTGGTTGCTCGAGTTATCTATCTATCTATCTATTTAGATACTTAAATAAAAAGAGAAGTCCTGACTGACTCTCTGACTGACTGACTCATCAACGCCCAGCCCAAACCCTTGGACCTAGAAAGCTGAAATTTTGCACAGAGGTTCCCTTTATAATGTAGACAAGAAATAAAGAAGGATTTATTTTTTGAAATTCAACCCCTAGGGGACTTAAATAGGGAATGAAAGTTTGTATGGAAAATCGTCATTTTTGTAGTTAAACCGACATCCACGCGGGCGAAGCCGTGGGCAAAAGCTAGTCTTTTATTAAATCAATAGCTAATGGGAATGCATGTAACTGGGAACTTCAGAATTCGGGCATTAAATAGCCGATGAAATGTAAAACAGTATTGTGTAAAAAAAATTAAGCGAATACTTAAAGACATTGGATTGTCTTTATTGGCGACTCACACACGGTTACACATCAAGCTACACATTTCTAGTATATGCTGATCTCGCATTGTATAGGATTTTCGTCGTACAGTGCGTGGTCACTGTAAACTGAAAATGTTCCCATAGCTTGATGTGTAGCCGTGTGTACTCGTGCATGATTCTTCTTTCATTGCATCTTGCTTTTATTATTAACTAGCTGATGCCCGCGGCTTCACCCGCGTGGATGTCGTTCAAATTATATACTAAAACCTTCCTCTTGAATCACTCTATCTATTAAAAAAAACCGCATCAAAATCTGTTGCAACACGTCATCTGTGGTGTAAGTTAATATTACGATTTACTACAAGCACAAATCAATATATATATTTTTTTTAATCAACCTGTTTTGAATAAATGACTTTTTTTTATTTTGAATGATTTCTGGACATATTGTTTTTTATTTATAATATATTATTTTCAGGACCCCAAAAGAACGTTATTACAATATATTAATAAATAGAACGAATCGATAACTTTTCGATTTAGTCAATCACTAGCGTCGAAGTAAAACAAAATGTATTAAGTAAATTGTGCGGTGCATGGTAAATACACGCTGTGACTGAAGGGATAAGGTTTATAATTGATTGTGTAGTACGTAATGTTTTAAGAAATGCGGATGTGTTTGCGAATGCGTATATCTATTGTTTTTACTGCTCTGCGTGTGTGAACTGACGACACAGGTCCCCATACATTTTCGGCTAAAGGGCATATCTCCTGTTGTTTCTGTGATCTGAGGTTTGAAGCCTACCACTCGTTATCTCATTCCGCCGACGTACTAAACAAAACAGACGCTACACGTTTGATACAATAGTGAAACTACAGTCTAGCCTAAATCAGTTGTTCAATGCGAGAATATATTACGGTCGGTTCACCGACCTAGTTGAGGTTATTCACAAAGGACAGGTGCGTAGTACTAACAACCGAATATATGAACGTCGACGAGGCAAAAAGAGCATGGGAAATCCGCGTGAGTTTATGTATGTTCTAGCTGTGGACCTATTTGTATGGGTTTCACAAAACAGTCGGACAGAGGACGGCACTTGTAACCCTTAACAGTTTTACGTGTATGAAGAATAGGGTGTAAAATTCTTCATACCTCCTAAAAAAGGAGGATCTTACACCTAGATGGAAAACCATAAGCCATAAGTCACAGATAACTTTAACTGAGCGATCTAGAATTTTCGTGTTGGTTCTTCATTTATGTCATTGATGGTGGTGTAGTACTATGTTGCTAAAGTACCAGCGTTCTAGCATAGGCATATTCACAAACAACTCAAAATGTTACCTTTGCTGCGATGACTTAAAAAAAAGCCATCTATGATATTAAAATGCCTGAAACATTCAAATGTCAAGTCTTATCAAAATAAATGTTTGTCCATTGACCTACTGACCGTTACAGTTACTCTGTGACCAACCAACGCTATACTCAACTTACCTCCACAGTAATTTCCGCAGCTCATGAATGAGAGTGTACGGCGAGTCTTTGTCTAGAGGTACTAACTTAGCGTAATGTCATCTTGTCCTAGATGAACTAATTTTACTTAACTTAGGAACTCACTTAGAACGGACTAGGCTAGACTAAGTAAGATCATAATTGTGACCACTTAGGCAATTGAAGTCTACGTACTTTTATCTCTAGAGTTGATTGTGTTAATAACCCTTTCCTCGCAGTCGGCCAAAAAGGATGGGAGCTATATCACAGATTACCAGATACTACACTGAATACAAAATGTTCAATGCCTACCGCTATAATAGCCTACACTTTCAAGTCGATAGACGCTGCGAACGAAAATGCACCTAACCTTACAAACTTAAAGTGAGTTTTGCTTTGTAGATGCGCGCCGCCGCGTGGATATTGTGAATTGCCAGGGCTGCCTCTGTCGACAAAGATGTCAGTAGGAATTTGTAGTATACTTTATGAAATAAAACAAGTTTTTTAATGTATCAGAATTTATAATTGGTTTAAAAAATAAGTGTAAAATGAAATCGATATTTAATAAATAAAAACGAATTGCAATTCTGTTAAGCGGCTAACAGACGTAATTAAAACGCAAGTTTTATAATGCGTAAAAGTATATGATTCACTGCAGTAAACAAAATCAGAAAAATATATGATATTCTTCTGGATATATGCTAGTAACATTGTGATGTGAAAACATAATACAACTAACTTTGCTCGATAGAAAAAAAACACGAAGATACCTCTAAAAAAATCTTTTAACGTGTAAAAACCATTCTAAAAAACATGTCATCGTTCTGTTTTTTTTTTTGTCAAATAATTTTACAAGCAGCATACTAAAATCGCAATGTTTTACTTTTTTAGTCTAATCAATAGTTTTTTTGTAATCGCAAAATACCACTAATTTCGCACTATTCGGCCGCAGCGAAAGACGTAACAACCGCTTTGTAGTGCAAGCTGATTAGAACTTTATTCTAACAGCATACTGTTCCTATGACCATCATTAGATGAGCTCCATGTCATCATAATAATGCATTGTCACGCGATATTCATATACCTACTCTTACGATTGCATCCGCTCAATCGGAAGCCGGGCAGTTAAAAATTAGCAAGATTTTACTACAGACAGACAACGGAACAAGTGAAATTAAATATAATCTTGTAAAAAGAAAGAAATATTGTCTTTTTTAAAACATTGTCCCACGCTAGGAATTTCTCCTGTTTCGTGGGTATATTTAAAAACATCGAATTCGAAACGAAACATCGTCGATGAAAAAATGTAAGTACCTACCTACAACTATTTTATAATCGACCGAATTTTTAGTGGCTTGTAAAAGTGTTTGTAATTTAAACCTATTTATAAAATAAGCAACATTTATCATTTAATTAAACAATTGTAGGTACCTAAGTACATTTTTTCATCACTATCACTACATAGTATAAAACAAAGTCGCTTTCACTGTCCCTAAGATGTCCCTTTGTATGCTTAAATCTTTAAAACTACGCAACGGATTATGATGCGGGATTATATTTTTTTTAATAGATAGAGTGATTCAAGAGGAAGGTTTTAATACCATTTTTGCACCCGTGCGAAGCCGGGGCGGGTCACTAGTAACAAAATAAAACTTACATTTCTGTATCACGAGGAAAACCGAAAAAAGATAATTTTTTATCTCTTCTCTTGCTGGATCTACATCCATCCACTGCACACAATGCACCAGAAGTAGCCATTTCTTAAGATTTGAAAACTCAAGTCGACCGAAATATTATAATAATTATGCGTATACGCGCCGCGCGGCTGTTGACAACCCACTGCCAATTGGGCTACGATAGACCGGCGCCCGGTAGGTAGTTAGCGCGCGTAAGTACATGGAGTGTAGTATCTGTAATCTGTGGCTATATGCCTAAATGTCACTGCCTTTGCAATGTTTAGGAGTTAGCCTGTGTGTTCTTTAAAATCACTATTGTAAGTCTATAGTAAAATTCTTATTATCAGTTATTCTCCTTGTCATTGCGATATTCCCCGCCTGCGTCGGCTTTCCCAAGTTCATATAACCCCAGTCTATGTAAGTTGCGAGTAAATAGGCTTCTTCTTCTTCTTTCTGCCCTTATCCCATGTCATTTGGGGTCGGCGCAACACGTTTTTTTCTTCCATTCAGCCCTGTTAGTCGTCACGTTATCATTTATTCCTTTTTCCTTCATATCACACTGAAAAAAAAGCAATTCAATCAAGTGACTTTTTAGCTTGATTGACGATATCTTGTTTAGATCAATCAAAATCTTAGTTAAGTTGATTATCACGACATGATTGTGGCAATACTAGTTCACTTGATTGAACGCCCAAACAAGTTTCTCGATTACCCTTAACAAGACATCATAGTAGAAGAGTTAAAAAAGAGACAAGTTCAAAAAATGTTAACTGTAAGTTAGTTGTGTCAATCAAGCATTTTGATTACTTCGATAAAGATCATTGAAACTTTATTTAGTTGGTAAGCATATTTATAAGTGAAAGTTAACCTATGCATGAACGAATCGCTGTTAATGGCCTCTCAGTTCACATTATAATACAATACATAACAATTGATGAAGGAAATGAACAGTCATTACCATATGAAACTATACGCTTTCCTTGTGACATGGCCTTTATTATTGTTGAGTTCTTGAAAGCCGTGAAGTGTTTCTGAAGAAAACAATCAATGGCGAACGAATTTTTCTACGAAATAACAGTATGCAAAGGTGAATCAATTTTATCAACTTCTGCTAAAAGAACACTGCTTGGAATTTCTAAAAACAAAACTTGTGAAAAAAGAACTTTGACCTCCAATATCTTCGTAACTAGAAGGTCTCCAGGTATGGTCCAAAACAAAAGGGAGAAAAAGCGCCCTTCGACTTCATTAACGGTCTATTTACACCCAATATGGAAGAACGGGTAACAGATGGGGCCAAAAAGTTCAGGAGTGGTAACCGCAAACTGGAAGACGTTGCGTCGGAAGGCCTCTCACTAGGTGGACTGATGAGCTGGTGTTTACGGGGATCCGCTAAATGCGAGACGCACGGGACCGGTCGGACCGGTAAGGGGAGCCTTAGAGTCGCCACATTGACCGGTCCCGATCCGTCCCATACGTCCGGAGACGTCCACTGCTGGACATAGGCCTCCGCCTATGTCCAGCAGTGGACGTCTTTCGGCTGAAATGATGACCGCCATTAGTATGGCATGTCGAGTTTCAGAAAATGTTTGGCGTCGTACATCATCTTGTTTCTGTTTCTCTCTGTAATATCTTTATGTCGGTCTCTTTCTCTAACTCGAGTTGCATAAACATCCGGCTATTATACGATGCAGTGATGTTTACTTACAACTTAGTTGAATAAGTTGTAAATAAGCACACGTCTGTCGCGAGTTAACTTCACGCATCATCACCTCACTTTGTGATGTTGTTGCACTAGTTTGTGTACAGTTTATGTTTTACTTATTTATTGTCTACTGCCTTGTTGGATAAGTGGTCGAAATTGTAATAGCTAAACATGAAGTCCTGAATTCGATTGCCGGATCGGGCAAAGTGTTATTGTGATTTCCATCAGGAAATTTTTCAGCAGCAGCCTCGGAGTCTGAATTTGTGCACAGCTGATGTCAATAGGCTTGCCCCCTTCATGGGACTTACATTGTATATAATTGGTGAATTGTGGGTGTACTAATAAGTAGACCTCGGATAACAGACGTGGTCTTTGTTTTGTTCACCTGTTGCTATCAACCGGGCATCAAGATTTATGGTCCACGACTGCTACTGTGATTTTTTTATGGGAAAAACCAATATCACTTTGCCTGACCTAGGAATCGAAACCAGGAACCTTATACTCAGTAGTCTTAAGACCACTACACCAACGAGGCAGTCAGTATTACAACGTAGTAAGACGTCTCGAGAAAAGTTTTACTATCAGTGTTTCGAAGTATTTCCAAGTTAGGAAAAGTTGGAGAAATGTTTTAGCTATTATAAAGTCGTTTGCATGCTTAAGGATAAATGACTTTGTTATATGGGATTTCATGGATTTTTAAGGTGAAAGTTATTTGAGAAAGTTTTAGTTGAAACAAAATATCTTACCAATAGTATTCTATGAGGGATTTGGTTTTCGCACTTAGTTTTACGTGAGGATTGTTCGTGAGCCATACAAGACCAATATTGTAAAGAGTTTTTGTTAGACTTTCAGGCCACTGATTATCTGTAACGACTGTCAAAGATGTACAAATGACAGTTGATATCTAAGGTTTAACGTGCTGTCCGAGGCACGGAGAAAGCTTGATGTAATGGTTGGTCACCTGTCAAAAAACCAACATAATAATAAGCAAGCTCTATTCCTAAACTACTGTTACTTCTGTTAGCCAGAATCAAGAGTTGCAACCACCAAAAAAGCGCCGTGACAATGAAGCTCTATCATCGCTCGACGAAGGCTTAGAGGAACATCGTAACTGTCATGGATCTCGCAACAAAATTAATAAGAAAAGAAAAACGGAGGAGCAGGA
Source organism: Diarsia dahlii (assembly GCA_949775195.1). Classification (NCBI taxonomy): domain Eukaryota; kingdom Metazoa; phylum Arthropoda; class Insecta; order Lepidoptera; family Noctuidae; genus Diarsia; species Diarsia dahlii. The sequence continues at coordinate 2,982,431 of OX459198.1, forward strand.
AAAAGGAAGGCTCGAATGACTGTTATTATTTAACCTAGAGCTCCTTCTTAAAAGTACCAAATAAGCAATCTAAAACACATCTTATTACCTCCATTCACCCTCCTCCCCATCACATAACACCACGGCAGTCGTTTGTTATAGCTGTTGTGAACTTCCTGAGAGCCATTTTATGACTTGTACGGGAGATAAGCTACCTACATACATGTTAACGTTCTGCTTGTATGGCACTCCGTGTGTATGTGCAATCATTTGAGTACCTGGTCAAATTTGAAGAGATTATGGTGATGTGATAATGGTTTTGCTAATAGTTAATTATAATCTTGTTAATTTTGGTTTTGAATTTAGATATTTCTAAAGTTTAAGCCTGCCCACAGAATAAATGCAAGGATGGATTCAAATATTGTAAAACCAAAAAATCTTTTCAAAAGAGTAGCGTTAGATGAACGACCAACCCGAATCGAGCACCGTGTCCTTTTGAAAATGAATATTTTGATTTTGATAAACGGTGATGATTCACTTTTCATAAATGATTGTAGTTGGAGTTGAATAATTTACGAGTAACTCGTTTACTATGTCAATGTGTATTATTTATTAGATTCCCCCTTTTTTATAACTGTTATAAAAAAGGGGAAATCTAATAATACACGTTGACATAGTAAATCTATCCCATTCAATTTCCTTTCAAGTTTATTCCCCATTTCTCTTTTGAAAATAATCAAGATCCTTGATCACGTGCATACGTATTTCAGTATTACTTAACTTAACCTTACTTAACCTTCATATCCTTCAAAATAAAGCCGTATTTAAACTAATACAAATCAACATACCCTGAAAATAACTCCAAAGCCTTTCGCCACTAAAAGTACCACCGAGCGCAAGCAGATTTATTGGCAGCCTAAACAAATACATAGTGTTGACATCGTCTTATCGAATGACTCGTAAAGTGGACACTTTTATGACCACACCGAAATACATACAAGTACCCAGATTGGCAAGTATTGGGTATAGAACGACACAAGTTAAAGGTTCCATCTCGTCGGGGCTGCGAGTTGTTTGAAAGAGATACCGCGGCCTCGCTACAAAGGGCTAAGAAGGAACATGGGTGGTTATTATTCAGTAGAAGTCTGATACTCCCTTCCGCTCTGTTCATTATTTGATCCCCCAAAAAAAAGGTTCCATCACGAAGATTGAGAACTAGCAAACATTTTGTTTAATTTTAATAGCCTTGTTGGTCTAGTGGTCGCAATCGCGGCTGCTGAGCATGAGGTTTTTGTTTGATTCGCGGGTTGAGCAAATTGTTACAGGGTTTTTTCATCAGGAATATCTTTATGACAATACTCAATTGCATGGGATTGAAAAAAAAAATACCGTCGAAATGTAGGTGTACTATTAGGGATGGGATTACAGGCGTGATATATGTGTTTTATTCAGACTTTGACAACGATAAGACAGCTTCTTGATTCACTTGCCCTTCGACTTTGGTTTTGCCTACATAGAGGTCGGAAATTAAATTAACCCTGGTCGTGGTTTTCCATGTGTCGTTAAGATATAAAAAGGTGAAAGGCAACCGTTATGTAAAACGTCACGAGTCATTTGATGACGTCACGCACTCCAAAAAAAGGGCAACTAACTAGGCTTTACATGTTGTCATGCTAGTTTATTCACGATATTTTCTTTTACCGAAGCTTTTCCACTGATTGACACGTGATGATTATTCCACTTTTAAGAATTGATTATGACATTACAAGGCAGATGTGAGTGGCAACGCCGGGAGGGGACGCCGTAGAAAGGCAAACACTGATCTTATTGGTGCCGTTCTTCAGAAAGGACAGATGCATAGTACTTAAAACTGGTATGCGTGTATGACAAGATGTTTGAATGTGGACGAGGCAAAAGGAGTATGTAAGGATCGTAGCTGGTGGCGTTCTGTGATTTCTGCCTACCCCTAAGGGAAAAGGGCGTGAGTTTATATATGTAAATTGCCCATGTATCCATGCAACCTTTATTGTGTGTCCAATTGTTACAGAGGTTCGTTTTTGGCTACAGTAATTTTATTATACAGTGTACAAATACTGGTCGGATAGGGGTGTATATTGATTTGGAGTCGGGTTTAAATTGAATAGGCTTTGGATATTTTTTGAGGCTTTATTGAACTGTATTAAGCAGCGTGTAAGTCTTTAGTGTTACACAATTTAGGGCAGTGTTTGATAAATAAATAATCGACTATTTGCCCTTTAACGGATTATATGATGTAATAGAAGGCAAGACTATAGTCCCGTCGGGGCCGCGGATTTTTGTACTAGATGACGTGGCCTCGGCGCAAGGGCAAAGAAGGAACATGGGTTCGGTTTTTAGTCAGTAGAAGTCTGAAACTCCCCTTCGCTCTGCCTAAGAGCGGGGGGGGTCATTTGATGATTTTCCACCCACCAAAAAAAAAAAAGGCAAGACTATAGTCAACGACTGGGAGCAAATCCAAATTCTAGATTTTATTATTATTATGGCTTATCTATACTGTCCCACTGCTGGGCAAAGGCCTATTATTTTCTAATTCTCAAGGAGGACATTCAGTTCGTCCCACTATCTCTTTCGTGGTATGCCTCGACTCTGTGTCACTGTTTCAGGGCACCAAACCTGAGTTTTAAGCTGAAATATCGACTCCTACCCAATAACACTTTGCCCAACCTGAAAATCGAACCCCATCTACATCACGATTGTGATTGTTTGACCAACGAGGAACTCCCTTTTACGACATGGCGTTAAGAGGAAGTACTATAGGCACCACAGGCAGGCAGGTTTTGTCTAACCTTTCGGGACAGGAAAATACAAGACTCGTTATGTATTTTATACTTTAATATTAAACAAAGAGTTGGTATATTTTAGTATCTTAAAGAAACGGGTTTGATCCAAAATGATTCATGACATTTGCATTGTAGCACTGAATGTACCTACATTGTTTAATTTCCAATTTATTTTATTCAGTTGTTGCACAAGAATGTTTACTCTATCTCTCCGTTTACCCTCTCACGTAACCTCAGATTAATGATCACATGATACGCGTTCTATCAAAATCGGTTCAGTGGTTTCTGAGAATAAACGTCCAAACTCGGAAACCGAAAAGTTAATTTAAAGCGTCTTGCTACGCGCCGCTACGGCGCGGCGTAGCACTGTGCTACGACGACGGTATACATGTTATTTCACGTAGAGAAGTGTTATTTAAGTTTATTTTCCATTTAGATCCAGCACCTTAGATAACATTATCCGGTTATAATACTTAATTAAGCACCATGTAATTATGAAGACTTTCAAGATGAGATTTTGTTTTTTTTTGGTGTGGCAAATGATCGAATGTGTGCTCCCGCTCTGGGCAGAGCGTTAGGGAGTGTCAGACTTCTAGTGACTTAAAAACACCCATGTTCCTTCTTAGCCCTTTGTATCGAGGCCATGGTATCTCTTTCGAACAACCCGCAGCCCCGACGGGGTTCATATGAACTCCTAACATATACTAAGCCCATTACTAAAGTTCAAAATACCTCAACCGGTTAATCGAGTGTACAGGGGGACTATTAGGTCTAAACTTCGGTTTAAAGTTCTGTGTAAACGGCGGCAAAGTTCCGAGCTGTGGTTTCTGTGTGGTGTACGTAAGGATTAGTTTTGATTGAACGTTAGGCCTGTGGTCCAGGATTGTGATACGGATTTAACGGAGTTTAGACGTGGTCAGTGTTTGTAGGATTATGGGCTGTAACTACAAAAGATGGAATCGTAGAGTTTTTGAGCAGATTTTTTGGTGCGAATGGTTCTGAATAAAAAGGATGTTATAGTTGTGCATAAAATTATTATTTTGTCAAATAACATATATTATAATATTATGATTTTGAAATATACAGTGAAACTTGGTTAAGTGGGACCTGGATAAGTGAGAAACCTCCATAACTGGAACTCATGCTGAGGTCCCAACACTTTGGCCTGGATATGTGAGACACTGGGTAAGTGGAATACCTCTATAAGTGAGAAAATTTGCAGGTCCCTTGAAGTCTCACTTAACCAGTTTTCACTGCATTAAGTAAATATTAACATATTTACGGTTATTTGGAGAGGATGAGTGAAGAGCGATTAACAATTTATAGGCCCCACGCAACGTCACCGGGAGGGGGACGCCCGAAGAAGACATACACTGACCTTATTGGTGAAGTTCTTCAGAAAGGACAGGGCTCGCAACCAGCATGCGTGTATGACCAGATGTATGAATGTGGACGAGACAAAATGAGTATGTAAGGAAGGTAGCTAGTGGCGTTCTATGGTTTCTGTCTACCCCATGGGAAAAAGGAGCTTAATCATGATTAAATTGGGCTGCAGTCAAAGAGCTTTGGGCGTCTAAAATCGCCATTTTAGCAGAACATAATATGAACTGCGTTAAAAAGCGTTAAATGGACCTTTCATATTAGTAACATAGTCAGTGGTCATTATATCTAAAACTCGTAAAATGGTCATTTTACGAGTTTTAGACACCCAGCTAAGTTGATTTAGTTTCGTATGGTTGATGAAATTTTAATTTTTCTATATCACTTCCGCTATGCGAGCAGCTTTACAGCGTTAAAAGGTTCCAACATTCCGAATGCAAACAAAAAATTATTAAATTAAGATTCGCAACTCGTCACTTAACTCAAGAGCCCAATCTTAAGTACCGTTCCAAGAAAGTGTGAGGAATATTGATGAACTGCCCAATTTGCTATTAGGTACTTACAAAAATATATATATTATATGCTACAAATAAATATTCAAGCGAAGCTGTACCCATTATAATTATATTAGCTATTGATACTGTATAATAACATTATTATGTAACATTTATACCATCAGTATTCTATCAACAAATTCTAGTCACACAGCTCAAAAAGTGAGTCAACAAGTCTTCCCAAAGTCTTAAAGTTTAGACTTAAACGTATTGTGACTGTTTACCCGAGAACGCATGGCATCGCTCGTGTGGCTGACATACAGACCTCCACTGGACTCATTCGGTGGGTATTCAACAGGATCTGTCCATTGCCTGTGTCTTCAGAATTTTGTTGAAAACGTTGCTTTGACCACTCAGGTGCATGTTGGAGCGCCTGCCCAATATAGCATGGCAATAACTTTTTTTTGATTTAATAAAGCTCTAACAGGTATTTGTGCCATTTATAAAACTGATGTTGAGCTACATTTATACCAACCATCCATGCTGACTCCAATTAAATCGTAACGTAGAAAAATGATGAGTCTCATTGACCTCTATAATTAAATAATACTTACATGAATCCGAAAAACCAGAAGAGAAGGAAAGGGAGTGTCAGTCTTCTACTGACTAAAACCACCCATGTTCCTTCTTAACCCTTTATGCCGAGGCCACGGTATCTCTTTCGAACAACCCGCAGCCAGTTGACTGACAAGTCATAAGTCGGGGAGACTTATGACTTGTCAGTCACACCACTGCCGCAGATTATCACTGTTTTCTGTTTTCTTTACAACACGATAAAGTAACCAAACGAACTCCTGCCAGATAAAATCTACTGTCCCTAAATTAAATTACATATTCAATAGGTATCACCTTAAACAGAATTTGTTTGCCCACCAATATATTATGCTACCTCTATCGATGTTTGCCGCCGGCTGATTTTTAGACCGTTCGCTTCGACCCGAGCAAATTTGTTTACACCGTCCGAAGGTTCCTATGTCAATAGGTATATCGTGTACTAGAAATAGGCTTACGTCTACTATGTATGTTGGTGGTTTACTTTTCATGAAAATTTTGAATTAGTTTTGTATTCGAAACAAAACCAATTTTGAAAAACTATTGCATATTTGAAAAGTTTCATTACGATCTGAGTCTAACTGCTGTGCTCAGAGATATATTTAAATGATTACTTAAGCCATTACTTAGTAATGATTTTGTCACTTTAGTGAAGGTTTTGTATGTCAAATAATTACGTAGATGTTTGAGCAAACGCAAACAGCGTCATAAGTGCTTTGTATGTTACTTTAAGAAAGCGTCGACGACGGCAAACTCACTACTTATGGAAGCATTTTCATAGGATAGTCCCCAGACATGTAGCTAGTAGAGAGTGAAGTTTTCCATCACCAGGGGTTTTGTACTGTTCAAAAATTCAGACTCCAGGACTCCATTATACATACACAAACTCAAGCTTTTTTCCCAGGGGGGGATCCTTACATCCTCCTTTTGTGTCGTCCACGATCATATATCTGGTTATAGACAAGACCCTCCCTTCTTCCATCGGGAGACTAGACGTACTGCAGGGTATCAACGATACCTAGTCGACATTCCACACATTCGAACGAAGCGCTTTGCTGGGTCCTTTATTATGCGCACAGCCAAGGAGTGGAATTCCCTGCCTGCGTCGGTTTTTCCGAGTTCATATAACCCTAATCTGTTTAAGTCGCGAGTAAACAGGCTTCTACTGGGTAAGCTCGTTCCATCGTCGACATCATCTTTGCCCTTAGGGCAAGATTGAAGTCAAGAGCAAGCCCATTTATAATAAAAAAAAGACTACTTAACTTACTAATTTTATAAACGTGAAAGTTTGTTTGGATGTTTATTAGTCTTTCACGCAAAAACTTGTGAATGGATTTGGATAAAATTTGGTACACAGATAGCACAACATAACCATAACCTGGATTAACACATAGGATATTTTTATTCCGATTTATCTTCTCGTGGGATAGTTTTCGAGTTGTAGCGGGCGAAGCCGCTGGCAACAGCTAGTCCTAAAATATAGGAAGCTTACAAAACAATCCCGCTAAACTAAAACGGAACGCTGAACGGAGAATAAGTGTGGCTTTAGGAGGCTTTAAAACTTTCTGTCTTTCTTCGAGGTCACGGTCAGTTCGCAGAAGTGGGTTCAACATTAAAGCTTAGGTTGAGCTCCGTTTGGATTATTTTGATCCAAAAATCTTGTCAGACTTTGACTGCCTTGGTCCAGTAGTTGCGATCGTGACTGCTGCGCGTGAGGTCTTGGGTTTAATTCCTAGGCCGAGAAAATTATAACTGGGTTTTTCCATCACGAATTTCTCAGTGGCAGCTACGGACTCTGAATTTATGGCCAGTTGATGGCAATAAGCTCGTTCCCTAACAAGTGGGACTGAAACGGGGATTACAGGTGCACTGTTATTATTTTGTGTTTTTTTATGTTTTGGGTATCTTCCACATTACATATTACTATTCTTCTTTAGATTTTTCATCCCTTAACACTGTATCAAATAGGGGAACGGACAAAAAAAAACTAATAAGTCCGTCAAAAAGATATCCAAAAAATATTGACCACATATTTTTTATTTTTTTACGTAAACAAAAAATGAAGACGATACAGTGCTTCGAAAACTCGTGTGACGTCATATGATAGTACATTTTGTACGTTCAAGTGACGTTGCAAGCCCCACTCCATGATCTTTGACGCGCTATAGCTCCGTCAATTTTTATTGATTTGATGAAACAAAAAACACGTATCTAATATTTTTCGATAATCTAACTGACGAACTATACAGAATCATATTTTTTTGAGTCAGTCCGATCCCCTATTATATATTCTCCTTCACCTAGAATTTATATCATTACCTAATGTGTACAGAATCAAAAACTGGCAGCAAACACTTCTTTATCAAAACGCCCTAATAAAGGTCGCTGAAACAAAGTGCGGTACAAAATACCTATAATCATTAAAGGGTTAAAAAGAGGCGATTAGGACGCTGAATGTGGGTGTACGGAAATAATGATGATAGGGGTACTTCCCGTGGGTGTCAAAGGAAATGAGGCCAACCTTTGGAAAAACCTCAAATTAACAAATAATTATGTTGTTGTTGTATCGTGAGTGCGTTCTCTGATACAAATCTGATGGTAATTAAGCACTTCAGAAACATCAATATGGTGGTTGTCTGTTTGTTGTTTGTTATTTAGGAATCGAAACCAATCTTAGTTCAGACGGTCGCTTTTTCTTCTACTGCGCCGATTTAGACGATTGGCGAAGAGCACCATAGCCTCTTGACAATTCACCATTCCGGGAGAACTGTGCTTTTTTAACTGCATATCAGGACATGTCAGGATTAAAACTGTGGCGGCGCGCGAACTCAGGCACGCGCCTTTGTGTAATTTATTTCATCACCACTGCTCTCAAAACGGACATTATGGTGATTATGAATGTCAGAGTCGTTGCCAAGGTACTGCAGGGCTATTGCGTATCTTTTAATGACAGTGGATAACTTATAATGTCTATCAAATAACTGTCAAATGGTGAGTTTTTAAGAAAAAAATGTACCAAACCATAACCAATTTACAGTAAATCTATGGACATTTCTGATAGCCACTGACGTTAAAAAGATACGCAATAGGGGGGCTGGTCGAACTTAAGGTGTTAGTTATTTTGGGTATTTAATGAATAGAAAGTTGAGTCGAGAAGTTTTGGAAAGCATTAGGATGTAATATGTAAATAGTTACTATTCCCAAAACGCCTTTGTCATGCGCTTCTATGCCTTGAAAATCGACCCGTGCAGTTGTGATTTCAGCACAAGCTCATCTTTGATATCGCATCATATTATAAATGTTTTATCAACATCAGGTTTTTCAGTTACACTTTTATATTTATTTTGATATGGAAAACTGAAATGCCAGGTCACAGGGAAAATTTAATTTCACTATCTTGCCCAAGTTTGCACTTGTTCTTGAATTCTTGTGAGTCAATAACTTTAAAAGTTTCGTGCGCATCGACCGTCCTTCTTGTTAAAATTGAAAGGCGAAGTATAATACTTGTAAAGTATCAGTTTATTTGTTCTGAGCTTTGTCGAAGTAAGTTAAAAGGACAGTAAGGCTGTTTAGTAATAAATTTTAAGTCAGACTTCTACTGACTTAAAACCACGCATGTTAGTTCTTAGCCCTTTGTATCGAGGCCGCGGTATCTCTTTCAAACAACCCGCAGCCCCAACGGGGCATATGAGGTCCTGGATTTCCAGTCCCGGGTCGGGTAAAGTGTTATTAGGTTTTCCATTAGGTATTCCTCAGTAGCAGCCACGAAGTCCGGAATTGTGCCCGGTTCATGACAACAGCCTCACCCCCTAAAACATAACTGGCGAAATGTGGGTTTAGACATTAAAGGGTACACCTTTGCCTAACCCTTCAGGAATTACAGGCGTGATGTTATGTTAAATAATATTATCAAATTTAAACGTGTCACAGCTATATTTCTCTTCTGGTTAATATCGATATGTCAACCCAATTCATGATATTGACTGACACAGTAATAATGACAATATCAAGGTCGAGCCGACAGCACGCTGTGACCTTTGCGAAATGTCACGGGCCCTTAGAAATCCATGATCACGTGTAGCGAATCAGAGCAGAAATATAATTGTGCTTTTTTAGGGTGGCCGTGCGTAAAAATTTGAGAATTTCCACGCGAATTTCATTCCTTAGCCACTCCTTTCGCAAATGAATTTAATTATGATCGAAAATCTCTCAATAAGGCGCACTAAACATGGTGAAATGTGGGTACACCTCTGCGTACACCTTCGAAGATTACAGGCGTGAAATTATGTTGTGTAACAAACTCTCCAATGCGGTCGTTCGATATTTTCTCTACCTATAGTTCTTAATTAAAAATGTGTGGAAATCACATTTTTTTGCAGAAAAGGCTGAATTATTGTTTCTGTATATTATAATTATATGTAACCCTGTGTTTACACTAAGGTATAAGGTATAAACATTGATTTCACATGTTGAGTTTATTGGTTTTCTGCTTCGATAACACCTTAAAAATTTTAAGGTTTTGCAACTGCAAAACATAGTAGTATACAAATATTGTCAAGGGTGACAAAATAGTTAAAAATACGTATGAAAAAGGATGTCAGTGAAGACATTATCAATCATGTTTCATACATAACATGTTTTTGTCAAGTCTTGACTTGACTTGGTCGAAAACAAGTATCAGTAGGTACTATCCTTATATTAGTTCTGATACTCGTACGTGTAAACACGAGCTAAGAAGCAGGTCAATAAACCTCTCTACCTACACGACAAGCACCAAAATTCTAATACCCGCATCACCAAAATTTATTGCCTCTCCTCCGTAAAACGATATTTAGAAGCAAGCTCGAGTTTCCTGAAACCGGCAGTTTGCCGCCATTAAGATATAACAGAACCGGTTTGGCTAGAACCCAATGGCGGACGCAAAGGCAGGTAGGTAGATAGGTAGGCTCCAAATCAAATTGATATGCGGGATGCAATCTCAATTAGGCAGGCAAATTGAAACGTGGTCATAATACCGGGCGATAGTGTTGTGATGTGCACGTGCATGGCAGGTTGTGTTCGGGTGCTTTGTTTTATTTGGGCAACTAAACGAGTAATGTACTGCGTACAGTTGATTTTGAATTTTAAATGGATTGTTTTGGTAAAAAATCCTTTAAAGCTTGTCTCTATTCTACTACTTAATACTACTCTCTGTAGTCTGTAGTTTCAGATGGATCGGTGAATAGGGACAAATTCACTTAGAATGTTTCTATTACTGGAGTACAAAACTCAAACTCAAACCATTTATTTCAATTAAGCCATTACAGGCACTTTTGAATGTCAGAAGAACAATTCACAAAACAAAACGAAACTACGAGTGCAATACGTCATTCCGTAAGCCACCACGCCGAACCACACGCCACCGAATGCCCGCAACAACGAACACTGCGAGCACGAAAGCACGCAGCGACGCACACCGCAACAACGAGTGCACGAGACCCCGAATCACGGAACAACGAATGCACGCCGCAACGTGCAAACGTCCGCCCCGCGACCCGAGCCCCGTGCAGCCGCCACGTACGCGTACAGGTCTCCTATCTCTGAAAAAAAGTAGGCCGTACTCCACTACGAGGGTCCAGTGCAACAGTTAATACGAATTCACTGTTCTAGGACTTGGCAATTTCCTCAATGTGTCTTTTCACGGTTTCGAAAGCAGTTGTGATTAAATAAATTATGCGCCATTACAATGCGCCCGGGTTCAGTACCACATGCAAGACAGGGTTGTTACCACTAAACTTTCAAGGTCCAAATCCACATTTATTGATTTCTTCGTTTCAGTCCCAAATCTCTTCAGCACTTGTTATCAAACTGCTTCTTTTCAAATTTCGTGACTTTGCGTGACTTAAATAAGAATTGATTTCTTCGTTTCAGCCCCATATTCTCTATAGCAGTTGATATCAAACTCCATTTTTGAGATTTTGAGACTAAATAACTTTTTCACAGTATACGTTATCGACAATGGATTTATCATCTGGCTAGATTTTTCAGAGCTACATAATGGTTGGGTCGGGTGGCCTTTTAATCGGATACAGCTGAAAACCATAACTTTAAATGCAGTGATTGCCTATCCGACCTCCACAGCTCAAGTCCTGTGTAACACAATACCCCCTTGTATCTCAAACTACAAAGATAATGTACCTTCTACAATCCCATTAAATATAGGTAGGTAAGCAATACGATGTCTCGTGCGGAAGGTACTCCGAATAAAAGTGTTTACGTAAGACTAGATATTGAATTTGTTTCATGAAACCAAATGGCACCGATATTTGTATTGTGAAGGCTACCTACAATGCTAGCTTAGCCTATTCTTTCTACATTCTAGAATATCTTGGAGTCTTTGAGAATAAAGGCTTTATTATTTGGTATTGAAAGTCTTTAATGCTTTTTAAAAATGAAGGTTATACAGGTTAATTTAATGGTGAATGACTTGCTAATATATATCAAGGGCATTTGGTTCAAAATCAATTCCGCAGACATTGACCTTTTGGCAACATACTGATTTTGTGAAGAGCCCATGATAAAGAACCTAGGTTAGTGGATAAAAAGTATCGAATGGTGCAGCTAATTCTTATTCATGCCCAAAAGTGTATAATTCATGGTTACTCTATAAAGGGAGTTACGAGGAGTTCGTGGAACCTAGGTCGGTTCGAGGAAACTTCTTATGTGATGGGTGGTTCCCTATTGCGTACCGAATTTCGTCCATGCCTCTGACAGCATGTTAAGTAGCCGTTACAGGTAGTCCGAAGTCAGAAGAAGAGTAGTGACCCGAAAATCTGTCAACCAGTACTACTTACTGTTTTGTGGATTTCAGATTATGCAGTCATATCAAATACTGGTATTGCACTATATTTGGTTAGAGTGGAAGCTGATCTCAACATAACTAGGGGTCAAGGCTTACTTTTTAGGGTTCCGTAGTCAACTAGGAACCCTTATAGTTTCGCCATGTCTGTCTGTCCGTCCGTCCGTCCGTCCTCGCTTAATCTCTGTGACCGTTAGCACTAGAAAGCTGAAATTTGGTACCAATATGTGTATCAATCACGCCGACAAAGTGATAAAATAAAAATTGGAAAAAAATGTTTTATTAGGGTAGCCCCCCTATATGTAAAGTGGGAAGTGATTTTTTTTTTAATTTCAACCCTAACGTGTGATATATTGTTGAAAAGGTATTTAAAAATGAATAGGGGTTTATTGAAATCATTTTTTGATAATGTCAATAATTTCGGAAATAATCGCTCCAAAAGTAAAAAACAATGTGTCCCCCCCTCTAACTTTTGAACCATAAGTTTAGAAAATATGAAAAAAATCTGAAAAGTAGAACTTTATAAGGACTTTCCAGGAAAATCATTTTGAACTTGGATGGAAACAACAGATGGAAACAGCAGTTAACCAATATAATTTGGTCCCTGAATCGTATGAGCGCCTATACAATCCAGAGGTCAAGTTTCATTGGCCCGTAGAAGAAATTGTATAAATCATAGCATACCGTTTTGGTACGAAACCCTTCATGTGCGAGTCCGACTCGCACTTGGCCAGTTTTTCAATCAAAAAAATAATTATTACTACGGAACCCTACACTGAGCGTGGCCCGACACGCTCTTGTTATTTTGTTGGCATGTCTTAGAACCAAAAAATCAAAGACGTGTGAGAACCACCGATCGGCATTACATCGTTATGCATTTGGACCTAGTCCCTTACACAAAACGAAGGTCTGCTAGATTGAGATAACTTGGGCATTCCTAATAACATTAATCTGTTGTATCTTGTGCAAGTCGTAAACGTCAAGGATTTAAAGAATTATGGGTGTACTATCTGCAAGCAGCGGTCCTGCCACCTGTTACATTTTATATTGTTTTCTAAATTCTTTAGTGTTTACTGGAGACTTGGCTCGGTTCCATTTTTTAAAGCGACTTTAGAGAGACTTTACTGCTCTGTTATTGAGAGCTATGGTAATAAAATTATGATAGCTATTGTTTGTACCATGCTCAATAATTGTGAAGAGCCATAGGTCTTTCAACATAACATAACTTTCAACACGACGCCTTTAGTCTCCGAAGAGTAAGGCAGAACTGTAACTAATAGTACACTCACAACATTTCGCCAGTCCTATGTTACAGGGTGCGCGTTTGCCATGAACAGGGCACAAATCCAGACTCCATGGCTGCCACTGAGGAATTCCTGATGGAAAAATCTAAAAAACTTTACTCGACCGGGGAACCAAAGCCAAAACCTCGTTCTTGTGACCACTTGGCCAACGAGGCATTACATATAGGTCTTTCAAAGAAGTCCATATTTATTGAGCTCCAGTTCTAACACTCCATTGCCATAATTTTACTAATATAGCTTCCCAAATTGTTATTATAAAGTCCAATAACCCTACCAGCAGTAATATTAACACAGCATTAGCTTCATTAGTCCAACTAATTAACTTAGATATCCCCTTAGATTAAGCGACCATTATAATTAAACCCTGACAAGTTTGTAGTGGTTATGGTCCCGGGGGGCAGAGAGTAGTGGACATGCTCGTAGAAATGGTGTTTATGTTGCTGGGTGCAGATTAGAAAAGTTTTAGGATTTATTTATTTATGGTTTAGTACTGGTTGGATTTGTGAAATGATTTTTAGAAATATTGTTTTTAGGGTTATTAGAAACGTCATCTGAATAATTTGTCACGGGTTTGGAAGGATAGTTATTACTCTGTATCATGGTTCAAGTCATTCTGGTTTAATTTTTTATGTTTCAGTAATCCCAAAAGCAACGAGCCATGGACAGAGTTATGCTCGGAGTTTCTTTATGCGACAAAATCCGAAATGAGGAAATTCGCTGAAGAACCAGGGTCACCGACATAGCTTTCAGAATATGCAAGTTGAAGTGGCAATGGGCAGGCCGAATCGCTCGAAGAACCTCCAACCGGTGGGGAAGAAAGATTCTCGGTTGGCGACCACGAACCGGAAGACGCAGCGTTAGTAGACCTCCCACCAGATGGACCGACGACATCGTGAGAGTCGCGGGCAATCGGTGGATGAAAACGGCAGGTTGCCGTTCGTTATGGCGTTCTATGGGGGAGGCCTTAGTCCAGCAGTGGACGTCTTGTGGCTGATAATGAATCCCAAAAGTATAGTCGTGGCCCCACCTTGTATATTCTGAGTTATAACCAGACCCTGTAGCATAAAGCACGACGAAAACTGTCTTGATTAAGAAACATTCGCTCATGGACCGTACTCGCGACTGCTGCCTGAGCTGTTCCACCTGGCGCATAGCAAAAATATTCGATGATGATGGTGAACCTTCAATGGAGAAAGCACCATAGAAAAGTGTTGCTTTAAAAGCTGTGTATGAGTATAAGGTGGAAGAGACACCGACTTTGAAATGGTTGCACAATCAATACATAATGCAGTTTGGCTGAACACCTGTTTAAAAAAAAACTGGCCAAGTGCGGGTCGGACTCGCACATGAAGGGTTCCGTACTATGACTTCTTATAGGTTTTCCTGTAATCTACACGTTTTGAACTAATTTCTGTATTTTTTTCAGAATTTTAAGCAAAGTAGTTTCGGAGATAAGGGGGGGGGGGAATGGTCGGACAGACAGACAAACCTTTAAGGGCCTAAAATCCTATACGGGTTCCGTTTTTTTCTTTTAAGGTACGGAACCCTAAAAAAAACACAGAAAACATTCTACCTCAGAGTGATTTACGGAATACGTATAATCACGCCCGTGGCCACAACTACTTTATAACTCTCAACTTCTATAAAATATTATACTTGGCGGTTGAACCAGCATCAATATTGGCTCAAATAAAACTGTTGAAACGCAATCCGTCGTCGAATCAAGATATCACTTGAAATACTTCGGTAAAACTTTGATTGCGTTCAATATTGAGACTAGCCAATGGAGTGTTATTGCTATAAATCGGCAAAGTTTACTATTTGGCGACTTGGTTGCTTTGAAATGCCTCGGGCAAAGCTTTAGCCGATGAAAATAATTATGTTTCTGTAAACTTTCTGAAAATGATTTATTACCACTGGTTACCGTAGTTAAGGTTGACTAGGGTATTTGAGGCTGAAATGTCTGCCTGTAAGACGATACACTTTTTACGAAAGGGTAAAGTTTTGCCCAGTAACTGAGTAGATTAAGTAACCAGTAGATTAATGTTAAATGATGATATTCAGCTTCCGATCAGTTTTTGATTTTCTGCATACTATTTAACTAGAAGCTACCACAACATACAAGAGCAAGAGCTAGGCAGATGATGCATGTTCGAGCTTTCATCTACAAGTGTTGAAAGGTTTCAACGTGTACGTTTAAAATTAAATATGTTTTGGTTTCCACAAAACACTGATAATAGTTGACTAGGTCAAAACATTAAAAAATATGTAATTTATAAATAGTTAGGAACTCTCAGGAAGTCACAGCCACCTACAGAGCGTAAAACATACTTTTTGGTAAATTTGAAAATGCTTAAGGTACCCGGGTACCTCGTCACTCACATAAGGTTTAAGTAAGCTGCCTCTATTAGATGGACAAGCAATTTGTAAAAGTAAAGAAATATAACACTGTACTGCAAAGTGATAGATTTTTCGAAAGTCGGTGTAAAAATCATCAAAGACATTTTTGTAAATTATTAATCTGAAAAAAGAAACTGTCAGTGTCTATATTTATTACCCCTTATAAAGTTTTACCTTTAACTTTTATACAAAATACCCTTTCTAAAGATGCTACAGAAGGTAATTTCATAAATTTTCTACTAAAAACTTGCAGTACACGAAACTTACATGAGTGAAAGTATTCGTAAGTTTCAAGTATTTCAACAAAGTTGTTACAAGAAGGTTGTCTGATTTGTTATCAAACTAAAAAGTCTTTGATGTGCTAAAGTTAAAAGATTTTCCTAGAATCTTTGTACTTTATTAGTTTTTTGGAGTAAAAAGAAACATATTTTACTTACCAATTCTTTTGCATTTTTTTAGCTCATCGGTTTTGCGACACAACATACCGGTAATATTTTCACTTGCGTTTGTAATTTTTGCACAGTTTTTTTTTTATAAAATCCACAAATTTTTGTTGTGTTAACAAGGAATAGGTAGGTCAATTAAAATGTTGAGTTGTATTTTCAAAATGTAATGCAAATGTCAACCTATTAATTTTTGTCTAGTTTCTTCTGATCCACTCCTGGGAAAAAGTCTCCCTCCACTTCTTCCATCGAACCCGCGAGTCCTTCCAGATTTGATGGAACCTGTCCAGTTCTTCGCGCCATCTCCTTCGTGGCCTGCCTACTTCTTTATTACATTATATTTTTATAGTATATGGAAAATAAAAATTCATCTTTGTCGCATGTAAAATTCCTTATACTTAGTACTTTTTACATTACTAAAAAGGTGAAACCATTAAAACTCTTTAGTAAAATATGAAATGAACAAATAGAACCTCATTCAAACCCTTCTAGCTCTACATAACAATATAAAGTTACCTGCTAACAGCTAGTACGTCTAATAGCCGCGCACAATAAAGTCTTTACAAGCTGCGACTGCCGCGACACAAAGAATTTCTGAAGAACGAAGCCTTATTTCATTACCTGCTAGTAGCAGTACAATTTAATGAACGCTTCGCTATTGTTTTGTTGGAGTTTTGTTACGATCTGAGTAGTGGAAAGTAGTTTTGTAATATACATTAATAGACTACGGTAGTTAATATAACATCACAACTGTAATCTCAGAAGGGTAAAGGTACAAGTTGGTAGCCGACTGCACGCAGCAGCAGCAGACGACGTGTCGCGGCGACACGACTGGTTTCTACGTATTTCTATGAAATTTCCTCCGTAGTTAGCGACATGAAGCTAGCGACGCGTCATCGAGCGGCAGACGCACGTGTCGTCCGACCGCAGATCAGTAGTGCCCATAGATAACAGAAACAACAGGAGATATGTCATTTAGCCAATAAAAATGTATCGGAACCTGTATCTTCAGTTTACACCAACTGGATGCCATCTGCAGTTGCCGTCTGCAATCGGGTTCGAAATCATGACTGCAGCGACATGACGCGACGACGTGTCGTGACGATATGAAGCGACAACATGTCGTCTGCTGCTGCTGCGTGCAGTCGGCGACCAACTTGTACCTTAATAGGGGGGGCAAATTGTCTTCAACTGGGCACAAATCCAGACTAGGTGGCGACTACTGAGAAATTCCTGACCTGGGAATTGAACCTCGACAAGCCTGTCGAGGCCCGATTCCCAGGTCATATTGGGTTTTTCCGTCTGAGTGGTGTTTTTTTTTATCCACTAGAACATAGTTATGTACAGTCGAACAAGCTAATAAGTATACAGCCAGCTAACTTGTATTTACTTTTAAGATTATATAGATACATTTAGAGACTGATATCAAATGATACAGTGTTTGACCTCAGTCGCTTAATGCGAAACACTTGATAGAACAAAATTACAACCAAATCAGTGTTATAGAATTAAAAAGATCTCTACCCTGTATACTTATTAGCTTGTTCGACTGTACTTTCTAAATAGATCAAAATTACCTATGTCTGAACTCTGGTTTGTTGTACACGTGTATCAAAACTCATTTAAATTCGTTGAACCGTCAATGTGTGATTAAGTTCACATTTAATCCATCTTTTTCTCATATCCTATTTTATGCCACCGTTAGGCAATGGCCTCCCCTTTCTCCCTCTAAACTTCTATATCTAATGCAATTTCTGCGCACTTAACAATCTTAAGTTCACTTAAACCTAGTTCACTTCTTTATAAATAACGTATAATAGAAGTTCCAAAGTGTATTACTCGCGCGATCAAGCCTCCCTTATCAGACGCATAGTGCTGTGCAATCACATTAGTGTTGTACCTGCACTCGTTACACGTAATAGCTACTTTAGCTAGAGATTCCGTAATGGCACGGGAATTAGATCCTGCTACATTGTATTTTAGTAGCATCTATTTTTGTGATGGCGTAAATTTGTAGGATGTTGTACTAAAGTTTTCAAGTGGGGAGATACCCGTCAATTACAAATAGTAGAAAAAAGGGAGATGTTGGTTCTACTAATTAAATAAAAAAAAATGTACTATTCCAATAGTAGATTTTTATTTTACTATTTTTTTATTATTTTATTTATTTATTTATCTTTTCTCTACTATTTGTAATTGACGGGTGGATTAATCGAATGCAACTAAATAACGGTATTTTACATGGAGCGATTGCGTATCTGACCCCCACGACTTAGAACTCATTATTAATTATGATACCCCTTGGTAAGCCTTGGTAAGACTGTTTAAAGACTTATAGACCATGCTTAAAGAAGCTGAATAAGAAAGCTTTTCCATTTTAGCCATAACAGCATCAATGTACGTATTTAAACCATAATCACAAAATACACATGTATAGCATAAAACTTTTACCTTTTTTGTTAACTCTTCCAACAACGCAATCAGAAACACATTTTCTTTTTTTAGCGTTAAAAAAATACCGCTGGGAAAACCGACCGTAAGTTTAGGCTGTACTAAGCCCGGATAAATGGTCTGGTGTAAAAAAAAGGATTATCCGCGTAAAGCTAACATCGACTTAACAACACCTTCTGAAGATCAAAAGGGTAAAAGATTTTCTATTGGAGATAAATTGTTTTTTTATTCCACCTTTATTTTCTAGGGGCAAGAATTTGGGATCAAATAAAAGAGTGTTTTATGAACCTTTTTCAGGATGTATTCCTTGTTACAAGAGTTTCGTCCTTTTAATAAACTATAAAATATTTATAGGTGGGAATAATAAATGAATTTCTCATAAATTTTTAAACACACGATGAGTATTTCATAAGTTTTTAAAAGTCTGCAGTATTCGATATTTCTGTGAGAAGTTCATACGTTTTCCCCAATCCGCACTAAGGCCCATAAAGGTAGATAAAGGCCCACTCCCTCTCATTGCGAGGCCAGTGTCCCAGCAGTGGGACAACTTAGCTGATTATACTTACACATTAAAGAACCTACAATAAAGCTCTCAAGGCAAATCATATGGCGAATTTGCCAAATCATTTACAACATCAACCATGCAGAGTAATATAACAAGCTTATTGAATAATGTAACGGAGCATAAAATAGGATAGCCAAGCCATGCTGAAAGTTGGCAATTCTACAATAATATAGAGTTCAAATTTGCCTAACTTATGTTGTGTAGTCTACGGCTTGGAGGAAGATCTTACATAGCAAAATGCAATGATGGAATAAGATCCGTGATTTGTGATAAAACAATTGCCTGAAGAGAGTGGACAGAAAATTAAGCGGGGCAACATATTGCTCTTCTATACATTGGGTGACCAATAGAGAATAATTAGACGAAATAATCCTAGTCACCGTGCATATTTTTATTTCTTCTTCTTTATCCTGCTGCAGGGCGTCTAATATAGGTAATTTCTCTGACAATGCTACGATTTTCAACTACAAACAATTATCAGACCAATACCTATATATTTTTTATTTTTCCATCAAACGATGATGGCCGATGGAAAGAATGTACGTTTTACATTTTCCATTTTTGTAGTGTTACTAGTTACTACTCACACAGTATTAATGACCCTCTAACCACCCGACTACATTAAAACTGTATTATTAAAATTGTATTCTGGTTTCACTTGTTGACGTAAAGAAAGTTTTAGTTCTAATCTATTTCAGCCCTGTTTGTGTACCGCGGTTTCTGCGGGCATAACGGGCCAATCCCTTTAGAACTGTAGACTTTAATAGTTCGAAACTTGTTCGTTGTTGGGTCAAGGTTTTTATTATATAATAACTTGTTTTAATATTGCCTGTTTTGCCCAAAAGTTTGGGAAGTGGCGTGTGAGCAAACTTCGACAGAGGCCTGTATTTTTTCAATAGCTACGAAAGTATTATTTGAAAGAAATCAATATAGTACGGATAATACAATTTTGGACCTCGGATACGGGTCCAATTCTTTTCAGTGCCCCCAGCTGGAACACAGTCTTAATTTTTTAAAGGATGCTAAATAAAATATACCACGCATTGTGAGTGGGCCCAGTGATGGTTGGTAAATTTCACATGCCTTTAAGATTTTTGTGAGTTTAAGATGACCGCACGGTTGGCGCAGTGAACAAATATTTGTATGGCCTGAAGATAGTTGTTCCGGATCTGTTTAAATGTTCGAATACGGACATTATACAGGAGAAATTCCTGTTGAGTGAAAAATATTTTTAAAAGTTGGCTGAGCCATAATTATGCAGGAAGTTGTTTACCGCCACAAGGTAGTAATCACGTGTAAGCTTGTTACTTGTTTGTAGATACTTTGAAAATGTTGGCAAAGTTGAAAAGCTTTTAGAATCACACTACCACTTAGTTTAACAAGTACTTAGTTTTTAGTCAAATTTTTTGGTAACCTCAGTAATAAGCACTTATAACATTCACAACAATTCTTTGACAAAATAAAACTCAGTAAAAAGCGACAAAGAGTTCCAAAAACAAGCATTTTTGCATATTTTTTGGAAATAAATTCGCGAACAGGCTCGCCGCACGCCACAAAACTGTGTACAAAGTGTGTACTTTACACTTGCGATACGGGCACAACAAAGCGTTGCAATTTACGCAAAAACAAACTCTGTTGGAATAAATTAAGGTTAGTTTTTGTGTCGGCAAAGTTGTAAGGTAAAGCATTGTTGCTTGCAAATCGCGGGAACGTGAGGTTGTAATTTTAGAAGAAACTCCATGAATTACTCATGTTTATTTTCGCGTTTCAAAAGTATTTCGTGCCGACAACGAGAAGCAAATCATTAAATTAATTTGCTTTGACTTTTCTTAAATTATTACTCGCTTTGAATTAAAGTAATGCGGTAACATTTTCATTTTGATAATGTTGGGTAAAAGGTCACTTTCAAATCGAATGTTTGCATGTCAGTTTATGTTGATGCGATGTCTTTTAATTTTTGTAATAGTTTAATTAAATTTAAAGTAACATTAGGGTATTTTTTTAGTTACTGCGTCAAAAATTACCTTGGGTTGCAGCTTGGTGCATGATCATTTCGAATGGCGCATAATTATTTTAATCAGTTTAATTTACAATGCGAAATAAAAACCCTATTATACCAACAAGACTTTATTGTAAACAACTTGTATGTAACAAAATTAGATTTTATTTACGTGTAGGTACTTAAAAACATAACGGCACAATTATTTTAGTGAGACCGCAGGGTACCTGTTTGATTTCATAAAAAAAACTCCTCCTGTTTAGCCTCCCATATCCTGATAAACATATAACTCCTGTTTGTATACATAACTTCCATAGCAGAAACTATGTATTTACTAAAGTATTCTGTAGGAAGAAATGCGGTCGCAGATTTTCTGAGCAACTTTTTTCAACTTCGTCGCTTCGTAAGAGTACTTCTGCTAAGGCGTTTATGTAGTAGAATAGAATTGTGATAGAGTCGACTTTGTGAGATATAAGAAATGGTGACGATAGTCGTCTGTCGTTATAACATAGTTTACATATTTTTTCGTGATTTTAAAATATATTAATTTTGTTTTTTCCATTATTGGATGCCGCACCAAAAGGTCAGGCCACATTTTTTTCAATCTTCAAGAACGTTTATTGCTGGCATAAAATATGAAAGAATTATAAAAATGGGTCGTTATGTATTCAAAATAATACTGAAAATCGTTAATTTTTCAGGAATATTCTAAACTCTGATCAGTTCAGAAATACAATAGTGAAATGTCCCTATAATATTGAATTGAATTAAGCAAATAGTGCAAAATCCCTACCTATATAATGTAACAGTAGTAAAGATCAAATTAAATGAAAATATTATTTCGCAGACAAAACCGTGGGACCAGCTAATACTAAACAAAATATTCCATCACAACCAAAACAACATATGCGTATATCTATCCGTACATATATGCTCCAATCTTTATGGTATATTGTACCTACAAGGAGTTTCATAAGTACAGGCTGAGTTTTCACAAGTACCAATAACGATGAGACGTGAATATTTTCGTTTATAGCCCGTACGATTTTATTAAAGCTTTTTTTGTAGACACACCTTATAAAATTTTATAGTCACGGAGCTGGGCTCATATATTTTTATATTGATGTTTGCATATGTTATGATTTTTATCTTCTGTTGTGTATGTATCACTGTTTCACTGGTGAGAACATGGATAGGCATTATTATTTTATCAGTCATTTGTGCCCCATTGTCGGTAAAGGCCTCCCTTCCATCCTTCCTCTTATGCTCCCAAGCTGTTATTCGCCAATTCTCGTAAAAAGAGTCGAGTTCGTAACGCCATCTTCTTTTCCGTCAAGGTATGGAATATCGATGAATGTTTGGTTTTGTTTGTCAACATAAACAAGCCATAAAACTCTTTCTAAAACACACTTAAATAAATTCACGCCTTTTTCCAAGAAAACAGGAAGAAACTGCGAATACTTCCCTTTGCTGTAACTAAGTTCACACATCTGGTCTTACGAGTTTATGTATGTCGGAGAAGCACGTCGAATGGTTGTTATCGTTGTTCGTTTTTATTCATTCTAATTTAATGATTGTAAAGTAATGACATCAATGTCTTTTTGGCACAATCAGTTCAATGTTTGGCGGTACGGTTGGCGCAGTGGCTAAGCGATTGGACTGCTGCGCTGCGTGTCGCGGGTTCGATCCCCGCACGGAACAAATATTTGTATGGCCTACAAATAGTTACCACGATACAGGAGAAATTCCTAGAGTGGGGCAACGTTTAAAAAAAAAATGTATGAAACTTTTAATTCCAATAAATATTGTATAATGCAAAGACTACCTGATAGCCTAGTGGTGTGTCCGTCGGATTGAAGGTTCAAACCGTGTATAATTATCACTTGTTTCAGTTAAAGAAATCATCGTGAGGAAACCAACATGCACGAGAGATATTTGTCGACGGCATATAAAGTCAAGTTAGAGGCCCATTGGCGGCATTAAAATTCTGACACCAGGTTAGGTACTGCTAACCACACGATGTTAAAGACTTCGCAACATTGAAGAATGCGCTAGCTTTGTCAGAATCTAGATTTATTTTACGAAGCACAAAAAAAGACAAACAAAATCCTTCAAAAGTACACGAAAAGTTACGTAATTTAGTCTACAATTACACAATAGCATGCACTTCAATGAAAATGAATTTTTAAAAACTCTTTCCTTTCAACATCACGAATTTTTATTTACTTCAAAAGTTTCTCCCCTAACTTTGTCAAATGAAATTCAAGAAAGGCAACCGAACTCCGTGACTTTGCATTCTTTCCCGTAATTCGAGCTCCGATGATTATAATCTTGTGTTCACAAAAGAAATCAGGCTAACAAGGACAAAATACCGTGACTCAGGCTATAATTTATTTACATAAATTATGGTGAAAATTGTGATAAAATAATATTTAGTCAGCGTTCACGCTTTTTAATGAGATGATAATATTTAATAAAGATTGTAACGAGATCTTGCTGACGTGAAAAAAGGAAGCTAAAGTTAAAATAAAATATTTCGGTAACATACGACAGTATTGATAGGAAAACAAGGGAACCCAAACAATAAAACATTTTAAAAGTAATTAGTAAAAAAAAAAGTAAAGTAATTAGTATATTTTTTTACAATATGAGCTTATTTTAGTCATCCTCGACAACCATCAATATGATACCCATGACGAAAAAACTAAAAAACTTAACGGTAACATTATGCTATAAGTAACAAATGAGACAAACGACAGACCTGTCCATGTTGCTACGTACTGGCCGGACAAAATCTGAGTCATCGATTTGAGAAAAAGAAGAACTACTAAGCAACAAAACCTAGCAAATGAGGTACTGGTCCCACCGGGCTCTTTGTCATTAAAAGGCAGAGACACTTACACTTAATTGCTGACTTGCCAACAAACGATTTGTTTCTAGTTGTTAGTCGTGCCTCGGCAAAGCGCGTTAATCTGTTGGTCCCGGCTGCTTTATAAATCTTTGGCAGTTGTTATAGGTAGTCAGTGACCTGAAAGTCTCTGACAACCAGTCTTACCAAAGGGTATCGTATTACCCAATATTAACTAAGTGGTGGAGGACAGATAGGCAGTCGCTCCATGTAAAATACTGGTATTCAGCAGCACCCGGTTAGACTGGAAGCCGACCCCAACATATTTGGGAAAAGGCTAGGCAAATGACGAGTCCTACTCGCTTATCGCTCGCAGAAGAACCCTACTTACTGTCTTACTTGCACAAGTGTTGCAAGTTACTCGCCCAAGTGCTGTCAAGGAGCCCGGTTTTAAATTGCAGCCGCCTTATTTATCTTGCGATCCGGAAGTTTTAGTTGGTAACAGACTAACAGCTCAACTCGGGTATCGCGCGATACAAGACGCTTACTCATTGTTCACTTCGGGAAGTTTTGTGGCATCGTTATTCTCAGATATTTGTAGCAATTTTTCACTTCCGAAGATGTTTCTATTATCAATATCTATGTCTATTAATCTGATGTATAGCTACGTTCTGGTCTAAGTTAACCACAGCCCTGAAACATAAAGGGCTAAGAAGGAATAAGGGTGGGTTTAGTCAGTACAAGTCTGGCTCTTCCTTCCTTTCCGCCAAGAGTAGGAGAGGTAGAAAAAAAGTTTATATCAGAAGTCATAGACAATAATTATTGGTATTGTGTCGTTATTTCAATATACACTCGAGAGCAATGAATCCGGGTCACTTAAAGAATGTTAAAAATCTCGGAAACTAAAAATGATAGGTTAATGCAATAAATTGTATTTAATAGACAATGTAATACTCCTTAAATGATGGTATTAAAACTACTTAGTTATTGTAAAGTTATATCATAAAAAAATCAAATTTGAAAAAGGTCCACTTTCGAAGATGGAACTACGTAATTACAGCATTTGGTTTTGCTTTTGTTTGTAATCTGTCATTTATGTGGGTACATAAACCATGTTGATAGTGCTCTATATT
Organism: Diarsia dahlii; assembly: GCA_949775195.1. Classification (NCBI taxonomy): domain Eukaryota; kingdom Metazoa; phylum Arthropoda; class Insecta; order Lepidoptera; family Noctuidae; genus Diarsia; species Diarsia dahlii. The sequence goes on from OX459198.1 coordinate 3,007,696, forward strand.
CATTATTCAAGCTGAAATTATGTCGCTTACGCCTGAAGAATGCACCAGAATACTTACAATGCTGGAAACCGGCCGGAGTCAGCGCGATACAGCCAGGACTGTCGGTGTGTCGCTGTCAACAGTACAAAGAGTTCTCCGACGTTACGAAGAAACTGGTTCTAACCTACGCAGACCAGGAACGGGCAGAACCAGGTGTACCACAGCACGAGAAGACCGATACTTGGTGAACACCATGCTTCGAAATCGCTTTCTCACAGGAACTGAACTCACAAATCAGTTTCGACGCCTCGGAGGAAGTAACCCAAGTGCATGGACAGTAAGACGTCGGCTTGCTGAATCTAACTTAAAACCCCTTAGACCTGCAAACGGCCCTAAACTGGAGCGTGGGCATCGTATTTCAAGACTAAGATATGCCCAGAGCCACGTAAATTGGAGTATTGAAGATTGGTCAAAAGTTATGTTTTCCGACGAATCAAAATTTATGCTCTACAAGCACGATGGAAGACACAGAGTGTATCGAAGACCAGGGGAAAGATTCAAGCAAGCATGCATCGAAGAAAAAGTAGCCTACGGTGGTGGGTCTGTACTTGTGTGGGCCAGAATTTCTTCTGAAAGTCGCACAGAGCTGGTGATCATAGAAAACGGCTCTTTAACTAGCGAAAGATATGTGGAAGAAATCCTCAATGATCACGTTGGTCCATTTATGGTCAATTTAGGTGAGGATGCTATATTTATGCATGACAATGCCCGACCTCATACAGGTAGGATTGTGAATGACTACCTTCAAGAGATGAACATTACTCGTATGGAGTGGCCAGCGCGCAGCCCGGATATCAACCCGATCGAGCATGCTTGGGACGAGCTAGGCAGATGCGTAAAACAACGAAACCCTCCCCCAATCACGCTTCGTGAGCTCAAAATTGCTCTCACAGAGGAATGGGAGAATATTCCCCAAAATCGTATAAGGAACTTGGTGTACAGCATGCCAAACCGCGTAAACGCAGTAATGGAAGCACGAGGAGGCAATACGAAGTATTAAAATTCAAGAAAATCGTAACAAAGTTCAAAAATTTCATGTTTCCTATTTTTGTTTTAAGGAGAGATCAGCAGTTTTTTTCTTTATGTAATTTTGTGTTAATAAAATGTATGGTGACTCATATTTTTTTTACTTTCATTTAAGGAGTATTACATTGTCTATTAAATACAATTTATTGCATTAACCTATCATTTTTAGTTTCCGAGATTTTTAACATTCTTTAAGTGACCGGGATTCATTGCTCTCGAGTGTATATAAAAAGATACCACAAACCGGATATTGTTGAAGCAAATGTATCAGCCAAAAATGCGACTTTCGCAGTTTAGATGCTTCCTTCGAAATGTGGTTTTATGCATACGTTACGTCTGACCGTAACAACGAAGTGTCTTTGTGAAATAAGAAAAATATATCGCGATTTTATGAGCTCGTAAATAAAGGGGTTGATCATAAAGTTAAACTGTAAACCTTTTTTATAAGATTGATGTTGTAAAACTCCGGATTAGATTTCTTTTCTTGTAAATCACTGATGTAGTACATTTTAATGGTTTTTTTTTGTTTACTGGCCTATTTCACGATGTCCGAATAGCCATTTCTATGCGGATAACTTAAAAAATGGAAAATAATAACGAGAACTGAATCGTAGTTAGTGGAACAGGCTATTAATTTTTTGTATTAGAATTTCATTTTATTGAATGTTTTCTTTCTTCATTAGACAAACTAACTGCTGCATGCTGTCATCATCATCATCTAGCCTAGGCTTTTCCTAATTATGTTAGGGTCAGCTCCCAATCTAGCCGGAAGCAGATGAATACCAATATTTTTACTGTCTATACTGGATTGTTGAGACCACCGACCACAGACCAACGAGGCAGTCGTCGATTTACATCAATTTAATTTAAAAACTTGTTTAGTCTTTATCCTTTGCATAAAGTTTGTCAACTATTCATTATGCTGGCATACAAGGAAAGCAAACACTAGCATAAACTTCTGTCACACCAATATAGTTATCATCTTCCTGCACTTGCCCCATTTCACTTGAGGTCGGCGCAACACGTTTTTTTCTTACATTCTCCTCTGACAGACGTCACAGCATCATTGAATACTCCTTTTTCTTTCTTATCAATCTTCACGTTTAAAGCCAAAGTTAAATCTAATCTTTGTTTAAAAGCTTACTATCCTATTAACGACTACTTAGATGATAAGAATAGTTGGTCGCTGAGTTGAACACAAGACAATATTTGTTATTTATGTTCTTTCTCCGAAATTAGTTTACTGTTATGTTATGTATTTATTATTTTATATTTACATTGTTTATTGTCATATACTTTTGTTTATTACTGATTGTGTCTTTAGTAAATCTTAAATTTTACTGACACCTTGCTATTGTATCGAGTCTGGTTCTTCTAACCAACCTAACAGACAGATGTGTGCTGGGGAGTTTGTTCCGCCACTTTTTCTTTCCAGCTAAACACTAGGAAGTGTCGATGGGTGGGCGTTTTTGGGGGACTGTCTTATAAAAATGTAAATAATTATAGTGAAACCTGGTTAAATGTGTCTCAGATATCCAAATCTGTCTCATGGGACCCCAGTATGAGTTCCAGTTATAGAGATTTCTCACTTATCCAGGTCCCAGTTTATTTATTCAAGTAAATTTTGACCTTCGAAAAGTGCTGATTATCAGCCTAGTTTGAATAAATGAATTTTTGACACAATCCATCCATCTTTCATCCTAGTATGGGCCAGTCTCTTACAAAGGAACATATATTTTGCACCTTGTCAATATGTTAGTCTAACAATTGTATTTGTTATTATATAACTATGTATGTAAACCTTTGTGATGAGAGAAATTAAGATAATTGTATGTAAAAATATGATATTACTAGCTGATACCCGCGACTTCGTTCACGTGGAAATTTTGATGTGTGACTGTCTCGTTGATCGAGTGGTCTCAAGTGCAACTACTGAGGATGAGGTCCGAGGTTTGATTGCAAAGTGTTTTCGCAGTAGAGGCCACGGAGCGTGGTTTTCGTGCCAGGTCGATGGCAATATTATATCTATAGCGCTTGAACATTACTGGCAAAATGTGGGTTTACGATTAGGTACACCACTGCCTAACTCTTTCGGGATCTTCTGTTGGCACTGGATGGGAAAACTCTTCGGAAAGTGGAATTTTCGCATCTACATCTAATTCCAGGCGACTCTCTCCTGTTTAAAGCAGTTTATTTGCAAAGACATCTGTTCCATGGCCAATCGCAGATTTTTGGTGATGTTGCAAGTTGGGGTAAGATTCGACGGCAATTTGTAAACGGAAAGTGCAATCTGGCCATTGTTAAGCAAAGTTGCGGCAATGCCCAAGGCAGCCACAGCCGATAAGACGGCACGGTTGGCGCAGTGCCTCGGCGTTTGACTGTGGCGCTGCATGTCCTGTATTCGATTTCCACACTGAACAAATATATTTACGTCGCGGGTCTTATCTAATTTTAATTAGGTTTTTATTTTAAAGTTTGTACAGCTGTTTTTCTTACTGTGTACCTGTCAATTTGTATTTGTTGACTATTCACGACAAATATTAACACCGCAATTCTGAAAATGGTGTCAAATGAACAATGCCATCTGTCGAAGACGAAGTTAAACTGCCAAAATTTAATGCATGGGAAGCAAACACACACTATAGGGTTTAGGCTATGTAGTTTCCTGCATGAATGGTGCGCGAAGGCACTACACTGGGGGATAACTCCGCTGCCACCGTATATTGCCGCATGGCGGACAGACCCCACTGGTGTGATTTCATGGCGACATGGAGAGAGCGACTGTCGCAACCCCGTGCAGGGCACAGTGGTGGTAAGTCTCCTCTTTGAGGAGTGGCTTGAGAGGCGCCACGGCGCCCTCACCTTTCGTCTGGCGCAGGTCCTCACCGGACACGGTTGTTTCGGGATTCGGGAGGCACCTGCACCGAATCAGGCGGAAGGAAACGCCCAAATGCTACTATTGCAAGGATCAGCCGGAGGACACGGTGGAGCACACCGTGGAGGTCTGCCTTGCTTGGGCGGAGCCCCACTTAGTTTGAGCCCCGTCGTGTTCTCTTAGCGACGATCGGCGGCGGCGACCTCTCGCGTCCGGCCCTGGTTCAAGCCATGTTGCGGGGCGAGAGGGAATGGGACGCCGTCGCCTCCTTCGGCGAAGCAGTGATGCTAGCGAAGGAGGTGGCGTGGTGAGAGAGAGAACCTCTCGTCCCAGCCGCAATAGGAGACGCTCTGGGCGTCGGGGGTCACGTGATGGCTTCCGGCCACCGTAGGTGTGGACGGTAAGTAGTGGGCTAGCTCGCCGTCCGCCCGTCGTAAGACGACGACAGGCCGTGTCGACGGCGCGTTCGGTTCCACGCGCGCCTCAAAGAGATGTCAGCAATATGGTTGAGGCCCGCAAGGGCCGCCGCTTGTCGGGGCTACGGGTTGTTCGAAAGAAATATCGCGGCCACAGCACAAAAGGCAAAAAAGGAACATGGGTGGTTTTTAGTCAGTAGAAGTCTAACATTCCCTACCGCTCTGCCCAGAGCGGGAGGAGTCAAATGATGATTTCCCACCCTCCAAAAAAAAACCCCATGTAGATTTTCAAAGCAGCGTCATTTAAACTAATCAAGGGTACATTTTGCTATCGTAACCGTTTGAAAAATACGATTTAAAAGTTATCTTGTGAACACACTTATTAATTAGTACCGTTTTGATGCAATAGATGTCGTTGCATGTATGTTTCTAAATGATGATAAGTTTTCTTAAATACCTTAAATTCGTATATCTTTTGATAGAGAGCACCAATTCCAATGAAACAAAAACTAAAACCCTAATCTTATTAGTTTTAAAATGTACACGTGATAATACTATAATAAACTATACACCCAAGACACACAGACACAACAAAAGAAAACATTATTTTTTCTAAATACTTATGTACAATAAACAGAAACTCTACGTCTACAGATTTTTAATATTGTATTTACAATTAAAAGTAGATTATATAAATTTACTCTGAATTGATTTGAAAATCATATAGCATCGAAATGTAAACAAATACGTGGAACTTACAAAAAGTGAAAACCGATTGGGGATCGAACTCGCGAACACGTTTCAACATTTTTGGAAATCTTATAAAAAATCACAAAAAGTTAATACTGACTGTGATTTGAACTTGCGTACCTTTGTATAAAGGTAAGTCTCTGTACCGTTAGGCTACGTACACCAGTGACAAACAGTTTGAAATAGACCTTCTGTTTTAATATAGTATGACAGTTGACAGTTCGATTGTGTACGATACCGGAAATTTGAAATGACGTAAGGGACTTCAGCTTTCTCTTGGATTTGCAACGCTCGCACCAGGTGCTTAAAGTGAAAAATTGCACAGCACGCTCGATGTCCCTTGCGTTATTTCGTATTTCCAGTATCAAGCTCTAAAACAGTTGAGGATTATGGATAATGCAATACTGCTCACACCCTTAAGTTATTATGGGGATAATTTATAGCCCATGTGTTATTCCAGACTATAATCTACCTCTGTGCCAAATTTCATCCAGATCCGATCAGCCGTTCTCGCGTGAAAGAGCAACAAACATCCATACATCCATCCATCCATCCATCCATCCTCACAAACTTTCGCATTTATAATATTAGTAGGATAAGTAGGATATTATCCATCACTTTTTTAGTCAGATTGTTTCATCCCTCCTCATTACATGTCAATACCATAATGACCTTTCAATTTTGCTTTAGCAGACGCCAATTTCAAACTTCCTCTAATACAGTAGTATCCACCTAAATCCGTATACTATCACGAGGCAAGTCTACCTGTGTCAGCAATTAGGCACGGGCTTCGGGAGCCTAGTATCGATTTTTCATTAACTGTTTCGCGCGCGCTCCAAACGAGATAAAATATATTAGACTTATGTAGGTCGTATCCGAGCTAATAAATATTATATGGATTTCTGTTTTTTTATTATGATTTGGAGAATTAATGGCTTTGAGTACTGTGTGGTGGATATAAATATCGAGTGTTGTTATGCCAGTTTTTTTTTGAAGAGGTAACTTTTCTACTTTTTAACATAATATTCTTTTGTACTTTATTTGCTGTGGTAAAAAAAAAACATATTTGCGAAAAAACTATTGTACTGCGACTGTGTGAAAATGAATATGAACCAATATTTTTTTGTGAAATGAGCTCCGCAGCAGAATTTTAGTATATTCGTGGTTATACCACGGTGCTTGGCAATAGGCTTACTCCTTATTATAAATCAATGAGACATAAACTAACTGACTATATGAACAAACTGACTAGCAATAAACTGGCAGAAAGTGGATGGTATATAATCCTCTGCTTACCCTACCAAGACATACAAGCGCAATATTATATTGCCTTTGGTTTGTTTATCTTCATCCCCAACGTTTCAAACACAAGCAACAAGTAAGTACATAATCTTTACCCCTTATTAGGTCATGTATACACAACAAGTGGATCACACGCTGTTTACGAAATAAACGCTAGAGCACACTGCTTATTATTCAGCGGCACGTTTTTCAATTGAGCAGAAGCACGAGTGTGTGTCAACAGCCTAAGAACGATACCACTTTACTATGTATTGCAACTTAGTGTACATTGGCTTATTGGGTTATAATATTCTAGCTTTTGCAAAAATGATGCTTTTGTGAAAATTACGATTTACCATACAAACTTTCATCCCCTATTTAACTCCCTTAAGGGTTGAATTTTGAAAAATCCTTCCTTATTCTTTGTCTACATTATAAAGGGAACTTCTGTGCACAATTTCAGCTTTCTATGTCCAAGGGTTTGGGCTGGGCGTTGATGAGTCAGTCAGTCAGTCAGGACTTCTCTTTTTAACCGACTTCGAAAAAGGAGGAGGTTATATGTTCGTGTATATGTATTTTTTTTTTTTTTTTGTATGTTACCTGATTTCTCCCCCATTTGTGGACCGATTCTCAAAATTCTTTTTTTATTTGAAATATAACAGCTGCTGTGACTGTGCAACGCTATCCCGAGTGACCACTGTGAAGTATTTAGGAGTAACGCTAGATGACCAACTTGCCTGGACTATGCATATATCGCTGACTATGGCTAGAATGAGAAAACTTGTAAATATATTCAAAAACTTGCGGACAGTGGCAAATGATATTATACTTGTACAAACCTACAGAGCTTTGTGCGAATGCATTATTAGATATTGCATTTGTGCTTGGGGGGGTGCGGCAAAAACACACATGATTGGAATCGAGCGAGCACAGCGCATGGTACTTAAAGTACTTTTATACCTACCGTATCGACATCCCACATCTTCAGTGTATGAACTAGCAGGAGTCTTATCTGTGAGGAAAATATTTATATACGAAATACTACGAAGATACCACAGACGAGTCGTTCCTAACCTACCCATATCACGAAAGCGCGTAGAGTACTACCCTATACCTCATACGAAGACAACATTTGCTAGAAGACACTACTGTTATCTAGCTCCTAATACTTACAATAAATGTAATAAAGTCCTGAAAGTGAGTAAGTTGAATAATAACAAATTTAAAACAGAAATATATAATTGGCTTAACACTTTAGACTATACTGATGTACAAAATATTTTGAAAACATAATCTATTCTAAATTTACAATCATACAAACACACAGCCTCACACACACACATACACACCACATAAATGCACACATGCACGCACACAAAAACACATACACAAACACACACACCACTCACACACATGGCAGCACGCTAGTTACTAAACTTATTGCTTTTTTTTTTTTTTAGTTTCCACTATTATTATTAAGTTTTTTTCTGACTCTTTTAAAAAAAAAAAAAAATCTGTCAGACATAAGGTATTGTCACTTTAATAGGGGGAAGACACTAACACCTGCAACACAGTTTTTACTAGCGCAGGTGTTAGGGAATTCAATATTGTAATTGTAATTTATGTCAATAAAGAAATATTATTATATTATATTATTATATCTATATAGGTACTTATTACAACTAAAAATGAAAAAAATAAAAAAAACTTTTTTGCAAAAAAAACAACCGACTTCAAAAACACCAAAAAGAGAAAAATAAACTTAAGAAGAAAAATCTGCTTCTGAAGTCGGTGGCAAAAACATGAAGTTAAACAAACAAATGTCACCGACTTCAGAAGCAGATTTTTCTTCTTAAGTTTATTTTTCTCTTTTTGGTGTTTTTGAAGTCGGTTGTTTTTTTTGCAAAAAAGTTTTTTTATTTATATAGAAGATGGATGTTTCAAACGGGATCGCAGCTAAATTATCATGATTTGCCTAGTTTTTCTCAACGATACTGAACTCGGCTTCCAGTCTAACGGGATGAAGCTGAATACCAGTATTTTACATGGAACAGCCTATCTCACCTCAGTACTATACACCTTGGTCAGACTAGTTGTCAGACTTTTGGACTACTGACTACTTGTCAAAGATTTATATGACAGCCGCTAGCCGGTACGAACGGCATCACGTGCTTTCTGGACACATAGGATTGCTATAAGTTTTTCAGAAACATATAAGTCTGATGAGATTGGATGAGATGACAAGTAATAGACAAGGATGGAAAAGAAAATATGCTGCGTAGACCGTAGACCTAAATTAAAATTTGATAAGCCTGAAAAACACATGCTACTAGAAAAGCATGCTTGTTTGCTACTGTGTGCACATTTGCTCTAAAGCACAGACCTCAAAAGCATACTTTTTACGATCATACTTCTGTTTAACACATCTGAGTGACATTATCTTAAGCCGCGACCCCACAAGAGCCACACGGTCGTGCCTCGTGATTCTGGACGTGAGCGAGGCCTGAGCCGCGCGGCCTAACAGGAACGTTTGGCCGCATGCCATGTCCATTTGGGCCGCGAGGCTCCGTGAGGCCGAGACGCGCGCCTAACAGGAACGTTTTGGGTAACTTTAGTGGGGACGCGGCTTTACAGTCTGTTATTGGAGACACTGACAGAAAACAGCAAAAAGGTGACAGCACGATAAAAACCATATAAAGTAGTAAAACCAAAGAATTTCAAAAAAGAGGTTTTATGCGTCGTGCTAGTTGGCACGAAAAATAGACCGGCTTGCGATTAGGTAGCATGCCTTGAAACAAGCATGCTCTTTTCGTATACACGTGCTACTTGAATGCTACTAAGTGACAGCTGCTCGAAACTAGCATGATTTCGTGCTACTACGTAGCATGTGTATTTCAGCCTATAAGGGCAGGAGAATGAGAATGATGAAGCCAGAGAAAATAATTATGTGAGATTTTCCTTGTCATCGTTATTGTTGATAACCACCATAATTATAATGTTTAGATACGGATGACATGTTTATAGTCTTTTTTAAATTGTGACAAGTCAGTCACACTGTTCCCAAACCACTGCACCTCCTGAAAGTCGGAACCAACAGTCGCGACAAACAGAAAAGTGCCGAGACAGTGAAGCTCAACGAAATTATGACTGTATTTCGTTACTCCGAAGTTCGAAATACCGAAGTACGGTATACAGAAAGTTTGTGAGTCCGAATTAAACAATTTTACTGTCATGGATCCCACAACGAAATTAATCAGAAAATAATAGTGGAGGAGTAGGAAAAACATAATTAACACATTTTTTTTTACTTCGACCAAATTAAGCTTTGGTATTCGACTTTACACAACGCAACGCAGCTACAATTTCCCTTCGACGTGTATCCCTGAAAGCCCACAAACTACAAACACAGTTTGTTAAAAACTCATGAGGCAGATAGTTTAGTCGCTTCCATATCCATTACCCTGCGGTGCGGGCCCTAATAGAATAATGCACGGTCTAACCACGCAATGTAAAACAAACAAATTTTGTTGCTAGTGCACCCTTAACTTTGTTAAGGCATTTCCTTTCTGGTATCGAGACCGCAAATGTATGGTAACAATTTGCCACCATAAAACCACATTTCTGTCTTTGTTGTAAGAGTGGTTTTTGGTAGATCAAGTTTTTTACTGTCGTGTGTATGGTAGGTTTTTAAAAGCCTGTGTACATTGGAATAGGATACAAGGTTGTTAGAGCTATCTTTGTGGGGGCACAGGGCTTTCGGTAGTTGAAAGTGGCAGCGGAAAGGGTCTACAGAATTATTTTACCCTTTCAAAATCGCTAACCACTAGGCCAGCCTGAAATCCTTAAGATTTATTCCTTTTCTGCTGCATGGTTATTTGTGTATACCAGTTTTTTCTTCCAAAAGTGTTATTAAAAATCAGGAGTACGTAATTTTAATACCACAAACCGGATGCGTCCAGACGTTGTTCTATAAGAACTTACCTACAAATTGTCACACCCTATGATACCCTCAATAGAGTGATTTTTACGCGGTGTAGCCTGTTGTCAGTCAGTTTTATTTTAAGTTACTCGTTTTTAAGTAGAGATGAAAACAATGTTGTCTGGTAGATTCTGCGAGTACCACACGCACAGAACAAATAAATGGAAATACCAAGGTCCTGTCTTTTTATTTCCATTTTGACAAACACAAAAACTTATAACAAAATAACAAATAAGCACCAAAAGGCGAGTTCTTTACCAACAATCGTTGAATAATCCCGACTATGTACAGTCAGCATCGCCAATATGCATACACTTAGCAACCTTTAGAAGCAGTTTTCTATTTATGTATAGTTTTCATTTTCATGTTACGTAACGAAACAAATAGTTTGGAACCGATATAATCAAAGAGACCAACCCGCACTAGGCCCGCGTGGTGGATTATGTAGCCCATCTTTCTCCTAGAGAGGAGGCTTGAGTCCCTGCAGTGGGAACATTATAGGCTGATGATGATAACCATACTGCCGTCGTAAGAAAAAGGGGCACAACTAACATTTTGAAAAAAAAATGAGTTATATACATATTTAGAATCAGAAAAAAAGGCGCATCTGCTCAATTTTTCGTAGAATTTTATCTTCAAGGAATTCGGAGATGCAGCAGACTCAAAAGGCACAAATGACACTAATTTTCATGTGTTATAGAATGAACAGGCACATTTATTTACCATTATATTGAAAAGGCACAAATACGTAGATGTGACTATTACTTCATACAGATTTTAACTAAAAACTACATTGAAAAGGCACACTTAACCATAAAGAACCAACTGTAGAGTAGGTAATATCTCAAAGTTCTAATCGTTAATTTACGAGAAAAGATTGAACTTTGCCAAATGTATACATATTTGTGCTCGTGACTGTATGTGTTACACGAAAAGGAATTATGTAAATAAACTCGAATACAGTCACCAACTGAACACCGTTAGCACTTTATGACAAAGTCTGTTTTGAATGCGAATGTACACTGTACAGAGAAAAAAGTACAGTCGGCTAATGTGATTTGCATTTGCGAGTGATTTCATTTTAGCGAGTGGTACTTCCTTTTTTGCTGTTGGTATTATGAAATGTTTTTGTCATTGTATATCACTAATACGGATTAGTGGTCTCTTTTGGGTTCTAAAGTTGACAATCAGATGGTTTACTTAGTGAAAAATGGTTTTACTTATCAAAATGCCTGGAAAGTTGTATTAAAAAAGAAATTACGACTATTTAAAAAAAAAAAAACTGGCCAAGTGCAAGTCGGACTTGCACATGAAGGGTTCCGTACCATGACTTCTTATAGGTTTTCCTGTAACCTATACGTGTTGAACTAATTTCTGTATTTTTTTCAGAATTTTAGGCTCAGCAGTTTCGGATATAAGGGGGGGGGGGGCAGACAGACAGACACACGAGTGATCCTATAAGGGTTCCGTTTCTTCCTTTTGAGCTATGGAACCCTAAAAACGAGCAATACTAATATGATTGTATACAAGCGTAAATTTCTCGTAAAATAACTATTGCAACTTTGAGATAATTATGACCTAATTTGTGATAGTAATTATGGGTTCCAAAATATTAGTTTTGTTTCGTAGGTAACATGAAAATTTAACCAATACAGTAGGCAAAAATTATTTCTAAACATTGATAAGTGTAAACATACTGGTGCTCATGATTGTACAGTCACCTTCAAAAATGCATGGACAGTTCTGAACTCTATTCACAAGTAATAAGGACTAAAAGTATCCATGCAATTTTGCAGGTGACTGTACCTATCATCATCAAAATCAAAATATTTATTTCAAGTAGGCCAGTAACAGGCACTTTTGAATAGTCGAATTAAACTAACTGCGTCACTCAGAGATATCCAATGATTACTCAAGCCGCCACCCAGCAAAGGCCTGACATACTTTTGTATGACAAAACTGCCAAAACCTTTACCAAGCGACGTCCCAAGCAACCACTGAAGCTCTCCGAGTGCGGCAGTAAACTACTGAAGCTAAATAAACTAAGCTACAGTCCTAGTCACAAGGCATAATAACTCGTGATTGTACTGTAGTTGCCCATTCCAAAGCGTTGGTCCCATGAGAAGAATGGCAAGAAACTTCATGGACACTCTTTTAAAATCGTTTAGGTTTATATGTTCAAGGTACAGACATAATCTTGGTATAATACACACATGAAGACTATGGAGATTACTGTCTGAGATAGTCATTATCAATCTCTTGTCCTTATCCCAATTCATTTGTGGTCGGCGCAGCATGTCTTCCTCATCCAGACTTCTCTGTTTCTCGTCATCTCATGAGACACCTATAATTGATTATAATTATACTTATAATTTATGAAAATCCACTATGTCTCGTAAATATTAACTAGGTATGATTTGTATTTTCGACGGCACGTTTGGCGCAGTGGCTCAAGCAATGGACTGCTGCGCTGCGTGTCGCGGGTTCGATCCCCTCACGGAACAAATATTTGTAAGACCTACAGGTAGTTCCGGGTCTGGGTATTTGTGTATGTGAGTTTAAATGTTTGTGAACGCACCCACGATACAGGAGAAATTCCTAGTGTGGGGCAAAGTTAAAAAAAAAAAACAAATTGAAACAAAAGATAAAGTAGTATATACTTCTGTATACAAACTCTTTTAAAAGATATTGTGGTCTACCCTTTGTTTTGATCTCACAGAACTGCGTTTTCATGTAAACGTGGCATACATATTGGATTCAATGAATATATTCGTAAACATTGTATCCAAAATGGATGACTGGGTTACAGTTTGAATAAAAATGGTCTGAACATAGAAAAAAATAACTAAACATGAAACAAAAAACTATGATGCGAAGTTCAATATTGACCAGACTAAAATGAGACTTCAGAATATGAATACTGAAATGTTTGGTTGAATGATTATTACACAAAAATATGTAGAATATGGACCTTTGAAAAACACAACCCTGAGCATGACTCAATCGCCATTTTATTACCCATTCGAGTTTATAACATAGCGTGTAATCCCTGGGAGTCTATTTTCCTATTTATTGTATCTGATTAATTCAAGTGATGTAATTTTAGAAACTATCACTCTGAAATATTTGGAAGTAGGACACACTTATATGTCAGCGGATGAATTTCATCACCAGGTCGAGTTGTCACTCAAAAAGAAGAAAAGAATATATGACTTCGAAGACTTCCATCAAGCGGTTTCTGATACTCATCGTAAAATCACAGTAAAGAAAATGATCGTCGGCGACTTTTGTAGATTTGAAGATTGCTCTTCTTCCTACAAACTTCAAAATATGATACCAAGAGTCTATCTGAGTAACATGTGCGAAGTCACTTTTCGAAGGGGAATTAATACAATAGCATTCAGAACTGATTTTAATGGCATAGAAAAAGAACTGGACTTCCTGAGAGTGAAAAATATTAAAATTGGCATTCCAAGACCAGTAATAAAAACTCAATTCAGAGGAGGTAATGAAAAGCGAAAATCTGATATAATCAATCAGTTACTTTCTCTTATGCCAGAGAACCGAAGAGCGTTTTGGTGAAATTTGCCAGTGAATGATCATTCTGTCGATTTGATTAACGAATATGAGGAAGATGTTGACAAATAGGCACACAAGGCAACGACAGCTCCTTTTTTTTGGTAGCAGTGAAACTACATTTACTTGCTGTTTAGATTTTTTAAGGTAGACAATTTTTTTCCAAAAAAGTAATTTTTGTACTTATTTTTAAGATTTGTGATTGATAATAATTATTGTCTGTGATCTTACGTTAAAGTTAGATTTTAAGAGAATTTAGAGGCAGTTAAGACTGATGTTTAATTTTTTGATATTGATGTTATGTTTTTCTCGTTCATATTTTAGTCATATAATTATCTCTGTAAACTACTTATGAAAAATACTGAGATAAAAGGATTATTCAATAATTTTATAAACATTTTATCCAAGCCAAGGGTCATCTACATACTTTCTAATTCTTAAGAAAAAAGGCGGAAATACTTTTATGCGCCCATTTTTGTTAAAATTATATACTAGATTACATAGAAGAAAAGTACAGCCAAAAACGTTTGAAATTTAAAGGACGCATCTAGCCATTTACGTCTATTCAATTAAGTATGTAATATTTTTCTTCATTTTTTATGCTAAGATGAACCTGTTTTTTTATTATTTTTAATATAATAATTTAATAAATCCGTATTTTTATTTAACCAAGTTGAAGCCAATATAAGTGGGCATTATTTTCAGCATTTAGTATGTAAATATTTTAATTTACTCGAAGACAGCAAACGATTTCCCGTTTCATTCCTTAAAACATTTATTTGTCCGTTTTTTGTTTTTGTTAGAAACGTCTTTTTAACTATAATTTCAACTTGTATGTTTTTATTAAATGAAACTTTCACTCAAATAATATAACTTTTATTTTTTCTGTAATAAAGAAAACTTTTTCCTCATTTTTCCTCATTTTATTGGTCGATCGTCATTGTTAAACAATGACGATCGACCATAGACTAAATGAATGAGCGCGATAGAGTTTTAGCCACGTATAAAATGAGGAAAAAGTTTTCTTTATTACAGAAAAAATAAAAGTTATATTATTTGAGTGAAAGTTTCATTTAATAAAAACATACAAGTTGAAATTATCTATTTAAATTCAAAGCATGAAATGAAGCACTAAGTACATTAATTTATTTTTAATATTGAACACGATCTTTTTTGTATCGAAACTTTTTTATAAACGTAGCAACTCAACCAATAAAATTTAAAAAAAAACCTTATAACTCACTAGTGAATAATAATAATGAAAAAGTCACAGTTTGATTATAGGTGTCATTATGTGCCTAATTGCGGTGAAATTATAGCCACTTTATGAGCAAGTGTGTTGAAATAATAGTTTATGCGACTGTGCATAATGAAGGGCATTACAACACAAGTGTGGGTTTAAGAAACGAGCCGAAGGCGAGTTTCTTAATAGCTTCACACGAGTGTTGTAATGCCTAATTATGTATAGTTGCATACACTACTTTATCTACCCAAATATCATAAGGGCTCTATGATGGGTTCAGGAACCATAGGGAAATGACCAGCATTGTTACCAGTGTAATGCAATAAAAAATAAACAGGTTATTGTTGCATTCGTCGCTGCATTTACGATATCTGGCGGAGTGTTCATGTCAATTTCTGAGTCACTATCACTCATTTTCGACAGAAATAAAGAACTTATCAGAAAATTTTTCAAAAGCTAACGAACAAATGACAGCTCGAGATGGCGGCGTTTCGGATATCTGTCATTTTTTTAAAATCTTAAGCAAACGAACAAAGTCACTATTCTTGTGTCACTCGAGATCAAAATGTCGTGCGATTTATAATTAAAATCATACTGAATTGGGGTTTCGTATCGATAGGTATCTGTTTTAATGTAGATACTAGAATAGCACACTCACTTGAATTTGACACCTGTTCCAAATTTAAACTCATAACCTACTGTTTTCAGTAGGTTATGAGCTCATTACAGTTCTGTTAATTTCTGTTGGTTTGTAATGCTGGTCATTGCCTATGGTTTTTGAACGCATTATAGAGGGTTTATGATATTTGGGTAGATAAAAATATTTAATTCACAAAATAGACAAAACATAAAAAAACTGGCCAAGTGCAAGTCGGACATGAAGGGTTCCGTACCATAACTTTTTGTAGGTTTTCCTGTTATTTATAAGTGTGAACTAATTTCTGTATTTTTTGCAGAATTTTAGGCTTAGTAGTTTCGGAGATAAGGGCGGGAATGGTCGGACAGACAGACAGACACATGACAAAGGGTTCCGTTTTGTCCTTTACGGAACCCTAAAAAGACAAAAAAAAAGTATGTGTAACTTTACAAACCACAAACTTGCATAAAACTTAATACAAAATCATACTAAGACAAGACCATATACAAGTCTAAAACCATTACCAGCCTCCTTGAATCTGAAACGGTGCAATAACTTGGTCTCAGCACACGGACGGCAGGATTAATGACCGAACATTCAAGAACGCTCACTCACAACTAGTTACTGAACTAAGTTTACATAAATTAATTAATTCGCTGTCCGAAATCTTAGGTTATTTATGGGACAGCTATATGCAAGTTTAGCTGGGGTATGAAGAGGTCTAGGTATCCCGCTGGTCTAGGTTATCTATGTTAGAGGGTAGCGCTTGTGAGTCTAACTTTCTATAATGCTGACCTTTTCAGGTACTCTTGCTGCTAAGTGCGAAAGAAGTCTTGTCTGAAGATTTATTTTTCTGCCTGATCTGTATCAAATCTTCAGACAAGACTTCCTAAGTAAAAATCTACGTTAAGCCGTGGGTCCCGGCTGCTATTTGTGGATCATTGACATTCATGACAAGAAGTCAGTGGCCTGAAAGTCTGACAACCAGTCTTGCCAAAGGGTTTCGTAATACCCAGTAATACAGTCGAACAAGCTAATAAGTATACAGGGAGAACTTTATAATTCTATAACACTGAAAATATTTATTATAATTTCATTTTATCAAGTGTTTCACATTAAGCAACTGATGTCAAACGCAGTATCGTTTGACATCAGTCTCTAAATGTATCTGTATAATCTTAAAAGTAAATACAAGTTAGCTGGCTGTATACTTATTAGCTTGTTCGACTGTACCCGTAGTAACTACGTTGTAAAAGTCAGATAGGCAGTTGCTACATGCAAAATATTGGTATTCAGCTGCTTCCAGTTGACTGGAAGCCGATCACAACGTAGGTAGGAAAGACTAGGCAAATGACTGTCCAAAGTAAAATTAGATTATCTGTTTTCAACACGGCCCTGAAAAGGCTGAGCGCTGTCAGAGTCTACTCAGAAAAAAAATTAAGACTGGTTAAAGACGGTGAGAGAAAACATCACTCGGTACAACTTGGAGGAGAATTTGAACCAGTAGTCGAACTGATAAGAAGCTAGTATTTTTTTATATCTACACCACGTACGCAGCAACTTTTTGACAAAACCAATAAAGTTTTTCTTGTAAAACCTCCTTTGCGAGAAACTCTGCGTGTATTACTGACATTCTAGCGCTTGTCTTGCCCAACTATTTCTCTAGTCTCTACATAACAGTTACTCAAACTGTATGTGTCATTTCATTTTCCTTGACCTTTAAACATCCGAATATCACATGTCTTCAAACTATTTGGATACCTTTCCACAGACAAACCCGTATGTATACATGCCTCAAGATAATTCTGAAACTAAAACAAAACACGAAGACTGTTTGGCGGCCTATTTGCACGCATCCGTAATGAGGTCGCCACTGTACCTACATTATGACGTCACTACTGTACCTACCTAGGTGCACAGGGTGTTTGTGAGATAGATTTTCACAATTTTTGAGGGATAGGAGTGTTATTAGTATGAGTTTTGAGTATGAATGTAAATGAGTATACTCTTATCAGGCCCTCTGGGAAGTAGACCTAAAAAAACGATGGATGGATTCTGTGAAGGGAGATATTAGGAGAATGATAAAAAGTGTGATTTACTATCACATTTTTTTTAGTGTACATAATTATATTTAATAACTTTGCAAACCTGTACATTATTTCGAAGAAGAAAATGGATATTGCAGACAGAGCCAAAAAGTTTGCGTTTTTTAACAGCCTCAATCAAAAAAGTTTGAGGACTTCGTCGGTGAAATTTTGAATGAAAATAAAATCTCAATAGGTAATTGAGATATTATTTTCTTTACCGTGCGACGTGCGACGAAGGTTCTATGAATGAAATCTAGGTCTAATCTAATTGGGTCATTGACAAAAAATATGTAGGTAAGTAGACCGTCAGATAATTTCAAAAATTTGTTTTACTTAAAATGACGACCGTAACACAGTGCCCTGAAAACTCGTGTGACACACATTGCAGTAATTTTTGTATCGAAAACTGACGGCACAAGCACCCACCCTTTTTTTTTTTTTGGTGGCTGGAAAATCTAATGACCCCCCCCCCCCCCCCCCGCTCTTGGGCAGAGCGAAGGGGACCCATGTTCCTTCTTTGCCCTTGTGCCGAGGCCACGTCATCTCATACTAAAATCCGCGGCCCCGACAGGCGTCGGCCCTTGCGGGCCCCTCAAGCATCCACCCATGATCTTTGACTCGTTTTATCTTCGTCAATTTTTATTAATTTGTTAAAACAAAAAACACGTTTTCAATATTTTTGTCGATAATCTAACTGACGGACTAAACAAACTCATATTTGTTTTAGTCAGGACATTTGCTAATTATGACTCTCTTTCCCTCGTGCAGGACTAATTTTAGTTTTAAGTATGTCTTATTTTACACTTTTTTTAAGCCTACCTTCTGTTCATTTTTACCATTTTGTTTTATCCTGTGTGACACTAATTAATACTTTTTCTTTCTTTCCTAAGAAAATTGTGACATTTGTCACGATTTTTCTACCAAACATCCTGTATTCTTCACATGACTGTCTAAACTGAGCGATACAAGAAAATGTGAGAAGGTATTTTCAAATCTAGATATTTTGTGGAGCTTTCAGAATGTGGAGATAGTGGAATGTAGTGCACTTCACGGCAAATTGGTCGAGAGGCTGCCTTGAGACAGTACTGAGATAAGAGACAGAACTTGAATGAAATCATAGCTAGTGAAACGAGAAATAAAGATATAATATGATGAAAGTAATTTTGACTCCGTCGTTAAAAAAGGGGAGTATGAAGAAAGTATGAGTGTGATTGGATTTTCCATCAGGATTTTTTTAATAGCAGCCACGGAGTTAGAATTTGTGAACAGTTGTGATGATACGGCCCTAATTAAATGGGACTTCAACATAACTGACGAAATGTGGGCGTACTAATGGGATAAAAATCCTGTCTCCCTTTTGTAAAAATTAAAAGGCTGAAAGAAATATTATGCTTCTAGACGAAGTGGTTTAAGCACTGCACTTTTTCTCATTGAGTGTATTCAATCTAGTGCTGAGTAGATACTTTCTTGTTTTATAGCCATCCCCGCAGCCTCAACACAAAGGACTAAGAAGGAACATGGGTGGTTTTTAGTCAGTAGAAGTCTGACACTCCCTACCGCTCTGCCCAGAGTGGAAGGAGTCATTATTTTGAAGATTTCCCGAATTAAAAAAAAATATTGACATTTCTACTCCTACGTTACCTAATGCCTCGTAACTAATAACTCACAAGTGATTAAAATATTTCCTTCACAACCAGCAACGCAAATGAAAAAATCGATATCCCTAACAAAAGCACATAATATCCTTTTGTAAGCACATATTACAGAACGAAAGAGAACCAGAACTCATTAAGAACATGAAATAAGTCCACGATAACATAAAAACCTCAATATTAATCGTGAAAGCGAAACAGCTGTGGTTATCAAGGGACCCGTATTTAAGTGTCATAATCCGATCTCTGTAGATTGTATGTCGTATAAGATTGCAGATGTTAGGGTGCTGGAAGTGGCAAGGGTGCTGTTTAAAAAGATGTTGGCGCATAAGAAGAGATAGAGGTCGCCTCCATTTTATGTGGCAGATGAATACCAAGAGGTTCCTTTTTTTTGTAGCAGAAAAATATTATATGGAACATACTAAAATTAAATACCTTGTTCTGATGTCACTCATTGAGATATGTACGACGAAAAATCAAGCTGTACAAAAAATGATAATAATTTTCCGGATCCAAATATGCAAATATCAGAAGTACAGAGTACAGTCGATAAAATGTAAAGGTATTTAAAGGTAAATAATTGGACAAGTTCCGTATGGTGTCGGGGTTCCGTATGGTGTCGGACGCAAAGAATAGCACCATCCCATATCTTCCCGTGGGTGTCGTAAGAGGCGACTAAGGGATGTACCAGAGAATGGGCAGCAGCGTTCTCTGTGCTTTTTGTATCGACCGTACTGCGATCGCCAACCCGCCTGCCAAGCGTGGCGATTATGGCAAACCCCCCCTAAGCAAAAATTACACTTAGGGGAGGCCTATGTCCAGCAGTGGACGTCTTTCGGCTGAAATGATGATGAATTGGACAAATTACATTATTTTCATGTTTAGTTCTACAACCACCATGTAATTTCGCAAACACAACTAAACACTTCTACATAAAAATAAACATCTAGAACATCGATCTAATTTCTGCAAACTCATCAAAGAATAATCAGCATTCCATACCCTATCCAGCAACGCTACCACGCATATACTATTGAATACGGTGTATTAATCCGCACCGACCCGACTAGATCCTTTGATCCTGCCACAAAGGGAACGCCGCGTACCTGAACATATTCCACATAACTGATACGGAATTAAACTTCAAGATGTCTACTTACCCTTCGTGGTATGTGAGCGTTATGATGCCGCATATTTCAGGAATTGTGTGAAGTGTTGGTTTAAGTTATGTTTGTAAAATTACCTTGGGAGTCTTGACCTTGTTTTCACTTGTTTGTTTAAGTATTCTTTAGATGTGATGAAAGAAGTATTTTTTCGCTAGACAATTACCAACTTCTGTATAGACTGTTCATAATAATGCTATGGTTTTGTAAGTGAATATCTATCGAAAATCTTGCGATTGAATTATGATGTGCACTAATGTTTTCAGCCCAAAAAAGATTTATTTTATTCCCAAAGGACTGCAACTCCTGAAAACCAGAATAACCAGTGGCAACCAACAGAAAAGTGCCGAGAGAATAATGAAGCTCGATGAAGTCCCAGAGAAACTATTTAACTCTCTTAGGTCCCGTAATGAAATGAATCAGAAAATTTAATAATAGCGGAGGAGTATAAAAATATAATTTCCTCTTCCCAAAAAAGCAAAGTAAGATCGTATAAAAATACAACTATCCATTAGCATTTTGATTTTGATAAATGGTTTGATGTAACTGTAGGCTTATCTTGTAGTCTTAAAAATCTTCCTCGGAAAATATCTAGAGCCAAGTCTGCAAAAGATCTTCAATTTTACCAACCTACAAATACGTTCTATATCCACAGATGCGGACGAAAATAGATTTCTAGTAGAAAAGTAGTAAGCTAGACACACTTGATTTAATTTTTAGGTCGAGGGATACCTAGACGGTGTTTTGAAATCGATGAACTGGCGTTACAGAACTAGGGTTTAGAGTGGGTTTAAAGGAATGAACTAGTTTGAAGGAGATTTGGAAGTTCAAGAGTGTGTGGGCTGATGAATTTAGTGCTCGTTTGGTTCATTAAAATTTTGATGAATGACACTCTGATTAATCCAATTCAAGTTCAATTTCTCCAACTTTAGTTTAATGTACCTAGGTAAGTATGTTTTACAAAAAATGTTTTATTGATCATTTTAGATTAAAAAATGACTAAGTACCTACAATAATCATGTTGTTTTGTCCTGAGCGAGATTAAATTATATAAATACTTTCTAATTCTTTGTTTTTTTTTTGTTGTAGCATTTTATAAGTCTAGATATTTCAAATTCATTTGTCATTACGAAGCCGTAAAAATAGTTCTCAAAATAAATTAAACGTTTTGCGCAGGTAATAAAATGGTAATTTTGAGAAACTTGGGAGGTTAAGAGTAGGGAGATACTTAGCTAAAAATAGGATAAGTCTAAGTGGCCATATTTCATTAGTACTTTGTAAAATAACGCTAGTCTTACGAGATTTACCACTTTGTAAATGAAACTGTACAACTTAAGAGGATAATATTAAGAAAATCATAGTTTTTTATCAAAAAGATTTCTGAAAGTAGACTAAGTATGGTAATAATTCAGGTCGTAATAACGAGCATACTTAGATTATAGCACCGGAGAGGAAAGGTTTTAAATTCTTAGAAAATTCTAGATTATGTCTTTATTCTTTAATAGTGGGTGGTTTACTAAAGGGAGACGTATAGTTGCTTGAAGTTTTTAGATAAGGAATATTAATCATGCGGGTTATTTGCCCGTAAAGCTACTGAATTTCGTAGTTCATTGTCATAGGAGGGCCAAACATGCGACTATGTTACAAATCAGGCAAAAACTAGACCCATATTATTGCATATTTGTGCTGTGAAATCTTATACCTATGCTGCTTTGAATATTGATCGTCGATTGAGATCGAGTAATTTTTGAAGAGAGAGAAAACATAGTTTCAAGTTTCAGTATAATTTCTTTTTTTTCTTCCGCCATTTTTTACTTAGAACTAGAACATTGAGGCAAAATGGAACTTAGTCAATTCCTGGCTTGAGGAAAAAAGATGAAACTGATATGACCACTTAAATGCAGACATGTCAAGTGTCTCGGAGTGAACGTGTAACCTCTTACCCATGCGTACCTATTTACTCGAGATAAACGTAAGAATCATCGAAATCGGCCTACGCATTTGGTCTCAAGGCCACCACAAAGGAACAAACATAATATAATTCTATAGGATGATAAACACATTACCCTCAGCCGGGTAAAAACCTGCTAAGAACATACAGTCACCAAGACCCTACTTGCAGAGCAACTCGGTACTCTCGCAAAAGAAACAAGTGAAGGACGCGTATGTCTTTTTTTTTTGGCGAGAATCATCAAATGACTCCTCCCGCTCTCAGTAGAGCGGTAGGGAGTGTTTGACTTCTACTGACTAAAAACGCCGCGGTATCTCTTTCGAACAACCCGCAGCCCTGAACAACCTGCAGCCCGAGGACGCGCATGTCTCTATTCGAAAATCGAATAGCCCGGAGCAGTCAACGAGGTCTGATAGCAGGGCTGATCATCAAGATTCAATCAGTCCACCAAAACAGGCTTTTAACATTGAATAAACACTTAATCATGAACTTCTGACCAAAAACGAATCTCGTCTTTCATGTCATATCGATGGACCCAATCCTTAAGCATTATTTTGTCCAGTGATCCAGAAAATTTGCTTTTAGGAACTTTGCGACGTGGCATAAAATATTTAATCGAAAATAATCTCTGTGGACTAATTGAGCCGGTTTAGGAGATGTAAAAGCGGCAATTTTTTAGGGTACTTCGTTTTTAAGGTTTTTCAATGATGATGATGTCAAGACTTAGGATTTTAACTTTACAAATATTTTATTGGGTTTTGATTTGCAAAGAAACAGTAGTTCCTCCTCACAGAAAATAGTATCTCTAGACCAGTGGTTCACTTTGAGAATAGCTGCTCTAGACTGTAGGCGCAATAGTTGAGGGATTGGCTGCTGCGCTGCATGTTGCAGGTTTTATCCCTGGTCTGGTAGTTTAAAATAAATAAATGATAATAAATTGTTTATTTATCCCAATAAATAATAATAATGCATTTATGTGAGTTGATGATAGCAAACGTACCCACCATGCAAGAAAGCGTCCTAGTTTGTCTACTCTAGAGACTATTAAAATTTGTAATGCCCACATAACGTAACAAAAGGTTGGGTAGAACAGCTGTACCTGGTGCTACATTTCGCTAGTTATGTTTAATTGCCACATATCAGGGGCGAGTCTTTCGCACATATAAAATACCCTAAAAATAAATACAAGCGACGTCACAAATCTACAATGCATGCTAACGTGTTGAAACGTAAACTGACAGATGGATAGACATTGCCTTTCCTAAAAGTATCCTACCGCATTCAACTGTAGTAGGGATTGCTAAAAAACAGCTGGGAAATATTTGTTATTTACCTATTCTATTTCTAGCAATTCCTGATCCGGATATAATCAAGGGGCTTGTTAAATACCAATAGCTGCAATGTTCAAAGTGAAGCATCGCTTGCCAGGGTTGGTTCTTAGAGGGATGATCATTCATATCCTTGACACCTCCGTGCCTCAGAAAGCACGTTAAGCAGTTGGTCCAGATTATTAGAACAAGACCTTTGACAGTTGCCAAAAAAAGCATTCTATTTCTTTGACTAGGTAAATGAGGATGCTCCTTTATGTTTTACATTTTTATGGTAATACACTCCAAAGTCACCGAAATGTCGGTGACATAAAATTTTGCACATTTCGTGCCCCCGACTAACATCAAAGTCACATCTTTGACGTCAGTCCATTAAATACCTGTAAAACTGTGATCAATCATCTTCCTTCACACGCTGTTCTGTAAAATAAACCTGATTTTAAACACACCCGAAAAATTCACAGTACGTATCTCTCCAATATCTTAAACATAACCTCAAAATCGATTTTCATAGCAGACATTCTATTAACCGTATCACGGCAATTTCGGGAGCTCGTACGTGCGACACAATATTAGGGCGGTAACCTTCACCTCTTCACTCTGCCCTAAGTGTGGTTCCACACGACACGGCAACGGCTGACGATAAGAGTAATGTCTAGTTCAGACGAGACATCGTGTAGAGGTAATCTGTTTGAGTTCCGTTGTAGTGAATGTGGTTAAGTGGTACAAGTTCAAGTCTTCTTTCAAAAAGTAGAGGAAATCCAAAGACGATGGATGTACTGTGAGAAGAATAATATATAAAGGAGGCTCCACTGATCAGATGGAGAATAAAAGTATGGAAGAAGAATGAGAAGAAAAATTGAGATAAGGCAGGAGAATGATGAAAAAGCATATTGGGAGACAAGATTCTTCAGTCATGTGTAGAATTGTTAAGTAACTGACTTTCACCTAGTTTTGCGTGTGTTGGAATTGCAAATACAAAAAAAAAGAAAGTGTTAACCTTCACGGCTGCCTTTCATAGTATGACTCTGTTCTTACAGCGCTATCCACTTCATCATCAGCTTTCAGGAGTCCCTTGCTGAACTACAGAGGCTTTGTCACTCTACTCAACTCAATAGGGATGTCGCCTGACTAAAAAAATATGATTCTGTTTAGTCCGTCAGTTAGATTATCGAAAAATATTGTTTTTTGTTTTATAAAATTAATAAGTATAATATTGACGAAGATAAAACGTATGCAAGATTATGAGTGGGGGCTTGTGATGTGACTTTCAGGTAAAAAATTTACTGAAGTGTCACATGAGTTTTTGAAGGACTGTATTGTCTGACTGTATGTGTCCAATATTTTTTGAATATCGATGTTTTTAGTCAACTACCCTATTCTCGGCAAGTCTCATCCAGTTGCTAGCATAGCCACCCTGAGGAGATAATCAGTCAGTCAATCGGCGATTCACTGCTTAGTCTCGCCTAGTCACCTATGAAGTTGGATTATGAGCTTACTGCAGCATGAGATACTCGCATAGTTTTTGTATTTTTGTAGAAGTGAGAATAAAAACAGGACGGATACCCTCAAGCTAGATGGAGGGACGATTTTTGTAGACTGGCTAGGCTAACAGGAGGTGCATAAGACTGGCAGAGAATTGATCAAAATAACGTGCGTTTGAAAAGGATCAGTTCTTTGAGTAGGTGTTTTCAGGATTTCCAATTGACTGCTCTAGGCCGACGATGTTAATGACATAAAATAAAAACTTGATTGAACAAGCATTTGCATTCAAGAAATAAACTGAACTTACTCAACTTGACACTTTCCACCTTGTTTCCATCAAGAAAATATTGGAAAAATATTTACCATTACTTTATCGTGTTAAAATGTTCACGGATCAATCTCATTTACTGAGGACGCTTGTGTCAACTTATTCGTTTCTTGTTACGGTGGCAGAGGCAATTTAAAGACGTTGCTTTTCGGTGATAGGCTGCGTATTGAGTTAAAGCGGCATTCAGCGGTATTCAGCGCTTTATTGCATCGTGTTGTACAAGGAAAATGTCTTTGTCGATATGACTTGATTCGCTTTTCGTTCGTGATTGGCTATTTAGAAGTATTCCCGTTTGAGCACCTATGCTTAGAGCACCTATGCTTAGAGCACCTATGCTTAGAGCACCTATGTTTATAGCACCTATGCTTAGAGCACCTATGCTTAGAGCACCTATGCTTAGAGCACCTATGTTTAGAGGAGGTATTCCCATCTGAGCACCGATTTTTAGAGCACCTACGCTAAAAGCACCTACGCTAAGAGCACCAAAGGTATTCCCATTAGAGCACCATTCAATATTTTGACGTGGTGTTCAATCAAAATTTCAACTTCATTCCCTATTGAGCACCTACGGTGCGGTAGCTGCTAGTTTTTAACCGACTTCAAAAAAAGGAGGAGGTTATCAATTCGACTGTATTTTTTTTTTTTTTTTTTTTTTTTTTTTTTTTATGTTTGTTCGCGCATAACTTGCGACTGGGTGAACTGATTTTCATGATTCTTTTTTCATTTGAAAGCTAGTGCTTCCCGTGTGGTCCCATTGTCACCATTTCAATATCTGATGATGGGATCTTGTAGAAATCGGGGGAACTCTTCAATAAATAACAGCAGATTAACCGCGATTGTTGCTATAGCATATCTAAGCATTGTTTACGCCATCACACAACATAATATCACGCCTGAACTCACTACAAAGGTTATTTGGTGAACATCTGATGAAGAACTTCGGAGATAGACAACGGAACTCCTCAATAAATGATAGCAAATGGACTGGGATTGCTGAAATCTCATGTCTGTCTATTGTTTACACCAGTTCATAATATAACATCACGCCGGTACGTTGTGAAGGGGTAAGCACATGTGAACCACTAAAAAGTGAAAAATAAAAACTTTTTTACAAAAAAAAATAAAACCGACTTCGACAAAAATAAAACACAAAAAAGTGAAAAATAAAAATCAGCTTCTGAAGTCGGTGGCAAAAACATGAAATCAAACAAACAAAAGTCACCGACTTCAGAAGCTGATTTTTATTTTTCACTTTTTTGTGTTTTATTTTTGTCGAAGTCGGTTTTATTTTTTGTAAAAAAGTTTTTTTGCTATGTGAGAATAGCTTTTTATCGGGAAAGTCAAGGCCATAACTAGAAGTTATCAAGGATATCATGTCAACAACGGCCAGGAGGAAAAAATGTACTGAACCGGATTTTGATGAAACTATAGGACCAACCAGAAAACATAATATTATGCTTTCATGTAAAAAAAAGAATTTTTCGGTTCATAAACGACGGAGATAAGATAACATACACACAAAAAAAATACAGTCGAACTTCCTCCTTTTTTGAAGTCGGTTAAAAGCTGACCGCGACCTGCACATATAATATTACATTCAAGAGCTGTGAAACAGGAATTAAACGTAGCTTACATCAGTACTAATCACGATCAGTTTCATTGGTGAAATTCGCCCTGACTGCGCCTAATTTCAGCTCCCTTTCCCACAATCCCACACTTGAATTGTCATAGACAATGATACGGGTAATCTGTTTAGTTTAATTACGCATTATTATATGGTTCATTGAGTTTGATTGTAACTATCGAGTTACATCTGTCGGTAGGCTTGTGGCATTAAGGTCGAATTTACACTGATTATTAAACTGGATATAAGCTTATAATTATCCCCGGAAATTATTAACGGTGTTATAGGAATTTAACTGCAGATTATTGCTTGGTAATGGACATTATTATTTATTTAAACTTCTTCTTCTTATTATTATTATAATCGGCAGATTTAATACCACATGGCATTCTCTACCAATCAACTTATGGGTCAAATAGGACCACAATGTGATACGGTACAAAATATTATTTAAAAAATAACTTCTTGATTTAGAAAATGTGTATAGTTACATTCCGTGTGGTGTCGGACGTAAAGAATAGCACCATCCCATATCTTCCCGTGGGTGTCGTAAGAGGCGACTAAGGGACTTACCAGAGAATGGGCAGCAGCGTTCTCTGTGTCTTTGTAACAACCATACTGCGATCGCCAACCCGCCTGCCAAGCGTGGCGATTATGGCAAACCCCCCCAAAAATGCCTGGGGGAGGCCTATGTCCAGCAGTGGACGTCTTTTGGCTGAAATGATGAATGATGATGTATAGTTACACTCGCATACGTGTATGATGCAATATTTTGGTTTAGTGTATTTTGTTCACCTGGACCCAGTTAACTTAGCCATAACATAAATGTAAGTCTAACATTTTGTGGATGATTTTTTACCCACGACGGAACGGAGACGGTATTTGCGTTTGGGGTGAGAGGTTGTTTGTTTGTGTGTTTGTGCAAATTTTAATACATGTTGCCATTTTTCTCCCAAACTACTAGTCCAATTTTGATGCAGTTTTCAGTTATGGTTTCGCGTTTGATCGGTGCATGTAGGTACATGCACCAATCAAACGCGAAACGGTGACAACTCACCAGGGGGCGCTGCAGCAAACATTTTTTGTGCAAATCAAAGTTGCAATTTTTTTCCAAAACTACAAGTCCGATTTTGATGCGATGACTACGGCAAAGCCAAAGGAGGGTTATGATTTTGACTGGCTATGTATGTATGTATGTATGTTTGTATGTTTGTATGTTTGTATGTTTGTATGTTTGTATGTTTGTATGTTTGTATGTTTGTATGTTTGTATGTTTGTATGTTTGTATGTTTGTATGTTTGTATGTTTGTATGTTTGTATGTTTGTATGTTTGTATGTTTGTATGTTTGTATGTTTGTATGTTTGTATGTTTGTATGTTTGTATGTTTGTATGTTTGTATGTTTGTATGTTTGTATGTTTGTATGTTTGTATGTTTGTATGTTTGTATGTTTGTATGTTTGTATGTTTGTATGTTTGTATGTATGTATGTATGTGTGTATCTTCATCTGTTCCCTCATAGCTTCTAATCTACATATCGGAACTCGACATATGAGGTATCGTTAGAACCGTCTTCATTTTCCGCTGAACATAGGCTACGTGACGAGTCACAAAAAGTGATTTAGCGCCCTCTAGCGGTCAAAAAGTAAGGCTTAAAAAATAAAAATGGAGATAAACACGCCGTGTTTGGTTTCATTTAAAAGGGCCTCACTTGTACATTTCCAAAATATTGCTCAAATTTAAAATCACGCCCTCTAGCGGACAAAAAGTCAAGAGTAAAAAAAAATATTTAACACCAAAATTGTTTAAATAAAAAAAAACTAAAAAACTAAAACCCGACTACGACAAAAAAAAACGACGCTGAAAAAGTATGAAACAAGATTTTCAGGATAGAACAAAAAGAAAAGCCGTAGTCACACGTTATAGGTACCAACCTAAACACTTTAATACCGTGTGACTACGGCTTTTCTTTTTGTTCTATCCTGAAAATCTTGTTTCATACTTTTTCAGCGTCGTTTTTTTTGTCGTAGTCGGGTTTTAGTTTTTTAGTTTTTTTTTCAGTAATGGGTTTAAGTTTTATTGGTGCATGTTCTAAAATAATAAAAATAAAAGTAAAAAGTTTAAAATAAAAAGCAAAATTAAAAATTTTGAAAAAACCCACGACGGTTAAAATTAATTGAAAAAAGGATAAAATAACATAAAACACCCGCCTTAAAAAAACCCAAGAATGTCCGTCGGGGGCTGCCATTAAATGAACTAGTTTTGCAATGTTCAGCTCCCGACGGACATTCTTGGGTTTTTTTAAGGCGGGTGTTTTGTGTTATTTTATCCTTTTTTCAATTAATTTTTAACCGTCGTGGGTTTTTAAAAAAAATGTAATTTTGCTTTTTTCATAATAAAAGTTAACAAATGCAAAAAATATGGTACAAAAACTTTCTCGTGTCGTCATAAAAGTAACGCCTATTTTCGATTACGTAAATAAACCTTACAGAATAAAAAGAAATTATCCAACTCAAAGGAAACAAACAGTAGTTAACAAGACACGTTTTATCAAAGCTAACATCAATTTCCCAATTACTTCCATAATGAAATTTCACCCCAACGACGATCGAACAAACTCTCATAATTTTAATCACAGGTGCTACTTGCTAATGAAAAATAATTAGTGTCTAATTTGGTAATAATTACTTTTCTTCTGCGTCGTTGGTGTCTTGGTTATAAACTTGAAATGTGAGCGTTGGGTAAGTGTCCCATTCCCAGGTCAGGCAGTCTTCTTCGTCGTGTCGATAATTCCAATTATAGGGGATCGGACTGACTCAAAAAAATATGATTCTGTTTAGTCCGTCAGTTAGATTATCGAAAAATATTGGATACGTGTTTTTTGTTTTATCAAATCAATAAAAATTGACGAAGATAAAGGGCGTCAAAGATCATGGAGTGGGGCTTGAAACGTCACTTGAAGGTACAAAATGTACTACCATATGACTTCATACGAGTTTTCGAAGCAATTCATTTTTCAAATTAATTTTTTGTTTACGTGAAAAAAGAAAAATATGTGGTCAATATTTTTTGGAAAACTATCTGACGGACTAATTAGTTTTTTTTGTCCGATCCCCTATTGTTGAATCAGGTTCGACCAGTAATATGCCTCGTCATCACCATCATCATCGATAGTGCTGGGAGTGGCTTCGGAGAGGTCCTTCAAAATGAAAGTGGAAATATTATTATTTAGTTGCTGTTGCTGTTGTTACCCGACTACGGCAAAGCCAAAGGAGGGTTATGATTTTGACTGGCTATGTATGTATGTATGTATGTATGTTTGTATGTATGTATGTATGTATGTGTGTATCTTCATCTGTTCCCTCATAGCTTCTAATCTACTTAACGGAACTCGACATATGAGGTATCGTTAGAACCGTCTTAATTTTCCGCTGAACATAGGCTACGTGACGTGTCACAAAAAGCGATTTAGCGCCCTCTAGCGGACAAAAAGTAAGGATTAAAAAATAAAAATGGAGATAAATACGCCGTGTTTGGTATCATTAGAAAGGGCCTCACTTGTACATTTTCAAAATATTGCTCAAATTTAAAATCACGCCCTCTAGCGGACAAAAAGTAAAGAGTAAAAAAAAATTAACACCAAAATTGTTTAAATAAAAAAAGGAAAAAACTAAAACCCGACTACGACAAAAAAAACGACGCTGAAAAAGCATGAAACAAGATTTTCAGGACAGAACAAAAAGAAAAGCCGTAGTCACACGTTATAGGTACCAACCTAAACACTTTAATACCGTGTGACTACGGCTTTTCTTTTTGTTCTGTCCTGAAAATCTTGTTTCATGCTTTTTCAGCGTCGTTTTTTTTGTCGTAGTCGGGTTTTAGTTCTTTCCTTTTTTGTTGTGTTAGATTGGGTGTTTTTTTTAGTTTGATTGGTAGTTGTTGTTGTTGATAGTTTAGTGTTTAGTTTTAGTATGTATTTTGTATATGGGCCCCAGTAGCCTGAAAATAAAAGTCTTAGTAGCAGTCTGGATATTGCGAAGTTGGCGACTGGCGGTTACCTTTGTGCCTTGAAAAAGTACATTATGACGTTGGTCTTTTTTCTTCTGGAGGTTGTGAAATCACCAAATGACTCCTCCTGCTCTGGGCGGAGCGGTAGAGAGTGTCAGACTTTTACTGACTAAAACCACCCATGTTCCTACTTAGCCCTTTGTGTCGGAGGCCGCGGTATCTCTTTCGAACAACCCACAGCCCCGATAATCGTCGGCACTTGCGAGCCTCTGCAATGTTGCTGACATCTACGAAGTTGATCTTGCGCTTGATTTATTTCTAACCGTGAATTTCTATGAGTGCGCATAAGCGATTAACAACAATAAGAGATTTCCCTTCAAAACCGAAATTCAGTCTGAATGACTACAAATATTTTGAATTAGTTTTCTCCTACAACGATGGTTATAAGACTTTTTTACGTAAAAGTCAAAGGTATTGATTATGAAAGTTCGCGTGCTGTTTCGTACCGATAAGTTCGCGTGTGAAACGCTGCAGGCTGCTGTCGTATGTGGCGGTTGAAACGCCTTAGAAATACCTACTGCGCTCAGTTGACATGATGTCTTAGGCGACAAATAATAAAGACACAATAATAATATGAAGATACCCTGTACCGGAAGACGTAGTATCTGCATAGTTTGAATGTAGATGACTACAATAGTAGAGGAAGACCAAATAACGTTGGATGGACTGTGTGAAGGATGATATGGCTAGTAAGGAGGTGAATACTGACATGTCGAGAAATAGAGAAGTATGTAAGAAGAAGACATGTTGCGCCGACCCCAAATTAATTGGTATAAGGGCAGAAGAATGATGATGATGATGACCACGTACTGGAAGACGTTACGTTAGAAGGGTCTCCTGCCACACACAGTTGAATCAATGACGTGGTGAACAGGTGAAGGTTGTGGGGATCTGCTGGATGCGAGACGCACGGGACTGGTCAATGTGGCGACATGCATTTGGCTGAAATGATGATTAACTAAATTAACCTAACTATACAAGCTGAATTCAGTCTATAATATTACGTGGTTAGGTAATAGTGATCGGAAACTATTTTTCCGTTGTTTTAAAAAAATAAAGATTATTGTGATTAAATTCAAAATTAAATAGATCCCAAATATTACAAGTAGGTCCTATAAGTTAGAACATTTTCTGAGCTGACACTGGCCTCTTCTCCATAAGAAGCCGTAGACTGGCATGCACCACATTGGCCAAATATCTAAACTACAAACCGAATAAAAGCGAAATGATACATCAAGCTTCACGAATAACATGACACAAAACCTGCATGTTACGATCAAATTTCACAGATTACATTTATCTCCATTCACCATCCGTATATTCCGAATACCACTACCTCAAATAAACCACTGTCGAATACTAGCCGACACGCTTCAGAATCTCAATGGACAGCAATTGTTCCAAAGTGAATGAGAATGTCCAACACCGAAGCAACAATTCAGTTTCGTGTAGGCTCGGAACAAAAGGTTTGCGGAGCAGGCGTAAGCGCCCAAGCGCTCTGCAAATAAATGCGTCGTCCAAATTACAGTTCTTTCATAGCTGTTATTGTGCTCTTAACGTGTCGGTGGTAGCTAACATGAACCATTATGTAATGGGAATACAGATGAGTGTTATTTAATGGCAAAATTATCAATGAAAGTAACTGTAACAATCGCATCCTTTTGACTTTAACCAAAAATAAAGATGGATGTAATTTTAAAAGTGAGGCAGATTAACGTCATCATCATCAGCCAACATCAGTCCACTGCTGGACAAAGACCTCCTCAAACGCAAGCCAATGAACTTCCATCTAGTTCATACCAGCCACCTTGCGAAGATCGTCGCTCCACCGACCCTGAAGGCGTCCCACCTTACGCTTACCGACTCGCAGTCTCCACTCAAAAACACGTCTACCCCAGTGGTTCTTTGGCTAATAATTATGTCCGACCCTTTGTCACGTTAGCTTACTATTCTGTCGATGCCGATGACAAAAGTTAAATTTTAACTTATAATTTGTGATTTCCATCAAAGTATACACAGAAGTCAGTCAGTCCATAGAACGCCTTGTGGTCCAAGGGAAAGTAGAAGGCACTAGACCGCGCGGAAGGTCACCCACGCGTTGGACTGACCAGATCAAGTCTGCCATTGGAGGTTCAGTTAACGAATGCAGCAGGATGACCTCTAGCAGGCAGCGGTGGCGAAATGTCGTGAAGTGCTTCATATCTGCCCCTTCCAATACTGCTACTTAACGATCAGGACCGCTCTGTCAAGAGCGTACCGGATAAGAAGAAGATACACAGAAGGTATAAAAAAGATAGATATCAGAAATGTTGCAAATAATGGACAACAGAAGGTGTTGATCGGTTTAGTTTATCGGAGTGGAAAACTTGAAGGTTTTATGTAGATTTACCATTCTACT
This sequence comes from Diarsia dahlii, assembly GCA_949775195.1. Taxonomy (NCBI): domain Eukaryota; kingdom Metazoa; phylum Arthropoda; class Insecta; order Lepidoptera; family Noctuidae; genus Diarsia; species Diarsia dahlii. The sequence continues at coordinate 3,041,600 of OX459198.1, forward strand.
TATATTATGAGACCACAACACAGTCTGCCCTTAAACCGCTCATGCATCCACACCCTTATTTTCGTTGCGATAAAACAAGCTTAAATACCTACTAAGCAAAATATTTTCGTTCAAATTAAAAGGTACTATAATCTTGATTTAATTAGAAGTTATGGTTTTTGGAGCGTGAACACAGGTCATTCGATTCAATGTTAAGTCGTTGTATAATGTGGTATACTGAATAGCATGACGCCATGATGACAAATGAAGGAAGGTCACGTCAGGATTGAAATGTTTAGAAATTAATGTTTCAGCTGTTGGTGGTTGGAACTAAACCAAAAATGTCATATTAGCTTTATGTAAAAGTTGCTGAACACTCGTGTTTAAGTAGCGCTCATCTGGTGTTCTCGATTGGCCCTACACTCTCGCCCAGCCAGGCAGTTTGTACACATTACACAACGTAAGTGGAATCGTGTGTAGATTATGAGTTCAGCATCAGCCTATAATTTTCTCACTGCATTGACTCAGGCCTAGGAGAGAGATGACCTAGTGCTACCACGCGGGCCTATGTGCATCGGTAGATGTCACATGTCTTCGAATTTTTTGCACCTCGCGATGTTTTCCTTCGCCCTTTTGCAGCGGTGATGAAATAAATTACATAAAGTAATGCGCATGCCTGGGTTCTACTAACTACTTCTAACACACTTCCACCCGTATTTATAAACAAGTCATTACTATTTCTTGAGTAAATGTCATTGTTTAAGATACGATTTTTTCTCTGTAGTTTAGTAATTCCTTAATGTTAGAACTATCAAACGTTAGAATTCTTAGTTTTGCTTTCATTGACGGTTCTAACTTCGTTTAAATTCTTGCCCATTGCATAAAAATATTTGCATAAGTATTTACTTAAGTCCAAGTAATTACTTTGACTTGTCTATAAATACGGGGTTTACTGTTCGTAGGTGATGTTTTGGCGATGGTGACACAAAATATTGGGTCATTTATATACCAGTATGGCGGTTTTTCAGGGGTCACTGGAAAACTGTCGCAACATTTATTGAAGTAGGCATACTGTTAAAAACCAGATTTTCCTTCACCGTTTTGAGAGCAGTGGTGATGAAATAAATTACACAAAGTAACGCGCCTGCCTGGGTTCAAACCCACGGCCAACTGTTCGTAAGTCGGGGCGGCCACCACTGAGCTGGCTCTCTTTAAGAAAATAAGATCATAATGTTCATCCATATTATTATTGTACATGTTATTATGTGTGGTGTAAAACTAAAAAAAATGGTAAAATTTACCCGTTTGCAATGTGATTCTATGACATTAGCCCAGTTACGCGTCACGCGTTGTGTCTTGGTAAAAGATTTTTTTTAAATATTTTCTTAACGTAAATGTTATCAGTTCACTAACTCACATCAAAATAGTTATACGTATTCACCAACAAACATATTACAATAATGTATTATATAGTTGTACATAGCCAGATTATCTACACAACATTTATAAATCATATCAATAGCAGACACTTTGATCAGCAATCCATTAGCCAAGCGAGATAGTGTCCATAATTACATCTAGTACAATCTAATTTAGTGGTCATGATTACATGCTAGTTAATCTTATCTGTTATGATTTAGAGTCATTTTAAAGAATGCCTGAAATGTTCAGGTGAAAGAAAAAATATAGGTATTAGGTAATTGTTACACCCGTTGGACAAATGATTGTAACTTGTAACATAACGGTAACATTATGCATTACTAAGGATTGATTGATTTGTGACACATTTTACTACTTTGTCTATCTTTATGGTTTCAGGATTCTCAATGTCATTTTAAAGAGCTATAATTAAACACACACGAATAGATTTGATGAAAAAAGTTTTTTTTTAGTTTCAGTTCCATGTATGGGCGAGCCTCCTTTATCTTTTATTTTTGTCTTAAAATCGTAAAGCCGTTAACAGAATACATCTACCTACCAAGTTTCAACTGTGTAGTCTTAACAGTTTCCAAATAAAGTGACTGTGACATACGGACGGACAGAAGAACGGATAGACAGACAGACTGTTAGACATTACGAATCTCTAAGGGTTCCGTTTCTTGCAATTCGGCTATGGAACCCTAAAAACGTATACCTACACCGTGTAGGTAAAGCATGTACATCATTTTCCGAAGATGTTTAAATATGACTATTTTATTTTCAGTCTTAAGGGTAAACAAGCCAACGCAACGGCACGAACTAGTTGGTGGGCGGGGCTAAAATGCATGCTATTTCATCCGACATCACGAGCGAAATGCATAGAGCGAAAGAGACACAACTAAAACGGGCGCGCGAAATTTTCTATGCAGACCTTTGGTATATTTGGTTTCATGAAAAATCTATTGAATGTATCTGTTCAAAATCAAATTATTTAAATTTTTTAATAACTAATCTATGTCCGTATGGTTTCACTTTTTTCTTTTTCATACTATATACGTTACTTATTTACGCCCAAAGATGAGTTAAAATCAGTGCTAAAATATGAAAGTTTTGACGTTCATAACTTCCAAATCAATATTTTTTTTCCAATTCTGCTTCCATACAGACCTAGATAATGATAAGACCAGTAGATACAATTTTTAATTTTGAACCTACACCGTCAAACAGAGGAGTAATCACCTTCATAAGTTTGTATGGAAGAATGACTGGCTTGTTCAACCTTAAGACAAAACGTAACACAAACCTTTTAGAGCAATAAAATTGCTAAACTACAATATCACTTTCTCGTCAAGCAACGGCATGAAAAATGAGCAAAGCTATACAATATCGCGATTATGAAGTGAAAGTGCAAACAAAACGTTTAAACATTCCACTAATGACTCCGTGGATGAATGATGCCTGACGAACAAAAGGCTATGATGAAATACGAAATGGCTAAACGGGTCGATGCTAGTTCGGTAGTTTGTTGTTGGGTACGGAATGTGGGGCGAAAGAAAAGAAAGAAAGAAAATATATTTTTTTTGCATTCAGTTATGATTGCTATACACATGTTCAGACATTCGATTCGACTGTATGTGTTAAATAACATAGCGAGGCCCAAGCAATAATAATAATAATAATAATAATAATCCACAACTATCACACAACGCCATCTAGTCCCAAGCTAAGCAGAGCTTGTGTTATGGGTACTAGACAACTGATAAACATACTTATATATTTCTAAATACATACATATTATACATAAATTACACCCAGACACAGAACAAATGATCGTGCTCATCACACAAACATTTGTCCTGGGTGGGAATCGAACCCACGACCTCCGGCATAGCAGTTAGGGTCACTAACCACTAGACCAACAGGCCAGTCCATTTGAGCAATTTAATACACATGCAACTTGTGTCGACACCCTTGCGCCATCCCATCTTCCTAGCACGGTGAGCTGTGCTGGGGCGGCTGCTGCAGGTGCTGAAAACCTCAAACGGCGCAAATACAATAACTTAATTGGAAGTTATGTGTTTGAGCCGTTTGGGGTTGAAACACTGGGGCCATGGGGTCCGAGTGCCCACTTAATTTATCAGGAAATTGCCAAGCGGTTGGTCGACTCTTCAGGTGACCACGTCTTCACGGGCTGGGCCTTCTGGGCACTTTTCCTGTTGACAGCGGTGTGGACGAATTTTTCGACGCCCTGTAATTACTCCCCTTTTTGATACTTGTATATATTTTATTATTATCTTAGTTCTGTAAATAGTAGTTTTTAAATGTTATAAATAAAATTATCACAATACACATAATATATTAGAGTTCATTTGAGTCTTTTCGGTCAATAACTTCGTTGGACTTGTACCATTCGCTGAATTTTGTTAGAGTTAACTCTCATTTTTTCCCACAAGTAGTAAAAAACAACCTCGACAGAATATTCAACATGTTTTATACATATTTTTCATCAACAAAATAACATTAGTAAGCTAGTCTCTCTGTTACTAAACCTAAGAGAAACATTACTGAACAAGAAATAGCCTGCTCGTAGAAAGTTGACATAACTAGTGGTCCGTCCCACGGGCCTACTCTAGGAAACGTTTCATTGTTCTGCGGTAGAACTGGGCATGTGCCGCGGAGTTGTGCGTATGTAGGGGACATCGACACGTTATTTTGTTACCATGAAGCATCATCATCCTATAATTCCCATTGATGGGACTCAGGCGTCTTCTCTATGAGGAGGAATGGGCTATAATCCACCACACGGGCCCAGTGCGGGTTGGTATTATGAATCGTTATTCTAGAAACCCAGATAGAAGAACAGAAAAAACAATCATGATCTAAGTCTGTTTGGGATCAAAAATTAAACCTTGTTCCTAACAATGCTGTTAGAAACAATCTGGACTTTGGAAAACTTTTGACGAAATCGGTTAGAGTAAAGTAAACATTAATATAATATTTTACAACTCTAATGACTTTCAATCTAACCGATTTTATTAATCTCAGATAATGTTCAACTTAAATATTATACCGCATTCAGAAGTAAACCAGAGCGTTTCATTTCATACCAGCGTTGTGGATTTATTTCATTGCTCGCCAACAACGCAAGCTTTGTTTCCAACTATTGCTCTTGTTGCTTGTTGCTCGTTGCTCAGTTTCTCGTTGCTCAAGCTTTCATTTTTATTCCACAGTTAAGTAATTGCTGTATATTTACCTAACTTGAAAGTAGATTGAAATGTTTTGTAAATCTTTATGGAGGTGATTTAGTTAATGGTTTTAGTGTTGTAATAAAACTAGCCTTCCTAAAAGGTGAGGTACGTGTTTGAAATTTTAAGGACGGGTTCCCGTCGTCGGGGCAGCGGGTTGTTCGAAAGAGATACCCCGGCCTCGGCACGAAGGGCTAAGAAGGAACATGGGTGGTTTTTACTCAGTGAAGTCTGACTCTCCCTCCCTACCGTTATGCCTAGAGCGGGAGGAGTCATTAGTTACAATAAGACTTTGAGATGCTTTAAGAGAATGTTACCTCATGATATTGGAAACCAAAGAAATGTTATTAGCGAGAACCAGTCGAAACCGGCGTGTTTTAAATAATTAAATTTTTAAATGTATTTACTAACAATGTTATGGATATTGTATGTCTGAATCAAATAAATGAATTGAATTAAATACGAATAGAAGACTGAAACAAATATACGTAAGTTCTGCATTTAACTAACCCGTGCTTGGCCCAAGCAGTGGGAATGCTACGGGATGATTTAGTTGTGCTAAAACATGTCCCGTTTATTGTTACAGAATCAGTGCCTTTTATGAAAATATAACAACGGATGGGAAACATAAACAGTGCCAATTTCACTTTTCTCTTTTCTGATTATACCCAAACACACATATTAAAATATTTTTAAAAAGTCATAATAATTTTCTTTTTCTTCGATGTTCATAATATTTTTTTAACCTATCCGAATTTCAAACACAAATGGGCTCATGCCCGATGTTAAAACGGTTTTGACTTGGGTCTAGTTCTTTTTTTCCAGCTTTTATTTTCACAGCGGCCAGTTCGACGAAAAATTGTGTGGTTTAATAAAACATAGTGCGTGGCCATTTACTTTCAGGTACCAATGCGTTGTGAACATGGAAATGGACTGAGGCCTTTCAAATAATTCAGGCAGTACATATCTGAATTATTTGGAAGGCCTCAGTAGAGGGTAGGCTTACTGACAATGTTCTAGCTAGACGAGTTTGTGTGGCCAGAATTCAGAGGCTTAAAGTCACGTAGAAATTCGTGACATAGAAAGAGCATTTCCATCTTAATGCTGTTGACCCATGTTACTACGGATTGACAGAATACTTCGTTTTAGATTCCTTCAACTATCAATCACAAACATTAACACCAAGGTTTTGTTTTTTTTGGCCTGCCTGTACACACATAAACTGATGCCTTATTCCCATAGGGATAGGCAGAAATCACAGAACGCCACCTGCTACGATTCTTACTTACTCATTTTGCCTCGTTCACATTCATACATCTAGTCATACACACACGCCGCTGCAAGTACTACGAACCTATTCACCTATTTACCGATGCACCACGTATCTTCAATGCTTCCGTCCCAAGTCACATCCCAGTAAATCCCTTAGGACCTGCACCGCAATGTTCTGTCAAACATTCGATACGTCTACCGTGTCGACCTGGAAATGTCGAATCGAGAACATTTCCCCAATGACTTACGGAATAGTCCTCCGAGTATTGTCAATGGTGAACTGTGGGCTTGGATCTGGCTTAACCTATTCTGTATTTATTATTCGTAGTATCATCATCATCATCTTTTACAAATGTGTTGACGTCGGCTTCCAGACTAACAGCATGCAGTCGAATACCAAAGCTATGGAGATTCCTGTTCTTTTTTAAATGTGAGTATATTTTACGGTACCAGAATTCAATATTCGTTTAGGGGTAAGCTAAGAATGGAAAGATAGCAGACCCAAAAAATCAAAAACAGAATTTTAAAACGTGTTATTTTATCACCTGCTCAAGATGCTTTATAGTCTGTTCGTTTTTTGATTTTCATATAGGTACACTAAAACGGGACCAAGTAACGATGTCAGTATAAAAAAAATATCATATATAAACATTGCACATAATTTTAGTTTGATAGCAAACCAAAAGTGACAAAATAATAACCAACATTCGGTGTTTGACGGTACGGTTGGCGTAGTGGCTGAGCGACTGGACTACTGCGCTCGGTGTCGCGGGTTCTATCCCCACAGGTTTTTATATATCAATGCCCACATAGAACAAATATTTTTATGGAATTCAGATAGTTGTTTCTGGTGGGTGTGTTTGTGTATGTGAGTTTAAATGTGTGCGTCTGCACCCACGACCCAGAAGAATATCCTAAGTGCCACGTGTTCTAAAAAAACAATATTGTACAAAGTTATCCTTTCATCATCCTACCCTTTTCTTTTCTTCATTCCCCCCCTCAATCGTCACGCTTTATCAAACTCCTGTTTCCCTCGTATCTTTCCTCACACACTCCATCCATTATCTGTGTCTGTAAATACAGTATACTTATTGCAAATACAATACAATCAAAAAAGAGTTTTCTCTATAAACATACAGAAACTAATTTCCTCCAAGCAGAAACCGGATATTTTCATTATTCTCTCTTCATTTCGATTCCAGGTAATAAATGCATCACTGAATAAAAATCTATTGGAAACTGAATTTTCTTGTTCCTTTATTTCATTGTTTACTTTTTCCTTGTATCTTTATATATTTTGCACAAAAAAGATACTAAAACCTTCCTCTTGAATCACTCTATCTATTAAAAAAACCCGCATCAAAAAATTAAAAATTTTAAAGATATAAGCATACATAGGGACAAACAGCAAAAAGCGACTTTGTTATAATACTATGTAGTGTTTTATACTATGTGGTGATAGTGATAGCGAAGTGATCATCACGCCTGTAGTCCTCGAGAGGTTAGGTTTTATACTATGTAGTGATAGTGTTAGTGAAGTGATCATCACGCCTGTAATCCTCGAGAGGTTAGGTTTAAACTATGTAGTGATAGTGATAGTGAAGTGATCATCACGCCTGTAATCCTCGAGAGGTTAGGTTTAAACTATGTAGTGATAGTGATAGTGAAGTGATCATCACGCCTGTAATCCTCGAGAGGTTAGGTTTAAACTATGTAGTGATAGTGATAGTGAAGTGATCATCACGCCTGTAATCCTCGAGGGGTTAGGCAGAGGTACTCATTACCCTCACCCTCATTTTGCCAGTTATGGTTAAGTCTCATGTAAAAGAGGGTAAGTCTATTGCCATCAACTGGGCACAAATCGAGAAATTCCTGATGGAAAAACTCAATAACACTCCGCCTACCTGGGAATTGAAGCCAAGACCCCGTGAACAGCAGTCGCGTTTGCGACCACTCAGTTAATTTAATCAATTTTATGTAAATGAAGTGTTATTGAAATTTTGACATGGTAAAGATTGAGATTATCTTTATAAAACTGTAAGCTAAACGAAAAACTCATTCAAAGATGTTTATTGTAATTTATTCGCATTGGGTTTATTTTTTAAACTCAAGTTCTAAACAACATTAAAGTTAATACTTCTTATCTGTTTTAGGGTTGTGGATGTAAAAAAAAAAACTTTTTTGCAAAAAAAAAAACAACCGACTTCAAAAACACTAAAAAGAGAAAAATAAACTTAAGAAGAAAAATTCGCTTCTGAAGTCGGTGGCAAAAACATGAAGTCAAACAAACAAAAGTCACCGACTTCAGAAGCAGATTTTTCTTCTTAAGTTTATTTTTCTCTTTTTAGTGTTTTTGAAGTCGGTTGTTTTTTTTTGCAAAAAAGTTTTTTTTTTTCATTTTTAGTTGTAATAAGTACCTATATATATATCCTGTACTACTCCTCAACAGTTAAGAGTTGAAAGCAAAAACCCATTATCAGCTCATCAACATGAAGACAAGTGATGACTGCTAGATGCGAATACTTGAATAGCGTCAGAAAAAGCACGAAACACGTAATACGTGTCTATGAAATTCATATATAACAACTAAAAAAAAGTGTATTGTACACATCTGCATACCCGCTCCGAGCATACAGGCGTGATGTTACGTCATGATAATGTATTCAATAAACATCCAAGCGATTCCAGCAATTACGTCAGATTTGCCGTCTATTTTTGAAGAGTTCCATTGTATATCTCCGAAGATCAGCACCAGATCTTCACCAAATTAAAATGGGACCACCTCAGGAAGTATACTCTTTCAAATAAAATAAGAATTTTGAGAATCGGTCCACAAATGGGGGAGAAATCAGGTAACATACATTAAAAAAAAAATACATACACACAAACATATAACCTCCTCCTTTTTTGAAGTCGGTTAAAAAGCAGTTTATGGTCGGTAGCGAACTGTTGAGTATGAGGACCTGGGTTTCTTATTCTGTCAGGTGGTGCACTTTGTGTTGCCATCTGGCATTATGCTGAGCTGAGGCCCTTTTGGCATTAGTAGCTTTAATTGTTATGAATTTGTTTTGTTCTTTTTATGGTATCTTTGCCAAATAAACACAATTTTCTTTCTTTCTTTCATAAAATAACAAATATAACAAATGACAATAATAAAGCTCATGTACAAAGGCGAGCTTAACCCAGAATTGGGGTTTCTTACAGCAAACCTAATTTCGAAAGCGAGATTTGCAAAAGAGGATACACATAATGTAGGTATGTGCATTAACATTAAACTATGTTACTTAAATTAATTAGACTTATAAACTAAACTACATACATACAATATAATGGTGGTGTGGTGGTTTGATTCACGGATCGGGCAAAATATTATTGGGTTTTCAAATCAGGTTTTTCCAGTAGCAGCCACCGAGTCTTGGATTAGTTCCCAGTTGATGGCAATAGGCTCGCCCATATAACATGGGGTGTAAACACAACTGGTGAAATGTGGGTGCACTACTAAGTACACTTCTGTCTAACCCTTCTAGTATAACTAGTGTGAAGCTTATATAAGGTCCCATTAAAAGAGGTGGACAAATTTTAACACAGGGTTCAGTACGTCTAACCAAAGTGTTCCAAGTAAAAAAAAACACTGATTAAAAATAAAGTGATTTTTTTTGACATAAAATGTTGGGTAACTAACACTTTTAGTGAATTTTCGCTAGCTGTTTTATTTTCTTGTTAAGTATCATATACGTTTTTCTTATTTTCTTTTTTTACCGTTGTCCTTATTTTGGTCGTCTGAATGATTTCTAAAATTTTGTCCACCTATTTTAATGGGACCTTATATAAAAATTATGTAAGGACAAAAAGCAATTTAACTTAACATCGAATATTCTTCTAACAACTCATGTTACAGGGAAGCAACAAGCGTCATTAGTGTGTTGGCACTGAGCCAACAATTCGATGGCCGGGACACAGCACTTTGCTGAAGTGCCAACCCTAGTAGCGGTCAATTAAAATAGAACATAGTATAGAGGCTGATACTGGCTTAAATCGTCTGGCATGCTTACTTTTTTTTATTTATAGTATAAGTTCAAAATAGAAGAGCAAAATCTATATATAAAAATGAAACCCGTTTTCCGTTGTCACGACATAGCATGAAAAACGGCTGGACGGATTTAGCTGAAAATTGGTAGGGAGGTAGCTAAGAACCAGGAGAAGGTTCTTTAAAACTTTTTTTTTTTTTTTAGGTAGGGTAGTAGGTAGGGCAGTAGGTAGGGTAGTAGGTAGGGTAGTAGGTAGGGTAGTAGGTAGGGTAGTAGGTAGGGTAGTAGGTAGGGTAGTAGGTAGGGTAGTAGGTAGGGTAGTAGGTAGGGTAGTACGTAGGGTAGTACGTAGGGTAGTACGTAGGGTAGTAGGTAGGGTAGTAGGTAGGGTAGTAGGTAGGGTAGTAGGTAGGGTAGTAGGTAGGGTAGTAGGTAGGGTAGTAGGTAGGGTAGTACGTAGGGTAGTACGTAGGGTAGTACGTAGGGTAGTAGATAGGTAGGTAGGAAAAACGCATTGCAACGCATGCGCGGGTTCAGCTAGTTTTAAATAAAAACTAAGTTAAAAAACGGTGGAAACCACAGAAGGCCAATTTCTACGATCCTTTTTTTGGATGATGTGAAATCATCAAATGACTCCTCACGCTCCAGGCAGATTGGTAGGGAGTGTCAGACTTGTACTGACTAAAAACTACCCATGTTCCTTCCTAGCCCTTTGTGTCGAGGCCGCGGTATCTCTTTCGAACAACCCGCAGCCCTGACGGGAAAACTGCTACATCCTTAAACACTTTTACACGCACGCCACCGCGTTGGTATAAAACCGTTGAACTTAAAAAAAACCTTTTTATTTACTAGTTTTTATTTTTCATAATCAAACCACTAATAATATCTTGATATAGTGCAAGTAGGCACGAAGATTGTCAATTTCATCCAAGTAGTTGAAAAATGAATTTCTTTAAAACTTGCATAAAGCCAATCTCGAAGGCAAACAGAGCGATTGCCATCACTATCGTCAGCCACTCAAGACAAAGTTATAAATCGGCCACGTAGGATATTTGCAATTTAATGGCCGTATTACCATAATCGATGTCCGGTCGCAAACAGGGTTCCGCATGTTTCAATAATAATGCTTTTAGCGTTCCGTGCGGTTATTATGAAAACCGATCACTTGCTAAAGCTATAATCGCATTTTGCCCGTGGTTTGGTGGTTTTTAGTTACATGTTCGTTTAATTGATGTTTGAGAGTAGTGGTTAGTCCTTTTAGTGTCACTTTAATTGATTTTCATTTTGGTATTTTAGTCAGATTTACCTGTTTTAAACCGACCGGCTGCATCATAAGTAACCATGTCCCGCAATGACTCGTGATGAGGACTCGCAACTGGCGAATCATCATCATCATTTCAACTGAAAGACATTCACTGCTGGACATAGTCCTCCCGTGTCGTCACATTGACCGGTCTCGTGCGTCTCGCATTCAGTGGATTCTCGTAACCTTCACCAAGTCGTTGGTACACCTAGTTTATGAGCTAGTGGAAAAAAAAATCCACTAGTTCTATCGTAGGACTGTGCAGTAGAACTAGTGGGAATGATATTTAAAATATACTTGAAAACCGCGTTTTAAAATAGAAGAAAAATGACTGTTGCATGCAGACGCTTAACACTTTGATCTGTAAGAAACAGCTGTGATTATTCTAGCTTGAAGTTTACAATAACCTTGCATTCTTTTGAAACACCGTACTGCAAAATATTTGTTAAAAATGGACGACCGAACCGACGTTTACTTTTAATTAATTATATCTTATAATATAAAAGAAAGTCGTGTTAGTTAAGAACGGCTGGACGGATTTAGCTGAAAATTGGTAGGGAGGTAGCTAAGAACCAGGAGAAGGACATAGGATACTTTTTTTTTTTTAGTTAGGGTAGTAGGTAGGGTAGTAGGTAGGGTAGTAGGTAGGGTAGTAGGTAGGGTAGTAGGTAGGGTAGTAGGTAGGGTAGTAGGTAGGGTAGTAGGTAGGGTAGTAGGTAGGGTAGTAGGTAGGGTAGTAGGTAGGGTAGTAGGTAGGGTAGTAGGTAGGGTAGTAGGTAGGGTAGTAGGTAGGGTAGTAGGTAGGGTAGTAGGTAGGGTAGTAGGTAGGGTAGTAGGTAGGGTAGTAGGTAGGGTAGTAGGTAGGGTAGTAGGTAGGGTAGTAGGTAGGGTAGTAGGTAGGGTAGTAGGTAGGGTAGTAGGTAGGGTAGTAGGTATGGGTAGTAGGTATGGGTAGTAGGTAGGGTAGTAGGTAGGGTAGTAGGTAGGGTAGTAGGTAGGGTAGTAGGTAGGGTAGTAGGTAGGGTAGTAGGTAGGGTAGTAGGTAGGGTAGTAGGTAGGGTAGTAGGTAGGGTAGTAGGTAGGGTAGTAGGTAGGGTAGTAGGTAGGGTAGTAGGTAGGGTAGTAGGTAGGGTAGTAGGTAGGGTAGTAGGTAGGGTAGTAGGTAGGGTAGTAGGTAGGGTAGTAGGTAGGGTAGTAGGAAGGGTAGTAGGTAGGGTAGTAGGTAGGGTAGTAGGTAGGGTAGTAGGTAGGGTAGTAGGTAGGGTAGTAGGTAGGGTAGTAGGTAGGGTAGTAGGTAGGGTAGTAGGTAGGGTAGTAGGTAGGGTAGTAGGTAGGGTAGTAGGTAGGGTAGTAGGTAGGGTAGTAGGTAGGGTAGTAGGTAGGGTAGTAGGTAGGGTAGTAGGTAGGGTAGTAGGTAGGGTAGTAGGTAGGGTAGTAGGTAGGGTAGTAGGTAGGGTAGTAGGTAGGGTAGTAGGTAGGGTAGTAGGTAGGGTAGTAGGTAGGGTAGTAGGTAGGGTAGTAGGTAGGGTAGTAGGTAGGGTAGTAGGTAGGGTAGTAGGTAGGGTAGTAGGTAGGGTAGTAGGTAGGGTAGTAGGTAGGGTAGTAGGTAGGGTAGTAGGTAGGGTAGTAGGTAGGGTAGTAGGTAGGGTAGTAGGTAGGGTAGTAGGTAGGGTAGTAGGTAGGGTAGTAGGTAGGGTAGTAGGTAGGGTAGTAGGTAGGGTAGTAGGTAGGGTAGTAGGTAGAGTAGTAGGTAGGGTAGTAGGTAGGGTAGTAGGTAGGGTAGTAGGTAGGGTAGTAGGTAGGGTAGTAGGTAGGGTAGTAGGTAGGGTAGTAGGTAGGGTAGTAGGTAGGGTAGTAGGTAGGGTAGTAGGTAGGGTAGTAGGTAGGGTAGTAGGTAGGGTAGTAGGTAGGGTAGTAGGTAGGGTAGTAGGTAGGGTAGTAGGTAGGGTAGTAGGTAGGGTAGTAGGTAGGGTAGTAGGTAGGTAGGTAGGATAAAAAGCATTGCAACGCATGCGCGGGTTCAGCTAGTTTATTATATCATTAAATGGAGCAGTCGTGGCCCATGGAACAGTAGTGGCTCTGTTGTGGCGGCCTCGACTTACGAACAGTAAGTCGTGGGTTCGATCCCAGGCAGTTACATTACTTTGTGTAATTTATTTCATCACCACTGCTCTCAAAAACGGTGAAGGAAAACATCGTGAGGAAACCGGCATGTCCTAGAACCGAAAATTCGAAAATATCCCAATTTAAACAGAGACCGCGTGGTAGATTATTATAGCCCATTCCCTCTTCAAGAGAGAACGCCTGTGTCCCAGAAATGGGAACATTAATAGGCTGATGATGATGATGATATTAATAAACTAGATAGAGTCGGCTATATGAATTGGAATGCTGGGCTGTGAAGAAGATGGATGAAAAAAGATTGCATGGAGCGGAGGTAATGAGAATGTTGAGGTAGATATAGGTATGTGTATGTGACAAGAACGAAAAAAAAAAAACGATAAAGTAACGAATGACGCCAACCCTAAATGACATGGGAAAAGCGCGGGAAGATGAAATGAGACAAGGTCAGTGATCCACCGGGACAATCGCAGAAATCACGACCTTTTTCACAGTCTAAGAAGTGGTCAACACTTCCAACTTATTTGTCTGTTCTTGTATACAAATCAAAGGCCCAAGCCAAATTGAGTTGGCTTCTGTCGGGGCTGCGGGTTGTTCGAAAGAGATACCGTGGCCCCGGATACAAAGAGCTAAGAAGGAACTTGGGTGGTTTTTATTCAGTAGAAGTCTGACACTTCCTTTCACACAGAGCGGAAGGAGTCATTTGATGATTTCCAACGCTCGAAAAACAGTTGAGTTAGGGGTTGCAAAAGTCAGTCAAACGATCGATTATTATTCATTGAAACATAAAGCAACTTTCAGTGTATGGTTAACCCACATGAATCGTGGCAAAGACAGCACATTCTCATGTACTGCTGCCCCCTTAGCATGGCGATTCTATCTCTATTCTACCAATAGACAAAGATTTTGCCATACAATTTGGCATGAAACCTTGCTACAATCTGTCATTTTGTCGATTCTTCCGTCGACAAAACCCGTTTCTTCGGTGGTCATGCTAAGCCGGTTGCAAGTAAATTTGTAATCGTCTTCGGTTGAGACCCGAAGTATAATTTTAAACAGACCAAAGCCTTGGTACAAATTCAGAGGACACAAGAGATTTAGCTCAGTATTTTTATAAGACATTGGACAGAAAACGTAAGACAAGACATAAATACTACTTATTAATAAAACAAGGCACCCCCCCCCCCCCCCCCCCCCCCCCTATAAGGAAATGAAGAACCCAATACTTAACACAGACGGCGAAATACAAAAGCCCCTCATACCAGACCTCATAATGACTTCCACACATACAAGTTCATGCACTCAATGAATTCCTGATCATCCACATACTTCTACAGCCAGCATTATAATTGATATCGAAATGAAAAGCCTACAATATACGATCAGCCTGCATAAATAATAAAGATTCCATGAAGCCGGTGAGACGTCCACTTGCAATAACAGAATGGGAACGACGAGGCGCTAATTGCAGCGACGGCACATGATATCACGCTTAGTTTTTACATCTTCGAACTCTCGTATTTCAATAGACCAAGGCTCAAAATCGTGTGGCAGAGCTGTATGGGTAACTTGTTGACTTATATCGGACAAAGTTATTGAAGAATGTTTTGCGATTGGATTGGACTGTGCATCAGCTAGATTAAGGTCTAGTTTTGCATGGTTGGATGGTAAATGGAGTGTATCGAACGAGGCTCGATTACCGTGGTGCAGCCTAGCTCCCGATATTAGTTGAATAAAAACTGCTGCTGATATTGTAGGAGGGTAATAATATATGCGAAATATGCTTCGTTCTATGACTGCAGCAAAAACAAAACCTGACTAAGAGCTATTTAAATACCTAATTATACTAGCCAATAAATACCTCCAAATGTCTTCTTCTTCCATACATTTAGATGAGATCATAAAGCTAGTTCTATGAGGTCCTATATGGGGGTTGATGAATACTTCAAAGACGGATGCTAGAGTTGGTGCTATGTTTTGAGAGTCTTCATCAAACTCTGTTTTTAGGATTAGTGGAGTCTTTTTGAGATGTTTAATAATTTTTATTTGACGTCGTTTAGCCTGAGTTGTCTAGATTGTTAAGGAAATGCGAACTTCTTTTTAAATAATATAAAATAAAATTATAATATAATATAAAACTATATATTTTTTCCTGAGAGTTAGTGCAATCAATACAATCAACACAACAATCAACAATCAATCAATACAATCTGCCTTAGAATAATATAATAATCCACCAATAAGAAATTTTCATTTTATCAAAACAGCAGCTTGGATTTACTATAAAATCATGTTCATCAGATGATACAAAATTTATCAGTGCAGAATTGATACAAAACGAGCCTATTGCCCTCAACCGGGCATGAATCAAGACTCCGTGACTTACTGAGAAATTCTATGGGAAAACCCAATAATACTTTGCCCGACTCTAAAAATGAACTCAGTACCTCATACTTGCCTGTCTTGGCTGCGGATTGTTTGAAAAAGATACCGCGGCCTCGGACACAAAGGGCTAAGAAGGAACATGAGTGATTTTTAGTCAGTAGAGGTCTGACACTCCCTCCTGCCGCTCCGCCCAGAACGGGAGGAGACATTTGATGATTTCCAGACCTCCAACAAAAGGACCTCATAGCAGTGGAGCTTGCGAACACTAGACCAACAATATTATATAATATTAATATTATATAATATTTTATATTTAATATTTATATTATATAATATTAATATTATATAATATTTTATAATATTTATTGGAATATCTCAAAGTTGCTTTACCAGTGTATATTACTGTTCGTGGCTGTACGTACATCTTTGCCTAAAGTGGCGTGTTGTTATGTTTTGTAATTATTTTCATTATGATCATTGTACTTACATTTCATGTACAGACCAACATAAATTTAATTAACTTTTATAAACACAAGAAAGTGTATCTGTAACAATGGTTCCGTACTTATGAGCCTGTGTCACTATTAAATAAGAACCAGAAGTATCCATAAGTTAAAGATAATGGCTTTTTTTTGCCTCTGGTCTTTGCTTAAAAAATATATTTATGCAGAAGCCTCCCCCAATTCCTTCTATGAGCTCTTTTCCTGTTGATACTTTCTTCTTTGCGGGCTTTCGTTGAGCCATCCGTCTTTTGGCTAACATCGTGTGGAAACTTTTGTCCAGCCTATCAGCCTCCTTGCCAAGTTTTACTATATCCATTTTTTACCGCACATGGTAATAACGAATATTCCGATTCATTATATTACTATTTCGATTCGATTTATTTTTTTCCCTGGGCGGGCCCAGCAATCACAGAGCCTGGATCTGTTTTCGGTTGATTGGCAGCAGGCTCGCCCTCAATTACATACAACTTTAATAAAAACGGGAAATATTGGGTTGGCTCTTAGCGTACACCACTGCCTAACCATCGGAAGTTACGGGCGTGATGTTAAATATGTTAATTTGGTTTACTTTTTTTACCCGACTGCAGCGAAGCCCAAAAGGAGGGTTATGTGTTTGACGTGTATGTATGTATGTATGTATGTATGTCCGTTTCTTTGTTCCCTCATAACTCCTAAACGGATGAAGGGATTTGAATGAAATATACGTCGTTAGATTCGTGTTGATGGCGCGAGTGTTATAGGCTACATTAAAATTAAAAATCAAAGAAAAGTTGTGGATTTTGGGGGCAAAATAGAGGAGTTCAAAAAATTTTTTTTTTCCAATACCATCGAGTAGGGTGTCAAAATAAAGGGTTTTAAGGAGATTACAAAAATATAAAACACTTATATGTTTAAAAGAAATTCAAAGTGACAAATCCTATAAACGAGCACAAAAGTTAAATAATCTGCGAAGAATTTTACGCGACCAACGAAAGAACAAACACAAAAAAAACTAAAAAGTTGGAAATAAAAAAAGTAGTTAAAAAACTAAAAAACCCGACTGAAAAAACTGAAAAGCAAAAAAACAAGCACATTTTAAATTAAACAAAACTTGGAAGCAGGCGGGGTGGGGTTCATTTGATTATAAATTAATTATGAAATTAAAAAAAAATAGAACTAAAATAGAACCCCACCTGCTTCCAAGTTTTGTTTAATTTAAAATGTGCTTGTTTTTTTGCTTTTCAGTTTTTTCAGTCGGGTTTTTTAGTTTTTTAATTATCTAACTAATAAAGTTGCCATTTCTACATACATGTAACCACAAACACATGTTCGTTAACCTACTGCCATCCACCTCCATCACTTTCTACCCTGTCACATGTTCATTTCGCGAACAATAGACCGTATCGTATAATTTAGTACAACATCCCTACCCTGGCCGTATCGGGCACAATGGTAACATCAGCAGGCTGAGACCAAAGGTTGGTCCGTGTTATTGTCACAAATGCTTTGAACATACATCAGCGGTGACAATGTTGTTTTGTGTTTGGTGGTTTGATCTTTAGGTCTTTACTTAGGAAGCTGGAAATCAGGTACCAAGTTTTATAGGTTTTTCAATATTTTAGACAAGTTTGCTGGCTCCTATTTCGTTTGTTACAAGTTGAGTTTCCCATCTTTTACACAATACTATGCTATAATATTATATGTTGCAAGTTTGAATTTGGAGGTAAATATTCGGAACTACTGAATCAATTCCTAAGATTCTTTTACTTATCTTTATTATCATTTATCTTACTTATCATTATTACAGGACATAAGCTTAATTTTAAAAGTTTTGTCTCACAATCTCTACCCATAACGCAAGCAAAGCCAAGCCAGTCTGGCCTTTTTTTGGTGGAAAATCATCAAATGACCCCCCCCCGCTCTTGGGCAGAGCGAAGGGGAGTGTCGGACTTCTACTGACTAAAAACCGAACCCATGTTCCTTCTTTGCCCTTGCGCCGAGGCCACGTCATCTAGTACAAAAATCCGCGGCCCCGACGGGATCCGCGGCCCCGACGGGAACCAGTCTGCCCTTAGACGGCATACAAATTCTTAAACTAATTCTCTCACTCTTGTAGGAGAATATCAGTATAACTGCGCTACTCAGAGATATCTAATGATTACTTAAGCCGTCGCTTAGTATTTGATATGCTTTTGTATCACAAAACTGTCAAAACCTTTACTAAGTGATGGCCTAAGTAATCATAAAAGCTCTCTGAGTGCGGCAGTTGTTGAATTTGTTTTGTTATTTTTATGGTATTTTTGCCAAATAAACACAATTTTCGTTCTTTCTT
This sequence comes from Diarsia dahlii, assembly GCA_949775195.1. Classification (NCBI taxonomy): domain Eukaryota; kingdom Metazoa; phylum Arthropoda; class Insecta; order Lepidoptera; family Noctuidae; genus Diarsia; species Diarsia dahlii. Next base: position 3,060,166 of record OX459198.1, read on the forward strand.
CTTTCTTTCTTTTCTTTCTCAGTAAGTTTGAGATCTATAACGCCACAAGCTAAGACACGTTCATAGATTTTATTCGGCTGCATCTTCTCGTAATTTTACAGGAGCACACTATCCATACATAGTTAAGTATTAGGATAGCATAGAAAGATAGACATGTTCCGTGGTAGTCTACAAACTCACCATTTACCTAGCCTTTTTCCAACTATGTTGAGGCTTCTAGTCTAACCGGATCTAGCTGAATACCAGTGTAGGAGAAGCCAGAGCAAAAGGGAAATAAAAGCTTCTATTTGAACAGATTTAAGCATGATTTATTTACTAGGTTCAAAACATCAAAAAATTACCAGTTTAATATAAAAGTTCACAGTACTTACACAGGTACTTTAGAGCTCCTCACACTTTTCAAGTTCAGAAAAGAATGTCCCGCTAAAATGGCGCCTTGGACCTTTTATAACCCTCTGTACTACAGACTGCTATAGTTAACTGTCATTCCAATAACCGTTGGCGCCATTTTAGCATTTCAACTCAATAAAATAACTTATTTATACAAAACAATTCTCTAATTAATAAAAATACTGTAAATATCTTAAAACTATTTATAAATGTATTTAAATAGCTAACACCAGTATTTTACATGGAGCGACTGTCTATCTGACCTCCACAACTCAGTTAGAACTGGAAAATAATTATGATACCCCTTAGTAAGACTGGTAGTTGAACTTTCAGAGCACGGCCTACCGTGCTTTCTGAGGCACAGAAACAACTCGGTAGATGTAATGGGTGGTTACCCATCCACAGACCAACCTAGGCAAGTGCAGCTTAACCTGAAGATTGATCTGAGTGGCTGTCATTATCTATTCACGAGCCACCTACTAGCATCCTTCACAATTAGCCCATATTTTTCACCAAGATACACTTACAGAGCCATGTTAAATAAAATAGAGTGCTTCTGGACGGCATTTTTTTCCATAATATTTTTCGACGCCCAGTTGGCCGCGTAATAGGACCTCATTACGTCTTTTTGCTTTCCTGATGTTTTTCGCAATCGTACGCATCAAAAAGGTCTGCTTAGACCCGGCTGATATATTATGTCTGTGTTGCTTTTGTAATAAGAAGTTTATTTTGTAGAAAATGGGGTCGTTGTTGGGCCAGAATTTTCATGACCGTTTTTTGTTTTTCATTTGGCTGCCGATGCGTTTACCTACCAATCTTTACATACTATGAAAAACATGACTTAAGAAATTGGAATGATTGCGTTGGTAGCGGCAGAGTAATTTTTCCGACTGGCATGCTTCCTTTTTGAGTTAACCTTAAAAACACAGGATTATTGTATATATTTTGTGAAATATAAAAATGACGCTTAGAAAATTGTCGATGCCTCTGTACCAATTGGTGCGTACACAGCTTATAGTCCTTACCGCTGAGATATTTGTTTCCCTATAAGTGAGAGGCAGCCTCAAGTGTTCAGTGTTGATTTCCTTCACCGTTTTGAGAACAGTGGTGATTAGACAAAGCACACAAAGTAAAGTGATTAGTTCGTGGCTAAAGAATTACAGCTGCTCGATCTTTAGGTTAAACCGTGCCTGCCGAGGTTGGCCACGGACCAACCTCGAGAAACGTGGCAGCAGCAGTGGGTGCAATAAGGCATTCATCGATTACAGAAATTTCACTTTTAACGTTACCAAAACAAAAACGTGATCAAGACCGCACCAGTGACCACGGTACAAATATGCTTCAATACAAAGTATCATTTTATTTTAAAATACTTTTAAAAAAATACACCTATTAAAAACTGACACAAGAAGAAATCTCAACTGCAAACAATATCTGTAACATTATCCCGTGTACAATACAAAACACGTTGTTGTCTCAGCTGGCGTTGAGCCGCTTTGTTCTAGTGCGTACTCATAATCTGGCTTGTATAACTATAGATAGCTATACGAATTTACAGTGTACATTGAATTGTACACTGTACATTTAGGCCTGGCGCGAACGTGCGAAGTAAACTGGACGCACTTTGTGTGAAAGTGAATTGTGAAGTAAGTACGCACTTCTTCTAGGGGTCGTTCGAAAAAGAAACCGAGGCCCCGGACACACAGGGCTTAGAAGGAACATGGGTGGTTTTTATTCAGTAGAAGTCTGACACTCCTTGCCGCTCCGTCCAGAGCAGGAGCAGCATTTAATTATTACACACACTCCAAAAAAAAAAAAAAGTATCCACTTCTTGTCAGGTCTACGATGTCCTCCCGTACTCGGGTATTCTTCTTCATCTTCAATCGAGGTCTTAGGCTTTGTTCGACCTTTGACTCGAATCGATGACTCTAACTTTGTTCAAACTTCGTAGCAACAGCTCTATCGTTTGCTTCATTCAAGTCCTGGAAAGTGCAGTTCGTTGTGCACGACGGGCAACAGACAAGTACTAAAACAACACGTTTTGTGATTTTGTTAATCAATTGTTATTTCAAAGAACCGGCAAGAAATCCCATGGTTATCCCATGGGATTCCTTGGCGGTTTTTTTCTGAAGAAAACGACCATGTATCATTAGTGTCAAACATCTAAATTGATGGAGACATTTCTGAGAACGTTATTTTGATTCCAAATATTGCTGGGATATATGGATGGATAGGATGTAGGTTTATTTGCAAAAACTATTTTGATTTTGAATTTGCTGTAGTATTTTCCTAGCATTCTTCATACAAATCCAGACTGTGTGGCTGCTAAGACTACAATAAAAAATTTGCTCGTTAATTCGTTTGTGATGTCCTTGACGTGTTCGCGCTAGGCCCACCGATTGACGAAGGTACCTATGTATCTCAGCAGCTAAGCTGGTCTTATACGAAGCGGTGTATCTGACGGCTATACCATTTAGAACATGTAGATACTGGTGTTAGGTTCGTATGATAATTGGTATGTTATGGTCTAGTTTGTCTAAAGATAGTTTGTTTTTTAAAGAAAGGTGGGTCTGTGAACTTTATCTGAAAAAATTTGCACGTAGGGGCAGTATCTAATAGCTTAACAGCTGAAGCTCGAAGGCGTAATACTTAGAATCATAAGAAAACTGAACAAAATAATAAAAAAAAAACAACGCACAGTCATATCAGACAAATTGAGGACAGGTTGCGGAAACCAAACCATTGATAAATAATTTACTGCAGTATCTATCTACCGGTGCAGCGGTGTACGGAGTCGCTTCCAAAAAGAGTTAGATTTTTTTTTTTTGAATGAAGCGTAGCCTTCCTAACTTAGAGGAAGAGTGCTTCATTCAACAAAAAAAAAATGTGTTATATTCAAAATAACTGCAATGTATATATTCTGTATTAATAAATAGCTGGTATCAATACAAACAAGTTTTGCGTGATACGCAAAAGCATTTCTAAAACAGAACCTATCAAAGTTGAACAGATGGCGAAGATTTAAGCTTTAGAAGATTCTCTCTCGAATAATTTCTGTTTGTTGTGTTTCCTGTTTGATGCCAGTTATTGATAAATATATGTTGAATGCGTGGCCTCTGTTTTAAAAATAATATTGTATTGCAAAAGGTTGGCAGGCTAAATTATTGGAATGGTATTCGTACTCATTTAATCAAAATCTTAGTTACGCCATTATTGATTGTGCAGCGTTTTCCCGGTTTTTACTGTGGAATTCATTTAATTACATCAATCTAAATTCGTTTTCGCTATTTTCACCCGAGCAGAGCTCGGTCGTCTAAGTAGATACCTATGTAATATTATGACAAAGCTACCACGAGTGTGAAAACACGAAATGATTATTCAAAATTGGGTCAGTAAACAAAGAGTTTATTGTATAACTCTAAACAAGGTGTTTAAATTGAATTAAATACACAGAATATTACTTAGCGAGATATACCCGTTGACAATACAATACCAGTGAACAAATTGAAGCGAGCCAGCCATTTATAATGCCTTCTCCTTCCATGTATTGTTTGAGTTGACAGCTAGTACTGGTCAAGTAATAGGCGGAGCCGGGCGAAATAAATAAAGAGATTTGATTTGATTTACGAGTTGATGCAAAAGATTACTCTCTAGAAGATAAACATGTGTATTATTCGCTACAAGCCCTTTCCCTCAATCACTAGCCCCCACAGCTGCATACAAAATCATACAGGATATAAATGAATATTTTAAAAACTATGGTAATCAACAACGTGAGTTATCACCATTATTAATATCACTAAAGGGTCACAACCCTTTGGTATCGTGTAAGATCTGACGCGACGTAAAGATGTCATGTAAATCAAAAACTACCACGCAGGTCAAAAATAAACTTTACAGGAGAGTGAAAAAAACTGCATAATTATATGGTACTGTCATTGATATAAAAACTAAAGATACGGTCGTCCGAACATTTTGCTCGATGCGTTCCCCATACAGAGAAAGAGTTATTCCGGTCTGATCCCCTAAAACTGATACCCTAGGGGATCCGTTTTATTATAAATTATTTTCTATTCTGGTCTGATCCCCCGTAAAAGAATCGGATACCCTGACACATTTTTAGGACAGTCAGCAACAAAATATTTGTACAGGTTCTATTAGATTAAAAAAAAGAATAGGTAGTAAAGTCCCACAAACTACCAGGAGAACAGAAGTAGGAAGGAGGTATTGGAAATTGGAATCTTCAAATCAAATCTATATTATGCCTTTATAGTAAAGTCCCACATACTACCAGGAGAACAGAAGTAGGAAGGAGGTATTGGAAATGGGAATCTTCAAATCAAATCTATAATAAGGTTTTAAGGAGATTACAAAAATATATGACACTTATGTGTGTCTTATATGCAATGGTGACACTTAATAATTCACCATTCTGGCCTCCTGGTAGTTTGTGGGACTTTACTGTCCTGGTTTCCTATCTCCAACAAAAAAAGTGCATGGTTTTATAAAGAAATAATATAGATTTGATTTAAAGATTCCAATACCTCCTTCCTACTTCTGTTCTCCTGGTAGTTTGTGGGATGATCGTACAGTTGTAAGTTATAGAAATAAAAACTGATTATTTTTTCATTAACAACTGTTTTTCGGTTGACTGTACTTCACTTGTACTTGTGTCAAAAAGGGTATCAGAACGGAATGATAAATTACAGGGGATCAGAAAGGAATAAACAAAAGAAAAATATTGGCAGTGGATCGGTTTGGGGGATCAGACCGGAACAACTCCAGAGAAACACTAACGTCATCTATAAGAACTAATCAGGCGTAAACGTAACCTTGTATGAGCGGCGTGGCGTGGTACTATCGAGGTAAGTATAAAGAAATTAAATAAAGCTTTCATTAAAATGTTAATAAAAAAATGTTAAATTTTAATTTATAATTTTCATTTTCTTTTAAACTTCGGTTTAGTCAAGACCTATTTGGGACCAATTCGAGGCGTCATTTTATCATGCGGTCCGCCCAGTCCTTACGCAGTAATATATAAGTCAATGGGTACGGTACAATTTTATAATTTGTGTCCACTTCAAAAATTATAAAAAGACTAGTATTTGCGTGGCTGCGCGAGCTGCGCGCAGCTCGCGGGGCGTGAAGAGGGGGCGAGGGGGAGCTTTGAAAAATGATTTCGACTAACGCATTGCACCTCTCAATGAATTTGAAAAAAAAAATGTTCCAATGCAGCTCGCGGTACTACCTACCTACACCTACCTACACCTACCTACACCTACCTACACCTACCTACTACCTACCTACTACCTACCTACACCTACCTACTACCTACCTACTACCTACCTACACCTACCTACTACCTACCTACACCTACCTACACCTACCTACTACCTACCTACACCTACCTACACATACCTACTACCTACCACCTACCTACTACCTACCTACTACCTCCTACTACCACTAAAAAAACATAACCCTAAAGTTTGCTTGTCGTCGCCCCTGAGTTACGCTTCACCCACTCAACCTTCGTTACGCTAAGGAGCTCGCCGGCTCGCTTCGCTCGCCACCTCCCCCCTTCGCTCCACTCGGTCTCGCAGGTTCGCTCCACTCAGGACCTACCTACCACCGGAAAGCTATCATGACATTATCCCTACGCTACGGGAGTCGCCGGCTCGCTTCGCTCGCCCGCTACCCCCTTCGCTTTGCCGCTGTACCACCACCGGACAGGTTTCGACGCCTACTATAATATTTGTTCAAACACCTAATGGCTATCTCTAACCGTTATGAAGTTACAGCCCTTTTAATTTTAGGGGAGGTTGGGGGGGGGAGGGTATACAAATTTCAACGCCCCTCAAATAGATTTAGGTAAGAATCAAAAATTTTTTCAGGAGTAAAAAAGAGGTGAAGAGGGGGGGGTGAAGGGGGGGAGAGGGGGGAGTTTCTAAAAATGATTTCGACTAACGCAATGCCCCTCTATATGAATCTGAAAAAAAATTCGTTCCAAGTCTCTTAACTTTCGAGATCTGCCTAAAAGGGGGGAGAAAGGGGTAAAGGGGTCAAATTTGAAAAATGGTTTATACTTCCCCAAGCCTCTTCTATACGAATCCTTAAAAAAAAACACGTAAAATTTCTTTATTTCCGAGATCCGCCTAAAGGGGGGGAGAAGGGGGAAAAGGGGGGCCACTTTGAAAAATGGTTTTTACTTTACCGAGCCTCCTCTATACGAATCTGTAAAAAAACAAAAATACGGGTCTCTTTGTTTCCGAGATACGATGGGAAGGGGGAAGAAGGGGGGGGAAAAGGGGGGGTTTGGCACTTTTCCCATACTCATGAGAGTTGCTTGTTTACGAATCTGTCAAAATATACCCACCTCCCCATCCACCATCTAGGAGAACAATTCTGTCAGTGAGTCAGTGAGTGGTAATTTAGCTTTATATAGTATAACGTTGCTTGTTTCTGATTGGCTGAAACAACGCGACTTCTGATTCTCTAGCAAAACTATATCAATATGTCAAAACTGCCACTTTACTTCGAAGTGTCAAAATAAATGGTGTTGCCATTGTGATTTACAAAATAAATTGCCCTGCTAATTTGCAGCTTATCGACAGCAAAATCTCTACAAAAAAAGCCTACAAAGCAAGTCAATATCGCTCTCGCTCGTACTTTAGACCCCACACGTCACCGTCAACACTATTGTGGTCGCGTTATGACGACTATCTCGGCCTGTTGTACATGAGGTTCTAAACAGTCTCCCCCGCTAACGATGTAGGGTTGTTCTCATTTTCCCCTTTCCCTTTAAATACAACAAAATTTTATCAAAAGTAATTAAAATGATTTATTGATGTGGAATCATCTGTGTAGTCTTTTTCGGATATTGGAGTCAGTTTCTTTCCAAATGGATGCATCTGATTACTAGTATTTTGAGCAGTGGTGGCTCAGTGGTTGCGGCTCCGACTAAGAGCAGTACTGGCCTAGTGGTTGTGGCCCCGACTTACGAACAGAAAGTTATGGGTTCGAACCTAGGCAGGCGCATTACTTTGTGTAATTTATTTCATCACCACTGCTCTCAAAACGGTGAAGGAAAACCTAGTGAGGAAACCGGCATGTCATAACGATAAAAATTGAAGCTATGCGACATTTATCTACCCGCACTGGGCCCACGTGGTGGATTAGCCCATCCCTCTCCTAGAGAGGAGGCCTGAGTCCCTGCAGTGGGAACATTATATGCTGATGATGATGTAACTGGCTAACTGCACTGACTAATAAAAAAAAAAAAATTTTGATAAGCACCGGCATCGCACGCGCGAATTATTATTTACTATAGGTACCTTATAAGTACCTACTTATTATTATTATTTTATTATTATTTTATACTTTGGATTATTTACACTTTGGATTTAATTATGATTAGACTATATGTATTATTTTCTTAATTGTGACACGTAAAATATCTATTTATACATATTAAGTATTAGTATTATTTATTATACACACAATTACATAACTGGTTCGGCGTACACACCTCTCAACCAGGTCCAGTTGAAAACCAGCGTCAGGCACTTAGTTGCCTGACATTTATGCTGAACTGGGCCTGTTTGGAGCAGCCGTGGGGCAAATATTTTTTTTGTACCAAATAGTTTTAAGTTTTAAAAAAAAAACATTGTTCATTTTAATTTTTGTATGTTTATTTTTATATGTATGCCCTGTGTCTGTACCAATAAATGTTATTTCTTTCTTTCTTTCTTTCTTTATGATAATGAAGACTCGTATTTTACATGGAGCGACTGCCTATCTGATCACAACTCATACGAGTATACTGGGTAAGAGTTACGCCTCATCGAGCAGCATGGAATTGAATTTTTCTATGCTTATTTCCTTTTCTGTCGCTCGGAACCGACATGCGCTAGAGAAATACAGAGCTGGAATACTATTTCACGCAGTAGCATCGACAACGATGCGTTCTGCAGTCCACATAACGCTTTTTTAAAGACTGAAGTTCAACCTACCACCCGTCGGGGCTGCGGGTTGTTCGAAAGAGATGCCGCGGCCTCGACACAAAGAGTTAAGAAGGAACATGGGTGGTTTTTAGTCAGTAGAAGTCTGACACTCCCTACCGCTCTGCCCAGAGCGCGAGGAGACATTTGATGATTTCGCACCCTCCAAAAAAAAAAATGTTCGACCCACCGAAAGATCATGAAAGATGGTCGTCGGAGTTTTGGGCTTTCGACCATTCGTAATGACTGTCAAAGATATCCAAATGACAGTCGGGACCATACCTTAATGAGATTTCCAATCTATCAAGGGTTTTCATAGTGTGCGCAGGAGCTCCACGAGCTGATCCCACCATCTCCCTTCTTCCATCGGGAGACTAGACGTACTGCAGGGTATCACCGATACCTAGTCGACATTCCACAGATTCGAATGAAGCGCTTTGCTGGGTCCTTTATTATGCGCACAGCCAAGGAGTGGAACTCCCTGCCTGCGTCGGTTTTTTTCCGAGTTCATATAACCCTAATCTGTTTAAGTCGCGAGGAAACAGGCTTCTACTGGGTAAGCTCGTTCCATCTTCGACATCATCTCTGCCCTTTTTTTTTTTTTTTTTTGGTGGGTGGAAAATCATCAAATCCCCCGCTCTTGGGCAGAGCGAAGGGGAGTGTCAGACTTCTACTGACTAAAAACCGAACCCATATTCCATGTTCCTTCTTTGCCCTTGCGTCGAGGCCACGTCATCTAGTACAAAAATCCGCGGCCCCGACGGGATCATCTCTGCCCTTTTTTTTTTTTTTTTTTTTTTTTTTTTTTTTTTTTTTGGTGGGTGGAAAATCATCGAATAACCCCCCCCGCTCTTGGGCAGAGCGAAGGGGAGTGTCAGACTTCTACTGACTAAAAACCAAACCCATGTTCCTTCTTCTTCGCCCTTGTGTCGGAGCCGCGGTAACCTTTCGATATCCACAGCCCCGACGGGCGTCGGCCCTTGCGGGCCCCTCGTTGCTGACATCTCTTTGAGGCGCGCGTGGAACACGTACGCGCCGCCGACACGGTCTGTTGCCGTCATGACGACGGCCGGACGGCGAGCTAGCCCGTTACTCACCGTCCACAGGCCCGCGTCTACGGTTGCCGGAGGTCATCGCGTGACCCCCGATCATCTCTGCCCTTAGGGCAAGATTGAAGTCAAGAGCAAGCCCATTTATAATAATAAAAAAATAAAAAAGTGTATTTGGAATGGTGAGCCATCAAAATATCGACATGTTCAAGCGATCATTAACTTTAAAGTTCGACCCATACACTGTTGCTTATTACAGTGAACGTTATTAGAAATTCCTGATAGATATCGGGTTCAGTGGACAACAAACCTGTTCTATTGCTGTTCTAGTATAAGCAGAGTTAAGCTTACACGGAAATATTTATCTACTATTTTATTACCCACGACGGAACGGAGACGGTATATGCGTTTGGGGTGAGAGGTTGTTTGTTTGTTTGTGTGTTTGTGCAAATACATGTTGCCATTTTTCTCCAAAACTACAAGTCCGATTTTGAATCAGTTTTCAGTTATGGGTTCGGGTTTGATTGGTGCATGTTCTTAGATAAGTGTTACGGTGACAACTCACCAGGGGGCGCTGCAGCAAACATTTTTTGTGCAAATCAAAGTTGCCTTTTTTCTCCAAAACTACAAGTCCGATTTTGATTCAGTTTTCAGTTATGGGTTTAGATTTGATTGGTGCATGTTTTTAGATAAAAAAATAAAAATAAAAGTGAAAAAAGAATAAAATTAACATTAAACACCCACCTTAAAAAAACCCAAGAATGTCCGTCGGGAGCTGAACATTGCAAAACTAGTTTATTTAATGGCAGCCCCCGACGGACATTCTTGGGATTTTTTAAGGTGGGTGTTTTATGTTATTTTATCCTTTTTTCAATTAATTTTTAGCAGTCGTGGGTTTTTTCAAAATTTTTAATTTTGCTTTTTATTTTAAACTTTTTATTTTTATTTTTTTAATTTTGCTTTTTGGCTCTCACTTCATCGATAATAGTTTCACCCGACCCCGTTAAGAAACAGTAACATTGAAAATAAAAATAAAATATAAAGACCTAATACGAACAGGGTAATCCAAACAATTTAAATCTTCAGTTCAAATCAATCATACTCATACTAGTCTTCTATTGAGTTTGAAGGTATCAATTACTCTCATCACAACTAGTTCCTCTAATGACATCAACTTGATATAGATAAGAATTCTCATCATAATCCAAGACTATTAAGGTATTTAGATGATGGAACGCTAGGAGGTGATATCGACACCGTTTTGAATGACTTAAAACTCCTCAAACAACAATTTAAATCTATTGGCCTGGACCTTAACCCGTCTAAATGCGAAATTTATCTCCCTGACATTACCGACAAACAATCGACAATAGCAAAATTTAACTCAATAGCCCCTCAAATCAAAATTTTAGAAAAAAGTTCCTTGTACCTCCTAGGTTCCCCTATTTTAGAAGAAAGTTTCTCATTTTTCATCGATGACAAAATTAAACATTTTCTTGATATTTCAGATAGACTCTCCAAAATTAACCTACATTCGGCTTTCACCCTTATCAGATACTGTTGTTTTGGTCCAAATTTTATGTATTTTCTTCGTTCTTCACCTCTGTGGACGAAACCACAACTTTTGGACAAAATTGACCAAATTATCCACGACACACTTACATCCATTCTTAATGTGGCCCTGGACGACCGAGCGTGGCAGCAAGCCACCCTTCCAATCCGTTTTGGTGGCCTCGGCGTCCGCAAAATTTCTAGTGTAAGCTTACCGGCGTTCCTGTCGTCTGTCCACAGCACTGAAAAGCTAACCAGGAAAATTTTAACCCTCTCCCTGGTTGACTCGGAAGTGCCGTGCTTGTCCGATGCAGAGAGCGCCTGGAGAATGGCTTGCCCGAACACGGATCGGCCCGAAAACCCATTTTCCCAGAGACAGTGGGATGAGCCGCTCTGCAGGTTGGTACGGAATAACCTTATTAATACGTCTACCAATACTGCTGAGCGCGCCCGCCTGCTGGCTGTGGGTGAGTGGGAGTCGGGCCTCTGGCTTCAAGCACTACCGTCACCTAATATAGGCACTATGTTAGGTGACACTACCTTCCGGCTCGCTACATGTTTGCGATTGGGTGCTCCATGTGGGGCTCCACATCGCTGTCAGTGTGGTGAAGCAGTCGACGGCCTCGGACACCATGGCCTATCTTGCAGTAAGAGCGCAGGTCGGATTGCGCGACACGCCAGCATTAATGATCTTATCCGACGTGCTCTGGCTACCGCCGGTGTGCCAGCTATTTTGGAACCCAATGGGTTGGCACGCGTCGATGGGAAGAGACCAGATGGTATGACCATAATGCCTTGGAAGTTGGGTAGGCCTTTGGTGTGGGATGCAACTTGTGTCGACACCCTTGCGCCATCCCATCTTCCTAGCACGGTGAGCTGTGCTGGGGCGGCTGCGGCCGGTGCTGAAAACCTCAAACGGCGCAAATACAATAACTTAATTGGTAGTTATGTGTTTGAGCCGTTTGGGGTTGAAACACTGGGGCCATGGGGTCCGAGTGCCCACTTAATTTATCAGGAAATTGCCAAGCGTTTGGTCGACTCTTCACGTGACCGGAGGGCTGGAATATTTTTTGGGCAAAGAATCAGCATTGCCATCCAACGTGGCAATGCTGCCAGCCTTCTGGGCACTTTTCCTGTTGACAGCGGTGTGGACGAATTTTTTGACGCCCTGTAATTACTCCCCCTTTTGATACTTGTATATATTTTATTATTATCTTAGTTCTGTAAATAGTAGTTTTTAAATGTTGTAAATAAAATTATTCTCACACCATTGTTGACTAGACTCTAATGTGAAAGTGTGTTTGTTTGTCACGCCTTCACATTTTAACGGCTAAATGAATTTCTGAAAAAAATCGAATTGTTTAAAAATCTGTTTATTTTCTGATAATTATGGGCTATGTAATACCTGAATTATTTAATAATATTATATAATATTATACAAGGCTGCCAATTCTAATCATCATCATTTCAGCCAAAAGACACCCATTAGTGGACAAAGGCCTCCCCCAGGTGTCGTCACATTTACCGGTCCATGCATCTCGTATCCAGCGGGCCCCCGCAACCTGCAGCAGTTCATCAGTCCACCTAGTGGGAGGCCTTTCAACGCAACGTCTTCCGGTTCGGGGTCGCCACTCCAGAACTTTTCGGATCCATCGGCTATACGTTCCGGGAGAAATCTGCCAATTCCAACGATACCTCGTAAAACCTTCCCGTGCCATAATTCCCGACCTCCACCCGAATGAAACCGCAGGTAAAAGCCAGTTTACTAGTAAACTAGCATTTTATCCACCCTAATTGTCATCAAAACGATTCTGACCTTAAGACCGGACCTTCGTTTTATTTTCGTCTTTAGTATAATGGCGTTTGTCACGGCACTGTCACCTCCTGAGACAAATTATACCAATTTAATACGTTTCTTTTTCATTTGTTTTCACTGATTACTTACTCAGTTAAATTAGATCAGGGTCACTGATAATCTGATTCACATTGATTTCTTTTTGAGTTTCCTTTGGGAGTTTTTGAGGTAGTAATTTGTCAGCAGCGTTATCTCTTTTGCTTTATCAGTTTTTTTTTGCATTATTTCGGTTTTATATAAAGCCTATTTACATATTTTTTTCGAATTTTATTTATTTCTTAGATAAGGTTTAGGAAGACATTTTTGACCGCAGTCGCTTGAATCTTAGATGAACTATATTAACTAACCTTAATGGCATTTTGAAAATAATTTAAATATAACACTGAGAATTAATTACCTACGGGGAATTACCATGAATGTTTTAGTCACTAATAATTATGCTTTTGGTCGATTTCACGAAATGTGATAATATAAACTCTGACTTCACACTTTTCTAATCATTTATATTTAAGGTTCATTTTTAGTTATGATTAGTATATTGATTAAAATAATATATACCAACTATTACTTGATTTAGTTGTGACTCTTAAATCTGTCGCTTTTACCAAGCGATTATGTTCCTGTCCTACTTCGTTGAAGATCAATATTTTACTACGAAAATTTTTGAATAACATAACGCAACACCACGGCTCAGGTAATCCTTGAAGAATTAGGCAGAGGTGTTCCTAATAGTAAAGTCACATTTCGTCCTACAATAGAGGTCGAGGCTATTGCTTTCAACCGGACACACACATGCTGACTCTGACTGCTACTATGAAATTTCTGATGGAAAAAGGCAAAGGGTCGTAATCGTTCAGTCATAATAATCATCATCATCATCATCAGCCTATAATGTTCCCACTGTAGGGTATCAGGGCTCCTCTCTAGGAGAGGGATATCCTCTCAGTCATAATCGCGACTGCTGAATTATGATGCTCTGCAGTCGTTCCTGCTAACTAACGAGGCAGTCCTAAAATTCTTTAATATAACCAAAAGACCTTCATAATTATAACCTCGCATTTATTATCCTATTATCTCACCCAGAGAAGCATCAAAACAGCTTGTAATTTCCTTCGTTCAATTTTTATTGCCTTTCCAAACGGCAGATCTAATCCCGTTGGGAATACTCTGCAATTTCGATCACACATTGACGCCCCGACAACGTTGTACTCGTTTTAAACGGTAAAAGGGGATTTGCGACTGAGCTTTTGACAATAGTGTTTCATTTTATTCGGGTATTTTACTTTTGGACTGAAATTTTCAATTGGATTTAGTTTTTGCGTGTCTCTAATTTGTTTTGTTTGTTTAATACTCGTAGTTTGGCTTGAATTTTAAGGCAACAAGTGCTACGAAAAAATAATTATAATATTTTTAATATTTATGAATAGTCTTAATAATTATTAATATTTTTCTGTTTAATTTTATGAAAAATTCAAGTGCTTATATTTTCCTGGTGATAATATTTTCATATCAGGTATTTGTTTTCTTTGTGAACCTTTCAAAAATATAGAACACACTTACAGAACTCAATTACACTATGTAGCTATTTAAGGTTCTAAAGGTTTTTACAATAAAAATACATAGTGAAATTACTATTTTTATTCATTACAATTTTCATTTTCCGACATAAACTGAACAGACAGTATACAAAGCATATGTACAATTTTATATAGTAGTTATTGACATTGTTCTAAGGCGAGAACACTAGATTTATAATTATTTTACTAAACACGTTCTGCCCATGACCATTTTTAATACTTTTTAAAATATTATTTACACATATTCACCAGATTACCTACTAATAATATTAATGAGTATTTCGAACAACATTTACGATACTTATCAGGTATAAAAACGCCTATTATGTCACCTAAATAACATTAAAAATAATTTTAAAAGTAGGCTATAAATTAAAATTAAAATATTGTGTCAAAATCATTTTCTGCATTATTAAAATTAAAATGAATTTTACACTCGTACGTTAAAAAAATCAATTATATTACGATCATGGGCGAAAAAAATATTAAAAAAGCGGATTAAAACTCTTTTGGCGAGCAGTAGAAAATGAAGACTTAAGTATTGATTTTTCTACAGTAAAATACATTTCTTAGGATATATTATTATCGGGGCATGACATTATACGTTTATACTTTTAATATATTTCTATAAAATGCTTTGAAAACGGATTGCTTGTACTGGCTATCATAACTCTATTTTTCTTTTTTTTTTAATAATTATCAACTAATGTTATTTCACTTTTGTCTTTCAATTTATTTTGCAATAACTTATGAAATACTCACAAACGATGTTATAAATTACAGATTATTTAAAGCGACTATACATTCATCATAATGTATGGGCAACTATAAAAAAATCTATGAGAAAATGCTTCAAATTTTGCTGGTCAATTTAATAAATCACTTTGATATGTATTTACATAATGAGTATTACAAAAATATCAGTCTAAAGGAATCGAAATACTAACTTATCTGAGACTAACCTTTTTTTTTCATCCATCAAAAAATCATCACAATCAAAACCTGAAGCATTTTCGTTGGTAAATACTTAACAAATAAACTATGAATAATCCAGTTTACATTGGTAAACTATGACAGAAATTACGGATACTTCAAAAACTAGTCTGATAATACCTAAAACGGTTTAGGCCCGCATTGTTAGTGATAGTTCTATACAAATATTATTTTAATTGACTATTTCAAACGCTAGAAAACTTTAGCAGGGCTCAGGGCTGAAAGCTTTGAAGCGTAATCTCATTTAAGTATGTGACTATGAGTGAGTTAGTCTTTGTCTATAATAAATGAATTTATGATTTCATTTTGTATTTTTTAACCATATTACCGTTAGTATGATTGGTTTTATTAGAAACTAAAATGATTTAACTTTAAATTCTTAAAATATTGTTGTTTAAATCTAATTTTAACCTTAAAATACCGACTCATTGTCATACATAATACTATCATGGTTTATTAAATACTTATATAATTAATTATTAAACAGTTATTATTCATATAAATCTACAAACATTTATTTTCCCACAATGTGTTCGACATCACTTGAAGCAATTTCTATTACTCTAAACTAACATTATAATAATTAACCATGACATTAATTAGAAATATGAAGAGACTTTAATAATTAATTTCTATATACACACGATCTAACAATTTATTGTCAGTTCTGAACTTTCAAAGAAATTAAAAAATTACAATATACCTATAACTATTTACAAATATTAAAGATTTGCTTTTATAAAGCTGAAATCGCTATCCATTTAATACACGTATTCTACACGATTCCATGTCTATACATTGAAAGCATTCAACAAAGTCATTAATATTGGTATTGTCTTATCTTTGGAATGAAAATTGTGCGTAAAACGTTTGCCATGGGACACTCGGTCGGGTTCTCCTGTTTACGCATTCCGGTGACCGACATACATGGACTAGGTGATGTGGAAGTCACCACGCAGGAGTCGCGTGAAGGTCTTCTTGAACTGCTGGTTAGCGAGCGCATAGCAGAACGGGTTGATAGGACTGTTCGCGTAACACAGGAAGTACGAGAACATGTACAAGTGCTTATTAATGCACGGCGGATCAGTACAGAATCCCTCCACAAGAGCCAACACGTGGTATGGAGTCCAACAAATCACAAATGCACCCAATATGAACGATATCGTTCTAAAAGCTTTCCTCGCTCTGTTTTCAGATTTAGATTTCTGCCGACCGATACTCGGAAACAGGCCATCCCGCTTCGAACGTTTAACTTTTAATTTTTTTCCTATGTTTTTTACGAACTCTTTCTTAGAGTCGCCGCGGCCTGACCCAGTTACTACAGTTGTTGATATATCACTATTCTCGACCGCTGGACTTATTGCGGGATTTAGTTTCAATGGAGACGTTTTAGTCTCGGATGTCTTGGGGGGTTGAGGCTCATTGTTATTGGAAGACGACGATACGAGAGTAATAACAGGCTTGGAGCGCTCTCCTGTACTTAAACTCACCTCGGTATTCACTTTAATCGGGGCAGGCGGGGAGAAATTCGTTTTCGGTTGTGTAACTTGAGCTTCAGCGGTCGCTCGTATTAAAGCTGCTTGTAATAAAGACTTGTTCGTTTCGTTACCTGAATTGTTTAATGTTGGCGGTGATGAGGGTTCAGTCCCAGTTTGGAAGGTAACGGAAGAGGGCGGACTCTCATACGTAGGTGACGGTACATTAACGGAGCTCTCATCCATATACCTCAAGTCTGCTCCATCCATACCGACAAGCATGTCGTATGACGTACCGTCTCCTTTCACAAGCCTTACAGTCCTAGTGCGTGATGATTCTGAATGTGATGGCGGACTCTCTGATGCAGGAGGACTGCATCTGAACTCAGATGGGGGTGGAATGATTCTTTGAGCAATTGTCGTCGATACCTCTCTTTGTTCGGACGGTGTTGTAATACCAGATGATAAGGGTGACATAACACTAGCGATAGACAGTGGTACATTTGGTACAGAAATATTGTCGTGACTCTGTGACGTATCTGGGTTATCTGTGTCGAGCAAACTCTTTTCAGATATCTGCGATAATGACGTCTTTGGCTTTTCCAACTCGTGTTTTAATACTGGTGACTGTTTCAAATCAGTTTTTATCATCATTCCGCCGTTAAAACGCATGTTGTTCAGCAGTTGTATAGCACCTGTCTGCATCACTAAGTTTGCAACTGATGGCCGTTTCTTAACATTTGTCTGTGTGGTACTTTCTTCGTCCGAGTCGAATGCAGGACTGCTGGACCTTTCCGCTTCTACCTGATCTTCCTTCTTATCTCCATCCGATTCTGCTGTTGTTGACGTACCAGTGACGGTAGCGCTACTTTTATGTGCTGAAGATTTTTGACTTGAATTTGAATCACTGGACCCGCCTAGATTTAGCAACGGAGCCGCAAGGGAACCTTTAGAAGTGGAATCTTTGCGCATAGTCTCTGATACTTTCATCTGATCTTCACTGGATATAGTTGCTTTTGACAAGGCTGCCATACCTGCTGCTCGGCCAGCCATTCCTGTCATAACACCAGCACTTAAAGCCACCATCGACTGCATTTTCCTTTGCTTCGCTTCACTCTTCTTTTGCATATCATAAGCTGTCTTGAAAATCCCAGCATAAAGTACAATCAATACAAACAGCGTCGTCCAATAATAGCCTATGATTAAAGCTGTGTTAAATATTGGGTCTTTCAGAAACTGTACGGCACATTCGCCTTCTTGTAAGTCCCTGTATCCAACAAAATGTTCCCATCCGAAAATTGTCGTAAAGAATAGTAAAGCTGGTATGATCCAGGTGACTGTTACCATCCATATTACTCTGTTTTTCGTTCGCCAGGCTCTGTATCTCGCCGCTATTTTCACGCTACAGAATCTGTCCACAGTAATGAGTAGTACTGTGTATTGTGAGACAAGACATACTGTATAGTCGACTGATAGCCAAAGGTCGCAGAGTAGGGGTCCTAAATGCCAGTAGCCCTTTAGAACGTAGTCAGTGTAGAATGGAAGTGACAAAGTACCTGTAGACAATGGAAAATAATGCTCTATTAAACACTTTCGTCATTATCAGACACTGAAATGTTAAGGGTCAAGCTTCTCGGATTCGGAAATACCTTTTAGTCAGAATTATTTTATCAAAAGCTTATAACAATGTTCCAGTTAAAAGTTTTCGTGAGTAAACAGAAACTAATTAATCAAATAAATGGTTAATTTAATTTAGTTTCAAAACAGGGACACGTTTTACTTGTTACAAGAGTTGAGGTTATTTTCATTTGCCGAAGCTTTGCTTTTAGACTTATTTTGCCTCCAGAAATATTTTAGAGCTAATACAATTATTTTCTTTTACTTCCCCAACTAATTTTTCACCCTCTTTGTAGCTTTGAAAACACTAAATTTCTAGTTCAAAAGCTTGGCAACAATTGGAATACTTATAAAAACAAAACTGCAATAGAGTTAAAGAATTCAAACTGCAATTTCAAAACCAACGGTCTAGACTTGTTTAATCGCTTTGAATAACTAAAAGCTACTCGCTACGGAAACCTGATAGATGTACAAAATAGTTTATTTATTCCGACTCTGTTTATTGTTGTTTTGTATCATTGTGTTTTTATAGAATGCCAATATGCTTGTGTAGCTAGTTTCGATTCAACTTAGAAACGAGCATGTGTGTTTGTATTCATGTGTGTATGTTATTAAGTTAAGTGATGTTCCCGTCGAGTCTGCGGGTTGTTCGAAATAGACCACGGCCTCGGCACAAAGGGCTAAGAAGGAACATGGGTGGTTTTTAGTCCGTGGAAGTCTGACACCCTATCCGCTCTGCCCAGGGCGGGAGGAGTCATTTGATAATTTCCCACCCCAAAAATAAATAAATGTTAAGTGATGTTCCGTCAAGTACAAGCTTCATTACGTTACAAAATAATCCTTCGATTAAAAGTGGATTAGTGATGTATTGAAAATAGCTAAAAATTGCTCCCATGACAATTCAAAATGATTTTATATACGATTAATTATTTATCAATGATATTTATTGTTCAATTTTTAAAAGGTCAAGTTTAAAAGTTATTTTAATGAGCGCACGTGTTAACGGACACTTCAGTTCACGGAAACCGTCAACCAGGCATTCTATACATCAAATTAAGTGACTCTACTCTGAAAAAAAAATTATCATCTGCCTAGCCTTTACCCAACTATGTTGGGGTCGGCTTCCAGTCTAACTGGATGCAGCTGAATACCAGTATTTTACATGGAGCGACTGCCTATCTGACCAAGACAACCCAGGTAATACTGGGTAATACGATACCCTTTGGTAAGACTGGTTGTCAGACTTTCAGGTCACTGACTACTGTAACGACTGCCAAAGATCGATATATGGCAGCCGGGACCAACAGTTTAACGTGCTTTCCGAGGCACGGAGGAAACTCGGTATAAAATGGGTGGTCATCCATCCACAGACCAACCTAGGCAAACGCGGCTGAACCTAAAGATTGACCCGAGTTGCAGTCGTTTTAATACTATCAACAGTTCACAAAAACATTCTAAAATTACCCTTACCTATCAACAGATCAGTGGCAGCAAGCGATGCGATGAAGTAGTTGCTGGGCTGTCGAATAGTCCTGTCCACCAGGAACGCAAGAAGAACCAGGACGTTACCGCTGACAGTCAATAGGATGACCAGCACGAGGCACGTGGCAAAGATGGCGGCTAACCACAGCGGGAACGGTGGGAGGACTGGTTGCTAGATGAATGAAAAAAATATATTTTATTAAAGGTTTTACAAAATAATAAGAAACAGATTGATTGGTGTCGTTTGCTTTGGTTTGATTATTAATAACAGATAATTTTATGCATTTTAATTAATCATCTTCATTTGGCTTATCTTTTCCCTACCATATTGGGGTAACCTTTCAGTCTGCTGGATGCAGCTGAGTATCAGTAATTTACATGGTGCGACTGACTATCTGAGCAGAACAACTCAGTTAGTAGGTACTGGGTAAAACGATATTTAATAAAAAAAAAACTTTTATTTCTATCAGGTTTTCAAACAGAGGTGACTCTGCCTTAATACGTTATGGATTTTCTAAAAATTAAACAAAACCACGTTTGTGTTTCCTGATTCCATGGATAACAAAATATTTTTTTAAAAGGTATTCAAACCGCAGGTACTTTTATGATAATGTAGATTGAAAATGTAACATTATAATATATATTGTGCAAGTTTTTGTCGAACAAATTGATACCAAAAACACTGCAGCAAAGACTGCAATTACCAACAAATTGCAATCAATGGCCAAAGCTACTACGTATTGGCAATTGCAATACGACTAACTACAATTCTGCTAATAACGGCCAAGACATTACAGAATGCTGTACTAGATTCTACAAAAAAGGACGATACAATTCCTAGAAAGAAGATTTCTTTAGAAAACGTAACGTGGCATTTGACAAAGCTCTAATGCTTAATGAAAGTAAGGTATATCGAAATAAAGTTCTCAGTGCTGGTCTGAGAGTTGAAAATCCTACATTGCTCTTTTGTTGAGACACTCATTTAGATGTAGTGTCTTATTTGTAAATTGTTTAAGTTGCATATTTCTTCAGTGGTGACCCGGGATAGGGGTAGATGTGACTGAAGCAGACGCATCCACCAGCACTGGTGGTAAATAGGAGTGAAAAGTTGCATCAGCTACCAATAGGGCGAAGGTTTAGATTCCAAATACCTAGAACTCTTAGCAAACTCTAAGCGCAAAGTGATGGCTTCTTGCTTTCTTAGTTTGTTTTATGAATAATTAGAATCAGTACTTAAAGTGTTGGATTATTTATAAGTGTCTGTTTAGATATTGTTTGTTAATTAGTAGGTAAATGGAATTTACTTAGTTAATAAAGTAAGTAAAACCATGTTGTAAATATAAAGGCGCGTTTTCTTATTTTTTTGCTTTATAAAACCTTGATATTAAGTACCGGCTAAAGTCTTATTTTTCCGTGTTATGTATCCAGTGGATAAGACTAACTCCAGGCTGCTCCTGAGAAATCCAGATCTGTAATAGTACATTACTGCAGAATCCAGTAAGTAAGCCTTCCTGGCCAAGTATGAGTTAACCGGACCGAACCGCAGGTGAGGTCTGGTTATATACGAGGCCAGGATGGCTTTCTTACTGGTTGAGGTTTGTATAATGCTTTTCTCAAAAATTAAAGAAAGTATAACAACAAATTCGTTTAATTAATATTGAAGGTTACATTCAGTGAAAAACACAATAGCACTTTTTGGCCGACCCGGGAATCGAACCCAGGACCTCAAGCTCTGCAGTCGAGCTTGCGACCACTAGACCAACGAGGCAGTTTAGGAAACAACTTTAGAAAAAACTTTTTAATAAACTGAAATTACTAAATACAATCATAAAATCCCACACTATACTTCTACAACATTACTAAGTACAAAACGCAACGTATAAAATGGCTGTTTAAGGTTCCAAAAATATATGTATCTCATAAAATGTCATACCAAAAAGAGAGATAGATATATATTTGGAACCTCCTTCTATAACCATGTTATAATGGCTAAACTCTAATCTGTGTCTGGTACTATGTTTTTTTTTCTTAACAGATCTAAAGAGGATGACCTAGTGTCCAGTAAGTAAATTACATACTTACTTACTGGACAGTAGGAGATTCCAAGTTTAAAATCTCGCTTCTTACTGGACAGTTGTGAATAAGTCTCCGGTAAAGTTCACTTTCTGGATACTTTTTAGAGATGTTATGGCAACATTACATACCATTTTTGAGAAAAACATATTCCTGTTCAACAAGTAGCGCTTGCGAGCACTAATGCCCGGTTTCTGAGCACCTTTATCGGTGGTTTATCAATTCATATGAACAAGCCAAAAAGTGCCTTAAGTCTGTCGACTTAAAGCACTTTTTGGCTAACCGGGCATAAGCTACTTACTCATCATTATCTTATCTCATCTTGCCCTTATCCCAATATATTTGGAGTCGACCTTTCGCAGTATGCCTTCATCTTACATACTTCTCTATGGCTCGTCTTCTCGTCAAATACCTCCTTTCTTGCCGTATCATCATCGCACAAAGTCACTTACGAAAACTTAAAATAAATAAAATAATTAATTAACTATTTACTTATGATAACTTACATTTATTCAAAATATTCTGATACCCAACAGCACTCACCAAACATCAACAATAAAAACATTTGTACACAAATCACACACACTTTTAAGTGGAGTGTGCCCTAGTCCCCAAAAATACACACCTTATCTATGTGTACAACACAATGCACACATTCCAACACACGGCCATGACACAATACCGATAATGTACAATCGATTAACTGTCTGCACCGCTAAACATTTGTTACCCCTTCTATTTTAAAAAAAGGGTAGGTATGCAGAAATAGAACACCTCTTTTTTCAAGGTTTTTTGAAGTCCGTCGGATTAGCACACAGGCTCCTAGTGGTGATACTTTGGTAACTGACAATATTGTTACAATTATATTTATTTTTTATTTTTTTATATTGTCCTTTATGGCATCGTATTGGATCTAATCTCTGCGGTGGGAAGATTTAACTTAGTTAAGTAGAACTCATCATAATGATCCACAGCCCGACTTCACCCACTGCTGGGCATCTCATCTCTCATCATCTGCAGGCCTCTCTTAGTTTGTGTCAAGCTCCAGGTGCTTTTACCAACCTCATCCAGGATAATTATTACCGCAGAAACAACAGCAGGTTATGAAACAGTGTCGCATAACTTACCCTGATCCTGTCCCCTTTGATATTTTATTTTGAAGGGTGGGAAATCATCACACTCGCTCTTGGCGCAATGGTAGGGAGTGTCAGACTTCTACTAACTGAAAACCACCCACGTTCCTTCTTAGCCCTTTGTGTCCGTGGCTGCGGTATCTCTTTCGAACAACCCGCAGCCCCTTGGCCCTAAAAATATGCAGCCGCAAATAGAAAAAAGGTCGTGCCAGCGACATGAAAAATACTCATACTCATTCATCATCTGCCTAGCCTTTTCCCAACTATATTGGGGTCGGCTTCCAGTCTAACCGGATGCAGCTGAATACCAGTATTTTACATGGAGCGACTGCCTATCTGACCCCCACAACCCAGTTAATACTAGGTAATACGATACCCTTTGGTAAGACTGGATGTCAGAATTTCAGGTCACTGACTACCTTTAACAACGGCCAAAGATCTATATATATGGCAGCCGGGACCAACAGTTTAACGTGCTTTCCGAGGCACGGAGGAAACTCGGTATGTCGGGCGGTCACCCATCCACAGACCGACCTAGGCAAGCACAGCTTTAAATAAAGATCGACCCGAGTGGCAGTTCTTATTAAGCCACGAGCTCCTGAGACTCATACTCATTATCAGCCTATAATGTTGGAAGACTAGTGATCATTATTTATTTAACCTATCTGTCTGCTGGGAAAAGAAATACTTATACTTTTTAAATGTCTTTGAGTTTTATCCTAAGCCTTGACTTCAAAGAAGTTGTCATGAGGGGATATAAAAGACAATCAATGTAATCTAACTCCAAACTAAATTCAGACTTTGCCAGAAGAAGTTTTAGTTGTACCAATTGTCTAGACATCGATAACCTAGACACGTGTATCTTGGCTATTCAAGTGTATTACTATCTTATTATTTATCCTGGCATTGTTGCTGATAGTAGACAATCTACGTCATTCTGTGAGACGAGTATCTTTTGGGCTCCTTTTGGGCCTACCACACGCTCAAGCTTCACCACACTTTTGCCTGCGCGATTATACGGTCACACGGTGCATCGCGTGTGTGGTTGGTAATGGTAATACAGTTTTATCAACCACACGCGCGATGTACCGTGTGCACCGTGTAATCGCGCAGTTTAGGCTATGGTGAAGCATGTGCGGTGGCGCCATTTCAATGACATGTCCATTTCTAGTTAGTTGTTTCATTTTTTTTATTACAATTGAACAACACACACAAAAAACCACAACACATACACACACGTTTCTTTACATGAAAAAACTTCTTCGTTCTACGAACCTCTCAGTACATTTCCTTCTAAATCATTATACTAAACAATTACATCCGAACCCCGCAATCTTCATTAGGAAAGATTTTTCCTCATGGTCAAAAACCCATTGTGTTTGTCCTATTCAATATAACACAATAAGGAAAGCTGCCTATTCATTAACAGTTGAAGTTGTTATCGGAAGTTTGGAACAGGCCGATATTAGTGCAATTTAACTTAGTGAATGGGCAACGAAGATTGGGAAAATCTAATCCTTTTTTGTCTAAGAAACTTAGGCGTATGAAAGAATAAAAAATTAAGCTCCGAGTGTCTGTTACTTTGTAAAATTCGGAAGTTTAAATTAATTAAGAAATAGGTTTGATAAAGAAAAATGTTTTAATGTAATAATGATTAAGTTAGCAGAGGCTAATTTTCAGAACAATAAGGTAGATTTATTTTGGTACTCAATGTAAAGTTTTGCAGATAAGCTCGTCTATAGGCGCAGTATTGTACATATTATATGTAACATAATAATTGCTTTATATAAGTACCAAGGCCTTGCATTAAACCTACAACAGAGGTGAGACTCTAACACGTGTAGTGTATGTGAAAGCAAGCTAATTGATATTAAATTGTCATTCAGTTGTACTGCATTATGTGTCTACTCTAGTTATGTTCTGTTTAACTTCAAGTATAACAATAATCGTTTCAGGCTTATTCTTTATTCCTTCCAATTATTTAATCGATTATTTATTACCATACTCTAACCAACATGAATAAATCGCAGAAATGAAAATTAGCATAAATCATAAAAGTAAGAAAACAGTGCAAAAACTCCCACGGGTAGGTAAGTCGGTAAAAGATTCTCTTAGACCTTATTAAAGTCGATAACGAAACAACTTTGGTCATTAGTGGCTTGCACTAGTTTTATATCGCTAAAATACTTCTGAACTTCCAAATAAACTGAAAGTTCGTTTTTAATATTTGTTCGACTTTATTAAATATCGGACAACGGTTAATGTAGTTAATGAATGAGTCGGTATATATAATCGATTCAAAGAAGTTAGTCGAACTGGCTGAATAGACAGCTGTGAATAAAGTATGGCTATTGAAAATTCTGCAGTATTTCTACTTTAAATGGTAAGTCATGTCTATGATACTAAGGTATACCTACTGACTAGGGCCAATATGGTACCAACAGAATGGAATCCAAAGGGTCTATAAAACTACTGTGTGGCAGAAATAATAATGATGTTAGTCAAATATGTATGAGTTAGGAATAGGATAGTAAGAGGAAGGTTCGATTTACCTAGTCCAGAAGTTAGGTGTTGCCATACATAGTTTAAAGGTACTATATTTACTATCACATATTGTGTTTTATCTTTTAATATTTTGCAATCAACTTTAAACCGAATGCTTTAACGATAAAATTGAAAATCTATTAATAAAATTTGACTGATGTGCTTGCGTCAGAGATACATTTGTACTTAGTACATCAAGGGAACCAAAATGGCATAAAAAAAAAATGAAAGTCCTTGCAGAAATACAAAATATTTTTGAAGTTATTGTCACTTGTCACGGAGACGGAACTTATGATACTTTTTTCCTTGTAAAATAATCAGACAAAGCCCGTTAATGACAGAAGTTACTAGAACCAATTTTTATGTTTACGAGTTAATTATGAGTGTGATAACTTAACTAATATCAATCATAGCAACGAGGTCATCTAGACGTCGATGCCATTTTAATTTAGAACAGAAATAGTAATAGAAAAACAAGCAATTTAAGAAACAAACGGCAGACAATCATCCTAAAGAAATCAACAAAACAAAAGAAAAAGAAAGCTAATGAAGAAGAAAGGCAAATAAATAGAAAGACTAAGAAGAAGAAAGAGAAACTCACCAATCCACCGTTGGCAGTGAGAAGATTCTCGAAGGTGTTATTGAAGTAGTAGATGTCAGTGTAGTTGGTGCCATTGGCGACGAGGTACTCGCCGTGGCACTCCTGAATCCCTCCAGCGGTAGTTATACACGTCCTTTGTCTCATCTTCTGCAGTTTCCTGTTGACAAAATATTTGTTTTGGAATAAATAACATCACCTCGGTAATATCTGAAGGATTATAAACGCACTGAAGAAAACGCCACAAGTGCACATAATATACCTAAAACACGACAAAAACAAACAAAAAAACTAAATGAGAAAAATGAAATTGTGTGTCTAACGGCTGCCCCAACAAGGCCAAGTGAAGTTAAGGAAGGGATGTGCCTACAAGACATCCACATTTTGCCATTTATGTTTAAATTCCTTGTTATAATGTGAGAGCCGATTCCGGGGCTATTACTGAGAAATTTCTGATACAAAAATTCAATAATGTTTTACCCTATTTGGGCCTCCTCAATGAATTATAGCTAGTTCCCTTTCTTAGAGCCCTGAGTATATTTTTTGTTTGACTTTCATAAAAATATTTATTACAAATAGAATATTATTCTGTCGCATTTATATATATGTTGCTTTGGCGGCTGAATGGATCTAGCACACAGATGGACCAAGTCCTGGGACATACGATACTTTTAATCCCCGTACGTCCCCGTGGGACAATGTCCGAAATGTACTCGGGCAAAGCCGGTGCAAAAAGCTGTCAATCTATGACAAGAAAGGAATTTATTTACCTCAACCTAAACAAGACAAATTAATAGAACCCAATTTTCAAAACACAAAAGTGAACAATTTTTATGATAACTAAATTAATTTAAATAAAATTCGATCCAATTAGAAGACCTAAAAAGATTCTTTCTGTCGCTACCGTTGAAAGTTTTCATCAATCAACGGCTAAATTCATTTGTCGAAAATAAATATAGGCCAACAGTTTCACGGTAACAAGATTGGATGAATGTTCTTGGAAATGACGTTGTATCAACTTCGACAGCGAGGATTTTTTCTACTTAATTAAAAATACCGCAATTTTACCCAAATATGTATGGGTTATTTAATCTCGGATAGATAAATACTCTTCAGCTTAATACAGTACATCTTAAACTCTATCTAAACATTACAAATAGTTGTAAAATGGCACACATACGAAAGTTAACCTAGGCCCGAGAATGTCGCCTTTAAGAACCCCTCAGAAAACGTTATCAAAGGCTTCAAAAATGGGAAGC
The DNA here is from genome assembly GCA_949775195.1 of Diarsia dahlii. Lineage (NCBI taxonomy): Eukaryota > Metazoa > Arthropoda > Insecta > Lepidoptera > Noctuidae > Diarsia > Diarsia dahlii. Next base: position 3,087,762 of record OX459198.1, read on the forward strand.
TGTAATGAAGCACTGCAATCAAGAAAACGCAATCTCGACGAATGGATGATATCGTCGCTTTGGAAGATCGCTTACGCTTTATTAAATTGAAGACTCAGCCGTTTTGGACCACATTCTGGGGTCATAAAGCTGAGAGGTCCGTTTGAAAGGACTGTAATATTACGAGTATGTACCCATAGGACAATTGCAACAGTACCCTAGCCATTTGTGAGTTTTACGACGGCCAGAAACATGTAGTCCGTCCCTCAGGAATAATGATGACTCAATAAGAAGGATATCTGTCTTTTATAGGTTTGTAGCTGGATCTTGGTCATGTTATGTTTGAATAGTTTTTTTATGAGATATTTCAAAGGTGGATTACTTTTCTTTTTTTACGTTTTTGTCGTTGTTATGACTCCAGTATAAACTAAGCACTATGCTTCCACCATGCTTCCACTTTTATTGTACTGTCAGTCTGTAAAATTCTCTGCCGTGTTCTGTTTCGATCTTTATAATCTGAAAATGTTAGTGAATCACTTTCTTCTAGACAAACGTACTCTACTCTAGACCGCTTCATCGCTTCACATTAGACGAGTTGTGACCAAAGGCAAGTCTATTTGCTATAAAAAAAACCGGCCAAGTGCGAGTCGGACTCGCGCACCGAGGGTTCCGTACAAACCTGCAAGGTTTACAAAGTTCGTTTAAAAAAATATATATTATGTGATGTAACTAAAAATTTATGGTTTTCGTAATTTTTCCTTTATCTATGCTATAAGACGTTGCTTCGTACCAAATTTCAAGATTCTGAGTTCACGGGAAGCACCCTGTAGGTTTTGATTCCCTTGCAAGTGTCGAAAATTTGCGGCATAAACGGCTGTATCTTTTGATTGCTTTGGCTTAGAAGTTTGATTTTTTCACAGCTTCAAGGGACAGTAAGCCTGAGTAATTGATATAAATTTCAGCTTCATACCTCCACGCGTTCCTGAGAAAAAGGGTCTTGACAGACGGACGGACGGACAGACGGACAACAAAGTGATCCTATAAGGGTTCCGTTTTTTCCTTTTGAGGTACGGAACCCTAAAAACTAGTTTTTGCCAGCGGCTTCGCCCGCGTGAAAATGACGATTTTCCATACAAACTTTCATCCCCTATGTAACTCTCATAAAGGTTGAATTTTAAAATATCCTTCCTTATTCCTTGTCTACGTTATAAAGCGAACCTCTGTGCAAAATTTCAGCTATCTAGGTCCAGGGGTTTGGGCTGGGCGTTGATGAGTCAGTCAGTCAGTCAGTCAGGACTTCTCTTTTTATTTATATAGATAGATTCGATCACATTATTGCAACTTGTAGGTATATATTTTTTTTATTTGTGCGCAGTATAGAATTTGAAAAGATTGAAATTGGAATAAGAGAAAGAAAATAACGATGACGATAATGCTAATGTAAGCACATAAAACAAAACGTCTGCAGAAATATTTAGGTAACAAGTCTAACCAATAACAGTACCTCTCTCATATTATATTTTCTCTCACGTTTTAGTTTGCAGAAGCAACGAAAACATTCCTCCCATTTTCACCACAAAGTCTTTTGCAAATATGCTTATTTTTGTGCGAATCTTTTAAGTAGTTTTCGGTGCAAAGCCATTAAAGCTCTTTAGAGATTATGTTGTGATTTAAAAATGAGAAATAAGAGAAAGAGGATTTTGTTTTGGTTTATCTCTGGAAACAGACAAAAATAGAAGAATAGAATCAGAATGCTTTTAATGAAAAGGAGGCTTAAATATAACTTTTTTTTTCTTTCTGCTTATTTTTATTCCAAAATTAACGAATTTTTATTTAATTATGTGAGTAGGTAACGTTTTTTTCTGTTGGCTTAATTTTCTCAGTAGTCTTCGATTCTGGATTTGTGCCCTTCGTGGTTAAAATATGTATAAATTTGTATGGTAGTAGTTTTATAGTATCTAGTAGTGGTCTATGTATAGACCTTAAACATAACAGAAGAAATGTGAGTGTACTATAGCCTGTACATATTTGCTTAACTCTTGATATTACAGGCTACATAACAGCTAGGTGATCATTTTTGATTTCGGGCTCCGAGTCAACAACTGTCGACCTTCATGTAAAGAAAGCCTGCCCGAGGGATAGTTATTATGTTTCGGGTATCGTGGAAGACACGTGACCCCAAGACTCACGTGATGTACAACGTGAAATTATGACAAAAATAAATAAAATAATATAGAGGTTCCTAGCAGTTTTACTAGCGTTCCAAAAATCGAATTCGTATTCCCAAATAACAAAATGTACCTGTCTTGAGTAAATCAAGGGTAAGAGTAAATCATAAGTTCAATTAATCCATTTTTCACTTCTCTATCAAAATTTCACTTTGTCTAGTCCCTACTATATTTCTTGCCAGGTGTGCTTGCCTAATTCAGTACCAAACTTACAATTAAAGAAGTATGTATTAGATATTATAGCATGATCCACATGCTAGTCCTTGCCTTCATAAATGAAAGGTAGACGGGTATTAAAGAATAGAGATAAGTCTAGAATAACTCAAAGTCCGCAACTGCATGAAAACATTGCAATAACCTCATAAATATCAGATCTATCTATTTACTCTTTGCCTCCATAAATGAAAGATAGACGAGTATCAAAGATTAAGTAAAAAATAACCTAAAGTCCACAACTGCATGAAAACATTGCAAGAACATTACAAACAACAAAATTCACAAGTCTGACCTTTTCTTTCATGAATACAACATACTTTCACGTTCAGAGGTACAGTTTCGTTCCAGGACCAACTATAATGTTATATAATTCATATTTAAACTGAATTTAGTGCAGTATACCCACACTAGGTCGTAAAATCAAGTATTCCGAGAGTGTAATGGGTCATAGAGGGACGGTTTGCTGTTTTTATAGGGTTCATAGTCCGATTTATTTATTTTTATGAGCTGTTCAGATTAAAAACATACTCGACTATGAATTTGTAATGTGTGGGTTATGTCTGCTGATCCCCTTTTTATTGTCTGGTTTGTTTGTAAGTCCTTGTTATAATTTGCATTTTATGAACGTTTGTGGATCATTTTATTAGTTTGGTAGCTTTTATGACAGAAACTGTTAGGAAGCTCCTTTTAGGATTACAGTTACTATTACTTGCCCGTATTATTATAATAATATTGACTGCCTCGTTGGTCTAGCAGAGTGTTATTGGGTTTTTTTGAATCAAGAATTTCTCAGTAGTACGGAGTCTGGATTTGTGCCTGGTTGTAAATAGACACGCCCCCTATTGCATGGGACTTACTGGCGAAATGTTGGTGTGGTAATGGTCACACGTCTGCCTTACCACTGGGAGATTACAGGCATGATGTTATTTTATGTCAATTACTATTAGATACTATAGTGGAGATTAGTACTAAAGATTTTATTTTTGAAACATCTTGCTAGCATAAATTAACTTTGACTAAAAGTTATACTTACCAATTTATTTCATGGCTATTAAATTTCAACGCTCAAAATACGACAAACCAAAGCTTCAATCTATTTGCCAACTAAAGACAAAGCAATCATTATTATTATATTCGATTGTATTCAAGTCCACGTGCTAGCGAGCCGCGTGAAGATTTCACGAGCAGGGGGCCAATTCTCGGTTTTAGAGATGGTGTCGAACTCGAGAAAAATTTCTAATGACGTAATTTTTTCGAGAAATTTTAAAAGTTGCTATTCTGGGGATGTCGAATCCGACATTTGTCGAAGGCTAACGTTAGAGTTCATGTCGAGTGCTTCTGAGCAGTAGAGATGTCATGTCGATTATATAGATACGTCATTTCTGAGTGAATTTGTTGAGTTTTGGATTGTACACTGTGTTTTCTTTTCTTTAGTTTTTAAATAAAATACGGCTTGGCATCTCATACTGGAAATTCGATTTATACTCTTTGATTTGTGCATTGTATTTTCTTGAAACGACGAGGTCGTCGTTTCAAGAAAACAAGAGAATTACAGAGTCTGTCTGCGCGAAGGTTCGCGTAGACAGACTCTGTAATTTGTGTACCTACGATTGGACTTGAAACCACTGAAAGATGGACGAGTTTATTAGCATTTTTATCTCGGAGTTGTTGGAAAGTGGCGAGCAACTGGCCAATACACGGCGACAACAGCTATCCCGCCGTCGATATTTACGACTTGAGCGAAACAGAAGTCATTAAAAACTTCAGACTAAATAAAGATTTAATAAGGGTTCTAATACTTAGATCTATTGGCTCCTGTAATTCAGGATACCACTAAAATATACCTGAAAACGAAGGTAAATAATTGTTTGCTTCATAATTTTATTAGTCACTGACAGACAGTCAGCTGTCAAACTGATTATTTTTACACTAAACGTTTCGTTTTACTTTGGCTTTGCACGGGACTTATTCAAATTTAATATATAAATTATGTCCTAATTTTAAGTGTTTCTCATAATTATGTTTACTTGTTTGTTTGTGAAACCAATAAATACTTTTTCTTCCTTTCTTTCTTTCTTTTATACTTAAATAATTAGGTTTAGTCAGCGTTTTAAAACAAAATCATTCATTCACTCATAGCTACCTAAAACGGAACGCGCGATTCTTCATAATGGTAACATTAGCTTCACTCGAATCGACATTTTCGTGACATTTATTTCTATTTTGACTGAGAATACGGAATTCTGCTCAATTCGAAATTTTTTGGTAGAGATAGAGATATTTTTGATAGACATAGAGATAGACTTACGAACTCGAACTCGAGATAAATGTCGAAAATTGAGAATTGGCCCCCTGGTTCCGTTCGGCTCTAAAAACGGTCGGCCGATGTCGAACTATACACGTGACTAAGGGTTATCGCACACATAAAAGGACCTGACTTCACCTGACACCCTGTCGGGCGTGCCACTGCGTCTATTTAGTTGACGAATGATCGTATTCGTTCAATTTTATTTTGAATGTTTTAATTTTTAATGAATGTGTATTTTAATCTTATTTTGACTCGTTGTACCTATTATTTTGATTTTAATTGTAATTTATTTTTATTTCTAAACCTGTTTTCTATGTTAATTTTCTTCTACATAAATGGATCAAGTTATCTGAATTAAATGTTTTTTTATTTTTTTTTATTTATTACCACCAAACTAAGTTTTAGGGCGACTCCATTTAGATTCTTCATTTACCTAACCTATTCCCAAATGAGTGGGTCAACTTTCAGTCTTTCTGCATCCGCAACCGAATACCAGTATTTTACATGGAGCGAATGCACCTATCTAAAATTCAAATCCCAGTTATTATTAGGTAATATATATGATACCGCTTGGAAAGACTGGTTGTCTGACTTTCAGACCATTGACTAACTAACGACTGCCAAAAATCTCCAAATGACAGCTTGAACCGGCTTTACGTGATTTCCGAAGTACGTAGGTAACTCAGTGCGTAATGTGTGGTCACCTAAACTTCCTGATCTATCTATATAAATAAAAAGAGAAGTCCTGACTGACTGACTGACTCATCAACGCGCAGCCCAAACCCTTGGACCTAGAAAGCTGAAATTTTGCACAGAGGTTCCCTTTATAACGTAGACAAGGAATAAGAAAGGATTCTTCGAAATTCAACCCCTAAGGGAGTTAAATAGGGGATGAAAGTTTGTATGGAAAACCGTCACTTTCACGCGGGCGAAGCCGCTGGCAAAAGTTAGTCATTAATATGTGTACATTGCAGTATGTAGTTTTATAAAAATAATCCCGAATGGTTTGAGCTGCGGCGATTTTATACCTTTGCAGTTGTTAACTAAGCGTTAAACCTTAAAGCGTGCACAAAAGCATTAGTGAACGAGGATCGATATAACTACAGCTGCTGCTGCTATGAATTCTGCTTGTTGCCAGTGATATTAGAAATGCGATTGTTTGTTCTGTAGTTTTGACGTTGGTTGAATAGATTTGGGGGAAACTTGGCACAAAGAACGTAGAGTATGGATCGGATTGGTACTCTTATCCTTCTTTATTTTGAATAGTGAAAGTAAATTATCATAATTTACGAGCAGGATACCCCATACGAAGCAGTTGGTCCCAGCTGTCATTTGTAAATCATTGACAGTGGTCATAGGTAGTCTGTCCCGAAAATCTGACAACTAGTTTTACCAAGGGGTATCTCCACAACCCAGTTAGAAATCGTATTACCTACCCATTACTACTTACCTACCCATTACTGGGTTGTCGAGGTCAGAATATAGACAGGTAGTCGCTGTATGTAAAATTCAGCTATGTGCTATGAGGATGACTAACAGGATACCCCATCCTAACAGGATAGTCCATTTTTTTTATATTTTTTTTTTTAAAGAATAAGATTATAACCATTATAAGATTGTCTAAATTATATCGTTGTAAAAGATAAGATTAAGATTGTAGCATTAGAATTAGCAATATTATCTAAAAGCTTTTTGGCGTACTGACAATAAACTATTTCATACCAATACATAAATCCTATCCTATCCTTTTATTAAAGCATAATTCTTATGAGACTTAAATTCCAGACAGCATAAAGTCCACTGGGTGTAGAAGCAAGCAATTTTGTAAAAGGGAAACTATTATTCAAACATTGAGGAGTGATTTTTCGACCACACAACCTCCTAAAGCGATTACTATTAAATAATATGATGGATGAAAGTTTGTATGGAGGTCCATCAATTCTGTCGATGAGAAATTCCATTGCATTAGATATGAAAAAGTACCTAATATAGATCCAATACAAAGTTGAGGGAAATAGCTACAGACAGTCTTTCTAGACTATCACTCGTGCCTTTGTTGTTCGACTAAGTTACCACCAGAATATGTCATCAATTCACTAAACTTAAACCACTCATAGGCTGTGCATAACTCAAATGACTGTAAGTCTGGCAAAATATCCGAACGTCTGGTTTCCTATGGCGACCATTAAAGATGTACAAATTACAGCCGCGGGAAAAGAGGTTTAACGAGCTTTCTGAGGCACCCTTTGTATCTCGTTAAGTAACGTTATCTACGAATCGAATTCGGCAAGCATTGCTTAATCTTAAAATACCAGGAAGATTTTCCTGGTATTTTTCTTGGGTTTGTCCATCTAAGGCCGCTTGTACACGCAAAGAAGGGTCGCCGTTTGTACACGCTAAGAAAAGTCGCCGGGCCTATGCAAGAATTCGTGTGGTTGTTTTCCCTACACACGAACTTTATACAGTGCTTCGGCGCTGACCAAGAATAATATCTTGTCAGCGATAGATACAACGCGTAAAGATTTTGTGATTCGGTAAAACAATGCCTAGATCCGACAAGATTCTTGTTGTACACATGATGGTGAAGTGGTTATGGTATTTGCAAGAGACACTTTGAAATTACAAGCAGCCTAACAGTCGGGTTCCTTTGAATTGTTAGAAAATAAAATATTTTAAATTAATAAAAATGCTTGAAAGAATGCTTACCATTGCGTAATAAAGCTGGTACCGATAGTATAGATCGGTGTGGACCGGTTGACATCAAGGCTGGTCTCTGTAGAATTCATGATGGTGATAAAGGCTGGGTATTATTGTCTGAGTTGAGGCGTCTAGCTCCGCTACCGGATCTTAGTGCGTCTGGAACAAAACTGTATTTAAAACTTAGGATCATGTTGATTCTGTGGGTTTATTTTGTGTTGAATTAGAACTCTTAGATAAAATATAGTGTTTCATACGATTCACGAGTTTGAAAAACTAGTTTCTATTTCAGTTTACCAGCTTAGACATTTAATTAGTAGATTCTACCAAAAGTAATAATTTTCTTTAAACTTCCGTGAAATCATGAAATAAGTTTGAAAATCAAATGATATTAAATGACGTAGAATCTTGTCTAACTTGTTCACAAAGCACGGCGTCGATCTTTTCGAACTCCTGTACACTCATAATTTTTTTTTTTTTCAAAAACCATCACCAAGCTGTGGCTTGGTGATGGTTTTTGAAAAAAAAAAAATTGATTAGAGTTGGGAAATGAAAAGGTTTGGTGTGTGCACCAAACCTTTTCATTTCCCAACTCTCATGACCCCCAAACATTTAAATCTCACACATCGTCCCTTACCCAACACCCACCCTTGACACGCAAAATAATGCAAACATCACTATAGAATGCATGTCTCATTGAATAGCCTACTATTATAAACCTCCCTCACTGTCGTGCTATTCAAATCTCACCGTTATAGATAAGGAATGTGCCAAACGGGGAACAGGTGTCGTCCGGCCGTCGAGACGGCCCGGAACGGCAGCGTCGTCCATGCGATCACGGCTTTATTTCATCTGTAAAGGAAACGCTTGAGTTTGATCAGTGGACCGAGAATGTAGGTGGGAATTATTTTTGTTTGGTCTCGGTACGTTTTATTGGAGCTTTCTGGGTCGGTGAGTTTTTAGGGGAGGATATTGTTTATTGAGTGTTTTGGTGCTTTAAACATTTTGTAAAAATTTTGTTTGGTGAATATGACAATCCAGGATGAGTTAGACTTGACTGTTTTGTTACTTTTAGATGCTTTAGGGATCGGTAAAGGTGGATTCCATTTGTATGGATAAGTCATGATCACCAGCTTTTCAAATTATTCCAAGCACCATCTACCATAATATTTGATACACACAATTAACAATTGAAAACTCACTGACCCATAAAACCATACATAGGGTACTGATTGACGTCACATTTATGTGACGGTATTTATTTTTTTATGAATAAACTAAAGTGTCCTACAACATTACGATATGCGTGAATGCTAATTTAATACAAAATTAATGCATCAAATTATTTAAAACTTATTTTTTTATAAACACATTTGAGAAACGACTTGGTCACGACTTTGACCAAAGCGACTTCTGGAGTCATCTAACGCGACTTCGTGTGAGTACAGGGTTTTTCAGCAAGCCGTGTCGTCGTTACTCTTAGCACCATCTTTTCAAACAACTTTCAAAATGAGTAGGTTTTGAATTCATCCAAATGTTTTATTTTATGAGTATTTCCTGCGATACATACGCCAATTATGAACTGATTACTAGAATTATTTTTAGTTTTTCATTTACTTCTCTGCAGTAACAGTCGAACGACGTCGAACACGTCTGGGGCCCAATTCTGTAACTTAGAGATAAGCAACATGCCATTGTCACTCTATCGACACACTACAGACATTATTATGCAATAGGGAAAAGAGGTGTCGTTGTTCGATGGTTTCGCAATGGCAGTTCGATAGCCAAACACGACAGACACAACTGTCAGATTTCACTTGAAATATATTTACAGACTACCATAAAGTCCTACTATAGCATTTCAATGTCACTACAGCGGCAAGTCAATGACCATAAATATTTGTAGAATACCAAATGTCAATGAGTAGTCTATTGAGACACAACCGACACACTATCGACACACTATTGATAAGTTAGCTATTTTACAGAATTGGGCCCCAGAGCGTGTCTAAACTCCAAGTTCCACACAGCAAAACCATCCCCAACCAAAAAAAAAACTAAATACAAAATTCTCACACTAAATATCGAAGCGGTTCTTCTATATTTACCCCCAACATGTCTCTAAGTGTAATACATGCGTACATAAACATGTGTGTAGCGACTCAATGGTTCACTGGTTGAACTACTGGGCTGGAAGCGGACTATCTCAAGGACTATCGGCTAGAAGATATACTCATGTAGATTATACATCGGTTGGTGCAATACACTGGCGTCGGTAAGACACTGGCGTTGGTAGTACACATGCGTGGTTACAGGGTTTATTATTATGGCCGGGTGTGTAGTATTTGTAGATGTGTGGTGTTTACTTGGATGATTTGCGTCAGAGGATTTTCTACTTTTGTGGTATGAGGGATGACTCGAAAGTTTAATATAAATGTTCACTGTTAAAAATTATGTAATTTTACTAAAAATCATGTAATTTTACATGCAAAAAATTATATAATCCTGTAAAATTTCCGAAAAATCTGGGAAATTTACGGAAAAATATGAAATTTTACATAATTTTCGTCAATTTTACATTTTTTTATGTAAAATTTCATATTTTCCCGTAAATTTCGCAGATTTTTAGGAAATACAGGATTATGTAATCTTTTTGCATGTAAAATTACATAATTTTTTACAGTGTTGATGAATGGAGAGGGCGTGGAAGACCAAAGAAAAGATGGATGGAGTGTGTGAGGAATGTTATGAAGGAAAAAATTAGTAAATGGTAGTGTGGGGATTGACAGGCGAGAGTGGAAAAAGACGTGTTGCGTCGACCCTAAGTGCGTGTTTACGTACCTACAGGCGGGGCGTCGCGTGGAGCGTTGTGCGTTTTTAATTCAAACACATGGCGATGTATGAAAACGTTAAAGATGTCAAATGTCAATTTCACGAGAAACGTTTATTCACTCATTAGTTTAAAATGCAGCGATCGTTGCGGTGGACCCGCCTCTCAGTAAATGATTAAAAAAGCACGCGACGAGCCTTTTGCACGCGCTGCACAACGCCCCGCGTCTCCGTAAACGAGCCCTAAGTAACATGAGAAAAGGACAGGATGACGATGACGATGACCTATTTTGGTTAATACGAGTTTGTTAATGTAGTAGTAGTTTCTTTTAGTAATAATCCTAGTATCGTACGTATTTTATAACGTAAACGTATGGTTAACGTGGATAAAAGTCTTGATCTGCAAGAGTATAGTATAGTTTAAAAAGGCTTCCGAAATTATTGTTTTATGGGATTTTATCTTATCCATATTACGATGTTCCATAGAAACAAATTATTTTGTAATCCGCTAAATATTTGGATCGATGAATACAATTTTATTATTTAGCGGGGCATAAAATACATTTATTGGAAAAACGTCATGAAAATTCATACCAGATTAACAAAACAAATAACCTGAACGAAAAGAAATAACATTCCCTACTTCATAAGCCGAATCGCCCAGCATAACACCCTTATTATTTATACGCTCATCACACCGAGCCTTGTATTGCAACACTTTGGCGACCCCATATCGATACATATTTACTATAAAGCCCGGTTTCCACCGCAAGCGGCGCGGACACATTAATGACTTCTTTTATACCTTGCAAGAGAAAACTGAGTACATATGTTTCCACCAACAAAAAATCGAGCGGGAAATAGAGACTCAGCGGGTAAAAAGAGTTAAAATGAGTTCGCTCTGCTATTCATCACCATCTACCTGCCCATACCCATGTCATTTGGGGTCGGCGCAACACTTTTTTTCTACCATTCTGCCCTGTCAGTCGTCACTTTTGTTCGCTCTGCTATTCTTGTTTCATTTTTCTTTTGCATTGGAATCGACGACTAAAATCATTCTTCGTGGAAACGCAGACATATTTCATGGAAACGAGGTCCGCTCATTACTTTTTCGCGGTGGGAACCGTACTTAAGGAAGGGCAGCTGATACTAATGTAACTACCTAAGTGAGAACCGATAATAATATCAAAGAATTTTTGTGGGGATTATTTATGTAAGCGGTTTCACTTGAAGGCAGTGGATTTACGTCACAGAGGTAAATGATAGCTTAAAATATTTAGTAAGTGAAAGTAAAGTAAATTAGCAAACGTAGTAAGTTCTGTACATTGAAAAAACTTAATTTTCAAAATACAACGGATATGCTGGATTTTTCAGCGAAAATTACGTTTTTAAACAAGGTTTGTTACTAGTTATGCTATAGCCATACATAAATACAGGTTAAATATTAAGTTATCATTTCAGCCGAAAGACGTCCACTGCTGGACATAGGCCTCTCCTAAGTGTCGCCACATTGACCGGTCCTTTATCTTACTTGAACATAATGTTCCATTTCGGAATGTATTCGATAAGTAGTGGTTATTCAGACATCAAAATAGGCCCTAAGTCCTAACCTACATGCCCTAAATACCTATATTTTCACCAAAAATGTTTCACATTTTTTTCCCTACGCAGTAAAAGGTGTACTCAAGCGAAGCAGGTCGAAATAAAAGGGGTTTGAAGGTCAGTGCCGATGGTAATGCATTATCACTATTATTATGCGCCTCGATGGATTTTCTGAGAATAATTTTAGGTGATTGACCTTTGGAGATTTTGGGCGGAAAGTCTGAAATATTTGGTGAAATTTTCAGTCTATAGAAAGGCTGATTTTTAATGGAATAACAAAATTTGAATAAAAAGTGCGCAAAATAACTGCAGGAAAAAATATTGTCTAAATAATTCCAACGATGCAATTTTAATTTTTGTTTGTCTGAAAGATAAAATATTGAAGCTTTTGAAGCTGAGCTTTATTACAAAATTAAAAGAATAAAATAAATAAACTGAATGCGAAATGCCTTTCTGAATAACTTAGTAAAGAAATTAATCAAGTAACCCGAAACTGTCAAACCCAATCAAACTTGGAACCTAATGCTTTAGAGATAAAGTAGAAAAGCTATTAAAGAAATTTGACAGATTGTAATGCGTATATACAAGGAGAAAGCAAGGAAAATATAAATCAAAAGAGAACACTATATCTTAGACATATATATCATAGATGGTCTTTTTATTTCTACTTTTTCTCTTTGAAAGTTACGACAACGTTTTGTGTGCATGCAGATTTTACCTATAAGTAATTGTTACATTTTATTCTAATTTGTTCATTCTGTTTCATTACCATGTACTAGTGTAAACAATTGTTGGTGAAAAAAAAAAAAAAAAAATAAATAAACACGGCTATACTTTATAATAAGAAGGATAAAAATCAAACTATTCACAACTATCCAACGGCCATTGTCGTCTAGACACCAAAGAATATCTCATTCACACCGCTATCTGCCAGTACCAACCTCGTTAGCAGATAATTAATCATTAAAAACCAGGTACCCAGCCCAAATTTAATGAACCCCCTTGAAACCTGAATGAAAAATCTGTGAAATGACAATGATTATGAAATATTCATAATCCTTTTGGGATTCTTTGATGAATTATTGACAATAGGAGAGGAGGCGAGTGGAACTGCGAATTCCAAGACACGGAATTTAATATTGAAGTTCCAATTACGGTCTGGCTATTTTTGCTAGTGATTAATGGTCTTGGTTCCCAGTTTTAAAGAGTTGTGGTTTTTGCAGACGATTGTTTTCAATTCCTTTGTATAGATTTAGATTTGAAAAGTTAAGTTGAATTTTTGGATTAGTAAGACGAAAACATGAATTACATCGTTAACGTAATTGTTTGATTTATATAGTTTATTACTTATATTAAAAAGGACTTACAGCTAATAACTTCTTCTTTCCAGCTAAACACTAGGAAGTGTCGATGGGTGGGCGTTTTTGGGGGACTGTCTTATAAAAATGTAAATACAGTGAAACCTGGTTAAATGTGTCTCAGATATCCAAATCTGTCTCATGGAACCCCAGTATGAGTTCCAGTTATAGAGGTTTCTCACTTATCCAAGTCCAAGTTAACCAAGTTTCACTGTAGTAAAGTAAAGTAAATTTTGACCTTCGAAAAGTGCTGATTATCAGCCTAGTTTGAATAAATGAATTTTGATTTTGATAAAAAAAGGATACCATAGACACCAGAAAGCTAAATACTCACGTATAGACTTAGTGTGAGCACAAACATTAAAAAAACTCACCACTTTATATAAAATACTTAGTTTTAGTTGGATTCAACTTTTTACTGTGATATATTTTGTCTGCTCCCTCAATTTTCTTACACACAACATTTTCTATTATCGTTGTATCGAACGCAAAATGTGCAATTCCCATTTCACGTATACTTTAAAGCGTACAGGGAATGGATACAAAAATCAATTGCATCAAAATTGCATTTCCTAAACCCACGAGATTAAATCTAATACGTAGAATATCCATGCAGTATAAGCCGCTCTGCTATAACGTGATGTACGCTTACACATTTGCAAGCCTTGGGCATAATATTACTATTTCTGACCCATATTCAGCTAAATTGTTATTTGGTACGATCAAATGTATTTGCATGTCCCTTCTTTGAATATTGTCTTCTTTCAATCTTTTTATGTGTACTTGTGATTGATTTATCTTTATCTTTGTCATGTGTCGTTGACAAAGGATGTGTATAATCAATCCATATTATTATGTGCCTCGTTAGTGTCGTGGTCACAAACGCGACTCCTGTACATAAGGTCGTGGTCTCGATTCCCAGGTCGGCCAAAGTGTTATTTGGTTTTTCCACCAGAAATTTCCCAAAAGATCCTAGATTTGTGGTTCGCCCCCTGTAATATGGGACTTCAATATAACTGGCGAACTATGAATGTATGGATGGGTACACCTCTGCCTAAACCTTCGGGGATTACAGACCTATTTTTTTTTGGATGGTGGGAAATCATAAAAAGACTCCTCCCGCTCGCGCAGCGGTAGGGAGTGTCAGACTTCTACTGACTAAAAAACACCCATGTTCCTTCTTAGCCCTTAGTGTCGAGGCCGCGGTATCTCTTTCGAACAACCCGCAGCCCTGACGCCGGGGGGTTTACAGACCTGATGTTATATTATAGTTAGTAGTATGAGAAGCCTCTCTAAAGCACTCGCGTTCAGTGCGTGTTGGTAAATGTTACATGTTTTCGAGATTTTTGTTCCTTTCGGAAATGTCGGTTATGTTTTTATTTAGCACTAGCTTTTGCCAGCGGCTTCGCCCGCGTGTAAATTACGATTTTCCATACAAACTTTCATCCCCTATTTAAATCCCTCATGGGTCGAATTTCGAAAAATCCTTCCTTATTCCTTGTCTACATTATAAAGGGAACCTCTGTGCAAAATTTCAGCTTTCTAGGTCCAAGGGTTAGGGCTTGGCGTTGATGAGTCAGTCAGTCAGTCAGTCAGTCAGTCAGTCAGTCAGTCAGTCAGTCAGGACTTCTCTTTTTATTTATATATATATATATAAGATAGATAGATAGATCATTTGTGCTTAGTGCTTAACCTGATGGAAGAGTTTTTACGCCACCCATGGGCCTTTGATTTGGCTTTACATGCCGTTAAGAAATATCTCACAAGCATGATGGTTTTCTCACGATGTTTCAAAATAATTTTGTTCAATTTTCAATACCGAAACTCCGTTTATTTTATTATTTTCCAAAATTAAACCTTTATTTAGACCAACTCCTAACCCAATTTTGATAGAAACACGTAGCCACTACATGATTAATGTAAGATTAATTGCGATGCATACCGAGTGGATTCTGATGTGGTTTTGATCATCATTCGGAACGTGTTTCTGGAACGGTTCAGGAGTATTAATAATATGACACGTGTCATGTGGGCCTCTGGTTATAAATTTTATATTTTATTTACATAATATTATTATATGGTACTCAATGGAGTTTATATTCTGAAAACCGTAGTGGTGAATTGTTGTGATAATTCTGTATTATTTTACGAATATGAAAAAGTATTATCAGTTATTACACAAATTATACGCACGATAACCGATATTAATAACATCAGAAAGCTTTTACCTGATATCGAAGTCGGAGGCCAATGGGCGGCAAAAAAAACTTTGACACTAGGTTACACTAACCACGCGATAAAGAAGAAAGAAGAAGAAGTTCTGATATTTTTATAAATAAACTAGCTGATGCCCGCGGCTTCACCCGCGTGGATGTCGTTCAAATTATATATTAAAACCTTCCTCTTGAATCACTCTATCTATTAAAAAAAACCGCATCAAAATCCGTTGCGTAGTTTTAAAGATTTAAGCATACAGACAAACAGACAAAAATAGCGACTTTGTTTTATACTATGTAAGGATAAGGAAGGATAAGGAGGACTAGACGCTGAGTGAGATTATTTAAAGAAACAGATAAAACTAAAATTTACAATATTTTTAGCTAAAACTGCAGGTCTAAATATTTCTAATGGTAAGTTTTTAACAAAGAAAATAATTAATTACTATAAAATCTCTTAGCATATTTTTTTTACTAAGATTAGTAAATCACTGAAGCATAAACTCGAGCAAAAATATAATATGAAACAGGCCTATACATTTTTTACTTTTAACAAAATGGCAGATAGCACTCACGAAAATTACATTCCAATGATTTAAAAAAAGAACCGCTCTATGCTGGCAGGTTGAATTCGAAATGCTTAAAATTGGCATTAAAACCTTAATTTAAAAATGAACTGGAGTAACCGAAAGTTTCCGAATTTAGCCGACAATTTTGAATTACAAATTAATTTCGTAATTAGGTGTTATTTTGTCTTTTGCTATTTCAGGACCCAATAGGTTCTGTAAGGTTATTTTAGACTGAATCACATTGAACCTTCTCAATTTATAAGATACTTAACGAAAAAGTAGAATTCAAATGCATTGGGACTTGGGTTACCCACTAATGCAATTTAATGAAACAGCAAATTTATTTCTGAGTCGCGAGTTAGGCTCATACTAAAACTGGTTCTCTTTCGCTGTCAAATCAATTTAGTACACAATAAAAAAAATGTCAAAGCGTGACAGTTAAATTAATTACCATAACATTTACGAACCCGGAAACGAAAATCAAAACTTTTCGCTGGCTTGGTTTTTAAAGTTTTTAACAAAATACTGCCGATATATATCTATACGTATACCTAATACTCGTAGTATAAAAGGTAAAGCTAGGTTAGATTTTTTTTTTTTTTTTTTTTTTTTTTTTTTCCTCTGTCTTATCTGCAATCGGCTTTAAGCCATAATCAGATTTTCTCTGGGATTCATTTTGGATTTGGTGCTATTCCATTAAACAGCACCGTAAGAGTTGCTAGATACTATGTTAGTTTCTCTGGTCTATGTCTAGTATTTGCCATCTTTTTAGGCGAGTTACATCTCCATGTCGGGTTAACAGGTTCTTGGCCAGTTCATTCGTGTGCCTGTTGAGCCTCTCCTTGTATCTCTTGCTTATGTGACAAGCCTCTTCCTTTATGGTCGGCATCTCCAAAAAATCGTGTATTTCAGTGTTTCTCACGAACCAGTGTGCACTTGAGATTGTTCTTAAAGCAATGTTTTGGAATCTTTGGAGAATTTCGATATTGGAGTTGCTAGCACAGCCCCAGAGTTCTATCCCGTAGGTCCAGATTGGCTTTATGATAGCCTTGTATACGAGTAGTTTGTTACCGAGGGACAGCCGGGAGTGACGCCCTAGTAACCAAGATAGACCTCTAAATTGTATGGTGGCTTCTGTTTTCTTGGCTTTTATGTGATTAGCCCAGGTAAGTCTTCTATCCAGGTGTAGACCGAGATATTTCACGCTATTATTGCTTGGTAACGATTTGTTTTCCATAAGCACAGGTGGACAGTCGCCTTTCCGGAGTGTGAACGTTATTTGTGTCGATTTAGTTACACTAGGTTTTATTCGCCACTTCTTAAGCCATAAGTCAACTTTATTGAGCTGTTCCTGTAGTATCAGCGATGCGTTGTTCGGATTTGTATCACTTGCAAGGCATGCGGTGTCATCTGCGTAAGTCGCTGTTACCACGTTTTCTGTCTCAGGCAAGTCTGCCGTATATATTGAGTAAAGGACCGGGCCAAGCACCGATCCTTGTGGAACCGAGGCGGTGATGTAGTACAGCTGTGATAGCTCTTCTTCGTATTTTACTTGGAATCTTCTTTGATCCAAGTAAGATTTCAAGATCATGTAGAACGAGTTTGGTAGGAGAGTTTTTAGCTTGTACAGCAGTCCTTTATGCCAGACTCTATCGAATGCTTGTTGGATGTCGATGAATACTGCAGAACAATACTCCTTTTTCTCTAGCGACTGTCTGATTTTGTGAACCACACGATGTACTTGCTCTACAGTAGAGTGTTTTTCCCGGAATCCAAACTGGTGATCCGGTATAATCTTGTTTTCATCCAGGAATGGTTTTAGTCTTATCAATAGAATCTTCTCAAATACCTTCGATAGAATAGGGAGAAGACTTATGGGCCTGTATGAGCTAGGTTCTGTAGGTGGTTTCCCTGGTTTTGCAATCATACAGATTTGGGATATTTTCCACAGCTTTGGATAGTACTGAATTCTAAAAATGGCATTAAAGAGCACTGTCAAAAATAAGATTGCTTTTCTAGGCAGTCTCTTAAGGACTTCACCCGTTATTAGGTCGAAGCCAGGAGCTTTTTTGTTTTCCAAGTAACGAATTATGCGTGCTAGTTCCTTTGGAGTAACAAGTTTTAGTGGTGGTGACAACTGCTGATCACTATTGATCATTCGATCAACTTCCTCTTCAAATTCTGTCATAGATGACTGATTTGGAGTGAAAACCTTGCTTAAGTGTTTAGCGAAGAGCTCAGCTTTTTCGCTCCCACTTCTAGCCCACGGATCATTAGAAGAGATCCTTAGAGGTGGAACATGGCTAAATGGTCTTTTAAAGTTCTTAGTTATTTTCCACAATGAGTAGTTATCCTTCTTATGAGCTGAGAGCGTAGAAAGTTTATCTTGAAATGATGTATTCTGATTTTCTTTGATTAGCTCTTTTAGTTCTCTAGAGATTCTATTGTATTCTGTCCTGTCTAAATCGGACCTTGTCATGTGTAATTGCCTTCGTTGTCTCCGTTTTTCTGTCAGTTTGTTGCGTATTTCCAGCGGTATATTGTTTTTATGGGTGGAGGACCTTAGTGTCGGGGTAGCACGCCACGCAGCAACTTGTATGAGGTTTGTGATATAAAACGTTGCTTCATCTATATCTTCTTCAGTCTTAAGTTTGACGTTTAAGTTGACTTCATCTTTCAGATATTCAGTGAATGCATCCCAGTCGGTTTTGTGATTATACAATGCTGGCCTCTGTGATCGGTGTATTGCAGACAGGCTGAATGTTGCTATAATAGGGGTGTGGTCAGAAACGCTATCAAGCGATGATTCCACATCAAAGTATATATCCGACAGTCCTTTTACAACGAAGAAATCTACTAGATCGGGTATCTTATTGACATCACTTGGCCAGTAAGTTGGTTCCCCTGATGATAATGTCATAAGTTTGTGTTTGTCAATACATTTTTTCAATTCTCGTCCTTTAGTAGTGGTCAATCTTGATCCCCAGTGGGTGTGTTTACAGTTCCAGTCTCCACCACTTATGAACCTGTTTCCCAAGCTCTGGAAGTAGCAGTCAAACATTTGTTGTTTCGGATTATGCTTTGGTGGGCAGTAGATAGCGCTTACATTAATGGGGCCCATACATTCGTTTATAGTGATGGTAGTAGCCTGCATCCAGTCCTCTTGGAACTGGCTGTGGAGGTGGTGTTTGATGTTACTTTTTACGATAACTGCAGACCCTCCGTGTGATGTGGTATCAGGATGATTGGTACAATATACGCAGTAGTTGTCCATTTTGAAACTCTTACGATCGTTAAGATGGGTCTCTGCTATCAGAGCAATATCGATTTTGTTATCTTTAAGCAGTATTTCTAGTTCTTGTTTATTTGGCGTTAGGCCATTAATATTCCAGGTAGCAATACGTAACGACATCATTGCGGAAGCCTACTGATGAGTGTCATGATGAGGTTCATCATTGTGCCAAACTGTGATATGAGTTGGTCGATCCTTTCGGTCTGTCTTCGTAAAAGTGCTTCTAAGCTATATTTATTTTCCTGTTCTAGTTCTATTTTTGTCAAATGTGTTCTCTGTGACTCTAGGTCAACGTGATTTTTTATATTTATTCTCTGTGCCTCTGTATGGTAAACTTTGTCTTTCTGTGTTCTCTGTGGTTTCGTGTGGTCAGTGCTATTTCTCGGGTATGGTTTCTGTGTCTCTGTAAGGTCTACTACAGCTATATTAGATCCTTTGACAACTTCACTGTAGAGTTCCATACTTTCCATTATGCTTGACTGCCTAGTTTTTGGTTGGGTAATCCTGAGGCTACATACAGGCTCGACTGTTTTCGTGTCTATGACAGTTTGACTCTCATCAGTTGTGTGTCTTTTCAGTACTTTCTGAGTGGGTCTTGTTTTCGGACGTGGCTGACGTTCGTTTCCAGTATGCTTCCTTGCTACAATTTCCTTATAGACCTGACATCCTTTGTAGCTAGCAGGATGACTTCCTGAGCACAGCGCACATACGGCTGGGGTGTTTTCATCAATTGGGCACATGGTGGTTTTGTGTGCCCCGGCACATTTCACGCATCTGTACGGCCTCATGCAGTTATTTTTGCTGTGTCCATATTGCTGGCACCTTTGACATTGTACTACAGTTGTTTTCCTTATTGGGTCTTCTATGGTGACTTTCTGGTTGTATATAAACTTTATTTCCTTGACAAGTCTGTTGTTATCATGCGGGGCTATATTGACAAAGAATGTATTTAGGGGTTCTTTGGTTCCTTGTTTCCGAGCAGTGACTATTTCCCCTTGTACCGTATTTCCAGTTTTTTCTATAGCTTCTTTAATAGCATCTTTTGGTGTACTGAAGTGAAGGTGTTTAATAACAATCCTTGTGCATTTTTGATCCTTGCGTGTAAAAGTGTGACCTATAAGTCCTTTGCTTCTTATATGCTCTATGAGGGTTTTATATTTGTCGACCGTATTGGAAGAGATGATGAGTTGGTTTTTGGATACTATTTTGTAAGAGTAGTCATCCTTTTCCACGACTTCTTCGATGAGTTGGGTGAGTTTCGCAAGGTCGTCAACGCCATACAGTATTATCGGTGGTGGTTTTGGTGTTCTTTTGGCTGGAGCATCTCCTACTTCCACATCTAACAATGCAAAGCTGTTACTTGTTCCTACTGCTGGGGAAGTAATCTGTTCAGGATTATTTATTCCCCTGTGTTCGTTTATAATTGTCTCACGTCTCTGTGTTCTTTTAGCTTGATTCGCTCTTGCATCTTTTTCATCAGGAGAGCGGTTTCTTTTTTGATTTGGCACTCGTTGCCATGGGGCGTTATGGTTGTACAGTTTGCTTTGTTCGTCTTCTTTTAATTGTGGGTTGTCAATATGTTTTTTCTGAGTCATTTCGCTAAGTGATGCTGATCGTTGGCGATGAAATAGGCCTGGATGGAATAATTGTTGAGTCAATGTTTTCTTTGGTTTTTCCGGTAAAGTTTCACTGGGTAGCAATCCTTTGCCCCCCCCAGAATACGTGGGGCAGCCCGAGCTATGCTCAGGGAGGGATTCTCCGGCAGCGCCGGTACCCTCCTGGGGTAGATTATCTTGAAGTCTTGCTTTTTCCATTTTAAGTGTAATTTTTCCCTTTTGGGTTGTCTTCCCTTTTCTTTGCCAGGTAATTCGGTTATGGCGCCGAAGACTCGCCTTCGTCCTTCATACTCAGCTGCTGCGATCACGAGGTAGGTGATATGTGCGGGGCTCGTTGTAGACCGCAGCATTGCCCGGAGGGGACGACCCACAAAGATGATAGTATGTGGGTCCATCACTAAACCGCGTCGGCAGTTTAGAGATGGCGGGGACGTGTATGAAGGACTTGTCGATGCGCGCCTGATAGTCTAGCTCCGCACACCTAGGCGTACGCTACTGGCATACTTAGCATTTTTTAGAAGCGTGTTCCCTGGCAAAGAAAGGAACACGCCCCACTAAGGCCTACACCAACCAACCCCCCCCGGTTAGATTATTTAAAGAAAGATTTACAAACGTATTCGCAAAAACTATATCTGTTTGTATATAAAAGGAAAATCTAACTGACTGAGGATCAACGCACAGGCCAAACCCTTAGGACTAGAAACTTAAAATTTCGCACATAATTGTTCTTATGACGAAAGCATCCACTAAGGAAGGATTGCTAAAAATTCAACCGCCAAGGGGGCCGAAAAGGGGGGTAAAGTTTGTATAGAAAATCGACATTTTCACAGGACGAAGCCGCAGGCAAAAGCTAGTTAAAATAATAAAACTACTTCGCTTATTCTAATGCAAACTTGGGTTGAAACTGAAACCAGAGTAACATCCAAACGCTATCGGAACGACATTAGCATGCAAATTGGCTCGTGGATTCGAAATTAATAGAAATAGATAATGGGCACAGATTAGGTGAACTGTTTATTATTCTACACGAAGCCATGTTATGCGTAACCACTTTTGTTTGAGGTTTCAAATTTGTTCCTAATGTTTACCTTAATTTGAAACACACCTCTAATTTTTCAAGTTCGTTAAGGGTATTGTATAATTTTATCATTAATTGCTTCGGTGAAGGAAAATATCGTGAAGAAGCATTCCTGAGCAATATTTATCGCCGGCATGTAAAATAAAAATACTGATTTATTTTCTGAATTTTGAATTTTTTTAATACTATTTGAATTTTGAAAAATCTAAAAACATTTTGAATTAAAAAAAATAAATACTTTTTGAATTTTGAAAAATTTAAATACTTTTTTCGATTGACATGATTGGATTATGGTCATTACGGTTGTTACACAAACTCAAACCTTATTACTAGAGAACAGATGTACTTTACTATTTTTTTTTGTTTTACGTTACGTTTACTCCACGTGTTCTCGTTTCTTTAAAGTGATGCAGAGGCGAGCTTTTGTTTCACATTGTTTCCGTAGCTTAATCTTCTGCTTGTATTTCTAAATAAAAAAAAAGTAGTTAAAAAACTAAAAAACCCGACTGAAAAAACTGAAAATTAAAAAACAAGCCCATTTTAAATTAAACAAAACTTGGAAGCAGGCGGGGTCCATTCTATTTTCATTTTTTCTTTTCATAATTTAATATTCAAATGAACCCCGCCTGCTTCCAAGTTTTGTTTAATTTAAAATGGGCTTGTTTTTTAATTTTCAGTTTTTTCAGTCGGGTTTTTTAGTTTTTTAACTACTTTTTTTATTTCCAACTTTTTAGTTCTTTTGTGAGTTATTTCGTTGGTCGCGTAAAATTCTTCGCAGATGATTTAACTTTTGTGCTTGTTTATATGATTTGTCACTTTGAATTTCTTTTAACCATATAAGTGTTTTATGTTTTTGTAATCTCCTTTTAAAACCCTTTATTTTGATACCCTACTCGATGGTATTGGAAAAAAAAAATTTTTTGAACTCCGCGATTTGGCCCCCAAAATCCGCAATTTTTCTTCGTTTTTTAATTTTAATGTAGCCTATAACACTCGCGCCATCAAGACGAATGTAACTACGTATATTTCATTCAAATCGGTTCATCCGTTTATGAGTTATGAGGGAACAAAGAAACGGACATACATACATACACGTCAAACACATAACCCTCCTTTTGGGCTTCGCCGCAGTCGGGTAATAAGAATAAAATTGTGCTAGTAAAAAAAACTTTAATAGTATAACTTAACATCACGATCGTAATCCCCGAGGGATTAGACTGAGTCGCATCTAATAGTACACCCACATTTCGTCAGTTAACCCTCAATCGATCACTAATCCAAATTCTAACTTAAGCAATCTCTCATTAACGTTATCACAAACAAAAAAAAACAATACAAAGCCTTTTCTTTATCAAGAAAGTAGAATACTTAAAAAGAAGTCGGTACAAAATTCTTCCGATCTATTATGAATAGCAAAATGATTACGCATTGTTAAAACTTTCCTTTTGTTTCAGCTCACCGTTCAAAAGACAAGGATAATAAAGGCTTACTTGTAAGGATTTAATTTACTTATAGATTCAGTTTCTATGCTGACGGATTGAGGTGAACTGGATTTGAAATTTTAAACCCAAAATTACAATCTGATTTACATTTAAATATAACATAACAACATGTTATAATCTCTGAGGAGTTATAGTGCACCCTAATTTCACTAGTTATGTTCTAGTAAAGTCCCATAAAATAGGAGGCGAGCCTATTGACATCTATCTCGATTGTTATGGCTGTGGGTTGTTCGAAAGAAAGTACATTGGTGGTTTTAAGTGACTAGAAGACTGACACTCCCTACCGCTCTGCCCAGAACGGGAGTAGTCATTAATTTGATGGTTTCACACCGACCAAAAAAAAAGGGCTATGCCTACACTTTATACAAGGTTATGTTTGTCCAACATCACACCTGAATAGCTATATTATTAACTAGCTGACCCACGCAACTTCGTCTGCGTCACATAAATATAGCTTATAACCTTTCTCGTTAAATCGACTATCCGACATAAATTAAGCTAAATCGTAACAAACAAAAAATCTTATCTTTCTTCTTTCACAAGATACAAGCTATGCTTAGTTTGTGGCTCACCGTTTTTGTACTCAACTGTATTCTTTCTTTTGTTTAATAAACGTTATTATTATTAAACGTTATTATTATTTATTATAATAGTTTAGATGGTTTAGATTAGCTTAGATTATATTAAAGTGTGAATTACTATAGGTATCTCTTACTGTTAATAAACATAAACATATACGATAACACTCTGTACTTGTAAACATGCATGTAACATGCATGCATGCAGTAAATATTTTGAATTTGTATTTCCCGGAAAGAATCTCCCTACATTGCGACGCGCGAATTATTTTGCCGCGCGGAAATTTTTACATTGCGATATCTTCTAAGATATTTGTTTAAACTGGTTAGAGTAAAAGGCACAAATATTCTATTTTAAATTTTCCTTCTAACAAACACATTTATCACATTTGATAGTTGTGGAATATTATTATTATTTATTTAGATATAGATTAATAACTACCATATGGGTTAAATAAGCTTCGCAAAAAAAAAATATTTTTAACCTAACAGTTTAATAGTAAAAAAAGGTTACAGTGAGTCAATCTTAAAAGATAGATATATGCTGTCGCGGACTTTTTTTTTGAAATTTTAAAGAGGAACAATTCCTTCATACATGATATTTGCGTAACTTAAACCGTTTTCGCAGCGCACGCAGCGGAAGCTCTCAAAAAGGAAATACCTTTTCCCGTTTTTGTAACAATTTTCATTTATGCTCCGCTCCTATTAGCCGTAGCGTGATGTTATATAGCCTATAGCCTTCCTCGGTAAATTGAATATCCAACACAAAAAGAATTTTAAAATTCCAACCAGCAGTTCCTGAGTTTACCGCGTTCAAACAAACAAACAAACAAACAATCAAACAAACAAACTCTTCAGCTTTATAATATTAGTATAGATTTTCGCAATCATTAGGGACATTTTTTACAAGCCACACAGGCAATACCTAAGGCACAAGCTAACACAGTTCTGAATTTCATGGATTTTTTTCATCAGGAAAGAAACTTCGTGACCAAAAATTGGCTGTGGTCTGCACGAGTGATGAAGTCCAATGCATAAATTAAAAATTTTAATTGGCTCATGCATCCACTTAAATAATAATGCGCAAAAGCATACACGGGTCAATTATGCAGCCTTTGTCTTGTCAAGATTTTATTCATAAATATTTATGATGCGATATTATAAAACAGATTTTGTAGAATTAACCTAACGGTTTCGAAAGGGAAAAAATTTAAAAAAAATAGATTTTTTAAATGAAAGAGTACTGAAGTAGCTGTAAACAGTGGATTTTTATGTCTATTTAAAACACAATAAAATGATCTAACAGCTTACTTTCCTGGTCCAAATATTTCTTCCTTAGGTAATGAGGTTCTGAATTGAAAGCATGTTACAAAAAATGAATGTTGTCTACCCTCAAAACCGAGATTTCAGACTCATATAAAACATTCAAAATCAAAATCAAAATCAAAATCAAAATTCATTTATTCAAACTAGGCTGATAATCAGCACTTTTCGAAGGTCAAAATTTACTTTACCTACTTTACTACAGTGAAACTTGGTTAACTGGGACTTGGATAAGTGAGAAACCTCTTTAACTGGAACTCATACTGGGGTCCCATGAGACAGATTTGAATATCTGAGACACATTTAACCAGGTTTCACTGTATTTACATTTTTATAAGACAGTCCCCCAAAACGCCCACCCATCGACACTTCCTAGTGTTTATAATTAATATAACCGTCAAGTGTTTAATACGATTTTATACATTTTAAGATAGGCAAAGATCGTCATGCACTGGACGCCTGAGGCAGGATATCGCCATAGACAGACACTGTAGCGAAAGTGGCGTGGCGATCTGATTATGTTGCTAACATGGCCAGAGTTCACCGGTCATTCTCCGATTTGGTGTCCTTACCTAATTGCCGTAACCTTTTTTATTCTTCGAGAGTTTCAAAATTAAAACAGTATACACTACAATATTAAGATATTGTTGCACTGTTTCAATTTTCAGCTGCCACCTAGTGCTAGTACCTACCTACACCATGATGGGCCTTAGACATCATCATCAGCCTATAGCAATCTACTGCTGGATATAGATCTCTTTAATCTTACGCCACTCAGTTCGGCAACTCTCATCCAGGAGAAGATCATCGCTCCACTGAGCCTGAGGGCGTCCCACCTTACGCTTGCCGATTCGCGGTCTCCACTTAAGAACACGTCTACTCCAACGGTCATCGGTTCTGCGGCTAATATGGCTGGCCCACTGCCACTTCAGCTTACTTATTCTGTGAGCTATGTCGACAATTCTGGTTTTCTGTCGGATCACTTAATTTCGGACGCGATCCCTGAGAGTGACTTCTAGCATAGATCGCTGAGCAACCTTAAATTTATGGACCAACCGTACCGTGAGAGTCAACGTTTCAGCCCCGTATGTCATAACAGGCAGGACGCACTGGTTGAAGACCTATAGTCTTAAGGCTCTGCAGAATGCGTGACGAGAAGACCCGACGAAGCTTCCTGAACGTTGCCCAGCCCAGCTGAATTCTTCTATGCTGGCCTTAGACATAACATCACAAATCTATTACCAACCGTACTAACAAAAACTAATGAATTTGTCGAAACAACAAGCCTTAACTAGCACCATAAAAGTTAATACCCAACATTACCGATTTACAGCAGCCCAAATAAAAATCAGCCGTTGGTCGTTCCATCGAAAAACAAAGATACGTAAGTAAGAGAGATTCCCAATTTATGTTTGAACGTAAAACTCAAGCTTGCGGGTGACAGGTGTTGGCTAGTAATGAAACTGTATCGGGTGGTACCTACAAGATTTGGAAGCAAGGACCTTTCGTATAGCTGTTATCAAAGAGAATAATATGTTTGGTTTACTGTTAACATATTTTACCGATGTTCATGATGAATTATGGTGTGTGTAATTACAGGTTTGAATGTCCAGATATATAAGTAACCTCTAAGAAGTATAAGTAGAAATATATTTTATGTTATGACTTTGAGCCGTTTGGGGTTGAAACACTGGGGCCATGGAGACTGAGTGCCCACTTAATATTTTAGGAAATTGCCAAGCGGTTGGTCGACTCTTCAGGTGTCAGAGGGCTGGAATATTATTTGGGTAAAGAATCGGCATTCCCATCCAACGTGGAAATACTGCCAGCCTTCTGGGCACTTTTCCTGTTGACAGCGTTGTGGACGAATTTTTTGACGCCCTGTAGTTCTTCCCTTTTTGATACGTCTTGTATATATTTTATTATAATTTTAGTTCTGTAAATTGTAGTTTGTAAATATTGTAAGTTATTTCAACATGAATGAGGTAACCATAATTTGGTAACGATTTATGAATAATGATGAATTTGTTGAAAGTGTCCATGGGGTTTTTTGCTCATTCTTCTCCTCAGAGATCTACACTTTGGCATGGGCAGCTTTCAGAAGTTATTATGCCTTGTTTAAAAAGTTTGTCTGCAAGTTTTCACCTCAGCTATATCATTATACTAAAAGGGAAGGGACTTCATTGACGTTCAGGAACAACTACGTCGATCGACGGGATATGACGAATTTCTGGTTTTAAAACGACCCAATTACCGCATGACCTTCACACAACCTTAAAAAATCAAACCTTATAGTCATGACGCTGTTCAACCAGCCAACATAACCCTTCGTACAAAATCTGCAGGAAAAGGAGGGGTTGTGCTATTTTTAGTCCACAACGACATCACTAGGGTCGCATACCCATCTGAGCATAAAATCATATTTTACACACGTGGCAACACCGTCCAATTAATTCGTATTTCGAACTAAATCATTGGTTTTGCTGGCAACACGATATAGAATTGGTTTAAATTAATAGGACAGCTTAATTTTCGATAGTCAGTTGTTTATATTTATTGGAGTCGGCTGTTTTAATTGTTCAGTCGCCATTTTGTGCTGATTTTATATATTTTTCGCGTAATGAAGAGTCTGATAAATCAATTTAGTTAATGTTATCATTTAGTGTCTCGACATTCAAGTAAGATATAGATAGAAAGAAGTACCTAATCTTTATAATTAGGTACTTCTTTTCATAAATTCTAATAACTATAATAAATTCTAATATATCGTCGACCGTAGGTTCAATTGAGGTAAGGGACAAAATACCCAAAATGAGTTAAGTATACAGTTTTGTTCAGAATTTTTCGCTCTATCGAATGCTGTATATGAAAAAATTCTAGCTTAAGAAAAATGTCCCTTACCCTAATGATTTTTGGATCCAAATTTCGAATCAGCCCCATAATAACAATGTATCTGAAAAACTATGCAATATAGGAGCTTGAAATGATGTAATTATTGCCGCCAATCCACTTGAAATAAGGTAAGGGTCTTCCCAATCAACGAATTACCATTATAAATTGAATCCAACGCAGAGGTCAATTTAATGTAAGGGACGAGACTACAAGATACTTGGTCAGTAAATTGTTGTAAGGGACATCTATTTTTTTAAATAGCTAATTTATTTAAATAAATGTTACACGTGTAGATAGAGCACTAAAATACAAGATTATGTGTGAAATCAAATCCGAAAAAGGTTAATAAGAAAAAAAGTTATAGGCGATTTAGTCCGAAAAAAAACTTTGTCGGCCTGTCCTGAAAAATCGTATTTTGTCCCTTCCCTCAATTGAACCTACGGTCGACGACGTCGACCGTAGGTTCAATTGAGGTAAGGGACAAAATACCCAAAATGAGTTAAGTATACAGTTTTGTTCAGAATTTTTCGCTCTATCGAATGCTGTATATGAAAAAATTCTAGCTTAAGAAAAATGTCCCTTACCCTAATGATTTTTGGATCCAAATTTCGAATCAGCCCCATAATAACAATGTATCTGAAAAACTATGCAATATAGGAGCTTGAAATGATGTAATTATTGCCGCCAATCCACTTGAAATAAGGTAAGGGTCTTCCCAATCAACGAATTACCATTATAAATTGAATCCAACGCAGAGGTCAATTTAATGTAAGGGACGAGACTACAAGATACTTGGTCAGTAAATTGTTGTAAGGGACATCTATTTTTTTAAATAGCTAATTTATTTAAATAAATGTTACACGTGTAGATAGAGCACTAAAATACAAGATTATGTGTGAAATCAAATCCGAAAAAGGTTAATAAGAAAAAAAGTTATAGGCGATTTAGTCCGAAAAAAAACTTTGTCGGCCTGTCCTGAAAAATCGTATTTTGTCCCTTACCTCAATTGAACCTACGGTCGACGATATATTGCATGTCATGTCATTATTATTGTCAAATTAGGCTTTCCGTACTGGGTTTCGTGTCTAACCAGAGAGAGCTATATCCCCTATTTTACAAAGGGCAGCTGCTTATCTGACCTCAAACATTTAAATGCGCGATAATATGATACTTCTTAGGACGATTATCTATAATATAGGCTGATTATAAACGTGTGACTATCAAAGACGACATGGTTGGCGCTATGGCCGACCAATTGGTTACTACGCTGCGTGTTGTTGGTTCGGTTCCCATTGAGATTTATATTTTGCTTGGCCTACAGGAAGAACGCACCCACGATACAGAGAAATTCGTTTTGTGGGACAAAGTTTTTTTTATAGATAAAGAAAGTTATGTCAAAGACATTTTCTTTCATAGTTTACCAAAAGCAGTTGTCAGTAAATCAAACGATCCGTTCACGTAAAACAAAACAAAACTTCAAAACAAAACAAAAACAAGTTCGAACAAATCTAAACCGATGTCTTTGAGATTGAATTAGCCGTAATAAGTCTAGTCTCGCAAGTCTGGTCTCGCTAATACCGTCTCATCTATCAAGATTATGTTTCGGTCAGTAAATCGGGTCGGCTGCAGTGCAACTTAGCCGCTAGCTTCAAGTTTTGACGTGTTTTGACATTAACAGAGGGCCTAGCCCGAACGAAATGTCTACTTTCCTGTATTATTTTTGTGTCTTTTTTTGCGATACACACCTTTTTTATCGAGTTGGAAATAATTAAATGACTTCTCCTACTCTGAGCGGAGCGGAAGGGAGTGTCAGACTTTTACTGACAAAACCCACTAATGTCCCTTGTGTTCCAGGGCCGCGTTTTTATGATATAATTTTACAGCTGAATGAATGAAAGAAAGAAAGAAAACATATTTATTTAGCACAATATGCCACAAGTGCACACAACAAACAATAAAAAATAAAATGAACAAACACAAAAAAAAAAGAAAAAAGAAAAAAAAAAACATGTTCTCACTAGCCTTCAAGAGGTGCGATCTAAATGATGATGATTCTGTGATGTTTATATTTTCACAATAAACAACTTGAAGAAAAGCGATAAGCCCACTCTACATTTTTAAGAATAACTTTATTTATTATTATCAGCCATTTGTGTCCCACTGCAGGGCAAAGGCCTCCCTTCCCTCTTTCCACTTATCCCTATCCAATGATGTTAATTGCCAATCCTTGCAAAAAGAGTCGATTTCGTCCCGCCATCTTCTTCTGGGCCTACCGCGTTGCCGTTTGCTGCTGTTTGGGACCCATTGTGTGGTTAGTTTAGCCCATAGCTCCTCCGGCATGCGGCAGATGTGGCCAGCCCAGTTCCATTTAAGCTTGGCAGCCGTGTGACCTACGTCGGCAATTTGAGTTTTGGAACGCAGTATCGAGTTCCTTATTCGGTCAGTAAGCTTGACTCCGAGGATACTACGCTCCATTGCTCGCTGACAGACAGAAAAATAACTTAAACTATTATTTTCTTTAGAAATAAACATACGCTTATCCTCTTTTTCACTTTACAAAACATTAAAAACTGAATCGTGCTACTCACACCAAAGCATTAAGCTGTCTACAACTAAGCTCATAAAAATTTCAAACAGCGGAGGCGACTTTAAAAATAATTCAAATTCAGTTTTCAGAAACAGTTTGAGTTGCACTAGAACAAAACAAAGATTTTTATTAAAATATTTTGCCCTTTGTTTCTAGTCTTCGTTTTAAATCTGTCTCTGAAGTTTCGTTGTAAGTCATCATGATCATTCTCTTGCCCTTATCCCAATTCATTTGGGGTCGGCGCAGCATGTATTGCTCTTCCATACCTCTCTGTTTTTCGTCATCTCATGAGACACCTCCTTTCTCCTTTTTACATGCAAGTAAACCTTTACTTTACATCGAGCTGCATGAACTGCCTCCGTGGTCGAGTGGTTTAGGCGTTTGCCTTGTGACCCGGTGGTCGTGGGTTCGATTCCCACGGGAAGCATACTTTGTGAAGTTGTTTCCAGTTTGGTTAGGACATTGCAGGCTTGAATCACCTGATTGTCTGATAAAAAGATGGTTCCGTGCTTCGGAAGGCACGTATAAGCCGGTGGTCCCAGCCGCCAAATGGCGGTCGTCAAACCATGTCAGAGGCCCTTGCGGCGGTTTAGAAACTCTGACACCAGGGTGTGTGGGGTCGTTAGACCTTACTGCCCACACGATAAGAAGAAGATGGAGCTACAATGTCCAGCAAACCTCTTCTAACTCACTAACTGTAACTGTCAAAGATCTACAAATAACAGCCGGGCTTAACGTGCCTTCCGAGCCTAGACTAGAAAAGTAAAGATATAGTATTTTTTAACCGACTTCTAAAAAAAGAAGGAGGTTCTCAATTCGGATGTTTAAATATTTATTTTTATTTTTTTATGTTTGTTTGGGCATAACTCCGTCACTTGGTAACCGATTTGAAAAAATATTTTTTTGTTGGAAAGGGTTTTTTTGTCCCAAATGGTCCCATAATTTTTATCGAAATCGGACAAGCCGTTTTTGAAAAATCAACAAAATTAAAAAAAAACTAAGTACATTGTCCACATTATGACCCATGAACATGACATGTGAACTTACATATTATGAACCACTAAAAAGGGAAAAATAAAAACTTTTTAACAAAAAATAAAACCGACTTAAAAAAACACAAAAAAGGGAAAAATAAACTTTAGAAGAAAAATCAGTTTCTGAAGTCGGTGGCAAAAAAATGTAATCAAACAAACGAAAGTCACCGACTTCAGAAACTGATTTTTCTTCTAAAGTTTATTTTTCCCTTTTTTGTTTTTTTTTTTAAGTCGGTTTTATTTTTTGATAAAAAGATTTTTTAGTCAGAATAAGTTTGATACTCCCTCCGCTCCGCCCACACAATCCAAAAAAGGACTGATATTGTCTAAAATGACCAATTTACAAAACAAACATCATTAATCATTTAACGACTCCAACTTCCCAACACCACGAAAACTTTAAAATTAAAACGTCCTTTAAATGACAATCCGCCATCCTGATTGGCTAACTAAGTAATTACAGTGCCACGTCATTACTGGCACAGTCAACTTGTGCCAGTATCCTGGCAGTTACACGCTTTAATGGAATAAGTTGGTAGTTAGCCTCACCTGCCAGTAGTTCTAGATATGGTAGGTATAGTATTTTTGGGACCAGTACAAGTTGGATGACTTAAAAAGAGTCAAGAAGCTGAAAACTAGACCCTAGGACTGATACTGTCTGCCTGGATCTGTTCGAAAGAGATGTTGCGGCCCTAGAACACAAAGGGCTAAGAAAGAGCATGGATGAGACTAACGCCCGAATACTCGAACGTCACTCAATTATAAGTAGCCCTCAAAACTCGTGCTATCTCTGTCACTCTGCGTTAAAGTAACAAAGACAGCACGAGTTTTGAGGGCTACTTATAATTGAGTGACGTTCGAGTATTCGGGCGTAAGTCTGACACTCCCTTCCGTTGTGCCCAGAGGGTAATTTAATGATTTCCCACCCACCAAAAAAAGGACAGGTACTGTCTAAAATGATTTTCACCTAGCTTAAATGAGAAAATCAATGTAATTTTAAACCAACAAACAAGGAGAAAACTTTAAAATTAAAACCTCCTTTAAATGACATTCCGCCATCCTGATTGGCTATTCAATAGCTAACTAAGTAATTACAGTGCCACGTCATTACTGGCACAGTCAACTTGTGCCAGTATCCTGGCAGTTACACGCTTTAATGGAATAAGTTGGTAGTTAGCTTCACCTGGCCGGAGTTCTAGATATGTTGCCCGAGGTAATTATATTTTAGGGCCGACGAGGCATACAGCGTGTAGCGTGCTTCTATATTTAGAGTTGGCTGGATGGGTCAGCATTGTATGTAAGTTACATGCGCTTTGATTTATGGTAAGTATTTTTTTAATGCTCCGTGTCTTTCACTTTAGTCTGCTCACTTTAGTATAATTATTCCGGCAATCTGAAGTCAACACAACACAGAAAAAAATCTAACATTTATTGTCATTGATATAACTATTTGTTTTTTGTGAATTCGTATACAATGTTGTTGGCTACATGTGTAATAACATAAATATGTGAGATTGTGTATTTGTGTATAAATGTATTTCTAAGTTGTGTTATTTTAAGAATCTTTAGTTAAGCTGGCATGTAACTGTTTTTTGTCCCTAACAAATAAAATAAAATAAAATATAAAAAAACCCAAGAAACACACTCCGCGTCTCAAAACCGTCCGCTTAAAATGAGTTCACAATGAACTCATTTCAAATAGTCTCGCGTCGCTCGCGTCTCTGCACGGTCGTACAAAATACTTTTTATATTGCTTTTTATAACTGCATTTTAAAAGGAATCTGCGTAAGGTTGAATTTGCCAAAAAAAAATATGTTTATAGTGACGATAACTACATGTAGTAGTGCGTGTATGGGTGAGTGTTTGGCGACAGCTTCGACTGTTTGTTTAGTTCGAGACTGTACATCTAGGGTTTTATTATATCAATGTTTATTGTATTAGAAGTAGAATTTATGTTACAACTTCATGTAAAATACTAGTACACCTCCACTCGGTTAGACTGGAAGCCGACCCCGATATAATATATTATAGTTGAGAAAAGGCGCTGCAAATGATGATGATGATTTGTAATTTGAATTTTAATGAATTGTTTTTGTTATTTAATATTGAACTTTAATAAATCACACAGCCTAAACCACTGAACTACTGGGTTTATGGACATGGCATGAAAGTCTTTCATTTGTTGCTGATAGGAAATCCGATCGACGGCAATATTATACTGTTATAATATTTTACCAAATTTACTCTATAAGGTACGCGTACGCGTACGCGGAACTAAAAAAATCCGCTGCAGAACTTGATGAGCCAGTTCTTACAAAAGCCTAAGTTTTTGCAGCATCCCTTACTGGGGTGCATCTTGGGGATACTTATTTTGAAGTAGGTATGAAGGTTCACGGAAAACTATCCTCGAAGAAAGAACACTTGGGGAAGAGATGTTGTGACACAGTCAAAATTCTGATTCTTGGGATCTTAATTGGATTGAGCCCAAACAGCCATAGACAGAGCTAAATGGAAATAGGCAAAGGAAGTATTTCTCTGCATTGGGACACATCAGGCTCTTAATAAACAAATAAATGATTTTACGAGTATTCAAACTGTCACGGTCACTAAAAACGGGATATAAAAACGAACAGGAATGAGGGTAGACCAATTTGTCTGCTCATAAAATCACCCACCCGGAATAACTTCAGTTTATCCGTAATCATGGTGCTTGTAACAGCGCCGAAATATGGGCAACTTAAAACAAATTAATACTTATCGTGGTAGGTAAATATCCTGTTTCAGCGTTGATTTTAACAGTTTTTGATAAAGATTATTTCACAGTTCAAGAAGTAAGCTCAAACAAAGCTTGCTGGGAAATCATCAAATGACTCCTTCTTCTCTGGGCAGAGCTGTAGTGAGTGTCCAACTGACTAAAATCCACCCAAGTTCGTTCTTAGCCCTTTGAGTCGAGGCTGCGGTAATATCTTTCGAACAACCGCAACCC
This sequence comes from Diarsia dahlii, assembly GCA_949775195.1. Taxonomy (NCBI): domain Eukaryota; kingdom Metazoa; phylum Arthropoda; class Insecta; order Lepidoptera; family Noctuidae; genus Diarsia; species Diarsia dahlii. The sequence continues at coordinate 3,122,652 of OX459198.1, forward strand.
CGACAGGCGCGATCGTCCTCTTCAATTAACATATAACGTCACGTTTTTCTCTGAATATCTACTTATAATTATTTCTATGAAATCAAAGTTTCAGTTCTCAAGAACTACTCAAAACTAGGTGCACTACGGTCTAGTTAATGCATAAGCACTGTTGTTAACTTTGAAGTTTATGAAACTGCGCTTCTGATTTATTTAATTCTACAGTGAAGTATTATTACTAGGAGAAAAACGGGTTATAAGAAGCTAAATAATGTAAAGATTGACTGAATAGTTTATTTGTCATAGGAGTAGGGTTTACAATCAAAAGTCATTTATTTAAATTAGGCGAATTTTATCAGCACTTTTCGAAGGTCAAAGTTTACAAGCGACAGTCCCCCAAAACGGCCAGCCTTTGTCACTGCATAATGTTTAAGCTGGGAAGAAGAAGTGGTGGAACAAACTCCCCAGCAACACATCCGTCTGTTAGGTTAGAAGAACCAGATTCTATAAAACAGATTGTCTATCATTCCCGTCAGACAGAAGACATAATTATAGACAAGATGTACGCCGCGAAGACGTACAAAATTAAATATTTGTTCTGTATCTTCTCTACAGTTAGATGTTGGTGTGATATGCGTCTGCAAACGCTTTGGTATACCTGTAAGGATTGCTTGATGGTTGTTTATATTTTTAAGCCCACTAGCAACACGAATATCTAGACGAATTTAGCACTACAGGGTTGTATTTTGAAATATCTTTAAATTTTTGTCAATCATTGTTCTAGTAGGGGTAAATATGACTGATAGGCGTGAAGTCCTGGGTTCGATTCCTGAATAGGGCAAAGTCTTATTGGATTTTTTAATCAGGAATTTCTCAGTAGCAGCCTCAGAGTCCGGCTCTGTGCCCGGCAAATCAGGTCAGCAACAAACTTGTTCCCTATTACATTTATTATGTGACTTAAACATAACTGGCGCTTGAGGTGTACTACTAGGTACACTTCTGCTTAACCATTTGGAGATTATAAGCATGATAATGCCCGAAGGGTTCGGCATGTTTTTATTTAAAATAAATCAACACAAGACAAAATGTGTCTTTAATCATGTAACATGATATGAAAAATCAGCTTCAAAGGCACCCGGTGGTGTTGAAATATAAGGGTCAGTGTACAACGTCAAGCGCTCACTAAATCTAGAACATGTCCTACTATTTCACGTTCGGGCATCGACGACCGATTCACAAATATTTTATGAGCTATCCCTTTTTATGCGCCGCGATAAATATAAATAATATTATTATTAGGATTTACATATTTAAAATTTTTGGATGTTTTTTATTCGTTTGGGATTTGAGTTAAATTTCATTTAAATTGAATTACATTGGAGTGAAAATGTTTGAGTGCTTTCAGAGTTTTTGAATGTCAACTAGGTGGCTTTCACAAAAACATTAGGATCGAGTCTACCTTCAGTAGCCTTAATATGATTAGGTTATGTAGATTCGAACATCCGAATATTTCCATTTTCACTTTTTCATCAGTTGATTTGTTTGTAAAAGAAAAAAAGTATGTTTACCTTTCATAGAAAAATCTATTTCCTAATAAATTCATCTTTTTAAGTTGCTGATACAAATTGAGATTAGAGGAACTAGAACGAACACGCTAAGTAAGCACATGTAACGTACGTTTTAATCGAAAATATACGTATTATTTAGCATATTGCATTTTATATGAACTAAGCGACAAACACCCGTAAATTTATATCATTAAGTCTCAAAACTAAATATATAAACGTTCTGATAAAGCAACGATTCTTAAATTATTCTTTTTAATTATCGCTACGTGCTCCTCGCTATCAATATCAAAATATTTTAGTTTACATAGGCCTACATGGGCACTTATAAAACGTCTAGAATAAGTGCACGGTTCGGGTTGGTCGTTTCCTAATGGACAAGAACCGGCAAGATACTCCATGGTTATTCTTTTAAAATGATATAGTTTCACAGTATTTTCATTTTACATTAGTTCTTAGGTATGGGGGGGACACCATACGCCCTATAATAAGTCAAAGGGTACTACACAAAATACGTAAAACAATATAAAAAGTTAATAATCCCGCTAGTCACACAGTTTAACATAAAACATTTGCTCATTACAGACTTATAACGACCTCAATATCAGACTGCTCACAGCGGCAGTGGATCTGCGACTGACATCACGGGCTCCTATCTGATGAGAGCAACGCCACGTCATCGAGTTGGTGCAATCTGATGAGATGTGATGAAACGGATATTGCAACGCGATGCGCTCCGCTGATGGGTACACGGCTTTATTTTTGAACGTGGAACTTTGGGTTATGGATGTGGCGGGAAGATATTTCATGGGCTGACGTTTTCAAATTGAGAATGGAACTTTAATATAATTTTACATGTCATCCTATATTGAGTATCGTCAATTTACATAAGGATACAATAGGTACTTTCAGAAAATATTGTATGTATTGGGTTGGTTACCCATAACATCATGTCTGTAATTCCCTAAGGGTTAGGCAGAGGTGAGACAGAGGATAGAAGGGGAGAAAGAAAGCAGGAGGAGAGGTAAGAGGTGATTGGATACCGTTACTGTTTAGACGGAATCCAATTTAAAAAAAACAGTCCAGATTATGCAGGTTTTATCGTTTGCTTTACATTTTAACTTTAGTACCGACAAAGTTTTGGTAATAAAAATAAATAAACTAAAACGAAAAATGATTTATAAATCTATTCCCTATTCTAAGAGTTTTTCTTAAGAGAGAAATTTCAAAGGAAAGAGCCAATTCCGTACTTGACGTAATGAGACCAGCTCCTCTTCAGTTGGTACTTAGAAACTAAACTCTTAAAATGGAGCTTGAGGGCTCTAACATCACTGAGCTTGGCCATAACAAAGGTTAACTAGGAAGTAGTTCTGATGAATAAATGGTATTTAGAATTAAGGTTAAATAAAGTACCACATTTTTGGTGATTATTTAAAAAAAAATGCAAAACCAGCAAGTCTTTTTAAATTAAAGATTTTGTGATAAATTTTATGGAAAGTTCCACTTACATAACAACTTGCATAATTTAATATTAAAAAAAAAATGTACCTATGTACATGTTTAGTAATAGGGAACTTACATAAAATTTATCACAAAATCGATAGTGACACAAAAACAATTTGTTCTCTTCCACGAAACTTTGCTCTGAACGTTTACCAAAATTGCAACATTTCGTGAAAATCAAGATTTTAATTATAAAATGTAATTCGGCGGCTTTCGCCTCTTTCGAACGGCCAGTGAATTTGAAACGACTGTTTAAAAACAATAGTGTTCCAACACCCCCAGTCTCGTTTTAAAAATCGAACACCAAAAGAACGTGATTTATCGTCTAATATCGCTGAAACTACAGCCATTATCAATTGTGTTTTGGTAATATTGCTGACCAAAGTTGCTGTGTAAATAACAGGAAGTTTTAATTTTTGCAAGGGTTTTTTGGAACTACGATTGGTTGAGTAATTAGTACATTTGGTAATTTAATGGTGTTTTTGATCAAAAAATACCTCTCACGTGCCGATATTTGGCAAATTAAAAACTTTTTGGAAAGGAATAGTACATTACTGCAGAATCCAGTAAGTAAGCCTTCCTGGCCAAGTATGAGTTAACCGGACCGAACCGCAGGTGAGGTCTGGTTTTATACGAGGCCAGGATGGCTTTCTTACTGGTTGAGGTTTGTATAATGCTTTTCTCAAAAATTAAAGAAAGTTTAACAACAAATTCGTTTAATTAATATTGAAGGTTACATTCATATGTGAAAAACACAATAGCACTTTTTGGCCGACCCGGGAATCGAACCCAGGACCTCACGCTCTGCAGTCGAGCTTGCGACCACTAGACCAACGAGGCAGTTTAGGAAACAACTTTAGAAAAAACTTTTTAATAAACTGAAATTACTAAATACAATCATAAAATCCCACACTATACTTCTACAACATTACTAAGTACAAAACGCAACGTATAAAATGGCTGTTTAAGGTTCCAAAAATATATGTATCTCATAAAATGTCATACCAAAAAGAGAGATAGATATATATTTCTGCCGTCCTATCACTAGAAAGCAGTTAACCGACAAATGGTCAATTTTTACTTTTTGATACAACGTGATAGAGTTCGAAATTCTCTATCTTTCTGTCTAAGAAACATTTTTATAATATGAATAGTTTCAGAGATACAAAAACTTTTCAGGCAGTTAAGTAACATAATTTATGATGATTCCTTCACTTGAAAGCGGCTAACCCGCACTTCTTCGCTAAATATACGTTAAAATACCTTAACTGCCGGATTTGTCTATACTTGTCTGGTCTTTTACTTAACTACAAACACGTTATCTCACTTTTCTTGACTATAAAGAAGCAAAAGGACTATAACTACTTTGTAGTTTAGTTTTTTCTTATGCATATGTTTTAAAAAGCTAGCTTAAATGCAGTTATCCGCCTTTAACGGCTGTTTAGCTAAGTATTTAATATTTTTGTTGAAAATATTTCGTAGTCGTTTGATGAAAACGGTGGAAAAAAATAAATTATGCTTCGCTACAAAGCAGTTAAGCCCCATTACTTAGCTAAAAGGCAGTTTGCCAACTCTCGCTTTTGATTCACTACGGGGTATTTCAAGTCCTTTTCCAGGTCATGGTCTACCAATGTGTCACATTTCTATTAAATCGGATCAGATTTAGAGGCGTGACGGAAGAATAAATGCCCTCAATCAAAAATATCAAAGTTAAAGACAAATACAAACAAGTTATTCAGTTGATTTCACCCACAACGACTGCATTTTATGTTTTTTGTAGGAGTTTAGGTGTACTACTTTTTCATATGCTCTCATATTAGTAGCATTTCCAACTTTGAACGAAAAACTTTGTTACAAAGTGGTCATGTCAGGGCACCTTTGAAGATTCATAGTTAGGTTTTCTAGGTTTAAGGTCATCGCGTTTTAATCTACAGGTGAAAGAGAGCTGGACTCAAAAAGTTACAAATGACAAAGTCGTAAGACGAATATTATAGGCTAAGACCTCAAGTGCATGCAGACCATCAAACAAAGAAAGGTTGCTTAGCTCGGACCCGTTATAAATAGTAGTGGCAGTTGAGATTTAATGCAACAAATTATAATGGCAAAGCACCTAGTGGGAAAACGCCATCGGTCGGAGGAAAACGTCTTGGCTGACAAACATTTTCGAATGAACCGTAATCAGGAGCGTTGCTGAGCTGTTCCATCTCGCAAAAGAAAAGTGGAGTTATTCCTGGCTAACTTTGAGTAAAGGCAGCAAAACAAGTAGAATTCTGACCATCTTTGAAATGTAAAAACTGGCCAACACAGTCCCATTCAGAGTCAAAGATACGCTTAGTCTCTCATCGTGATTTGAGATTTGAGACGTCACACAATAACTTGAGATCATGAGAACGAAAAACTTTGGGTTATAGTTTTACAAATGCTACTGCTGAACCTCAACTCTCTGATTTATTGCGTCGAGATTCCCTTTGAATGTGATGCTGCTGCCTATTTCTGTACTGTTGTTGTTATTTTTAACTGGAGCTGATTAGAATATTAAGAGCTGGTTGTCTACGTTCATTGCCTTTCATGTAAAGGCATAACGTATAATAAAAGGTCAAACGTTTCCCTAGTTCATAGTGACCCCAACCTATTTAAGTCGCGAGTTAATACCTAAGCTTGTTCTGGGTTAGCACGTTCCAGCGTCAACCTCGTCTCAGTCCTCAGAGTGAGTAGGCCCATTTTTAACATTAGTGACATAAAAAAATGACGTGCATCTTAAAACAAATCGTCTTCCATTAGACGTTTCATCAATACCGATATTTGGCTAGTTGGCCAACAGAGAAGATCACTTCAAAAGTTCCACTCTCAGAACGACAACCTAATTATTTTGGGTTTCTGGAACCATTGATTCTGCAACAATTTTTGCAAATACTTTTTAGGGGTCAAGAGCAGCGACTTGCCACGATAAATAAGAGTTGCAGTCTGATCGGTCACATTTTGATCTTATTATTTATAGTGCGTTCATTCAAGTACTTTAGAAGATTCCACCTACTGTCCCACTCTTCATTCATGACAAAGAGTTTCTTGGTGACTTCATGAATTCTCACACCCTGGTATATCAATAAACACTACCCAATTTAAAAAAAAGTAGAGTTTAATGTTAAGGATCGTCTAGCCCAGTGGCTTCGAGTAGTGTAGGCAATGTGGGTATAAATGTAACTTTATATCATAATATTTTATTTAAAATATTGAAATATGTTTTAGGATTTTACAAGAACATGCCATTAAATCTCACATTTGCCTGATTATTGCTTAACTAAAAAGCAGTTAACCCACAAGCGAAATACTTTTAGCCACCTTTTAGTTAAGTAAGGTAGATAACAATTTACAAAGTTTCCAATTATTATTGGCATAATTAGCTTAAAAGCATCTAAAACCCCATAACTGCTCCTAAGGAAAGGTATTGTTACTTTAATCTTAGCGAATACCATGTCTATAAAGCAGTTACGTCACTTAACGACTTTTTAGTTAAGAATTTCTGCATAACTATCAACCAACATACTGAATGTCATAATTTTAAATAAATAACTTAACTAAAAAGCCGCTAAGGTATGGTTAACGGCCTTTTAGTAGAGTAATTAGATGAAAAATGTTAATTAAATGCTTAACTAAAGTATAAAAATCAATTTTTAAAATAATTTGTAAGAGTTTCAGAACAGAAAGAATTCTTGAAACAAGGCAGAATACCATACCAATTGATACGTTCAAGAATGATAATCCTAAGTATCATAGTTTTTTAGAGACAACGATTCGCACCTTTTTTGCCATTATCTCGAAAACAACTTTTGTCACTTAACTGCTTTTTAGTGATAGGACGGCAGATTTGGAACCTCCCTTCTATAACCATGTTCTAATGGCTAAACCTGTGGGTTAAACTCTAATCTGTGTCTGGTACTATGTTTTTTTTTCTAAACAGATCTAAAGAGGATGACCTAGTGTCCAGTAAGTAAATTACATACTTACTTACTGGACAGTAGGAGATTCCAAGTTTAAAATCTCGCTTCTTACTGGACAGTTGTGAATAAGTCTCCGGTAAAGTTCACTTTCTGGATACTTTTTAGAGATGTTATGGCAACATTACATACCATTTTTGAGAAAAGTTCACTTTCTGGATACTTTTTAGAGATGTTATGGCAACATTACATACCATTTTTGAGAAAAAATAAATAGCTACTAAATCGTAATCGCTGACTTTGGAGCTCGTCATGGTCGTACTAGATAATAATAGTTGCTCGGATTAATCTCTAGGTTTAGACGCGCTTGCCTGATTTGTCTGTGGATAGGTGACTCCACATATACAGAGTTTCCTCCGTGCCTTAGAAAGCACGCTGTCATTTGTACATCTTTGATAGTCGTAACAGGTAATAGTCAGTGACCTGAAAGTCTTAGCAGTTTTCATTTGAAGGCTAGACAGATGACCCGTCGGGGCAACGGGTTGTTCGCAAGAGATACCGCGGCCTCGACATAAAGGGCTAGAAAGGCACATGGGTGGTTTTTAGTCAGTAGAAGTCTGACACTCACTTTCACTCTGCCCACGAGCGGGAGGGGTTATTTGATGATTTACCACCAAAAAAAGGCTAGACAGATGACGCTGAATTTGGATAGTTATAGGCTTGTAAAAGCTTTTCACAAAGTTTACTTATCAATCAATCAATCAAAATATTTTATTTGCCAGAATATGGTTTATAAGATGTTACAGTAAAAAATTGTTTCAGCATACCCTGCCATAACATGGCGTGCAAATGTCTTACAATAGGAGCGAAGTCGATTAATCTAGCTTACAATTAACAGGTTCTATTGACTTATTACACACAATGGCTTCTGATAATTTAAGTACGATTACAATAATTACAGAATTCTCAAAACCGTATTAATTTATACGTGTAGTGTCTGCGTTTATATTCACTAATTTGCATAAACCAATGTAACAGGTTGCTGGCTCATTGTCTATGAATACGGGGCTGCATGCATTTCCCTTAGTCATGTTTATTTTGTTTTATGGAGGTTGCGACCAGCTGTGTTTGTTTATTTTATCAGGCTATCTACATAATTACGTGAATGCGTGCTAAATGACGGTTTAGACAATTAAGTTCAGAGCAAAACCGCATACTTGCAAGGAACTTTGTTTGTAGTCTGTTATTTTCGAAATAAATGTGTGTATATGCTTGTCAGAGCATATGCAAGGTGAAGGACGTCGATAACCTAAGGTAACGGTACCTTCGGTACTCTCCGTTCGATCATCAGCAACACCAAGGCGTTGCTGGCCTTCCTCGGGAAGCTGATATGAATCGAATTATTAATGCCTGATTTGCAATTTATGAGGCAAAAATTTATTTCAAGTATAAATAAAAAGGGAAGTCCTGACTAACTGATTCATCAACGCCCAGCCCAAACCTTTGGACCTAGAAAGCTGCACAGAGGTTCCCTTTATAATGTAGACAAGGAATAAGGAAGGATTTTTCGAAATTCAACCCGAGTTAAATAGGGGATGAAAGTTTGAATTTGAGTTTTAATTTTTGATATTTCCCGACATCCACGCGGGCGAAGCCGCTGGCAAAAGCTAGTTTCAAATCAAACGATTTTGTCACAGTGAAAAACAAATGCTCAAACTCGCACATTCCTCAGAGATGTACCAACAAGTTGTACCCACATCTCATCCAAAGGTACCTCTATTTCATTTCCATTAGTCCGTGTGAACTGAATGCTATTCATCATGTTACTGCAGACGTCTCGCCCATGTCTCGCAAACAGACTGCGAGATGTAGGTACGTACTTGGTAACTAGAGCTACATAACAGTTGGGTTAATAATTACTTTTAAATGAGGGCAGCTCAAAGTAAGCTCCTGGTTTTGTTTTTATATGGTGTGAGGAACCTTAGTCCAGTTCTGACGCAGGTCCTGACAAGACACGGTTGTTTCGGGAGGTACCTGCACCGAATTGGGTGGGAGGAAACGCCTGGATGTTTCTTTTATGAGGATCGGCCGGAGGACACGGTGGGGCACACCGTGGAGATCCACCGTGACTTCGTAGCAGTGGTTGGCGGCGGCGACCTCTCGCGTCCAGCCTTGGTTCAATCCATGGTCCGCAGCGAGAGGGAATGGGATGGCGTCACCTCCTTCTGCAAACAGTCATGCTAGCGAAAGAGGTGACGGTACATGAGAGGGAGAGAACCTTTCGTGCAAGCCGCAGCGGGAGACGCTCCGGCCGTCCGCGTCGCGGGCCACGTGATGGCTTCCGGGCACCGTAGGCGCGGGCCTGTGGACGTTGAATAATGGCCTAGCTCACCGTGCGTCCTTCTTATGACGACATACCGTGTCGACGGGTTTCTTCCATGCCTCGGAAAGCACGTTAAACTGATACACGATGGTTTCGACTGTTTGTTAAGTAGTCAGTTGGCCAAAAGTCTGACAAACAGTCTTACGAAGAGGTATCGTATTACCCCAGTACCTGTAACATAACTAGATTGGGGAGGTCTGCGTCCAGGTAGACTGAAAGCCGACCCTACATAATTGGGAAAAGGCTATCATGAAGACCTATTTCATAAATGGCTTCCAAAATGCTATGTTCATGAACATGTGTGTTCTGTTCTGGGTTAGTCAACACAGTAACATAAAATCACTTTAAAACTTGCTTTGTGTATAAACATTCAATCCAAAGGTACTATTCCATTTCCATTAGTCCGTCTGGACCGAATGCTATTCATCATACGACTGCAGACGTCTCTCCCATGTCTCGCAAACAGATTGCGGGATGTACCTACAGCTCGCAATCTGTTTGTAGGACGTAGGTACTTGTTTGAAGCTGAAATCTCTACAGTTGGGTAAATTACTTTTGAAAGAAAGTAGCTTGTATGAGTAAGCTTTGGTTTTCTGATATAATTGTTTTCTTAATATTGTTCTGCGCGATTAAACGTAAACGTGCATAGGTACATAAGTGCCATTTATATTTATGTAAAACGAAATCATAATTAGAGTTGTATCCACAGTTTATTACTTTTACAGGATTAATAATTTTTAACCGACTTCCCAAAAAGGAGGAGGTTCTCATATTATACAGTTTTTGCGGCAACTTGTGGACTTGATAGTACGAGTATTTGACTTTCCTTTAACTTCATTAATTAATAGAGATACAATTTATTTAGCTGGCGTTATGTAAATATGAATTTAGGAAAAAAATAACGTTCCATAATATTCTACATAAACCTAGTACATATAGGTAAATACGGCTTGTCAATATTTGCTTTTGTACCGTTTGTATACAAGTGTCAATACAGTGCACTATGTTAGCATAGCAATTGTATATACTTTTAATATTGATTAGTTGTGTAGTGCATGGAAACTATGTTTATAGGACAAGACAATCTCGGAAGTTATTCCTCATCATCATCATCAGCGTCTTTTCCCAACTTGTTAGAGTCAGTCTCCAGTCTAACCGGATGCAGCTGAATACCAGTATTTTGCGTGGAGCGACTTCAGTTAAAACTGAAGTAATAGGGGATCGGACAAAAAAAAACTAATTAGTCCGTCAGATAGATTTCCAAAAATTATTGGACACGTATTTTTTCTTTTTTCACGTAAACTTAAAATGAAGACGACACAGTGCTTCGAAAACTCGTGTGACGTCATATGATAGTACATTTTGACGACACAAGTGACGTTTCAAGCCCCACTGCACGATCTTTGACGAGTTTTATCTTCGTCATTTCTTATTGATTTGATAAAACAGAAAACACGTATTCAATATTTTTCGATAATCTAACTTACGGACTAAACAGAATCATATTATTTTGACCCAGTCCGATCCCCTATTATGCACACCAATTAAAAAAAACGGGTAATAGTTTGTACTCATACACACTGTAAATTGAACATTGATGCATAGAAAGAAAGAAAGAAAGAAAATGTATTTATTAGTCTCACACAGGACAACACAATTTGATCATTATCTGCCTAGCCTTTTCCCAACTATGTTGGGGTCGGCTTCCAGTCTAACCGGATGCAGCTGAATACCAATATTTTACATGGAGCGACTGCCTATCTGACCTCCACAACCCAGTTAACACTAGGTAATACAATACCTACCCTTTGGTAAGACTGGATGTCAGAATTTCAGGTCACTGACTACCTGTAACGACTGCCAAAGATCTATATTATATGGCAGCCGGGACCAACAGCTTAAAGTGCTTTCCGAGGCACGGAGGAAACTCGGTATGTCGGGCGGTCATCCATCCACAGACCGACCTAGGCAAGCACAGCTTTACCTAAAGATTGACCTGAGTGGCAGTTCTTATTAAGCCACGAGCTCCTCAATTTGATAAAAAACAAAAAACAATAACACATAAAACACAATTGACAATAAGCCTTAAAACATAATAAATTAATTCCGAACTTAGTCCTACAAGGCATACTGTGAGTTAGTTGACTTAAAGAAACATGAGCAAGCATATAATTTCAACATTGCTTTTGATCACGCCCTACTGACTGCAAACTCTGAATGTGATGTGATTGCATTGTGAATGAATGCAGTAAGGTTAAGGTTCTGTGAGAGAAAGTATGCAAGAGTATCTACTTTTCCGTGCTAGTTTAAATTTAATTTAAACCATTGAATGATGTCAACTGGATGGATTTGTTTCTATGTTCTAATAGGGGATCGGACTGGGTCAAAATAATATGATTCTGTTTAGTCCGTAAGTTAGATTATCGAAAAATATTGAATACGTGTTTTTTTGTTTTATCAAATCAATAAAAAATTACGAAGATAAAACGCGTCAAAGATCTTGGAGTGGGGCTTGAAACGTCACTTGTGTCGTCAAAATGTACTATCATAATATGACGTCACACGAGTTTTCGAAGCACTGTATCGTCTTCATTTTAAGTTTACGTGAAAAAAGAAAAAATACGTGTCCAATAATTTTTGGAAATCTATCTGACGGACTAATTAGTTTTTTTTGTCCGATCCCCTATTATTGTAACTATTATTATAATGAAATGGATGATTTAGAAAAATCTATACGTTTAGGTTAGAATTCCTTTCAAATAATACATTTTACATTATACATACCATTCGAAACCAACTAAACATCCAAGTGTAATTGGGGTTTTCCACCACAAACACAGTATCATCAACAAAGTCTGAATTGGTGCCCGGTCGATGGCAATAGACTCGCCCCCTTTTACATGGGAATTTACATAACTGCTGAATTAGGGTATTCTATTAGGTACACTTCTGCCCTACCTTATGGGGATTAAAAAACTTCCATGTCTAAATAGAAGGTTGAATATTACCATCAAGGTTTACCTAAGAATTTCAAAACACCTTTACCCAACCATAAGAGCTCACCAAAGTGCTATCCACCTTTGGATCAAGCGCCAACACCCTGTGACTAACCTATTGTCTCGCGTATAATGACATAAAGCTCTTCTTTGAGAGCATAAGCCTATTCAAGTGTTCTCAAACTCATATCCGGATATCGAAGTGAATGTGCTAAGTCTATTGTGTGTTCCGAGTTCAAAGAGGTCTTAGTTATCGCTGAACAGTTTGTTATAAAGGTGTTAATTCAGGGTTTGTTTTATGTTAGTGCTTATATAAAATATAAATTGATAAATGTTATTATTGCATTATATTGTACTGGAGTTCCTAGATTATAATTTTATTTATTGGGGAAAACAAACAGTGACACATTACATTAAATATAAAATAACAGTAAAGACAAGTATGAGCAAATGTGTTACCAACAAAATTTTCCACAGAATACATATTAAAAAATACAAATCCTGAATTGTAGTATATACATATATTATGTCACTGTCACATTATATATAATTGTGACTAATACAATTTGCCAACTGCGTGCGTAATTCAAATTGATTTATTTTACTATTCATATTAATTAATTATGTAAAATACACGCGCCGAAATTGATGGCAGGATAAGGAATTAATTATACTTTATTCGTAAGATTCTTTTGCACCTTATTTATGCAAATAAATGATTAATTTGACTTCGATACTAAGTTAGATAACAGCCGTTTTTTTGTTACAGTGTGGAGTTAGTTTAGTGCATAATTGAGGAAGTTTTAATAGGAATGTAGAACAGGATCTTTCTGATACACTAGTGGGTGCTACAGAGAGATTTGCATCAAGAAAACTTGAAGCAGATTCCTTTTGCTTGCTAACAAGTGCCGCAAAACTTACAAAATGTATGTACTTATCAGAGGATTAAATTATTTTAATAGCAATAATAGCCCAATAGTGTGACCATAAAAAAATCCGTGAAAATTCAAAGACGCATCAACAGCCTATAATGTTCCCACTGCAGGGACTCAGGCCTCCTCTCTGGGAGAGGAATGGGCTATAATCCACCTCGCGGGCCCAGTGCGGATTGGTAGATGTCACATGTCTTCGAATTTTTTGATTCTAAGTCATGCCGGTTTCCTCACGATGTTTTCTTTCCCGTTTTGAGAGCAGTGGTGGTGAACTAAATTACACAAAGTAATGCGCCTGCCTGGGTTCGAAGCCACGACTTACTGTTTGTAAGTCAGGGCCGCTACCACTGAGGCACCGCTGCTCTATGTATTTCATGACGTACAAAAATTCTGTTCTCAAGCTGATTCCAATAACTGGCTTTTATGTATAGAGAGGAAAGAGCGCAGTCCGATATCGTTTAAATATTCTGTCAACGCAACCCAACCCTAAAAATATGAATTATTCTAATGTAGAAAAGGAAAGCTTAGCCGTAAGTCGATCCGAGTCAACGATGAATAACAAAATGTTATTTATAAAAAGATTTACAGACGTATTCGCAAAAACTATGTTATGTATGAAGTTACTTTGTTGCTCTAGTGGATGCAAGTGACTGTCCTTTTTCATCACCATCATGTTCATCATTTCGGCCAAAAGACGTCCACTGCTGAACATAGGCCTCCCCCAGGTTTCTTTTTTCATGGGACTTATTTATTATATTTATTATTATTATTTATTTAAACTTCATGCACAACAGGTAGGTACTAGGCTTCCTTAAGGCAAGACTTATATAATACAATCAGCCCAAAACTTAGCTAGATGGGGTTTAATTAACCCATCTCGGATTCAATGTCATTGCATGTGGAGACCCAGCACAGGGTACGCCACACCTCCACTCTTGCCCATCGTGCACAACTAACCGCACTTTTTTTTTTTAGAGGGTTGAAAATCATCAAATGACTGCGATTTCAGGGCTGCGGGTTGTTCGAAAGAGATACCGTGGCCTCGGACACAAAGGGATAAGAATTTAAGAAACATGTGTGGTTTTAGTCAGTAGAAGTCTGACACTCCCTTCCGGTCCGCCCAGAGCGTGAGGTGTCATTTGATGATTTCTCACCCTCCAGAAAAAGGGGTTCCCTCATAAGAAGACATAGCCATAGCCTGGCCCACCGTCGCAAAGTCGCATGTCTGTCGGTCTTCTACAGACTGTACTTCGGAGAGTGTGCGCAAGAGCTCCACGAGCTGATCCCACCATCTCCCTTCTTCCATTGGGAGACTAGACGTACTGCAGGGTATCACCGATACCTAGTCGACATTCCACACATTCGAACGAAGCGCTTTGCTGGGTCCTTTATTATGCACACAGCCAAGGAGTGGAATTCCCTGCCTGCGTCGGTTTTTCCGAGTTCATATAATTGAAATAAAGATGAGATCAGCAGTGGGACAGCACAATATATTCATTCGTGGTTAATATTTTACAAGCAAGTTACAAAGTACAATAGAATATAAACAAGCCGTAACTAAGCTTATTTAAATCAATGACAGCAATGTGTTACATATGATTATTTCTCGCAGGCCAGTATATACATATAAATATACGACCTCCAATACGCCCCCTTAATCTATTACACATGCATATTACTTCTATACTCGGTACATACAAATAAATCAAACACTAACACTTCTGTGTTTAACTGTACTAGCTGTATACAAAAGTATAGTACAAAAAACAGAAGAAATTTAACAAAGAAAAGAATGCATAACAAAACTACATAGAAAATTATCTATTACCAAAACAACATAAAAATTAACATTTAACTCCTCATCGCCCCCTTAATCGAATAATTTGATAGAGATAAATCCGTTAAAAATTCTCTTAACTTCGGGCTGTGAACACTTTTTGTTAAAATGTCAGCTATCATATTATTAGTTGACATGTACTTTAACTCAATTTTGTTATTAAGTACACACTCGCGAATAAAATGATATTTTATGTCTATATGTTTTGTCCGATTATGCATCATTTTGTTACCTGCAATTTTATGCGCCGACTGATTGTCATTGTATATTACTACCGCTTTACTATCCACAGCTGTTAAACTATTTAGTAAACTCCGTAAATAGAGAGCTTCCTTCGAAGCTTGACTTAATCCTACGTACTCTGCTTCTGTACTTGACAAGGATACTGTCGCTTGCTTCCTACTCTCCCATGACACTATATTTTTACCTATTTTGAAAATTAATCCTGTGAAAGACTTTCTATCAAGTGCCCCTCCCCAATCTGCATCTACGTAGCCTCGTAAGTCTAAACTTCCTAAAAGTGAGACAAAGGTTAGACGTACCTTTTAAATACCTTAAGACCCGTTTCGCACATTTAAAATGTATTTCATCATAGCATGAATTGAATTGCGAAAGTACACTTACCGCATGTGCTATGTCTGGTCGCGTATTACAGGCCAAATAGTTTAGACAGCCTATTAAGCTTTGATACGGCAGATCGCTATGAGAATTTGTCGATCTTTCTAATTTCATACCGACTTCCATTGGGGTTAAAACTGGCTTAGCGTCTGTCATGTTAAAGTCATTCAAAATATCCGAAATGAACTGTTGCTGATCTAGACAAATAACATCTTTGTCCCTCCTCAACCTCATGCCTAAAACATGCCTAGCCTGCCCTAAATCTTTCACTTTAAACTTGTCAAGCAAATTATTTTTTAATTTCTGCTTTTCTTGTTCACTATTTCCAAAAATAAAAAGGTCATCTACGTAAATAACGACAATCAACTTCTTGTTGTTTTTAAACTGCTTTTGATACAAACACGGTTCTATTTTTGATTGTACAAAGCCTAAATTCAACATTTCTTTATCCAATTCCTTGAACCAAGCATTTGAAGCTTGTTTCAATCCATACAAAGAACGCTGCAATTTGCATACCTTGGTTTCTTGACCTTTGACTACAGCTCCTTTTGGTTGGAGCATGTAAATGTCCTCTTTAATTTTTCCGTATAAAAAGGCAGTCGTGACATCCCATTGGTCAATAAACCAACCGTATTCAACAGCTAGCGAGAACAACAATCTTAAAGTAGAGCTTCTTACTACAGGAGAATATGTCTCAGTATAATCTACACCACATACCTGTGTGAAGCCTTTTGCTACAAGTCTAGCCTTGTACTTTGTTACCTTGCCATCGCTATCTTTCTTGATTTTGAACACCCATTTGCATTGGATAGGCTTCTTATCAGCTGGAAGATCCACCAACGTCCAAGTCTGGTTCTCCTTCAGTGACATAAGTTCATTATCTATCGCTTTTTGCCATAAATCACCATCTGGTCTCGCCAACGCTTCATTAATAGTCAATGGATCACCATCAAGATTGCTCTCCTTGGCATACATAACATTGCATCCGTACCGGTCGACTTGTCTGCGTTCTCTTAAAGGATATCTCCTTTCTGATTCAGGTATTCTGACTTCTTCTTCAGTCAATACGTCATCAGGTACTCGCTCTGGTACTATAGGTTCAGGTCCTATGTCCTCCGATACTTCTACGTTCTCGTCTTCAGTATCACGATACATATCGTTGTTAGCCTCTAAATGTTCAGATCTGCTTGTAGATACGTTCGGTAAACTGGAAGGAACAGAATCTTTATTTAGGTTTATGATTACTTCCGACTTTTCCACGTTTTCCTTTTGGAGAAAGACGTTTTCCAGAAATTTCACATCTCTCGCAGTCGTCACTTCACCTGTCTTAGGATTCATCAGACGATAACCCTTCTGATTATCAGGATATCCAATAAAAATCATCGGTTCCGTCTTCATGTCCAGTTTCCGTCTCTTTTGCTTGGGTATCAATCTATATGCCAAACAACCAAAGATTTTCAGATGACTAACATCCACATCTTTTCCATTCCAAAGCTTTTCTGGTACCGCATTATTCAATGCTTTCGTAGGGCTTCTGTTCTTTAAGTAAACAACAGTATTTACAGCCTCGGCCCAATACTTCTTGCTCAAGTTCGATTCTGACAGTAATGTTCTTGCCTTCTCTATTATGGTACGATTCGCTCTTTCTGCGACAGAATTATGTTCCGGCGTGTACGGTACAGTCGTCTGGTGTTTTATACCTGCAGACTTTAAAAATGATTTAAATTTACCATTACAATACTCCGCGCCGTTGTCAGATCTCAGACATTTAATCAATTTACTTGTCTCATTCTCAACTTCCGCCTTATATTCACGGAACTTATCAAATGTTTCGCTTTTGTTCCTCAAAAAATAAACATGAGTCTTTCTAGTATAATCGTCGATAAATAGAAGAATATACCTCGAACCACCGAACGATGGCTCCTCGATTGGTCCACAAACGTCGCTAAAAACCAATTGTAAGACCTCGTTCGCTCTCGTACCTTGCTTTTTAAAGGGACTTTTGCATGTCTTTCCTTCTATACATGGAATACACGGCTCGCATAAATCGGTACTCTTAAATTCCATACCGCTTACTAAAACTTTCATTTTATTCATATAATTACGCGATAAATGAGCTAATCTTTTGTGCCAAACGTTCGAAATATTTTCATTTTGTTTTGACAATGTCACATTCACGATGTCATTTTGATTTTCTGTCAACTCATAAATTCCACCGACCTCTTGACATCTTGCAATAATTTGTTTTTTACTTTGAATCATGCAACCTTCTTTGTCAAAATTCATGCAATAATTTTTCTTGGTCAAATCGCTCACCGAAATTAGGTTCATGGATAAATCAGGAACATGTAAAACGTTTTCTAAAATTAATTTTCCGTTTTCGCTGACTTGTGGCTCAGCATTTCCTCGTCCTTTCACCAATAACTTCTCCCCGTTTGCTACTGCGATCTTCATGTTGCCGTTTACATGTGTGTAAGACAACAATTTGTTTTTATCATGGGTCATATGATTTGAGCACCCACTGTCTAAATACCAATTATCTTTGTTTATCGCCCCCTTTGTATTCAGGCAGATATTCGCGGTTTTTATCCGCTCCTTGCATTCGGACGCCTTGTGTCCTTCCTTGTGGCACTTAAAACACTTGTAGACGAACTTCTGCTTACGATCATTAGTTTTAGTGTTAGATCTAGCATCGTTCTGTACTTTACGTGTTACTAAGGCTTTTTTGTACTCTGTGTTCAACTTACTCTGTCTACTTCCTTCTTGTAACAATTTCATTTTGATTTGCTCCAACGTGATTTCTTGTCCACTATTATCTACAGCCATAATGAGAGGGCTGTACTCGGCGGTCAATCCACCCAGCAAAATCGATATGATCCAATCATCAGGGATTGGAGCATCAATATCTGACAATTGTTGTGTCAGGAACGTAATTTTTGATATGTAGCTTTCCATAGAATCAAAATTCTCTAACTTACAGTTAAAAAGCTCTCGCTGAATGTGTATGCGTCTTCCCCAACCTTTGTCTTCATACGCTTTACGTAAGCTATTCCAGGCTTCTTTCGCAGTCTTCGCATTGTAGACGTGGGTAAAGCACTCTGGTTCCAACAACAAGCATATTGTTGTTCGTGCCTGCCTGTCTACGTCAGCATTCACTACATCTGTAGAAATTACTCCCCACCAGTTTTTATTTTCAAGGTAATTTCGCACCAGGAATTTCCAATTCGGGTAGTCGGACGAATTTTTTAGCTTCTTAATACCACTTATGCCAACCTCAGCTGACATAATTGCGATTTCGTAAGTTTCACACGTTTCACAAGCACAAAAATAATATTTAAACCACTCAACTTATAAATAATGCTCTAGCATTTGTGCTTCTGGGTTCTGGGCCCATAACCAATTGAAATAAAGATGAGATCAGCAGTGGGACAGCACAATATATTCATTCGTGGTTAATATTTTACAAGCAAGTTACAAAGTACAATAGAATATAAACAAGCCGTAACTAAGCTTATTTAAATCAATGACAGCAATGTGTTACATATGATTATTTCTCGCAGGCCAGTATATACATATAAATATACGACCTCCAATACATATAACCCTTATCTGTTTAAGTCGCGAGTAAACAGGCTTCTACTGGGTAAGCTCGTTCCATCGTCGACATCATCTCTGACTTTAGGGCAAGATTGAAGTCAAGAGCAAGCCCATTTATAATAAAAAAAAAGACACTCACACCCATATAAGAAAAAGAAGTACATGATAAAAGAGAAAATACACACAACAAAAATAAACACTCGTGATTTTATATGAATATCACAATTTCATTTTCCGAAACTCAATGTTCTTGGAAAGACTTTCGGTCGGCAGAGGATTCCTTTGCCCGGCGCATTTAATTAAAATGTACAATAAAAAAAAACTCATTTGTGCTCAAAGACAAAGGCATGACTTCAAGCTTCTGTGCGAATATAAGTATTCGTACTATTTCTTTGCGTGTGAATAAATTATTTTTGACAAATATGACTTTGCTTGAGATTGAATTGTTTTTCGTGACTTGAATAATGAAGTATCGTCTTTTGTTTTATTTAATTGGGTTTGGGTTTTGTGAATGATTTAATGAGTAAATCGGGTAGAAAAAAATTTGGGAAAAATCAAGAATGTCTGTCAGTAAAGGGTAATTTAATCACAAACGATATAAGCACGTATCTAAGCATTACACCAAAAATGCATATTACTTATAAATAAATATGACGCATGGTTTTAAACTCCATCAAAAAGATAAGTAAGTATTATAATGTGTAAATTATAATTATATTGTTATAACTGTACAAAAAAAACGGAAAGAATAAAATACGTTAATATTCGATATTTATTCCGCTAGACGAAAAAAAAACTACGTCAAACTCATGAAACTTTCGAATTATCATCTAGTTTGCGATCAGGATTGTAGTTTTCACTTAAACTTTCTGATACAAGTACACCCGAGAGACTAAAAAACCTATTTCATAACTGTTTCAGATTATAACTACGTAAAACTTCAACTTAGCTTTAAGTGCGTATACTTAACGACTTTTTAAAAATTGTTTAAGACTACAAAATAACTTCAAGCATATTGTTTTTATAAATACTTATTTAAAAAAAAACACTACGTATAAACCAAAACCAAACTTATTGACCAAAAACTCACTCAAACAAATATTTACTACAAACATTTAAAAATCGAACTTACCGATAAAATCTAACACCAAAATCATTCATAATTAAACACTGGCCACTAAATGTAAAAACAAAAACTCCATAGAACGCGAAGTTTGAAAATTATTCACTGTTGAAACTGACGAATAGAAAGTGGGTCGACGCGGAGCAATACGCGAGCGGGAAGGCTGAGCCGCGCAAGATAACTGGCTACGAAGCGTAGCAGCGTAGCAGCGTAGCCGTGCTACAGTGCTACGGGGCTACGACGCAACAGGCAAAGCGTTGATTGTCCGTTTAAACGGCACGGACGAGATTTTAATGGACATTTCGAATACATAATGCATGATTTATTCAGTTATTTTTAGATAGAATTTTCATCAAGGGTTAATCAATCAAGAAAGAGGTTTTGTGCTTTGTTATATGTTTTTTGTACATTATTGGTAAAATATTTTAATAATAATAAAAAAACAATATTTTCTCAATGACGTTACGTAACTCATGTCTAAGTATATTTTAAGTTTGCCAAGTAAATAGATTGTAAAGTTACCTACAAATAATTTTATGAGCAATAAACTGATTTCGAGGTAACGGTAAGGGCACCTTACTTAGTAAGCAGGTAAAACGATAATTTGACTGAGGTTAGATAACTGATTAACGACACCAGAGGGTCAAGTTAAGTGGGAATCACTTGACAAGCAATACATATTTCTAGGGTCTTAAGTAGCTGGGGCTGCGGGTTGTTCGAAAGAGATACCGCGGCCTCGGACACAAAAGGCTAAGAAGGAACATGGGTGGTTTTGAGTCAGCAGAAGTCTGACACTACCAACCGCTCTGCTCAGAGCTGGGGAAGTTATTGATAATTTCCCAACCTCCAAAAAAATAAAAGGTTTTAAGTAGCTTCAAGTCGGTTCAGTGTCACTTTGTACATTTTTAAGTACAAAGTTAAAAAAAGTTGTATATTACAAACACAAATAGCACAAAGTTGTACATTTATATGTACAAAGTTAACAGAATTTTTTTTAATTAAAATTGTATTATGGTTTCCACTCAGTGGTTATTTAGCTCATAGCCCTCCCGACATGCGCATAGGTGTGACTTAAGTTTAAAATTCTTTTTGTGTCTGCGGATTGAAAAAAATATTTTAATTAAAATTTATTGTTTTAAAAATAATACATATTTGTTGTGTTTTTGCGTACGTCGGAGGAGCAAGAGCAACAATAACCACTCAGTGAATACCAAATAGCAGGAAACACCAACGTGGCAAGCCCAGAAGGAGATGCCGAGATGAGAAGGACTCTTTTTCAAAGGTTTTCCCTTCTTACTGGTTTGTAGGCCAATCCTTTCCTGCAGGGCCAAATCCTAGACACAGTGGGACAATATAAGTATATTTATCATTTTATTCTTGAGCGTTGGGAAATCATCAGTGTCAGACTTCTACTGACTAAAAACCTCCCGTGTTCCTTCTTAGCCCTTGTGCCGAGGCCGCGGTATCTCTTTCGAACAACCCCATCCCCGAAGGGATACTAATAAAACCCTCCTTTTGATAGTAGGATTGGGATAGCGTAGTCGGGTAATAAAATACCATTTTCGCATGATATTTCGAAGTTACCGATTGGCAACGAAATATGAGTAGGTACCTACTTATGTTGCACTCGGAAGTATTAATTAAATATTTCCGGTTCGAGAGGCACACGACCTCAGGCGGTTTGATGTGGCCACAATTTTGTTGCATTTTATTAAATTAATATCTTACAACTGTTTCGACTGCCGGCTGCCTCGAAGGTCTGGTGGTTGCAAGCTATACTACCGAGCATGAGGTCCATAGTTCAATTCCTGGAACGGGTTAATGGATATTGTGATTTTTTTATTAGAAATCTCTCAGACCAGAGTTAGAATTTGTATCTGATGGCCACAGCCACGCCATCTGTATCATAGGACTTGAACAAAACTAGCGATTTAAGATTATCTTCCGCCTAAACCATCGAAAATTAATTTTTGGCCAAAGTAGTAAACTACTGTGTGGTTAAGCACGTTTTTAGTCAACATTTAATACCATTTAAACCAAGAAAATACATACACGACACTTACTAAAGTTAACAAACTATAAAAGGCGTAGAAAAACTCCTCTTCAACGCTCTCAGTTCCACGTTGTATGGTAATACTTAGCCTCAGACCAAGGTAATAAATTTTAAAATTTTGTCAGCTGTTAACATTGATTTTGTCTAGATTATAAAACAAATTATTATTGTTGATTATTGAAGTAATTCACCTTGATAAAGGTAATTTAAAAACACGCCTTTCATATCAAAAAGTGAACTCAAAATAAAAAACAAGTTTAATAATTTCAGTGATGAATGAGAACAAAGTACAATAGTGATGGATGAAAACCAAAATTCGTACTGCGATCGGGGGACAGAACGATGGATCACTTCTTCGCAAACCTTTTTTCAACCTATATACCCGGGATAACGCAAAGAATCGGACGATACCACTTACATAACACAAAATCGCTTCAGGCGTTTCAAGGTTATGGTGGAATAAATAAACTCACAAACAAACAAACATACATAATTACATGAACCCTAAAAACATATCACTCTTTTTTTTTAGCAGTCGTGTAAAAACAACATTATCTAATTCTTTAATAATAACATCTGGCAGTAACAGTGCATATTGCAGCCCCAAGTGTTAATTAAATACTTCCGGGCAGTGCGCACCACAGCGGGCGGCCTTATATCATATTTTAATGTAACCACTATTTTGTAATAAATATCGTACAGTATTTTATTATAATAGTTTTCGTGTTTCACCGCTACAGAGCTGAATTTGGTGTTAAATGAATATGGTCTGCAACTGCCTCCGTGGTCGAATGGTTTAGGTGTTTGCCTTGTGACCTGGTAGTCGTGGGTTCGATTCCCACGGGAAGCATACTTTGTAAAGTTGTTTCCAGTTTGGTTAGGACATTGCAGGCTTGAACTACCTGATTGTCTGATAAAAAAATGGTGCTTCGGAAGGCACGTATAAGCCGGTGGTCCCGGCCGCCAAATGGCAGTCGTCAAACCATGTCAGAGGCCCTTGCGGTGGTTTAGAAACTCTGACACTAGGGTGTGTAGGGTTGTTAGACCTTACTGCCCACACGGTAAGAAGAAGAATGAATATGGTACTCGTAACAGTAGGCTTTTAGTTATACCTTTACAAACAAAGTTCATCATCTGCCGAACCTTTTCCAACCCGCAGCACTTTTACTTATACTTAGACAAAAGATAAATCAGAAAAAAAAAAAGAATAATCTTTGGATAAATGAGTACCTAATCTTTGGTTGCAGAATCTTGTACCTTTTAAGTAATTGGTATACCTGCGCTAAAAAATCCCACTCCCAAAACTATACAAATTATAATACTTGGGTAAAGTCGACTTCATAAATGCTTTTTCCGCACGTAGTTTGAATGTCACTGTCACGACGACTTAAATTAATTGTGAATTGTGGGCAAAACTGTTACCTAGGAGCTCGTTTTTCGTATTTTATTAGCTCGTTCACTGCTTATTTATTTTTCGGTAACAGAACTTTCAAATGGACCTGAGACGTCGCGCAGTGGATGCCAGAAGAGGGACCTCGTCGCCTAGGCCTACAAAAACTGCTGTGACGACGTAGAAGCGTTTGTGACAAATTTGCTGGAGAAAACTACACAGAGAAAAGGGTGAAAAACTATGGAGGAAGCCTTTGACCAGCAGAGGGACGACATAGACCAATAACAAAAACTTTACAACAGTACTTTCAATGTTTCTTAAACTTTAAACCCCACCGGAGCTTTCAAATAATATTGAACAAATAGATTATAATCTATATCATAGGGCTTCACATAGTATATTCTAATTTGGCTGATAACTGGAAACATGGGCAATTCACTGATAATCTGAGATGACTCGTCAACTTTTTGATGACGTCTCTATTTAGGCATTTACTCGCTTTAGAATTGGTTTTTCTATCAGTAGACTTAATAGCAGCCACGGAGTCTGAATTTGTGCCTAGTTGATGGAAATATGCTCGCCCCCAATTACATGGGTCTTAAAAATAACTGGTAAAATATGGGATTACTATTAGTTACACCTCTATCTAACCGTTTACGGATTACAGGCGCAATGTTATGCGTGTGTAGTAAAAATATACGGGCCACTATCTACAAGTTTGTATTGAAAATAATTTCGGTTTGTGTAGGATTATAATATATTGTGTCCGCCTTTGATGTTACCCGTTCGACCGCCAGTCACTGCGCATTGATCGATCCGTGTGATAGTGTCCAGATTAAGGGATGTCCTGGATTCAATAAATTTTAACAAACTGTTTTATTAAGCGGGTGTCTCTAATAAGGCAACTTTGTGTGGTGGCAGAAGGAGTATTCAAAAGCGTTAAGGGTAAGTATACTTTCATAGAAAAACCTATTAGACTTTCTCTCACTCTTTACATTATCATTCAGTCAAAAAAGTATTGGGAATAAATGATTAAGAAAAATGGAAACAAAAATTGTATTTGGAACCATAAACATGTTTCAAATACATTTTTTTTATTTTTTTGTTGTTGTTGGCGTATATTACTGTTTTTCATTTTAACGCGGAGTATGCGTTGTGTTGTTTTTAGACAGTGCTGTTTTTAGTTAAATGATACGAGTATCTAGTGTGTATCGCGAATTACCAAAAAAAAAAGAAAAAAAAAAAATGTAGGACAAAACATCGAACAAAGAGTTTATCTTAAAATTTGCATCGCCAATGAAATTTCGAGTTCGGAGTCACTGAAAATGTTACAGACGGTTTACGGTGAATCAACTTTATCAAAAACACGTGCTTGTGAGTGGTTCAAGGCGTTCAAAAGCGGAGATGTGATGGAAGATTTGCCTCGCTCTAGTATGTCATCAAAGTCTGCATCTGATGTTAATATCGCAAAGGTGAAGGAAATAAGGGACTAAAATTCTTAATTCATCTTTGAGAGTGACAGCCGCCGAACTTTCTGTGTGTCAGGAGTCGATCAGGACCACTTTAAATAATCGCTTAGATATATGAAACATTTTGCCGCTCGGCTTATTAAAAAAGACCTGAAAAATTCAATCGCATAAGAGTTGCTGAGAACATGCTGGAACGAGTTAATTCCGACCCAACATTCATGGAACGCATTGCTACTGGTGACGAGATGTGAGTTTACGAGTTTGACATGCAAACTAGTCAACAAGTTCGGAGTGGAGCTTTCCAACTGAACCGAAACTGAAAAATCCACGCCAAAGTCGATCAAAAGTCAAAGACATGTTGACTGTTTGCTTTGACTGTCGTAGTGTTGTGCACTCGGAATTCTTGCTGGACGGTAAGTAAACAGTACAGTAAATAAAAATATTATTTGAGCGTTATGCGGCATATAAGAGAGCAGATTAAATGAAAAAGGCCGCCAGACTTAGGAAAGATTTTGTTTGGATTTTGCTCCTCGCTAATGCACCTTCGCACAAAGTTATCTTTGGCAACGAATTTTTGAAAACTCAACAAATTCCATCGAGCCACCACCTTATTCACCAGATACGGCTCCAGCTGACTACCTTCTTTTTTCTTTGATGGAGAATTCGCGGCGAGAACTGAACACAATTCCGGAAAAACCGTTTAAAAAGGTTTTTAGGATTGGATTATTCGTTGGCGTAAGGGTATCGTTTCTGAAGAAGGTGAAGTGAAGGCGTTGAAAGTGATAAAATAAATTTGGACAAAAAACTAATATTTTGTGTATTATTGGTACTTTTTTGACAGAGTAGTACAGCAGTAGTAAATGCTAAGTGTGGTAAATAGTTGGTATGAATTACACTAAAAGGTATTTAAAGCGCATAGCGAATCTAAAATTACTCAGCAAACTTGCTGAATTGCTTATTTCACTAACTAAAGTTCAGCACCACCATAAATAGAAATTCAGGTTGTTTATTTTTTAAAAGCAAGCAAAGACTAGTTTATTCAATTACCAGTTCAACCTTCACGTTACTCTTAAAGGTCAGTGCAGCAGCCAAACACCAGTAAAAAAACCTTCCCTTCATACATAAAAGAACGGTGCATCAAAGCAAGAACCACGACTCGTATGTAGCCCCTTAATATTTGAGCACCGGTCCACCAAGCCGCTCGATGTGTCGGCTACAAGTTGAATGACGACCGAGTCTGCTTGAATACTGAACGTCTTTGGAAGGATTACTTGTTAATGCGAAAGAGTGGTCGGTCGTAATTGAGGATAAAGAGTTAATTGAAATGAGGGGTAAAGTTAACCACTAGCTGAGAGACAAATAAAGTTACTTTTGTATTTACAATATTAGTTAGAATAGGCTTTCTTTTACATTTTACCATATCTAAAAAAGAAAGGCTCAGTGGTGGCGGCCCCGACTTACAAACAGTGAGTCGTGGGTTCAAACCCAGGCAAGCGCATTACTTTGTTTATTTCATCACCACTGCTCTCAAAACGGTGAAGGAAAACATCGTGAGAATACCGGCATGACTTAGAACCAAAATTCGGAGACATGTGACATCTACCAATCCGTACTGGGCCCACGTGGTAGATTATAGTCCATCCCTCTCTTAGAGAGGAGGCCTGAGTCCCTAGTTTCCCCAGTGGGAAAATTATAGGCTGATGATGATGATGATGAAAAAAGAACTTTAGAGTATGAACCTATTATTATTATATATTCACTAGATGACTAGACCGTCCCACTCCTGGGCAAAGGCCTCCACTCCTTCCATTTCTCGCAAACCCAAGCTATGAACGTTTCAGGCAAAAAAATATTTTTTAATATTTTTTTGCCTGAAACGTTCATAGCAAAGTTATGGCATATACGGTGTAGTGGACAGAATACTCTAACTTCACAAAATAACTACGATAATGACACTTATCTTTACCGACATCAAAGTGAAAACTCCGCATATTCCCTTTGAGGCTCTGCGCATAATATTACTATTATATCTGACCCACATAGTCGGGAATTTTCTTTATGTACCATTGTGTTTTCAGAAACTGCTGAATTTTATATATTAATGCGTTAAAAAGATTTCTTTTGCAAGGATTTTATCTGGGAATTGCATATAGAATATGTAAACTTATACGTTTGTAAAATGGTGCTTTTGATTACCTGGTAGACTTGTTCTTGACCTCAATCTTACAGATGGTAAGTGATGGGATGGATGGATGGGTTTTAAGGAAAGAGTTCCTCACTTTGCTTATAGCCAAGGACTTTGATTTTATCGAAATTAATTATCATATTATTATTATTAGGAGTCCCAAATTTTGATAGTTCGCATCGTCATAAATATCGGTTAATTATTGATATCAATAATTAATCAATAATTAATTGATAAAAATTAAATAAATTGATATCAATAATTAATTACTACACAGAGAAACATTAAATCATAATTATCCTTTCCTAGAGCCTTAACCCTAGACTTCCGAAAGAATGTGCATGCACGAACGTCCAAAACCCACTCGCATGCACTCACAAAAGTAAGCTTCTTTTAGTGTTCCATTAATTTATTTTTATTTTTCAATTCTTCCACTGTTCAGTGTTAAGTGGAAGAGCGGAGTCCCCTTATACAAGTATTTCAGTACTTAAAAGGTGACCTCCAAATCATGCTTGGTATTTACCATTACGTAATTGAAACAAACATTTTTATTTTTTTATTTTTTATGTGCATTCTTTCCAGCCACCTTTTATGTGCTAAAGACACAATAACACTCCTCATCCTTCCCTACTTCTCTCAAACATGTCCATGGGGACTCCTCCAGGAAAACAAAACATGAAGATAAATGATTCCCTCCCTTACATTGCTAGACACTGAGTAAACTGTAGAAGCTAATAACGTGTAAGTGGTATCCCACCTGACGGGCTTCAGAGCGGTTACGCGCGAATCTTGATGTGTTGCGGGTTGTTCTGCTCTGGCCTTTAAGTGGGGCAAGATTTGTCTCACTAGTTGGACAAACTATGCCTAATTAATTGTGAACTAGCTGTTACCCGCAGACTTGCTCCGCGTAAAATTATATTTAAAACATATTACCTTTGCTATTTGAATCCGATCTTGTAAACTACTACTTGCGTTTTAATTTTCTTGCTAATCTTGTTTCCAAATTAAAAGTACCAAAGTTACTTTCAACAACATCTATCTGCCATATAAATCCTGTCAAAATCGGCTTAACAAACAAACAGACAGACAGCAAACTAAAGTTATCTGAAAAAAAATCGTAGGAATCGTTGTCGTGGATTCAGAGTTAAGCAGTATGTAGTGATTGCACAGATCCACGTCAATAATATTCCTTACCGAAGACTTAATTCAAACTGCTAAAATTGACTATCGATAAAGTAGATATTAAAATTGTAAACATTTTCATTTATTTCACTCGTAGGCCAAGTTGGAGGAGCAAAGTGGAACAATCTAGTTTCAACCCTCGTCATGATAGTACTGCAATACGGAAAACATCGTAAAGACCATGTCTTGAATATCAACTACCGTATGATGGGAATTTAGTGGGCTTGCTAGCTGTCTAAAGACATAATATTGGATGGTTTGAAAAATTACGGTTTTTGTCTTAATGTCACAAGAAAGATAGAGCTATAGAGTACGTCTAGTGCCTTTTTTTTCACTCTCTAGAATACGATTCAGAGATTGAGTACTTCTAGCGCCATCTCTTTACCACTCAAGAATTAAAGCAATGTTAATTTACTGCCTCGTTGGTCAAGTGGTTGCAAGCGTGACTGCTGTGGATGAGGTCCTGGGTTCGATTCCCAGGTCTATTTGTCGGTAGCAGCCACGTGTCCTTATTTAGTGCCCGGTTGATGGCAATAAATTTGCCCCCATTACATGGGACTTAAATATAACTGACGAAATGAGGGTGTACAGGGTACACCTCTTCCTATCCCCTCGGGGATTACAGGGGTGATGTATAGTGTTATGTTCTATATATTAATATTAACAAATTAATAATGAGCACGCAACATAAAATCTTATGGTCAGTAGACAAAAGGTTTAAAGTGGAGTGTTAGCGGTATCTAGACAAGCACGTGTCTTTAAAACTAAAAACAAAAACAATAAAATTTAGATGTGCTGTAAAACCAAACAACCATACTTAGTATTAATTATTATCTCTTGTTTAAACGCGTGCTAGTCATTAATGCAATTTTGTAAATACAAATCTTTGGAGAACCTTCACTCTTCGTCTATTTATTTCTTAACACAAACGTGTCCCTGATTTTCATTTGTTTTATTTTTTGGTTTAGTGTAGTGACTTTTTAGGTCGAGTGAAGTATTTGGTAAGTTTTTGAATAATGTTAGAAACAGAAAAAAACGACAATCGGCTTGTACACACGGCTATACATCAAGCTATACAAAACCAGTATAATCTGATCGTTCATTGTGCGAAAAGATCTAGTAAAGTGAGGCCAAGATTAACTGGTTTTGTATAGCTTGATGTGTAGCCGTGTGTACCTACGATACTGTACTCAACAATACTAGGATAAAAGGTGTGATGTTACTCGTATACATGTTTTATACTTATAATTTAAATCAGGTTCTGGATGTTCGTGTATGTAAAATATATTTTCATTACTCATACTCTGAAAGTAGGTCAGAACATGCCTGCGGAGCGGGTTGAAAGTACTACTTTTCAGCCCTAGGGAGAATCGCTTTCTACTGACAGCTGTCAAATTATTTGTTGTAATAGGGAGCAAGTTGGAAGGAGTTGGGGGAGGCCTTTGCTCAGCAGTGGGACAGTAGAGGCTATTAAAAAAAAAAAAAATAGGGAGCAAACCTATTGCCATCAACCAATGTAATTAAGAGCAAGCCTATTGCCACCAACCGAAGTGATTAGGAGCAAGCCTATTACCATCAACAAATGTAATTAAGAGCAAGCCTATTGCCATCAACTGATGTAATTGCGACCAAGCCTATTGCCATCAACTGATGTAATTGGGGCCAAGCCTATTGCCATCTAACAATGTAATTAGGAGCAAGCCTATTACCATTAACTGATGTAATTGGAGGCAAGCCTATTGCCATCAACCGATGTAATTAGGAGCAAGACTATTGCCATCAACCAATCTAATTAGGAGCAAGCCTATTGCCATCAACCGATGTAATTAGGTGCAAGCCTATTCCCATCAACCAAGCTAATTAGGAGCAAGCCTATTGCCATCAACTAATCTAAATAGGAGCAAGCCTATTGCCATCAACGAATGTAATTGGTGGCAAGCCTATTGCCCCCAACCGAAGTTATTAGGATCAAGCCTATTGCCATCAACGAATGTAATTGGTGGCAAGCCTATTGCCCCCAACCGAAGTTATTAGGATCAAGCCTATTGCCATCAACTAATCTAATTAGAAGCTAGGAGCAAGCCTATTGCCATCAACCCATGTAATTAGGAGCAAAGCCTATTCACCGATTTAGGTAATTGGGGGCAAGCCTATTCCCATCAACTTTCCTTGTATTCGTAATGAAAAGCACAGTGTTTACCTCGGGTTAAAGACTTATTTAGTCCCTCGAACTATTAGCGCCCTCGCTGCGCTCAGGCGCCAAACCCCAACTCGGGGCTAAATAAGTTCCTTTCACCCCTAAGGTAACAATGTACTATTTTACTTCTCATGCTTTGAAAGTGCTTATTTGTGCAGGATATAGGCTGCACAAAATCGAATTTTGTGCACTTTTTAATTTTTTAAATTGCATTAACGTATCTACTCATAAATGTATCTTTATTAAGGCAAAGAAAATGAGCCATACCTACCAGCCAAACACAATAAGAAGTTCATAGATAGAATTTGTTATTTTATAATATTTACTTTAATTTATTTGCCTTATATGTTTTTTAAGACTTAAAAGTTATTAACATTTAAATTCAAGTACGGTAAGTTATTTAATTAATTAATGAAAATTATTGTTACAAAATTAATTTAATAGTAGGCTGTTTATGTCTGCAAGCCTAATATCAATTTCGTAAGATTAAAAAAAAAGCGATTTTAATTAAAGAAATATGTTATACTACTGTTTCATTTCCTCGCATTCGAAGTGAAAAGCAGAGTATATAACTCGTCCACAAAACTATTTTTATAAAATGGTTCGTTTTGTGCACTTGTTGTAAAATCTCCTAATAATCGCACACACAATACTGGATAATTCCTCAATGTCACTATATTTTGCCAATTATGATATCGAAGTTTGGATTTGAGATCTTCTGACATTTCTGTCCTGGGTTCAAGTCCTAGGTCGGGAAAGTGTTATTGGGTTATTCTATTAGAAATTTCTCAGAAGCCTAGGAGTATGGATTTGTGCGTGGTTGATGGCAATAGGGTCGAGACCTATTGCATGGGATAAAAAAAATAACTGGTAAACTGTGTGTGTATTACTATGATGTTATACCATACTTATTGGTACTTACATCTCTGACTTTATTTATACAGGCGTGATACAAAAATTCACAATCAAGAAACGTAACACCTTAATCGAATAACTATAGTTCGTTAAAGAACATACATAAAATAATCAACGTTGGACATTGTTTACACTGTTGCTTTGCGCACTACTATTGCCTTGTCTTCGGGTACTGCGACGAGAAAATTAAGTGCTCTCCTGCAGATTTTGAATTACCTGAATTTAACTAGAGCGAGAGAACAGTGAGTTTCGACTACTCGATACGGTAGACTTAGGTTCTGTTTATAGCTAGGTTTATATCTGAGCCTCGATTTGGGTCCAGTATAATTTGGCATGACAGATTTGTTGAATAATGACGAAATTCGGTGCACATAGTTACACCTGTCCTTAACCTTTCGAAAAAAACCGGCGTCATTTTGTCTTTGGCGAAATGTGTGTCTTTTTAGGTACACCTCTGCCTGCTTCTTAGGAAATTACAGCCGTGATGTTCGGTCGAATAGACCTTAATGGAAAAACAAGTTCGTTAAAGAAAATTCGCAAAATAATTCACAATTCCAGTAATTCACGTTGGACATTGTTTGCACTGTTGCTCTGTGTCCGTGTACTACGACGAGAAAATTAAGTGCTCTCCTGCAGATAGTGAGTCTGTTTTGATTTATCTGAATTTAACGAGAGCGAAGGAACGTTGAATTT
Source organism: Diarsia dahlii (assembly GCA_949775195.1). Taxonomy (NCBI): domain Eukaryota; kingdom Metazoa; phylum Arthropoda; class Insecta; order Lepidoptera; family Noctuidae; genus Diarsia; species Diarsia dahlii. Next base: position 3,155,204 of record OX459198.1, read on the forward strand.
CGAGTACTCGATACAGAGGATTTAAGTTAATAATAATAAACCCCAAATAGAATGGTATGATGATGATGATGATTGGCGTAGTGGTCGAGTGTTTTAGCCAATGATCGTGGAAGGCGCACTAGTTCCCACAATACAAGCGTGGGAAGCGAACACTGGGCTGGCTTTTAGTCAGTTGAATAAATAAATGAAATGAAATGAATGAGTTAAAGTCTGACAGACCCCTCCGCTCACCCCAGGGCTGAGGACATCAGATTCACAGAACAAGAAAAAGTAGCTGAGTGCTTGACTGCTACGCTACGTGTCGCGTATTCGATTCCCGCACCGAACAAACTTTCGTATGGCCATGTAGTTGTTCTATTTAGCCACGTTAGTATTTAGCCACTAGCCACATTATTATCTACTGACGTGTGTTTATAAAATATACTATAGATAGATACTATGCAGTCTATGCGATAATGATATCGATTTGTCTACACTAATAAAGAAATAAATAATTTTATCATAATCAGAATAATTAAGATAAAGCACGTTATTCTGATTATTTTTTATGTACTAATAAATTATGAATTGAATAGTATGTTGGTTCATCAAGGCAAAATAACACGGCGGCAGATTATAAATACAATACGCTTTTATTTCATGAAACCACAACGCCACCTGTAACCTGTGGTTAGCAACTAACCAGGTTTCAGAGTTTTGATGCCACCTATGGGCCTCTGACTTGGCTTTACATGCCGTCGAGAAAATATTAAAATAAATAAATAAATTCATTTATTCAGGTAATTTTCTTCCGCTCCGTCCAGAGTGGGAGGAGTCATTTGATGATTTCCCACGCTCAAAAAAAAAAAAAGGCATGATGGTTTCGTTGTTAGCCAGTCTTCACCGAAGCACAGAGTACGGACAGAGTATAAGCTTCATACAACCTCGTGAAATGACAAGCACGCGGGGCATGTGTGCGTGACCCATAGTTTGTACACAGGCTGTGACAGCGCAAACCTGTTTTTTCCAGTCTCGCCGCGTACGCGACAAGCGGCCCGTGGTCACGCACACATACCCCGCATGCTAGTCATTTCGCGAGGTTGTATGAAGCTTATACTCTGTCCGTACTCTGTGACCGAAGCTTGTGATAATTATACAATATGCCCATGAGTTCGAAAAATAAGAGGTATGAGGAGATGTTCACACTCCAAGGCTCTCACTCAGAATCAAAAATATTATAAGATGCATGTGATGCGAAGGGAAAATGGCGTGAGCAAAGTTTTGAGTATGAATGTGCATGGGTGGGCAACAGAGAAAGACCAAAAAAGCGATGGATGGACTGTGTAGTCACCTCCTAGCTGATCTTCTGATGGTATATGGCCAGATAGGTGACTGATGGAATGACGAGTAATAATGGAAGAAGTGGAAATTATGTTTTTTCCTACTCCTCCGCTATTCTTTTCTGATTAATTTCGTTGCGGGATCCAAGACAGTTAAATCGTTTCTCTGGGACTTCGTCGAGCTTCATTGTCTCGGCGCTTTTCTTGTGGTCGCCACTGTTGATTCTGGCTAACAGGAGTTACAGTGGTTTGGGAATAGTGTGGCGGGTTTGTCTCATAAAAAAAAAGAAAAAAAAAAAGTATGGAAGAATAAAACATGCTGTGAATAGAATAGAATGTATTTATTTGCATTGAATGTAGGTATATACATTTAAGGTGTTACAGTAGTAGTTTTGTTCCTGGTACATTCTACCATTAAGCATGCAAAAAATATTTATTTATTTAAGGACAACCAACAAAGCATACACCAAAATACATATTGAAGTACTCATATTACAATGACATTATATAGTGTAGCCTTAATTAAAGGCTGCCACGGCATGCATTAAACATAGGAGCAAATACAACTAATTACAGCTTACAGCTTACAGCTTACAGCTTACAGCTTAATACAGCGAATTACAGCTATATACATTATACTTAAGTATAAACAATTACAGTATACTCGTATTGTGCCGATTCCAAATGAATTAGGTTAAGGGCAAAATAAATTTATTTGATGATGAAGATGATAATAAGATATCACTGCTTGCCACTCTTTGGTGTAAAGAATACCAGGCTGACATAGAACCCAGGTATGAGTATAGCCGACTATCAAAGCATCTCCACGGCCAGTCGTATGTATCAAATTAAAGACTTATTATAATCATCGCAGATTATTTTTTATTAATCGATTGTGATAGTGATTGTGTCACGTTCCATTGATATAGTAGGTCATTTATTTAGTTTCATATTAGTGGTGTTACTGTAAATACATAGGTGAGTAAGTGTTTTTTTTATTATAGTTGCGACTAAGTTAATTATCAATCTTAGGTAGATTTTGTTGTGAATTTTCCTCTGTGGTATTAAATTAAATTGCCACCATTGAAGTGTCTCCTATGAAGTAGGTGTCCTGAACTCGGTCATGGGCTATCATTGTTCTAAATTTCATGCAAATCTATTCAGTTGCTATGGCGTAATGATAACAGACAGAATGAGAGAGTTACTTTTACGTTTTCAATATTACTTCTGACAGGAATAGTGGGCTATCATAAACATTATTTGATGTGTGTTTCAAAATTTTGTCTCTCAACGATGAATGTGATATTCAACATTGTAGTATCTTTTAAAGCCTGAAAGAACACCAATGTTATGGTCGTAAAAAAACTGACTGTTGAGATTGTTTTTTTATTAACAAGTTATACTTAAGCCATTCCAATAACTGATCATTTTACCCTCATCATGATGATTGGTTGTCGATTCTATAATCTTAATTATAATCAATAAGCTTAGTGATAATCAGGAGGAAGAACTCGTGGCTTAATAATGATTTCCTCTTGGATCATTCTTCAGGTTAAGCCGTCCTTGCCTAGATTGGTCTGTGGATGGGTGACCAACTGACCATCCATCACATACCGAGTTTATTCTGTGCCTCGGAAATCACGTTAAGGTGTTGACTCGGCTGTCAATTCTAGATCTTTAACAGTCGTTAAGTAGTCGGTGGCCAGAAAGTCTGGCAATCAGTCTTACCAAGGGATATCGTATTACCCAGTACTAACCGAATTGTGGAGGTCAGATAGGCAGTCGCGCCATGTAAAATACTCTTATTCATTTATTTATTTATTTATTTATTAGGTACACCAACAGCAATACATACTAAAAAGTTAAATATAAAATATTATGATACAAAAGTGCTGGTATGTAAGCCCATAATAGGTATACACAGCATTCACCATACTGACAACAAAATATAAAAAAAAAATCTTAACAAAATATATAAAAACAAATCTTAATAATAAAATAATACAATAAATTACACAATTATGAATTTTATGAATTTTACTTACAACTAAATGAAATGATTATTATGAATAATGATGATACATAAACACTAACTAGTAACTACATACTAATGTTTCTAGCAAATTTACAAGATTGCTTTTACAAAATTTAATTGTTTGGAGGTAAATTAGTGCACTCCCGTACCTCAGAGTACTTCATTTGCTCTGTTATACTGTTTAACCCAGCATAGTTAAGAATAATATTTGAATAATACCTTGAAACAGATACGTAACCAATATGATAACAAAAAGTAATACAAGTATATACAGTGCACTAATTAAAGTATATATCAGATAACTTGGTATTATCGTAATCGTAAATTAGGATACGGAATGTCGATAAAAAAATATAGATAGGTATAATTTACCAATTTAATGTATGCAAGTCATATCTAATACTAAGGTTTCTTTTTTTTTGGACGATGACGCAAAGGTGAGACTTTCTAACTCTTCGGTTTACATAACATCAGGGAACATCACGTCTTTTAGTCCCCGAAGGTAGGCTCCGAAAGGAGTCTTGATTTGTGCCAGATTGATGACAATAGCCTCTTTATTACATGATGAAACGTACATGTACTACAAGGTACACCTCTGACTTACTACCTAACCCTACGATTATAGGCGTCAAACTCAAACTCAAAGCATTTATTTCAATTAAAGCATTACAGGCCATTTTTGAATGTCAGAAAAACAAATTAACGAAGCTACCAGTCACAGTCACAAGGCAACTTGTGAAAGTACTACTCGTGATGTTTCACACATTCAACAGGAGCAAAAGTAGTACCCATGGGTACAGTAGTTCCCTCTAATATCAATAGATGGCGTTACTATACACAACTTTCTAACTTTTTCATAACTTGCTACAAACACAAATGCGTTCATTTATGTGTTTTAGTTTCATCTCAATAAGATGACAAGATTAGTTATCAGATTGATTAAACAACATGCAACGAGAATGTATATCGGTGGCACGACTTGAAAACTTTGCACTCGGTGATAAATGTAGAAGCCACATTAAATATCAACATAGCATTTTAAGTTCATAATTTTCCCAAGGCGAAAATAAAAGCCTCCTAACTGTTAACTATGCATTTTGGTGGTTGTTATATTATAGCTTCGAATTTTTAGTTCTAGACACATCGTTTCTCTTGGTATTCTATATACAGTTTTGAGAAATGTCTCATAATCGCCCGACAAAGGGTTTCATAGCATCAAACAAAACAATAACAATTGTTTTCATAGCAGTTTATGGAACACAAAGATACAGTTTAATGAAAAGTAGCTATTGTATCTCAAAAGCTTGTGTCAAATGTTATACTTGAACCAATTTGCAATGAAAGTTCTTTCACGTTCCAAAATCATTTTTTTTTTAGATTTTCCTCCTCTTACTTTAGAAAGCTCTGAATAATTGAGGGTGGGGGTCACATTTTTACAACTCTAGAATGGAATATCTCAACAACTCGTGAAACAATAACTTGTGAAAGTACTGTAGTTGCCAGTTCCCTAACGTAGATCTCATGAAGAAGAACGGGCAAGAAACTCCATGGACACTCTTTTAAATCAGAATTTGTTACAAAATCTTGGTACATTATAATATTCATGTTGAGATGGTATATTATGTGAGAACTATGTAGCAAGACGTGCAAGTTAAGAGCGTCCAGAGTAAAAAGATATAATAAACAAATAAAAAAATATATATATACACCATGGTAACTAAGGAATGACCAGTCTCCACTGACAGCGCCCGTTCACGATCATGACGACCGAACGAACAACCTCGGTCGAATAATTTAGTTGGGCTGGGCATCGGTTAAGAAGCTTCGTCGAGTCTTTAACACTGACAGGCAGGACATGCTGGTTGAAGACCGAACTCTTACTCACTTACGGATTGTCCATTAATTTAAAGTCTCTCAGTATACAATGAACGGGTCATGTTTTAATGAACATTCGATATTTAGTACTACATCTTAACAAGCTTTTGAAGTTCGGTTCATCGCGATGATGAACCTTCTCAATCAAGTAATTCGTCATGGCAAGTTTTCGAAGTTTTATGCATCACGATTATGAACATGATGTCTTATTAAATTGAGACATTTAATACGACGTCATGGCGTACCTTCTAACTCACAGAAAGCGTTCTTGTTCGTGCTTTGTTGTTATTGTTTGTTCGGTATTTTAATAATCCGTGTGTAAACAGGCTGCTGCATTCTGTTTTCCCTCATTATCTCTTTGCGATGGTAGCAATGAACAATACTTACGTATGTTTTTATTATTGTTTAAGGTGGCTTGTCCTGATGAGACGTGTTGTCTTTGTTAGTGGGTTGTGGAGGTCGAAAACAGTCGGAAGTCTCCTTGTAAAATTCTGCTATTCAGCTGCATCCGGTTAGACGGAATACCGAATCCAATATAGTTGAGAAAAGGCTAGGCAGATGATGATTTAAGATTTCTGGTTCCACTTGAAACTGGTACCTATTTATTTAGGTAGGTAAATAAATGTAGGTACCTACCGTCAATACGAAAAAAGGAAAAAGAACTTCAATTGAGTTTAAAAACAAGTTAGGAAATCCCTAACGAACGTACCTACGCTACGTGAGGAAGGCAGTGTATTCTCCTCAACATAAGGGTACCTTTCCGAATGTTTTCAAAATATTTGAGGAAATTCTTCAAACTATTGGGTAACTCCGTCTTTGGCCATTTCAAGTGGATTGTTTTACAATCTTATCAATAATATTGATAAGGTGTTCGTTATCAATGTAGGTACGCGCCGTCTATCCGTTTATCACGATAATCTTTGTAAAGTACGTTTGAAGTTAGATTGGTATACAAAAATCGATTGATAAATATTTGTTGAAGAATAAAAGATGGGGAATTTATTTGCTAAGTACAGAATTTAATTTACACGGGAAACCCAAAAAGGCAGCTTTAAAATCATAGTAATATTATCTGTGTTTGCGATCATTTTACGAATTGTAGCTCCCAGTAATTTATTGTCAATGCGTGTATTGGATCAATGAAATTATTAGGTAACTTGGCAGAGCCATACAATTTTCCAAGAGTGGAGTTATATGGGTTTCTTGAAATAGTTTATAAAGGTACAACAACTAAGGGGACAAATCTGGCAGTGGCAAAGCCATTGTTACAATGACAGTACGCGACTCCACTGGAGCAACACCAGTGAAGAAACCTCTAGGGAAAATCATCTGTAGATATCGCTAAATTTCTGCCTGCTGCTTTTGTGGTTAATTATAATAATAAATTATGAATTACCACAAACTTCCGATACAGTGCACTGAATATAAATGAATTTACTATTGATAAACAAATACATTATTTTGTTTAACCCTGACCCCTAAACTAGGCTAGGCAGTTATATCCTAGGTGGCAGTTTCCAGTTAAGTTTTAGTCGGAATCGGAACTTAAATATCCAAATGAAAAGCAAAACTAGACAATTTTCCCTGAAAAAAATAGTCTCCCAGATAAATTAAATGGGTATTTAAGTGGCATTAAAATTATCAGAATATATTAGTACTTGTGATTATTAAGGCTTCAATCAACCTAATAGGGTATTTCACCAAAAAAATATAATTAGTCCGTCTGTTAGATTATCGAAAAATATTGGATACGTGTTTTTTGTTATATCAAATTATTAAAAAATGACGAAAATAAAACGTGTCAAAGATCATGAGTGGGGGTTTTTCGCGTCACTTAGTGGGTAAAAAAGTACTAACCTTGTGACGTCACACGACTTGACACGATTTTTCGAAGCACTGTATCGTCTTCAACTTTTGTTTACGTGAAAAAAGAAAAAATACGTGTCCATTATTTTTTGGTAATCTATCAGAAGGACTAATTAGATTTTTTTGGTGAAATACCCTATTCCAATAGCGTTAAACGATAATCCTAATCCTAACTAATATCCTAACTAATATTATAAATGCGAAAGTAACTCTGTCTGTCTGTCTGTCTTTGCTTCACGCCTAAACTACTGAACTGATTTGTGTGAAATTTGGTACAGACATAGTTTGGAACTTGAGAAAGGACATAGGATAGTTTTTTTTTCTTTTTTTTTTTTCGCGAGATAAACCAAAAATCTGCCGGAAGTCACTATTCCACGCGAACGAAGTCGCGGGCAAAAGCTAGTAAATTAATAATACCTACACCTTTCGCTAAATACATTCAGGCGTGAAAATAACGTTTTCGACATTTAGAGTTGTTATAATTAAGTAGGAGTATTTCTTATAGGTATACATTCTTTTAAACTTTGCCCCACACTAGGAATTTCAAGTACAAATTGTGCAGGAGTAATATCAAACTCAAACTCAAAGCATTTATTTCAATTAAGCCATTACAGGCACTTTTGAATGTCAGAATATGACATGAAAGGCATCTGAATATGAAAGGCACGTGGGTCTTTCCGGTAAGAATTTTCTGTTACGAAGATATCTAATCTGCACAGTTTTCATGTGAGTTCACCAAGAGAGTCACCAAGATTATGTCTGCACCTTAAAAGAGACTATGACCTGCGAACTCGTCTTTTCTTTTTCTTCTCAGAGCAGTGAAGCACGAAGTACCGGCTCCATAAATATTTTAGCATTTATCGAAGGTCAAAGTTACAACTTTTTTACACATTTTTACTTACTATTCAATCCATCCAGCAGCACAATGTTTTCAGTGTGTTATCAACATTGAGTGCACTACCGTAATACGCAATGCAAACCAAAAGGAAAAGTCGTTTTTAAGCAATAATGGCTTCGTACCTCGGCTGCGGAACCCTTACCTATGTCTAAATAATGTAGTTTTACCACTTATCCTTCTATCTTCACTTTCCCAGTGGCATCTATAACCTAGGTAACAAAGTTAGACAAACTTCAAGTCACGTGGTTCAGTTCTTCATACTGGGAGTACTAGCAACTTGCGGAGGGAACAGGAGAATCATCTATGCAAATTCGGAGCGCAGCACTCCTTCCCTTGAGACGAGACAGCGTTGCCAAGTAACAGACACACTTTTGAAATTATAATACGTTGCTGATTTTGGTAGAATGTGTTTTAGAATTCTTTAAGTCGTATGTAATAATGTACTGGAACTTGGAAATTCGTTCTATTTATTTAATCACCATGTAAAATAGTGGTGCATTGGCAGACTGAACGTCACAAGATATTCTCAACTAGTCAAGCACCAGTTAAGGTTTGGGTCACGGGATGTCTCGAGTCTCGAAGTCCCGAGACTTGTCGTAATTCTATGTGTCTCGAGCACCAGGACTTTCTGGTCGAGACTTACTTGTGATCGTCCTCGTTGGTCCAGTGGTCGCAAGCGTGACTGCTGAACATGAGGTCCTGGTACGAATCCTCAGTCGGGAAAAGTGTCATTGGGATTTTTTATCTGAAATTTTTCAGTATAGTCTGTATTCGTGCCCGGTTGATGGCAATAGGCTCGCCCCCTATTACATGAGACTCAAATATAACTGGCGAAATGTGGGTGCACTAATGGTGTTCCTCTGCGCAGTCGGGTATTTCAGGCGTGATGTTAAGTTAAGTGTGGTCAGTTAGTAGACGTCATATCAGTAGTTTCCCTCCACATCACATCATCACGTGCCCATACCGATTTCGATACAACCATTCAGCAAAATAAATTTCCTTTTTATTTCCGACCTTTTCAATAAGTACCAAAGTGGTAACAATAATAAACGGCTTCGTTTCATACTAGTACCATACTTACATGGTATCTCGCCTCAAATGTGGCTTTTCTGAACGAGGGAAGACGAAGATGCTACAGTGAACTCTCTTGACATTATCGATATTTACTTGACATAAGCAAGGAGATCGCCTAATAATGATCAACTTAAAATAAGTTAACGACTGTTCGAATTATTACAATAACGTTTTACCAAAACTCATTTGACAAATTAGTTAAAGCCTATGTTTCAATTATTTGCCAAACTTGTTGTAAAATTATGAAATGAAAAATAAACTTCTTGCCAATCGATGCTTGTTAAATGAAAAATTGTAAATTAAATTATAGGATACCAGTCAGCTGCATCTGGATATACTGCATGCCAACCCCAACATAGTAATAGCAAAGATGGTACCTACTTGGTACAATTAACTTGTACACAATGCTATTAATACTATGATAAATTAGAATACGCAATTTCAAATGACTCGTGTTTAATCTTGTCTGATAGCATAATTTACAGTGTGTGATTAGAAAATACACAAGTCATTATTTATTTATTTATATATACTTTATTGTACACCACAAAAATACATAGCAAAAGAAAACATAATATACACTACAAAACATACAATGGGCGGCCTTATCGCTTTCCGCGATCTCTTCCAGGCAACCTTAGGATGGACAGTGATTTATTACGATATAAAATGGGGCTGTTGTTGGTGCAAATAGTAAATACCAACTTATACAATATTAAACTAAAATAGATACATACATATCCTAAATAATCTATCTATATCTATCTATACATATAATAAATCTGTAGAAAAAGTATTTTTGTACATTGAAAATAATTAAAAAAGGAATTGTCAGGGTGTTAAAGTATAACCAACAGAATCCATTTCCAGCATTTTTGTAATTTTTGTCTGTTTGTCTGTTTATCTGTTTGTCTGTTTCGATGACTAGGCATCACGTGAAATTTACGAAACTAATGTAGGTAATTTTTATACATAAATATTGTGCGTAACTTGGGGTATTACTTAGTCTTTGTTTCATCGTAATCGGTGCTCTCTATCAAAAGATATTTGAATTTATAGTTTTCAAAGAAGAACTTTCATTATGATCAAGAATGAGACATGCAACGACATCTATTAAACGAATGTGGTACTAATTAATAAATGACTTCAAAAGATAACTTTAATAAAGTTAAGATAGCTAAAGGTACTCTGTAGGTAGGTAGTCTAAATGACGCTGCTTTCAAAGTCTACATAACCTAAACCCTATATAGTGTGATTGATCGCTTTCCATGCATTAAATTTATATGATAGATGGCGTTGTTCATTTGAAGCCTTTTTCTGAACCGCGGTGTTAATTAATAATATGTTCCGTGAATAGTCATCAAATAATAAAAATTTACCAATTACCTACACAGTATAAAATTGGGTTCCGTAGTCAACAAGGAACCCTTATACTTTCGCCATGTCCGTCTGTCTGCCTGTCTGTCTGTCCGTCCGTCCGCACTATTGCTCAGGGACTCTTAGCACAGATTACCTAGGAAGATGTAATTTAGCATGAATATATGGATGAGCCGTAAAATAAAATCCCGCAATTTTTATTTAGGGTTCCTATCTCCAGTACAGTGCCTACCTACCTACACATAAAAGAGGGGATGTTTTTTTTCTTGCGAAGCCCATAGTGTGGGGTGTCATTAGATAGGTCTTTGAAAAAGATTGTTTGTTTGCTCAAACACTTCTTTGATTATGGATTTCGTTTGTGAAATATTAAGCTATAAATAAAGTGCAAATTTTGTTAGACTCAAGTCAGTCCCGTCGGGGCTGCGGGTTGTTCGAAAGAGATACCGCGCCCTCGGCACAAGGGCTAAGAAGGAACATGGGTGGTTTTTAGTCAGTAGAACCCCACCCAGGGAGTGTCAGTCTTCTACTCTGTTTCAAATTTCATCAAGATCCATTCGGCCGTTCTGACGTGGTTGATTAACAAACATCCATCCATTTAAACTTTAGTATTAGACATAGTCAGTGCTTTACATTACCCTCTTTTTATTTTCTACAGCGTCAGTAAGTTAACGCAGGGCAATGATTTAATGTACTTTTGTATAAGCGACGCATTTTAGTTTAGTTTTCGACAACCACGCGAACGAAGTCGCGGGCACAGCTAGTAGATACATAAATACATACATACTAAATATTTAAGCAACGAAAATTAATGAAGACTAAAGATGTTAAATTTAACAGTTATGAGAACAAGATCACAACGACAAGTAATGGTTTTTAGCACACTAATTAAAAAAAGCCCTCTATTTACGTCTATTTACTGCATTTTCTAATAATAATATCATCTTGTACTAAACATTCTTGCTTCTGCTTGGCTACAGTCAAAAAGGAGACTGTAAACTTCTGGTAACATGTTGCCTATATCTTATACTCATAATCAGTTACCTTTTCCTAATTATCTTAGGGTTGGCTTCCAGTGAGCAGTGGTGGCCCAGTGGTGGCGGCCCCGACTTACGATCAGGTGGTCGTGGGTTCGAACCCAGGCAGGCGCATTACTTTGCGTAATTTATTTCATCACCACTGCTCTCAAAACGGTAAAGGAAAACATCGTGAGGAAACCGGTATATCTTAGAATCAAAAATTCGAAGATATGCGACATCTACCAATCCGCACTGGGCCCGCGTGGTGGATTATAGCCCATCCTTCTCTTAGAGAGGAGGCCTGAGTCCCTGCAGTGGGAACATTATAGGCTGATGATGGCTTCCAGTCTAACCGGATGCAACTGAGTACCAGTCATGGATAGACTACATATCTCACCTATACAATTCAGTTAATAGTAGTTTAGTAGTCACCTATACAGTTAGTAGTGGGTAATACCTATATACCTTGGCTTAGTAGTCAGTGATCCGAACTAGGTACAGTCGAACAAGCTAATAAGTATACAGGGTAGAGATCTTTATAATTCTATAACACTGAAAATATTGATTGTAATTTTGTTTTATCAAGTGTTTCGCAAGCGACTGATGTCTAACGCTGTATCGTTTGACATCAGTCTCTAAATGTATCTGTATAATCTTAAAAGTAAATACAAGTTAGCTGGCTGTATACTTAGTAGCTTGTTCGACTGTACTTGTAATGACTGTCAAAAATCGACAAATGACAGCTGAGACTAGGTAGCCTAACGTGGTGTCTGAGGCATGGAGAAAACTCGCTAAGAAAACGGTGGTAACATGAAAATTGACCCGAATGGCTCTTACTATTTAGCCACTAGTTTCGCTATCCAATCTCAATACTCGATTTTCAAAAATACGAAAGTGACTCTGTCTGTCACGTTTTAAAAAACAGCTGAATGAATTAGAACGCCTGGCAAACGAATAAATTATGACTTTGGCTAGCGCATGGGATACTTTGGTCCCCTGTAGTCCGTTCTCGTAGGAAAATGCCAATATCTACGCGCGTGTAAAAGTTGTTAAAAATGACTGAATGTTTCTAAATCTAACCGTAAACTTTCTTTCTTTTACAGAGATGTATTTACTAGCACTACTAACCATCATCGGGACGGCAGTCGCCGGGCCCTTAGCCGTACCTTCATCCCAGCTTCTATCAGCCCCCACAGAACAGGAACGGGCAGCAGCCTACGTGCTCCCCGGAACCACAAAACCAACATTCTATGACGTCGTACTCCATCTTAACCCAGACAATGAAGAATACTTCACCGGCTCTGTCACCATTAGGATCCTGGCTTTAGTACCCACCAACCAAATTGTCTTACACGCTATGGAGATGACAATAAATGCAGCAGATATTGAAGTCTTCAGTGACAGAGAACCGAATATTAACATCTATGAAAGCCATACAATTGCCGCTAACGATACTCATCTGTTCAGGATTAATTTGAACCAGACTATGACAGTACTGCAGCCGCATACTATTAGAATTAGACATTACGTTGGGCAGTATGCTGAGAATATGTTTGGTATTTACGTGTCTACGTACAATGACGGTACAATCCAGTAAGTATTTTTATTTAGTAGTTATGATGTGAATGTATTTAGGTTTTGGACTGAATGTGATTTATTTATCAAAATAATAGTTAACGAAAACTTAAGTACCTACAACGTAAAAGATAGAAGAGACATTGAAACACAAACGATTACCATTTGTATTCAGTAGATGCTTCTGACTCTATGATGATGATTTCGATGCTTCTCTACTTTAAAAAAAAAACTGCTGCTCCATTTATTTTCACCGTGTCGGTGTTATACTTTTGTAGGAAATACCATAATTAATAATATTAGAATATTTTGGCACTAGATATTGACAGACTCGTGAGTTGGTGTCTCGGGCCGATTTTGAAAATAAATACAATTTTACACATCTGTTGTTTCGATCTGAGATATTTTTGTCTGAGCTGACCGTAAACTATCTTTCTCAGCCAACTGTAGCAGAAGTTTTAGGTAACCTCAATTGAAATCCACACCACGAAAATATAATAAAAGTTTGTGCCGGGTCTCATACATAATACATTATTCACATTGCTGCAAAGTCTCTGTAACCGCAAATAACACTGGGCTTAGCAGACACTGGGCTTTCTTAGACTAGAATTAAGTTCATATCGCTTTACATTAGAAGAGTAAAAAAAATAAGCAATGTTTAAACATGAGACGAAATAATCGAATGCCCGAAAATGTCTTAACACTGAGCAAAGTGAAATTCACTTCTCGTTTGAAAATAGAGCCTCAGCGAGCTAATGCTATTCGAATATTAGGTTTGTCAACGGAAAAAATCGTGACTATTTTAGGACTTCCAAGAGTGAGATTTACGATTGAGTGGACTTTTTTCATGGGACTTTATCCTCTGGGTAGTATATTGCCAAAATGGCATAAATCTGAATTTTTTTGATAATCAAGGTTTAATAAAATTTCGATTAACCTAATAGATGAATCTCTCGTTCTCTTCTCTCAAAGACCAAAATATTCCTAAAAGTTTCTCACCAAGCTATTTCTTTTCAGCAAACTCATAACATCGCAACTGCAGCCCACCTTCGCCCGGCGCGCGTTCCCCTGCTATGACGAGCCTGCTCTGAAGGCTATCTTCAGAACCACCATATACTCTCCTCCGGCATACTTGGTGGTTGAGAGCAATATGCCCAAGAGGACTGATTTGCTCAAGTAAGGAGATTTTATAATAAGGCAATTGATTTTTGAGCTCAAGCATGTGGTATCTACTAATCCGCTCTGGGCCCCGAGTCTGCTATTCAATAGTGTCAGAATGGTCGATCATTGATCTCATAATGGTTGATTGATGACAATCCAAAAAGTACCTTATGCCTGTCGACTTAAGGTACTTTTTGGCTTGTCGTAAATCAACCATTATGAGATCAATGATCGACCATTCTGACACTATTGAATAGCAGACTCGGGGCCCTGGTCTCATGTCGTGGCCTACTGCAGATGGAGTGGGTTTGATAGAGAATGCCTGCACCCATATTTGGAGCACTTAAGGCTCATTATGACTGAGTTCAAAAGAATGCAAGCTGTGGTCTTAAGCCTAGCCTGCATCATCTGCTTAGCCTTTTCCCAAATAGCGTTGGCTTCCACTGACCGGATGCAGCTGAATACCAGTATTTTACATGGAGCGACTGCCTATCTGAACTCCACAACCCAATTAGTACTGAGTAAAACGGCTTTTATTTATTTAATACTAATGATAGCAGCATTACGGAATCATTAAATACGATGCTATAAAACACAAAAAAAGAACAATGAAATTAAAAGTAAAATTAAATTAAACCATAGATATTGTACAGGACAAAAAATGACAAATAATAAAAAAAAAAGTTACCTTTCGTACATAATCAATTACTTATGTTGTTGCAACTATTTGTTACTACAAAAAAAAAACATCCATTACCACATCAAAACAAAAGTAGCTTATCAAAAATAACCGACTTAACAAATCTATTAAATTTTTCAGACCAGACATACCCGGCCTTACCAAGCATGAATTCCGAGACACACTAGTGATGTCCTCATACCTTCTGGCCTATCTGGTGTCCAACTTGGACCACATCGACAATGAACGGCCGGGCGATTTCCAGGGCATCTATGATGTACCTTTCAAGGTGTTCTCCAGGCCTAATACCCAGAGAACGGCAGAGTTTGCTCTGGAATTTGGCCAGAAGAATATGGTGGAATTAGAGAAATATACCGAGTTTAAGTATGAGTTCCCGAAGTTGGATAAGGCTGCCGTTCCTGACTTTGCTGCCGGTGCTATGGAAAATTGGGGATTGGTTATCTACAGGTACGTTTTTCTAAATATTCTTTGATTTTCATTACTAGGCTCAGTGCTGTAGGTTGGAATTTAAATGGTGCCATCATCTCGGATAGTTCGCAGGTCGGGCAATGATTTATTTAAATTTCATACAGGATTTTTTTTTAAATATGTAGAAAAATCGAATGAATCATTGCGCGATCTGGTTTAACCCAGAATCACTCTTACTTGCTAGTCGCATTAGTAGTGCCATCAGAAAAAATATTTGATGCCCCTTGTCTATCAATTCCTCAAGAGGCCTTCTGAAACAATTTAATTAATTTCATATTACTTAGAATTTCTACAAACTTCCTTCATCAAGAGCTCTTAGGACCAAGATATTAAATACTGTTATTACTTATTTATTGTTCTTATATTTTCATCACGTTATATGAAATTAATCACATCAAAATTTCCAAAAAAAATATTTTGAACTTTAACACGAAGTAGTTACAGCTTATATTCCCTTGATTGATTCATAAGTTCCGTAAAAACGGCAATAAAATAAGTGTTAATGTACGTATGAAGCAGAAGAGAAATATTTTATTATAAGCCATAAATACTCGAATTTATGGCTTCTTATCGTTTGTCGATAGTCATCATAAAACGTCATAAAGTGTACCTGATGTTACATGCTGCGCCGAGTCGAAAAACGACGTTTATCAGCGCCAAAATAAATTCAAGGCCTTCATAATGTATAAATTATTTTATCTTTATTTAAATCAGCTATATTAAAATGATTATGCAATTTCGTTATTTTAGGTAAAATTAATTCTTGCATTGAAATTTCTAACAATAAAAATTAGCAGGAAAATGGGAGATCATTCTGAGAGTCGAAATTGATGTTCTGTCGACTTTTACTGGGGATGGAGAAGTCAAAGATGACGTATTGGATCATTATCATCATCATCATCATCATTATCTTAATGCCCTTGTCTCATTCTACATAGGGTCATTCTCCCCTGGCGAGTGCTGTGGGTGCGGGGGCGTGCGGCGGCGGCGCGTGCCGTGGCAGCGGGTGCGCGGGGCTCCAGGTCACGGGGCGGCGGTTGCGCGTTGCGGCGTGCATTCGTTGTTCCGTGATTCGGGGTCTCGAGCATTCGTTGTTGCGGTGTGCGTCGCTGCGTGCTTTCGTGCTCGCAGTGTTCGTTGTTGCGGGCAATCGGTGGCGTGTGGTTCGGAGTGGTGGCTTTCGGAATGACGTATGGCACTCGTAGTTTCATTTTTTTTTGTGAAATGTTCTTCTGACATTCAAAAGTGCCTGTAATGGCTTAATTGAAATAAATGCTTTGAGTTTGACTTTGAGTTTGAGTCACTCGTCACGGGATCATTTACTCCTTTTTTATTATTTTATTCCTCACACGATCCATCCATCAACATTCATACCCATCACTTTTTGGTCACATGCATTTCATCCCTCGTCATTACATGACCATACCGAGATAGACGACTTTCTTTGAATTTTTCTATATTAAGCGCCGTTTTAAAAATTCGTCTAATTTATACTTATGTAAAGGATAAACAAATGCTACCAAATATCTTGTATTAAACAATTCCCGTCAGTCTTATTCAAAGCGTTGACATTTAAAACGGTCTTATTACTCCTGAAGCACCTACTAACTCGAGACGGGACAGTAATAAACAGGCACTAAACTTATGTATTCCATAAATACAGAGTAGCGATCCAGTGAAGTGTTCCGTAAGCCTTTTATAGAACGAATCTGCAAGTCAGATTTGTATTGTATTGAATTATGATGCTTCATAGCGGTTTTCCTATACACCTGGTTGTTATGGACGCTTTTCTTTTTATTTTACTTGCGGGTAGATCAAAAGTTGCATATTTTTCTGTCGAGTTGGCACTCCTTATAATTTCTCCGAACTTTTGCCAAATTAATTGGATTTCATCCATCTTTATTTTTATCTTTTCCAACTCTTTAAGTTGCATTAGCGACGGCCTAGCCTTTTCGCAAAAATGTTTGGGTTAGCTTACATTCTAGTTGGATTTACCAAATACCAGTATTTTACATGGAGCGACTGCTTATCTTACATGTGCAACCCAGACACTTATACACCTGATCCCGTCTTGGGTTGACAACCCATCTCAACTTTAGTGCTCTAATTCTTTTATTATCCGTTAGAACCATTAGTTAATTTACTATCAGGATTCACAAAAATCATCACGACTTTATTTTGGCTTTCAGAGAAGTGGCTCTTCTGGTCACAGAAGGCGTGACGACAACAGCCACCAAGCAGAATGTAGGCAGAATCATCTGCCACGAGAATGTTCACCAATGGTTTGGAAACGAAGTTGGCCCTTTCTCATGGACCTACACCTGGCTTAACGAGGGTTTCGCCAACTTCTTCGAGAACTTCGCTACAGATTTCGTAAGTCGGAAAATGTTCCTGTCATGAGCAACACGCGTGTCAGTGGTGACAGCAATTGCGGAGAAACTAGAATTAAACATGTTGCTTTGAGTTTGCCATGTGTCATTGCCACGAAACTAGATGCGACAATGGTAAAGTAAGTTCTGTTCATGGAGTGGGGCTTGAAACGTCACTTGAAGGTACAAAATGTACTATCATATTATTATGACGTCACACGAGTTTTCGAAGCACTGTATCGTCTTCATTTTTTGTATACGTGAAAAAAGAAAAAATACGTTTCCAATTATTTTTGGAAATCTATCTGACAGACTAATTAGTTTTTTTATGTCCGATCCCCTATTGAACTATACAAACGCTAAGAAAACCAGTGACGAAAACCGGTGTTGCGGTGGTCTCACATCATCGTCAACAGTGTATTGTATGACATCATGAATCTGCTTTGTCTGCTTTCATGTTTTCAAATGGGATATATTTAGACAATTAGTATAATAAATAATAATAATATAATAATAATAATAATATTCCACAACTATCACACAACGCCATCTAGTCCCAAGCTAAGCAGAGCTTGTGTTATGGGTACTAGACAACTGATAAACATACTTATATATGTCTAAATACATACATATTATAGATAAATTACATCCAGACACAGAACAAATGATCGTGCTCATCACACAAACATTTGTCCTGGGTGGGAATCGAACCCACGACCTCCGGCATAGCAGTTAGTGTCTCTAACCACTAGACCAACAGGCCAGTCAAAATAAGTTTTCTTCTTTCTTCTTCTTCATTCCTAACAAATGGTTCAATATTCCAGGTTCAACCAGACTGGAGAATGATGGACCAGTTCGTTCTGGCTCTTCAGAACGTGTTCCAATCTGACGCGGTCCTCAGTGTCAACCCCATGACGCATCCAGTCTACTCGCCTTCCGAGATCCTCGGAACTTTCAATGCCGTGGCTTATCAGAAATGTAAGTTGTATCATTAATTTGGTTTTAAGGTGTTGTGTGGGTCCTAATAGATAAGAAGTTTGGAAAGTTTCTCCAGAAAATAAGTTTCGGTTAACTGATATGCCTGAAAAATAGGAAATGCTAAATCATGGGTACATTCGCCAGTTGCATTTGATGATATGTGAAATTTATCATCCCGCACTATACCCACGGTGCGGATTACTGTGCCTAGTCTATTTCATAGGGAGGAGACCCATGACCCAACAGTTGGAATGTTCCAAGGTTCCTGTTGATGTTAGTCAATGATTGCTTACTAGCTTTTGCCAGCGGCTTCGCCCGCGTGAAAATGACGATTTTCCATAAAAACTTTCATCCCCTATCTAACTCCCTTAGGGGTTGAATTTCGAAAAATCCTTTCTTATTTCTTGTCTACATTATAAAGGGAACCTCTATGCAAAATTTCAGCTTTCTAGGTCCAAGGGTTTGGGCTGGGCGTTGATGAGTCAGTCAGTCAGTCAGCCAGTCAGTCAGTCAGTCAGTCAGGACTTCTCTTTTTATTTATATAGATAGATAGATAGATAGATGATACACATCACTAGGTTGTTTGATTTGGTTGATCGCAAATGGACATGGGACTTAAATGTAGTGCACTGTATAGGTACATGTCTGCAAATCAATATGGGTACCACATGCCAAGAGGTATTCAATACTTTTAGGTACATATTTTTCTATCAACATAGTCTTCTTCTTATCGTGTGGGCAGTACAGGTCTAACGACCCTACACACCCTAGTGTCAGAGTTTCTAAACCACCGCAAGGGCCTCTGACATGGTTTGACGACCGCCATTTGGCGGCCGGGACCACCGGCTTATACGTGCCTTCCGAAGCACGGAACCATCTTTTTATCAGACAATCAGGTGATTCAAGCCTGCAATGTCCTAACCAAACTGGAAACAACTTCACAAAGTATGCTTCCCGTGGGAATCGAACCCACGACCACCGGGTCACAAGGCAAACGCCTAAACCACTCGACCACGGAGGCAGTTTCAACATAGTTAATAGGTTCTTCATAGTTTGTTTAAATGCAAGATAGTGTGGTATTTCTCCTTCCTGTTTTTTTCTACGCGCGAGATAAATCATGTGTCAAATCTCGAGTGACAAAGAATTTTGTTTCGATTCGTATTGGAATCGCTGGGGCCACGAAAAAGACTGATATCGTAATGATTTCTGTAATAGGATAAAAAAATATTTAATGATGAATGAAGTGAATTAGAATATGCTTCAACATAATTGTCTAATAGTCAATAGGACTGATAAAGTTTTTTTATCACTTGACCGCGACCCATAGGCTCTTAGCTCTTTTCATGACACGTATTTTGTGCTCGTTGATGCCTGTTAACGTACTTGGCAGATAATTTCATACAAATTCCATTTTCGAAATTATTCTGTAAGTTGGGACTATTCGGAAATCGTGAAAACAAGCTATCACTTTTTTCCTTTCTATACTTTAAGTTACTGTTATTTGCCTCAAAGAGATGTCAGCAAGGAGGGGCCCGCAACGGGCGCGGATTTTAGTACTAGATGACGTGGCCTCGGCACAAGGGCAAAGAAGGAACATGGGTTCGGTTTTTAGTCAGTAGAAGTCTGACACTCCCCTTCGCTCTGCCCAAGAGCGGGGAGGGTCATTTGATGATTTTCCAAACACCAAAAAAAAAAAAAAAAGGGCCGACGCTCGTCGGGGCCGCGGATTTTTGTACTAGATGACGTGGCCTCGGCGCAAGGGCAAAGAAGGAACATGGGTTCGGTTTTTAGTCAGTAGAAGTCTGACACTCCCCTTCGCTCTGCCCAAGAGCGGGGGGGGGGTCATTCGATGATTTTCCACCCACCAAAAAAAAAAAAAAAGTTACTGTTATTTTGCAAAACTTCCTACAACAGTTTTACAACTAACATTCCCATATCGCTATTTGCATGGCCTCAACATGATATATTTTCGCAAACCGTTCTCCCTTGTTATCAAAATTGAGAAACTGTTTGATACGGTTCTTATCACCACTATCACCAAGTTATCTCACCGAATGACATGTGAAACGACTTTAGTAACAGTCGGTTAGTTCGATCATTGATATTTATCTAGTATATTGAGTATTGTTGATATTGCTATCGTAGAAGAATGTCGGAGGAAACGTGTCATAGAACTGGAATGTATGACTATGATGGCTTAGAATTGACACCGCATTCATCTTGTACAGACCCCAGCACATTAAGCTATACTCAAGGCTGATAAGTTTTCCCAGTCAATCTTGAACCTAATGGAACCTGTAGAGTGTGACCAGTTTAAGTTGGCAGTTCAGGAGTGGCTCGTCAAAAATATACAGTCGAATTATGAAACTCCTTTTCTGAAGTCGGTTAAAAATACAACGATATGTCGAAATTGGTCAATTTATTTCAGTTATGTATTTTTCTGCTCGCACAGATAAGAAAAAATAAGAAGTTTAATGAACATTGTGACAAAAAACTTTGACCACTGATTAAGCTAGTAGATTGTTTTTTGGAATTTTAACAAAGAAAATTTTAGTTAGTTTTAAAGAAGAAAATCTGTTTGTAAGGTTCTGGCAACACGTTTTGTACTCATGCCGACAAATTGTGCGTTGATGTGCTTTACAACTTGTACTTAAAGCCTTGTAAGCTTGTAAGCCTCGTAATAGTAAAGGAATTAAGAAAAGAATTAGATCAAAGATTACGATCTCTGTAATAGTAACCTGTTTTTTCGGTCGATTGAACACCTCGATAAGGGAGATAAGCCCTCAGCCTACTTGTGTGACACTAATCCCTTATGCAATAATAAGAAATGTAAACAGAAAAGAAAGGTGGCAGGCAGAGGTGTATCTAATAGTAGGTACTTCCACAATTATATTTCCCCAGTCATGTTTAAGGCCATTGTAATAGGGCAGAGCCTATTGCCATCAACAGGGTACAAATCCAGACTCTGTGGCTGGTACTGAGACATTCTTGACAGAAAACCGTACTAACACTCATTGCCGCACTCAGCGAGCTTTAATGATTACTTAGGCCATCAATAAGTAAAGGTTTTGACAGTTTTTGTCATATAAAAACCGTCAAAACCTTTATAATCATCGGCACGATTCTTGAGCGCTGACGCAAAAGTGAGTTAGTTATTTATTAGTTATGGTGGTATGAAGTGAGACGCGGGCGGGGAAAGTGCAGTGATTAAAAAAAAAAAAATTTGAAACTATTTATTACATCATTCATTCATAGGTTATAATAATACAGCAAATAATAAATACGCTCAATCTTTGGCTCAAGATTATGTGCGCTATTGGCCCGTAGCGCATCGCGTCATAGCCGTCACTCGGGATTTGTTCTTTTCTCCTGCTGCACTTACCTCACGACCAATCCTAACTAATATTATAAATGCGAAAGTAACTCTGTCTGTCTGTCTGTCTGTCTTTGCTTCACGCCTAAACTACTGAACCGATTTGTGTGAAATTTGGTACAGACGTAGTTTGGAACTTGAGAAAGGACATAGGATAGTTTTTTTTTTTTTCGCGAGATAAAATCTGCCGGAAGTCACTATTCCACGCGAACGAAGTCGCGGGCAAAAGCTAGTAAATAATAAACGGGCGTTTTATTTGTCATAAAGTGTAAAATGCGCACAGCGATCCCCACTCTTCCGCCGAGCGCTCAAGAACCGTGCCGGTATTTGTACTTAGTGATGGCCAATACGGCAGTTAGCCCGACCCGTTAATCGAACCCAGAACCTAATGCTCCGCAGTCGCGTTTACGACCACTAGACCAACGAGGCAGTCAATATTTTAATAAAAAAAAGGAATATTTATTTACCGACGCCGTATTGGCGTTATTGCGAACCTTGCAGCAATCATGTCGTCAAAATAATCTTGTTGGCATGTTTAATATTGGACGTGTCAACATATCCATGATGGCGGCGAAATGAGATGCCAATGTAGGTAACTCAATAATGTTTGAGATGACTACTTGGGTTGCAAATGTTGGGTATTTGGATTTATGGCTTGTTTGAGGGGACGTCGGAAAAAATGTTCTGTCGATGTTTACCTAAAAGAAAGAAAACATATTTATTTACTAGCTTTTGCCAGCGGCTTCGCCCGCGTGAAAATGACGATTTTCCATACAAACTTTCATCCCCTATTTAACTCCCTTAGGGGTTGAATTTCGAAAATCCTTCCTTGTTCCTTGTCTACATTATAAAGGGTACCTCTGTGCAAAATTTCAGCTTTCTAGGTCCAAGGGTTTGGGCTGGGCGTTGATGAGTCAGTCAGTCAGTCAGTCAGGACTTCTCTCTTTATTTATATAGAAGATAGATTTATTTAATGCACAATGTACACAGAATGTTAGGCTTGAAACTAGTGATTGTACATGACCCTGTTAGGGCGCAGCAAGATAACTCCATTATATTCGTTTATTTGGCAACATAGGATCCCAACATGGGAAAATACTAGGCGGATTATTTGATAATTTTGAGTCTGTAGTCACTCTATTATTTGTAACTCCTAGGCAAACCTATTTATCTCTTGCTGACCTAGAGCTCCATTATTCATGAAGGCTAAAACTGTTTTGACTGATTGCTTTTCATGACTCAATGATAGACTATTCGAAAATGCCTGTAGCATTAAAACCACCTCTAGGTATTCACGAAATAACTAAGGTTTATAAAAAAAAAACATGGTGGTATTGAAGAGTTAATGTGCTACTGCTTACTAAGGACATACTCAACAGTAGGCTAATTCATCAGATCTTGGGTAAGCCACATTTTAATCTGCACCTCAGAGGCAAAAAAAACGGTCACGCGAGAGTAGTAAATAATCATATTATTATCTTTGACGTTCAAGAAAATTAGCATCCAAATAAACAAAATGAACCTTAGTGTCCTTGAAATAAGAATATAGTCTCTCGATGGACTGTCTCTTTCACACTTATATAAATAATTTGTATGTTTTGTCTTGCAGCTGGTTCCGTGATCCGCATGATGCAACATTTCCTCACTCCTGAAGTGTTCCGTCAGGGTTTGGTCACCTACATTAAAAACAAGTAAGTATTATTGAAGACATGTATTCATTACAATTTCGAACTTAAAACGGGAAAACCACTTTCCAAAGCCTGATATTTTCAAATGACTTCCCTTGTAGCACTGACGAAAGAAGTCAAAACTTTGGTATTTTTCATTGGAACCACATAATGCTAGTAGAGTGGTCCACTTCTTCACACAGAAAGTTGACCTGTGTACAAGCAATATGAAAATGCATAATGTGCTTAATATAATGCATATGGCCATAACATAGAATCGCATGACTATTTTTGAAGTTTTTGCAAATTTAGACAAAAATCAGTTGATGGTGCATTTTGGCTTTCAATAAAACTGTAATTATTTAAATATAAAAATGTCAACTGCCTACTATTCGCCATCAATGCCAATCCTCGATAACTTTCACTCAGCAATCCTGTGAGGATCACCGCTCCATAAACCTTGGAAATTGAATCAATCAATTTGTTCTGCAGCACCCGTGCGGCAGCCCATCCATTACACCTGTACGCGGCCCTGGAGGAAGCTCTGAACGCGTCAGACCACAGCATTCCTTTCCGCCTAGACATTGTGATGGACCGCTGGGTCAACCAGGGAGGTTTCCCAGTCCTCACTGTGACTAGGAGCGCTTCTGCTGGACAGTCCATTGTTGTTGAGCAGGTAAGTTTCGAGTTGCAGGTAAAGAGAATCATGACAGGTTATCACATAATTGTGGAATGAAGATATGGCTTAACAAAATTAAATGAACATACCTACATAAGTAACCAGTTAAAATCATAACCCTCCGTAGTCGGGTACAACAGGGCTATAATATATTCCATTACCCAAGTGAAGACCAACCCTTTTTTTTTTTTCTGGTGGGTGGAAAATCATCAAATGACCCCCCCCCCCGCTCTTGGACAGAACGAAGGGGAGTGTCAGACTTCTACTGACTAAAAACCGAACCCATGTTCCTTCTTTGCCCTTGCGCCGAGGCCACGTCATCTAGTACAAAAATCCGCGGCCCCGACGGGCGTCGGCCCTTGTGTGCCCCTCCTTGCTGACATCTCTTTGAGGCGCGCGTGGAACACGAACGCGCCGCCGACACGGGTGAAGACCAACCCTGGATTGGTCTTGTTTGCTGATGAATGGAAGAATAATAATAAATAATAAGACCGAGTCAAAGGATTACTCGCAATTTTTGGCAGTTTTGTCATACAAAACTATGTCAGGCCTTTGCTGGGTGGCGGCTTGAGCAATCGTTGGATATCTCTGAGTGCCGCAGTTAGTTTAATTCGACTACTCAAAAGTGCCTGTTACTGGCCTACTTGAAATAAATATTTTTGACTTTGACTACTTAATTTAGTATTAATGGCCTACGCTGTACTAGATGCAATGAATTTATAATCAAAATCATCAAGATTGTAAAGAGTTTACTTGGTATAGTTGTTAGGTTATTTTGTAACTACTGCCTGAATGAATTAGACGTATTATGGAAAATTCCTTAGTCGGGTTCATAAAATTATATTTTAATCAAAAGATTTGTGAAAAAAAAACAAGTAAGTACCTGTAAACTTCTACTATCTGTAAACTTGTTAGACCTACTGCGTATTTCCTACTTCTATTATTTTAAGACTGCACCTTGATAATAAATAAGTAGGTAATTCTAGAACTGACACCTAGCTATGCAGTACTCGTACTTATTCGTAATAAAGCATAAGTAGCAATGTTCTTTGGAGAGCCGAGCTGTGCCGAGCTGATTATGCAGGCTTTGTTTAACCAAGCTTCGAATAACGAGTTAGGTACTAGCGCAGTAGCTATTTTATTTTTCTTACAGATTTAAGGTTGCAAATCAAGGAGGTGTAATTTATTTCCTGTTTTATTTTGGTGCAGAGTAACATAATTTTAGCCTTGAAAAGACCATAGATAGGTATCTATTTGTTTTTAAATTGGCTTCCAAAAGAAAGAGGTTATTAGTTCTCCTGTTTTTTTTGTGTGTTTGTTCAGGGACATCTTCACCAATTGTGCTGATATGGATGTTTTTTTTTTGTTTGGAAGAGTATTATTTTATTCAATGACAGTTTATAATAATGTTTTGTATTAACAATTTGTAACTACTAAGGAGAAATTCCTGATAGAAAACCCAAACCAATTTGCCCTACCCGGGTATCAAACCCTCATGCTCAACAAACGTAAACATAATATTAATGTATATTATGTACTAGCTTTTGCCCGCGGGTTCGCCCGCGTGAATGTCGGTTTAACTACAAATATGTCGATTTTTCATACAAATTTTCATCCCCTATTCAACTCCTTTAGGGGTTAAATTTCGCAAAATCCTTCCTTATTCTTTGTCTACATTATACAGGGAACGTCTGTGCTAAATTTCAGCTTTCTAGGTCCAAGGGTTTGGGCTGGGCGTTGATGAGTCAGTCAGTCAGTCAGGACTTCTCTTTTTATTTATATATAGATAGATTACTTATATTTTCAAAACGTTGATTTAATACATTTTGAGAACAAAGCATTTAGTTCAAAATCATAATACCAGTTAGGTTAGTCTGCGGGAAATTTTGGAAAGTGAGCAATTTCCAAGTATTCAGAATCTAGGTACGGAGAGCGCTTTGAACGTTATTGAGCTCTGCGGTGCCCCCTATCTTTGATATAATATTGCATTATTACAGCTTTGATACAAGTTTAATTACGTTATCTAAAGGTTGTAACTTCAAATTTTCCGAAGTCAGGAGTAAAATTTTATTATGATTCTGTAGACGAAGACATCAAATTCTATTTTTGACAGATTTGGGTTTGTAACAAGCACAGTTTTACTAATTACTTGGCAGTAAGTATTTATAATAATTCTACTAAACTAATGTATCATACATTAGCTTAGTTAAATATAAAGGGGAGTATGTGACTACTAAACTTCTTGCACCGTCCCCGAGAAACATGGGACAATAAGGACAAAAGAAAGTAACAGAAAACGTATTAAAAAAAAAACGATTTTCTTTCACAGGTCCGATTCCTCACAGACAATACCCTGCGATCAAGTGACCGTTGGCACGTACCCATCAACTGGGTCCTGTCTACCAATCCTGACTTCTCAGACACCAGCCCTCAAGATTGGGTTCCTGTGACCTTCCCTGCGAGAGCCGTCGATATTCCTGGGTTGTCCGCCGCTGATTGGTACATCTTAAATAAGCAGCAGACTGGTAAGTTTAAATTGTAAAAAGACTATGAATACATACTTAAACTCATCACGCCTGTAACCTGCGAAGAGTTGGGCAGAGGTGTACTTATTTAATAGTACACCCACATTTTGCCAGTTACATTTAAGATCAATGCAATAGGGGGTGAGCCTATTGCCATCAACCGGACACAAATCCACACTACGTGGCTGCCACTGAGATATTCTTAATGGAAAAATCCAAAAACGCTTTGTCCAACCCGGGATTCGAACCCTCATGCTCAGAAGTCACGCTTGCGACCCTGGAGAAACGAGGCAGTTATGAATACTAATGTAAGGAAATTCCAAAATCTTCTAAGATTCTCTAGTGGTTACAAGCTCTACACTCCTGACTACTCCTGAGTGAGCATAAAGGCATTGGCTTGAATCCCTAGTCCGACATTGATTTTTTGCAACAGTTATTTCCCAGTAGCAACACAGAGTTTGAATGAGCCCGTCGCCATCACCTATGGATTACCATAGGTGATGGCGACGGGCTCATTCAAAGGGTCAAGTCTATTAAGACTTGACCCTTTTGAAAGGTGGACCGAATATATTATGATGGCCACATGAATTCACTGGTTGCGAAAAATACTGGTCAACAAAGCGACCGTCGCAGAAGGCCTATTCAAAACATTTGATGTCTGATAGTTCTGTTCATCAGTAGTGAGGAGTTGAGCAAGCGGGCTCCCACCGACAAGCTAGTTATAGCAGGTCCTAGCTAAACAGGCGGGCTCACAACATAAAAGCTATAACAGCCGATCCCACTTTCGATGATACCATTTCTTTGCTCTCATCAATTCAACGGAGCGACGTTTGCAGAAGACCTATCAAACAGATGACGTCTGATGCTGGTTAACAAGTTTCCCTCTTCTTCTGCAGGTTACTACAGAGTGAACTACGACACCCAAAACTGGGCTGCCTTAGCCACTGCCCTTAACACCACCCACGAAGTCATCCACTTGCTGAACCGCGCCCAGATCTTGGACGATGCCTTCAACCTCGCCAGGAATGGACGTTTGGTAAGAATACTGTTTTATATGGAGAAATTATATGTTAACTAATGCTTTGGTACTTTTGATAAAAATCAAAGTCAAAATATCTATTTTGAGCAGTGGTGGCTCAGTGGTAGCGGCCCCGACTTACGAACAGTGAGTCGTGGGTTCGAACCCAGTCAGGTGCATTACTTTGTGTAATTTATTTCATCACCACTGCTCTCGAAACGGTGAAGGAAAACATCGTGAGGAAACCGACATGTCTTAGAACCAAAAATTCGAAGACATGTGACATCTACCAATCCGCACTGGGCCTGCGTGGTAGATCATAGCCCATCCCTCTCCTAGAGAGGAGGCCTGAGTCCCTGCAGTGGGAACATGATTAGGTCTTCGAAAAGCACTTTTGATCAAACTCAAAAGGAGACAGAACTGTTTGTGGTTGCTGATTCGCTGGCACTTGTATATGGAGACGAATAGACAAGAAACTCCACACTTATTCAATCCTAGGTAATGTTGTAGATATAATAACTCGGAGCTCGAGCGGATGTTCTGTGGATAACCACCCATAACATACCAAGTTTTCTCCGTCCCTCGAAAAGCACGTAAAGCCATTGTGTAATAGCCGTTGGGTAATATAATACCCCTCGGCAAGACAAGTTCTTAACTAGACATTCGAGCCACTGACTAACTGTAGAAACAGTCAAAAATCTACAAATGACAGCGGGGATTATCTTAACGGAAGGATCGTATGATGTAATGAGTGATCAACAATCCACAGACGAGAGTAGCTAACAAACACAAACTATGGGGCACTTAATATCGTGTCTAGCTGATCCTGTTACATACACATCACAGGAGCTTACGGAGGCTACTGAAATTGCCAAACTCGTTGCCGAATTTTGGGCCGAATCAATTTAAATTGTCATCGACACGCTAAGAAGAAGCGTAGCTATACATGAATATTAATCCGAGTGGCAGTTAATGACTAGCCAAAATCTCCTAGAGAACTTAAGTTTATTCATGCATTAAATTAAACATCCTATACCACATCTGAAAAAAAAATCTTGACCCTAGCTATTAATAAACAAAAGTAAATACGAACAGAAGTTATTTAAAGTAATGTATTCTCCTTTTTAACATTACGCCGAGTGCACACAAAAGGTATTTCAATTTGCAGCGATAATTGGAGTGGAATAAAACAGGATTGTGGCTTGCAATATTAACTGCTGGTCTGGACAGAATAGTAACGAGATTCAGCTTGGCTGAAGTCTCTGCAACTTGTACAGACGAACAAGCTATTTGATGTATAGCCAGCTAACTTGCGTTTACTTTTAAAACTAGCGATCCGCCCCGGTTTTGCACAGGTGCAATGTACTGCGTACAAACCATCCTCTTGAATCGAGTACCGGAAGTGACTTTGTTGTATACTCTGTAAAGATTACACAGATACGCTTACGAAACAACCCTTTGTAAAAAAAATTGCACAGTGGAAATTATGTTTTTTCCTACTCCTCCGCTATTCTTTTCTGATTAATTTCGTTCCGGGATCCAAGACATCTTCATTGTCACGGCACTTTTCTTGTGGTCGCCACTGTTGATTCTGGCTAACAGGAGTTACAGTGGTTTGGGAATAGTGTGGCGGGCTTGTCCCAATAAAAAAAAAAACAAAGTTGATCCCGGTATTTGTAAGCTTAGAAAACTACGCAACGTATTTTAATTCAGTTTTCAGCAATAGCTTGTTATTCAAGAGGAAGGTTTAAATGTACTTCATTGCATATTTATAAAGGGTTATATTTAAATGCACATCTGTTTAATTTTTCAGCACACTAGGTAACTCCACTAATTAACTGAATGCATACCAAAAAAACCGATTGATTACCTAAACATGTCCTATAAAAAAGTCTAAAAAATCACACAAAACGAGATGACCTTTTTTATCGAATAATAAATAGGGGATCGGACTGGGTCAAAATAATATGATTCTGTTTAGTCCATAAGTTAGATTATCGAAAAATATTGAATACGTGTTTTTCGTTTTATCAAATCAATAAAAAATTACGAAGATAAAACGCGTCAAAGATCTTGGAGTGGGGCTTGAAACGTCACTTGTGTCGTCAAAATGTAGAGTACATGCATTGCATGTATGAGTGACAGAGAGAACGAGAAAATGGCGCGCGGTGTTGTCAGTTAGAATAAACGATGTTCCTAAAAGTAAATCAGGTGTAGGTTTTCCTTAAAAAAGTTTTAAAATGTTTGTTAGGCTAAAGAATTATTAGATATACTACCTATTTTGATAATAGTTATTCGTTCAGTAAAAGAGTTCTGCAAATACCATTAAAAAGGATACTAAATTTGATTTCTTTAGTGTGCATAATTTGAGATAATTAGTGTGCAAGTCAGTATTTTTGGAGTAACTTTAAAATATTTTGTTCGAAAAAGGGAATATACAGATAACGGTTTAAATACATGCCTAAATTGTCTGTGTGTATACCAAATAACTTGTTTGACCGTACGTTTCGACCGTACAAATTGTACGAGCCTGAGAGCATTGACCAAGTTTTCATGAAACTATACCTACGTTGTATGCTTTGTACTTGTATGAAGTTGCTGTAGAGGGTTTTAAATATTCTAGCCCCATCGGTAATGAGATGGGTGAAACATTTTTTATAACGTGTTGGTAATTTATGAACCATGTTTACAATTCTCATTTAATTTTCTTTTGTTTCTTATGCTTTCGTAGGAGGACTGTGCGTGAGTACTTTAATACTTATTTAACTAAAGAGAACACTCAACACAATGGGATAATAAATCACAATCCTTATCGCTCGCACGTCCGCACTTCAAACGTAAACAAAAAACACTTGACACCCGACCTTTTTGTAAACAATCTTATCTAATGATGGCCGCCGGCTCGGCATAGAGTATTTGGTATTAATAGATTCTTCGTTTCACAGACTAAAAATATAACACAGCAGTAACTCAGCTTTAAAACTTTTTCATAGATGATTAGTAAGTTTTAATGTCAAAAAAAATTAAAAAAAATCGCAGACGGATTCGGTCGGCCCACAGACGCGCAAATTTTATTTCGCAGACGGATTCGGTCGGCCCACAGACAGGCGGCAAGTTAAATTATACCAAAATAGTTACGGCAAAATATATAAGAGGATCCCAGGGCCTAATCTCCAGAACCAAAGATCAAATAGAAAAGGTACTTTCACTGGCTGAAAGCACCACTATTTAATTATGGGTGCTATAGGCTATAAATTATATTTATATCATGCATATTGATCAAGCTATCACATTTTTGCGGGCGAAGTGCTAGTCTCAAATATTCATACAGATTCCGATTAAACGGGCTGAATAAATCCTCGCATATTCCCAATAGATGCTTCTATGCAAATTCAAGATGCACCGATATATTATAGAGGATTGCGAATAGAATGTTCGATGAACGAAGACATTTTGCTAATACGAAACTATGTATGAAATGTGTCTTGTGTGGAAATATCGAATATAGGATTGAAATGGTAAGAGAAAATAGAGATGACAATGCTGGCTTTTAAAAATGAATGTTAGTTTTGTAAGTGACTTTATTAATATAGATTGTAAATGTCTAAATTTTCAGTGTATGTCTATGAAATTTTGTTTTTGTTTTGGTCTTTGAAGGCACGGTTAGCGCAGCGGTTAAGCGATTGACCATGCGTATTGCGGGTTTGATTTTCGTAAGGAACAAATATTATATAGAATTCTAAAAAGTATTTGTTACTAGAAAATCCTGGTATTCGAAAAAGAACTACTAGCACTTAAAAAAATACATTCAATCTTGCCCTAAGGGCAGAGATAAGGTCGCAGGTGATGGGGGGCATAAAGTCACACCTTTTTCCCATATGTGGACGCTAGAAATCAAAAAACGCCACCTGCGACGATCCTTTCGCCCTCAATTCGACTCACCCACGTTCATACAACGAACCCGAAATCCCTTACTAAATAATCCTTTACTTTTATGAACAGAACTACGAGTACGCCTTCCGTCTTTCAATCTACTTGGACAAGGAGAAGGACTACATTCCATGGGGAGCCATCAACCAAGCCTTCACCTACCTTGACACCGTCCTCAGTGGATCCCCAGTCTACGAGCTGTTCCAGGTATGAGGCAGTTACTTTTTAGTAGTCATAACATATCATCACGCCAGTACCTAATCCTCGAAGGGTCATAGGACAAGACCGCCACACGATTCCCAAACCACTGTAACTCCTGTAAGCCAGAATCAACAGTGGCAACTGCAAGAAAAGCGCCGAGACAATGAACCCCGACGAAGTCCCAGAGAAACGATTTTAGTGTCCTACAGCGAAGGTCAGGCAGAAGTGTACCTATTATTTAGTACACCCACATTTCGCTAGTTATGTCTATGTCCCATGTTACAAGGGGCGAGCTTAATGCCATCAACCGGGCACAAATCTAGAATGCCTTGGCTGCTACTGATGCAAAATAAAGTGCCCAACCTGGGAATCGAAACCAGGATCCCATGCACAGCAATCGTGCTTGCGACCACTAGACCAACGACTACCTGTTTGAAACGAGTTTTTGTTAGTATAACATTACGTCTTCAATCCCAGGTGGGTTAAGCAGAGCTGTCTTTATTAAAATTTTGCCAATTTTCAGCGGTTCTTGTGTAGAAAATAAGCTGATATAACTTGATGCCTAAATTACCCGAAGGACTGTATTCAATCGACTCAAATTACGACTATTATAATTATATTTAAGTTTCATATAAAGACGGAACAACCTATACCCATTAAACATCATTTTTCAGTCGGGTTTGATCCCAGACTTCGTTCTTCTGCCATACCTACTTCCAGACTCCGAGCGTACATCATCCGAATGCTTCCCACAAGTTTGACTTATTGTATGATCATTAGTCAAACATGAATCTAAGTACTTGAGTTCTGAGAATTTCCCTGTCCTGAAAACCCCTATTCCAGATACTCACACATCAGAAATTCTCCTTCCAGAATTGCTAACCTGAAGCCAGCTCTCAGCAATATCATGTTAATTTCCAAAACCACTCTTCTTCCAGGAATACGTTCTTCACCTATCAGCTCCTCTATACGAAGAGCTTGGCTTCGACGCGGAAGTTGAAGAACACCACGTTACTCCTTACCACAGGAACATAATCCTGGATCTGAACTGTCGTCACGGCAATGAACACTGCATTGAAACGGCTCAGGAGAGACTAGAAAATTTCAGAAATAACCCAAGTAAGTATTTGCGAGAAATTAAAACGTAAGTTAATTTTAAAAGAAAGAATTTTTTGTTGAAAAACTTTTAAGTCCGCTTTCTAACTTAAAAAATAATTCATAGTTACGCTTGGCATGCAATTGGCGTTAAGGCGAGGTTGCACTACTTTGTTTTTATGTACGCACGACCTCACCCCCCGCCCTGCCGCGCGAGCGATATAATGCCTAAATGTTGACTGTTTTTTCTCTCTTGGAGAAAAATGATAAAGAAATTATACATTATGTGACCCGAGATAATACACATTTTTTACGACCTTTAATAAGATAAGTTAAGTTTTATTTTTCAAAACTCAAGTAAAACGATTATTTAGCCATCATTTGGACATGTCTTTGCGATTTAATTGGATGCAGTGAAGTGTAAGTAATCGTGTATCACATGCCCGACATATCATGATCGAAGAGTCAACTATGTAATACATTTTTTTTCAAAATTTAAATCCGTTCCATGTACGAGTAAAACGCTATTGTTGACGACGTTTATCGGGGTAACCTCGCCTTAAGTGCTTATCTCAGATAAATGTACACAAGAGCAGCTATTTTGCGGGCGGGCTATGCATTTTATGCAATACTTGAATACTGTCGCAGCAAACTAGCAATTTAATACTGAAAACGGGATATTTACCATAGTAAACGTAGTTAAGATCCCGTTTTTTGTTTAAATACCAACGTTAAAAGTCAAGAACTTAATTCTAGAAATATAAAAAAGAAAAACGTAGTCTGTTTTACCTTATATAGTAACGAAATAGTACTGATGGCATCATAGCAGGTAGTCAAAATAATGGTATGCTTGGTTTACATACGAATCGTAATACTTGCGTAACTGCTTTGGAAATCTTGAAATTATTGAAATGGAACAATTTATTAGCCTCTTTTCTCTTTTTTAACATTCCTTTACGAACTTAATTCTAAAAATCTTCCAATTCCTCCTTAGGCCAGAGCCTGAACCCTGACATCCAAACCCTGGTCTACTGCTCCGGTCTCCGCGGTGGTAGCGTGGAGAACTTCAACTTCCTCTGGGACCTGTACGCTGAAAGCCAGGACTCCAGCGAGCAGTCCATCTTGCTTAACGCTCTTGGGTGCACTTCTAATGAGGAGAGGCGTGATTTGTAAGTTGTGTTTTTAAGGCCAGGCTGTCTTTATTTTTTTTTATTTGAAATGGGCTTACTCTTGACCTCAATCTTACCCAAAGGGCAGAGATGAGGTCGACAATGCAACGAGCTTACCCAGAAGAAGCCTATTTACTCACGACTTAAATAGATTGGATTAGTCGTTGGGTATATAATATATAGTTGTTTTTTATTGGCAGAACTTATATTCGACGCATTTGTGCAACTTTTGGCGTCAGAAAGAGTACTTGTTTTGATCAAGTAGGTAATGCAATTATTGGATCAATTACGCCAACATAAGGTTTAATTTTAGACTGCAAGGATAAACTCAACAAAATCCGCATACAACGTCCCCACTCTAACATAAAACATAACATCACGCCTGTAGACACCAAAGGGTTAGGCAGAGGTGTCAAATCCAGACTCAGTGGCTGCTACAAAGAAATTCCTGATAGAATAACCTAATAACGCTTTGCCCAACCTGGCATGTTCACTTTGTAATTAATTGTAAGACCCAGTGCGGATTACACAATGTCAAGTCTGCGAATTTTCAGTTCTAAGACATGCCAGTCATAAAGGTTATTATGTTTGGCCTAGTTCATCCACCGATACACAATAGCCCAAAATATGGTCGAATGAAATAAATCTCGAAGACCCGAGATCTTAAACAGAAAAAAAAAAACTGAAACCCGTGAAGCGGGCTTCAGTTTTTTTTTTTCTGTTTTATCTTGCAGATACTTAAAGATTACAAGCAATACTAGATAAGGTAGTACACATGGCACACAAGAAATGGAAAGTTTACTATAGGTAGCATATAGATATAATATTATATTGAGCAAAATTCAAACTTATCTTCAAAGGAAATCTGATAGTGAATTTAAGATAAAAACGGTTCGTAAACCGATGCAATAGAATTCAATATTTGGAAATAATTATGTTTTCATTAAGGCACCTCAAATCCACAATTTTTTTGAGTTTTTTAGTGTTGGCAGTGACACTCGCGCTACCAAGGTGAATCTAAGAACATATAAGTTATCTAAATACGTTCTTTCGTTAGGAGTTACGAGGAAATAAAGAAACAGACATACTTACATAATTATATATCAAACATTATATGGGGCTTCACCGCAGTCAAAACCGCAGTAAAAACGAATGCACAAAGTTGATGATGATCAGCTCCATAATCTTCAATCTAGCTTATCTCCGTATAACTTTATGTAGTTAAATACCAGTATTTTACAAGGAGCGACTGTCGCTCTGATGTCCCTTACCCAGTTAGTACTGGGTAATACAATAGCCCTTTTTTTTTT
Source organism: Diarsia dahlii (assembly GCA_949775195.1). Classification (NCBI taxonomy): domain Eukaryota; kingdom Metazoa; phylum Arthropoda; class Insecta; order Lepidoptera; family Noctuidae; genus Diarsia; species Diarsia dahlii. The sequence goes on from OX459198.1 coordinate 3,190,882, forward strand.
TTTTTTTTTTTTTGGTGGGTTGAAAAACATCGAATGACCCCCCCCGCTCTTGGGCAGAGCGAAGGGGAGTGTCAGACTTCTACTGACTAAAAACCGAACCCATGTTCCTTCTTTGCCCTTGTGCCGAGGCCACGTCATCTAGTACTAAAATCCGCGGCCCCGACGGGAATACAATAGCCCGTAGTTAGACTCCAGCCAGCTGATAAGTATGGGGTTCTAATAATAGATTTTTTCCTATCCACCAGCTACCTGAGCCAGGTCATCTTGGACGATTCTCTAGTGAGGGAGCAGGACAGACATACTATCTTGGTCTCAGTCATTAACGCAGGACCCAACAGCACGGAGGCAGCCCTGGACTTCGTCGTTGAAAACATGCATCTGATTCAACCCAGGTAAAAAATAAGTTACAATAATTGGGAGTTGTAATAATTGGGAGGAGTTGAGCAGCGGTGGCCCAGTGGTGGCGGCCCCGACTTACGAACAGTAGGTCGTGGGTTCGAACCCAGGCAGGCACATTACTTTGTGTAATTTATTTCATCACCGCTGCTCTCAAAACGGTGAAGGAAAACATCGTGAGGAAACCGGCATGTCTTAGAACCAAAAAATTCGAAGACATGTGACATCTACCAATCCGCACTGGGCAAGCGTGGTAGATTATAGCCCATTCTCTCTCAAAGAGAGGAGGCCTGTATCCCAGCAGTGGGAGCATTAATAGGCTGTTGATGAATAATTGGGATGTGTCCTGACTAAAAAAAAATTGATTCTGTTTAATCGGTCAGTTAGAATATCGAAAAAAAAAGTGTTTTATTGTTTTATTAAATTAATAAAAATTAACGAAGATAAAACGCATCAAAGCCCCCGGTTTGTGATGTCACTAGGTGGTAAAAATGTACTGCGATGTACATTTGTGTACTGTAACATCGACATCCCGTCGATGTCACACGAGTTTTCAAAGCACTGTATCTTCATTTTTTGTTTATGTGAAATAAGAAAAAATATGTGTCCAATATTTTTTGGGAATCTATCTACGGACTAAATAGACATTTTTGTCAACTATCCTATTGTATAGTTTTGGATTTTTGTGAGCACACCTTCCACTGTTCTTTTGCCACAATAATGGTTAGAATAGTGTCGATTCTTTTTATATTAAGTTAAAAATATGGCTTACAACTGTCCCTCGAGTGTAGATTACATATTGTGCGTATGCACTTTTTTGTGCGATGAGAACTTTACTTTGTCAGTACCCCAGAAAAGGACCGTATCTTAGAATTGATTTGACGTAGCTATAGTTGGCAATGGCGTCACGGTTTACAAATATACAATCACAAAAAAAAGAGCACAAGCAAAACTGATAAGTTTTTTATAAATTAATTCTTGAAGATCCGGTCGTACGTAAAAACCCTAAAAAAATGTAGTACCTATCAATTTTTAACTGAATGTCCATTGTGACTAATAATCAATTGTCTGCTTTACCGTGTCATTAATTTCTTGTTACTAATAAATTGTAGGACTAATCTCACTTTATCATTATTTTACAATCATCAGCAAATAATACTGTTGGGTGATTGATACTTTTTGGAAGATCATTTATATCAAACCAGAAATAGTGTGGGGCCCAATACGCACCCCTGAGGTACACCATATTTCACCGTTCTAGGTTTTGAAGTTAAATCCGTAAATATTGTACCTATTTATAAACGTCTTGGTAACTTGATGATTTTTCAGATTATTTATATTGTAGTTAATTATTAAATTTTTCTAACTTTTTACGCTCCCTTATTTTATTTTAGTGTGTTTTCAAGTGTTTCGAAAAAAAGAGAAAGATGTTATGGAATTTAATTAGCATCCTAATTATGAGGAATGGTACAGTAATTTACCTATTTTTTTTTAATTCTTTATTGAATCATGTAATGTCCATCTTTACGTTTACCTCTTTTTTTTTCTATTGCATCAATGGTACGGCTTATAAGTTTCTTGGGCCCATAATTTTAGTATGGTTTCATATTAAAATGACAAAATGCTAAAGTGGGTGCGCCAAAGTTCACCTAAGTACCTAAAGAACATTTTCGAATTTCCAATAATTATCGGAGTTGATTTAGGTGAACTTTGGCGCACCCCGCCGGTAGCACTACAAATAGAATGAATGAAAATTTTAGGATGAAAAATTTTAGGAAGAGTGATCATTCGGATTCCAATCATTAGGAAGAACAATTTCGGGTAAAGAACTTTAGGTGAGCCAATATTGGACCCTGTTAAAGTAGCTAAATCTAGTATAGAATAGTAACGTTCTATGTACTCGTGTATTACTTTAAGACACCCATACAGCTGACTTTAGAACAATTATTTAGAAAAAAGTTAGTGTAGATCATTAATTTAAACCGATTTCTTTCTCACAGAGTGCAAGGTTTGACCGGCACAACCAACATCTTAAACGCTTTGGCCAGGAGACTGACCACCGAGGCACATTCCGCAAAGGTACGTACATATTATTATTTAAATAAGAAATAATTAAGAAAAAAAAAACGTACACAAAATCACGCATGGTTGGTGTGTTAAATGGAGGCGAACCTGACGCTATCATCTAAACGCAAATCCAGATTCTAGGCTGGTACTGAGAAATTCTTGATGGAGGATCCAATAACGCTACCTACCCAACTTAAGTTATGAAAAATGATTTTTTTATTTATTGGACTGCCAAAAAAACACTGACTCAAAGATCATTTTTATGAGATGAGATGAAAGGACTTTGAATGAATCGTCTTTAAGATAATTTGAAAAGTAGAATAGGTTGTCTAGAAAATCCGACGACGAGAAACTTGAATGAACAGATATAATATTATGACGATTGATTTACCGAGATAAAAAACACAAATATCGATTCTTGAGATTCTAATCGAGTAACTATATAGTTCGTCATGCAAGTTTGAGAGATTTTTTTATGGTGAAAACTAAAGTCTTCGCCCAATAATACCATATTTTCTTTACCCTTTCCTCAGATCGACGAATTGTACACTAATCACCAAAGCATACTTACGGCTGGTGAGTTGGCTTCAATCGCTTTCATCAGAGAGAACATCGCAGCCTCCATTACATGGAGTGAACAGAACGCAGAGATTGTGGAAAACTGGCTTACCCTCAACTATGGAGCAAGTGATGCTCCAGCCCTTGTATCAGGCTTCATTCTTCTTATTTCTGTTGTAGTGACCGTTTTCAATTATTGATAAGTTTTATTTTTATCTTCTACTTTTATTTAGCTTCTTTATTTTTTGACTTTTTGTTGGAACTGTTTAGAAGAATATTTTTAAAATTATTTATTGTTTTTATGTAGGCTTGATTCTGTACTTAATTTTGTTATGAATTGAAAGTATTTAATACTATACAGAATTAGCACTAGTCAATTTTTGAGAACCATAATGAACCTTTGATAGTCACCGTTTTTGGCAGCTAGAAGCTTGAAGCTATTTTGAATGTGGAGATACAATAATAATTTAAGTACAATAAGTATAAGACAAACATTGAAGTACAAATGTTTAATTTAACTTGATATTTACTCGAACTGAAACGGATGAAACCAAGGTATTTATAACTAAATGAGTATACCTACTGTAAGTTATTTTATATTTTCTTAAAGATTTTTACACTATTGACATCGATGTTTGTTACAATAAAAATATTTTGATGAATTTTTATTTTTATTTTCCCATCTTATTTCTTATCTAGGTTCAGTTATAGATACTTTAATACAGACAATACACACACAACAACATAAGCAACTGATAATAGACGGGTTGCCCAACTGTGGGACAGTTGGGCAACCCGTCTCTCTCTCTCTCTTTTAGAGACCCAGGTAGAAGGTTCAATACCTGTATCCTATTTTCGTCTTGAAGAGAAGGTTGTTGACAGCGAGCGGAAATAAAATTTCAACTTGCAGTAGAGCGTATAATAATATTATTGAACTAGCACAGGCCGGGACTCCACCAAAGCGGAGACGAGCGGAGCGGAGAGATGTGCGGAAATCAAACAATCTCATTAGTTAAAATTTACATCTGGTCTTTCGCATTTGACACGGTTTCTATTCCCACCCTAGTCAACAAGCTACATCAACTCTGTATCCGTGGAAATTAACTCAAATTACAATCGGATTATATATCTGGAAGAACACACAGGGTTAAAATTGGAAATTACACAAGTATTAGCTTACCTGTCACCCATGGAGTGCCTCAGGGTAGTATACTAGGTCCCACCTTGTTCCTAGTTTATATTAATGATCTCACACTACTAAATATTGAAAACTGCAAAATAATTTCATATGCAGATGATACTACCCTGACATTTCATGGTGATACTTGGAGTGAAACTTTCCAAAAAGCAGAATTTGGTTCTAACATGGTCACTAAATGGCTTGCCCTAAATTTTCTTTCTCTTAGTACCGAGAAAACTAAATACACCTAATTCGATCTATTCGTAACCCTGGTGAACCACTACAATCAAAATATAGTATAATTTCTCACGTCTGCCATAATGAATCTAATAATTGATCTTGTCCTTCCCGTCGAATATATTAAATATTTAGGAATTTTATTTGACAAAAATCTTAATTTCAAAAATCATCTAATTAATCTCTCAAATAGAATAAGAAAACTTATACACATATTATGTATTTAAACAAATAAGACATTCAGCCAATGCTAAAATAATGAAAATGATTTATTATTCCTTGTGTCAAGCGGTAATAACCTATTGTATTTCTTGTTGGGGTGGTGCCGGTAAAACGCATAATTTAATTGCCGAAAGAGCCCAAAGAGCGTTGCTAAAAGTAAGTTATTTCAAGCCCAGATATTATTCTACCACTGAGCTATACAGGAAATGTGAGGTATTAACAGACTGTACGTAAACTCTTTGTGCTAGCCTTAATTATGAGACAGCATTCCTGTGCCAAGCTAAGTTCGCCGATTGATAAACAAACTACAGCTCACTCAGTGAAATAAATAAAATATGTGGTTTATAAAATAGCGGGATACCAGAGTGTTAATCCAGGTTATAAACTATCTGTGTACCAAATTTTATCCAAACGCTTAGTACTTTTTGTGTGAAAGAGTAACAAACATCCATCCATCCATACTTGCAAACTTTCGTGTTTGTAATAGTTCTTGGTTTTTGTAATGGTACATACTTATACATACACACACATGTACGCATACTCATACAAACACACACACTTACACGCACAAACACACACACACACACACTCAGACACACACACACACGTACATGTACACCAAAAATACCGTTCATAAGTTTTACAGTTTCTGTGTTTTATGCTTTATTTTTGTTTTCTTTCTTCTTTAGTTTTAGTTTGCACCTAAGAGGTACACAATTCCTGTGCTTAGTATAAAAATTAACTTACTACATTACTGCATGATTAATTAACAAACTGCACTATAAACCTACTACATTGATCTATTGCAGATAATAATATCTTAGCTACTTAATTGTTTTGAATTTTAAGTTTACTCCTGTACTCTTCATCATCATCATCAACAGCCTATTAATGTTCCCACTGCGGGGACACAGGCCTCCTCTCTTTGAGAGGGAATGGGCTATAATCTACCACGCGGGCTCAGTGCGGGTTGGTAGATGTCACATGTCTTCGAATTTTTACTCTTAACATAGTATAAATTGTTTACCTTGTTGTCAACTTATGTACTAATTATTATTTACATTAAATTATATAACGAGGGTGGGCACTGATACCTATAATGACAAGATATTAAGTTATCTTAGCTTGGGTATTGGCTGAAACTGTACATACAACTTTACTTACCTTAAGGCTCATTTGGATTGGATTGTTAAACGATATTTCTGATTTGAAGGTGCAAATAAACTATTATATTCGCCCTTCCGGTGATTGGTCGAATATGGCACATCTCCTCTCCGCTCCGCTCGGTGGAATTCCGGCCTTATGGTTATCGGTAATTTACACATTTGACTAACACACAAATCGCGTGTGCATAGCGTGTCTCACGACGGTCGCCAACTAACAGATGGACGCTATGGGAAGCTTGACGTTGCCACACAACAAAAATATACATGTACCTAACACAAACGAAGAAGGAATCTATGGTGCATTCATAATATTATTATGATAAATGATGTTTATTTTGTGAATAGGTTTTTAGAGCAGTGGTGGCCCAGTGGTGGCGGCCCCGACTTACGATCAGTTGGTCGTGGGTTCGAACCCAGGCAGGCGCATTACTTTGTGTAATTTATTTCATCACCACTGCTCTCAAAACGGTGAAGGAAAACATCGTGAGGAAACCGGCATATCTTAGAACCAAAAATTCGAAGATATGCGACATCTACCAATCCGCACTGGGCCCGCGTGGTGGATTAAAGCCCATCCTTCTCTTAGAGAGGAGGCCTGAGTCCCTGCAGTGGGAACATTATAGGCTGATGATGATGATGATGATGAGGTTTTTAGAAACACTTATGCGAGTTATTTTTTTTTAAATTAGGTGGGGCCGGTGTTTTGTACCTGACTACTCTGAGAAGACCCATCCAAAACTCAGGGGTATATTATTACATAATTATTTATTTTAAAGTTCAGACATAATCTTGGTATGACACACATGAAGACTATGCAGATTAGTGTCTGAGACCATCTTTTGAAGAAAGCACCACACAGATTTGAGTGGATCCGTCCAGTCAGTCATATTGCTTACTACGTGACGCCACACTGTGAAATGGAGAAGGCCACAATCAACTACACGAGTCCATCGCCTCTTTGAAAATGCACATTAACCTCAATAAAATAACAATGAATTTCTGACTGGTTCTGTAATGGTTCACACCGTTTTTTCACCACATATTGTGCTTTGAACAAAATGGAAAAAAAACTTTTTTGTAAAAGTAAAAGAAAGTGTAAAACAAACTTCGAAAGAAAAATCTGCTTCTGAAGTCTTGACATTTGTTTGTGTTTTTTGCCACCAACTTCAGAAGCTGATTTTTCTTTTGAAGTTTATTTTTCACTTTTAAGTGTTTTTTTTAAGTCGGTTTTCTTTTTATCAAAAAAGTTTTTTTGTTTTTCCATTTTGCATATTAAATCCAGAAACAATTATACGAAAACAAAGAATTAAGGAAAACTCCTCCTTTTTGGAAGTCGCTTGAAAAGAAGTCTTTCTACTAAGTATTACTAACTCACAATATGCATCTTACACCAGTTCTTTCTCAAATAGGTACAATGCATCATAGGTAAGGCCCACGTATACAGGCACTTGAAAACTTCAAACATATCTGAGTCATCTTGTAGCTCTGTAATCTAAAATGTTGCTCAACAAAGATAATCCGAAATGGATGGTCACTCTGATATTGGTTTGTAAACTTGAGGCGCAAATTATGGTAACATTCATAAATTTATATTTTGGATGTATCTGATCTAAATGCAGTTTGAACTACATATTTATTGACGAGTATAGCAAAAAAAACCATTTAATAAGATTAACATTTTAATCTTCATTATAAAAATGAATCGCAAAATGTGTTGGTAAGCTCATAACTCAACAACGCCTGGATCGATTTGACTAATTTTGGTCTTGAATTATTTGTGGAAGTCCAGAGAAGGTTTATACGGTGAGAAAGTGGTTGGTAGGTAGGCAGGGTAGTAGGTAGGGTAGTAGGTAGGGTAGTAGGTAGGGTAGTAGGTAGGGTAGTAGGTAGGGTAGTAGGTAGGGTAGTAGGTAGGGTAGTAGGTAGGGTAGTAGGTAGGGTAGTAGGTAGGGTAGTAGGTAGGGTAGTAGGTAGGGTAGTAGGTAGGGTAGTAGGTAGGGTAGTAGGTAGGGTAGTAGGTAGGGTAGTAGGTAGGGTAGTAGGTAGGGTAGTAGGTAGGGTAGTAGGTAGGGTAGTAGGTAGGGTAGTAGGTAGGTAGTAGGTAGGGTAGTAGGTAGGGTAGTAGGTAGGGTAGTAGGTAGGGTAGTAGGTAGGGTAGTAGGTAGGGTAGTAGGTAGGGTAGTAGGTAGGGTAGTAGGTAGGGTAGTAGGTAGGGTAGTAGGTAGGGTAGTATGTAGGGTAGTAGGTAGGGTAGTAGGCAGATAGGTAGGAAAAAAAGCATTGCAACGCATGCGCGGGTTCAGCTAGTATTTAATAAGATTTACATTTTAATAAATAAGCAACAATTATTTAACTGTTTGACTAGTTTTGTGAATGTGGGTGGAGCAATAATATGAGTAATAATATTGTTAATATCGTAGGAGGTGGAGTTCTGTAGTTTTTGCGAACTTCCATAAAAAACGGTGAGTATAACATTATGTAAGTGTTAAATTAGCTACATTCAGATGAAGGTACGATTAGCAGGATTTAATTTTTGATGTCCAAAAATGTGGCCACATTCTTGGACTCGAAGTCGAACCCGTACTGCTACTTTCGTGGACTCATAAAATAAACAATTAATACTTCAAAAATATCATAATACCAACATAAATGTACGAACAAATGAAAGATTGTAGATCATTTTAAATTCGGTCACCAAAAGGCGGTTACTTATCTTGCAACACACTGTAAATGTTTTATCTCGGGGTTTTCAGCGTCCATAGAACGTAAGAATGAATTTAACACAATACCAGTTTAAGAGAAATCTGATCAGTTATTTTTAGGTCATCGACGTAAACGCTTTTGCGTAAATTCGATGAAAAATCACCATCGAAAATGGGTCTCTTTAGTTTCGTGTTTTTAATAACAATAGTGTTAGTTTTAAGTAAACCTATTGATATTCATAATATTAAAATAGAAGAAGTGACTAGACAAATTAATACAGAAACAAAAATCTTGGATGTGAATAATTTTACTGCAGAATTAAGAAATGAAGCAGCTTTTACGAATCAAATCCGTCCTGGAATGTCTATAAGTTCAACCGAATTAGAAATAGACATTAATGGAGACTCATTTACTGGATATGCAAAAATTGAAGTGACCATAAATGATGTGGACAGCAGAGATGATCCGGTAATGTTCTACTTTGCTGATTTGACATTAGGAGTTGTGGAGTACTCAATACTTGGTGGTTCTAATATGCATACACCTGTTTTTATCGATAATAATCAAGACGATGGTATTTTGGAGATAGAACCGGGAATAGGTGCTGTATCTTACACGTTTCATATTCATTATGAAGGATCCTTACGTGTGGCTGGCAAAGGATTGTACATGGGACATTATGGGGACGGACAGTGAGTACCTTTTAAATTTAATAATGACAAATATTTGAATACTTGAAAACTGTTAGGGCCAAATGTTCTTAGATTTATGGAGGTTTTACTCCACATTGTGGTTTAACTTAAATTGTTGTCTTGGTTATTGCTCCTTTTGGTCCCGGCTGTCATTTGTAGACCTTTGACAGCAGTCACCGATGAAGTTTTTTGTATCTTTAGCGTTTTAACTAGTGATTAGAGGTTGTAAAGGTCGGGACAGAGATCCAATCGCTTTAGGTAAAATACCTAAAGTGATTGTATCTTTTTTATTTTTTATTATTATAAATGGGCTTGCTCTTGACTTCAATCTTGCCCTAAGGGCAGAGATGATGTCGACGATGGAACGAGCTTACCCAGTAGAAGCCTGTTTACTCGCTACTTAAACAGATTAGGGTTATATGAACTCGGAAAAACCGACGCAGGCAGGGAATTCCACTCCTTGGCTGTGCGCATAATAAAGGACCCAGCAAAGCGCTTCGTTCGAATGTGTGGAATGTCGACTAGGTAACGGTGATACCCTGCAGTACGTCTAGTCTCCCGATGGAAGAAGGGAGATGGTGGATCTCTGCCCTGACCTTCAGTAGCATCCGATGAGAATGGAAGACGAACCCAACATAGTTTGGGTAAAACTAGGAATATGATGATGATTGCGATTGAATATAAAGCATTTTCTAATTTAGCAAAATAATACTAACTAGAGTTGGCACAGCAATGTTTAAATTTATATTTACGGTGATGACAAAAATTCATGCCGATGTTGAAAATTCTGCCATTGTCAAATATATATAATAACAACACAATTCGTATCTTTTAATATTAAAAAAGGTGTTCTGAGAAGAACTAAATAAAAGAAGAATCGACAAAATATAATGGAGGAAGAAAGAAAGTAAACTATCTAAGCTTTTCGGAAGCTCGTGTCAATGTTACGTAATAATAGTAACTTTTTATGAAACGTAACGTAGTGAGGGCGCTAATAGTTCGAGGGACTAAATAAGTAATTTACCCGAGGTAAACACTGTGCTTTTCATTACGAATACGAGGAAAGTAAAGATAAGAACATAAATTATATTATTAGCTAAAGAAAAAATGAGGGTTGATCGGATTGTCAAACGTTTTTGCGGGTCAACGTTCTTGGCCAAAAAAGTGAACTTCAATCAATCTCGTCTAGTTCATTAACCGATAAATAAATAAATAAATAATAAATAAAAATAAAATTCATTTAATTCAGGCAAGACGCCCATACGACAAAATAAAACACCAAATTACATAAAATTGAAATAAAATTACATTACTATACATTATACATTACATTACAAACATTACAAATATTGCAAAATTTAAAATAAAAATATTAATTAATTAAAATTGTTAGCTGGAATATTGACAGCCATATACAAAGAAATAATTAGCTTCATATATGGCTCTCAATATTCCATTGTCAGAATCATGTACACACGGCTACACATCAAGCTATACAAAACCAGTATAATCTGATCGTTCATTGTGCGAAAAGATCTAGTAACGTGAGGCCAAGATTAACTGGTTTTGTATAGCTTGATGTGTAGCCGTGTGTACACGGCTCATAAAGGAGGCCCTCGCTTTTCTCAATACGGCATAGAAATCGTCGACTCTGTTCTCCGCGAACATGCCAGACGCACTACACCTCCACGGTAGCCCGAAAATACACCTGAATGCGTTATTATATTGCACACGTAGGGTGTTATAAGCGCGTTGTGTGTGCTTGTACCAGAGATGGCCAGTGTAAAGCGACCGACAGTACGCATTGAACAGAGTGACTTTCACCTGATTAGTACATTTAGCGAATCGCCGAGCAAGCATGTTACTTTTCGCTGCCAACATTCTCCTCTGTCTTTCTAAATCCTCTTCGTCACGCAATTTATCCGTTACGATATGACCAAGATATTTAAAACTCTTAACAACTTTTAGCTTGGTGTTACACAAAGATATGTCAGGCGTAGGTAATGGACTATTATCGTATCTAAATACCATCAACTCCGATTTTTTAACATTATATTTGAGACCATGCTTACTAGCGTACACTTCACATATGTGCAGTAGCTTTTGCAGTGCCTTGAGAGAGGGGCTGAGCAAAACCATGTCGTCTGCGTAACTGAGATTATTTACAGAGACATTATCAATAGAACAGCCGACACCGGCTCTGCTCAGCTCCTCTATCAAGTCGTTAACATATAAATTGAATATTGTAGGCGATGTCAAACCACCCTGTCTCACTCCGGAATTGAGGGTGTATTCACCTGATAAACTTTCTCCCCACTTTACAACGTTAGTTTGACCCTCGTACCAATATTTAATGACATTAATCACTTCAGATGGTATACCTGCATTGTACATTTTATTCCACAGGACATTGTAATTTACAGAGTCAAAAGCACGACTTAAATCAAGAAAACAGGCATAGACATTTGTTTTTCTGTCCAAATAGTACTGGACAGTTTTCTATAACGAGAATATGGCGGTATCAGTTGAAAGATTTGGACGAAAACCAAATTGTGCATTGTGTAACTTTATGTTTTTCGATAGATGTGGGTGTAATAACCTTTCAAATATTTTAGAAAACACAGTTGCTAATGAAATAGGTCTATAATTATTAATATCTGATATGTTACCTTTTTTATCTTTAACGAGTGGCATTACTATAGTTTTCATAAAACTTTTCGGCAAGTAACTGTGCCTCAGAAATAGGTCGTACAGCACAGATAGTTTTTCAGCCATCTGAGGACCTCCTAGAAGAATATGATCCAGCGTCAGACCGTCGTGCCCCGGCGACTTACCACGTTTCATTCCACGCACACAATCCCACACCATATCAGCTGTTACAGAGACACTCAGCTGATTAACCACCGGCGCACAACAGCCGACACCTGCATCACACGGTTCACTAATGAAACCTGCCTTAAATTGCGCGACAAATTCCTCCGCGATTTGTTTTGGCTCCTCGCTTCCATTTACACTTAACGCGCGACTCGGTTTGTGTGACAATTTATTTGTTGATTTCCAAAATTGTTTAAAATCACGGGAGGCTCTTTGCTGCGCAATAACATCCATCTTTAATTGATCTTGGTGTTGTTGACACCATCGTAATTTGTTTTTAAACTTTTTCCTGCTCATATGCATGTTCTCGAATACGGGTCCATGCGTCGGCCTACCGTGCAGTGACCAAGTGTGAAAAGCATCCCGAGCAGTTGCATGTAATGATTTAACGTGATCATTCCAACCTACAATTGTTTTACATTTATTTGAAAACTTTGCATGCGGATGCGAATTACGAGCTGCATTTGTAATGGCATGTACTAAATCGTGATAGTATTTTTCAATTAACTCATAACATTCATGGTCACTACACGATGGCCCCTTACACTCTTTACGATTTGTGTCAATGTTAATATAGTACAAATATTCGTCACATAAACGACTGTACTCAGAAAGTTGCTGATTATTTCTGTTGTTAAGCGATATTGTATTCTTAATCGGCTGTTGAGTAACAATCTTACGACTAATAACATTAAAATCACATTCAATTACAAGTGGAAAATGATCTGACCAATTCACTTCATTCAGAACATAAACATTAGAAATAGTGTCCCAACCAGCAGACGTCACTACACAATGATCCAGCCAGCTTGTTGTACCATGGGCGTCACTGAGAAATGTATAGGTGCCTGATGACTCACCTAAGTACTGAATGTCCGCACAAGTCCACTTTTGGTCTTTACAGTACCTTAACAAGTCCAGTCCAAACCTGCTGCCAATGTTTGCATTATAGTCACCCAACATGAACACACACTCATCATTACAGTCCTGAATTATCGAATCTATCACACCTAGACACTCGGTAAACAACGGTAGATTATCCATACAGTCGGTAGGCATATACACTGACATAACCACAGCACACCGATCCGGTAGATGTACGCGCACAGCGACTACACGATTTGATTCACAGTGTATTGGAACCACCTTCTGGAATAAACTTCTCCGCCACAGGATAGCAACGCCTCCATAGGGTCTTCCTCGTATAGGCCCCGCTGTAGTATCCATCGCGGACACGCCATAGTACATGAAGTCTGAGTGTACTTGACTGAGAAAGTCAATGTCGTCCGGTAGCAACCAGGTTTCTTGAAGCGATACAATGTCATACTTATTACATAACTCCTTTACATAAGTCATACTTCTTTTAATACTTTTGCAATTAAAAGTCGTCATTTTTATAGTTTTCATGCTGCTGTTTTGGTCCGTTATGTTTAAATTTCAGTTTTTAGTTTTTGTTTTTGTTTTAGTTTTAGTTTAGTTTTTAGTTAAGTTTTAGTTGAGTTTTAGTTGAGTTTTAGTGTAGTTTTAGTTTAGTTTTTAAACGTTTTTAAACGTTCTGAATACTATTCCGGATGGCCAGAAATCCTCTTTTAGGATATCCTCTAAGCTTTTCTTCTCAACAGCAATCTTAAACGATGAAAAATTAGTGGGGTTCTTTGGTTTTAACTTTTCCACAGTAAACACTGGTTGCCCATTCTCACACAAGTACGTTTCAATGTCCTTTTCGATGCAGTCATTCTGAAACCTTGATACATAGATCCACACTATATGATCGGCAGCCTTTAACTTCTCACTTATCTTCGTTCCTCTTCTATTTCTCACAATATTTCTCTTTTTTGCACTTATCTGATGAATATTATCTGTGTTTTGCTGTTCGGCGATTCGGGGCCTTTTTCGCTTGTAGCTAACTGTTTGGAAACCGTCGTCACTGTCCTCATGCACACCCCTCTCCTCATGTGTACGTTTCTGCCCTCCTCTGGTGACTTTGGAAAAACTTGGTCCGTCAGGTGTCTGATATGTGTGTGCGATCATCGGGCTTTCATAACTTACTGCCTGTCCTTCCGCCTCGTTCCCTGGTTCAGGTGCATTTTCAGGCAGCACAGCCCACGACGTTGAATTATTTCCCTGGGTCTGACTTGTGGGTATGCTTGAGAGTCTATGCGATCGGTCTTGTTTAACGGATAATACTCGTCTTGCGGTTTGATCAAGCTTGCTGGTATTTTTCAGTAGGTTTACTTCATCGTTCAGTCTTGTAACCTCCTCGTGTAAAGTGTGCTTCAACGTCAGTATTTCAGTCTTCATGACAGCCATAGTTTTTAAAATACTGGAAACATCCAAATGATCGAATGTAACGGGGGGTACTCTGTTCAAATCTTTAGCGACAAAGACTGGCAATTTTTCGGCTTTGGTTTCACTCAGTATCTTTATTATGTCGGAAATATTACTAACGTGTTTCTTCTCGCCTTTACGCACGATCTTTTTGGTATTTGTCACCTCACAAATAAGCACCTTTGCCACTTCGATCTCTTCTTCAGAGAACCAGGAGCTGCATATTTTTATGACACTCAAATCGTCCATTCCATCACATTTCGTAGCCATGAAGGCCAGTACTTCGTTAACAACTATGTTGCACTCACACGGCATTGTTAATCGATCACATTACGCGACAACTCTAGTAAATAACTTTACGTGCCAGCTGTTCGCAAACTGAAATATCGTTGGCTATTTGCATCATCGCATCAAACCATGGGACCAAAACATACCCCGTCGGCGTTGTTTGAAGTAATAGCCTTTATAGGTTTGTGATTACTAGTTAAATGTAATGATTTGTTTATCATATTATTTTAATGGCATTAGTACAATTCAAGGTTACTGAATCAGGCATTTATCGTGGTAGAGTGGTACTCCATTGTATATTAAGAGAATTTCATGGTGCTATGGAATTATTAGAAGGAATAAAAGTGTACTATTTTAATTAAAAAAAAATATACTTTGGATTGTATATTTTTTAGTCATAGGAACCAGAAAATACGTGCATTTAGTGATGGTAATCCTGATCATATTGTAAACCTGATCGATTAGCCTCTCAGAAGTTACATTATTATGCGGTAGCTTTAACTAGAGTTTATCTTTATCTTTGTTTTTAAACTTAAACGATATTGATGAGTATTTTAGTTGGGTTAGGTTTATTTATTTAAGTACTAGAAGCACGATAATTGAGACGTCATTCAAAGATAGTCAAATAAATACCAAAGTTTTAGCTCTTCTTAATTTCATACAAATTCTTTTGAAGTCAATGATGATTTTAACATAGTTTTATTGTAATGATGTCATACTGCATTAAATTTACTTATTGACAGTTTGTACAATCTCAATATCAAACGATAAGTTAACATTTCCAACAAAACTCACATTCCATCTTCAGCTTTATCTTTTTAAACCTAGTTGAGACATTATCGGCACCATCTCATATCTCTGGAGTCGTTTCACGATTAAAACTTTTCATGTCTTTCTCATCGTTCCATTTATTTTAAGTTCGTACGGTGAGACGACGCACGGGAGTGTGGGGAGTATAGTGCCCGGCCATTTAAACTCCATTAACAATGGCTCGGACTAGGCTAAAGTGGAAGTGTATCTTCTTTTCATTCACAATCCTTTTAAACGTGTTCACAAAATCTTTACCAATAAGCACGCAACTATACCCCTTGACAAACACAGACACCAGTTTTAAACATTCCGAAGCTCCCGTTGTGATCGAACCTATAGAAGGGTTTGCGGCAGCGTATAGTGAAACAACAGATGATAATGTGACTTTTGTGAAAGTGCCAGTGAATGCAACTCGTGATTTTATGTTCAGACAAAATGTTAGACCTGGTCAGAACGTCAGGAGTTATGCGGTAGAAATAACAATTAATGGGGATTCATTCAACGGGCGTTCTGTTATTGATGTTGTTTTAACTGCGGCGACGAGAGAAGATGAAATAAAATTCCACATTGATGGTCTAGATATCAATTCTGTGAAAGTGGGAGTGTTATCGTCAACAAACGTCGTCGACGCCGAATTTGATATTGACGATCAAGAACTAATAATATTCCAACCGAATATAGGTTTATCGTATTACGTTGTTATAGAGTATAGTGGAGGTTTAGCAACGGGCGGACTGGGACTTCACTTGGGACGATACGATGAACAGTAATAACGTATTTTATTTATTTGAATCCATTTCGCTGACAGATAACAAACCTTTCATAAATTCTCAACTTGACCGCTTTCCCAAAGCGGTTGAGCAATAGACGTTTTTTAATATACCTAAATGTAGCGGTTTGTTTGTAGTATTTACCATAATATTTGTTCCCGAGATAAAATTATAATTAAATGGTTTGAAAATTACCCTAAAACATAACACGTCTCTGTTTATTTTGCCAATCCTGTAAAAGCAGGAAAAAGCTTATAGTTAGCAGTTTGCCGATAGTTCTCCTCGTTACATAATTTCACATGAAAGTTTGGTTAACAACATATTTTTCAACTTGCTACAAGCTTCTCTTACTTTCGTTGTGTTCAGCTTCCATTGTAATCGGATGCAGCTGGACGCTACTATTTTACTTGAAAAAAACACAATAGCCTTTGTGTCTCAAAATGAAATTGGTAGACAACTATCGATAAGAACAGAACTTCTACCTTACTCTTTGATCGACCTGTCCAGCTGGTATTATTTTTCCAGAACATTATCTAACCTGTTTTTATTTTCAGGACATACGTGGCCATGAATCTGCATCCAACATACGCAAGACGCGTGTTCCCTTGCATGGACGAGCCCACAGAGCTGTCTGGTGTCACCTTCACATTCAACAACTTGGAGTACCAACATGTAATATTGAATTCTGAGTTTCAAGAAAACAGCGGGTAAGTACGCCAAATTACACAGAACAATTACGTTTATTATTTACTAGTTTTAGTCCGTTTTGCTATTTCCCCCTTGGGGGTTGAATTTTGTGAAATCCTTCCTTAGTGGATGGCTGCGTCATAAGAAGCATACGTGTACGAAATAAAAAAATAAAAAAAAAACATGATTCAGATTTTGTCCAACCAATACGTAAAAACCTGGTCAGACATGTCATTTGCCTTATTCAAGTACTAGAGGTGGGTTAGTTGTAAAAGATGGTTTTGGGAGAAGAAAACTACCCCCTGGTCACGAACTGCAGGGGGCATAAGGAAATCTTTAAACCGATTGCGGGTTTAATCTGGAAAGAAGGGGTATAATAGATTTATCTTAAAAACAATGAAAATATGAAACCCAAATACAAGATATGCCACACTTCCATATCAATATTTTCTAAATTTTCTTGAATAATTTCACTATTTCAGGACTCAATTCCGTCCATTGAACGGGCCACCACATTTATGGGGACTGATAGCTCACAACTTTGCCAGTATAAACATGCCAGTGTCAAATGTTTGGTTTTTCGGAAGACCAGTTTCTGGTAACCAGGAAAGTCAATCTTCAGTAGCTATTAACTCCTTTTACACGAACTTGAATGAATGGACCAACAAGGAGTATACAGAAATTGTACTGGATCAGCGTGGAACAATGAATATCGTGGCGGTACCAGATGTGGCAACTGATTGGCACGCTCTTTCCTCTGTTGCTATTTGGTGAGTATTGAATGGAGCAGTATTTGCATTTATTTGCCTTAACAATTACATTTTTTACAATACAGTTTATTCGAAAACTACAATTTTGTTTAGCATTTCATAGCAATACAATATGTAGTACCTATTTAATGTATGTCAAATATTCACTGCATTTGAATTCACTTACAATTTGCGCGTCGGTGCAATACCAGGCATCAAGGGCAGGATTTCGTCACGGACGGAAAAACATTGTTTGCATGCACTTCTGAAAGCTTCTCAATTTTGACGTACATGAACAAGATAGATCGTGTCTAAGCCTGATAGATCGTGCCCTTGAAGTTTGTAGTTATAGAATTAGCCATAATAGTAGGACTATTAGGATTATCCTATTTGAAAATTTTTCATTTTTATTATTTTCCAAATGTTCGTTCATATTCTTCTCCAAATACTAGACCGGTTAATATAATGTTAATTAATATTTTCAGGGAACCCTACGTGTTCATGGAAGCGATCCACTCAGTGAAACAGAGGAGTATAGGCTTACCGAAGCTAGCAGAAGCAATGGCCAGGCAATGGTTTGGATACGTGATTTTCCCGCAGAACTGGCGGTACGAATGGGTCGTATCCGGCCTAGCTTCGTATGCGGGCTGGGAAATGTTGAGGATGGTAAGTTCTGAAAATCAATTGAGTGTGGCGACAGCAACATCTATCGCAACACATGAGAACTAATGACAAATCCTAAATCGCGCTATCAAAGTTATCCGCGACATTAGCTCATATATCAAATCCCGACTTACATATTTTGGGCAGCCCACCAGACACAACACCCGTCGGGTCGGAGGATCCTCCCTTTCCATGGGGGGATGAGGAACTTTACACTCTGTTCCTCATACCCCCCAAATGAGAACTGTTCTGTCCGATTACTTCGAGAGGAACCTCAAAACAAACTTAGCCACCTCTTTTTAAGTCCAGACATGATCTTGTTCATGACCTTGGTCTTATGCTGAAGACCATGTAAATGCATGTAAATGTATAGGATGGGAATACGTATATACAAATAAAACTTAACCAAACGACGAATGCATTGCAACATAGAAACTTGCATCAAGATGTAAGTGTAACTGACTGGTTGCACTTTTTTTATAACTGTCCCGCTGGTCGTCTGCTGGGCAAAGGCCTCCCTCGATTTCTGGGCTCCTTTCTCGTGCCAGCTCGAACCAGTCATCGCGGAACGTGAACCAGATCGTGTACATGATTATAAAAATAAAAAATCGATTGCTTTACAAATAAAAAAAACTAGATAAAATAAAAGAGTAGTTTTTAACAAAATAGATGAAGAACTTGAATGATACCCTACTTTCTTACAGTTCCAAGGAGACGGGTTGGGCACAGACACAACAATGCTTGACGTCAACACCTTATTCGTGACCGAAGTGATACAAGAGAGCTTACTCCGTGACTCCTACCTAACCTCAGGAGTATTGGAACCAGAAGACGATCTGTTCGATGAAGACGCCATTAGAGACCATATTGGCGTGAACGGAATCTTGAAGTACAAGGCTCCAGCGTTGATGAGGATGATGAGAATCGTGCTCGGTGATGAAGACCATGATTACATACAAATGGCAGGGAGTGCACTTGTGAATCAAATGTAAGTTAAATGAATCACACTAATATTATAAAGGCGAAAGTTGGTGTGTGAGTGTGTATGTTTGTTACTTTTTCACGTCTAAACGGCTAAAGCGATTTTAATAAAGGTACACAGATAGTTTATAACCAGGATTAAAACATAGAATAGTTTTTATCACGATTTTATCTTCCCGTAGGATAATTTTCGAGTTATAGCGGGTGAAGCTGCTGGCAACAGCTAGTTGATTAATATTTTTGACTGCCTCGTTGGTCTAGAGGTTGCAAGCGTGACTGTTGGCCATGATATCCTGGGTTCAATTCCCAGATCGGGCAGTGTTATTAGGTTTTTCCATCAGGAATTTATCAGTAGCGGTCACAGAGGAGCCTCTGGTTTTGTGCCCGTTTGATGGACATAGTCTACTTAAACATAACTGGCGAAATGTGGGTGTACTTAACTATTAGGTATACGTCTGCCTAACTTTTTGGAGACAACAGGCGTGATATTCATCATCATCATCATCAGCCTATAATGTTCCCACTGCAGGGACTCAGGGATCCTCTCTAGGAGAGGAATGGGCTATAATCCACCACGCGGGCCCAGTGCGGATTGGCAGATGTCACATGTCTTCGAATTTTTTGGTTCTAAGACATGGCGTGATATTATGTTACATTAATAAAGAACGCCAGTTTGAAATAATACGATTCGTTGACTACACTTTCATTTCAAGAGCCTCTCTGGAAAATACATCATCCGGGAAATTAACATAGGTTTTTACAAAGACACTATCAGTTGATCATGGATTGTGAGTGTCAGATTTATCATAATATTTAACATTATCATAGTCTTATCGATCACTGAAAATGTGAATGTTGAAGACGTGGATAACTAACATATTAGTGTTTTTTTCATAATAACCTTGGTTATTTAAGAGAAGTAGGCAGGTTTTTAACTGCGTAAAGCGTTCAGCTGCCAGAGAAAGAAAAAATATCAAAAACGATATTAGCATTTAGATATCAGCTTTTTGAGTCCCTTTCAAAATTCTCGGCCGCAGAACGACATCGAGTCATTACCTTCTTTTTTTTTGCGAAAAATTAAGACTAACATGATAGGGATATGTCCTGGGTAAAAAAAATATGATTCCGTTTAGTCCGTCAGTTAGATTATCGAAAAATATTGGATACGTGTTTTTTGATTTATCAAATCAATAAAAATTGACGCAGATAAAACGCTTCAAAGATCAAGAGTGGGGGCTTTATTTTGACGGCACTACGTCGTAAAAAATGTCGTGCGATGTGACGTCACACGAGTTTTCGAAGCACTGTATCGTCTTCATTTTTGGTTTACGTGCAAAAAGAAAAAATACGTGTCTAATATTTTTGGTAATCTATGTGACGGACTAATTTATTAGAATATTTTTGGACAGGCAAAGATCATCACAATAGTAGTAAAAAAAAAATAGATAGATTAAATAAAAAAAAATAGATAGATTTCTAAATAAACGAAGACGATACACTGTTTCGAAAACTCGCGTGACGTCACATTATTTACCTACAAATGACGTCACAAGCCCCCACTCACTAATCTTTGGCACGTTTTATTTTCGTATTTTTAATCTATCTTCTATCTATATAAAAAGAGAAGTCCTGACTGACTGACTGACTCATCAACGCCCAGCCCAAACCCTTGGACCTAGAAAGCTGAAATTTTGCACAGAGGTTCCCTTTATAATGTAGACAAGGAATAGAGAAGGATTTTTCGAAATTCAACCCCTAGTTAAATACGGGATGAAGGTTTGTATGGAAAGTCTTTTTTTTTCACGCAGGCGAAGCCGCTGGCAAAAGCTAGTTAATTTGATAAAACAAAAAACACGTATCCAATATTTTTCTATAATCTAACAGACGAAATAAACAGAATCATATTTTTTTTAATCTACTACTAACTACCCTATTCGTATTCATACCAGTCTAATCGCTTAAATCTGCATTCCCAGGGCATTAGAGCCGGTGACCACTTTGAACTTCATAGATGCTGTGAACAGTGAATGGATTGGCACGGACCATACTGGTGTGGTGGACGATGACTTTGACGAGTACTTGAACCCATGGATCCAAAACAATGGATACCCTATGATACGAGTAACACGTGTGCGAGGCTCTGGGGTGTTGCTTACTCAGGTAAATTTATGTTTTTTAAGAAATACAGAGTGTAAACGAGACCTTAAAAAAAGAAATACAAAATATTGTTGAGAGAATAATAATTCTACGTTGCTACGTTAAAAAAATAAGTAAAGTTACGTTAACAGTGTAGAGTAGATTCAGAATTGATTATGCAACAAATGTAAGCATGGCGTATAATAATATAACAATGTCAACACTTATGTGTTTTTAAAATTGGTCTTATACTTTTATACCATTTACAGGAACGTTTCGGTTTTTCCAACAAGCCATTTGTTACAATGAAGATACCAATCACTTACACTACCAGCATTGATCAAAACTTTGATTTAGAAAGAATATATCCAGTGGAAATGTTTGACCAATCTCACAATTTGGTCTTTGCTCTCGGCGACGAAGACTGGGTCCTTTTCAATATCCAGGGCCAAGGTATGTTAAATTTTACACTTGACACAAATGTGGTACTATATTATTATTTATGGAATATGTGTTGGAAGGAGAATACGAGAAGCCTGTGCCTAAAAAAAAAACAACGGTTTGCACTCCGGGTGGTAACGTTGTGCATTTTTTTTAGGGAATAATTCCGCACGAATTGCTTTATTTATCAGTACAATATTCATTTATTGCGCTTTAATAAATTAAAAAGTTTATCTTTCAAAAAATTAACTAGACGTTTATTTTTTTTACATTTGACACACACACACACATTTGCGCAAGCGCCCTGCGCTATCTTACGATCAGGTCACGTGTCCTCCTGACGCGAATTAAACAGTTCTCAAAAAAATTGCACAACGCCGCTAAAGAAGTTTTCACTTCAATAAAAGTCACTCGGCTCGATCTTTAGGTAAAGCCGCACGTGCCTAAGTTAGTCTGTAAATGGTTGACCACCCATTACATTTCGAGTTTCTTCCGTGCCTCGGAAAGCATGTTATGCTGTTGGTCCCTCTCTGTTATTTGAAAATTAAAATCAAAAAATCTAAATATTTTTATTTAATTTTTTTTATTTCACATAGGCCTAAATGGGCATTTGCAAAAAGTCGACAAAAAGGTGCAAGGTCTTTGACAGTAGTAACTGGTATTCAGTAGCCCGAAAGTTTGACAACCAGTTTAACAGCCAAGGCAGTCGCTCCATATAAATTACTGATATTTAGCGGCATCCGATTAGAATGGAAGCCGATTCCGATTTCCCTTCATTAAAATTATTTTAGGCTTTAAAATTCCACGTTATAAACACAACTGCATACAATTTCATTTCAAAGTCTATTTTTTTTTCAAATTATTTTGATTTCATCAGGTTACTATCGCGTCAACTACGATCTTGACCTATGGGATATAATCATTGAAGCTCTTGAAGAACCAGAGACTAGGGAGGAAATTCATCCCCTTAATCGTGCAACTGTAAGTATCATAACTTCTTGTCTGAGACTTTATAATACTATTTTATTATTTCTTCTATTTAAAGTAAAATACTACTACATAATATAATATGTCTAATACTGTTTCGAAAATATACTAAAAAGGATTTAAAATAATAAGAACCATAGTTATCACTATTTTACATGAGTTTTCTTGCTATCTTTTGACCAAAATTTCCTCCTACCTACCAAACTTATAAAATTAATCGGTGGCTTTATTTTTTAAAATCTGCAATGCCTTTGTATTCCACTTATTACAATCATTTAACTAATAACATTTTATTCTCAGCTCATAGACGATGCTCTGAACATAGCCAGAGCAGGAAGATTAGACTATGATGTTGCATTCAGAGTAGTTCTAACCATGGAACATGAAACTGAATACGCGCCGTGGAAAGCCTTCGTTAGAAACATGGACTTCTTGAGGAAACGCTTGGTTGCCTATGTTGATGACGACGAAGATTTAGATCAAGACATTTATTTGGTAAGTAGTTAAGGTAGGATGTATTCGGGATAAGAAGAGAACATAAACAAATAATTAATTTTAAAATACATCATTGTATTTCAACAGAGAATGGTTCGTAGAACAATACATGCTTTTGAAGATGAAATAGGATTCTACCCTGATGTGTCTTTGACTGAGCCGTCGATGAGAACGTTGACTCGAGGACTGGTGATGGACCACGCTTGCAGAGCCAACTACCAGCCGTGCATAGCTGCTGCCGTAGACTGGTTCTACGATCCTAACAACGCTGGAGTAGTGTGAGTGTTTTGAAAACCAGTTTACTGATACATGACCTAAGTTATAGCAACACCAATTTGTGCCAGTGTCTTAAAAAAAAAAAAAAATGAAAAAGTGTTTATTACAAACATAAGTCAAATACATTACATTTTACTTCTGCAAAACTACATAGCAGTTTGTTGGCAGACGTAGCTCCCACGATACTCTTTCTCTCTTTTTTGCCTTATGGGCAAAAAATCCTATCATGGGATAATTTGTGTTCTTTTTAAATACCCAATAAAATTAAAGGATCATGAAGCCTCCAATTAGCAAAAAGTTTCATAATCGGATCAGTAGATAGATTTTGTCCCTTGACGAAAGAAGACGAATATTATTAAAGTGTCAGCCGTAGATTGACTCAGTGTGTGATGTCGTCTTGAAATCACTTAATAAAATTATGATTCTACCATCCATGAGTTTGTATTTTTAATGTGTCCGGGAGCGAGTGCAAAAATGCAAACCATGCGTTTGCATTTTATTGCCAGTTCATCAAAGCCTATAAAATAATACGTTTATATAATATCCATAACTTTGAATAAAATTCTACTAAGTAAAACAATACCTTCAAATCTCCGCTTTTAATTCTAGTAATCCAAACATCCCTCACGAGATCAGACCAGCAGTATACTGCACGATGGTAAGGGAAGGCGACGAAGAAGTCATAGAAGCTTTGGAAGAAAGACTGGAGATCGAACCGACTCACTACGAGAGAATCGTCATCTTAGAGTCCTTAGCTTGTTCGCAAGACGAGGCGTTTATTAATGGGTGAGTACTTACTACTAGTGTAAAGAACTACGTGATCTTATGCTACAAGATAATACCAATACGCATAACGCAACAATTACTACTGACTGATATTAAAGATGTTTTTCGCCTGACGGAAGTCAGAAGGTAAAGTCGGTAAAGGTAAAGTGGTGTGTGTATGACGGCTAAACCATTCACCATTTTTTTTCCAATAGCAATTAATTTATTTTCTTCTAAGAGTCAAATAGCTTAACCCACCTTAAGCCCACCGCGGAATACATTTGGGTACCAGCACCGGGGAACAAATTTTGGTTAAGTTTTTAGAGTTTACTAATATTTAAATGTTTCTTTATAAAAGTTTATTTTTAGGTTACTCGATCAAACTATAGCAGGTGATAGTCCGTACCTAGTCGAGGAGCGAGTGAAGATTTTCATTGCTGTAGCAGAAAGCAGTTTCCAGAATGCCAACTTAGCCCGCGCCTTCATGAGAATGAGGACAGCAGAAATCAGGGACATGTATGTAACTTTTTGTTTCTATTGATATTTTGGCTAAATTTTGAGCCTAAGTGGTAACGGCTGTAAATTGTTTCGTATATAAGTCGTGGGAGCGAACTCAAGCTTATTCCCCAAGTCTATTATTTTAATTCCACTGGTCTCAAAACTGTTAAGGAAAAATCTTTCAAACATTTCCTTAACAGAGATGTTGGAAGTGATAATAAAATTATAGTTTTCTCATAATATTTGTTTACAGGTACGGTGGTCCCGAAAAACTAGAAGAGGTATTTTTCATCCTTGCTGATAACATGGCTGATCCTGATCAAATTGAACAAGTGAGTATCGAAACTTAAATCATCATCATCATCATCATTTCAGCCGAAAGACGTCCACTGCTGGACATAGGCCTCCCCTAAGTGTAATTTTTGCTTAGAGGGGGTTTGCCATAATCGCCACGCTTGGCAGGCGGGTTGGCGATCGCAGTACGGTCGATACAAAAAGCACAGAGAACGCTGCTGCCCATTCTCTGGTACATCCCTTAGTCGCCTCTTACGACACCCACGGGAAGATATGGGATGGTGCTATTCTTTGCGTCCGACACCATACGAAACTTTTAAAGTAAATCAATTTTTCCTTTCCTCAAAACGACATTTAAAAAAAAACATTATAATTGGCATTTAGAGGCTCTTTGCTGTTCTTTGGAAAATGCCTTTTATCAAAAGTTTCTCGCAACGGACATCAAATTCGTGACCTTTTCGGAAGCCGTTACTGTATGTTTCAAGGCTACCTTCAAAAGGTTACCTTCAAAGACAACACTAACTAACTGTACATCGTCATCATCATCTCATCATCATTTACTTATCACACAATTTGGCTGAGTGTTAGTCTGCGGGCACGAAACTTGCGATGGCCGAGCGATGGCGGCAGCGGGGCGACACGACGCGGGGCGATGAGGCAGCGATTTCTCACGCGGGCACGAAACAAACCGTAAAATTA
Source organism: Diarsia dahlii (assembly GCA_949775195.1). Taxonomy (NCBI): domain Eukaryota; kingdom Metazoa; phylum Arthropoda; class Insecta; order Lepidoptera; family Noctuidae; genus Diarsia; species Diarsia dahlii. The sequence goes on from OX459198.1 coordinate 3,216,844, forward strand.
TAACTGTAGTAATTGCGCAAGCGACAAAATCAAACTATTTTGTTCTCGCCGCTTCCGCGTCGCCGTCGCTCCACCGCCGCCCGTGCATCGCTCGATAGCCCCGCTCCGCCGTCATCCGTTTCGTGCCCGTCGCTATTATGTGCAATGTTTTTGTACACATCGCCGTCGCGTCGCAACGCTATCGCTCGGCCGTCGCAAGTTTCGCGCCCGTAGACTAATTCCTGAAGCAGTTACTAAACTAAATTCTTTTCACAGTACGAAATCTGGGCAAACAACAACAACAACAATTTACACAACTCCGAAGAAGCAGCTCATCGAGCAGTAGCACAGATGAGTGAAAACTTAATCTGGGATGCACGAGACAAGGAGTATGTATACGATTGGATTGACGAGAACGATGCTCCAAAGATAGTGCTGTCACTTATAGCATTATGTGTGTCTTTGATGGTAGCGTTTTTGAATCATTAAAAGTGTAAGAATTCGAAGATCAATAATCTGTTTTTGTATTATATAAAATTAAATTTGTTAAGAGATAAATTTTGGTGAAATCATTAAATTTTTATCAAGTGATATCAAGTGAGTCAGTAATCATAGTGATCTAACTGATTGTACGGGAAATCTTTACAAAGCAAGCCTAGGTTACACTGAAAATTTATAACTTGATGTGTCACCGTGTGTATTAATTAGTGCAAAAACAGATTTTTGAAAGATAAAATGTAACATAATAAAAATAAATAATATTAGTATTAATTCGTTAATTAATATTCAATGTTTTGTTATTCAATTTTAAACGTAGTCTGTAGATATTATTATTATATTATCAACTTTACTACATTATGGATAAATAAAATTTATTATATTAGATTTAGACAAAAAAAAACTCTACAATACAAGCTATATAACTATTTAAAAAATATTTTGTAGGTTGTAAGTTACAATAAAATATATAATATATATTGCTAGGTAAAGTTTGTATAAATATTTTAGTTATTGTTTACATTTATATTATTTTGAATGATATGGCGATTGCAGAAAAACTCGATAGTATCTCAATTGATATTAATCGTAGTTTCAAAATGGCTAAATGTGAATACAAAATAAGTTTCAACTATTTTATTATTAGCTTTATGTTATTTTGTATTCGTAAAAGCCTTTAAAGAGATCACATCTTGCTACATGGTTTGTAATAAGAATGTATGATATGATGATATAATTATTATGTTAATCAATTATGATGTATTAAAATATTATACTTATTATAAATTAGATTTTAAATTAATAGATTTAGGTACCAAAATTGCACAAAGTGACTTAGTTTAAGTGTAGAATTAGACAAAATATAATCATTTTAAATAATATTTATTTTAATTCGATTCTAATGTTAGACAAAACGGGCATCATGGTTGTTTTGAACCATTTCTGTAAGTAGAGTTTTACTTGACTTTGTTTGACACCTTGGTTCAAAAAAACATTCTAAGTAGGTAAGCATGGGGACTAATCAAACTTTACGTAACCAGTTTATCCGGATCTCTCATTGTGCGGGAAATCTACACAAAGCGAGGCTGTCTTATACTGGAAATGTATAGCCTGATGTGTCACCGTGTGATAAGTGCAGTGTTTTGTTATATCCTGCTGGAGGCAAACACATTATGTCTATATATTACCTTTTACCTTCTTACATAAGTGTCTTATTTGTCTAATTTTATAATATTTTTTTTCTTTTTTAGAAAGTATGAAAGTATGTTTTGTAAATTATATTATTTTAATAATGATAAGGGTAGAGTAGTTATGTTTTTTACTGCATTTTCACTCATATTTTTATCTTTTAGTTTGTAAAAAAGTAGTAAGTAATTAGTTTAAGAAAAAGAATCTAAATCTGGGGCAAACGCGTCCTCTTGCCTCAAATTTAGTATTACTATGTAAAAATAGATTAAAAATCGAAAATTATTAATTAATACCTATTAAAAATACTATTTAAGAAGTTATCTAAATAATTAGATTTAAGACATATTTTCATTAATTTATAGTTTAAACATATAAATATGTTATTGATTGTAATATGTACATATTACAAAATTATATAAAATTTAAAATAAATTGCTTAAGAACAACACGGTTTTATTTTCTCTTTCCAAAAAAACTCCTTTAATTTGCTGGTTCGTCATCATTATCATATCATCATGAGCTTGCAGCCATTCACTGTTGGATATCACTCTTCAATCGCACGTCAGTCAGCAACTCTCATCCAGTTGCTACGAGTGCCCTGAGAAGATCGCTTCACCGAGCCTGCGGGGGGAGTCCCACCTTACGCTACGCGATTCAAAATAATAAATAATGATAAATTAAAAATATTCCTTGAAAGCAAATGCTACTATAGTATAGGCGAATACTTTAATGATAAATTAGAAATATAAAATAAATAACTTACCCCTGTAGGATAATAATTAATTAGTTACTTGTATAATAAATAATAATAATTCAATTACTCATAATAACTTAATGACTTAAATAATTAATAAAAATAAATTATAAATAAATAACGTACATATTAAATAAAAATAATAATAAATATATGAAACTATAATTAATATTTATTTTTAAAGTAATTGGTTACAATGTTACTAAATAAATACATGTATATTATTAAACGCCGAGCGTTCTTCCTCCTCTCTACTACTTTTATCTGTGCTGTGCCCGACAGGGTCCATAATTGAGACTGATGTAACTGTTTCCCTAATATCCTGTATACATTATGGTACGCAATAAAGAATTGAGAATTGAGAATTCACGGTCTCTACTCAACATCACGTCTACCCCATCGGTCATCAGTTCTGCGGCTTGTATACCGGCCCACTATCATTTCAGCTAATTCTGTGAGCTATGTCGACGGACAACACCGGATCTCTTTCGGATCAACTCGTTCCTGATGCAATCCCATAAAGAGACTCCAATCATAGCTCTATTAACTGACCAACCGTACCGTAGTGTCCACGTTTCGGCCCCATAAGTGATAACAGGCAGGTCGCAATCATTAACAATTGCTCTGTGGAACTACTTCTATTTTATTTCTGAAAATGTTTTGGAAAAAGACCAGTTGTTATTGCTCAAGAATTAAAAACCACAGATAAAATTTCTCAAAAGACCATCTTAGAAACTTATCTACATAGCCCTCATGTGGTTTGACCAAGATTATGTCTTATCCTTAAAAGAGACGATGATCTCTGGGTTACTTTCGGCTATTTATTTTCCGATTGTCTTCGGTGATACTTTCATTGTTACGTTATTTCGGGGTCGCGTGGTTTGGTGTGACGATTTTCTTTATAACGTGCATTAGTTGTTTCTTGATTCGGAGTGTCGTGCACACTTTGTTACGGTATGCGTCGCTGCGTGCTTTCGTACTCACAGTATTCGTTGTGGCAAATATTCGGTGCCGTGTAATTCGACATAGCAACTTTCGAAATGACGTATTGTACTCTGAGTAGTCAGAAAAAATTCACCAGCCACACCCAGTTTAAAAAAAAAACGAGTCATTTATCAAGTAATCCAATATTGATCTGTTTTCTATCAAATATTGATAACACAATCCCTACTACAGGAAAAAGAAAGGGTTATCTATGTGTATTTTTAAGTAGACTTGTTCTGCTGAGATATAAATCAAATTATGCCTATAATTAACAATTATAATCAATCAAAACCAGGGATTATCGTTGATAATCTCTACTTGTGTTGACACATCTTGGAGGGATATAGAAATAAAATTGTTGAAGATAAAAAATATTATTATAAACAAAAAAAAATTGTTAAAATGCTAAAAACCCGACTGAAAAAACTGAAAGCCAAAGACAAGCTCATTCTAAATGAAACAAAACTTGGAAACAGGCGGGGTCCATTTGAATTTTAAGTATCACTGCTTCGCAGAAGGAGGCGATGGTATTCCGTTCCCTCTCGCCCCTGACCAAGGCTTGCACCAGGGCCGGCAGGCGCGAGAGGTCGCCGCCGCCAATTGCCGCTAAATGGTCCCCGCCTGCTTCCAAGTTTTGTTTCATTTAGAATGTGCTTGTATTTTGCTTTTCAGGTTTTTCAGTCGGGTTTTTTAGTTTTTTAAATACTTTTTTTTTCAGCGTTTTAGTATTAGTCACGTAAAACACTTCGCAGACGATTTAACTTTATTAAACGACTTAGTACCTATTGTATTTTTTTTTTAACATAATTATAATTTGTGTACATTTTTGTAATCACCTTTTAAAATCCTTTATTTTGATACCCTACTAGACGGTAAAGGAAAATAAGCATATTTTTTTCACGTTAGGAACAGAATTTTGAATCTCTCATAATTATCTTATTACAATAATAAGATTTACTTTTACGTGTCACTACGCTCAAGAACAAAAAAAGTAATGACGGTATATTTAAACACGAATCATTGCATTTAAATAGTTATTAATAACATTAAATAGTTCATGATCGAAAATCCTAACACCAAAATTACGTCTGTCTGATAAAAAAAACCAAACACACTGATTTGAGTAATTACCTAGTAAGCCAACGATTGCGGTATCACTTCACATAATAAATTAATCGCATGATTAATTAACACTTTCTCATTATCTTAACGATTAATCAATAGATGTTTTATTGTATCTACCAAAACGATTGCTTAAAAACATGCGGATCTGCCTTTAAGGCCATATTAATTTTAAAACCACACAACGAAATATCACTTACAGAGTTTAGTAACCGTACAATAAAATTTAATATAAAATGGTTCAAATTACTTTCAAGTGGAAATACGTCTTCGTGTCATCCGTGATACTATTTAACACGTTTGCTAACGCGTTACAGCCGCTTGGCTCAGTTAAAGATTCGGTAGCGCCAAAACTTATTGAAGAAAATGAAAAAATAAGTGTTGAAAAAGTGAGTGCAACTAGTGAGGGCTCAAGAAGACAACATGTAAGACCTGGTCAAACAGTACGAGATTATGAAGTTGAAATAACAGTAAACGAAGATTCCTTCGATGGACGTGTTGTTCTTCAAATTAGGCTATCTCCTGACACTAGGGAAGATGAAATAGTTCTACACGCCACAGACCTACTTATCAAATCTGTGAAAGTTGGAGTGCTTACAGGTACAAACACCATAGTGGCCAACTTCTATGTTGATGAAAAACTATTGTATATTAAGCCACCCGTCCCCGCTGTGACTCTTTATGTTGTCATAGAGTACAGTGGTCAACTAGCAAACGATGGACGTGGACTTCACCTGGGAAAATACTATCGAAAGTAATAACTTTATTTTATCTCACTTTTTCTTACTCAAGCTCAAACTTGTTAAGAGGATCCAAAGCTAAACAGTACTCAAACATTCTATTGAAAAATTAAGCTTACGGGTTCTTTTGTCTCTTATTCGTCTCACAAGCACAAGAGTACTTAATTTGCTGCTCTTCATGTGTTAATATTAACCTTAATCCCTTCTTATATTTTAGCAATTACCTGTCAATGAATCTGCATCCATCGTACGCAAGTCGCGTGTTCCCCTGCATTGACGAGCTAAATGAGATGCCAATGCCAGTAATAAGCTTCAAGTTTAATAATTTGGAATATACAAGTTTGGTGTCTAATACTTTGTTAGAGGAACACAGCGCGTAAGTACTCGGAATAAAGTTCAGTTTCAACAAGATAAAATTTTTTGTTCATCTAACTGGGATGACTATATCAGAGACGGTTGGGTGAACCCATATAGCTCACCCGACCGTTTTTGGTACAATGCTTAACCTTCTCTCTATATCTCTATTTAGAATTGAATAAAGCGGTTTTATAATAAAAATCAGAATTTTCCTCTTCTTACTTAAAAAGATGGAGATGTAGACGCACAATGTTTACGAACATTATCATCCATTGCTAGAGCTAGAGAGAGACAGGCGAAGGATGATTGTCAGGTTTAATGAGTAAAAGACGAAGCTGGGATGTTTATTTCTGATGATGAGAAAATTAAGGATAGGTGGAAGGCTTACTTTAGAAGACTGATGATTTAGGAGAATGACTGGAACGGTGTGCTTGAGAATAAACAAGTGAATGCAGGACTAGTGAGAAATGTTAGTGTGGATTAAGTGAGGAATGCAGTAAATGGAATAAAGAATGGTAAGGCATTAGAACCGGACGGAATACCGGTTAAAGTATGGAAGTTATTGCGGATGAACGGATGGACGTGGCTATTTTTATTATTCAATAAAGTGTTACTGGGAGAAGTCATACCTAATGAATGGTGTTGTTAACACCATTCGCTAGTACACATTCATTTTTTGGAGAATAGACTGGAGAATTTTGGCTTGATATTGAGTAGAACCAAAACCGAATACTTATTCTGCGATTTCGGCGGTCACACTAGTTCTATGCCGATAACTCCTGCCGGAACGCCCATACCGATCTGCTCTAAGTTCCGGTACTTCGAGTCGCTTGATCGCGAAGTAGATTATGCTCCTCAAGTTAATGGGAAAAATATTGAAGTCTGTGTTTAAACCTGTTGTACTGTCTGGATCAGAATGCTGGGTTTTGAAAAAGATGGATAAATATATAATCGATTTATTTTGGATTTATTGGATTTATATTGGATTTATTTTATAATACTATTAATAACATTTTAGATGACTGTGTCCCTAGGAAAAAGTCTAGTCCAAAGACAAGATATGTTTATCCAGAATGGTACACGAGTGAAATATTAAAAAACTTAAGAACTAAAGCTAGACTCCATAAGCAATTTAAAACAACTAAACTTAATAGAGATTATGAAGAATATTCTAAATGCAGAGCACTTATTAAAAAATCCATAGAAACTGCTCACAAGCTGCACCAAAAAAAAATCCAGTGTCAGTTTGCTAAGGATCCTAAGTCATTCTGGCAATACATAAGGTCGAAGAAAAGTACAGTAACCAAGAAATAATAATAATAATAATAATAATAATAATTTATTTCTACAACTTCAGTAAACATTACAGCAATGAGGTCTCAACCCTTGAACTAGGACAACCTGTATGACAAGGGTTGAGGTTAAACCGGTTACATATTATATCTGAATGATGAAGCTTAGACAGTGGTTACTGCAATCATAGTACCAATTATTGACAAAAAGTGAAGATAAATTTGACTAAAACTAACACAAAATAAAAGGCAGAGAAAATAATAATAGAAAAAAGGCCACTTACATTACTATAGAATAGAGGTAGCGTGTGTGTGGTGAGATGTGTGATGGTGTGTGTGTGTGTGTGAGTGTGTGTGTGTGTGTGTGCATGTATTATGAATGTTACTGTTACTATGTTAGAGTACTAATAAGGGATTCCGTGTCATCGAAGCTATAGTTTTCCAGCCAAAGTAATATTTCCTTTTTAATTTGGAAGTTACTAATATGCTTAATTGGTTTGTATTGGCTAATTCTGAAGTAGAGACGTGGTGCTAAGCTGTTGTAATGCTTTCTGGCAAACTTGCTCCTAGTCCTAGGTACAGGAAACCTGTCTGATCTTTTATTATTTTTTGGCAAGTGGGGGACAGTAAACCGGTGATATCTACGTAGACACTCGTAGATAAATATTTTTCTTACGCTCAGCACTCGTGCTTGCTCATACACCAAACTGGTAGGGGTTCTGAAGCTAAGGGACAGCATGACCTTCAGAACTGCACGCTGTGAGCGTTCTATCTGTATCATATGGGATTTAGCGGCACCACCCCATGCACAGATACCATAGCCCAAAACGCAGTGACACAATGCCTTATACGTTTGTATAAGGAGTTTCTGACTAGCAACATGTCTCAGAGTTTTAAATATAAATATAAGTTTGCGTGTTTTTTTTGCAGTGACTGAGATATGTTGACTCCACTTTAAGTTTTCGTCGATTGTAACACCGAGGTATTTTATGTTGTTCACTCTCTCAAGCTCCTGGCAAGCGCAAGTAACTTGGTAACATGACTCTCTATTACAAGGGAACGTGTGGATGGGCACATTAAAGTCTCGATTGGGGCTGCCCGACTTTGACATACTAAAGCAAAGGTATTTCGTTTTACTCGCGTTTATGGATAGAAGGCTGTCTTCGAGCCAAGCCGTTACTCGAGCAAGCCCTCGTTCACTTACCTGTGCCAAGTTTTCCCATGATGTGTCGTGGAACAAAAGCACTGTGTCATCAGCAAACATGGTTATTTCAGCTTGAGGGATTGGAAGGTCACAAAGCCGATTAATGTAAACCAGGAAAAGTGTTGGCGCTATGGTACTCCCCTGGGGCACACCGTACGTGCAAAGTGCTTCGTCACTCATCTGCCCATCAATGCGGACTCTTTGGTGCCGGCCAGACAAGTAGCTTTTGAACCAGTCCTGGGGTACACCTCTCACGCCGACGCCCTCCAATCGACTCAGTAAGATGGGAATTGACACAGTGTCGAAGGCTTTTTGAAGATCGAGGAAGATACCGACGCATTTATCACCTCTGTCCAGGCAGTTCGTTATTGCCGTGGTAAGCCTTAGAACAGCATCATTTGTAGAGCGTCCCGCTCTGAACCCGTATTGCTTATCCGACAGCAGTTTGTTCTTTTCTAAATAATCTATGAGTCGTTTGTTAGCCAGTCTTTCCATGACTTTTGCGAGAGTGCTCAAGAGAGAAATTGGTCTGTAGTTAGTCACTTTTGTTTTGTCGCCGGCCTTGAAGATGGGAGATACAACGGCTTTTTTAAAAGCGGTTGGATAGATACCCTGCATGAAGCTCATGTTACAGAGGTGTGCAAGGGGCGTAGCAAGTTTATGCTTATATTTTTTTAATATGGACACATGTACGTTGTCCCACCCTGGGGCACTTCCATTCTACAGGTCAGAGACCACCTTAATGACCTCTATCTCATCTGTTGGTCCAAGTATCATCGAGTTCAGCGAGCTATTTGACTTTGCGCTGAGTTTCACCAGGTCATCATCGGTCATGTTTAGTTTTGCCAGCGTTTTGCTCGCCAGTTCTTTGCCGACTGACGTAAAGTATGTGTTAACCTCGTTTAGAGAGTCCTGTGTGTTGTCTTGTATTAGTAGCAGTTCCGAGGCACTATTAGCGTCATTCTTAGTATAGCACATTTCTTTGATGGTATTCCATGTTCCTTTGATGTTGTTTTGGTTCTTTTCCAATTCCGATTGATAATATGAGTGCTTTAGAGTTTGTATAATTTTGTTGCAAGTGTTTCTGTACTTTGTGTATTCCTTTCTTAAATTTTCGTTAGATCGTGACATTTTTTGTTTTAGGTGCATCTTGTCTCTTTTTCGAATACATTTGACGACTCCTGGGGTTATCCAGGGTTTGAGTGGCAGTTTCTTTTTAGAAATTGTTTTTGTAGTCGAGTTCCTGGTGATCAAATCTTGTAACAAGTTAATAAAGTAGTCTGTTGCGTCATTTACATTTTGAATGTCGAATAAGAGGTTCCATTTGATGTTGTCAAGGTCAGTATCTAACTGCTTGAAGTCGATTAGAGTTTTGCAGTATTTCGCATCGTTTCTCACGATGTTCAACTTCTGCATGTATAACAGAACCGGGCTGTGGTCTGTGAGCGGCTCAAACACGAATGTTTTGACTCTATTTCGTGTTTTAATCATCAAGTGGTCAAGACAATTCTCAAGCCTCGTTGGCTTATCAATTCCCTGCTTTAGACCGTGTGAGGCTAGCATGTTCAAGTAATCAGAAGCATAGCCACTTGAGGTTTCGGATAGCGTATTTATGTTTATATCCCCAGCAAATATAATATTTTCACAGTGCGTTTTAAGGAGTAAGTCGTTTAGAGAATTGATGTAGTTGTTTGGATTCGCGAAGCAGGGAGGTCTATACGAGGCAATAACTGTCACTTTGTTGATTTCAATTATCAGACAGTTGCCGTCAACAATCAGGTACTCCTGAACTTTCACATTGCCGAGGGTCGCTTTCACATAAACAACAACACCGTCATTCTGATTATGGCTGTGTTGGGTACTGAAATGTAAATAATTATTTATTTGTTCAATTTGCGAGCTGCTATCAGTCCAGCATTCTGTTAAAACTATAATGTCAATACTTATGTCAATGTTGGCTAGGAATACAATTAAGGAGTCAAAGTTTTTTTTGATACTACGAATATTTACAGCCAGAACCGTGAAAACATCGTTATCTGTCGTTGGGTTGATAACTGCCTGACTAGTAGAGGGGTCTTCAATTATAGAGCACTCAATGTTGCCACTTTTTTCTATATCGTTAGTAATATTAACGTTGTCTGGGTGGAATTTTGTTTTTTTTTGTTGCAGAGAATATTGTCAAGGAGTGAGGAAAAACTACTTTTACCGCTTCATACGTTAAGGAAGAGTACATGACATTACCCAGTGATAGACCGCTAGGATTAAACATTTTGGCTTGTGATTGGTGATTGTGTGTGTTTGTAAGAGAAATGTCGAGTGAAATGTGAGTGTGAATAATTTGAATTTGTGTTGAAGCTACCCTTATTGAATTGAGCTGGGGCGAATGTTTAAGAGCAAAAAAATGGAATTTTGACATAATATGCGCAGATACGATGGCCGTGGCAGTGTGAAAAAGATACAATACACATGGAATAAACACAGCATATATGAGGCAAAGACTTAGATCTAGTCACGGTCGTTTTTCTAGATTGGCGAGGGTGTCTTCATTATGAATACGGCAGGCTGCGTCACCTTCTTTCTTCCTTATGTAGATACATCCATGGGTTGTCCAACAGAATTTGTACTCATTTACCTTTGCGTAGTCACGCGCAAGGGCGTACAGACGTTTGGTACTCGTATTTAGGTTTTCCGATATGTAAATAGGTAGCGGAGGACCATCCATGTTGATTTTCTTTGTAGTGGGTAGTTCGTTGTGTTTCTTTTTGTAGAATTTTATTGAGCTTAAAATATCCTCTTTTTTAAGTACTGAGGTAAATTCGACGATAATGGTGTTATTAGATGGGCCTTTGGAATGAATACGGAAGATATCTCTTATTTCTGCTTTAGCGATTGGCGTGCTCACACAATTACCAATGTTTTGTACAATATTTACTAGATCATTTTTGGTTTCTAATTGCTTTTTGGGAATGTTGCGGACTTCAATGCTTCCTGAGCGTGCGTTCTTTTCTAGAGATTCCACCTTGCTCTCAAGTTGTCTAATATATGAAAATGTTTCTTTACGCTCCTTGTCAATTTCAGTTAGCTTGGTCTTTACTTCATCATACATTGCCGACATAAATTGAACATTTTTATTAAGTTCCTCATTCTGGGTTTTAATTTCGGATATAGTAGCATGTAGCGAGAGTAACTTTTGTTCTTGTTCCGAACTTGTTTTAGAGAGCAAGTCTTTCATTTCCTCCAGTTTTACGAATACTTCATTAATGCCGCCGTCCACCCATTTGCGTTTCAAACTCTGTGCCTTTAGTGATTTTTGGCGACCAGTAATATTTTTGTCACATTCATCATTATCAGGTACTGTCAGATCAGGTGTAGACACCGACGCTGGCGGGGACCGGTTAAAGGACATCGTACTAAATTAGTATGAAACAATTTTGCGACTCACAAAAAGTGTTGCAGTTTGTTGGATTCGAACTTGCGCCAAACAGATTCCACCGATTTTCGACCGGTAGGCCAGGCCGTTGAGCCACCGTTACGTTAAGAAATGGTGTTGAAAACTGTTATTAGTTAGGTTGACTGCTGATTCCGGCCAACGACTGTCGGTGATATTTGTTATTTTTATTGTTCACACACCCACTTATAGAAAAACTGAATCTATTTTTGCTACAACTTATTACTTGTTAATTGATTAATTGTTGTTTTCACTGGTGTTTTGGCAAATGTGAAGTTGTTAATGTTGTGTGCAGGTTGATGCAGCTTATTTCGATTTTAAAAAAGCTTTCGACACTGTCGACAATGACATCTTGCTAATGAAGCTTGCCGAAGTCGGCTGCACACCACATCTACTGCACTTCTTCGCCAGCTATATGCAGGATAGACAGCAGTATGTCGATTATAATGGGTGTGAATCGGACCCGTATTACACCTGGTCCGGGGTGAGCCAAGGCAGCAATTTGGGGCCTCTCGAATTCATCATAATGGTAAACGATTTGCCGGAAGTCGTCAAACATGGCTCTTGTTTATTATTTGCAGATGACCTCAAGTTGCTGCTCGAGATTAAAAGTAAAGCCGATTGCGAGCGATTGCAGGGGGATATTGATAGGGTAGTGAAATGGAGTCAGAACAACAAGCTTTTCTTCAACGTTGCAAAGTGCTCAGTGATGAGTTTTACGCGCGCGCGTGCCCCTCTAGTTCACGAGTACGTAGTGGGTGCCGCTCCTATGCAACGTGTCTCTGAGGTGCGGGATTTGGGGGTTACTGTCACTCCTGAACTGTCATTTCGCGACCATATCACGAAAATTTGTAAAAGGGCGTTCAGAAACTTAGGATTTGTTCTGAGGCAGACAAGGCACTTCACTAATATCGCTTCAGTCAGGGTCCTGTATGACGCACTTGTTAGGAGTCATTTGGAACATAGTGCGGTCATATGGGCTCCACATGAGGCCAAGTACGTGGTGATGCTAGAACGTGTACAGAACAAGTTCACGCGCCACTTGTACAAAAAGCTATATGGGGTATATCCGTTTTACCCCTTGATGTACCCTACACTGTTTGTGCTTGGTATGGTCGGGTACAACCAACTGAGGGTAAGACGGGAATTCACACTTGTGTCATATTTGGTTAGACTACTTCGTGGCATTGAGCATAACCCAGGAGTGCTGCAGCGCCTGAGTTTATGTGTACCGGACCGCTATGTGTGGAGGCGGCGCCGTCCGCCGTTGCTGGCCGTGCCGGTTGCAAGGACCAACCTTCTCTCGAAAACACCATTGACCCGCGCAATTCGGGTAATTAATGATCTCCACGGCAAGATCGATATATTTACATGCCATTTGAGTGAGTTCGCAAAGGTACTGTTATTTATAACATGCTATAATAAAGATTAGAGCAAGCTAAATGTTTTTGTTTTATCATTTATAATAGGTATCGTTTTTGTTTTTTATTTTTTATTATTAAGTATGTTGTTTTATAGTTTAAAGAAATTGTGATTTTATAGTTGTGTTTTTATAATTTATAGATTGTGTTTTTCTATAGATATGTGTTTTTATACGTTAAAGATTCTGTATTTTGTAGTAAATAAGGTAGTTGTAGGTATAATAGTAAGATTGTTTCTTTTCATACTAAATAAGGTAGTTTTAAGCCCGCGCTATCGCATTAGGTGTACACCTGTAATGATAGTTGTAAGGGAGATTTTAATAAATAAATAAATAAATAAATAAATAAATAATTTAAAGGAAAAAATAGTATGCTGCAATTTTATAAAAATGGCGATTATGCCTAATAAAAATAATAATATTCTAAATTAAATTCTGCAATAATTTATAGTATGCCAAGTGAAATTGCACCAAATAATCGTAAACGAGACTATGAAGAATTTTAACTTTGCCAAAGGTAATTCTGCCATATATACAATTCAGCCACCTTAAAATTATATGTCCTTGGAAATTCGATCAAACAATAGTTACATTAAGAAATTTTTATGCCTTAAAATATTTATTTTACATTTGCAAAATAAATTTTGGAGCATCCGATTATTATCATCTTTCTATTGTTTGTGTCCATACCCTCTCATAACTATTTATGCCTAATTAAGAACCATCAAACACGCGTGAATTTGGTTTTAAATGCCATACTTTACTGATTTATTATTTCAGGACTGAATTCCGTCCATTAGCAGGGCCACCATGTCTTCGGGGAATGATGGCTCACAATTTTGAACATTTTGAGGCACATAATAACGTATCGATATATGGAAGACCAGAGAGTCTTAAATTTGCCTTCCATACACAATTTGTTGTTAACTACTTCTACAGCCGGTTAAATAATCAATGGACTAACAAGAATTTCACAGATATTGTTCAGAATCAAGACTATAGATTAAATATATTTGGACTCCCAGACGTGTCAACCGAATGGAATACTCTTTCTATTATTGGACTTTGGTGAGTCTTTGCAGCTATGACTTATATAAAATAAAAAATAATAAAATAGGGAATACTTCTATTAAAAAAAAGTTGCACAGCACACTATATTGTCCTCTGCACTGCCTTTCACTTCACATATAATGTTGAAAATAACGTATTGCTATTATTGTATTTCATTTAAATCGTTATTTGTGTACCTGTAGCTATTTTTATATTCAAATCAGGGAACCTTACTTGTTAATGAATCTAACCGAAGAAGTGAAGCAGCAAAGTGTAGCACTACCAAAGATCGCAGAAGCAATAGCTAAGCAATGGTTTGGGTATGTGATCTATCCGCAAAACAGGCGGTACGAATGGGTCGTGTCGGGCTTTGCCTCGTATGCAGGTTGGGATGTGATGAGAATAGTACGTTTTCAATTAATATAAATGAATTAAAAGCTCATTTGTATGGGTACGGTTAAAGGTTTTTCACCACATTGCTTTTTCCCCAGACCGATAACATAGTTACATTAGATGCGAATACTTTATTCGTTTCGGACGTCATACAAGAGAGCTTACTCCGTGATTCGTACTCAAGTTCAAAAGCATTAGAGCCAGAATATGATTTGTACGAAGAAGATGTTATTAGAGACCTAATCGGTGTGAATGGAATTCTAAAGTACAAGGCTCCGGCTTTAATGAGGATGATGAGGACCGTGCTTGGTGATGCTAATACTGATTACATTCAATTAGCAGCGCGAGCACTTCTTCGATTTAGGTAAGTTTTTAATGAAATGGATATGATCCTGACAGATTATTGAGAAATAAAGATTAATTGAGTAACAAACAAATCTTAGATTTTTTTAACTGAAATTAGTCTAGAAACTGTAATATTAACGTCGTCAGTTTTCAAAATCCTGTCTTCATTCCAGGCCGTTAGCTTGGGTGAACTCGTTATTATTCATAGATGCTGTGAACTCCGAATGGTTGGGATCGAGCAATAACGGTCTAGTTGGCAACTTTGGCGCGTTCTTGAAACCATGGATACAGACCAATGGATACCCGTTATTACAAGTTCAACGAGTGAGCAGCGGTGTGGTGGTGGTCTCCCAGGTAAATTAGTATAATTTACAATGTCACTGCTGCTGCATCTGAAGTTATATTTTTCAATGAAACAGCAGCAGTACTAATATTGAAAATTAATGACCTTTCGTAGGAGAGTTTCGGTTTTTCCAACAAACAACAACAGTTGTACCGAGTGCCAATCACGTACACCACCAGCAGTGAACGGAACTTTGGTGAAGACAACATATACCCTAAAACGATATTAGGCAGCGCTGTGGCATTGTTGAATGTTCCACTCAACAGCGAAGATTGGATCCTTTTCAATATCCAGGGGCAAGGTAAGATTAACCCAGTAATTTTTGATGTATGAAGAGACACGTACATTCAAACGAAGAGAAAAAAAATGCACTAATGCAAAATGCAAGGCTGTGTTTGTGTTGTTGTTGTTTTTAAGTTCATGTGTTTCAATCTACTTTCATTTTTTTTTGTATTATTATGCATAAAAAAAAACTTGAGATACTTTTTTGTCCGCGCTAAGGTATGTACGGTCAGCATCGGAAGTAGCTGAACATTTCGGAATTTTAATTATTTTATGTACAGGACTCTAGGTATTTATTTTTAATGTTTCAGAAGATTATTCGTTAAAATAGTCCTTACATTCCAATAACATGTAGTTACGAGTAATATCTAACAAGTTTTTGTTAAAAAAACAGCTTCGAAACTTTGAGTAATGTTAATATGCTTCTGATGCTGACCGTACCTTAAAAACACATGAACTTAAAAACAATATACATTATTAGAAAACAGACGCCACGTAAAAGACTTTACACTTAATTTTACAGATAATTTGTAATGACCTTACTATTTACTATCAGGGTACTATCGCGTCAATTACGGAGTGGACCTTTGGGAAATAATCATTAAAACTCTTGAAAACCCAGAGACAAGGAAACAAATTCATCCGCTCAATCGTGCTACAGTGAGTAACAAAAATCTCTTGTTCTTTAAGTAAAATTATTACGATATACAAGAAATGTAATAGGTACCTACCCGATCACGGCCTTTATACCTATGTGAAAAAGTATATATACGCTGTGGTATACAGCTTTTTAAAACATCAATATGGACTGTAAAGTCAACATCTACAGGTTCCCTCATAGACGGTTTATATTTATTTTTAATCAATTTTTTATTTTGCAACTGTGAATTTACTAGTTTTTTTTTTTTTTTATAAAATTATCAACAGAACTTTTTATTAACAATGTCAAGTAACAATGGTCTTATTTTGTTCACAGCTTGTAGATGATGCCCTTAACATAGCTAGAGCAGGAAAACTAGACTATGATATCGCATTTAGATTAGTTCTAACTATGGAACATGAAACTGAATACGCGCCGTGGAAAGCCTTTGTTCGAAACATGGACTTCTTGAGGAAACGCTTGGTAGCTTATACTCGTTTCGACAATGATTTAGATTCTAACATTTATGCGGTAATTATATTAGTAATTATTAAATCACATCATCATCATCAGCCTATAATGTTCCCACTGCAGGGACTCAGGCCTCCTCTCTAGGAGAGGGATGGGCTATAATCCACCACGCGGGCCCAGTGCGGACACATTTTCACATATTCATATCCCAGACATGAATTTAGGCAAATTATGTAAGGGCACGCCACGATAGTGGCGGTAAGTCCCCTCTTTGAGGAGTGGCTGGAGAGGCGCCACGGCGCCCTCACCTACCGTCTGACGCAGGTCCTCACCGGACACGGGTGTTTCGGGAGGTACCTGTACCGAATCAGGCGGGAGGAAACGCCCGGATGCTTCCACTGCGAGGATCGACCGGAGGACACGGTGGAGCACACTGTGGAGGCGTGGGCACGCCTCCACAGTGTGCTCCACTCCACTCCACACGGCGGGGCTCCGCCCAAGCAGGGCTGCTTGGGCGGAGCCCCGCCGTGTTCTCGTAGCGGCGATCGGCGGCGGCGACCTCTCGCGCCCGGCCCTGGTGCAAGCCATGGTCCGGGGCGAGGAGGAATGGGACGCCGTCGCCTCCTTTTGCGAAGCAGTGATGCTAGCGAAGGAGGTGGCGGAACGAGAGAGGGAGAGAACCTCTCAACGTCCCAGCCGCCGCGGAAGGCGCTCCGGGCGTCGGGGGTCACGCGATGACCTCCGGCCACCGTAGACGCGGGCCTGTGGACGGTGAGTAACGGGCTAGCTCGCCGTCCGGCCGTCGTCATGACGGCAACAGACCGTGTCGGCGGCGCGTACGTGTTCCACGCGCACCTCAAAGAGATGTCAGCAAGGAGGGGCCCGCAAGGGCCGACGCCCGTCGGGGCTGTGGATATCGAAAGGTTACCGCGGCTCCGACACAAGGGCGAAGAAGAAGGAACATGGGTTTGGTTTTTAGTCAGTAGAAGTCTGACACTCCCCTTCGCTCTGCCCAAGAGCGGGGGGGGTTATTCGATGATTTTCCACCCACAAAAAAAAAAAAAAAAAGGCAAGTTATGTAATCAGATGAGAATTTTAATGTACACTTTCTCTTACTTACTTTTATCTTGCAGAGAACGGTTAAAAATACAATAAGAGCTTTTGAAGATCAATTAGGATTCTATCCGGGTATGCCTTGGACGGAGGCGGGGCAAATGATGGACACATTGACTCGGAGTCTGGTGATGGATCACGCTTGCAGAGCCAATTACCAGCCTTGTGTAGCAGCTGCCAAGAACTGGTTCTATGATCCTCATAACCAAGAAGTAGTGTGAGTGTCTCGTATTAAAATTAAAAAACAGCAAGTATCACAAATATTATGTTTATTCATAGCAATAATAATAATCTGTTACTTAATTTTTTGGAGACTGTTTGTTTATGGCAATATGCTTGCCCCCTATTACGTAGGACAAAATGGCAAACTGGCAAAATATGAGTGTAATAGTGGAGACACTTCTGCCTAGCCCTTTGGAGATAGCAGGTGTGACGTTAAGTTATGTAATATTAATTCTTTTTGCAATAACGAAGACGGTATTATTGATACAGTTGCTTTCTGATTCATGTCGTACAGAATTATTCATAATGCACTGTACAGATAATTAAAAAAAAGTAGTTAAATAACTAAAAAACCCGACTGAAAAAACTGAAAAGCAAAAAACCAGCACATTTTAAATTAAACAAAACTTGGAAGCAGGCGGGGTCCATTCTATTTTCATTTTTTCTTTTCATAATTTAATATTCAAATGAACCCCGCCTGCTTCCAAGTTTTGTGTAATTTAAAATGTGCTGGTTTTTTGCTTTTCAGTTTTTTCGGTCGGGTTTTTTAGTTTTTTAACTACTTTTTTTATTTCCAACTTTTTAGTTCTTTTGTGTTTGTGCTTTCGTTGGTCGCGTAAAATTCTTCGCAGATGATTTAACTTTTGTGCTTGCTTAAAGGATTTTCCACTTTGAATTTCTTTTAAATATTTAAGTGTTATATATTTTTGTAATCTCCTTTTAAAGTCCTTTATTTTGATACCCTACTCGATGGTATTGGATTTTTTTTTTTAACTCCGCGATTTGGCCCCCAAAATCCGCAATTTTTCTTTGTTTTTTTTTTATTTTAATGAAACTATTAAGACGAATCTAATGACGTATATTTCATTCAAATCGGTTCATCCGTTCATGAGTTATGAGGGAACAAAGAAACGGACATTCATCAACCCTCCTTTTGGGCTTCGCCGCAGTCGGGTAAAAAACAACTAGAAATCGCTGAAACGAGGAATGAGAATCCGTTAAAAAAACCGATCGGGCTTTTATATGTTTTTTTTTTCCTCATTAATACCAATAACAATTATATTCTTTTGAATTTATTCTTAACTCAATATTCATGGTGATTTATATACCAGTGAGATAAAGAGTCAAACGCCTTTTACAAAACCATTCGTGTTTTCTCTATAATTTTCTAAAAGATTTATTTAATATTCCTTTCGGTTTCCAGTAATCCCTTCATCCCTCATGATATCAGACCAGCTGTATACTGTACAATGGTAAGGGAAGGTGACGAAAAGATCATAGAAGCATTGAATGTAAGATTGATTGACTCTGAAAACCTAGATTGGAATTTCAATCCGACTGTTGGTGAGAGACTTATTATATTAGAGTCTTTTGCTTGTTCGCAAAACGAAGTCTTTATTAATGGGTGAGTAATTATGCATTACAATGTTTTCTTAGCTGTCGTACAATAGTATCCCACTATTGTGGAATAATTTATTGGATAATTGAACTAAAAAATGAGATTGGAGTACCACTAGGAATGATTTTAGGCACATTCTATTTAAAATCGGACTAAAAGTTAAAATTGTATTTATTTATTTTACTATTTAAGTACACACAATTACTAGACAACACAGGAAAACAACATAATATAACATTAGAGTACAAAGGTACTGTTTATTTCTTTAGAAATTTCTGCCAGCAGACCTGCAAAAGGAGAAATGAAAACAAGTGTTTGTTTGTAATTTCAAAATTACAGCTTTTTACCGAATGGGATTATGAGAGTATTACGGTACTTAAAAAACACACTGTCATTTTGTTCTGTTCCATTCTCCGAAACGGCTACCCATTTTAACAGGTTGCGTGCAAAATTAATTAAATCCCTTGAAATTGTCTTCGAATTGCGAATCAAATAGGGAAGCAGTATTTTTAATATTATATTACGCGGGCGATGGTTGCGGACAACAACTAGATTCAGCATAAAGTACATCGATTAATACTTTGACTACTTTCAGGTTACTTGAGCAAACGATTGCATCAAATAGCCCATACGGTGTTGAGGAACGAGTGAAGATCTTCGCTGCGGTTGCAGGAAGCAGTTACGTGAATGCAATTATAGCACTCCAATTTCTGAGATTTAGGACTTCAGAAATCAGAAAAATGTACGTATGTTATCAAACTTTTAAGAAATATATGTGTTGTTTTTTTATTATCAGCTGCGACGTGGTGCCTAATAAAAGTTTACTTTTGATTTTGTATTTAGTAAATTAATTGGAAATAAATCAATGTCCGTGGTCATTGGGGTAAAATTGGGTTGATAATTAATTATTATAGGTATAATTACTGATTTCTTTAAGTTACTGTCGAGTTGCTTGTTTTGTCAGCGTCTATGAATGGTCAGTGATCAAATACTGCAGGTAACTAATTTATTTCAGGTACGGTGGTCCGGAGAGATTTGAAGAGCTGATTTTCATTCTAGCTGATAATATGGCTGATGGACACCAAAGTTTCTTTGTAAGTATTGAACATAGTTTACGTTCATACATGTATTAAAATCAGAAAACAATTTTATCGATAATAGCATGTTTATTAGAGTAAAGTAATATTAATTAAAAATAACTATATTATTATTTATATTATATTATTAATTTAAAACTATGAAAAATAAAACTAAACTAACAAGAAACTATAAAATGACATCAAAAACTTATTATCGCAGTAAGCCACATCATCATCTACTAAGCCTTTTCCGAAGTATGTTTAGAGTCAACTTTCAGCCTAAATACCAATACAGTGAATACCAGTATTTTCAACCTCATAGCGAGCGAGACTGACTTATTCTGTTGTTCTCTGAGTGAATTCACAAGGAATGCTCTATTTGTTATTAGTTATAGGTATTAGTTATAAGTTAGAATTAGGTAAATAATTAAGGCGCATTTATCGCATTGGGGGTTACCCTGTAATGGTAGATGTAAGTTGATAAATAAATAAATAAATAAATAAATATAAAGCGAGTGCCGTCTTGAGCTCCACAATCCAGCTAGTACAGGATAATATCCTGTTGGTAAAATTGGTTGTCACGCTTTTGGCCACTGACTAGCTGTTACGACTGTCAAAGATCTACAAACGACAGCCGGGTCTAACGGCTTAATGTGCTTACCGAGGCAAGGAAGAAACGTTGTTTGTAATGAGCGGTCACCCATCCACAGGTCAAACTAGGCAAGCGTGGCTTTACCTAAAGGTGTGTCCAAATAACACGCGGCATTTGAGCGCAACTGCCGCGCGCGGCAATCCGCGCTTTATGATTGGACGACTGCTGCGTTTAAAAGACGTGTGTCCCGCGAATGCCGCGCGCCTTGCTCGCCGAGTGGCTGTTTTTCTGTAACGAGCTCCTCTTATTACCCCAATAATTAAATGAAAATTTTATTTCTTTCTACAGTTTTCATCCTGGGTGCGAAACTTGAATAACAATAATTTGCAAGATTCTCAATTGGCAGCTGATCGAGCTCTCGAACAAGTTAATGAGAACCTTCGCTGGGATGTGCGTTTCACGAAATATGTTTATTCATGGATAGCCGACCATACATCATAGTCTTGTGAGATGAGGATAAAAAAAAATAAAACCGACTTCGACAAAAAAAACACTCAAAAGTGAAAAATAAACTTGAGAAGAAAAATCAGTTTCTGAAGTCGGTGACCTTTGTTTCTTTGATTTCATTTTTTTTGTCACCGACTTCAGAAACTGATTTTTCTTCTCAAGTTTATTTTTCACTTTTGAGTGTTTTTTTTGTCGAAGTCGGTTTTATTTTTTGTAAAAAAGTTTTTATTTTTCACTTTTTAGTGTTTCACATGTGCTTACCCCTTCACAACGTACCGGCGTGATGTTATGTTAGGAACTGGTGTAAACAATAGACAGACAATATGAGACTTCAGCAATCCCAGTCCATTTGCTATCATTTATTGAGGAGTTCCGTTGCCTATCTCCGAAGTACTTCATCAGATCTTCACAAAATAGTTTTTATAACCTTTGTAGTGAGTACAGGCGTGATATTATGTTGTGTGATGGCGTAAACAATGCTTAGATATGCTATAGCCACAATCGCGGTTAATCTGCTGTTATTTATTGAAGAGTTCCCCCGATTTCTACAAGATCCCATCATCAGATATTGAAATGGTGACAATGGGACCACACGGGAAGCACCAGCTTTCAAATGAAAAAAGAATCATGAAAATCAGTTCACCCAGTCGCAAGTTATGTGCGAACAAACATAAAAAAAAAAAAAAAAAAAAAAAAAAAAAAAAAAAAAAAAAAAAATACAGTCGAATTGATAACCTCCTCCTTTTTTTGGAAGTCGGTTAAAAAGAGCTGGGTCATGCAGGATGGGTGTTTTGCAAAAGCGTGCTAACCCACATTATAACCGAAATAAATATTGAATAGTTAACGCTGATTAGTTTTATTTGTTTATTACCACAATTTTATACTTAATGAGTTGTAGTAAAAGAGTATCATAATCCGTTTTTTTCTAGACTTGTCAATGTGTTGCTAGGGAGTTTGTTTTACCTCTTCTTCTTCCTAGCTTATATTGTAATGTTACGGTAAATGTTAAAATTATTAACAATCATATTTATAATTACCAAAAAACGAGGTAAAAGTAAGAAATTAATCACATTTATCGGTGATTATTAATAATGTAACTTTAGTGCCGATAAATGTAGTAAAGGAAAAATGGGGACTTTGTATAGACGACGTTCTCACCCTCTTATAGTCATAGGATACATATCAATATGCTCTAAAGAACCCAGGGAAAGATATCTATCTCACTTCGATGCAAAATCGATTGATCGATTACCTTAAGTTAGATTAGGTTAGGTTCGAGCAGGCAAAGCCACCGGCTGAAGTGGTCACGAGGTGGAGTACGGCCAAAACCTTAAGGGAGTGACAGGTGAGGTTGGAGATGCCCAGCGGTCGGACACGAGATTTTGACCTTCCATCTAGTGCAAGTGATGTCAGCGCATGGCTGCTTTGGCAAATACCTGCACGAAGTGGCTAGATGGGAGGCGACTCCCATGTGGCACCGGTGTGGCTGCAACGAGGACACAGCGCTTCACACTCTTGAGCATTGCTCTGCTTGGGTGGTGTAGCGCTGTGCTCTCGTAACAGCAATTGGGACAGACCTCTCTGCCGACTGTGGTCAAGGCCATGGTCCACATAATTCAAGAATAAAAAAACCACAACCACCACCATACCATTACCATTATTTACATTACATTAGTAAAAAAAAACTTTATTACACAGGCGCTTCGAACGATACCAATTTCAAACATGTTAAACCACCCGGTTTTTTAAAAAAAAAAAGGATATTTTAAAATTAACGACACTGAAACGAATAATACTATGTTTTTTGTTAGTAGGATTTTAGTGTGGATTTTGTGATGAGACTATATCAGAGTGACGTCACGGATGTCAACCAGCCCTAAGCTTTTTGTGTTCTCACGTATAAATAAATACAATTCACAGTTAAACTCGTATAAGTCGTTGTGCAAAAACTTCAGCTAGTGCAACTAACAAGTACCATTGTTAGCAAGTGTTTATGTGCTGTGTAAATATTAAAAAAACTCTAATTAACGTTAAAGCTTACCGCAACAAGTAAATAAGTACCCGAAACCCCAAATATATAATTGTTGGCCTTCCGGGAAAATGTCAACCAATTTATATTACCGAACAATTACCAGCCACCACCAAAAAACTGTTTTATCTATCTCGGGAGTTTGCCAAAAAGTATGACTACAAATATTGCTGGATTGCCAACGGGAATATCTTCTTGAGAAAGGTAGAGGGAGAAAAACAAAAATTAATCCGCTCGGAAAAATGTCTACAGGCTATACTTACCACCAATATCTGACTAGTTATTAAGCTCCTTATTTTAATTTTATTGTCTTTCATTATTTTCAGTTTGTCTTTATGTTTAACTTTTAGTGAATGTTTACACAAACAACAGCAAATCTCACACACATACATACCCAAACACATTACCCCACAATACGCCACTAATACAAACACACAGATAACATACATCACACACTCACAAAAGAACTCCCTTTCACCATCAGTCACATCTCAGAGATACGCCCCCGACTTTTTCGAGGTACTGTTAGGAACCCCTATCGAAATCAGCATAAATAACCATAGCCATAACATTAAACTCTATTCCAATGGCTAATATAAATAACATTAATGATGAGCTAGACAGGCTCCACACAGAAACTTCTTTTTTAATTAACCCAGAGGACTGCGTTAATTATTCAGAACATAATAACATTAAGATAATGCACATTAATATACGCAGCATAAGTAAAAATTTCGATAGTCTTCAAACACTCATTCATGCCACTAAAGTTGAGTTCGACGTTATAATCCTGACAGAATGCTGGCTGAGAAAAGTAAGTAACGTGCCGATACTTGACGGTTACCAGTCGCACTGTTCCTCAAATAACTCGAACCAAAATGAAGGCATCGTAATCTATCTAAAATCCGAGACTAGCGCCACTGTGTATGAACCCAACATTGTAAATGCAAACTGTCTGATAAGCAAAATGGAACCAGGACTTGCGATTGTGGCAGTTTACAGGTCTCCCTCGTACAACACCAGAGATCAATTTGAAAGTTTCCTTAATAGCCTAAATGACGCCTACAATGATCTATCTGCTTATCAGAATGTCGTCCTTGTTGGTGACCTGAATGTTGACATCAAGGAAGATAACAGAAACGACCGTAGCTTGAACTATCTCATCCTAAACGCCTCTCACGGACTGTTACCTACCCACCTACTCCCAACCAGATTAGAAAACTGTTTAGACCACTTTTTCATTAAGACAAATTTAGAAAATACTACCTTAATTCTGGAATCACACATTACTGATCATAAACCAATACTTTTATTACTCAAATACACAAACCCTATACGTACCAAGATTGCCACTGTTTCTCGTACAAACCTTGACGCTATGAAAGACGAATTGGAGAACACAAGTTTTGCCGATATCTACAATACTCGTGATGGTAACGAAGCTATGAATATGCTTATAAAAATTATCACAACAATTACAACTAAACATACAAGACAAGTGACCCTACCAAGGAAACAACGAACCTTAAAGCCTTGGATCACCGAAGGTCTTCTTAAATGCATTAAGAATCGGGACAGCATGCATTTGAAATCTAAAAATAACCCAGATAATTTAATTCTCAAAATAACGTATACCCGCTATAGAAATTTTTGCAATGAATTACTTAGAAAACTTAAACAAGCACATGAACACCATGAGTTACAAAAAGGTAAAAACAACCCTAAAGCCCTATGGAAAACCATTAAAACAATAACGAACACTCGCCCGACACAAAATAGTGCAGACATACTGCTAAAATTATGTGACACCCCTACTTCTTCCATTAATAATGTATGCACTTTTTTCACCAACGTAGGCAAAAACTTGGCATCCAAAATATCTCAAAATCTAACTACATCCATCAGTAGTCCCTCTCCCCAAACTTTAACAAAGGCTAATCCTTGTAATTCACTTGTCATTACTGAATTGGACGAAAGTGACGTGGAAGCAACTATACTTCAGCTACGCAGTGACTGTGCCGTAGGTTGGGACGGTATCACATCATCGTTGCTTAAAACACATCGTCGCATCCTGGCCCCACCTATAACCTACATACTAAACCTCTGCATTCAGTCGGGAGTTTTTCCGAATGCTCTTAAGAAGGCCATTTTGCACCCAATTTTCAAGGGAGGGGACAGAAACTGTGTTACCAATTACAGACCCATATCGGTTCTTACTTCACTGTCAAAAATCTTTGAGAAAATCCTTAACAGGCAACTTAGAAACTTCCTTGACAAATTTCATCTTATAGCTGATAACCAATACGGCTTTCGTTCAGGTGTATCAACTGAAGACGCGGTATTAGACCTTACGCAATTAGTTGCTGAAAAACTCGATGGAAAGACAAAGTGCCTGGGAATTTTCATTGATCTTTCTAAAGCGTTTGACACGGTTTCTGTCCCCAAACTTATCTCCAAGTTGGAATATTTGGGTGTCCGTGGCAAGACTCTTGAGATTTTCACAGACTACCTTAGAAACCGTAGTCAACAAGTCAAAATTGGTAGCAATTTAAGTAACGAGGCTCTTGTGACTTACGGCGTACCACAAGGTAGCATCCTTGGGCCGACACTGTTTCAGATCTATATTAACGATCTCTGTAACCTGACACTCCCTAACTGCAACATATTCACCTATGCAGATGACACCGCAATTATCGTCCATGGGCCTTCTTGGGAAGCTG
Source organism: Diarsia dahlii (assembly GCA_949775195.1). Classification (NCBI taxonomy): domain Eukaryota; kingdom Metazoa; phylum Arthropoda; class Insecta; order Lepidoptera; family Noctuidae; genus Diarsia; species Diarsia dahlii. Next base: position 3,243,015 of record OX459198.1, read on the forward strand.
TCAGGAGCAACGCTGAAAATGCCCTAAGCAGCATCATGCTCTGGTTTAACTCTAACCTACTGACACTGAATTTGGCCAAAACTTCATATGTTCCTTTCGCTATCCGTTGCAACATGAAACCCTCTAGTACTTTCTCCATAACGGCCCACTCATGTATAAGTCCTTTAACACACTGCTCCTGCCCAAACTTAAGAAGAGAAGACAGTGTTAAATATCTCGGCATCCATATAGACTACGGACTTAGATGGGACAAACACCTAGACACACTTTCCACCCGAACAATGCGACTCATCTCTGTATTTAAATCACTCAGGGGGTCAGCCAACAATGATATTCTTAAAATGGTCTATTTTGCACTAGCCCAATCGGTGTTAGGGTACTGCATCAGTGTATGGGGTGGAGCCGGGAAGACAGGTGTCCTGAGGGTTGAGAGGGCACAAAGGGCGATTCTTAAAGTTATGACAAAGAAGCCACGCAGATATCCAACAGCGCAACTTTATGAAGACTGTAAAGTGTTAACTGTGCGGCAGCTATTTGTGCTTCAATCAATTCTTAGGACACATGGCAGACTGGCTCCCCCCGACCCCAAAAAACGTAAGCAAATAATTTCTAGCATCCAACATAAAACAAAGTTTGCGAGGCACCAATTTTATGTAATAAGTAGGCACATTTATAGCGAAGTACACAAAAAAGTAAATATTCTCGGTCTCCCTAAGTTTAAACTGAAACGTACAGTAATTGAATGGTTACTCAAACAGGACTATCATAAAACGGAGTCACTTCTTACCTACATAACCTAACAAACATCCACTCTTTATATGTTATTCACCCATTTCTTACACACACTACAAACATTCACACTCTTCACATACTCCTCTCACGACAAGCAAGAAATACCTACCAACACACGCACTCATCCAACACCACTCATCATTCACTCTTCACCTTCCTCACCCTCACACTGTGAAAGTATACCACAAGATCAAAAAATGCACCCACTTGACACAGTCCACTGGCACGTCTGCCAAAATAAAATTATTTAAGCATACCTAATAGCCGGACACTGCCCCCTAAGATACAGGCCTAGCCTAGTTTAAGGGACAGGGTTGAACTTATTGTACTCTAATTACTTAGATTAATGCTAAACTAAGAAAAACTTTAATCTGTATATAGTGCAATGTACTTGAATCTTGTGGCAATAAATTTTATTATTATTATTATTATTATTAACTTTGATTCTGTGCTCAGCCTATGGTGTCTGTTTGTACTATAAACACCGTGAAATACACCATAAACGCGTTTCTGCAAACAGCGCCATCTATTGCCTAATAGGTGAACTAAACTTTTGGTAAACAAACAAGACGTTCCAATACACCATGGCTAAGTGTGGCGCTTGCGGGAAGTTTCTTTCGTCGGCAGAGGCTGCCAATTGCAGTAAATGTAGGCGCTGGTACCATCGAGGGTGCGTAGATGTTCAGAATGCGGGTCCTGTAATGACCCCCTGGCACTGCCCTGAGTGTAAGAAAAACGAGGTGAGAGATAACCGGTCTGAAACACCGGTACGGGGAAGGACACCAACACCAGCTCACGAGGAAAGTCTGGTTAACCTCATGGACACCAGTCCCATAAATAGCACAGCCTTAGACGTCACACAAGAGTTCAATGTGATGGAAATCTTTAGAACAGAATTAAGCTGTTTTAAAGAGGATTTTTTGAAACTTGTTCGTATTGAGTTCCAGCAGCTGCGTGATGACCTGTCAGAGCTACGGTCGTCACTAAAATCTACCAACGACAAGATGAGTAATTTGGAGGAAAGGGTTGTAGTAATGGAGACCAAATTGGCTCAGCCCCACCCCCAATTGTCAAGGTCGTCGGATGTGGACGAATTAATAAGCCAGCTAAGGAGCGACATAAATGACCGCGACCAGGAGTTGCTCGCCAATGATATTCAGATATCAAACATACCAGAGGTAAGCGGTGAAAACCCTACCCACACTGCTCTGTTGGTGGCGGCGAAGATTGGCGTCAAAATCGAGGCACGTGATATTGTGAGCACTGAGCGTGTCGGAGGCAGGCGCATAAACGCGACGCAGGCGACGGCGCCGGTGGAGACTCGCCCCCGATTCCTCGTCGTGCGCCTCGCACGACGCGACATACGGGACGAGCTGCTGGAGGGAGCGCGAGTGCGTCGCGGCATGACCACAGCGGATTTAGATCTGCCTGGCCCTGCGAAGCGCTTCTACGTCAACGAGCGCCTCACTAAGCGTAACCGTGAGTTGTTTCGGAGCACGCGTGAGGCGGCCAGTCGGCTCGGTTGGCAGTTCGTGTGGTCGAAACGTGGCCGAATCCTTGCCCGGTACAAACCCGGTGATGCCACTTGCCACATCCGCTGTGAGGCTGACATACAGCGCACCTTTCAACCTGTCTCGTCACCTAGTAACGGCGGTAATAACGCACTTTAGAGTTAGTTTCTTGTTTGTTTTTGTCATTGTTGGTCTAGATAAGATTGTGTTTTCTTATACTCGTATATATATAGTCATGCGTATTTTAAAAGTTAGCTTAATAACAGTTAGTGACAGTCCCTCAACAGTAAAAGTATTAAAGTGTTTCTATTTCTACTATATAATATATTTTGTATTGGCAAGTGTGTGTCTCGCGGCGCACCCCATTAAAGTACACGTAAACCAGTTTTATAGCACTACACACATTTACACCACCCACCTACCCATCCCATACCTACTACATTTCATAAACTTATTTTTTATGCATTATGGTCTTTCTACTAGGCTACTATTCGGGGCCAACATTTTGGAACCTTTATTTACAGTAATTTTATACAATAACTACACACCTATAATTCGATTTACACTAATATCACAAGAAATAACAATCCACTGTGCAATATGGTTATTGCTATATGACGAAATTTATTATTTATATTATTATTGTGATGACTAAAGGAGACAAGTATCTTAAAGTTGGTTTCCTTAATGCGGGCTCATTGGGTACTGGTCATGATAACTTAATAGGCGCACTTGACAGGCATTGTTTTGATGTTATGGCCATCAACGAGACTTGGCTCAGACCGGGCGAGGACGGGCGCGCTCCAACGGTGCCCGGCTACCGATTGCGTCACATACCGCGGCCGGCGAGTGTTCGCGCGGGCCGTGGTGGGGGCGTCGGGTTTTATCTGAGGCGGGGACTGAGCGCGCGTATTTGTCCTAGTGCGGTCGATCCCAGGTTCGAATCGGTCGAACAAATGTGGTTAACACTCACTCTGAACGGTAAAAAAATTGCCATAGGAACAGCTTACCGTCCACCATGGCTTGACCTTGTCCTTTTCCTGGATGCCTTGACGGACTCTATTAGTTCATTGGGAAATTGTGATCACTACGTATTACTTGGCGACTTTAATGTCAATTTGCTAGACACAAACGGAATGAATACCAAAAATATTAATGAATTTCTAGATTGCTTTAGTCTTACACAGTTGGTCACCACACCTACTCACTACACAGCATCCAGTGAAACGCTTATCGATCTCCTATGTACTGACCTGAGACCAAGGTATACAGCGGTAGAATCACTAGGTTCGATCAATGGCCACTGCATTGTCCTAAGTGAGTTTAACATTAGGCGCGAAAAATTCAAACCGTACGTGATAAAATATCGGCCTCTTAAAACTATTTGCTCAGATATTTTTAATGATGATCTATCATTATTAATAAACAGTGAAATTATTTCGTCGATTGACTCTGTTAATGATATGGTGCATGTCTTCAACACCCATCTAACTTTCCTGTTTGATGTACATGCACCAATCAAGACATGCACTGTTAAGGAAAAATCCTATCCGTGGATCACAGACACAATCAAAGTTATGATGCGTTTGCGTGATAATGCGCTTAATACTTATAGGAAAACTAAATCTGACTCAAAAAAAAGTTACTACAAAGACCTAAAGCACTTGGTGGTTAATTCTCTGTTTAGTGAAAAAACTGCATATTTTAAACATAATATAAATAATAAAATCAAAAACCCTAAATTGCTATGGAAAAATCTAAAATCCACATTATCTAACTTTAAACCTAGACAAGACCTTCCGTCGCATTTTACAGATCCTGATTTAATTAATAAAAACTTTTTAATTGTTCCCGGCAACCCCGTAGCAAGCGCATCCCTTATGAATTATTTTGATAGTCATAGCCACGGTGAAGCAATTTTTTCAATCACTCCGGTGGACCAGAACAACGTCTCACGTACTATCGCCGGTCTCAAAAGTAACGCCGAAGGGTGCGACCACATTACCTTAGACATGATTAACATGACTTTGCCGCACACATTAGATGTTGTTACAGACATAATAAACCGCTCTATAATGACTTCAACGTTCCCTGACCTTTGGAAAATTGCCTCCATTAGACCCTTACCTAAAAACTCAAATCCATTAGCCCTAAAAGATCTACGCCCTATCAGTATATTACCATGCTTATCCAAAGTACTAGAGAAAATCGTCAGTCGCCAACTAACGCTTTTTCTAGAACAAAATAACGTTTTACCGGACTTACAATCAGGGTTTAGAAAACAGCGCAGTACATCTACAGCTTTACTCGATGTTACTGATAACATATTATGTGCTCAAGATAAGGGGATGTGCACATTACTTGTTCTATTAGATTTTTCCAGGGCATTTGACGCTATAAATATCCCGTTATTACTGACAAAATTAAAATACTATGGTTTCGACCCTGAAGCTATACAATGGTTCCGTAGCTACTTAAGCCATAGGGAACAATTAGTTGAGCTGCGCCTCAGTGACGGCACTACCCGTAGTTCAGCATCTATTCCCGTAGAGAGAGGAGTTCCTCAGGGTTCTATTTTAGGTCCCATTCTTTTCATTTTGTACTGCGCTGATATAATACGATGCCTACAGAGATGTAAGTACCACATATATGCCGACGATGTGCAACTATATATTTCTTTCCACCCAGACGAGTATGACAGAGCCATCAAAGACCTTAACGAGGATCTCCAACGAATCGCTACTTGGTCCGAGGAGAACTGCCTGTCGCTAAACCCAACAAAAACGAAATATATGGTATTTGGCACCAGACAGCAGCTTGCTCGACTACCTATGACCTTCGACTTAGAACTAATGAGCGAGCCAATTGAGCGAGTGTTTGAGGCACGAAATCTAGGTCTTGTTATGGACATAAACCTTCGTTTTGAGAAGCACATAGCTGACTCTGTGAAAAACTGTTTTTACCGCCTGAAGGTCTTGTACAAGATGAGGCCTTATTTATCCGAACTACTACGGGAACAACTTGTGGAAACGTTAGTTCTGTCTAGGTTGAACTACGCCGACACTGTGTATGGTCCGCGCCTCTTGGCTCGTACGGATCGGCTCATACAAAGGGTACAAAACGCGTGCGCTCGATTTTGTTATAACATTCCACGTAGAAGTCATGTTACACCTTTCCTAAACAAGCATTCCACTCTTAAAATGAAATCCAGACGCAAACTACACTTAGCATGCCTTCTGTTCGGTGTGATCAAATACCAAAAGCCGGACTACCTATTTGATAAACTGAGTTGGATAGCTAGTAGACGGGAATGTGGGAGAAGACAATGTTCGCAGCAACTCTCAACACAGTCGCATAGTTCAGCAGCTTTCAGAGGCAGCTTTCGTTATGCAGCTTCAAAAATATGGAATAACCTGCCACCACCGATAAGACTAATCAAAACAATAGACACATTTAGAAGTCACTTACGGCAGTTCCTCATAGAAGCACAACGTAAGCTGGATATGGTTGCTCTGAATGTCTCAATTATATGATGTTCCTACCTTCCTACCTAAATAATTGCTGCTATATAACTAAAAGAAAATAGTTTTCGTGCCAATCAGGTTTTTTATCTTGCGCCCGTGCTATTTACTTATATATGTATTTAATAATATATATTGTCTTGGTCTACTTTACACACTCACGATATTTGTTGTTTCTTAGTTTGTTTTAATTCAGTGTTTTTTTTTTTTATATATATATTTTTTTATGTAATTTCTACTTTATTTTTAGTTTATTGTAGTACACTTCTCGATTTAATATTTACGTACATACTCACCACCCACATTAACTCAACATGTAAAACTGTTTTACATCCGTGATTACTCTAATTTAGGTTTCAGTTGAAAACCAGCGTCGGGCACTAGTTGCCCGGCATTTTGCTGAACTGGGCCTTTTTGGCGCAGCCGTGAGGCACACTGTCACGATTTGTTTTGTTTAGTTTTAAGTTCTTTTTTTCTTTTTATATTTTTTTTGTTTTACATTGTGTGTACTTGCGGCATGTGCCAAATAAATGCATTTTCTTTCTTTCTTTCTTTCTTTCATTTTATTTATGAAAGAAAGAAAAAAATAATAATTTGCATGTTACTTTCTAAACAAAACACCAGCTGCTAATTTTATTTTACTACTTTTACCGAATACAGTAGCGAATTATTAATAACAACTGCTAAACGTGATGATTTTCGTTATATCGTGTTATAGTCACATTTACCGAATTTCGAGGTAAATATTAATAAACACTGAAAAGGACATCATCCACATTTCATACAGTTTTGGTCCAAATGTAAAAGTGCCGGCCAAATAAAAAAAGTGTTTTATTCTGATAGAACTCGTCCGCCTTAGAATTTCTTTATATGACACCAAAGCTGTACCGAATTTCGAGGTAAATATTAATAAACACTGAAAAGGACATCATCCACATTTCATACAGTTTTGGTCCAAATGTAAAAGTGCCGGCCAAATAAAAAAAGTGTTTTATTCTGATAGAACTCGTCCGCCTTAGAATTTCTTTATATGACACCAAAGCTGTAGCATCACTCTAATTGGTATTATTTGAGTTCTAAAAATACTATCTAGAGCTCAATTACCACTGACTCACTGATTGACAGAATTGTTCTCCCAGATGGTGGATGGGGAGGTGGGTATATTTTGACAGATTCGTAAACAAGTAACTCTCGTGAGTATGGGAAAAGTGCCAAACCTCCCCTTTCTCCCCCCTCCCTATCGTATCTCGGAAACAAAGAGACTTTACGTGTTTTTTTTAGGGATTCGTATAGAGGAAGCTCGGGGAAGTAAAAACCATTTTTCAATGTTGACCCCCTTGCCCCCCTTCACCCCCCCCTTTAGCCGGATCTCGGAAGTTAAGACTTGGAACATTTTTTTTTCAGATTCATTAAAAGGGGCAATGCGTTAGTCGAAATCATTTTTCAAAGCTCCCCCCTCTCCCCCCTTCACCACCCCCTCCCCCCCTCTTCACCCTTTTTTTAAACTCGTGTTCTGTTTTGTTTACGGATTCGTATAGAGGAGGCTCGGGAAAGTAAAAACCATTTTTCAAAATTGACCCCCTTGCCCCCTTCTCCCCCCTTTAGGCGGATCTCGGAAGTTAAGAGACTTGGAACATTTTTTTTTTTCAGATTCATTGAAAGGGGCAATGCGTTAGTCGAAATCATTTTTCAAAGCCACCCCTCCCCCCCCCCCCCCCTTCACCCCCCCTCCTCTTCACCCCTTTTTTCTGTTTTGTTTACGGAATCGTATAGAGGAGGCTCGGAAGTTAAAGCGAAGGGGGGAGCGGGCGAGCGAAGCGAGCCGGCGACCCTCGTAGCGTAGGGATTAGGTCACGATAGGTTTTCTTCGGTAGTAGGCAGGTCTTGAGTGGAGCGAAGAGGAGAGGTGGCGAGTGAAGCGAGCCGGCGACCTCCGTAGCGTATTATAATAGGCGTTATAATCTATCCTGTGGTGGTACCGGTAAAGCGAAGGGGGGAGCGGGCGAGCGAAGCGAGCCGGCGACCCCCGTAGCGTAGGGATAAGGTCACGATAGCTTTTTCTCGGTGGTAGGCAGGTCTTGAGTGGGTGACCTGCCCTTTTTGCCCCCTTTTCCCCTCCTACCATTTTCAAAGTTTCCCCATTTGCCCCTTTTCTCCCCCCTTTAGGCGGATCTCGGAAGTTAAGAGACTTGGAACATATTTTTTGATTAATTGAAAGGAAAAATGTATGAAAAATCAGGGTTTTTTAACATGAATACCACCAAGTATATTGGTGCTACAGCTTTGGTGTCATATAAAAAAATGCTAAGGCGAACGAGTTCTTTCAGAATAAAGCACTTTTTTTATTGGCCGGCTCTTTGACATTTGGAACAAAATGGATGATGTCCTTTAATTATGTTCAATTAATCACACACGATAAGAAGTGGTGATTGACGGGCATTTCGGGGTTGTGTTTTGCATGTTATTTAGTGCAATTAATACATAATTATACAATTGTCGTCACTTTTCAATATATTGATTATTTAATTTTTTTGACCAAGGCCAGACTTAGGCACATTATATTTTTATTAGCAACACACATAACATAACATCACTGTAATTTCCAAAGGATTAGGCAGTGGTGTACCTAATAGTACAGTCAACCAAGATAATAAGTTGCTGCGCTGCTGAGTTCCTCGATCAATGCATTCAGATACAGAATAAAAAGATTAGGGGAGGTTAAGCCTAACGCCACACTCCAACCTGTATGGCACAGACGACTCATTCCCCACTTAACAACGTTTGTTTGACACCATTCAGCACACCTTTAAAAACTTTCCGCGCTTCTACCATATCATCATAAAGGTGCCCTGATGATGGTCTGCTGTGCAAGTTCCACATATTGAGCGTAGCCTTGGCCTCCCTGTGCGTACTACCGACGTGTCTGTTCCAACCTGCCATACATTTACGATACCTAGGCTTCTTTTGGTGTGCGGGACTAGCTGCTAACCTCAAGGATTGTAGTATGTCACTATTTTACTCATCAATCACTACTTTATGGCTAGTTTCAGTACCTACAGAACTTACCACTACAGGATTCTAATTACACCGGGAAATCTATACTGCGTAGGTAGGCAGTATAGATTTAGATAGTCGCCACTGGTACGTAATAACTGTTCCATTTGTGCGGTCTGATACTTGACCACACGAATACAACTGCTTAAGTTTAATTTGCTTGACTGGCCTGTTGGTCTAGTGGTTAGTGACCCTAACTGCTATGCCGGAGGTCGTGGGTTCGATTCCCACCCAGGACAAATGTTTGTGTGATGAGCACGATCATTTGTTCTGTGTCTGTGTGTAATTTATCTATAATATGTATGTATTTAGAAATATATAAGTATGTTTATCAGTTGTCTAGTACCCATAACACAAGCTCTGCTTAGCTTGGGACTAGATGGCGTTGTGTGATAGTTGTGGAATATTATTATTATTATTATTAATTAAGTTAAAGTTACATTTTAACGAGAAGCGGAAAATGTTCAGATCAATATATTAAATGTCGTTCCTAACATAATTATGCACTTGTTACTAACGGCAAGGCTTAAAATTTAGTCCTAGATTATCTGAGCCACGTCCCATCCTCCCAATTGTTCTATTTAGTCTTTTTAAAGACTTCTTATTTACAACTGTAGTGCATTTATCAATTTGCACAGGTTTGGTTTTACTGGTTTTGTTAGCATAACATCGTCTATGCTATAGTTTACATTCACCGAAGTATTTTGCAGTGAATGCGACTCATTGCACGCGCATACAGCTGGCAGTTTCGAAGCATCAATACCGAGCGAAGCAGGTTTCTGAATTGACAGTTGCCGCTGCATAGGTAAATAACTATGTTAGCTTTTTTGGGAAACGGGTATTTTTGTCATTACATGGTTATGTGTACTACTTTCTTCGGCATAATTTTGATGATTTTCGCTGTGATCGATGTTTTCTACTAATACCATTGGGCCACAATCGCACTCAAAACTATTCAACAAACCTGCACCCGTTTTTTGCGGCGAAGCCCAAAAGGAGGGTTATTTGTTACATTACAATTTAAATATTTATTACCAATATAAAGATAATTGCCAAAGGTAATAATAATATATTGTACGTTATATATTGTTGCCATATATTTCTGATACAACCTGAGCTATCTGCTCCTTTGTTTTGTAAAAGCAAGATTATCCTTCAACATTTTAGTCGTATCTAGGTGATCAAAGGTAATCGGCGGTAGTTTATGCAGATCTTTTGCTACAAAAAATAGGGGTTTTATCTAGATCTACTTTTTAAAGACCTAAATAATAATATCAACATCCCGGTGGGACTCTGGACTCTCGAGTTTCCTTGTTTCATTTTGTGATGACAGAGACACCGCTTTAAACAGCAAAATTTAAGCCGTTTCGATTTTTTCACTCGTAAAAGCCTTTACGCAGTTTTGAAGGAGACTTTCCTCGTCCATTAACTGCATCTTATTTTGGATGAAGGCAAGAGGTTCACTGATAATTATGTTTAAACTGTTGCACCCAACAACACTCGGCATCGTTTAAATTTTTGTTAGTCACACTGATTATAGTAATCAGTAAGACAACGATCGCTGTATCACTTTACATAATAAATTAATCGAATGATTAATTACAACAACATCATTATCTTACCGATTAATCAATAGCTTCTTTACTATAAATAACGAAACGATTGCTTAAAAACAAATAGATATTCCTTAACGCCATTTTGATTGTATAACCGCACAACGAAATATCACATACAGAGTGTGGTAATCGTACATTAAAATTCATTAAAAATGGTTCAGACCACCTTCAAATGGAAGTACGTCTTAGTGTCATACGTATTACTATTTAACGTGTTTGCAAACTCGTCACAGCCAGTTGGCTCAGTTAAAGATTCGGTAGCGCCAAAACTTATTGAAGAAAATGAAATCGAAATTGTTGGAAAAGAAGCAGTGAATGCAACTCGTGATGGTTCAGGAAGACAGCATGTAAGACCTGGTCAAATAGTACTAAGTTATGAAGTTGAAATAACAGTAAACGAAGATTCATTTGATGGACGTGTTGTTCTTCAAGTAAGGCTATCCGCTGACACGAGGGAAGATGAAATAGTTCTACACGCCACAGACCTACTTATCAAATCTGTGAAAGTTGGAGTGTTTACAAGTGCAAACACCATAGCAGCCAACTTCAATGTTGATGAAAAACTATTGTATATTAAGCCACCCATCCCCGCTGTGACTCTTTATGTTGTCATAGAGTACAGTGGTCAACTAGCGAACGATGGACGTGGACTTCACCTGGGAAAATACTATCGAAAGTAATAACTTTATTTTCTTTAACCTTATTTCTCCTCCAGCAGCTTGCTTAGAGGATCAAGGCCAAGCAGTACTAAAGTAGACTTAAACTTTCGATTGAAAAATTAGGGTTTGTTTTTTTTCAATCGCAGCTTTTGTTATTCATTTCCTTCTTCTACGTCTCACAAACAAAAAGTACTTAATTTGATGGTCTTTTTAATTTAAAATATTCATATTAACCTTAATCCCTTATTATATTTTAGAAATTACCTGTCAATGAATCTGCATCCATCGTATGCAAGTCGCGTGTTCCCCTGCATTGATGAGCTTACCGAGATGCCAGTAATAAGCTTCAAGTTCAACAAATTGGAATATAAAAGTTTGGTGTCAAATTCTTTGACAGAGGAAAACAGTGCGTAAGTACTTACTCAAAATAAAGTTCAGTTTACAGAATAGGATATATTTTGTTGTTTAAATGACAGACATCGCTATCCCAAAGACGGTTGGGTGATAATGCTCATCTTCTGCCTCTCTATATCTCTTAACGGAGCATCAAGAATTTGCCAGATAGTATCTACTTACCCGAAAAAAGGGCTGTTTCCTAGTGGTCATACTATTTTGTCATACACATGTCCTCCTGGTCATATTATCATTTTTGCACATCCTGTATGAAAAAAAAAATTTACCTTGTTATTAAACAAAAACGGTTCGTGGTCGCGTTCCTGGTATTTTCTGGTATTTTATCTCCTACTTGTACCACCAATTTCGCTATAGGGATTTTATTTCACAATCTTCCAGGAGACCAGAATAATGAAGGTGGTATTGTATTAAGTTAATACGAATCTCATAATCAAATCTGTAGAAGATATTATATATTATTTAGATTATAAAACAGCATGCAATGAAGAAGTAGATTAAATACTTCGTCATGATTCTGACCTTCTGGTAGTTTGTGAAATTAAATTCCAATAAGTATATATCACTTGTCTTCAGATTAAATAATTAAAATTGTTAAAAGTGGTGATTACTTGGAATAATATTATTAAGGCGCAGATAAACGACTTTTAATGATTTTATATTGAACATCACGTCTAAAGTTCTAGTCTTATTTCTTTGAAAAAAATATATGTTATACTAGACAATTTTATTCATAATTTGATATGTGAAAATGTAAAATTATATTTTAACAACATAGTGTAATTAATTTGTAAAGTATTGTCTAACGTGGACAAAAAAACGATAATCACGCAAAAACTTGTCCGTCATTGGTGGACAACGAGAATACTTATGTTTGAAATTGAGTCGATTTCCAAGGTCGAGTGAGTTGACGACAAAAAAAAAAGGTAAAATTGGCACTCGTCAGTTGATGACGAGCCGTTCATTAATTACCAGGCACTCTATAGACCGTATTTTTCTTTTTCTACAGGAGGTGCAAAAATGATAGTATGACCACGAGGACATATTGTATACCTTCGTGGCCATTCTGGTGTGACACAATAGGAACCACTAGGAACCAGCCGAAAAAATTACGTCCCATGAATTTGACTGTTGCGTCGATGATTATTATCATCTCTATATCGTGTCAATACCCTCTCATAACTATTTATTTTTTATTACGAACCATCAAATACGCGTGAATTTAGTTTTAAATACTATAGGTACTTTACGGACTTATTATTTCAGGTTTCAATTCCGTCCATTGGCAGGGCCACCATGTTCTCGGGGAATGATGGCTCACAATTTTGAACATTTTGAGGCATTTAATAACGTATTGATATATGGAAGACAAGAGGGCCTTGATTTTATTTACTATACACGATTAGTTATTCGCTACTTCTACAGCTGGTTAAATCTTTGGACGAACAAGGAGTTCACAGAAATTGTTCAGAATCAAGATAATAGATTACATATATTTGGACTCCCAGACGTGTCAACCGATTGGAATGCTCTTTCTATTATTGGTCTTTGGTGAGTCTTTGTAAACAACGAATTTCTGTCATTGTATTTTATTACAACCCTAATTTAGGTATATTTTTAAAGTACTTTTTAATACCAGGGAACCATACTTGTTCATGAATGATGCCGAGGAAGTGAAGCAGCAGAGTGTGGCACTACCAAAGATCGCAGAAGCTATAGGTAAGCAATGGTTTGGGTATGTGATCTATCCGCAAAACAGGCGGTACGAATGGGTCGTGTCGGGCCTAGCCTCTTACGCAGGTTGGGATTTAATGAAAAAAGTAGGTATTCAATTGATTTATATGGATTATTAGCTCATTTATATTTATTACGTTGAAAAAGGTTTTTACTGCATTGCTTTGTCCCCAGCTAAGGAGCTATGGCACAACTTCGTTCGATATAAATGCTTTATTCGTTTCTGATGTCATTCATGAAAGCTTACTCCGTGATTCGTTCTCAAGTTCAAAAGCATTAGAGCCAGAATATGATCTGTTTGAAGAAGACGTTATTAGAGACCTAATCGGTGTGAATGGAATCTTGAAGTACAAGGCTCCGGCTTTAATGAGGATGATGAGGACCGTGCTTGGTGATGCAGATACTGATTACATTCAGTTAGCAGCGCGAGCACTTCTTCAGTCTAGGTCGGTTTTAAATCAACTGATATGATCCTGAGTTCCTGACAGATCATTGAGAAATAAAGAATAATTGAGTCCAAATCTTAGACTTTTTCATCTGAAATTAGTCCAGAAACTATAATATTAACGTCGCCAGTTTTCAAAATCCTGTCTCCATTCCAGGCCGTTAGATTGGGTGAACTCGTTAACATTCATAGATGCTGTGAACTACAAATGGTTAGGATCGAGCAATAACGATCTAGTTGGTGACTTTGGCGCGTTCTTGAAACCATGGATTCAGACTAATGGATACCCATTATTACATGTTCATCGAGTGAGCAGCATTGCTGTGGTGGTTTCCCAGGTAAATTGGTGTAATTTTACTTTGTCACTGATTTCTGAGGTCGTATTTTTCTATGAAACAGCAGAAAAAAAACAAATGATATGCAAGGTGTACCTACAGGTGTTTTAATATTAAGTTTTTTTAATGACAATAAATGACCATTCGTAGGAGAGTTTCGGTTTTTCCAACAAACAAAAACAGTTGCACCGAGTGCCAATCACGTACACTACCAGCAGTGAACGAAACTTTGGTGAAGACAACATATACCCTGTCACGATGTTAGACAGTGCTGAGACATTGTTGAATGTTTCACTCAACAGCGAAGATTGGATACTTTTTAATATTCAGGGACAAGGTAAGATTAACCAAATAATATTTGGCACACCTGAGCATTCAAACTTAGGTAACTAGATAAAAACTTTATAACAAAAAATAAAACCGACTTCAAAACAAAAAACACAAAAAAGTGAAAAATAAACTTTAGAAGAAAAATTCGTTTCTGAAGTCGGTGACTTTTGTTTCTTTGATTTCATTTTTTTGCCACCGACTTCAGAAACGAATTTTTCTTCTAAAGTTTATTTTTCACTTTTTTGTGTTTTTTGTTTTGAAGTCGGTTTTATTTTTGTTAAAAAGTTTTTTATTTTTCACTTTTTAGTGGTTCACATGTAAGTTCACATGTTCATGGGCCATAATGTGGACATTGTAGCTTTTTTTTGAGTTTTGTTGATTTTTCAAAAACCGCTTGTCCGATTTCGATAAAAAAAAATATGGGACCATTTGGGAAGTATACCCTTTCCAACAAAAAAAGATTTTTTCAAATCACACAAACATAAAAAAAAACAAACATCCGAATTTAGAACCTCCTTCTTTTTTTAGAAGTCGGTTAAAAATGCACTATTCTAATAGAAAGAAGGGCTTAAATTGCACAAGTCACGAACTTAGCTCATACAAAAAAGTTGCTAAATTTTTTTATGCATTATGATACAAAAAACCGGAACAAGTTTAATAAATCAAATTAACATTAAAAAATATAACATTTAAATAATAACGACCTTTCACTGTTGATTTTTCTTGATAATTTGTAATGACTTTACTCTTTGCTACCATCAGGGTACTATCGCGTCAATTACGGGGTGGACCTTTGGGAAATAATCATTAAAACTCTTGAAAACCCAGAGACAAGGAAACAAATTCATCCGCTCAATCGTGCTACGGTAAGTAATAAAAATCTCTTGTTTTCTGTCTCAGCAAAATAACCCGATCACGTGTATACCTACTTGAAAAAGTATTATATACGCTGTGGTATACGGCTTTTCAATATAATTATCAATAGAGATGCTAAAAATATCTGCAGTGCAACATAATTATTTAGAGGTTGTTTTGAATCTTATATGACTGCGAATTTTTTACCTATATTATTTACTACATCTATCTATATCTATAAAAGCGAAAGGTCACTCACTGATTCATCACGAAATCTCGAAAACCGCTGGACGTACAAAGATGATTTTTGGCAGGGAGGTAGTTTATGGTTAGTAGACGTCCGCTAAGAACGGATTTTGCGACAGGGCCGGATTAGGGTGGTCTAAGGGCCCTCGCAAGTTTGTATGAAACTCCTTCATTTTTTGTGCTACAATCTAGATTTTTGGCAGAGACGTAGTTTATAGTCAGTGGGCGTCTGCTATGAATTAATTTTGCGACAGGGCCGGATTAGGGTGGTCTAAGGGCCCTCACAAGTTTTTATGAAAGTCCTTAATTTTTCGTGCTATAATCTTGATTTTTAGCAGAGACGTAGTTTATAGTCAGTAAGCATGCGCTATAAATTAGTTTTGCGACAGGGCCGGATTAGGGTGGTCTAAGGGCCCTCGCAAGTTTGTATGAAAGTCCTTCATTTTTTGTGCCACAATCTTCATTTTTGGCAGGGACGTAGTTTAAAGTTAGTAGACGTCTGCTTAGAACCGATTTTGAGACAGGGCCGGATTAGGGAGGTCTAAGGGCTCTCGCCAGTTTGTATGAAAGTCCTTCATTTTTAACAGACTTCAAAAAAAGGAGGAGGTTATCAATTCGATTGTATTATTATTATTTTTTTTTTTTTTTTTGTTTGTTCGCTCATAACTTGCGACTGGGTGAACTGATTTTCATGATTCTTTTTCCATTTGAAAGCTGGTGCTTCCCGTGTGGTCCCATTGTCACCATTTCAATATCTGATGATGGGATCTTGTAGAAATCGGGGGAACTCTTCAATAAATAACAGCAGATTAACCGCGATTGTTGCTATAGCATATCTAAGCATTGTTTACGCCATCACACAACATAATATCACGCCTGTACTCACTACAAAGGTTATAAAAACTATTTGGTGAAGATCTGATGAAGAACTTCGGAGATAGGCAACGGAACTCCTCAATTAATGATAGCAAATGGACTGGGATTGCTGAAATCTCATGACTGTCTATTGTTTACACCAGTTCATAACATAACATCACGCCGGTACGTTGTGAAGGGGTAAGCACATGTGAACCACTAAAAAGTGAAAAATAAAAACTTTTTTACAAAAAATAAAACCGACTTCGACAAAAATAAAACACAAAAAAGTGAAAAATAAAAAATCAGCTTCAGAAGTCGGTGGCAAAAACATGAAATCAAACAAACAAAAGTCATCGACTTCAGAAGCTGATTTTTTATTTTTCACTTTTTTGTGTTTTATTTTTGTCGAAGTCGGTTTTATTTTTTGTAAAAAAGTTTTTTTGAGCTACAAAGTTGATTTTTGAGACGGACGTAGTTTATAGTTAGTAGACGTCTGGTAAGAACAGATTTTGTGACAGGGCCGGGTTATGGAGGTATAAGGGCTCTCGCCAGTTCGTATGAAAGTCTTTCATTTTTTGTGCCACAATCTTCATTTTTGGCAGGGACGTAGTTTAAAGTTAGTAGACGTCTGCTTAGAACCGATTTTGAGACAGGGCCGGATTAGGGAGGTCTAAGGGCTCTTGCCAGTTTGTATGAAAGTCCTTCATTTTTTGAGCTGCAAACTTGATTTTTGAGACGGACGTAGTTTATGAGTATTTCTCAAAATAAGTGTACATCTGTTGAAAAAAAAGTGTGCCTCGAAATAGTAACAAAGTTTCAATGTTTTTATTTAACCATACATACAAAAAATAACATATTTGTGAAGAAAAACTATTAAACTTTAAAGTTGTGAAGAATAAATGGTAAAACCATAGTATTCAATCAATTTTAGAAAGCTTTTTTAAAAAGATGTTTTTTGCGTTTCATACAAAAATCAAATTGCCACCCTACGACTTCATACATGTAACACTTCATAAAATTCGATATGTCGCGTTAATATTGTGCATTTTTTGTATTACAGACCTTGATTAAATGTAGTTTCTTTATTAAAGTGATTTTCTATGGGGTTTCATAGTAAAATATAAAAAAAAATGCGAAGAACAAAATGAGTCGTGCCCATTTACTGTTTAGTAACTTACTCTTTAGTTACGTTTTATTTCTACTTCCACGTAATTTCTGAACGCATCCGTTACCTTTTAACACGGGCAACACTAGCAGCATTCTGATTGGCTGTAGGTCTGACGTCTCCGCCATAACTTTTAATGTGAAAATCAGTTTTGAACGTGTTGTCCAAGGGAGATTACTTTTTCGTAATAAGAAATACTTTTTCACTTTTTCACATTAAGATAAGTCTTGATTTATATATGTTACTAGCTGAACCCGCGCATGCGTTGCAATGCTTTTTTTCCTACCTACCTACCTACTACTCTACCTACCTACTACCCTACCTAATACTCTACCTACCTACTACCCTACCTACCTACTACCCTACCTACCTACTACCCTACCTACTTACTACCCTACCTACCTACTACCCTACCTACCTACTACCCTACCTACCTACTACCCTACCTACCTACTACCCTACCTACCTACTACCCTACCTACCTACTACCCTACCTACTACCCTACCTACTACCCTACTTACTACCCTACCTACTTACTACCCTACCTACCTACTACCCTGCCTACCTACCAACCACTTTCTCACTGTTAAAACCTTCTCTGGACGTCCACAAATAATTCAAGACCAAAATTAGCCAAATCGATCCAGGCGTTCTTGAGTTATGCGCTTACCAACACATTTTGCGATTCATTTTTATATTATAGATTGTAATACGTGTCGTACGAACATTTAAGCGTATTATATTATTTGCAGTTTCAGGTTTTATCGAACCATCGACTTATTATGATCTTAATTTGTGCAATTTTCGTTGCTTTTTCAAAAGTACAGGTTTTGTGGCAGGGCCGGATTAGAGAGGTTTAAGGGCGCTCGCAAGTTTGTTTAAAAGTCCATCATTTTGTGTGCTACTAACTTGAATTTTGGCAGGGACGTAGTAGGTGAGTAGAAGTTTGCTAAGAACCGATTTTGCGACAGGGCCGGACTAGGGAGGTCTAAGGGCTCACGCGAGTTTGTATGACAGTCCTTCCTTTTTTGTGCTACAATTTTGGCAAGAAGGTACTTTATAGTTAGTAGACGTTGACTAAGAACAGATTTAGCGAGTTTAGCAACATGGCCAGAATAAGGAGGTCTGAGGGCTTTCACATGTTTGTAAAAATGTACTGTTTTTTTTTTGTACTAACAACCTGAAATTTAACAAGTCTAGAGTTTAGGAGTAGGAGATCTAAGCTAAGAAATTTGTAAGGAAGACCTGGACTAAGGGCTCCCGTAAGTCCATATGAAATACTTGGCTTTTTGTACCTGAAAATTGGCAGAGAGATAGAATGTAGTTAAGACATTTCAGGTAGGAATAGATTTTACGACAGGACTGGTTTAAGGGAATATAATCGCTTCGATTGGCATTTGCCACAGGCAGTCCAGACAAGAGAGTCAAAATTTCTACGCGAACGAAGTCGCGGGCAACTGCTAGTAATATATAATAATAAAATTTTATAAAGAGGAAAGATTTGTATTTTTGTATGTAACGAATAAAATTAAAAGCTACTATACCGATTTGAAAATTCTTTCACCATTGTGAAGCTATACTATCCTCGAGTGACATAAGCTAGTTTTTATCCATATATTTCTACGGGAACGGGAACTACGCGGGTGAAACCGCGTGACGTCTGCTAGATTTTTACAAAATTAGTATTACAAACTTGTTACTTTGCGGGTCAAGTGACCCACAGCTTGGCGTTACGGATACCAATCTACCCTTTACTATCCAAGTTCGTACCTGTACAGAAATCTGTGGAAATATAGGTTATTGGATTATTTTTAAACGATTACAGGGTAACAATGACCTTATTTTGTTCACAGCTTGTAGATGATGCTCTTAACATAGCTAGAGCAGGAAAGCTAGACTATGATATCGCATTGAGATTACTTCTAACCATGGAACATGAAACTGAATACGCGCCGTGGAAAGCCTTTGTTCGAAACATGGACTTCATGAGGAAACGCTTGGTAGCTTATGCTCGTGTCGACGAAGATTTAGATTCCAACATTTATTCGGTAATCATACAACACGTCTGGGATATCGCGGATGGCATAAGTCTAAATTATGTAATCAGATAAAATGTTAAATACACTATTTTATTTATTTTGCAGAGAATGATTATAAAAACAATAAGAGCTGTTGAAGATCAATTAGGATTCTATCCCGATATGCCTTGGACGGAGTTGCAGCGTATGATGGACACATTGACTCGAAGCATGGTGATGGATCACGCTTGCAGAGCCAACTACCAGCCTTGTGTAGCAGCTGCCAAGATTTGGTTCTACCATCCTCATAACCAGGATATAGTGTGAGTGTCTCGTATTTCAAAAGACAGTGAATACAGCATGTATCAGAAAGATGTAGCCATATTATATATGAATAATAACAAACATTTTCTAAAACGTATGGACCCAGTTGATGACAATAAGCTCATCCCATAACACATGGGACATAAAAGTAGAGACTTAGACTCATGTCGTATAGAATAGGGGATCGGACAAAAAAAAACTAATTAGTCCGTCAGATAGATTTCCAAAAAATATTGACCACATATTTTTTCTTTTTTCACGTAAACAAAAAATGAAGACGATACAGTGCTTCGAAAACTCGTGTGACGTCATCTGATAGTACATTTTGTACCTTCATGTGACGTTTCAAGCCCCACTCCATGATCTATAACGCGCTTTATCTTCGTCAATTTTTATTGATTTGATAAAACAAAAAACACGTATCTAATATTTTTCGATAATCTAACTGACGGACTAAACAGAATTATATTTTTTTGAGTCAGTCCGATCCCCTATTATTTATTACGCACTAAACATAATAATCTATGTAAAAAAAAACAAGAAGAAATTGCAATTAAAAAGAGGAACGAGAATTGGTTAAAAAAACAGATTGGGTTTTTTTTTAGGTTTTTTTTTCATTACAAAAACACTGATTTATTATTCTTTAGAATTTATAATTAACTCTATATCAGTAGTTAATATACCTGGGAGATAAGGAGTCAAACGCCTTTAAGAAAACCTTTTGGGTTCGTTTGCACAATTTTTTAAACAAATATTCCTTTCGGTTTCCAGTAATCCCTTCATCCCTCATGATATCAGACCAGCTGTATACTGTACGATGGTAAGAGAAGGCGATGAAAAGATCATAGAAGCGTTGAAAGTAAGATTGATTGATTATACAAACATAGATTGGAATTTATATCCGACTGTTGGTGAGAGACTTATTATTTTAGAGTCTTTAGCTTGTTCGCAAGACGAAGTCTTTATAAATGGGTGAGTAATTATGCATTACGATGATTTCTTAGCTGTCGCACAATAGTATCCCATTATTGTGAAATAATTTATTGAATAATTGGACTAAAAAAATAGATTGGAGTACCACTAGGAACGATTTTAGGCACAAATTCTATTTAAAATCAGACTAAATGTAAGCAAATAAAATTGAAGTGGTTGTTTGAAATTTCAAATCCACAACTTTTTACTGAATGCATTTGAAATAAAATATTTTGACTTTACTATATAATTATGTAAATTTTAATAAAAAACTTAAATTTTTATACAGGTTACTTCAGGAAACGATTGCGTCAAATAGCCCATACAGTGTCGAGGAACGAGTGAAGATCTTCGCTGCGGTTGCAGGAAGCAGTAACGCGAATGCAATTTTAGCACTGCAATTTCTGAGATTAAGGACTTCAGAAATCAGGAAAAACTACGTGTGTTATCAAATTTTAAGAATTATACAAGATGTTTTTTTTATATTTAGCTGCTACGTGGTACCTCAGATGAGTTTAGTTTTGATTTTGAGATAAGGAAACATTTAGAAATAAATTAATGTCTGTGGTTAATGTTGAGGTGAAGCACATAAATGTTACAAAGAGCTCAACGGTTATTATTACGAAATTACTCGTTTCTTTGAAGTAACTCTTTAGTTGCTGTTTTTGTCTGCATGAATCAAAGGCAAGTGATATTAATGAAGGCTCAAACACCGCAATTAACTAATTTTAATAATAATTACTATTTCAGGTACGGTGGTCCGGAGAAACTTGAAGAGGTTATTTTCATCCTGGCGGATAATATGGCTGATGAAGACCAAAGTTTCGTAGTAAGTATTAAACTAAAGTAATATCTAAATGTATCAAAACTAGAAAAGAACTGGTTTCTTTTCTAGTTTTGATACACGTAAGTTTGATATAAGAAGTCTGGCAGCACTGCCTCGTTGGATGGTAATGCTGATTATGTGTTTTCGTTGTTGTAATCTACCAATGTACACTGTATCCGCGTGTTGGATTATGGCCCATCCCTCTCCTCGAGAGGAGGCCTGAGTTCCTGCAGTGGGAACATTATAGGCTGATGATGATGATGAATACCAGTATTTTACATAGAACGACTGCCTATCTGAAATCCATAATTAAGTTATTACTGGTTAATTTCCTCTTGGTAAGACTGGATGTCAGGCTTTCAGGCCACTGACTACGTGTAGTCAAAGATCTATAATGTCAGCCGGGACCAACGGCTTAAGAGGGCGCCCAGCGTAAGCAGCGCCCCCAATCGTGTTTTATTATTTTTCTCAACAATTAGACAAAATTTCAAAAAACCCCGACTCTGAATCTGTAGATATTAATAATATAGTATGTGCTTTTAAAGCATTAATTGTGTTTTTAAAGCATAACTGTAGTTATTATCCACTTAACCGCCAAAAGTGGCCACTTTTGGCGGTTAAGTGGATGATAACTGAGAAATATAATAAAACACGATTGGGGGCGCTGCCTGCGCTCGGCGCCCTCTTAAGAGCGTTGTTACAAAATCGAGTAACTTCGAAACGAGCGGCGACTGGCGGTTGTTGCGCCTGTGTGCGTGATGTACGCTTCTTCATACACACACGTGCAGCGGCAGAGGTGCGTAACACGTTTCACTGCGGTTTACTTAGAATTGAATTGGGAAAAAATACAAGATATTGAATGTTTTATTTTATTATTGTGATAATGAAAAATGATGATATTGTAATTATGAATGTTTCATAGCCCATCACTCTCCTAGAGAGGAGGCCTGTGTCCCTGCAGTGGGAACATTATAGGCTGATGATGATGATGATGATGATGATAATGATGATGATGATGATAATGAAATACAAATTTTAATGTTTTATGACAGTGAAAGTAACATAGAAAATTTTTAGTTTTTCTATCATGGGTGTCGTTTATATTATTATGGTTTTCGAGGTCGCTGATTACAAAAATGAGCTGAAAATGAAAATCCAAGATAGCGGCCAGAAAAATTTATGGTTTTTCCGTCATGGGTGTGGTTTTCATGGTTTTTGGGGTCGCTAATTACGAAAATGAGCTCAAAATTAAAATCCAAGATGGCGGCTAGGAAAATTTACGTTTTTCCGTCATGGGTGTCGTTTTCATGGTTTTTGGGGTCGCTGATTACAAAAATGAGCTCAAAATTAAAATTCAAGATGGCTGCTAGGAAAATTTTAGGTTTTTCCGTCATGGGTGTCGTTTTCATGGTTTTTGGTGTCGCTGATTACGAAAATGAGGTCGAAATGAAAATCCGAGATGGCGCCGACGAAAATTTTTGGTGTTTCCGTCATGGGTGTCGTTTTCATGGTTTTTGGGGTCGCTGATTACGAAAATGAGGTAAAAATGAAAATCAAGATGGCGCCGACGAAAATTTTTGGTTTTTCAGTCATGGGTGTCATTTTCATGGTTTTTGGGGTCGCTAATTACGAACATGAGGTCAAAATAAAATTCAAGATGGCGCCGACGAAATTTTTTGGTTTTTCCGTCATGGGTGTCGTTTTCATGGTTTTTGAGGTCGCTGATTACGAAAATAATTACGAAAATGAGGTCAAAATGAAAATCAAGATGGCGCCGACAAGAAATTTTTGGTTTTTCCGTCATGGGTGTCGTTTTCATGGTTTTTGAGGTCGCTGATTACGAAAATGATGTCAAAATTAAAATCAAGATGGCGCCGACGAAAATTTTTGGTTTTTTCGTCATGGGTGTCGTTTTCATGGTTTTTGGGGTCGCTGATTACGAAAATGAGACCAAATTAAAAATCCAAGATGGCGCCGACGAAAATTTTTGTTTTTTCCGTCATGGGTGTCTTTTTCATGGTTTTTGGGGTCGCTGATTACGAAAATGAGGTCAAAATGAAAATCAAGATGGCGCCGACAAAAATTTTTGGTTTTTCCGTCATGGGTGTCGTTTTCATGGCTATAGGGGTCGCTGATTACGAAAATGAGGTCAAAATGAAAATCCAAGATGGCGCCGACGAAAATTTTTGGTTTTTCAGTCATGGGTGTCATTTTCATGGTTTTTGGGGTCGCTAATTACGAAAATGAGGTCAAAATGAAAATCAAGATGGCGCCGACGAAAATTTTTGGTTTTTCCGTTATGGGTGTCGTTTTCATGGTTTTTGGGGTCGCTGATTACGAAAAGGAGACCAAAATAAAAATCCAAGATGGCGCCGACGAAAATTTTTGGTTTTTCAGTCATGGGTGTCATTTTCATGGTTTTTGGAACCATGAAAACGACACCCATGACCACCAAAAAATTTCCTGAAAGCCATCTTGGATTTTCATTTTGAGCTCATTTTCGTAATCAGCGACCCCAAAAACCATCAAAACGACACCCATGACGGAAAATCCTAAAATTTTCCTAGCCGATATCTTGGATTTTTTTTTCCCGAAAGATTCATAAAAGTGAATATTTCAATGCAACATTCGAAAGATTCCCCATTATTTCTAAAATAAAGATTTCTGTTACCCATAATTTATTGTTAGGTACCTATGATTTTCTATCGACTAATATGACGTATCATTTACGAATAAACTTTATTATAAGGTTGCACAAAACGTTCCTTTCCAACATAGAACACAACTACAACTTGACTACAATAATTTTATTTTATCATAATGAATTACAAAAAATACTTACGTTTAAACTGTGGACAACCTCTGGTTTACCTGTATTCGTATACGTAACTCACACTAAGGCACGCGGGAGCGCGAGCGACATAGGTCCGTCCTCCACGAGCCCTCAGGCGTGACTGAGCGTATGGCGGCCGTACATCAACTAATAAGGCATTATTTTGGAAAATCGTAATAAAAAAATGAGACAGCGAAAAATTCCAAAAAAATATAATTAGGGAAGGTAAAGTGTTGTACTATAAGTAGGTCTAAATTTGTTTTGTTAATTTTGTCTTTATCCTATGTTTAAACCATATTTAAAATGCATACATTTTAGCTCAGTATGGCTTTTGAATATATTTTTTTTTTGCTGCGATTCCATTTCTATCTCAATTCTAATTAGATAAGGACCTTCAGGACTATATTACCAGTAAATAGACATTTTTTTCAGATTTTTCCGTGTTGCCAGTTCGTCACCAGTAGCAGGGAAAAAACATATGTTTTACGTTTGCTTGAAATTGGGTGTCGGGAAATTGCTATTTCTCGAAATATTAACATTTAAATTGTGATTCTAATTAGATAAGGACCTAAAACAAAGTCAGATTTATAAATTCTCATTGAAATATTATGCCTTTATTTATAAATAAGACGTGTCCAGGACTTGTAAAAGTACGTATTTTCGGCAAATCGCCCAAAGTTTGTGACAACGCTCTTAATGTGAAAATCAGTTTTGAACGTGTTGTCCAAGGGAGATTACTTTTTCGTAATAAGAAATACTTTTTCACTTTTTCACATTAAGATAAGTCTTGATTTATATATGTTATTGTAATACGTGTCGTACGAACATTTAAGCGTATTATATTATTTGCAGTTTCAGGTTTTATCAAACCATCGACTTAATAAGATCTTAATTTGTAAAATTTTCGTTGCTTTTTCGTAACGTTTTTTATGAATTTCGTTACGTTAGGAAAAAGTATAGTGTAAATCTGAGTGTATACAGTTCTTAAAACTTTGCCAATATTAAAACCTTAGTGAACATTCACTGGCAAATAGTTCTTTACGAATTTTAAAGTCTCATATGCTTTATTTAATAGGTTGGTTTAAATAGCCTTATGTTTACTATTTAGTAACATCTAGAACTATTTCATAACAATATTTCGTAACAACTTTTTCGTTACGTACACTTTTTTTGAGAAATACTCATATGCTGTATTAGTTTTTATTTTCAAAGCTTCAGGCACCATCTGCCATGTTTGGCATCTACATATAAAGGCATGGCGTCGTGACGTAAATTCATCTTGCTCTTCGATAATTTATTGTGATTTATCGTCGATTAAGTACTGGTATGATCCTTCCTTTATTGTAAAAAGTTACAACTGCCTTAAGTTACGGCTTAAGTAATACATTAAGTTCCACTTTTATGGCTTTCTTTTCTTTACTTTGTCTATTGTTGAGCTTGGATTTTTAAATAGGCAAAACCTTTTTATACTGTTTTACTTTTCTTTAATTATTTGTTTGTTTTATCTCATTGCTCTATTTTACTGCATTAGTTAACAGGGCTTAGTCCTCCTGCTCCCCTGTTCGATTCAATATCAAACATAAATATATTTTGTAAATTATTTAAAAATCGATTTTATTTTAGTCGGTTTTAATTGTCTGTGGTAAAATATTTGATTTGTAATTTCATATTGGCAACATCGCCATTTTTTCCTTCTTCTTGACTCTGCACCATTGTAAGATGCATACAGATCCCAGTGCTTTAATTAATGAATATGTTTCGGCCTTATTTAACACAGCATTTTTATTGTACACCCCCAATAATTAAAGTGTCCACTCGACCCCAAACTATAGTCACACTCGCCCCTTGTTCCCCTTGTGCCCCTAACCACCAGGTTAGGCACTAATCACACGATAAAGTTAAATAAACACCAGTATGTAAATGTCCTATCTCCCAACTTTTACCCAACATCATTAGAATCGAAAGTACTCAGTTACTAAGAAAGCGGAGACAACTGAAACAAAATAATAAATACTAGTTTATCTAACTAAGTGGTCTATTCAATAGAAACATTGCGAAAATAAACCTTATTGCGTTACGAAAATACAAATTGTGTTTGATACGTAAGACCAGGGGGGTAAAGGGGTGCAGAGAGGGGGGATTGAGATTCAAAGGAGCATGTGCCTCTAATTTAGCGTGGACGTCGCTGCCTGTTCAACCAGTTTGGTTACAAAAGCAGTAGGGATCTCAAGTTTTGTTACACAAAAGTTAGGTATAGGCATCCTAAGTTAGTCGAGATCTAGTTGCATTTCTAAGGCAGATAAACTAGTTGCTTGTCGTAAATAAGAGCTGTATAGATAGATAGAGTCTAGAAATTTTAAAACTTAAAATGAGTGCTTCCATAAAATGAGTTTGTGATAAAAACTTGAAGACGCAGTAACACGTTCGGAAGACGGGAATTATACAAACTGGTTGATAAAGGAAAATATGCATCTATTTCATTCATTAGTACACGTTTAAATTACATAAACTCACAACTTCTTCCCATGGGCACGGTAATATTATCATACAGTAGTTCGACTTCATACAAACGGACGAAGCGCGAGCTATGCCTACGCGCCTCGATTATGGTATGCGCCTGGTATGCAGACAGTCGCGACTGTGCCGCAGCGACGAACGGACGGTGTGTTGTTTTTTAACAATAAATGCGCGATGTTTTCTCTAAAAATAAGACAAGTACATTTAATATGACGAGTGGGATATATTGTGTTGTTTTTGGTTTTATGAATTCGTTAATAACGTATCCAGAGATAACTTTTTTTTAATTAACTGGAAACTTTGAAAGATAAGTCTGTAAAATAATTTCACTTACTAGTAGGTAGGCTTATAATGTGTGTCTTTATAATGGATAAGTATTTCTTTATATGTCCCGAAAAAAAACATGGTTTTTTAAATGCTATGAATTATATGTAGTTTTAATACCGCGAGACATATATCCAGGTCTGAAAGCAGGACACAAAACCCACCGTCATGCATATGCACATGCACACATGGGCCCACCCTCCCGCCCTCATGCATATGCACACATACAAAACAAGTGTGAAATAATTAGCATGCCATGCAATCAAACCTATACTCGACACGTGTTTCGCCCCTCCACGGGGCATCCTCAGGAGTTGTTGACTCGTCGAGCGTTCGTGCTCGAATGAGCTAGTCGCACCGCTGTCGGCCCTTTATATACCGTTTTGATGACGCTCGATACAACGTCACAAAGACATTTGCGCCGTATTACCTGCAATCATACTTAGTAGTGGTGATGGAATTAAATTTGTTTGGTCATTCAACAGTGTATATGCATTGTTATTGTTATGTTTTGTTATTTCTAACTGTTCCAACACACTCAACCGGAAACCCTTATCGCAAACATGTAAAATGTTATAGGTGTTGTTGTCGCTCAAAGAGTGGCCGGTGTCGATTAAATGTTTTGCGAAATGTGATTTTTCTGGATGGCTATTCCTGTAAGCGGCAACATGTTCCCTGTACCTAATTTCGAAACCACGGCCTGTCTGACCTACATAGACCCCGGTGCAATCATTGCACACTAACTTGTAAACTCC
This sequence comes from Diarsia dahlii, assembly GCA_949775195.1. NCBI lineage: Eukaryota > Metazoa > Arthropoda > Insecta > Lepidoptera > Noctuidae > Diarsia > Diarsia dahlii. The sequence continues at coordinate 3,271,117 of OX459198.1, forward strand.
GGATTTTTTTGAACTCTCTAATTTATCTTTACCGTTGCATAGTTTACGCAAGTTATGATCCGAACGAAAAGCTACGTGAACATTGTGTTTTCTAAGAATATTCGCAATTCTATCTGAAATTGGGCCTATGTAAGTGAGACTTCCGATATTCTTGTTAATTCTTTCGGGGGGACATGCATAAAGTGCTGAGCGTGCCTGGTCTTTCTGCTTTTTCTTAATTATATTATCAATTACTTGCTTGGTGTAACCGTTCGAAGTCGCGATTTGATACAATATTTTGAGTTCTTTGACGTAACTATCTGTGGACAGTGGGAGCGTCATTAAACGGTGGACATAGCTGCGGAAGGCTGCTAGTTTATGCTGTAGTGGGTGACAGGATGAAGCGGGAATCGTTGTGTCCGTGTGCGTGGGCTTTCGATAAATTTGGAAATCGAGTTTGTTATTGACCCTTGTGATTGTTAGATCCAAGAAATTAAGGGACTGATTTGATTCTAATTCTAATTTGAATTTAATTTTGGGGTGGCGAGTATTGAGCTTATTTACGAATATATCTAATTGACGATTAGTACCTGTCCAACAGATAATTATGTCATCTACATATCTATAATAAAACTGAATGTTGGGCTCGCCCACCACATATTTACACTCGAAGTAGTCCATGAATATTTCCGCCATTAATGGACTTAAAGGTGATCCCATTGCTAGACCCTCTTTTTGGCGATAATATTCGTTATTGTACCGTATTTGCATGGAACAAAATTACTTTCGGTACAATAACGAATATTATCGCCAAAAAGAGGGTCTAGCAATGGGATCACCTTTAAGTCCATTAATGGCGGAAATATTCATGGACTACTTCGAGTGTAAATATGTGGTGGGCGAGCCCAACATTCAGTTTTATTATAGATATGTAGATGACATAATTATCTGTTGGACAGGTACTAATCGTCAATTAGATATATTCGTAAATAAGCTCAATACTCGCCACCCCAAAATTAAATTCAAATTAGAATTAGAATCAAATCAGTCCCTTAATTTCTTGGATCTAACAATCACAAGGGTCAATAACAAACTCGATTTCCAAATTTATCGAAAGCCCACGCACACGGACACAACGATTCCCGCTTCATCCTGTCACCCACTACAGCATAAACTAGCAGCCTTCCGCAGCTATGTCCACCGTTTAATGACGCTCCCACTGTCCACAGATAGTTACGTCAAAGAACTCAAAATATTGTATCAAATCGCGACTTCGAACGGTTACACCAAGCAAGTAATTGATAATATAATTAAGAAAAAGCAGAAAGACCAGGCACGCTCAGCACTTTATGCATGTCCCCCCGAAAGAATTAACAAGAATATCGGAAGTCTCACTTACATAGGCCCAATTTCAGATAGAATTGCGAATATTCTTAGAAAACACAATGTTCACGTAGCTTTTCGTTCGGATCATAACTTGCGTAAACTATGCAACGGTAAAGATAAATTAGAGAGTTCAAAAAAATCCGGAGTTTACAAGTTAGTGTGCAATGATTGCACCGGGGTCTATGTAGGTCAGACAGGCCGTGGTTTCGAAATTAGGTACAGGGAACATGTTGCCGCTTACAGGAATAGCCATCCAGAAAAATCACATTTCGCAAAACATTTAATCGACACCGGCCACTCTTTGAGCGACAACAACACCTATAACATTTTACATGTTTGCGATAAGGGTTTCCGGTTGAGTGTGTTGGAACAGTTAGAAATAACAAAACATAACAATAACAATGCATATACACTGTTGAATGACCAAACAAATTTAATTCCATCACCACTACTAAGTATGATTGCAGGTAATACGGCGCAAATGTCTTTGTGACGTTGTATCGAGCGTCATCAAAACGGTATATAAAGGGCCGACAGCGGTGCGACTAGCTCATTCGAGCACGAACGCTCGACGAGTCAACAACTCCTGAGGATGCCCCGTGGAGGGGCGAAACACGTGTCGAGTATAGGTTTGATTGCATGGCATGCTAATTATTTCACACTTGTTTTGTATGTGTGCATATGCATGAGGGCGGGAGGGTGGGCCCATGTGTGCATGTGCATATGCATGACGGTGGGTTTTGTGTCCTGCTTTCAGACCTGGATATATGTCTCGCGGTATTAAAACTACATATAATTCATAGCATTTAATGTCATGGATTACCGCAAAGTAACGCCTGATTCCATAACTTATGGTTTTTTAATTAAATCTATCAATCAAAAAACAACACGCATGTTTATTGAACACTTTCTATTCAATTCACAAAGTATTTTATTTGTTTTAAAAAGTATATTTACGATCACAAAACTAAATGGAAACACAAAGTAGGCACATGTAATTAAAATACTGGAGGCGGACAGCCCTTTCGCATGTTTACGTACCGCGCGGCTGTAGGCATTTATTTCAAGGACATGGCCGAGTCACACTACTGTACGATATTTATACTGGGCCATGGGGTAGGGCAGAAACTACAAAACGCCACCAACTAAGATCCTTACATACATCCTTACAAACTGTCTCAGTTTGATTAACTACACAAATATTTGCTTTAAATTAAATTCTCGAAACCCTGTCGTCATGAATACCCTATCAACACCATCTAAAGGTGGCAAACTGACAAATGACGCCCATTTCAAACAACATCTCCGAACGATGAATCAGACAATTTCAAATTCAAATTCGGAATAGAATATTCAAATGAGCGTAATTAAGGCGCACGCGCAGACCGATTAGCGGCGCGCGCTCAAGTAGGATGCCCTAACTTTCACTAGTAAAGTCCACATTACTCAATTACTGGTGGCCAAGTGGCCATACTTTGTGTAGGAAATTACTAGGATTGTTCAGTTAGTAAATGTTGTAAATGTGTGTAAACTTGGCAAGATGTATGGTCGTGTTATCTTTGGAGTAAGTCTTGAGGAAGTGAGGTTGTGAATGTTACATGGTTTGAGTTTTAGTTTTATGACAATGAAGACGTAAATGTAAGATATGTTGTACACGTTATAGGAGATGTTGGTGGACCAATTTTAATGAATAAATGCAAATATGGTAGCTGTAAAAAAACAGTCGAAGATGAACTATAAATAGTGGGAAAAGAGACCCTGATATTTCGCCGAAGACGAAGGAAGATAAGATTTAAGGTTGAACAAGCCAGTCATTCTTCCATACAAACTTACGAAGGTGATTACTCCTCTGTTTGACGGTGTAGGTTCAAAATTAAAAATTGTATCAACTGGTCTTATCATTATCTAGGTCTGTATGGAAGCAGAATTGAAAAAAAAATTGATTTGGAAGTTATGAACGTCAAAACTTTCATATTTTAGCACTAATTTTAACTCATCTTTGGGCGTAAATAAGTAACGTATATAGTATGAAAAAGAAAAAAGTGAAACCATACGGACATAGATTAGTTATTAAAAAATTTAAATAATTTGATTTTGAACAGATACATTCAATAGATTTTTCATGAAACCAAATATACCAAAGGTCTGCATAGAAACAATCGCGCGCCCGTTTTAGTTGTGTCTCTTTAGCACTATGCATTTCGCTCGTGATGTCGGGTGAAATAGCATGCATTTTAGCCCCGCCCACCAACTAGTTCGTGCCGTTGGCTTGTTTACCCTTAAGTTAAGATTCTACGAGCCCACATGTTTTAGCATTTCTCAGAGGCTTCCTCATATTTGATAGAATACTTCAGTAACCCTGGTACGGTCCGTAAGATCGAAAGCAACCCCAAGAAGCTGCTGGTCTTTCTCGGAGAGGTGGGCTGGATCAAATAAAGGAGAATGACCAAATTGGCCCAAAAATTAGTAAAAAAAAACAAGTTATGCCCCCAGATTTACAAGGTAGCTCATTTGAAAGGGTGGGGCTCAAAACATCAACAACCAAAATGTCAACACCATACCATCAACAGTTTAATTTGACAATGAATCACAATATCATTAGCTTAAAACGTAAACGGTTCAAAATGCTCAAAATGTTCAAAGGGCTCTCTAAATATTTCCAAGCAGCTTTCAGGCGGTGAATTGCTAGTATTGCTACTGATATGTAATATTGTGGTTCATTGTTATATTAAACAGTTGATGTTGACATTTTGGTTGTTGATTGTTGATGTTTTGAACCCTACACTTTGAAAGGGTGGGGTTCACAAATATGAATCAGAATATGGATCATGATAATTATGAATCATTACCTGGATCATAATATGAATCATGATATGAATCATAACATGAATCAGAAAATAGATCATGATATAATTCATAACATGAATCATAATATGAATCTTAATAATCATAATATATATTATGAATCATAATATGAATCATAATATGAGTCATAATGTGAATCATAATATGAAACGTAATATGTATATGTATGTGTGTATTGAATATAATATGAATAGAAAGAAAGAAAGAAAACATATTTATTTGGCATATGCCACAAGTGCACACAACAAAGTAAAAAATAAAAAAACCGGCCAAGTGCGAGTCGGACTCGCGCACCGAGGGTTCCGTACAAACCTGCAAGGTTAGATCTAAGTATTTGATATGAATTTCAACTTGATAGCTCTACGCGTTCATGAGGAAAAAAGTTTATATTTATTAAAAAATATATATTTTGTAATGTAACTAAAAATTTAAGGTTTTCGGAATTTTTCCTTTATGTGTGCTATAAAACGTTGCTTCATGCCAAATTTCAAGATTCTAGGTCGACTGGAAGTACCCTTTAGGTTTTGATTCCCTTGCGAGTACTTGCGAGTTTCAAAATATGCAGCTTAAATTGCTGTTTCTTTTAATTGCGTTGACATAGAAGTTTGATTTTGTTACAGCTTAAAGGTATTATAGACTTGAGTATTTGGTATGAATTTCAATTTAATACCTCTACGCGTTTATGAGGAAATGGGTAGTAAGTTTAAAATTATTAAAAAAAAATATATTATGTGATGTAACTAAAAATTTATGGTTTTCGTAATTTTTCCTTTATCTATGCTATAAGACGTTGCTTCGTACCAAATTTCAAGATTCTGAGTTTACGGGAAGCACCCTGTAGGTTTTGATTCCCTTGCAAGTGTCGAAAATTTGCGGCATAAACGGCTGTATCTTTTGATTGCGTTGGCTTAGAAGTTTGATTTTTTCACAGCTTCAAGGGACAGTAAACTTGAGTAATTGATATAAATTTCAGCTTCATACCTCCACGCGTTCCTGAGAAAAAGGGTCTTGACAGACGGACGGACGGACGGACAGACGGACAACAAAGTGATCCTATATGGGTTCCGTTTTTTCCTTTTGAGGTACGGAACCCTAAAAAACTAAGAAACACGAAAATGAGTGTGTATCTCATGGCTGCGCCAAATAGGACCAGTTCAGCAAACTGCCGAGCAACTAGTACCCGACGCTGGTTTTCAACTGGCGATGGCTCACACATGGTGATGTGACGGAAGTAAAACAGCCTTGTACTTTGTGTTATTAGTCAGTAATGTGTATGGATAGATACTTATAAATTATATGCAGAATAAGTGTACAATAATAACAAGTAAGACTTCTTAGTAATAAAATAATAATAATAATAAAATATATTATAAAATACGAATACGAGTAAAGTGCAAGACAAAACAAGAACAAAAAACCAAGGTAGGTACGCATTAAATGCGATTATAATTGTTAAATTAACCAACGTACGTAAAATACGTTGTGACAGGAGTTGAATCACAACCTGGATCATAATATGAATCATGATATGAATCATAATATGAATCATAATATGAGCCATATATGATTCAGAATATGGATCATTAAATGAATCATAACATGGATTAGAATATGAATCAGATTATGGATCATGATATGAATCATATCCACTCAACTGCCAAGCAAATTTTTCGCAAAATTGGCATTACGTCACGGCTTATCTGGGTGACGTCACGTGACAGTCGCTGTCAGTCACGTGACGTCACGCGGCGCGTGATTAAAACGCCGATAACTCTTGTTTTGTAAGAGAGCTCTGTTAAAACTTATGTTTATTTACAAATCAATTAAAATAACAATACAAATCAATTAAAATAACACAGCACTCCATTCATACTTGACATATTGCAAGCTAAACAAAAAGGTCGGCTCAGGTAGCCGACACTTGAGCCGAAAAAAAAAAAAAAACCGGCCAAGTGCGAGTCGGACTCGCGCACCGAGGGTTCCGTACAAACCTGCAAGGTTAGATCTAAGTATTTGATATGAATTTCAACTTGATAGCTCTACGCGTTCATGAGGAAAAAAGTTTATATTTATTAAAAAATATATATTTTGTAATGTAACTAAAAATTTAAGGTTTTCGGAATTTTTCCTTTATGTGTGCTATAAAACGTTGCTTCATGCCAAATTTCAAGATTCTAGGTCGACTGGAAGTACCCTTTAGGTTTTGATTCCCTTGCGAGTACTTGCGAGTTTCAAAATATGCAGCTTAAATTGCTGTTTCTTTTAATTGCGTTGACATAGAAGTTTGATTTTGTTACAGCTTAAAGGTATTATAGACTTGAGTATTTGGTATGAATTTCAATTTAATACCTCTACGCGTTTATGAGGAAATGGGTAGTAAGTTTAAAATTATTAAAAAAAAATATATTATGTGATGTAACTAAAAATTTATGGTTTTCGTAATTTTTCCTTTATCTATGCTATAAGACGTTGCTTCGTACCAAATTTCAAGATTCTGAGTTCACGGGAAGCACCCTGTAGGTTTTGATTCCCTTGCAAGTGTCGAAAATTTGCGGCATAAACGGCTGTATCTTTTGATTGCGTTGGCTTAGAAGTTTGATTTTTTCACAGCTTCAAGGGACAGTAAACTTGAGTAATTGATATAAATTTCAGCTTCATACCTCCACGCGTTCCTGAGAAAAGGGTCTTGACAGACGGACGGACGGACGGACAGACGGACAACAAAGTGATCCTATAAGGGTTCCGTTTTTTCCTTTTGAGGTACGGAACCCAAAAAAAAGGGTATGTTTACGAAATAATTCTGAGAACTCCGTAAGTCAAGTGGCTGTTGAAAGTATCGTATTGCATAGTTTGGTACACAATCGTATCGCATAAAAAGTTTTAGCTGTGTGAACGTTTTGTTTATGAAACATGAGTCATAATGTAAACACTCCAAACAGAGCGATAAGAAAGACGCGCGCGCGTTTGGTTTTGACCTTGACAGGGGAATATTACTATTAATACTGAGTAACTAATTTTCATCCTTGTCTCTTCCACTACACGTTGGGCAAATATGAGTTAGATAGGCATAGTTTTCACAGTCTTTTAACGGTTTTTAAAAACGCGGGAACAAGCATCATTATTAATGATGCTTGACAGATAGCCCTTTTTTGACATGATGGTTATTAACCATGCTTGACATTTGAGTGGTTATAACATGAATCAGAACATCATCATCATCATTCTGTTGCCCTTATCCCAATTCATTTGGGGTCGGCGCAGCATGTCTTCCTCTTCCATACCTCTCTGTTTTCCGTCATCTCATGAGACACCTCCTTTCTTACCATATCATTCTTAACACAGTCCATCCATCGTTTCTTTGGTCTTCCTCTACTCGTATACCCTTCCACATTTATATTCAAAACCTTCCTCACGACATTTTCCTCATTCCTCCGCATCACATCCCATACCACGACAGTTGATTTCCACACAACTTTTCAGTCACCGGCGCCACTTTCAGACTTCCTCTTATGTACTCATTTCTTATTTTATCCATTCGCGTAACACCACACATCCCCCTAAGCATTTTCATCAATCAGAACATGGATCATAATATGAGTCAGAATATGGATCATAATATGGATAATAACATGAATCAGAATACGGATCATGATATGGATCATAATATGGATCATATATGAATCAGAATATAGATCATAATGTGGATCATAACATGAATCAGAATATGGATCATAATATGAATCAGAATATGGATCATAATATGAGTCAGAATGTGGATCAAAATATAGATCATAATATGGATCATATTATGAGTCAGAATGTGGATCAAAATATAGATCATAACATGAATCAGAATATAGATCATAATATGAATCATAACATGGATCATAATAGTTTTTGGAATTTTGTCAAAGGTCAACGCAAAGGCGCACATAGGCAAACGTGCACTGAGTTTGAGTATGATAGACGGGGGTCGTGGTTGGAGAGTACTTACTTTAGATCCGTGTTTTTGTCGTGCGACCCCGTCCCATCTGCAACTAATCCTGAGCTGAAAGTAGCAGACACGCTCTATTCCTCACGTATCGATGTAATGTGATTGACTCAGTAGCAATTCGCCTCCTGAAAGCTGCTTGGAAATATTTAGAGAGCCGTTTGAACATTTTGAGCATTTTGAACATTTTGAACCGTTTACGTTTCAATCCCAACACAAGTATTTTTTATTACTTACTGGGGCTGTTTCATTCACATGTGTTAATTTTAACTTTGAGACAAATAAACATTTTTTTAAATTTTTTTTTTGTTTAAACTAATGATATTGTGGTTCATTGTTATATTAAACTGTTAATGATATGAAGTGTTGACATTTTGAACCATTTATGTTTTAAGCTAATGATATTGTGATTCATTGTAGGATTAAACTGTTGATGATATGGTGTTGACATTTTGGTTGTTGATGTTTTGATAGTTGATGTTTGGAACCCCACCCTTTGAAAGGTGGGGTTCACAATTATGGATCAGAATATGGATCATAATATGAATCATAACCTCATAAATCAATAATCATTTCCTTTAAATTCGAATTTCTCGCTTAACCGCACTTAGTAGCTGGCCGTTATGAATTGCTAGGCCAGGCTACCTGAGACCAGAACGCACTCTCGTGGTAAGATAGGCTAGAATGTGCGTATAATTTTCCAATGTGCAATTTCCTTTCGGACCAGAACTCTGGAAAATGTTTATAGACTGAATATTCTTTAGTTATTTATATAAGTACATAGAAGTGCCTTACATGTTTATATAGTCTGATTGAGATCTCTTTAGTTTTTATTAAGTAAAGTGTGTATAAGAGTAACTAAGTTTAAAACGATTTAAAAACACTAATTACATTTAATTGGCATTATAAATATTAAAAGTTGGTGATTTGCAATATTTTTAAATTTTATTTTCTAACATACACCTCTAGTTAACATATTAGTACATTTAAATAACTTATTTATCAATAAATATTTTAGAAATTACATATTAAAAACCCGGGTCTGATAAACCTACCAGGCATACCGTGTAACTTTTAGTCAGGTATGCCGAAGGTTAAGCAGAGGTCTGCTTGTGTTAGGAGGATTATCCTCTTCTTCGCGACGTTACTAAACTCGGACTATTAAATCTGTTTAGAACATAGTTTTGGTGGCATCATCCACAGAAGCTTTCTTTTTTTATTGATGCTTTGTTGTGATAGGGAGTTGAAACAAAACTTGGGAGCTTGAAATTCTACTCTCATAAACACAATACAAAACACACTACAATTACAATTATGTAATGTGCATAGTTAATATTAACAATTGTATAATTTAGAATGAAACCACCTTCCACCACCACCTTTACCAGCAGTTTTGCCAGCGGTATTGCCAGCGGTATTGCCAGCGGTTTTGCCAGCGGTATTGCCAGCGGTATTGCCAGCAGTATTGCCAGCAGTATTGCCAGCAGTATTGCCAGCAGTATTGCCAGCAGTATTGCCAGCAGTTTTGCCAGCGGTATTGCCAGCAGTATTGCCAGCAGTATTGCCAGCAGTTTTGCCAGCGGTATTGCCAGCAGTATTGCCAGCAGTATTGCCAGCAGTATTGCCAGCAGTATTGCCAGCAGTATTGCCAGCAGTATTGCCAGCAGTATTGCCAGCAGTATTGCCAGCAGTATTGCCAGCAGTATTGCCAGCAGTATTGCCAGCAGTATTGCCAGCAGTATTGCCAGCAGTATTGCCAGCAGTATTGCCAGCAGTTTTGCCAGCGGTAATACCAGCAGTATTGCCAGCAGTATTGCCAGCAGTATTGCCAGCGGTATTGCCAGCAGTATTGCCAGCAGTATTGCCAGCAGTATTGCCAGCAGTATTGCCAGCAGTATTGCCAGCAGTATTGCCAGCAGTATTGCCAGCAGTATTGCCAGCAGTTTTGCCAGCGGTATCGCCAGCGGTATTGCCAGCAGTATTGCCAGCAGTATTGCCAGCAGTAATACTTATTAAGAATTACATACTTTAATCTGGAATCTAAATAGAGTAAGTAATAGTGTAAGTAGTATAGTAGTGAGTAATATAAATAGAGTTCTGCTTGTGTTAGGAGGATTACCCTCTTCATTCGCTCTTAAACAAAACGCTCTTAAAAAAAACTAGAGATATAAATATTGCATCCCACCGGTATCTGGAACAGGGTCCAAGCTACCGGTCAGGTCTAAAACGGCCACTTTTAGCAATATCACCATTGAAATCACCAGAAATTCGAATTTAAAGGAAATGATTCATATTATGATTTCATTTTGACCTCATTTTCGTAATCAGCGACCCCAAAAACCATGAAAACGACAACCATGACTGAAAAACCAAAAATTTTCGTCGGCGCCATCTTGAATTTTCATTTTGACCTCATTTTTGTAATCAGCGATCCCAAAAACCATGAAAACGACACCCATGACGAAAAAACCAAAAATTTTCGTCGGCGCCATCTTGGATTTTCATTTTGGTCTCATTTTCGTAATCAGCGACCCCATAAACCATGAAAACGACACCCTTGACTGAAAAACTAAAAATTTTCCTAGCCGCCATCTTGGATTTTCATTTTGACATCATTTTCGTAATCAGCGACCCCAAAAACCATGAAAACGACACCCATGACTGAAAAACCAAAAATTTTGTCGGCGCCATCTTGGATTTTCATTTTGACCTCATTTTCGTAATCAGCGACCCCAAAAACCATGAAAACGACACCCATGACGGAAAAACCAAAAATTTTCGTCGGCGCCATCTTGGATTTTCATTTTGACCTCATTTTCGTAATCAGCGACCCCAAAAACCATGAAAACGACACCCATGACCACCAAAAAATTTCCTGAAAGCCATCTTGGATTTTCATTTTGAGCTCATTTTCGTAATCAGCGACCCCAAAAACCATCAAAACGACACCCATGACGGAAAATCCAAAACTTTTCCTAGCCGATATCTTGGATTTTTTTTTTTTTCGAAAGATTCATTTGAGTGAATATTTCAATGCAACATTCGAAAGATTCCCCATTATTTCTAAAATAAAGATTTCTGTTACCCATAATTTATTGTTAGGTACCTATGATTTTCTGTCGACTAATATGAACATGTCATGTCATTTACGAATAAACTTTATTATAAGGTTGCACAAAACGTTCCTTTCCAACATAGTTCACAACTACAACTTGACTACAATAATTTTTTTAATACAGTTGCTCAAAAAGTGACGTATTGCAGGGACGTATAGCGTTCGGGATGTGGGCTATTACGTACTCGTGCTTTTTCTTTACCATTCCCGAACACGTGCGTTCTCTTTCCTAACTGTCAAAATAATGTCCATTAAAAAAAACCAACCACGAAGTTTTTACTAAAAAAAAATCATGGAAGTTTTTGTGATTCATGCAAATATTTCTAAAGAAGCTACTAATTTGTTTCAATATCAGATTTAATTATTTGATTCAATGAGTTAAAGGTTTCATTCCATTTCATCTCATTAAATTTCATTTTCATTTCATATCAAATAAAAAAAATCTCTTGAAGACTTGGCTGTAAGGCATAGTTCACTTTGCCTACCCAGAATGGGTGAAGAAAACAAAAAAAACTCTGCTTATATCTTCGATCAATAATGTACTAGATTCCCGATAAGCGCTTCAAAAACGGCCCGAAATATAAGACCACAAACGTATTTGTGGTCTTATTTCAAATCAGTATGGTCCAATCATAGCCAACATTAAGACGTCAAAATACCGCAGTATGCGTTCAAAAACTGCCTAAATAACCACCGTAACACCAAGGTTTTGGAAGGAATATCTTTTTTTCGGTAATTTAATATCATTATGTGCTTTTTCATAATATTTAAACATAATTAAACTGTAAATATAATTAAATCAGCGAATATTATAATTGTTTGGCCAATGTTTGCTACAACGCACCAACTATTGTATCATGTTCTTGAACAGGGGACGCTAGTTCCGCAATAGAATAAGCACGACATTGTACACAAAATGCTTTTAACCGTATTGCTTAGAGTTTAAGTTTCATTTTAGAATGAATATTTTTGTACTGATGACTTTTTACTTTGGAGCGACATTTAAAATGTTTTGCTTCTAATCTTTCTCCGATGAAAGGGCTTAAATAAATATACTTTACAATGATAATTAAACGTTAAGTTGACGTGTTATGGTTTATAATCATTTGAAGTTGTTAATAATATTGAACTTTTTTCTAAGATGCTATGTAGATGTTTACGTGTGTGCAAACGTGGCCACTTGAGTGACTTAGTTTTGTTCCTGGGGGCCAATTCTCAATTTTCGACATTTATCTCGAGTTCGAGTTCGTAAGTCTATCTCTATGTCTATCAAAAATATCTCTATCTCTACCAAAAAATTTCGAATTGAGCAGAATTCCGTATTCTCAGTCAAAATAGAAATAAATGTCACGAAAATGTCGATTCGAGTGAAGCTAATGTTACCATTATGAAGAATCGCGCGTTCCGTTTTAGGTAGCTATGAGTGAATGAATGATTTTGTTTTAAAACGCTGACTAAACCTAATTATTTAAGTATAAAAGAAAGAAAGAAAGGAAGAAAAAGTATTTATTGGTTTCACAAACAAACAAGTAAACATAATTATGAGAAACACTTAAAATTAGGACATAATTTATATATTTTTGAATAAGTCCCGTGCAAAGCCAAAGTAAAACGAAACGTTTAGTGTAAAAATAATCAGTTTGACAGCTGACTGTCTGTCAGTGACTAATAAAATTATGAAGCAAACAATTATTTACCTTCGTTTTCAGGTATATTTTAGTGGTATCCTGAATTACAGGAGCCAATAGATCTAAGTATTAGAACCCTTATTAAATCTTTATTTAGTCTGAAGTTTTTAATGACTTCTGTTTCGCTCAAGTCGTAAATATCGACGGCGGGATAGCTGTTGTCGCCGTGTATTGGCCAGTTGCTCGCCACTTTCCAACAACTCCGAGATAAAAATGCTAATAAACTCGTCCATCTTTCAGTGGTTTCAAGTCCAATCGTAGGTACACAAATTACAGAGTCTGTCTACGCGAACCTTCGCGCAGACAGACTCTGTAATTCTCTTGTTTTCTTGAAACGACGACCTCGTCGTTTCAAGAAAACACAATGCACAAATCAAAGAGTATAAATCGAATTTCCAGTATGAGATGCCAAGCCGTATTTTATTTAAAAACTAAAGAAAAGAAAACACAGTGTACAATCCAAAACTCAACAAATTCACTCAGAAATCACGTATTTATATAATCGACATGACATCTCTACTGCTCAGAAGCACTCGACATGAACTCTAACGTTAGCCTTCGACAAATGTCGGATTCGACATCCCCAGAATAGCAACTTTTAAAATTTCTCGAAAAAATGACGTCATTAGAAATTTTTCTCGAGTTCGACACCATCTCTAAAACCGAGAATTGGCCCCCTGATGCTTAATCTAGTACTATTATTGATCGAAGGCTTATATTCTTTTACGGTTGGCGCCATTTTCAAAAATGTTCTTTGCGAGTTTAATTACGGTTTTATTAATTTATTAAATTTCTTCATTTTTTCGCAACTGTATTAAAAATAGTTGTTCAGTACACGTGCGGAACCGTCATTGCAACTTGTTCCGACTGTCAACTCTCGCCGTCGGCAGTGCCTAGGCTCGGGTAGACATTTGTCGGAACTCTTTGCAATGACAGGCTTTCCGCACTTATAATGAAATATACTATATTTTATCTTAATGAATTACAAAGAATACTTACGTTTAAACTGTGGACAACCTCTGGTTTACCTGTATTCGTAACTCACACTAGGGCACGCGGGAGCGCGAGCGACATAGGTCCGTCCTCCACGAGCCCTCAGGCGTGACTGAGCTGAGCGTTTGGCGGCCGTGCCCGTACATCAACTAATAAGGCATTATTTTGGAAAATCGTAATAAAAAAATGAGACTGCGAAAAATTCCAAAAAAATATAATTAGGGAAGGTAAAGTGTTGTACTATAAGTATGTCTAAATTTTTTTTGTTAATTTTGTCTTTATCCTATGTTTAAACCATATTTAAAATGCATACATTTTAGCTCAGTATGGCTTTTGAATATATTTTTTTTTTGCTGCGATTCCATTTCTATCTCAATTCTAATTAGATAAGGACCTTCAGGACTATATTACCAGTAAATACACATTTTTTTCAGATTTTTCCGTGTTGCCAGTTTGTCACCAGTAGCAGGGAAAAAACATATGTTTTACGTTTGCTTGAAATTGGGTGTCGGGAAATTGCTATTTCTCGAAATATTAACATTTAAAACGTGATTCTAATTAGATAAGAACCTAAAACAAAGTCAGATTTATAAATTCTCATTGAAATATTATGCCTTTATCTATAAATAAGACGTGTCTAGGACTTGTAAAAGTACGTATTTTCGGCAAATCGCCCAAAGTTTGTGACAACGCTCTTAAGTACTTTTCGAGGCACGGAGGAAACTCGTTATGTAATGGGTGGTCACACATCCACAGACCACTCTACGCTAGTGCGACTCAACCTTAAGATTGATCCGAGCGGATGTTATTATGTGGCCACGAACTCCTCCTTTCATCTCAATTAATTTAAAATTATTTCTTTCTACAGTTTTCAACCTGGGTGCAAGCCTTGAATAACAATTTGCAAGATTCTCAATTGGCGGCTGATCGAGCTCTCGAACAAGTTAATGAGAACCTTCTCTGGGATGCGAGTTTCAAGAAATATGTTTATTCATGGATAGCCGATAATTCATCATAGTGAAAAGAGATGAGGATAAAACTATAACGCGGTCATGGGTGTATTATGGATGTTTTGCAAAAATGTATCAATTTACATAAAAATGTCCCATTTTCCGAAATAATATCTTTTCTAAATATACGTGTTGGATGGTACTGATTCCACATTTATATATTTACCTTTATTTTGACGTTTTTAACTGAATTAATAACCCAAACACGCAAACCCAATGTGGGTTTGCGCGGGGTTTTTAAATCCTTATTTAAAGAAAAAAAATCTGTTTTAAAAGACTATCAAAAATCTTCTGTATAGTCTTGTCAATATGCTGCTGGGGTTTCTTTTGCCACTTCTTCCTTTGCTTTTATACTAAAAAGTCGTATTTTACAATGTTTTTCAATGAAATGAATATGTGTTACTATTGTCATCAGTTTAAAAAAATATCACATGACTATCAAGCATTTTGCACTTCTAAAATCGGACTAAATTGCTAATAATCAAAATAATCTCTTAGACTGTTTTGTATGTATTATAATATAATTATATTAGTTTATTATATTCTGTCTGTATCTATAATAATATGTATTAGTATGTACCTATTTATTTATATCAATTTATATAACAAAATAGTTTTCTCCTTATTATATTTTTTTTATTTTTTTTGTACTCTATCACAGTGCTGTCTTATTTGACCCTAAGGTTGACTGGTAGAGAATGCCTTGTGGCATTAAGTTCGCCTATGTACCACTATTGTACATGAAGTTTAAATAAATAAATAAAATATGTTGAAGACTTTTTTTGTTTAATTTCATGAAATTGTGATAATAATTTATTATGCTTAAAATAATAAAAAAACTTTTTAAAAGTTACTTCACATACAAATATAAAATGTATATTAGGTGACATAACTAATCATGTTATAGTAATATTCATTTTATTAGAATGATTACAATAGACTAATACTCGACTAAGGCACATAAACTAGCTTACCATTCGTCCGGTGGCTTTTATTAAGGTTCCGTAGCCGAATGGCAAAAACCGTCACCCTTATATTTTCGTCATGACTGCCTGTCCGTCTGTATGTCACAGCCACTTTATTCGGAATATATTAAGATTACACAGTTCAAACTTGGTAAATTCTTAAATGTATATGTACATATAGTAAAAATTATACAAGGTGTTGTTTTGCATCCACGTCAAACAGGGGTCATACTCATTATTATGTACTTATTATTATGTACTCATTATTATGAACAACTTTTACTATGGGATCATCCCTGAACGGAGACTGTATTTAAAGTTGATGACAACCACGGTCCTTACTACTATAGTGCGCGCGGAACTAGTTGGCCGCGCCTTAGGCATGTTTTTGTTTTTTATTTAAGAATTCTTTTCAATAAATTGAACAATTATTGTTCACGATATCTCGAGATTGGTCATCACTGTCTAATTATAGTCTCCTGTGCATTGCGAGCTGTAGGCAACCCGCCCCCTCACCCCTGTCGCCACCTAAGGCGCGGCCAACTAGTTCCGCGCCCACTATAGTTAAATGTGTGTATTTTTAACATTTCAAAACTCTTTGGAAAAATACGGAAGTAATGACATCATTATTTAAACTCGAAACTTTGTATTTACACATTTTATTGATAATATTAATATACCTTAGGCTTTCTTTATCCTTTTTTTTTTGAGTGCGGTAAATCATCAAAAGACTCCTCCCTCTGCAGAGCAGAGCGGTAGGGATGTCAGAATTCTACTGACTAGAAACCACCCATGTTCCTTCTTAGCCCTTTGTGTCGAGGCCGCGGTATCTCTTTCGAATAACCCGAAGACCCGACGAGGTGTTCGAAAATCCTTACGTCTGTCGGAAAAAAAGGACAAGCACACTGATTAGAGTTATTAGTAAGACAACGATCGCGGTATCACTTCACACAATAATTTATCGCATGATTAATTACAATTATCTCATTATCCTAATGATCAATCAAAAACAATTTAACTATATCTACTGAAACGATTATTTAAAACAAACGGATTTTCCTTAACGCCATATTAATTTTAAAACCGTACAACGAAATATCACATACAGAGTGTGGTACTCGTAACCGTACATTAAAATTGCTTAAAATGGTTCAGACTGTTTTCAATTGGAAGAACGTTTTCGTGTTATCCGTGATACTATTTAACACGTTTGCTAACTCGTCACAGCCAGTTGGCTCAGTTAAAGATTCGGTAGCGCCAAAACTTATTGAAGAAAATGAAAACGTAATCGTTGATAAAAAAGCAGTGAATGCAACTCGTGATGGTTCAAGAAGACAACATGTAAGACCTGGTCAAACAGTACTAAGTTATGAAGTTGAAATAACAGTAAACGAAGATTCCTTCGATGGGCGTGTTGTTCTTCAAGTAAGGCTATCCGCTGACACGAGGGAAGATGAAATAGTTCTACACGCTACAGACCTACTTATCAAATCTGTGAAAGTTGGAGTGTTCACTAGTACAAACACCATAGCGGCAGACTTCTATGTTGCTGATGAACTACTGTATATCGAGCCACCTGTCCCTGCTTCAGCTCTTTTTGTTGTCATAGAGTACAATGGCCAACTAGCGAATGATGGACGTGGACTTCACCTGGGAAAATACTATCGAAAGTAACTTTATTTTATATTACCTTTTTCTTTTTCATCTTACATGCACAAAAGCACTTAATTCAATGGTTTGTATAATTTAAAATGTTTATATTAACCTTCATTTATTTTAGCAATTACCTGTCAATGAATCTGTATCCATCGTACGCAAGTCGCGTGTTTCCCTGCATTGACGAGCTTACCGAGATGCCAGTAATAAGCTTCAAGTTCAAAAATTTGGAATATACTTATTTGATGTCAAATTCTTTGTTAGAGGAAAACAGCGCGTAAGTACTCAACATAATGTTTAGTTTAAAAAAGATGACTAACAAGCATCACTATATCAGAGACGGTGAGACTTATGAAGTCACTCAACCGTCTATTCCAATTCAGAATTGAACAAAGCGTAAAAAAACAATATAATACCTAACAATATTATTCATTGAATACATAAATATCAATTAACACTCAACAGAAAACTTTATTGGTTTTCATTTAATGAAAAAGAAAGTATCACAAAAAAAAAACTCAAAAACAGAATAGCAAAAGTATGCCAAATGAAACGTGGTACCAATAAAAATGAATTGTCAGTTTTACCCGACTGCGGCGAAGCCCAAAAGGAGGGTTATGTGTTTGACGTGTATCTATGTACGTATGTATGTATGTCTGTCTCTTTGTTCCCTCATAACTCCTAAATGGATGAACGGATTTGAATAAAATATACGTCGTTAGATTAGTCTTGATGACTCAAGTGTTAAGGCTACATTAAAATAAAAAAACAAACAAAAAATGCATATTTTGGGAACCATATAGCCGAGTTAAAAAATAAAATCCCTTCCCATCGAGTAGGGTATCAAAATGAAGGGTTTTAAAAGGAGATAACAAAAATGTATGACACATAAACGTTTAAAAGAAATTCAAAGTCACAAATCATATAAACAAACACAAAAAGTAAATCATCTGCGAAAAATTTTACGCGACCAACGAAATAACAAACATAAAAGAACTAAAAAGTTGGAAATAAAAAAAAGTATTAAATGAATATTAAATTATGAAAAGAAAAAATGAAAATAGAATGGACCCCGCCTGCTTCCAAGTTTTGTATAATTTAAAATGTGCTTGTTTTTTGCTTTTCAGTTTTTTCAGTCGGGTTTTTTTAGTTTTTTAACTACTTTTTTTTATCCAACTTTTTATTGCTTTTTTTGTGTTTGTTCTTTCGTTGGTCGCGTAAAATTCTTCGCACATGATTTAACTTTTGTGTTTGTTTATAGGATTTGTCACTTTGAATTTGTTTTAAACATATAAGTGTCATAATTATATTTATGTAATCTCCTTTTAAAACCCTTCATTTTGGTACCCTACTCGATAATATAAACGATTTTTTTTTTAACTCCGCAATATGGCTCCCAAATACCTAAATTTTTCTTTGTTTTATAATTTTAATGTAGCCAGTGACACTCGCGCCACCAAGACGAATCGACCAACGTATAATTTATTCAAATCCCTTCATCCGTTTAGGAGTTATGATGGAACAAAGAGACATACATACATAAATACACGCCAAACACATAACCCTTCTTTTGGGCTTCGCCGCAGTCGGGTAAAAACACGTGTTAATTTTGTTAAATACCATACTTTACAGACTTACTATTTCAGGACTCAATTCCGTCCATTAGCAGGGCCACCATGTCTTCGGGCAATGATGGCTCACAATTTTGAACATGTTCACGCAATTACATACAACGTTTTTATATACGGAAGACCAGAGAGCCTTACTTTTGTACACAATACACAATTAATGGTTCACTACATCTACGGCTACTTAAATAATCGTTGGACTGGCAAGGAATTCACAGAAATTGTTCAGAATCAAGATTATAGATTGCATATATTTGGACTGCCAGACGTCTCAAACGATTGGAATGCTCTTTCTATTATTGGTATTTGGTGAGTTATTGTAGTTATGCCTTATGTCAAATGAATCATATTTAAATAGGTAAAATACATAAATATTAAAATAATTACAGCACACCTGTCTTCTCTGAGTTTGCATTTCTTTTAAATTCACATACAATATTGTAACTTAAGTATTGCTGTAATTGTATTTTATTCAAATCATAGGTACCTGTAGTTTTTTTTTATATTAATCAGGGAATCTTACTTGTTCCTGAATGGGAACCAGGAAGTGAAGCAGCAGAGTGTAGCACTACCAAAGATAGCAGAAGCTATAGCTAAGCAATGGTTTGGATATGTGATCTATCCACAAAACAGGCGGTACGAATGGATCATGTCGGGCCTTGCCTCGTATGCAGGTTGGGAAATGATTAAATTAGTAGGTATTCAATTGATATAATTTAATTAAACACTCATTTATATGTATTAGGTTTAATAACCCTCCTTTTGAGCTTCGCCGCAGTGGGGTAAAAAGGTTTTTTATTGCATTGCTTTTTTTCCAGATCAGGAGCGTCAACACGATTTGGTTTGATGTCAACACTTTATTCGTTTCGGATGTCACACAAGAGAGCTTACTCCGTGATTCGTACTCAAGCTCAAAAGCATTAGAGCCAGAATATGATCTGTCCAAAGAAGATGTTATTAGAAACCTAATCGGTGTGAATGGAATCTTGAAGTACAAGGCTCCGGCTTTAATGAGGATGATGAGGACCGTGCTTGGTGATGCAGATACTGATTACATTCAGTTAACAGCGCGAGCACTTCTTCAGTCTAGGTCGGTTTTAAATTAAATGATTATGATCCTGACAGATCATTGAGAAATAAATATTAAGGCGCTGCCATAGAGGGACACCGTAAAAACGACCTGTTTTTGGTTGCAGAGTTAGCCGTATTGCTACATATTACAAATCCAAAAAAATTACAGTGTATAGTCAAATGTATAGGTAAAAGACTTATGCAAAAATATTTTCTAAAATTAATCAAGAACCTCGAAAAAAAAAATCACTAGAAACAACACGAAAAAACTTTTTCGTCTCGAAATGCTCAATATTTTGAGCGATAACTGTTATTTTTTTTTTTACTATCAGAAAGGAAATTTAACCAACTAAAGACTTACGTAAAAATATTTTAACATTACTGCGTATTTTTTTTTTAATAAATTAAATCTTGGTGCGCGTTGAAGCGGGGGCTCTGGCGGGCGACGGGCGGCAGTGTATCGCTGACTCCCTCAGCTCCTCTATCGGCCTATATCGCTGTCTCCTCCCACTCGCTCAAGGGCGCGGGCAGTTAATGTCGCATAATTGAGTAACAAATCTTAGATTTCTTCAACTGAAATTAGTCTAGAAACTGTAACATTAACGTGGCGAATTTTCAAAATCCCATCTCCATTCCAGGCCGTTACATTGGGTCAACTCGTTAATATTCATAGATGCTGTGAACTCCGAATGGTTAGGATCGAGCAATAACGATCTAGTTGGTGACTTTGGCGCGTTCTTGAAACCATGGATTCAGACTAATGGATACCCATTATTACATGTTCATCGAGTGAGCAGCATTGCTGTGGTGGTTTCCCAGGTAAATTGGTGTAATTTTACTTTGTCACTGATTTCTGAGGTCGTATTTTTCTATGAAACAGCAGAAAAAAAACAAATGATATACAAGGTGTACAGGTTAAGTATTTTTTTTTTTAATGAAAATTAATGACCTTTCGTAGGAGAGTTTCGGTTTTTCCAACAAACAACAACAGTTGTACCGAGTGCCAATCACGTACACCACCAGCAGTGAACGGAACTTTGGTGAAGACAACATATACCCTAAAACGATGTTAGACAGTGCTGTGACACTGTTGAATGTTCCACTCAACAGCGAAGATTGGATACTTTTCAATATTCAGGGACAAGGTAAGCATAAACTTATATAAAATAAACGTATGAAAATTTGTATAAAAGTTGTAAATCGGTTTACAGAATACATACCAAGTTTCAACTGTGTTGTCTTAATATTTTCAGAATAAAGTGGCTATGACATACGGACGGACAGACTGACGGACGGACAGCCATTTGGCTACGGAATCCTTAAAACATTCTAAAAATACTGAAGTCACATAAAAGACGTTTCACTGTTCATTTCTCCTGATAATTTTAAAGACTTTACTCTTTACTACCATCAGGGTACTATCGCGTCAATTACGGAGTGGGTCTTTGGGAAATAATCATTAAAACTCTTGAAAATTCAGAGACAAGGAAACAAATTCATTCGATAAACCGTGCTACGGTAAGTAACAAAAATCTAAAGATCTCTTCTGTTGTATCTTTTGCGACTTTGCCAGTTATTTATCTTGTAAAAAGTTATCAACAGAACTTTTATATTTTATTAACGATTACATAGTAACAATGATCTTATTTTGTTCACAGCTTGTAGATGATGCCCTTAACATAGCTAGAGCAGGAAAACTAGACTACGATATCGCATTCAGATTAGTTCTAACTATGGAACATGAAACTGAATACGCGCCGTGGAAAGCCCTTGTTAGAAACATGGACTTCTTGAGGAAACGCTTGGTAGCTTATGCTCGTGTCGACGAAGATTTAGATTCCAACATTTATGCGGTAATTATATTTAGTAATTATTAATTTATTATATTTACATCCCAGAAGTGAATTTAGGCAAATTATGTATTCAGATGAGAATTTTAAATACACAATTCTTTTTCTTACTGTTCTCTTGCAGAGAATGGTTAAAAATACAATAAGAGCTGTTGAAGATCAATTAGGATTCTATCCCGATATGCCTTGGACGGAGTTGCAGCGTGTGATGGACACATTGACTCGAAACATGGTGATGGATCACGCTTGCAGAGCAAATTACCAGCCTTGTGTAGCAGCTGCCAAGAACTGGTTCTACGATCCCCATAACCAGGATAAAGTGTGAGTGTCTGGTTTTTAACGTAAATACAGCATGTATTAGAAAGATGTAGTCATATAATATGAATAATAATAACATTTTTTTAAGTCTTGCCCGGTTGATGGCAATAATCTCCCTCCCCCTTTTAGGTAATTGGGACTTAAACATAATTGGCAAAATATGGATCTACTAATGGATACACCTTTGCCTATTCGCAATTATGATATTGATCACATTGATACATTGCTTTCTTATTCATGTCATATAGAATTATTTATAATACACTATATACAGTTAAGAAAATAACAAGATATCGCTGAAAAGAGGAATGCAAACCAGTTCAAAAGTGATCGGGTTTTTATGGTTTGCTTACTTGAGAACTGAAACACTAAAATGTTTAAGGATGTATACTAAACTGACTACCTATGGTCACAGATATATACCAGACATATGCCACAGAGATAAGAAGTCAAAAGAAAAGTAGAAAACCATTTGTATTTTTCTACAATTTTCTGAACAAAATGATTTAATATTCCTTTTGGTTTCCAGTAATCCTTTCATTCCTCATGATATCAGACCAGCTGTATACTGTACGATGGTAAGGGAAGGCGACGAAAAAATCATAGAAGCGTTAAATGTAAGATTGATTGATTCTGTAATCCAAGAATGGGATTTGTATGCGACTTTTGGAGAGAGACTTATTATTTTAGAGTCTTTAGCTTGTTCACAAGATGAAGTATTTATTAATAGGTGAGTAATTGTGCATTACAATGATTCTATTCTGTCATTAATTAGCATTCCACCATCGTGGAATATTTAAATTGTATAAGTGAAATGAAAAATAACTTTGGAGTACCACTAGGGTCGATTTTAGGCACAATTATATTTAAAATTGGACCTAATGTAAAAAAAATGGTTGTGTATATTTGTTATTTCAACATAACAGCTTCACACTGTCTGTTTGTGTCGGCTCATCTCCAAAACGGTTACATCAATTTAGACAGGGTTTAAAGTACTTTTAATTAAGAACAAAGATTAAGTTTCCGTGGAAAAAAAGGGAACCCTTGAAATTGTTTACAAAATCCAATTCAAATATGGGAGTATGTATTATTTTTATAATAATTTCACACTGGCAAAGATCGCGGGCAACAGCTAGTTAAGCTACTTTCATCATAAAGTATATCGAAGAACACTTTTAATACTTTTGTACCATGCTTTTTAGTATTAGGTTTTATGATTTTAGTACAACTATTTATCAATTTTCATTTATAAAAAATTTTTATTTTTTTACAGGTTACTTGAGGAAACGATTGCATCAAATAGCCCATACGGTGTCGAGGAACGAGTGAAGATCTTCGCTGCGGTTGCAGGAAGCAGTTACGCGAACGCAATTTTAGCACTGCAATTTCTGAGAATAAGGACTTCAGAAATCAGAAAAATGTACGTGTGTTATCACATTTTAAGAAAGATACAAAATGTTGTTTTTTTTATATTCAGCTGCGACGTGGTACCAGTTAGTTTCAGTGTTCAGATCAATTTAGTTTTCATTTTGTGTTAAGTAAATAATTTGAAAATAAATCAATGTCCGTGGACATTAGGGTAAAATTGGTTGATATAATTATTTACTTTATTTATTTATTGCTTTATTACTATTTTTTTTAAAGTAGGTAACTGTCTAGTTGCTTTTTTATCACCATGTATGAATAGTCAGTGATCATAATATTGCAGGTAACTAATTTAAAAATTTAAATCATTTCGATTGCAGGTACGGTGGTCCGGAGAGACTTGAAGAGGTGATTTTCATCCTGGCTGATAATA
Source organism: Diarsia dahlii (assembly GCA_949775195.1). NCBI lineage: Eukaryota > Metazoa > Arthropoda > Insecta > Lepidoptera > Noctuidae > Diarsia > Diarsia dahlii. The sequence continues at coordinate 3,295,430 of OX459198.1, forward strand.
TGGCTGATGAGTACCTAAGTTTCTTAGTAAGTATTGAACATAGTATGGTATAATGTATGTAAGAAAACAAGGAAACTGTCAATAAAAGTGACGACACTGTTTCGTTGGATGGTAATGCTGACTCTTTGGCCAAGAAATATGCCAGTCCTCTGGTCACGTTCAAATTCAGAGTTCATTAAGCGTTTGGCAATGTCCCGAAATACGTCGGAAAGGGAATAGTACCCTACGGCCCAAGTCTTTCAACCACAAACGGTTGAAACATATAGCCACCAATCAAGTTAATTAGAGGCGCAGCTAACCCCACCATCATCAACATCTAGCCTAGCCTTTTCCGAAGTATATTTTAAGTCGAGTTTTAGTCTAACCGGATGCAGTTGAATATCAGTATTTTACATAGAGCCACTGCCTATCTTCTGAACTCCACAACCCATTGTATTGGGTAATATGTATTCTCTTGGTAAGACTGGTTGTCGGTTAAAGATCTATAATGTCAGCCAGGACCAACGGCTTGAAGTGCTTTTCGAGCCACGGATGAAACTAGGTATGTAGTAGGTGATCACACAACCACAGACCACTCTAGGCTAGTGCGACTTAACCTTAAAATTGATCGATTCCAGCGGCTGTTATTATGTGGCCACGAGCTAGTACTATTGCTTCAATTAATTGGAAATTTATTTCTTTCTACAGTTTTCAACCTGGGTGCAAGCCTTGAATAACAATTTGCAAGACTCTCAATTGGCGGCTGATCGAGCTCTCGAGCAAGTTAATGAGAACCTTCTCTGGGATGCGAGTTTCAAGAGATATGTTTATTCATGGATAGCCGATCATGCATCATAGTCTTGTGATAAAACAGCATTTGTTTGGGTGTTTTGCAAAAGCGTGCCAATCCACATTAAATAAATATTGAAAAGTTAACGCCGCCAATTAAATTATTTTTATTTATCTAGTTATTTACCTACCGTCTTCTTCTTCTTCTTGGTGTCGATGATGTCCATTGTTTTTTTTTTACTGATACCTACTGTTAGCCTGTAAATCATCCCACTATGGGGCGAATGCCTCTGCCCATGACTTCCAGTTGTTTCGATCTAAGGCCAATGTGGACCACTGGTCGCTAGTCTTGTCCAGATCGTCCCGCCATTTTCTACGAAGTCTGCCACGACCACGTTTTTTTATTGTATTAAATTTAATTTCTTTCAACCAGAACTCAACCTTATTGCCGGCAAACGTACTTACCGTACCACATTTTTTATGTTTATTTATTATTTTGACGCATTTAACTGAATTTATAAGAGAATATGGGATAGTTTATTTTAGAAGAACTTCATACCGGTAACGCGCCCGTGGGCCACTAACTTATGATCTTGCTACTTTATTTTTAAAATTAAAAATCGGCTGTCTACTAGTCTACTTTTCACTAATATCAAAACCTAGTGTAATAGAAGTTTACAATAAATGTTTTCTAACCTCCAGCAAGTGTAAATCGCTCAAGAAAGTAATTAGTAAATATATCTAAAAGTGCCGTTTCATAGTGACAATCTCGAAAGTGCAAGAAACCTTCACGGTTACCCTGAACGTTATAACGGCTAATGTCCTGTGAGTACTCCACTGTCCCAGTGCCACCAACCTACCGACGACGAAGTTTTTGGCGAAAGCGTTCCAGCGCCGCGTGCCGTGCTTTGTGCGCCTGCGTTGCATTGCGTAGACACGCGACTAGTGGCGCCACCCGACAACTCAGAGAACTATTTTCTGCGTCAATCAACTGTAAAACACCATTTAAGCAGAATTTTGTTTTAATTGTTCACTGACTTGGCCTATTTTGTTTACGTGCCTGATATTTATTGCATCTAGATCTGTGTCTACTTCTTCTTCTTATCGTGTGGGCAGTAAGGTCTAACGACCCCACACACCCTAGTGTCAGAGTTTCTAAACCGCCTCAAGGGCCTCTGACATGGTTTGACGACCGCCATTTGGCGGCCGGGACCACCGGCTTATACGTGCCTTCCGAAGCACGGAACCATCTTTTTATCAGACAATCAGGTGATTCAAGCCTGCAATGTACTAACCAAACTGGAAACAACTTCACAAAGTATGCTTCCCTTGGGAATCGAACCCACGACCACTGGGAGTGTGTCTACTGGAGACTGTTGGTGTGTGATTTGACAGCGTATTGGCGTACATTTCTTGATCTCATAGAAACATGGCTAGTGTTCAACGCTCCCCTCCGAATACGCCCAAAAATCAAGCAAACAAGCTGACCCATACACAGACTCAGTCAGAACCCGATCTTAAGTCGGCTATCGAGGACAGCGTTCACATCAACACCAGCAGAAATAAACGCGCTCGACAAGAGAAAACGCATCAGAGCGGTGCAGCCTTGAGTTCGCAAGAGCTAGAAGACAAGCTTGATACATGGCAAAAGGAACGGGACACTAGCGTCACCAAACTAACTAAGACCCTATCGGAACAGACGATCTTAATCTCAAAACTTGTCTCTGATACTGCTGAGATCAAGGCGCAAAACAGCAAAATTCATGCATCCAACATCGAGATTCGACAGTCTAATGAGGAAATTATGCAATCCATAACATTCATTAACAACAACTTCGAGGATCTGAAAAAAGAAGTGGAGGGTCTTAAAAAGGAACGACAGGAACAACAGCTGTATATAGAAAACTTGGAGAAAAAGATCTACGATATGCAAATTATGTCACGCTCTTCGGGCATCGAAATTAGAAACGTTCCAACAGAAAATGTGGAAAATAGCGCTGGGCTCGTTGCAGCTGTTTGTAACATAGGCAAACGAATTGGAGTAAATCTTACGGTGTCTGAGTTTCGTGACATCTACCGTCTGCCAGGGAACTCCAACAATTCTGCAACACCGCGCCCAATTATTGCCGAATTTACCACAGTACAATCTAAACAGTCATTACTAGCAGCTGTACGAACTTACAACAAAGACAGACAGAAAGAGGATAAATTGAACACAACCATTGTTGGCCTTCCGGGAAAATGTCAACCAATTTATATTACCGAACAATTACCTGCCACCACCAAAAAACTGTTTTATCTATCTCGGGAGTTTGCCAAAAAGTATGACTACAAATATTGCTGGATTGCCAACGGGAATATCTTCTTGAGAAAGGTAGAGGGAGAAAAACAAAAATTAATCCGCTCGGAAAAATGTCTACAGGCTATACTTACCACCAATATCTGACTAGTTATTAAGCTCCTTATTTTAATTTTATTGTCTTTCATTATTTTCAGTTTGTCTTTATGTTTAACTTTTAGTGAATGTTTACACAAACAACAGCAAATCTCACACACATACATACCCAAACACATTACCCCACAATACGCCACTAATACAAACACACAGATAACATACATCACACACTCACAAAAGAACTCCCTTTCACCATCAGTCACATCTCAGAGATACGCCCCCGACTTTTTCGAGGTACTGTTAGGAACCCCTAACGAAATCAGCATAAATAACCATAGCCATAACATTAAACTCTATTCCAATGGCTAATATAAATAACATTAATGATGAGCTAGACAGGCTCCACACAGAAACTTCTTTTTTAATTAAACCAGAGGACTGCGTTAATTATTCAGAACATAATAACATTAAGATAATGCACATTAATATACGCAGCATAAGTAAAAATTTCGATAGTCTTCAAACACTCATTCATGCCACTAAAGTTGAGTTCGACGTTATAATCCTGACAGAATGCTGGCTGAGAAAAGTAAGTAACGTGCCGATACTTGACGGTTACCAGTCGCACTGTTCCTCAAATAACTCGAACCAAAATGAAGGCATCGTAATCTATCTAAAATCCGAGACTAGCGCCACTGTGTATGAACCCAGCATTGTAAATGCAAACTGTCTGATAAGCAAAATGGAACCAGGACTTGCGATTGTGGCAGTTTACAGGTCTCCCTCGTACAACACCAGAGATCAATTTGAAAGTTTCCTTAATAGCCTAAATGACGCCTACAATTATCTATCTGCTTATCAGAATGTCGTCCTTGTTGGTGACCTGAATGTTGACATCAAGGAAGATAACAGAAACGACCGTAGCTTGGACTATCTAATCCTAAACGCCTCTCACGGACTGTTACCTACCCACCTACTCCCAACCAGATTAGAAAACTGTTTAGACCACTTTTTCATTAAGACAAATTTAGAAAATACTACCTTAATTCTGGAATCACACATTACTGATCATAAACCAATACTTTTATTACTCAAATACACAAACCCTATACGTACCAAGGTTGCCACTGAAAGACGAATTGGAGAACACAAGTTTTGCCGATATCTACAATACTCGTGATGGTAACGAAGCTATGAATATGCTTATAAAAATTATCACAACAATTACAACTAAACATACAAGACAAGTGACCCTACCAAGGAAACAACGAACCTTAAAGCCTTGGATCACCGAAGGTCTTCTTAAATGCATTAAGAATCGGGACAGCATGCATTTGAAATCTAAAAATAACCCAGATAATTTAATTCTCAAAATAACGTATACCCGCTATAGAAATTTTTGCAATGAATTACTTAGAAAACTTAAACAAGCACATGAACACCATGAGTAACAAAAAGGTATAAACAACCCTAAAGCCCTATGGAAAACCATTAAAAGAATAACGAACACTCGCCCGACACAAAATAGTGCAGACATACTGCTAAAATTATGTGACACCCCTACTTCTTCCATTAATAATGTATGCACTTTTTTCACCAACGTAGGCAAAAACTTGGCATCCAAAATATCTCAAAATCTAACTACATCCATCAGTAGTCCCTCTCCCCAAACTTTAACAAAGGCTAATCCTTGTAATTCACTTGTCATTACTGAATTGGACGAAAGTGACGTGGAAGCAACTATACTTCAGCTACGCAGTGACTGTGCCGTAGGTTGGGACGGTATTACATCATCGTTGCTTAAAACACATCGTCGCATCCTGGCCCCACCTATAACCTACATACTAAACCTCTGCATTCAGTCGGGAGTTTTTCCGAATGCTCTTAAGAAGGCCAATTTGCACCCAATTTTCAAGGGACAGAAACTGTGTTACCAATTACAGACCCATATCGGTTCTTACTTCACTGTCAAAAATCTTTGAGAAAATCCTTAACAGGCAACTTAGAAACTTCCTTGACAAATTTCATCTTATAGCTGATAACCAATACGGCTTTCGTTCAGGTGTATCAACTGAAGACGCGGTATTAGACCTTACGCAATTAGTTGCTGAAAAACTCGATGGAAAGACAAAGTGCCTGGGAATTTTCATTGATCTTTCTAAAGCGTTTGACACGGTTTCTGTCCCCAAACTTATCTCCAAGTTGGAATATTTGGGTGTCCGTGGCAAGACTTGAGATTTTCACAGACTACCTTAGAAACCGTAGTCAACAAGTCAAAATTGGTAGCAATTTAAGTAACGAGGCTCTTGTGACTTACGGCGTACCACAAGGTAGCATCCTTGGGCCGACACTGTTTCAGATCTATATCAACGATCTCTGTAACCTGACACTCCCTAACTGCAACATATTCACCTATGCAGATGACACCGCAATTATCGTCCATTGGCCTTCTTGGGAAGCTGTCAGGAGCAACGCTGAAAATGCCCTAAGCAGCATCATGCTCTGGTTTAACTCTAACCTACTGACACTGAATTTGGCCAAAACTCCATATGTTCCTTTCGCTATCCGTTGCAACATGAAACCCTCTAGTACTTTCTCCATACGGGGCCAACCCATGTATAAGTCCTTTAACACACTGCTCCTGCCCAAACTTAAGAAGAGATGACAGTGTTAAATATCTCGGCATCCATATAGACTACGGACTTAGATGGGACAAACACCTAGACACACTTTCCACCCGAACAATGCGACTCATCTCTGTATTTAAATCACTCAGGGGGTCAGCCAACAATGATATTCTTAAAATGGTCTATTTTGCACTGGCCCAATCGGTGTTAGGGTACTGCATCAGTGTATGGGGTGGAGCCGGGAAGACAGGTCTCCTGAGGGTTGAGAGGGCACAAAGGGCGATTCTTAAAGTTATGACAAAAAAGCCACGCAGATATCCAACAGCGCAACTTTATGAAGACTGTAAAGTGTTAACTGTGCGGCAGCTATTTGTGCTTCAATCAATTCTTAGGACACATGGCAGACTGGCTCCCCCCGACCCCAAAAAACGTAAGCAAATAATTTCTAGCATCCAACATAAAACAAAGTTTGCGAGGCACCAATTTTATGTAATAAGTAGGCACATTTATAGCGAAGTACACAAAAAAGTAAATATTCTCGGTCTCCCTAAGTTTAAACTGAAACGTACAGTAATTGAATGGTTACTCAAACAGGACTATCATAAAACGGAGTCACTTCTTACCTACATAACCTAACAAACATCCACTCTTTATATGTTATTCACCCATTTCTTACACACACTACAAACATTCACACTCTTCACATACTCCTCTCACGACAAGCAAGAAGTACCTACCAACACACACACTCATCCAACACTCACATCATTCACTCTTCACCTTCCTCACCCTCACACTGTGAAAGTATACCACAAGATCAAAAAATGCACCCACTTGACACAGTCCACTGGCACGTCTGCCAAAAGAAAATTATTTAAGCATACCTAATAGCCGGACACTGTCCCCTAAGATACAGGCCTAGCCTAGTTTAAGGGACAGGGTTGAACTTATTGTACTCTAATTACTTAGATTAATGCTAAACTAAGAAAAACTTTAATCTGTATATAGTGCAATGTATTTGAATCTTGTGGCAATAAATTTTATTATTATTATTATTTTTTTATTTTTTTTTTATTAAAAAAAACTAAATCTTTATTCAAAGGAAAAGAGCTGTAATTGTAATAAAAGAGTATCAAAAATCCGTTTTTTTTTTTCATAGTTTTGTCAATGTGTTGCTGGGGAATTTGGTTTGCTCCTTCTTCCTAGTTTATACACCACTTCCTAGTGGTGTACATCTTGTGCATTTTGTTCAGAACAATTTTAACATAATTATTACTAATTGCCATCACTTTTATTAGATGTAACAAGTTTTTTTAAATAAAACATGTTTGATTTTTATTTTCGTTTATTTTTATCAAATTGTGACAATGAATTTAATAAATAAAACCATTTTCTTAAAGTTACAAAACACATACTAAATATTTGTGATATAATTAATCATGTTACAGTAATATTCTTATTTTATTAGGATGATTTAATAATTTTAGACCAAGGCCAGACTAAGGCACATCATAATATTATTATTAATTTTCTTAAATTAATATGTACATACATTTATAATATAAAAGCTTATAAAATACGGTTAAGAATTAAAAATGTCTTGACTAGAACTAAACCGTTAAATTATATCATTTGATAAATTATATCAATATTACAGCAATATTTTTTTATTTGCAATAACTTTGTATAAAACATTGTTATTCAACGTATTTCGTGATTATTTCTTCAGTATTTAGTAACAACTGAATACCATGTAATTGGAAGGAATGTGATTTTTGCAAATTAATTTCTCCTTATTTTGCTCGTTTTATCAAAAGCCTAACTAAAAATATTTTGTCGAATTTATTGTGATATTTCAGAAATCGAAAGGTGAGAACAGTCTTGGAAGACTATAGTTTAAAAGATAACAATCTTAACAAAAATAGCCTATAAAATAAATAACTAATAGAAGTTACATTGAAAACATAAGGCAAATCTATAAGCCTAAGGCTAGTAAGATTTGCTGTAAAAAACTACAATTCTGTATTAAAGTTTCCATTATTTTGTGCAATAAATAATAAGAATAGTCTTTGAAAAAATAAAGACCAAAAAATTATGACTTGTACAAAATGGTGTACCTTTAATAAAATTATATCTTCTTCTTGCAATAATTACTTTGAGAAAATGTTAATTAAAGTTGCAATTAATAAAATCATTATTGAATATTCTACCGATGCTCCTCCTGAATGCAGCTTTCCAGTTACAGCTTCAGTTGTCTGTAAAATAATAAATATATTTTAGTGTGACGAACTCACTGCGTGGTGGAACCCATTCCTCTCCTAGAGAGGAGGCCTGAGTCCCTGCAGTGGGAACATTATAGGCTGATGATGATGATGTGACAAACTATTACTAACCATCTAATTTATTTATTTAACAATAATAATTTATGTACGACTGTATTTCGTTACTCCGAAGTTCGAAATACCGAAGTACGGTATACAGAAAGTTCGTGAGTCCGAATTACGTTAGTCAGAATGTACGCTATGACGAAGTACGGTATTCAGAATGTTCGTTACTCCGATGTACGTTACTCCGAAAGTTTGCTACTTCGAAGTACTGTACTCAGAATGTTCGTCACTCCGATGTACGTTACTTCGAAAGTTTGCTACTACGAAGTACTGTATGCAGAATGTACATTATCGCGAAGTACGGAACTCCGAAAGTTTGCTATGACCAATTACTCAATAATAATTGAGAATATTCCTCATTAGAGAGTATTTTGAATTAGTCAAGTATATATGATGATTATTGTGCAAATAGGTTTTACAAGTCAGTAATTCTCAATTATTATTGAGTAATTGGTCATAGCAAACTTTCGGAGTTCCGTACTTCGCGATAATGTACATTCTGCATACAGTACTTCGTAGTAGCAAACTTTCGAAGTAACGTACATCGGAGTGACGAACATTCTGAGTACAGTACTTCGAAGTAGCAAACTTTCGGAGTAACGTACATCGGAGTAACGAACATTCTGAATACCGTACTTCGTCATAGCGTACATTCTGACTAACGTAATTCGGACTCACGAACCTTCTGTATACCGTACTTCGGTATTTCGAACTTTGGAGTAACGAAATACAGTCTTTATGTACACACTATTAATATTGAAAAGAAGTAAGGAAATCTCTTCCAACGAAAGGAGAGAGATACTACACATAGAGATTTAGGCAAAAGAAAAAGAGAAAATGGAATATTTGAAGAAAATTCGAATCTAGTCTTCTAGCATAAATCGATCATCGTCATCCTGGCGTTGTCCCTTGTTACTTGGAGTCGGCGCGGTCATTTTGTTTTACATCATCCCTCTCATAATCTATCCCTTTATTTTTACTTTCAACCCGTATTCTGACCGTTTGGGAACCAACATCCTAGCTAGCATCTACCTACGATAATATAGCACTAATCTTCATATCGTATTTGAGCCCGATCTGACCTTTGATTTTTCGGATTCATGTGCGTATTGTGTATATAGGGTAGTTGACTGACTAAAAAAAATATGATTCTGTTTAGTCCCTCTGTTAGATTATCGAAAAATAATGGATACTCATGTCTTTTGTTTTATTGAAATAATAAAAATTTACGAAAATAAAACGTGTCAAAGATCGTGACGTCACTGGTGACGTCACTTTCTGGTAAAAAATGTAATAACTGCTACAAATTTTCGAAGCACTGTATCGTCTCCATTTATTGTTTACGTGTTAAAAGAAAAACTCATGTCCAATATTTTTTAGAAATCTATCTGACGGCCTAATTATACTTTATTTGGTCAACTATACTATTATTGGTGAAGGAACTCATCGTGAGGAAGCCAGCATGCCTGAGAAATATTTCTTGACGGTAGGTAGAGCCAAGTCAGCGGCCCAAGGGCAGCATATAAACTCTGACACCACTAACCACACGATATAAAAGAAGCTAGGTGATAGTCAGTCAGGACCACAGATTACTGTTCTTACTTTTTCAGTAGAAGACATCACAATAGGCATTGGTCTCGGTTCTCCTATCGGAATCATGCCGAAAAATCTGGTTTTCGCGCGTCTGGAATAGAGCAAAGGTAATGAGTAAATAAAACAGATAATGTCTCATAACAATTAGGTGAACATAGGACACTCAAGTAATGTCCTCATTTCATCCAGGTGATAATTATTAGTTTCACCCAAGTGAATTGAGTACACTAAACCGTGTAAGAGCAGCGGTGGCCCAGTGGTGGCGGCCCCGACTTACGAACAGTAAGTCGTGGGTTCGAACCCAGTCAGGCGCATTACTTTGTATAATTTGTTTCATCACCGCTGCTCTCAAAACGGTGTAGCAAAACATCTTGAGGAAACTGGCATGTCTTAGAACCAAAAAATTCGAAGACATGTGACATCTACCAACCCGCCTGATAGCCCATCCCTCTCTTAGGGAGGAGGCCTGAGTCCCTGCAGTGGGAATATTATAGGCTGTAATAAACTTGTGTCTTACACTTTCTGGTCGGCAATCCATTTGTCGTCCTGTTCGACGGGGTTCAGTTTCCTCGAGTACGTACTACTGAATGTCTCGTTGGCTAACACGAAGAAGTATGACATGCGACAGTCGGGGAACAGGCTGGAAACGAAAAAGGGAACAAGGAGTTACAAAAGTAACATAAATTCACATTAAAATGAGAATCTTCTACACCGAAATATTCGATGGATGGCAGAGTGTTTTTTGTAGATGCCACTTTTTCTTGGTTTTGAATTCAAAAACCAAACATGCATTGCTACGACTTTGTTGTTTTATGCAGCTTTACATTTTTTTATTGAAAAAATTACAGACTTTATTTTTTGATTTTGACTTTACTAATGATAGTGTTTTATGCACCTGATCAACACTCCACGGGATTAAAACGGTCAGAATGTAGCGCTGTACTATGTAAAGATAAAGAAGATACACTCACGTATGTTTCCCTCTCCGATCCTCCACATACATCCCGCGTACATAAGTCTGGCACGGCTCGTAGTGCAGCTCACACGCTAACTGTAACACATTGCTGCGGAACAGACGTGTGAGGTGAGACGTGTCCTTGTTCTTTATGAGCTGTGTGTATATCGGGGACACTTTCTTGATCATGAAGTTCTGAAAGAGAAAGAACCTTATGAATTCATGTAAATAGCAAGATTTTCTCCATTGAAGGCCCAAAGTCTAGTACACCACTTGCTACGATCATTACATACTCCTTTTGCTTTGTTCACGTTCATACATTTAATTTATATGTTACTGGCCAAATCCGATTTCAGGACAAACAAGTTTTGCCTAGGCTAAACTAGTTCTTCCTTCACGTTCAGGGTTAGCGTTTACGTCAGCAGGTCGACGGAGCTCCTCTGCGCGGTTCCTATAATTCTGTCTGCAGGGTTTAAAGAAACCTAACTAACCGAACCTTGGGGTGCCCCTGACGTCGACCGGCAGCAGGCCCACGTTCTTCCTTCACTATCGCGTATAGTAAGAACTAGTTGAGCCTGGGTGTACTATTTTGTCCTAAAATCAGGTTTGGCTGGTAACATATAAATTAATGCCAGTTGCGATTACAATGCACCTGACCTTCTGAAGAGTATCACCAGTTTTTAATTTATTTACTTTAGGTTTAGCCTTTTAGTATGTCGCCTTTTGAAAACATTAACTATTTTGTCAACGGTGTTTGGGCAGCGGTTGAGGTTCTCAGTCTACCTCTAGGCGTTCATATTTTGTTTTATCCTTTGTATCAGCTCGAAGTAAAAGAATTATTTGTCATTATTATTTAAGCAGTATTTAGGTATTTCATAGTACCATTTTTTATCTTTGGATCACCATCTATCATTCATCTTCCTACCTTTCATTACTGAATTTATATTCGATTAGCGCATTATCTTTCTTTCTCATTACATCACTACCTACTTGCGTTTCTGTTGAATTGCTTAGCAATAACATAATATTTAACTCAAAAACAATACCGGCATTTAAACAAAATTTTAAAATAGTCTTACCTCCCATTCCCAATACAGATGTCGAGTCATATTACAGTTAGCTCCTTCAGTGATCAGCATTTCGAAGCCAGTCAAGGCCGACTCCCAGACAACAGGACTGCGTTCTTTATCTAGATATTCTAGTATATCCATAGCAAGTTGTATGTCTAGGTCACCGGCTACATACAGAGCAAACACATCGTTGACTATCTGAAATACATCAAAGTGTATAATTAGATTTGCGTCAAGGTCTACACCACGTTTCAAAAGAAAGCGAATGTCGAAATTTGCTGGTACACGTGTTTGCAAATATGTGAATAAAACTATGTGACGCTTTTATCCGAGGTGTTAAGAGACCAATTTATTGACCGACATGTATTTCGACCGTACGCGTACTGCTATTTTGTTTGTATGAAAAAGCAGATCGTTTTCTTGAGATGACGAAAAATGTTTAACGGGTTTAGAATCTTGTGGTGATTTAAAAGATAAAGGGGATAGAACCGATGTGGCATATCAACCTGTCCGCCATTTAGATTTTTTTTCGAAATCGCGGCCCACGATGAAATTGGTATATATGGATAGAGGACATATATACGAACAAAAAATGTCTGGTAACACGGTACCCAAAGTGTCACGTTACCGAGATATTTGAAGTTAAAGATCGACAAATAGTACAACGACAATCATTATATTATAAAAAATAGCCTTTTTACGTGTATAGGCATAAAATTGTATCCAAATAAAAGTTCCTAGGTTGATTATTATTATACGCACAATAAAATCGCTTCGCATCGCAATGAAAAGCTATGTTGTGTCAAAAAATAGTTTTCTCGTGCTCCTAGTAGTATGTAATGTACCTACTCTCTTTCAATAACCAGTAATAATAATAATCAACGCCTATAGACACGTAAAAGGTCTAATTTTTATGTGGTCATTGTACATACATGTCTATCTTTACCTTCAAATATCTCGGTAACGTGACACTTTAGGTACCGAGTAACTGGACATTTTTTGTTCGTCTAAATGTCCTCTATTCATACATACCACTTTCAGCGTGGGCCGCGATTTCGAAAAAAAATCAACATGGCGGTGGGTCGATATGCCAGCTCCCATACAAAAAAGTTCAAACCCCTTTGCTTGTCTATGTCTCCTTTCACTGTGTGAGCTTTTAATTCATATAAAAATGAGAAGAAATGGTCATCGTCATCAACCTATTAAAGAAAGAAGAAATGGTGTTTTCTTGGAACTTACTTGAGCTCTATTCAATTCATCTATGCTTGTCGTATTCTCCTTCAAAGACTTTGCTATGAGTCTCCAAGTTACTGCATCGTAGTTCACACGATAGTATCCTGGAAATTATAAATTGTAATTTTAAAATAGCATAACTATTCATTTTACTTCACACAGACTTCGTCACTGTGAGAAGGAAAGTCATGTTGTCCTACGTATCGGCTCAGAGCTTGATGGATGTCACTGGATTTAAACTTCTCATCGTCTCTATCTTCAGCGATATAAAATTCGGCAGACTACATAATATACTTATGCGCAGTGGTGACCCTAGACCCCGACTTACAAATTGTAGATTTCGATACCAGCCAGGCACTAACACGTGTAATTTATTTCATCATCATTGGTTCAGAAGAAAATCATGAAGAAACAGTATCTGTCATTCTTGCACTGGACCAGCTGGTGGATTATGACGTATTGTCTCTCACATAAAGGAAGCCTGTGGCCCAGCAGACGAAACGTTGAAAGCTTAATATGCTATACAATATTTCCAATATTCTCTTCGTCTTCATCAACCTTAGGCCAACAAATTCAGGGTGTATATCTTTTCCAAATCTCTCCGCTTATAGCGGTTTTTGTATCAAGGCCATCCCGTTTCTTCCGGCCACTTTAGTCAGTATTACCGGCGGCATCATAAAAATTGTGCGTAGGTAATGCATAATCATCGTCTACAAAATGCATAGAATCGTAAATAAATCAGCACAGTTTTACGAGCGTGGGTATGACACAAATAGATTCATTGCTAAGCCAAGGACTTGTCAAGTTCAACCGTTTTATTATTAGTTGTCATAGCTAAGCCGTTGTGGCTCAATTAATGGTTAGCATTTAGTGGTTTATTGTGAATAGTTTCTTTTGAAGTTTGAAGACGTTGAGAAGATTTTTTTTACAAGCTTCTTGTTTACTGTTGTGGTTGACTGAAGCAACACTTTCTTTATTTTGAGAACGAAGATTTTTTGAACAATTTTATAGGCAGTCTTCATTTTAGGTCAGTTACTGATTAACTAACCAATAACTTAAATGAAAATATCTTGTACTAAAATCTATTGCAGGACACGATGCATCAGTATTTATTATAAATACTTGATCTGATCTCTTCTCATGTTAATATTTAATTTACAGCAACCAACTCAAATTCTGTACTGTATGTCTAGAGGGCCTAGATACAGACTACAGAGGGACATTCTAACTGCTATAACAAATACGAAACAAATGCTGCTTGTTCTAGCATCCGGTATACAGCTGATAGAACAGTGAGAGGCTGACTATTTGCTGACTGTTTAGAGTAGAACCGGTCGTAAACTTAATGGTGAGTCAGCGGCAAATTGTAGCAAATTAGCTGAGAAGCACTGGCAAACTCTTGGCAGAAAAGGCAACCTGAGCTGCTTCACCATTGCTTGGGGTCTAACAGGCGCGTAATTTCATTTGAATCGGCAACCGACCAAATCACTATAAAATGCGTACAGTACGCGCTGTATGGACACTCCATTTAAAATTATAGGGAAGTAAACTGGAAGCAAACAATGAATCGCATAATGTTCGCCTAATGAGGACACAGGCCTTAAAACTGTTAGGTACTATCAATAAATGCTGACTTACCGGAACCTTTCCTGTTCAGTATAATCCATCCATCATTCAGGTTCTCCCCGAAGGTGTACGTCTGTGCTCCAATAGTAAACCGAGGCTGGTAGCAGTTGTAGCAGTTCTGGTTCTTTTGTACCATGTAGGATATGGGGATCAGATAGTCGGTGTCTACGCGGTTTTCCCTTGTGAAGCTGAACTGCCTCTGGAAGTTCGCGAGGGTATAATTAGAAAACAGAATTTAATTGGCTTAAAATATTATTCTTTAGTAAATTGCTCCAATCGTCATCTGCCTAGTCATTTTCCAACTATGTTGGGGTCGGCTTCCAGTTTACCCGGGTGCAACTGAATACCAGTATTTAACCCAGAGCGAGGTGCAACTGAATACCAGTATTTAACCCAGAGCGACTGCCTAACTGACCTCCACAACCCAATTAGAATTGGGTAATAGCCTTTGATAAGACTGAACAGAAAATCATTTAAAAAAAACGAATGAGAAACCTTCGATCAATAACATTATTGATCGAAGTGAGAAACACGGAAATAAAATCGGAGCTCAGAAAATCCGGAGTTCATTCAGCTGTCTTGAAGTTTCCAGCAAACAACCCTATTTAAGCTACTCGATCTTTATCTACGAACCTGTTTCAACTGAACAGCATTAGGCACCCGATCCCTCAGCACATGGACGTTGATGACGGGATACCCTCGCCTTCTGAACCAGGACCCAAGGATACGAGATGCAGTGGACCCGTTGAAGAACTGGTGGAGACATTCGATCGTACTCTGATCTAGCGTTGTCGTGAAGTCTTGTAATGATATGTATTTACCTCTCCTAGAAATGGTATTATGTTATGAGTTGTCATTTGGCCATGTCAGTGTGCATTTGCTTTAATTGTAAAGGTTTCGCCTGAGGCGCCATGCGGCAGTTTAATCGTTTTATGCCTAGTCTGCGTCGTGGCATCACGGCTGATTTTGCATGTTTAAAGGAGTCAAAAATAGATTGATTTGATTCAAATCTAAGAGGATGTATGTATACAAAAGAATTATAGGGGCTGTCGTTGAAATATAAAGATACATCATCATTATTCCAGCCATGTCTTCTTCTTCCATTCGTATTTATTACACGTTATTTCAGTTATTACTGCCATTCCAGCTATATCATCCTTTACAAAGTCCATCCATCATTTCTTTGATCTTTTTCTATTCTAGCCATCCACATTCATACTCAATCTTTTGCCAAAATATAAGATGTCATAATCCAAATTCAGCTGAGACCTTGACAACTCACCTGGACTTAATATAGTGTACCAAAGCCTGATGAAACTTCTCAGAACCAACCCAGTTCTCCAACATCCACAGAATAGCTCCAGTCTTCATAGTCACCAACTCCTTATACCTTGGCGGTATCTCAATAGCCAGTGAGGTGTTGAAGGTTTCTAAAGCGGGAGTGCTTCGATGCCAATCCACCGCCATCGCTTTGTGTTTCATTTGAAGACCATATCCGCTTAGAAGACGATTGTGTGGTGTTTCGATACCGTAGTTGTACTGTGAACGTTGATAAAGGGATATGATTTTAATGGAAATGATCAATGATAGGGATTTTACTTCTGGCCTCTAAATGGCTCAGCTATTGGAAATCCCCAAAATAAAATCTGCTTGTTCATTCTTTGCTTAGAAGGACATTTGCTCTCATTATGGTATAATTTAATAGGCTGGTATTGTTATTTAAATTAAAAGATGGAAGATGATAGGTAAACGATGTAGGTGCGTTACATGTATATCCAGTAAATTCGCTGTCGTAGGGGGTAACATAGGCTTTACACATCATTCTATAGGATGTTTAAATTTAATTATAGAGTAGGAAAGAGATGAGGTCTATCCCTCTCTGTAATAAGATTTTATAATCTTTATTTTTTGCTTATTGCTTGGCTTCACGGTAGGCTACCTAAGTGTAAGTCTAATAAGTCTGATATTACAATACCTATTATGTTTCGCTATCTTTGTTTATTTTTATAAAACCAGAATCACGGTAGTATGATTTGTATAATTAATAATCATTGATATCTAGGATTTACGATCTTCTTTCTAATCTGGTAATAAAAACAGATTATACAGTATCATGATTACCTATAATCTATTTTAATGACACGAATAACCTATCATAATAACATGAGTAACAGCTATAAGTAATTACATATCAAGAGCATCATATGGGTCATGTATTTTCATCGAAAAATATTGTTTCAAGGCAACAGCTATTTATTTGCTAGTCTTATTTCAAGATGAGATGAAAAATCAGACATAAATACTATGTAGAACCTTGACACTGTCAGAAGCCGTCGTGGTATCTACTAAGAAGATGGTGGAACGAATACTAGCGGACGAACAATGCTTAAAGTCATTAGTTTTAAACTGGAATAACAATAAAGTCATGGAAGGCCTCTTGTTTTGCTATGTAAAGGCCTTTAGATAGCAAAACATGATCTAGGTTGATAAGTAAGACTAAGTATAGATTGTAGTGATTTTACTTCTAATTTTTGTAATATTCGCGTTTCAGACTGTTACTGCTACCTTGGGTCATCCCACTGAGCAAAAACCTCTTCTTGCCCGTTTTTCTCCATAGAAATCTACGCTTGGGAATGCTCGACTACAGTACTTTCATAGTTTTTATGACTAGTGACTGGGACTATAGTTACATTTTTATTGTTGTCTTTATTATTTTCTTCATCAAAACTTACCTGAGTCAAGAAATAATAAGCCAAGTAGGTAGCCATGCCTTCCTTGAACCACTCCTCCTTCCACCTGGTCCTCACGGTCTCCCCAGGGTTGCCCAGCCATATCCTGCTGAGCTGCTGTGCCAGTTCGAAGGTCATGTACTCTATCTGCTTGATGCTTGTGAATTGGTCGATGTTCACTAGTCGATAGGCCCTGTGGGTTTTGAAATGAGTGATTAGAATTAATTTGCATTGATATTGTTTTTTTAACCGACTTCCAAAAAGGAGGAGGCTCTCTATTCGTGTGTATGTATTGACTTGCTTATAAGCGATATTTTGTTTCGATAATCGTGTGTATACACGATTATCGAAACGAAATATCGTTTACAAATTGCGAGTTTTTGGTACAATTGGACCATATTATGCCCGCTTACTATTTGACTTCAATGCAAAGCTTCGTTTTCCTATTTCCTACGACTATCTACAGGATTGACATAAACATTGCGTTAACATTTCACACACTACTAATTAATCTATCATTATTATTAATGTTGATAGTATCATTTTGTCGAGGCCCTCTAGTGTCGTTTTGTTTAGTATAGTCGTCTAACGCCCGAATACTCGAACGTCACTCAATTTTAAGTTGCACTTAAATCTCGTGCTGTCTTTGTTACTTTAACGCAGAGTGACAGAGATAGCACGAGTTTTGAGGGCTACTTATAATTGAGTGACGTTCGAGTATTCGGGCGTTAGACGGACAACTTAATGCTCGGAACTACCACGGAAGATCTTTTGATCGGACACTTTTAGTGCAAAGAATCACCATGCTAAAAGTGTTACTATTTTTGTCTGAGTTGACGAGTCTTTTCATATGCTATGAGAACCATGACACAACAAGCTGAAAAAAATTCACCTGTGTATATTTAAATTGGCAACAGCATATTCATTTATTTCTATCCAATATTGCTGCCTACCTAAGTGTCGTTTGCCAACCCAAAAATAAAATAAGTATGAATTGTATTATTAATAGTTTCATTGTTTTAAATGATCGCAAGCCTACATGAGGTCCTTGTTTTGATCCCTAATGGGCCTACTACACGCTCAAGCTTCACCACACTTCGTCACCCTCCCCGCTAACTGTCGTATCCCACAAACTGACGTATCTACACTGACATTACCTACGTGTTCATAACTTTGTTTCGAAAAAGTTCTCTCTAGTCGTCGTATCTGTATCGTTTATCGTTTAGAAGATAGTCAAGTATTTTGTTTAGCGTATGTGCAAAAGGAGGGAAAAAATATTCTCACTACCTGTCGTATGAACATACTACAGTTAGTAAGATTTAATATTTTTCGTCCCGATGCAAAATGACTGAAGTATGTACATAGGGCACTTAGCTAGAATTTTTTTCAACAATGTTTACATTTTTTTTGCATTTACGTCGTTTAGAGATCAAAGCTTTTTTACGAATATGAAGCTTATTGTCATATCATTATGTAACACTGTTAGCGGTTAGGTTAGGTTAAAAATCCGGAATGTACGTTATCGTAAAATGGAGAGATGGCTCAAAAAATTGTGTACAAATAAAAGATTTGAAATGCCTTCGCAAAGGAGAGAGAGTAAACTGCGTTGGTTCCTAGGCACAGTCCTAGGTTAAAATGTGTTACGGTAAAAAATGGTACTATGGCGAGGTAATAATGACAGAGCGGGATATCCAAACAGAATCGAAAAATAATGAGTATATCGAATGCGGAGACTCGTCTGATGACGAACCTTTAATAAATATTGTCAAGAAGGACAAACCAATGGTTGTGGAGAACGAGGAAAAAGATCCTTATTGTGATATTGACTTAGAAGATCCACAGGATCCTGACTATGTCATAGAACCCAAGAGACAGAGAAGAACCATGTGTTTGCAAGACTTACCATGTGAACCAGATTTAGCTAGTGTCTCTGACTTAACAAAAAAATTCGTAGATTGTCAACGTGAACAACATTGCGAAGTTATTGGATGCTCATCTGAAGTATTTAGCTCTGGCCATAGGTGCTTTATACTTATATGCTGGGATCATTTCATCAATGATTTGTCTTGTGAACAGCATTTTGAACTAATGCCACAGAGATCCACACATTTAAAACTACTTAACAAAGAGCTCGAGCACAGAAACAATTCAATACATACTTCAGGAGAATTACAAATCAACGGCTTGTCATCAGAAACACAGACCCAAGATACAGAGCACCATTCTATGCATACTTTAGAACATTTACAAATCTATGGGTTTTCATCAGAAACACAGACCCAAGATGTAGAACACGTCGACAATTCGGGTCTGTCTCCACCGATCCCGGGATCCGATTTGACGTAACACGGATCCCGGCGATTTGTCGCCACGGATCCCGGGATCCGTTTCCACAAAAAAAAAATAAAAAAAATTTGTCCACGGATCCCGGGATCCGTGGCTACAAGAAATAAAAAATAAAAATGTAGAAACGGATCCCGCGTACAGAGTCAAGAAGTTAAGCATAATATTTTTCGAAACTGGTTTTCTATTTTCTACTTTCAAACGAAAAGAAGTTATAATTTAAAATTATAAGGATTGGTGTAGTAAAGTCTCACAAACTACCAGGAATCCAGAAACATGAAGGAGGTATTGTCAATATTCTTAATATGAATCTCATAATCAAATCTATAAATCTATATACCTTTCTATTACCATGCAGCTTTTTTTTTTACCTGGATAGTAAAGTCTTCGAAACTACCAGGACAACAGAATGGTGTCAGTCATGAAAAAAAAAATATAAGATAAAATAAAAGGACCTTTTATAAAAAAAAAAACTACCAGGAGGCCAGAAATGAAGGAGGTATTGTATATTGTTAATAGAAATCTTTCTAATACAATGTTTTTTTTTCCATTAGTCTTCGAAACTACCAGCAGGTACACCAGAACGCTGAAGTATAGCTCCCGACACGTAACTTGGCAAGGTTTCGAAATTCGAATTTAAAGTTCGCGCATCGTCAAACGAAAAAAGATCACTTCTTTTCGTTTGAAAATCTGATTTAAATCAGTTAGGAAAACCAGTTTCGAAAAATATTATGCTTATTTTCTTAACTCTGTACCTACGCGGGATCCGTTTCTACATTTTTATTTTTTATTTCTTGTAGCCACGGATCCCGGGATCCGTGGACAAAAAATTTAATATTTTTTTTTGTAGAAACGGATCCCGGGATCCGTGGAGACAAATCGCCGGGATCCGTGTAACGTCAAATCGGATCCCGGGATCGGTGGAGACAGACCCGACAATTCTATACATATTTTAGAAAAATTCGAAATCTATGACTTGCCATCAGAAACACAAACGCAAAACCAACTCTGTGAAGCTGCTGGGTGCAATAAAGAGGTTAATAGTTCCTGTTTTAGGTGCAGAATTCTAGTGTGCTGGGATCACTTCAGTGATGTTAATTGTGAAAACCATCGTCAGTTACTATCGCCACCTATCGCCACAGATATTATAATACTTCGTCTATCGCCTAGTATATTACCACCAATAGATGACTGTGTTATTTCCAGCAATACTCAGGTTTTTCCCGAAGATTTTGAAGTTGAGGGGTCGCCACGAGAGGTTGAAAGAACCAAAACAAAAAAAACCAGATGTAAGAAAAATTAACCAGCTTATGAAGAATACGGGCAAACAGCATACTACTCAAGTGCATAAAAAGATTGTACCGGAAAGGAAAATTGGCCCTTCTTGTCAAATCATCAACTGTAAACGCAGCTGTTATCGTTTCACAGAAGAGAATTTTTTTTTAAGAATAGCCACGGAGAAGAGATTCCACGCTCTCTTTCTCTTAGGAGACAGGTCTCTGTTTTCTTGAGAGAAGAAATAAGACACCTTAATCCAACACCGCCCAAAATTTCGGTGGAAAAAAACTTTTTTACAAAAAATAAAACCGACTTCGACAAAAAAAACACTCAAAAGTGAAAAATAAACTTGAGAAGAAAAATCAGTTACTGAAGTCGGTGACTTTTGTTTCTTTGATTTCATTTTTTTGTCACCGACTTCAGAAACTGATTTTTCTTCTCAAGTTTATTTTTCACTTTTGAGTGTTTTTTTTGTCGAAGTCGGTTTTATTTTTTGTAAAAAAGTTTTTATTTTTCACTTTTTAGTGTTTCACATGTGCTTACCCCTTCACAACGCACCGGCGTGATGTTATGTTAGGAACTGGTGTAAACAATAGTCAGACAATATGAGATTTCAGCAATCCCAGTCCATTAGCTATCATTTATTGAGGAGTTCCGTTGCCTATCTCCGAAGTTCTTCATCAGATCTTCACAAAATAGTTTTTATAACCTTTGTAGTGAGTACAGGCGTAATATTATGTTGTGTGATGGCGTAAACAATGCTTAGATATGCTATAGCAACAATCGCGGTTAATCTGCTGTTATTTATTGAAGAGTTCCCCCGATTTCTACAAGATCCCATCATCAGATATTGAAATGGTGACAATGGGACCACACGGGAAGCACCAGCTTTCAAATGAAAAAAGAATCATGAAAATCAGTTCACCCAGTCGCAAGTTATGAGTGAACAAACATAAAAAAAAAAAAAAAAAAAAAAAAAAAAATACAGTCGAATTGATAACCTCCTCCTTTTTTTGGAAGTCGGTTAAAAATATAATGACTTGTTGTCACTAACAACAGGGGACACCCCAGTCATTAAGTTGCCGGAGCATGTGGCATTTTATACGTCACTTTCTCACTAATTACTAATGTCATGATACCTTTTTCATTACTTTATTGTTGATTTTACTAGTTATTTGTCTATAGAATTTAGCTCTTACGTTAATTTTAAGACGTTGTTTACCAATAACATAATTATTAACCTGATTTCTAGTTCCTATGTTCAATAAATAAGACTACTGCTTTAATCTTAGATATAGCCAGTCCAATTAAAGACTAACATTTTTGCAAAGACTGTGATTGTGATATTAAAGTAACTAAGACTTAGTTGTTATGAACAAACTCAAATGTATACCTGCTTAGCATTAAGTACATTATTATAAGCACAAATACTCGTATAACCTAGATGTATTAAATAATTAAAATTTATTTGAAAGAAGGTTAAGTCTTAATTCATCTCATTAGTTTGGTATAGTTTAATACATAAAGTACACAGCTAAATTGACAAAAATGTTAAAACACAATTTTTTGTAACTTCCTAAACGTAACTTGTATTTTTTTAAGCTTACGAACGAAATTTTTATTACTTTTAATAAATTTATAAGATATTAATAGAGTTTTATTAATATTTTTATACCAAACAACACGTCATAACAGACACTAGTTGAAAAACAAAGTTCTCACAAAGTGACGTATCTGCTTCAAATGAATATAAATAAATAAATAGATACCTTAAGGCTTTAGGGCAACTACTTACTTAAAGAGTAAGCCAAGAGCAATATAAAAAAGTAATTAATGCATAAATAAAGCCACAGCCAACGCAACTACAGTAACATGATTGTAGCGTCCGACCGAAAAACTGTTGCCCTGAAAAATGATGAATTGCTAGATAAGACAGTTAGCGCGGAGGGTGACGACTTTTCGTTCACACTTCACAGTACATCGCGCGTATAGTTGGTAAAACTGTATTACCATTACAAACCACACGCGCGATGTACTGTGTGCATCGTGTAATCGCGCAGGCAAGACTGTGGGGAAGTGTGAGCGTGTGGTAGGCGCATAAGCCAGACATAGTATTACTGGTTTTCCCACCAGGTGTTTCTCAGTAGCAGCTCAAAATCTGGACTCGTTTCCAGTTGATAGCAACAGGCTCACCCTTTTATGGAACTCATACATGCATAATCTTACGGCGATTATAATAGCCGTGATGGATTTTTACAATCAATAAAAATAAAATTTCCTCATAGCCAGTAGCCACTTACAAAGTTACAACGCGATCCAGAATTACCAATGACTCAAATTCCAATAGTCTCATAAATATTATAGAAATAATAACAGAAAAACATCAGACGATACATTGTTTTTACAGCTGATATAATTCTCTCTTACTCATAATTATAAGCTGACCTTGAAGAATATACTCAGCTCCTAACTTTAGAATATGGGTCAAGTTTTGCGACTGTTTCATGTACACGCGCCGGAAAAACCAGCATAAACTGACCTCACAGAGTATGAAAGCTTATACAACCCGAGGTCAGTTCAAACTGGCCATTTTTAGCATGTCTGGTATGAGCTGATCTTTTGTTACAAGCTAAGTCTACATTTTGAGAGGTCAGGGTATACTGGCGATGTATAATTGTTGTGCGTACAGGAAGCGAGATATTCTTCGGAACGTCGACGGCGTCATAAGATATTCCCGAATGATGTTTGTTTAGTAACGTCGGTCTGTTTTATAAATATTGCGACAGTTTCATGGTCAGTTCGTTGAAGTAAACTAACATGTTCGAGCTATCTGAAGGGACACCAATGACAATCGCTTTCTAAGAATTGACAGAAGCTTCTCGATGGCGTATGTCAGAGTCAGTCGAATAATGTATAACGCTGTTATTTGATCTGAGATCTAACGGTTTTCACTTTTCTATCACCGGTGCATGGTGTCGCTGAACGACTTTTATGTTGCCTTCTTCTATCGGAACTGTGCTTCAACGACAAACGAAAATAGATGCAGTTTCGAAGCATGTCTTGATGTACGTCGTAAGTGGCCTTAAGCTTTCCGAACGAGTCTACAAAATTAGCACCATTTAAGATTCCTTACATCTGAATCACTTACCCGTTAGTCAGTAGATTCCAGCTTCCGATTTCATAACCACTGATTATAGCCGGCACAGCAATCAAGTTGATCGGGCCTTGTGTTAAAGGTCTATTTTCCTTTGCATATTCATGTATAAGGTTAATAATCGTTATGCCGTAGTTGTGAATGAATTTGTAGTCGTGCAGTTCGTCGATAGGAGCCCATAGAAGAAGTGTGTCGTTTGTATGTTTGGCTTTCGCACTGTTGCTCGCGAACCGTGAGTAGTGGAACCCAACTTGGTGGAGGCCGACTTGAGGAGATGGCATGTATTCTATTATAATGTAGTCGGTTCTGACGCTGGAAAGAAAAAAAGAAACAATATAGTACATTATGGTACAAGTGTGTAATGTTGTTGATTACCGCCGAGGCGGGGTCTTAAGATAGCCGAGGACGGTAATCATCAATACACACGTGTATCATACGACGTTTTTCAACACACTTGTGAAGAAAATAATACTAAAAAGTCATCTTCAACAGTTAGAGCGAGTTCTGAATTTTTTTTCACAATAGCGGGACAAAATTATCGGTTTTCCTATGCGCGAGCATCTATAGTTCGACCAACTTATCTGTGCAGGCGGGAAAACACGGAACTAAAATAAATGTACTAAGTTTGACGTAGCGATGCATATTTCTTGACCAGTGGCGCCAAAATGAAATTCAAACTTAAAATGGTCATACTGTAACAATGACGATCGACCATAGACAAAAAGAATGAGGTAAATTTATTTTAAAAAAAAAAGTTATATTTATAATATTACAATAGTTAAATTATTTGAGTGAAAGTTTCATTTATTAAAAACGTACAAGTTAAATTTATCTATTTAAATTCAAAGTTGCATGAAATGAGCAAGCACTAGGTACATTAATTTATTTTTTCTATTGAACACGATCTTTTTTGTATCGAAACTTTTTTAAGAACATAGCAACTCAACCAATAAAATTTAAAAAAAAACGGTATTACCCGGTTAAATTGAAAATGCTCTGTTTACTCGCATTTAATTTGCAATATGGTACTAACTTAACTTTGTAGTGATAATTCTATTATGCACTAGTGTATAATATTATATACACGTGCATAACGTGTGAGTTATAGTTAGGTTTATAGCCATAAGAACGATGTAATAAGGCTCACTTTACGAGCAAGTGTGTTGAAAATTAATATACATAATTATTTGACACAAATTGGAGCAAATGAAATTGATATTTTTTTCGATTTCAACGCTGGTGAATCCACGGGAGAAAGCCAGTTGAAATATAACAAATCTATTGAATACAGATTAAAAATATTTTTAAAATAATAGTTGTAACTTGATAAATAAATAAATTTTAATAGACATCTAAATTAAGACGTAAGTAATACTTAGTTTATAATCGTCAAGACATTTAAATATAGGTAGGTACTTAAGATTATTCTTTGTCTAGGATAATTATATCCTTCTTAGCCAAGCCAAGTTAAGAATTCATTCATAAAAAAATGTATTCAAGTATGTAAGTATGTCTATTCCTACATACAAATATGCGATGATTAGTTTGAAACAATAGGATCTTCGCGTGCCTGATCGGTTTTAACGTGGGTCATACACGATTGGCTAACAAATGGCTCTATTATCGTCTCAAGACTGTCTGGTATTCTTGTTAAGGAATTAGGCGACGTCTTCGTGGGTGCTGCTACCCTGGTAGTTTCTTGATTAGACAAAGTGCAATACACGGTTGGATATTGCTCCATTAAGGTCTAAAGACTGGTGTTCTTGTCAGACAAGTTGGTACTCAGATTATCTCTATGTGGGTGCTGCTAACCTAGTACCCTCACCTTATTGATTGGATAACGTACAATACAACATTTTCAAATAAATTGCACCATTGTTGTCTAAAGACTGTCTGGTATTCTTGTTAGAGATCAAGGTGGCTCTTAATAAGTGCTTGCTACCCTTGATCTCGTACTTCTTGATTGAATAAAATGCAAAAACGTAGTCAAAAATATTATAATATTTCTAAATGTATTCAACAGTGCGTGCAATGTTTAGTCATCATTCATTTTAAACATACAGTAACGCTAGGTTAAGCATAACAAAAAGTTTGTAAAAATATTATAGGTCATTTGAACAGATGGATATACTCATCGTATACTAACAATAAAATTTGGATGTGGTTCGTACAGTCCGGGTGGTAAAATTGAATGCATTATTTCCCTACCAGCTGTACCAAATCAGACCGATTCAAACAAGTCACGCCTAAAAGCTCATTGGTTAGTCAATGTATTATTTACTCGATGGATAAGTACGTCAAAGTCGATTTTCTAAATCAAACGTGTACGCAACTTACATTACCGGTCACGACGCACGTCTACCACAATAATTGACACAATTCTCAGCGGCTCGAGTAGGAGCGTTCGCCTTATAGGGTGAAACGTCTCGGCGCCCACGGTAACACTGCGAGCGGACTATGATTTAATATTGAGTGTACTGTGTAGATTATTTTTCTAAATCTAGCTAACAATTTATTTGGAATGAGGAGTGAAGTGCATGTGGCTAATAAAGTGATAGAATATGAGAAGATACATGGAAAGAGTGAAGAGGACCCTAAAATTGATCGATGGATTGTGTAAGGAATGTTATGTAAGAAAAAGAAAAGACATGACATGACGGATTTGTGAGTTTTTTCAACCCCCTAAAGGAAGAATAAACATTCCAACGCAGCAGCGAAAACAGTAAGACTGGGCTTTTACAATGAATTTTAGAACCTCAAAAACTTGCCGCCAACCACTTTTAATCAAGGCGATTTTAACCAATAGGGGATCGGACAGGGTCAAAATAATATAATTCTGTTTAGTCCGTAAGTTAGATTATCGAAAAATATTGAATACGTGTTTTTAGTTTGATCAAATCAATAAAAAATGACGAAGATAAAACGCGTCAAAGATCTTGGAGTGGGGCTTGAAACGTCACTTGTGTCGTCAAAATGTACTATCATATGACGTCACACGAGTTTTCGAAGCACTGTATCGTCTTCATTTTAAGTTTACGTGAAAAAAGAAAAAATACGTGTCCAATAATTTTTGAAAATCAATCTGACGGACTAATTAGTTTTTTTTTGTCCGATCCCCTATTATTAAACCACCTATAATTTTTTAACTGTGTTAATAAATTTGAGCCCGATTAACAACATTGTATCAGAAACTAAAATCGCTTGCAGTGAGGTCTGACTTTATGGGTTTAAAGCTCAATCACCCTGCAAAAAGGGGAAAGTTGAAAATATTTTCTATTTCCGATTAGATACTATCCAAGTTGGCAGTAAAGAGAAAGCATGTTATCTTTTGGAAAACTACACGTCTATTCTTTTAGTAAAAACGAACAGGTATGTGGTGAGTAATTGCATTAAGTCAGCATGTTCGCTCTTAGATTGATGTGATAGATGAAAGAATTGAATTGCCAGATAATTGACGGCACGGTTGGAGCAGTGGCTCAAGCAGTAGACTGTTGTGCTACGTGTCGCGGGTTCGATTCCTGCAGGGAACAAATATTTTTATGGCCTACAGATAGTTGTTTCGGGTCTGGGTATTTGTGTGTATGTGAGTTTAAATGTCTGTGAACCCACCCACAATACAGGAGAAATTCTTAGTGTGGAGCAACATAAAAAAAAGTAATGTAGTTTTCTTATTTGAGGCCACCAAATGATTATGCTAGGATAATCATATATGAACATATTATAATCTTCAAAAGGTGACTGGATCAGGCTGTTAGTAAGAGGTGAAGGATAGAATGCCGTATATCACAGCTTGATGAGAGAGGCCTATGTCCAGCTGTGGACTGGGTTAGGCTGAGTTGAGAACTGTGCTATCCAAGTACACAACACCTTTCTGTTTATCAAAATCCATTTAAGTCAACATCGACATGCAATTGTTATGTGGAATTCAAATGTTGACTTAATACATATTTGTACATAAATTGTAGAGTTATCAATATTTGAAGCCACACATGTTGCCTTATAGATACAGACTTCTCCCTTTAAAATAGACAAGGTATGGTATATGATTCCAAATTGGTATAAACTTGTCCCTTCATTATAGACAAGGTATGTATGGATGACCCAAATAAATGGTGCTGCAGTAATACAACCATATGGACTTAAGGTCAAGGGGTCGCTCTCTAAATCTGGAACTTGTTATTTTTTATAATCTTAAAGATAAAAGTTTTATAAGAACAGAATAAGAGTTCAGCATTTCTATGTCTACTACAGTACTTTCGCATGTTATTATTATTATGCCTTGTGACTTGGACTGCAGCCTCGCATTGTTTGTTTTTCTGAGAATCCAAAGTGCCTTTAATGGTCTTTTTGAAATAAGTGCTTTGAGTTTGAGTTCAATGAGTTGGTCAATTATGTAGTTAAATAGTAAAAGAATTAGAAATTGTGGCTAAATGTACCAAAAAACAAAGACAAGAACTAAAGTTTATCAATGTGTTATTTTTCGCAAACGTTAATTTTCATCGTTTTGCTTACATGTCTCTCCTCTGTTCTGTAGCAATGACAAGACTAGTATTAGTGTACTGTATGTCAGTCAATTTCTTTAGGATGAACACTCTGAACTTGAACACAGCTTCAAACCTCGGGTTCTCGAAACACGGGAAGAAGTATTTCGCTCTGTTTGGAGATAGTCGCGTTGTGAACAGGTATCTGTAATAGAAAGAGGAAAATATTAGGAATATATTAGGTGATAATATTAGATCCATAACAGTGATAGGCTAGGGAGTGGCCGTTGGACTGCCAAGTTATACATTTCGGGTTAGAACCCACAACACAGATTTTTCGAATTCATGTGCGTATTGTATAATAACAATTGCTTCGGTAAAGGAAAACATCATGAGGAAACCAAGATGCCTGAAAGATTTCTTTAGCCAAATCCTAGGCTTTTATGATGCGATCCAGGCACTCTGATATGAGGTTATGCACTAACCACACGTTAAAGAGAATATTAGGCGTGAATGAAAGACTTGAGTGGATTGAAGATTGACTTGATTTTTTGAAGTGGAAAGCAACACGAAACAAGAATTTTAAATAAAAGAGAGTAGTTCCTTAAAATTTGTACACACGGCTACACATCAAGCTATACAAAACCAGTTAATCTTGGCCTCACTTTACTAGATCTTTTCGCACAGTGAACGATCAGATTATACTGGTTTTGTATAGCTTGATGTGTAGCCGTGTGTACAGATTAGCCTCAATACAAACTTAGTCAAACAGCTTTACCTAGAACCAATGAGTTCTGAGTCAAATATAATAAATCCAACGTAATTGGTTTTTCCTGTATGTGTACACACGGCTACACATCAAGCTATACAAAACCAGTATAATCTGATCGTTCATTGCGTGAAAAGATCTAGTAAAGTGAGGCCAAGATTAACTGGTTTTGTATAGCTTGATGTGTAGCCGTGTGTACCTTGCCTGGAAAAATACAACCCCTTGACCTATTCTTGCAAAGAGGTGGACTCGTTTGTATAATATATGTTTGTTTCGTTCGCACATCACACAGCCTGACCTATTTACATTCTTGACAAGGTATTTGACTTTATAGGTTAAGACTGCTACTGTTGAATATGAAGTCCTGGATTCGATTTCTAAATACCCCATGTTAAAATACAATTAATCAGCTACTAGCACTTCGCCGCATACATTTTTATAGCTCGGTTAATTTTTGCTAATTTATGTGTGATTTTTTATCGCAAAGATTATAGAGTTTTTCCATGGAAGCAAATGCCATTTCCTTAAAGTCAAAAATATTTACATTAGGATTTTCCATCTCGCATATTATTATCTTCTTTTTTCCTTAATTACACGTTTATTAAAAATATCTGGCAAAACGTTGGCAAACTTAACGTACACCTCTGCCTAAGCCTTCGGGCAAAACACGCTTGATGTTATGTAATAGTTTAAGATACGTGTGGTCTGCAGATTGACTATATTTCGATTTTTTTAGTGGGTGTTGTACGAGGACTCACGCACGTAAACATAATTATTAAAATAGGAAAATATGCAGTTAGCAACACCCACTATCGCTGAGTACCTAACCTTTACTATCAAACCATGATTACCAGTTATGGTGTATTGGTATGCTAATTGTATTCATCAGAATTTTATTAACAGTTGACTAGTCGTCTGGAGTTTTGGGGGGGGGGGGGGTGGAAAATCATCAAATAACCCCCCCCCCCCGCTCTTGGGCAGAGCGGAAGGGAGTGTCAGACTTCTACTGACTAAAAACCACCCATGTTCCTTCTTCGCCCTTGTGCCGAGGCCGCGGTATCTCTTTCGATAATCCGCTGATCGGACGGGAAGCATGATGTCTTGGGCTTGAAAAGTGTTATTGAGTTTTTCCATCAGAAATTTCTTATTAGTGGTCATGAAGTCTGGATCTGTGTCCGGTTGATGACAATAGGCGTATCTCCTTTTACATGGAACTGGACATGGGATACACTTTTGCCTTGCCCTTTGGGGTTTAGGCGTGATGTTTTATAACAATTTATTTCCCTGAAGTCTCTAGTTTAGTTTTAAAAGATTACTATTAGGTACATCCGTTTTTTATCTTCATTTGCAAAACGAAGTAGTTTTCCCACATTAAAAGTCATTGTTATCTCCTTTTTTGTCACAGTTTATCTTAAAACTTGGTACCGAACAAATAAACCATTGAAGAAACTAACTTGGGCTGGAAATATGAGCCAAGGCCGCGTGTCATCCGGAAGTGTCTGTTTGAGTTTGTTGTAGTGCGTATTAAAATATGCGGACTAAAACAAAAGATCTAGATTGTTTGAAAAATGTTTTTATTCTTAGATATTTTATTTTATTGTGTTTACATTCACAATGCAAAAAAAACATAAAGAGCCTATTAAGGCGAGGTTCCAGTACTTTGTTTTTATGTACGCACGACCTCACCCCCCGCCCTGCCGCGCAAGCGATATAATGCCTAAATTTTGACTGCTTTTTGCTTATTGGAGAAAAACTATAAAGAAATTATACAATATGTTTTCAACATTTACTTCAGAATAAAAAGTTCTATCTATTGATATAACTTTTATATAAATTCATGATGAAATGTCTTAGCAGTACACGTTTGAAATTGTGATTTAGAGTCATGTTTGATAAAAAAAAGTATCGAGCCGATCATTCTAAATCGCGTTTCTATCTTTACGATTTACTAGAGAGTATGTTCAACTTTTATGTAATGATTTTTATTTATTAAAAAACTCGTATTTAGTTCGTTTTTTATAGGTTCAAAAATCTTAAAAAGTACTGCAACCCCGCCTTAACGACAAACCATTTACAAGCCTTCACCGCATAGTTACATTATGTAAAGTAAGTAGTTCTGGGTTTATCAATCAGATTCATGGGTTTTGTGTCTTATCTGAGAAAACTCCTAGGATGAACAAAAACAAAATTAACCTTGTCATGCTTTTTTCCCATAGATCTATAAATAAAACTCAAATTAATTAAATGCATTCTGCAATGCACAAATAAAAACGCCCTTTAAGATTTGCATGATCTTGATTCAGCTTAAACAGTCACTATTCAGAAAACCAATGAGGAAAAACTATCATTGAACTAAACATAAAAGTTTTGATCGCCAAAATTCCTATTAATGCTAGATCAAGCGCCACACTTATCGTGTGGCGACCTTTGTCGATAATGACCAAAATATTCATGAATGTGCATAATTATCTTGTCTTCGAACTCGAGACCTGTATTTATAAATATTTGCTATGCGTTGTATATTTATTGTTTTTTTTTTTTGTCATTTTATATTCATGTCGTCTATCTGCGACAAATAGTAATATTTTTTTCTTTCTCTCTTTCAGTTCGACGACGGTCACACCACCAGGTTTACACTGCTTTCTTAAAAATACAGTGAAACTTGGTTAACTGGGACCAGTAGGGCTATTGCGTATCTTTTTAATGTCAGTGGCTATCATAAGTGTCCATAGATTAACTGGAAATTGGTCATGGTTTGATACATTTTTTTCTTAAAAACTCACCATTTGACAGTTATTTGATAGACATTTTAAGTTATCCACTGTCATTATAAGATACGCAATAGCCCTGCTGGATAAGTGAGAAACCTCTATAACTGGAACTCATGCTGAGGTCCCATGAGACAGATTTGGATATCTGAGACCTGGGTAAGTGGAATACCTCTATAAGTGAGACAAATTTTCAGGTCCCTTGAGGTCTCACTTAACCAGGTTTCACTGTATTATAATTTCATTAAATAATCCTATCAATGTCACAGCACAGCTTTTGTACAGCAGCTGTACCTATTTTTTGAATTAGGAAACCCACGTTCTACGCTGACGTTTTAGCAATTGTCAGATGTTTGAACAATGTCAGCTACACAGTGTATGTCCCATTTGGTATGACTAACGAACCGAGACGTTGGGCAGACGATTTATTTAGTTAATTAGCGACAACAGTATAGATAATAGTTAATACATATGTTTAGTTTTAAGTGGACCTTAAGGATTAATTTGTACTGGTTCGTCTGGTTCATTGGTTTTGTGTGATACAGTGTGTGTAGTGTTAGTGAAGGAACGGAAGTTTGTCTTGTGGGTGTTAGTTTTTTGTAAATTATGGTAATGAAATACTAACCAACTCATAATACTATAGCTGTTAGCGAAAAATCTGAGAAATTCTACAATTGAAATAATTCTAAAAATACATTGAATACATTGAATTTCTTGACTCAAGTGTTTATAATAATTATTATTATAAGCCTTTATGTGTCCACCGCAGGGCCAAGATCTCCCTCCCTTCCCTCCATCCACTTCCACACACAAATAGGCTTATAAATTGTTATTCCCAAAAAAATTAAAAGAGTGAGCAAAAATAATCCCATAAATCAGTCAAGAAAAGCAATATTTGTATTTTTCTTTTAATACAAACATGAAAGTGAAAGTTTATTTGCAAAAACGCCCAAAGCTCTGATAAATGTTAATTTTTACTTTCCTCACTAATTTCTCTACACCAACGCTCATTACCCAAATCAAAGTACAATAGCAAGAAAATTCTGAAAAACTGTTGTGATTGTAGGTACTATCAGGTACACCTTTACTTAACCTTTTGGGTACTAGAGGCGTGATGTTGTGTTATGTTACTAAAACTATTATCACAAAATACTAAGCCATTATATTAACAGACAATAAAAACATTTATTATTTATGGTATTTGACCATAAACACACTACATTCGTGATCCAGACTGCACGTGGGATAGAAGGCCGAACGTATATGGTAATCGGCCTTATACCCATGTTGAGTTTGAACAAAAACTAGTCACTTGCTAATAGATACTGGACAAGTATTCACGTAGGCGGTATAGTATCTAGCTTGATTACCACTTATCATGCAATAAGAGTATTAGATGAGAATTTAATGTAATGAATTATTTTGTTTGCTTTTATAAAAGCTCTAGTTTTCTTACCACGGTGGCGTAGATGACTAACAAGATGGTCAAAATATGGCTAATAATATAAAAAAAGCTTTAAATCGTGTCATTTGATACTCCTGATTATCATCTACGTCTTAGGGTCTGGGTGCCAATTGGGATGTTTCCTGATAAAAATAATCTGTTTAGTCCGTCAGTTAGACTATCGAAAAATATAACAGGAAACATCCCCCTGTTTCGGCCCAAAATATGGCGACGTGTTCGACAATTTCAGTAGCCTCCATCAGCTCCTTCCTTATATGATGTGCACTTCTTTGGGAATCAGTCTAACTAGATTTAGAGTGACGTCACATATCTAACCATGCCTTTAGTATGTTCCCGTGAGACAACGGACTCTACACTGTTGAAGCCGCAGGAATAAGCTAGTTAAATCATATTAGCAAACTCAAGAAACCCTTGATTCCTATTTCAAGAACAAACAGCTATGTATGTAAGCATTATTTTATTGTATGAATTTAAGTCAATTAAAGCATGAAAACAATGTTCAATGATGTACCTACTCCGTAAACAACACTGTTCAGTCGATGACATAATTTGATAATCACCTTAGTTCAATTTAATTGAATGAACTGATTCAATGCATCCAAGGTTGCGCTAAATAAAATTAGCAATGGCTGAAATTACGTCAGTAGGAATGCGCTCTTTTAGATGGGATACTTGGAGAAACGTTTTGATGTTATATTTTGAGTGAGGAATGCGGTTGTTTTTACGGGAAATCTGCACCAACTGTTTATATTGTTCAATGGGCACAAAAATACCCATACCGTGGCTGTAAGTCTCTTGTTCTTCCTGTCAATGCATTTTTTTTTGTAGATCGTACCTGGGAATCTTCTAGTTTTATGGAGATTTTGGGGGTCAAAGTTTTAACATTTCACAACTTTTTTGCCCATGCTTCCCCACTTATGTTTAATCTTGAGAAGTGGCGAAACAAACTTACCGGCCACATCTGCTTATTGATAGTCAACACTAATTAGAAATACTTAAACAAAAATCAACAAACACAAAACACACGTGAACATTGTAACAAACAGTTTACTTTTGAATTCTATTCTGTGACTAATTCGATAATTACTCATAGTCGTACGCTACAAGCACTAAGAATAAATACTATTTTCATTCGCCATTGACCTGAACTAGTTTCAAGAACATCTAGGAACAAACATTGAATAATAAACAATATGTCATAAAGAGAGCGTTGCTTATAATAATCTGGCACTTCTAATCATAACATCACGCCTTTAATTCCCGAAGTGTTAGGCAGAGGCTTACTATGGGTTTACTTAATATTACACTCACATTTCTCCAGTTATTTTTGAGTTCTTGACATAAGGGACGAGCCTATAATCGATAATAATAGCCATAATACTGATATAAAAACCGGGAATAATTCACATTCCTGCTTGCTACCGAGATAATAATTATTGGCCTTTTCCCAACATATTGGGGTCGGCTTCCAGTCTGACCGGATGCAGCTGAATACCAGTAGTTTACATGGAGTGACTGCCTATCTGACTTTCACAGTCGAGTTGATACATCTTACCAAGGGGTGTCGCATTACCTAAATTTTGGGCTACTGACTACTTGTAACAATTGTGCAATGACAGCTGGGTCCAACGGCTTTTCGTGTTTGCCAAGGCACGGAGGAAACACACGGTATTGGACCAACCTAAGAAAGCTCGGTTTAACCTAAAGATCGACCCAAGAAGCTGCTATTATTAAAATTTAACCTTGATAAGATATGAAAACTTTTTTTTCAATGTCGGCGAACGCTTACATATCATTAGGCCCGTAATCCACCAAAGCGGAGAGGAGCGGAGACGAGAGGAGATGTGCGGAAATCGGCCAATCACATTAGTTAAAACTTACATCTGGTCTTTCGCCTTTCCTGTGATTGGTCGAATTTGGCACATCTCCTCTCCGCTCTGCTCGTCTCCGCTTTGGTGGATTACGGGCCTTATACTGACTCTGTTCGTTTCTTCCGAGTTTTTTTTTTCCAAAAATAGAACAGCTATGCAAAAGCTAACAGTTATTATGAATGATAACATTTTTTACGATGCCCGGAGTCATATCTTACTCATCCAGAGCGACTTTGAAGGTAACTTTACGTATCATAAAACAAAATCTATTACAACGTTTTTTTTCAAACATGAAGAAGGAAATACTCTAAATTCAGGCGCAAAAAATATATGTACATACTCGCACAAAGAACTAGGTAGTTTCAGTCAGTCTGCCAAAAAGATATAGGTATTAGGTCATCATTTCAGCCAAAAGACGTCCACTGCTGGACATAGGCCTCCCCCAGGCATTTTTGGGGGGGGTTTGCCATAATCGCCACGCTTGGCAGGCGGGTTGGCGATCGCAGTATGGTTGTTACAAAGACGCAGAGAACGCTGCTGCCCATTCTCTGGTAAGTCCCTTAGTCGCCTCTTACGACACCCACGGGAAGATATGGGATGGTGCTATTCTTTACGTCCGACACCACACGGAACAGCATTTTTTGTTTGGTTAGCAACAGTGCGAAATGTACCGGAATACAATTTGTTTTGCATCATCGTGATAATACAATCATGACTAAATGATTTGCGATTTTAACAAGCTGCTCCACAGACAACAGTTTAAAAGGTCACAACACTATTTAAGAAGCCGGATAAACAGAGTTAAAATCGCTCTATTTACATGCTAAAATAAGTTTTGCTACTGCAAATCCCCATTAAAATATACTGGGATTTCCATAGAAGATTAAAATTGTGTAGTTTCTTGGTTTTGCAATCGATTAGAAGCCAAATTATCGATTTCACCAGTCGAAACCAAAAAACATAGAGGCTCGATATAGTACAATTATTTATTGATGTTGGACCAAACAAATTATTCTAAATGACATTAAATAGGCAAGTCAATGCCGATATGAGTTATTATTATAGTATTGTTTTACGTGGGTTGTAAGAATTTCTGATCGAAAACATACTATAGAAACCTACTCTACCTTTTGTAACTAAGTTTCCGTATGTCTTATTTGGCGTGAGATAAACAACTTACACAGAATTTTAACAGATTATAAACGGTGAAGGAAAACATCGTGAGGAAACCGGCATGTCTTAGACCCAAAAACTTCGAAGACTAATTATTATGACATCTACCAAACCGCACTGCGCTCGCGTGGTGGTTTATAGCCCATCCCTGTTCCCACTGCTGGGACAAATGCGACTGCCCCTGTGACACGGAGTGAGCCCTAACCAAATTCGATGTGGGGTTATCATAATAGTTTAACGAGTCAAAAGTTTAACTCACGACCTTGTCAATACGTTGTCAACAATCTATACCTACTCATTTTTTAGGCCCATTATCAAACACATGCATTGCATTGTCTGCCTGCCTAGCCATTTCCAACTTTGTTCAGGTCGAATTTCAGTCGAATCGGATGCAGCTGTATACCAGTATTTTACGAGTAGTGACAGCCTATCGAAGGTTGCGGGGATCCGCGGGATGCGAGACGCACGGGACAGGTCAATGTGGCGACACTTAGGGGAGGCCTATGTCCAGCAATGGACGTCTTTTGGCTGAAATGATGATGATGATGACTGCCTATCTGACCTCCAAAAACAATTACTGCAAAACTATAAAATCAAACTTGTTGTAGAAAGGATCGCCGAAGGCCTAATCGAGTGGCAATGGCTGTCAATAGTTTCGTTTTCCCGAAACGCCTTCCAACATGATTTGACATACGAGTAACAAAAACTTTTCGATAGCTTAATAAGGACAATTCAAGATATTTTTGACGTATTTATCACTGATAGAATGTCATCTTGTCTAAGCCGTCAAGCCAGGAACAATATTTGTAGTCAGAATGAGTCATTTAGCTACCGTGTAGGTCGCCCTAAGCAGTTTTCCCTTATTTGTAGGTTCTAGGTGTGGCCTTTATTTAATACTATATACATAACGTCGCTCCCTTTTCTCATGGGGGTAGGCAGAAACCACAGAACGTCACAAATGCTGCGATATGCTGATCCTTATTACATACTTCTTATTTAATATAGTAGGTATGAGTTTTCGCGTTAATATTGTGTTTGGTACCTAAAGATTGAATTTATATTGTTACCCAGAGAAATTGAAATAGTTTTACATATATCTATATGTAAAACTATTTCACGGAACACTTACTTGAAATCTTTACTCTGTTCGTCGTAATATTTCACCAAAAACACACCCTTACTGTCTTCTTTCACATATTTCCTGAACGTAATTTTGATATAATAAAATTGTCTGTTGTTCGCCGAATACATTTTCAATGGCTCCCTCAAATAAATATGTAACATGCTTCTTGGATTTATGAATTCAAACGGCCTTGCAGTATTTATTATATCCC
Organism: Diarsia dahlii; assembly: GCA_949775195.1. NCBI lineage: Eukaryota > Metazoa > Arthropoda > Insecta > Lepidoptera > Noctuidae > Diarsia > Diarsia dahlii. Next base: position 3,333,449 of record OX459198.1, read on the forward strand.
GGGGTCCATCGTAAACTTTGATTGATCCACTATCTAATTCTATGTCCTTTGCATCCAAAGTTATCACATTCACATTAGGTGCATTCGCTATTACAGTTATTGTTAATTCACAGTCATAATAAGAAAGGTCCGCGTTCACGTATGGATAAATGTTTAGCTCGTACTGTATAGGATACACTGTATAATTCAGACATTCTTCGTCCACTATAATATTTCCTTTTGTCAACGAAAATAAACAGACAAGGAAAAACGCGCGAAATATTTTTTCTCCCGCCATTTTAGTTTTTTAGGCAACGGCATCAATTACTGTCAGCCTAATCTTGCGTTCGAATTAGTTTATTTATTTTTAATTCACAATTCCATAGTTAGTTTTTCGAATTTCCCGCCAACGAGAGCGTTCTAAATACGTCTAAACGCGACGCGCGCGTAAATGCTTGTAGTGTTGTTCCTCTCCATCCATAGATCGAAACTTGGCGCCGGTCTTGCCAAACCAGCATGTCTTGAGCTTCCACGCCCTCTCCGTTTTTGTCATTGGCCACTGCATTGAGGGGACTTTAATATAATGTACACGGATCATGATATATTGGATTGCATTATATTTTTGTTTGTGCGTATGGCTCACCTTCAAGTGTTAATTCTGTACGGTTTCTTTGAAGTATCAGTATTTTCGAGTATGATAACATTATTTACTTTGCAAAACAGATATTCGTGTAAAAAAGTCATATGCATGATTAAACTTACACTGTGATACAATTTTGTGTAAGTAGGTATTTTATTCCTCAGATTTTGACTTGAATAGTTAGGTGTTACACCTTTTCTTTTCAGATTAAATACTCACGCTTTATAAAAATACAGTAAATATGTTAAAATACTATTCGTTGTATCTGTAACCCATTTTTTAACACGAACAGTTCCCATCATGATCTCATCATCTTCCTGCCAATTTTTTTTTTTTTTTTTTTTTTTAATTGCCCATACAATGTCTCATTCTACTTGGTGTCAGCACAACACGCTTTCTTCTTCCAATCTCCTCTATCAAACGTCACTTCAACATTGACTTCTTTCTCTTTGATATCATTCCTCACACAATCCATCCATCTTACGTTAAACTTACGAGTACCTACGGCATTCGACCATCGATGCATAGTTTTTAACCGACTTCGAAAAAGGAGGAGGTTATATGTTCGTGTGTATGTATTTTTTTAATTTTTTTTTTATGTATGTTACCTGATTTCTCCCCCATTTGTGGACCGATTCTCAAAATATATATATTTATTTGAAAGAGTATACTCCTGAGGTGGTCCCATTTTAATTTGGTGAAAATCTGGTGCTGATCTTCGGAGATATACAATGGAAATCTTCAAAAATAGACGGCAAATCTGTCGTAATTGCCGGAATCGCTTGGATGTTTATTGAATATACATTATCATGACGTAACATCACGCCTGTATGCTCTGAGGGGGTATGCAGATGTGTACAATACACATTTTTTTAGTTGTTATATATGAATTACATAGACACGTATGACGTGTTTCGTGCTTTTTCTGACGCTATTCAAGTATTCGCATCTAGCAGTCATCACTTGTCTTCATGCTCTTAACCGTTGAGGAGTAGTACCACTCCTCAACGGTTAAGAGTTGAAACCAACAAAAATAGTTGAATCTTGAAGGTTAAGGGTTAGGTTTCTTGGTTGAATGTTAAATGCATAGTAAATATTTGTATAGGATAGGTATATATATAGGTACTTAAACAACTAAAAATGAAAAAATAAAAAAACTTTTTTGCAAAAAAAAAAACAACCGACTTCAAAAACAACAAAAAGAGAAAAATAAACTTAAGAAGAAAAATCAGCTTCTGAAGTCGGTGGCAAAAACATGAAGTCAAACAAACAAAAGTCACCGACTTCAGAAGCAGATTTTTCTTCTTAAGTTTATTTTTAGTCCATCACATCCACCGACACAGACCATACGAGTGAATGTCAACATAAATCAAGAATCCAACACACTAAAGAAATAAATCAAAATTCCCGTATATCCCGATGCCCTCTGCCCACGTTCCAATTCACTCAACACCTAACAATGGTCTAACGGTAACACGAGACAATTGATCTGGAAGACTGGAAGCGACATGTGGGCGGCGCACTTAGCAACCATTCTGTGTTACATAGAGATTACCGGCCCACACAGTTACTTCAATGCATGCGTTACGATTACGACCTAATGCCGCGTGTGATAGAAAAAAGTTTGTCTATGTTGTTGTTAACTCAAAGATTCTATCCGTGATGTGAGGTCGATGATAGACAGCAATGCTCTCTAATCAACTGCAACTGTTCAGGCGCCAATTATTATTAGGAGGCAGAGGCTTTTGCTACTATCGGAAATAAAATGTTTTTTTATGGCATCTTAACTTATTAATTAAATACTTCATATTTCGACTGATCAAATATTACTGTCTTTAAGTATAGTCCTTTGCTACATTTAATACTTTTTTCATGTAATGTGTATGGTAGGACCCAATAGATAGTCAGAGTTAAACCATTCATTCAATTAGGCTTTTAATGGACACATTTGAACGTCAAATAAGGAAATAGAGGTTAATCTATTTTCTCAGTATTTATCTATCTAATTCTGACGTGCCTCGGAAATCATGTTTTTTTTTTGTAAGGCAATCTGCCGAAGATTACGGCAATTGCTGCCAGTGTCGCGTAGTGTTTTTATAAATCTTTAGTCGCGGCTGTAATTTGTAGTTCTCAATCTTTTTGACAGTCGTTATATACTATACATGTAGTCAGTGGCCCGAAACTCTGCTAACCAGTTTTACCAAAGGTTTTCATTATAATAATATAACCCAGTACTAACTGGATTACGATGGTCGGATAGGCAACCGCTCCATGGAGAGTACTGGTATTCAGCTGCATCTGATTAGACTGGAGGCCGACGCTAACATAGTTGTGGAAAGGCTAGGCAAATGATGAGCTGCGTAAGTGCGTAATCAAATATTAATATTCGATAAACATAAGCTAAAGACAGATGCAGATGATGATGAAACATAAGCTAAAGTAGGATCATTATTTTAAGATTTAACTATAAAAATCCTACTTTATAATCCCTCTCGTATAATCACCCATCACTTTTCTACTATATTTAGTCACATTAGTTACTTAAGGAGGCCACGATTTTAAATTTATTTATATATTATATTTATTCCAAATCTATTGCGGATTAAAAACAAGCTAATTTTGGTTAGAAGAAATAAACTAAAGTAGTTAATGTGACCCGATACGATTATGTTGACGTATATTCTCTTAGAAAACACTGAATTGATGGTTCTGGGCGTAAGAGGATTATAGCAGCCTACGTGACTCAAAAAATGCCGTGATGTGTTTGGATGTATTTGTTTGCAAGGCGAGCTATGTTCCCGTCGGGGCTGTGGATTGTCGAAAGATTAACGCGGCTCCGACACAAGGGCGAAGAAGGAACATGGGTTTGGTTTTTAGTCAGTGGAAGTCTGACACTCCCCTTCGCTCTGCCCAAGAGGGGGGGGGTTATTCGATGATTTTCCACCCACCAAAAAAAAAAAAAAGGCGATCTATGTTTTGTTTTAATTAATAAATATCGAATTATTGGGATTATAATTTGATACAGAAATGATGAAACTAAAAAGAGAAAGTATCAACATCATTCTCTTGTCCTTATCCTAATTTATTTGGGGTCGGCGCAGAATGTCTTCTGTTTCCAAACTCATCTTTATTTCTCTCTCCTTTGTTGCCATATCTTGCTTTTACACAGTCCATCCATCGTTTCTTTGGTCTAAATTCAGAAAAGAAAAGATATGTTTTGTTTTGTTTATGTTTTCAATCTCCTCTATGAATGCCTCCTCCCAAGAAATCTGTATTACCGGATAATTTATACCTTAAATAATTATTTGTAGTCACAGTTGCATTTTAGAGGAACAATGGGCTTACTGCGAAAACAATTAAAAACATTTAAAAAATGCAGGTATTTATTTTAACATTATAAAGTAGGTTTGTTTGTACATAACAGAATGATAAATCTAAGTAATTATTTCCATAATTAATTATACGTTTTTGTAATTTAAAAATTAAGTACATTATCAAAATACTGAAAAAACTTTATTAATCTAAATATAATACTGAAAGTAAATTCACTTTAAAACAATTCGCATTAATATTCGAAAAACAATACACTTCTTTTGTGATCAAGATTTCAGTTGGGTAAAATAAGATACTATAAAACACAAACAAAATATCAAGTAGGTAAAACATTCCAATCCGAACGGGGAACTTACTAACTAAACACACAAGTAGCTAAATAATAAAAAAAACATATGTTCAGAAAAATCAAAACTTAGTAAAAAACAGTACAGTAAATCCTAGCAAAATCATGATAACAGATGGTAGAGTTATAACAGAATGTGAATCTTAGGTCTTGATAGACTTCAGGATCTCAGCCTTGTGGCTACTAGCCCAGGACGTGGAATCTCTCAATGTCACCAGCGCCTGCCTGGCAGATGTTTTCGAAGCCTCGGTACACTCAGTGCAGGCCGACAGGAACGATTCAAACTGTAAAAGAATATATTTTAATAGACTTATTTTAAGACGTTCTTTTGAAAATAAAGTTCGGCATTTTGTGCATTAGTCGAAGTTTTATCATAGGATGATGAGACTGGAAAGCAAACCTCAGGTGATAACCAAATCAAAGAGATGTCAGCAAGGAGGGGCCCGCAAGGGCCGACGCCCGTCGGGGCCGCTGATTTTTGTACTAGATGACGTGGCCTCGGCGCAAGGGCAAAGAAAGAACATGGGTTCGGTTTTTAGTCAGTAGAAGTCTGACACTCCCCTTCGCTCTGCCCAAGAGCGCGGGGGGGTCATTTGATGATTTTCCACCCACCAAAAAAAAAAAAAAAAGGTGATAACCAAATAATGATAAGGTAAGCAAGACGGCCAATCAAGATATACAAAACCAGTCTTTAAATGGGAAATCTATACAAAGTGAGGCCCTAGAAATGTGTAGCTTGATGTGAGGCTGGGTGTACTTTGTATGGTAGATTTGATTTTTTTATAGAAACAAAAGCTTAAAAAAAATTGCATGATCTCATTGTTCAAAAAAATAAGTTACCTATTTAAAATTATTTAAAAAAAACTCAAATAAGCAAAAGAATCAAAAACAGTAATGTCAAAATGACGTTGGATGATGCGTACCTACATATTGATCCAGATAATTTTGATTCAATGCCATAATGATTGTAATAATTACATATTTATGTACTAAAATACACTATCTAGCACAATAATTGTTGTTTAACCTAACATTGTGTTATGTCAGTAAATTAGCAAGGTCGAACCAATTATCTTGTGCTAAAACAACGAAATAAAGTCTAATATTACTACACTGTTAATTGCATATTATAATTAGATACCGCAATTGTAGATAGTTTGATAATCATCAAAGTTCCGTACCATGTTAATTGTAATATTAAGTGCCACCAAAATAAAATTATCATTATCGTCCTCATTTGTCTCATAAATTGGAGTCAATACTTGTTCTTTATTTCAGTAGTATAATCTAGCACACAATACATCTCTTACTCATTTTTGACTCTTACGGTCAAAATGTGGACGACTGTCCACATTTTATACTCTACGTCTAAACTAATTTCCACAATCGATTACCTACTTAAATTTTCTACTAAGGTTCAGTTAATAATAATAATAATAATCATTTTATTGCAGGCTACAATGGCCCATAGATATATACCTTATAAACTAACACATATAAATTAAATACAAAACTCTTGTTAATAAATAAGACTTAAGACTATGTTAGTAGCACTTCACTTGTAACCACATCACTTGTGTAGGCTGTCCAGTGGAATTTGTCCGCGGAAGCGACGGAACACCACGTCCTGAGGCCAAAAGTCTTCAAGTTAAACCTTAGTAGAAAATTTAAGTACCTAGATTGAGTATTGAAGATGAAACTTCATATGCAAGCAAAATTGAAGAAGAAAGAATTAGTTTGAAAACCGATTCACTATTAGAAGCCGAGAAAATCCTTGAGCCATTTTTAACTCAGCAGCTGATTTTATATTTTTAAAGCCGGCAATTATAAAATCGCGAAATACAATCTCCTTGCCCGTGTTTCCTCATTGGCTAGCTGCCAAACTCATTGGAATTATAAAGACTTTCACTCACAACCCATCCATCGGAGCAATATCGTATTTAGGTCAAAACATTCATTTATAATGGGAAATCCATTATAATGGATGTTGTGACTGATATCCAAAGAACGGACTTTCATTTATACAAATGTGGGTACGAATGGGAAGCATTTTGTAAAGATATATCGTCAAATCCATAATGCAAATGCATTAGGTGTGAAGGAAGAATTTATTTCGGTGAATAAGGGTCTTGAAAATTAATATTGGTATGATTTTTATATTTTGGTGGCAAAATATTATTAGAATACTATTAGAAAGAATCCGAAATCAAAATGAACATCTGGTTACTAATAGAAACAAAATAAATTCAAATAGATGTCTGAAAAATCATAACTTTGTAAAACCTACCATCTAAGTAAACTTGTGGAAGCAATAAATGTATTGAGTATTGAAAAATTATCGGTGGTTTCGTTGAATATGCCACTGATGTGATATTCATCATTGTTATTCTCCTGCCCTTATTATATTGAATTGGTGATTGTTTTTTGTTGTTTTAGCAGACAAGAGCACGCTGTTTCTGTGAGCTTAGAGGTTTGTATCTTTGATTCAGAGAGCTTTAATTGTTACTATAATAAGAGCAGAAGAATAACAATAAGTACCGCAGTAAGACTTGATATTTCTCTGATGATAGAGTCGATCGATCGAATCGATGGAAACTTCGTCTTTCTATATTTTAATAATTAATTTGATATTTACAAGAGTGTATTCTCTTGGCGAAAAATTTCCAACTAGACACCAAATTCTTGCAAGTGACCCAAAAACACAACACAAGCCAAGCATTCAGGACAATTTAGTTGAAACAAACGACCATTAGCCAGCGCGAGTACCAGTTGAATGAAATTGACATATCCCTCTATCAACACGGCCACACCAGGTAATGAGTGTGTTTAGCCCTCCAATGAAGAGTTTGATAAACAGTCATTTGGGTCACCAGCGGACCCTCAATTAGGGACGGACTAAAAGGTTATTCTTGTGTTTGCTTTTGAAGCGATTCGGCGATTAGGGGCTTGCGGAATATTTTTTGCATAGGGAAAACGGATTTGCTACGTAATTTTGTTATTAGAACTAGCTGTGCCCGCGGTTTTGCTCACGTCATCGTGTAATAGGTACTTTGGATTAATAAGGGAGTATTATGATATTGGCTAGCTTTATCGAAATCTTCTTTAGCGATATTAGGTTTCGCCTATTGTAAATATTATAAGTATTTAACCCCGTTAATAGTATATCTGCGAATCAAATTAGAATTTAATCAATATTTTCTCATAGTTTGTAGTGAAAAGGTAAGAGTAACTATCACAGGTATTATGTTCAACTCCTACCTATCAGATTAGTGATACCGCCTAGTGATCTTGTCCAGCGTTGTCGACGAGTTCGTGCAATACTTTGCAATCATTTTATTCGTAGGATTCTTAAGCATTGTGATACCTTAGTTTGATTTTCTAGGTGAAGGGACACTTTATTTTTCTCTAGGAAAAATTAAGTCGTCATTTAGTTATAGTAGTGATTAATTACTTGGGTCATCCCCTAACACATAGAACTAAATGTCGTCATCGGGTGACTGGGTAAAACAGATCATAAACACGATTTTTGCCTACTATGACAACACTTTTGTTACTTGAATAAATTGAATAATTATACCTAGTTACCTCATTGAAGTCACTTTCAGTGTGAAGTACAGACGCAACATTGCTTAAAATCTCGTCCATCGATGGATATCTGCAAAGTTATAATATTGTTATTTAAATCGGTTCAACGAAGATAAAGAATAAGGAGAAGTAAGTGCTACCAATTAGTAAAATCATAACAAAAGAGTTAAAAACACAAACAAGGTTTTAACTCTTTCAACAGAGATGAAACTGGAACATCGATTCTTATTTATTTATTTAGATAATGCATAATGTACACAGCATAGTTACACGCTAGGCTTAGAAACTAGTGAGTAAATGACCCTGTTAGGGCGCAGCAAAATAACTTAAAACTAACAATATTGCAGTTTATGTCTTATGTAATGTAAATTAGGAACTTTCAAATTGTTAAATTTAAACATTATACACTCGAGAGCAATGAATCCGGGTCACTTAAAGAATGTTAAAAATCTCGGAAACTAAAAATGATAGGTTAATGCAATAAAATGTATTTAATAGACAATGTAATACTCCTTAAATGAAAGTAAAAAAAATATGAGTCACCATACATTTTATTAACACAAAATTACATAAAGAAAAAAACTGCTGATCTCTCCTTAAAACAAAAATAGGAAACATGAAATTTCTGAACTTTAAATTACGATTTTCTTGAATTTTAATACTTCGTATTGCCTCCTCGTGCTTCCATTACTGCGTTTACGCGGTTTGGCATGCTGTACACCAAATTTCACCTTCATTTAAGGAGTATTACATTGTCTATTAAATACAATTTATTGCATTAACCTATCATTTTTAGTTTCCGAGATTTTTAACATTCTTTAAGTGACCCGGATTCATTGCTCTCGAGTGTATTAATCAAAACTTATATCTAGCTTTATACAAACAAAACATAAAAAAATATTTATTAAAATTTAACATACAAGCAAATTTAACATACATATATATATTTCATACACTCTATTTTAGCATTTTATCTTCTAGAAATTCTGGGATAGGTACTATAATAGCACTTATCTAAGAGCAATGATTTTAATTTGGCTTTAAATAATGAAAGTGTTTTTGTGGATCGTATAGTTTCAGGTAATTTATTATATACTTGTATACTCCGGTATTCTGGGCTATTTTTGTACATTGTTATCCTAGGTGCTGGTAAAGTTAATTTAGTTTTGCGTCGCTCATTTTTGTCGAAATTAAATAGATTTATGTTTATCTTCACAAAAGTTGCTATTTCTAATATATAAATACAGGGCAGAATTAACATTTTTTATTTTTTAAAGTGGGGTCTGCAGCTATCTCTAGGTTTTATTTGGAATAGTATCCGCATGCATTTCTTTTGATCAATGAATAGGTCGTTCGCGTCTACATCTGTTTTGATTGATGTCTACATCATTCTGATAGACATCAAACAAAATAAACTGTACCTACCTAAGCAAGCATTGCGCAACTCGTGTTCATAACTTTCTAGCGTATTTCGGACTTAAAAATCATGGTGATAGGTACCATTTTGTATTATCATTTTCATTAGAAAATCAGCTTCACCATTATTCGATCCGGAATCGCCCACTGTTGGGAATAGGCCTCCCTTTTCTTCTGCCACTCTTTTATGTTCTATGTGTCCCTCACTAAACTCATTTTAATGGATTTCTCATAATTGTACGATCAAAATGATCGATGATTTAAGTATTGAACATCTTAAGCATGCTGGTCATCATCTGCCCAGGGTCTTATCGATGTTCTACTCCTTCTGTATAGGACATTCGTATCTGCCTGAGCGGATGATGAGAACTGTGGTGGTGCCAATTATTAAAAATAAAACTGGCGATGTCAGCGATAAGGCCAACTATAGGCCCATTTCATTGGCCACTGTAATATCAAAAGTGCTTGACAGTTTGCTTAACACACAGCTGGATAAGTATCTAACTTTGCACGATAACCAGTTTGGATTCAAAGCCGGTCTCTCTACAGAAACAGCCATATTGTGTTTAAAGCAGACTGTCAGGTACTACACTGATAGAAGTACACCGGTGTTCGCTTGCTTCCTCGACTTGTCGAAGGCATTTGACCTGGTTTGTTATGACCTGCTGTGGCAAAAGCTGCAGCAAGCGGCAGTGCCAGACGAACTGATCCGTGTTTTCCAATACTGGTACAGCAATCAGGTCAATGTTGTTCGATGGTCGGGGGCTTACTCGGCCCCGTATAGATTGGAGTGCGGTGTGAGGCAGGGGGAGTTAACCTCACCGAAGCTCTTCAATTTATATATTAATGCACTGATAGAGAGGCTCAGCAGCATGCATGTCGGTTGCCATATTGGAGGTGTGTGCCTTAACAATATCAGCTACGCAGACGATATGGTGCTGCTGAGCGCCTCTGTCTGTGGAGTGGCTAAACTGATTTGCACTTGTGAAGAGTATGCGAGAGAACATGGTTTGCTGTATAATACGACCAAGAGTGAATGCATGGTCTTTCAGGCCAGGGGGAGCCCAAATTATTTACCGGCAATTAAGTTAAACGGATGCCCACTTAAAAGAGTTGACACGTTTAAATATCTTGGACATTTATTAACCTCTGACCTGAAGGATGATGCAGACATCGATAGGGAACGTAGGGCGCTGTCTGTTCGTGCAAATATGATCGCCCGCAGATTTGCTCGGTGCTCGAGGGACGTCAAAATAGCCCTATTTAGGGCATTCTGTACGTCCTTTTATACTGGCAGTCTGTGGTTGGATTACACGCAGAAACAGTACAGAGCCCTACGTGTCCAATATAACAACGCGTTCAGGGTGCTCTTGGGGCTGCCTCGCTTCTGTAGCGCGTCAGGGATGTTTGCCGAGGCGCGTGTTGATTGTTTCCACACAATCATGCGCAAGCGGTGCACATCCCTGGTGCGTAGGTTGCGGGGCAGCCGCAATAGTATTCTGAACGCTTTTTCTGAACGTTACGACTGTCTGTACGTGAACCACTGCTGTATGGTTCACCTACAGACTAGTGTTACTATTTTATTTTAATTTAAATTTCTATTTTATTGTATTTTAATTTTAATTTTGTAATGTTTATTTTGTGATTACTTACTGTGCATACTAACATAGTTTATAAGTTCCAATTGTTACTAACCACTGTGGATCATTGTTATCTCTAAATAAAATAAATTATTATTATTATTATTAAAAGCACGTCAATACTCCACTTCTCGCTAAAAGAAACTTAAAAGGCGCCAAGTTCTGACATGCTTGTATTGACATCCATAATATTGTAACCAGTGACATTTGATGGAATATTTTTGACTTTTTTCTTTCCTATTTTCTATTTATTGTGTTTTAAATGTCTTGACATGTAATTTGTATTAATGGAATTCTATAATTTTTGAATGTTATTTGAAATAATTATATTTAATTGATTAAGTTTTGCATGCTCATGCGACGGCAGAACATGGAGAGCTAACTTATAAGACAACATCTATGTACCAATTTTTACCCATGTTTGCAAACCAATAAATGATTTGATGATTTGATTCTATTTTATTGAAAAATGTTACGTTATGTAAGAATAGAGGATCGGACAAAAAAAAACTAAATAGTCCGTCAGATAGATTTCCAAAAAATATTGACCACATATTTTGTCTTTTTTCACGTAAACAAAAAATGAAGACGATACAGTGCTTTGAAAACTCGTGTGACGTCATATGCTAGCACATTTTGTACCTTCAAGTGACGTTTCAAGCCCCACTCCATGATCTTTGACGCGCTTTATCTTCGTCATTTTTGACTGATTTGATAAAACAAAAAACACGTATCCAATATTTCAATAATCTAACTGACGGACTAAACGGAATCATATTTTTTTTTGAGTCAGTCCGATTCCCTATTGCATGACAAAAAATACTCACATAGAACTCCATCGCGTGTAATTAGATTTCAAGGCATCTATAACAATGTGATGATTGCCATACGTCCTCAGTATACTCCTCAAAGGTCTAGTCAAGTCCTGGATTCTGATTGGACTGTCGACAATTGACACAGATTCCAGATATCTAAAACAGACATAAGAAACTTCAGTTATATTGTTCCAGATGGTTTAAAAAAAAATAAAATTCTAAAATCAATATCAAAAGAAGAAATTACATGAACTCATCATCAAAAATGTTCTATGAAATCAAAATCACAAACGCCAAAATAAGTTTTTGATTTACTTCCTTAATTATAAATAAATTATGATCATTATTATTTACTGTATTTTTACCACCTTTTAATTTTCAGGTTACCAGAAATAGGTGGGAATCTCAACAAATATTGAATGGAGGTATATTAATACCTATATAGGTAATCTAAAATCATTATATTCATACCTCTTCAAACTCTGTTCATTCGAAGTACAACCCAAGGCATCTTCGATGACCCAGATTTCGTTCGCTACATTGGTGCTCAGCATGCGGTTCCACAAGAAGTCATAGTCTTCCGCAGTGCCATGACGCAGTCCCGTGCAGTATACCACAGGACGCAAGCTTGGCGGCACCCTGGTAAAGATTTCATGGACAAAGAATATGCATTATAAACAGATTTTATCTTTTGGAGCCATTTTTAGGGTACCGTACCTCAAATGGTAAAAAATGAACCCTTATTAGATCATCCTCTTGTCCGTCTGTCCTACTGTAGATGATTTCTTGCCGGACTTAGTTTAAAAAAAAACTGTCAACCATAGTTGCATACTAGACGTTGTGGCTTCCACACGTTAGATCATGGGTTAGATTTCCGCATGATGCATTGAGATCTTGGTAGATTATCAGCCTGTATTCCCACCGCTCAGACACAAGTCATCTCTCCTTAAACGGAGTTGATCGTTGGCCACCACGTGGGTCCAGAACGCTCTGGATGTCACTTTGGATGTGTCTTCGAATTTTAATTGTCTTTTCTCTCTTCGAATTTTTGAATCTAGGACTGTCACACAAGGTAAAGTGCCTGAGTGGGTTTGAACCCACAATTCTAACCACTACTGATCGCTCGAATTTTTTTTTTTACTAATATTCAAAGGAATCTACTTCTCTCAATTTCTACTCACTCAGTGCCATTCTGCCTCAAAGCTCTGAAAATAGCGACGGTGTTCTCAACACATCCGCTATGTTCCAGCTCGCACGCAAACTCCAAAATCTGCATACGGTTCCTCACATCTTCGAAACTGTCCGTGGCCCTTACTTGATAACCGAAGCTTGAAATTCCATGGTCCATGTGATGAATGATAAAGTCCTAGAATGATATTAATGGTATGCTATTTTACATAGTATGCTACAGAGATGGGTTAGTATGACGAATCAGAAACTGATAGAGACATAAACGCGATACTTGTCTGTTTGGCCGTCAATTCCAGAACAAAGAGGAATTGCTTTCAAATTGTGAGGTATATAAGTACATATTCTTTAACGTCGGTTGTTTTTCCAAATTAAGTTCGACTCTAGAATGTTCCACTATGGAACTGTTATATCCTAGATATGACAGTAGAATAGCTGACGATGACAATCATGTCTAGTCAGCATAAATGGCTCAGTCAGCAAAGGCACGGATGCCTGTCGGTTCGGGAGTCAGTCCAGCTTGACACTCGGTACGGGTCGGAGGTCCCAAAAAGATTATTGTTTTAATTACTATTTCCTTTTTACTAAATTCATTAAAGTATTTTCTTCTAGTTATCAATTAAATCTTTTTTTTAAAAACCTCCTTGCGGACTCCCGCATCATATTTGGTAGCAGCGGTGGGATGCGAAAATCCCCTACCCTAATACGCTTTCCGGAAAAACTTTCTATATCCTACTAAAACTCAGTGAAACTAATAAATAAGTGTTCTAAAAAGTGTTGAAGGTCAAGTGCTAGAATTAAAGTGTAGTGCTGTAGAAGTGCGACAAATCTAAAGTGCTTGATCGAATTCGTCAACATCTGTTCCTGTGTGTTGCACCTTGCAACCGAATCCAGCTTCCATCCTCTGTTCACACGGAGGTCCTCGGCAGCAGCTGTTCCAGGTCCGCGGTCCACAGTGACCTGTGGAAATGATGCTGATCATCGTCATAACGACTACGTTCCTGTGAGTGAAAACTACTATTTCCTTGTGCGATTACCAGAATTAACTCAGAGCCTTTATTTCTAAACCCATATTTAATTTATCTACAGACTTTTAATTTTATCGTGCATACATTGTTATTATAACTGATAAGACTCATTGCAAATTTTGTTTAGACTACGCAACTATAATAAGTTAGCTTAATATAGAATTCCGTTTTGATTCACGACTTTAAATATCGCCATCCACTGAGATCCCAACAATTGGTGACCCTAAGTTTAAAACTGAACACTTTTAAGAAAATCTCAACGACCAGAGAAAAGAAAAATGTCGCAAGAGAAAACCACAAGTGAGGGAAGCAATCCCATGAAGATGGACTCCGACTTAGCTGCAATATCGGTTCAGTCCAGATTACTACCATTCTGGCGGGAGATCCCACGAGCCTGGTTTATCCATTTTGAAGCTGTCGTGGACCCCTTGAACACTTCAGACGACCAGAAGTTCCGCTACGTGTTACAACAACTGCAAAACACCGATCTTCAACAGCTAACCGATATTTTATACAATCCTCCCGCCACGGGTAAATATAATGCTATAAAAAATCGACTCCTCACCGTGTACGACCAGTCTGATGTCAAGAATTTCCAGAAGCTGATCAGCGGCCTAGAGTTGGGTGATCAAAAACCCACACAACTACTACGCAAGCTGAGAGAACTAGGCAGCGGCATGATCACAGACGAAGGATTGAAAATCGAGTGGCTTAATCACTTACCCACACAGATGCGTGTTGTGCTGTCGGTCAACGCAGAAGCAGCCCTTGATACCCTCGCTGCAATGGCGGATAAGATGGTGGAGTACGCAGAAGGTCCCAGTATCGCCGCAGTCACAGCACCAGCATCATCCTCGTCGTCTACATCATCAATGGAAACTCTGGCAAAGCAAGTGGAGAAGCTCACGTTTGAGATCGCCGAGGTACGTCAAGGACGGCCACAATACAGAAATCGCCGCCGCTCCTACAATACTCGTTTTCGTTCCCGTTCACGCTCGCAGTCAACGCAACTTGGATCAACACTGAAACCTGGAGACGCCAACTGGGAATGCCGCTACCACTTCCGTTTTGGAGACAAAGCAAAGCAAAGCGTTGTGAATCACCATGCTGTAGAAGGAAGAAACCATCGGAAAACTAAAGCCGACACCGACCGTGGCGGACGTCGGTGTCCCGTACACCAGTAACCGCCTGTGTGTCTTCGATCGCGACACTCGACAGCGTTTCCTCGTAGACACCGGCGCTGAAATTTCTGTGTTAGCCGCAACAAACAAAACAAAAATGAAGACATCAAGTGATTACACATTATACGCTGCAAACAACACGCCAATCAAGACTTACGGACAGGAAACAATCAGACTCAATTTAGGATTACGAAGAGACTTTGTTTGGTCATTCGTCGTTGCAGACATACAAACCTCTATACTGGGCGCTGATTTTCTCCGTCACTTTAAACTGCTGGTGGACCTGGACAAAAAAAAATTAGTAGACAAGATTACCGAGCTATCTATCGACGCATTAGAAGTTTCTACGAATATGGAATCAGTTCACATCATAAGCAGCAATCAAGTATACTACGACATTTTGAAGCAATATTCCGATGTCCTGCGTCCCATGTCGCTCAAGCAACAACCGAAACATGACGTTGTCCATCACATTGAAACCACCGGTCCCCCACTCTACGCTCACCCCCGCCCGCTGCCCCCGGAGAAGTATAAGGCAGCCAAGGAAGAGTTTGACCGCATGTTAGAAATGGGAATCTGCAAGCCATCAAAAAGCCCGTGGGCCAGCCCTCTTCATGTTGTCAAGAAAAAAGACGGAAGACTACGCGTTTGTGGCGACTATAGACGTCTTAACGCAGTCACTCAACCAGATCGCTATCCCGTACCTAACATTCAAGATTTTACATACCAACTACATAACAAGAAAATATTCTCAAAACTTGATTTGAGAATGGCTTACTACTGGATACCCATAAACAAGGAAGACGCACAGAAAACAGCGATCACAACACCGTTTGGAATGTATGAATTCAATTGTATGACCTTCGGTTTACGTAACGGCAGCCAAACATTTCAAAGGTTCATGCACGAAGTACTGAGAGGCGTAGACAACTGTTTCTGTTTCATCGACGATATACTCCTCTGCGAAGAAAACGAAGAAAAACACAAACAGCTACTTCATCAAGTTCTGCAGCGATTGGACAAGTACGGTCTGACAATCAACACAGAAAAGTGTGAATTTGGAAAAGAAACAATAGATTTTCTTGGATATGAAGTATCAGCGACCGGCATAAAACCTACAATGGAACGCGTTGAAGCAATATCTACCTACCCAAAACCGAAAACCATTCTCGAACTTCGACGCTTTCTGGGAATGATCAACTTTTACCGAGGCTGTCTCCCTCGACAAGCAGAATTACAAAACGAACTTAACAAGTACCTTCATAACAGAAAGCGCAGTGACAACACGCCAATCGAGTGGGCAACGGACGCAGAGCAAGCCTTTGAGAAGTGCCGCCAAAGCATCACAGAGGCAACCTTACTCTCACATCCAGTTCAAGGAAGCCCCCTCGCGATCATGACAGATGCTTCAGATCACAGCCTAGGTGCTGTTCTCCAACAAAAAGTAAACAAAATGTGGAAACCACTTGCATTTTACTCAAAAGCGATGAGTGCGACACAACGCCGATACAGTGTATACGATCGCGAACTTTTAGCCATGTATACAGCTGTACAACACTTTCGCCGATTAATTGAGGGTAGCGACGTCGAAATATATACCGACCACAAACCGCTTACCTACGCTCTAACAAGAACAGCGAGTACCTCCGACACACCGAAACGCGAGAGACAACTGCATTTTATCAGCCAATTTTGTTCGAGCATAAAGTACATAAAGGGGGAACAAAATACAGTTCCTGACGCGTTATCAAGACTTGAAGAGATTACTTGTCCATCTACTATCGATTATAATCAAATAAGCTTCGATCAACAACAAGACCAAGAACTCAAGACACTAAAGAAACAAGAAAACTTGATATTCAAAGAAATATTAATACCCGGATGTAACCGACCAATAACGTGTGAGCTATCAACTTCAACACCACGACCGTATTTACCCGAAAGACATCGTTACGCAGCTTTCAAAGCGCTACATGAGTTATGTCACCCGGGCGTTCGTAGTTCAAGAGAACTGATGACAAGAAAATTATTTTGGCCGTTAATGAATAAAGAAGTAAGCACAGTGGACGCGAGCCTGCATAAGCTGCCAGCGAGCTAAAGTACATCGGCACGTAAACACGCCGTTAGTACAATTCCCGCCGTCACAACGCTTCGAACATATCCATATTGATATTGTTGGCCCACTACGTCTTTCTAATGAATATCGCTACTGCGTCACTATAATTGACCGATGCACCAAATGGCCCGAGGCGTTTCCAGTCCGTGACATCACAGCGGAAGTCGTCGCGCAAGCACTATATGAAACGTGGATAGTAAGATTCGGCTGCCCGCTACGCATCACGACAGATCAAGGACGCCAGTTTGAATCTTCACTCTTCAACGCGCTCATGAAGAAAATGGGAATCAACAGAATTCGTATTACGGCTTACCACCCACAATCGAATGGACAAGTTGAGCGATGGCACCTCAGATCACAGAAACAACAGGAGATATGCCCTTTAGCCGAAAATGTATGGGGACCTGTGTCGTCAGTTCACACACGCAGAGCAGTAAAAACAATAGATATACGCATTCGCAAACACATCCGCATTTCTTAAAACATTACGTACTACACAATCAATTATAAACCTTATCCCTTCAGTCACAGCGTGTATTTACCATGCACCGCACAATTTACTTAATACATTTTGTTTTACTTCGACGCTAGTGATTGACTAAATCGAAAAGTTATCGATTCGTTCTATTTATTAATATATTGTAATAAAGTTCTTTTGGGGTCCTGAAAATAATATATTATAAATAAAAAACAATATGTCCAGAAATCATTCAAAATAAAAAAAAAGTCATTTATTCAAAACAGGTTGATTAAAAAATATATATATATTGATTTGTGTCTGTAGTAAATCGTAATATTAACTTACACCACAGATGACGTGTTGCAACAGATTTTGATGCGGTTTTTTTTAATAGATAGAGTGATTCAAGAGGAAGGTTTTAGTATATAATTTGAACGACATCCACGCGGGTGAAGCCGCGGGCATCAGCTAGTTAATAATAAAAGCAAGATGCAATGAAAGAAGAATCATGCACGAGTACACACGGCTACACATCAAGCTATGGGAACATTTTCAGTTTACAGTGACCACGCACTGTACGACGAAAATCCTATACAATGCGAGATCAGCATATACTAGAAATGTGTAGCTTGATGTGTAACCGTGTGTGAGTCGCCAATAAAGACAATCCAATGTCTTTAAGTATTCGCTTAATTTTTTTTACACAATACTGTTTTACATTTCATCGGCTATTTAATGCCCGAATTCTGAAGTTCCCAGTTACATGCATTCCCATTAGCTATTGATTTAATAAAAGACTAGCTTTTGCCCACGGCTTCGCCCGCGTGGATGTCGGTTTAACTACAAAAATGACGATTTTCCATACAAACTTTCATTCCCTATTTAAGTCCCCTAGGGGTTGAATTTCAAAAAATAAATCCTTCTTTATTTCTTGTCTACATTATAAAGGGAACCTCTGTGCAAAATTTCAGCTTTCTAGGTCCAAGGGTTTGGGCTGGGCGTTGATGAGTCAGTCAGTCAGAGAGTCAGTCAGGACTTCTCTTTTTATTTAAGTATCTAAATAGATAGATAGATAGATAACTCGAGCAACCAATGAATACTATTTATTCAGTCAATATTAAGCAATAAAAAGCACTTTCTATTTTCAGTATTGCTTGCAAAAATAAGAAAGCGTGATAATATAAACGTTGTTATTAGCCTTTGTTCTCATATTATTACATTCGCAAAATATTATATTCGCAAAATATTATATTCTCGAATTATTATATTCTCAAAATATTACACAAAGAAAAATATTATATTCTCGAATTATTATATTCTCAAAATATTACACAAAGAACAATCACAACGAAAAATGTTTTTAATTTGAGGGAAACAATAATTAATATTTGACATCATCACATAGGTTATATTCATCACATATATTTGTCTCGGATGGGAATAAAACCTACAACCCCTTTTTTTAAGGTTTACCTACCTACCTTCTGTAAAATAAATCTAAAAACTGAAAAAAATAAAAAACTGAATACTGAAAACTTGTATGCACTTGATCACTCGGGATTTGTTAGTTTCAGTTATATTAATTATATTTTATTAATGATAAATGCAAATAATTTTGCAATACTGTATGATACTGCAATTAATTTTTATTTTAATATTGTATTACGTTCGAAAGTGTTTGTTTGTTTTTTTTTACCTAACTATATTTATAATTTGTTGTTTAAACTAAAAATAAATTTATATTTTATTAGTAAATACATAGTACAGAATATTGGTTTTTCTTATCTCCATTTACGGCAACGCTCAGTAACGCCATAAAATACGCCTTATACTGCAGTAACAATTGTGTAGAGTAATTAATTGTATAATGCATAATATGTATAACCATTCGTACATACGTATACGCAGAATCATCGTATAAAATATCGACAACTACAAACATCACAATTAGACATCTCTAGCTCACAAAGACTGACAGCAGCAGCTTTTCGAAAATATTGTGTGAGTGAGAGCATCAGTAAAACACCTATCCATTGCGCTATTAGATCAGCCGATTCACTGGTCGATTTGTACTAAACAAGCAATGGTTTTTGTTCCTAATGAAAACAATTGATTTGGTTTTTCATCATGTTTCTCGTACCACGAAGTAATGTTTTAATGAATTTAATATGAAAAACATTATTTTTGTAGTACTTACGTGTGAAATGAGATACCATCTTTCGTGTAATTCACAATACAGCTATTATTTTTACAAACATTCACTGAACAACGCGGCATTTTGTAAAAAATCACGAGCAGTGAAGACGTCGCAAGTTGACATTCGACTCATTATTGAAAGTGGCATAAGGCCCCGTCGTGGCCACATGAGTTCGCATGTACCACGCCTCCTTGCCATATCTCCTGTTGTTTCTGTGATCTGAGGATGGCACCGTACAATGAAAGCAGCGCTTATGGCTCGTGGGGCAACAACGACATGGACAGAGGAACTTCCAACCGTATTATTGGGATTACGCACGGCCCTGCGACGTGACAACAACCTCAGCCCAGCTTTAATGACGTATGGTGCCACACTTCGCATACCATCTGATTTCTCTGAGCCACAAGCGACAAGAATCAACGACGCGGAGCTTGTACGCCGTCTCACTCGAACGATGAGCCCCATACCGCTCTCTATCAGCTGACAAGCCTTTTGTATACAAGGACCTATCTACGTGTACGCATGTCTTCGTTCGCAACGATACCACCCGAGCGCCACTCACACCACCGTACAATGGCCCCTATGAAGTTGTCAAGCGCTACGAGAAGTACTACGAAGTCAAGTTACCGCTACGCACGTCAGTGATATCGTTGGATAGACTCAAACCGGCATTCATGTGCAACGAGTCCCATGAAGACAAAGATCACAATCAGGACCTTAGACCTAATCAGCCCTACACCACCAAGTCTGGTAGAATCGTGAAGCCTGTGGTACGCTTCACTTAGAGGGGAGTGATATGGGACTCCGCATAAAACCTTCGTTTGTTCAATAGACAATATTGTCCAGACGAAAATAATATGTCAGATGTCTTGTCAATTTCTTAAAAAACTAATTCATTGTAAAAATATGTAATACTAGCAGTTGCCCGCGACTTCGTTCGCGTAGAAATTTTGACTCTCTTGTCTGGACTGCCTGTGGATGGTACTATGTCAAATCGAATGCCAAATGCCAATCGAAGCGATTATATTCCCTTAAACCAGCCCTGTCGTAAAATCTATTCCTACCTGAAATGTCTTAACTATATTCTATCTCTCTGCCAATTTTCAGGTACAAAAAGCCAAGGATTTCATATGGACTTACGGGAGCCCTTAGTCCAGGTCTTCCTTACAAACTTAGCTTAGATCTCCTACTCCTAAACTCTAGACTTGTTAAATTTCAGGTTGTTAGTACAAAAAAAAAACAGTACATTTTTACAAACATGTGAAAGCCCTCAGACCTCCTTATTCTGGCCATGTTGCTAAACTCGCTAAATCCGTTCTTAGTCAACGTCTACTAACTATAAAGTACCTTCCTGCCAAAATTGTAGCACAAAAAAGGAAGGACTGTCATACAAACTCGCGTGAGCCCTTAGACCTCCCTAGTCCGGCCCTGTCGCAAAATCGGTTCTTAGCAAACTTCTACTCACCTACTACGTCCCTGCCAAAATTCAAGTTAGTAGCACACAAAATGATGGACTTTTAAACAAACTTGCGAGCGCCCTTAAACCTCTCTAATCCGGCCCTGCCACAAAACCTGAACTTAGCAGAGTTCTTCTAACTATAAACTAAGTGCCTGCCAAAAATCAAGTTTGTAGCACAAAAAATTAAGGATTTTCTTACGAACTTGCAAGAACCCTTAGACCTCCCTAATCCGGCCCTGTCACAAAATCTGTTCTTACCAGACGTCTACTAACTATAAACTACGTCCGTCTCAAAAATCAACTTTGTAGCTCAAAAAATGAAGGACTTTCATACAAACTGGCGAGAGCCCTTAGACCTCCCTAATCCGGCCCTGTCACAAAATCGGTTCTAAGCAGACGTCTACTGCCTATTAACTACGTCTCTGCCAAAAATCAAGATTATAGCACGAAAAATTAAGGACTTTCATATAAACTTGTGAGGGCCCTTAGACCACCCTAATCCGGCCCTGTCGCAAAATCCGTTCTTAGCGGACGTCTACTAACCATAAACTACCTCCCTGCCAAAAATCATCTTTGTACGTCCAGCGGTTTTCGAGATTTCGTGATGAATCAGTGAGTGAGTGAGTGAGTGACCTTTCGCTTTTATAGATATAGATAGATAGAATTCCGTTTTGATTCACGACTTTAAATATCGCCATCCACTGAGATCCCAACAACTTCTTTGTGAAACATTCTTATTTTATTTACGTTTTGTTACTAAAGCTACTATGACTTCTAAAGAAGAAGGTTCCAGTGGCTCTAAGGGTCTTAAACTGGAAATTGACGAAAAGATAGAACTTGGTATTCTTTTCAAGTTTATAAAACCATTCGACGGGTCAAGGGAAAAATTAAATCCCTTTGTTACGAACTGTCAAAGCGCCTTTGCTATCGCCACAAAAAATCAAAAACCTATTCTATTCAAATTTATCATAAGCCAATTAATCGATAAAGCTGAATCTACATGCACCGTCAAAGAATTCGATTCCTTTGAACAATTTATCGATTTCATTAAACAGCAATTCGGAGAAAGGAAACACTATGCTCACCTGCTCACCGAGCTCCAAGAATGCAGACAGAGTTCCACCGAAACAGTAAACCAGTTCGCGCTAAAAATTGAAACATGTCTAGCAAAAACTCACGGAGATAAATATTTCAATCCCAACTAAGAAAAAGACGGAGCTAGCAGGACGTGTCGCTGCAATACAAGATCTTTCTCTTCACACTTTTATAATAGGACTTCATCCACGAATTTCACAAGTCGTTAGATGTCGCAACCCAGACTCATTAAATTCTGCCGTAAACTTTGCAGTAGAGGAAGAGAAAATTATCTCTAGTATTCACAAAAAAATAATCTCTAACACACCCTCCTACAATGACAAATTCAGAAATTCGAACTCTCGCCGTGAGTCCCAACCGCCACATTTTACAGGTTCACGAAATTACCGTCCCGATCATTCTAAAGCAGTGAACACCAACGACATGATTTGCCGTTACTGTAAAAACATTGGGCATACTATCGAAAATTGTCGTAAGAGACAATACAACAACAGTAGGAATCAATCCACCCCTTCTACTTCGTATGGTCGCCAAGCTAACTCTACTCAAACTCATAACTCCAACCCAATGCGCAACGTTAATTACATAAATCAAAATAACGAAGAGGGAGTTGACGAAGTTGATCGTAACAATTTAAACGAGTAAAATTTCCCGATCGGCGTCGCCCGGGAAATTACCACTTCTATATCAAAGACGATGCCTCTATCCCCATTGGATCCCCTGAATCATGTACTAAATCTACTAAAACTACTAAATCCACTGTATCCCCTGAATCATGTACTAAATCTTCTAAATCCACTGTATCCTCTGAATCATGTACTAAATCTACTAAATCCACTGTATCCCCTGAATCATGTACTAAATCTACTAAAACTACTAAATCCTCTGCTATCACTGTTTCCACAAAACCACCTACAAAATCCACTGCTTCCACTGCTTCTACTAAACCAATGATTAAATTCACCGAATCCACTGCTTCTACCAACTCACGTAACAAGCCATGCCAACCCACTGAGTCTGTTTCATTTTCGAATCTAAGAGTTTCTTCAGATATCCCACAAAACCTGAAAAAAAATAATAACATGAAAATATACAAAATAAATTAAAATACTGAAAAAAAGTACTTACCTTATGTAATAATCCAAACTTCAGTCGCTGATAGACCTCTATCCTTCCTAGTTGACACTGGTTCTTGTGTAAGCCTCCTGGAATTAGATTCCATGACCAAAGTCCCAGAATTGAGTGATGAAATTATACTTCTTAAAGGAATTGATCCTGGAAGTGAAACAACTTCAACGCTAGGTAGTTTCAAACTACAAATATTCCAAGAATCAAATAAACCTTACCGTCATGAATTCCACGTTGTAAAAGATATTAGCCTCAGTTACGATGGTATTATAGGTACCGATCTCCTAAAAAATCTAGGTTGTCAAGTAGACTACCATCAAGGAGTACTTCAAATAGATGAAGACTTTATTCAATTAAAATTCGCTGAACCATTATGTTATGTATAATATCCTGCCTCGCTCAGAAACCGTTATTGAATGCACAGTAAATAATCCAGATATAAAAGAGGGTATAATACTAGACCAATATGTCTCTGCATCATTACTAATCGCAAATTGTATCGTTAAAGTAAAAGATAATAACCGTGTCAATATTAATAATGTATTTATTTACTCAAACAAGGCATTGTAGTACACTTTAAAAATACAGTTTTACAGATAGGTAAGTATTTCTACAATCATTTGGGTAAGCACTGCTCTCCTAGCTAGGTTATGAAAACCTGTGATAAGGAGAAGCAGTCCGGTCCCCTAAGGAATCATTAGTTATATAATATTACAGTTGTTAACATCTCTGAAGAACACGTCATACTTCAATCCAACCTTAACCTTGCAATAGAGCCTTTAAATGCTCAAAATTGGCCGAACTTCAAGGACCCAATACCTGTCTCTAACGTCTCTACACGAACTAATAAAGTTTTCGAACAACTTAGAATTTCCCATCTCAATGAAGAAGAATCGAATGCCCTGTTACAAATCTGTACAAACTTTTCCGACATCTTTCACCTCCCAGACGAACAACTTACTTATACTAAAGCCATTAATCATAACATCAGAACAAACACTGACATTCCTATTCAAACCAAATCCTATAGATTCCCTGAATGCCACAAAAAGGAAGTAGAAAGTCAACTAAATAAAATGTTAGAACAAAAAATAGTGACGCCTTCAAATTCACCCTGGTCCTCACCCATTTGGGTCGTGCCTAAAAAACTAGATCCTTCAGGAAAACGAAAATGGAGAGTCGTTATAGACTACAGGAAACTCAACGACGTCACCATTGGAGAAACTTATCCTATTCCACAGATTACAGAAATTCTAGATCAATTAGGGAAAAGTCAATATTTCACAACCTTAGATTTGGCTTCAGGCTTCCATCAAATCCCAGTATCCGAGGAAGACGCTCCTAAAACCGCCTTCTCAGTACCTCAGGGTCATTTCCAATTCACAAGAATGCCATTCGGACTAAAAAATGCCATGTGTATTTAGATGACATTGTTGTGTATTCACCAGACCTCCCAAGTCACATTCAAAATCTATCCTCTGTTTTCGACAGACTCAGAGATTATAACCTAAAACTCCAACCAGAGAAGTGCGAGTTTCTATGCAAAGAAGTCGCTTATCTTGGGCACGTTATTAACAAAGACGGTGTTCAAGCAGATCCAAAGAAAATTAAAGCCATCACTGAATTTCCCATACCAAAATGTCCCAAAGACGTGAAATCTTTTCTTGGGCTAACGTCCTATTACAGACGTTTCATACTAGACTTCTCTAAACTAGCAAAACCTCTAACTTCCCTTCTAAAAAAGGACACTCCATTCAATTGGAAAAACGAACAACAACTTGCTTTCGAACAGTTACAGAAAAAATTAGTAACGTCACCTGTCCTTGCTTACCCTGATTTCACTAAACCTTTCATTCTTACATGTGACGCTTCAAACTTCGCTGTTTCTGCTATTTTATCACAAGGTCTTGTAGGAAAAGACCGTCCTATTGCCTATGCGTCACGTGTTCGTGACAAAGCTCTCACGGCTCTCTCAGCGTTTTCGGTAACGCTGTAGTTACATTCAGCTTTGTTGACGACTCAACAAAGCTGAATGTAACTACAGCGTTACCGAAAAAGAATGTTTGGCTATTGTCTTTGGAACTAAAGCCTTTCGTCCCTATCTTTACGGAAATCAATTCACAATAGTTACAGACCATAAACCTTTACAATGGCTGTTCAACTGCAAAGACCCTGGATCTAGATTAATTCGCTGGCGACTCAAATTAGAAGAGTTCGATTATGAGATCATACATAAGAAAGGAAAAATAAATACTAACGCTGACGCACTGTCCCGATTTCCAGTTAACCCCATTCAAGATGAACCTTCACCAACTCCTGACCCATTTCTACAAAATACTGATACCGAAATAGACAATATCTTAGAAGACCCTCTGTTAAACTTACCTTCTCCTATACCTTTCTCTTTTGAAAATGACGATATTCTCAATCAAGATCTTAACGCTGATTCTAATACAATACCTAATATTCCATCGAATCCTCCACAACTCGTACCACAAGACAAGCCAACATTGTCTCCAGAACTTCTAGATTTAGGACCAAACTTACCCTACCTTGACCTCAGTCCCGATAGTGCAGATCTCAATCTTGACTTTGACTCACTCCAAATCCCTTCGCCAAACACGCAAACAAATCTAAACAATGACAATTATACGCAATTCCTGAAACCAAACCAAAATAAAAGAAGTTATAATACAATCTTAAAAGAACATAACGAAAATCTTTTGAAAACAACTTGCAAAATTATAATAAATCCTACATCTATAGATTTAGACGAATCCAATCCCTATGTCTCTGAAATTCTCCCATTCTCTGAAAACGTAGACGAAATCTACGAATCCGAAAAAGAACTATATCGTTTCCTAAAAGCTAACTACAAAAACAAGACAATTTACTTCATCTTTACTAAAGTCCACCATTTTGATGAATCATCCTATCCTGCTATTTATGACACTCTGAAACAGGTCAGAGACGAAATCCTGAAATCTGAACAAACAACAGAGATTGCCATTTCTGATTTCCGAAGTCCGTTTGATCACCATTCCTATACTAAAATCTACAATATTCTAACTCATATTTTTAACAACACAAAAATCCAAATCCACGTTTACCTAAATAAAATAATATACCCTACCTTGAGTGAAAGACCTAAAATAATGCGTGAAAATCACGATATTCCTACATCCGGACATTTAGGATCAATACGGATGTACAATAGAATACGAGAACAGTTTTACTGGAAGGGCATGAGAAGCGACATAGAAGACTATGTTAAGAAATGTAAACTTTGTCAAGAGAATAAAGCACTTAGAAAACTAAACAAAGCTCCTATGGAAATCACCACTACATCCACAGCTCCGTTTCAAAGGGTGGCACTAGATATAGTAGGACCCTTACCTGAATCCGGTACTGCCAAACTCAAATATGTCCTAACCCTGCAAGATGACCTAACAAAGTACTCAACTGCCTACCCTATATGAAGTACAACCGCTGAAGAATCTTGTGACTGTCTTATCCACTTCATATCCCTCTTTGGGATTCCTAAATCTATTCTTACCGATCAAGGTACTAACTTCACATCCGATCTATTCAAAACAACTTGCCAATTTCTCAAAATAAAACAACTCTGGTCATCACCCTATCATCCTCAGACACAAGGAGCCCTAGAACGCAGTCCTTAAGGAATATTTAAAATCATTCGTTAATCAAAACCAAGATAATTGGCCCACCTATGTATATACAGCTATGCTAACATACAATACAACAACACACTCTACCACAAAATTCACTCCTTATGAACTTATTTTCGGTCACAAACCTTTTATTCCCAATTCCTTATACGAAGGCGAACCTAACACAACATACTCGGACTACATAAGAATGTTACAACACAAATTTAAATACACCAGAGAAAAAGCTCTGGAAAATATACTAAAATCAAAGGAATCTTCCAAATCCTACTATGACTCTCACACTAAGTCACCACCACAATACAAAGCTGGTGACTACGTCTACCTTAAAAATCATCTAAGGCTCAAAAAGGCATTATCCCCTATCTGGAAGGGGCCGTACAAAATTATAAAAGTACATGATAATAATACTGCCACACTCTTTAATCAATGGACGCCACATAACTCATCATTTCGATCAAATGAAACCGGCAGAAGTCAAAGATCTTTTATTATAGTTGGTTATATTTAGTTATGTTAGTTACATTAGTTAGTAAGTAATCATATTACTTCAATCGTCGTCAAACTAACTTCATTCATTCTATTTCAGTGCGCTGAGCAATGCACAGCAGGACTTTATCAAGCCACTTCCTTCTAGTTCCGGCATATATTTCGATAGCATAGGAAAACTTAAAATAGTCAAAGGAAAATTGAGTATTATTAGTCATGTAAACATTTCATTTGTAAATCCTCATCTTACTAACCTTAACGATATCTTAAATATAATTAAAAATACATGCCAAAAATCAAACGACCTCCAATGCGAAAATTTAATATCCCCACTCACAGTCCGATACAATGATATCAAACGTGAGTTCGACTCTATTTCACATTTAATATCAAAACGTAATAAACGCTCAGCATGGTTCGGAGGAATCGGCACTGTTTTCAAACATGTTTTCGGCACGCTAGACGAAGACGACGCGCTTAAATACGAATCTGCAATAGAGTCCATTCAAAACCACGAGAAAAAACTCGCGGAATATATGAAAGAAAATATCCTAATTACCACTACTACCATGGAATCTTACAAACAAACAATTAATAAATTAAAAAGTAATGAAGACTCCCTTAACCAAGTGTTAAGTCAACTTGTATTACAAGTAAATAATATCACAGCAACGAATAACATCTTAATATCCGAAACAAAGGTTCATGCCTTAATTTCTAGCCTTGAAAGCTCACTACTAGCATTATCATTTCAGCTCGAAGACATAACAAACGCTATCATGTTAAGTAGTCAAAACATCCTACATCCTAACATACTGAGTCCGGCTCAGTTATACAAAGAACTCGTTGATAACGATAGGTACTTACCTAGAGACACTGGAATCCCTATAACGCTAAGTCTAGATAATATTCATTTAATATTAAGCATTTCTGATGTCGCATGTTACTATTATAGAAACAAACTTGTGTTTGTTTTACAAATTCCTCTAGTTACTAATGATGAATTTAATCTGTACCATAACTTAGCATTACCTACTCCTCACGGATCAGACAATCCGAATACTTTTAGTTTAATTTTACCTTCTAGTTTGTATACTGCTATTTCTAAGGATAAGTTAAACTATTGTAATTTAGATAGCCTAGATAAATGTAAAACGATAAGCTCTGAGTTCTTTCTGTGTGAGATACCTACGGTATTGCTGACGAGCGGAAACCCTACCTGTGAAAGTGAATTACTTACAAAATCAATTAATACTATTCCTGCACTATGTGATACAAAGACGATTGTCGGTGAATTAGATATTTGGAAACCGCTTCTAAATAATCAGTGGATTTTCGTGCAATCACAGTCGAGTAAGATATCAATTGACTGTAATATCTCCGAATTACGCGATATCATAGTGTCCGGTACAGGAATACTACAAGTTCCTAAACAGTGTACGGTATACACCAGAAGTGCGAGACTCATATCGTCCTCATATACTCATATTCCTAGTTTAGATTTTAATATTATAAATGACTCGTGTTGTAAAATAGATACTAAGACTAGTAGTTTAAGTAATACTATATCCCCTGTTTTACTAAAAAATATTGATTTAGATGACCTTACAATAAATAAACAAAATAATCAATTAATTTCAAACTTAAACAAGGTCATCAAAGAAGAGCCTATCCTAGTAAAGTATGGGACACATTACTCTGTATTTACTATTTCTATCTTAATAATTGTAATCTCTTCTATAGTGTTTAAGCTTTGTAAACTAATTTGTAAACATAAATCTAAGATTTACATATCCTGTGTAAGGCCGACAACCCATACCGATACTCGTAGTAACAATGAAGATACCGAACCCGAAAACCAATCAATTCCATTACCCAGATTAAGGGAAATTGTTTAATCTTCCGAAATTCAGACTTTTATCCCCGAATTTCAGTCTTCTGGGGGGGGGGGCTGTTATATCCTAGATATGACAGTAGAATAGCTGACGATGACAATCATGTCTAGTCAGCATAAATGGCTAAGTCAGCAAAGGCACGGATGCCTGTCGGTTCGGGAGTCAGTCCAGCTTGACACTCGGTACGGGTCGGAGGTCCCAAAAAGATTATTGTTTTAATTACTATTTCCTTTTTACTAAATTCATTAAAGTATTTTCTTCTAGTTATCAATTAAATCTTTTTTTTAAAAACCTCCTCGCGGACTCCCGCATAATAGAACTGTCTTAAAGTTTCGAGAATAATCCTAGAATGCTCGAATATGTATCTGGCTAAAAGGTTGAAGAAAAACGTGGAACTTTCTCGAAGGATCGTTATGACCTGGCGCATTTATAATTAGAAGTTTAAGATATAAGACGAACAGTTTTAAACTTCAAAAAAATCTCACCTCAACGGAAGGCAAAGCTTCAGTATCTCCCAGATAAAAGTACCATATATTTCTGAAGCCCTTTAAAGCTGCGTACCAGACGGAGTACTCAGTCTCCCCGTGTAGGCCTTCTAATGCACTGTATAGAGTAGCGAACGGTACTTCATCGGAGTACACAAATGCGAAGAGATCGTTTAAAATCTGCAAAAAAATAGTTTATTATTTACTAGGTGTTGTTAGCTGCTTCGCCCGCTACTACTCGAAAATTATCCCAAGGGAAGATAAAATCAGGATAAAAACTATTCTATGTGTTAATCCAGGTTATAAACTATCTGTAGACCAAATTTTATCCAAACCCGTTAAGTAGTTTTTGCGTGAAAGAGTAACAAACATACACACTCACAAACTTTCGCCTTTGTAATATTAGTGTGATAAAATCTATATCTTCTTTATCTATACTTATAATAAATCTGTAGAGAGGTCAATTCTGTACATGATATATATTTTCAAAATAACTATCAGGGGGTAATTAGTGATCGATACTGATGCCAAAAATGCAATCAGTAAAATTTTTGTCTGTCTGTCTGTCTGTCTGTCTGTCTGTATGTTCCTTATAGAAACAAAAACTACTCGACGGATTTTAACGAAACTTGGTACAATTATTCTTCATACTCCTGGGGAGATTATAGTATACTTTTCATCACGCTACAATCAATAGGAGCAGAGCAGTGAAGGGAAATATTGGGAAAACGGGAGAAGTTGCTCCATTTTTTAAGCTTCCGTCGCGTGTGCAGCCTTAATGGTTAAAGCTACATAGAAATCATTTATGACGGAAATGTTCTACATAAAATTATCTAAAAAATATCCCACAACAGCATATGTCTATCTTTTATGGTTGACTCACAATAACACGTGTAACTCCCGATAGCTTAGTAGTTCGGAGCTTTCTGATTATATTTGTTTACTCTTACGTTTGTATTACTCTCACTCATCCCTAATTAAAAGAAGTTAATATTATTACCTATTCAATAAAAAAATAATCATAGTAATCGGTATAGAAACACCAAACTTATACATGAAATACGCTAATAAACCGTCGCGCGCGAATACTGAATCATGCCATAAGGATTATTTTTGTGTAACGGTAGCCGCGCTCGACACGGGTCGGGGCTGTTGATGCGTTCAGAGCGTTCGACCTTATTGACGGACAATAATTGATTTTAACAAACAATGCTTATCAGCGCGACTTTTAGTCTTTAAATAGTTTATTTGAATTTCTTTTGTTGTTATTTTCTAAAATAGGTATTAGTTGTTTTGGTAGTGTTTAAATATTCGTTTAAATTACAAATTATTAATAGTTTGCATTTTATTTCCTTTTAGGTGAAGGTAGTAGAAGTAGTACGCATAGTTTTTAGATACCGATAGGTAAGTTTTGGCTAATTTATGTTCAATTTTAGTTTTGTATTATGTAGGTAAAAGCGTATAGGTATAGGTATTTATTTGTAAGTGAAGTAGGTATAGGTAGATGGTATTGCACAGGCGATTCAGATTTATTTTCATTTCTTTTTTGTTGTATGTAAGTTGTACATATTTCTGGGTATAATTCTATTAGAATATTTTAGTTTAAATTGGCACTTAGATTTTAAGTGTAAGGTAGCTATAGTTAGGACCTCTATCGTAGGTTATTTTGTTACCTAGGTAACTGACAGCCTTTCCGTTACCGTCGATTAAAAATAAAATACCCAATGCCACCTAAAAAACGCCACTGAACCGTGAGAAAGGACATACTTATGGTACTTTTTTTACGAAAAACGACGGAAACGCGGACGAAGTCGCGGGCAAAAGCTAGTATCCAAAATAAGCACTTAGAACAATCGTAGGCTTTCCCGTAGCTCTAATTTTTGTAAGATGCGTCATAGGTACAAAAACGAAAATGAGTGTTATCCGGTTTTGATAAATGTTTTATAAATAAATTATGATCTCATCTCTAATTCTAGAATTATCGTAATGTATTCAAATTGTAACAAGCGTAATCAAAAAATAAATGGTTTTTGTGTTCATTCATAGACCAAGGATGGTGTTTATTTAACGGAATACGGAACAAAACAGTAAAAGTTGTTTTTTTTACGCATTAATCGTAATTATATTTGAATGGCTCAGGCATATGATTGAATATCATATTTCGGATTTTGGTTAAACCCCTGTTAATTTCAAAACACCCAACCTCTTCCCAGCCCAGCCAATAAAAGTTATCATCCACAGCCTATGCATCTTTTTCCTACACTTGCCCCACTCTACTTGGGATCAAGTTCTTATTCAAAACATTTATTTCAATTAGATCATTACATGACTTTTGAATGTCAGAAAAACATATAAAATGAAGCACAGTCACAGGGCATAATAACTTGTGAATGTACCTATAAAAGTCGGTCGGTGCAACATCATCATTTTATACAACAAAAAAGCATGTTTTAAACAAAAGATGCATTAGTTATATAAATACCTTGGCACGATTCAAAGGATGAATGACTTTACTGTTGTTTCCTTTCAGAGCAGATATAATCAAAGTCCATGCATGGTCATCATAGTTCACTCTGTAAAAACCTGTAAAAAGATACACCTAATTATGAATACTGGTGAAAATCGGGATTCTATATTCAATAAACTAGCTGATGCCCGCGACTTCGTTCACGTGCAAATTATAATGTCTGTTAATGAGTGGTCTTAAGCGCAACTGAGCATGTGGTCTGGGGTTTGATTACCGAGACGGGCAAAAGGTTTTCTCAGTAGAGGCCGCAGAGTCTGGTTTTGTGCCCGTTTGATAGCAATAGCCAAAATTTGGAAAAACGTGCATATTATTTAAGTTCATTATCTGTTGGCACTGGATGGGGACATTCTTCTGAAAATATATTTTTCCACCAGTGATGGCGACGCCTATACTCCATTTACTATAAGATTAGAATTTCAAGTTGACCGTTTTTACAGTCCGTTCAACCGATTTTGACTTCTATACCCGTAGGCATAAGGATGGCATTAAAAGCAAAAAGAATGTTACAATACTGACTGTTTACTGCAGCTACATTTTGTCTTGCTGTCAACGTAATAGAGTTCAAAATCGGTTGAAAGGACTGTAAAAACGGTTAACTTAAAATTCTAATCTTATAGTAAATGGAGTGTATACACATGCGTTTATTTCATCCACCGGTGTACCCCTTAAATAACCGGCAGTGTCTGTCACCTGCGAACATCACGACGACAGGCCTCAAAGAGATGCTGACATCTCTTTGATGCCTGTCGTCGTCGGCGGCCCAGTGCTGACATCAGGGGCCGCCAACGCTGCGGGTTGTTCGAAAGAGATACCGTGCCCGACACAAAGGGCTAAGAAGGAACACGGGTGGTTTTTAGTCAGTAGAAGTCTGACACTTCCTACCACTCTGCCCAGAGCGGGAGGAGTCTTATGATTTCCCACCCCCCCAAAAAACAAAAAAAAAAACCGAGAAATCCACAGTAACAGCTATATGAAGGCACGGTTGGCACAATAGCTGCACAGCTGGGCGATTGATTGTGGTGCTGGTCCCGTTTTCGATTCCCGCACAGAACAAAGAATTTTTGTTTTAAAATTTTTGAGAGATTTTTTCTTACTGTGCTGTGTACATTGGTCATTTTTTTATCTATTCACGGAAAATATTCACACCGTGATTCATAAAATGGTGTCAAATAAACAACGCCATCTATCAAAGATGAAGTTAAACTGCAAAAAAATAATGCATGGAAAGTGAACACACACTTAGCAAAGTAGCGTCATTTAGACTAATTAAGAGTACCTATTCTGCCGTCCTATCACTAAAAAGCAGTTAAGTGACAAAAGTTGTTTTCGAGATAATGGCAAAAAAGGTGCGAATCGTTGTCTCTAAAAAACTATGATACTTAGGATTATCATTCTTGAACGTATCAATTGGTATGGTATTCTGCCATGTTTCAAGAATTCTTTCTGTTCTGAAACTCTTACCAATTATTTTATAAGTTGAATTTTATACTTTAGTTAAGCATTTAATTAACATTTTTCATCTAATTACTCTACTAAAAGGCCGTTAACCATACCTTAGCGGCTTTTTAGTTAAGTTATTTATTTAAAATTATGACATTCAGTATGTTGGTTGATAGTTATGCAGAAATACTTAACTATAAAGTCGTTAAGTGACGTAACTGCTTTATAGACATGGTATTCGCTAAGATTAAAGTAACAATACCTTTTCTTAGGAGCAGTTATGGGGTTTTAGATGCTTTTAAGCTAATTATGCCAATAATAATTGGAAACTTTGTAAAATGTTAACTACCTTACTTAACTAAAAGGTGGCTAAAAGTATTTCGCTTGTGGGTTAACTGCTTTTTAGTTAAGCAATAATCAGGCAAATGTGAGATTTAATGGCATGTTCTTGTAAAATCCTAAAACATATTTCAATATTTTAAATAAAATATTATGATATACCTAAAGTTATATTTATACCCACATTGCCTACACTACCCGAAGCCACTGGGCTAGACGATCCTTAACATTAAACTCTACTTTTTTTAAATTGGGTAGTGTTTATTGATATACCAGGGTGTGAGAATTCATGAAGTCATCAAGAATCACTTTGTGATGAATGAAGAGTGGGTGGATACTTCCAAAATACTTGAATAAACGCACTATAAATAATAAGAACAAAATGTAACCGATCACACCCTGGGGTGTGAGAATTCATGAAGTCACCAAGAAATTCTTTGTCATGAATGAAGAGTGGGACAGTGGGTGGAATCTTCTAAAGTACTTGAATGAACGCACTATAAATAATAAGAACAAAATGTGACCGATCAGACTGCAACTCTTATGTATCGTGGCAAGTCGCTGCTCTTGACCCCTAAAAAGTATTTGCAAAAATTGTTGCAGAATCAATGGTTCCAGAAACCCAAAATAATTAGGTTGTCGTTCTGAGAGTGGAACTTTTGAAGTGATCTTCTCTGTTGGCCAACTAGCCAAATATCGGTATTGATGAAACGTCTAATGGAAGACGATTTGTTTTAAGATGCACGTAATTTTTTTTATGTCACTAATGTTAAAAATGGGCCTACTCTTGCTCTGAGGACTGAGACGAGGTTGACGCTGGAACGTGCTAACCCAGAACAAGCTTAGGTATTAACTCGCGACTTAAATAGGTTGGGGTCACTATGAACTAGGGAAACGTTTGACCTTTTATTAGACGTCATGTAAAGGCAATGAACGTAGACAACCAGCTCTTAATATTCTAATCAGCTCCAGTTAAAAGTAACAACAACAGTACAGAAATAGGCAGCAGCATCACATTCAAAGGGAATTTCGACGCAATAAATCAGAGAGTTGAGGTTCAGCAGTAGCATTTGTAAAACTATAACCCAAAGTTTTTCGTTCTCATGATCTCAAGTTATTGTGTGACGTCTCAAATCTCAAATCACGATGAGAGACTAAGCGTATCTTTGACTCTGAATGGGACTGTGTCGGCCAGTTTTTACATTTCAAAGATGGTCAGAATTCTACTTATTTTGCTGCCTTTACTCAAAGTTAGCCAGGAGTAACTCCACTTTTCTTTTGCGAGATGGAACAGCTCAGCAACGCTCCTGATTACGGTTCATTTGAAAATGTTTGTCAGCCAAGACGTTTTCCTCCGACCGATGGCGTTTTCCACTAGGTGCTTTGCCATTATAATTTGTTGCATTAAATCTCAACTGCCACTACTATTTATAACGGGTCCGAGCTAAGCAACCTTTCTTTGTTTGATGGTCTGCATGCACTTGAGGTCTTAGCCTATAATATTCGTCTTACTACTTTGTCATTTGTAACTTTTTGATTCCAGCTCTCTTTCACCTGTAGATTAAAACGCGATGACCTTAAACCTAGAAAACCTAACTATGAATCTTCAAAGGTGACATGACCACTTTGTAACAAAATTTTTCGTCCAAAGTTGGAAATGCTACTAATATGAGAGCATATGAAAAAGTAGTACACCTAAACTCCTACAAAAAACATAAAATGCAGTCGTTGTGGGTAAAATCAACTGAATAGCTTGTTTGTATTTGTCTTTAACTTTGATATTTTTGATTGAGGGCATTTATTCTTTCGTCACGCCTCTAAATCTGATCCGATTTAATAGAAATGTGACACATTGGTAGACCATGACCTGGAATAAGACTTGAAATACCCCGTAGTGAATCAAAAGCGAGAGTCGGCAAACTGCCTTTTAGCTAAGTAATGGGGCTTAACTGCTTTGTAGCTAAGCATAATTTATTTTTTTCCACCGTTTTCATCAAACGACTACGAAATATTTTCAAGTAAAATATTAAATACTTAGCTAAACAGCCGTTAAAGGCGGATAACTGCATTTAAGCTAGCTTTTTAAAACATATGTATAAGAAAAAACTAAACTACAAAGTAGTTATAGTTCTTTTGCTTCTTTATAGTCAAGAAAAGTGAGATAACGTGTTTGTAGTTAAGTAAAAGACCAGACAATTATAGACAAATCCGGCAGTTAAGGTATTTTAACGTATATTTAGCGAAGAAGTGCGGGTTAGCCGCTTTCAAGTAAAGGAATCATCATAAATTATGTTACTTAACTGCCTGAAAAGTTTTTGTATCTCTGAAACTATTCATATTATAAAAATGTTTCTTAGACAGAAAGATAGAGAATTTCGAACTCTATCACATTGTATCAAAAAGTAAAAAATGACCATTTGTCGGTTAACTGCTTTCTAGTGATAGGACGGCAGTATTGGTGCCGTAACTTTTTAAAAAGGTGTATTATTTATTAGTACCGTTTTAATGCAATAGATGTCGTTGAAGAGATTACCAGTTCTTCAAATTCATATAATATCTATCGGATATCAGTATCGGATTACAATGAAACAAAATCTAAAACCCTAATCACACAGACAAATTAAAACAATATTTTTTCTAAATAATTTGTTCAATTTACAGAAACTCCACGCCTGCAGATTTATATGTATTTAGATTTATAATCACCTAACTCTATTTTGAATAGTTTTTTTTTAGTAATTCAGTGAATGAATGGACTATGTTATGCAACGTTGATACCAAAAAAATATATAAAGATTTGAAAATCATAAAGCATCAAAATAAAAATAAATACACACATCAAAAGTGTCTAGGGATCAACATATATTTTTGCAATAACTTTTCTCCTGATTGATATTAATTAAAATTTTCTTTAAGGATTCATCAAATAAAGTGTTTTCGTTTGTCACAGTAACGATAAACCAAGTCACCTTTGCATTAATAAAGAAATTTGCCATTTTCCTATTATAGGGATTTTTGACATTTGAACCACTAACATTAAAGTTCGAAAAAAAGACTGAAATAACAGTTTTCTTTAAAATTTTATTGGGTAACTGAAACAATTAATAATCCGTGTTTCTACCGCGAACACTAACAACACAAGAACATCGGTTTGGCATACTCAAAATGAGTTCATCCAAATCACGCTGTGGAATGGCCGCCCATGTTCGTTGCAACAACAAAAAAAGGTCTTGTTGCGACTGGATACCCTCCATATTCGGCAGAGCTCTTCTCTGTAGCATATCCCATGCATGCTCAATCGGGTTCAAGTCTGGCGACTGAGCAGGCCAGGGCAGGACATTGATGTTAGCTGCGGCGAGAGTCTGTCTTACAACTCTTGCGGTGTGCGGTCGTGCATTATCATGCATTAACTGAAATAAGGGACCGATTTGCACTTGTAGAGGAACGATGACGTCTGATACAATCGTCTTAGCATAAATTTGAGCGTTGAGGTTGCCTCTGATCCAAATCAACTCAGTTCTTCCGCCGATCCAAATACCCGCCCATACCATGATGGTTCCACCACTATAAGGATGGACTTCCTGGCAGGATTTTAATCGCTGTTGGCGTCCAGGGGTTCTCCAGTGTCGTATACGTCTTGTATCCGGTCTCATACCAAAACGAGACTCATCAGAAAAGCACACGAAACGCCATTGTTCTTCTGCCCAATTTCTGTGTTCAAGAGCCCATTGATATCGAATCCTACGATTGTGCATTGCTATAGGTGGTACCCGTAGCGGTCTTCGGGAATGAAGGTTCACTTCATGCAAGCGGTTTCTGACTGTTTGGTCGCTAATTAAGTTCCCTGAAGAGTGATGAAGCCTCACGGCTAACATCATGGCGGTTATTGTTGGAGCTCTTCGAGTTAAGATTTGAATGTATCGGTCTTGTCTCCGTGTGGTGCAGCGATACCGTCCTCCATGGCGCTCAGCCACGGTACCAGTGCTTCGGTAACGTGTCCAAAGTCGACTGATAACACTCTGACTTGTATTCAGAGCTAAAGCCACAGTACGTTGCCGGGAACCAGCTTCTATCATTCCCACGGCTCTGAGCATTTCTTCCCTGCTTAAATGACGTCGCCGCTCCATAATAACGTTGGTTTTAATCAGAAAAATGTGTTATTTCAGTCTTTTTTTCGAACTTTAATGTTAGTGGTTCAAATGTCAAAAATCCCTTTATTAGGAAAATGGCAAATTTCTTTATTAATGCAAAGGTGACTTGGTTTATCGTTACTGTGACAAACGAAAACACTTTATTTGATGAATCCATAAAGAAAATTTTAATTAATATCAATCAGGAGAAAAGTTATTGCAAAAATATATGTTGATCCCTAGACACTTTTGATGTGTGTAGTACTCACAAAAAGTGAAAACCGAGTGGGGATCGAACTCGCGAACATGTTGAATATTTTTGGAAATCTCACAACATTATAAAAAAAATACAAAAAGAAGACACTGGCTGAGATTTGAACTTACGTACATTTGTTTACGGGGAGGTCGCCAAACCGTTACGCTACTGACATCGGTGACGAACAGTTCGAAATAGCCGTTCTATTGATAAACAGTATGACAGTTATCAGCTGTCAAACCGTTGGGGCATATGGACATATTGCAATATTGGTCACCCCCCTTAGTAATTATAGCGATATTATGTAGCCCATTTGTAATTCCAGACTATAATCTATCTCTGTGCCAAATTTCATTCAGATCCGTTGAGCCGTTCTGGCGTGAAAATAGGATAGTGTAGCTGGGATCTTGGAGTTCCACATCAGGTGTTCCAGATCTTCAAGTTTATTGTCTGAGCAGAAAATGCTCACCACGTGCAACAATTTTTGCTATGGTACCATTTTTGTATCTCTTATAGTTAAGCTGGTCTGTTGCAGTTCTGCATCAGGTGTTCAACTTTCCAAGATAAATTATAGCCTATATGTTGCCCAGTCCTAATACCTATACAACTAAAAAAAAATCATTCAAATCCGTCGAGTAGTTCCGAAGATTAGCGTGTACAAACAGACAGACAAACAGACAAACAGACATAATTTTTTTTTTGGATTCGTGCTCTATTACTGTTCCTAAACCCCCCTCAATTATTATTTTTTCAATATATTCAATGTACAGACACAGTTTTTTTACTGTTTTATTATATGTATAGATGAAACCAAAAAAAGTTCACACCTGTACAGTCACAGGCCCTTAAGAGCTTATACTACCTCAAACGCGAGTTTATTAATGCGTAAAAGTATATGATTCACAATCAAAATCAGAAAAATAATGATATTCTTCAGGTTAAATGCTAGTGACAGAGTGTTGTGAAAACATAATACAACTAACTTTGCTCGATGGAAAAAATCGCGTAGATACCTCTAAAATCGGATATCCAAATAATTCTACAAGCAACATACTAAAATCAGTGTTTCACTTTTTTAGTCCAATCAATAGATTTTTTGTAAATCACAAAATACCACTAATTTCGCACTATTCGGCCGCAGCAAAAGACGTAACAACCGCTTTGTAGTGCAAGCTGATTAGAACTTTATTCTAACAGTATTTCAAGCGAAGTTTGAACCACCACAAATAGGGTTGCTAAACTGAGGTAGCATACGCTCATAAGTAAACTATTCACAACTTTTAAAAGTTTTTGCTCACAGTATTCTTACTGAAATTTCATGTTGCTAAGACCATAGTCTTTTGGAACTCTTATTTTTATGAAAAGGATCCTATCTCCATGTTACAGTTCTTGCAAAAATTACAATTTTTATGTAATAATGCGTTTATAAAAGTGTGATATTGGAGCTTGTCACTGAACAATAGGTTACAGGTTTTGAGAAAAAGCAAATGAACGGTTAGATTCAGTTCTAACTCCACTGCATTTTTTTTTTTTGCAGTATTATCATTGACTACTATCCTCTTTTTTTGCAAAAATAGCAAGTCTGTCAAGTTTATCTCTATAAAACTCTCTTTCTTGTTCCTACCTGTTTCCTGAACGTTGAAAATGACCCAGCTATGATCTGTACTAATATTGGGTACTTTAAATTGAAACATTTGTTCGTCCATGATGAGTACTGGCTTAGTATCTGCAAAGTCTGGGGATGCTTGTGTGGTGTACGTTATCGGTATTTTGTACGTTTCATTTGATGACAGAGAGCCGTTTATGTAATAGCGTTTCTGAAACAAAAAACTGCGTTAATAGGAATTCTTCTTTTTTACATGACTTTCCTCTGCTGTCAGAGTAAAGTTATCGAGAATCTGTTTTCGGATCTCTGATGACTTTATCTTATAACCAC
Source organism: Diarsia dahlii (assembly GCA_949775195.1). NCBI lineage: Eukaryota > Metazoa > Arthropoda > Insecta > Lepidoptera > Noctuidae > Diarsia > Diarsia dahlii. The sequence continues at coordinate 3,374,241 of OX459198.1, forward strand.
GGTAACAGATCGAGCCGAATAAAAAAGAAAACTTTTAACATAACATAACATCACGCCTGTAATTTCCTAAGGTGCACTCATTAATTAGTACACCTACAATTCACCAGTTATGTATAAGTTCCATGTAGTAGGGGACGAGCCTATTGCCATCAACCGAGCACAAATCCAGACTCCGTGGCCAATAAAACTCAGGAACTCATGTTCAGCAGCCGCACTTGCGACCACTATACCAACTACTATCTGTGGAAAGTGCAACATTATATAGGTAACAGAAATATCCAAATTTTAACTTTATGATTATCTAACCATAAACCACCTTCAAAATAATAGTACTCACTTGTGACAAAGAAACAATTTCAGATTCATAATCAATGGACACTGTCAGTACTGGATGACCAGCCTGGGTGATCCAGGAACCCATGACGTCAGCAATGCTATCCTGGGGGTAGGAAGAGAGGGAGTTGAAACGACGGACTCCTTCGTTGAGACCTTGGTACAGCTTCTCTGGGTTGCCGGAACTGAATGAGCTGTAACGAAAAATGGTATATTAGAAAAAAAAAACAATACTTTTGTGAGTCAACTGCAAGGCTGTGCCGTAACTGATTAACGCAAACCGATGAGGTAAGTTGATGCTCCGAAAAAGGAACATCATACCTCAGATTAGTTAAATTTATATAATTATTTATAATAGTATTTATTTATTAAAAAGTTTCTTTTCTATGCCTTTTATGAAATGAAGGTCCATCCGCCTAAATATAAATGCTGGTTATCTAAGAGTACTTTTATACCCAGCATTTACATTGAACCGAGGGCCACTATTCTGGTATTCGCAGAGTGAGTAAATTGTTATAGTTTTAGACTGTTGTTAGAAATCGTAGTACCAATAACAGACACGTAACTTACTTATTTGTCAAGTAAAAATTCAGTCCAAATTTGAAAGCATCATCCCCAATCAAATGATGAATCATCCTGATGACGGACCCCGCTTTCTGATAGGTGATGGTTCCAAAATGGCCGTTGATTTCGGCGGGAGAATTGACATTGTTGTTTGTGATTGGTGGAGCAGATGGAGAGATGTCAGCATCGTAGGCGCTGTATACTGAGCCGAGCACCAGTTGGTTAGCTGAGCCCACTTCTGGATCCACCTGTTGTAGGTAAATGTTGAAATTAAAGTTTTTGTATAAAAAAAACAGTCAAGTATTGATTGCAGTGACATTTGACCTCAGCATTGATTAAAGCAGAATGCAACTATGGGTTTGACAAGGATGGCTAGTGTAGGAGGTAATGTACATTTACGAAGGAATCAAAGATCCGCGAATTGCGGCTTGGAATGGAGGATTTTCTGACGTGAAAACGTCTTTAAATTCTACTTCTTTCTATTCTATTCTTCGTCCTTCTGTAGTAGGAGGGAAGCTAAAAAACGAATCATAACAAAATAGGGGAATAGAGTTTGGTGTTGCTACTCCATATCTGTCATCTCCATCCTACATTCAATAACACCATTGGATAGGTCAAGGATCAAATAATTTATTACAGAAGTGTCAAAACCTCATCAATCATGATTTTCAGTCATAATTATTTACAACTAGTGATTAATAAATAATACTGAAATGAGTCGATCATTTGGTTCGATCGATATGACTTAAAGATAACAAAACCGATAGATAAAAAAGTGATTTTAAACAGAAGGCACTACTCCTGGACTAATTAATAACGAAGAGTCTTTAAATAAGGAAAAAATCGAGAAATATTTAAATACATACAAAAGCCGTGATGTAATCCTGGAAGTAGTTAGCAAAACCTTCGTTCAGCCAGGTATTGCTCCACCAATGACAGGTCACGAGGTTTCCGAACCACATGTGCGTAGTCTCATGGGCCACAATCCGGGCAACCCTGTATTTGAAGTTTGGCGACGACACCTCGGGAACGTACAACAGTAAACCCTCCCTAGAAAATTAAAAAAAGAAAGTAACCGTTCTCTGCGTTTCTCTTATCCCAATTGGTTTTGGGTGATCTTGTCTTCTTCTTTTTTTCTTCATCATAGGTACCACGGCAGTAGTCAAATTACGATTACTCAATTTGTATACAAAAATAAGAGCAAATGTTTTCTTAGGGAACTGCTTTTATAGATTCAGATCTACATGAGTGTAATTTGAATTCAAGTTCAAATTTTGGTATTTCTCTGTACTAAAAATAGAAGTTTGATAGTCTTGTGCTTAAATATAAGTTCCCATTAAAATAAGTGGACAAATTTTAACACAGCGTTCAGTACGTCTAACCAATATTCAAGTAAAAAAAACACTGATTAAAGTGTTTTTTTTTTTACCTAAAATGTTGGGTAACTAACACTTTTATTGTATTTTCGCTGGCTGTTTTATTTTTTTATAAGTATCCAATGCGTTTTTCTTATTTTCTTTTATTACCATTGTCCTTATTTTGGTGGTCTGAATGATTTATAAAAGTTTGTCCACCTATTTTAATGTGACCTTATATAATATTTACAAGAATATTTATTCCTTACTAAGAATCGTTGTGATGACACAGACTGGTAAAAGTAGCCATGGCCCTGCAAACCTACTTCACACTATTTGAATTCATACCTGTATTTTATAAGACCCCAGTTCTCCTCAGCTCCCCCTTTAAAATCAGGTAACGCAACATGATCTAGCCTCAAGTGATCGTTGGTCGAATAATAGTTGATGCCTAAGTATGCGCCCAAAGCATCGACCACCTTCTTGCCAATTTCGAAGGCGTATGCACTCTGATTCTTCGCGTCTGGGCGAGTGTAGACACCGAACTCTTGGGTTCCGTTAACACTGGAGGCAGCTGCTTCAAACTCTGATACCAGGAATGCAACCAGATAGGTTGCCATCCTCGGTGTCTTGTAAAATATCTCTCTGATGTAACCATTGCTCCTAGAATAATAAAGTCAAATAAATAAAATTAATGACATCATTCATTTTCTGAAATCTAAATACTTTAGTTTTCGAGAGTGTACAGTCGAACAAGTTAATAAGTATACAGGGTAGAGATCTTTATAATTCCAAAACACTGAAAATATTGATTGTAATTTGGTTTTATCAAGTGTTTCGCATTAAGCGACTGATGTCTAACGCTGTATCGTTTGACATCAGTCTCTAAATGTATCTGTATAATCTTAAAAGTAAATAATAATAATAATAATATTCCACAACTATCACAACGCCATCTAGTCCCAAGCTAAGCAGAGCTTGTGTTATGGGTACTAGACAACTGATAAACATACTTATATATTTCTAAATACATACATATTATAGATAAATTACACCCAGACACAGAACAAATGATCGTGCTCATCACACAAACATTTGTCCTGGGTGGGAATCGAACCCACGACCTCCGGCATAGCAGTTAGGGTTACTAACCACTAGACCAACCAAATACAAGTTAGCTGGCTGTATACTTATTAGAGGCCTATGTCCAGCAGTGGACGTCTTTTGGCTGAAATGATGATGATGGTGATGATACTTATTAGCTTGTTCGACTGTACGATACGTATTTTTTTAAATGATTATCAGATCAAAGCAAATCCTTGAACGATAATTGCAGGTCACAATAATCTTACTATCGACAACGATTAATCACTTACGATTATATTTAAAATTGATTAAAATTGCAACATGAAATTCTATGAAATTGATATAAAACCATTAGTAGATTTAGGCACTTGACTAAAGCCACAAACAAGTAGTTTGTTAGACAAAGTTCTCTTTTTTGCCGCTACGAGACTCTATAGATGCAAGAAAATATTCGATTGCTTTTTGCTGCTTAAGTAGCGTTGGGACTTACAAAGTTTCTCTTCGTTCCACGGCAGTATTAGATAATGAAACTTGATAGTTAGCAGGGCGGTCGATCCCAATCACGAACGTCGCTTTCAATTCAGGCTCGTCGAAGCAAGGGAACACCTTCCTTGCGTGAGTTGGTTCCATTTGAGTAGCACCCAGCCATCTGGAATACAATGAGATTATCAGCACAGCACTAACACTGGAGAAGCACTCATATCACTTACAAAAAAGTTATAACGATTGCAACGGGATACACGTCATGAGCTTTTCAGTAACCCATTGTAATCCAATGATAAACTTAATACTATTTTTAACCGACTTCCCAAAAGGAGGAGGTTCTAAATTCGATTGGTATGTATGTACACCGATTACGCCGAGATTAATGATCCGATTTACGTGATTCTTTTTTTGTTTGATGCAGAATAGTTACTGTTGCCATTTGGTCCCATAATAATGTTAGATAGTTTGGCTCAGTACTTTTCATTTTATGAACATTTTTCGTTAATGTGTGTTCGCGAATAACTTCGTCGTTTATGAACCAATTTTGATGATTCTTTTTTTATTGTGAAGGAGATATTTTAAGAGTCGTACTATGATATGGAAACCAGGACCTGGTGATGGAATCCCAGAGAACTCGAGGGCAACCCTCAAATTTCATAGGCACGTATTACGTATTTCGTGTTTTTTTGTCGAACGTTAGGTTTCTTAGTCGAATGTTAAATGTATAGTAAATATTTCTACTAAAAATGAAAAAATAAAAAACTTTTTGCAAAAAAAAACAACCGACTTCAAAAACACCAAAAAGTGAAAAATAAACTTCACTAGAAAAATCAGCTTCCGAAGTCGATGACATTTGTTTGTTTGAATTCATTTTTTTGTCACCGACTTCAGAAGCTGATTTTTCTAGTGAAGTTTATTTTTCACTTTTTGGTGTTTTTGAAGTCGGTTGTTTTTTTTTATCAAAATAAAGAGATCAACTGCTGTACTCAGAGATATTTAATGATTACTTAAGCCGTCACTTAGTAAAGATTTGACATACAAAACCTTTTATATAGTGTTAAAATCTTTACTAAGTGACGACTTAAGTAATCATTAAATATCTCTGAGTGTGGCAGTAAGAGAATTTGAATAAGAAGCTATGAGTGATACTATAGTTTCTTATTCAAATTCTCACGATTTTCTAGCCAAAGTTATTGTTTTTTGAAAACAAAACAAGGGCCCAATTCTGTAACTTAGAGATAAGCAACACGCCATTGACACTCTATCGACACACTACAGACATTATTATGCAATAGGGAAAAGAGGTGTCGTTGTTCGATGGCTTTACAATGGCAGTTCGATAGCTAAACACGACAGACACAACTGTCAAATTTCACTTGAAATATATTTACAGACTACCATATAGTCCTACTATGGCGTTTCAATGTCACTACAGTGGCAAGTCAATGACCATAAATAATTTGTAGAATACCAAATGTCAATGACTATTCTATTGAGACACTGCTTACACACTATCGACACACTATTCAAACATTGATTATTTTATAGAATTGAGCCCCAGAACTCTGAACTTATCACAGAAACGGGATATTCAGTGTCTGCATCATCATCAACAGCCTATTAATGTTCCCACTGCTGGGACACAGGCCTCCTCTCTTTGAGAGGGAAGTGGGGAGTGTCTGCATAGGCGGAGAAATTACGGAACAATATTATCTATCTATACTAATATTATAAAGCTGAAGAGTTTGTTTGTTTGTTTGTTTGAACGCGGTAAACTCAGAAACTGCTGGTTGGAATTGAAAAATTCTTTTTGTGTTGGATAGTCTATTTATCGAGGAAGACTATAGGCTATATAACATCACGCTACGGCTAATAGGAGCGGAGCATAAATGAAAAATGTTACAAAAACGGGAAAAGGTATTTCCTTTATGAGAGCTTCCGCTGCGTGCGCTGCGAAAACGGTTTAAGTTACGCTAATATCATGTATGAAGGAATTGTTCCTCTTTAAAAGTTCTAAAAAAAAATTCGCGACAGCATGTATCTATCTTTTATGATTGACTCACTGTAACCTTTTTTTACAGTTAAACTGTTAGGTTAAAAATAATTATTTTTTGCGAAGCTTATTTAACCCATATGGTATTAATCTATATCTAAATAAATGCGTTTTTTAGAACGGAAATTTAATATAGAATATTTGTGCCCTTTACTCTATACAGTTTAAACAAATATCTTCGAAGATATCGCAATGTAAAAATATCCGCGCGGCGAAACATTTCGCGCGTCGCAATGTAGTTACGGGGGATTCTGGCTGGCCTCCGGGAAATTCAAATTCAAAATATTATTTACTGCATCATAATGTTTACAAGTATAGAGTGTTATAGTATATTTAACAGTAAGAGAGACCTATAGTAATTCACACTTTAATATAATCTAAGCTAATCTAAACCATCTGAACTAAAAGGAAAGATAAGATTTTTTGTTTGTTACGATTTAGCTTAATTTATGTCGGATAGTCGATATCGAGAAAGGTTATAAGCTATATTTATGTGACGCACACGAAGTTGCGTGGGTCAGCTAGTTATAAAATAAAATTGCGGAATAATAAGAAATAGACAATGTGAAAGTCAGATAACAAGCATCAATAATAATTCCACTATTTTATAATCTAACACGTTACGAAAGTAAATTTATTTAGTTTAATGCCTTTATCTTCAGACTTTTAATACCGGCTTATGTTTATCGGCGCTGAAACTGCCTATCTTTGTAGTAGATGTGTTATTCTGATAAGAGATCTCAGCGTTATCAAACATGTTTGTCTTGGTATAGATGAGGTAATATTACTTATGACATGTATCTTCTCACTTCTGTTCTCAGGCAATGAATGACAACGATTAGAGTATGTATGAACGGTTTAGGTAATATTATTATAACAAAAAAAACAGCTTTTATCCAAATGCTCTTAAAAGTCGGAAAAAATTAGAATAGATCTACAATTATTTTTTTATTTTGGAGAACTTAAATTAAAGCTTGTTTTTTTTTTGTACCCACTAATCTGTTTATATATTTTTGGTTTCTCTGATATGCTTTCGAATGAAAAATGCAAGTGATTCGAATGTCTATCTCAGATGGGATATATATTTTTCGATACTGTAGGTACAGAATACGAGTATCACATCGCAAAGCACTTTATACTATTGTGGTATTTTTTTGGTAAGCATAAGTGACTTTGTGAACTTTTGAATTGAATTTGTATTAAGGAACCTTATCTAACAAGTCACCTCTTGAAGATAAAACAAGTAATGTTTAGGACATAAAATATTGTTCCCTATCAACTGCCTAACCTTTTTCCCAAACGACGTCTGCCTATCTGCCCTTCACAATCCAGTAACCGGGTAATACGATACCCCTTGGTAAGACTGGATGTCAGACTTCTGACTGCTCGTTAAGAAATAAAATATAGATAATCATTGTTCAAATAAAAATAAAACTTTGGGGATCTCCTGAAGTTTTATTTAAGTTTAAAGGAGGGTTATAAAATTACCCTCCTTTTGGGCTTCGCTGCAGTCGGGTAGAATGTTACATAAATATATTATGCATCAAATTGAACTATTTGACCTCCTTTTTCTAACACTTTCATATCAATAGACTATTTCAAACAAATACATTGTCCTTATAACTTCAAGTGTTTAACAATGTTACTCCTACACACGCCAACTGTGCCAAGTAGGTACTTCTGAGTAGATTATAAAGTATTTAATAAATACTTAGGTAAAGTACATAATATGTACTTTAAATCACAAGATTACTGAGCACTTTCGCATAATTCACTTTTGAACAGCCGCTTAATCTGTTCATCATCATCATCATCATTTCAGCCAAAAGACGTCCACTGCTGAACATAGGCCTCCCCCAGGCGTCGCCACATTGACCGGTCCCGTGCGTCTCTCATCCAGCGGTTTCCTGCAACCTTGACCAGGTCATCGGTCCACCTAGTGGGAGGCCTTCCAGCGCAACGTCTTCCGGTTCGCGGTCGCCATTCCAGAACTTTTCGGCCCCATCGGCCATCCGTTCTGCGAGCAATGTGCCCTGCCCATTGCCACTTAAGTCTGGCGATTCTTCGGGCTACGTCTGTAACCTTGGTTCTCAAGCGGATGTCCTCATTTCTGATTCGATCACGCAAGGAAACTCCGAGCATAGCCCTCTCCATTGCCCTTTGGGTGACTTTGAGCTTTCTGATGAGGCCCATGTGAGCGACCACGTTTCGGTCCCGTATGTAATCACTGGCAACACACACTGGTCATAGACTTTCGTCTTGAGACACTGGGGTAAGTTGGACGAGAAGATACCGCGCAACTTCCCGAACGCTGCCCAGCCGAGTCGGATTCGACGATTGACCTCTTTCTCGAAGTTAGATCTACCCAACTGGACCGTTTGTCCCAGGTAGACATAATCGTCCACAACTTCGAGCGTAGAGTCTCCGATCTTGATAGGAGTGGGTGTTACATGAACATTCAACATAACCTTGGTTTTGTCCATGTTCATTTTAAGACCCACTCTTTCGGAAGCTCTACTGAGGTCATCGAGCATTGCACTGAGGTCTTCCATGGTCTCAGCCATGACCACTATATCGTCGGCAAACCGAAGGTGAGTGATGTACTCGCCGTTGACGTTGATGCCAAGTCCTCTCCAATCCAGAACCTTGAAGATATCCTCCAATGCAGCGGTGAACAGTTTCGGAGATATGACGTCTCCCTGTCTCACACCGCGCTGCAGAAGGATAGGTTCCGAGTTCTGGTCCTGAAGTCGGACTGACATAGTGGCGTTTTTGTACAAACACTTCAACACCTCGATGTACCGTTAGTCGATTTGGCACCGTTGGAGAGACTGCAGCACAGCCCAAGTCTCGATCGAATCGAAGGCTTTCTCGTAGTCCACAAACGCTAAACAGAGAGGCAGGTTATACTCATCGGTCTTCTGTATAACCTGCCGCAGCGTATGTATGTGGTCTACGGTACTGAAGCCTTTTCGGAATCCGGCTTGTTCGGGAGGCTGGAACTCGTCAAACCTGCGTGCGAGACGATTCGTGATGACTCTTGAAAACAACTTGTAGACATGGCTTAGAAGTGAGATGGGCCTATAGTTCTTCAACCGGGCATTGTCACCCTTTTTGAAGAAGAGCACCACCACACCCCTGCACCAAGCCTGTGGCGTTTTCCCCTCGAGTATGACGGAATCAAACAGCTTCTGTAGGGCCTTAAGGACCGGTTTTCCACCCGCCTTCAGAAGTTCGGCCGTAATTCCGTCATCACCCGGCGCCTTGTTGTTTTTAAGCTGTTTCAGAGCCATCCTAATCTCGTACAGGCTGACATCCGGGACGTCTTCGGTATAGTGTCGGGTCAATCTAGCTCTGGGGTCTTTCGCTAGATTTTCGACGGGTTGATTAGTTGACGTGTACAGCTGCCCATAAAAACTCTCGATCTCCCTCAGAAGCTCCGGTTTGGCGGACACGATCCTGCCATCGTCGGTCTTCAGTTTCGTGAGCTGGCTTTGCCCAATAGCCAGATCTCTTGCAAATACCTTGGAGCCTTTGTTCCTTTCAATTGCGTCTTTAATACGCTCGGTATTAAAGCGGCGGAGGTCGCTCTTCAAGGATTTGGAGATCCGTCTATTGAGCTGCCGGTATTGCCGAGCTTCGTCTGAAGACTGCAGGATCATCTCACGCCGCTCCTTCATGAGCCTGAGAGTGTGATCTGAGAGTTTCTTGATCTTATTTGTACGACGTATCTTAAAATATTTAGACCTTAATCGAAATAAATGATTATTATTAATACTTAAGAAAAGGAACAAAATTATAATGTTGAAATTAAAATTGAAATGAAAAAATATTTGATAATTGTGTGGTTGTTATGTTGACGTTTATTAAAATGTTTATTTTATCCCTATTGTACTGATATCCAAATAAAAGTAAGCGCTTCAAGAATCATCCTGTAATTTAATCTTGAGATCTAAATCTAATATACGAGGTTCAGTTTTATATCTGCTCCGAATTTAAGGAGCGCGGCTGTACAAAACTTTGACGCTACCACTGCATGCACTGGTATGATGGTATCGTTAGTCGTGGACTAAACTTGAGACGGGTTTGACATTCCGCCCCGTTACACATTGATCTCCACAGCTTGTTTATAATTTGATATTAACGCCCCTTTTCAATATAGAATGACATTGTAGACATCTTTAACATTGATAACAGTGGCATATGACATCTTAAGCTTTGACTAAAGCAGAATTCAACTATGGATTTGACAAGGATGGCTGATGTATGAGTCGAACGTTCAAAAATGGACTTGAGTCGACTCTATAAATAGGGGTGTATCTCTCTGAGGCCCTATGTTCGTACTTATTCGGAAACACGATGTTTACCGAAGCGCATACCTTTTCCGGTTTATCCATATTCCATAATTTATAAAAACACTAGAAATACCAAATTATATTTGATCTCTAGTTTGATCTTGAACTTTAAAACAATCGTTATTGGTACGGTTAATTTCATATCATTAATTTTTGATTGAATTTGATGTCGTGTTCGTAATGTGACTGTAATATTGTGTTTTCTATTTCTCGTATGAGTCTGTGATACTCGAAATAAATGATTATTATTAATACTTAAGAAAAGGAACAAAGTTATAATGTTGAACTACTTACTTTTTGACTCCATTCTGGTAATAGTGATTCCTGTAGAATCCATTCAGATCCGTTCGAATCGGTCCTTTGTACCGCATCTGCAAAACATACTGCACGCCGGTTTCCAAATTGCTTACTAAATTGATGTAAGCAAACGTGTATTTTTTGTTGAATTCCAGACCATTTGCGGCACTCAGTGCTATAGTAGCTCCTGTACTGTAGACAATAACGGCTACATTATCCGTAGCAATGGTTAGATTTTCGGAATGAAGTTTAATCTGATTGGTGGCAGCGGTAGTCGTGAATTGGATGCTGACTACACCATCGAAAGTGAACTGGCTTGCGTCACCAGTTTCAAAGTACGGTGTTATTAGTATCTGATATTCTGACGGTACTATCGACGTGTTCAGTCGATAATTGGTGTCCGTAGCGAAGACATTTGAGAGCAAGCACGTAAATGCTAATACCAGCAGATTTCGATACATGTCTGTAAAAAAAATAATGTGGATACATATCTTTGAGTAGTGGAATTTCTGATCCGCGCTTGCAATTAATTTTCTATGACCTAGTGGTAACAGCCTCGACATAGTTGTCACACTTAGCAGGCTTAGCTGGATTTCATGGAAAGTGCACTAGTTCCTATGACCGCCGGTGTATGTGTCGGAAGGGAATATTACAGAGATTTTTTGTCAGCATAGACCCCTTGGCCCTGGGATCCATCCATGGGTATTTTCCACAACGGAACAAAATAAAAATGTGATTCTATTTTCTCACTATATTAATAGTGCACTTACAATTAAACACACAGTCTGACTGCGTCCGTACAGTCGAAATAGCTATTTAGTATACAGGCAGAAATCTTTATAATTCTATTACATTGAAAATTGAAAATTTTCATTACTAACGCAAATTAATAAAGCTTTGCGTGTGTAATAAAACAATAGGATGTGTGCAAGTGCGAGCTGTTGGTCACCGATGGTTCCGTACCAGCATCTTGGTAGGTACTGCCTCGTTGGTCTAGTGGTCGCAAGCGCGACTGCTGAGCGTGAGGTCCTGGGTTCGATTCCCGGGTCGGCCAAAAGTGCAATTGGGTTTTTCATTAGAAATTTCCCAGTAGTAGCCCGGAGTTTGGAAGTCGGCGGTATAATACCCCCGTGCCTCGGAAAGCACGTTAAGCCGTTGGTCCTGCGCCTGATCTCTCTCCGGTCGTGTCGGATTGCCGTCCCATCGGACTATGAGAGAAAGGGAACAGAGAGTGCACCTGTGCCTGCGCACACACTTGTGCACTATAATATCTCCCGCGCAGATGGCTTATCTCCGCTGAGATTGGCCGCCGTGGCCGAAAAACGGTCAGGAGGACTATTATTATTAGGTACTATACTTGAAACTGTTTGACACTAAAATTGAATTTCTATTGATTCCTAAGAAATGAAGAAATAAGTCTCCTGATTTTTGAAAATAGCCCCATATACTTAGGGTAAGTTTAGAGTTATACAGAATAGTCCACTTTTATTATGTACACCAAAATCAGTACCTAAACTCTGTGAACAAACTAGGTACATAGCAAATATAATCTTTTTTTTTCAGGCTAGGTTTCAGCCCCTATTATATAAAATACACACATCAAAGGTGTCTAGGGATCAACATATATTTTTGCAATAACTTTTCTCCTGATTGATATTAATTAAAATTTTCTTTAAGGATTCATCAATAGCTACCCTTATGGGGTACTAGGTGATCGGGCATGCAATGTTTTGTTTATATTACAAGCACGAAATGAATATTCTGATTAAATGGTGGGTACACAAGTAGGTTCTTAATGTTAGTATTAAAAAGTGTTTTCGTTTGTCACAGTTACGATAAACCAAGTCACCTTTGCATTAATAAAGAAATTTGCCATTTTCCTAATAAAGGGATTTTTGACATTTGAACCACTAACATTAAAGTTCGAAAAAAATACTGAAATAACAGTTTTCTTTAAAATTTTATTGGGTAACTTAAACAATTAATAATCCGTGTTTCTACCGCGAACACTAACAACACAAGAACATCGGTTTGGCATACTCAAAATGAGTTCATCCAAATCACGCTGTGGAATGGCCGCCCATGTTCGTTGCAACAACAAAAAAAGGTCTTCTTGCGACTGGATACCCTCCATATTCGGCAGAGCTCTTCCCTGTAGCATATCCCATGCATGCTCAATCGGGTTCAAGTCTGGCGACTGAGCAGGCCAGGGCAGGACATTGATGTTAGCTGCGGCGAGAGTCTGTCTTACAACTCTTGCGGTGTGCGGTCGTGCATTATCATGCATTAACTGAAATAAGGGACCGATTTGCACTTGTAGAGGAACGATGACGTCTGATACAATCGTCTCAGCATAAATTTGAGCGTTGAGGTTGCCTCTGATCCAAATCAACTCAGTTCTTTCGCCGATCCAAATACCCGCCCATACCATGATGGTTCCACCACTATAAGGATGGACTTCCTGGCAGGATTTTAATCGCTGTTGGCGTCCAGGGGTTCTCCAGTGTCGTATACGTCTTGTATCCGGTCTCATACCAAAACGAGACTCATCAGAAAAGCACACGAAACGCCATTGTTCTTCTGCCCAATTTCTGTGTTCAAGAGCCCATTGATATCGAATCCTACGATTGTGCATTGCTATAGGTGGTACCCGTAGCGGTCTTCGGGAATGAAGGTTCACTTCATGCAAATGGTTTCTGACAGTTTGGTCGCTAATTAAGTTCCCTGAAGAGTGATGAAGCCTCACGGCTAACATCATGGCGGTTATTGTTGGAGCTCTTCGAGTTAAGATTTGAATGTATCGGTCTTGTCTCCGTGTGGTGCAGCGATACCGTCCTCCATGGCGCTCAGCCACGGTATACCAGTGCTTCGGTAACGTGTCCAAAGTCGACTGATAACACTCTGACTTGTATTCAGAGCTAAAGCCACAGTACGTTGCCGGGAACCAGCTTCTATCATTCCCACGGCTCTGAGCATTTCTTCCCTGCTTAAATGACGTCGCCGCTCCATAATAACGTTGGTTTTAATCAGTAGTAGGGAAACAGTAGCACTAATAATGTCTTCAATGCGTTGTATGTTTTTATAGGGAAAATATTGACAGCTGATTTTCATCTTTTACTCGAATTTGATTGACAGTTCCTGATTCAAATTATGAAATGCACCAAAAAGGATCCATATAAATATATAAAATCATAAATTTATTACAAAGCCACATCTCAATCTCAAGAAATCCGCATAAAAATGCTTGATCCCTAGACACTTTTGATGTGTGTAGTACAAAAAAATTTCGCGCTCGCTCCGCTCGCGCATCCACCCATTTCGTGCTTTCGCCATTCGTAGTCATTTCACAGACTTATTATGCTTCAATTCTCAATTCTGAGGGCCTGAACAAAAAAACTCAAGTCCCTTTTGACTCTAATAACTTTTCTGCATTACATTAATAAACTGAGTTCGTCAACAAACATAATATTGAGCTTTGTGGACCTCAAATGTTGAAATTTTACTACTTTTGAGCTCTATCCAGGCATGGTTATCCAGCGCTTTATCCCCCTAGATAAGTCCCCCAACTATGTTGGAGTCGGCTTCCAGTCTAGCTAGATGCAGCTCAAAATTGGTATTTCACATGGAACCGCTGCCTTTTTGACCTGCACATTGGACAACCCGGTTGGCACCGGGTAATATGATACCCCTTGGTAAGACTTGTTGTCAGACTTTCGGACCACTGAATACGTGTGATGACTGTCGAAGATCACAGCCATCCTGGTTGTGATGTGTAAATGTTACGGTTTGACGTACATTCCGTGAAAATGAAACCGAGTAGTCGACACTAACAAAGTAAACACCAATCATTTTTAGGCGCTTGGTTCCGAAGGTGGAGGATTGATGTCAACCATGACAAGAGTAAGCGATTATTTTCTCAAAACCAAGTAAAACAGTCCTTTATCATCTTCCTTCCTGTGGTAATAACTTTGCTCCTCCCCCGCCCCCCAAGCCCAAAACCAATAAAAAGCATACAAAAATTTTCCATCCTGTTCTTTCTCCGATCTGTCTTGCTTAAAACGTTCATCTACTTCTATTCTCATTTCTGTTTCTAAATCGTTCATCCAGGGAAAATTGACCAACGCTTTATCCCTTTATACCCTCGATAAGTCTCATTGGGTAGCACTTCATAAAATATTTGAATAAAATCAAACGACGCAAGCTACCAATGATTATGTTGGCCCGTGATAGTGCACAAGCTGCAAACGGTAACATTGAGCAGAAGCATAGTAAATCTAGACGCGTGACACAGTTAGAAGGTTACGTTTCAGATCCACGTTAGCTAATCCCTTGATAAACAGTCTCTCCAAGAACTAAACCACCATAGATCTCAAAGTTAGTATCCACGAAAAATAAACGATTTACATTTTTGACTTGTACACTAGACAACCCAACAAGTTAGTACCGAGAAGGTATCAGTCGCATCTTCCAAACCTCCTTAGACGTTTAGTTCCGAAAGTGGAGAATTAATGTCAAGTATAATAAGAGTAAGCAGTTCTCTTCTTGAAACCAAGTAAAACA
Source organism: Diarsia dahlii (assembly GCA_949775195.1). NCBI lineage: Eukaryota > Metazoa > Arthropoda > Insecta > Lepidoptera > Noctuidae > Diarsia > Diarsia dahlii. The sequence goes on from OX459198.1 coordinate 3,389,330, forward strand.
TTATCCTCTTTCCTCCTGATGACAACATATTTGCCCCCCCCCCCCCCCCCGATCTATAAGAAGTATACAAAATTTTCCGCACTCGCTTCGCTCGCGCATCCATCCTGTTCCTTCTCCATTCAGTTTCACTTGAGACGCTAATCTTTTTCTGTTTTGATATTTACCATCCAGGAAAAAATTATCATTGGTGTTAGCAATTAATAAAACAGTATGATAATAACAACGTTTTTCAAATAGCCCCCGGTTACCACTCCTATTATGTTGAACCGTGACAATGCACAAGCTGCAAACGGTAACATTCGACAGAAACATAGTCAAGACACGAGACACAGACAAGAGGTTTCCTAATTTACGCTTAGATCCATGTTAACTAACCACATACTAAACACTAATTTATTATAAGAAAAAATAATTGATAGTACTTATCGCACAATCCCTAGTGCAACATTGCTTTCTCAAATGATCAAAAATAAACTTATATATCGTGGTATATTGGTTATAGGTCATAATACCTCTTTAACACTAAAAAATGTGAAATAAAAACAAATAATTTAAAAAAATAAAAAACACGCCTGCCATGTCAAAAACTAAACTAAAAAATTAAAAACAAGTCAAACGATTTCAGTGATGAAAGAGAACAAGGTCCCGTAAATGTATTCGAAAATGAAAAACTGAAAACTAAAACTTTTATTGCAGTCGGGGGACAGTTCGCTGGATCAATTCTTTACAGGTCCCCCGACTGCAATAAAAGTTTTAGTTTTCAGTTTTCCATTTTCGAATACATTTACGGGACCTTGTTCTCTGTCATCACTGAAATCGTTTGACTTGTTTTTAATTTTTTAGTTTAGTTTTTGACATGGCAGGCGTGTTTTTAATTATTTGTTTTTTTTTTGTGTAGTTTCTTCAACGAACTCGTTATTTAATCAAAGTGTTACGTTTCTCGATTGTTAATTTATATGACGTGACGACACGGTTGGCGCATTGGTTCAAGCAATGGACTGCTGCGCTGCGTGTCGCGGGTTCGATCCCCGCACGGAACAAATATTTGTATGATCTACAGATAGTTGTTTCGGGTCTGGGTATTTGTGTATGTGAGTTTAAATGTTTGTGAACGCACCCACGATACAGGAGAAATTCCTAGTGTGGGGTAACGTTATAAAATATATATATATATATATATATATATATGACGCCTGTAATCCCCGAAGGGTTAGCTAGAGATGTACCTGATCGATATACCCACAGTAAAAAATCAACCGGATAGAAATGCAAATCTAGACTCCGTGCCCCGTCTGACCTGCGGGTTGTTCGAAAGAGATACCGCGGCCTCGACACAAAGTGCTAAGAAGGAACATGGGTGTTTTTTTAGTCAGAAGAACTCTGACACTCCCTTCTGCTCAGCCCAGAGCGGGAGGAGTCATTTGATGATTTCCCACCCTCCAAAAAAAGACTCCGTGGCTGCTACTCACAAATTCTTAAAACAAAAATAACACAAAATAATATATACACGAACATTCAGAACCTGTGCTTACTCTCGAATATAATTCCGATAGATCGACATTGGAATTGTCAGTCAAACGTCAGGCATTGGCTGGACTGACTGAGTCTAGCCAATCCCTGACGTTTAACTCAACCAACTGACGTTTGACCAATCTCGATCTATCGGAATTATATTCCAGAGTAAGCACCCTGTTTTGAATCTTCAACACAAATCTCATAAAGAAAAGAGTTATTCTATGTGTGTATGTACCGCTGGTTTGTGGAGTATAGTATCAATCCGATTGTCATTTTTTTCTGTTACGAATATTATTCAAAAACTTACCAAATAGTTCTATATTCGAACCTCACTTCACTGAACCAAAAAATAAAACAAATGCAAATCAGGAAAACGTTTGTTTTCAGAAATGAATAGACGAAGAGTGAGGGTCTTTCAAAGATGTGTCATTATTATAAAATTGCATTAATGACTAGCACGCGTTAAAACAAGAGATATTAATTAATACTAAGTATGGTTGTTTGGTTTTACAGCACATCTAAATTTTATTGTTATTGTTTTTAATTTTAAAGACACGTGCTTGTCTAGATACCGCTAACACTCCACTTTAAACCTTTTGTCTACTGACCATAAGATTTTATGTTGCGTGCTCATTATTGATAGATCTGGGAAGTTGGTACTCACTGGCGCGTTGGGCCTAGAAACAGTGGACAATTTTATATACCTGGGCTCCAACATCAGCAACGATGGTTCGTGCGAGAAGGAAGTACGCAGGAGAATTGGCATGTCTAAGAGCGCCATGTCTCAGCTTGGAAAAATTTGGAGAGATCGCAACATTTCCGTAAAAACTAAAACCAATCTGGTACGGACTCTAGTTTTCTCGATCTTTTCTTATGGCGCTGAGACTTGGACACTGAAAGCTGCAGACCGTAAACGCATTGACGCCTTTGAGATGTGGTGCTGGAGGAAGATGCTCCGTATCCCCTGGACAGCATTCCGGACTAACGTCTCCATATTGCGTGAACTCAAGATCTCCTCGCGGCTGTCATCCGAATGTTTACGCAGAGTCCTGGAATATTTCGGTCACATTGCAAGGAAAGACAGTGGCAACCTCGAGAAACTCATCGTGACCGGCAAAGTAGACGGGAAAAGGCCTCGTGGACGCAGCCCAATACGTTGGTCCGACCAGATCCGCACCGCGCTGAACTCTACGTTTCATAATGCCCTCCACACCGCCCGAGACAGAAATAGATGGAGGAAAATCGTACGGGAGAAAGTGATATCGAAGGGAGGTCACGACCCTCATCACTGAGGAATACGACGCAAGGAGGAGGCTCATTATTAATTTGTTAATATTAATAATAGAACATAACACTACATCACCCCTGTAATCCCCGAGGGGAGAGGTGTACCATGTACACCCTCATTTCGTCAGTTATATTTAAGTCACATGTAATAGGGGTCAAGCTCATTGCCATCAACCGGGCACTAGATAAGGACTCCGTGGCTGCTACCGACAAATAGACCTGGGAATCGAACCCAGGACCTCATCCACAGCAGTCACGCTTGCAACCACTTGACCAACGAGGCAGTAAATTAACATTGCTTTAATTCTTGAGTGGTAAAGAGATGGCGCTAGAAGTACTCAATCTCTGAATCGTATTCTAGAGTGTGAAAAAAAGGCATTAGACGTACTCCATAGCTCCATCTTTCTTGTGACATTAAGACAAAAACCGTAACTTTTCAAATCATCCAATATTATGTCTTTAGACAGCTAGCAAGCCCACTAAATTCCCATCATACGGTACTTGATATTCAAGACATGGTCTTAACGATGTTTTCCGTATTGCAGTACTATCATGACGAGGCTCGAAACCGAATTGTCCCACTCTGCTCTATCAAGTTGCCCCGCGAGTGAGACAAATTGAAATTTTTATTTTTATGTCTTCTTTACCTACCGCACTCTCCGATTTTAGGAGTTTTGATTTTACCTTATCTTATACTAGCTTTTGCCCGCGGCTTTGCCTGCGTGAAACCTTCCTCAGGAACCACTCTATCCATTGCTGAAAACAGCATGAAAATCGGTGCAATAATTTTTGAGTTTATCGCGAACAGACAGACAGACAGACGCGGTGGAGGACTTTGTTTTATAATATGTAGTGATACACTAGATGGCGGATCCACGACAAAACGGCACCCATTTTTTTTTTGTTTGTGTGCTAATCTTACCAGCAGGTAGGAGGTCAACACGTGTTTTGTTCTTTTCTTATGATAATTCCTGACGCAATCTATTCATCTTTTCCTTAACTCCATATTGGTTCAATCTTTTTGTTTCCATTATGCTAATTGTAGATTAGCTCTATAAATATTTTAAACACATCAATAACTTTGAAGCGTCTGTTTGTGATACAAAAATAACAACTTTTTACGGAAAACATTATTACTATGAAACTATTATACGATACCACTGTTCAAAAAATCCTTTTTTTTATAATTTTCGTCTACGTGTCATTTTGTTCAGACTACTCTACGAAACGTCTGGATCGATTTCTACTAACAGAAAGATGACATTATAAGGCGTGATAATGGGCTCATTCACACTGGGTCCTTCAACGACGATTCGTCAAAAAAGACGATACGTAATGACGGATGAACGTTCACATTGCATACGGAATCGAGTTTTTTCACGATTTATCAAAATATCCGAATCACACTGAATTCGTGATTCAGACTTCAGTCTTGGACGAACTACGTCATACCGTCATAACGATTCGTGATTTAAAACTGAAGTTTTTGAAAAAAGACGAAACGTCATCTAGGACGTATCCGTCATTTTTCACGATTCCGTAAGTGTGAACACGGGCAATTAAAATGTATAGCCGCCCATACAAATCAAAATAACGATTCGTGAAAAAAGACGATTCGTCAAAAAACACGAATCGTCTTTGACGGATTAGTGTGAATGAGCCGTAAGACTTCCGACTTTTGTTCTTTAGAAAAAAATTAGGGTTCCATGCAATAAACATTAAACCCATGAAGTTGTTGATAAAATCAGATTCAAATAGGGAAGAAAATTTTATAATTACTGTAGGCGGAGTAAATTTGCGGGTAACAGCTACTTCACAATTAATTAGGCATAGTTTGTCCAACTTGTGAGACAAATCTTGCCCCACTTAAAGGCCAGAGTAGAACAACCCGCAACACATCAAGATCCGCGCGTAACCGCTCTGAAGCCCGTCAGGTGGGATACCACTTACACGTTATTAGCTTCTACAGTTTACTCAGTGTCTAGCAATGTAAGGGAGGGAATCATTTATCTTCATGTTTTGTTTTCCTGGAGGAGTCCCCATGGACATGTTTGAGAGAAGTAGGGAAGGATGAGGAGTATTAAATATCAGATCGGACCTAGCTAGACGTTGTACAATATTTTCCTTTCCTAACACATATATTAAAGTAATTAAAATCTGCGACCTACGAGACTGCACAACCATCACGTTTAAAAAAATATTAAGATCAGCACTACTAAAATTGTCTTATGACGACACCGAAGCCTTGGTATAACATTTGCACTAAAACCACAATACACACACGCCCACACAAATTCACACACAAACACGCACAAAAATACACACACTAACACACAGACACACACCATAAAACAAACAAATTTACGCAAAAATTGTTTTATTTTGTTTTAACCTTATTTTTATTTTTTTAAGTTGTGTTCAGAGCACATTACAGAAGCTCTCATAAGTTCTAATTTCTTACTCTGTAACTTTTATTGTTTATTGTTACTTTTTATGTCCTTAATTTGATGTAACTATTTTAAACTTGTGAAATTCGCACTCCCAAGTCACAAGATACAAGCTATGCTTAGTTTGTGGCTCACCGTTTTTGTACTCAACTGTATTCTTTCTTTTGTTTAATAAACGTTATTATTATTATTATTTTTGGTAAACATGTTCTGTTTCATAGCTCATTGGCTAGTTTAAGCTACATTAACGGGCGCATGCCAAATCAATGTAACGTGTGTGTGTGTGATGAAGAATGAATGTTGTGAGAAGTATTATCCTCAATCTGCATGAACTTTCTCACAATTCTGCAGGTGTTTAAAATTGCGGCTTTTTGAAGTGATATATAAATTGAGTCTTTCAGGTCTATTAGTTTGAGACTATGGTGAAGATGATAAGGTATAACACCCGTAGTGGAGAGAACAATAGGTACAACATATACTTTTTCCTGGCTCCAAATTCTGGTCACTTCTTCTTTCAGGTCAGCATATTTATTGATTTTTTCCCCTATTGTTTTTTGTAGATTGTGTGTATTAGGGACTGCAATATCTATGAGGTATGTTACTTTATTTACTTTATCTTGAAAAGTTATATCTGGTCTGTTGTAGTGAGTGGTTCTGTCTGATAGTATGCCGCGGTCGTAAAAGAGTTTGTGCGTTGTATTTTCTAAGAATCTTACTGGTACATATTTATAATATGGAGTGTTAGTATCTTGTATGAGCTTATGTTTGAATGCTAGGTTTTGATGTATGATATTTGCTACCTGATTATGCCTGTGAGTATAATCAGTTTGTGTGAGTGTTGTGCATGCCCCTGTGATGTGTTGTATGGTCTCTGGTTGACTGTGGCATTTGCGGCATTTATCGTTCGTTATTGTGGGGTCTTTGATAATGAATTTTCTATAGTTTTTAGTATTTATGATCTGATCCTGGATTGCAATAATAAACCCCTCAGTCTCCGGAAATAGGCTACCCATTTTAAGCCATTTATTTGATGCTGTCGTATCTACGTGAGGTTGTTCTAGATCATGGGGGTGGCGATATTATTATTATTATTATTTTGTTTTGACATTTTTGTTCCTCCGGCTAGCCGGGAATTTCTGATGGCACGGGCCTAAGCCAAGTGTTCATCAGTTGGGTTAAGGGTGGGTATGGACATATTAAAATCCACGCGACTGTGCGCAGACTGTCCGATATTGTCTGAATCACATTGCAGAAACTTTCTTACTAGTCTACATGTGTTTAGAATCACTGCCTTCTGCAGTAGGTGATAGGTACTAGCTGGTTAGTTAAGGGAACTAAGGGACTGATGCAGCTGTTTGGGGATTACTCCTGTTGAAGAAATAACTATGGGGACAATTACTACTTTTTGTAAGCACCAAAGTCGAGTTATTTCATTTTTTAACTCGGTGTATTTGGATAATTTTTCGGCTATTGTAGTCTGTAAATTGTGAGTGTTCGGCACGGCTATATCTATAAGGAATCCAGTGTTGTTTATTTTGTTAATCAGTGTGATGTCTGGTCTATTGCAGTGAATTGTGCGGTCGGTGAAGAGACCTCGGTCAAAGTACAGCTTTGTTGTGGTGTTCTCTAGTGTTAATTCTGGCTTGTATTTATAATATGGAACTACAGTATCTACAAGCTTTCACTGATGAGCCAGTTTTTGATGAATTACGTTGGCTACTTGGTCGTGCCTGTGCTTGTAGTCGGTTTGAGCTATTGATTTGCAGGCACCAGTTATGTGTTGAATTGTTTCTGAGTTACTATTGCATTTTCTACATGTGTCGTTTGGTAGATTCTTTATAATGTGCTTTCTATAGTTTTTGGTTTCTATTACTTGGTCCTGTATAGCTAGCATGAACCCTTCAGTCTCCGGGAAGAGTTCGCCTCGATTAAGCCATGCGTTCGACGCTTCTTTGTCGACATTTGGTTGGCATAAATCTTGGCGATGTCTTCCATGGAGAGACTTCTGGGTCCATTCCAGACATGTCGTTTTGTCATCAATCAATCTTTCGTTTTTCTGCTCTGTTGTGTCTTTAAGATTAAGAGGTGTTAAGTGTTGGTCGTTTTGAGCTATTAGTTTGTGGAGTGTCGAAGATTCACTTTTAGCGAAAAAGTATTGTCTGAGAGTTGTGACCTGTCGATTGTGAAGATTTAAAATATCAATAAGTCCCCTGCCTCCCTCTTTTCGCGGTAGTGTCAGCCTTTGCACGCATGATCTTGGATGGTGTTTACGGAATTTAGTCATCGTAGATTATTATTATTGTGTCTTTATCACATAAAAGGTGGCTGAAAAGAATGCACATAAAAAATAAAAAAATAAAAATGTTTGTTTCAATTACATAATGGTATTTAACAAGCATGATTTGGAGGTCACCTTTTAAGTACTAAAATACTTGTATTAGGGGACTCCGCTCTTCCACATAACACTGAACAGTGGAAAAATTAAAAAACGTGTGGCACTCGGAGACTGCAGCGGTAAATCTATTGCATAGCATTTTTTATCAACTTGTGCAATAATAGGTATTAATAATTAGGTATTAATAGTGTAATTACACACCAAAATAATTATTCATTCAAAAAATTTGAACAAAAATAACGATATTAAATATGATTATGTTTTGTTTGTTTTAGCTTTATTATTATAAAGTTAATCTCAATATTAAACAAATACTTTTTATTTATGAAACTTTGCTATAAAATTCCATCATTAAATATGTTCTACAAATGTAGAACGCGCGACTACTAACGTTCCAAATAGAGGCGCGCCTTAACTGGAGTGTTAAGTATAGTCCTTTGCTACATTTTATACTTTTTTCATGTAATGTGTATGGTAGGACCCAATAGATAGTCAGAGTTAAACCATTCATTCAATTAGGCTATTAATGGACACATTTGAACGTCAAATAAGGAAATAGAGGTTAATCTATTTTCTCAGTATTTATCTATCTAATTCTGACGTGCCTCGGAAATCATGTTTTTTTTTGTAAGGCAATCTGCCGAAGATTACGGCAATTACTGCCAGTGTCGCGTAGTGTTTCTTAAATCTTTAGTCGCGGCTGTAATTTGTAGTTCTCAATCTTTTTGACTGTCGTTATATACTATACATGTAGTCAGTGGCCCGAAACTCTGCTAACCAGTTTTACCAAGGGTTTTCATTATAATAATATAACCCAGTACTAACTGGATTACGAAGGTCGGATAGGCAACCGCTCCATGGAGAGTACTGGTATTCAGCTGCATCTGATTAGACTGGAGGCCGACGCTAACATAGTTGTGGAAAGGCTAGGCAAATGATGAGCTGCGTAAGTGCGTAATCAAATATTAATATTCGATAAACCTTTTCTAAAGTAGGATCATTATTTGAAGATTTAACTATAAAATCCTACTCTAAAATCCCTCTCGTATAATCACCCATCACTTTTCTACTATATTTAGTCACATTAGTTACATAAGGAGGCCACGATTTAAAATTTATTACTTGACATTCCCTGACCGCTTCCAAATCTATTGCGGATTAAAAACAAGCTAATTTTGGTTAGAAGAAATAAACTAAAGTAGTTAATGTGACCCGATACGATTATGTTGACGTATATTCTCTTAGAAAACACTGAATTGATGGTTCTGGGCGTAAGAGGATTATAGCAGCCTACGTGACTCAAAAAATGTCGTGATGTGTTTGGATGTATTTGTTTGCAAGGCGAGCTATGTTCCCGTCGGGGCTGTGGATTGTCGAAAGGTTAACGCGGCTCCGACACAAGGGCGAAGAAGGAACATGGGTTTGGTTTTTAGTCAGTGGAAGTCTGACACTCCCCTTCGCTATGCCCAAGAGCGGGGGGGGGTTATTCGATGATTTTCCAACCACCAAAAAATAAAAAAAAGGCGATCTATGTTTTGTTTTAATTAATAAATATCGAATTATTGGGATTATAATTTGATACAGAAATGATGAAAATAAAAAGAGAAAGTATCAACATCATTCTCTTGTCCTTATCCTAATTTATTTGGGGTCGGCGCAGAATGTCTTCTGTTTCCAAACTCATCTTTATTTCTCTCTCCTTTGTTGCCATATCTTGCTTTTACACAGTCCATCCATCGTTTCTTTGGTCTAAATTCAGAAAAGAAAAGATATGTTTTGTTTTGTTTGTGTTTTCAATCTCCTCTATGAATGCCTCCTCTCAAGAAATCTGTATTACCGGATAATTTATACCTTAAATAATTATTTGTAGTCACAGTTGGATTTTAGAGGAACAATGGGCTTACTGCGAAAACAATTAAAAAACATTTAAAAAACGCAGGTATTTATTTTAACATTATAAAGTAGGTTTGTTTGTACATAACATAAAGATATATCTAAGTACTTATTTCCATAATTAATTATACGTTTTAGTGGAGAAGAATCTCTTCTTTGGGCTTAAAATTAATTTAAAAATTAAGTACATTAGCAAAATACTGAAAAATCCTTATTAATCTAAATAAAATACTGAAAATAAATTCACTTTAAAACAATTCGCATTCATATTCGAAAAACAATACACTTCTTTTGTGATCAAGATTTCAGTTGGGTAAAATAAGATACTATAAAACACAAACAAAATATCAAGTAGGTAAAACATTCAAATCCGAACGGGGAACTTACTAACTAAACACACAAGTAGCTAAATAATAAGAAAACATATGTTCAGAAAAATCAAAACTTAGTAAAAAACAGTACAGTAAATCCTAGCAAAATCATGATAACAGATGGTAGGGTTATAGCAGAATGTGAATCTGAGGACTTGATAGACTTCAGGATCTCAGCCTTGTGGCTACTAGCCCAGGACGTGGAAGCTCTCGCTGGCACCAGCGCCTTCCTGGCAGATGTTTTCGAAGCCTCGGTACACTCAGTGCAGGCCGACAGGAACGATTCAAACTATAAAAGAATAAATTTTAATAGACTTATTTTAAGACGTTCTTTTGAAAATAAAGTTCGGCATTTTGTGCGTTAGTCGAAGTTTTATCATAGGATGATGAGACTGGAAAGCAAACCTACGCTAGTATTATATTATCTGTGCCTCAGGTGATAACCAAATAATGATAAGGTAAGCAAGACGGCCAATCAAGATATACAAAACCAGTCTCTCACTATATGGGAAATCTATACAAAGTGAGGCCCTAGAAATGTATAGCTTGATGTGAGGCTGGGTGTACTTTGTATGGTAGATTTGATTTTTTTATAGAAACAAAAGCTTTAAAAAAAAATTGTATGAGAATCTCATTGTTCAAAAAATTAAGTTACCTATTTAAAATTATTTAAAAAAAACTCAATTAGGCAAAAGAATCAAAAACAGTAATGTCAAAATGACGTTGGATGAAGCGTACATATTGATCCAGATAATTTTGATTCAATGCCATAATGATTGTAATAATTACATATTTATGTACTAAAATACACTATCTAGCACAATAATTGTTGTTTAACCTAACATTGTGTTATGTCAGTAAATTAGCAAGGTCGAACCAATTATCTTGTGCTAAAACAACGAAATAAAGTCTAATTGCAGTCATATTTATAACGTCATATTACTACACTGTTAATTGCATATTATAATTAGACCGCATTTGTAGATAGTTTGATAATCATCAAAGTTCCGTACCATGTCAATTGTAATATTACCTAAGTGCCACCAAAATAAAATTATCATTATCGTCCTCATTTGTCTCATAATATTGGAGTCAATACTTGTTCTTTTTAGGGTTCCGTAGTCAACTAGGAACCCTTATAGTTTCGCCATGTCTGTCTGTCCGTCCGTCCGTCCTCGCTTAATCTCTGTGACCGTTAGCACTAGAAAGCTGAAATTTGGTACCAATATGTGTATCAATCACGCCGACAAAGTGGTAAAATAAAATTTGGAAAAAAATGTTTTATTAGGGTAGCCCCCCTATATGTAAAGTGGGAAGTGATTTTTTTTTTTAATTTTAACCCTAACGTGTGATATATCGTTGAAAAGGTATTTAAAAATGAATAGGGGTTTTCTAAAATCATTTTTTGATAATGACAATAATTTCGGAAATAATCGCTCCAAAAGTAAAAAACAATGCGTCCTCTAACTTTCGAACCATAAGCTTAGAAAATATGAAAAAAATCTGAAAAGTAGAACTTTATAAGGACTTTCTAGGAAAATTATTTTGAACTTGGATGGAAACAGTTTTTGTACAAAAAAGACAAAAAGTTGTACAAAATAATTTCTGGACTAAGTTTGTAGTTTAATCGTATATGCAAGCATTTTTTTTAACTTCGTTTACATATTTTATTATCCTGAACGTATCTTTTTTCAAACTAAAAAAAGAATTATTACTACGGAACCCTACACTGAGCGTGGCTCGACACGCTCTTGGCCGGTTTTTTCAGTAGTATCATCTAGCACACAATACATTTATCTCTTACACATTTGACTCTTACGGTCAAAATGTGGACGACTGTCCACATTTTATACTCTACGTCTAAACTAATTTCCACAATCGATTACTTCAATTTTCTACTAAGGTTCAGTTAAACCTTAGTAGAAAATTTAAGTACCTAGATTGAGTATTGAAGATGAAACTTCATATGCAAGCAAAATTGAAGAAGAAAGAATTAGTTTGAAAACCGATTCACTATTAGAAGCCGAGAAAATCCTTGAGCCATTTTTAACTCAGCAGCTGATTTTATATTTTTAAAGCCGGCAATTATAAAATCGCGATATACAATCTCCTTGCCCGTGTTTCCTCATTGGCTAGCTGCCAAACTCATTGGAATTATAAAGACTTTCACTCACAACCCATCCATCGGAGCAATATCGTATTTAGGTCAAAACATTCATTTATAATGGGAAATCCATTACAATGGATGTTGTGACTGATATCCAAAGAACGGACTTTCATTTATACAAATGTGGGTACGAATGGGAAGCATTTTGTAAAGATATATCGTCAAATCCATAATGCAAATGCATTAGGTGTGAAGGAGGAATTTATTTCGGTGAATAAGGGTCTTGAAAATTAATATTGGTATGATTTTTATATTTTGGTGGCAAAATATTATTAGAATACTATTAGAATGAATCCGAAATCAAAATGAACATCTGGTTACTAATAGAAACAAAATAAATTCAAATAGATGTCTGAAAAATTATCGGTGGTTTCGTTGAATAAGCCACTGATGTGATATTCATCATTGTTATTCTCCTGCCCTTATTATATTGAATTGGTGGTTGTTTTTTGTTGTTTTAGCCGACAAGAGCACGCTGTTTCTGTGAGCTTAGAGCTTTGTATCTTTGATTCAGAGAGCTTTAATTGTTACTATAATAAGAACAGGAGAATAACAATAAGTACCGCAGTAAGATTTGATATTTCTCTGATGATAGAGTCGATCGATCGAATCGATGGAAACTTCGTCTTTCTATATTTTAATAATTAATTTGATATTTACAAGAGTGTGTATTCTCTTGGCGAAAAATTTCCAACTAGACACCAAATTCTTGCAAGTGACCCAAAAACACAACACAAGCCAAGCATTCAGGACAATTTAGTTGAAACAAACGACCATTAGCCAGCGCGAGTACCAGTTGAATGAAATTGACATATCCCTCTATCAACACGGCCACACCAGGTAATGAGTGTGTTTAGCCCTCCAATGAAGAGTTTGATAAACAGTCATTTGGGTCACCAGCGGACCCTCAATTAGGGACGGACTAAAAGGTTATTCTTGTGTTTGCTTTTGAAGCGATTCGGCGATTAGGGGCTTGCGGAATATTTTTTGCAGAGGGAAAACGGATTTGCTACGTAATTTTGTTATTAGAACTAGCTGTGCCCGCGGTTTTGCTCACGTCATCGTGTAATAGGTACTTTGGATTAATAAGGGAGTATTATGATATTGGCTAGCTTTATCGAAATCTTCTTTAGCGATATTAGGTTTCGCCTATTGTAAATATTATAAGTATTTAACCCCGTTAATAGTATATCTGCGAATCAAATTAGAATTTAATCAATATTTTCTCATAGTTTGTAGTGAAAAGGTAAGAGTAACTTTCACAGGTATGTTCAACTCCTACCTTTCAGATTAGTGATACCGCCTAGTGATCTTGTCCAGCGTTGTCGACGAGTTCATGCAATACTTTGCAATCATTTTATTCGTAGGATTCTTAAGCATTGTGAAACATTTGATCAATACCTTAGTTTGATTTTCTAGGTTAAGTGACACTTTATTTTTCTCTAGGAAAAATTATGTCGTCATTTAGTTATAGTAGTGATTAATTACTTGGGTCATCCCCTAACACATAGAACTAAATGTCGTCATCGGGTGACTGGGTAAAGCAGATCATAAACACGATTTTTGCCTACTATGACAACACTTTTGTTACTTGAATAAATTGAATAATTATAGTTACCTCATTGAAGTCACTTTCAGTGTGAAGTACAGACGCAACAGTGCTTAAAATCGTGTCCATCGATGGATATCTGCAAAGTTATAATATTGTTATTTAAATCGGTTCAACGAAGATAAAGAATAAGGAGAAGTAAGTGCTACCAATTAGTAAAATCATAACAAAAGAGTTAAAAACACAAACAAGGTTTTAACTCTTTCAACAGAGATGAAACTGGAACATCGATTCTGATAGACATCAATCAAAATAAACTGTACCTACCTAAGCAAGCATTGCGTAACTCGTGTTCATAACTTTCTAGCGTATTTCTGACTTAAAAATCATGGTGATAGGTACCATTTTGTATTATCATTTTCATTAGATAATCAGCTTCACCATTATTCGGTCCGGAATCGCCCACTGTTGGGAATAGGCCTCCCTTTTTTTCTGCCACTCTTTTATGTTCTATGTGTCCCTCACTAAACTCATTTTAATGGATTTCTCATAATTGTACGATCAAAAGCACGTCAATACTCCACTTCTCGCTAAAAGAAACTTAAAAGGCGCCAAGTTCTGACATGCTTGTATTGACATCCATAATATTGTAACCAGTGACATTTGATGTAATATTTTTGACTTTTTTCTTTCCTATTTTCTATTTATTGTGTTTTAAATGTCTTGACATGTAATTTGTATTAATGGAATTCTATAATTTTTGAATGTTATTTGAAATAATTATATTTAATTGATTAAGTTTTGCATGCTCATGCGACGGCAGAACATGGAGAGCTAACTTATAAGACAACATCTATGTACCAATTTTTACCCATGTTTGCAAACCAATAAATGATTTGATGATTTGATTCTATTTTATTGAAAAATGTTACGTTATGTAAGAATAGGGGATCGGACAAAAAAAAAACTAAATAGTCCGTCAGATAGATTTCCAAAAAATATTGACCACATATTTTGTCTTTTTTCACGTAAACAAAAAATGAAGACGGTACAGTGCTTTGAAAACTCGTGTGACTTCATATGCTAGTACATTTTGTACCTTCAAGTGACGTTTCAAGCCCCACTCCATGATCTTTGACGCGCTTTATCTTCGTCATTTTTGATTGATTTGATAAAACAAAAAACACGTATCCAATATTTCAATAATCTAACTGACGGACTAAACGGAATCATATTTTTTTGAGTCAGTCCGATTCCCTATTGCATGACATAAAATACTCACATAGAACTCCATCGCGTGTAATTAGATTTCAAGGCATCTATAACAATGTGATGATTGCCATACGTCCTCAGTATGCTCGTCAAAGGTGTAGTCAAGTCCTGGATTCTGATTGGACTGTCGACAATTGACACAGATTCCAGATATCTAAAACAGACATAAGAAACTTCAGTTACATTGTTCCAAATGGTTTAAAAAAAATAAAATTCTAAAATCAATATCAAAAGAAGAAATTACATGAACTCATCATCAAAAATGTTCTATGAAATCAAAATCACAAACGCCAAAATAAGTTTTTGATTTACTTCCTTAATTATAAATAAATTATGATCATTATTATTTACTGTATTTTTACCACCTTTTAATTTTCAGGTTACCAGAAATAGGTGGGAATCTCAACAAATATTGAATGGAGGTATATTAATTTTATAGGTAATCTAAAAATCATAATATTCATACCTCTTCAAACTCTGTTCATTCGAAGTACAACCCAAGGCATCTTCGATGACCCAGATTTCGTTCGCTACATTGGTGCTCAGCATGCGGTTCCACAAGAAGTCATAGTCTTCCGCAGTGCCATGACGCAGTCCCGTGCAGTATACCACAGGACGCAAGCTTGGCGGCACCCTGGTAAAGATTTCATGGACAAAGAATATGCATTATAAACAGATTTTATCTTTTGGAGCCATTTTTAGGGTACCGTACCTCAAATGGTAAAAAATGAACCCTTACCATCCTCTTGTCCGTCTGTCCTACTGTAGATAATTTCTTGCCGGACTTAGTTTAAAAAAAACAGTCAACCATGGTTGCATACTAGACGTTGTGGCTTCCACACGTTAGATCATGGGTTAGATTTCCGCATGATGCATTGAGATCTTGGTAGATTATCAGCTTGTATTCCCACTGCTCAGTCACAAGTCATCTCTCCTTAAACGGAGTTGATCGTTGGCCACCACGTGGATCCAGAACGCTCTGGATGTCACTTTGGATGTGTCTTCGAATTTTAATTGTCTATTCTCTCTTCGAATTTTCGAATCTAGGACTGTCACACAAGGTAGGTAAAGTGCCAGGAGTGGGTTCGAACCCACAATTCTAATCACTACTGATCGCTCGATTTTTTTTTTTCACTAATATTCAAAGGAATCTACTTCTCTCAATTTCTACTTACTCAGTGCCATTCTGCCTCAAAGCTTTGAAAATAGCGACGGTGTTCTCAACACATCCGCTATGTTCCAGCTTGCACGCAAACTCCAAAATCTGCATACGGTTCCTCACATCTTCGAAACTGTCCGTGGCCCTTACTTGATAACCGAAGCTTGAAATTCCATGGTCCATGTGATGAAGGATAAAGTCCTAGAATGATATTAATGGTATGCTATTTTACATAGTAATGGGTTAGTATGACGAATCAGAAACTGATAGAGACATAAAGGCGATACACAGGCGATACTTGTCTGTTTGGCCGTCAATTCCAGAACAAAGAGGAATTGCTTTCAAATTGTGAGGTATATAAGTACATATTCTTTAACGTCGGTTGTTTTTCCAGATTAAGTTCGACTCTAGAATGTTGCACTATGGAACTGTCTTAAAGTTTCGAGAATAATCCCAGAATGCTCGAATATGTATTTGGCTAAAAGGTTGAAGAAAAACGTGGAACTTTCTCGAAGGATCGTTATGACCTGGCGCATTTATAATTAGAAGTTTAAGATATAAGACGAACAGTTTTAAACTTCAAAAAAATCTCACCTCAACGGAAGGCAAAGCTTCAGTATCTCCCAGATAAAAGTGCCATATTTTGCTGAAGCCCCTTAAAGCTGCGTACCAGACGGAGTACTCAGTCTCCCCGTGTAGGCCTTCTAATGCACTGTATAGAGTAGCGAACGGTACTTCATCGGAGTACACAAATGCGAAGAGATCGTTTATAATCTGCAAAAAAATAGTTTATTATTTACTAGGTGTTGTTAGCTGCTTCGCCCGCTACTACTCGAAAATTATCCCAAGGGAAGATAAAATCAGGATAAAAACTATTCTATGTGTTAATCCAGGTTATAAACTATCTGTAGACCAAATTTTATCCAAACCCGTTCTGTAGTTTTTGCGTGAAAGAGTAACAAACATACACACTCACAAACTTTCGCCTTTGTAATATTAGTGTGATAAAATGTCCAAAACAAGCACTTAGAACAATCGTAGGCTTTCCCGTAGCTCTAATTTTTGTAAGATGCGTCATAGGTACAAAAACGAAAATGAGTGTTATCCGGTTTTGATAAATGTTTTATTAATAAATTATGATCTCATTTCTAATTCTAGAATTATCGTAATGTATTCAAATTGTAACAAGCGTAATCAAAAAATAAATGGTTTTTGTGTTCATTCATAGACCAAGGATGGTGTTTATTTAACGGAATACGGAAATACGGAACAAAACAGTAAAAGTTGTTTTTTTTACGCATTAATCGTAATTATATTTGAATGGCTCAGGCATATAATTGAATATCATATTTCGGATTTTGGTTAAACCCCTGTTAATTTCAAAACACACAACCTCTTCCCAGCCCAACCAATAAAAATTATCATCCACAGCCTATGCATCTTTTTCCTACACTTGCCCCACTGTACTTGGGATCAAGTTCTTATTCAAAACATTTATTTCAATTAGATCATAACATGACTTTTGAATGTCAGAAAAACAAATAAAATGAAGCACAGTCACAGGGCATAATAACTTGTGAAAGTACCTATAAAAGTCGGTCGGTGCAACATCATCATTGTAAACAACAAAAAAGCATGTTTTAAACAAAAGATGCATTAGTTATATAAATACCTTGGCACGATTCAAAGGATGAATGACTTTACTGTTGTTTCCTTTCAGAGCAGATATAATCAAAGTCCATGCATGGTCATCATAGTTCACTCTGTAAAAACCTGTAAAAAGATAGGCATGTATTTAAACCGATAACTGTATATTCCCTTTTTTCGAACAAAATATTTTAAAGTTACACCAAAAATACTGACTTGCACACAAATTATCTCAAATTATGCACACTAAAGAAATCAAATTTAGTATCCTTTTTAATGGCATTTGCAGAACTCTTTTACTGAACGAATAACTATTATCAAAATAGTATAATAATATCTAATAATTATTTAGTCTAAAAAACATTTTAAAACTTTTTTAAGGAAAACCTACACCTGATTTACTTTTACGAACATCGTTTATTCTAACTGACAACACCGCGCGCCATTTTCTCGTTCTCTCTGTCACTCATACATGCAACGCATGTACTCCATGACGCGCGCTCGCTTCGCTCGCATATTAAATAACACTAATATCTTCTGTCCCCGAAGTGCCGGGCCTCCGCCGGCCTCCTTCGTCAGCCTACGGTCCGGTGCCCATGCCGCCCATAAAGGACACTGTCGCGAGACGGTCGTATTAGATATCAGTTTTAGAAATTCCGTAGTAAGATTGTACAATTTAGAGTGCAAGTTAGTATTTTTGATAATCAACTAGTATTTTTGTTTTACAAATCATATATCCGATGTACTAACTACATTTTTGGTGTGAATTCGATAAAAAAGGTCATCTCGTTTTGTGTGATTTTTTAGACTTTTTTGTAGGACATGTTTAGTTAATCAATTGGTTTTTTTTGGTATGCATTCAGTTAATTAGTGGAGTTACCTAGTGTGCTGAAAAATTAAACAGATGTGCATTTAAATATAACCCAAAAAGATACACCTAATTATGAATACTGGTGAAAATCGGGATTCTATATTCAATAAATGAAACCAAAAAAAGTTCACTCCTGTACAGTCACAGGCCCTTAAGAGCTTATACTACCTCAAACGCGAGTTTAATAATGCGTAAAAGTATATGATTCACAATCAAAATCAGAAAAATATATGATATTCTTCAGGTTAAATGCTAGTGACATAGTGTTGTGAAAACATAATACAACTAACTTTGCTCGATGGAAAAAATCGCGCAGATACCTCTAAAAATTCCTTTTAACGAGTAAAAACCATACTAAAATACGTGTCATCGTTCTGATTTTTTGCCAAATAATTCTACAAGCTACATACTAAAATCATAGTGTTTCACTTTTTTAGTCCAATCAATAGATTTTTTGTAAATCGCAAAATACCACTAATTTCGCACTATTCGGCCGCAGCACAAGACGTAACAACCGCTTTGTAGTGCAAGCTGATTAGAACTTTATTTTATCAGTATTTCAAGCGAAGTTTGAACCACCACAAATAGGGTTGCTAAACTGAGGTAGCATACGCTCATAAGTAAACTATTCACGACTTTTAAAAGTTTTTGCTCATAGTGTTCTTACTGAAATTTCATGTTGCTAAGAACATAGTCTTTTGCAAAAAATACTATTTTCATGTAATAATGCGTTTATAAAAGTGTGATATTGGAGCTTGTCACTGTACAATAGTATACAGGTTTTGAGAAAAAGCAAATGAACGGTTAGATTCAGTTCTAACTCCACTGCATTTGTTTTTTTTGCAGTATTATCATTGACTACTATCCTCTTTTTTTGCAAAAATAGCAAGTCTGTCAAGTTTATCTCTATAAAACTCTCTTTCTTGTTCCTACCTGTTTCCTGAACGTTGAAAATGACCCAGCCATGATCTGTACTAATATTGGGTACTTTAAATTGAAACAGTTGTTCGTCCATGATAAGTACTGGCTTAGTATCTGCAAAATCTGGGGATGCTTGTGTGGTGTACGTTATCGGTATTTTGTACGTTTCATTTGATGACAGAGAGCCGTTTATGTAATAGCGTTTCTGAAACAAAAAACTGCGTTAATAGGAATTCTTCTTTTTTACATGACTTTCCTCTGCTGTCAGAGTAAAGTTATCGAGAATCTGTTTTCGGATCTCTGATGACTTTATCTTATAACCACGGTAACAGATCAAGCCGAATAAAAAAGAAAACTTTTAACATAACATAACATCACGCCTGTAATTTCCTAAGGTGCACTCATTAATTAGTACACCTACAATTCACCAGTTATGTTTAAGTTCCATGTAGTAGGGGACGAGCCTATTGCCATCAACCGAGCACAAATCCAGACTCCGTGGCCAATAAAACTCAGGAACTCATGTTCAGCAGCCGCACTTGCGACCACTATACCAACTACTATCTGTGGAAAGTGCAACATTATATAGGTAACAGAAATATCCAAATTTTAACTTTATTATTATCATTATTATTATCCAACCATAAACCACCTTCAAAATACTAGTACTCACTTGTGACAAAGAAACAATTTCAGATTCATAATCAATTGACACTGTCAGTACTGGATGACCAGCCTGGGTGATCCAGGAACCCATGACGTCAGCAATGCTATCCTGGGGGTAGGAAGAGAGGGAGTTGAAACGACGGACTCCTTCGTTGAGACCTTGGTACAGCTTCTCTGGGTAGCCGGAACTGAATGAGCTGTAACGAAAAATGGTATATTAAAAAAAAAAAAAACAATACTTTTCCACGCTGATGAACCGTGAGTCAACTGCAAGGCTGTGCCGTAACTGATTAACGCAAACCGATGAGGTAAGCTTATGCTCCGAAAAAGGAACATCATACCTCAGATTAGTTAGATATATATATTTAATTTTAAATGGTATTTATTTATTAAAAAGTTTCTTTTCTATGCCTTTTATGAAATGAAGGTCCATCCGCCTAAATATAAATGCTGGTTATCTAAGAGTACTTTTATACCCAGCATTTACATTGAACCGAGGGCCACTATTATTCTGGTATTCACAGAGTGAGTAAATTATTATAGTTTTAGACTGTTGTTAGAAATCGTAGTACCCATAACAGACACGTAACTTACTTATTTGTCAAGTAAAAATTCAGTCCTAATTTGAAAGCGTCATCCCCAACCAAATGATGGATCATCCTGATAACGGAACCGGCTTTTTGATAGGTGATGGTTCCAAAATGGCCGCTGATTTCGGCGGGAGAATTGACATTGTTGTTCGTGATTGGTGGAGCAGATGGAGAGTTGTCAGCATCGTAGGCGCTGTATACTGAGCCGAACACCAGTTGGTTAGCTGAGCCCACTTCTGGATCCACCTGTTGTTGGTAAATGTTGAAATTAAAGTTTTTGTATAAAAAAAACAGTCAAGTATTGATTGCAGTGACATTTGAACTCAGCATTGATTAAAGCAGAATGCAACTATGGGTTTGACAAGGATGGCTAGTGTAGGAGGTAATGTACATTTACGAAGGAATCAAAGATCCGCGAATTGCGGCTTGGAATGGAGGATTTTCTGGCGTGAAAACGTCTTTAAATTCTACTTCTTTCTATTCTATTCTTCGTCCTTCTGTAGTAGGAGGGAAGCTAAAAAACGAATCATAACAAAATAGGGGAATAGAGTTTGGTGTTGCTACTCCATATCTGTCATCTCCATCCTACATTCAATAACACCCTTGGATAGGTCAAGGGTCAAATAATTTATTACAGAAGTGTCAAAACCTCATCAATCATGATTTTCAGTCATAATTATTTACAACTAGTGATTAATAAATAAATAATACTGAAATGAGTCGATCATTTGGTTCGATCGATATGACTTAAAGATAACAAAACCGATAGATAAAAAAGTGATTTTAAACAGAAGGCACTACTCCTGGACTAATTAATAACGACGAGTCTTTAAATAAGGAAAAAATCGAGAAATATTTAAATACATACAAAAGCCGTGATGTAATCCTGGAAGTAGTTAGCAAAACCTTCGTTCAGCCAGGTATTGCTCCACCAATGACAGGTCACGAGGTTTCCGAACCACATGTGCGTAGTCTCATGAGCCACAATCTGGGCAACCCTGTATTTAAAGTATGGCGACGACACCTCGGGAACGTACAACAGTAAGGCCTCCCTGGAAAATTAAAAAAAAAAGAAGTAACCGTTCTCTGCGTTTCTCTTATCCCAATTGGTTTTGGGTGATCTTGTCTTCTTCTTTTTTTCTTCATCATACCACGGCAGTAGTCAAATTACGATTACTCAATTTGTATACAAAAAAATAAGAGCAAATGTTTTCTTAGGGAACTGCTTTTATAGATTCAGATCTACATGAGTGTAATTTGAATTCAAGTTCAAATTGTGGTATTTCTCTGTACTAAAAATAGAAGTTTGATAGTCTTGTGCTTAAATATAAGTTCCCATTAAAATAAATGGACAAATTTTAACACAGCGTTCAGTACGTCTAACCAAAGATATTCAAGTAAAAAAAACACTGATTAAAGTGTTTTTTTTTTTACCTAAAATGTTGGGTAACTAACACTTTCAGTATATTTTCGCTGGCTGTTTTATTTTCATACTAGCTTTTGCCCGCGACTTCGTTCGCGTAGAATAGTGACTTCCGGCAGATTTTTGGTTTTACCCACATAGTTCCCGATCTCGTTTTTGCGTTTTTCTTATTTTCTTTTATTATCATTGTCCTTGTTTTGGTGGTCTGAATGATTTATAAAAGTTTGTCCACCTATTTTAATGTGACCTTATATCTATCTATCCATATAAATAAAAAGAGAAGTCCTGACTGACTGACTGACTGACTCATCAACGCCCAGCCCAAACTCTTGGACCTAGAAAGCTGAAATTTTGCACAGAGGTTCCCTTTATAGTGTAGACAAGGAATAAGGAAGTTTTCGAAATTCAATCCCTAAGGGATTTAAATAGGGGATGAAAGTTTGTATGGAAAATCGTCATTTTCACGCGGGCGAAGCCGCTGGCAAAAGCTAGTGTATAATATTTACAAGAATATTTTTTCCTTACTAAGAATCTTGGTGATGACACAGACTGGTAAAAGTAGCCATGGCCCTGCAAACCTACTTCACACTATTGGAATTCATACCTGTATTTTATAAGACCCCAGTTCTCCATAGCTCCCGCTTTAAAATCAGGTAACGCAACATGATCTAGCCTCAAGTGATCGTTGGTCGAATAATAGTTGATGCCTAAGTATGCGCCCAAAGCATCGACCACCTTCTTGCCAATATCAAAGGCGTATGCACTCTGATTCTTCGCGTCTGGGCGAGTGTAGACACCGAACTCTTGGGTTCCGTTAACACTGGAGGCAGCTGCTTCAAACTCTGATACCAGGAATGCAACCAGATAGGTTGCCATCCTCGGTGTCTTGTAAAATATCTCTCTGATGTAACCATTGCTCCTAGAATAATAAAGTTAAATAAAGAAAATGAATGACATCATTCATTTTCTAAAATCCAAATACTTTAGTTTTTGAGAGTGTACAGTCGAACAAGTTAATAAGTATACAGGGTAGAGATCTTTATAATTCCAAAACACTGAAAATATTGATTGTAATTTTGTTTTATCAAGTGTTTCGCATTAAGCGACTGATGTCTAACGCTGTATCGTTTGACATCAGTCTCTAAATGTATCTGTATAATCTTAAAAGTAAATACAAGTTGGCTGTATACTTATTAGAGGCCTATGTCCAGCAGTGGACGTCTTTTGGCTGAAATGATGATGATGATGATGATACTTATTAGCTTGTTCGACTGTACGATACGTATTTTTATAAATGATTATCAGATCAAAGCAAATCCTTGAACGATAATTGCAGGTCACAATAATCTTACTATCGACAACGATTAATCACTTACGATTATATTAGAAAGTGATTAAAATTGCAACATGAAATTCTATGAAATTGATAAAAAACCATTAGTAGATTTAGGCACTTGACTAAAGCCACAAACAAGTAGCCAATTCTGGATTAAGCTCGCCTTTGTACATAAGCTTTATAATTGTATATATTTGTTTATATTTGTTATTTTATGTGTGCAATAAAGAATAAGAATAAGTAGTTTGTTAGACAAAGTTCTCTTTTTTGCCGCTACGAGACTCTATGCAAGAAAATATTCGATTGCTTTTTGCTGCTTAAGTAGCGTTGGGACTTACAAAGTTTCTCTTCGTTCCACGGCAGTATTAGATAATGAAACTTGATAGTTAGCAGGGCGGTCGATCCCAATCACGAACGTCGCTTTTAATTCAGGCTCGTCGAAGCAAGGGAACACCTTCCTTGCGTGAGTTGGTTCCATTTGAGTAGCACCCAGCCATCTGGAATACAATGAGATTATCAGCACAGCACTAAAACTGGAGAAGCACTTATATCATTTACAAAATAGTTATAACGATTGCAACGGGATACACGTCATGAGCTTTTCAGTAACCCATTGTAATCCAATGATAAACTTAATACTATTTTATCAAAATTAAGAGATCAACTGCCGTCCTCAGAGATATTTAATGATTACTTATGCCGTCACTTAGTAAAGATTTGACTTACAAAACCTTTATTATAGTGTTAAAATCTTTACTAAGTGACGACTTACGTAATCGGTACTTCAAGCCTGGACAGCTTTCAGTATTATATAAAGCTCAAGTCCGGTCTGGCATGGAGTATTGCTGTCACCTTTGGGATGGCTCAGCCAAATACCAGCTTGCCACACTTGACTCTGTAGAGCGCAGAGCCAGGAGGCTAATTGGTGACGATAAGCTGGTTATCAAGCTACTCAGCCTGGCCCACCGTCGCAAAGTCGCATGTCTGTCGGTCTTCTACAGACTGTACTTCGGAGAGTGTGCGCAAGAGCTCCACGAGCTGATCCCACCATCTCCCTTCTTCCATCGGGAGACTAGACGTACTGCAGGGTATCACCGATACCTAGTCGACATTCCACACATTCGAACGAAGCGCTTTGCTGGGTCCTTTATTATGCGCACAGCCAAGGAGTGGAATTCCCTGCCTGCGTTGGTTTTTCCGAGTTCATATAACCCTAATCTGTTTAAGTCGCGAGTAAACAGGCTTCTACTGGGTAAGCTCGTTCCATCGTCGACATCATGTCTGCCCTTAGGGCAAGATTGAAGTCAAGAGCAATCCCATTTATAATAAAAAAATAAAAAAAACATTAAATATCTGTGAGTATGGCAGTAAGCGAATTTGAATAAGAAGCTATGAGTGATACTATAGTTTCTTATTCAAATTCTCACGATTTTCTAGCCAAAGTTATTGTTTTTTGAAAACAAAACAAGAACTCTGAACTTATCACAGAAACGGGATATTCAGTGTCTGCATCATCATCAACAGCCTATTAATGTTCCCACTGCTGGGACACAGGCCTCCTCTCTTTGAGAGGGAAGTGGGGAGTGTCTGCATAGGCGGAGAAATTACGGAACAATATTATTATAAAATAAAATTGCGTAATAATAAGAAATACACAATGTGAAAGTCGGTTATCAAGCATCAATTATGATTCCACAATTTTATAATCTAACACGTTACGAAAGTAAATTTATTTAGTTTAATGCCTTTATCTTCAGACTTTTAATATCGGCTTATGTTTATCGGCGCTGAAACTGCCTATCTTTGTAGTAGATGTGTTATTCTGATAAGAGATCTCAGCGTTATCAAACATGTTTGTCTTGATATAGATGAGGTAATATTACTTATGTATCTTCTCACTTCTGTTTTCAGGCAATGAATGACAACGATTAGAGTATGTATGAACGGTTTAGGTAATATTATTATAACAAAAAAACAGCTTTTATCCAAATGCTCTTAAAAGTCGGAAAAAATTAGAATAGATCTACAATTTTTATTTTTATTTTGGAGAACTTAAATTAAAGCTTGTTTTTTTTTTGTACCCACTAATCTGTTTATATATTTTTGGTTTCTCTGATATGCTTTCGAATGAAAAATGCAAGTGATTCGAATGTGTATCTCAGATGGGATATATATTTTTCGATACTGTAGGTACAGAATACGAGTTCCACATCGCAAAGCACTTTATACTATTGTGGTATTTTTTTGGTAAGCTTAAGTGACTTTGTGAACTTTTGAATTGAATTTGTATTAAGGAACCTTATCTAACAAGTCACCTCTTAGGAAGATAAAACAAGTAATGTTTAGGACATAAAATATTGTTCCCTATCAACTGCCTAACCTTTTTCCCAAACGACGTCTGCCTATCTGCCCTTCACAATCCAGTAACCGGGTAATACGATACCCCTTGGTAAGACTGGATGTCAGACTTCTGACTGCTCGTTAAGAAATAAAATATAGATCATCATTGTTCAAATAAAAATAAAACTTCGGGAACCTCCTGAAGTTTTATTTAAGTTTAAAGGAGGGTTATAAAATTACCCTCCTTTTGGGCTTCGCTGCAGTCGGGTAGAATGTTACATAAATATATTATGCATCAAATTGAACTATTTGACCTCCTTTTTCTAACACTTTCATATCAATAGACTATTTCAAACAAATACATTGTCCTTATAACTTCAAGTGTTTAACAATGTTACTCCTACACACGCCAACTGTGCCAAGTAGGTACTTCTGAGTAGATTATAAAGTATTTAATAAATACTTAGGTAAAGTACATAATATGTACTTTAAATCACAAGATTACTGAGCACTTTCGCATAATTCACTTTTGAACAGCCGCTTAATCTGTTATTCCCCGGAAAAATATATAAAAAATATTTGATAATTGTGTGGTTGTTATGTTGACGTTTATTAAAATGTTTATTTTATCCCTATTGTACTGATATCCAAATAAAAGTAAGCGCTTCAAGAATCATCCTGTAATTTAATCTTGAGATCTAAATCTATTATACGAGGTTCAGTTTTATATCTGCTCCGAATTTAAAGAGCGCGGCTGTACAAAACTTTGACACTACCACTGCATGCACTGGTATGATGGTATCGTTAGTCGTGGACTAAACTTGAGACGGGTTTGACATTCCGCCCCGTTACACATTGATCTCCACAGCTTGTTTATAATTTGATATTAACGCCCCTTTTCAATATAGAATGACATTGTAGACATCTTTAACATTGATTACAGTGGCATATGACATCTTAAGCTTTGATTAAAGCAGAATTCAACTATGGATTTGACAAGGATGGCTGATGTATGAGTCGAACGTTCAAAAATGAACTTGAGTCGACTCTATAAACAGGGGTGTATCTCTCTGAGGCCCTATGTTCGTACTTATTCGGAAACACAATGTTTTTCGAAGCGCATACCTTTTCCGGTTTATCCATATTCGATAATGTATAAAAACACTAGAATTACCTAGTCAACAAATTATATTTGATCTCTAGTTTGATCTTGAACTTTGAAACAATCGTTATTGGTACGGTTAATTTCATATCATTAATTTTTGATTGAATTTGATGTCGTGTTCGTAATGTGACTGTAATATTGTGTTTTCTATTTCTCGTATGAGTCTGTGATACTCGAAATAAATGATTATTATTAATACTTAAGAAAAGGAACAAAGTTATAATGGTGAACTACTTACTTTTTGACTCCATTCTGGTAATAGTAATTCCTGTAGAATCCATTCAGATCCGTTCGAATCGGTCCTTTGTATCGCATCTGCAAAACATACTGCACGCCGGTTTCCAAATTGCTTACTAAATTGATGTAAGCAAACGTGTAATTTTTGTTGAATTCCAGACCATTTGCGGCACTCAGTGCTATAGTAGCTCCTGTACTGTAGACAATAACGGCTACATTATCCGTAGCAATGGTTAGATCTTCGGAATGAAGTTTAATCTGATTGGTGGCAGCAGTAGTCGTGAATTGGATGCTGACTACACCATCGAAAGTGAACTGGCTTGCGTCACCAGTTTCAAAGTACGGTGTTATTAGTATCTGATATTCTGACGGTACTATCGACGTGTTCAGTCGATAATTGGTGTCCGTAGCGAAGACATTTGAGAGCAAGCACGTAAATGCTAATACCAGCAGATTTCGATACATGTCTGTAAAAAAAATAATGTGGATAAATATCTTTGAGTAGTGGAATTTCTGATCCGCGCTTGCAATTAATTTTCTATGACCTAGTGGTAACAGCCTCGACATAGTTGTCACACTTAGCAGGCTTAGCTGGATTTCATGGAAAGTGCACTAGTTCCTATGACCTCCGGTGTATGTGTCGGAAGGGAATATTATAGAGATTTTTTGTCAGCTATAGACTGATAGACCCCTTGGCCCTGGGATCCATCCATGGGTATTTTCCACAACGGAACAAAATAAAAATGTGATTCTATTTTCTCACTATATTAATAGTGCACTTACAATTAAACACACAGTCTGACTGCGTCCGTACAGTCGAAATAGCTATTTAGTATACAGGCAGAAATCTTTATAATTCTAGTACATTGAAAATTTTGTTTTTTAAAGCGTTTGGCATAAAGCGACTGATGTCAAACGCTGTACCCTTTAACATCAGTCTCTAAATGTATTTGTGTAATCTTAAAAGTAAATGCAAGCTAGCTGGCTGTATACTTAATACCTTGTTCGTCTGTAGCTACACTCTACAAGTGGCTGCGGTTCGCTGGAGCGAAACAGAACTGGTTTTATGGTTAGTTTTCGGTCATGGTCACCATTCACAATTTTCGCGGAGATAAACAACCGACGTAATATTATTATAGTGTACTTTATTTATAAAATGCAAAGACAGGTGCGGCGCTGTCTAAGAAAGAATAAAAGTGAAAGTGCACACTACAAAAAATAAAATAAAAATCTTAAATCGAAACAGAAATAAATAGATAATAATTTGTGTGTGTCACGGCTCAATTTATACTCTCATAGCACGCTAGAAAGGTAATCGCACACGACCTGTAGAGATATTTCTCTTTCACGAGCCCGGTGTAAATGTTACGCAAATACGTCAATTTTTGAATCGGGCCTCTGTGCCAACGACAAAACGCCGTTATTGAGCCATATATAGAGGTATCGTACCACCAAGCTCTTGCTACTACACAGAATTGGACCTAATAACAAGTTACTTAGGGATCAAACTCAGGATCTCACTCAAGACAGCAATGAATATCAAGTATAATAAGAAGTGTAAAAGATTTAATTAAGACGAACTAACCTGCCGTGTTCACTAGTTTCAACTACTGTTCAAACTGTGTAGACTATGACTATAGCATCAGATATTTGTCAGTCGTTACTCTGCGACTGATAAGGCTCATCTTAAGTGTGTGTTATCATACGTGATAGTGCACCACTCGTCTTTTGTACTAGTCATGTTTTATAGGTTTACTGGGTATTAAGCAGTGCCAATAAAAGTTTGTAGTTTCCTTGTCTCATTGTGATTTACCTTCTTCAGTGGTATTTACGTTTTATTTACTATGAGGTCGTAACTTAATAAACATAGCATAGATCAGTCTTCAGGTTAAGACGCGCTTACCTAGGTTGGTCCGTGGATGGGTTACCATCCATCAGTTACCTAGTTTACTCCGTGCTTTGGAAAGCACGTTAGGCCGTCGGTCTCGGCAGTCATTTCTAGATCATTGAAAATCGTTACAGGTAGTCAGCGGTCCGGCTGTCTGACAACCTGTGTTAGGTAGGGGTATCATGTCACCCAGTACTAACTGCGTTATGGAGGTCAGATAGGAAGTAGCTTCATGTCATCATCATCATCATCATCAGCCTATATTGTTCCCACTGCAGGGACTCAGGCCTCCTCTCTAGGAGAGGGATGGGCTATGATCTACCACGCGGGCCCAGTGCGGATTGGTAGATGTCACATATCTTAGAATTTTTTGGTTCTGAGATATGCCGGTTTCCTCACGATGTTTTCCTTCACCGTTTTGAGAGCAGTGGTGATGAAATAAATTACACAAAGTAATGCGCCTGCCTGGGTTCGAACCCACGACCAACTGTTCGTAAGTCGGGGCCGCAACGCTTCATGTAAAATACTGTATTCATGTGTGTTGTGTGTGTACTGGGGCCCAATTCTGTAACTTAGAGATAAGCAACACGCCATTGACACTCTATCGACACACTACAGACATTATTTTGCAATAGGGAAAAGAGGTGTCGTTGTTCGATGGCTTCACAATGGCAGTTCGATAGCCAAACACGATAGACACAACTGTCAGATTTCACTTGAAATATATTTAAAGACTACCCTAGAGTCCTACTATGGCGTTTCAATGTCACTACAGTGGCAAGTCAATGACCATTAATATTTGTAGAATACCAAATGTCAATGAATAGTCTATTGAGACACAACCGACACACTATCGACACACTATTGATAAGTTAGCTATTTTACAGAATTGGGCCCCTGTATTCTGTGCATATGCTGAGTTGGTCACCCTTTCGTTATGGGCATGCTCAGCGCAGTTGAGCTGCATAATGAATTGTTAAGCTGTTTGTTGCTATTTGTTTATGTATGTGCTGCTCTTTTGTGTTGCTGCTGTCCATTAACGAATAAATATTTATTCTATTCTATTCTTCTTCTATACAGCAGCATCCGGTTAGACTGGAAGTCAACCCTAACATAGTTAGGAATAGGCAGATGGTATTAAATATTGTTTATCACAATGTCGTCCTATTTAACAAAAAGGTTGACTGGTAGAGAATATCTTGTGCCATTAACTCTACCTATGTACCACTATTGTACATGGAATTTAATTAAATAACATAACATCACGCCTGTAATCCCCGAAGGGTTCGGCAGTGGTGTGCCTTATAGTACACCCACATTTCGGATAATATATTTGGGTAAGTCCCATATAATAGGGAGCGAGCCTATTGCCATCAAGACTTTGCCCGACTTTAGAATAAAACCCCTCACACTCAGCTGTCGCGCTTGCGACCACTAGACCAACTAGGCAGAGGAAAAAACATCATAAAGGGTCCATTTACACCCTGCATATTCACCAAATGACATCAAACATTAACAATAACAAACAGACATTACGTACAATCTTCACTATATTGGTTCCATAACTCTCTCTCTCAATTGAATTGACAAAACCATCTTGACATAAGATTAGACCGATATCATTGTACAAAACGTTTAATATACTGATAATATTTAACGATAGACCTATCAAAAGTACCTTAGTATTGAAAACTTCCCAAAATAGGTGAAGGTTTTTAAAGCTATATCGCAATATTAGATGACATTGTGACTGAACAATTTGTATGTAGTCTATCTATGCTATGCTATAGTACTTTAATTCACTAGACTGCCTTGTTAGTCGCAAAAGCAACTGCTGTGTATGAGGTCCTCGGTTCGATTCCCGGGTCAGGTACAGAGTTATTGGGTTTTACTGTCAGGAACTCAGTAGCAACTATTTTGATCAGAAGCAAAAACTCGAGTCAAAAATTGAATCGGTTTGCTTGCTAGCACCTTCAGGACAAAATAGATCCCACCAAAAACATTCTGTAAAACCTAGCCAAGTCTCGATGGAGCTGCTTATATATCTCTAAAAACGTCGTTGAACATTATACTCGTACGAAACAAAATTATAATGTTAATAATGTTGTTGTTTTATAATGTTGTGTTGTGTGTTATTTTAATGTTATGTTTGTTTAATGTTATATCTGTTGTTACATACTGGTATTGGCAATTTTCCATCGTCAATGGGTAGTGGTTTTGGCGACAGATTGGTGCAATGGTGTCATGGAGCACCTGGTTTTGTACCCTTGTGTACCCTTAAACGGCCACGTCACACAACATTAACTATAATATTAAAGAAATCGCAGTAAGGAACCCTAGACTTGGCAAGACTTTGTCTAGATTTCATTACTTTTTAGAGATAAACAAACAACTCCATCGAGACCTGGCTAGTTTTTTTACAGAATGTTTTTGGTGGGATTTCACTTCTTTTTGTAGAAACGTGGGCATAAAGGTCATCAGGTACCCAGATCTTCGATTATCCTAGTTTTTATAGTTTTCCATTTATGTGGCCATTAAACCCTAACTCTGTACCAAATTTCAGCTCTCTGAGTTTATGAGAAGTACTAGTTCTATTCTGATGATCATGAGTGAGTGAGTGAGTGTGTCATAAATGCGAAACTTTACTTTCGCTTTTATTCGGAACTAAATGACCTACAGACTTGTTTTTTTTTTTATAAGTGTGATTTTATAGCTTACTGGATGACGATATTTCTGCGTTCTGGTCTTATCCAGAGGTTCCCAAATAGGGGCCTGAAAATGCGGCGAAATGGTTCCAGTAAAGGATGGTACGGCAGTGTTTGCTTCGCGCTCGACTTGGCGGGGGCACTGCCGTGCCCCCTGATATGAGAGAAATATATATATGAGTTTTCCCACACGAGCTATAGGTGAAGCAATATTTTTCTTCCATTTCAGGTTGTTGTCAAGAGTACATGTATAATAGTACATATTATATAACTTAAATTTTACATCCACAGTTTACGTGTCAGTTTGGGTCGGTGATATCAATCGTTGTCAAGGCAATCACTCAGCCCCCTGGCTGGCTTGACTTCATTATTAGACAATTTGATTGGTCTTATTGGCATTTAGAGTGAGGGAAATTGTGGTCAGTGTAAAGCCACATCATGAGTGTGTTCAAGACAAACTCTGAGTTGAGGTGATTTTCAGTCCAGTCATGAACAATTAGAGCCATGTCATCGGCACAATTTATAAGTTTTGCAGTTGGGTAAGGATAATTGACACAGTACAATCACATAATTATATGAGAAAAAGTGGAGGTCCAAGGATACTACCCTTGGGGACACCAAAATAAATTTTCTTTTAGTTACTGAGGTACTTTTCAAGTTTTATTATTTATGTACGACCAGTAAAATAACTCTTGAAGAGATCGTGTGTCGTCCCGCTAATACCAAGATTTCCATAGATCTTGCGAAGCTAGCGTGAATTGAGACAGTATCGAAAGCCTTGGGTGGGTAACTACAATATCTGGCAATTGAATGACTTCATACCTAACAAGGATTATAAATAAAACCAAACGATAACAAATTAGCAAATATTTCCTTTATTAGTTTTGACTCATTTATGTACAAAATTTATCTTATTTTCTAATAACAATAGTTATTGTTTTTTTTATAAATTACCGATGACTAATTGCTATAAATAGTGTTAGAAATGATGCACTGAATACTTGGTAACCGATTGTGTAGCGGTATTCCACCCTGTATACATGAGGGTCTAGATCAGTGACAATCGCTTTCAATGCTTTTTGTATTTTTGCACAATGACTTCGAAAAGTATTGGGAGAAGCAAGCAGGTTTTATAAAGGTAATATTATATAGAACGGTAAAACGTACGAGTAAAATTCTGGCTGCATAAAAAATGAGACCGTATTTGGTATTAGTTTAATGACTCGCAATCGGGTAACTAGCGCATGCGAGGTGACGGCCACGCTGACGTCCGCATCGAGATCATACAAATTCTCTACATTGCACAATGGCCACACGGTCCTATTTTTATTACAGCCAGTAATTTCTTCAGTTCGCCTATTTCAATCCATTATTTATTTATATTGCTGTTGGGTGTTGCTCTGTACCCCTGGATTATTTGACTGTAACTGTACATTTTAATTCACAAAGCAAATTATTTTAGCAGCATAGCAAGCGCTGTCCATAGCAACAGCATGGTTGTTGGCATATAGATTGCTGCTGAGTTAGGATCTGGAGTAGTTACTTCTGGGGTTGTAGAGGGGTCTGTAGTGGAATCTGTAGTGGAATCTGTTGTGGAATCTGTGGGGTCTGTAGTGGAAACTGAAGTGGAATCAGTAGTAGTAACTGTAGAGGTTTCTGTATCTGTAGTGGAATCAGTAGTAGTAACTGTAGAGGTTTCTGTATCTGTAGTGGTATCTGTAGAGGTTTCTGTAGTGGAATCTGTAGGGGTTTCTGTATTGGGATCTGTAGGTGGATCTGTAGGAGGAGCCGTTACAGGGTTTGCTATAGCGGGCATGTTATCCGGATTATTGGCGGCAGTTATGATTCTGCCAGCATTATTGGTACCCCACGTCATAGACTGTGTGGCACTATTAATGGCACCATCATTGAGATCAGGAAAAGTGTCAGCATTAGTTGCAATCCATGATTTCAACTAGAAATAGAAAATATGAGTTGTTACAATTTTGTTTCAATTCATTGTTGTTATTTATAATACATTAGATTGCACTGAAACAGTAGATACACAATTAATTACAATATTTTTTTTCGTTTTCTTTTTTATTATGCATGAATTTGAATACTGCTTCGACTTCTCCGTTAATGTAGTGGTCGCAAATGCACCTGAGCATGAGGTCCTGGAGTTCCCAGGTTTGGTAAAATGTTATTGGTTTTTCATCAGGAATTTCTCAGTAGCAACCCGATGAGTCTAGTCCAGCGAAGTCTAGATTTGTGTTTTTCATAGAAATTGAGCTCGCCCCCAATTAATCATTACTGGCAAAATGAAGGTGTAGGTACTATTTAGGTACACTTTCTGCCTAACCTTATAGTTGTCACGTTATGTTATGATATTTGTATACTTACATCCGCCAAATCATCAGAGTCCAAATAACCGGCTATGTTGGAGAAAACGTTGGCGAACCACGTTGGCAGAACGACACTGGAAACATAATAATACAAATTATTATTTGTAATAACTAGCAACATGTGGGTGAACTATTGGATACAACTTTTTCTAACGCATCGGGATTTCAGGCATGATGTAATGTACGATACCTTCATTATTGATTGTCATACTTTCAGGCTTCAGTCTACCTATAACGTCAGTAAAAGACCTACAAATGATGCCTACAACTTAACTTTAGCATGCCGTTGAGAAATTTCTGTCACGCATGCTCACGCAGCCCTAAAGGCGAGCGGCGAGTTTGGCGATACGAGTCAGCAGACCGGGATGAGATGCGGCACTTCTTTGCGTCCTTCCCTTGGCAGTCAGTTTGCTTTTCTGCGCGCGACCCCACTTGCTCAGCTGAGGAGGTTGCGGCCGTGATACGGCAGGGAATGGAATACTATATTTCATTCTCCGACATACCGCTCGGTCACAAGGCCCGTCCATGGTTTAATGCAGACTGTGCTCGTGCTGAGGCCCGAAAACAGTTTGCATACCAAGCCTGGGTGCAAGCTCGTGACCGTAAAGTTCGAGCGCGTCGGGTTCGCGCGAAGAAAAGAGCTTTCAATTCTGCCGCAAAGTCCTGTAAGCGGGTGATCCGAAAGGCGCGTTTCGACCACGTCAGTCACATAGGGGCCAAACTAGCGTCCTACCCTTCTGGCAGTAAACAGTTTTGGTCCCTATCAAAATCGGTCGAATCTAATTTCTGCCGGTCCTCACTAACCCCCCTGCAAAAACCGGATGGGTCGCTGGCTCACTCCGCTACCGAGAAGGCAAATTTATTTGCATCTCTGTTTGCGAGCAATTCGCGTCTAGATACTGGGTCTAAACAGCCACCAACGATTCCTCGCTGTGATTCTTCGATGCCGGAGATCACAATACACTTAAAAGAGGTTCGTAGAGTACTTCAGAGCCTAGACGTGAATAAGGCAGAATTAGAGCACAACAAAACAGTTATAATAACTACAAGAAAGTCAGGTTTACTCCCACGCCATCATCCGTGCGTTTAAGCAGCAAGAAAAAACGACAAAAACGGAAGTCAGAACAAATACTAAGCTCAGCTGCGAAGCAAATTAGAACGAGTTCTCCTACAAATAGTGATGCTGAAATAAATATTGGACTTGAAAATAACAACAAGAAATCGCGAGGGAGTGTCACTAAACCAGTAACAAGCAAACAAAAAATATGTCTAATAAGTACCAATAACAAAAATAGCATTTTATCGATTGCTGAAGCGACAATCAAGGGCAGTTTTGAATTGTGCCATTACATATCGCCCCATGCAGGTAACAAACAACTATTTATGGGAATAAACGAAAAACTATCTACGTTCACAAAAGAAGACTATTGTGTCATACATAAAGGTGAATAAGACTTCAGAGTGACAAAAAACTACTTCGACCAGATTGTTTTTATTCGTGAGACACTGCGAAATATAACACATACAAATGTAATCATCTGTTTGCCTACCTATAAATGGAAATATTACGGACACATGCATAATTGTAGGGTTGAAAACTTCAACAACCTTTTATACTTGGACATAATAACACATGAGCATGCATATATTTTAGATTCCAATAAAAATATATATGATGACTATTCACTGTATAATACAAAGACTGGAATAATTAATAACAAAGGCATTCGTGCCGTCTTCAGAGACCTAAACGACTATATTCAAGATTTACAAGAGTTTAACAAAAACGAATTACAGACCGACTTAGAAGAAGCGAGTTTTTTTCTTGACTAAGGAGAATTTAATAATATTGCATCAAAATATTGCAGGATTGATCAACAAATCAGACATGCTTACAGTTTGCTTAGAAGAACTTATAGATAAGGAATTAAAAGTTGATATATTGTGCATTACGGAACATTTTATGTCAGAGGGCGATGAAACACATCTTCTGATCCCAAACTATAGTTTGGCTTCACGTTTTAGTAGAACCAATAGTAAAAGAGGGGGTTCGTGTATTTTGGTCAGACATGGACTTTCTCGGAAAGAAGTACCGGAGGTTGCGAAATTGTCAACAATTAATACACTTGAATGTTGTGGAATAGAACTGATTAAGTATAACATCTTAATTGTGTGTATTTATCGTGTACCAAAAGTTGCAAATTTGAGTGTATTTTTTAATAAATTGGAACAACTATTAACAAATGTAAGTAATAAAAAATATAGCAACATTATATTGGCTGGTGACTTCAATATTGACATCATGAAAAAAACCAGTGTATGCCTTGATTTTACTTGTTTGTTACTGAATTACAATCTGAAATTAGCCATTAATGAGCCTACTAGATTGAAAAGCCAGACTTGCATCGACAATTTTGCACATAATTTTCAGAATCGATGTGGGACTGAAGTGATAGAATTTGCATTATCTGACCATACGGCGCAACTCTTAAAATGTCCTGTAAAAAATTCGTGTAATAGTAAATACTGGAAAAAAACACAGCGGGATTATGCAAAAGAAAATATTTTGTTCAGATCTTGTTTGGAAAGTTTGACATTTGCTGATGTTTAACAGATGACCCTAACATCGCATATAATTCATTTATGGAGGAGTTTACATTATTCTATAATCTTTGCTTTCCAAATAAACTTATTACTATTATCATAGGCAGAAAGGCTAAATGGATCTCACGTGGTGTAAAAATTTGTAGTAAGAAAAAGAGGCATCTTTTATGGAAATATTGACGTAAACCGTCTGAAACTAATAAATTTCAATTTATTACATACAGTAAATTATTTAAAAAAATTATACGACTTACCCAAAGGGCTCAAAATAATTATAAAATCAAAACGGCTGAGAATAAAACTAAATCGACATGGCAAATAATAAATAACAAAAAATTAAATGTACTTCGGGATAATTTACGTGAAATTAATGTTGACAATAATATAATTACAGATCCAGAATCAATTGCTAACCAATTTAATAATTATTTCATTGACAGAGTTGTCTCGGGAAAAAACGTCACAGCAGGCATTTTGAACAGACAAAAATCAATGTTCATGGCCCCAAGTTTACCGTGTGATATCTTAAACATCATTAAACAACTTAAAAATACTAACAGCGTAGGTTATGACGGTGTCTCTACCAAAATAATTAAATCTGTCGGTGATATAATATGCAGCCACTTAAGTCACATTATGAACCTATGTATCAGTACGGGTACCTTTCCTGATGGTTTGAAAACATCAATAGTAAAACCACTATTTAAGAAGGGAAAGAAAGACCTAATTGAAAATTATAGACCAATATACCTCTGATATATAGCTCTGATACCAATTATGTCAAAGATTTTTGAAAAATACATTAACAAGCAATTGTATTCATATATGGAAAAAAATAATATTCTTTGTAGTGAGCAAAAAGGTTTCAGACAAAATAAGACTATTAACATGGCGGTCTATGATTTTCTACACAATGTAATGTTGCGGATGGATAAAAGAACTCCCACTTGTGCTGTGCTATGCGATATGACACAAGCATTCGACTACGTTGACCACACTATTTTAATTAAGAAACTTGACTCATATGGGGTTCGAGGCAATGTGCTTAAATTAATTGAATCATATGTGTCTAATAGAAGGCAAATCACAGCAATCACAAGAATAGATCGTTCCAAAAAAGCGACTACGTATCTGTCCCAAGAACGTATAGTGAAATTCGGTGTACCCCAAGGAAGCGTTCTGGGACCATTATTATT
This sequence comes from Diarsia dahlii, assembly GCA_949775195.1. Taxonomy (NCBI): domain Eukaryota; kingdom Metazoa; phylum Arthropoda; class Insecta; order Lepidoptera; family Noctuidae; genus Diarsia; species Diarsia dahlii. Next base: position 3,427,358 of record OX459198.1, read on the forward strand.
TATTATATATATAAATGACTTTCCGAAATCTATTGAGCATCCAATGACTCTTTTTGCGGACGATAGCACAGTTACAATAGATTGTAAGAAAACTGACACCTATAAACTTGACATTAATAATGCTTTAGCTTCTATGATTGACTGGTTAGATAATAATAATCTAAAGATTAATTTAAATAAAACAAAAATCTTGCATTTTAGTCAAAGAATACCAGTAAGAAATGATATTGACTTAAGCTATAAAAATCACACCATATGCAGAGTTGATAATGCCAAATTCCTTGGACTAACCATTGACAAAAAACTTGATTGGAAAGATCACATTGAAGAAACTTGTAAGAAAATTAGTAGTTGTTCATACGCGTTGCATAAACTCGCCCCAACCGTAAATACGGATACATTGCTTACCGCTTACCATGGACTTGTTGCATCAATACTTAGATACGGCATTATTTTCTGGGGAAACTCTACACATAAAGAGACTATATTTAGAATGCAAAAACGATGCATAAGAGCTATGTTTGGTCTTAAAATTACAGACAGTTGCAAACCATATTTTATTAAGCATCAAATTCTCACACTTCCTTCCATTTATATATTAGAAATGGTATTATTTGTTAAAAATAACCCCCAACTGTTCCCAAAGTCTTCAGAAGGTTCCGAAAGAAGTCAACGGGATATTCGGAGACTTCGTTTACATAGTGCAAAAACAGCTCTCATGGGTAAGAGTGTATTTTGCATGGCTCTAAAATTATACAACAAGGTACCAAAGGCATACAAAGATTTAAATATTAATAGTTTTAAAAAAATAATAAAGAAATTTTTAGTAAATAAATGCTACTATAATGTTGCCGACTACTTTAACGATGTAATTTAGGCCTTTATATAATTTTAATTTTGATTATTTTAAATTGGTTTTTGATTAATATAAATTTTGACAAAGTATTTTATTTATTTAATTTTGACTATTTATTAATTTAATTTTGACTATTTATTAACTTAATTTTGACTATTTATTAACTTAATTTTGACTTTTTATTAATTTAATTTTGATTATTTTTAGTAACTTACTTTTGTTATTATTTATTAATTGATTATTTTTTGTTACCTATTTCTAGCAATTTAATTTTGTTATTATTAATTGATTTATTAATCCTCTGTTATTCCTAGTAATTTAATTTGTTTATTATTTAATGATTGATTAATCTTTTGTTATTCATAAATAGTTACTAATTTAATTTTTGATCGTCCTCATAATTTACTTTTTATTTGATATTTTTTGTGTATTTGGTTAAATACACAAAAAATATCAAATAAAAAGTAGGTGACTGACACCGATCCGGTCCGATCCGGTCTGGTTGGTGACTGTGGTGGTGTGGTGGTAGGTGACTGTTTTTATTAATTTATTTCTTATTATTTCATCTTTACGTAACTTTTACAATTTTTGTGTGACGAATTATATTATTGCAGTATTTGTACGCCTCTATAGGCAAAAACATGTTGAAACATTTTTTTTAAGTAATCATTCCAACTGATTGTGAACCTACACGTGTTTTTTGACAAATAAATTGAATTGAATTGAAGGCTAGCGGTCCGGACGGCATACCAGCAAGGGTCTTAAGGAACTGTGCGCCTGAGTTGTCTCCTGTGTTGACACGCTTGTACCGCGTCTCTCTCAAAACCAGAACGGTGCCGAACTCCTGGAAGGTTGCTAATGTACAACCAGTAGGTACCCAAGAAGGGTAGTCGTGCCGACCCCTGTAATTATCAACCAATCGCCATCACCTCCATACTTTGCAAAGTAATGGAAAGGGTACTCAACGGTAAGCTGCTGGCGCACCTTGAAGCGAACGACCTACTCAGCGACCGTCAGTATGGTTTTCGCCGGGGACGGTCAACTGGAGATCTTCTGGTGTTAGCTACGCACTGCTGGGGCGAGGCCATCGAGAAACACGGCGAGGCCCTTGCCGTGTCGCTGGACATTTCGAAGGCTTTCAAAAGGGTTTGGCACGCAATTTTGTTGAGCAAACTTCCGGCATACGGCATTCCCGCTGACATTTGCTGCTGGATATCTGACTTCCTGAGTGAACGGTTGATCCGAGTGGTCATTGATGGCTGCTCCTCTGACCTTATGGCTATCGATGCCGGAGTTCCTCAGGGGTCTGTTCTCTCCGCGACACTTTTCCTGCTGCACATCAATGACCTCCTTGTTCCTGGTATTGTTGGGTACGCAGATGACAGCACTGTCATGGAGAGTTATACATCCAGCGCAAAAGCCAATGGTGATGAAGTACGTTCATTAAGAGAGGCCATGGTAGAGCGAACGAATTCAGCCTTAAGACTTGTCTCCGAGTGGGGTGACGAGAATCTGGTAGATTTCAACGCCACCAAAACGCAAGTGTGTCTGTTCACCGCAAAAAGGAGTCCGTTTAATATGGCCCCTACTTTCCGGAGTGCGTCTGTACAAGTTACTGACAGTCTCGAGCTTCTTGGCACGAAGTTGAGCGCGAATCTGAACTTCGGCGCCCACATTGAGTCGAAAGCTCAAACTACGGCGAAAAAGCTGGGCATCCTAAACAAGGTTAAGCGGTACTTCAAGCCTGGACAGCTTTCAGTATTATATAAAGCTCAAGTCCGGTCTGGCATGGAGTATTGCTGTCACCTTTGGGATGGCTCAGCCAAATACCAGCTCGCCACACTTGACTCTGTAGAGCGCAGAGCCAGGAGGCTAATTGGTGACGATAAGCTGGTTATCAAGCTACATAGCCTGCAGGCCCACCGTCGCAAAGTCGCATGTCTGTCGGTCTTCTACAGACTGTACTTCGGAGAGTGTGCGCAAGAGCTCCACGAGCTGATCCCACCATCTCCCTTCTTCCATCGGGATACTAGACGTACTGCAGGGTATCACCGATACCTAGTCGACATTCCACACATTCGAACGAAGCGCTTTGCTGGGTCCTTTATTATGCGCACAGCCAAGGAGTGGAATTCCCTGCCTGCTTTTCCGAGTTTATATAACCCTAATCTGTTTAAGTCGCGAGTAAACAGGCTTCTACTGGGTAAGCTCGTTCCATCGTCGACATCATTTTTGCCCTTTTTTTTTTTTTTTTTGTTGGGTGGAAAACCATCGAATAACCCCCCCCGCTCTTGGGCAGAGCGAAGGGGAGTGTCAGACTTCTACTGACTAAAAACCAAACCCATGTTCCTTCTTCGCCCATGTGTCGGAGCCGCGTTAACCTTTCGACAAACCACAGCCCCGACGGGATCATCTTTGCCCTTAGGGCAAGATTGAAGTCAAGAGCAAGCCCATTTATAATAATAAATAAATAAATAAATATTTCCTCACGATATTTTCCTTCACCAAAACCAGTGATAATTTTACAATGCGCAAATTCGACAAATCAGAGATATGTGTCTTAGGTTCGAACTCGAGACCCATGAATTGGCAGTCAGACGGTCAGAACACCACTACTACGAGTACCATTGCTAACTTATTCTTTAGCTAAGGTATGTAAGAGATAGTGACACTGGACTCTGTTGGGATTGTATAATTAAAAGCGTAAAAGTATCTAATTACATTTGAATGGAATCCACCCTAATCCTGATTGCAAGGAGTAGGTTTAGTTTCAAAATTTAAAAAAGTCAGATAAAGTACATATAAATAAAAGAGCCTTACGCAGTTTCTATATCAGCAGCGCGTTCCTTGAGGAAGTCCAGAGCGACCTTAGCGTTGGAACGATCTCCCATGTAGAACCAATTAAAAGCGTTCACTCGATCTTGAGCCTTGACGACATTGTCATTCAAGATATTCAGCAAGTACCTGGTGAAAAAAAAATATAATTAATAGCAGAAAGCCAAAAGCAACCTTACTGAAATAAAGGGGAGAACAAAAATCATTTTGATAATCATATTATTATGGTTTTAATATTGCTGTTGGCAACCGTCTTGTAATGAAAAATTTATGTGATTGTAATGGAAAAGAGAGGGGTAAAATAACTGCCGCGTTGGTTTAGTGGTCACAAGCACAACTGCTGAGCAGAGGTCGATTCTATTGTCAGTAGCACGGAGTTGGGACTTGTACAGACGGCTACACATCAAGCTATACATTTCCAGTTTACGCTGATCTCCCACTGTACGGAAATCCTATACAAAGCGAGATCAGCTTATACTGGAAATGTATAGCTTGATATGTAGCCGTCTGTACCCGCCAATTGTTGCCAATAGGCTCGCCTATTACATGGGATTCATACATAACTAATGGAATGTGGGTGTACTATTAGGTGAAGCTCTGCCTATCCCTGTGAGGATTACGGGTGTGATGTCATGTTATGAAAAATAACTGAAAGAGAGAGAGCTGTGTGGGGCTGCGTTGTAGACTTGTGACAATTGAATCTAACCGTTAGGTATCCCATAATCCCCTCTTTCATTAATTTTAAGATAAATATTTCCTCTCACTATTGCATCAATATTGCCCCTTCTTATTTTTTCAGCATTGAATCTTTTAAATGTAAAAAATTCTTTCTCATTAAGATATTATTATCAAGTATAACAAAAAATAATTTAGAAGGCACTCACTGCTCCCTAGCTTGAACGTTTGTGGTGCACCCCAAAGCTCTGAGCATAGCAACCTCATCAGCCTGGTTGTTGGAGTTCTGACGACGGTTATACAGGAAGTTCCATTCATCATAACCACCGGCACGAAGACCCTCGCAGAATACGTGACGTCTCAAGTTGGGATTTACGCTGAAAAAAAAAGAAAATTATAAAAATGATCTACTTAATAAGATTTTACATCTGCCATTGATCGACAATGCATAGACAACAACGCTCGGTGCTAAAGCTTAAAAAACATAATTTTGTTGTAATGGAAACTGGATGTTTATTTTCCTTCTTTTCGATGTTTTTTTACTTATACGCCACCAATGCAGACCAATGTTATCAAAAGACTAAATAATGTTGTATGAATGTTTACAAAGCCGAGAATAATTTACCGTAACGAGATTAATAATATAATATAATAATATTCCACAACTATCACACAACGCCATCTAGTCCCAAGCTAAGCAGAGCTTGTGTTATGGGTACTAGACAACTGATAAACATACTTATATATTTCTAAATACATACATATTATAGATAAATTACACCCAGACACAGAACAAATGATCGTGCTCATCACACAAACATTTGTCCTGGGTGGGAATCGAACCCACGACCTCCGGCATAGCAGTTAGGGTCACTAACCACTAGACCAACAGGCCAGTCAACAGATTGAAGATTGAAGTTACGTCTAGATATAGTTACGTATTACATTACTTATTCAACAAATTGATGTACGTTATGGGCCTGGTCAATTTCCTTTTTGTTTTATTAAGCCGTTACTCTACCTGATTAGACTCTGTTATCATCATTAAAGCAATTTGCACATTGTAATAGCAGTCAGTCACGCGATAAGTAGGTACTAGTATGTGCTTTGTTAGTATGTTTTATCGTCTTCTTTTGTGCATAATTCTCTTGTTTCGTTTATATGACTGAACTAGCAGTTGCCCGCGACTTTTTTCGCGTAGAAATTTTGACTCTCTTGTCTGGACTGCCTGTGGATGGTACTATGTCAAATCGAATGCCAAATGCCAATCGAAGCGATTATATTCCCTTAAACCAGCCCTGTCGTAAAATCTATTCCTACCTGAAATGTCTTAACTATATTCTATCTCTCTGCCAATACTCAGGTACAAAAAGCCAAGGATTTCATATGGACTTACGGGAGCCCTTAGTCCAGGTCTTCCTTACAAACTTAGCTTAGATCTCCTACTCCTAAACTCTAGACTTGTTAAATTTCAGGTTGTTAGTACAAAAAAAAAACAGTACATTTTTACAAACATGTGAAAGCCCTCAGACCTCCTTATTCTGGCCATGTTGCTAAACTCGCTAAATCCGTTCTTAGTCAACGTCTACTAACTATAAAGTACCTTCCTGCCAAAATTGTAGCACAAAAAAGGAAGGACTGTCATACAAACTCGCGTGAGCCCTTAGACCTCCCTAGTCCGGCCCTGTCGCAAAATCGGTTCTTAGCAAACTTCTACTCACCTACTACTTCCCTGCCAAAATTCAAGTTAGTAGCATACAAAATGATAGACTTTTAAACAAACTTGCGAGCGCCCTTAAACCTCTCTAATCCGGCCCTGCCACAAAACCTGTACTTAGCAGAGTTCTTCTAACTATAAACTACGTGCCTGCCAAAAATCAAGTTTGTAGCACAAAAAATTAAGGATTTTCTTACGAACTTGCAAGAACCCTTAGACCTCCCTAATCCGGCCCTGTCACAAAATCTGTTCTTACCAGACGTCTACTAACTATAAACTACGTCCGTCTCAAAAATCAACTTTGTAGCTCAAAAAATGAAGGACTTTCATACAAACTGGCGAGAGCCCTTAGACCTCCCTAATCCGGCCCTGTCTCAAAATCTGTTCTAAGCAGACGTCTACTAACTTTAAACTACGTCCCTGCCAAAAATGAAGATTGTGGCACAAAAAATGAAAGACTTTCATACAAACTGGCGAGAGCCCTTAGACCTCCCTAATCCGGCCCTGTCACAAAATCGGTTCTAAGCAGACGTCTACTGCCTATTAACTACGTCTCTGCCAAAAATCAAGATTGTAGCACAAAAAATTAAGGACTTTCAAACAAACTTGCGAGGGCCCTTAGACCACCCTAATCCGGCCCTGTCGCAAAACTAATTTATAGCGGATGCCTACTGACTATAAACTACGTCTCTGCCAAAAATCAAGATTACAGCACGAAAAATTAAGGACTTTCATACAAACTTGTGAGGGCCCTTAGACCACCCTAATCCGGCCCTGTCGCAAAATTAATTCATAGCAGACGCCCACTGACTATAAACTACGTATCTGCCAAAAATCTAGATTGTAGCACAAAAAATGAAGGAGTTTCATACAAACTTGCGAGGGCCCTTAGACCACCCTAATCCGGCCCTGTCGCAAAATCCGTTCTTAGCGGACGTCTACTAATCATAAACTACCTCCCTGCCAAAAATCATCTTTGTACGTCCAGCGGTTTTCGAGATTTCGTGATGAATCAGTGAGTGACCTTTCGCTTTTATAGATATAGACTAGTATTCGCGTGGCTGCGCGAGCTGCGCGCAGCTCGCGGGGCGTGAAGGGGAGCTTTGAAAAATTATTTCGACTAACGCATTGCCCCTAGTATTTGCTCGGTGCTGCTTGCAGCTCGCGGTTTTGTCGTGCTTTTGAGGAGTTTTAGTTACCCTTGTAAAATTTAAATGAATTGGAAAATCCAATAAGAGTCCAAAATTCCAAATGGTCTTTTAAGTAAATCAACTGAACGATTTTTTATTCCTTTAGTTGATGTACTTAAAAGTCGGTACAAATAAACTATATGTTTGCTCTAATCGTATGCAACATTAGGTAGTTTATAAACCTTAAACGTGATGTCAAAAAGAACCCTAGTCTTCCACTTTTCGAGGAGCTCGTGGCTTAATAAGAACTGCCACTCAGGACGATCTTTAGGTGAAGCTGTGCTTGCCTAGGTCGGTCTGTGGATGGGTGACCGCCGAGTTTCCTCCGTGCCTAGAAAAAGCACGTTAAGCTGTTGGTCCCGGCTGCCATATATAGATATTTGGCAGTCGTTACAGGTAGTGACCTGAAATTCTGACATCCAGTCTTACCAAAGGGTACCTATTGTATTACCTAGTATTAACTGGGTTGTGGAGGTCAGATAGGCAGTCGCTCCATGTAAAATACTGGTATTCAGCTGCATCCGGTTAGACTGAAAGCCGACCCCAATATAGTTGGGAAAAGGCTAGGCAGGTGGTGAGTCTTCCACTTTTCAAACTCTAGTGAAATGCCAAATAAAGCCCAGAAGAGACCCGAAAGGTTTCTACTTCATTGAACTCTTAAACGTAGTCCGCCTTATTACAAAACGTAGATAAACCTGGTTTAACTTAGACTTGGTTTATCTCGCATGACGTCTCACTTCAATAATATTCAAAAGAAAGTGACAGCATGCGAGATAAACCAGGTCGAAGTTAAACCAGGTTTAACTACGTTTTGTAATAAGGCGGAGTAAGTCTAGAGAAAGCCATAAGAAAACCTATTATTGTTTGAATGAACTCGTACAATTTTTTTAGCGCCATCTATCGTGGTCTTGGGAATTACTATTTTATTTTGAAAAGAAAATTCGTCATTACTAAGTAATAAATCATTATGATAGGCACCTAACTACCTCTATTACCCAATCGTGGAAAGTTTTCTTACAAAGGTTCACCAAGGTGGACCTCAGGAAGGGGGACTGTGTGTATTTTTACCCGACTGCGGCGAAGCCCAAAAGGAGGGTTATGTGTTTGACGTGTATGTATGTATGTATGTATGTCCGTTTCTTTGTTCCCTCATAACTCCTAAACGGATGAAGGGATTTGAATAAAATATACGTCGTTAGATTGGTCTTAATGGCGCGAGTGTTATAGGCTCCATTAAAATTAAAAAACAACGAAAAATTTCGGATTTTGGGGGCCAAATCATGGAGTTCAAAAAAAATTTTTTTTCCAATACCATCGAGTAGGGTATCAAAATAAAAGGTTTTAAATGTAGATTACAAAAATATATAACACTTATATGTTTAAAAAAAATTCAAAGTGACAAATCCTATAAACAAGCACAAAAGTTAAATCATCTGCGAAGAATTTTACGCGACCAACGAAAGAACAAAACACAAAAGAACTAAAAAGTTGGAAATAAAAAAAGTAGTTAAAAAACCAAAAAACCCGACTGAAAAAGCTGAAAAGCGAAAAACAAGCACATTTTAAATTAAACAAAACTTGGAAGCAGGCGGGGTTCATTTGAATATTAAATTATGAAATGAAAAAAATAGAACTAAATAAAATAGAACCCCGCCTGCTTCAAAGTTTTGTTTAATTTAAAATGTGCTTGTTTTTCGCTTTTCAGCTTTTTCAGTCGGGTTTTTTGGTTTTTTAACTACTTTTTTTATTTCCAACTTTTTAGTTCTTTTGTGTTTTTTAGTAGTGATGACCAGCTACATGGACCGGACCAGCTATTTGGACCTCTCAAGAGAGCTTAGCAATATTAAATTTATGATGATTCAGTTATCTTATATTTTAACAGTAAGTAAAATGTATCATGTGAATTTAATAATAGTATTAAAACCTATGACTAAGTTATTCGAAAAACACATTCGATTCCTCATCGTTTTCACAGGCGATAGTAAACAAAACTGCTTTATTGATAAATTAAATAAAACTATGTTTTACTTGTTACGATATAAATATAATTTGAAACAGTTCCATGGTATTTTAACATTTTCACAGGCGATAGTAAACAAAACTGCTTTATTGATAAATTAAATAAAACTATGTTTTACTTGTTACGATATAAATATAATTTGAAACAGTTCCATGTTATTTTAACATAAAAAAGTATATTTAGAAAACATAAAAAGGCATATATGGCATCTTCTCCGGTACCTACATTTGTACATTAATTTCTTAATTATTGATATAGTCTTTTTCGCCCGTCGTCCCGGTCACTGGAATACCACGAGTATTGTTTTGCCCGTGGTTCCTTCTAGAAATATATACCTACTGCCGAATTAAATTGTACTCCATGACGCGCGCTCGCTTCTCTCGCATATATATAACACTAATATCTTCTGTCCCCAAAGTGCCGGGCCTCCGCCGGCCTCCTTCGTCGGCCTACGGCCCGGTGCCCATGCCGCCCATAAAGGATACTGTCGCGAGACGGTCGTATTATAGGAACACGAAGAAAAAAAAGGGATCACGGCATTTTCCAGGGACTACGGGCGAAAGAATAAAGTAATTTACAATCAAAACATTTTGATAGATTTTTTACTCTGGATGTCGATTGTCGATGCTTATTGTGATTGTGTCCTACTTATTTTAAAACTATTTATTACATAATAAAATCAATAATTATTGTAGATATTATGATTATTATTGTAAATGTGAATGTAAGTTTGTTTGTTACGTTTTCACGCAATGAACTTTGTACACAGATTCTTGGAGGTATTAGAAGTAAACAAAGCGAGCAAAGCCGCGGGTAAAAGCTAGTGAAATAATAAATTTTATGATTTTTCAGCATATAATTACATCCAATGCCAATGGCTAGGTACCTACCTACATAATTTTGTAAGGTAGGGAGTAGTACCTACCTACTGTTGAAATTGACGGAGGTGGCCTCATTTTAACTTTCCTTTCATCAACAATAGGACAAGTAGGTATGTTACAGCCTCCCCCTGTTGAGATTTCCTCAACATCATCGTGGACAATTTGTGGACCGACTTTATTGTAGTGTCCATATTTGGGCAGTAGGTAGGTATAGATAAAACATTACAGATAGGAGACGCATTAGTTTATGACTCGTCTTTAAACATAGATGCTCTGTGCTTATTGTGCTTCAACTATTGGTACTCTCCGGCTGAGCTTTCTCTTGTAATTGTGTACCTACCTACATATTTTATTGAGCGATCATTGTTTTTTAGTAGGTAGATAGGTATTAAAGCTGTTTGCGAGAGCTCGCCTGCGGAAGTATTCACCATGCTTATTTCTATCGTCAAGCAATATCCTGTTTCGGTTTGAAGGGTGTGGGTGCCGGTGGTTACTTCTGACACGTAAGGCTTAGCATCTATAAGCCTCAAGTTGATGAACGCAGAGCAGTGCATCGTAGGACACATTCTATAGGTACGTGCCTCAACTGCGAAGCAAAGAGTTACCATTTAATACCAATATTGATCATAATTTGCTTGTTCCGTCAGTTTTAGTAGATAAATCTACAAGTAAAGGTAGGCAGAACCAAATAAGTAGATAGGTACGTAGGTATATCTTTGTTGTCCAAGTCTTAATAAGTTAGGTTACATAATTATCTATAATTATTAAGTATTAATTGTGATGCCCTTATACTTACTTACGTTAGTTGTTATCCCAAGTTTTCACGATGCTCTATTCTAGAAGTAGATTTGTCAATAATTATAATACTTAACCCAGTTTCTCATATAAATAGGTCAGGTAAAGATAACAGTCCTATCTGTATTAGTAGGTTCCTATTAAAAGTACCTGTTTATGTACCTATACCTCAGTCGGATTATTCGTTTGAATGACCTCTTACGGTAAATTTTTGGGAAACTTGGGATTTTTCATCATTTTTCCAAGATGGCCACCACACTGTCCGCCATCTTGTTTTTCTGAAAAGTCATAATTTTTCTGAAATATCGAGGATGCAGGCTACCGACTGGTGTACTTGGTGTTGCCAAGTTTTAAGTTTGGTAGAACAAAAGAATTCGCCAAAGTCTGTTCTGATCCGAAAATTCAAGACCCAATGACTCTCGGGGTTGCCAGCTGAAAGTTATGAAAATGGTCAAATGTCATTTGGGGGACCCCATTCTTGGTGTTTATGTAATTTTTCCATTCAAAATGTCGTTATTTCCACTATTCATGTTTTTGGGGAAAATCTGGGAAAACACCCTAAAAATGGGCAAAAATTTTGCGTAAGGTAACACTCCACAACAAAATACACAATCGCTTCATACAACACAATTCGGTCGGGGGATCGGTCGGCTGTCCCATTTATCGTGTCGAAAATTTGGATTTCTCATCATTCTTACAAGATGGCCGCCACACTGTCCGCCATCTATTTTTTCTAAAAAGTCATAATTTTCCTTAAATGTCAAGAATATAGGCCACCGATCGGTGTACTTGGTGTTGCCAACTTTTGAGTTGGGTAGAACAAACTAATTCGCCAAAGTCGGGTCTGACCAAAAAATTCAAACGCCAGTGGCTCTCGGGGTTGCCAGCTGAAAGTGATGAAAATGGTTAAATGTCATTTGGGGGACCCCATTCTTGGTGTTTATGTAAAATTTCTATTTAAAATGTCATTATTTCTACTTTTCATGTTTTTTGAGAAAATCTGGTAAAATAATCTAAAAATGGGGAATTTTTTTGCACCAGGCAATACTCCTCAACAAAACACACAACCGCTCGGTAAAACACAATCCGGTCGGGGGATGCCAGCTGTCCCAATTATCGTGTCGAAAATTGGGATTTTTCGGCGTTTTTACAAGATGGCCGCCATAGCATCCGCCATCTTGTTTTTCTGAAAAGTCATAATTTTTCTTAAATGTCAAGAATATAGGCCACCGACCGGTGTACTTGGTGTTGCCAACTTTTGAGTTTGGTAGAACAAACTAATTCGCCAAAGACAAAAAGTCCCAAAAATGAAAAAGTTCAATATTTTTTGGGGTTGCCAATTAAAACGAACCAAAATAGTCAAATGTCATTTGGAGGACCCTAATGTTGCCGGCTAGTCAAAGTCTCTATTTAAAATGTCATTATTTCTACTTTTCATGTTTTTGGGGAAAATCTGGGAAAATACCCTAAAAACGGGCAATTTTTTTGCACCAGGCAACACTCGTCAACAAAACACACAACCGCTCGGTACAACTCGAACCCGTCTGATGTTGCCAACTACCCGAAAAATGGATTTGAAAATAATTGAAATATCAAACTTTTTACAAAATGGCCGCCGCAGCGTCCTCCATCTTGGATTTTCTAAATGTCATAATTTTTTCCAATTGCCATTACAATTACCAACAAATAAGCAAACTCTTTGTTGGCGGTTCTAGAATTCGGTAGAAGAAAACAATTTGTCAAAGTCGAGTGAAAAAAGTCGACAATTTCAAAACGTCCTGGCGCGGCCGCCATCTTGTTTTTTTTTTTTTTTTTACTTTTTTTTCAAATGCTTCTAGATATCGTATAGGACCTCTGAGTCGAAATCCATCCAAGTCTTTCCCCCACCGAAACCGGAAATGGACTCGCCCTCCATCTTGGATTTGAACTTTCCCTATAATTTTCCTCTACTCAATTGGTCAGATAGCACATTTTTGCAAAACATACCCCTAACCCATCTCTCACCCATTCCGAGAAACGACATGTCAATGAGTGAGTCAGTGGCTTTGTAGTTTTATATAACTATAATAGAAGATTAAATATTACATGAATAAACACTGTTTTAAGCTTTCACGGTTCATAACTATATTTAAAATGTCCCTTCCGGGATATCTTCCGTGATTACGAAAGATATCCCGTAAGTGACATTTTAAATATTACATGAATAGTTGTAATGAAATCAATGAGTATTTCATCAAAAGGTCATTCTTGAGAGTTACATGAACTTGGAGGGTTGTAATGATGATTTTGATGATTATAATTCTGTAACTGCATTCGTCTTACAGCCGCAAATCATATTTTCACTAACATACAACCTAGCACTGGCCTGCAAATCGCTAAAAACGTAAGAAAATTTGAATTTCGCGGGCTACCGTGAACATCCACCTTAAACTTAGTTACTCTTACACACACTTTACTTATTAAAAACTAAAGATATCTCAATCAGACTATATAAACATATAAGGCACTTCTATGTACTTATAAATAACTAAAGAATATTCAGTATATAAACATTTTCCAGAGTTCTGGTCCGAAAGGAAATTGCACATTGGAAAACTTAACGCACATCCTACTACCACGAGAGTGCGTTCTGGTTTCAGGTAGTGGGCTGCGGGTGCCTAGCAATTCATAACGGCCAGCTACTAAGTGCGGTTAGGCGAGAAATTCAAATTTAAAGGAAATACAATTGTTTATGTGCACAGGTGGGTCTGACAAACCCTACCAGGCCGAAGGTTAATGTTGTTATTATCATACATAATTATAACTAATCTTCCTGAAAAAATATCAAAATTGTGGTAAAAACCGCACTAAAATCTATTTGGTAGGTAAGAAAATCAAAGCAGAATAGAAAATTATGAAAAGAGCAAGTTAAAATAATAATAATAAAATGTAGGTATTATGTGTAGGTCACTGTACTGTCTTCATTTTTGTTTACGAGAAATAAAAAAAAAATTAATGTCCAATATTTTTTGGAAATCTATCTGACGCAGCGCCTCTATCTAAATTGAAGTGAATATATGTATTCACTTCAATTTAGATAGAGGCGTTACTAGTTTCTGTAATTGGCTGGAATAACGCGTCTTCTGATTCTCAAGTTAACGGCAACAACAATCAAAATGTTAATGCACCGGCTAAAATGTCCGACGTGATGTCAAGAACTTCAACGTCGCTATGAATAATGTTAATTGGGGGAGGAAAATCAAGTACCGTAAAACGATCTTACTCACCCTGATTTAAGGTATTCGATTTTTCTCGAATCGAGATAAATCTTTGAAATGAAATGTAACGTGAATGAATTATAAAAGTTTAGACTCATTGACCCCGTTTTACCCGATGTCAAAGTTAATAAATGCTTCTTACGTGACGGTGCCACTGCTGGTGTAAAAAGCTTGGAACTTAGCACGAGCATCGGCAATGCATCCGCTGTGTCCAATGTTGCAGGCAAAAGAAAGCACGTAGAATCTGTTCAGGGTCCTAGTGAGATGTTCGCCATTAACAACGTCATAACCGAGGTCAGCGATGATTGCCTCTAGGAAGCCAAAGAGAATTGTCTAGAAAAAAATATTATTTTGAATTACAAGACGTGTAGATGTTGGATATTCCATAATTTAACATTCTTTAAAGACAATGGTTACGAAATGATTAGGAAATTTCAAAACGTTTAGTTGACACTTCCCGTGACTCAAGGAATGGCTTTTACCTTGGTCAGCTTTCTTCAGTAGCCTTTAGCTTAGCGTTACCATTAAACATGGTAACGCCACCAGTATCTTGGGAACATTACATGTTAAATTGTTAGCGTTGAGGATGAGTTTTTTGATGCCATTTAGTTTATTTTTAAGTTATTATAATTATTGCTAAAAATAAACCCTTTTGGGGATTTTATAATAACAATTTCACTTTTTTTCATCAATATTATTTTTGGGCACCCACAACAGTTTCAAAAGTACACGCCTAGCGTTGTACCGAGTTTCAATAGAATGCGAGATCAGTTTTACTGGTTTTATTACCTCTGAAAAGTACCCTATCACACCATTTTCTTTAAGTCTACTTACGTTAAAGGTAGCCAATTGATCAGGAAGGTGCAGGAATCTGTTCCTGAGCCAGTTGAAACCAGAAATGGCCGGGTACCAGGAGTAGTAGCTTGTGTCCTTCTTCAAGAATTCAAGCACGCGGAATCCAAGCTCAAATGACAGCTGGTTGGCACGCATAAGCGCGAATACATCGTCAACAATCTACAATGAAAATAATGATCTGTTTAGTTATATTAAAATTGACATTCGGAAAATAAATAATACCTAATTGTTTAGTTTCTGGAGTCAGTAACGAACTTTTGGCTTTATTGTTGTGGCTTAGGAGTGCTATTCACTTATTCGGGTCAACACAATCCCTTGGCAAGATTTTATGAACATCAAAGCCAAATCAAATATTCCACCTTCAATCGCTTCGTTGCGATCGCAAAAACTCCGTTTGACAACTCCTGACGCTGAATCATGTTCGGGTTGACTCGGTTTAATTACAAGCTAAACCGATTATTTTTTTTCCCGAAAGTATATCTACATAATTATCATATTCGTTTTTACTGCCCCTTGTGTCCCAATTTTAATATTTTTTGACACAGACTTAACTTTCACTCTTTTGAAATTTTCACCAACTTCATCAAATGTTAAATGAATAATATCTGTTCATACCTGAGCCCTGTTCAAGCGATGGATAGTGGTAAAGTCTCTGTTAAGAGCATCCGCGATCAGCCTCCAGTTGTTGTCGTCGTAGTTCACACGGTAGATATCTATAAAAATAAACATAAGTTATTATCACGCCAAGTCTGTCTACTACACCTAACATAGTAGAGAAAATGCTAGGCAGATTTCAAAAGATGTTAATGGATCTCATCTATAATATATTTATTTATATTTATAAAAGGCAAAGCTGATTGACTGAGGATTAACGCACCGGCCAAACCCAGGGCTACATACTTAAAAATTCGCACACGTAATCCTCTTATGGCGTAGGCATCCACTATGGATTTTTCAAAATTCAATGTTATCATGGCAGCAGGTACCAGTGGACATTTAGAAGACTAAAAACTTTTGACTCTCAGTCTTGGTCACTATTACTTATTAGTTAGTGATAGTTCATTGTGACAACCATACTCACACCTGTCACTAAAAGGACTTGTACTTGTAGACTTGGCCCCTCTCATTAGTGTTTTTTTAACAAGGTAGATAGTATATTATATTACCAGAAACCGGCCAAGAGCGTGTCGGGCCAAGCTCAGTGTAGGGTTCCGTAGTAATAATTCTTTTTTTGTTTGAAAAAAATACGTTCAGGATAATAAAATATGTAAACGAAGTTAAAAAAAATGTTTGCTTAAACGATTATACTACAAACTTAGTCCAGAAATTATTTTGTACAACTTTTTGTCTTTTTTGTACAAAAACTGTTTCCATCCAAGTTCAAAATATTTTTTCTAGAAAGTCCTTATAAAGTTCTACTTTTCAGATTTTTGTCATATTTTCTAAACTTATGGTTCAAAAGTTAGAGGGGGGGACACATTGTTTTATACTTTTGGAGCGATTATTTCCGAAACTATTGACATTATCAAAAAATGATTTTAGTAAACCCCTATTCATTTTTAAATACCTTTCCAACAATATATCACACGTTAGGGTTGAAATTAAAAAAAAAATCACTTCCCACTTTACATATAGGGGGGCTACCCTAATAAAACATTTTTTTCCAATTTTTATTTTACCACTTTGTCGGCGTAATTGATACACATATTGGTACCAATTTTCAGCTTTCTAGTGCTAACGGTCACAGAGATTAAGCGAGGACGGACGGACGGACAGACAGACATGGCGAAACTATAAGGGTTCCTAGTTGACTACGGAACCCTAAAAAACCGAACTCACTTTTCTGTTGAACATTGAAAATGACCCATCCAGCACCCGGTGCGTTTTCAATGGAATCAGTCCTCGCGGTCATCACTTTGGTAGGGGTTAGGTTTGACCAGTCGGGGTTGTTTGCAGTAGTGTAGGTCAGGGGTAGAGGCCAAGCTTGAGTGGTTGGATCGGCTCCACTCACGAAGAACCGGTTCTGATGGTAGAAGAACATGAATTAATCATGCATGTAAGTGTTCAAGGGTCTATTATACTAATATAGGGTGTGACATTTCACAAAGCGATCGTTACGTCAACTTTGTAAATAAATGCAAAAATAATGATGGATAACGACTTTTGTTTGGGGTGGAAAATCACGTTTTACGGTAGGACTCATAGATAACAGAAACAATTCTGTTATCTATGGTAGGACTCAATGTAGCACAAACAACATAGATCATTGTGCTGATGAATGCATTAATTAAGGGGATTATACTGAATTTGATTTTTATAAACGACTGCAATATTGAAAACTAGGAAAGATTTCGTAACAATACAAGCTAAAATCAGAGTTTTTGCGAAAAACCAGAGCTTATTGAACCAAGACAATGAACATGAACCCCGAATATCGGTATGCAATGATAAAGACACAATTAAGTTTAAAGCTACAATCGAACCATGTTCTGACTAACCAAACAAAACATGTGAAGCCAAAAACTAAGTTTCCAGTCGTCCGGTACATACTGAGCTTTTCCTCGTTTTATTACTAAAAATCTTTAAATATTTGAGGTATCTAATGAAATGAATAGAATCAGAAAAATATGGAATAAGAAGACATGCTTCGCCGACCACAAACGAACCGGGATAAGGGCAAGAGAATAATGGTGATTACTAAAATATTTGCAGTGCGGGGCAGTGGTCCAACTGCTCTGTCCTATTAGTTGGACCATGGGTCTTTACTAGGGGCAGTTGTCCTACTTTAAAAATAGTTGGACCACAGCACCTTTTGAGAGTTCCGTGGTCCAATTCATTTAAAAATAAGTTACCTACCCTAAAAGGACTGAATTTGATAGTTAATTAATTTAATCCCAATCGATCAAACTACCAGGAGAACAGAAACATTAGGAGGTATTGGAAATTGGAATCTTAAAATCAAATCTATATGCCTTTCTAATACCATGCAGTTTTTTTTGGAGATGAGAAACAAGGACAGTAAAGTCTCACAAAGATTTAACAATTTTTTTTTCCTTTTTTTTTAATTAGTTTTCGTCATGCGTATAACTTCTATATCAGTGAAGTTCTTTAGTGGTTCTGGTTCAGCCCAGAAATATATAGGAGGTACTCCTATATACTCCTATAATTATATTGCACACAAGATGCAGTTGAGGTTTTTAGTGTTGGTAAGTTATTTTTAAATGAATTGGACCACGGAACTCTCAAAAGGTGCTGTGGTCCAACTATTTTTAAAGTTGGACAACTGCCCCTAGTAAAGACCCATGGTCCAACTAGTTGGACAGAGCAGTTGGACCACTGCCCCGCACCCAATATTTGTATATAGGCCAAAGAAAAGATGGATGGATTGTGTGAGGAATGATATGAAAGAGAAAAGAGTAAATGCCACCGTGACGTCTAACAGGGAAGAATGGAAGAAGAGAACGTGTTACGTCGACCCCAAATAGAATGGGATAAGGGCAGGTAGATGATGATGATGATGATGAAAGGGTTGAAGAAAATGATTACCTGCACAAGGTCAATGCGACCAGTTTGTGTGTTCACGTTCACTGTTAGGACTGGATATCCTTGCTCGTCGACCCAGTATTTCATGAAAGAGGTAATGTCTAAGTTTTCGATAACGATTCCATTAGCTAACACAGCTTGGCTGAAGCTAGTGTAGAGATCTTCTGGGGTCGTATGCTCGTTTTTACTGAAAGTTTCAATAACTATAGTATATCTAGGAATTACAAAATGTATTAAATTCAAACATAGTAGTGTATTTGTTAAGTTTAATTATAAGGCAATACAATTATTTTAATTTTAGTTTAAACGAGGAACATATTGAACAGACAGAATCATAACAAATATTTCACAAAAGTCTCGCAACCCTTGCGTTCATAACAGAACATGTGCGCGGGTCAATTCATATTTTAAACTGGCTAACTGGCTTAGGACAATGGCGAAAAACAGTCGCCTAATCGGGCCATGGCACAATTACGTCACAAATTAAAGTTATAGTTTTTTTACATATTATTTGAGACGAGAAACGAATACTGAATACCTTCCCTCAATAAGTCTCTCGTTTATTCTAACATACTGTATTATATATATTACTGTTTGTTGTCTCAAATATAACAAGTAAATAAATAGTACCTAAGTACCGAGTTTTTTAACAGTTAATAGCTATTGTCATTGTTTTAACTTAATTTGCCGTCAATTAACTTTTAGGTCGTAAAATTGATCATTCCCTACTTAACTTAAAACAATAATTCAACATTGCTTGTTTTACAGTAAACAAAAAGTATTTTGATAAAATAATTTTCTAATAACCGATGATTTAAAATTGAAACAGATTACGTTGCGATGTCCCTTACACCCTAAGGGACATCTCAATGTAATCTTTTTCAATTTGCAAAAGTATTTTGATAGTATAATATAATACATAGTATGAAATTATTCTATCAAAATACTTTTCAAAATACTTTTATTTGCTATAAAACAAAGTGTATATGAGGTAGCATATAATTATATGTATATAAAATTAAAGAAATATATTAAGAAAATTACTTACTTGGCAATCAAAAAGGTGTTCAAAGCCCTCTTAAAAGTTTCATCGCCGAGTAAATGCTTCAACATGAGAAGAAGAGAAGCTCCCTTTGAGTAGCTGATACCGCTGAAGTGATTAGTGACTTGCGCCGGAGTGTTGACAGCGTGCTGAAGAGCTCTTGTGGAAGCTACAGAGTCAGCAGATAGTGCACTTTGTACGTACATAATATTGAACTGATCTGCCAATTCTAAGTCTTCGTATGCCTAGGAGGAAACATTAAATTATTAGCATCAGAATTCAGTCAATAAAATAGAAAGTAAAGACATTAAATAAATAAATAAATCAAACATCGTCATATAGGTCTAATTTCCGAAAAAGAAATGGATTTTCACATTTGCTAATAGTGACAATTTCATAAAATTCTTTGTATGTTTTTATAAAGCAAAATTGTCACATAATACACATGTCATGGCAGTTCGATGCCTATATATGTTTAATATATGCTTACACCATGCATAGCGAAATATTCGAAGTAGCTAGCAAAACCTTCGTTGATCCAGACGTTGTTCCACCATTTACAGGTGATCAGGTTACCGAACCACTTGTGAGCGAGCTCATGGGCAGTTATCGTACCAATTGCCAACTTATCCACTTCATTGGTTTCACCCTCTTGGTACAAGAGGCGAAGCTCCCTAAAATCAAACAAAATTTTAACTTTGAAGTAATTAAAAATCACGGAAATACAGTTTGTATAATTAAAGCTTGTTATATCGCCATTTTGTAGGCAGTACATTGTCACAAAAAAACATAAAGTAACTGACTAAATATTGTGTAATAATTATATATCTTACACAATCCTAGTCAGTCAGTCCGCTATAACTCTGACTAAAAATTTACCTGTAAGTCACTAATCCCCAGTTCTCGGTAGCTCCTGATGCCCAGTAAGGTGACGCGATCTGATCGTTCTTCATTGTTGGCTCCATACCATCGTAGTAGTCGATGCCGAAATAGTTTCCTAGCCAATTTGTTAGAGGAGGGCCGACTTGTAAAGCGTAAGCTCCTTGACCCACTGCATTTGGCCTTGCCAGGATTCTGTAGGGCCTGGCTGGATTGTTGTTGTCTGCTATCACGGTGAAGCCTTCGTGGACGTGGAAAGTGACTAAATAGGCTGACATTCTTGGGGTAGTCTGGAATATCTCCCTTAAGCGACCACCGACACTAAAATGATAATAAAATAAATAAATAAATTTTAATTCAGGTAATTATAACCCATATTAGAAAACACGATTAAAAACCTTAGAAAACGTCACATAAAACAAATACAATTCCAAAATAAACATGTTTATTTCTCCAATCATGAACCTATTTAAAAAAAAAATGATAATAAATTGTGATTGTTTCTTTGATCGTATAATATCCTTGTGTGTTTTATTTATCGCTCTGTGATTATTTCTGTTTGAAACGAGGCACAAACTTTAGTAACCGTAAATTATTCTTATCCATTATCTAGTACATTGCATACCACTTTTGTTATCTTTTAATTATATTGAATGTTTATCTGGCGTTCGTAAAGTCCCAGCTGCGGTACTTTTTTCAAGTCATTAATCTATTGATTAAAATTTTCGCAGAACCAATATTGGGTACAGTAGCGGTCATAATTAGATAGAAACTCATGTTGTGAAAAAAATTATGGTTGATTTGATTGGTTTAGGCCTACTGTCCACAAGCCATGGCGCGCCTAGGTGCTAACAATATAGCAAACCCAAGCAGACTACAGCAACCCTAACATCAAGAATAGAAGTAGGTTGTAGAGGCAAGCCAAGCTTTTGGGCTCATATGAAGGTTTCGTCTCTATCCACAGCGCCCTACGAATTATAAGGTCCTATATAAGGTCTATGTAGGGTCCCATTAAAATAGATGGACAAATTTTAACACAGTGTTCAGTAGGTCTAACCAAACATATTATCTAAACAAAAAAACATTGAATAAACAGATTTTTTTTACATAAAGTAATAAATTGCCGGCACTCTAAAACAAACTCATCTACTATGAGTAGGTACTTAAATGCGATTTTCTTATTATTTTTTTTACCATCGTCCTTATTTTGGTGGTCTGAATGATTTCTGAAATTTTGTCCACCTATGTATTTTTATGCCGCAGGCGAATTTAATGACGATAGTGCACTTATGAGGTGCATCTTATGTGGACAGTATACCTAAATTTATAAATCAAGTTTAATTAAACAAATAGGTATGTAAACTAAAACTTAAAACTCACTCAACAGGGGTGCCTTGCAAGGGCATGTTAGAGTAACTTTCAGAAAAGCCCGGTGGTCTGTTGATGATGATTCTGAAGGTGGATTTGAAGCCAGGCTCATCAAAACTGGGGAATGCCTGTCTTGAGTTAGTTGGCTGCAGATGAGTAGCCAAATACCGGCTGTAAAAATAAAAATATTTGAATATAAAAACAATGAACAAGTTCGATGAAAACATAATTTAGTTCAGCATCATTTTGAATTCAAGTTAATTTAATAATTATGTTGCGTTTATAGTTGATTTTTGTATTTGCTTTTTCATACTGTAAGTCCAAGAGCAAAAATATCTTACCGAGTTTCCCCATTATACGTGTAGGTTCCTCTGAATACACCTCTGGACAGAGGCGTTTCATTGATTCTACCTATATAATTCACGGTCAGTATATAATCAGTCTCCAGTGTCAGGGTTTCACCAACAGGCAAATTCACTCTAAGGAATTGGTGAGTTGTTTCACTTATGAAAGGAGTTACAGGATGAAGTGGCACATCTTGGACAGGTGTAGCGGTCGTCAAACTAACGGATATAATTTCTTTGACTCTTTCGTGAATGACGAACGAATTAATGCCAGCTTGTAGTGCCTGTAAAATAATAATATATATTTATTTGTTCAAGACTTAAACCTATTTATAATAGTGTTGTTTCTTAGATTATACTTTTTTAATAAGTAGTAAGTTAAATATGTTGCACCAGTTCTGTCACTACTATGATCGACCTGCCGTTACAAGCACGGTGTGGTTTACACCTTATTACATTAATTAATAAGCTTTAACCTTTACGGTTAAAGTAGGTACCTATGTGTGCCCTGGTGTGCCCGTATGTGTGTTCATCTGTTCCCGCGTAACACTATATTAATTATAATTTGACAAATGATATAACTAATATTGTCTTGATTGCCCGCTGGTTAATTACAAAATGTTTTCACACAAAAAAATATGTCGCCCTCTAAACAACATAACGTCTAAAATTAAAGATTTTTTTTATAAAATTATAATAATTATCTCCGTTTCGATGATAAATTGTAAATATTTTTACTCTTTACATTAAGTATCATTTTCAGTAAGCGATCTGGCAAAATTGATTATTTACCTTAACAGTAATTTTGACAATACCGTCAAAAGTATTAGCTTCATTGGTACCACTAGTTTCGAAGTAAGGTGTAATTTCTATCTCATAGGTAATGGGATCCAGAACTGTGTTGTCAAGTCGGTGTTCTTCATCAGCAGCAGTGTTAGTAGGCTGTACTTCTTCGACATCAAATGGCAGAGGAATGTCAGCTGTAATGACGGCGACTAGCGCCAAAAGAACGACGCTGATGTAACGCATGGTACTGAAAATATATAAATGAATTAATACAAATTTAGTATCGGTCAAATTTATATTGGCAGCTTGTACAGCCGAACAAGCTAATAAGTATACAGGGTAGAGATCTTTATAATTCTATAACACTGAAAATATTGATTGCAATTTTGTGTTATCAAGTGTTTCGCATTAAGCGACTGATGTCAAACGCTGTATTGTTTGACATCAGTCTCTAAATGTATCTGTATAATCTTAAAAGTAAATACAAGTCAGCTAGCTGCATATTTATTAGCTTGTTCGACTGTACTGTGCTGTGTGTGTGTGTGAATATTTTTGACTGTAAAATATACACTTGGTAAAGTTGAAAAGCGAATTCCTCGTGTTATAACGATTGCAACTTCGAGATAACGATCTACTTTATGATAATTTGGTTTCCAAAATATTAGTTTCTATACGAAACATGTAAATGAAATCAAAATAGTAGGCGAAAATTACTTCAAAACGTTGCTAAGTGTACATATTAGTGCTTCAAGCGGTGTAACATCAAACAACATATTTCCAGTATAAAATGGCTTGTACATAAATTTTCCACACAATGTCAGATCTGATTAGGTACCAGATATGGGCTTAATTGATCGCGTACAAAGTTTATGCATACCGAAATCATCCAGCGTTTTATGAAAAGGTTTGAAAACAATAGACACCTGTCGAAAAGTTCACTTTTTATGAATTAGAAGTACAAGCTTAGTTATGCAACATCTAACTTCTAATGCCTCAAAAAATCGGTGTCACAAAAAATGCTTTTAAAGTTATTTATTTTATAGTTTATTTTATAGTCTGCTGTGGGGCAAAGCTGCTGATATTCAAAATATATTTGTACTGCAGAAGCGAGCGGTTCGTGCAATTTATCAGCTGGGTGCCCGAGTTTCCCTTAGAGATTTTTTTAAGGAGATTGGTATTCTCACGGTTGCTTCTCAGTACATCTTTGCCAACATTTTATATATTAGACAAAATATCCACCTGTACACTAAAAACAGTGATATCCACAACTTTAACACTAGAAATAAGCATAAACTACGCGCTCCTTTTCACCGGCTTCACAAAGTTCACAATTCATTCGTAGGGCTCGGGATTAAATTTTATAATAAACTGCCATCTTCTTTTCTAGACTTGCCATTTAATGAGTTTAAAGCCAAAGTTAAATCTAATCTTTGTTTAAAAGCTTACTATTCTATTAACGACTACTTAGATGATAAGAATAGTTGGTCGCTGAGTTGAACACAAGACAATGTTTGTTATTTGTGTTCTTTCTCCAAAATTAGTTTACTGTTATGTTATGTATTTATTATTTTATTTTTACATTGTTTATTGTTATATACTTTTGTTTATTACTGATTGTGTCTGTAGTAAATCTTAAATGTAACTGACACCTTGCTATTGTATCGAGTCTGGTTCTTCTAACCAACCTAACAGACAGATGTGTGCTGGGGAGTTTGTTCCGCCTCTTTTTCTTTCCAGCTAAACACTAGGAAGTGTCGATGGGTGGGCGTTTTGGGGGACTGTCTTATAAAAATGTAAATACAGTGAAACCTGGTTAAATGTGTCTCAGATATTCAAATCTGTCTCATGGGACCCCAGTATGAGTTCCAGTTATAGAGGTTTCTCACTTATCCAAGTCCCAGTTAACCAAGTTTCACTGTAGTAAAGTAGGTAAAGTAAATTTTGACCTTCGAAAAGTGCTGATTATCAGCCTAGTTTGAATAAATGAATTTTGATTTTGATTTAGTTTATATAAAAATATTCGAACACATCTATAGACCAAATGTATGATAAATATAATAAAACAATAAAATAAATATTACGCTACACATATTTCGCATATCTTGCGTGGCACTTCTTTTAATTATAAATTTTATAAAATTATTATACAATTTGTTTTGTACTTGTTTTATTTATTTTTTCTATCAGAACTAGTTTAAACGACTTATTTTTTTTTGACATCACAATAATTATTAACAAAAAATTTATCCAAAACGTACCTGCTTGACAGTTTCACCACGCGAAATGATTCCAAAGCCGGTAACTTTGGGTAGTCATAATCAGTGATATTATATTATTTTTATTGTACAGTTTATCAGGATTACCGAGCCAATATCAGACTCAACGTCCGATAAACAATTATTATCCAAAAACATTATCTATAGATAAATTACTCGATAAAACTGTAGCTAAACAACTGCAAATTGGCCTCTAATGATCTTTTAGAAAATCTGTAAAAAAAAAATAATGTGGTAAGTGTTTAAGGTCTCTTAGGCACGTAATATCCATAAACAAATCACACAGTACTCAATTTACCGAAAACTGATCTAAGGATCTGTTTGCTGATCGATGAGGAAGAGGGATGCACAGCAAGCACAGCCAAGGAGTGGAATTCTCTATCTGCGTCGGTTTTTTCAAATTCATATAACCCTAATCTATATAAGTCGCGAGTAAACAGGCTTCTTCTGGGTAAGCTCGTTCCATCGTCGACATCATCTCTGCCCTTTTTTTTTTTTTTGGTGGGTGGAAAATCATCGAATAACCTCCCCCCCCGCTCTTGGGCAGAGCGAAGGGGAGTGTCAGACTTCTACTGACTAAAAACCAAACCCATGTTCCTTCTTCGCCCTTGAGTCGGAGCCGCGTTAACCTTTCGATAATCCACAGCCCCGACGGGCGTCGGCCCTTGCGGGCCCCTTCCATATTGCTGACATCTCTTTGCGGTCGGCGCGTACTTGTTCCACGCGCCGACCGCCGACACGGTCTGTTGCCGTCATGACGACGGCCGGACGGCGAGCTAGCCCGTTACTCACCGTCCACAGGCCCGCGTCTACGGTGGCCGGAGGTCATCGCGTGACCCCCGACGCCCGGAGCGCCTTCCGCGGCGGCTGGGACGTTGAGAGGTTCTCTCCCTCTCTCGTTCCGTCAATCATCTCTGCCAATTTTTTTTTTTTTTTTTTGGTGGGTGGAAAATCAAAAAACCGAACCCATGTTCCTTCTTTGCCCTTGCGCCGAGGCCACGTAATCTAGTACAAAAATCCGCGGCCCCGACGGGCGTCGGCCCTTGCGGGCTCCTCCTTGCTGACATCTCTTTGAGGCGCGCGTGGACTTTGAGGCGCGCGTGGACTTTGAGGCGCGCGTGGACTTTGAGGTGCGCGTGGGATATATACATATCTATATATCCCACGCGATATGATATCATCTCTGCCCTTATGGCAAGATTGAAGTCAAGAGCAAGCCCGTTTATAATAAAAAAAAAAAAAGTTCATCATCATCATTCTACTGCCCTTATCCCAATATTTTTGGGCTTGGCGCGACATTGTATTCTTCTCCATACTTCTCTATTACTCGTCATGTCAGCAGTCACCTCCCTTCTAGCCATATCATCCTTCACACTGTCGATCCATCGTTTCTTTGGTCTTCCTCTACTCTTGTAGCCATCTACATTCATACTCCACATTTTACTCATTAATTCGCGTCACATGTCCATACTACCACACAACCTTTCAGTTAGCAGCGCCACTTTCAGACTTCTTCTTTTGCACTCATTCCTTATTTTATCCATTCGCGTTACACCACACATCCTTCTTAGCATTTTCATCTCAGCCACATGCAATTTCCTTTCATTTATCCCTTTTGTGACCCTACATTCAGATCCATACACGACAGTAGGTCTAACTAAAGAAACTTCATACCACTGAGATAAAGAAGCTACGCTAGTTTTCTGGAATCTGGAATGGAAAATCATCATCATCATCATCATCAGCCTATAATTGTTCCCACTGCAGGGACTCAGGCCTCCTCTCTAGGAGAGGGATGGGCTATGATCTACCACGCGGGCCCAGTGCGGATTGGTAGATGTCACATGTCTTCGAATTTTTCTTGGTTCTAAGACATGCCGGTTTCCTCACGATGTTTTCCTTCACCGTTTTTAGAGCAGTGATGATGAAATAAATTACACAAAGTAATGCGCCTGACTGGGTTCGAACCCACGACTCACTGTTCGTAAGTCGGGGCCGCCACCACTGAGCCACCACTGCTCTATGGAAAATACATCCATGGTATTTTTAAATAAGTACTACAACTTTTCCCTAGTTCCATTTATCGCCACGATAAATGGAACACTTAGGAAAAAGTTGTAGTTGCAAAAAGTTCAGGTGACCTGTTTGTTGGCTAGCTTTTTTTTTTTGAGGTTGGGAAATCATCAAATGACTCCTCCCCCTCTGGGCAGAGTGGCAGGGAGTGTCAGAATTCTACTGACTAAAAACCATACTAGTTCCTTCTTAGCCCTTGTGCCGAGGCCGCGGTATCTCTTGCGAACGGGACCCGACGGGAAGTTCAGATGACCTCAATCTATTTAAGTCGCGAGATAATAGGCTTCTTGTGGGTCCACTCGTTCAACCTCATCTCAGTTGTTGAATAGAAGTGACACTGTTATTGCCTTCAGACTTCGTTCCGGACACGTCACTGTGTTAAGTTTTTATACCTTATGGCAAAATCAACAACAGATAGTGTGATTTTTGTAATAATTCCGTTACGGTTGATGATGTTCATCACATATTGACTGAGTGATAAAATTTGTAAAACCAACCAGGGTGGCATAATCGCATGTGCGACAAAGCCCTTTTTATTGAAATAAAAAAAAACCTCATCTCGGTCGGGCAACGTGTTATTGGGTTTTTTCTATCAAGAATTATATTTATCAAGAGCAGCTACAGCGTGCAGCGTCTAAATCGGTCACTGATTGCAAGAGGGTCGCCTTCTATTAAATATAACTTAAATATATCTTGCGAAATTATTTTGAGGAAATAAGTGCGTAATATTTAATTAATTTTATCGAAGATCAAATCAAGGATCATGCAATGTAGGGGATCATTTTGAAGTTGTAATGTTATAGTAAAGATTAAAAAAACATATTTTGAAAGTACAAAATCCTAGTGCTATTTTGTTGATGAACTAATGACGATCTAATCTTAATTGTTACTCATTAGGTGCCTACCTACTGATGACGCAAACCATAACACGGGACTTTTATTTTATTTTCATGTTTCAGACATACGATAACAAATCGAAATTCGTTCCTTTATCGACGAGTTAAGTCAACTATGCATTATGGTCCAGCAGGGCCTCTTTATTTTTCGTTTTTTTTTGGTGGATGGAAAATCATAAATAATAACCCCTCCTGCTCTTGGGCAGAGCGAAAGGGAGTGTCAGACTTCTACTGACTAAAACCACCCATTTCCCTTCTTAGCTCTTTATCTTTGTGACCAATCCGCAGCCCCGACGCAGTACTCAAAATCAGTTCTAATTAAATTATTCTAGATCCTGAATGAAAGGCTGTCGAAAATGCTAACGAGATACGACGACCCAATTAACTCGATTGGATAAAATAAGAAACAAGTAACTAAGAAAAAGTCTAAAAGTAGCGGTGGCGACTGAAAAGTTGGTTTGGTAGTCATGCGATGCGGATTAATGAGAAAATCTCATGAGAAAAGTTTTAAGTAAAAAATCAAAAAATCAAAATCAAAGCATTTATTTCAAGTAGGCCAGTTATAGGCACTTTTGAATAGTCGAATTAAACTAACTGCGGCACTCAGAGATATCCAACGATTACTCAAGCCGCCACCCAGCAAAGGCCTTACATACTTTTGTATGACAATACTTCCAAAAACCTTTACCAAGCGACGGCCCAAGCAACCACTGAAGCTCTCCAAGTGCGGCAGTAAACTACTAAACTAAGGCTGAGTTGCACCAAAAAAGTAGTTAAAGTTAAAGTTTGTGTCAAATGACACGTCAAACAAACATCAAAACTTCAGTTTTGTATCGGTTAGGCCAACAATGAGTTGCGCCATTTGACAAATAGTTAAATGACGTCATAACTTTAACAGTAACTGCAACCGCTCACTTTCCGCTGGTTAGTGTTATAGTTTGTGTTAAATTGTCTGTCAATTTTATTGTCAAACGCGTTGAATATAACCTTTAGACATCATGTCCCTGCTCCAAGAAATACTCGCAGAAACCAGTTCTGATGACGAAAGCGATGAAAAGAAAAGTGTGATTACCTAGAGCCGATCGTTTTTCCACATGGAACGACGAATGTTTCTTGCCAAGATTTCGAGTCTCTAAAAACGTAGCTTGGTGGCTGACTATTCGATTGCATTGCTTAAGGCGTAACAAGGATATTCATCGTAGGTTATTGTTCAACCAAAAAATAATACGTGCTATAAACAAAGCAATAAATATAATAGGTACTTAGTTTGAATGTTTGCAAAAAATTTTTTGTATATACATATAATTAAATAAGCAGTACCTTTGTGCTCTTCTATTTGTTACGTTTTTATCCTTTTTTTTTGTATTTTGTGTGTGCATAAATAAATAAATAATTTTTCTATACCCCTTACAGTACAGTGCGATCAAATTATCTTGGCAGCTCTGAACATAGGCTTTGCGAAATTTTACGCATGTAAACTTGGGAATAAAACTGTTATTGCCAGATAAACCAATACTTAAACGATCAGAAAATATCTAATTTAAACAGTGAGAAATACAAATAAAATAAATATCATAACACTTTTCTACATTCGTTGTAACAAAATGACCTGCACGAAGTTCGGAGCTGCCAAGATAATTTGATCGCACTGTACTGTCAAATTTGACACAAACTTTAACTTTAACTACTTTTTTGATGCAACTCAGCCTAATAAAGCTAAATAAACTAAGCTACAGTCCCAGTCACAAGGCATAATAACTCGTGAGTGTACTGTAGTTGCCCATTTCAAAGCGTTGGTCTCA
The DNA here is from genome assembly GCA_949775195.1 of Diarsia dahlii. Lineage (NCBI taxonomy): Eukaryota > Metazoa > Arthropoda > Insecta > Lepidoptera > Noctuidae > Diarsia > Diarsia dahlii. Next base: position 3,457,448 of record OX459198.1, read on the forward strand.
TGAGAAGAATGGCAAGAAACTTCATGGACACTCTTTTAAAATCGTTTGGGTTTACAATATGTTCAAGGTACAGCTGAATCTTGGTATAATACACACACATGAAGACTATGCAGATTAGTGTCTGAGGTGGTCTTTTGAAGAAAGCACCACACAGATTTGAGTGGACCCGTCCAGTCAGTGCAAGCATTTTGTCAGTTATAATAATAATAATAATAATAATATTCCACAACTATCGCACAACGCCATCTAGTCCCAAGCTAAGCAGAGCTTATGTTATGGGTACTAGACAACTGATAAACATACTTATATATTTCTAAATACATACATATTATAGATAAATTACACCCAGACACAGAACAAATGATCGTGCTCATCACACAAACATTTGTCCTGGGTGGGAATCGAACCCACGACCTCCGGCATAGCAGTTAGGGTCACTAACCACTAGACCAACAGGCCAGTCTATTATACAGTTATCGTGGAGCTCAACTTATAGTATAGATGTGGTTGAATAAAAGGGTAGAGAAAGACCAAAGAACGATAGATGACTGTTTATAGCTATGATGACAAGGAATGAAAAAATGTCTGATGAGACACAATATAAATATGGAGTATGGAAGCAGAAGACAAATTGCACCGACTTCAAATAAATTGGGATAAGGGTAGGAGAATGTTGAAATGATTCTTGATCCTTGATGATTATAGAAATGGCAATCAATCGCTATACACTCATACAGTTGATTCTTATGAATGACGTATGGCACATGGTACACGGCCCATTCTTGCTTAAACGTTAAGTATTTTGACAACGACATACCATAAGGTAAACATAACAAGCTTTTCAGAAACTTTCGTCAACACTGTATATATTTTAGACTGTTCCATCTTCGTTTTTCCGTAACTCCTGGAATCTATCTATATCTATATAAATAATTAAAAAACAAAAAAACCCGACTGAAAAAACTGAAAAGCAAAAAACAAGCACATTTTAAATTAAACAAAACTTGGAACCAGGCGGGGTTCTATATTTTTTATAAGTTCTATATTTTTCATTTCATAATTTAATATTCAAATGAACCCCGCCTGGTTCCAAGTTTTGTTTAATTTAAAATGTGCTTGTTTTTTGCTTTTCAGTTTTTTTCAGTCGGGTTTTTTAGTTTTTTAACTACTTTTTTTATTTCCAACTTTTTAGTTCTTTTGTGTTTGTTCTTTCGTTGGTCGCGTAAAATTCTTTGCAAATGATTTAACTTTTGTGCTTGTTTATAGGATTTGTTTATAGGTTTTCTTTTAAACATATAAGTGTCATATATTTTTGTAATCTCCTTTTAAAACCCTTTATTTTGATACCCTACTCGATGGTATTGGAAAAAAACTTTTTTTTTGAACTTCGTGATTAGGCCCCCAAAATCCGCCTTTTTTTGTTTTTTAATTTTAATGTAGCCTGTAACACTTGTGCCATCAAGACGAATCTAACGATGTATATTTATACAAATCCTTTCATCCGTTTAGGAGTTATGAGGGAACAAAGAAACGGACATACATACATACATAAACGTCAAACACATAACCCTCCTTTTGGGCTTCGCCGCAGTCGGGTAACAAACACATAACCCTCCTTTTGGGCTTCGCCGCAGTTGGGTAAAAAGAGAAGTCCTGACTGACTGACTGACTCATTAACGCCCAGCCCAAACCCTTGGACCTAGAAAACTGAAATTTTGCACAGAGGTTCACAAGGAAGGATTTTTCGAAATTCAACCCAGGGAGTTAAATAGGGGATGAAAGTTTGTATGGAAAATCGTCATTTTCACGCGGGCGAAGCCGCTGGCAAAAGCTAGTGCTATCTGAAAGCTATATTTTTACACATTAACGGTATCCAAAATAGCCGGGCAAATGAATGAATGAATGACCTGTTCGGTTGAAAGTAGTGAAAATGTTTTTTTTCCAGATATGATAAAATATTATGACCAATCTAGATCGATTTTCGCCCCCGCAAATCTAGTTTATATAGTACCTACATATTACCATCATCGAGTCGTTTTCCAGAACAAGATTATATTTGATTACGAATATTGCTCATTTAATAGTATAGGATATAATATAATAGGATAAAGTTTTTTGTCGGATATTGCGTGATTGAGCTAAAGATGACCTAAGTCCACACATCCTCGCTCATCTTTGGTGGAAACGCAGCCTAAGCTCGCTGCTTAAATCTCAGCTTTTTGCAAATGTACATAAGCGGAGGTAAGTCAACGCTGGTCTACTCTCTAATCATGAAATCCGTTTTTTAGTTTGAGTTTTTTATTTAAAGTAAGGACTTTTTTTATTTTTTATTTAGCTCTCTCTTGGAGATTGGATCAAACTGATCGGATTCAGAAGGCAGTACTCAGTTAGGTTTAAAGTTAATGTATCTGGACCTAATCACTGGTAGCTTGGATTCTGCTCTCGATACCCACACGAAATCTCATGCAGAGACACAACATAAGAAAAAATCCACTCCTTCGTAAAACAAAAAGGCGTCCAAATATATTTTTCCCAAATCCCAACTATGTGGTGCTCAGCTTGATGCCGCTGAATACCAGTATTTTAAGAAGACCACATAACAAATCATCAGGTAAAAATAAAATATCTAATCGCATGATAATAGAAGCATGTAAAATAGCGGGCGACGCATTATAAGTGTTTACAACCGACCGATTTATTGCGCGTTTTTCCTCGTATAACGCCACACAGCTTTAAACTTTTTGCTTCAAGCTTCTTGCCTCGCTATTTTGTTTGTCAAAGTTCTACATCTGACTGCGAACATCTGTTCTACATCGAACTGACGACACTGTTGGCGCAGTGGCTGAGTGATAATGCGGTTATCCGTGGTGCTACGCGACAGGGTTTAACCCAGTTGTATACGTTCCTTAGTGGATTTGTTCTATTCTGTCTCCTGCTGGTACTCTTTTGCTAATCTTTTCTGATTTTTTTCGTTGCAGGATCCAATACAGTTAAATTATTTCTCTGCAGGGACTTCGTTGAGTTTCATTGTCACCAGAAAAGCTGGTGGTCGCTACTTTTGATTCTGGCTTTCAGGAGTTACAGTGGTGTAGGAATACTGTGGCGGGCTTGTCCTAATAAATAAAAAATCTGATAGTTATCTGTTAGTAAACCTAGTCGTTCACCAACACAATTGTAAGATAATAAAACAAAGGTATGTAAAGACATAGTTTATTTTTAAATTCAACGATAATTATATACATTAACAATATAGCTTACATCTAAAAAAATCAAAAGGTTCTTAAGATGAGGGTCATGAACACTATCATCAGGAACGAAGTGGCTGGTAAGGTCGCGCTTCCCCTGGCGGCCCGAAGGAGGCGCTCGGCATTTGCCGTGCCCCAAGCTATGTTGGTGCGGGCCGAAGCGATAGCATTGATGACATTAGAGAACTGCGGTATGTCTGCCTGGGAGTCGCGAATCCAAGCCTCGTACTGAAAGGAAGAAATAAAAGACGGTTAGTTTTGGAAATACAGCATAAAACTATTTCGTTTTCCTTCCTCGTCGAAGTCAGAGAGGGAATAGTGGTGGCTGCCGAGCTGCAAATCCCTAAGGTGATACCCCTTGATCCCTGAGGTGGATACCTAAACGAACACGTTTTTTCAACCTATATTGCCTCAGTGCTAAGCAAAGGTCTCCCCTATAGCTTTCCACTTTTCCCTGTGCGTGGCAATCCTTTGCCAGTCTCCCATAAGTGCGTCTAAGTCATAATTTCAGCGTTTTGTAGCCCTTACATGTTTGTGGTATTGCATATTCGGTCACTGATCTTAATACCCAGTACGCTACGCTACATCTAACCTAAGTAAAATACCTACCGTCTTTTGGCGACCCTTGAGTTTGAGCTTTTGGGACTCGGTCAGGGACCATTATTTGTAAATTATTTTAACACACAAAGTTTTGTGAGAAATCCAGACTGTCCTCAGACCAACATATTTAGGATTCTAACCTACTTTCTTACACTAAGAGAAAGCCTATGTTTCATAATTATGTTTGTTTATGTATAATGGGAACATTAAAGTTTGAATATCCTACCACAGCAAAGTTTTTTAGCCATGATGCTTAAGGAAATAAGAAGCAATTATTAACAACAATCTGCTTCTTAGTGTGTCGATGAAAATTTAAATTTTTCAATAATAATGTCATCATTGAGAACAACAATATTGAGTCACTTCTACGCTTACGGATCTTATGATAAAATAGTAATGTTATTTATCTGTGGTAATATCCTGATTACCTTTCTTGATAAGGATACTAAACCGGAATAATAAGATCATAAAATTAGATTGTCCTTACACGTGCTCTTAAATTATTATCTATGAATACCGGCTATAGATCATTAAATTTAATCTGCTTAGAATCTTATCAAAAGTTCAGGTTACCTAATCTTTAAATAATTTAATAATAAGCGTCCTATAATAATGGTTAGTTATGTATTTGATAAATCAGTTTGATTGTCTACATTTTTACAACATTACGTCAATGCAAACATGAAACTGTTTTTCTTGTAGTCATAAAGCATTGCAACAAGGATAACTAAAAATAACCTAACCTTTTTAATTTTGCTTTGCTACCAGAAGAAGTACCTACTACACTCATATTTATCAAGCATCACAGAAAGATAACTTTACGTAATCACAAAAAAAGCATAACATCATCTCAAAAGATTGCGCCTGTAATCACCAAAGGACAAGGTATACTTATATAATTTTCATTCGCATTTACACTGTTTCACTGCTGGACAAAGGCCTTCAATTATTCCACGAACACTTTGCTAGTTCATCATCAACATAATTACAGCCAAAAGACGTCCACTAATGGCCTCCCCCAGGTGTCGCCACATTGACCAGTCCCGTGCGTCTCTCATCCAGCGGGTTCCCGCAACCTTGAACAGGTCGTCGGTCCACCTAGTGGAAGGCCTTCCAACGCAACGTCTTCCGGTTTGCGGTCGCCACTCCAGAACTTTTCGGCCCCATCGGCCATCCGTTCTACATCCATTGCCACGATAACCTTGATTCTCATGCGGATATCCTCATTTCTGATTCGATCACGCAAGGAAATACTTTTCTAATTAAAGTCTCATAATGTAGGGGCGAATCTATTGTCATCAACCAGACACAAATTCTGAATCATTCGGCATGTCCTAGAAAGATAAGAAGAGTTCTTTGTTTCGGGCTTCCGGCACACGACACTTAACCGCTTGCACTTACGTCAACCAATCCTGGCTCATCCAAGTATGCTGCTATGTTAGACAGTGCGCTGTGTACCGGTCGGGCTGGAGAGTCTTCGACGTACCTGGATTACGAATAATAATAACGTTTAAAATGGCAATCATTTCGACGTAACATCACGCCTGAAACCCAAACGGCTAAAGCAAAGTATGTACAGCTTTCTTTAACAAGTAGACTGTCACTATATTTATTAATGAGACTAAAGTCTTTTGTATTTAATCGAGAAGTCATAAATGTAGACGCAAGAAAGAGTAGCATTTAATGGGAAAACCAGAATTCTGATTTGAAAGATTTTGGATAGCTTCAAAATAATATGCTACAGTTTTACCCGATTTACAGCGACCTTTTAATTAGCAGGCTCACAATTAATATGTAATATTTTTTAGATGTCGTATTTTGCATTATTATAGAACACAAAAATACTTACTCTCTCCTGATTGCATCGATGTTGTTTTTGACAAACTCCACGACAGTTTTAACATTCTCCTGGTTGCCAAGCAGAGCATAGTTGAAGGAGTTGAGCTTGTCGTGGGACCTGACTTCTTTCCTCAGAGTCAGCTCTAAGTATCTGGAACAGAAGAGAACACAATATTAATTGGTATTCATTCCTAGGAAAGTAAATTGGTATTCAGCTGTATCTGGTTAGTTTGCTATATGGAGAATGCAGGCTGACTGTAATGAGTTGATATCTTTTTAGGGTTCCGTAGTCAACTAGGAACCCTTATAGTTACGCCATGTCTGTCTGTCCGTCCGTCCTCGCTTAATCTCTGTGACCGTTAGCACTAGAAAGCTGAAATTTGGTACCAATATGTGTATCAATCACGCCGACAAAGTGATAAAATAAAAATGCGAAAAAAAAAAAATTTGGGTAGTCCCCCCTATATGTAGGGTGCGCCAAAGTTCACCTTTTCAACTCCGATAATTGGAAATCCGAAAATGTTCTTCCTAACATTTTTCATCCTAACAATCGCAATTCCTAACTACTCTGTCTCTAATGTTTTAATTCCGAAGCATTCAACTTCATAATGTCAGTAGCAATAAACATCTATTACACTATTATTTGTTTTCCTATATTTTTTCAACATAACCATCTTTTACACTATTATTCAAAGTCATATCTTTTTTGTTTATATTACTTTTTATTCATAATAATCAGTATTATAAAAGGTCCCATTAAAATAGGTGGACAAAATTTTAGAAATCATTCAGACCGCTAAAATAAGGACAATAGTAAAAAAAAATATAAGAAAAAGACATTAAAATACATACTTTTATAGGATGAGTTTGTTCTAGAGTGCCGGCAATTTATTATTTTAAGTCAAAATAAAATCACTTTCATCATCATTTCAGCCGAAAGACGTCCACTGCTGGACATAGGCCTCCCCTAAGTGTAATTTTTGCTTAGGGGGGGTTTGCCATAATCGCCACGCTTGGCAGGCGGGTTGGCGATCGCAGTACGGTCGATACAAAGAGCACAAAGAACGCTGCTGCCCATTCTCTGGTACATCCCTTAGTCGCCTCTTAGGACACCCACGGGAAGATATGGGATGGTGCTATTCTTTGCGTCCGACACCATACGGAACTCACTTTATATAGTGTTTTTTTTTGTTTAAATGTCTTTAGTTAGGCTTACTAAACGCTGGGTTAAAATTTGTCCACCTATTTTAAAGGGACCTTATATACTATGCAAAGATATCCATAGGTTAGGTTAGGTTAGAACTGTGACCAACTACTACTACTACCTCGAAATTGGTCGCGAAATTTTTCTAAGTATTTTTTTCATAGTGCCCCCAAGACGACACTCTGACCTGAATTTCATTCATTTATTTCATTTCAAGACAAAAATCAGTGAAACGACCTTTAATCATTCTAAACAGTTGTATGAGTGAAAATATTATGGTAATTATGTTTAGGAATAAAAGCGTTAGGATAAAAAACAGTAGGAGTTTAAATATATTTACACTAATGATATTATGAATCTATCTATAATTATCTATAATATGTATGTATTTAGAAATATATAAGTATGTTTATCAGTTGTCTAGTACCCATAACACAAGCTCTGCTTAGCTTGGGACTAGATGGCGTTGTGTGATAGTTGTGGAATATTATTATTATTATTATTATTATTAATTACAATTTTCGGAAACATGAGTGTTATGAACATCGTCGGTAGCACTACAAATAGTATGAATGAAAACTTTAGGATGAAAAATTTTTGGAAGAGTGATCATTCGGATTACAAATCGTTAGGAAGAACAATTTCCGGTAAAGAACTTTAGGTGAGCCAATATGGACCCTATAATTATGTAAAGTGGGAAGTGATTTTTTTTTTTAATTTCAACCCTAACGTGTGATATATTGTTGGAAAGGTATTTAAAAATGAATAGGGGTTTACTAAAACCATTTTTTGATTATGTCAATAATTTCGGAAATAATCGCTCCAAAAGTAAAAAACAATGTGTCCCCCCCCCCCCCTCTAACTTTTGAATCATAAGTTTAGAAAATCTGAAAAGTAGAACTTTATAAGGACTTTCTAGGAAAATCATTTTGAACTTGGATGGAAACAGCAACTAACCAATATAATTTGGTTCCTGAATCGTATGAGCGCCTATATAATCCAGAGGTCAAGTTTCATTGGCCCGTAGAAGAAATTGTATAAATCATACCGTTTTGGTACGGAACCCTTCATGTGCGAGTCCGACTCGCACTTGGCCAGTTTTTTTATTTTTTACATCTATTTTTAAAGTTAACCAATTAGCATTTTATCACCATCATACGAGAAGTTATTAAATTACAGCCGCTCGGATCATTCTTCAGGGTAAGCTGAGCTTGACTTATGTGTGGATGGAGACCCATTACTATACCAAGTTTCCTCCGTGCTTTGGAATGCACGTTAAGCTGCTAGTCTCGGCTGTCATTTGTAAATCTGAGACAGTCGTTACAGGTGAGTCTAACAACTAGCCTTACCAAGGGGTATCGTATTATGCAGTCTACACTACACAGTGAAATTACTATTATATTCTGTTTTGTTTAGATAATTATGTCTACAATAGTTCTTAAATAAATAAATCAAAATTACCTAGTCAACAACGCAGGATCTTTCGCCGCTCCCAATCCTCGTAACATTTCTAGCTGGTCATTGGCGTAGTTCGAATCTTCAAATCGTTTGAGTAAATAGTCAAAATCGGAGACATCTCCTTCCCTCATAGCTGTTACGTAAACATTGCGCCGTACACGGGAATTAATCCTGTAATAATAAGAAATTTTAATAATAAAGTTTTCACGACAACAATTATGATCACACCTGTAATCCCCTAAAAGTCAGGCAGAGGTGCACCTAATAGGACACCCACATTTTGTCAGTTATATTAAGATCCCATGTAGTAGGGGATGAGCCTATTGCCATCAACCGGGTACCTACAAATCCAGAGTCCGTGGCTGCTACTAAGAAATTCCTGATGGAAAAATGGCTTTGTCAAAATGTGACTAGTCTACGAAAAATAAGGCCGGGTTTGTCCTGATACGGCGACAGCGACGCGGCGGCGACGATGAGCAAAAAATATACGGTTGTCGTTTCTGCAGTGCGGCCACCAACACCATGTTTATATTATACTAGCTGACCCGTGCCCACTTCGTTAGGCATAATTAGTCGAAAGTGTGCTAATTACGTTTCGAAAAATTCAATTTCGGGGACGTCCGCTACGTAAAGAGCCGACCACGCGACTGTGCCGCGCGGGTATCTACCTCTCAGATGTAAAAGGCCACGCCCCCTTTCCCGAAGCGAGCACGAACGCGAACCGAATTAAACCCGAAACCATCCCGCGCCGTCCGCTGCTTTGGTTTTTTCTCCGATTCACTTTGCAAAACGGACTACCACGTAAAAGCCTTTCTATTTTTCGGGTTTTTATAATTATAACCTATGACACTCAGCAATAATGTGGCTTTCTATTTGTGAAAGAATTTTTAAAATCGGTTCAGTAGATCCCGAGATTACCCCTTACAATTTAACAAATATACAAACACACAAACTTTACTTCTTTATAATATTAGTATAGAAGTACAGATGAATTTGTTTTCACGAAATCGCCATCGCATCGCAGTCACTTTAGCAGAGCGGCAACGGCCTTATTTAAAAAAATATTAACATCACAGAAGGTATAGGATTTGTTTCGAACACTCACGGAATGTCATCGTTTTTCAGGGCAAGCCAACGGTCCCAGGAATCCTGGTTACACTGCTTATGGCCAAGAGTGCACGCGAAGTGCAAGATGGCCTGTCTGGCCATGGTTGTGGTTGGACTCTCTCCCGCAGTTGGCTGGAAACCTAGGGTGGTGATGGCATATTCCATCAGACCTAGGATGATTTCCTGGAATAAGGGGAGTATTTGTGAAAAGTTACATTTTATTTTAATTGGAAAATAAACAAGAAATATTATATACTTTTATACATGGTGGATGAGACACAGATGCCTGAAAAAAAAACTGCTATTTCCGACAAAAGTGCACACGGTTAAAAATATGCACCAACAATTTTTTTTAATTACTTATGGGGCGTTGATGATCTGAGTAAACTCACCCAACTCATTGAAGAAGTTGTTGATAATGACGAGTACACATATAGAGTAGTGTCTAAAGACCAACTTATCATTTCCTCAAACACTGTTGACACATACAAAACTATGATAGAGCACATAAGAAAGAAGGGTTTAATACCTTTACTCGCAAGGATCAGAAATGTATGAGAATCGTCATTAAGCACTTCCACTTTAGCACACCCAAAGATGCAATCATAGCAGCAATAGAGAATACTGGAAACTCTGTACAAGGGGAGATAGTAACTGCCAGGAAACCTAGGACGAAGGAACCACTAAACACATGTTTTGTTAATGTAGCTCCACATGAAAATAACAAACTGGTGAAAGATATAAAAGTAATCTACAACCAAAGAGTAACAATAGAAGATCCAAAAAGAAAAACCGATGTAACACAATGCCAAAGATGCCAGCAATACGGACACAGCAAAAACAACTGTATGCGACCGTATAGGTGTGTTAAGTGCGCTGGTACACACGAAACAACTATGTGTACAATTGACAAAAACACCCCAGCAACCTGTGCACTCTGCACAGGAAGTCACCCTGCGAATTATAAGGGGTGCCTAGTATACAAGGAAGTACTAGCCAGAAAACAATCTGCAAACAAAACGCGACCACGTACAAAGCCTACCCCCAATATAAAAGGAACGAACCACGAATCAATGACGACGTACTCACAGTAACTGAACCCGCATCTGAGGATGTTAACAAAACCATGACTACCCAAGCCACAAGACATTTAACCTTTGCGGAATCCCTAGAACTCTACAGCGAAATACTGAAAAACGGACCAAAGGAAAGCAAGAAAATGACATCTGAAAAAGACAACCGAATTCCAATATCTGACTATAAAGGGCCTCAAAAAGCACACACAAAAAATTATGAAGACATCACGCAGTCTCAAAGAACACACAACATAGAGTATGAGCTACAGATAACTCAACATAACAACGAAGACCATCCAATGTCTCAGAGAACACATAGCATAAATAACAACCATGACTATAGGAAACAATCAAGAACGGATGCTGAAAATACCTCCAGAGAACACAGACTAAGTCTAGAAGACCTCGTAATAACCCAGACGGAAAAAATTGACAAGCTCATAACTCAACTTAGCACCATGATGAACCTTATTTTCACCCTGATTAATAAACTACCATAATGTTCTCGCTAAGAATCGCCACCTGGAATATCAATGGTTTAGTACCAAATAAACAAGAACTGGAACTCTTAATTAAAATCAATAAAATAGATATTGCCTTGATCTCTGAAACACATCTCAATGACCGAAAAAGTTTTAAAATGGATAACTTCAAAGTATACTGTACCAATCACCCCGACACCACGTCACACGGTGGAGCAGCAATTATTATAAAAAATAATATAAAGCATCATCTTCATAGCGCGTTCGAAGAAGACTGGATGCAAGCTATAACCATCACCGTAGAAGAGAAAATGGGCCCTATCAATATAAGCGCCATCTACTGCCCTCCGAAACACAATCCAAAACAGCTCATGTTTGACCGATACTTTCAGACCCTTGGGAACAGATTCATTAGTGGAGTAGACTGGAACTGCAAGCATACGTATTGGGGATCGAGACTGACCACTACAAAAGGACGAGAACTAAAAAAGAGTATGGACAAACTCAAACTTACAGCACTAGGAACAGGCGAGCCCACCTACTGGCCAACTGATATAAACAAGACACCTGATCTCGTAGACTTCCTCATTTTCAAAGGCTTGTCCGACATGCACTTCGAAGTAAAATCCTCACTCGATTCAGTTTCTGACCATACACCAATCATAGCAACATTTAGTGCCACTGCAATATATAAAGAACCAACACCAACTTTATATAATCACAAAACAGATTGGGAATCATTCGGCAATTACCTGGAGAAAGAAGTCAATCTGAAAGTCAAACTCAAAACAGAAGAAGACATAGACAAGGCGACTTTCTACATAACAAACCTCATTCAAGTCGCAGCTTGGCGTGCTACCCCAGAATTGAACGGCACCGCTCCAAAAAATAACATTCCACTAGAAATACGCAACAAGCTAGAGGAAAAGCGAAAACTACGAAGACAATTACATCTAAGTAGGTCAGCTACAGACAGAGCAAGATATAACAAAATATCAAGAGATCTGAAAGACCTCATAAAAGTAAACCAGAATGAGACTTTTCAGAGTAAGTTATCAACTCTTTCCACTCATAAAAGAGACAATTACTCACTGTGGAAAATAACAAAGCAGTTTAAAAGGCCTCACATTCATACCCCGCCGTTGAGAAAATGCCCTAATGATCCGTGGGCCAGGAGCGGTAGCGAAAAAGCAGAGCTCTTCGCCAAACACCCAAGTGAGGTCTTCACACCTAACGAGTCACCATTGACGGAGTTTGAAGAGGAAGTTGATAGAATCGTCAACAGTGATCAACAACTCTCGTTGCCTCTATCACCTACTACTCCCAAGGAACTTATAAAAATGATCCGCAACCTGGAAAACAAAAAAGCACCAGGCTTCGACCTTATCCACTGAAACGCCAAATTGGCCCATTTATAACGGGAGAGGTACTTAAACAATTACCTAAAAAAATAATAGTATTTATAACAATGCTAATCAATGCTATCTTCAGAGTGCACTACTACCCCAAGTTGTGGAAAATTTCACAAATATGCATGATTGCAAAACCGGGAAAACCACCAACTGACCCAAGCTCGTACAGGCCAATAAGTTTGCTCCCTGTCCTATCAAAGTTGTTCGAAAAACTCTTCTTAAGCAGACTCAAACCTATACTTGAAACCAATAAAATCATACCCGACCACCAATTTGGATTTCGGGAGAAACACGTGTAGCGGTATGTTTACCCACACATGCACACCACTTGCGAGCTTATAAGTGCCTATGACGTTGCACCGTCAAGTTAAGTTCGAAACCACGCGTCCCCGTGACAACACATATAGTCGGTTACTACCCGTTACTCGCGTCAATCATTTATTGTAGTATTGTACCGTGTTTAGTTATAGCAAATACTTTATTAAATTCATAGTGCAACATAGAATTGGACATTTCATTTCATCTAACTATAGAACCGTCCGAGTACGTCCCAAGTTCTATATTGGTGACCCCGACGTGAATAAAATAATACGGTTCCATACTTTGACCCGCGAGTGCAATTACGTTCAATACAGACGTAGACTTTATTTAGTGTTGTTACTGTGAACTATACCAAACCTTCAAAATGATCAACCCTAACACTGTTGCTGCCAGTGAACATAAAGTTAACATAAATCCCGAGCACACAGCCACCACGGCTGCCGCCGCACCTGATAGCGTCAACGCACCTCAACAAGCTGGTCCGTGTTACACCACAGACCAGCACCAGCAGCCAGAGACGGGGACGATCACCATCAACTCTCGCATCGCCGACTTCTGGACAGCGCGTCCGCGACTATGGTTCCATCAGTTTGAGGCCATAATCGGTGCACAAAAAGCAGGTGACTTGCATAAATATCAATTAGTTATAGCTAAGTTAGGTCGAGATGAATTGGGTCAAATTAGTGACATTCTTGAGAACCCGCCCGTGAACGGTAAATATATAGCACTGAAGGACAGGTTAATTTCGTCCTATGAAGAGTCCGAGTCCAAGCAATTACATACGTTGCTTACGAAAGTCGAGCTAGGGGATCAACGACCCACTCAACTTCTTCGTAAAATGCGAGAGCTTGGAAGTAACAAAATTCCCGAGGATACAATCAAAATTTTGTGGTTAGATCGCCTGCCTCAAACAGTCCGTGCAGTAGTTACTGTCTGCGATGTAACGTTGGACAACGTCGCAGCAATTGCTGATAAGATAATGGAAACTTCACGGTCATCTGAAGTCTGTTCGCTAAATCCGGTCGCTATCCCTAGTCATTCAACGGATCAACAATTTAATCATTTAATTAAAGAAATTGCCGCGTTAAACACAAAAATTAGTGATCTACAAAACACGCGTCAGAGTACAAGTCGGAGTCGTGGCAATGATCAGTCGCGATCACGGTCACGATCACGCTCTCGGTATCTTGACAATCAAGACAGATACAGGCGTCAAACAGCGCAACCGGGAGACAAAGATTTTAAGTGCTTTTATCATTATATTTATGGAGACAACGCAAAGAAATGCGGCGACGAGCAATGCATCAGAAAGGCGTTAAACTAAACCCGACACCTACCTTGGCGAGAGTAGGTGTCGAAGGAACATCCCGCTTGAGCGTCACCGACTGGAAAAGTGGTACGCATTTTCTTATTGACACCGGCGCTGATATTTCAGTTATTGCCTACAAAAACGTTAATCGTCAACCCGCTGATTTTACTTTATTTGCTGCTAATGGGACCACAATCAAAACATATGGGACTCAGAAAATGACTTTGGACCTTGGCTTACGTCGAGCTTTTACCTGGGAATTTGTCCTGGCTGATGTACAGCGGTGCATTATTGGGGCAGATTTCCTATCCAAACATCAATTGCTTGTTGATCTTCACGCAAAAAAGTTAATTGACAAAGTCACACTACTCTCTAGGTACACTAACGTAGAAGATGCCTCAAATATTCCTACAATTAAAGTCATCGACTCGGATAATAAGTATCATCGTATTTTAACAGAGTTCCCAGACATCACTAAGAGTGAATGTTTCAAGGACCCACCCAAACACAATGTAACGCATCATATATGTACCCATGGCCCACCTGTTTATGAAAAAGCACGTCCACTTAACGCTGCAAAATACAAAGCGGCAAAGGATGAATTCCAACGAATGGTAGATTTAGGAATATGCAGGCCGTCATCCAGCCCATGGGCAAATGCTTTACACGTTGTTCAAAAGAAAAACGATGAGTTACGCCCGTGCGGTGATTATCGTCGTTTAAACGCTATCACCGAGCCCGACCGCTACCCGATTCCTCGTTTAACGGATTTCACATACATCCTCAAAAATAAAAAAGTTTTATCTAAAATTGATATTAGACGTGCTTACCATAACATAAGCGTCGCACCTGCGGACATACCGAAAACCGCAATAATAACTCCATTTGGTCTGTTTGAGTTTACAAAAATGAGCTTCGGTCTGAGAAACGCTGCACAGACGTTTCAAAGATTTATCAATGAAGTTTTGAAAAATACTCAAAATACGTTTTGTTACCTGGATGATATACTTATTGCTTCAGAATCAGAAGAATGTCACATTCATGATCTCAAAGAAGTGTTCAAGCGACTTAGTGAATATGGCGTCACAATCAACACGTCTAAATGCGAATTTGGAAAATCCGAAATTACATTTCTCGGTTATCGCGTTAGCTGTGATGGCATAAGGCCGGACGAAGAAAAGGTCAAAGCCATCAATAACTATCCACAACCCGAAACCATCGAAGAACTGAGGCGTTTCCTCGGTCTTATAAATTTTTACCGAATGAGCATTCCTAAAGCCGCCGACACTCAAACTATCTTAGACAAATACTTACACAATGCTAAGAAAAAAGACAAAACAAAAATCGCTTGGACCGAAGAAGCAATCAACGCATTTAATCAATGCAAACATCACATAAGTGAAGCTGTCACTCTCACGCATCCAGACTCATCATCCAAACTTATTTTAATGACCGACGCAGCGAATACCTGCGTTGGCGCAGCACTTCATCAACTAGTCAACAAACGGTTAGAGCCACTAGGATTTTATTCGAAAAAACTAAGTAGCGCCCAGACAAAATACAGTACCTACGACAGGGAATTATTAGCTATTTACATGGCAGTAAAACACTTTCGGTATATGATTGAAGGGCGTGATCTCACAGTGTTAACCGATCACAAGCCGTTAATATTTGCTTTATCGAAGAAAGAATCGAAATCCGATCCACCAAGACGTCTTCGTCAATTAGATTTTATTTCTCAGTTTTGCAACAAAATTGAGTACGTTAAGGGCGAGCTCAATAACGCCGCCGACGCTCTTTCGAGAATAGAAGAGATTTTTCTACATGATATTTTCGACTATGAAGAATTATACAAAAGCCAAGTCGAAGATACGCAATTGTCATTATTAAAACAAAAACCTAACTTGGAATTTAAATTGTTCCGCATGCCATATGCAAATCATGAGCTTACGTTCGAAACATCAACGTCATCAGCGCGACTTTATTTGCCGTCGGAGTTTCGAGAAAAAGCGATTTCAAGTGTCCACGCACTTAATCACCCTGGGGTAGCCGCTACGCGTCGCCTTATCGCGCAGCGCTATTTTTGGCCTAACATGAACACTGACGTTGCAAACTTTGTAAGAAGCTGCATTAAATGCCAGAAATGTAAAGTACAAAGGCATACAATTACACCTCTAGGAGAGTTCGAAAGGTCAGACCGTTTCGAGCATGTGCATATAGATATAATTGGACCATTACCACCTTCCGAAGGATACACATACTGTGTCACAATGATTGATCGTCATACAAAATGGCCTGAAGTTGTTCCTGTAAAAGACATAAGCGCTGAAACCGTCGCGAAAGCTCTACTCGAGCATTGGATAGCACGTTTTGGTTGCCCTGCAAGAATAACTTCGGATCAAGGTCGTCAATTCGAATCCAATCTTTTCAAACAGCTGACCAAACTACTTGGAATAGAAAAGATTAGAACAACAGCATACAACCCAAAGGCAAATGGACACGTCGAAAGGATGCATCGAACGTTAAAAGCTTCCATCATGACACGTTGCGATAGTAGCAGTCAATGGTCACAACAATTACCTATCGTGTTATTAGGAATGCGCAATACAGTAAAAGAAGACTCAGGGTACAGCCCTGCTCAGATGACCTACGGTAAATCTATGCGTCTACCGGGAGATTTTTTTGTTCCCACCGAAGCAGACATTAACAACACCGATTACACTTGCAAACTCATGGAAACATTAGCGAACCTTCAACCAACCACAAGAAAACAAGCTGATAACAGAAACATTTTCGTGCACAAAGATTTGACTAAATCGGACTACGTTTTCATTAAAAACGAAGTTAAACGTTCGTTAACACCGCCGTACGAAGGTCCTTATAAAATACTCAAACGAAGCAATAAACATTACGTCGTTCAAGTAGGTTCTCGAGAAGTCACTATTTCTCTCGATCGTCTCAAACCTGCTTACGTTATAATTAATAGCCCTGCACTTCAGTCGCCACATGAAGTTTTTGTTTCGCCCAAAACAACTGCGATAACACCGGTTGCAACCAAATCGACCTCACTTGACAAAACTGAGCCATCTGTCACTACAAGATCGGGTCGCGTCGTGAAAAAGACCGTGAGATTTGCCATTTAAAACATTTTTTGTCGCCAGTCCCAAAGTCATAAAAATATCAAGTGAAATTTGAAGTGCGGTGAAGTGTTCTGTGTTTTAAAATAGACCAACAAAATTGTTTGTTTTCACACTAATTATGTCAACTTGTAACGTATTTATTTTTATGTTATCGTTACCACTTAGTTAACTCTTAAGTTTAAAACCTTTTTGTATAAAACCTTTTTGTGTCAAGTTGTTACCAAATTTATGACCAATGTATTTTAATATTTTTTTACAAAATGTATTCAATTTAGGTAAGTATCCATTTGTGTAGTGTTGTTTTTATATTATAAAAATACCTCATGTTACCGTAGTCTTGTTGTTTATTAATTTAGGAGTTATGTATAGTTATACACTTTTAAACCAAACCATTTTATTTGGTATTTGCAATGTTTTTATACTTTGGTCATTGCTTTTGATGATTTTTTTTTTTTTTTCACCCTTTTATTAAATTGTCTTCATCTAAGGGGGGAGGACATGTAGCGGTATGTTTACCCACACATGCACACCACTTGCGAGCTTATAAGTGCCTATGACGTTGCACCGTCAAGTTAAGTTCGAAACCACGCGTCCCCGTGACAACACATATAGTCGGTTACTACCCGTTACTCGCGTCAATCATTTATTGTAGTATTGTACCGTGTTTAGTTATAGCAAATACTTTATTAAATTCATAGTGCAACATAGAATTGGACATTTCATTTCATCTAACCATAGAACCGTCCGAGTACGTCCCAAGTTCTATACACGCTACAGTAGAACAGGTGCATAGAGTAGTTCATTCGATCAGACAAACGTTAGAAAGAAAAGAGTATTGCTCTGCTGTGTTCTTGGACATAAAACAAGCGTTCGATAAAGTTTGGCACAATGGCCTATTGTACAAACTTAAAACATTGCTACCAAACTCATTCTACATGATACTTAAATCATACCTAGCACACAGACGATTCCAAGTAAAATATGAACAAGACTACTCAAAATTATATGATACTAGCTGAACCCGCGCATGCGTTGCAATGCTTTTTTTCCTACCTACCTACCTACTACCCTACCTTCTACCCTACCTACTACCCTACCTACTACCCTCCCTACTACCCTACCTACTACCCTACCTACTACCCTACCTACTACCCTACCTACTACCCTACCTACTACCCTACCAACTACTCTACCTACCTACTACCCTACCTACCTACTACCCTACCTACCTACTACCCTACCTACCTACTACCCTACCTACCTACTACCCTACCTACCTACTACCCTACCTACCTACTACCCTACCTACCTACTACCCTACCTACCTACTACCCTACCTACCTACTACCCTATCTACCTACTACCCTACCTACCTACTTTCCTACTACCCTACGTACTACCCTACTTACTACCCTACCTACTTACTACCCTACCTACTTACTACCCTACCTACTTACTACCCTACCTACCTACCAACCACTTTCTCGCCGTATAAACCTTTTCTGGACTTCCACAAATAATTCAAGACCAAAATTATCCAAATCGATCCAGGCGTTGTTGAGTTATGCGCTTACCAACACATTTTGCGATTCATTTTTATATTATAGACTAGTATTTGCGTGGCTGCGCGAGCTGCGCGCAGCTCGCGGGGCGTGAAGAGGGGAAGAGGGGGAGCTTTGAAAAATGATTTCGACTAACGCATTGCCCCTTTCAATGAATCTGAAAATAAAATGTTCCAAGTCTCTTAACTTCCGAGATCCGCCTAAAGGGGGGGAGAAGGGGGCAAGGGGGTCAATTTTGAAAAATGGTTTTTACTTTCCCGAGCCTCCTCTATACGAATCCGTAAACAAAACAGAACACGAGTTTTAAAAAAAGGGGTGAAGAGGGGGG
Organism: Diarsia dahlii; assembly: GCA_949775195.1. Classification (NCBI taxonomy): domain Eukaryota; kingdom Metazoa; phylum Arthropoda; class Insecta; order Lepidoptera; family Noctuidae; genus Diarsia; species Diarsia dahlii. The sequence continues at coordinate 3,476,531 of OX459198.1, forward strand.
GGGGCAGTGAAGGGGGGAGAGGGGTAGCTTTGAAAAATGATTTCGACTAACGCATTGCCCCTTTCAATGAATCTGAAAAAAAATGGCTATCTCTAACCGTTATGAGGTTACAGCCCTTTTAATTTTAGGGGAGGAAGGGGAGGGGAGGGTATACAAATTTCAACGCCCCTCAAATAGATTTAGGTAAGAATCAAAATTTTTTTCAGGAGTAAAAAAAGAGTTGAAGAGGGGGGGGTGAAGGGGGGGGAGAGGGGGGAGTTTCTAAAAATGATTTCGACTAACGCAATGCCCCTCTATATGAATCTGAAAAAAAATTCGTTCCAAGTCTCTTAACTTTCGAGATCCGCCTAAAGGGGGGGTGAAGGGGGGCAAGGGGGTCAAATTTAAAAAATGTTTTTTTTTTCCCCGAGCCTCCTCTATACGAATCCCTAAAAAAACACGTAAAATCTCTTTATTTCCGAGATCCGCCTAAAGGGGGGGAGAAGGGGGAAAAGGGGGGCCACTTTGAAAAATGATTTTTACTTTACCGAGCCCCCTCTATACGAATCCCTAAAAAAAAACACGTAAAGTCTCTTTGTTTCCGAGATACGATAGGGAAGGGGGAGAAGGGGGGGGAAAAGGGGGGGTTTAGGACTTTTCCCATACTCACGAGAGTTTGTTGTTTACGAATCTGTCAAAATATACCCACCTCCCCATCCACCATCTGGGAGAACAATTCTGTCAGTGAGTGAGTCAGTGGTAATTTAGCTTTATATAATATAATAAAGGCATCAGTACCACAAGGATCAGTACTTGGCCCAGTACTGTACTCCATATATACGGCAGACTTGCCTGAAACAGCAGATGTTATAACTGCAACCTATGCGGATGACACTGCATGCCTCTCAAGCGATGTGGACCCAAAAAAGGCTTCCACTAGATTGCAGGCCCAGCTTGACAAAGTAGACATATGGTTGCAAAAATGGAGAATTAAACCGAACGTTACCAAATCAACGCAAGTTACATTCACTCTTCGGAAAGGAGACTGCGAACCTGTCAGCATGAGTGGCAATACATTACCAACCAGCAAGACCGTTAAATATCTTGGTCTGCATCTGGACAGAAGACTCACCTGGGCAAGCCACATCAAGGCTAAAAGAACAGAAGCGAACTTGCAACTCAGAGGTCTCTCCTGGCTACTAGGACGACAGTCCCGTCTCTCACTCAGCAACAAACTACTGCTCTACAAGGCAATCATCAAACCAATCTGGACCTATGGCATGGAGCTCTGGGGATCAGCTAGCAACTCCAACCTTGAGATCCTCCAAAGATTTCAGAACATTGCTTTGAGAATAATATCCAGTGCACATTGGTTTGTAAGAAACCTGGAAATCCACGAGTACCTCGAGATGCCAACAGTCAAAGAGGAAGTTAACAACTACTGCACAAAATATAAGGAAAGACTCAACAAGCACACTAACGATTTGGCTAAAAATTTACTGAATGACCAAAGCACAATAAAACGCCTTAAGAGATGGGATATTCTCTCGCTGGACCAGAGGAACTAAGAAGTTCATCAACAGTAATTAGGGCAACTCAATGGAACTGCTCCAATACTCGTCCCCCCAGAACACATCTGATTATGGCTGACGAGCCGATGGCAGATAAATAGAGAAGAAAAAAAAAAAAAAAAAACTTATGGGGCGTCAAAATGACACATGACTAGTAACCGTTAGTGCGCGGATCCTTTCCACCCTGTATAATATTAAGTCATATTAGCAGACACTCTCTCGTGTATTGACAGCCTCATGTGTGTGCATACTATAATTATGGATTTATATCTGGACAAGTAAAAAAACCATCACTTGTCTTGTCGTCAAAACACGACAACATTTTTATTTTAATGATAGAAATTATTGTTTCAAGTGGTAGATATATAATATAATCAATTACCCGGTCGAATGTATATTAAGTTATTGTTAGGTTATGTGGTAGGCCTCGCAGGAGATGGCGGGATGAGCTTGACAGAACCAACGACCAGTGGTCCATTTTGGCACTGTATCGCAAAATTTGGAAGTCGTGGGCGGAGGCCTTTTCCCAGCAGTAAGATGACATAGGCTAACAGTAACAGTTAGGTGCAAGTATTTTCAACTTTTCAGCACATTGGTCAAACGTGTCCATGACAAAAAACGACGCTGAAAAAGTATATAAAACAAGATTTTCAGGGTAGAACAAAAACAAAAGCCGTAGTCACACGGTATTAAAGTGTTTAGGTTGGTACCTATAACGTGTGACTACGGCTTTTCTTTTTGTTCTATCTTGAAAATCTTGTTTTATACTTTTTCAGCGTCGTTTTTTTGTCGTAGTCGGGTTTTACTTTTTTACTTTTTTTTATTTAAACAATTTTGGTGTTAAATATTTTTTTTTTACTCTTGACCTTTTGTCCGCTAGAGGGCGTGATTTTAATTTTGAGCGATATTTTGGAAATGTACAAGTGAGGCCCTTTCAAATGATACCAAACACGGCGTATTTATCTCCATTTTTATTTTTTAAGCCTTACTTTTTGTCCGCTAGAGGGCGCCAAATCGCTTTTTGTGACACGTCACTTCAGCGAAAAATTAAGATGGTTCTAACGATACCTCTTGTGTCGAGTTCCGATAAGTAGATTAGAAGCTATGAGGGAACAGATGAAGATACTCACATACATACTTAAATGCAAACATACATACATACATAGCCAGTCAAAATCATAACCCTCCTTTGGCTTTGCCGTAGTCGGGTAAAAATAAAACTTACATCAAACTCAGCTTGTTCCTCAGGTAAATGTCTCAGTCTGTTTCTGAACCAAGTGAAGCCACTGATGGCGGGGTCCCACACATGGAAGTTGTTTTCATGCTCCAAGAACCTCAAGATGTCAAAACCGAAACCAAATTCCAGTCTATCAGACCTCATTAGAGCAAACACGTCGTCTACTATCTGAAATAACAATCAAAACATTTTTTGGTATAAACTAAAAAAAAAACATCGTTATCTGCCTAACATTTTCTCGATTATGTTGGGTTGACTTCCAGGCTAACTGGATGCAACTGAATACCAGTATTTTACATGGAGCGACTGTCTATCTGACCTGCACAGCCCAGTTAGTAATGGGTATTACGTTACCCTTTGGTAGGATTAGTTGTCAGACTTTTTTTAATAATAAAAAAACATTGTAACTTAATCTTAGCAAGAGGGAAGGGAGGATGAAATCTAATAAATTTGGTCTGCATAGATGCTATGTTCATATAGCTCCATGCTGAAAACTTTGCAGTGAGATAGAGCTAATTGTTTTGTCTAGACGCCTTGTCGTGATCGTAGATATTATCGTATCGTACCCATGCAGTCTCTCTTGCGGCGAAGCTTCCAGATAGTAACTCTATCAAGGTATAGTTAGTCAAAGCGAACAGAATAGGAATTAATTCTGAATTTCTGACACTAGATTATGGATTAACCGCACGATAAAGAAAGAAGAAGTCGTAGAGCTGAGATGTTGAAAGAACGAAAAATTTAATTCCTTACCTGCGCTCTGTTCAAGTGGTGAATTTTTTCTGGTTCATTGTACAGAGCTCGAATAATCAACGTCCAAGTTGTGTGATCATAATCTACCCTGTAGTGGCCTGAAATGAATTAAAAACTTCTTTATTTAACAATCGTATCAGAGCAGCGGAAGACCAAAGAAGTTAGGGATGGATTGTGTGAAATATTATAATTATGATGTCACAAAAAGAGAGGTAAATACTGAGATCAATAGAGAGGATTAAGGACGACAAACCCAACCCCAAATAAATTGTTAAATGGACTTAGGAATGATTATTACATTTGTAGCGACATCTACCGCAACACCTGCGTACTAACAACGATCGACAGATATTCCTACATCGCGCTATCAACATTATCCGCGACATAAGCCTATATAGGAGTTCCCGACTTACAACTGTCGGGCAGTTAGCCCACCGGACACAACACCCGTCCGGTCGGAGGATCCTCCCTTTTCTATGGGGGATGAGGAGCTTTACACCCTGTTCTTCAATACCCCCCAAACTCAAAAGTATAGTAGTAGTAGTAGTGTGGTAGTGGTAGTATTTCAAAAGTTTTGCCTCAGGAATTAGCCAGTAGTAGACACGGTTTCTGGATTCATACCCGGATGATGGCAATAGGCTCACCCCATATATTACATGGGACTTAAACACAGACAGACACACGCACTTAAACAAACGTGTAGGATTTAGTAGCAAAACTGTGTACCTATAGCGACACAACAATGACAAAAAAATTGTTAAAAAACTAAAAAACCCGACTGAAAAAACTGAAAAGCAAAAAACAAGCACATTTTAAATTAAACAAAACTTGGAAGCAGGCGGGGTTCTTTTTTAGTTCTATTTTTTTCGTTTTAATATTAAATTAACATTACCTTTATGCTCTTCTATTTTTTATTTTGTGTGTACATAAATAAATAGAGCAGCGGTGGCCCAGTTGTATCGGCCCCGACTTACGAACAGTAGGTCGTGGGTTCGAACCCAGACAGGCGCATTACTTTGTGTAATTTATTTCATCACCGCTGCTCTCAAAACGGTGAAGGAAAACATCGTGAGGAAACCGGCATGTCTTAGAACCAAACAATTCGAAGACATGTGACATCTGCCAACCCGCACTGGGCCCGCGTGGTGGATTATAGACCATCCCTCTCCTAGAGAGGAGGCCTAAGTCCCTGCAGTGGGAACAATATATGCTGATGATGATGATGATGATAAATAAATAAATAAACCCTCCTTTTGGGCTTCGCCGCAGTCGGGGGAAAAAAATGGGTGAGTTTTAGTCAGTAGAAATCTGATACCCCCTTCCGCTCCGCGCAAAGACGGAGAAGTAATTTGATGATTTCCCACCCACCGAAATAAAAAAGTTTGAAACTATTGAAAGGAATGCTTTGTCCATAGGGTGAATAGGTAACTAAACTACGATACCTCTGGTATATACTGGATGTATCGCAGTTTCGTTGCCCTTCCTTTTTTTTTAGAGTGTGGTTATCATCAAATTACTCCTCCCGCTCTGGGCGGTGCGGTAGGGAGTGTCAGACTTCTACTCACTAAAAACCACCCATGTTCCTTCTTAGCTTTTTGTGTCGAGGTCGCGGTATCTCTATCGAACAACCCGCACCCCTGACGGGCGTCAGCCACTTCAATGTTGTTGATATCTCTTTGAGGCGCGCGTGGGACAAGAACGCGCCGCCTGCAATCCCCAAAAGGGTTAGGCAGATGTTTATCCACTAGCACACCCACATTTTGCAGTTATGTTTCTGGCCCATACTTATATTAGGGGGCGAGCCTATTGCCACCAACCGGGCTCAAATCCAGACTCCGTGACTTTTACTGAGAAATTCCTAATGAAAAACCCAATAACACTCTGACCGACCTGGGAATCGAACCTAGGACCTCATGTACAGCAGTACGCTAGTTTAAAATATTTATACGCCACATACCATGTTGTTGGGTATTGAAAATCACCCACTCTTCTTCGGCATTCTTCTCGAGAGTCATAGTTTCTCCAGTCATTATGGCAAGGGGTTTCAAATTGGTAAAGTCTGGGCTACTCCTCGTGTAGTAACTGATGGGTATGGGGTATATCTCTCCAGCGGGTTGATTACTCGGGTTCAGGTAGAAACGTTCCTAAAATATGAAGACATTAGTTTGATAGAAAATTAAAATGTCAGATATATAAGGGCTTAGTCGATAAATGCCCAATTCTTAAAATGCCTAACAGTTTGAAAAAGGACTAATTATTTAAATGGCCAATTCTCAAAAGGACTTAATTCGTAAAATGCTTGAATCTTGCTGTCCGAATCGCATGTGATTAAAAGAGTGATAAACAGAAATGCTGATTGATGGATGGCGACGGAGAGGATAATCAAAGAAAATATGGATTGATTGTGTGACGAATGATAGCGTGAATTGATAGCCTGACCTTTGACAGGGGAGAACAGAAAAAAAAACGTGATGTGCCCACTGCAAACAATAGGGCAGGATATTATTCAGTTTGCAGTTGAAAATATGAGAAACTTTAGGCAAACTTTGTTGCAGTTAGTTGAAATAAATTGTGGTTTAAACTTCTGGTGTTGACAACTGGAACAAAGTTTACCAACTGTTGCTCATTTTTTATCTTAAACACTAGCCTGTTGACATGTCTATTTGGAGGGTATTAATTAATTGCTGAAATATTAACTTATAACTCGTAATTGTTTACGTTGTACAACAAAAAGTATTCCATCTTGTGCCTTTTATCCAAAAAAAAATCATAATCATTTACAGCTCAATTCAAAGGTCGGGTGTTCGAACCAAAGATAAAGATAGTATTGTATGAATATCATTTGCTTCGGTGAAGGAAAACATCGTGAGGAAACAAGCAAGCCTAAGAGCTATTTCTCGACGGCACGTAAAGACAAATAAGAGGCCTTTGGGTGGCATAAAAACTCTGATACCCTAACCACACGTTAAAGTAGAAATAAACTCAGTACTAACCTGTTTCAGTGATATTACTCCAGTCCTATGATTAACATCAACTTTCAGGATAGGATATCCTGGATTGTTGACCCACACTTTGTAATAATCCTCAAAACTGAAGTCTTCACCGTAAGCAGTCAAACTTTGATCTTCTGCAATGGCTTCGGTCATGGCTTCCAGAAGATCATCTTGATTAGTTGGCTCGAAGGGACTGCAAAACAAATTAGTTTTAGTAATAATTTGGGACTGGTCAATGTGGCGACTGCATGTGTAAAAATCATTCAGTTCTACTCCATCGTGCATCGCTGATCGCGATTCTTATTCTTAATAACTATGCCATGCAATATTAAAATTACATGCGATGTAAAGCGCAAAACAAAGCAGTATTTTCGTGGCTTATATCCAGCAGAGGATGTCTTTTGGATGAATGATAATTAATTATTTCAGCATTAAATGTATGTGCAAGAGCCTCGACTAACACCTGAGGAGGCTCTCAATAAAAGGTGAAACCCTCCTTCCATCCTTTTGGACGCAGGGAATGGTGTTTCGTCGCTTCCACGGGCAAGTCTCACATGAACGCACAGTGATATAGTGCAAAAGTGAAGTGTGCATTGTAAAGTTTTGAAGTTTATTTATAAACACAAAAACTACAAAAACTAAACTAGTTAATAAACTATTTTTTTTATTTTTATAAAACCAGTTTTATTTACTCGAGATCACCAGCATCATAACGGAAGCTTGACACTCAAACTTAACTCAGAAGTTAATTATGTTTTCTTCTTAGCGTGTCGATGACAATTTAAATTGAGTCAGCCCAAAATTCTGCGACGTGTTTGGCATTTTCAGTCCGATCATTAGCTCCTGTGATGTGCAAGTAGCTGGACAGGCAGGACACGGTGTCAAGTGTATCATCGTCTGTGGGGTAACACCAGTTACAGTCCAGGGCAGAGTCATCTATGAATTTCCACTTGAACAGGTTTTCCTTGCTTCGACCGACCTGTGTCCGGAGTCTATTTAAGGACTTCCAGGTCAGCCATAGCAACTCGTGTCCAGGTGGGAAATGTTCGGCAAGTGGCACAAATGGGTTGGGTAGGAAAACATTTTCGCGCCACAGCTTGAGTCTTTCTTTAGAGCGTTCGGCAGAGAGCGGGGGCACACACTTTAAAGAACTGTTACGGCTTTTTAGCCTTTGCGGAACGAGGATGTTACTGTGTAAAGGGTGTCTAATGTCGGAAACCATTTTGGCTCTTTCATTAGAACTTGCCACCGCTCTACGAACTACTGGTGGCGCTATGCCTGCTAGTGGATGCAGCATCTGTACCGGGGTCGGTTTAAGGCTTAATTAAGGCTTAATTTATTGTTATTGTTTAATTATGTAATGAACGTGGACAAGGCAAAAGGAGTACATTCTGGATACCCTCATTGAATAGAACGTGAATTTATATCTCAGTGTATGTAATGATTACAAATTCAGTGAGAGCAGCGGTGGCCCAGTGGTGGTGGCCCCAACTTACGAGCAGTAAGTCGTGGGTTCGAACCCAGGCAGGCGCATTATACTTTGTGTAATTTATTTCATCGCCACTGCTCTCAAAACGGTGAAGGAAAACATCGTGAGGAAACCGACATGTTCTAGAACCAAAAAATTGAAGACATGTGACATCTACCATTCCGCACTGGGCCTGCGTGGTGGATCATAGCCCGTTCCCTCTCATATAGAGGATACCTGTCCCAGCAGTGGGAACATTACAGGCTGATGATGATGCTGATGATGCTGAATTCAGTGTACTTACTTGTTCAACACAAAGTATTTGCAAGACTTTCGGAAGGTGTCCAATCCCATAATGTTTGCAGTCTGTCTGACGAATGAAGCGGCTTTCGAGTAGCTGATAGTTCCAAAGTGACCGGTGACCTGCTGTGGGGTGTTGACCTCGTGGTTCATAGGAACCGTGCTGGGGCTCGAGTCGAAGGCCAAAGAAGTCTGTAGGTAGCGGGTGTTGAAGTGGTCCGTAAACTCGTACTGAGGGAACATCTAGAAATCGAAAATTATGGGTAAGTTTTGGAAAAACGTCTTTCTAACAGTGTAGTCTCGTTTTAGCTTCCAGTCAGAACTACTAAACTAAAGGGTGGAAAAATTAACAAAGCGGAAAGGCATTTATCCGTCATTGCGGTATTTTAGATGGTAAGTGTTAAAGTTACAACTTATTTACATTATTTTTACATACTATGTAGTTTAACTTCATTAAATACCTACACGGCTACTCAATGCATATAAAGTTGACGGCTTCGTGAAGAGTTAGCATTAATAATATTCACATTCATTGCTCATCTGAAGTGTCGACATTTTTAACAGTTTATGTTTTAAGCCAATGATATTCTGATTCATTGTAAAATTAAATGTTGATTATATGGTGTTGATATTTGATTGCTTATACTCCGCCCCTAAGATGACCCACTGACCGATTTTTTGGTTGTTGAAGTTTAGGATCTCACCCATAGTCTAGCGTGTTTGTGAAAAACTGCAAAAGATTCAAATTATAAGTCTTAACAAAACTCACAGCATTCGTTGCAATATAACCGAAGTAGCTGGCATAGCCTTCGTTGATCCAGGTGTTGCTCCACCAGTAGCAGGTGATCAGGTTGCCGAACCACTTGTGAGCGAGCTCATGAGACACCAGGGTTGCCGCGTAGTGCTCGATTGACATGATCGTCTCAGCTTCGTCTAGGATCAGGTACAGCTCCCTGAAAATAGAACCGAAAAGGTATTTGAATAGGTAAGAAAAACATACTGGCCAAGTGCCAGTCGGAGTTGCTTATGAAGAGTTTCGTACCATTCTAGTAGATATTGAGAGATTGTCCATTTTATTTTAGCACCAATACTTCTTTTAGCTACTCTAGCGTTAATATTATCGTAATTTTCGTTTGTATAATTTTACTATTAATTTCATAAAATAAAATATTTCATAAGATATTTACCATGTTTGATTATTGTTTCGAGTTCCCGATATTTTGGCGCTGTTACAAGCACCATTTTTTTTTTTTTTTTTGGTGGGTGGAAAATCATCGAATGACCCCCCCCCCCGCTCTTGGGCAGAGCGAAGGGGAGTGTCAGACTTCTACTGACTAAAAACCGAACCCATGTTCCTTCTTTGCCCTTACGCCGAGGCTACGTAATCTAGTACAAAAATCCGCGGCCCCGGCGGGCTGTTACAAGCACCATGATCACCCATGATATCCCGTTTATAATATTAATAATAGTGTCGGTGACCATGTCAGTTTAAAAACTTACATTGTATAATTTTGTTAATATTGAGGTCAGTATCATCCGATAGTAATCGGAAAACAGTGTAAGTTGAAAACGTTGAAGTTTTTAACTACATTATCTACAACGTTTCGGTTATGCCAAGTTATAGGCACGTGGCTAACAAGATATTAATTATTAACTAAAAAAAAATAAAGTTTTGTTACTAACCTGTAGCTAACCATACCCCAATTCTCCGTACCAGCCGAAGCCCAGTCAGGAGACGAAATATGATCATTCATTAAATTAGGATGCAAAGTCGCGTAGGGGATTTCAAAGTAATTGTCAAAGAATTCTGTCATCTTAACTGCAAGGTCCAAAGTATGGTTTGCAAGCCCAACCGTGTTGGATCTACCAATGATCCTGATTGGTGGGTCGAAGGTCTTGTCTTGAGCAAGGACAGTGAACGTCTCACTCACGAGGAGAGTTACGAGGTACGATGACATTCTTGGTGTGGCCGCGAAGCTGGTGCGTATGCGGTTGGACTCCAGGCTGAAAAACAAGATTCGAATGAAGAGAAGTATAATTATTATTATAAGCCCTTCACTTTTTCCATTTTTTGCGATCCACAGCGATTGACCCAGAAGGAGATGGCGGAATGAGCTGAACTGTTTTTCAAAGAATTAGCGTACAAAAAGTGTAGGTAATCTACTCTAGAAAAAAATAAAGACTGCTAGATCATTTGAAGATATGCACAATCCAATTGGTTAGAATTATCTAGACTAAAAGCTTTCTCATATTATCATTAATCGGGCATGTATCCGCATAGCTATATCTTTAGTACCTACACATTTCACCTATTATGTTTAAGTTCGAATTACATACAAGATTATTGCTATCAACCAGGCACAAATGTAATCACACGTTACCTCACCTGGAAATCGAATCCAGGACCTCATGATCAGCAGAAATCACTTGCGACCACTAGAAACAGGACTAGTCTCATTGTACAAAGAAAGAAATATATGTAACTAGCAGACGTCGTCCTGCCCGGACAGTAGCGCCACCTACCGGGTCCAATTTTGAATCTAAACCATTCTCAAATCCACTTGCACACATAAAAAAATTTCATCAAAATCGGTCCAGTCGTTTAGGAGGAGTTCAGTGACATACACACGTACAGAAGAATTAGATATATTATATAAAGATACGTACGGTATGTCCGAAGCATCAACCTTAGTATTGGAGAATGTGCCAGTGTAGGTAGCAGGCCTACTTATGTGCAGTCTGAACACTGCCTTGAAGAGAGGCTCGTCCCAGCAGGGGAACGCTTGCCTCGCATTGTAAGGCTGGAAGTGGGTTGTCGCGTAAATTCTGAAAAGAGTGTTAAAGCTATAGTATCAAGGTTATAAAGCTACACTTATATAACCGAGATGAAAGTTGTTGCTGCTGTTGTGTTTTTTAATATATATTCTGTGGAAAATGTTGTTGGTAACACATTTGATCAAACTTGTCTATAATGTTATTTTATACTTAATGTAATGTGTCACTGTTTGTTTTCCCCAATAAATAATAAAAGTTGCTAAATGATTAAATACATATATTATACTCTGGTGTTATTAATGGTGGTGTATTATGTCGGTTCAGGTTTCATTCAAAACAAAACCTTCACGATTTCAAACCAAATCTGGTTTAATAAAACAAAAGGAATATAAAACTGTACTAAAAACTGTACGTATGAATAAGTAAATCATCATCTGCCTAGCCTTTTAAAACTATGTTGAGGTCAGCTTCCAGTATAACCGGATGTAGCTGAATACCAGTATTTTACATAGATACCTGTGTGACCTCATCAACCCAGTTAGTACTGGTTGGTACCATACCTCTAGGTAAGACTTGTTAACAGACTATCTGTTACGACTGCCTAAGGGCTCGTTTACGGAGACGCGGGGCGTCGCGCGGCGCGTGCAGAAGGCTCGTCTCGTGCTTTTTTATTAATTTACTGAAAGACGGGTCCACTGCAACAAACGCTGCATTTTAAACTAACGAGCGAAAAATCACTTCCCGTAAAATCGATGTTTGAAATCGTTAACTTTTTCATACATCGCCACGTGTTTGAATTAAAAACGCAGCACGCGCCGCGCGACGCCCCGCTTGTACGTAAACATGCACTTAGATCTACAAATGAGAGCTGATACCAATGGCTTCACTTGCCCTCCGAGGCACGGAGAAAACTCGGTAAGTAAGGGGTGGTCACCTTTCCAAGGACCAACCTAGGCAAGCACGGCTTAACCTAAAGATTGACCCGAGCGACTGTTATTATTTAGCCACGACTTCTTCGAATACCTATGTAAATACTTTTTATTAAATCATCAAAAATATTCACTTCTCATACACTATCGTCCACATTTCTTTTTTTATTTCTCCTTTTGCAGGTCTGCTGGCATAAACTTCTTAAGAAAGAAGCAGTACCTGTACTCAAATGTTATTTTATGTTATTTTCCTGTGTTGGCTACTATGTGTACCTACATCAATAGTAAAATAAATAAATAAAAGCTAGTCCAATTATTCAGATCCCAAAAACATGGGACGTACCTTTCGTTACCCTCGCCATCAGTGTACCACCCTCGCCAAATACCCCTCTTCATAGGACCTTCATTCATAGTACTCCAGTACACAATGTTTAAAGTATAATTGACGTTAGCTGTCATAGGTCCAGCGAGATTGACTTTCAAGAAATGGTACTGTTCTTCGATTTCATGTTCGATCGCAGCTAGAGCAACTGCAGCACCTGCCGCATCCACCACATTAACTGACTTTATTTCATCGATGTTCGAGTGTAGGACTATTTGTCTTACGTTTTCTTCTTTAGCCTGTAAGTAAGCAAGATTATCAGAATCTACATTAATACTCTTAATCTAAGCAGGATTAATATATTTTTCGTAGCATTTACATTTTGTGCGTAATTATATAATTCTCGGGCAACTAAATTTATTTTATCTTGTACAACAATTTGGGACTAACTCGTTGGTCTATGGTCGCAAGCGCGACTGCTGAGCACTAGCGGGTTTGACTCGCGGTTCAGACAAAGTGTTATTGGATTTTTCAATAGCAGTAACAGAGTCTAGATTAATGCCCAGTTGCTAGCAATTAGCTTGCCCCTTATTCCATGGACTTAAACATAAGTTGCAAATGATGGTACTATTAGGTACACCTCTGCCTAACCCTTTGGGTATTTCAGGAGTGGTGTTAATGTTATATTATTTAAGACCTGACAAATCTACTGTCTTATAAATTTCAATACAATTACGGTTTTCAATTTGACCGTTAAATACAGTTCATTCAATGTAATTTGTACCTACCTATAGCACGATAAGACTTTTCTGTGAACCAACAACATCAATAACAGCCCATAACGTTCCCAATTCTAAGATACCTGGTTTTGTTTACGAAGAGCAGGTAAAGCTTATATACAGATAAAACACGTACCTGAATAACAATGCTGACCCTGCCATCATAACTGAACTGTTTTTCCGTATTCTCATCAAAGTAAAGATCGAGAGCAATATCGTAGTCCAAAGGTACCACGTTCTCGGGCAATCTGTAAACTCTCTCTGCCTCCCTGGTCACAGAATTATAGCCCGCGTCATAGTCCTGGAACTCCCTGTACAAGGCTATAGGACTGTCTCCAGTTGTCAACGCCAAGAGCGCTAGGCTCAAGGCTAAGAATAATGGTTTGGACATATCTGCAAAGAAAAACAGAGTCACATTGATGAACAATGTAAAGAATAACACTAGGAAGAAAACACAACGCTTTGCTGCTAATTAAGAGTAAGAAATAATATGATAAAGACAAAACAACATTGGAACAAACCTGATATAAAGAATGTCCTTTATACAATGGCGATTGTGATCAAGTAATTGGTCAGCCGAAATCGATAAAGTCAATAAAAGATTAAACGATAAAATCATTCACTGATAAAGGATTTAATCCGTTTACTGGTACAATATGGCATTAATACAGGTCGATAAGGTGGTAAATAGTTTGGCTATAAAGTAAGCACTATAATAAATTCTTCTTGATAGCATTTAGTATTCGTAGGTTTGTTGTGTGCATTGAATTTTCACTTTTTTTTTTGGGTGGTGTGTAATCATGAAATGACTTCTCCCGCTAAAACTCACCCATGTTCTTTCTTAGCCCTTGTGCCTAGGCCGCGGTATCTCTTTCGTACAGCCCGCAGCCCCGACGGGATTAAATTTTCCCTCAACTATGAAAATGCTAGCTAAAGCTCCCACCGTGCTGATCCATGCGTCATGTTCGTGAACGGGCGCTGTCAGTGGAGACTGGTCATCTCTTAGCTGCCATGGTTTATATATATTTTTCTTTGATTTGTTTTTTATATCTTTTTACTCTGGACGCTCTTAACTTGCACGTCTTGCTACATAGTTCTCACATAATATACCATCTCAACATGAATGATGTAATGTACCAAGATTTTGTAACAAATTCTGATTTAAAAGAGTGTCCATGGAGTTTCTTGCCCGTTCTTCTTCATGAGATCTACGTTAGGGAACTGGCAACTACAGTACTTTCACAAGTTATTATGCTTTGTGATTGTGACTGTAGCGTAGGAGTGCAATGCGTCGTTTCGGGAGTTGCTGCGTCGGGCTGCGCGGCGCCGGATGTTACCGGCGGCGATTGCTGTGGGTGCGGAGGCGCGCGGCGGCGGTTGCACGTTGCGGCGTGCATTCGTTGTTCCGTGTTTCGGGGTCTCGAGCATTCGTTGTTGCGGTTTGCGTCGCTGCGTGCTTTCGTGCTCGCAGTGTTCGTTGTTGCGGGCATTCGGTGGCGTGTGGTTCGGCGTGGTGGCTTTCAGAATGACGTATTGCACTCGTAGTTTCGTTCTTCTTCCGTCCTTCTGACATTCAAAAGTGCCTGTAATGGATTAATTGAAATAAAATATTTGAGTTTGAGTTTGAGTTTGCGGCTTTGCCTGCTTGTACTTTGGTAATGGGGAAGTTCCAGTAATACAGGAATGAAACCTGTGCTTCATATAGATTTAAAACTGGTCTAGATGTGTGTATCGCCTTAACTTGGCCGCGGTCTTGTTCGCGTTGCTTTTTGGCCGTGGTCTAATCTCTTTTTCATACCTCGAGCTTGAGCCGAAGTTGAGATCAGCTGTCAATTCCATGCTCAAAAGCTGTAGGTGGTTGGTAACTGGTACAGATATACCTCAGAAAGTAGGCGGATCTGACTTTTAACAGTGAAAAGACAGGTTGTCGTCACCCCACCGTCTCTAAGAGGCCATATTTCCTCTCTGCTGGCTCTTGTAATGAACAGATATCTTTATGTGACTGTGCTGTCAACTGTGTACCCGATTGTGTCAATCTGTAGCAGGTCGTTGATGAGCATCACAAATAAAGTAGCAGATAGAACAGACCCCTGAGGAGCACAAACAGCAATGGCCTTCAAATCCGATACGCTTCTTAATTATTTTGTATTACTATGATTAATACATTAGGTATAGATTTACGACTGTGGAATTCCTAAAATAATGGGTAGTTAGATTTGATTTTTTTACACAAAAACTTCATAAAAACGCGCAATCACAAAGCAGTACAAAATCCAGTGTCGGGTTCCGTGCGGTGTCGGACGTAAAGAATAGCACCATCCCATATCTTCCCGTGGGTGTCGTAAGAGGCGACTAAGGGATGTACCAGAGAATGGGCAGCAGCGTTCTCTGTGTCTTTGTAACAACCATACTGCGATCGCCAACCCGCCTGCCAAGCGTGGCGATTATGGCAAACCCCCCCAAAAATGCCTGGGGGAGGCCTATGTCCAGCAGTGGACGTCTTTTGGCTGAAATGATGATGATGATGACAAAATCCAGTCGCTTTTATTCGTATACGAAGAGATAACCAAAACACATACGAGTGTCAGTCATCATCGGCCTAGCCTTTTCTCAACTTTGTTTGGGTCCCCTTCCATTCTTACCAGACACAGCTGGATACCAGTGTTTACTTGGAGTATCTGGCCTATCTGACCCTCACGGCTCACAACCCAGTTAGTCCTGGGTAATACGATAACCATTAAAAAGACTGGTCAGACTTTCGAGTCACAGACTATTTGTGAGCTACATTTCCTAGTATAAATTCTTTATTAAAGTTTATCGCTATGTCGTGGATTCAGCATTAGCAACCCCACGTTGGCGGATCGTATTTTCGGAAAAACACTTGTTTAATAAAGTTTTTTTTCCTGTAGTTACTTATTTCATATGTATTTATAAACTAGCTGTTCCCGGCATGCGTTGCAATGCTCTTTTTCCTACCCTACCTACCTGCTACCCTACCTACTAACCTACCTACCTACTACCCTACCTACTACCCTACCTACTAACCTACCTACTACCCTACCTACTACTCTACCTACTACCCTACCTACTACCCTACCTACTACCCTACCTACTACCCTACCTACTACCCAACCTACTACCCTACCTACTACCCTACCTACTACCCTACCTACTACCCTACGTACTACCCTACCTACTACCCTACCTACTACCCTACCTACTACCCTACCAACTACCCTACCTACTACCCTACCGACTACCCTACCGACTACCCTACCTACTACCCTACCTACCTACCTACTACCCTACCTACCTACCTACTACCCTACCTACCTACCTACTACCCTACCTACCTACCTACTACCCTACCTACCTACCTACTACCCTACCTACCTACCTACTACCCTACCTACTACCCTACCTACCTACCTACTACCCTACCTACCTACCTACTACCCTACCTAAAAAAAAAAAAAAAAAAAGTATCCTATGTCCTTCTCCTGGTTCTTAGCTACCTCCCTATCAATTTTCTGCTAAATCCGTCCAGCCGTTCTTGAGTTATAAATGGAGTAACTAACACGACTTTCTTTTATATATTTATGGAGTAACTAACACGACTTTAACTAACTCTTTTATATATATATATATATAGATATAGATATAGATGTAAGACTAAGGATAAGTGTTGCCATACAACGCGGCAACGCTGCCAGTCTCTTGGGTACTTTACCTGCTGACAGCGTTGAGGAGGAGTTTTTCGATGCCCTTTTATAGTTAGTTTGTTTTTAGGTTAGTTTAGTTTATATATTTAGTATAGTCAAACACTTGTTTTATCTTAATCAAATTTAAGTATACTTTTTCATATTCATCATCATCAACAGGATATTAATGTTCCCACTGCTGGGACACACTCTTAGTGCGCGAACCACATTTCCCGTCATACGATATATTTGATCTCGGTACGCCTCCTTGTAATTATTTTCAACTTTCACGTAAGAGATCACATTCTCTATATCCTTTTTACGTTTATATTTTCCATTTTCCACAGTCCTAGTTTTATTTAGGTATAGGTAGCTATTGTTATGTTTTACCTATAGAATTATTGTTATCAATCTGACTAGCAGATTTACCTAGCTTCTTAATAGCAACGTGCGAATACGTTATCGCAAAGTAATCACACTAATCTCTGTAATTTCAAGGTTGATTACAAATGATAGATTGTTTGATCAAACCATCTTTCATTTGTAATCAACCTTGTAATTTACATTTTTGTATTACAAGTACATACGAGCACTAATATGTATTCACTTGGCAAAATTCAAATGCAATTTGCTTGTGAAATAACCTTTTCTACTTTGAGATAAGACCCATTTTGTAATAATATAGCTTCCAAAATATCAAGTTTGTGAAAATGTAAAGCGTTAATTATTCATTATCATCATTCTCTTGCCCTTATCTCAATTCGTTTGTCATGTCTTTTTCTTCCATACGGAAAAATGGAATAACTCAAAATGCCAAGGGGACTTTCTGGACATGTTTTAAATCTTAGTCCAATTTTCCCCCTGAGGGGGATTTTCTCAGGGGGGATTTGTGGAATAAGCCCTTATTCCACAAATCCCCCCTGAAAAATCCCCCCTGAGGGGGAAAAGTGGAATCCAAAGAATAAAGTCCACAAATCCCCTTAGGGGGAAAAAGCGGAATCGAAAAAAATATTTGTCCACAAATCCCCCTAGGGGGGAAAAGTGGAATAAAAAAAAACAAGTCCACAATTCCCCCCTGAAAATCACCCCTAGGGGGCAAAAGTGGATTCGAAAAGAAACAATGTCCAGAAATCCCCCCTGAGGCCAATAATAGTAATGTATAATATTAACATATTTTATTGACGCAGCCCATTCAAATATTTGTAAGCTTTCATGAAAACATGACGGAAACAAGTCTTGGTAAATCCGGGTCCGGCTACATATTGATTGGAACTGCAGGAACTACCCAAGGTCATAAAGTACTGGGTACAGACACGAACACCAAAATTTTATGTACAGTCGAACAAGCTAATAAGAAGACAGGTGGAGATCTTTATAATTCTAGAACGCTGAAAATATTGATAGCAATTTTGTTTTATAAAGTGTTTCGCATTAAGCAACTGATGGCAAACGCGGTATCGTTTGACATATAAGTGTCTAAATGTATCTGTATAATCTTAAAACTAAATACAAGTTAGCTGGCTGTATACTTATTAGCTTGTTCGACTATACGCAGCAATTTAAAAAAATATTTTCATCTAATTAATAATGATTAGCGCTTTATAAACGAGTATAAGAGTAGAGGAATACCAGAGAAACAATGGATGGACAAAAAATAAAACCGACTTCAAAAAAAACACAAAAAAGTGAAAAATAAACTTAAGAAGTAAAATGAGCTTCTGTCGTCGGTGACTTTTGTTTATTTGACTTCATGTTTTTGCTACCGACTTTTATTTTTTGTTAAAGTCGGTTTTATTTTTTGTAAAAAAGTTTTTATTTAAATTAAAATCGGTTTATGACAGCCAGGAATCTGACAGCCAGTCTTACCAAGGCCTATTATCGCGTTACGAGTAACTTGGTTGTAGAAGTATCTTATAGTCTTGGTTGTATAGATTCAATGTCTTAATATTGTATAATTGCATGGCACATGTGTGAGTACTATGTACTATAAAGCCCCTTTTTACATTTTTACATTTAGTTATATTTTAGTGACGTTGCCCTGGTGGCTGAGAGAATGTCATGCTCACTCAAATGTCTCGCTGATGGTGGCGGGTGTGTCGGATCATTTAGTTCCCTTCAAAATGGTTGAGTTGAATGGTGCTGATCCATGCGTCATGTTCGTGAACGGGCGCTGTCAGTGGAGACTGGTCATTCCTTAGTTGCCATGGTGTAAATATATTTTTCTTTTTGATTTGTTTATTAAGTATATCTTTTTACTCTGGACGCTCTTAACTTGCACGTCTTGCTACATAGTTCTCACATAATATACCATCTCAACATGAATGATATAATGTACCAAGATTTTGTAACAAATTCTAATTTAAAAGAGTGTCCATGGAGTTTTTTGCCCGTTCTTCTTCATGAGATCTACGTTAGGGAACTGGCAACTGCAGTACTTTCACAAGTTATTATGCCTTGTGATTGTGACTGTAGCGTAGGAGTGCAATGCGTCGTTTCGGGAGTTGCTGCGTCGGGCTGCGCGGCGCCGGATGTTACCGGCGGCGAGTGGTGTGGGTGCGGGGGCGCGCGGCGGCGTGTGCCGTGGCGGTGGGTGTGCGGGGCTCCGGGTCGCGGGGCGGCGGTTGCACGTTGCGGCGTGCATTCGTTGTTCCGTGATTCGGGGTCTCGAGCATTCGTTGTTGCGGTTTGCGTCGCTGGGTGCTTTCGTGCTCGCAGTGTTCGTTGTTGCGGGCATTCGGTGGCGTGTGGTTCGGCGTGGTGGCTTTCGGAATGGCGCATTGCACTCGTAGTTTCGTTCTTCTTCCGTCCTTCTGACATTCAAAAGTGCCTGTAATGGCTTAATTGAAATAAACGATTTGAGTTTGAGTTTGAGTTTGAGTTTGAAGTCAGAGAGGCCGTCGCTGTTTGCAATAATAAACCAGTCTATTGTAAACCTGCTTGCGATTAGAGTGGGATCCCAACATAAGAATGAAGTAGACAGGTGTGATAACTTCAAATGAAATCAAAATATTATTTTAGAAAATACCTACTTCAAAGCTCTAAAAAGCTCTAGATATGACTTGCTGCGGCAAAGTTATGTGTTTTGACAGCCAGATTCATTGTCACCAATATATCCACTACTGCAACACAAGCCTCCACTTTATGAGAGGGAATGGGCCATAACCAACCACGTGTGCCCAGTGCGGGTTAGTAGATGTCGCATGTCTTCGAACTTTTGGGTCTGGGACATGCCGGTTTCCTCATGATGTTTTCCTACACCGTTTTTGAAAGCAGTGGTGATGAAATAAGTTACTCAAAGTTATGCGCCTGCCTGGGTTAGAAACCACAACTTCGTAAGTCGGGGCCACCATCACTGGGCCTCTGCGGCACCCAGATTACGTTCAGGTATTTAAACTCAAACTCAAAGCATTTGTTTCAATTAGACCATTAGAAAAGTTGTCGTTGGTAATCGGGCCAGAACTAAACACACTCAAGCAATAGGTACTAAAAAGGTCGAACTAAACAACAATAATGCTTGAAATTCCAGTATTAGTTCTAATTCTATCCACCAAATGTCGGAGATCGTAGTCAGACATATTAAGTTACTTTTTTATGTTAGAACGATGTAGAAAGACGTGTACGACGATGACGATCCAGCTGTCTGACGAGAGCCTTTTCAGGAATACCTGACTATTTCGAGCCACTGGAGTATTGTATCATTATTATTCGTATTATTACAACAATCGATGACACAGTTTTCTCTGTATTTGTTTTATAGGTAGGTGACAATAAATGATTGAAAATAAAAGTAACATTTATTTACAAATATATATTATTATAATTTATTTTAATAACAATAATTAACATTAGAAACTGTTGAAAACTATTTTCTAGATTGTTTCTGAAAACACCACTTTCTTAAAAATAATGTTAAATTATTTAATTTCTACTTAAAATTAAATAAATTAACGGAACAATTGAAGGAGCATTGCTGCTACGAGGAGGACTGCAGAAGCAAGGATAGTGGAAGAAGCACCCCTAGTTACAGCGAAGTTGAAGATTTCAACACCGTGATCGTTACCCCAGTTCAAATTGGTCAAAGCTGTTTCAATGACTGCAACACCAGCGTTGAACGAAGAAACTGGTAACTGAGCTTGGGAAGAGTACACCCAATTCTGGAACTGAAAACAGATTTTTTTTTTAAGAGAATAACTTAAAAGGACCTTGGGGGATTTTGTATGGACCGCGTCCCCACTCTCCAACAGTAAGGTAAAACTATGAAGGTACGACCCATTGATGTTTAGTGTTTTTTTTCTGTAGAAAATTCAAATACGAAAAACCTAATTAGCAATACTTACTGTCTGAAGCACTTCGAAGTCGGTCAAATGTGCAGCAAAGGCGTTGATGGCAAGATTGAGTCGAGCTTCACCTCCATATCTGTCAAAGTAAATTAAAATGTAGATCTCATAGCACCACTGTCCGCCATTTTTTTTTTGTTTCCTGTCTGTCGGAGAAAAAATTACTAAACATAATGCACCGCGCGAGCCCAGTAAAGATTGGTGAATGTTACTTCTTGTCTTTGACTTTCGGACTGTATTATTTTTTTCTGTTTTGAGAACAGAGATGATAAAATAATTGCTCCATCAACGTTATAACGTACAGATATAATAATAACCCATCTTTAGGGAGTCAGTCGGTTAAAAAGTGGAATCTCAAAGAATATTTGGTAGTAATAGCATAATTAAAAAGAAATATATGTCATGTATATCGCGAGGAAACCAGCATATTAAGCCAAGCCAGAGGCCAATGGGTGACAAAAAACTGTGCCACCAGGATAGGTGATAATCACACGATAAAGAAGAATAAAATATTAAAATCCGAAAAGATCAAACACAAAATTTACAATACTTACGTAGTTAAAATATTCTGATAGTTTTGCGAGAGGAAGTTAAGAACGACTGCCACGTTCGACCGGTTGCCTTGCAGGGCAAAGGAGAAGGCATTGGTACGGTCGTGGATGCGGATTCTGTCATTGTACATACTCTCCGTCAGGTAGCTGTAAAACATTTTTATTTATGAATATGTGAATATTAATAAATATTATAAACTAAACTAACCTACAAACTAACTATAAAAGGGCATCGAAAAACTCCTCTTCAACGCTGTCAGTAGGTAAAGTGTCCAAGAGACTGGCAGCGTTGCCGCGTTGTATGGCAACACTTAGCCTCTGGCCAAAGAAAAAGCCAGCCTTTGGGTAAACTTGACCTTAGAATCAAATGATTGTCATGAATTACTACCATTTTTTTTATATTATTATAAACGGTCACTAAGAATAATCAGCTTTAAATGCTTTTAAAGTAGACATAGTTAAATGTGGCGATGAAGATAAGTTTTTCGAGTTCCCGAAATAAAATTATTGAAATAATAATAATAATAAATCATTTTATTTCGGACAACTAAGAGATCCATAACTTGTTAATAACAGGTTTACACTTAAAAACTATTGTTAGTAACTTAACTAAAAACGAGTTTATGAGAAGACCACCCACAGCTACACATACACATAACTACTAAAACAATGAAATACTAAGGTATTAGTCTTCTCACTAATTGCCTTATTATGGTGGAGTAAGAATCAGACGCTATCGCTTTCAGGATACTATTGCGACTGCCCCTTATTCTGCTCAGGAGTGAGGCCGTTTTCTTGCGGATGCATGAAACCCATCGGTATGGTTTACCGCGAACATTCCAGAGGCACTGCAAAAACGAGGCAATCGCAACAGCGTCCTAAAAACATTATTGTATTGGACGCGCAGGACATCCAGCGATCTTTTCGAATAGCTGACCCAAAGATTACCGGTGTAAAAGCTCTGACAATACGCTTTGAAAAGCGTTACCTACCTTTACTTGGTCAGTACACAAATAATGGAAACGACTATTTTTTAACGAATAAACTCACTTCTGAATGGAAGCCTGTTCAGTGGCGCAGCCAAGGGCACGGAGCATTACCACCATGTCAGCAGTGTTCTGTGAGGCATTGTACCGTGCGAACAAGAAATTGTAGTCGCTGGAGTTACCTTCACGAAGTCCCACGCAGTAAACGTGACGGCGGAGATTGGGCGAGATCCTGGGAAAAGAATTATCGTTTTTTTTATTAGTCAAATTTTCTTCTTCGTTGTGTTGATAAAGTCCCAAACTCAAGTTAAATAGACTTCAACCAGAACTCTGCTAACTCAACAGCGTCAGTAGTGGTTTCAGATAGGTCCACCAAAGTGCAGGTTGAGCATTAGGAGCAGAACAAGTATGGTGATCCGATTTGGATATATTCAAACGATACTAATTAGTAACTTTTTTCTTTAATCTTCATCGTATCATAAAAAACGCCACACTTTTCAGACTAGCAATTTCAAAAAGGGCAGCTCTTAATTTAAGAGCATCGAGATAACAAATAAAAGAATTTGCTTCGAATATGCCAAAATCACCGCAATTTGACTTCGAGCCAAAAAGCGTGTGTCCCACAGTTCTCCTTTTTAAGAACAGAGGACACAAACATTTTTTTTCTCTTTATTTATTTTTTGGGACTTTTATACAGATGTTCAATGCCAGTCTCATCAGACCTTCTTATGTTAATAGTAACAAAACAAACTTAATTAGATTATAAGCAGCTCCGGAGCTAGATGTTAACAAAATATGATGGAACATAGAAACATCGTGCATAGACACAAACACTTACGGAATGGAAGTGTTCTGCACGTGTGCTCTCCATTTCTGCAGACTGTCATCAACACAACCTTGGTGGCCGAGGTTGCAGGCCACGTTCAAGATCTGTGCCCTGTTGAGGATTGTGGAGGTGGAGTCGGTAGGTCTTTCATCGTAGCCGAGGTGGTTGATGACGGTACTCATGAGTTCAAGCAGGTAATCCTGCAAAACGAGAAACATACATTTAAAAGTGAAGTGTTAGGGCTCATTCACACTGGGTCCGTCAACAACGATTCGTCAAAAAAGACGATACGTAATGACAGATGAACGTTCACATTGCACACGGAATCGAGTTTTTTCACGATTTATCAAAATATCCGAATAGATTTAAAACTGAAGGTATTTGGAAAAAGACGAAACGTCATTTAAGACGTATCCGTAATTTTTCACGATTCCGTAATAGTGTGAACACGGGCGGGGAATTAAAATGTATAGCAGCCCATACAAATCAAAATAGCGATTCGTGAAAAAAGACGATTCGTCAAAAAACACGAATCGTTTTTGACGGATTAGTGTGAATGAGTACTTACTGATATAATTTTAAGGTTCTATGTACTATTCTGTTTATTCGTTTCTATACATTTTATTGACGTTTTTGGAAATTTCTTTTAAAAAATCTAAAAAGTCATTATAAAATAATGTATTATTATTATTATTTTTATTATCAGGGTGATGGTGTGTGTTCCACTGTAGGGCAAAGGCCTACCTTCCCACTTTCTATTTATCCCTTTATTACATTTATTCTTGTTTTTAGCTGATCGGGCAGTACACTTTTAATAAATTTAATATACTCAATACTGCTATACTTTTGATAAGTATATATTATTAATAATCAATGTGACACTCTGGATTTACTGTTTTATTATATGTATAGATACGTACAACAAACGCCTCGCGAGCTCTGGGAATGTGTTCAACACGGCGGAGGATCCAGTCGAGTTGGGACAGAGCACCGTTCCATACATAGTAGTCAGTCTCACTCCTCAGGAAGTCCAGGTAGTCGAAGGCATTAGTCGTGTTGATGTGGCCGGAACGAATGAAGTACAACAAATCGTTGACGATCTAGTAACAGACAGGAAGTATTATGTTTTAAAACTCGTATAAGGTGAATTTGTAGCTTTACAAGAAGTCAGTAGCCTGATAGTCCGATAGAGATAAATACCTGAGCTCTGTTCAGCTTGTGAATGTTTTCCCTGTTACTGCTCTTCAGGTAGGTTGAAATTAGTCCCCAGTTATGGGCGTCGTAGTCGACACGGTATAAACCTAGAATTCAAATATTTTATTAGGATATTAGCTTCGTTTAATTTAGAATGTAATATTTGCTTATGGAAATTAATATACGACCGTTCGACTTTCAATGTATTTTTTTTAATTACTCCGTTCGACGCAATTAACTTTTTGTGTAGTGTTATGTTGTGTATTTTCTTTACTAAGCAAAACAAACCTTCCTCTTTCTTTCGATACATACGTAAACTCATACCCTTTTCCCATAGGGGTAGGCAGAAACCACAGAACACCACCTGCTACGGCCCTTACCTTTTGCCTCCTCCACATTCATATATCTGGTCATCACGCCAGTTACGAGTACGCACATGTCCTTTCCGAAGAACTTCACCAATTAGGTCAGTGTATGTTTTTCTAGGGTCCTCCTGGCATTGCCACTGACATCAGCCTTGTAAATACCTTTTGTACGCCTTTCACCCATCCTCTCCACATGACCAAACCATCTAAGCATACTCTTTTCAAATTCTGTCAGCACAACATTCTCGTGTAAGCTCATTCCTCAGTTTTTCATTCATACGTCGCAATTAATTATATATATAAGATCTTACCGGACTGAGCAATGTTGAATATAACAAAGTTTTCTCCTGGACTGCTAGTCAGGGGAGCACTCGGTGTTGTGAGGACAAAGTTAGGTCTAGTGTTGTTGAAGTCCAGCTGACCGTTTTGGGTATAAGTAAGAGGAACCTGCCAAATCTGCGGGGTTGGCGTGCCAGAGAGCAGGTAACGGCCCTGTAACCAGAATATAATAATGTAAATGATCTTACTTAATGAAAGGGTACTTATTTTCTGTGCAGCTTTCGATAACAACCTTATTTCTTTTCATTATTATAAAACTTGATTTTTAAACTGTTTAATTTATTTATAGTTTGAAAGTTAAACCTTAAAAGAAAAAAAAACAAGTTCTATCAAAATGAAAATAACTAATTTAATAAGGTGTAACTATCAACATTGAACGCGAATATTAAGTTTCGTGATAATAACCGTCGAGGAGTTCTTTCACGACGAGGTCACAAAAATCATGTTTGTCATAAAAATGCCTTATCATCAAAAACCTAAATTAGGTGAAAAAATTCAGCTCAATCGGCTGGAGAGAACTGGTGTGAAATTCAGATACAAGATTTGACCAATACACAATAAGTAATTGACACATGTTTAATAAAAGTTTATAATAAAACTAACCTGAGTGACAGTTAAGACACCGGTTTCGACGTTTCTGGTGACGTTAATGACGGGGGAGCCTGCGTTTTGGACCCAGCTGTCGAACAATGCTGTGATGTTGGCGGTGGGCAATCGTTGTCCGAACGTATAGTCCTCACTGAGCGCTCTGTCGAACGCTGCATACATGTCCTCAGGAGTGCCAAGACCGTAAGCACTGGAAACAAAAACAAATAGTTTCTGTTGAGAGGTAGCTAGAGAGGAAGAGAATACTGTTAGCATTAGGTCCACCTATGTATATATCTACCGCTGCTGTACAAGTACATGAGTTAGTAATGAGTTTTAATACATGAATATATATTTAATAATCCCCATTCGTTTGGTTCACGATAAATAAATGTGGCAATATTTTTTTTTTCATTGCAAAATGAGCCTGCTTTTGACCTCGATCACGCCTGATGGAAAGCAATGAAATTTAAAATATTAGGGTTGAATTGAAGTCTACCCACACACTCATCTAAACGGTATTTAAATCACATTATTTGTATAACACTAAACACATAAATCATTATTATTTATTTAATCAGATCATGCACGTTTAATTGTTTCGTTTGTTTCCTCGTGAATAAGATGCCGTAAGTTTTAAATCCTTTCACTTACTTGTCTCTCAAATAATATCTAAGGGCACTCCTGAAGTTCCTGGGACCAACAAAGTGCTCCAACATCCTAAGGACGGAAGCTCCCTTGGCGTAGCTGGAGGGGCTGAAGTGGGCACTGACGGAGGGGTTACTGGCGACTCCAACCCAGTTCATGGGCTGAGCACCCGAGCCAGAGTCGTGGTTGAGCGCGCTGTGTACGTAGTCAACCACGAATTGGTCATCTAATTCAAGGCTGGGGTCAGCCTGTAGGCAAATAAAGTGTGACATTAAACAATTAACAGAAGATCATAATAATAACAAACACACCTGGCCCTGTACCATCTTACTTTAGTGAGAGAAGTTAATAGAGTACAGTAGTAGCGTACGGCTCTCTTCAAAGATGGTGGTGGTACAGTCCCTGAAACTAATTCTAAAACGTACCCAATGAGCAGCGAAGTATTCGAAGAAGCTAGCAAAGGACTCGTTAAGCCAAAGGTTGCTCCACCAGAAGCAAGTGACGAGGTTACCGAACCATTTGTGGCCGAGTTCGTGAGCCATGATGGTAGCGATGAAGATTTTGCTGTTCAAGTTGGTGTTGTCTGGGTCATACAACAGGTACGCTTCCCTAAAATGAAAATATGTTAAATATTTAATGATGTTTTAGCGGAATTCACACAAAATAAATCATTGAAACAGGATTGTGAGTATTCACGCAACTTAATCAATGCACGCAAACAACGAACAACGAACGATCGAATCGTTTGGGATTGGGTTTGTTCTAAGGGAACTCTATATGGCAATCCACATTATAAAACCGCTAACCGTATTGTGAGAGATCCATTTCAGCTATTAAAAAGTGTTATACATCGGTATATATAAAATGTCATGCATACCTGTAGTTTACCATTCCCCAGTTTTCCATAGCACCGGATGGGAAATCAGGAAGAGCGATGTGATCGTTCTTCATTATGACATCATTATTTTGTGACATCTCGTGGTACTGGATACCGAGGTAATCATCCAATTGGTTGGTGATCTCAAGGCCGACTTCAGCAGCATACTGGTGCTGGGAATTAACACCTTCACGGGCGATGATCTTGAACGGTTTGGTACGAGTGCTCGTGGCTTCAGTAGAAACGAAGTCACTCACGTGGAAAGCGACCAGGTAAGCAGAGATGATCGGAGTAGGGTGGAAAACTTCGGTAACACGGGTGCCCAGCCTGTTGAAGTTTACAAAATCGGTTTTTAAAATGGCTCATTTTCTAGCAGAATTTTATTGAAAACGTTTCTACGTTACGTTTTCAGGTGGTCCATCTATATTGTTCAGTCAATTGTAGCAATTAACTGACACGCTTGCATAAAAGGGTGAGTTTTTTTAAATTTTATATTAATTATGGATATTTTTATTTTTATTGCTATTTTCAGCAAATTCAATTAAATAAAAAAGAATTATAAAATTATATCGATACGTATTCTAAAAAATCTAAACTACTACTTCCTATAACTAACATCATACAAAATTTAAGTCACATGCACTTAAAACAAAATAGGAAATACAGAATCAGTATACTCACGTTGTGGTGTTACGGATGGGCATGTTGGAGTAAGATTCACGAAGGTTGACATCACGAATGATAGTGTTGACATCACGAATGATAGTGATAGTGTAACGGGACTTGAATTGAGGCTCGTCAAAGCACGGGAAGGCTTTCCTGGCGTGGAACGGCTGGAACTGAGTGGTGGCGTAGTACCTGCGAAGGAAATAATGAAAAAAATACAAATTCTACAAACATGGAAAAAAGCCAAATAATCAGCTTACATTATTGTAATGAGTGATATACTCATTACAATAAGTGCGGAACTTAGTTTTACTTGATGCAGAGGAAAAAGGTGAGGAAAGTTTTCGGTATGAATGTGGAGGGGTATAAGAGTCGAGGAAGACAAAAGAAACGATGGATGGACTGTATAAAAGATGATATGCCTAGAAAGGAGGTGTCTGACAGCATGTCGAGTAATAAGGAAGTACGGAAGAATAAAAGATTCTGCGCCGATAAGTTTATAATTTTGGGATAAGGGCAAGAGAATAATAATGATGACACTCAAAGAAGAGAGAGAGTAATCTAATAATGTGAGATTTCCCATTTTTTTTTTTTGTTGCGTGGAAAATCATCGAATAACCCCCCCCCCCCGCTCTTGGGCAGAGCGAAGGGGAGTGTCAGACTTCTACTGACTAAAAACCAAACCCATGTTCCTTCTTCGCCCTTGTGTCGGAGCCGTGTTAACCTTTCGATAATCCACAGCCCCGGCAGGCGTCGGCCCTTGCGGGCCATTCCATGTTGCTGACATCTCTATGAGGCGCGCGTGGAACACGAACGCGCCGCGCCGCCGACACGGTCTGTTGCCGTCATGACGACGGCCGGACGGCGAGCTAGCCCGTTACTCACCGTCCACAGGCCCGCGTCTACGGTGGCCGGAGGTCATCGCGTGACCCCCGACGCCCGGAGCGTCTTCCGCGGCGGCTGGGACGTTGAGAGGTTCTCTTCCTCTCTCGTTCCGCCACCTCCTTCGCTAGCATCACTGCTTCGCAGAAGGAGGCGACGGCGTCCCATTCCTCCTCGCCCCGGACCATGGCTTGCACCAGGGCCGGACGTGAGAGGTCGCCGCCGCCGATCGCCGCTACGAGAACACGGCGGGGCTCTGCCCAAGCAGGGCACACCTCCACAGTGTGCTCCACCGTGTCCTCCGGTCGATCCTCACAGTGGAAGCATCCGGGCGTCTCCTCCCGCCTGATTCGGTACAGGTACCTCCCGAAACACCCGTGTCCGGTGAGGACCTGCGACAGACGGTAGGTGAGGGCGCCGTGGCGCCTCTCCAGCCACTCCTCAAAGAGCCACTATCGTGGCGTGCCCTATGTGAGATTTCCCTTGGTTACTGTTTTAAGTCAGTAGTGCGGCTGCGTGTTATTAAATCATTCCACAAGCAAATACCACTGTACAAGGTAATCGTCGTATATTATAGGCTTAATTTTGGGTTTTTTTATTTGGGGTTAGCTTTTTCGTCTATTCCATTATTCGTGAACCATGATTCCTTTTTCACTTGTATCACAACTGGTAGTTAAACAGTGATATCATCGGCCCGTGAATTTTTTTTTTATTTTTTTTTTAATCTTTTTCCTAATTAGGAACAGTGAGTCGTGGGTTCGAACCCAGGCAGGCACATTACTTTGTGTAATTTACTTGATCACCACTGCTCTCAAAACGGTGAAGGAAACCGGCATGTCTTATAACCAAAAAATTCGAAGGCATGTGACATCTGCCAATCCGCACTGGGCCCGCGTGGTGGATTATAACCCATCCCTCTCCATGAGAGGAGGCCTGAGTCCCTGCAGTGGGAACATTATAGGCTGATGATGAATTAGGGATGAGTCAGGATGTGTTGTTTTGTTGATATTTTTTTAAGGAATCGATTGAATTTTGTAATTTTTATTAAAAAAACTGTCTTTCAAATCTCACCTTATTTGATTGTTGTAGTAGTAGTAACCCCTGTAGAACCCTCGGTCGAGTGGGTTAGAGTTAATCCTTCCAGTGTATTGGATGTTGATGCTGTAGTTTCCCCTAGGGATAGGTGCAGCAAGGTTGATGGTAATGAGCTCTAAGTAAGAGTCGAGGGTAATCTGATCGTTGGGCCTAAGATTCACGTGCTGATTGTTGCTGTTAGTAACAGTAACTCGTTCGATTGAAACCACATTTTGGTGGAACACGATCTGTTGGAGGTTATCTTCAGTTACCTGCAGAGAAAATAAAATACATTAATTTATGGGTTTAGCATTATTATTATTTTTAGGTGGGAAATAAAATGATCCATGAAGGCTTATTGTGCATTCTGTTTACGTTCAGTAAACAGAACATGCATACACCCTTAATGGTAGTTGAGGTCCTTAACTGTGACTTAACATGATGAAGGAAAATATGTGCTAAATAAAGAGACTGGCTAAATATTAATACACAATTTTACTTTCTTCGACTTTGCTATAAGTTTTCCTGCAGGTGAGATTGACTTTTTATGTTAAATCAAATACCTCGCTTTTCGCTTGGTTGTTCCCTAGCAAAGTCGATATTGGTTATAGGAGTAATCACAGATAAGAAGTGCTTGCGTAGAATTGGGAAGGGTAGGTAGCACAAAATAAAGGAGTTCTTATTCAACAGCCTGGAACAAGGCTGCAAATGATGATGATGATACGAGTGACGTCATCTCTCATTTACTTGAAAAATGATCTAAGTAGAAAATAAAATAAACTGATTTCAATAACACAAAAGAGTAAAGAATAGCTTCTGAAGAGCTTCCATCATCAGATTCTGACATGATCACAATGAGACCAGCTCGAGAGTATACTCTAAACAATTTAAAAATCATTTTTAAAAGCGGTTTATTAATGACGGTGTTATGACGTAACAGACATTAAAAATAAGAACATACAATCGAAATGAGAAACTCCTCCTTTTGGGAAGGTGGTTGAAATTTTTTAAATACCAATGGATCACGGATTTAGATATAAACGCCATGAAATGTAATAAAATATAACCTTTTCATGGATAGTGTCTGTGTTAGTTTCGACGTATGATAAATATAATCGGTAGGTAATTACGATGGCACACGTTTATCTTCGGATAACGATAATCGATATAATATTATATAAAATATATATATATTACCATCATTACTATATTTTTCCTTCTCGTAGCTATAATATTAAAATTGTTTTATCTAAAGGAAATATTACATTTAGTTGCAATTAATGCTAGATGGTTAAGGTGCGACGCCCGTTGTTACCCGATTGCGCAGCAAAAACAGGGTTATGTTTTAATAGATTTTGAAAAGGAAGATTTTATTATGAAGAGATTATGTCGAACTTTCCCTTTTATTATAAAAACAGTAGATAAAACTCACATGCTCAGAAATGTGCAAAAACTAAAGCTATCTTTATTTGAGCACATAACATATTGTGCATTGTGCAATTCAACAAGAAAATTATTATTATACTTATAAATTGCACCACCAGGACCACCGCAATGGTAATGGTATAGACCATTACCATTGCACTTTTATCTCCTTGTAACCCTATCCTTACAGGGTGAATGTCAATAATAGACATATATGTCAATTATGTACATTCACCAGTTACGTAACTAGAAAATAAAAAAACTTTTGTAACAAACACACACGCTTTTTTTATCCTGTAACGTGGTAAGCCTGGGTTCTCTGAGAACCAATGAAAGATCCAGACGACCTTGCATGCACACTTGATATCATAAAATATGTGCAACGAATACCAACCAAAAATGCAGTCAATTTCATAATTGTCTAAATGTTAGACGACCTTTTAAAAGTTTCTATAATTTCTTTCTTAAATGTTCAAAGTTCCTTTTTGGTGCCTTTATATTAATGGGTACAGGTAAATTATAAAAAAAAAAGTATTTTTTGGTTTGCCTTTACTGTCCTCCACTCCTAGGCAAAGACCTTCCTCATTCCTTCAACCAACCAAAGCATAGTACACCATCTACAGCTAGAATTTACCCACAACTGCTGGGTCTACGCCCCTCTTTCCTTGTGCCAAGCTCTTCGCTTTTAGGCCATAGAAAACACTTAATAAAAATTCAAAGCAAAAAAGTATTCAAAATAAATCTTCAGATACTGGCCATCTGCAACCCTTAGCCTGTTTACCACAAACATTTTAAGACTGGAGTCTACAACGACATCAGTACAAGAATTACTTATTTCTAACAAAACAGTTACAGGCACTTTTGAAGTGTCCTGAAGAAAAATGGACCAGAACACCATGGACACTCTTTGAAATACTATTATTTAAAAGTATACTTACAACAACGTTCATATTCACAACACCAAGAAAGGAGGTTCCGGGAATGTCCACATCAAGTGTAACATCAACGTCGGTTGGTTGCACTACGTCCCGAAGACGATATCTTGATAGGTCTTCCTCAGATTCAGTGTTAAGGAACTCCAGGTTGGATCTGAAGCCCTCCTCCAAGGGCATTGAAGCGCTAGCATACCCTAGGAGGAAGCAAAGGACGGTCGGAAGCAACATGTTGGTACCTACGGAAACAAATTGGGAATATAAGGTTTGGCTAAGAATCTGGTGAAGTTAAAGTATTTCCATTATCATTGAAGTAACGTTTTGTGGTGCAACGTTTACAATTGTTAGTGAGAAACAACGGCTTACAAAAGTTACAGCAAAAGCTGCAAAATTTAAAAAAGTTTTAGTAACTTTTAAAAAAACTTATAAAAGTTTTATAACTTCGGTATTTCCGTATGTGACTGCTCTAAATAATTTACCTTAGGTTAATAAAATTGGTCTTTCTAAAATTATTTTAATATAATATTAAATTAAGGTCATTTTTCCCTGGATAATAAGTAGTCACTCTAGATTGTAATTAGGGCATGCAAAACCCGGTCCTATAGTAAAGCTCGGCTTTTTCAGGGTTCTACCTATTATGTTATTCATTATTTTATTATAGTGTTATAAATTCTATGGGTTCAAAGTTCAAGGACAAAATCTTTGCAGCTTTCGTAGTAAGTACGCCACAAAAATAAAACTTAAAACTCCACCAAAGTCCTTCAACGATAATAGACAAAAATTCCAAACTCGATACTAAAATAATAGGGGAAAAAATCAATATTTTATCGCGTCGATGCATCGCCAGTTTTTGTGCGTATCACGTTTAATCAGAAAGGCTGGGGCTAAGTAGGTAGGTACTTATCAATTTATTGTATAAAAAAATACAACTCACCCATAGCTGCCCCGGACGGTACCAAACGATCGACTAGAGAGTCATACTTAGAATATTATATATTTATCAATAATTATTTACTTATCTTTATGTACCTACCATTAATATTTCGATGAACACCAGCGTTTAATCAGGAGGCATGTATGAAATCCACAGCTATCGGATTATCAGCAGATAAGGTACTTTTTGTTTTTTGGGTATATCTCTGATATGTAATTATTCACTGCTGCTTACTCATTTGAGGTATTCAGAAGTATTTTTATGTCCGTGAGCAGAATATTATCGTGCTCTCGAAAACCAACATGCACCATGAACCACCTTTCGTTACAGCCTGGCGTACATCATCATCTTCGTACCCTCGTCCCTCTTACTCCTCCACTAATATTTTCTGATTAATTTCATTGCGGGATCCAAGACAGTTAAATTGTTCCTCTGGGACTTTGTCGAGCTTCGTTTGTCTCGGGGCTATTCCGGTGGTCGCCACTGTTGATTTTGGCTTTCAGGGGATTTCGACCCTATAAAGTGGTCAACCACTGGGTTTGGGAATAGTATGGCGGGTTGCCCTTGGCCCCTGACAGCCATCACGATTCCAATTCTTCCTTTGCTTATAATTGAAGATCTCACTATGTATATTTTTTTAAGAACTCATAATTCTATTCAGTCACTAAAACACGGTCAAAATATTTAGATATCCTTTAGTACTTACTCTCAAAAATATATACATTTGGAGGGTTATTAGGTTTTGATAGAGAAGGCCTTGTGTCATTTGCGTCCAATACAATAACGCATTCAGGGTGCTGATGGGGTTACACCGATACTGCAGCTCATCAGGAATGTTTGCTGAAGCTCACGTGGATTGTTTCTACACGGTGATGCGGAAACGATGCTCGTCCTTGGTCCGCAGGATGCGGGGCATCCCCAATAGCATTCTGTCTATGATAGCAAGTAGGCTTGATTGTGTGTTTGTGAACCACTGCTGCAAGGTTTCGGCTGGGCATATCAAGGTGACAACAATGATATCACAATCTGTTTCTATTTTTGGTTTTGTTGTTGTCTTTGTAAGTGTATTACTAACATAGTCTGTAAGAACATTGTTACTGACTCTATCAGGCTTGTTGCTCTAATTAAATTATTATTATTATTGTTATTATCAGTACGTGTACCACTGCTGCATGACTAATATTAAGATTTTATTTTATTTTAATTTCATAATCCAATGTAATTTTGTAATGCATTTTTTCAAATTTTTATTTAAACTTATCTACCTGCCTACTAACATAGTTTATAAGTTCCAATTGTTACTAACCATTATGGATCATTGTTATCTGACAATAAATTATTATTAAGTCTGCTTTTGTCCCACTCTTGTACATGAAGTTTAAATAAATAGGTTGCCAAAACTTCAGCAATGACACTAACTTCAAATCATCGTCTAAATCTTCTTTGTCATGCAAAGTCATTTAAGTGGCAAAGCTGTCAAAATAACGGTTTTTTTTGGGTTTTTCACACTTCTACGGCAATAGTTTATGGAGAACATAATTCGCTAAAAAGCCTCAACACCTTGCGCGTCCAACATAACAATGCCTTAAGGTGCAGGCCACACATAAATGACGTCGGGCGAGGACATAGCGCGGGTGGCATTCAAATTATATACCAAGTGCATAGAAATAAAGAGCAATTTAGGATACGCGGGCGCCGATAGGGTGCGGGCGCGCCATTTTCACGCACGAGCCACGACATTCCGTGTATCCTAAATTGCGCTTTATTTCTATGCACTTGGTATAAAATTTTAATGCCGCCCACGCCATGTCCGCGCCCGACACCATGTGTGGTCTGCGCCTAAAAGTGCTTTTGCGTCTCCAACATTTCTGCAGCACATCTTCCATGTTCATGGAAGCTAATAGACATAAAATTAATGTTATCTTCACCTTGTCGGGAGTCACGCAACATAATTATAATTATCACGTTTAATTTTATCTTCATATTAGCGATGATTAGATTCATATCATATCAAAATAATAGAGTA
This sequence comes from Diarsia dahlii, assembly GCA_949775195.1. NCBI lineage: Eukaryota > Metazoa > Arthropoda > Insecta > Lepidoptera > Noctuidae > Diarsia > Diarsia dahlii. Next base: position 3,511,982 of record OX459198.1, read on the forward strand.
AGTAGCCTTATAACGTAAATGCCTTACTTACAGGATGTAAACCTTTTAACAACCTGTAAGTAAGGCGTTTACACTATACCCTGTAAAGAAGACCCGTCGACGTCAATGTCGACGTCACGTATTTTCTGACGAAGGAAATGTGGGCGATTGAGTATTGTTAGTATGTACTAAGAAAGCATGCTCACCTGCTAGCTTTCTTAGACGGCCAATTTTCAGGTATCAGGTAATCAAGGTCAACCAAAACTACCCATAGCGAAATCGAAAGGCACTTGTCTCCCCGTCATTGCGATATTTTTCTTTGTTCTGGACCATATATTTTGGGTATCAAAGGTCATAATCGCCTTTAACATTCAGACAATTATATAATCTTGGTATACTCACATGAGGAATATGCAGATTAGTGTCTGAGATTTGAGTTAACCTGTCCAGTCTGTGCATGCATTTGTCAGTTATCGTGGAGCTCAACTTGTACCTTACGGAGCTTGAAAAAGTAAATCATGTCATTGTCTATAAAGTGTGTAAAAGTACCCTTAACGAAGCCGAAAGGCTTATTAACTTTAAAAGTAAATTATTAACGTTAAACCAATACAAAACTAGCTGTTGACGTTTAAGTTTAAGCAAAAGCGAAGTGTCATCCGCAAACAAAACTATTATCGTGGTTAACTGGTTACCGCTGCTCTTGGTACCGCTGGACTACCCGCTGAACAGTCGACAAAGATACTCGTACACCAATGTTTCTGGCTGTTTCACGCTGGCTCCGCCCAAGTTCCAAAAAAGTTAGGATTCTGGTACATTCCTCTAGCGTGACAGCCATGCTTCACCGCCTGGAAGCTGTCAGAAGATCTCGTGGAGGCAATACAAAGTATTAAATGAAGAAAGTGATGAAAAACAGCAAAAAAACAATCCTAAAAAAATGTAATCTTAAGAAAAATATGACTACTTTAGTTTTTTTTTTAATTTAGAGATTAATATTGTAGGTGCAACTAAGTTTTATTTTATTTTTTATCTGTATAATTAAAGTCTTCGTTTCATTAGGATATACGTAGTTCGGGAGATATTCGGGTTTATGTGACTGACCCGTTATTTTTGGAACCGAGTGTTTATGGGCAGAAAATCCACGTTGCATCTACTTTCAGTGGATAAGGTAAGTAAGTAAGTAATAGTTAAGTAAATATCATATTTGTTTAGTTCGAAAGCGTCAACTGCCTCCTTGGTCTAGTGGTACAGTCGCCGTCAGATATATTGTAGCAAACAAGGTTACCAAATACTTCTGAACAATTTAAAATGTCAATAAGTTCCTAACACTACAAGTTACCATTAATATCCGAACATTCATTACTTCATTAATATCTGAACAGGTGCTTGACACCAAACAACAGATATTTTAGTTATCTAAATTATTGAAAGCATCTGCTCAGATATTAATGAAGTAATGAATGTTCAGATATTAATGGTAACTTGTAGTGTAAGGAACTTATTGACATTTTAAATTGATCAGAAGTATTTGGTCACCTTGTCTGCTACAATATATCTGACGGCGACTGTACCAAGTTCGTTCCCGGTTTGGGAAAAGTATTATTGGGTTTTTAAGACAGATTTTTTTCAGTAGCAGCCATAGAGTCTGGATTTGTGCCCGGTTGACGACAATAGACCCGCCCATATTACATGGTATTTTAAGTTAACTGCCTAAATGTGGGTGTACTAATTGGTACAACTCTACTTAACCATTCGATGAATACAGGCGTGATGTTATGTCAAAAGCGTTAAAGACGACTTTGGCCTGATTTCAAAGTAATCTACGGAATAAGATTGACGTCTGACAGTTTTTGTAATGAAAATATCATATCCTCAACGGTGTATTATCCAAAAGGTATACCCAATTGGTGTTAACTAGTTAAATATTCTCTTGATTTTCTTCATTTTGATACTCTTATCACTTTACAATGGGAGATGTTCACTCAGGGAAATTAAGACTCCGCGGCCTCGGCACAAGGACTAAAAAGGAACATGAGTATTTTATAGTCAGTAGAAGTCTGACACTCCCTGCCGCTCTGCCTAGAGCGAGAGGAGTCATTTGATGACAACAACACCCAAAAAAAAAGAAAAGGAAATGAAGACTGACGCAAAACAAGAGTTCACTTTTTGCCATTGGCTGGAATACCACGTGCCTACCTACTACTGTTCCTTATATTATACTGATACTGTTTAGCTCTCTATGACTTACCGTTGTTTCGACGGTAATTTGAAACACTGGTCTCCAGTGGTATCCAGATCGCCCCGCGATCTTCATCGTCTTCCCATAATTATAATTAATTAAATATAATAATGTCCTTTGCTAGTTTTCTAGCAAATTCTCTATAAATCCCCGACTGTTTTTTTTAAACTAATATCATTCCGAAATACAACATTCATAGTCGAATTGGTCGAACTCCAAACAAACGACTCAAATAAATAGCTTTATTAAAACATATAAAAAATATAATCTTTATTTAACAAATGTTCTTACAACAATCCACTACATTAGTAATATTATTAAAAATAGCTTAATTAATGAACTACGCCATATTTATGATAAGTGTCACAATTAAGGTGACGATGCTCAGAGAGGCAATGTTCGCTGAATCCGGTTCCGCGGTTGTTGCCTCAGGTGTAGTAGCAGCTGTGGATGAGGAAGTGGTGGTAGATTCTGTTGTAGTTGGAGGAGGTTCAGTTGTTGTCGTGTCTTCAACAGTAGAACTTGTAGTACTTGTCGTTGTCGAAGTGCTAGTGGACTCAGTCGTCGTCGTAGGTGGGGGGGTCGTAACCGGAGCCGTAGGATCTTCGAATCCCACTTCGAAGTATTCCTCGAATTCCGGCAACCTGTCATCATAAAACTGGATGTTGTTTCTTGCAACCGTGAGCCCAGAGTTAGCGGCGGCGACGGCTTCCTCACCGAGGTTGTCAGCATTTGCAGTAACCCAAGTTTGCATCTAGAAATAGTTAAGAAAAGTTTTTTTTTTTTTTCTAATGTTTGTCAAGAAACTTAGTAACTATAGGAACCGTGTTACTACATTTAAATTTTTTAATGTAAAGTTTGGACCAAACTTTATGAAAATCGGCTAACGTTAACTGCGATATAAATAGGGTGGTAGCTATTGAATACCTATCTAAGAATCTACAAATTTTGTAGCAAAATAGTTTACCAAAGCGATGTCCGCGTTAGTCAATAGTCTGCTTGTGACCGAAGATAAAATGGTGTTTACGACGCCGGTTCTGAAATACAAAATAATTTCAATCAATAAGCATACAACGAAATGATTGATAACCAGAATTTACTATAAACACCCTACCATACCCTTTACTATTCATAAAATTATATATTTCATACAAATAACAGGTCATAAGCCTTTTTCCCAACTGTGACGTTTGCTTCCAACCTACCGGAGCAGCTGCTTATCTAACCTGTAAAACCCCGTTAGTCCTAGGTAATACGATACCCCTAAGTAAGTAGTAAGACCGGTTATCGGACCACTGGCTACCTGTAACGACTGTCAAAGATCTTTAAATGACACCGGGACCAACAGCTTAACGTGCTTTCCGAAGCACGGAGAAGACTAGTACGTTACGGATTTAGGTAACTATGGCTTGACCTAAAGATCTTGACGTGCGTCTGTTATTATTTAGGTACAAGCTGCAGGTATAAAATAAAGTGGTCTTATCGCTTAACATGATATTTTCAAGACATCTTTAGGCTTAACACATAAAGCACCCACTTATTTATGTAAATATATACGTAGGTATATATGATTTTAATAGACTAGAGTTTATTCTAACTAGTCTATCTGGCTTAGTTTCAGCAAAAAACAGTAATTGGTATCGGCATAATAAATGATTGGAAGAAGAAGAGATAATAAATGAGACCATTTTTAAGTAAAGGAAAATTTAAACGTATTTTTTATCCCCAAATCTTACCACGTCTTGCAAATACCAAAATACATAATAATCAATAGTAAAATGATAATAATATCAGTTAACGACAAAGTAACAAGAGAGCATTCTACTTACATTTTGGCGTCTTCTAAATTATCCTGCAGCCATTGGAAGACCCTAATACTGTTGTATTCGTTGCTAGTGACGGCTGAAGTAATAGCGGTGCTATAGTCTTGAGCTCTGACAATATAGTTTTCAACAGTTCCAGGAGCAATATTGGCGAGGAATCTGTTCAAGGCAGGCTGGTGTTGAGTGCAACCTGCCGCTCCGAGCATCACAACCTGCTCGTTAGCCAAGTTTTCGACCAGGTATTTTTCCCAGAAGAAATCATAATCCTCAGTTGATCCGTAGCGTAGACCATTGCAGTATACCCAAGGGCGCATGTTCGGTGGAATACTATTATAATAAAAGAAACAAGAGCATTTAGTATCAAGATAATTTTAGGTAAATACTTCTTTGTTATTTCTCCGTTTCATTGTCTAAAAACAGTCACGCTTACCTTACTCCATCGTTTCTCCATTGCTGGAAGCTTCGTCTGGCAGTATCGATGCAAACTTCGTGTCCGACATTGCAGAGGAAAGTCCCGAGATTCATGCGGAAGAGATCATCCATGAATTTATCGCCTGCATTTTCCGGTGTCGCCTCTGTCTCGTTGAATCCTAGCCGGCGCACAACTGCGGCGCTCAAGCGGATGATTTCAGTCTAAAAATCGTTTTTAGTTTAAATAAGTACTGCTGAGGTAACACAGATAAATGCTCATCATTTCGTACAATGGAAACAAACGACAATGCAATATATTATAAGTTTGTCCTTTCTTATGGCAAAATTGCTTAAAAAAATAATTTACCCGTAGTCTAGCATGAGCCAAACTGTCGTGAGCCATTCTTCTGAGAGCAAAGTTGAAGCCAGTGATGGCGGCATGCCAAGGAGCGTACTGATCTTCGAATTCCAGGAAGGAGAGGATGTTTAATGCCTCTTTGTAAGTTAGTGTGTTTGCTCTGGCTAGCAGAAATACGTCATCAACGATCTAAAAACAGAATTAAAAAAATATCCGTAACCACGTCTTAGTTTTAAAACTTATAAAAATATAATGACTCCATCCATGATGCAGAAATATGTCCACCTGGGTTTACTATTTTACGGTGTGACCGAGCGGATGGACGTAAGCAAGGCGGCGCGTGTCTCGTGGCCACACCGCGTTTCGAGTTGCGGCGAGTGTCACTACCCGATGACGTCAACGTAGACGATCATATGTTCGAACTTGTTTGTGCTACTGTTTACCTTAATAACAGATTTATGTTTTTACTTTGTGTCGTCTATATTCCGCCTAGTAGTAATGATACCGAATACATGTTACTATTTAGTATCATTGAAAAATTTTGTGAAAAGTACAGGGATATATTAGTTATAGGTGATTTTAACTTGTATTCATGTTCTGTAGCCATAAATAACTATTATGAATACTTTCATAGTTTTTGTGAATTCACTCAGAGTAACGCAGTCGGTAATTGTAATGGTCGTTATTTGGATTTGGTGTTGAGTACATTGGCGAATGGAGGGAGTGTGAGCGTGCGCGCGGCGGAGGCGCCACTTGTACCGGTGGACGCGTATCACCCGCCGCTCGAGATCTCGGTCAGTACCCACACGCGCCTGCGCCGGCTCCCCGGCTCAGCAGGCTCAGCTACACCTGACGGTAACGCATGTGCACCAGACGGGTGGAACTTTAATAAAGCAGACTTTCTGTCATTGTATTCACAAATTGCAGCCGTAGACTGGACTCCGTTGTATGAAATGGACTTGGAAGTAGGTTTAGATTATTTTTATAATATTATTAATTCTATTATAGATGACTGTGTACCCAAAAAAAAGCGAAGTCGTGGAAACTCAAGGTACATTTACCCTGAGTGGTACACTGTTGAAATAATTCGCGACATAAGGTTGAAAGGTTCTTTGCATAAAAAATATAAGGCAAGCGGAGCGAGGGTCGATTACGAAGCGTTTGCTCGGTGTCGATCCAACATTAAAAATATGTTAGTAGTGGCACAGGAACAATATCGGAACCGTCTTCAAGGGCAAATGCTGAATGATCCTAAATCCTTTTGGAATTATGCCAAGTCTAGGAGGAGTAGGAGAAGCCCGCAGGCGATCTTGAAAGACGGGGTGGCATTGTCAGGGCAACGGTCTGTGGAAGAGTTTGCGGCCTACTTTTATTCCGTTTATGGGGAAGAGCGACCAGAGTTGGATGTAGACGCGGCTATAGCCAGTGCAGGTAGTGGAAACGGTGCGGCGCGGGTGCACTTGAACCAATTACAGTTAGGAGATGTGAGTCGTGCGCTTCGAGATCTTAAGCCGAAACGGTCCGCAGGGCCTGACGGCATTCCGCCTTATATATTCAGGGATTGTCGAGAAGCGCTGGCTAGGCCACTACTTCACATTTATAACGAGTGCCTCCAAGCTCCCGTGTTTCCGGAGAGGTGGAAAGTGACCCGCGTTGTTCCGGTTCCGAAAAGTGGGTCAGCAGAATCGGTGGATGGGTACAGACCAGTTGCGGTATTGTCGACGCCGGCAAAAGTGTTGGAAACGGCTATACACAAAAGCATATACCTTCAGGTTAGCGCGCAGCTGTCAGACGCACAGCATGGGTTTCGTCCGGGAAGAAGTACCACCAGTAATCTTCTCTGCCACATGGCTAATCTGGTGCCAACGGTGGATAGTGGGGGACAAACTGATGCTGCTTACTTTGACTTCAGAAAAGCATTCGACCTAGTCGATAATGACATGTTGCTTAAAAAGTTTGCAAGTGTTGGTTTCACCCCTCACTCTCTTCAGTTTTTTGCCAGTTATTTGAAGGATAGGCAGCAGTATGTGGAGTATGCGGGACACGTGTCGGATCCATATTTGACGAGGTCCGGAGTAAGTCAAGGTAGTAACCTTGGCCCTTTGGGCTTTCTTTTGGTGGTAAACGACCTACCAGAAGTAGTCCAGGATGCTTCTTGCCTGCTGTTTGCCGACGACCTCAAATTGTCCCTCGCTATAAAGAGTAGCGATGACTGTGTCAGGCTACAAAATGACATTGATAGGGTAGTAAGATGGAGCAAGGAAAATCTCTTGCAATTTAATAGCTCCAAGTGCGTGACCATCACTTTTTCCCGCGCACACAATCCCATCTTACATACCTACTTTATTGACGGGTTGCCTATGGAACGGGTCACAGAAGTCAAAGATTTGGGAGTTGAATTTAACACCGTTTTGACTTTTCGTGATCACATCATGCGTAGCTGTAAAAGAGCTTATAGAAATTTAGGTTTCATGCTTCGTACGGTGCGAGGATTCACGAATGTGAAAGCTATTGTAGCATTGTACAATGCATTGGTGAGGAGCCAGTTAGAATGTAATGCAGTCATCTGGGCTCCGCATGAAACTAAATATAGTCTCATGCTGGAGAGAGTACAAAATAAATTTATACGATATTTATATAAACGGTATTATGGTGTATATCCCTTTTACCCGTTAATGTATCCCACCTTATTTATTTTAGGTATGGTAGGATATAATGAGCTTAGGGTTAGGAGGGATCTTGCACTCGCATCATATATATTTAAATTATTGAGAGGAAAGGTGCATAATGCTGCTATTCTAAGCCAAGTGAGTCTGTGTGTTCCGGACAGGTACGTGTGGCGACGACGACAACCACGACTGCTAGTGGAACCGCGTTCTCGGACCAACCTTTTACGAGAGGCGCCGCTGACGCGTGCACTCCGAACGCTCAACCTCATAGCGAGCGAGACTGACTTATTCTGTTGTTCTCTGAGTGAATTCACAAGGAATGCTCTATTTGTTATTAGTTATAGGTATTAGTTTCATGGTTTAGGTATTAGTTATAAGTTAGAATTAGGTAAATAATTAAGGCGCATTTATCGCATTGGGGGTTACCCTGTAATGGTAGATGTAAGTTGATAAATAAATAAATAAATAAATAAATAAATAAATAAATAAATAAATAAATAAATAAATAAATAAATAAATAAATAAATAAATAAATAAATAAATAAATAAATAAATAAATAAATAAATAAATAAATAAATAAATAAATAAATAAATAAATAAATAAATAAATAAATAAATAAATAAATAATCATGAAAATTATAAACGACGTCACGGCGATAATGTGGCCGAGTTTTTGTATACAGAGAAAAAACTTCGTATGTATCATCGTGCCTGTGATTTCCGCTGGGTTTCGCAGAGGAGTACCTTTAATAGGTCCTGTAGGATCCTGCTTATGTTTTAAAAGGCTGGTAGCGATAAAGCACTCTTACACTGATTTACTGACAGTTACTTTTTTTGAATTATTGGGACAAGCCCGCCACCCTATTCCCAAACCACTGTAGCTCCTGTAAGCCAGAATCAAAAGTAGCGACCACAAGAAAAGCGCCGAGACAATGAAGCCCGACGAAGTCCCAGAGAAACGATTTTCACTGTCTTGGATCCCGTAACGAAATTAATCAGAAAAGAATAGCGGAGGAGTAGGAAAAACATAATAACACAATGACAGTTACATGAATATTTAACGGCCAGGTACTTATTAGAGACGAGCTCCGGGCTACCACAGAAGATAAACCAGTCTAATACTTTCGGTGCCATGCACCCAGAACCCAGCATATGGATCGAACATAAATTCGTTTGTGTTCCCTCAACCCGCCTCTAAGTCGTCGCTATTGTATTATGTAGCTATAAGCGACTTGTGCTCACACAGCACAATGGCTAATATGAACTTGGCAGTGAAAGTGTTAAATATGTTTATATAAGATTTTAAACCGACTGACTTTTTTATTATATCTGTGCTTGTAAATTACGTACCTGCGCACGATTGTATTCGTGTATGTTCGTCCTCTCACTGCTTCTCAGAGCTCGAGTTATAAGAACCCATGTGGTAGGATCATAGTGCACCCTGTAGAAACCTAATAAAAATATTTACCATAATCAAAACGGAGCTTTGCAATTGTTCGGAGTAATTTCATTTAATATTTTACAGTGTTCGAATAGTTTTAGCCAACACTGGTAATTTAGATACAAATAAATATAATTAAAGCGTCGGTTTGTTATATCAAAATAGCAGCCTTTTACTAAATGTATGTATTTGAAAATGATGCCACTTAGGTATAACAAACATACTTTTTTTCGACTACGGCAAAACCAAAGGAAGGTTATGATTTTGACTGGCTATGTATGTATATATGTATGTATGTTTGTGTAAAAAATAAATATTTAACACCAAAATTGTTTAAATAAAAAAAAGATAGAACAAAAAGAAAAGCCGTAGTCACACGTTATAGGTACCAACCTAAACACTTTAATACCGTGTGACTACGGTTTTTCTTCTATCCTGAAAATCTTGTTTCATACTTTTTCAGCGTCGTTTTTTTTTTTGAATGTCTGTTTGGTACACACGGCTACACATCAAGCTGTACATTTCCAGTATAAGCTGGTCTCGCATTGCATAGGATTTCCGTACAGTGCTAGATCAGCGTAAACTGGAAATGTATAGCTTGATGTGTAGCCCTGTGTACGTAACGGCGAACCGATTTTGATGGGACTTTTAAAATACTGGCAGATAGTTGATGTTAGTTAGCTAGTATAAAAAAATTACCAGTCTGTTGGATGTTGAAAATAACCCATTCGTTTCCAATGGTGGGCTCCGGCGGTAAGGTTATCGAAGGTTCGTTCATAATCCTAGAGGGCTTAGTAGTATCGAAGTCGGAACTACCACCTCTAGTCCATGTAATGGGAATGTACCATAACGGTGCCGGTGTCGGTGCAGGTGCTGTTTCATCGTCGTCGGTCGGACTCGCCTCAGCGGGAGCGTCACGGTAGAAGCGGGACTAAAAAAATAAATGTATTGTGTAAAACACGTCCATTGTAACTAAAATTATACAACTCATGCATTCTTCCTTGATTGGATAATAGCACAGAATACATAATAGTACTACGTATAGAAGGGACACTCCCTTCCCCGCGCTCATATTATTATTAAATACCGCACCTCACCCCGCACTTCGAGGTAGTCGTCGCCGACTCTTGAGCAATGGCTCGCGCTCGTATTAGTCGTCGTTCGGTTTTCGCGACGCAGACCGCTGCACTTTCCGCGCTATTTTTTGGGCTACGACAACCCTACTAGAGTTTACGCACACATTTTCACGTGCACTTCGTGCACAAACGTTATTTGTTTATGTAGTAGTAATAGGTAATTATTTTGCGGGCGTTCTACGGAGTGTCCGAGGTGTGATAATAGTTAAGGTTTGCCTACTTGTTCGTTATAAAAAGTTTAAATATGTTTTAGTCGATAGGAAGTAAGTATTTTAAGAATCGTAATTTAAACTTACTTGGCTAAGAGTTATGACTCCACTATCTCGATTTACTTCGACATACAAGAAAGGATGTCCACCTTTCGTGCTCCAGGACTCGAAGTACTGCTGGATAGTGATACCTCCATATTCTGTGTTAAACTCGATTCCGGCGGCAGCTTGCAAAGCATTGAATAAGTTTACAGGTTCAGCGGTTCCAAAATGACTGGAGAAATAAGAAATGTAAAAGTGTTGGTTATATGAAGGTGAAACAAAAGCTAGACTGAGGAAGCCTGAATGTCACAGAGTGAGTGAAATCGTAAGCAGGAACAGCACTTTGCATAAAAACCAAGTATTATAGTTTCATCATCTGCCTAGCCTTTTCCCAACTACGTTCGGGTCGGCTTCCAGTCGAACCGGATGCACCTGAATACCAGTATTTAACATGGAGCGACTGCCTATCTGACCTCCACAACCTAGCCAATATTGGGTAACACGTAACCCTTTTTGGTAAGACCCGCTGTCAGACTACACGGTTGGCGCAGTGGCTCAAGCAATGGACTGCTGCGCTGCGTGTTGCGGGTTCGATCCCCGCACGGAACAAATATTTGTATGATCTACAGATAGTTGTTTCGGGTCTGGGTATTTGTGTATGTGAGTTTAAATGTTTGTGAACGCACCCACGATACAGGAGAAATTCCTAGTGTGGGGCAACGTTTTTTTCAAAAAGAAAAAAAAAGACTTTCAGGTCAAAGACTAGGTATCTGGCATGACTGCCAAAGATCTGTATATTATATGGTAGCCGGGACCAACAGCATAACGTGGTCACATATAACCTAGTCTTTCCTTTAAAAAAAATATTACTGGGAAACGATTTTTGTTTGTGTGAAAAATCGGTTTCCTAGCCCTTAGGGGCACTCAAAACATTGTACTGATGGATACATGGATAATACAGTGGTCATGGAGATATTATTGAAAAGTAAAAACTAAGTACAATATATAAAAAACAATAGTTGTGCAATTTGAAGTTATACTTAATTCTATTATCTACATCGTTTGTCTTCATCTTAATAACAACCAAGAATGAAAGCTTACAAGGAAATGAAGAATTAAAAACCGGGAAATCGCGAGTCGTGCACAAAGAGTTCCGTAACACCAAACAATATAATAACAATATTATGCACACACAACTTTTCCCCTCTTCTAGGAATTTCTCATGTACCGTGGGTGCGTTTACAAACATTGAAACTCATATAAACTAACACACAGATGGACAGATACACAGTCGTACACGACGAATTTATAAGGGTTCCATTTTTGGCCATTTGGTAATGGAACGCTAAAAATTACAATACTTACTTGGCACGCAAATAATTCCTGAGGGCTGTCCGATAATTCTCGTTGCCTAGCAAGTGCTGTGTCATCCTGAGGACAGCGGCTCCTTTCGCATACGTGATCGTTGAAAAGTGAGCACTGACCGAGGCTGGATTTAGCACACTGGTGTCTGTGAGTGGATGAGGGTCGTCAGCGGCATCAGACAGTAAGGCAACATGCACCTGCTCGGTGATGAAACGATTTTCGAAACCCATTTCTGGTTCAACCTATTGATTAGAAACAATTTAAAGACATAACAAAAGAGATAATAGGGTATTTCACCAAAAAATTCTAATTAGTCCGTCTTTTAGATTATCGAAAAATATTGGATACGTGTTTTTTGTTTTATCAAATTAATAAAAATTGACGAAAATAAAACGTGTTAAAGATCAGGAGTGGGGGTTTTTGGCGTCACTTTGTGGGTAAAAAACTACTAACCTTGTGACGTCACACGACTTGATACGACTTTTCAAAGCACTGTATCGTTTTCGTCTTTTGTTTACGTGAAAAAAGAAAAAATACGTGTGCATTATTTTTTGAAAATCTATCTGACGGACTAATTAGATTTTTTTGGTGAAATACCCTATTGCCCGTAGTAGGTGGACTAGGCGGGTGGACCACGGGCAATAAACGAATATAATATGCAGTCTTTTTTGCACGTAAGTACACATTTATTGATATAAAATTTAAGGACGTTTCGTCGTCAGTACCCTTTATAGATCTATGATAAACTCAGCTTCCAACAGAAATAGCTCAGCTCAGTTTTTTTTGTATAAAAAAGGTAAAGCAAAGAATAACCTGGAATATCTTTCTAGGATTTCATAAGGTTTTCAGGGTAGTTGATTACAGTATAAATTAACGAAAATGTTATGTTATTTTAAAGAACTAACCGAAATAAATACGATGTGTAAAAAAAGAAACATAATCGATCAAAAATTGGAGTAGTTACACGCTTTAGAAGTTCTTGGTGGGGCACCTTCTAACCTTATCGCGCGAAACGGCCATTTGTACAAATGGCCGTTTCGCAAATGGCTGTTACGTAAACTATGGCGGTATGAAAATAAAACGTCACTACTTTTATAGCGCTGTCTTTGTCTAGCAAGTTATTTTAAATCGGTTAAAACTAAGCCATTTTTTAAGATTTTTTTTTTTTCTTTTGCCTATTTTATACATCATTATTTTCTTTTTTATTTGCTGTTTCCAAAAATTACGAGTAAAACCAAAATAGTCAAGTACCTAAATACGTTACATTTTAAATACTTACCACATCAGTTAAGAAGTACTGGTAGAATCTAGCGAAACCCTCGTTTAGCCACAAATTGTCCCACCAGGCACAAGTGACAAGGTTACCAAACCACATGTGAGCGATTTCGTGAGAAATAATATTGGCTATCCGCTGTTTGTAGAAGTTGTTAGTATTTTCAGGGTCATTGAGAATGAGAGCTTCCCTGTTGAAAATAATAAAATGTAAATGTTAGCAGAGGAATTCACCTAAATGAGACACATGAAATGAAATAGCGATTTAGTTAAATTAGTTTTCAATGGCAAAAAATATACTAAAATCGTCGTAAATATATTAAAAATTACCTGTAGGTTAAAAGACCCCAGTTTTCCATAGCACCAGCTGAGAAATCAGGAATAGCAGCCTGCTTCATGTTCATTTGATATGTATTTGTTACAGGTGAAGTTCCATCAACAGCTGTATGGAACAATTGGTAGTATTCGTATTCGGTATACTCCTCCATCTCCCGCAGAAGCGGCTCACCAACCGCCAAGGAATACTCCCCGGTGTTACCAATATTGCGACGAGCGTAAATGTTGAAAGGCCTGGCAGAATTGGCGTTAGTGGCTACTATTGTGTAGTCAGACACGATGAAAGCCAGTAAGTACGTGGAAGTAGGAGGTGTGGTGTGGAAATTTTCTCTTATTTTACCGTTGATAGTATCGCTGAAAAAGAAATTATTGTTTTACTTTGAATCAGAAATGATAGTAAAGAAGGCAGGAATGGGCTGCAGGTTATTCGAAGAAGATGCTGCGGCCTCGACACAAAGGGTTAAGAAGGAACATGGGTGGTTTTTAGTCAGTAGAAGTCTGACACTCCCTACCGCTCTGCCCAGAGCGGGAGGAGTCATTTGATAATTTACCACCGTCCACAAAAAAAAATGGGGCGGCTGGAATAGGTAGGTAGTTAATATTAAAACGATTTGTTTTAACTGCTTCGTTGGCCGAGTAGTAACAGCTGCTGCTGATCAAAAGATCCTGATTTCTACTCCCAGGAAAGTAAAAAGAAGAAGAAGAAGGAAAAGTGTTAGTGGGCTTGTTTATCAGGATATTTTTATAATTTCTCAGTAGCTGTCGTTCTTCTTCTTCTTCTTAGCGTGTCCATAGCAATCTCAATTGTGTCGGCCCAGAATTGGGCTACTAATTTGGCGCTTTCGGTAGCGTTCATCAGTTCCTACAGTGAACAACCAGCAGGACACGCAGGGCACGATATTAAGTGCCCCATCGTTTGAGGAACAGCACCACATTTACACTCCAGTACAGAGTCATTTATTATTGTAGCTGTCATTGTGTCTGGATCTTTGCCCGTTTGATGGTTATAGTCATGACTATTATTATTATTATCATGACTTTCAAAATGTGGGTTGACTATTAAACACACCTTAGCATTTCCCTTTCGGGATCACAGGTGTAATGTTATGTTATGATTTTGATAACAAGCACGGTTAGGTTTACTAGCTATACTTACGTTTCGGAATTTCTTAATGGCATGTTTGAAATGGTCTCGCTAAAACCTACAATGTCTCTGGTTATAGATATATCAAAGGTTGCTTTGAATCTGGGTTCATCGAAGCACGGGAAAGCTTGACGAGCATGGCTAGGCTGGAACTGGGTAGTAGCCATCCACCTAAAAGGAACCATAATTTACTTTTTTAAATCCTTACAAGTCTATCAAAATATTTTTGGTATGACAATGTTATTCGCTTGTATGTAAACGGAACCTTTTTCCACAATTTTTAATATCAATGAGGAGTTACTTCAAATATTGCTTTACCTGTCGAAAAATTTACAATAATAATGTACAATCTACTGATTCACATTAGAGCTATTTAATTTACCTGTATTTTTTATGTCTAAGAATTTAGCCTAGGTATATAAATAAAAAAAGAAAGAGTAATTTCAATACAGGTGAGTTGTACTAAGAAGATTACTAGAAAAGCACTAAGACGCAAGTTCTACTTCGATGCTTTAATTTACAATTTCAAAGTAAGTAAAAATGATCTAATGACATTAAAAAATACAGTCAGGAAGTCATCATTCATAATCATCATCATTCTCTTGCCCTTACCCCAATTAATGTGGGATCGGCACTTCATGTCTTCTCTCCCATACTTCTCCACTACTCTCCATCTCATCAGACACCTCTTTTCTTCCCATACCATGCTTTACACAGTCCATCCATCGCTTTTTGGTCTTCCTATCTTAAACCTTATGAATGAAAAACTGCTGGCCACTTACCTTCTATCTCCAGATGCATCAGTATACCAACTCCTGTAAAAACCTCTCATGTTATTTTGCAGTTTCCCTACAAACGTCATTGTGATATTGTAATCTGTGTTCACAACCAAAGCTGAGTCAGTGTCAATAGTAAAAGTCCTAAATATTGGATCGCAAACGAAGTTTTGATTAGCCGTCACCACAATTGGGGTGCTTGGGGGCGCTACCGGTACTATTGTTACACTGGCAGGATTGATAGTTAAATCATCGCAGTGAAGAGTAATTCGCTGGAGTAACGCGATCGTTGGTCGTACAGTGATGACTACTTCTCCATTAAACGTAAATTGATTGTCGCCCTCTGCCAAGTGTGGTGTCAGGTGAACAGAGTAGTGAGATGGGATTACGGTATCAGGCAGTCGGTAACCATCAGTGCGCGTAAATAAGTTCCTGTATGCGATGAACTCTTCGTCCGTGTCGTCGATGGGACCAAAAGATAAGGTGCCCTGAAGAAGGGCTACCCCCAGAAAGAGGGTTAACCAACGACCAGTCTAGAAAAAAATCAAAAGAGAATTTAAAAAAAAGTAAGCATCTATAAGTCGATATAATTTTCTAATGGTACTAATACGTACATATATAAAAGAGATAAATATTATATATAAGTTTAGATGTAGCTAATTTAAGGAACTACTTATCAGTAGTTCCTTAAATTAGCTACATCTACGATACTCGATACTCGTACCGTTCCTTTTTTTTCAACTAATGGGAATTTACTGTATCCCTGAGTATCATAGGCATGCTATATTAAAACATTCCCGTGGAATATTCCGACCAGATCGCGACCAAAACCGCGGACAAAAGCAAATTCTTTTTGAGATATATTTTCAGCTGCATTTCACATTTCTTTAGCGATTATTCGAATGTCCTAATAGAAACATATTCGTCATGCGAATACGCAATCGTCGCAATCATTTTGTTCGGCGAGCAGTTTATCTTTCGCGTATGTGATCGATTCTTTTACGACAGAACCCAAACAAGAGCGTAAAAATACATTTGATAAAAAAAAAAGTGTTTTGGCACTATTATAATATTTATGGAGTCGCTGATTGTAAACAATTCTTTAGAAAAACGTATTGAAAAAATAAGATGTACGACAATAACTACATAAAGTTAAATCTTTTCAACATGTTTTGGTCAGGTTGTTCTTTTTTTTTAAAAAAAGATTGTTTGTTAGTCATATGAGGAAAAAAGTTGGTGTTAAGAATTATTTATTAAGGCACTTTAAGCCGTGTTCTAACATAAGCGATCATTTGCCACTCTCTGTTCTGATAATTATAATCGAACCTTCTATCTGCACAACGCGCAACGATGCGTTAGTGTTCACCGTATCGCGTAGCTCACGACGTCACGTTGCCATGACCGTACTGATCAAGTTAGTTATATTTTAGAATTTGGTCATATTTTAAGGGTCCATAAAATTAAACAACTTTGTCCTTGGGACCAACATCACTTTCAAGAAAAAAAAACTGCGCATTGGACCTGAACCAATGAAAAAAAAAAAAAAAAAAAAACAAATGACTTCATTCGTAGCACACCTTGCCGAAGCACTAGCGGACCGCTGGAGCAGGCCCCTTTCTACAATTACAGGCTGGTTACGTGCGAGAATACAAACAGCCATCATCAGAGCAAGTAGTATGTGCATTCGCGGCACACGTCATAAATGGCAACGGATAAACATCTATGAAGATGGTGCTGCTCTTCCCCACGTCTTGTCATAAACCTTTCCATTAACCTGTCACTTCACCTATTATTAGTTTGTTTTTATTTTATGTATGTTATTTTTAAGTTAGTTGCTTGATAATAAAGTTATATATTGGACCTGAACCATGACCTGAACCATTTTGTCTCCTCACTCACTACATTAGTTTATCTGTGATCATGATGCTTGCAACATCGCCAAAATATCGGAAACTCGAAACAAATAGTAATCATTGTAAATATCCCGTTACAAGTGTTATTAATAATGCAGTAGATATTATCTGCGAATACAATAGCTCTAAGAAGAAAGTTGTTCAATTTGAGAGTTTCCACTACACCCTTATATAATATAACCCCAATTTACTGATACATATAGCTGATACGCTTTACATGTACAAGGCTACTTTACGTGCGCACTTTTAATCATTGCGATAACAAAGGCTGCTGATTGCGCGGGACACCTTCAGTATCGGAACTTACGTTAAATTTATTTTTCCATTCTGACCATTTTATCTAATAGTGTCAAAATAATTAAACTTAAATTATTCTTATATCTTAACTTAATGAAGAACATAATTTATGCCCGCCCGCCCGTAAGTTAACTTTGCTTATTTAAAAAAGTTATCCGGAATACCACACTAAAGAGGTAAATTACTCCGTAATAAATTCAAAACGTACACTCACTATCATTTTACAAAACAACATTACAACTTTTGTCGCTTTTCAACACAAAGGGAACATTTAACAAAACGGTTACGTAACATATTAAATCTCACTAAAATACTTCTACGTTAACATTTGAATATTCTTAGAACTACAGAATATTTTATGATTTTTTTTCCAAAGATTTTTTTTTCATAAATGATATTAATACATGAATAAAACATACCATTGTCGTGCTGGTCTGATACAGGAATAACAGGGCAGCCAACTAATTTATCTATGTCTAAATAGCCGGTATATCTTATCCAAAATTACAATTTACTTAATCATCTAGATAATAAATATTTAGATAGCGAGCGTTTAATACATAGCTATATGTTTTTGAAAAGCTGAAATGAATTCGTAGGTATTTATGCATTTCAATTATTTGTTCGTATTCTATATTTCATGGTCGCGTATGAGCTCATTATGATGAGCGTCGTCAGAAAGCTCCAACTCACCCAAATGGAGCTATCATATGGAGAGGGCTATGTTCGGAGTTTCCTTGCATGATCGAATCAGAAAAGAATATAATATCCTCAACAGAACCAAGGTTAACCGATGTATCCCGAAAAATTGCCAAACTTTGGTGGCAGTGGGCAGGGCACATTGCATGCAGAACTGATAGCCCATGGGGCTGAGAAGTTCTGAAGTGGCGACTGCGAACTGGAAGACGTTACGTTGGAAGGCCTCCCACTAGGTGGACCAATGACCTGGTGAAGGTTGCGGGGATCCACTTGATGCGGGACGCACGGGACCAGTCAATGTGGCGACACTTGACTCCATATGTCTGGCTTGTTCGATTTTATTCATGTATTTTCTCGAATGTTTCTATATTTTAATGTCGTTTTCTTTATTTGTTTTTCATAAATAATTAATTAAAAAAATCTCTTATGTACTGGGCCATTATGAAACCCTTGAAAGTGACCTTCGGAAAGTTTGTTGCAAGTTCTGAAAATTCTGTTAATTCCTTATCGAAATCGTCATTCGGACTGCTGTGCAACATTGGAGGGGCCCGCAAGGACCTAAGTCCGTTGGGGCTGCGGGTTGGTCACAAAGATACCGCAGCCTCGACATAAAGGGCTAAGAAGGAACATGGGTGGTTTTTAGTCACTAAAAGTCTGTCACTCCCTTTCGCCCTGCCCAATTTGATTTTTCCACCCACGAAAAAAAAAAAGTTGTCGGACTTCTGTACCTGAGTTTTGTAATCCCTGATGGGTTTGGCAGAGGTGTACCTTATAGTACAACCACAATTCGCCAGTTATGTTTTGTAAGTTCCATGTAATAGGCGGCGAGTCTGTTGCTACCGACTGGGCACAAACCGAGACTTGCCTGCATCCAGACGTGCCTGTAACCAGACGTGCCTGTAACCAGACGTGCTTGCTACTAAGAAATTTCTGGTGGAAAAACCCAATAACAATTTACCCAACCCTAGAATCGTACCCAATGCCTGATGCTCTCCCGTCGGGGCTGAGGGTCCCGTCGGGTCTGCGGGTTCTTCGAAAGAGCTACTGTGGCCTTGGCACAAAGGGCTAAGCAGGAACATGGGTGGTTTTTAGTCAGTAGAAGTCCGACACTCCCTACCGTTCTGCCCAGAGCGGGAGGAGTCATTAGATGATGGTGCTCTAGAGAGAGCAACGAGGTTTTTATCAGATTCATTCCAATGATAGCTGTGTGTACCATTCTGCGAGGCTATGTAGCTGTTTTTCCGAACCAATTGTCTGATCCGTAGATCTTAGAAGATCCGTAGTAGCCAACAAGTTCGGAAAAATGGTAGAAGGTTTGCTAGATCCTGAGAGGAGCCCCAAATCGGATTAACCTAGACCAAAAGACTTTTAATGAGTATTATGACCATAACAACCTTTTGGTTTAAGTTTTGTTACACATTCTGGTCAACCGATGATTTGTTCGCGGAAAAACCCCTTTATCTTCAATCGTTTCTATAAATTACAGTAAGTCAAAAGGGAATTGACTGTCGTGATACGGGCATGTGACGAAGAGGTATGAATTGCATGTGACTAAAAATGTGATGAAAATAAATGTAGATAGATAGATGGAGAGGGTGAGGAAGAAAGAAAAAAGAATACATTAAAGCGTTACGACTGACAGAATGAAGAAAAAAACGTGTTGTGCCGTAGATGACAGTACATCGGTGCCCTGTTCGGCTATTAGACACTTCGTTATTGCTCCATTGAACGAAACAATCGCTGGATATGAACGCAGCGACCACTATAAAATAGTACATAGTAACACAAGGGCCTAAAATGACCCATTATATACGAGGTAGTTTTACTACCGAGCTTTAGCGAGGTAGTAAATAGGAACCGAGTTATAATGGGATTTTAGCGCCGTGTGTTACACTGTACTTTTCACTACGACTGCGAGAAAATAAAATAACCATGTTCAATATGATTTAATACATTTTATCGTTGTAAAATATTACGGTCACCAATAAATTCAATTTAATAATACATACAACGCACACATTCTACCAAAGAGTTCGGCATTCAGCGCGTTTAGTTCCATTTTTAAAAATAAAACTTTTTTTTTTCTTGAAACTAAATCACGCACCAGCTGGCTGAACAAGTTGTCGTACGAGATTTACTTTTTGAAAGAGCGGGCGTAAAATTGCATTTATTGCCCTAGGGCATAATAATTTTCGGGTTTGGCCACACTGGGTCCGAAACTTGACCCTACGCTCAAGCCCCCATATTCAAACATAGGACTTTCCGAAACAACATCGAATCGCAGTGTTTATGAAAAAAAGGCAAGGTGGGTTTACGGTCCCGTCAGGGCTGCGGGTTGTTCGAAAGAGATACCGCGGCGCGGCACAAGGGCTAAGAAGAAACATGGTTGGTTTTTAGTCAGTAGAAGTCTGACACTCCCTTCTGCTCTGCCCAGAGCGGGAGAGGTTATAATTTGATGATTTTCAACCACCAACAAAAAAAAAACTATGAGTCGTAATGAGAGATCATCCAGGCAGTTCTTGGAATGGCGGAAAATTGTTTTTTGTTTGCTCATTGGTATTATTAAGTATAGTTCTTAGCAACATATTTATATGAATCATAAATGTATGACAAAGTACAGAGTAGATATTGAAAAAGAACCATAATTATCAGCATTCTGGTGGAATTTTTTATATCCTTTTTATGAGATATGACGAAGGAAAGTTCAACAAAAAGACGGATAGCAAGTATCAAGAATGCTGTAAACGAAAAAGGAGTAAATGAAAGCGCGCGCCTGTCTCTAATAACAAGGGGCAGAGCGATGATGATGAGAATCGAGAGAACCTGAAAGTCATCATCAGTCTCTTCTCCTTTTGTCAATTTATTTGGACTCGGCGCAGAACACCTCGTCAAACACCTCTTTTCTAGCCATAATTATTATCCTTCACATAGTACATTCATCGTTACTTTGGTCTTCTTATAGCCATCCACATTCATGCTCAGAGCAAATGCCAGCAAGACAACCGACAACCACACAACTTTTCAGTAAAACTCTTTCAACCCGTCTGGGCTGCGGGTCCCGTCGGGGCGGCGGGTTGTTCCCTTCGGGGCTGTGGGTCCCGTCGGGGCTGCGGGTCCCGTCGGGGCTGCGGCTTGTTCCCGTCGGGGCTGTGGGTCTGCGGGTCCCGTCGGGGCTGCGGGTCCCGTCGGGGCTGCGGGTCCCGTCGGGGCTGTGGGTTGTTCGAAAGAGATGCCTCGACACAAAGGGCTAAGAAGGAACATAGGGGTGGTCCCGGTGGTCCACAGCTGTTTTTTTGTACTAGTTTATAATTTTACTTAAATTACCTCCATGACACGTTTACTATTCAAAGCATCCACTAGCACAATGTTTGAAGAGTGCTACATTGAGAGAGATTTTACCGTAAAATGTGATTATTCACCCCAAAAAAAAGTTGTTTCCCAGCAAAAAAAATTGCGTAAAGATTGATGTACGTAATGCTTGGTTGACGGCTTCGTGAAGGGTTTACCAAGGGACCATCGCTTTTGCTTGTAAAAGTACCTAAAAAAAAGTAATTCCTTTTTTTCCATCAAAATTATAGACTCTATCTTCAACTACAACTTCATTTATTGAAATGGGAACAAGATCACGTACTTCTGTCGTGCATTTTATATTATTGTTCATGAAGGCATAAGTCCATAAGTCCGATTTGATTGAAAATACATCATTTCAGGCCTTTGTCCCGTTTGGTTAGGCAGAAACTAAAGAACGCCATCATCATATCGATGCGATACTGTTTACGCCTTTTCCACGATTGTTAATTATTAAGCAACTGCGGCCCGACTATGACGTCTTAAAACAATTCTTATTCCAGTGTGGAAACGTGACAGAACTATACAGGGTGTCTAGCGCCATCTCTTTTTCTCGCTGTTATAAGAACTGTTTTAAGACGTCATGGTAGGCCTTCTGAGCTTTATAATGACCTTAATTAGATTGTACTTTTAATGGATTGCGAAAGACATTAAAATTTGTGCGAAGGACACTTACTGTCACAGTCAGAGCGCTTTAATGATTAATTAGGCCATCACTTAGTAAAGGTCTGACAGTTTTGTCACACAAAAGTATGTCAAATCTTAACTAAATGACGGCTTAAGTAACCATTAAATATCTTTGAGTACCGCAGTTAACTCTGCCTGGATGATTGTGTCTACCCAACAGCACCGCTTGGTTCAGTTGTTTGGATCCCAATCTGAATCTGGGCCAGTTTTGATGGGACATGCGGCAGAAGTCGCCTGCCCAGTTTCATGTTAATTTGGCGGCTGTGTTACAAACGTCTGTAATTTGACCCTGAAGTGAGCCAGACTAACTGAGCCACCAACCCAAATACACCACAGTTCATTTCCCGCTTGCATTACATTTTATCTGCCTAATCTTTCCCACTCCTGAGCAAAGGCCTATTAAGACCATAAGACCTAAGGCCATAAGACAATACACACTAAAAACACCTCACATATATACTAATATTACAAAGCAGAAGAGTTTGTTTGGTTGAATGCGCTTATCTCAGGAAGTTAAGGGTGGGAATTAAAAAAATGTTTTCATTTCAGATAGTCAAAATTTGCATGGATCAGCTAATACCATAATACTAAACCTACATCAATAAAAGATAAATGAATTATCAATTAAAACTATAACAATTTATCAGTAAAAATGCACGTTATAATTTGTTATCCTTTTTTATTTGAAATGGGTTTACTCTTGACCTCAATCTTGCCCTAAGGGCAAAGATGAGGCCCGTCGGGACCGCGGATTTTTGTACTAGATGACGTGGCCTCGGCGCAAGGCAAAGAAGGAACATGGGTTCGGTTTTTAGTCAGTAGAGGTCTGACACTCCCTTTCGCTCTGCCCAAGAGCGGGGGGGGTCATTTGATGATTTTCCACCCACCAAAAAAAAAAAAAGGGCAAAGATGAGGTCGACGATGGAACGAGCTTACCCAGAAGAAGCCTATTTAAATTATTATTTATTTTTATTATATCCTTTATTTACTTAAATTGTTTCTATTCGTTTTTTACTCATCATCTGTTTAGCATTTTCTAATTAAGTAGAGTCTAACCAGAACATCATCTACCTAATCTTATTCCAACCATGTTGGGATTGTCCTCTGCCTTGTCTGTCTGTCTGTTCGCGATAAACTCAAAAACTACTGCACCGATATACATGTTCTTTTCACCAATAGATGAAGTGGTTCTCGAGAAAGGTTTTAGATAATTTGACCGACTTCCAAGCGGGCGAAGCCGCGGGCATCAGCTAGAACCAACATTCAGGGTGTATACGGACCATTTACGAAGCCACCAACCAAACATTATGTACATTAAACTGAATACGCATAAGATTATTTTTGGAAAACGATTTTTTTTGGGGGTCCAAAAACACATTTTACGATAAATTCAATGTAGGAGTCTAAAAACATTGTGCTAATGACTGCTTTGAATAGTAAACGGGTCATGGAGGTAATTAAAGTAAAGTATTTTCCTGAAAAACTAGTGTTTGAAAACAGCTGTGAAAAATTTGGAACTTTGACCCCCAATCCGCACTGTGCCCGCGTGGTAGATTATAGCCCATCCCTCTCCTAGAGAGGAGGCCTGTGTCCCAGCAGTGGGAACATTATAGGCTGATGATGATGATGACCCCCAATATCTCCGTAACCAGATGGTTCCCAGGTATGGTCTAGTACAAAAAAATATCACAGTGACGTGTAGAAGCAGTGCCTTTAGGCTTCGTTAGAGTAAGTTTATGGGAACTACGGGTTTGTTTGTTTGGTTAATCCAACCCTTCTGCTTAGTAATATTGTTATAGTAGGTATACTCGTATACTATAAAAATAGTAGGTATAGATTAAAAGCATAAATCAATATCTTATCACAAGCTGATGAAATAATCAGTAATATAATATTATCATTATAACATCGGAAAGCAGTAATCCAAAACTAATTTAAAAAACTTTATCTCATTTTCCTTCCACTGGAATCATCATGATAAAAATAAAATACACAAGAACATTATAAAAATATATTTTTAATAATTTACAAAAGCCTATTTACAATTCACAGGAAAAATTATAAGGCTATAACGATTACTTATCTGAGCTAAATACATATTTATAAAAATATAAGTTATACTTAACAAATACATATTTAACATTCTAACTGTACCGTTTCTACAAACTCGTGCATTATTTATATTGGCACTTTAAATCGGACAAAAACGAAATGTCACACTCTTATTGACTATGTTAAGGAGCTTACAGCTAATCCCTTGGTCCCTAAGGTATAGAGGTGTGTGCTTATAAAATAATGTGAACGAAAGCAACCACCGTCAACATGAAGATGGAGACGAAGGTGGTGACAGCTGAGGAGGGATCCGGGAGCTCTGGAGTGGTTGGCTCCGCCAAGGCAGGCTGTGCGGTGGTGGTGGGTGTAGCCGGGGTGCCCAAGGTAGTGGAGGTTATCGGCTGGTCACCGTTCACGAAGTAATTGTTCAAGTCATCAGCGATGGTGTACGCCAGGTTGATGCTCTGGAGGGTGCTCGCGGCTCCCCCGTAGACAGAATTGTAGGATTGATCCAAGATGGATCGGGTGTTGTTTGCCCATGTTTGGAACTGAGGGTAAAATTAAAATATGCAATTTTTATAAAATAGCCCGTAAATCTAGTTCTAAAGAACAAAAAATATATATCACGCAATACTAAAATGAAAAGCTACTAGTGCGAGGAGTAGTGGAATATCAGAAATTGTTTGAGACATGTTTTTAGGTGGCAAACCTAATGTCATTAACTGGGAAATCCTGGTTTTTTAGTTGGTATCGAGACCAGCACCTAGGTATGTGATCCCTAGATCAACGAGAAGGACAAAAAAATAAAAATAAAAATCTTACAGCAACAACTTCGTTTTCATTCCTCAGCCGAGCTGATACGTAGGACAATGGTGTTACTGGGCTTCCAAAGCTAGAAACAAACAAAATATTCCATTCAAAAGTCAATAATAAAATAAATAAATAAAGTAAATCTATAATATAATTAAGTTAAAAACAGTTAAATAAAATCGGCTGTCCCATAAATTTTGGGTCGAGTAGGTAATGGAGTATCGTATGGGACATCTGATTATTGTAAGATTGGTCCCACTTATAAAGGAGTTCAGTTTGATATGACTACACACTTTTATATTATGAAGACTAATTTCGTATTTCCGCTGTACGTAAGACGTAATTTCTGAAAAAAAAACTACTGCTATGCATAAGCAAAGGAAAGGAACATTCCTTTTGTGTTGGTTGGGAATCTTCTACCATCAGTTTGACAATATTTTTAGCGATTGTTGTATATCAACGCCGTAAAAGAAAGGACTGCTGCCTTTCTTTCTAAATCTTTTGTCAATTATTATTTTAGTTTTTTTAATAACTCAGCACTTACGCTAGAGTAACTGCAGCGAGGTTCAACCGGATGTAAGCAAACACCTTTTGGGTGTTTTCTTCATTGCCTGAAACAGCTGTATTGAAGGCAGTAGTGTAGTCTTGGCGACGGATGATATTATTTGGCAGGACAATTGCGTCTAACAACCTGAAAACGAATAACAGAGTTTAGGAGGCGAAATAAAATATAAAAACATTTAATGAACAGTAAAAAAACCAGCAGCACACCAAAGTAAAGAAAATAATAACGAAAGGTATTAAATCACTGCAAAATAACAACACTCTAAGTAGTAGACTGAATTTATGTCAGACTTGACACACCTACGTTACACCTCATTTTGTTTGTTTATAAAATTATTTTATCTACCCAAATATCATAAACCCTCTCTAATGCGTTCAAAAACCATCGGCAATGACCAGCATTACCAACCAGCAGAAATAAACGGAACTGTTATGAACTCATAACCTACTGAAAACAGTAGGTTACGAGTTTAAATTGGGAACAGGTGTCAAATTCAAGTGAGTGTGCTATTCTAGTATCTACATTAAGACCATCAAAAAGACATCTGAACATCTACATTTTTTATTGCATTACACTGGTAACAATGCTGGTCATTTCCATAAGGTTCCTGAACCCATCATAGAGCACTTATGATATTTGGGTAGATAAATTAGTGTATGCAACTATACATAATTAGGCATTACAACACTCGTGTGATGCTATTAAGATGTGTTGTAATGCCCTTCATTATGCACAGTCGCATAAACTACTATAACTGCCCACTTTTCAATATAGACTGACATTATGAACACCTTTAACATTGATTACGGTGTTATATGACATTTTAGCATTGATTTAAACAGAATGCAACTATGGGTTTGACAAGGATGGCTGATGTAGAAGGCAACGTACATATACAGAGAAAGAACCTTATTCGAAGTTCTGTCCTTTTCACCTGTTGTCATGACAAAGAAAGTCGACCTCAAAAATGGACTTGAGTCGGTTTCTTGAGTATGGGTGAGACTTACGTTGCAAGAGAGGCATCATGCGATGTGCAGCCAAGTGTTTGGAGAAGCAGGATCTTTTCTGTGTACACGTTGTGGGTTTGGAACCTTTCCCATAAGAAGTTGAAGTCGTCATCGTTACCTCTTCGAAGAGCGTTGCAGTATACCCAGTTGCGGCTGTCAACTGGAACACTAAAAGAAAATTTATGTGATTTTTTTAAATAAACTTTAACCCTACTCAAGATGAGTAGTTGCTACTGTAATTTGGTTTATGACACTGTCGACAGTAGTTCTTTGATTAGAAATAATAATGTATTTGAACTTTTATGACGGCAAATGATTTTCAAATACTATTATTATTTATTCAAAAATACAATCCACCCTAACAGTTTTAACCAAAGCATATTAAGATAATATGCCCAAGGCTTTAAGTCCGCCTTTGTACGGTTTTATTACTTGTGCATAAAGTTTTAATAAATAAATGTCATCTGTGTCGATATTTATCAAGTTGATATTTAGATGTTTCTTTGCGCAAGGATATTTATTGTAAATATCTGCACTAATATCAAAACGTCTACTGGTTCCTACACCACTCCTGCTCAATATCCTCTATGTTTAATTAGTACTCACTCTTCTCCACCATTCTTCATGAGATCGAACTGTATATTTGCTTGACTAATGCATTCTGGGTCACCAAGGTTACACATCAGAGGTGCCAGTTGGTAACGCAGGTAAGACCGCATGAAAGGCTCATTAGCGATTGGTCTATAAGTTAGTTGCGACATCGCGTAAGACGCCCATCCAAGAATCAGTTCCTGTTGGAAAAGACACCATTTAATAATCTAGCCCTAACTCAACAGTCTTCTTTCTTTATGTGTGTAGTGCCTAATTATGGTGTCAGAGTTTTTTATGCCGCCCAGAGGCCTCTGACTTGGCTTTGGTTTACATGCCGTCTAGAAATATTAGTGCTACATTACAATGAAAAAGGTGACCTTAATTAGGTGTTTGGTACACCTACTCAAATTAGAAACTGGATGTTAATGACATTATTACCTATTATAAACTAAACTACATATACAATTCAGCAAGGTTTTGGTTAAGGTTACGCTAAGAACACATGACAGACATTCTGCAGTAAGAAAAATAAAATCTTATCTTGTTCAAAATACTTACATTAAGCGCCGCCAACTCAGTAGGATTTCCATGAAGTCTGTTCCTGATCCAGTTGAAGCCGGTTATGGCAGCAACCCATGGAACGTATTCAGTCTCATACTGCAGGAATGACAGTATGTTCATGGCACGCTCGTAGGTCATGATTCCGGAGCGAGCGAATTGGAAGACATCGTTGACAATCTGAAAAAATGCATAGAAATAAAAATGTTGTTTGTAAACGTTTTTCAGCCATTTTTAATCAGGAATTTCTCAGTAGCAGCCACGAAGTGTGGATTTGTACCCGGTTGATGGCAATAGGCCCTATTACATGCG
Source organism: Diarsia dahlii (assembly GCA_949775195.1). Classification (NCBI taxonomy): domain Eukaryota; kingdom Metazoa; phylum Arthropoda; class Insecta; order Lepidoptera; family Noctuidae; genus Diarsia; species Diarsia dahlii. The sequence goes on from OX459198.1 coordinate 3,540,020, forward strand.
TTTCAATAATAAATAGCGAAGTGTGGGTGTTCTATTAAATACACCTCTGCCTAACTCTTCAGGGATTACATGCGTGATGTTATGTTGTATCTATGTAACCCTATGTTTTTCTTTAAATCATGTCAAAGCTTACCTGGGCTCGATTGAATTCGTGAATAACTCGTTGTTCTCTCTGGACGGGATCTCTTAGAGCTTGAGCGATCAAGTCCCAGGTAAAGTCATCGTAGTGCACTCTATAGAAACCTGTAACATTATTATAACAGAATTCAAAATGCCTTGGCTTCCATACATTTTTTGGAGCCTGTCAATGTGCACCCATTTTTAAGACTGAAATTCAAAATGTCTTACCAGTTTGCTGAATGTTGAAGATAGTCCATAAATTTCCGTATGCATTGCGGTTGATGACAGTAAACGGCTCAGTGAGGATGTGAGAAGGTTTCGTGTTATCAAAGTTGGCGCTATTATCAGTAGTAAAGGTAATGGGGATGATGTATCTCGTGCTTTGGTTTGAGAAACCAGTATTGATATTGAAACGGCGCTGCAAGAATTAATTGAATTATTAACACAAACATAGTTAATGTTAGGTAAAAGAGTTATTGATGACTTTTTACATTACCGACTCTCTAACAAACGGCTCAGTTGTTAAAATCAAGAGCACTCAATGAACGCCAAATTTTACAAGAGGCAGTCCCCAAAACACCCAACCTTCGACACTTCCTAGTATTTTAGCAGAGAAGAAAAAGTGGCACAAGAAGCTGGTAGATGTCTGCTAGGTTAAAAGAACCAGATCGTATACAATAGAGTGTGTAAGATAATTTTACGATTTATTACAAATAAACAACAGTAAAAAGAAAAACATAATCACGAAGCTAATTTTGGAGAACGAAAATAATGAATATAAAAAAGTAGTTAAAAAACTAAAAAACCCGACTGAAAAAACTGAAAAGCAAAAAAAACAAGCACATTTTAAATTAAACAAAACTTGGAAGCAGGCGGGGGGGTTCCCCCGCCTGCTTCCAAGTTTTGTTTAATTTTTAGTTTTTTAACTACTTTTTTTATTTCCAACTTTTTAGTTCTTTTGTTTGTTCTTTTGTTGGTCGCGTAAAATTCTTCGCAGATGATTTATTTAACTTGTGCTTGTTTATAGGATTTCTCACTTTGAATTTCTTTTAAACATATAAATGTTATATATTTTTGTAATCACCTTTTAAAACCCTTCATTTTGATACCCTACTCGATGGTATTGAAAAAAAATTTTTTTTTGAACTCCGCGATTTGGCCCTTAAAATCCACAATTTTTCTTTGTTTTTTAATTTTAATGTAGCCTATAACACTCGCGCCATCAAGACGAATCTAACGACGTATATTTCATTCAAATTTATTCAGTTCATCCGTTTATGAGTTATGAGGGAACAAAGAAACGGACATACATACATACATACTCGTCAAACACATAACCCTCCTTTTGGGCTTCGCCGCAGTCGGGTAAAAATTAACGGTTACGTGTTAGCTTTTAGGACAGGTTAGGAAACATAGAGAACTTAATTTTGCTCATTAACTTATAAGTAAACCACTTAAAAAAAGTAGGTACCTGGTAGATGCTCATTTGTCCGGTGCTGTGTTCTATATTGACTTGAAGTACGGGGTGACCGGGCTGTTCAGTCCAACTCTTATAATATTCGATGAAATTAAAATCGGGTCCATAAGCACTAAATGATCCGGCCTCGCGACCTGCTAGATCCAATTCATTGAACAGGTCGATGGGTTGTACGGTACTGTGTGCACTGTGAATATTATAACCAAGTCTTATTTCTGTTTTAAAATATGCACGAATAATAGGGTATTTCACAAAAAAATCTAATTAGTCCGTCAGATAGATTTTCAATAAATAATGGACACGTATTTTTTCTTTTTTCACTTAAACAAAATATGAAGACGATACAGTGCTTCGAAAAGTCGTGTCAAGTCGTGTGACGTCATAAGGATAGTACTTTTTTACCCACTAAGTGACGCCAAAAACCCCCACTCTTGATCTTTGACACATTTTATTTTCGTCAATTTTTATTATATTGATAAAACAAAAAACACGTATCCAATATTTTTCGATAATCTAACAGACGGACTAATTAGATTTTTTTGGTGAAATACCCTATTATGTTGTCTTACTACGACAAAGTTTTTTCCATTTCAGTTAAAAAGAACAAAAGCTGAACCTTACTTGTTTACCAGATAGCGCCTAAGACCTTCTCTATGAGTATTGGTGCCAAGAAGATGCTCAGTCATTCTGATGACAGCAGCACCCTTGTTGTAGGTGATGGTCGAGAACATAGCACTGACACTGGCAGGACTGCCGACACCAGGGTTAGTCAGAGGTTGAGGATTATTGGACGAGTCACTAAGCAGTGATGTATGCACTTGTTCATTGATGAAACGCCTTTCAAGACCCACATAATCAACCTGAAATAAGAAGAAAAACATTCAGTTTAAATGCCAAATTGTTTTACTTTTAGATAAAGTCCATAAAATTTTACCTCCAATCAACTGACTTACGTAAAGGTTAATTTGTTGGAGGTATAAAAACATCACTTACATCAAAACCTTCGATGGATGCGTTGGCAGTCAAGTAGTACTGGTAGTATCTAGCAAAACCTTCATTCAGCCAGAGCACATCCCACCAGTCATTGGTGACTAGGTTTCCGAACCACATATGTGCGATCTCGTGAGATAGAATGTAAGCGATGAGCTGCTTGAAGTAACCGTTTGTCTCGCCTTCCTTATGCAACAGGTAAGCTTCTCTGTAAAAGTAAAAAGTAACTGTTGCGTAAAATCATTAACTTATCACTCATTATTTTGTAAGCTTAAGTACTTAACCCACCTATAAGTTAACAATCCCCAGTTCTCCATTGCGCCGGCTCCAAAATCGGGTATAGCAGCTTGCGTCATCTTAAGGTTAGCGCTTTGTTGAAGGAATGGGTAATTTGTGTGAGCTTCCATCCAATTCAAAAGACCCATTCCGGTTCTCTGGGCGAACTCGGCTTGACCGTCCTCTATCGCACCGTTCCTTGCTATGACTTCATGTCTTATGACGGTGGTAGAATCCGAACGTGGTTCATAATTAGCGACGATTAAAGCGAGAAGATAGGTGGACATAACTGGGGTCGTTCGGTAAGTTACACTAGTATATCCTCTGCAAAATAAGCAAGATGTCACGGTTAGTAACGATAACCAATGTGAAGACTTCAAATTAAATCAAAATATAAGTACTATTCGTTAACTTACTCGTGGTTGGGGGTTGGATTTCTGGTTAGCTCCTGAGTGCAAAACCAACTACCATATTCGGTGGGACGTGTGATGGTTACATCGAAAGTGGCCTTGAAGCTAGGTTCATCATAACAAGGGAACGCGAAGCGAGCAGCAGTAGCTTGGAACTGTGTAGTGGCCATCCATCTGTAAATCAAAGCTTTATGAAATCTAATTGTCTCGACTCACCTTATTTTCAAAGTAAATGATCATTGAAAGTGTAACATAAAACATATGTTAATCAGTCCTTACTCAATTCGTGAGTCTCCGCCTTCATTCCTGTACCAGCTGTGGTATATACCGTACATGTCATCGCGCATATTTGCGTCAAAGGTTATATTTAAAGTGTAATCAACACCATTCTGCAGGACACTATCTGTGAGGTGGACCCTTAGGAAGTGGTATTCGGGCTGAAGGACGTAAGTGGTATTAACTTCTGCGGCTCCAAGTGTCAACACTACATCGCGAATTTCCACATGGGCACTGTGAAGGACGATCTCGCTAACTCCAGCCTGTGTTGCAGCTAAGGTCACTAGGACATTTCCACTGTAACGAAGCCTAGGCATGTCAATGAACCAGTGTAAGTTGTAGCGGGACGGCCGGGTGGTGGTGGGTAGTCGGTACGGCGACGAGGTCGTGGTCAGCTCGGTATCAGCGAAGGCATCGACATTCTCAAACACCTCGCCTTCGAAGCGTTCGTCGGCGAAGATTGTGTTTCTGGTCACTTGCCCCGGTGCAATATCTGGTATTGCGGTTGCACAGACGCAAACCAGGGATAAAACTACTAGTTTTATCGCCACCATCTGAAAGAGATTATTAATGCTAGAATAAATTGTGTCGTAACTTTATTATCCTAACAAATATTGGCTTGAAAACGATTCTGACGTTAGGCGCAGGGATAGACCAAAGTCTGACCTTGGATAATTATAATGACTTTTTATCCCTGAAGTACGCACTAGTGTGATTATTTCCGACCACAGCGGGAACGATGTCGCAGGCTATGGTTATTGGGTCCTCAAAGTATGATTTTATGATATAAGTAGTATTGGTAGCTTCACATGGAAGACACTTGGTACAAGCTAGTTACTAGGCAGTTTACTTAAACCTACAGAATTATTATGCCGATGACATTAAAGTTCCAAAGATTAAAATATATAAATTCTTGTTTCTTCGTGAAATTTTTAACTTCTAGGCATATTTCTTATCTTACTTTCATGAATTGATAAGGTTTATTAATCATTATAAAAACATCATTATCGAATTATCTTTATCTTAACGAAATAAATGGAATCTTCAATTTTGATACCTTGCCTTAAAGTAATTTGATAAATTGTAGGAATGGACATTATTATGATCAATATACATTATTCATTAAGACATGTACCACAAAGTATATGAAAACGAGTATATATTTGATGTGGATTAATTACCCAAAATAACAAGTTACTCCATACGGCTATTATGTAACCATCTACTCGTAAATTCAACTAAAGATGACTCACTTTCCCAAATTAAATTCGTTAGGCGCAGCCATCTGAACATAAGACGTCATCATCAGAGAATCGATAAAAATATGGGTGAGATTCGGACTTCCATTCATTGATTGAACTATTTCACGAATTATTATTATTAGCCTATTTTTATCCCACCGCAGGGCAATCCTATCTAAAGCCTATCTTCTCTTCTTCCACTTTTTGAGATTGCATTTGTAGGTCAATCCTTTGAGAAATAGTTCAGATCATCCTGCCATCTCCTTCTGAACCTGGCGCGTTGTCGTTTACTTCTTTAGGTATTCAGTGAGTGGTGATTTTGACCCATTGCTCCGTGAACATGCGGCAGATGAGACCAGCCCAGTTCCATTTCAAACTTTCCATTTAACGAATACTTTTCTTGATTACGTTCTGTTACGTCACCATTCAAAATTCCTAAAAAACTTTCATTAAGAACAAGCCTAATAAGTAAGTAAGAAGTGAATGAGTATTTAGTAAGTTATTAGTTAGTTAGTTAGCTATCTTGCTCAACAAAATGAAAGCCTTTTGACCACAGCAACTTACCGATAACATTCGAACTACAAGAATAACGATAAACGGTTTTTGGTTTTGAATTTATCACTAGAATCTAAACGCTACTTCGTAATTTTAACACTCCACTTAGAGGAGTTCAAGATAAGTAAAATCATTGAAATGAAATGATCAAATATATTCGATCAGTAGAAAATATTAGCAACTGCTTTCGGGCACAAAATACGCTCATGTAGCGCTAACTTTTCATACATAACACCTACACATGCAATGATAACGTTCAGCTTTTCTGTTCACTATATCACCAGTTCATAAAAACCTTTAGCTTATCAGAGAGCGCACAAAAAGAACAAAAAATGGTCTGGTCCTGTCAAGGAAAATGGTGGAAAATTCAATCACATGACCCACAAGCGATTGCTTAATCCGTGAATTATTATCATTTTCAGGTGTTATCTTTGACCTTTCTATTATCATGTTATAAATCGACAAAATCTAAGTAGATATAAATAAATAAATTACTGTTGTCGCAATTTTACCTTACATTTTCACTTTTGCTATAATAAACAAGAAAAATAAACTTACTTTGAATACCAGCGACCACTAAAGCGGGACCTACACCCGCAACTGGATTATTGTAATCAAATTATAGAAATATACACATCAATGCGTAATCATCAACGATACAGTATCAACAATTATCGACAGTATCATAAGCTATGATATTTTTTCGACAATTATCTTCATATCTTATATGCAAGGTGATATGGCAGTGGCAATCCGATATTTTAACGAAACTATTAGACAAATTTTTAAGTACCTATACATATTTAATTTTATCTACATTGCATGTGTCATGTTCCAATATTTTTTCCCTTCTCCGCCTGTTTTTTGTCTGGTAAAGAGGGTTCGAATATTTTGTATAGAAATTAGAAAAAATAATAAAATTGCAGCTGAGTAGGCAGGCCAATATATTCAAATCCCATTCCACGCGGGAATCAAAAATATTGAATTTCTTTGAATCTCGTCAAGTATCATTGCCTTGACTCTTTTCAGGTGGTCCTCACCGGGCACGGTTGTTTCGGGAGGTACCTGCACCGAATCAGGCGGGAGGAAACACCCGGATGCTACCATTGCGAGGATCGGCTGGAGAACACGGTGGAGCACACCGTGGAGGTCTGCCCCGCTTGGGCGGAGTCCCGCCGTGTTCTCGTAAGTAATAAGTATTATTATTAGATTTGTGACCCAATTTTGACGTGTTAGAATTTGAGGGTGTGATACTCCTTGCTAAGGAACTATTTCCGGAAAATACAACATCTGTACAAAAAGAAGGTTGAGGAAAGATCAGGGTCTGTGTTAGAGGTCAGATAGGCAGTCGATCCACGTAAAACAGATTACTTTCATTGAGACCGAAGTAAACCCCAAAAAGTTGAAAATAGCGTGTTGAACTTCTGCAACCAAGCCGTGTTCCAGTTCAAAGGGTTATATGGATGCTTGTATTGATAATGAAACCTTATTGAGCTTATATGTAGGGTTTCAGGTCGCTATATCAGTATTTAGTGTTTCAGGAATCGATGACCCAGGGATAGTCAGGGCTGCGGGTTGTTTGCAAGAGATACCGCGGCACCGACATAAAGTGCTTAGAAGGAACATAGGTGGTTTTTAGTCAGTAGAAGTCTGACACTCCCTTTCGCTCTGCCCAAGTGCGGGATTTGATTCCCCCCCCCCCTCCTCGAAAATAAAAGAGATAGTCGTAGACCAGTGTCTGACAACATCTGAGTCATACATTCGGAAAGTAGAATATAAAAGCTTTTATTGTCACTTACGGGGATATCTTCTGTGATTACTGATTACACTGATTATTATCCATTATTATTAGCCACCGATGTTTAGACGCTATTACATAACATAACATTTATTTTCAGGCAGCTTTGACCCATAGATAAATAATCGTACAGACTAACATACATTTATCATATTATACAGCTTGTGTTAGTAAATAAAACCTTGAAACTATATTAGTATCACTTGACTTCTTGTGCACTGTCGGATCACGTGGCAGTTGCCCGCGGAAGCGATGGAACACCACCCCCTGCGGCCAAAAGTCCTCTTCCAAGACGAAGTGCAGATAACATGTCGGTATTCGCACCACAAACGCCTTAAAGTTGACGTTACGGCGCAACTCAAGCAACTGCACTCTCATCACGTAGGTACTTGATTTTCTGATTGCATGGTTACAAGCGCCATAATCATATAACTGGAGATAACGGTTAGATGGTAAATTAATTGTTAGGTGCAGACAAATCTGTCTACCCTCTTTCTTAGTCTTTAGTGAAGCGTACTACCGGAACTCGACGAAAAGTCACAGCATCACTAGGTTTTGTGGAGTCTTCATATCGACGCTGGTTCTTACCTTAGAGCATATTTAAAACTGAATTCAACGTACTTGACCATTTAAAACCCTCCTCTCGATTAAAAATATTGGATAATCATGGAAGATTATCCCGTAGATAAGTGACCGTATAGGTTAAGTTATAAACTGTGAAAGCTTATAGGTAACAGTTTCAGAAGATCAATACAAACCTGGGGGTCTAAAACGGCCACTTTAGCAGATCATAATAAGAATTGCGTCAAAAAGCGTAAATGACCTTTCATAATAGTAACAGCGTCTGGGACCATTATGGAAAATAGATCATAGGTAAGTAATAATAGGAAAACAATATGAATTGCGTTAAATTCGTAAAATGGTCACAGACGCAGTTATTATTTTGAAAGGTCAATTCATATTCTGATCTGCTAAGTGGGCATTTTAGACCCCCTGTCTTTTAACACGCTGTAATCGAAATTCTCTTCAATCAGTGAAAGATCTTATAAACTGGAATCAAAAACTCGAACTCATAAATTATGGCATCGAATAACCCATATGCTTAGATGAGTGATATGTCGAATCTATGACCCAAGCCTTCGCCACAGAGAAGCTTATATGCCAGTAAAGTGAACGTTTTAGAAAGTTTTGCCAGTCTGCGACCGACCCTCTACTATTTTCACACATAACAAAAACCACGCCTGTAATCCCCGACGGAGCTACGGGTTGTTCGAAGAGATACCGTGGCCTCGGCACAAAGGGCTTAGAAGGAACATGGGTGGTTTTTAGTTAGTAGAAGTCTGACACCCCCTACCGCTTTGCCTATAGCGGTAGGAGTCATTTGATGATTTCCCAACCACACCAAAAACAAAAGGGTTAGGCCTTACATGAGTACACCCACATTTGGCCAGGTATATTCAAGTCCCGTATAATAGAAGATATTAGATATTATATAGATATTGCCAAAAACCGGGCACGAATACAGACTACTACTACTAAAAAAATCCTGATGAGAAGATTCAATAACACTTTAACGACCTGGAAATCGAACCCAGAAACTTATGCTAAGGCAGTACCTTTCCATTTTTTTAAATTCCTTTTCATCTTATTAAATTTTTATCTTAGCAGAAAAGAAAGAGAAGAAGTCAATTGAAGTACCTAAACTTTCTCTTTAAGCCTTTTATGAGCTTTAAATTAGTAAAAATCTCAAAACTTAATCATAAATTCTAATAATGCATCCAACAAACGAACATTATCTTTTACAAAAAATCAGTCGGTTCGATAAGTACCTAGTTATGTGACTTCAGCATTACTACTAGAAACTGCTAGCGCCATCTTTTATTAAAACAAAAAAACTTATTTGCTACTTTATCTTCTGATAACAAATCAACGATATTTGGGCATCGTGTTTACAGGAAAATACAGGAAAAAACTCAATAGTGACATTGTCATTATTATTTATCAGGCTTTATGATCTAGTAAAACATGACGATACCAAAGTAAACCCGTATTTCGCCAGTTATGTTAGTCATATGTAATAGGGGGATGAGCTTAATACCATCAAACAGGCTCAAATTCAGGATTCTGTGGCTGCTATGGAGAAATTTCTGATGGAAAACCAATTAACACTTTTCCCATCGCGGGAATTGAACTCAAACTTACTATAACAAGGTTGCAGAATATAGAATTAATTATCTACTGTTACTGTTAGCCTGTGTCATCCCACTGCAGGGCAAAGACCTCCCCCCACGATTTTCAAATTTTGCGATCCAGGGCCAATGTGGACCACTGGTCGTTTATCTAATGAAGATTAATTGGTATTTAGACCGTAAGTCAGCATTAGCTCGTTGAGTTTTAAGCTTTAGTTTTTAAGCTTTCAAACACTGAGGGAAATTGAAGTTTGGTAGCTTTTCTGACGCATATAATAGGTGATTAGTCCTCCTTCAATACGAAATACGAAACTTTGTGAGGATGGGTGGCTGTATAAATCTACTGAATGGCTTTAGGTAAAATAGATTACCTATATTATATTAGCAAATATAGATTATAACCTGACAAGGGATAGTTTTTTTTTCTGGTTACAACTAATATAAAAACTATCCCTTTTCCTAACTATCCGCAGACGAAGCTGCCAGCAGCTTGAGCTGTCGAAAAATCCGGAGACTTTTAATCAAAATTTATTGTCTTAATTCTTATGAATATTTTGGCCGATAATAATTTTTTTCTTCGTCTAGATAAGTATGATTAATACTTAAAGATAATGTAATATTAGTTGAGTGTCATTTAATAATTTTTGACTTAATAAGCTTTTAAATCGTAGGCAGATTAATTATTTTCCGACCAAATTGTTTTCCAATGGTATTCATGGTGATGTTTTAAATTCTTTTGGTATATAGGTACTTGTCTTTGCTAACGGATCTGTGGTTAAAATGTAAGAGTGAGAGAGAGAGTAGTTTATCTGTGGCAGTGTACCTACCCTTAAACCTTTTGACGAATCCTTCTGCAGCCAATCAGAGTTGCTATCTCCAGTTCTCCACTGCTGGTTTCTGAGACACTTGCTTAATATAAGAGTTTGTTAGAATGTATTAACTCCAAAACATCCCGTTATCTGGACACTATCACACCAATCGATCAATGCGCAGTGACTGGCGGTCGAACCTCGCACGGCTAACTTCAAAATGCCGACACAGTGTAATCCCACACACGCCGAAATTATTCCTACAAACGCATAGATAGTGGCCTGTGAAATTGTAATAACACATGCATAAGGTTACGCCGATAGTCTCCGAAGGGTTAGGCAGAGGTGTAACTAATAGTAGACCCATATTTCGCCAGTTAAAGTTTCATGTAATAGGGGGCGAGCTATTGCCATCAACAGGGCACCAAACCGAATTCCGTGGGTGCCATCGAGTAATCCCTGCTGACAAACCTCAATAATACTTTGCTCTTAGGTCCAACAAATAAAGCATATTTTATGTACCAGCGACCTGAAGACGAATGCTAGAATCACAGGAGAAATCAATTACTTTGGCTGTAAAATAAAACAAAAGTTACCACATATTTTTAAAAACTTTAATTTACGAAAATTATTACAGGACATAGAGCTAAAATAGTACAAAGTTTAGGTTTTATTTACACACAATTAACTATCTAAGATAAGTTAATACAATAATTTACTTTTAAATATCAGTTTAGAATATAAATAATTGTAAAAAGCTGTCACGTTATAGCAACGAAATCAGAAAACGAAAAAAAGATCCCATGGTTTTTTTACAAACACAGAATTATTCATATAAAAGGTTAAAAAACCCGAAATAGTTTTGATTGCTCTAAGAATTCAATGGTAAACATTCATCAAATTAATACATTGGTAGGTATATTAATCAATTTAATACAATCGTAGGTAGGTAACCTACTATTGTATTAAATTGATTTAAATAAAAATCTTTCCTTCCTCCTAAATATCCTTTTAATTTAAAAAGCTTGAGGGTTTAGACTAGTGCACAAGCTTTGTAATTGTCAATACAATTATTCCCCAAATGTATTGTAGAATAATAATTATGTTGTTGGGTTCGTAAATTTAAAAATATACAGACACTAAAGATGCCATAACCGAATGCACTTTAACTAACTATAGCTTTAGATAGCTCTTATCTCGGATACGTGACACTTAAAACATTTTGGCTCATAAATTGTTTACTAAGTAGGTATATTGATCCCAGCTATATAATGTAGGTTTAAAAGATGGCCAATACTTTTAAAATAAATAAAATGGCGGATGGAGGTTGGTCTAGCAGCATACAAAAATCTTTCAACCACTTAGAATATTGTTTACTAATGCTTTCATACAACAGTATGGCGAAATGTGTCATTCATTTAATGTTGATTTGGACGTAATAAAAAGCTTTTTGGGAGCTTATAAATATCCAACACATTTTCCATAAAACTTTTCGCTGATGAAATGTCACCTTGGGGCATTTTAGACCCCAGGTGACTGCGTCGGTGATCATTTTACGAATTTTAACGCAACTCATATTATTTTCCTATTATGATCTATTTTCTTAAATGGTTACTATTATGAAAGGTCCATTTTACGCTTTGTAATACAATTCATTTTATGATCTGCTAAATTGGTCATTTTGACCGTATGGTCTAGACTAGACTATTTTATTCGCGAATATGTTGAGTTGTAATGTTGAATGCAAAATAAATAAACTACATAGGTATTTTGCACACAAACACATATACAACACACACACACACACAACAACACACATACAACACATATTTTTTTTTTTTTTTTTTATTTTGTTAAAGGACTTAAAAAAGAAAACAGTGTATGAATTAGCTAATATTCATTTCGCATTAAATACATTGTGATAACGTTATGATAAAACTGTATATTAAACAGTATCTACCTCAAAATCTTATCTTCGATAACATGGTAAAGTAAAAATGGTATGGAAATAGTGCCCTTGACGGTAGCACTCTATGTAGAAATCGATGAGGCATTTGATACACGAAAAAGTGTTTAGTGTATGAAAGTGTTTTGTGTGTGTGTGCTTGTTCACACTCGCAAGGGAATAAGCACATTCATATTATTGAAATAAGGTTTAATTTTGGCTAGTGCACATACTTAATGCTTAAGTTAAATCTGAATTTACTCAATAGATCTTCAAAGTTACTGATTCTCTTTTTCCTTAAAAATATAAGTCGAGTTATCAGTAGTCGAAAACAGAAATGAAGCGATTGATAAAATAAATGAATGCAGCTTTAAGATTAAAAATATTATTATCTGTAGCAGAATTATGCTGATTTGTGATCGCAATCAGCTTTAATGCTAATTAATAAGTTAATGATCAGGACAAGTCTAGAAAGAGATTACGAAGCAGGTCATGAACGGTGCTGCGCGACTGTTCGAAAGAGATACCGTGGCCCTGGAACATAAAGGGCTAAGAAATAACATGAGTGGGTTTTAGTACTGACTAAAAGCCTCTCATGTTACTTCTTAGCCCTTTGTGTAGACTTCTCAGTGAGAAGTCTGACAGTCCCTGCTGCCCCACCCAGAGCGGGAGGGGTCATTTTATTTTTTAAAGAAAAAAACGTTAGCCCACACTAGGACATAATTATCATATACACACCTGTATCGTGGATGCGTTTACAAATATTTAAACTCACATACACAAATACCCAGACCCGGAACAACTACCTGTAGGTCATACAAATATTTGATCCGTGCGGGGATCGAACCCGCGACACGCAGCGCAGCAGTCCATTGCTTGAGCCACTGCGCTAACCGTGCCGTCATCATTTCTTTACTTCCCATCCAAAAAAATGTCATGAACGGTACACAGTACATTTGAAGCGTTGTAAAAATAAGGCCATTTAAAGATCAACTGGCATAATATTTGAACAGGATAATGTAGACGGTCAAAAAAGGGGAAAGTGGTGAGAGGACAGAACAAACTTTAGGCCTCAATAATTGCACATACATTTGGGGTAGCTTCTGTCTACCCCTATATTAATAATTCTACACCAAACTGTCTCTCAGAGCTAAATAAACGTAAATCAGATCTATTGCATCTTTTATTATCATAAATATCTAAAAATAAATATTACGTAGTAAGGGCACGTTCACACTGAAGGTATGTATTTACAGAACCGTTTGATCCTGTCGACAATGGACGATGTTGTTCAGTATACCACCAGCTTTCTTCAATTATGGACGACCATAGGTTGCGATGGTACCGATGTCTGCATCGCAGAAAACCTCTGCAATATTGGCAGCATGAATTCGCTTGTAACACTACGTATACCATCATCGAAAAATACCGTAAACGAAAAAAACGGACTTGCAGAACAAACCTCTTCTATTAAATCGTTATATTAATTGAATCTGCAATACTGTCATGTGTTTGAGCAAGCTCGTACACCCACCAATAAAAACATATACGATAAAACGGACCGCTGCGCTGTGTGAACGTGCACTTATATTCGAATCTTAGTACAATAAATTTACACAGTACATTTGGTACTGTTCTTAGTACAATTTTCGCTGAAAAATACAGGTTAATTCTTAGTCAGTTTTGCATTAAGTCATTCTAGTGGGTCAGTTTTCAACGACTGGACACTCGCTTCGTAACAAATAGGTAGTTTCTGCTATCGATTAACGTTTTTAGTACAAATTAGTACAAACAATTATCTGAACACAATACAAAGGTATACCTACATAGATTTGACTATCCTTAACAAAATGTATGGAACAATTATTTACACATGGCACTTGACATTTTGCTGAAGTCAGAGAGAGAAAACACTATATGACTTCTATGCGTTAGAAAAAGACTCCCATCTGACTTTAGTGCCACTGAAAAAAATGTTCCTGTAGGAAACTCTAATGCCCGATTCCTATATCCGAAAACGACCTATCTGAATGATGGTTCGATATTATAGAGGCGACTTAAAAACGCCTCACACGTATGAAGAGTTTCCATAGCCAACGGAAACTACGCTTCGATGCAAGTAAATTTTCTCCCCTAACCAGATCATTAGGAATCGGGTATTTTCTGTACATTACTTCTGTCATGATATTGACTATTTCAATCTAGAATATTCTTAACTCTACTTTAACTAGCTGATGTGGAGTGATCTGCCGCTCTCAGCCAGTCGACAATGGTGTGATAGTTCCGGTCCCTCCATTGCACGTTGGAAGATATAGTCTCCAATACTTGCTGAACCGGTCTGCCCAAGTCACTGCAGGATTCTGCGACGAATCTCTTCAGCTGTGGAGAGAATTTATCATTAGATGTCAAGTCAATAAAGAGGTTTCAATCTTTACACCTAATTCTGAAGAGAATAAAGATCAAAATGACTATGATAGGTGTAGCACCGTAACATCTAGGTACTTTAAAGCAACTAGAATAAAAACTACATAACTTTTAAAAATGTCGTTACAATTAATCGTAAAATGAACCTTTTGCGTCTGTGACCATTTACGAATTTTAACGCAATTCATATTATTTTCCTATTATGATCTATTTTCCTAAATGGTCACAGACGCAGTTACTATTATGAAAGGTCCATTTTACGCTTTTAAACGCAATTTATATTATGATCTGCTAAAGCGGCCATTTTAGACCCCCTGATAGTGGTGTGACCGCTACTAATCTTATTGGCGGATTTCTATGACACATCGACCATAGTACGATTATTTTGATTCCACTGATCTGTTTTAAGCTTTTGTAATTTGATTTGAGGTTCTTGATAAAACGAATGAATCATAATAATAATGGTTCCGGAACAGTGAAAGTTATCTATGTAAATAAATTCTCATCGAAATAGTTTCATGATGATTAATTCGGGGATACTTGATAATTTGATATCCTGGTGATTATCACTGAGTTGATATGATCAGTTTGAATTAAACCAGGGCAGATAGCTCTATGCATGTAATTTCTGAAGGGTTAGGGTGAAGTTTACTTTATAGTACCTAGGCACTGACCCATATTTTGCCAAGTCCTAAATAAACAATATACCAAGCTGATACCTGGACGCCATGCTTAGCAGTTTATTAGACAAAAATATTTTTTGTCAACTTTTTGATATAAGGCAAAAGCATTCTTCCAATATCAATACTTGTAGATAGTAAGATACACTATAAGAACACTACGTTTTAAGGCCCGTCTTTATGCTGTTAGTGATGTTAACACTCTGAACATCGAAAAAGAAAAACTAAAATCAATATGAAAACATTTAGTATAACGTACCTCGTCATATTCATGCTGTTGATTCAGTCGTCTGGTTACGAGTTTAACAATCAAGTTGATAGTAGATAGTGACCCAACACTGAAAATAAATTACAAATATGAAAAACAGAATCTTTGTTTCTACAAAACTGTCGTTTATAATTATTCAACTCGGCCAGAGTTAAATATTTTTAAACGACAGTGTTTTTTTTGCATTTTATTTCCGAGTAATGACTGGATGACTGATGAAGGGTCATTAAAGTTAAAGAATGTAGCTGCACCAAAGAATAGGAGAACTTCAGAGAGCAATCCTTGCACAAAGGTAAGCGTATAATTCGGGAAAGCTTTCACCGATGGTAATGTCGAACAAAGTCATCCATACTAATATTATAAATGCGAAAGTAACTCTGTCTGTCTGTCTGTCTGTCTGTCTGTTACTCTTTCACGCCTAAACGGCTGAATTTTGATGAAATTTGGTACAGACATAGTTTGGAACTTGAGAAAGGATAGGATAGATTTTTTTTTTTTCGCGAGATAAATCAAAAATCTGCCGGAAGTCACTATTCCACGCGAACGAAGTCGCGGGCAAAAGCTAGTCATCTATATAGCCTTTCCCAAACTATATGGCTTCCAGTCCAACCGTATGGAACTAAATACCAGTATCTTACATGCCTATCTGACCTCCACAACTCAATTAGTACTGAGGTAAAAAAACCCCTTGGTGAGACTGGTTGTCAGACTTACGGTTCTCTGTCTACCTGAATGAAAGCTGAGTATGTAGTTGCAATTCCTTTAGATCGACGTTGTGGTTTGTGGTCTTGCTCTTTTCGAGTCTATGGTCAGTATGTAGCCACCTGCCTGCCACGCTCTATCATTGGCTTTTCAATTATACCTACTGACAAAAAGTCAACCGAAACGAGTATGTGTTCCATTTTTTGGAAGAAGGTTCAACTCCAATACTTACAAAGATCGTAGCCTCTGCCAATTGGCTCTGATGTAGTTGAACGCGATAGGCTGTCCTATGGCAGTGCCGGCGACCGCTGAGAATACGCGTACGATGTCCTGCTTCCTGATGCCGCTGTCGTTGCGGAGTGACATCTCCAAGTACCTGAGGAGTTTGGAGTCAGTATTAATAATAAGGTACATACTTTGAAGTTAGTATGAGCGAGGATATCTACAAGGTGACAGTTAGCAGATGGTTAAGAATTTCAGCAGTTAACTACTGTAGGCTGATGATGATGATAATAAAGTTAAAAAAATCTCCGGAATATTCTTGAGATCCCTGGAAAGTTAGGCAACGGTATACTTATAGTAGACTATTTTTTTTTAAGATCCCGGTCCCGGATCGATTTAAGCCCCGTGTTATAGGAAGCGAGTCTATTACCACTTACCTGGTATTGATCCTTTGATCCTGGTACTGAGAAATTCCTGACAAGAAATCCATAATAATCTATTTAGGGCTTATGCATTAATAAACATACCTATGCAGTAACGAAGGAGATCTAGTACACCCGAGCACAGATAGCAGCCTGTGTCGCTCGGAAGGCGCTGTTGCCACTCTGAACCTCTCCCATGCGAAGGTCCACTCCCTCACGCCGCCAGCTCGCACTCCCACGCAGTACACTATGCCGCGTAGGTCTACGTGAATCCTGGAACAAAGGGACTCTTAGTAAAACTGGCTAACAAGAAGTCATTACGAAAAGCTTTAAAAAAAAGAAAATAAGCTTTTTTTGAACGTCAAACAAAAGACAGTCCCCCAAAATGCGCGCCCTGCGACACTTCGTAATGTTTTAGCTGGAAAGAACAAATAAACTCCTCAGCAAAATTATGCAAACCCTGCATTGCACAAGCAGAGTAACGGTACAAGTTGGTAGCCGACTTGAAGATTTTAGAAACAACTGTTGCAGATGAATTTACATAACACTTTCAAAACTCATACGTACTCATTGCTTGCATCAGGATTCGGAGCCAGCATCCAGTTGGTGTACATCCTCACAGCATTCTCCAGGCAGTCAGGGTGTTCGAAGTGGCAGGCCGAAGCCAGCAGGTCTATCCGGTACTGTGACGTGATGACGCTTTCGTTCGGAGACACCTTCCATCCGACTTCCTTTACTGCATCGTTTAGGAGACGGAGGACGTAGTGCTGGAAGAAGAAGAATTTGGTAAAGCCCTGTGCTGAGGGTCTTTCGTCCCAAGAAGGTGAAACGAATGATCTTAATCTTCGTTTGTAAGTTTGTACTTAAATACCTCCGTCTATTAGGGTAAACTGTCGCAATTTTATACTTTTGGTATTAAACTTAATCTGCCTTAACTTTTGGTGTCATTGTCGAATATATTCTCAGGTTTTATTAAATAAAAACGTCAATCGTTTTATTAAACATGTAGGTATCGATCTAGCTAGATGTAATTTTCCGGGAATTTACTTTTTAACCGACTTCCCAAAAGGAGGAGGTTCTCAATTCGATTGGTATGTTTTTTTTTTTTCTGTGTATGTACACCGATTACGCTGCGATTTATGATCCGATTTACGTGATTCTTTTTTTGTTTGATGCGGAATAGTTGCCATCTGGTCCCATAAAAATTTAGTATAGTTTGGCACAGCACTTTTAATTTTATGAAGATTTTTCTTAATTTACGAACATTTTTCGTTAATGTGTGTTCAACCCTCAAATTTCATAGGCACGTATTACGTGTTTCGTGTTTTTTTATCGAATGTTAGGTTTCTTAGTCGAATGTAAATATAAATATTTCTAAAATGTAATGTAATGTAAATATTTCTATGGGATATTAAAACTAAAAATGAAAAAATAAAAATCTTTTTTGCAAAAAAAAAAAACTTTTGTTTATTTCATTTCGTTTTTTTGCCACCGACTTCAGAAGCTGATTTTTCTTCTGAAGTTTATTTTTTACTTTTTGGTGTTTTTAAAGTCGGTTATTTTTTTTTTGCAAAAAAGTTTTTTTCTCTTTTTTATATACTATGTATGTAGTGTATTATAGTGGCTTTATGCTTTCTCTATCAATAAACCTTATTTTCATAGAGCAAAGCACGCTCCCCAAGGTACAAAGTATTAAAAGACTCAAGACCAAACAAGGGTTGAAAACAAGAAAAGTCTCTCATGTAAAAAAAATACAAAAGTGTCTCATTGACCCCCGATTGGAGTTTCCTTTTTTTATATTTATTATTATTAATGAATAAGGGTACAAACGTATATATTATAAAATATCTTTGCAATCACTTCAAAACGATATAATTTTTTGTTGTGGTTTTTCATTGTAACACATTATTTTTCCGTCGATAGCCCGCAAGCAAATCAGAAAGATAACGTACAATAAGGAACTCCATTCCAAGAACTTTTCCAATACTTTTCAATAACCTAGCGATGAATCATACAACTCAGATACTTTCCCGGATCCAATAATCTCTGTAGTAAGACATCCTATTCTTAAAAACTCGTAACCTTTGCACGACCGATTGCTATCTGAGAACGACTCATTGTATTTTTGTTTTAATCGAAACGGATTACAGTATTATCAACTCATTTATGATGATACTGATCGCACTAGTCATCCATGAAGAATTTATACGAAATTCTTTTCGTTAATTTGGGTTATTCGGAGAACTACTAGCGACATCTATCGAGCGAGTGCGTTTTTGCATTATTAAAGCTATCAAGTATAGGTATTGGGACTTGTACCGTACTTTTGTTTTGTATTCCTATTTCTATGTTTAATTATAGGATGTTGGTTAGTAATAGATTTGGCCTTATAAATTAAACATGACATAACATCACGCATGTAATCCCCTAAAGGTTATGCAGAGGTGTACCTAGTAGACACCCACATTTCACCATTTACATTTATAAGTCCCTTGTAATAGTAGGCGAGCCTATTGCCACTAACCAGGCACAAATATCCAGACTCCGTGGCAGTTACTCTGAAATTCCTAATGGGAAAACCCAATAACACTTTAAGATTAATTTCATTCAACTTTCAGTTTCCTTGCAGCGTTTACTACTAGAATATTCTAGATAAATGTATAAACCTAAGCCGTTGTCTCCGCCTCTGAAGCCTTTTTTCTTTGCATGGTGTTTTATCATATTTTCGAGTTGATTCTTTCAACTAATGAAACCATAATTTTTTTTTTCTTTTTTTAAAAACGTTGCCCCACACTAGGAATTTCTCCTGTATCGTGGGTGCGTTTACAAACATTGAAACTCACATACACAAACACGCCCAGACACGAAACAACTATCTGTAGGCCATACAAATACTTGTTCCGTGCGGGGATCGAACCCGCGACACGTAGCGCAGCAGTCCAATCGCTTAGCCACTGCGCCAACCGTGTCGTCAAATAATCATAATATTAATAATCATAATATTGATATGAAATATTGAATTATTTTTCAGGGTGTCTCCATTTGAAATAGTTCCCAATTTCAAAATAACCTCATACTCTACAAACAAACTCTGCAAGCACTTGTTTGCAGAGTATGAGGTCAGATAATAAAGTTCAGACGAGCTCATTAGATTGGTGCGATTATTGTCAAAAAATCTGTCCGCACTGCTGTCAACAGGAAAAGTGCCCAGAAGACTGGCAGCATTCCTACGTTGAATGGCAATGCTGATTCTTTGAAATAGTAAACATAAACCTACTTGTGGAATATCTTCCATGATTAACAACTATTGTGAGCTCCGGATACTTCCACGACCCATTTCAATATTCTCACATAGACTTGTCTGTAACTAAAAATTCATTTACATCCAGTTGCATTCTCCAGTCATCCTGCGATCGTATCGCTTGCACAAATTTCGGGAGCTCACAATAAGTTGAAAATCACCTGTAAGTAAGTGATAGTGTAAGTTTTGTTATAAACCGTGAATACTTAAAACAGTGTGTATATACAACAGGCTGTGTGAGCTCCAAGACTTTGACCTTGAATTAATCGAGCGAAATGGAGAATCAGTAAAATAAAAGCAGCTCAAATACTCTGCTTATTACTAGTAAGATACGGTCTACTGTGCTTTTAAACGTAAAAGCTTCTCTCATGGTTGATTTATATATGATTACACAAATTTATGCAATAATAAATAAAAACAAGCACGTGATTCTTTGCGCACAATATTACAATCATAGCAATTAAATAAGTATTCATCAAAATTATCTATAGGTATACCTCATTAAAATACCTCGACTTTGTATCGGAGTTAACAAATAATCATCATTTTGATCTGATTAAACCATGTTTAATTATGTTAATTTTGTTGTTCACAAAGTAATTACCTAGGCATCCAACAAAATTATATTTTCAGTCACACCGACACCCACATCAAGGTGCAATTTGGAAGACGATTGCAATCCATTGGTTTCCAAACCGTGAAAACATAGCCACCCAATGGCAATGAGAAACCGCAGCGACACTGCTACATTAGACCCCACAACTCATGCAAAAATGTCATATTCTGTCCGGTTGACGCCACTGTGCTCGTCAAAATATGGGTTCACGTTTTGGCCAAACGTAACTATAGAAAGGCGTCTTATTAGAATTATTTTTTGATCCACCAACACAACTTTTTATGCACAATATACAAATTGCAGTTTATATGCAGTAAAGTTACCTCCTTAAATTTAACGAGGATGCCAAACGACCGACTGTATTTGCAATGTCATCGTAACGAGTCGATTTAGTGACTTTACGACACGTTTGGTTTTCCCGCAAAATTTTCCTTGTTTGTTTATCGATTTTAATGATAATTCTAGCTAATATTCTTCTTTTATAGCTACTGTTCTTCTTTTATATTCACATTGCTATTTTTCACATTCATTTTCTCAAAATATTAGGTACCTACAACTTAAAACTTGCAATGGTCTAGCTTTTTAAATTCATAACAATTTATTCATGCTAAGGCTAACAAACTTACGAATACTTTTCCAGACACCCGATAACAAAACCAATAATCGATAACCATCGGAATTTACCAAATGCACAGTAATACTTACACGTCTTAATAATAAAAACACGTTACCTATCGTGTGAAAACGCATAATCAGGCCGGTTTAAATTCTTTTAGCCCTAATTATTTTATGAACAAGATTAGATATTTAAAGCAACGGAAAGGCTTGCAACAGAAATATTGTGGTTTTATATCAGGCAGGGTATTCCCTTTTTAGGGTTCCATAGTCAACTAGGAACCCATAAAGTTTCGCCATGTCTGTCTGTCCGTCTGTCCGTCCTCGCTTAATCTCGTGACCGTTAGCACTAGAGAGCTGAAATTTGGTACCAATATGTGTACTAATCACGCCGACAAAGTGGTAAAATAAAAATTGGAAAAAAATGTTTTATTACGGTAGCCCCCCTATATGTAAAGTGGAGAGTGTTTTTTTTTTTTAATTTCAACCCTAACGTGTGATATATTTTTAGAAAGGTATTTAAAAATGAATAGGGGTTTACTAAAATCATTTTTTGATAATGTCAATTATTTCGGAAATAATCGCTCCAAAAGTAAAAAACAATGTGTCCCCCCCTCTAACTTTTGAACCATAAGTTTAGAAAATATGAAAAAAATCTGAAAAGTACAACTTTATAAGGACTTTCTAGGAAAATCATTTTGAACTTGGAAGGAAACAACAGTTTTAAGTGGGAACACTTATTGTGACGGACGGGAAACTACGGAACCCTACACTGAGCGTGGCCCGACACGCTATTGGCCGGTTTTTTGAAAGGTATAACCCAGTGGTAGTTTGTTACCTCAAAAACCAAAAGACTTCGGTGACTATTAAAAATCTATTTTAGTTAGCAAAATTTTTATCAGTCTAATGTACGTATTTTCGGGGTAGGTATAAAGAAAAAGGACAAAATCAATACGATACCAAAACACTTAGTTGACGTTTCTCGTGACCCAAGGACTGGCTTTTATCTTGGCCAGAGGTTAAGTGTTGCCATACAACGTGGCAATGCCACCAGTCTTTTGGGCACATTACTGGCTGACAGCGTTGAGGAGCAGTTTTTTGATGCCCTTATATAGTTTCGTGTTAGTTTATTTAATAGTTTATTTAATTCATATAATCAATCAATATTATACCTAATACTGTAGATACCTACTGCTATTTAGCTGTATCCAGTAGGACTGGAAGCCGATCCCAACATATCTGTGAGAAAAGGCTAGGCAGATGATGATAACCATACGAATGAATATGTCACTTACGAATAGGCACTACTAGCGCCATCTTGTGACAGTTAGCGTAGGTACAAAAGCATTTATTTGTTGGTACCGCGTGAAGTCAATTATTGTAATAAGGCAAATTTAACGTCGTTAACTGATTAAAAAATTAATGAAAATACAATCTCGGACTTATGTGAAAAGAAAACTACTAGTTTTTGGAACAAAATATGATGAAAAAAAGTGCATACGCACGAATAGAGAACCTCTCCTTTTTTGGAAGTCGGTTATAAACCCAGAAGAGCGGTAACTCTGAGATTACGGCACGCAGAAATGAATGTAGAAGAAATCCTAACGTCCCGGTTCGTTCAATAATTTAAATGTTTACAAAGTCTTGTGTACCTACATTTTTATCACAGCCTGAAACCTAATCATTACCTACTAACATCCATTTACCTACTACAATAATCATCAGCCTATCTTCGATCAGCATTTTAAGTCTAACTGTGCTATCCTTATCAATAGCTGATATGACCTTATGTCATTAACATAATCTTTATTGTACACGTTATAACTATCCAGTTTACTTGTAACAGATAGATATTAATCTAACACTAATTTGATAACGGTATCATGGGATTTGTGAATTGACGTCATTACATATTGGAGTCGAAGTGCAGTTGCACTGACGTAGGCTTTTAAAATGGGTAAGCCAAGATTCTACTGAGATTGTGTCTACAGAAGGAGATATGTATGCTGCTGCTGTAACTAAAAAAGCACATTCAAGGAAAGAAAATAGATGCAGAGTAAAGTCATAACAAATGCGCCTTTTTGCGTTAAGTAAGGTATGACTTTCTTTACATTTCTTTCCACTGATATAGGTAGGAAGTATTACGTTTTTATTACGGTGGCTATAGATAGCTGAAAAGTGCTTAACGTAACTTGGGAGTGGTTGTGCATATCTTCTTATCACATTACGTTTAACTACCAATCCATTTACTTGAGTGACAAAAAACATGTAAAGCTACTTAACGTTACATGGTCGACCAATAATCCGATTTAGATGCATAAAAGAGAGATAAGAATATTTAAAGACTACTAGCGCCACCTTTTGACAGTTGTTAATGAGTTATAAGATTGTGTTGTATTTATCAACTGCTAACGCCATCTAGCGCCATGAGCAGCGGTGGCCCATTGGTGGCGGTCAAGAGTCAAAAGGTCGTGGGATCAAACCCAGGCAGGCACATTACTTTGTAGTGTAAGGAAACCGGCATGTCTTAGAATAAAAAAAATCGAAGATTTGTGACATCTACCAATCCGCACTAGGCCAGCGTGGTAGATTATAGCCCATTCCCTCTCAAAGAGAGGAGGTCTATGTCCCAGCAGTGGGAACATCAATAGGCTGTTGATTCAACGCCATCTATTATTTTATTTATTAAATTAGAATGCAATTCCTGGTTTAGCTTTTGAAGTGTAAAGTAAACCCACGATCATGGAATGTTATCGTGCGTGTTATCGCCTACTGTAGGGCACTAAACAACACAAATCTCGGGGTTAATATCAATATTTACTGAAGAAGAAGACTGTTCTTGTTACTCACCCCATATTCCAAATAATGTGCCCCCTTCGATAGCATTGTATCAATGTAGCCCAAAGCCGACAGACCAGCTTTCCAAGGCACATAGCTTCTCTCGTGAGAGAGGTAACTAGTGACATCCAAGGCAGTTCTGTAGTCCAGCCGACCAGTTAGGGCCAGATTCATAGCATCATCCACCATTTGAGCTCGGTTGATGATGTGGATCTCTTGGAACCGAGATGGGTTCTTCAGGATCTTGATAAGGAGCTTCCAGTTTTGTAAGTCATAGTTAACGCGGTAGAAACCTGAAAATAATGACATGTATCAGTTTTTGATAATTTCGTGATGATATCAGAAACACGTAGATCCTTGATATTGAGTTTAATAACATAACTTTACATGTAACTAGTGTTCTTCATCGTCATCATCATCAGCCTATAATGTTCCCACTGCAGGGACTCAGGACTCCTCTTTATGAGAGGGATGGGCTATAATCCACCACGCGGGCCCAGTGGTGTTTGGTAGATGTCACATTTCTTCGATTTTTTTTTTGGGTTTAAGAATTGGCGTTTTCTTACACCCTAGTAAATTATTTAATGTACTGTAACTAAGCATAATAGAAAAATTAATAGTTATTAACCTGTCTGTTGCACATTAGCTATGAACCACTCATCAGGTTTTATGGTGATGTTGCTGACAATCAAAGATTTCTCTCCCTTCAGCCATAACTTCGGTTGGGTGGTCTCGAAGTCTTTTTCCGAAGCCGTCGTATACGACACAGGGATCCACCATATTGGCGACTTTTGAGCTTCAAATGTGTCGTTAATTAAGACGAAGCGTTCCTGCAAACAAAAAATAGGTAGCTAAAGTTTTGTGTGAAATTACTGGCGATGATAATTCTGTCCTAAGGCAGGGATTGAAGTAAGTGGTTACCCAGTTACTCACTATTTTAATTCTTTTGCCAATTTCAATCTTAGCTTATTTTGAGCAGTAAATTACGCACTTAATAACAATACATAGGATTCGATGGATTATTATGTAAATCATTATAAATAAAATTAAGTAAATGACGAGTCATTGCTGATGTGACGTAGGTACGGTACGTTAGTATGCTTATTTAATTGTATCAGATACCAATCACGATACTTATCCATAGGAATTTGCGTACCAGATAAATGTTTGACCTAGTAGCATGACAACCATATTTTTACAAAACTTTTCTATAAATAAATAACCAAAGAATCGTAGTATAACCAAAATAGTCTTTAAGCAAATAGTTTTCTATCGGAGAGCATGTGCGACCTTTTAGTCAGAAAGTCATGGTCATGGTCTTAATACACCTAAAACTACAAATTCTGTACAAGCATAGGTTAAAAGCCAAGACAGCCGGGACCCACCACCTACTGCATAAGTACCAGATATTAGTAGTTTTAAATAAATTCAAAATTTCTTTATTTTTAAGAGCACTGCTGTAAAAGTCCTTGCAACGTTTTAACACGTGAGCCTATTATCAAGAAAATATTAAACGTTTTAGATTATACCTAATTTCATTTGTTACATGTTTTCCTTGACCGTTTTGTGTGCAGCGGTGATGATATTAATTACATAAAGTAATTCGCCTGTCTGGATTCGAACCCACGACTTACTGTTCGAGTCGAGACCACCACCACTGGGCCACCGCTGCTTCTTCTTGCAGGTTAGTTGCCTATCTGAAAGGAAATTTTGAAAGCTTCCACACCGATACCCATTATGTTATATTAAACGACAACCGTAACGTGTGAAATGCTACCTACATAGATATATTTAAGGAGCTTAAATAAGTGTCCACTCTGCTGGATTGAGGCAGAATGCACTGGCTTTGGCAAAACGAACGAAGCGAAAATAGTTAGCACGTATTCAGTAGTTGCATTGTTCTGAGCCCCACGAAATTGTTCGAATCTGTTCACCGTTTTGTATGTGATGAAAAATTTCTCAGAATTTATTATTTACTGAATACACGTACGTTTTTCATCGGTGTCGCTTCCACTACTAAGTACACTGTCTAAGTTCGTTGAGGTTCTATTTTTGTATTTTACTCTAACAAAATAGAATAATTCAGTAATTGATGTAGCGAATTTTCAGCCTTCATGATTTGTTCTATTGACGTTACAATAGAAATAAAGATAGATAGAGAATATGAATGAAAATCTCGCTGAATTGAAACAGAAGGTCTTTCTACTATGGTATTTCACCAATAAATCTAATTAGTCCGTCTGATAGATTATCGAAAAATATAGGATAGGTATGTGTTGTTTTTGGGGTTCCGTAGTCAACTAGGAACCCTTATATGTAGTTTCGCCATGTCTGTCTGTCCGTCCGTCCATCTGTCCGTCCTCGCTTAATCTCTGTGACCGTTAGCACTAGAAAGCTGAAATTTGGTACTAATATGTGTATCAATCTCGCCGACAAAGTGGTGAAATAAAAATTGGAAAAAAATGTTTTATTAGGGTAGCCCCCCTATATGTAAAGTAGGAAGTGTTTTTTTTTTAAATTTCAACCCTAACGTGTGATATATTGTTGGAAAGGTATTTAAAATGAATAGGGGTTTACTAAAATCATTTTTTGATAATGTCAATAATTTCGGAAATAATAGCTCCAAAAGTAAAAAACAATGTGTCCCTCTAACTTTTGAACCATAATTTAGAAAATATAAAAAAAATCTGAAAAGTAGAACTTCATAAGGACTTTCTAGGAAAATCATTTTGAAAAAAAAAACCCACCTTAAACTCATAAGTGGGAAGAACACTTATTGTGACGGACGGGAAACTACGGAACCCTACACTGAGCGTGGCCCGACACGCTCTTGGCCGGTTTTTTTTTATCAAATTAATAATTTGATAAAAAAAAAAAAATAAGTTTCAGGAATCAACGAAATGACTACAATAAAATTATTCTTATTCTTATAATAAAAATTGACGCAAATAAAAATGTCAAAGATCATGAGTAGGGGGGGGCTTGTGACGTCACTATCTGGGCAAAAAAATACTAATCTTTTGACGTCACATGACTTGACACGACTTTTCGAAGCACTGTAATATCGTCTTCATCTTTCTTTTGTATTACCTACGTGAAAAAAGGAAAAAAAATAGTCCATTATTTTTTGGAAATCTAGGTATCTGACGGACTAATTAGATATTTTTGGTGAAATAACAAATCGCCATGTTTAATTTTAATTGCTCTCCTTCTAAGTCATGTTGTTTTTCGCATGCCTCAGACAATTTCGTCACCTACTTAAAAGTTGTTTGCTAAGTCCAGTCTACGTTGTTTGCTAATTATATCACTGTGGGATAACAATTACTTACATTTTAACACAAATATTGAGTTTTTTTGTGTCCACAGCATTTGCTAGTTCAATTACCTAACCAAAATATTAACTAGAATAAAATCGTTTTATCTTCTGCGTATCAGATCTAAAACTGTTTTGATACGTTGCTAATAAACCATACTAAAGTTGATAATTATAAACTGAAGTAAAATTGTGACGGTGATGGTAGTTTAATCTACGAAACTTTCAATTTTGTTAGTTTTTTTATGCGAAATATGGGTGTGCTATTAGGTAGGTACACACCTCTGCCTAACCTTTGGGGATCTCAAGGAGTGATATTATATTCTGTTACAAAGGCAATAAAATATATTTTTATCGAAATAGAATATAACAACAAACTTTATATTAACGACATCTGTTGGCGAGTATAAAAACTACTGAAACTGTTGTTAACATAAACAATTCTCCTCTCTACTACCAGATGGCAGTTGCTTAACGTTTCAGTTTTGTCATTGCGACTATGCTTTGTGGGGTAGACAGACTGATTGTAATACTTCATTATGTCCTTTAAATTATACAGGAAATATGTAATTAGTGAATTATCAGACATCTATTAGACAAGACAAACATTTTGAGTATGATTGTGGATGGCTATAAGATTAGAGTTAGACCAAACATGATTGGACTGTATGAAGGATAATAAAGCTACAAAAATGATCTACTGAAATGACGAAGAAGACACGCTCAGCGCTGACTCCAAAAAAATAGGAGAATGATGATGATGACATCTGTCAGGCACGCAGGAGAGGTCTATAATACACCCACACTTAGAAAGGTATGTTTATATGCCTTGTGATGAGGGGCCTGAAGTATGATGCCAGAAGCATTATCTGTGGTAGTGTGTAAGCTCTAGGTAGTCTGTGTAGAGTGTTCTAGATTTGTCTTTGATTTTTTCTATTTCATGTGTGCTCTTGAGTATTAAACTAATTCTTTAAAGCACATAATGTTTTAATTAATTCATAATCATCACACATATAACAGGGCCTATTACCAGTCTCTCTTACTTCAGGTGCCTCTCCAACTAGTGAAGGTTGGCAGTCAGCTCCGCATATCCTATTCGGTCTTTTGCCAGTCTAAAAAGTTCCGCGGCGCTCTTAACTCCCGTCCATTCCCGGATATTGCGCAGCCAGGATTTCTTCCTACGTCCCACTGCTCTTATTACTAGTAACTGGGCGTTAATCTAGAAACTGAGCTGCTACTAATAATGTAGATGAAAATACCTAATAAGGAGGAGGTCGTAGCTATATAATAGCCACTCGGGTTTATCTTTAGGTTAAGCTGTGCTTTCCTATATACATTTTGCCGTGGATAGGAGATGTGAGTTTCTTCCGTGCCTCGGAAATCAGGTTAAGCCGTTGGTCCTGGTAGTCATTTGAGATCTTTAACCCTCGTTGCAGGTAGCCAGTGACCCGAAACTCTGACAACCAGTCTCATAGTATTTTACTATTATTCTGCTGCATCTGGAAAGAAATTGGAAGCCGACCCCAACATAGTTGGGAAAAGGCTTGCAGATGAGGAGATGATGAAAAGGCCTAGTAACACTTTTTTTTTTATTTAAGATGGTTCAGCTCTTGACCTCGAGGCTTGCCTGAGCAAAGATGAGGTCTACAATGGAGCGAGCCTTCCCAGTAGCACTGGCTCTCCCGCGCACCAACGGAACACAGCGAACTGTTTGGCGCCGGACTTCGGCGGGAGGGTGGTAACTAGCCAGGCGGACCTTTGCAGGCCCTTCCACCAGTGTTGGGATCATTCAGCCGTAACCGCTAACAAAAGTCAGCGATTCCGTTGCCCGGGGTAGACCACTAGGAGGTAGATCCCACCAACCCCAAAACCAACACTTCATCGAATCCAGGACCTTATTCTTAGCAGGACCACTAACCCAAACTAAACAAAGCCTGAATGAACGTAGGTACTCCTCCGAAAATTATCCTTCAGGCGTCCGTGATGAGAATAAATTGATATTAACTATTTACATTAAAAACAAACAAGATTCACCATCAGATTTTACATCACACAGATTGAGTAAGCTGTACCAACAGCTGATTACCATTTACCATATCAAAGGATTCTATTCCCCTTTCGAGTTCATTCTAATCGGT
Organism: Diarsia dahlii; assembly: GCA_949775195.1. NCBI lineage: Eukaryota > Metazoa > Arthropoda > Insecta > Lepidoptera > Noctuidae > Diarsia > Diarsia dahlii. The sequence continues at coordinate 3,569,645 of OX459198.1, forward strand.
TAAAGTGTCACAGTGAGGCGGTTAAACTAATTATAAAACACAACAGGCGTTGGCATCGCTGACCCGACCCATATTCAGGCCACGACACCACTATTACTAGATCTACCCTACCTCCCCCGGTGTTTAGTTACTAGGGAGTGTGTAGATACCTTTAGTTGAATAGTAGATGTCTGGTTATAGTGGTTTGTTTGCGTGACGTCTGTCGTACTCTGGTTTATTCCTGACTCGACCGCAGACTACGATCCATGTTTTGATTTTGTATTTATTTTTGTACAATTGTTTCACAATGATGAGCTAGAACAACAGGCCAGTGGCCTTCAAGGTTAGAGTTTGATGGCAGAGTAAAGGAATGGAAAGTAACTAGATCAGCTCTATACCGTTACAGCTTTGTAATACATCGTCGAATTTCATTTTATCTTTCGTTCACGTAGGCCACGATATAGAGTTACGCCGTAAGCTATGTCGTAGACCACGTAGGTCACTATTGTGGCTCTGTAGTAGACCATAATATTCATATCATTGGCTAAACCTCATGTCATATTCATCATTGTCCTGTCCTTATCCAAATTCATTTGGGATCGGCGCAGCAAGTCATCATCTTCCATGGTTCTCTAGACCTCGTCATCTCATAAGCCACTTCCTTTCTTGCCAAATCATCCTAAACACAGCCCATTCATCGTTTCTTCCTCTGCTCTTATCCACGCCACATTCATACACAAAACTTTCCGCACGCCTTATTGTTAGCCACATATAAGGCTACGTCGTAGGCCACATATAAGGCTACGTCGCGTCGTAGGCCTTGCATGGACTACATTTTAGGCTACGCCGTAGACTATGACAGTCATAAACCATGTCGTAGGCAACCGACCATTTCGAAAGCTACATCGAAGGTCATCTCCCAATATTTTTTGGTAACGTAGTCTCTTCCTTTCCATATTTGTTTGTGTTATTCTTTGACACTAAATTGCCCGTCGGTCCCGTCGGGGCTGCGAGTCTCGTCGTGGCTGCGGATTGTTCGAAAGAGGTACCGCGGCCTCGGCACAAAGGGCTAAGAAGGAACTTGAGTGATTTTAGTCAGTAGAAGTCTGACACTCCCTACCGCTCTGCCCAGAGCGGGAGGAGTCATTCGATGTTGCAGAATGTAACTGATAATAGCAGTGAGTAATTGATTAATTTATCTATAGTTTCTGTCATCACAGTAGCGAATGCAAGAGACTATTCACCTGCTATCTACGAACGTGTTTAAGTAAGTGTTTTAGCTTTACTTAGATAAGATTGTAATTACTCAAGAGTTTCCTATCGAGCATGCTGCTTCTTCATTCTTTTCATTAGTTTAATGTTTTGTTATTGTAACTTGTCCAATAGGAGCATGGCAAGTCTTTCTGAATCTGGACTACTGTCTCTGTGATCTAGTCCATGGCCCTCGGGCCCTCGAGCTATTTAAAACTTAAGTCATGAATAGATATTGCGCGAACATTGTTTAAAAAATATCCCAAAGCCAGCTATTCCCGCCCATCTCACGCGCGAAATCTGACCGCATCACCGTAGTCTAGTCCGGCGAAGCTTCTTTTACTTAAATGTAGAGGTCACTTTGCATTTCTTTGTTACAAAAATATTAAAATTGGCCTTCCATTATATGTTGGACAACCCTGATCTGAGACCTGATCATTACCTAATTGCGCAGTTTTATTGAGGAACCTTAACTATATCCGGCCACAAATACAGACTCTGTGGTTAGTACTGAGAATTCCCTATTAAAAAAACTGAACAGTACTTTTCTATCAATTAATTAATGGAAACCATGGAAACCATAGTTATGATTCACTTCTGTAGCATTCATTGTCATACATTACACAACTGTAATTCTCTGACAGTTTACGGAACGGCCACATCACAACAAATTGACGAACTAAATCAATTTGATAATTCAATCAGTGTTACAAACAGTTCATAACCAGGGATATGAAGTTTACGATCCGGATCCGGATATGGATATACGAATATTTTTATACCGGTTACGGATATGAGATTATTTCGGATTATCTTCTACTATCGAATAATTTCGGTTCCGGATGTTAGAATTTTACAACACAATCTAACAATTGACAATTGACAGTGACAGCTCCGACGCCCGGGTAAAACAAACACAATACTGCCATCTCTTCATCATCAGCCTATTAATGTTCCCACTGCTGGGACACAGGCCTCCTCTCTTTGAGAGGGAATGGGCTATAATTTACCACGCGGGCCCAGCGCGGATTGGTAGATTCAATTTTTTTTTTTTTTTAAACGTTGCCCCACACTAGGAATTTCTCCTGTATCGTGGGTGCGTTTACAAACATTTAAACTCACATACACAAACACCCAGACCCGAAACAACTATCTGTAGGTCATACAAATATTTGTTCCGTGCGGGGATCGAACCCGCGACACGCGGCGCAGCAGTCCAATCGCTCAGCCAGTACGCCAACCGTGTCGTCAATAGATGTCACATGTCTTCGAATTTTTGGTTCTAAGACATGCCGGTTTCCTCACGATGTTTTCTTTCACCGTTTTGAGAGCAGCGGAGATGAAATAAATTACACAAAGTAATGTGCCTGCCTGGGTTCAAACCCACGACCTACTGTTCGTAAGTCGGGGCCGCCATCTCTTAAAAAACTAAAATTAAAAACCCTTAAAAAATTATGAATAATATTTAGACTCTGCCTTTAGCCAAAACTATTCGAAACTTTTATATCGATTTCGGTTATAGTTACGAATATTTATTTTATTATTTCAGATATCCGATAGTTTTGATTACGGTTACGGAGCTCCATAACACCCCTGTTCATAATTTACAAGCTCATAACCAAAGGTGGCATTCTTCGGTATTGAGTGGAACGAACCACTCAACTCGAGTTAAAAGGTCGCGACCGATGACCGCTGGGCACTCCACCTACCTGCTCCAAAGATATCACTGTCGCTCTTTAAATACATTGTATTAATAGACGACTGAATACCTTATGGTTAAATAATATCAACCAGTCTTCAGGTTAAGCCACACTTGCCTGATTGGGCCGTGGATCGATGACCATCCATAACATACCGAGGTTCTTTCGTGCTTCGCAAAGCACATTTGGTCGTTTTACCCGGTTTTCTTTTATAGATCTTAGACAGTCGTTAAAGTTAATCAGTGGCTCGACATTCTAATAACCAGTCTCACCAAAAGATATCGTGTTACCCAGTACTAGCCGGGTTGTGGAGGCCAGTTGGGCAATTGCTCCATGTAACATACTACTCTCCATACCCCGATATACACACATCAACACGGTCTAGGGATATTTCATACTCAATTAAATAACTCGAAAAGTACTGGCCGCATTGGAATCTTTAATACACCGATTTGTTTGTAATTTATCTCAGACTAATTCCAAATTCAAATTTTTGAAAATTCTTTTGTTTCGGTGGCATAAAAATGTCTTGATGTATAGGAGAGGGAATTTTCATTTGTGCGAAATTTAAAAAACAATACGAATTACGTTTAGTTACAGTTCTTTTTTCATTTTTAAACGAAAGATAAAGTTAAAATTGAGGTATTGTAGCCATGCAACGCCGACATTTGACGAGGGCGGAGATGTTACGAGCTGTGGGAATGCTGGAAGCTGGATCTGTTCAGCGTAATGTTGCTGAGGCCATAGGGACCCACCAAAATGTAATTTCAAGATTGTGGACACGCTATCGTGCCACAGGTGAAGTAGCGGAGAGGCACCGGGGGCCAAGTCGCATCACTACCCCCAGACAAGACCGATTTTTGCAAATTACTGCGCGAGCTCAACCAAATGCAACGGCAACTCAATTGGTCCAAAGGCTGCGAGTGGAACACCAAGTGCTTGTGAGTGACCAAACTGTAAGAAGGCGACTGCATGAAAGCAATCTACGCTCTCGTAGACCACTCCGGGTCCCACCTTTACGGAGAGGCAATCGTGGACGACGATAAGAATGGGTTCGGAACCACGTGGACTGGGGCCGTGAGCAATGGTCCAATGTGCTGTTCACGGATGAATCCAGGTTCGGCTTCCATCCAGATTCACGAAGGACGCGTGTTTGGCGAGTTCCTGGACGATGGAGCCGTCTCCAGAACCCTCAGGAAGTTCACCCATACCAAGGAGGAACAATTATGGTTTGGGCAGGAATTCGTCTTGGAGGACGGACGGATCTCGTTTGGGTGCGGGGCAATATGACGGCAGAACGATACGTCCAACAGGTGCTGGGGCCCGTAATCTTGCCCCACAGAACACAAATGGGGCAAGATTTCCTGCTCATGCACGACAATGCCCGGGCACACACGGCGAGAACGGTAGCAGCTTGGTTACATACACATAATGTTAGGGCCTTAGACTGGCCTGCTCAATCGCCAGATCTAAATCCCATTGAGCATGCGTGGGATATGCTGCAAAGAAGAGCTCTGAAGGAAGTTCCTGAAAATTTGGCTACAGAAGATCAACTTTTTGCGCACCTCAGAAGGACATGGGACAATATTCCGCAGCAAGACATTGACAACCTTGTTCTGAGCATGCCGAATCGTTGCCGATGTGTTATGAACATCATGGGCGCTTTCTCAGACTACTAACTTCAAGTTTATAAACACAAAATAAATGATTTTTCAATTTTTTTCAGTTTTTACTCACAAATTAAAAGTTAATTCATATACGGTTTCCGTCTATGCTTCATTTTTTTTTTCCATAAAATCCTGAAATTTTAATCAGTACCTTAACCATTATTAAAAATGGTAGAATATTAAATAACGTATATTTTAAATATATACATGTCATATAAATAATTAACACATTGATAGTAATTCGCTTTTTTTAAAATATCCCTAGACCGTGTTGATGTGTGTAGTTGGGAAACTTCTGGGCAGACGATGATAATACTTTTAATTATACAGTTACAGAGATTTGTTCGGCCACTTCTCGAGATCCCTAGGTTAAAAAATACTAGGAAGCGATAAAGGGCGGGCGTTTACTTATGTAATTTTGTGGTTCAAAGGATTATGAATCAGTGGGTCGACATTCTGACAACCATTCTTACCAAGGAATATTCAGTACTAACTGTGTTGTGGAGGTCAAATAGGCAGTCGATTCCATGTAAAATACTGGTATTCAGCTGCTTACCGTTAGGCTGGAAGCCGACCCCAACACACTCGTAGTTGGGTGAAAACTGGACAGACGAGGCTATTAATAGACGACTGAAAGGTTTAGCGATTATTTTTAGATATCTATTCTGGTTTTGCATTTTTTGTTTACTAGCGAGTTAGCGACTCTCCCCTGCTGGACGGCGCCAATATTAGCTGAAACCTTCCAAAATTGCATTGAAATCCGTTGAGTTTATATTATACAAAAGGGGCAAATAGTCTTATGTATTGGGCGCATGCTAGCTGACATGTATGGCAATTAATTTTCTTGAACGTACTGTTTTTTGTTCGTTAAGAAGACTTCTGCTACCTAGATGGACAGATCTGGCTGTTGAGTCTTTTGATCTCTTCTGACACTAAACTTCTTAACTGGGCCCCCAGAAAGTGGTGTGGGCTTTTTACCCGACTGCGGCGAAGCCCAAAAGGAGGGTTATGTGTTTGACGTGTATGTATGTATGTATGTATGTCCGTTTCTTTGTTCCCTCATAACTCATAAACGGATGAACCGATTTGAATGAAATATACGTAATTAGATTTGTCTTGATGGCGCGAGTGTTATAGGCTACATTAAAATTAAAAAAAAACAAAGAAAAATTGCGGATTTTGGGGGCCAAATCGCGGAGTTCAAAAAAATTTTTTTTCCTATACCATCGAGTAGGGTATCAAAATAAAGGGTTTTAAGAGGAGATTACAAAAATATATAACACTTATATGTTTAAAAAAAAATTCAAAGTGGAAAATCCTATAAACAAGCACAAAAGTTTAATCATCTGCGAAGACTTTTACGCGACCAACGAAAGAACAAACACAAAAGAACTAAAAAGCTGGAAATAAAAAAGTAGTTAAAAAACTAAAAAACCCGACTGAAAAAACCGAAAAGCAAAAAAACAAGCACATTTTAAATTAAACAAAACTTGGAAGCAGGCGGGGTTCATTTGAATATTAAATTATGAAAAGAAAAAATGAAAATAGAATGGACCCCGCCTGCTTCCAAGTTTTGTTTAATTTAAAATGTGCTTGTTTTTTGCTTTTCGGTTTTTTCAGTCGGGTTTTTTAGTTTTTTAATTCGAGATTTCTCTTATGTATTTTAAATGTTCAAAAATGTGTACTTTTTGTTGTATAATTGTATAGTGTTTGGGCTATGATTTTGTACTTATGAAACAGCATCATGGTGACCCATTAAACCTATGTAAGTATAAAATCATAAAATGTATCACAACCGTTAATTTCACCTTGCATCAAGAACACACACAAATAAGGAAATTCCTTATAATCAACAATATTTACCTGCTTCTTTAGGTTTACCCACTTGTGGTTTCGGAATAAGGTCCATTTTCCTTCACCAAACACTTCAATACTATAGGTACCTAAAACACACCTAAGCCTTATTTTGGAGTTTGGGCAATCATCAAATGACTCCTTCCGCTCTGCTCCGCTCTGGGCAGAGCGGAAGGAAGTGTCAGACTTCTACTGACTAAAAACCACCCATGTTCCTTCTTAGCCCTTTGTGTCGAGGCCGCGGTATCTCTTTCGAACAACCCACAGCACCGATGGGATCAAGTTTGAACCTAAAACGGACTTTGACTAGAACCTCTTGCATAGTCTTGCATCAGACCGTTGCTGTTGACACATCACCGAAATACTTGAATATTTTTAGAGATACTACACCATCTGTTCTGCAAAATAATCAAAGCCCGTATCAACGAACAGTGATAACCAGATAAATTAGTACCTTTCCATTAAAGACTTGTCATGAATTTGGTATGTGTAAGACCACGTGTTCACGGGTGCTTTCATTCACAAACTGCGACGAAACAAAATTTATTTTTGTATATATGTACTCGAAAGATTTTAGTTACTGCCTCGTAGGTCTAGTGGTCGCAGGCGTGACTGCTGATCCATTGGTCATGGGTCCCATTCCCAGGTCGGGCAAGGTATACTCGGTTTTTCTACTAAGTATCTCTCAGCAGCAGCCACAGGGTCTGGATTTGTGCTCGGTTGATGAAAATAAACTCCCTCTTTTACAAATACAAGGGTTTGTAACATAACTGGCGGAGTGCGGGTGAACTATTAGTTACACATCTACCTAACCCTTTTGGGATTACAGGCGTGATGTTATATTATGCGTTTTACTCTATCTAGCTTTGGCTTTGAGAACCCAACGTTTTCTTACGCGTTAGGAATGCGCTCTATTCGATTATCAATTTTGATTGCCACTTCAAGACTTGAAACGCGTCGTGTCGTGTCTTCAATAGTGTTAGTGTACACGCAAGTTTATGCGGGTCATTTCAGGGGTATCCCCGCCCTCAACGATCATTTACCTTGACTTTCAGATTGCGAAACGTGATTAAGCTTCATTAGCATATCGATAAACAATCTCGTTATGCCTTTCTGGACGGATATAATAATTTACGGGTATAATGACCTCCAAGTTTCGTGACTGAATAAAAACTGAACCAACTTTTCTCTTCAATAAATATCTCTACCTCATATATATTGGCCTGCCTGGAGCCCTAAGCACACATTTGAAGACAATCAACTTATCAGCCAAACCCGATTTTACGCCAAACTAGTTAGTCCTAGGCCAAACCGGTTTACCGGCTTATCTCCTCGAACGAATACAATAATCCAAAAAAATCAATTACAATGTGACTGACGCTTTTCAGCTGCTGCTATGACAGCAACGGTTGACGTGTTTTTGAGTGGAGACCGCGTACTGGTAAACGTAAGGTGGCCCACAAAGAGATGTCAGCAACATTGAAGTGGTTCGCAAGGGCCGACGCCTACTGGGGTTGCGGGTTGCGGGACTGTTCAAACAAAAGACTAAGAAAGAACAAGGGTTGTTTTTAGTCAGTAGAAGTTACTAAAACTGCCTTGACCGGGCCAGGGCTGACCCAGAGCGGGCGAGAAATGACCACCCCTGATGATTTCTTTTCCACCAAAAAAGCCGCATTAGGCTCGGTGGAGCGGTGGTCTTCGCAGGGTGGCTAGTAGTAACAAGATGATTGAAGAGCCCTATGTCTAGAATTAGTGGATAGCTATTGGCTGATGATGACGCAGAAGCATAAAATGTCAATCCTGTTGAACTTGAACGTCATTGCAGAAAAACGAAAGGCTTTGAAAGTTGTCTTTACCACTTGTCTATGCCCACGTTCGCTGACACTCGTGCGGATGCGGGCACAAGTGCTCTAGAGTTCGAATCAAAAGCACAACTTTTATTCTTGCTGAAGTTAGTCAACGGCTGGTTGTTTCTTCATACATTAGAATTAGGAGCTGAATGCACCCTATCCGTTTGCGGAGGGCTGTCTATTACACCCTGTTTTATTTCTGTAATATTATTACTTTACATGATTATCTAAAAACTCGTAAAAGTTCAGTACTAGAAATAGAAATTCTGCACCCGTTTAATACCTGTATTGGTTTTGTTATTGGGTCATAGTCATAGTACCATTGTAGTAGATAATTATAGAAATCCTTATTCTGCAAGGACATGTAGGTAAGGGCCACAAGATTGTTTTAAGATAATGTTTGCACCTGTTATAATATTATTGTTATTGTCCCTTCTTAGCTATTTACATGTAAAGCGACCTATTTTTTCAAGGCGCAGGACCTACGTCGGATATCACATGGCGATAGATGTCCTTAGACACGCATCTTGAGAAATTAACCGATAATGTACCTACTGATAACATACTAATGAAAGTTATTTCCTTAACTGTCTCATTGGTCCTGTGGGTGGGCAAAGTGTATGGGTTTTTTCATCACGAATTTCTCAGTAGGTACCTACCCGGTTGAGTGCAATAGGCATACCCCCTAAAACATGGGACCTTAACATAACATACACCCATATTCTGCCAGTTAGGTTTAGTTAGGGTACCTAAGTACACCTCTGCCTATTCCTAAGGGATTACAGCCGTGAAGTTTAGCAGATGTTATAAATCAATAACAGTGATTTATCGGATAACGCCTATACCTCAGAAAAGGAATAATAATGTCGTTAAATATTTGGCAGTTTTGCCTCTTTTAAGGAACTGTAATTTAATATTTCTATTTCAACTCTATCCAGTGTTTTTCTCGAACTTGAATGAAGCAAACGACAGAGCGGTCCAGGTTGCTACGTACTGGTTGGACAAAATTTGAGTTATCGACTCCAATAAAAGAAAAAGTGCTTTCTGTTCTTCAGATCATGTCCTAAAGGTGAAGTACCCATACCATGAACAAATTAGCATATCTATAAGTACACGAAAATTCTAGGAGAAATTAAACGCCAGTCTCCCTCTGGAAGGTAAAACCAATAAAATAATATTTCATAATAATAACAGAGTGCATAGTACTTGAACTTGACCGTAGGGCCTAGATAAACACATCTCAATGATAACGATGCTGAATACGTCACAAATGTATTGGAATTGACTTACGCTATCGAAAACCTTATGTCAAATCGAATGAACCGTTTTGAAAACGATTGTCAGTTGTCTATGCTTCCATATTTTATGTCATTCTTTTCAGCCAGACTGCCAGACAGCAATTTAACGAGCTTAGGTATATACTTTTCTGGGGAAAAATTCCGTGTTCTTTTTTTTGTTAATTTAATTTGTTTTGTTAGTAACAGCTAGAAATAGGTCATCAACGGATGATAATGAGTTTCATGAGATCACCGGACGCACATTCTCCTATTTTATATTAGTTAAATTGACGGCACGCGGTTGCCACTTGCTCGGTGGAACTGACGGGCTTAGGGATGGGACATGCTTTGCGGTTACGAATAAAATTAATGTTTTTAGAAATACGTAAATTGGTCAGTCGTACTTTTTTATAAGTTGTGGCTACTTGGTTTTTCGTACCAAGATAATGTTACGACATTTTTGCAGTAAGTTATTACCTTTATCATAAAGATATTGTTATCCAGGCTAAAAATGAATGTATTAACACATTTTAATCGGCCCGGTATTTCTTCATTATTGCGAAAAGAATTATTCTTGTAACTTTTATCTAACCTCATGCATAACTACTAATTCATAGTTAATTTAATATTATTAATAACCTAAACGAATCCATCAGGTACGAAATTTAGTTATGAGTCATCATCGTCAGCCTATAATGTTCCCACTGCAGGGACTCAGGCCTCCTCTCTAAGAGAGGGATGGGCTATAATCTACCACGCGGGCCCAGTGCGGATTGGTAGATGTCACATATCTTCGAATTTTTTGGTTCTAAGATATGCCGGTTTCCTCACGATGTTTTCCTTCACCGTTTTGAGAACAGTGGTGATGAAATAAATTACACAAAGTAATATGCCTGACGGGGTTCGAACCCTCGACTCACTGTTCGTAAGTCGGGGCCGCCAACACTGGGCCACCACTGCTCTAGTTATGAGTACTTATTACCTATTTATATAACCCGCCTATGTAAGTTATTATGCCACATATTCACCTTTAACAAGAAAAGTATGCCCCCAAAACAAATGCAACGTTGATTCACAAAACAATCCAGTAACATTACAGTCTTATTCCAGAAAGAAAACAAAAAAAGTAGATATCCGACAAAATCGAATATTTCCCAGCCCTACAAAGGTAGGTATACAATCAACCGCTGCAGTAGTCGCGACACGATCGGGCGTACCGCTCGTCGCCGGCAGCGCGCCAATTTACGTGATGTACCGAACTATATACGAACACACAACAATATAACAAAAAATATAACCCCAAGTGAACTAAAAGTGACAAAAATACTAGTTCAGTGATATACCGACACCGGTAAGTCCCATCACTAGACGTGAACATTTTAATTGCTAGATTAAATAATTATTTCTGCAAACGAAGTTATTTTATCAATAACACTAAACAGACGCTTGACCTTTCGAAACTTTAGTGTTAATATATTTATTAGAACATTCCAATCAATACAATTTAAAATAACTTTTTAAACTAAAATGTAGACCGCCTTATTAGTTAGTGTTTAACGCTATGCGTCCGTATCAATGGGAATTAGATTTTTTGATAACTCGGAGAGTACTATTTGGATGGTGTCCAAATGTAAAAATACAATGCCTAACGTCTCGTTGCAAGTCAGCCTGGGAATTGGGCCTGACTGCCTGAGGCGAGCTAATTCTTCCATCCGGGAGCGACTGGCGACTGGCCGTGACATGACAACCGAACTAACTATCGTCGCCCGCTATCATGTGAGATGACACTTTGGAAGTTAGAACGCGCTAAAATTGTTCTGTTAGTCACTTGTTCGGTTTGTCGCCTGTGTTTTTGTTTGGTTCTATGACTTTTACAACAACTATTTAGACTCGAAGGAAATAAAATGAAAAGCTTTTATGAAAAGTTTGTTTGTCTTTCAGCTGGCATTAAAAAACAAATGACAAACGATCCAAAAGGAACTTTTGAAATTCCATTTATGAAATAATAGGTCCGGTTCATGACCTTTATTCCTTTTTTTTACTTTCCAGCCAGCCTTAAAGCCGACGTTTTTTACACAAAAAGGTTAGCTAACTTGGTCCTTATTTGGAATGCTCTTTACGGCTTTTACCCTGTATAAAGCCAGTTACATTTACCGTCATACAAATAACAGAACTAAATATGAAAACTACATAATATCGCAAACAGCTACACACAGAGTCAATCAGCTCAAGATCACGGCAGCAGATCATTCCACGTAATGTATGGTCCTATGGCTGCCAAACCAAAGATACGTCTCTTACGCATGGAGTCGCATCGGGACGCGTGCGATTGTTTTGGCAAACAGCTGGCCCGATTAGAAGTCTATGTATAACTAGGATTATAGGAGTCGTGTTGGTTGGAGTTAACTGAAACTAGAATATAGGTAATAGAAATCATATTGGTAATAGAAGTCATATGGGTGTCTACAAATAAGATTAGAATCTTCTATATAAATTAAAAGAGAAGTCCTGACTGACTGACTGACTGACTCATCAACGCCCAGCCCAAACCCTTGGGCCTAGAAAGCTGAAATTTTGCACAGAGGTTCTCTTTATAATTTAGACAAGGAATGAGGAAGGGTTTTTTGAAATTCAACCCCAAAGGGATTTAAATAGGGGATGAAAGTTTGTATGGAAAATCGACATTTTCACGCGGGCGAAGCCGCTGGCAAAAGCTAGTAGTATAATATACTTCTAACATAAGTAGCGTTCGAATAACCATATATAAAAGTTGATGGATGGAGAGGGAGATTAAAACCAAGGAAACGATGGATGGATTGTGTGAGGAATGATGTGAAAGAAAAAGGAGTAATTGATGGCGTTACGGCTGACAGAGAAGAATGGAAGAAGAAACGTTTTGCGCCGACCCCAAGCTGGGCCCCGAGTCTGCTACTATTGATGACAAGCCAAAAACTACCTTAAGTCTATCTACTTAAGGTACTTTTTGGCTTGTCGTCTACTTGTCAAAATCAACAATTATGAGATCAATGATAGACCATTCTGACACTATTGAATAGCAGACTCGGGGCCCAGGTTATCACCCATACCTTGTCGATGTTCCACACATTCGTAACACCTGATAACTCTTTTACCTATGTGTCACGAATAAAGATTTTTGAATTTGAATTTCGTACGAAGCGTTTTGCTAAGTCCTTCATTATTCGTACAGCCAAGGAGTGGAACACCCTGCCTGCGTCGGTCTTTCCGAGTTCATATAGCCCCAATCTATTTAAGTCGCGAGTAAATAGGCTTCTTCTGGGTAAGCTCGTTCCATCGTCGACCTCATCTCTGCCCTTAGGGCAAGATTGAGGTCAAGAGTAAGCCCATTTAAAAAAAAAACATACCTGACTGCCTCGTTGGTCTAGTAGTCGCAAGCGTTGAGTATTATGTCCTACGTTTGATTCCCAGATAAGACAAAACGAGTTGTAAATGGGTTTATTCAACAGAAATTTCTCAGTAACAGCCCTGGGGGTCTGAGTATATGCTCGGTTGATGGCAATGAGCTTGCCACTATTACATGAGAATTACACGTAACTGACGAAATGCAGTTCCTTTGCCTGCCTACCCCTGCAAGGGTTATGCGTGATGTTAGGCAAATAATATAAAAAATAATGAAAAAGTACCGATATAGAGAAACAATGTTAAGTTATCCTCATACCGATTGCTACAAACTGGTGATAAAAAAAATGTTTAAACTTGATAACGGAACATACATTTATGTTTAATCAAATATCAACTTTGACCTCCAATATTTGTACAAAATATCATCGGCGATAGTCTAGCATGCTACCTGGGTGGGGCTCAATTCTACAAAATAATCAATTTGTGAATAGTGTGTCGATAGTGTGTAAGCAGTATCTCAATAGAATAGTCATTGACATTAATTGGTATTCTACAAATTATTTACACTGTAGTGACATTGAAACGCCATAGTAGGACTTTACGGTAGTCTGTAAATATATTTCAAGTGAAATCTGACAGTTGTGTCTAATTTATCGTGTTTGGCTATCGAACTGCCATTGTGAAGCCATCGAACAACGTCACCTCTTTTCCCTATTGCATTACCTAATGTCTGTAGTGTGCAATGACGTATTATATATACATCATTGGTAGTATGTCGATAGAGTATTGCTTCTCTAAGTTTCAGAATTGGGCCCCTGCTTGTTACTTCTGAAGAAAAGTCAATGTCAAAAGACTAACCGAATTTACTAAGCGCTAGTAAACGGCATCTTTGAATGTCAACATTTACAAGGAAAAAGAATTGATCCTAGTTGAAAGTATACAAATAAATGAAATTAAAGTGTCTGTTTATTATTCCAAAATTAAATGTTTGTCTGCCTGTCTGTTTGTTCAGGCTAATCGCCAAAACGGTTGGACCGATTTTGACATGGTTTGAACTGGCACATAGTGACATAGCTCATGTTGTGTGGAGTAACTTAGGCTACTTTTATTTTAGAAAATGCATTATCGTTCCGTGCAATTAATAAAACCCATTAAATTATTTACAAAATCCGATAGACTTATGGAAATTAGTGACTTCACTTTGACCGAATGGTGGAGCTCGTTGCCAAATAATACCCACCGCTCAGGTTGATCTGTAGGTTAAACTGCGCTTCCATGAATTTCCATCGTGCCTCGGAAAGCACGTTAAGCCGTTGGTTGTTCGAAAGACGGCGACAAAGGGCTAAGAAGGATCAAGGGTGGTTTTTAGTCAGTAGAAGACTGACACTACCTTTCGCTCTGCCCAGAGCGGGAGGGATTATTTGATGATTTCCCACCCGCCAAAAAAAAGCCGTTGGTTCCGACTGTCATTTGTGCCATCTTATTTTCCGAAGGTCTCTAGAACAATCTTACCAAGAGCTCCGTATTACCCAGTTCCAACTGGATTGTCGAGGTTAAATAAGCAGTTCCTCCACGTAGAAAACTGGTATTAGGCTGCATCAGGTTAGACTGGAAGATGACCCCAACACAGTTGGGAAAATGCTGGCAGATTATGATGATAATTAAGTTGAATGAAATTACTTTTGTAATTACTTTCAAACAATAAAATATTCAGAATGCTTACAATAAAATATTTCCAATCAATACGATCTTGCACATTGTTGCAAAACCACTACCACGAAAAAATATTTCAAATTAATCGACTGGCTAAAAAATTGCAGCCTTAGCGAATATTTGTTAGACCTACTAACCTGGTTACATATGGAAACCATAGCAGCCTGTTACTAACCCAGGTAACAATTACTGCATTACATAATGCTTATTTCGATTTAGAATTTTTATTTTACCTTGACCATCAGGGGCCCTAAAATGACCACTTTAGCAGAATCATAATACGATAATACTTTATCGCCGGTGACTGCAAAGTTGTGTGGAAATCGATTGTCATGGTATGGGCAATTGGGCATGTGATGCGGAGGAGTGAGAAAAATGTTGTGAGGAAGGTTTTGAATATGAATATGGAAGGGTATAAGAGTAGAGGAAGACCAAAGAAACGATGCATGGACTGTGTTAAGAATGATATGGTAAGAAAGGAGGTGTCTCATGAGATGACGAGAAACAGAGAAGTGTGGAAGAAGAAGACATGCTGCGCCGACCCCAAATGAATTATGATAAGGACAAAGAATGATAATGATGACTCAATCACGTTAAAATTCATAAAATGATCACAGATGCAGGTAATTTTGACGCCACGGTTAGCGCAGTGGCCCAAGCAGTTGACTGCTGCGCTACGTATCGCGGGTTCGATCCCCGCATGGAAGAAATATTTGTATGGCCTACAGATACTTGTTTCGGGTCTGGGAATTTGTGTATGAGCGTTTAAATGTTTGTGAACGCACCTACGATCGAGGAGAAATTCCTAGTGTGGGGTAACATTTTATTAAAAGAAGAAAAAAAATGTACATTTCGTACATGCTAAAGCGGCCTTTTTTGGTATCCAAGATTATCATAGCCCTAAGGACTTTAATGGAATGTGACACAGTTAGTGTTTTTACCTGTCAGTCCTATGCTTTTTAAATTGAGTAATTTATTAGACGGCCCTGCAGTTTTTTATTCATATACAAGAACAATCGGTACTAATAATGGATATTACCGATTGTTCTTGTTGCAAGCAATATTAATAAAATGCGATTATCGACATTTTCAATTCTGAAATCGATTTATTTAAGTTAGGTTTTTACAACTCGTTCTATTGCAACTAGAAGTCAGAGACCACAATTTTTTCTTTTTTTGGAGTTTGGAAATCGTCAAATGACTCTTCCCGCTCTGGGCGGAGTGGAAGGGAGTGTGTCTGACACTCCACCCCGACTTCTTCTACTGACTAAAAACTACCTAGGTTCTTTCTTAGACCTTTGGGTTTCGGGCCGCGGTATTTCCTTCGAACATTCCCGCAGCCCTGGAATTCAGAGGCTCCTGACTTCGAATCTTTGGTACCAAGGCCGGTTTATGTACGATGTTTTCTTTTAGAATTTTTCTGAAGGGATCGCAAGCACTTTTACTTAGCATGAGGTCCTGGGCTCGATTCCCACGTTGGGCAAAGTATTTTCCATCAGTAATTTCTCAATAGCAGCCGCGGAGTCTATGCTCGGCTGATGGCAGTAGGCCCTCCCTATTACCACAGATAATATAATACTAGCGTACTATTACATAGGATTTAAACATAACTGGCAAAATGTAGGTCTACTATAAGCTACACCTCTGCCTAACCTTTCGAAGATTACAGCCGCGGTGTTATGTCACACACAGATTAAAATCCTCTCAAATTCCCAAAGGGCATTAAAAACTAATACAATATCATACACGTTTTAACATCTCTGGGGTTATTAACAAGTGCAATAGCATGAACTGTAACAAACACAAGTTGCACGCGCCGTCAGTTTCAACGAACACAATACTACTACTAACACGGCCATTATAAAGGTATTTAAAAAAAAAGAAACTTACTTATGTGGTCGACAAAAAGGTAAAGTAAAAAAACAACTGCATTTTGTCTTTATCATTTGTTCCGTCATTTTGTGCAGGTTTCAGATTACGTGTTATTCGTAATCGTATGTTTCGTAATATATTGAATAGTTGTTGGTTTTTTGTCAGTAAATATTGGTGAAGTTATACTGATTCTTTATGTATTTTCTTTATATATTTTAAAGAAATTGCTGCTAGGCACTATCTACTTGCCTACCTTAAAAGTTCCAAACGAAATATCTTTAACGACCACTACATAAAATCAGTAAATACTGATTACTGCAAATTCGTTAAATCCCATTGAATAACTATTTCATGATAATGCTGCTAAAAACGTTGGGAAATTTGAACTTTGCGGGCTAACCTGGCACATCCCTGGCCAAGTACAGGCGGAATGTCTCAAAAATTTGGTTCTAGAACAAGCCGGTTCCCTCAAGATGATTTCGTTCATTCCCCATTTTGACCACTCTCTAACACACCACATCCGTCGAAAGTTTTTGATGTATTTTCCTGTTTTATGAAGCGATACATTTTATCAATGAGACTAATATAAACCTTTAACATGTCATCGACACAGCTAATGATATGTTTTCGATACTTTGAATGCCAAACATTAATCTCAATGAAAGACACTTGACAAATTGCTTGTAATATATTATGTTTTATGATCATCGATTTGTTTAGTCGTCTAAAGTCATAGTAAACAAAATGATTCAATTTGTATTTGTAGTCATAATTTATCCCGGCACGCCCTGGTCAGAAATGGGTACTAAGTTACTGTACGGTATTAACATCACGCGTGTAATCTCCGAAGGGTGATGCAGAGGTGCCCCTATGGGTACAAACGAGTTGTTCCGGTCTGATCCCCCAAACCGATCCACTGCCAATATTTTTCTTTTGTTCCCTTTCTGATCCCCTGTAATTTATCATTCCGTTCTCATCCCCTTTTCTTTTTTAATGGACACAAGTACAAGTGAAGTACAACAACCATATAGTATGTAACAGGGGTATTGCCACCAACCGGGCTTCCAGACTAAGTGGCTGCTACTGAGTAATTCCAAATGGAAAAACCCAAAAACACTGCCTTGACTCTGGTCGGTCAAGTGTTTTTTTGTGTCAATATAGATCAATCAATATCGATTATCGATATAAACAAAATACTTAAATTTGTGTTGGCAGTAATATTTTCTTTCACCTAAGTATTTGACACACCCTGGGTAGAATCCTAACATAAAGTTAGGCTAGTCTTCATCCCGTCGGGGCCGCGGATTTTTGTACTAGATGACGTGGCCTCGGCGCAAGGGCAAAGAAGGAACATGGGTTCGGTTTTTAGTCAGTAGAAGTCTGACACTCCCCTTCGCTCTGCCCAAGAGCGGGGGGGGGGGGGTCATTTGATAATTTTCCACCCACCAAAAAAAAAAAAGAAAAAAGGCTAGTCTTCATTCCAAGATATAAGCATTCTGCCCTTTTCTCATTCCACTTGAGGTCACAACCCGTTTTCATGCTTCTATAATCTATCCCCCTTTCTTTCTTCTTATAATATAAATAATGATTTCAAGAAAGCAGAACAGCCTAATCACTTTAATATAATCTACCTAAGCTAATCTAATTATAGAGAGGAAAGATAAGATTTTTTACCTTACCATAATATATTTATGTGACGCAGACGAAGTTGCGTGGGTTAGCTAGTCTATACTAATATTATAAAGCTGAAGAGTTTGTTTGTTTGTTTGAACGCGGTAAACTCAGGAACTACTGATTGTAATTGAACATTTTTTTTGTGTTAGATAGTCCATTTATCGAGGAAGGCTTTAGGCTATATAACATCACGCTACGGCTAATAGGAGCGAAGCATAAATGAAAAATGATACAAGAACGGGAAAAGGTTTTTCCTTTTTGAGAGCTTCCGCTGCGTGCGCTGCGAAAACGGTTTAAGTTACGCAAATATCATGTATGAAAGAATTTTTTCTCTTTAAAAGTTCTAAAAAAAAGTCCGCGACAGCATATGTCTATCTTTTAAGATTGACTCACTGTAACCCTTTGTTACTATTAAAATGTTAGGTTATAAAGAACTAATTTTTAGCTTATTTAACCCATATGGTATTAATCTATATCTTAATAAATGTGTTTGTTAAAACGGGAATTTAATATAGAATATTTATGCCCTTTACTCTATACAGTATAAACAAATATCATAAAAGATATCGCAATGTAAAAATATCCGTTCGGCAAAATAATTCGCGCGTCGCAATGTAGGTACGGGGGATTCTGGCTGGCCTCCGGGAAATTCAAATTCAAAATATTTACTGCATCATAATGTTTACAAGTACACGGTGTTATTGTATATTTAACACTAAGAGATATATAGTAATTCTCACTTTAAGATAATCTAAACCATCTAAACTAATATTATACAGAGGAAAGATAAGAGTTTTTGTTAGTTACGATTTATAGCTTAATTTATGTTGGTTAATCGATTTATCGAGAAAGGTTATAAGCTATTTTTATTTGACACAGACGAAGTTGCGTGGGTCAGCTAGTAGAAATAAAGCCCAAAGGACCAATACCTATTATCGCTTCTTCAAATAAAAAAAAAAACAGTTTTCCAAGGAACAAGCTTCAGGGGGTCTAAAACGGCCACTTTAGCAGTTCATAATAGGAATTGCGTGAAAAAGCGTAAATGACCTTTCATAATAGTAACAGCGTCTGGGACCTTAAGGAAAATAGATCATAGGTAAGTAATAATAGGAAAACAATATGAATTGCGTTAAATTCGTAAAATGGTCACAGACGCAGTTACTATTTTGAAAGGTCAATCATATTCTGATCTGCTAAAGTGGCCATTTTAGACCCCCAGCACACTATCATTTCAAGCATTTTTGTAAGTTCTACAATACAATAGTTTTGATTTGCTCAGTGTCTTGCCTCTCCCCTTCATTCTTAATTAATCTAGATATGTCACCTATTCAGCTAACTAATGTCAATCACCTGCAGGTCATCGCATGCACAACCAACTTGATTAAAACATTTTCCTAAAGGCCTAGCCACTAACTTTTTACCCGACTACGGCAAAGCCAAAGGAGGGTTATGATTTTGACTGGCTATGTATACATACATAGCCAGTCAAAATCATGTATGTTTGTATGCATGTATGTATGTATGTGTGTATCTTCATCTGTTCCCTCATAGCTTCCAATCTACATAACGGAACTCGACATAATGAGGTATCGTTAGAACCGTCTTAATTTTCCGCTGAACATAGGCTACGTGGCGTGTCACAAAAAGCGATTTGGCGCCCTCTAGCGGACAAAAAGTAAGGCTTAAAAAATAAAAATGGATATAAATACGCCGTGTTTGGTATCATTTGAAAGGGCCTCACTTGTACATTCCCAAAGTATTGTTCAAATTTAAAATCACGCCCTCTAGCGGACAAAAAGTCAAGGGGAAAAAAAATTGTTTAAGTAAATAAAAAAAACTAAAAAACTAAAACCCGATTACGACAAAAAAAACGACGCTGAAAAAGTATGAAACAAGATTTTCAGGATAGAACAAAAAGAAAAGCCGTAGTCACATGGTATCTGTAACCTATAACGTGTGACTACGGCTTTTCTTTTTGTTCTATCCTGAAAATCTTGTTTCATACTTTTTCAGCGTCGTTTTTTTTTGTAGCTACAGAGAAAATAAAATGGTAAGAATAATCGAAAAAACAAACGCTCGCGTTTCGTAATCAGAATAACTTAAACAAACAATAACCTTTTCGTTAATTCCAGCTTTTCTTTGGCACAACTTTTTTTCTGTTTTCTGTTAAACCTGTATACACACGAGCTTTTCTTCTACATCGTGGGTGAGTTTACAGATATAAATCTCTCATGTACAAACACCCAGCTATGTGTAGGCTACACAAATAATTATTATCCCACCTGTGACCCAAATTAACGACCTTATTCACTGGAGAAACAGTTGCTACTAAATTATTATCTCAAACGGAAGAGGACGTAAAAATCTATTCTTGTAAAACCACATCTACAGTCATAATAATAAAACCTACATCCGATTGAACGTAAGACTACGTAACATAGCGTAGAAGACGTAGGTACTATTTCTGTTCAAACATTTGCCTACAATCTCACACGTGGGTGCTCAGGATTCCATAGTTCCATACCATACACACACACGGCTCGTTCACACGGCAACGGTCCGGTATTTTTGCCGGACCATTAAATTCTTGATGCAAACGCTACGGTTAGGGAACACAGTTGTAATTACCATGCGGTGTCTGTAAACGGTCCGTGTTTGTTTGTGTTCACGTCATATAATCTTTTGCTTGTAAAACAAGAGGGAGGGAAAACTTCTCGCTAACTTTCCTTATCGTTACACTGAGCAAAAGTCCTTTTACACTCTTCGATATAGTGTGAGAAAGAAAGAAGAACGAAAAAATATTTATTTGTCAAACAGAATTCACAGTACACATACAACGCATAACATACACCACAAACATATAAAAAAACTGAATAGAACAACAAGAGTTAATAACAGCTTGCACGTCGTGAATGTCGGTTTTTCAGGACAGTGGTTGTCAAACAGCCTTTTCTTTACAACTTCTACGTATTGTAATTTGAATGGTCTAAGAACTTAAAGTACCTATTAGTACATCTTTGCCTAACCCGTAGCAGAAATCATACATGTTCTCGTGCAAGACTTCGACTGATTTCCCTCTCAAAAAGAATCAGCTTTGTCATAACTGCATATTATGCATATTAACCAAATACTTTGAATTTAGATAAGTAGGGAGCTCTCACCTTCAACAATGAAGACACTTCATACGTAAAAACATTGAGTCATTTACATGTTAACAAATGATAAACAATCTACCTATCATACTTTGTTAATCGCAGGAACACCCACCAATGAAATACGTTACTCTTATTTATTAACACCATTGAAAGTCCAAAGGACTAAAAGCAGCCATTTGGGTCTTTAGGTTAAGCCGCGTATGCCTGAATTGGCGCGTGAATTGTTGACCATCCGTGACATACCAGTTTTCCTCCGTGACTCGCACGGATCACTTTAAACCGTATCTGCTGCCATTTGTAGATCTTAGACAGTCGTTATACAGGTTAAGTCTGTGGCCCTAAAGTCTGACAACCAGTCTTACCAATGAGTGTCGCATTACCCAGTACTAACGGGGTTGTGGGGGTCAGATAAGCAGTTGCTCCACGTAAAATACTGGTCTTCAGCCGCATCAGGTTTGACTGGAAGCCGACCCTAACATAGTAGACAAAGACTAGGCTGTACAAAGGTCCAATAAGTTTTTGACTTTCATCATCATAAATGCTGATGAATGGCTCTACTCATTATATCAGTGACATATCGGCCGCTGCAATCAACTTCCACTTTTGATGTATTATTATTTGGTACCTATCAATTTGATGATGACAATTTTATGACCAATTTAAACAAAAATGGCCTGTTTGACGAGTAATACTAAAATTTAAGTCCAATTCATTACCCATTTAAAATCCTCGCTACTTTCCCTGCTATTGGCTGTTTTTTGCCTCAGTGAAGGCTAGTCTCCAATGCTAACTTCATATCCATATTAAACCCATAACTGAAAATTGAATCAAAATCGGACTTATAGTTTTGGAGAAAAATGGCAACTTTGATTTGCACAAAAAATGTTTGCTGCAGCGACCCCTGTTGAGTTGTCACCGTAACATCTATCTAAGAACATGCACCAATCAAACCCGAACCCATAACTGAAAACTGAATCAAAATCGGACTTGTAGTTTTGGAGAAAAATGGCAACTTTGATTTGCACAAAAAATGTTTGCTGCGGCGCCCCCTGGTGAGTTGTCACCGTAACACCTATCTAAGAACATGCACCAATCAAACCCGAACCCATAACTGAAAACTGAATCAGAATCGGACTTGTAGTTTTGGAGAAAAATGGCAACTTTGATTTGCACAAAAAATGATTGCTGCAGCGCCCCCTGGTGAGTTGTCACCGTAACACCTATCTAAGAACATGCACCAATCAAACCCGAACCCATAACTGAAAACTGCATCAAAATCGGACTAGTAGTTTTGGAGAAAAATGGCAACATGTATTTGCACAAACACACAAACAAACAAACAAACACACAAACAAACAAACAACCTCTCACCCCAAACGCATATACCGTCTCCGTTCCGTCGTGGGTAAAAAATAAAAGAATAACTACCAATATTTCGCGTGCGTTTATGACCAGATGTATAAATGTGGACGAGGCAAAAGGAGTGTGTAAGAATCGTAGCAGGTGGCGTTCCGTGGTTTCTGCCTACCCCTATGGGAAAAGGGTGTGAGTTTATCTTTAAGTATGTCCATTGAGAGGTTATTCAACTCGGTATTCACCTGTCAATGGCCCTCTAGGCAGTCTCTAGACCTATCATGGCGAAAATTTTCTGTCTTTAATCAAAAACCACCCTTGACATGTTGCTTACAAAGTTAAACAGTCGTATAATTCCAGTGCCAACCCAAGGGTGGATTTGAAATGTTAATTACACGCGGCCTTGAAATTAAAATATTTATATTTAGAAGGCAAGAGACTTAAGAATCGAAGTCGAAATAATTCAAGTGCTTGTGTAGTAGAATATTTAGAACGAACGTGATTTCAAGTGGTGCTTTGGCATCTAATGCTTGCTCGATCACGCATGGGTATGTGTAGTCAACGAATGTAATCGATTAGGGCCGCTAACTAATGTATGGCATACGAAAATAAGCTGAATGTGGCCCTTAACTGACCTCCAAGGTTCTAGTTCGATAGACGCAAATCATAACTGAATCTAAACCAGCATACCTGGGAGATATTTCTCGACAGCGTGAAAGGCAAAAAAATTAGCATCAAAAACCCTTGGGTGGCATAAAAGCTCTGACACCAGGTTACGCACTAACCGCAATAAAAAAAGAAGCATATTATCTGTGTGACCACAATGCATCTAACCGCAATAAATATAATAGGAAACATAACTCTTCAGTATTACAAGTATTCAAAACATTGAAATATATTAAAGTTTTCACAATTTAGAAAGACTGCCTACTAAACGGCCGTCAAACTTGGTACGAACAAGATACTATCAGAATCCGGATTCCGGAGACAATGCGCAGTTTGTCCAGACCTTAATTCCTTTTTACCCGACTACGGCAAAGCCAAAGGAGGGTTATGATTTTGACTGGCTATGTATGTATGTATGTATGTTTGTACGTATGAATGTGTGTATCTTCATCTGTTCCCTCATAGCTTCTAATCCACTTATCGGAACTCGACATATGAGGTATCGTTAGAACCGTCTTAATTTTCCGCTGAACATAGGCTACGTGACGTGTCACAAAAAGCGATTTGGCGCCCTCTAGCGGACAAAAAGTAAGGCTTAAAAAATAAAAATTGAGATAAATACGCCGTGTTTGGTATCATTTGAAAGGTCCTCACTTGTACATTTTCAAAATATTGCTCAAATTTAAAATCACGCCCTCTAGCGGACAAAAAGTCAAGAGTGAAAAAAAAAATTAACACCAAAATTGTTTAAATAAAAAAAAGTAAAAAACTAAAACCCGACGAAGCCCGACTACGACAAAAAAAAACCAACGCTGAAAAAGTATGAAACAAGATTTTCAGGATAGAACAAAAAGAAAAGCCAAAGTCTTAGTCAAAGTCAACAGAAGAAGACAAAAGTGGGTCGAAGAGTTTGTATATCAATGTCGAATGTCTTTTAGACAAGCTCAGACTGATTGCAGACATTAAGAACAAAAACGTGGCATCTGAAGCAAAATCCACATTTCTGCGAAGTACATTGGTCTCGGCGAGCTATAATAATAAAAGATGTCGCAAGGCCACTGCATTATGTCTGGACCGTCGGATTGTCGGGCTGTCGGACCGTCGGCATCCAAGTGCGTGGGCGCAGTCTAGTGCGTAACGAGCGTCAACTAGATGCACGCTGAAACTTTATACCTACGTGTGATAAAACGTTGAGGATCGTCACAAATGTGGTGTGGGTTCTAAGACCATACCTTTATTTGTAATCATCTACTGTTTCTTTGGTCGAAGGTACTACTGGTAGAGCATAAGGATCTACAGAGCTCGTTTCCGAGGCTCTTGAAAATTTGTGCTAAGTAAATAGAGTAAGGATGCAACAATGAAACTATATGAAAAATACTCTTGTGAGAACTATGGGACTGAACGACTGGGAGCAGCGGTGGCCCAGTGGTGGCGGCCCCGACTTACGAACAGTAGGTCGTGGGTTCGAACCCAGGCAGGCACATTACTTTGTGTAATTTATTTCATCACCGCTGCTCTCAAAACGGTGAAGGAAAACATCGTGAGGAAACCGGCATGTCTTAGAACCAAAAAAATCGAAGACATGTAGACATCTACCAATCCGCACTGGGCCCGCGTGGTAGATTATAGCCTATTCCCTCTCAAAAAGAGAGGCCTGTGTCCCAGCAGTGGGAACATTAATAGGCTGTTGATGGATGATGGATGGAGAACTATGAAACTAAAATATTTAAATTATAACCATTTAAGGAGACAACATGACTATTACTCAATACGAGTCCCAATTTTGGTCTGACGACTGACTGGACAGTAGCCGAATCAACGAACTCTCTGGAAGACACTTCGATTCCTTCCATATTGATCTCACAACCGAAGCTACTTCACGCCTGTAAACTCCGAAGAACCCCGTTAGGGGTGTACCTAATAGTACATCGACTTTTCGCCAGGCGTTGCCCCATGTAATAGTTGGCTAGCCTATTGTCCTCAACCGGACACAAATGGCTGCTACTGAGATATTCTTGATGGAAAAACTCAATACCACTACGCAAGACCGAATCTGGGACGTCATGCGCAGCAGTCGCGCTTGCAAGCACTGGACCAACGAGGCAATTAGATGTGTGTGACAAAATTATCACCATCGTTATAATTATTGTTTGTCTTAATTGTTCTTGTCTAAGACCATTAAATTTGATAGATGAACGAACGATCTGGGAACGAATTAAAAAAATGCGAAACAACAATATAATTCTCGACAAGTGATAGGAGTCAATTGGAGATCAGGACTTCACTTGTGAAGACCCCGTTTTATCAGTGGTAACAACAACAATATTAATTTATTTTCAGGCAACTGTGGATATAAATAATTATACTTTGTTTTTAGAGGGTGGGAGGTCATCGAATGACACCTCCCGCTCTGGGCGGAGCGGAAGGGAGTGTCAGACTTCTACTGACTAAAAACCACCCATGTTTCCTCTTAGGCCTTTGTGTCGAGCCCGCGGTATCTCTTTCGAACAACCCGCAGCCCCGGTCTTGCCCGGCCTTGGTTACAAATAAGCTTTTATCATATGCCACGGCTTCTACAAGACGACTTTTCCAGTTAGCACCGGTTCAACTTTAGTGGACAGAGTGATTACGCTGCTCTTTTGTGTTGCTGCTGTCCATTACGAATAAATACATATTCTATTCTATTCTTCTATTCTATTCTATTCTATCATAATTATGATCGTAGGAAATTTTACAACTGTAGAGAAACAGATTATAGTGGTAAATGCCTAGGTTAGACTGCTGTACATATGCCTCCCTCACTGTTGCCACCATCTCGTATGGCATTTAGCAAACCCCGTAACCTTCACCAGGTCATCGATCCTAGAATGTGAGCCGAAAATAAAGAATGTTTTGTCTGTGCCGGGTACAGCTAGTATTAGTACCTATAGATAAACAATGTTTTTTTTTTTGGTGGGTGGGAAATTATCAAATGACTCCTCCCGCTCTGAGCAGAGCGGTAGGGAGTGTCAGACTTCTACTGACTAAAAACCACTCATGTTCCTTCTTAGCCCTTTGTGTCGAGGCCGCGGTATGTCTTTCGAACAATCCGTACCCTGACAGAAAATAAATAATGTCTCTCATTCATGATCGGAGTCGGAACATGAACATTATAATTGTTCAAGTTCAATGCTGTTCAATAAACAATTAGGCAGCAATTTACCATGTAAGTTTAGATCTAATAGTTCAAAGATTAATGGCACTTAACGACGGCCATTTGTACCATTTACCTCGACCTTCTCGTTACGTCTAGAATATTCTATACCTTAATTCTACATCGATGAGGTATTTTCATTTATGAGTCTCAATTTATTATGAAGTTTTAAGAGTTTAAAAATCTGGTCGGAACAGCCGCTTGGGTTACTCTTCAGGGAAAGGCGCGGTTGCCTAGGTTGTTCCCGGCTATCAATAGGGGGATCGGACTGACTCAAAAAAAATTGATTCTGTTTAGTCCGTCAGTTAGATTATCGAAAAATATTGGATACGTGTTTTTTGTTTTATCAAATCAATTAAAATTGACGAAGCTATAGCGCGTCAAAGATCATGGAGTGGGGCTTGAAACGTCACTTGAAGGTACAAAATGTACTATCATATGACGTCACACGAGTTTTCAAAGCACTGTATCGTCTTCATTTTTTGTTTACGTGAAAAAAGAAAAAATATGTGGTCAATATTTTTTGGAAATCTATCTGACGGACTAATTAGTTTTGTTTTGTCCGATCCCCTATTGTTGATGTTTGACGGTAGTCTTAGGTAGTACCGACAGTGGCCCGAAAGTATGACAATCAGTCTTACCAAGGAGTGTCTTGACCCTGTACGAACAGGGTTGTGGAGGTCAGATAGGCTGTCGCTCCATGTAAAATACTGGTATTAAAATGCATCTGGGTAGACTGCAAGCCAACATAGATGAGAAAAGGCTAGGCAGATGATAAAATTACGAAGTTTTACCATTGTTGTTTTACGTAATTATATAATTCTCTCGGAGAGCTTCAGTGGTTGCTTGGGCCGTCGCTTGGTAAAGGTTTTTGGCAGTTTTGTCATACAAAAGTATGTCACGCCTTTGCTGGGTGGCGGCTTGAGTAATCGTTGGATATCTCTGAGTGCCGCAGTTAGTTTAATTTGACTATTCAAAAGTGCCTGTAACTGGCCTACTTGAAATAAATAATTTGATTTGATTGATTTGATTTGATTTGAATTAAGGAGAATCTTAGATTCTACTGTCTATTTTGTAAGGAAACCTTTGAGTATTTTATCTCTACCCACTTAAGGCTTACTATATACCTAGCAGGAAATTCTAAAGGTAAAGGTAGGTGGGTTAAGGAAAGCCCACCCACGTAAAGTTAATGTGACATCAATAAACTTTAAGTACGTACAAAATTAATTTAATTAGCCTAAGCTGGCTTTGTTTACAAACAGAACATAAGTATAAGATATAGAAAGCGAGAATACTGACAATGAGTCCTGGATTTGATGCCCGGGTTCGGCAAAGTGGTATTGGGAATTTATCAATCAAATCAGCCGCGATTTGTGCACATTTGGTGGCAAAAGGCTCGCAACATATCAGGCTAAATGTTACTTTACTATTAGGTACACCTCTGTTTAACCCTTTAAGGATTACAGGCACGATGTTATATTACTCAGAACAAGTTTATAAAAGTACAACAGCTCTTGAAGGATCTTGATAGAAAATCTTAATCCATTAATACATAATTGATATTCTCGTCCTCTCGAGCAGGCGAATTTTAAAGCAAATGATGTTCTTAATTTTTCTGCCAATGTCCCATTCCCATTCTATTTCAGCATCATCATCAGCCTATAATGTTCCCACTGCAGGGACTCAGGCCTCCTCTCTAGGAGAGGGATGGGCTATAATCTACCACGCGGGCCCAGTGCGGATTGGTAGATGTCACATATCTTCGAATTTTTTGGTTCTAAGATATGCCGGTTTCCTCACGATGTTTTCCTTCACCGTTTTGAGAACAGTGGTGATGAAATAAATTACACAAAGTAATATGCCTGACGGGGTTCGAACCCACGACTCACTGTTCGTAAGTCGGGGCCGCCACCACTGGGCCACCACTGCTCCCATTCTATTTGAGGTCGAATTATTATCCATAGGCCGCTGGTTCATATCCGGCTCGAAGGACCATTTTTATGTGGCAGTCGCTGGTAATGAAACCACATAAATTGGAATTAAAATGGACTGTATTTAAAATTATGCACAAGGTACAATAAAGGCAATGTGTTACACCGACAGGTTGCGAATGGTGACTGAGATAGATTCGTTCACCTGAACGAAACGAGTGAATGTGAAGTGAGTGAGTATGTGAGTGTGTGTGTAGTGTGTGTGTGTGCGAGTGTGTGTGTGTGTGTGTGTATGTTTGCTTCATACAGTCGGTTTAACACGTTTACTTCTTTCTTTCTCCCCTGTCATACGTCTTGGCGTTATTTACTCCTTTCTCTTTTATAACTCTCCTCACACAAAAACACAATCCATCCATCTTTTCTTTGGCCTCATCACTTTTTAATCACATGCGTTTCTTCACTTAGAAAGATGACTTCCTTTCAATGTAACGCAAATGCTTCTATGAATGTTGTTTTAATTATTAAAACAAATGTTCACGGAATCGAAACCAATCGAATCGGTCAATCACAATCAAATGATTGAAAACTTATTACGGTTTATAATCGGTGCATTTTAACAAATGTGCTTACCTACAAAGGCTTACCTTGAAACGATCAACCCTATGTGCCAATCAAGTAACTACCATCAATATTTAAATCAGAACGACAGCCGTCGTGGCCTCCACAACGATAATAGAAGACGGGGGTAGTAATTGTAATATTTTTTTTTTACAATTCACCAACGACCAACATACATGTTTTTTTATTTAAAAGTGTTTAATCACAATTTTTTATTGCTTGTTTTTGATGTGTGGATGTAACCCATATACAATGATATTAAAATCTAAAATTCTACATACTTTAGTATTAGCATAATATCAATGAGCCATAACTATAAAAATTGGAAAAAAATAAGATTTATCAACCATTTTACCTGGGTTTTTCTTGTTTTTGATGTCAAAACTAGAAATGAAAAATTGTGATTAAACACTTTAATAAAAATTATGTTTTTATTTAAATCTGGCTCGGGTCGGGCAGTCGGTGCAACGTATCATTGATCTAGTGTACTGTCGATATAGCGTGCCATCGATTTGATGGACTGTCGATGTAGAGTACCATCGGTTTGGGGTACTGTCGATGTAGCGTACCATCGATGTAGTGTACTGTCGATATAGCGCACAATCGATTTGGTGTACTATCGATGTAGCATACCATCGATTTGGCGTACTGTCGATTCATTAACCCGTCGATGGATCGTTTTCGATACAGCGACCGTCGATGTAGTGACTGACGATGTTATGAACCAGACCCAATATTACTTTAGATTGACAGTATTAAGCTGACTGACTGAGGATCAACGCACAGGCTAAGCTCTTAGGGCTAGAAACTTAAAATTTCGGACACGTATTCCTCTTATAACGTAGATTTTGATTTTTCAAAATTCAACCACCAGGGGGTGAAAACGGGGGGCAAAGTTTGAATGGAAAATCGACATTTTCACGCGGGCGAAGCCGCCAAAGTCGCAAAAGCTAGTAATACGTAACGTGTAAGATTGACCAGACTCAAAAACTAAAAGAAATGTTTACATTTTTCTCTTTGTCACGAGCTGCCAGCTACATGTTATGATATATTCTCAAACAGCTGAAGCAGTAAATTCCGATACGACACCAGCGTCTAAATACAAAAGACACTCCTTGAATATCAACACCAACCGGCACAGATTCAGGCCTCGTCTAAATTTATGATTACAGTATCCTGCATCCGTCAAATCAAGATCCTGGCCACATCAACCGTCTATTTAAACTTGATCCTCGTTTGTGGTCCATAAATACCAAGGCAGAAGTCTGTTAAGACTGGTCAGTTGCGGGCAGATTAGAGGCAATGTAATAGGCGGGAAGTGATCCGTTGCTAGGTCAGAGGGGCCAGTGATGGTCATCGTATAATGGTTGTTATTACGCAAATTGAACACGGTTTTTTATTAGTTCGTTAGTGGATTGGTAACAATGAAGTTATAGACTTGTACTGAAAATAAATGTTGCCTGGTGCTGAAAAGTCATCATCTGCCTAATCTTTTTCCAACTATTTTGCGGTCTGCTTCTAGTCTAACCCAATGCAGCTGAATACCATATTACATGAAGCGACTGCCTATTTGAACCAATTAGTACTAGGTAAATAACCTGTCTTACCCTTGGTAAGACGAGTTATTCCGGTCTGATCCCCCAAACCGATCCACTGCCAATATTTTTCTTTTGTTTATTCCTTTCTGATCCCCTGTAATTTATGAGTTTTGGGGATCCGAACGGAATAACTTGGTAAGACTGGTTGTTAGACTTTAGGGCCAATGTCTATCCAACGACTGTCAAAGACTACAAATGCTTTCTGAGGCACTCGAGGAAAAAAACTCAGCGGAAACTCGTTATGCAATAGCTGGTCATCCGTCCATATAGTCAAGTCCATATATCAACCTAGGCAAGTGCGATTTAACCTCAAGATTGACCACCAAATAATAACAACCACTCTGGTTGTTATTATTTAGCCACGATCTCCTCTCTGCTGCTGAAAAGTCCTAAGTTTATAATAGTACAGACTAATTGCCCTCGACTAATATTAAATCTTTTAACGATTTGTAATGTGCCCATAGTTACAGAAATAACACAACACATTAATAATGTCCTAGCTAGAGTAATAAAGATCAAAGAGCCTATGAATAACATTAAAACATTTATAATCAAAGATTGCATGTCAATTCCAACAATTGGTAAAATCTGGGTGTAGGTACTCATAAGGTACACCTCTGTCTTACCCTTCATGGTTACAGGCGTGCTGTTTTATTAATTTCAATAAAACATAAATAGGCCGACCAAACTTTTCTGATTAATTTCGTTGCGGGATCCAAGACAGTTAAATCGCTTCTCTGGGACTTCGTCGCGCTTCATTGTCTCGGTGCTTTTATTGTGGTCGCCGCTGTTGATTCTGGCTAACAGGAGTTACAGTGGTTTGGGAATAGTGTGGCGGGCTTGTCCCATTTAAAAAAAAAAAGGCTAACCAAACTAAATCTATAAAATAATACGTTTTTTAAGGATGGGAAATCATCAAATGACTCCTCCAGCTCTGGGTGAAGCAGAAGGGAGTGTCAGACTCTAATACTGACTAACCCATCTGTTATCCTTCTTATGCCTTTTGCGTCCCAGGGCCTCGGTAAATCCTTCGAACAAATTCCGCAACCCTGGCACGATAAAATGGTTCACCCTTGTTTCGCCGAACAACTTTTGATGTAATGTTACTAATTCGAACAACGTTTAAGAAAATAATCATTTTGTATAACATCGGTTAACATAATTTTTATTTCATCGAATGTTTATTTCCGATAACAACATTTGATGCTGACAGATATCCTAACCCTAGACGGTCGACGTCAGGGGCACCCCGAGGTTCGGTTAGTTAGGTCCCTTTATACCCTGCAGACAGAAATAGGGGCTCCGTCGAACTGTTGACGGAAACGAATGAAAGGAAACGAATGATTAATGAACTGAATATTCGATACGATCTTTGGACTAAATCATTATTAGTCTAGTGAAACATTAGTTTAAATAAAATTAAATTCGGTCAAATGATATTATTTCAAATAAATAAATATGCTAAATAAAAATCTACCAATTATTATTATTTATTATTCAACTAGCTTTTGCCCGCGACTTCGTCCGCGTTATACTAAAAATGTTATCTTTGGTAAGTAGATCTATCATTGATTTTAATTTTAAATAAAAAACTCTTGCGATAATATCATGGCGGTCATGCGGTGCTTGACCCTCAAGTAGCTCCCGAGTGATTTCATCCCACTTGGGCTTGGTAGTTACAGTATTAAATAAGTCGGGACGTCCATATTTTCTTACGTAACAAAAAGCGTCTTGAGTATGTAAATTTTACTCAAAGGAAACATTCCTTTATTTTTGAATAGAAAGCAAACAGCATTCAAAAGTTTTCGAAAATTCTCTTCTCTGTTGGTCTGGCAGTTGGCTAAAATCTGAAAAATATACCCTGTACTTTTATTGCATCGATCGTTAGGGTCAATTATAAGGATGAAATCTCTCTAACAAACATGATAAATTAAATGAAAAGAAAACCAGGAAATCTTAAATTAATTTAATTATTTACAAAAAATGGTAAACTAACTAATTAGTTGCTCGAAATGGGTTCCATTCTCTTGGATACACAAATTTTTTTTTTTAACGAATTCATTTCTAGTAACCTTTAATAAAGTGTTGTGGTGAATATTATAAATCGTATTCTGAACTTCAATTCTCAACTCGTTGTCATTCGCATAAGATTTCATGCAAATTTGATTTTTTACATCTGGCGATCTCGCAGGCAGGTTTTCCTTTCATTTAATTTATCATGTTTGTTAGAGAGATTTCATCCTTATAATTGACCCTAATGATCGATGCAATAAAAGTACAGGGTATATTTTTTTCAGATTTTAGCCGATTTGATTCCCGGGTGTGGGAGAAGAGAATTTTCGAAAATCTTTGAATGCAGTTTGCTTTCTATTCAAAAATAAAGAAATGTTTCCTTTTAGTAAAATTTTCTATCTGCAGTATTAAGAGTAGGTACTTTCCCTCCAGGTGGCATTACAAAATTCCACCCTGTATAATCAGAAAGCTCCGAACTGCTAAGCTATCGGGAGTTACACGTGTTATTGTGAGTCAACCATAAAAGATAGACATATGCTGTTGTACGATATTTTTTAGATAATTTTATGTAGAACATTTCCGTCATAAATGATTTCTATGTAGCTTTAACCATTAAGGCTGCACACACGACGGAAGCTTAAAAAATGGAGCAACTTCTCCCGATTTCCCAACATTTCCCTTCACTGCTCTGCTCCTACTGATTGTAGCGTGATGAAAAGTATACTATAACCTCCCCAGGAGTATGAAGAATAATTGTACCAAGTTTCGTTAAAATCCGTCGAGTAGTTTTTGTTTCTATAAGGAACATACAGACAGGAGGACAGACAGACAGACAGACAGACAGACAGACAGACAGACAGACAGACAGACAGACAAAAATTTTACTGATTGCATTTTTGGCATCAGTATCGATCACTAATTACCCCCTGATAGTTTTTTTGAAAATATATATCATGTACAGAATTGACCTCTCTACAGATTTATTATAAGTACTAGCAGTTGCCCGCGACTTCGTTCGCGTAGAAATTTTGACTCTCTTGTCTGGACTGCCTGTGGATGGTACTATGTCAAATCGAATGCCAAATGCCAATCGAAGCGATTATATTCCCTTAAACCAGCCCTGTCGTAAAATCTATTCCTACCTGAAATGTCTTAACTATATTCTATCTCTCTGCCAATTTTCAGGTACAAAAAGCCAAGGATTTCATAATATGGACTTACGGGAGCCCTTAGTCCAGGTCTTCCTGACAAATTTTTTAGCTTAGATCTCCTACTCCTAAACTCTAGACTTGTTAAATTTCAGGTTGTTAGTACAAAAAAAAAACAGTAAATTTTTACAAACATGTGAAAGCCCTCAGACCTCCTTATTCTAGCAATGTTGCTAAACTCGCTAAATCTGTTCTTAGTCAACGTCTACTAACTATAAAGTACCTTCCTGCCAAAATTGTAGCACAAAAAAATTAAGGACTGTCATACAAACTCGCGTGAGCCCTTAGACCTCCCTAGTCCGGCCCTGTCGCTAAATCGGTTCTTAGCAAACTTCTACTCACCTACTACGTCCCTGCCAAAATTCAAGTTAGTAGCACACAAAATGATGGACTTTTAAACAAACTTGCGAGCGCCCTTAAACCTCTCTAATCCGGCCCTGCCACAAAACCTGTACTTAGAAGAGTACTACTAACTATAAACTACGTGCCTGCCAAAAATCAAGTTTGTAGCACAAAAAATTAAGGATTTTCTTACGAACTTGCAAGAACCCTTAGACCTCCCTAATCCAGCCCTGTAACAAAATCTGTTCTTACCAGACGTCTACTAACTATAAACTACGTCCGTCTCAAAAATCAAGTTTGTAGCTCAAAAAATGAAGGACTTTCATACAAAATGGCGAGAGCCCTTAGACCTCCATAATCCGGCCCTGTCTCAAAATCGGTTCTAAGCAGACGTCTACAAACTTTAAACTACGTCCCTGCCAAAAATGAAGATTGTGGCACAAAAAATGAAAGACTTTCATACAAACTGGCGAGAGCCCTTAGACCTCCCTAATCCGGCCCTGTCACAAAATCAGTTCTAAGCAGACGTCTACTGCCTATAAACTACGTCTGTGCCAAAAATCAAGATTGTAGCACAAAAAATGAAAGACTTTCATACAAACTTGCGAGGGCCCTTAGACCACCCTAATCTAGCCCTGTCGCAAAATTAATTCATAGCAGACGCCCACTGACTATAAACTACGTCTCTGCCAAAAATCAAGATTATAGCACGAAAAATTAAGGACTTTCATACAAACTTGTGAGGGCCCTTAGACCACCCTAATCCGGCCCTGTCGCTAAATTAATTCATAGCAGACGCCCACTGACTATAAACTACGTATCTGCCAAAAATCGAGATTGTAGCACGAAAAATGAAGGTCTTTCATACAAACTTGCGAGGGCCCTTAGACCACCCTAATCCGGCCCTGTCGCAAAATCCGTTCTTAACGGACGTCTACTAACCATAAACTACCTCCCTGCCAAAAATCATCTTTGTACGTCCAGCGGTTTTCGAGATTTCGTGATGAATCAGTGAGTGAGTGAGTGAGTGACCTTTCGCTTTTATAGATATAGATAGATAGAAGATTATACGAAATGACTTTAGTGTAACTAAAATTAGTCGGAGTGATTTTCGACGAAACGTTGTTATACCAAACAAGGGTAAACCCGATCCGCGGATTTTAGTACTAGATGACGTGGCCTCGGCACAAGGGCAAAGAAGGAACATGGGTTCGGTTTTTAGTCAGTAGAAGTCTGACACTCCCCTTCGCTCTGCCCAAGAGCGGGGGGGGTCATTTGATGATTTTCCACCCAACAAAAAAAAAAAAAAAATGGTAAACCCGATAAAATAATACCTGCGATTTCAAATAGTAGGTATTATGTTATCGTAACCCAGCTGCGTAAATTCCAGCCTTTAATATTTCATCGTTACATTTTCCTCAATTCACCTGTTTTTTCTTGTTGTCCAGATAACCAGTCACTATGGGGGGGATGTTCCGCAGTGAGGAGATGGTGCTGTGCCAGCTGTTCGTGCAGCCCGAGGCAGCATACGTCTCCATGTACGAGCTGGGGGAAGCTGGGATTGCACAGTTTAGAGATGTAAGTCTATAATAGCTTGACAAGTAACTGTGAAAGAGTAATGCTACTTAAGGGCCTAGACAAACCCGTCGGGGCTGCGGATTGTTCGAAAGAGATACCGCGACCTCGGCACAAGGGCTAAGAAGGAACATGGGTGGTATATCAATAAAAAAAAGGGCCTTGACAAAGTACCTATCATGGTTGGTGCTGATAATCTTTCAGCGGTAACCATGATGGTAAAGTAAAACTCATTTTCATCGGTTTCTCTTTAGCATATTTTTTTGGAGGTGGGAAATCATCAAATAACCCATCCCACTCTTGGGCAGAGCGAAAGGTAGTGTCAGACTTCTACTGACTAAAAACCTCCCATGTTCCTTCTTAGCCCTTTATGTTAAGGCCGTGGTATCTCTTGTTTACCCTTACGAGAAAACTTTCATCACCTTTGAAGTTGTAGCGCAAACTTAACTTGGTTACTGGTATTGTAAACTTTGTTTTAACTACCGTGAACACGTTGTATCAGACAGACACAGGGATTTTCTCCATAGTAAGAATATTTCGTAATAATTTTGTAAATTTTTCACATGACTGTAAAGATGGACCTTGGCTCCTGACATCCAAAAGTTGTGAAACATTAATCAATCTCACTTAACTTAATATTTTAAAGTCAGTGTCCGAGTCTTGATCAGTTTAACACAAATTGCTTGTTGAAAAATTGGCGTTAAATTTAAAATAAATAAAATACGTATAATTCTTTGCCCGCGTTTCTCTGGCATACATCCAAGGTTCATTCTGCAATTTGACAACTTTCGTTTTCCAGTGCACACCTGCTTCTTCTTAGCGTGTCGATGGCAAATTTCTGTTAAATCGTTTTGGCCCAAAATTCAGCTATGCGAACTCCACTCGCTGATGCAGTCATAAGGTCGTCAAGGGTACAGGTGTCAGGGCATGCAGCGCAAGATGGAAGGTGGGACATTATCTGTGGAGAAACGCCGCATACACACTTGAGGTCTGAGCCGTCTATGAACCCCCATCTGAAGAGATTGTCTTTGCTGCGGCCGACCTGGGTTCGGAGTCTATTTAGAGATTTCCACGTCGGCCACGGCAAAGCATGTCCAGGTGGAAGGCTTTCGGACGGCTCGATGAAGCCGTCAGGGGGCTTAAGCAGCTCCTGCCAGAGCTCACGTCTTGCAGAGGAGGCATTTCTATTAGATGGACTAGCTGGCTCAACGTACCCAAAAAAACTTTTGTGGCTTTTCAGCCTGAGGCACTGGGGCATAACTGTGCATCGGGTGTCGTGAGTCAGTTTGTAGCTTCGTCCTCTCGGTGCAGCTCGCTATGGTTCTACGAATTTGTGGAGGCGCAATCCCAGTTAGTGGATACAACATTCGTACCGGAGTTGGTTTAAGGCAACCAGTAATAATCCGGCACGTCTCATTTAGAGCTGTATCCACTAGATCGGCGTGGGCAGAACGATCCCACTTAATCAATCTAAAAGGAAAGATTTCTTAATAGGTAACTTGTTGACGGTAGGAATCATAATATTTTTGACTTCTTCAATAGCTGCGTACTGACTCAGCTCGCAGCCACGCGAGGCAGCCTCGGGCGTATGCCGCGCGACACTATCATTTTCATTTTTTCACTGTTTTCCTCGAGCGAGGCACGTCCTGACCGACCACATGAATTGCCTCGCAGGCATGCCTCGCGAGGCTGCGCGCTCAGTCAGTACGCGGCTAATCATCAGACCTCAATACTGTGAAACTCTAGAATTTCTGGTATGACGATAGCTTTGTTACCAGCTGTCACTTGTAGGTTCTTGACAGTCGTTTTGGTGAGAAGCTCGATAGTCTTGCTAGGGGCCATAGTGTAACCCTGTAAATGGGTTGTGGAGGTCAGATAGACTGTCGTACCAAGTCGAATACTGGTTTAATTAGCGGTATCTGCGATTTAACGGTGGTTCTTGGACGCCTCGTCCACTTTCAACCCGGTTGGGGTCTCAGTGGCAGCTCCAGCGACTTCAGAGCGAGGACTAGAGTGCGGCCAGCCACTCCATCGAACCTCGGAGCAGTGATTTTCCCTGGGAGCCGTATCATCTTAGTCTGTGTCACTTCTGGGGTGGTTTCGCTTTCCTCTTCTTCCGACTCTGCAGCTGTGGGCAGACCCATCGGCCGATGAGAGCCGAGATCACTTACCCAAGAAACTGCGGCTCGTGTCCTTCCTTTAGCGTGGGATCATGATAATGGCTGCCTTTACTTGGTTTTAGCCCATAAAATTTTAATTTTTTTGGAGGTTGGGAAATCATCAAATGACTCCGCCCGCTCTGAGTAGAGCGGTCGGGAGTGTCAGACTTTTCCTGACTAAAAACTACCCATGATCCTTCTTAGCCCTTTGTGTCAAGGCCGCGGTATCTCTTTCGAACAACCCGCAGATAATGGCTGCCTTTACTTGGCTTTGAGCCCATCTCACTCTACTTTAGTTCTTAAATTGACAACCAAACCACTTATTATACACTCATTACTCATAACTGAATGATTTTGATCCTCAAAATAGCATGTGTCTTTCATTTCCACCGTGAATGTAAGATCGATTCCTCGCCGGCGGCATGGCAATTACCTTACATTTTTTATTATTTCTTCCTCACCCGGCCTTCACCCTATTAACTCAACACTGTTTGTGTATCTAAAATTAATTTAAAATGTTTACACTCGTGTAAGATCCACTGAAACATACAAAATAATAATTATTTACTCTATAATTAGTTTCCTCTTCCGATTTCAACGATGGTCTTGAAATATAATATAGCGTAGAAATTCGGCGGGTTTTTTATATCACGAATGTCCATACGTTATAAGTGATATGACTTTGTGTGTATCACATTCGCACTTTTGAGTGAAACAAATATATTTTCATCTCTCAGAAGAACTCTTCTTTCATTTAACGCGTGTACTATGTATTGTTAATGTACACGTGTAATACGTGTACGATTTTGGGCTAACATCAATTATATCGCTCAAATTAATAGTAGTTTCTGTTATACATATTATTTTACAACTTATAATCGATATCAACCTTATAGTCGTCGCATATGGAATTTATCCCTGACCCACTGTGACCGATTCACAATTAGTGTGACCCTAGATAGACCTATCCAAAACAAAAACAAAAGTTGACACAATCGTAAACACGTGGGTGGTAACACTTTATCCTGGAGCTGGCGTAAGACGAAGTTTCAACATAATAAGAGGTCTAAAAAGACTCCGGACACAGGTTGCCCGAGGCACAGATATTATAATACTTCGCCCGAGGCAAGGGAGTGCCAGACTTCTACTGACTAAAAACCACAAATGTTCCCTTTCAGCCCCCTGTGGCCGGGGCCGTGGTATCTCTTTCGAACAGCCCGCAACCCCGGTAGGTGTCGGCTCTTGAGGGTCCCTGCAATGTTGCTGACATCTCTTTGATTCGCGCGTGAAACATAAACGCGCCGTCAACATGGCCTGTCGTCGTCATAAAAAGGACAACGTGAGCTAGGGATGACTCTGCCCTAGGAGTGTAAATGTGGTTTTGCCCCACAAAAGATTAATCACTTGATAAATCATTTGAACTGTCTTCGACACTCTGAGAAGAGGACTAAGAAGCCAGCTTATACTGCTTCTGTTACAATATGACCTCCTGTACAAAGTAATGCCACTGCATTTATGAGACACGGTCGATATTACTCTAAAGGGACTATTATAGCTGTTAAATACCGGGGTTTAGTCTGTCATCAACCCATCAGGTTAATTCTCGTAGGTGTTATTAAAAACTACTAATGCGTGTAGTTACACTTAGAGTGGGCTTCAACAAATTATAGGCCACCCCTAGTCTGTGTACAAGGGTTTAGCCACTCTGGTCTTTTAACGATAATATTTTAGTAAGCACACCAAATAAAAATGGTGCTTCGACAGCTAATGAGGTAGTTTGATCTGGGTTCTGGGTTCTGGATCTGGGACGAGCAAAGTGTTATTTGTTTTTTTTCGTCAGGAATTTCTTAGTAGCAGCCCGAAGTTTGCATGTGTACCCGTTTGATGGGAATAAGCTCGCCTCTATTACACGGGTTTTAAACATACCTGGTGAAATGTGGGTTAGGCAGTGGTGTATTAGGTACACCTGTGCCTAACCCTTCTGAAATTACAGAGATTACGTACATACTAACCTTGCTTCCGATTTTAAACGATTAGCGATGATGAGCGAGATTTCAATCAAATGATTGAAAGACAAGGTGATTGTTATCTGTCTGCTAGATTCATAAGCGTAGTGTTATACACCAGCTTTTGTCTTTCTCAGTGTATGCGCAAGTTAAAGCGATCATTGGCTATACAGGTTTATAGGTTAAACAAAATGGACCAACTCAGACCATATTGAAAAAAAATACAGCTGTTCATTTAATGGTGTTGTTAATATTATTAATACCTACTACGTTGCCAGCTGTTGAGCATGAAGTCATAGGTACGATTCCTAGGCCAGGCAAAGCGTTATTCAGTGTTTCCTTCAATGCAAATCATGGATTCAAGAGTCAGGCCATGTCCTCAGTTAACAGCAATAGGCTCGCCCCTATTACACAGGACCTTAACATATCTGGAATATGGATGTACCAGTAATAGAGGTACAGCGCTGCTTAACCCTTCAGAGGTTATATGACTGTTGTTACGTTATTTACATTTCCTTCAAGTAAGTTGTTTTTCAAACCCTGTAATATTGATCAAGATTATATCCAATTCATCTGTTTACATCTCATTCAATATTATTTAATGTAGTATTACCATAGTATTACTTTCGTTGTAATAGCCATTATTATCAATATCTGTATTTACTTTAAACAAATCAAATACGATAACCGGACTTCAAAGTAGTATGGAGTAGTTTGTCCTACTTTATAAACAAGTAAACAAATAATATTAGGTATCGAGTATGTTTTGTTGGATTTCATTGGAATTTTTTGAGAGTTCCTATCGTTACCTAGGTCTATGGGTCGAAGTCTGGCGTCCGATTTAAAATGAGACTTTACAAGAAGTTTTATAACAATGCATAACATCACGCCTGTAATCCCTGTAAGCTTAAGTAGGGGTGATCCTTTTTTTTTGGATGTTGAGAAATCATCAAATGACTCCTCCCGCTCTGGGCAGAGCGGTAGGGAGGGTCAGACTAAACCACCCATGTTCCATCTTAGCCCTTTGCGTCGAGCCCACGGTATGTAAGTAGAGGTGATCCTATAGTACACCTACATTTCGCCAGTTATGTTTAAAGTTCCATGTAATAGGGGCGAGCTTAGTTCAGCAAAATTAAGTAGTATTGCCCATACATATAGTATATATAGTAGCCCAAAATTTACTATATAGTGGTAGTTTCCAACTGAACTTGGAAGGTGTCCCATCCTACCAACAGTTTCACATTTCTAAATATGTGAAGGGCAAAATGACGAAGTATTATAACATCAAGAAAAAAAGTCCGACCTCATTTTTCCGACAACATAATTTCAGTCCATTATCGACTGGCCTGTCCAGCATGACAGCTCAATTCC
This sequence comes from Diarsia dahlii, assembly GCA_949775195.1. NCBI lineage: Eukaryota > Metazoa > Arthropoda > Insecta > Lepidoptera > Noctuidae > Diarsia > Diarsia dahlii. Next base: position 3,611,051 of record OX459198.1, read on the forward strand.
AAGATATAGGAGTTCCAGCCAACACTGCGTTATTCATAGTCGAGACCTAGATCGAACAAGAATAGCTGCAACTTTGCCCATGATTGACGTAAACGATTAAGGGATTGTACCAATCAGGTCTTTATGATACTTCCTCCATTATAACTGATATTGATATTCTGGCTTCTCTCATTCATTCAGATTATTCGTTCACTGTAACGTCTTTTATCTATATTTAGGACCAAATGATCAGAGAGATACGACGTTATGCAAGACTAGCGTATGACTATGAATACGTATTGCGTATGAAATGCCATTTCGGAGGTCAGGAGTTCAAATTGTAAATTGATGAACTTTTGTCATGAACTCTCTTATATAAGTTTGTATTTTCATGTATTTTGAGTAGGTATGTAAGTTTCAAGTTTAAGCGTTAGTCCCAGTCGTAGGTCATTGACAGTCGTAACAGGTAGTCAGTGGCCCGAAAGTTTGACAACCAGTCTCACCAAAGGCTCTTCATGCTTGGATTTTAGAGGTCAGATAGGCAGTTGCTCCATGTAAAATACTGGTATTCAGCTGCATCTGGATAAACTGGAAGCCGACATATAGTTTGGAAAAGGTCAGACAGATGATGATGATATAAGCTTCAAATTTTCAGTCGTCAAGGTTCATCAGAAGGCAGAAAGTCTGATAACTAGTCCAACCAAGTTGTATCGTGTTACCAAGCAAGGTAGCAGAAGTCATGTAGGCAGTTGAATTATGCTTTTATTCAGTTTGGAAAAAATGCAAACACAATGTTGTTAGCGGAATGACAGATAAGATATTAACCACAAGTTGAATTTGTTTGCAAAGATAAAGCTAAATGGAAAGCTTTATTGAAGGTAGCACTTAACCTATCAGAAATCAGTCTCTTTCACAACCTTTTTAAACCCATTGTAAGACTCCGAACAATTTTGTATCGAAGACTAAAAACTATTAAAATTGCCCTAAATAAACGACATTCTGGTTCAATTTACACATTCCCTGTGTTATACTCAAAGAAAAACGCTGAATACCAATGCCTCTTCAAAACCACGTTGATGTTCAATATTGGCAAAGATACAAGAATCCCAACCATTAACCAATAACGATCGGTAAGCCATCAGGAATTTGGCAAAATTGCCTCTTCCATTTATTTACATATAAAAACTAAATTCACTAAGGGACACCTCAGGCCACTTTCCCAAATTATTTTTCCGCCATCCGCTTCCCCGTTTCACCTCGCGGTTTAGACGTCACGAAAACGAATTAATATTCGTTATTTTAGGTCACCATGTACCTAAAAGATAGACAAAGACGGAATATACTTCCGTCGCAGCAAACCTGGATAATATTTGGGCCGACATGTCCGACCCCCCTGATTTCGCGTGCCTCGGCGACCATTATGCACGATTCAGGGGAGTGTCTGTGTTTTTCGTGACCTGTGCCGTGTGACAGATTGTTTAGAAGGCCTAAATAGTTCATTTGGTTTAATATGCTAAAATGATTTTATGAGTTCACGTGACAATGGCAACGGCCTAGGAAACAGATTGACACGAAACTGGTGTAAACCAATGAGCTCATCCTAACAGGGAGGAAGTAATGGCAATGGTTGTGAATGATGATGGGAAAATGAATGTATAGACCTCAAAATCTTCCAACACTCACTTGCCAAAGGAGGGTCAAAACTTGCTTCACCTCTAGCTCTTTTTATAATCTACCATGTCACTATAAATAGTTTGTTATTGTTCGTCGTTGAGCTTCTTTTAAGGTGAACTACACGATAACTGACAAATGCTTGTATTGTCTGGACACGTCCACTCAAAGTGTGGTGCTTCCTTCAGAAGACCATCTCAGACACCTGCATAGTTCTCATGTGAGTTGGCCAAGCTTTTATCTGGAACTTAAAGGGGACTATGACCTCAGAGTTTTGGTACTGCTGTATCTTCTCAAAGTAGTCGGGTAAGAAACACCGGCTATAATAACAGCTGCGCGATCATAGATCTTTGACAGCGCCTTCAGTAGCCGTATCCAGTCTTACCAAGTGGTATCATATTACCCGGTAACTGGGGTGTGAAGATCAGATAGGCAACCGGTTCCGGACCCCAACATAGTTTGGGAAAAGTCCAGATGATGATGATAAGTTAGCGTCGAAGTCATAGATTGCTCACACAACCAAAATGTGTTTGTCGAAATTCAACTTCTGTCTACTTTCTCTAACTAAATGAACGAACTATCGATTGCACCTCACTTGTATTTAATTCTGACATTCCTACTGATTTATATAATAAATGCCTTTCGTGAAGGCTAGCTCATTAACGATTGATCGTTTCGTTCAGGTGAAGGTCTGGATGTTATTGTTAGTTATTAATTTTCATTATAAGGTAACCTTCATTGAGTAGTATCTTATCCTTGAAGTCATTGGGTAAGGCCTAGACCTAAAGGTGCTTTGTAAAAACTCATAATATGAATAAATCTGGCTCGAGATGGTCGTATCCCGTCGGGACTGCGGGTTGTACGAAAGAGACCATAGCCTCGACACAAAGGGCTAAGAAGGAACATGGGTGGTTTTTAGCCAGTAGAAATCTGACACTCTCTACCGCTCTGCCCTTAGCGGGAGGAGATATTAATTTGAAGATTTCCCACCCGACAAAACAAAAAAAAAAGGCCTAGACATAAAGGTGGTTTGTAAAAACCTGTATGATTAAATCTGACTCAAAATGGTCGTATAGTATGAGGAAAATCTTCTTTAGAAGGTAAAAGAGATGTGGTTTTCTGGCTTGTTTCCAAGTAATTGAGGTTGACGTCTAGTCTAATAGACTACCTAATAGGTTTTATGGTTACAGTCTAGTTACGCCATTCCACATTCAGTCATAGGTACTAATTTAGTTTTATCAGCAATGAGAGAGAAACGATATCGTTCGTAAGCGCGACTGCTGAGCATGAGGTCCTGGGTTCGATTCCCGGGTCGGGCAAAGTGTTTTTGAGTTTTTCCATCTGGCTGGCTGGATTTTTTCAATAGCATCCACAGAGTCTGGATTTGTGCCCGGTTGGTGGCAATAGGCTCACCCCTTTTACATGGAACTTAAACCTAACTGACGAAATGTGGGTGTACTATTTAGGCCTAACTATTTGGAGATGAGATCAACAACAAGAAAGTGGACCAAAAAAGTAACAGAATGGAAAGGTTGGAGAAGGACAGCACTGGACAGGCAAAAGTGGAGGGAACTTGAGGAGGCCTATGTCGCAAGACAGCCTGACCCGGTACCTGATTTTAAATGTTAAGTTATACACATAATTATAGAGAAATAGAAATAAGTATAGAAAATATTGTTAGTAGGTATAGTTTTATGTTTTAATATTTTACAAATTGTGAAAAAGGTCAGAGTAAATAAAGGCTATTTTTTATTTTTATTTAATTTTATTTGGAGATTACAGGTGAGATGTTATGTATGATCGAAAGAGATAACCGAACACAATACGCGCTAACGATCATCGAAGTACTACCGAGTTCACCGAGGGTCAATCACTTTTGAACCTTATTACATAAGGCACAAGGGTGAAAAAGGTAGACCATAAATCATATTTCCTTACAGTCCTTCCACATTGATTGCTGCCATTGATAAGTCTGTTAAAGCCACAGTGATCGTTATCGTCGTTGCTTTAAGGCTGCTTTTTGCTTGCTGTTAAAATAACTCGACAATACTGACAGCAGCATAAACCCACATTTCAACAAGTTACTTTCAACTTTCATGATTGTAACGCTCTCCTATATCAAAGTAGTGTTTACTTTATCGATGAAAAATAATGAAAATATGATGGCTGTGGAAACATTTCAGGGTATTTTATGTTATTACTTGGCAAACGAAGACGATGACCTGTTTTATAAATTGGTACTTAAAAGTAAAAAAAATCTAAGTAGGGATACCTTCAAAGCCAAGAAGTATTTGTATCAAGGTTTACAGCTACCCTGTTCCATCTTACTGGTAGGAAAAGACCTCCGCCTATGGCTTCGAAATCTTTCGATCCATAGCCAATTTTGACCTCTGGTCATTGGTTATGTTGCTCGTACTGCCATCTCCTGCGAGCTCTACCGCGTCACGCTCTGGCTGTGTCAGGGCTCCACAACGTGGTTATTTTGGCCCACAGCTCGTTGTATACGACTAAAAGATATCCTTCGTCTCTGACATCAATACCAATTGCAGAATTGGTCAAACCTTTTCTCAAGTATTTTGGGGTCTGCTTCCAGTCTAACCAGATTGAACTGAACACCAGTATTTTACATGGACCGACTGCCTATCATACCTCCGCGAACCTAAGGTACGTGAGCATTTTGTGTACCGGGTGGCATACGCCGGGGATATACCGATCAGTGGTACAGTTCATAACAGAATGCACTCAATGTTATCAGCCACTCGTGTACCGTCGCGTACGCAAGTGCTACTCGTGACTTCACGGCATACTGGTCAAGTACTTGGTGAATTGACGCATGTTTTATGGAGTTTTACGGCTTAGGGATTTAAAGTAACGAAAGAAACAGGTGTTTTTAATTTCTGTTTAAAAATGGTTCATATAACATAATCACGCCTATAATCCCCGAAGGGTTAGGCAGAGGTGTGTGTAATAGTAAACATTTAGCCAGTTATGTTTAAGTCCCATCTAATAGAAGCCAGCCTATCGCCATCAACCGGGCATTTTCAGAGTCGGTGATTGCTACTAAGAAATTCCTGACGAAAACATCCCGACCTGAAAACTGAACCCAAGACCTAATTATGCACACTAGTCGCGCTTACGACCCTAGACCAACGAGGCAGTCATACTAAAAGCAAATAATCTATAGGGGTTCCGTTTTTTACCATTCGGCTACGGAATCCTAAAACAGATTGATATTCTGTTGTTAAAATCAGCTAAACATCGTATATACTACTATCCCACAGTTCTAAAATAAACATTTACCATGACTTGGCGTATTATTAATAGCCATAAATGACATAATAATAACATAGTTCTATATACTATAGGTCTTTCATTTTATTGACAAGGACAAAGCGTTGATAAAAGTACCTAAAAACATACCTACATTCATAAACTCATACATTTTTGACTAAATGCAACTTGTATAATCGTTTTATTTGTAATTTTTTCCTTAATTATTGTAGATAGTCGTATCAAAAGGTCACACATAACACACAGGTCAATTCTTGAGATAATACGTAATACGTAGATGCTGATAACAACTGTGTAATCAGTTATTACTAGTATTGTGTAATACCTACCGGCATGACTTGGCACTCAGTGCCGGTCTATGCTTCATCAATATCTGCCTAGCCTTTTCCCAACTATGTTGGGGTCGGCTTCCAGTCTAACCGGATGCAGCTGAATACCAGTATTTTACATAGGTAGAGCGACCAGTGGTGGCCCAGTGGTGGCGGCCCTGACTTCCGAACAGTAAGTCGTGGGTTAGAATCCAGGCAGGAGCATTACTTTGTGTAATTTATTTCATCACCACTGCTCTCAAAACGGTGAAGCAAACATCGTGAGGAAAATGTCTTAAATCCAAAAAATTCGAAGAAATGTGACATCTGCCAACCCACACTGGGCCCGCGTGGTGGATTAAAGCCTTCGATCAATGATCGAAGATTAAAGCACATATTTTTGACATAGAGCGACTGAATATCTTACCTCTAACACTTAATTAGTACAGGGTAATACGATTGTTTTCATTTATCGCAGCATCATGCTGAGATAGGAGCCTTTTTGGCCTCGCACAAGTCTTCTCTTTATTATTTAGTTTTATATTCTATTTTGTTTTTGTTATTATTATTTTTGTAGTTCCTGTGCTTGTCCCAAATAAATATTTTTCTTTCTTTCTTTTCTTTCTTTTCTTTCTTATACCCCTTGATAATACTATCTATATAATAAGTCAGACTCTCGAGTCACTGACTACCTGGAACAACACCAAAGATCTACAAATAAGAGCGGGGACCAACGACACAACGTGCTTTCCGAGGTCAGCAGGTCAGAGGAAAGCACGTTGTGCTGTGTTGTGTTGAGTTTCCTCAAACTCTGTATGTAATGGGTCACCGATCCACGAACCGATCTCGGCTAGCGAGGCTTAACTTCGTAGATCAACCCATGCGGCTATTATTATTTAGCCACGAGCTCCTCTTCCTACATGAACACAAATTAACTTAATTACATAAGTTGCCATCATGATCTGTCTAGATTTTTTCTCAACGATGGAAGGGTTTTCCAGTCAAAGCGGATGCAGCTCAATACTAGTACACAAGGCGACATATCAAAGTTATAGCTTCCTTTATAACATGGCCTCGCTTTATACAGATTTCCCGTTTAAAAAGAAGTAAGCTTATACTGGTTTCGCATAGCTTGATTGGTCGACCCTGTCATCATCTTCTTAGGAATCCATTATTCACTACTACCTACTGGGTAATATGCCATCTTAACCACAATTAACATAACAGATACATTACCATCCATACTAATGTTTAAAATGCGAAAGTATATCTTTGTCTGTCCGTCAACCTGTCTGTTTTTTAACCGACTTCCCAAAAAGGAGGAGGTTCTCAATTCGATTGGTATGTTTTTTTTTTCTATGTATGTACACCGATTACGCTGCGATTTATGATCCGATTTACGTGATTCTTTTTTAGTTTGATGTGGAATAGTTGCCATTTGGTCCCAAAAATTTAGCATGGTTTGGCCCAGTACTTTTCATTTTATGATCTTTTTTTTATAATTTATGAACATTTTTGGTTCGTTTTTTCTATCCAACTGCTACGTTTAACGCCTTAACAGCTTTAGATGAACTATGGCATACGGACAGATTCCTCTTTTTTTGGAGGGTGTGAAATCATTAAATGACTCCTCCCACTCTGGGCAAAGCGGTAGGGAGTGTCAGACTTCTACTGACTAAAAACCACCCATGTTCCTTCTTAGCCCTTTGTGCCAAGGCCATAGTATCTCTTTCGAACAACCCGCAGACCCGACGGGGGATAGATTCCTCTTCTTCTTTTTCGTGTGGTTAACCTAGTGTCAGAGTTAAATGAGCGGCTCATTTAACTCTGACACTCAGGCTCATGGGCTCATTATGAGCCCATGAGCCTCTAAGATGGCTTTACATGCTGTCGAGACATATTTCTCAGGCTTGCTGGTTACCACCATGTTTTCCTTAGTGATAAGTACAATACGCACATTAATCCGAAAAATCAGTGCTTCTTGGTTTCGAATTGACGACTCACTACACTAGTTGATGATTACAACGTGGGTATATTTTTAGGATACATTTTATTAACCGACTTCCAAAAAAAGGAGGAAGTTCTCTTCTCGATACTGTAGAATAGTTCCAAACCTACAGACGGTCGCAGCCGCGGGCAAGAGCATATCTTTCGAATTAAAAAACCAAACACATAGTTCTATGCGGTTCCCGAGCTATAAATGCACTAATCAGATTCGTAGAGAGACGCATTGTTTACATACATTTACATTTTATTTTATAATGAACACTTCATCTTCATTTCTGGTTTCCTTAGAGGCTTTGGTTTGTTCCCATCATCATTAGCAGCCTTGATTATTATGTCTGTTCTCTTCTGGTCCTTGCTACCCTGTTACGTGCGCATCTCATCTCAACACCACGCCTCTGTAACTCCCGAAGGGTTAGGCAGTGGTGTACTTAATAGCACACCCATATTTTGCCAGACATGTTTAATTTTAAGCACCATGTAATAGGGGCGAGTCTATTGTCATCAAATGGGAGAAAACCGAATTACACTCCCCGACCCGGGAATCGAACACAGGACATCATGCTCAGCAGTCGCGCTTACGAGTACTAGACCAACGAGGCGGTTGTTTTGACTAACACGAAGTGAAACTGTAACAAAAAATGCACTATCGGATTTCAACCCTCAGCTCAGCCCCGAGAGTTGAAAATTCAAATGCTTAGTATATTGCTGTGTTAAGAATGATATGGTAAGAAAGAAGGTGTCTCATGAGATGACGAAAAACAGAGAAGTATTTAAGAGGAAGACATGCTGCGACCCCAAATGAATTGAGATAATGGCAAGAGAATAATGATATACCCTGTATATTCAAGCATTCTTTTATATGTCATGGCAGTAGATCCACAAACTATCTGTAAAGCCATAATCCCACTTAAGGCCCAGTCCCACATACTCCTGACCCGTCCAATTGTGTCCACTTATAAAAAGAATTATTGTTTTTAATTGAAACGACAATGGCTACTTTATCTTACATCGCACTTTGTCAAGTGTTATATACTGACACCTTGTTGACTACATATATTAAAGTCATATGATGTGGTTACGTGATTAGAATTTGTATAATAGATTTGATAGTAGTGTCCTTAAAAGGTTATGCGGAGAACGTTGAAAAAATAATCTAGGCCCACTCTAGGGTAACCTTACATAAAATATATTTTATAATATAACCCTATATTTAAACAACGATATGCCTTCCACTTCTTTTTTAGGGTTTCGTGCCCGAAGACTCACCAACAGGACCTTATTACTAAGCCTCTGGTTTATTTTTACCGTATTACTTACATGAATGGAGGAATTTAATTTTACATTGAAATAAAGAAAATAAAAAAAATGCGGTGGAATATGATTCAAAATAAGGAGCGAAATGCACCCTGTCAATTTGTGGAAATCTGTCGCTTATCATCATCATCATCATCTTCCTGCCCTTATCCCATTTGGGGTCGACGCAACACGTTTTATTTTCGCTTATACCCTGTATAAAACGCGAGATTATAATCAATTGAAACAAAATGAACACAGCAGAGAAAGTTTATTACTAACAACTTGATCAACCTTTAAATATATTAATTATCAACGATCGTGATAAGAAAATAAAATGGCGTCTTTAATATAATAATATCGTTTATTATGGCAACAAGAGTCGACTTAGGAAACAATACAATAGGTACATTGTGTTTTAAATAAACTTGGATTAACTTTAAACATTAACTTTGTTGGCCTTCGCAGTGGAATGTTGCAATTTTATAATAATAACTCCGATCAAAGATACTGTTTCTGGAGCCCTACCTTCTGGTAACTTAGGGCCTGCTCCCGACACTTGCGGATCACTATTTAAATAAAACTTTGTTAAGTTTTTTTTTTAATATATTAATTGAATGAAAGATCAATAAAGCAACAATTAGTTAATTACATAATAAAAAAAACATTGGTTCAACTACTTAATACTTTATTAGATTTGCTAATTATTACCTTACCTTCCGTAGTAGTTACTCGTAACCGGCGTGCGTGTATGTATGAATGTGGACGAGGTAAAAGGAATATGTCAGCACTGATTGCGACCATAATTATTCATGATTGACATGGTCCAAAAACATTTAACAAAAGAATCATTGTAGGGTGCTGTTTCTAACGCAATCAGTACGTTACACACCTGAGATGCTGATAAGATTAAAGAGTATAAATTATATTTTACTACTCAAGCTGTTCAATTACTATTTACTATAATATATTATTACGATGATGGTTCCGGTGGATGCAAACGGCAGGCTGCCGTTCGTTATGGCGTTCTATGGGGGAGGCCTTTGTCCAGCAGTAGACGTCTTATGGCTGATGATGATGATGATGATGATATTATTACGATAGCTCCAAGGAAAGACTTAAGCTGTAGAGAGAAAGCGTTTCCCAACCCAACCCATTTGTCCCACTTGCTGAAAATCTTCTACCTGGACACGAGTTGCCAAGCATGGCTGACCTGGAAGTCTCTAAATAGACTCCGGACATAGGTAGGCCGAAGCAAGGAAAGCCTATTCAGATGGAGATTTATAGATGACTCTGCCCTGGAGTGTAAATGTGGTCTTGCCCCACAAACTGTGGGGCACTTGATATCGTGTCCTGCCTGTCCTGTTAGTTGCTCATCACAGGAGCTGATGGAGGCTACTGAAAGTGCCAAACTCGTCGCCAAATTTTGTGCCGACTCAATTTGAATTGTCATCGACATGCTAAGAAGAACATAATATATTTGAGAGAGGACAACTCATGGTCAGTGAAGGCGTTCTGAGGACCTGCCACTATCAGGATCTTCACGTCTTCTAGTACGTTTACTAATATAGTACCAGATTCAAAAGGCACAACTAGTGCCCAGAAAGCTTACCTATTGTACCTCAATGAATGGTCGAGCAACAATGGTCACGAGAAATGGGAAGTGGTCAATTGTGCGATGAATAGCGATAGTTCGCTCGCAATCACATCACATGAGGCCTAAATGCGTAGTCGAGGCATGATAATAAGGATATCAAATGATAAAATTAAAGATGGCGAATGTTGTCAAGAGCTTTTAAAAGATCTTGTAGAGAATAGTAGCCACAAGAGAAGTCTGACTAGAATTTTGTCAAAAACATCTCAGTTTCTTGCGTTTTCTATACACACATACCGTCAGGAGCGTAAATTCAACGCGGTTTTTCTCATCTTTATCGTGTAACTAAGGAAGGATCGATTAGACTCATTATAAATTATTATCACATTTTTTCAACTAATAATAATAACAAGAAAGTAACTGGCTGGATTTGATTTCGAATTTTATCACATGGATCGACCAGGATCTGCAGAATACTTCATCCCTGTAGTACGTTCCCTTAGGATAATTTCTTACTTCCACACGGGTATAGCTGCCGGCAAACCTTAGTAATCATCATCATCCACAAACCAACATCACCCACTGCTGGGTATAGGCTCTTTGCATGTGCCAAGCTCCACCCTCTTGTGCCAGCCTATCCAGGGTATTCCCGCGATGGAAACAATGTGGTCAGCCCATCCCGCCACCGGACGACCAACACTTCTCTTGCCAGTACCTGAACACCACTCGGTCACAGCTTTACTCTATCTACCATCATATTTGCCTGTGTGTCCTGTCCAACTTTAAGTTTAACCGTAAAATGTGATTTTTCACCCAAAAAAAGAAGTCGTTTCCTTGTAAAAATTTTGCGTAGGTGTACATAGTTTGACGTACATAATGCTTGGTTGACGGCTTCGTGAAGCTACATTTACGCCCTATATATCCAAATACTTATAACATCTTTTGTTCATTCTATCCAGCACATGACACCGATATAAAGAAGAAAGCCATAAAACAGGAGGAGCCAACCATAACGTTTACGTTCACGTTATGTGAGAAGGCGCGGCCTCCAATAAAATGCAGATAAATTGTAATTGATGACCGATATTCGGTTATATTGCGATATTCGTGAACCTTGACGTTAGCGCGGTTATTGTTAACTCGTAACCTGTTTTATAGATGGCTTGGTAACTGTGATCCTTAACCTCTGGGTCATGAACTACATAGCCCTGACTCCACCAAAGCAGAGACAAGCAAAGCTGAAAAGAGACTTACGAAAATTAACCAATCACAATCGTTGAAACCCTCTATCCATTGGTGAAAACAGCATGAAAATCGGTGCAGTAATTTTTGAGTTCACCGCGAACAGACAGACAGACACACGTGGCAGAGGACTTTGTTTTATAATATGTAGTGATGAGTAATTCAACTGTTTTCTTTGACCCACAGTTAAACCCCCACGTGAACGACTTCCAGCGTCGTTACGTGAGCGAAGTCCGTCGCTGCAGTGAAATGGAACGCAAGCTGCGATGGGTGGCAGGCGAGCTGCCCGAGCCACCTCCTCCGCCCAAGATGGACCGCTGCAGCCTTAGCCCCAGGGAGATCAACATATTAGAGGTGGGTGAAGAGTAAGGAAAACCCTCCTTGAATCGTCTCATCAACATCATCATTTCAGCCGAAAGACGTCCACTGCTGGACATAGGCCTCCCCTAAGTGTCGCCACATTGACCTGTCCCGTGTGTCTCGCATCCAGCGGATCCCCGCTACCTTCACCAGGTCACAATCGTCAGGTCAGGAATCATCTGCCTCATCAAAATCAGGTTTAAGGGCTTCGACTTTGCTACGGGTTGTTCGAAAGAGATACCGCGGCCTCGGACACAAAGAGCGATGAACAACGTGGATGATTTTTTGTCAGTAGAAGTCTGACACTCCCTACCGGTCTGTCCAGAACGGGAGAAGTCATTATTCAGTAAACGAAACTTACGACTATTATTATATAAATGCAAAAGTTTGAACGGATGGATGGATATTTGTAACTAATCCATTGATACCTCAATGAACTAATCTCGTAATCTCGCCTGAATGTCTGAGCGGATCTGGATGAAAGTTACAGAGATAGATTATAGTCTGCAATAGCTCATAGAATTTTTTCAAATCTTTTTTCTTTCACATTCAAATAAAAAATTCACGGGCAGCAGCCAGTGGATCATAAAGAATAGGAGAAGGTCGAAGGCCTATTGTGTTGAATCAATGAATTCTCTCAATAAATAACCTGATATATATATCTCGTCGGTCTTAATAACTTCATCGTTATAGTAGAAAGATACATCTTCATTAGATGTGGCAAACTAAATGTTGCAACGCTTATAAATTATAGGAATGTTTTCACAATTCTAAAATAGGTCGAGTACCGAAAGAAATGGAACATCGTCCTGCATTTTAACTTCCGTACCTACATCAAACAAAGTATTCGTATTAGCGTTTATATCAAGTTCATAGAAACATCATAATTTGTATATTTGGAAGGGGTCCATATTGGCTCACCTAAAGTTCTTTACCCGAAATTGTTCTTCCTAACGATTTGTAATCCGAATGATCACTCTTCCTAAAATTTTTCATCCTAAAGTTTTCATTCATACTATTTGTAGTGCTACCGACGACGTTCATAACACTCATGTTTCCGAAAATTGTAATTCATAATATCATTAGTGTAAATATATTTAAACTCCTACTGTTTTTTATCCTAACGCTTTTTTTTTAACCATAACATATTTACACTCATACAACTGTTTAGAATGATTAAAGGTCGTTTCACTGATTTTTGTCTTGAAATGAAATAAATGAATGAAATTCAGGTCAGAGTGTCGTCTTGGGGGCACTATGAAAAAAATACTTAGAAAAATTTCGCGACCAATTTCGAGGTAGAGCTCGCCGGCCGCTGCCGCGGCACCGCTCGCTGCGCTCGCTCGGCTCGCGCGTAGTTGGTCACAGTTCTAACCTAACCTAACCTATGGATATCTTTGCATAGTATATAAGGTCCCATTAAAATAGGTGGACAAATTTTAACACAGCGTTTAGTAAGCCTAACTAAAGACATCTAAACAAAAAAAAAACACTATATAAAGTGTTTTTATTTTGACTTAAAATAATAAGTTGCCGGCACTCTAGAACAAACTCATCCTATAAATTCTTATATTTTTTTTTACTATTGTCCTTATTTTAGCGGTCTGAATGATTCCTAAAATTTTGTCCACCTATTTTAATGGGACCTTTTATAATACTGATTATTATGAATAAAAAGTAATATAAACAAAAAAGATATGACTTTGAATAATAGTGTAAAAGATGGTTATGTTGAGAAAATATAGGAAAACAAATAATAGTGTAATAGATGTTTATTGCTACTGACATTATGAAGTTGAATGCTTCGGAATTAAAACATTAGAGACAGAGTAGTTAGGAATTGCGATTGTTAGGATGAAAAATGTTAGGATGAACATTTTCGGATTTCCAATTATCGGAGTTGAAATTTTAGGTGAACTTTGGCGCACCCATTTGGAAGACATATTTTAATGGTATTTATCCATTTCCCTTTTAAAACATATGACTCATTCTAGAACTATTTGTTTTTCTTGGGGACATCCCCAGTCTAACGACGTAGGTCGTCTAAAAATAACTGACACAAATAAACAACTATTTAGACGATCATTTGACAATATTATTGAGAAGATATGAAATAGAATAAATAGTTAGAGAACCCGACTGAAAATAAAATATAACATCGAGAAGGTATTCTATCAGTGAGTTATTTATTAGAAAAGTCAGATATTTATAAGAATGACGGCAACTCTCGAAAGGCTTATGCCATTCTTAGTGGAAATCGTTGAAGAAATGCAAAGCGCTATGTTAGTGATGGAATAAAACTTTTCATAAAGATTTTGCCCGCTGCACTGTACCTTACTAGACCGTGGCTTGAACTTTCCAGGCAAAAAAAAACTATGAGTTCAAAGTACAAGACCACCCACTATAGACCCACTAGACCTTTTCGTCACCGACTAACACCGAAGCTTGACATGCACGTAGCTTATCGACAACGCCAAAATATGCATGCTTAGTAGTCAAAAATGCTATATAACTGCACATGTTTACCCTTTGTTTTTGGTGGGTTAGAAATGATCAAATAACCCCTCCCGCTCTGGGCAAAGCGAAAGGGAGTGTCAGACTTCTACTGACTAAAAACCGCCCATGTTCTTCTTTGCCCTTTGTATCGAGGGCGCGGTATCTCTTTCGAACAACACGTTGCCCCGACCGGAATCATGTTTACCCTCAATTCCTCTCGAAAAATTAAGCGCAGTTCTTCTAAAATAGTACTTTTTCAATACAATACAAAGAATATAAGAACAGCTTCTTGTATTGTAACTATTTATCGAGAATATCCGCTCTTAATAAATTAAGACGACGGCAGGCATACGAAGAAGGATTGTTGATAGCTTCTCAGAGAAGAATACTAAATAACTACTGAAAAAAAACATGCCAGTGTCATTAAGAGCAAGATTCATAGTGATGGACGACGTAAGAACAACACTATTAATTCTTCTTACGCACACCAGCGTCTGTTTTATAATTATTACCAGACCAGACACTATAATACTACTACTATAAATACGATGAGATGTATGTTTGTTACTCAATAGCACCGTAACGGCTGAACCGATTGTAATGAAGTTTAGCATAGATGTTGAAATATTTCGTCTTGTGTAATAATGCGGTAAGAAGTTAATGGGTTTGGGGGGAGAATCGATGTAGTGGTTTGTGTGGAATCAGGTCAATGGTTTGATTCCCGTGATGAAAGAATTGTGAAGATGTATGTAGCCTACTGTTCTTAATCAGTACAACGAAAATTATGAGTGATACATCGTACACCTCTGCATAACCCTTCGGGAATTAAAGGCGTGATGTTGTATTATGTATAACAATAATAATAAAAGTGTTTTTATCATAATTCTCTCTCGGTCCAATTAAATTCTGCGAAAATTCGCCATTTCCTGCTCTCAGAATTTATTGGCCGACCAATTAACTAAACATAACAAAATGTTTAGTCTCAGTAATAAATAACTCTATTAATTCACTCTGCCTCGTCGGTTGAGTAGTCGCAAATGCTACAACAGACCATGAGGTACTGGGTTCAATAACCAGGTTGTGTAAAGTGCTATTGGATTTTGCGGTCTGGAATTTCACATTAGCAGCTCCGAAGTCTGGATTTATCAGCCCATAATGTTTCTACTGCTGGGACAGAGGTCTCTCCTCTATGATGGCAATAGACTTGCCCACTACTAAATTAGGCATAACCACCCTGGGCTACGGAGTTTGATCGAAAGAGTTACCATCATCATCAGCCTATAACGTTCCCACTGCAGGGACTCAGGCCTCCTCTCTAGGAGAGGGATGGGCTATAATCTACCACGCGGGCGCAGTGCGGATTGGAAGATGTCACATGTCTTCGAATTTTTTGGTTCTAAGACATGCCGGTTTCCTCACGATGGTTTCCTTCACCGTTTTGAGAGCAGCGGTGATGAAATAAATTACAAAACACATAACCCTCCTTTTGGGCTTCGCCGCAGTCAGGTAACAAAGTAATGCGCCTGCCTAGGTTCGAACCCACGACCTACTGTTCGTAAGTCGGGGCCGACACCACTGGGCTACCGCTGCTCTGGACTACAAAGGGCTTTAGAAGGAACACGGATGGGTTTTTGTCAGTAAGATTCCAGAACTCCTTTCTAATCCGCCCAGAGCGCGAGGAGCCATTTGATGATTTCCCACCTCTCAAACAAAAACAAGAGCATAACCATGGTTGCGGGTTGTTCGAGAGAGATACCGAGAAGGAACATGGGTGGTTTTTAGTCAGTAGAAGTCTGAGGGGTTATTTGATGATATACCAACCCAAAAGACCTAGATGATAGGTCCAAAAGACCTAGCCGGCCAGCCTCAGCCGCGGTGGCGCGCGTTTAAGCCACCTGCTCCTCAGCTTGCGGACCGCCTCGCCCCTCCGCGCCTACGCGGGCTTAGATTACACTCTCGGGGTAGGGCAGAAGAGACTACGTGAAGTCCTAAAAGAATCCCTAGATTTATTTATGTTAAAGTTTTATGTAATAGGGGGAGAGCCTATTGCCAACATTTTGGCAGAGATCCAAAAACTTTGTACGACCCGGGAATCCAATCCAGGATCTCATACTCAGTAGTTGCTCTTGCGACTACTAGACCAACGAGGCAGAATTGGTGAATTGTGGGTCTATCATAGGTACCCTTCGGGGATCACCAACTCGTGTTATTACATAATCCACACACATCTGTAAAACAATGATTAGCAGCAAGGTTACACCAATTAGATCCCTCTGCGCAGGATATATCTGTAGCTGTACACTAGTGGGGGTCACAGGAGCGCGTTATTGCAATTTATGAGCTGATGACATCATGCTAGCGATGCGTGAGGATGTCGGAATAGAAGGATGGGAGGAGTGTGTGGTAATGACTTTATAGTGTGTGTTAAGGTGTGAAAAAGGTTGGGAGGTGTGGATGTCGATGTGTGATGGATATGAATTACATCAGGCTTGTAACCTCCGAAGGGTTAAACAGAAGTGCATTTTGCCAGTCTGTAGTGTTTGCTATACGTCCCTGTGTGCCTATTGGCCTTGTTCTGTTCTGTCTCCTGCTGATATGGAGGGAAGTGGAAATTATGCTTTTTCCTACTCCTCCGCTATTATTTTCTGATTAATTTCGTTGCGGGATCCAAACAGTTAAATCATTTCTCTGGGACTTCGTCGAGCTTCATTGTCTCGGCGCTTTTCTTGTGGTCGCTACTGTTGATTCTGGCTAACAGGAGTTACAGTGGTTTGGGAATTGTGTGGCGGGCTTGTCCCAATAAATTAATTAATTAATTAGTGTTTGCTATCAACCGCACTAACCCAGGTCGCTCCGTGGATCAATGACCACCGTCCAACCATTACAAATAGAGTTTGCTCCGTGCCTCGGAAAGCATGTTAAACCGTTGGTCCCGACTGTCATTTACCTATAGATATATGACAGTCGTTACAGGTAGTCAGTTGCCCAATGGTCTTACGAAGGGCTATCGTATTACCCAGTACTAACTAGGTTGTGGAGGTCAAATGTCTGCCGCTCCATATAAATTACTGGTTTTCAGCTGCATTCGGTTAGACTAGAAGTCGACCCAAACGGAGTTGATAAAAAATTGGGCAGATGATAATGATGATGTGAAACTCCAGCCTACTAATGAAAAAATCCTAATAGAAAAACACATTAACATTAATTATGCCCTACCTGCAAATTGATCCAAAACGTCATGCACAGAAAAAGCGTATTTAAAACAATAATATATCATGAATATCAAACGATTTATACCGATCAATGCGTTGCAGTAACATAAAGTGGTCATTAATATTTAGATTTACGATAGGTTCCATGAAATTCATTTGTGCGACCATTACTATTTAATGGTCTCTACAACAAATGTGCCAACAGTTATCAGCATCATATTCCATGGAAACATTTATTTTACAACTTATTCTGAACGCTGGTGGAGACATTTAGATTTTCATTTCTATACTAACTGTACTTTATGGTTTAGGAGACGAATTTGAAATGAATTGCATCGATTTGATAGTAAAATTATCCAATGAATGGAGGGCTATTCTAGTCTATTAGTATTTTTGCTTTCTGCACAAAGCATTGGCTCTTGGGATCCCATGAATAGCACATGGTGTTTGGGGCTCCTGGACTCTTATTCTTCTGTGTTAGAGGAGCCAATGTCTTCTGCCAGGCAGAATCTTATGCAATAAGATTAACAAACTAGACCACTCCCGCTCTGGACGGAGTGGAAGGAATTGTCAAACTTCTTCCACTCCACCCAGAGCACAATTTTTCAGGGCTACGAAGGAATATGGGTAGGGTTTAGTCATTTTTTTTTGGGACATGCCCGTCACACTATTCTCAAACCACTGTAACTCCTGTTAGCCAGAATCAACAGTGGCGACCACAAGAAAAGCGCCGAGACAATGAAGCTCGACGAAGTCCCAGAGAAATGATTTAACTGTCTTGGATCCCGCAACGAAATTAATCAGAAAATAATAGCGGAGGAGTACGAAAAAGCATAATTTCCACTTTGGGGTTTAGTCAGTTAAAACCCACCGATGTTCCTTCGTAGCCCTTTGTGTGCCGGGGCCGCGGTATGTCCTTCTAACAATCCCGCAGCCTTGGCAGGCCTAAAGAAGCCTGCATTGGGGTTAAGAGTGTTTGTTAGTGTATTTGCGTGTGAGAGTGTGTCAATGTGTCTCTGCGTCGATGGTTTCCACTGATATTATCTGCGTTGACTACACAAGAGACAAGGGCAAGAAGAAAAAGACGGAAAGCTGTCGGGGAAACTTCCATCACATTAAGCGTATTATAATAATTATAGTTTAGCGTGTACGCCTTAATTAACCAAACCAATATAATGTTCCAGGAAAGGATCGACTTCATCGAAGGAGAAATCCAAGAAATAACAAAAAACGCAAGAAACCTGAAAAGCGACTACCTTTCACTAATAGAGCTGAAGACCCTGATAGAGAAGATGCAGACCTTCTTCCAAGACCACAGCGCCCAGAGGAAGATATCTGCGTCAGTTCAAATATACAACAACGATGCAGTGTTGGGCCATCTTGGGTTTATCGCGGGAGTGGTCACTACGGCCAGGATACCGGCCTTCGAGCAGATGCTGTGGAGAATATCCCATGGGAACATCTTCTTTAAACAGGCGCAGATTGATGAGCTTTTGAAGGATCCTGTTACGGTAAGATGCTTTTATTTTCTTCTACCATAAGATTTTACTACTGTTGTTGGCACATCATAGGATCTGATGGACAAACATTTTGGCGCGGTCAATTTAATTATCATCGACACGCTAAAACGAATAAGATTTACTAGACAAGCTGTCATGGCATACCTAGTTAGTAACTGTAATGACGGCCCAGGGTGCGCTACACGTATCTATCTTAATTTTTGCCACTCGTGTAGTAAAAGAATGGTGGTCGAAACGATCGTTTATTCCCGTTGTCCCCGTAACGTACATTCGGCTAACGGGGATAACTTATAAAAATACATTGACACAATTTACTTGAGGTTTGTTGGCTTTCTCTATGGCTTCTTAAACTGGCAGCTTTATTCTTAGTAGGTAAGTCTTGCAATTTTATAGAAACTTATAGTTGTAACCGGCCAAACCCGATTTCAGGACAAACTAGTTTTGCCTAGGCTTAACTAGTTCTTCCATCACGTTCGGGGTTAGCGTATCTGTCAGCAGGTCGACGGAGCCCCTCTGCGCGGGGCTCCTATTTTTGTCTGTAGGGTTTAAAGGAACCTAACTATTCGAACCTCGGGGTGCCCCTGACGTCGACCGTCTAGTCTAGGGTTAGCGTTTCCGTCAGCAGGCCCACGTTCTTCCTTCTGTTTTATTCAACTATATTAACGAGGACATAGTACGGGGACAACGGCAAGTATTTTTAAATATCTATTTGAAGTACCCCGTATGACAGGGACACGGCGTACGGGGACAACGGGAATAAACGGAAACGATCTACGTAGATCTTATAGACGCTGAGACATTTTTTCTTTTATTTTCATTGATCATCATTCGTTTCTATTTCTTAAATTCCATGTTCACAATGCTTTCTATAAATGAAACTAAAAGTTCTTGCGTTTGTCTTTTTCTTGGATCATTCTCATTAGTTCCACCAGCAATTAGTTCCATGGAACTAGTGAGACTTTTTTTTCTCAGTAGTTCCATGCACTTTGATAATGGATCAAATGAAACAAAACTTAATCGAACTCGTCTCACTAGTTCCACCGTAGTTGTCCCATGGAACTAGTGAGAACTTTTTTTCTCAGTAGTTCCATGCACTTTGATAATGGAACAAATGAAACAAAACTTAATCGAACTCGTCTCACTAGTTCCACCGTAGTTGTCCCATGGAACTAGTGAGAACTTTTTTATCTCAGTGGTTCCATTGTTGTTCTTAGTGGAACAAGTGAAACTAAAGTTAATCAACATCATTCTCATTAGTTCCACTTTTTAGAAAAATATCATCTAATATTATTATAGGAATAAAACGCAAAAAAATATAAAAAATTAAGTAATTTAATGTTAATCATTTTTACAAACAAATCAGGCCAACGACGTAATTTCAAGAACGTAATTACTTAATCAAGCTCATTTTCTGAACAAATTACGATACAGACGTAGGTATGTTATCGTAATTTGTCCAAAAAATGAGGAATACTGATAGCACCTGAAATTATTTCCATTTGTGTTTACACAAAATTATTTTTTAATTTTATTGTATTAATTTTAATTTCCTATTCTCAACGTTTTCATCATATTATTCTACTTTTAACATAAAATGAATGGTCACTTTATTAGAAAGATCGGTTAAAGAAAAAGAAATAGAAAACTTGAAGTCAATAAGATATGTGGAAAAAGTCTAGAAGAAGTTGATGTGAAAAGTTTTGGATGAGACCTGATTTTATGAAACTGTGGTGCGTGTTTAGTGAACGACACCGTACCACAAACGCTGTGGAAGGATGGCACCATAATATTAATAAAAATGTACCAAAGAATGGAAGCAACTTATTAATAATTTCAGGTGCTATCAGCATTCCTCATGTTTTGGACAAATTACGATAACATACCTACGTCTGTATCGTAATTTGTTCAGAAAATGAGCCTGATCAAGTAATTACGTTCTTGAAATTACGTCGTTGGCCTGATTTGTTTGTAAAAATGATTAACATTAAATTACTTATTTTTTTATATTTTTTTGCGTTTTATTCCTTTATTAATATTAGATGATATCTTTCTAAAAAGTGGAACGAATGAGAATGATTTTGATTAACTTTAGTTTCACTTGTTCCACTAAGAAGAACAATGGAACCACTGAGAAAAAAAAGTTCTCACTAGTTCCATGGGACAACTACGGTGGAACTAGTGAGACGAGTTCGATTAAGTTTTGTTTCATTTGTTCCATTATCAAAGTGCATGGAACTACTGAGAAAAAAAGTTCTCACTAGTTCCATGGGACAACTACGGTGGAACTAGTGAGACGAGTTCGATTAAGTTTTGTTTCATTTGATCCATTATCAAAGTGCATGGAACTACTGAGAAAAAAAAGTCTCACTAGTTCCATGGGACAACTACGGTGGAACTAGTGAGACGAGTTCGATTAAGTTTTGTTTCATTTGTTCCATTATCAAAGTGCATGGAACTACTGAGAAAAAAAAGTTCTCACTAGTTCCATGGGACAACTACGGTGGAACTAGTGAGACGAGTTCGATTAAGTTTTGTTTCATTTGATCCATTATCAAAGTGCATGGAACTACTGAGAAAAAAAAGTCTCACTAGTTCCATGGAACTAATTGCTGGTGGAACTAATGAGAATGATCCTTTTTCTTAGATTCACGTAACAAACGCTAAAAGTTCCATTTCAGCTCCATTTGAACAAGCTTTTTGAATATGATCATATTCTTTCTTTATATAATTTAAAGTTTTACATTTCCTTTTACACAGTTACAAAATATTCTTTTCAAACATGATAACTAATAGCTTTAGGTATTGATTCTTTTCGGATTTGACGTACTATGAAAAGGTCAGGAGTTCAAAACAGGTTCACGGCTAGCCCTCGAACTTTGAGGCAAGCCTACGCATTTAGACGTATATTTAGCTTCGAGGCATACACAACCCTTTCCGTATAATAATGATACCTATGTGTAGGTAGATAGGTCACATATTGCCTGGTCTGTAGTTACGTCATATTGGTTTCAAAGACGTCACAGGTGCAGATGGTACAATAAGAGTTTTATTGCATAATATAATACAATTCGTGACGTAGGTGTTTGTGGGTAGATAGTATTTTATTAAGTTGACCATGAATTTTAATTCTCGGTGATAATGATGAAAATTAATAATAATAATAATAATAATATAATACCTAATATTCCACAACTATCACACAACGCCATCTAGTCCCAAGCTAAGCTAAATAGCTAAATTCACAGTAGGTCGTATCTAGAATTAAGAATCAAACGAACTTACCTAGTGAAGTTTGATATCTAATTATACGAGTGTCTCTCCCGAAGATGATTACAGTTTACATGCAGCAGTACGAGAGTTGATGCTGTCCTTATCACACTTTTTAGAGAATTTATTTTTAAATAAATTAAAGAAATAGGATAAAAAGTAGTGTATTGACTATTTCCCCCCACTGTAGTGCAAGCCGCCATTGCGCTGCAACGACAATCCTTGACTCATTTTTTAGAGTTCGATTTTTTCGATAGGTCTCGGGATTATCAGGGAGGGAGGGAGTGTAATCATCTTCGGGAGAGACACTCGTATAATTAGATATCAAACTTCACTAGGTAAGTTCGTTTGATTCTTAATTATACTTCGTATCTCTCCCGAAGATGATTACAGTTTACATGCAGATGTTTAGAGCATCGAAAAAAATTGACATTAAAGCGATCGATAAAATATTATGCTATTTATTACGTTTTAATTACTGAAACGTAATGCTAATTATATTTGTTTGTAATAATCATAAAACAACAATAATAAATAATCATCTAAAGAGTGCATCTACAAATTCAGTTTAGTTATGGGGAGGTACATTCTTATTATAGTGTTTTTGTAATACATGGGAATTGGGAAGATTCACTCCAGCCTGCGGCCTTTCGAATAACTTCCAGATTGACACCTGCTCTGTGAGCAGACGCAGATGCGTGCCTTGTACTGTGTGTCCCATACAATTTTACATCTATGCCACTTTTTTCTAGAACTTGTTTTACCCAGTGAGAAAAAGTTTGAGAACCCACTTTCTTATGTGGTTTGATAACTACAAAATAAAGAATCTTCTTGACACATGACACGTAAGCTAACAGTTTTATCTATATAGTGTTTGAAGGTTAAAGCTGGGAAAACGTTCAGGCTTTTTCTAATATATGGCAACAGAATTAATGGTACCTGGCCGGTTTATATTAAATCTTCGATTTTAATTATAATTTTGTCTGAATCAAAAGTAATATTTTTTATTTTTATTAGGCTTAAAGTTTGATTTCTCTGTGCAGATGCTAGTGGTAAAAGAGTTACAGTTTTTAATAAAATCTTTTAGTGTAATTGAATCATTAGGAAAGTACTTAATTGGTTTAATAACTTTATACAAGATTGTGATTCCAGGTGTGGAATTTTGGTTTAAACAATAGACCTCTTTGAAAAACCTTTTTAAATTTCCTGACCTAACAATATTGATATTGCAGAACTATTAAGTGTGCTGTAACACCCGAATTAACTAGCTAAGTCAAGAATTCTATTAATTGAATAGTGTGGGAATCACAGTAATCTAAACCTTTACCATTCCAATATAGCCACTATATGAGTTTAGTGCAGTATTATATTGCTTCAGCGCGTTTATGGAGAGAGTGGCCATCAATATATTGAGAGATGCTTTGGGTTCCGCGCATTAATAGTGACTGCCGGATAAATTCCCTGCCATCAGAGTAAAATCCGAGTGGAGAGGATACTCCCCCTTGAAAGTAAAACACAGTAGATTTTTGTCAGGATTAAAATAAAGTACTTTCGAAATAAGTAATTTTAACCGCACTGGGTGCCAAGGCTGTATTGGTCAATATGGTAGTACTATAATCCCTTCTGCTTGTCATTTTTAATTTTATGAAAACTTTTGAGATAAGACTAAAAGGAGTAAAAGCATAAAAAATATACTAATCAACAATAAATATCATCTGCCTAGCCTTTTCCCAACTATATTGGGGTCGGCTTTCAGTCTAACCGGATGCAGCTGAATACCAGTATTTTACATGGAGCGACTGCCTATCTGACCTCTACAACCCAGTTAATACTAGGTAATACGATACCCTTTGGTAAGACTGGATGTCAGAATTTCAGGTCACTGACTACCTGTAACGACTGCCAAAGACTATATATATGGCAGCCGGGACCAACAGCTTAACGTGCTTTCCGAGGCACGGAGGAAACTCGGTATGTCGGGCGGTCACCCATCCACAGACCGCCCTAGGCAAGCAAGGCTCCTCCAACAACAATAAATAATAACAATAATTTCGGAAATTGGATCCAATTTCCAGGAAGTACATCTGTAACATTTATGATTCTGGCTATTTGCAAATAAGTCGAACTGTGGAATACCGAGTGAAAGTGTTACTTTATTAAATGCGTAATCTGCTATTCCGATTCTGTATCTATATTAGCAATTGCTATAGTATTGTCTATTCTGAGTATCTTCACACCATTGTGTGAAGTAAAGATTTTTAGACCATAAAAAGTTGCCAGTAACTCAAAAGTATTTATGATATTTATATGTGTTTATTGTAATTATTAGAATAGTTTAGTGCCAGAGATTTTGCTCTTCCTAGAACCTTTGTGTATACCCAGCCGTATTGAATGGCGGAGCATGCTGATGTTAACAGACCTATAAGTCTATCAGGTTCCCTTTTCGGTAATGTTTTGGGCATGTTGCTTGCACAGAACAGGCACTTTTTACTTGGGTAAATTTTACTTTTGTCAGTGTTGATTAAAAATCCTTATCTTTATAAAAATTCTTTTGTCGCTTCGACGTTATTATGACAGGTTAACCGATGCATAAAAAATCATATTATAGTTTACTGATAAATACCCCAGTGAACGTAAATAATTCAGTACAGGTTTTGTTAATTTAGTGAATACGTAGGCACAGATATTATAATACTTCGTAGGGTACCTACGGGTGCGGTACAGAGTCCAAGCGGCAAAACGTTAAGCTCAAATAATTGATTAGTAGGTAAATCTTTTTAAGTTCCAAGTAAGACTTAGGTACCTAAATAATCTCGCTTTGGGCAACTGCAACCAAAAATATACGCGTCTTTGAAGTCCATATTTGCCATAAAACAATTTTGATTTATAACTGTGCGGTAGTCTTCCATTTTAAAGTGGTCAACATGAACGGATTTAGTTAATCCTTTTAAATTAAGGAAATGTTTCCCGTTAGGCTTAGGTACTGTAAACAAAGGTGAAGGTGAAATACATCACACTAATATTATAAAGGCGAAAGTTTGTAAGTGTGTATGTTTGTTAGTTCCTCACGCAAAAACTACTGAACGCATTTCGATAAAATTTGGTACACAGATAGTTTATAACCTGAATTAACACATAAGATAGTTTTAATCCCGATTTTATCTTCTCGTGGGATAATTTTTGAGTTGTAGGTGGCGAAGCCGCTGGCAACAGCTAGTCATTGAGAAATAAAACCTGATTATAGCTCAGAATAACAATTATCAATGTTATTTTCTGTGACCATGAATAACCTTTTTGGTATGTCAGGCTGATGTGGTTCACAAATAAAAGGTATTTTATATCCTTTAATTCAAGAAAGGATAGTTTTATCCTTTGTAATGAGTAGGTATGTATTCATTAAAGTAATGCTGTAACCAGCCAGCTATTGGAATATTGTTGTCTACCTGTGCCGAGGTGATTAGCGGCGTCAGGCTGCGTGGTTGCCACCCGTGCACGCGTGGCCGTCTGTGCGCGGTGCGGCGGCGGCGGTGATCCCGCGGCGGCGGAGGCGGCTCGCGACTCGGCGGCTGGTGCCCGCACGCGGCACCCCCCATGCGTTTAAAGGACCGTTTAGACGATACGTAGTACTCGACTGATTGCGCTGCTGATTGAATCTCGCATTATTTGCGGTGAATCTTAATAAAATTCTGAGGTAGGTAGTCGTTTTATAGTCTGGGTAGATTTTAGATGATCAGGCAAATTAGAACCGAATAGATAATCGTCTTTTGTAGCGTTTTTTACTACATCCCTTTTTCGTTTACTCGGATTGTAACAGTGAATCTTCTAGACAGAGATTCTCTGTGGTTTGCGTTGCGCGTTAGTCGCCCTGCATTATCACCGAGTGTCTTAATAATGTCTTGTGGTATGTTTACGATTAGAGTTAAGGACGCTGTTACATTTTCGATCAACTCATGTTTAGGTAACTAAAGTCGCTCAAAGCAAGGTCTCACAATAGCGCTCGGTTTTAAACCTCCTATAAATAATCTTGATCTTTGATATTATTTTTTAATTGTATTGAAATAGAATTTTTCGGCGTTCGACTGTCGAGGAGAACACACGTGTACACCGTATTTTAACTTACTTCTGATTTATACTATCTAAAGTACAAACAAAAGTGATACTAAGAACAATAACACTTACGTACAAAATAGCGTGAACTAGAGTGACAGTGCTACTTCAAACGAATTGTATTGAAATTACAACGTGCAGTGCGCGACAGTTGCCGTAACCGCTCTTCACCACCTCGGGGAAAGGAGACGAAACCATAACGCACGCATTTTTTAACTCGTTCGCACACTGACCACGGACCCTGTGAGTGCGTGCTACGTCACTGCCATATTATAAAGATGAGTGCACAACAATCTTCGGCCGAAATAAATATGAACTTATGCAACAAAGGAAGTGGATCACTTACTGATCTACGTACGTTGGTAAAAGAAGATGGCAAAATCTCGCTGCGAAAAAGGAAGCAGAACTTTGAGGGCGAAGTCATGCAAGAAATGTCCGACTTACGATCTGAAATGAAGAACTATTTCCAAGCCTTCAGCGAAAAACTAAACGAAATCTCGAGCAATCTATGTCAAGAAATGGTTGAGGTTAAAAATGAAATAAAAAACATGAAAAACGCGACCAATATTCTTACATCTGAGCAGACTGACATTAAGGAAGAATTGAAAAAGCTGAAAATCCAAAACTGTACTTTCCAAGATGAGATAACCCTTCTCAAAACCGAATTATCTTCCGATAAATATAATAAAACATCGCGCGAAGGAAACAAAAATCAGCCACAGTTCGATTGTGAGTACATGGCCTTAGAAATTCAAGACCGCGCAAAGCGACAGTATAATATTATTATTGGAGGTATATGCGAAATAAGTGACAAAAACTCAACAACAAGGCGTGAATACGACACTAATCAAGTGCTTAGTATAATTCAAACAATTTACAAGGAATGTCCCTCCCCTATGAGATGCATGCGTCTTGGCAAGTATAACTCGGAAAAAACTAGATATCTTAAGGTTACCTTCCAACAGCAAGAAACAGTTATGCACATTCTGCGTAACAAATCGAATCTCAACAATGAGAACGTTCGCATATTACCGGATCAAACGCCAATGCAAATAAAACATATGAAAGATCAACGTGCGGAATTGAAACGACGAACGGAAAGTGGTGAATCAGATCTCACGATAAGGTACATAAATGGAATACCAAAAATAATAAAAAATCCAGCAAAAAACTACTCACAAAACAAATACCTCAACAATGCAACTACGACACTTCCGATTTAGATAACGTGACTTATCAATACGTAGATACCTACCAAAATATATGTACATCCCCAGCCTCGTTAAGAATGTTTTATGCTAATGTGCGTAGTTTGGTAAAACCAGGGAAGCTTGATGAATTAAAATGTATCCTACGCGGCTTTAATCATACCATACACATTGTGTTGTTAACAGAAACATGGATCAAGTCTAAAATTGATGCCGATATGCTGGATATACCCAACTACACACATATATTTAATTTAAGGAAAGATTGTATAGGTGGGGGTATTTCTATGTACATACACAAAAGTTTAAAATTTGATATAAAAGAGGAGAAATATGAAAGCGGTAACAATTTTTTATGGGTAAACTTAGTAAAACACTCTCTTACCATTGGTCTAATTTATAAACCCCCAAATACGAACCTGAGCGACTTTCTTAACATTTACACACAAAGATTGGATAGAATCAAACGCAAGACAATTATTTTTGGGGACTTTAATATCGACCTACTAAGTAGTGAGCGCAAAACAACCGACTACACAGATGCTATACAAGAATCAGGATACTATATAATAAACAATATACACGAAAATTACTGTACTCGACAAACTAAGAACACAAAAACCATAATAGACCATGCATGTACTAATATATGGAACGCTAAGGTACACATGGCAATAATTGAATCAACACTATCAGACCACAAACAAATCTACCTGGAACTCAAACAATACAAACAGACCCTAATACGAAAAGTCCAATATGATGCAATAGATTACAAAGCTCTGTGTGAGAACATGCTAAAATATGTCTCGACAGAAGAAATAAACCGCTATGCCATTCTTGAACAATATATAATAAAGAATATAAATGAATCAAAATTAAAAAAATACAAAATATTAAACCTACCACAAAAGGACTGGATCAATAAAACAGTAATTAACTATATTAATGAACGAAATCAATTATGGCGTGGTTGTTTGATGGATCAAGAAAATGTTCAACTGCAATCTAAATATAAAACTGCTAAAAAAAGAGTAGAATGTAAAATAAAAGAAGATAAAAAGAAATTCTATTATGACGCTTTTTCAAACTGTAGGAAGAACCCCAAACAAATGTGGAAATTGATTAACACCCTAGCTAAAAATAAGACAAACGATGTCTGTACTCTTCCTAAACTGACGGTTGACGGCAAAGACATAACAAACGGTAAAGAAATCTGTAACGCGTTTAATAACTATTTTGCTACTATTGGCTCTCTGTTGGCCCAGAATATAACACAAACTAATTCTAACCCACAAATTACATTAAATACGCCAGATACAGACCTTCAACTAACCACTTTAGAACATTGTACTGAAGATGAGATATCAAAAATAATAGATAATTTGGATAATGCTACCAGCAGTGGGATTG
Organism: Diarsia dahlii; assembly: GCA_949775195.1. NCBI lineage: Eukaryota > Metazoa > Arthropoda > Insecta > Lepidoptera > Noctuidae > Diarsia > Diarsia dahlii. The sequence continues at coordinate 3,640,019 of OX459198.1, forward strand.
ATGGAATCACAACAAAATCTATAAAATGTATTAAGAACCTAATCTTAACTGACCTAACTAATTGCATTAATGTTTGCTTTGATAGTGGCGTGTTTCCGGACAGTCTTAAAATAGCTAAAGTTACCCCTATATACAAGTCGGGAACTAAAACTGACCCCGGAAACTACCGACCAATCTCAGTGCTGCCTGTTATATCCAAGATATTTGAAAAAGTTTTATATACACGCTTATCTAAACATTTAATTGATACTAACTTTCTTTACTCGCACCAATATGGTTTTCGTCCACACTCCAGTACACTTTCGGCTGCTGTTGATTTAATTACTAAAATAAAAGAAAACATAGACAAGAAACAATTAGCTCTAGGTGTCTTCATTGATCTAAAGAAAGCATTCGATACTGTTAGCCATATTATCCTTCTGAAAAAGCTAAAAATCATTGGAATTACTTCTACAGCCTACAAAATGTTTGAGTCTTATCTTGCTAATCGGCAACAGATCGTCAAATTAGATAAATTTACAAGTGACCCGGCCAATGTACAGTGCGGAGTACCTCAGGGATCGGTCCTAGGACCATTGCTTTTCCTCATATTTATTAATGACATTAGTACAGCTGGACTGACTGGACATGTGTCACTGTATGCAGATGACACTTGTCTTTTTTACTTTGGTGATTCCATCACTGATGTCATCTCAGATGCACAGAAAGATCTTGATATTTTGAATATATGGCTTAGTCAAAACCTCCTAACTATGAATGTTAGTAAAACTGCCTACATAATTTTTTCAGCAAAGAATAAAAAAATACCATCATTTCCAAATCTTATAATAAATAATCAACCGTTACGAAAGTCAACGCATGAAAAGTATTTGGGCCTAATAGTGGACAGTAAGTTGACATTCAGACCGCATATTGACTACATAAAATCTCGAATACTCCCACTAACCGGAGCCATACGTAACATTGCAAAATGTGTACCCTACAAGCTAAGACATACTATTTACAACACGCTAGTCAAACCACATCTGGAATATCTGATCCAAGTATGGGGACAAGCTGCAAAAACAAATCAACAACACCTACAACGAACACAAAATAAAATCATCAAAGCCCTCTTCAATTATAACTACGCTACTCCTACAGAATTACTCTACAAAAAAACCAAATTATTTAACCTACAACAATTGTATACATACAATACATGCATGACTATCCGAAAGATCCTTAAGACCAACATACACACAAATATTTCATTCACACAAAAGACTCGTAGATATAATACCCGTAATCAAGATGACCTAGAAGTACCAAGAGTGAGAACCCTGTGTGGCAGAAAAACTATACAGTACGAGGGGGTTCGGCTATACAATAAATTACCCAAAAAAATCAGAGAGTGTACAAGCATACCAACATTTAAAAAAGGCCTAAGAAATTTTATATTAGACACATAAGTTTAGCTTTTTATATCGGCGTTGTAACGCCCTTTAACGATTCATTCTTGTGATTGAAATAAATGAATTATTATTATTATTATTATTAACCTACCTACCTACCTACCTACCTACTACCTACCTACCTACTACCTACCTACCTACTACCTACCTACCTACTACCTACCTACCTACTACCTACCTACCTACTACCTACCTACCTACTACCTACCTACCTACTACCTACTACCTACTACCTACTACCTACCTACCTACTACCTACCTACCTACTACCTACCTACCTACTACCTACCTACCTACTACCTACCTACCTACTACCTACCTACCTACTACCTACCTACCTACTACCTACCTACCTACTACCTACCTACCTACTATCTACCTACCTACTACCTACCTACCTACCTACTACCTACCTACCTACTACCTACCTACCTACTACCTACCTACCTACTACCTACCTACCTACTACCTACCTACCTACTACCTACCTACCTACTACCTACCTACCTACTACCTACCTACCTACTACCTACCTACCTACTACCTACCTACCTACTACCTACCTACCTACTACCTACCTACCTACTACCTACCACCTACCTACCTACTACCTACCTACCTACTACCTACCTACCTACCTACCTACCTACTACCTATCTACCACCTACCTACCTACTTCTACCTACCTGCCTACCCAATTACCTGCTAAAAAAGAAATAAAAGGAAATTGTGTGATGCCATATCTTGTCACATCTAGCACTTTAATTTTGTTTCCATGTTTGCTTGGTAGGTGTTTGGCAGCTGGACTTGTTTGTTTTGTAAATTGTGATCGCTTACCCTCATATTTTGTTATTTTTTACTATGAACTTAAATTTCTGTACCTTCAGATTATGTTATTTTTTAGTATACCAGTAAGTGAATTATTAGTAATTCTTGTTAAGGAATATATGTTCATAAACCATATGTTATTTTATATAGATAAACCTTGGTGTTTACCGTTCGGTCTCTTGGATGGCTTGAACGTCGTATCTAATGTAAACCTACTTATTGTTAATTTTAGTTAAGTTTCTCTTTTAAGTGAACTGTAAATGTTCTTTGAGAAATAAATGTCTTTAAACCGAATTTGGTAGATTACTTGGAACTTTGAAAACGCATTTGGTAATTGTTAATTATTAGTATCGTCGTCATGATAAGTAGGTTAGTATTTTCAACCGAGTCGAAAAAAAAGAAGGTGCTGTATTTGTATGTATCCGCGATTTTCCCAAAAGCTACTGATCCGATATCAATCGGATTTTCGTTGATAAATGCATATTGTGTTTTTAAGGAAGGTTTTACTGTAAAATATGATTATAATATAATAATAATAATAAGTTTATTTATTTCTCTCACAATGGTTTTGTAGCACGTTTTGAACACTATAATATTCACATTGTGAGAGCTGGTGCCTGAAGTACGTTTCAAAAAAACCTGTATTACAGGTCACCAGGATTGGAGATCTTCCGAAGTAGAAGATGGAACTCTTCAATAATATAGACAGCAAATGACTCACGATAGCTGTGATCGTATGTTTATGTAGTGTTTTCGCCATTTCATAATATAATATCACGCTTGTTCGGGTTTAAGGGACAAACAGATGTACACCCAATATGGGGTACCTACCAACCAAACTTAATGAAAAAGAACAACCGGTACCGACAGCGACTTCCGAAAAGAAAAATACGCTACCTACGTGAAATAACCATGTGAAATAAGTAGGTACTTAAAATGAAATAGGAATTTCAATTCCAAACCTCTCCGTCGAAAGCTTGACCTGACCCATCCATTTCCAAACCTCACCGCCGACAGCTTGACCTTACCCATCCATTTCCAAACCTCACCGCCGACAGCTTGACCTGACCCATCCATTTTCAAACCTCACCGCCGACAGCTTGACCTTACCCATCCATTTCCAAACCTCATCGCCGACAGCTTGACCTTACCCATCCATTTCCAAACCTCACCGCCGACAGCTTGACCTGACCCATCCATTTCCAAACCTCACCGCCGACAGCTTGAACTGACCCATCCATTTCCAAACCTCACCTCCGACAGCTTGACCTTACCCATCCATTTCCAAACCTCACCGCCGACAGCTTGACCTTTCCCATCCACTTCCGAACCTCACCGTCGACAGCTTGACATGACCCATCCATTTCCAAACCTCACCGCCGACAGCTTGACCTTACCCATCCATTTCCAAACCTCACCACCGACAGCTTGACCTTTCCCATCCACTTCCAAACCTCACCGTCGACAGCTTGACCTGACCCATCCATTTCCAAACCTCACCGCCGACAGCTTGACCTTACCCATCCATTTCCAAACCTCACCCCCGACAGCTTGACCTTACCCATCCACTTCCAAACCTCACCGTCGACAGCTTGACCTGACCCATCCATTTCTGAACCTTGTCAACAAACTGCTTAACCCCACCCATCCAAATCCCGGTCGTACCCAACATAATTTCTAAATCACATTCTAATAATAAAAGTATGAAACTCGTACTTACTTTTATCTCAGTCCTAAAAAGTATCAACTCCTTCCGGTCGTCGTCGGTCGTCGGTTGCCGTGGTAACCGTACACTAAAATCTTTTTCTATCACGTTTATCGTACGTATTTTTTGCGAGAGAGCGATACACCCGTCCTTCCACTAGCGCTGCTGAGCGCGGAATGATGAACCGGGAGCGAAAAATGTATGAAGAAATTGGCAAATGTTTTTATTATAGCTAATAATTGAATAAAAAAAATTATATAAACAAAAAAAATATATCTCAACATCTAAAGGACTATATGTACCGCAATTTATAATAATTTTGGAGATATAATATGCTGTAAATTTACCTATAATGGGTACCTATTCGGACCCTACTTTTTTACATTTTCTGCGATTATTGTGATGGAAAAAACGTATTTGTGCGATTTTTTTGTATGACGTCATACAATTTTTCTGATGCCAATCTGGAGACGAATAAATTATCTTTAAATTAAGACTATGATATCTTCACATTTATGATTGCTTATACGTTAAAATGGTACCTGAAAACCACTGTTATTTGTAGAAAAATGTTTTAGCGTCCTTAAAGCTGTGCTTTGCAGATTGCTGAGAAACAGCTGGCCATTTGATTTTGTTTTTACTCACTGTGTGCTTAGCATGGGTGCTTTCATGTGAATACAATTTTCAGCAGCCAGATATTGTTTTAGGATAACAACGTTTTCCTTTTTACCCGACTACGGCGAAGCCAAAAGGAAGGGTATTGATTTTGGCAGTCTATGTATGTATGTATTTATGTATGTATGTATGTTCCACCGTAGCGCCTAAACTACTGAACGGATTTTTTAGTCAGACCGTTAATTAAGATGTGTTTCCACCGCGTTGTCAAATCTTTGTGTAAATTGTCTCCAAATGCTTTATTTAGTGTAGGGTCTGAGCCCAACAATTGTAAAATATCCGGGTCTAGTTCATCAGGATCACCAACCGTTTATTTTCCTTCTTATGGTGCCTCATTATTTGGGATCTCACCTACCAAGGAGTAAAATATAATCATAAGTCACCCGCCATAAATAGGTAGGTAGGTAGGTAGGTAGGTACTTGACTTTAACCACACACGCTTTGCGTCGGGATATATAAGTTAGTGGGTGCAGGTATCAACACATTCGGCGGCCATAGTATCCACACACGATATACGTCGGGATATATAAGTTGGTGGGTGCAGGTATCAACACATTCGGCGGCCATAGTATCCACACACGATAAACGTCGGGATATCACAATGAATAAAATCATTTTATGGCATTTGTAACTTTGGCATGCATCCACACACGATATACGTCGGGATATATAAGTTGGTGGGTGCCGGTATCAACACATTCGGCGGCCATAGTATCCACACACGATATACGTCGGGATATCACAATGAATAAAATCATTTTATGGCATTTGTAACTTTGGCATGCATCCACACACGATATACGTCGGGATATATAAGTTGGTGGGTGACGGTATCAACACATTCGGCGGCCATAGTATCCACACACGATATACGTCGGGATATATAAGTTGGTGGGTGCAGACCAGGTATCAACACATTCGGCGGCCATAGTATCCACACACGATAGACGTCGGCGTAACACAAAGAATAAAATCATTATAAGGTACTTGCAACTTGGCATTAGGCATCCACACACGATATAAATACGTCGGGATATTAAAATTGGTGGGTAGTTAGACACATAATGGTCATACATACAATGCACACACGATAAACGTCGGCATAACACAATGAATTTATTTTTTGAGAACAATCTTAAATGGTTCTAGATCACTAAATAGTTAAATCCTCCGACAGAGAATGCGAAGGAGATACCGCTGGTTCACTTTCCGATGACGATGAGGAGATTCTTCTTCGATTTTTCACTTTTGTTAGTAAATTTTCGACACTGTCACTATCGTCCCGACAAGATCGCTTTATTTTTCCCATCGTGTAACGAAATTACAGTTATTTCCGGACGAAACAAAGTTTTGTGTGAGTCGGACAACACGAAATCACGTAATGAGTCAAGGATTGTCGTTGCAGCGCAATGGCGGCTTGCACTACAGTGGGGGGAAATAGTCAATACACTACTTTTTATCCTATTTCTTTAATTTATTTAAAAATAAATTCTCTAAAAAGTGTGATAAGGACAGCATCAACTCTCGTACTGCTGCATGTAAACTGTAATCATCTTCGGGAGAGATACGAAGTATAATAGGAAACAACACGACCTTTTCCATAATTTACATGAAGCGAGTAAGTATGTGCCCGCAACTACCGTCGAGTTTCTGTAAATCGATTAGATGGTCGGTCGAGAAATGATGTTTCGAGATTTTGATACATCGAACAATGAGCCTTGGCGATGCCGATGATTCGGGCTTATAGTTATTCGAGATTTTGATGCATCGAGGGAGTGAACTGTCGAGCTCATAATTTATCGATTTCAAGTACTATCGAGTAAACGTTTTCCAGGAAGTGTTATTCGATCTCGCGTCATTCGATTTCAAGTAGGGAACCCGTTCACACTTTTATCCAGCAATAAGGCAGCTACAAAGCACCATATTTATTACCTAATCATCCAATCTGAAGTGACACATAGACTAAATAATATCAGAAAATCGAAGGCAGAACTGACAAAATTTATAGAGATACCGTTAACAAAATATATTGCCTGCCAATATCGATGGAATAAAATAGCAAATTATCTATTTCTGTGTATAGCAGTTCGCTCTGATACCTCGGGAAACATTATGGCAGGAATGGCAAGTAAATCTGGCGTTTTATCTTTTGTTATAGATTGCGTTCTTATGCCTGTTTTATTAAGCGACACCCGAATGAATGTCTAAATATTGTTGGAATTTTGACTGTCGGCGGTGAGCCAAGAGTTGAAAATTGAATAGTGATCTTTTGTTTAGGCTTTGATTTAGGTATCACCTAAATGATTCTGTCACACTAACGAATTATCTTCCGTGATTATTTATTGTTGTGAGCTCAAGATATTTCGACGCTGTTGCAAGCGCCATGATCGCAGGCAGACTGGAGAATGCGGGTGGATGGATTTTGCCAGTTATGGGCGAGCCTACTGCCCCTAACCGGGCACAAATTCTGCCTCCGTGGCTGTTACTAACAAATTCCTGATAGAAAAACCAATAATACTTTGATCGACCTGAGAATTAAACCCAGGAGCTCATGCACAGTCAGCCCTTACGTCCACTAGACCACCGAGGCAGCAACAAAAATATAATATAATAAAAGCCTATAGCAACCACCGAGCGACGATCCCACACGTATAGAGTAGGTACATAAACCTAAAAACCTTCGGCCATTATGTCATTGACATAGCTAAATCAAAATTATTCGTTTAACAACTTGTACGAAGGCTTCGTAAAATGTTCAGTGGCCTCACGTGAACTGAGCACGCGAACCGTATGTTAAAAAGAATATTTTTTAGAGTGGGTAGGTTGGAAAAACCAGTTTATTCGGATCTCTCATTGTTCGGAAAATTTATACAACCCGAGGCCGTGTTATACTGGAACAGTGTAGCTTGTTGGGTCGCCGTATCATATGATATAGTTTCGGCTATGGAAAGTAATCATAACGGAAAAGTATGGAAAGTAATCACTAAGGTTTAATCACTGTTTTTAAAAAGATATTTGTGAAATTTTAATGTTGCGTACATGGTTTTGGAAAGGTTAATGGTGATAGGAACATAATCATCTTCCTGTCCTTGGCCCGATTTACTTGGGGTCGGCGCAACACGTTTACGTCTTCCGTTCTCCCTTTCAAACGTCACTGTCATCTTTGACAGTTCTTACGGGTAGAAAGAAGCCCAAAATTGTATCAACTAGTATTACAAGTAGTGATAGTAGTAGTCATGTTGCCCAGAATCTCAATTCTAGAGTCCAAATTGGTAGTCATCGTCATCATCAGTCTAGCCTTTTATTGGGGTTTTATTGAATTTCCAGTCATACCGGATGAACACCGGTATTTTACATGAACCGACTGCCTATCTGCCCTGCATAATCCAGTTAGTACAGGGTAATACGATACCTTTGGTAAGACAGGTTGTCAGATTGTCGAGCCACTGGCTGGCATTTGTAATAACTGGTCAAAGAAGCTGTCACTTCATCTAATTAGGTTTATTGGTATAGCACAAGCTACACTGAGTATAGGTAACATGATGACTTCTATGTTGTTGAAACTAAGTATTTGACATTTCTTTTTACATTTTGACATAAGCTTGTAGGTGCATTGCGTATGTATACAGAAGCCTAACTCTCTCATCCTAATCCAAACTCTTTCAAAATTAACACTCTCATTAAAAGGCTTTAAAACAACAAAATCTAAACGCATCCAGACTGCAATAAAACACCATAGTATTTTATAGAGGAGTCCACAAGTGGCCGGTCGTTAACCCCTGGGTTAATATTGATTTTTCTAGACGTTGTTACCCATTATAAAGCTTTTTAAAAGTTCTGGGTAATCGCTAGAATATGGAACGCGTCAAAACGTCGTTAGGAATAAATCTCTGTCGTTCACGAAATGGGGCAATGACCTTGTCAGAAAAGTTTGGAGAACTAGCTAATTTACAGTCTTTTGGAGTTGTTTTGGCTTTAATTCTCTTTGTTTGCGTTTTGGTAGTTTTATGGTTATTTACAGTGTTGTAGATACAATCGCTACAAATCTATATTATCGGTGCTAACAATATCTATTCCTGGACATGGATGTATGCATGGCTGCCTTAGCTATAACCAGCCTTTTATGTCTAGACCTATTGTCTACCCTTTTCATGCACCTTTACTCGCTCTTTCCTAAAAAGATGGAAAGGGACAGAGATATTCAGAATGCCTTTCGTAACAAAAACAAAAGCCTACTGTAAATTATTCAGCCTATTCCCAAGGGAGAGTGACGGTGAAGGCTTTATCCCTAAAAAGGGTGAAAATAATTGTAGAAACTCACGCAATTCGAAGGGCTAAAGGGTTGGTTTAACTAGATCATGATAAAACGTCCATCCATGTGTTATATCAAGGTCGTCATAACATAACTGTTCCGATTATAATCCCCATACGTTCCCTATATTACAAAGGCGTACTTCCGTTCACCCTTGTTCGACATTTAGGTCAGTACCTACTGACAAGCTTTTCGGCATTTATATATAATCGGTTACTGTTCTACCGGTTATAACAAAGACTTTTAATACATCGTCAGTTTGAAAAGGTATAGGTTCTCTGCTAAGCAAGAATTCTGTAAAATAATACTTACTTAGTCTTCATCATCATCATTTCAGCCGAAAGACGTCCACTACTGGACGTGGTATGGACCTCCCCCTGCAGGAACGATAATTCTCATAAATAAATAATGTTGTTTGTTGTTCAACCTGAGTATGTAAATGTACAATCAAAGGGTTGATTGTATATTTAATAATACTCAGTCGTAAAAGTCTGCCTTAAATAATGTTGATTGATGTTATTTGAGAACGTTCAGTTTCATCATAAATGCCGAATATTTTTCGAAACACACGAATTATCCGCCACATTCATACTTCCGTTACTAATAAAGCCATTTCACAGATATTTAACGTTTTCTAGAAACTAAATGATCATAATAACATTCGCTTACAAACACCGGAAACTATGATTGGAAATGTAAATAATGTTCCTACACTGACAGGCATATTAAGGAAAACATATTTTTTGTTAATCTTTACATTTTTGCAGTCAAAATGTCTTGTGCGAATAATAAATCATACTTGTTATAGTGCTAAGAGCACAACTGTCATCATTTAAGAATTGGTTATCATGATATAAGTATTTACGTCCGGTTTTTCTCTGGCAAGTCAGCCTCATTACGAACCTTTGTCAAGTCGGTCTATTACAGTCATATCATCATTTTATTTCGGCCTGGAATCACCCACCGTTGGATATAGGCCTCTCCTTTCTTCTGCCACTCTTCTCTGGTCTGTGCGTTCCTCATTCACTCATTTCCCACAATACTGACGATATCATCAACCCAATACGCTGGTTTCTTGGGTTCATCCTTGGCCATAATTCGGTCAGAATTACTTACCTACTACTACTACTGTCTACTGGTACAAAGGCCTTTTCTTAGTCACCAGCACTGCTCAATGCAAGTATTCCCATCAGTGACGAATGCTTTAACTGAAACCTGTGATTCCTCCTTTCATGTCAGCTGCCCAAGTATTGAACACGTAGCCTAGTAGAACTTTCCAGAATTCGCTGCAATCTACCACGTGGGTCTACTACGGGTTAGTGGATTTTACATGAATTCGAATGATTGGTTCCAGGACATGCCAGTTTCCATACTATAATTCCTTTCACCGTAGAAAGCAGTGCTGTCATAGTATTCAAAACTCTGCATTACATTTATCTGATGGTCCATCTTTAGCATATTACGAGTAAAAATTTCTCTACTCCTTTTCCAGGGTCACGAGCTCCAGAAGACAGTGTTCGTGGTGTTCTTCCACGGCGAACAGATCAAGCTTCGTGTCAAGAAGGTCTGCCATGGGTTCAAAGCCACGCTGTACCCGTGTCCTCCAACGTACAAAGACCAACTGGACATGTTAGCAGGTGTCGGGACTAGAATCAAGGATTTGGAAATGGTGTGTATTGTTTGGTACTTTTTAAGCTGTTAAATGATAAATTAGAGTACGTGATCTTTTAAATTCATTGCTGGGGGTAAATTGCGTAAAGTGCCTCTAGCGTAGTGCCTAGTTTAAAATAAAAAAGTGGTGAAGTTCCATACTGTTTACATCTAGAAATAATGAGTCCCAAAGCATTTCTGAGAGTACTGAAAAAAGTCACCTCAAATTGAGCAGGAGATTAATAGATGCTGGGTTGATATAAGTTAATATTATAAGTTGAGATAAGTATAGAATCTGTGTGTTAATAGAAATATTACATTCCCTCATCCTTTATTTGATGAAATCAAATAATAACCCGTCACTTATCCTCAAAATGGAGAGATAACTAACTTACCAAAGGATATATAAGAAGAACTTATGAAGGAACAGCATTTATCAGCAGTAAAACATGCTTAGCGAACTCCACTGCCTCCATTTCATCTAATAATAAAAATTCAACAACAAAAATTCTTTCAAAATTCCAGGTCCTAGAACAAACAGAGAACCACCGTCGTCTGGTCCTCACCAACATAGCCAGAGACATCAGCACCTGGATGGTGGCCGTGCGCAAGGAGAAGGCCATCTACCACACCCTCAACATGTTCAGTATGGACATCGTAAAGAAGTGCCTCATCGCTGAGTGCTGGGTGCCGAGGAGAGACCTCACTTTGGTGCAGAAAGCTTTGGAGAACGGAGTGGTGAGTTGATGCTCAATTGTTTTTTAGTTATGTGGAGAGAGTGTTGACTTCTTTTTCTAATCCACTATTTACCTCTTCTGCGTCATCTAAACTTCTTCAACATGAGTTTTAAGATGTGATAGACAATTGATTTTGGTGGAGCTAGGATAGCGTAATGAACTGTTTTTCGTGTTGCCTTTACTGTTATTTGGAGTTGGATCTCCCCTGTGTGGTACTGAAAAGGAAGTATATCTCACTTATACCAAAACTATCTTTTTTTCTGACTGCAAATCTATTTTGATGTACTGAAACTCTACCTAACTAGAATGGCATTTCTCGTCATCAAACTGTTTCTATGTAATTATTCTAATATATAACATCGAAATATACGCAAGTTGTTGTCTTCCTATATTTCATGCACGATTGTCGTCGTCAAGGGCAGTCTAATTCCACCCACTCCTTAGTTCAGGCTTTCCCCTTTTCTGCCATGCTTACCTACTTCAGGATAAATTTATGCTTTTAATTGATTAAATCTGTCTTACATTACAGAAAGCAAGTGGCAGCCCGATCCCGTCGATCTTACACTACGTACCAACAAACGAGACGCCCCCGACATTCAACAGAACCAACAAATTTACCAGAGGTTTTCAGAACCTGATTGATTCCTATGGAATCGCCAGCTACAGAGAAGTCAATCCAGGTAATTGTTAAACTGAGTTCTAAACGACTATTGAGTACTTTAGAAAAATAGTTTTATTTGCAATATTCTAGTGCAATCCATAGTCCTCAAGCTTTGTTGCTGTTGATGGATGTAGGGAGGGTCCTTATCGATGTTAACGAATCTCCTAGGCTCGATCATATTTATTTTGTCACTTTTCGTTCAGCGCGATGTCTGCTCGCGTCGTCGTCTGGACCTTAACGAGGAGATTTCATTGTTGTTTCACTTTTATTGGTCTTTAAAGGCATTTCTGGGTTTGAGTCTATATGTATCGATTAAAGAGTTCCAGTAGCCATTCCCTTATTCAAATGATATGTAATGAATCACCAACTAACTATTACTTCATTATTTCCAGCATTATACACCATCATTACATTCCCGTTCCTTTTCGCCGTGATGTTCGGGGACGTCGGCCATGGGATCCTAATGACAGCATTCGCAGCTATCCTAGTCATATACGAGAAGAAATTCGCTAAAACCAAGACAGACAACGAAATATGGAACATTTTCTTCGGCGGACGATACATTATACTTCTTATGGGAATATTTTCTATATACACTGGTCTAATATACAACGATATGTTTTCGAAATCACTGAATATCTTCGGGACTAGTTGGAGAAATGTGTACGACGATGGGACCCTAATGAATCATACTACATTAGAATTGGATCCGAAGACGGCGTATATACAGACGCCTTATCCATTTGGGATGGACCCTGCTTGGCAGGTGAGAATTTGAATTCTTGCAATACAACAAAATAATTGCCTATTAAATCTCCAGCTTCTAATCAGCACTCGTATGGGGTAATCATTTTGATGAAGAGAAATGAGTTGATACAGAGAGAAATCGACTAGCTATCAATTTCACCCTAACTAACAATGAATTTTCTTATTTCCAGTTCGCCTCAAACAACATAATATTCCTAAACTCGTTCAAGATGAAACTGTCAATAATATTCGGGGTGATCCATATGGCGTTCGGTGTAACAATGAGTGTGGTAAACTTCAAGTAATTACTGTATTCATAGAAACTAGAATGTTTAGTGCGTTTCCAATAGAAAGCGAAGACGTTATAACTAACGATGTTTTTATTCCACAGCTTCTTCAAGAAGCGGGAGATGATATTCCTTCAGTTTGTACCGCAGATGCTATTTCTGTTGCTCCTGTTTTGGTACCTTTGTCTGCTGATGTTTATAAAGTGGATCAAGTATTCGGCTATTGCGGAAGGTAAATTATTGCATGTGTTATCTTATCTTTGACTTAATACGACTTCGTAAGACCTCCTACCATTAGAATGCTCCATTATCCCTAAGTAACAAAGCCTGTATTTATTACTAGTTAAAAAAAATATCCACCCGTGCGAAGCCGGGATGGGCCCTGGTATACTATATATAATAAAACGCTTACCATTTTTTCTCTTTTCAGATCCTGCTCTAGGCACATCGTGTGCCCCCTCAGTACTCATCATCTTCATCAATATGATGCTTTTGAAGCAATCTGAGGACAAGTTGCCCTGCCGTGCGATGATGTATGATGGTCAGGAGACGGTCCAGAAGACTTTCTTAGCGGTTGGCTTTCTGTGCATACCCGTGATGTTGTTCGGGAAGCCAATTTATAAGATGATTGTGAAAAAGAAGCAAAAGGTAAGGTTTTTAGAAGTTGGTAGTTTTTCGAATTCAGTTGTATTCATAGGTGATGTCTTCCCGTTGAACGTAGGCTAATATGACCCTGACATATATATGGTGAACCAGTGAAGAATGTAGTGAAAATCATGAATGTGTGTATGAAGTTCAACGCAACATAGCTCACAAAGCTTGCGCAACAACGCATAGTTACCGCGGTTTGTTGTCGTTCAAAAATTGCGTGTTTGAATTTAAATCATCAATTATAAGACGAAAACAGAAAACCTTCATTGCTAGCCAAAAGCCTCAAGAATCGCCACAATCACAGAATCTTTCCTTTTCATCAAGTAGATTCTCGCAACCTTCACGGGTCCATCTTGTAAAGGGCCCAAATTGACGTTCTTTTTGCTCGATCATCATCTTTTTCTTCTAGCACCAGCACTACCAACAAGGAGTAGAAAGTGGAGACGTGGAAGGAAAGGAGGAAGATGAAGGCATAGCGGAGGAGCTGATCACGCAATGCATCCACACCATAGAATACGTGCTGGGTGCCGTGTCGCACACTGCCTCCTACTTGCGACTGTGGGCGTTGTCGCTCGCTCATGCACGTGAGTTTGTCTATCTTTTGTCCTGCTCTTTTTTGTTGGTTCTCATAGGTTAAAAATATAGAAGTGAGAAAATGATAAGTGCTTTATTAGACTTACTGGCAAGTTATAAGTATTCAAACAATCCACATTGTTTAAGAAGGTAGAGCCTGCTAGTGCAAAAGATTTAAAACTGAATGAAGACGACAAAACAGTCGGTATTAGCCCTGCCAGAATAGAAAATTTAATGTTGAATAAAGACAGCAAAACGGTCGGTATAATCCACGAAGGAAACTCCTCCCCTGCTTGGTAGGGCCCAAGTAGGTAACCAACTATTTTGTAAAAGTATTCATCAGGACATCTTTCATAAATATAATCCACAATTCCCAACATTCTGATTAAATAAAGCATCTATATGGGGTCCTTTAACCCAACAAAATCAGTGCATATCCATAATACACGTTTGTCTAATCAACATTTCTTCGTTTCCATCAGAGCTATCAGCAGTACTGTGGCAACGCGTGCTTATCATGGGGATGGGCAGTCCTGGCGTGAGCTCCATTAAGCTGTACATTATATTCGGAGTGTGGGCGTTCTTCACGCTGGCCATCCTGGTGCTCATGGAGGGACTTTCTGCTTTCTTGCACACGTTGCGGTTGCATTGGTATGTTTAAACTTTCGGTCTGCTAACCTTTATTGCTCTTTGCTGGGCAAAGGCCTGCCCCTTTGTCCTTCCAAATCTCTCTATCTTGTGTGATATCTGACCATGTTCGCTGCGCAAACTAGATCAGATCACACCACTTTCACCGCAGTCTACCTTGACGGAGGTTTCCTCCGTCAGGCGTCCAGTGAGTGACGATCTTTGCCCACCTCTCTGGGTGCATTCGCGCTAGGTGGCTAGCCCACTCCCACTTCAGCTTCGCTGTTTTTTCTCCAACATTTGCAACCTGAGTTATGCTCTATTTGACTACTCTAAAACCCTTTCCTCTCCATTCTAGGGTGGAATTCATGAGCAAGTTCTACGAAGGTCAAGGCTATGCCTTCGCCCCGTTCTGCTTTTCCGATATCCTGGAGAATGAAGAAGAGGAGTGCAAACCAGTGGCCGAGACCAACGGGGGCCCGCCCGAGTGACCACAAGACTAATTAGGATAAGTAGCCAAACATACCACCTGCGAAGGTGAACGAACGGCTATGCTGGTGATGCTGAAAACAATTCTTTGACAGTTATTTTACCTGTGACTTGCGTCAAAGTGAACTTTATCATCGTTACAATATGGTTGCTGTTGGGGTGTCACTAATGCCAACTGACAAAATTATAGTGACCTTAGAGACCGTTGAAATAAGGTTGCTATTTGGTCGTTGCTGTCAGAGGTAATATAAATGTGGAAGGACTGTAGGTGGATTGTCAGTCGCGTGGGTAGACCGTACCGAGTGCCTTGTTAAATTTAATGGTCGATATGGTGCGAATCTTTTGATAATACAAATTCTGGATTGGAAATATTTTGATGAAAGTACAAAGTCGTTTCTTAGCTGGTTGAGTGGTAATGAGTATGTATGGGTGTTTGCTATTTTGATTTTCGGCCCCGGTTTATCAGGACAACTAAGGTTTAGACATCAATTTCTCCGTAAATATCTAGATTATCGGATGTTTGAGAAGCCATTCTTCAGACCAAAGAGATATTTTAACTAGGGCCACCTGGCCACTAAAGAATGAGCTAAATGAATGAAACGGTAGATGAAGATGATTCGACACTCGACTCAAATGTTGTATCTGTCACCGCGACTGGCATTCACCATCTATTTTCAGCCTTAAATTAGTTTTCAGATATCATTTACGTACAAACGAAATTTAAAGATTACCTAGAGATTAGAATTTTGTAGTCTTCTGAATTTGTTGCTAGTTTTTTCAGAAATTGTCAGTAGTGTAGGTGAAAATTATAAATTAATGACAAGAAGTAATGATAACACACTGTATTTGAGGACAATGTTACAGAACTTTTATTTAATAAAGAAGATCGTTTTGACGTGGTCCCGGCTACCATTTGTAGATCTTTGAGAGTCGCAACAGGAAGTCAGTGGTCCGAATATCTGACAACCAATCTTACGAAGGGGTATCGTTTTACCCAGTACTAACTGGGTTTTGGAGGTCAGATAGGCAATCGCTCTATATAAAATACTGAGACTTAAGCTGTGGCGAGATCGTGTTTCCTTACCCAACCCATATGTGCCACTTGCCGAAAATCTTCCGCCTGGACACGAGTTGCCATGGCTAACCTGGAAGTCTCTAAATAGACTCCGGACACAGGTAGGCCGAAGCAAGGAAAACCTGTTCAGGTGGAGATTCATAGATGACTCTGCCCTGGAGTGTAAATGTGGTCTTGCCCTACAAACTATGGGGCACCTGATATCGTGTCAAGCCTGTCCCGTTACTTGCACTCCACAGGAGCTGATGGAGGCTACTGAAAGTGGCAAACTCGTCGCCAAATATTGGGCCGACTCAATTTAAATTGTCATCGACACGCTAAGAAGAAGAAGAAGCATCTGGTTAGACCGGAAGCCGATTCGAAGATGATAACGAAATATAGAAGGCATCTTCGAGTGTCTAATGTTGTATTTAAATACAGTTGTGATGGTACAAATGAATGAAATCACTAGCATGTCCGGAATCACGTAGTTTCGGAGTCTTTTAGTACAAATTCGGAACAAAAGACATCTGATATTGAGTCATTTGACGTGTGGTATGAACACAGAGTTGTGATAGTATTCACATTATTTTATAAATCACAATACAATGTTCTTTTAATATTTAACTTTAGATTAAGCGAAACGATATATTTTTTGTTTGTTTTAAGTGAATTTTATTTTATTGGACCGTTTTACGTGCACTCTCTCTGTGGCAAATGAATTAAATCTACAATTGTCCTTGTAACCACTTTGAAACCATTGTAAAAATATTTGAATTTCTTGTCATTCCGTGCGGGATATGAGACGCAATCTGCGTGCATCAGTTGTTTTCATGACCAGAAGTTATGTGACTATTCACACACCTCAATTCATGTTATTTTTCACAATTTGAGCGATTAAATATAATATTGTCTCGTATCCCGCCCGGGATTCGCATCAGTTTGGCCCAAGCTTAATACGTCACATACCGAGAATTAAAGAAAAATAGTTCAACATCTACATAAAAAAGTGGTTCAAGGCAAAAGAGCATCGTACGTTCAAGCATGTTAGTTTAAAATAGATGTCACAGATGATCACGGTGAGGGCGCGTGTAAACGACAATTATATCTTTATTTTTAGCCAAAGATACGTTTTCTTTTTTAAATTAAATCGCATGTTTGTTGAGCAATCGTTTCTCGTGTAAATATTATTATAGTGCCTTCAAAACTAGCGAACTATTAAGTATTCACTCTTTAAATATTATAAGGAATGTTCCATCTTTGTAATTTTTAGTAAAATGATCGCATGGATAGTGATATATTAATATTTTTAGTGGAGATATTGTGTGAACTAGTACAACTGCCTGATTGATCAAATTAATCGATATCAAGAAACGAATTTAAATCGAGTTTCAGCAGTTAACTAGTTGGTACATCTCTAAATTAGTCTCTTTGTTAAAGATTCAGACTAAAATCTGATCTAATTTCGATTATATTATAAAACTATTATCATTAAACAATCTGGCTTTCACTCAAAGTCAAACTGTTAAATGTAACACCAAATTATTTATTTTAATAATCATAATATTACCTATAGTTGAATATTATATTTTTCTTGTTAGTTATTTTTTATTATTTTGTTACTAACTTAACGGACCAATTTGTGGCCTTAACATATTATGAGACATATCAAGAATTGAGTGAAATCAAAGTCTACTGTATCAAACTTCGTATAAGAGCTTTAATAAAATCGTTTATCTACACGTAAGCCAATGGCACGGTACAGCTACATTTTACACTGAAATATTTACGCAGACAGACAAAAATTCATAAACTACACTATTTTTATGCCATTCCTCAATAAACAGATTTTGACCATTCTTGTTATTTTATTACAAAACACATCCTAGATCAATTCCTTGAGAACAATCTCGAAAAAAGTAAAATGAAAAACCCATGAAAGATATAATCTAAATACTACTAAAAATCTCGTCAAATAAAGTTCTAGTTCCTAAGCAAGTTATAAACAAATTGATTAACGAAAGCGACCGTTTGATATAATAACATAGGTATATTAATATAATAAAATAAGTATTGATTAATATATTACGATAGCTACAATTTAAACCAATAAATTAAAAAGTGAATAGTTTATTGCAAACAATATTGAAAATAATTTACATACATGAGTTAATAACATGAGTATTATGTTTTCGTAGTGGTCGACATAATATAATGAAGTTAAATCGTTTCTTCGCCATAATCAATATATAAGTTATATAATAACGTTATTTTTACTACATCGTAAAAACATTTTTATAATCTTTTACATTTTTTAAAAACTATCCGTTTAAAAGTGCATCTTATGTAGAAATATCAAAATCTTTATCATTATGTATACATACTTTACTTTGTTGAATTTATATGGTCATATAATTTTACAATACGACGTCAGAGATCTCTACAAATGAGCATATAACTCGAACTCGTTATATTGGAATCGTATTTTATAAAAACCACATTAATTCATCAAAGCCATGATCAATCCCGGAGTAGACAACAAATGGAACACACTTGTCTAACCGCCAGCGATTGAGGAGAAGTGGAACTCACAACAAACAGTGTGACCAGTCAACGGTCAACTTTTATTTACAATCATTGCATAATATCTTTGATTTCCGTTAATGTTACCGTTACCTATATTTCTTGGGCTAGTCCCATCCTCGCCGACGGAGGCATTGATGCCAAATTCTCAATTGTTTTAGTCCATCAGTCTCCATTTGTAACTTACCTACTCCGAATCGCCAGACCTAACCCGACACTACTTATAAAACAACGCGGGGAATATAATTAAATATCCACAATGATCCAAATCACAAAAGCTTTAAAGTTCCGCGAATCAAGTCACGACGCGAACACCATAATAATATTATTATAATTTACACTCAGTAATTTTTCAAGTCCACTCCACTGTCCAAATTCCATCGATATCGCACTGACTAGTGACGTGACGCTTCTGAATTAGGCTGACGCTTTTATGCTTACTGACAACTAACAGAATTCGTATATTCAACAGAGTTTTGTAAAATTGTAAAGGTGATTTAGTTAGAACATTTTGATTGAGAAGTTTTTTTGACATCAGTTTTGTACTATAACGTAACTCCAACTTTTATATGTCTAACGAACTTGCCAACATTACGCGAAACTTGTATCGTAAACTCACTCCTTGTACTAGGTTATTGCGCGTAGTTGAAGCGTTGTCAAGGTGCACTACACTTAACATATATTTTAGTTAAAAAATACCGAAGTGCAATGTAATTTAAATCTACAAGCCAAACATTTAGAACTCTAAACGTAACAGATTTTTTTCAGTCCTGAAGCTCGTCTCGAATTGTGTGTGAAATTCTTTCAAGTTTCATTATCCCAGAGAAATGACTATTTCAAATCTGGTATACCTAGACGTGGAACTAAGTCACCCATTATGAACCACAGTCAACGAAAACGTATAGAAACCCTGCCTTCTGTACCCCACATATTCAAATTAACTTCTGTGCTACCACGCTATGAAAGAGGCGAAGTATTAAGCCATCAAAATTCAAAAACAATCGCGGAAGCTATGTCGAAGAATCATCGTTTGATAGTCAAACTGAAGTTTCAACTCTATTATAAAAACACCCAAGATACAAAGTCCAAAACCGTTATCGATCTTCGGATTCTAAGGTAGCGATTCAAAGTCGTCAGCCTAACAGAAGTAGTCTACATCACAGAGCAGATACGAGTACGTTTAGTCGTTGCGCAGCTTCTGCAGCAGGGCTCGGAGAGCCCAGGCGCGGCGCTAGGAGCATCCATGCTTGGACATCCAGTTGTTGTAGCGGGTCACATCTGCGTCGGACACCGTCCGTCTGGGAACAAAGGGCTTGGTTAATTGGGTACTTAGCAATTTTTTTTACTAGTGATTTGGAAACAGTAAATAACAAGATACGCAAAAGTAAAAAAAATGTAGTGTAATAATATCTTAAAATAATGGTTGTCTGACGTCTGTACAACTCGGAGAATTGAGCCGTCAAGGACTAAATTATTCAATCGCAATAACAATAACTATACAACTGGTTTCTAAGTTCCTATCTGGTTTCTTCGGCATTCGAAAGAGCCACTTAAACAACGGCTAGATTGTCGTGAAATGGTTTGAGGAGCGACCACAAGGTCTCCGAAAATTTGACATCCTTAACAGACAGTCCTCTGAACGACAAACTTTTATAACGGCTTTTGGCTGTGTCAGGCCTCCAGAAAGTTACAATTTTGGCCCACAGCTTAAATTCAATACATTAATATTTAAAAAAAATCGTCTTTCTTGGCGTGTTTTGTACCTGGTCTTCTCGATGGCAAGGGTCAAGTCTGCGCAAGAAACCGGAGCCTCCAATTCGGATCGCTTCAGCTGTCGTATTTCGTCTGGAGTTTTGCCTGCTATTTTTAGACGCATTGTCATCATCGCTGCGTCCCTGAAAATAGTAGTTTGTAGGAGTCCATTAAATCAAGTGAATCAGTCGAAGACGTTCAGACTACTGGGACACAAGCTAGAAGCTCTCTGAAAGGGAGTGGACCATAGAACACCAGGTGGGTTCAATGCATTTTGAAGTCGTAATTGCTTCGAGTTTTTACCACTGTGCCACCGCTGCTCTTCGTCATCTAACAACGTCAAAACATTGCATACGAGCAAAACAAGAGGTCGCAGCTTCACGCAAGGATATGGGGCGTCTTAGCCTCGCCCAGGGCAAACATGGAGATACTCGAATTATCTGTACTAATTTATTAACAACCCTTTAATTACGTTCTACTTTCACTGAAGCAATAAAGTTTAATCTACATATCGTCGGCATTAGATCCAATTATTGTGTTTGTTATTACCAACCCACACTGGGCCCGCGTGGTGGATTATTATATAGCCCATCAATCTCTTATAGAGGAGGCCTGAGTCCGTGCAGTGGGAACATTATAGGCGGATGATAATGAAGGTTTATTATTTTGTTTCCTTCTTTTAACTTACCGACAAAGATTACTGATATCCGAACCGCTGTACCCTTCGAGTTGTGCTGCTATTTCTTTTAGCTGAACGGTGTCTGCCAGCGCCACGCCTCGTAGGCACAACTTTAAGAGGTTCACCCTTGTTGCCTCTGAGGAATTAACAGTCAATTTAATCATGACATTCATTTTTAACCTACTTCAAAAAAAGATCAGGTTCACATTTATTGGTTTGTGTTTTTTTTTGGTAACCCCATAACTCCGTCATTTATGAACCGACATGGTGTTTATTACTCATAGGTGTTACTACATACAAGAAAAAAAAATTACAAAAAAAGAACTGACTTCAAAAAACACCAAGGTCTAAAATAAATTTACTTTCGGAAGTCAGTGGTAAAAATGATAATGAAATAAAATCACTGACTTCCTAAAGTAATTGGCATTAAGAATAAGAATAAGAAATTTTATTTGCTTAAACATGTGTTTACATATAGAATTAAAATAATACATGCATGCAAGATAATATGCTATCATCACGTCTATTTCTTGGAAACTTGTCTGACATCCGAGGAAACAAATGTGGATTTGTTTTTACAAACACTGCTATTTCCAAAATATAAAGTGAAGGTAATGTTAAAATGTGATATTTAATGAAATAATTTTTATCCACCCAAATATCATAAACCCTCTCTAATGCGTTCAAAAACCATAGGCAATGACCAGCACTACCAACCAGCAGAAATAAACAGAACTGTAATGAACTCATAAACTACTGAAAACAGTAGGTTATGAGTTTAAATTTGGAACAGGTGTCAAATTCAAGTGAGTGTGCCATTCTAGTATCTACATTAAAACAGATACCTATCGATACGAAACCCCAATTCAGTATGATTTTAATTATAAATCGCACGACATTTTGATCTCGAGTGACACAAGAATAGTGACTTTGTTCGTTTGCCTATGATTTTGAAAAAATGACAGATATCCGAAACGCCGCCATTTCGAGCTGTCATTTGTTCGTTAGCTTTTTATTTCCAGTTACGAGTAGACAAATTTTCTGATAAGTTCTTTATTTCTGTCGAAAATGAGTGATAGTGACTCAGAAATTAACATGAACACTCCGCCAGATATAGTAAATGCAGCGACGAATGCAACTAATAACCTGTTTATTTTTTGTTGCATTACACTGGTAAGAATGCTGGTCATTTCCCTATGGTTCCTGAACCCATCATAGAGCCCTTATGATATTCAGGTAGATAAATTAGTGTATGCAACTATACATAATTAGGCATTACAACACTCGTGTGATGCTATTAAGAAATTGTGTTGTAAATGCCCTTCATTGTGCACAGTCGCATAATAGTAGTTTATGCAACTGTGCATAATGAAGGGCATTGGGCCTATGGTTTTTGAACGCATTAAAGAGGGTTTATAATATTTGGGTAGATAAACTACTATTACAGCTATCAGTAGTTTTGAGATTAAACATAGATCTCAAGCAATACTTTTGTGTTTTAAAGATGATCTCCCTATCAGTGAGTTACCCCAAAAGATAACACCATATCTAATGACGGATTCAATTAAACCACAGCAGGCCGTTAAACGTGCTTCTATATTTAGCGTTCGTGATAATTTATATAACGCATATGCACATTGCACTTAGCATTTAGCTTAGCATGCTTCATTTAAATCAATATGCAAACAAAACTATACTTAGTCAATTTACTAAGTTTCAAAAGAAAAATAAACTCCGCCGGGAGCAGAGTTATTCAAAAATACAATAGACTCATTTGAGTGTTCCCCTCCACGGAAATCTTTAGTAAAAGGCGAAAGATTTATGCGTTTTGAAGGGAAACCAGAGATACCGAAACTTAGCAGTACCGAGGCACGCAACTCAACGCCGGAGAATCTTAACACCGCGATTCAGAATCGTGACGTAGATGTACAGCGCCATCTGTTGGGCTCGGGTGAACTAAACCGGTTTAAAAGATTGAAGTCCCTATAATGCCCGTCACAGTAATGCACATACCAGCAATGCACGACACTGGAATGTACAACACAGGAGTGTACGACACAGTAATTGGCGACATCGCGATGTCGCCAATTACTGGGGTGTACCTTGCTGGTCCGGCCCAAGAATGTACAACACAGGAGTGTACGACACTGTAATCGGCGACATCGCGCGATTGGTTGGCCGACTAGTTGGGCAACTCAAAATTTTGGGACTTGGATACTAGGTAATTGAGCTAGGTAGTGCTGCCGAATTAAATTGTACTCCATGACGTGCGCTCGCTACGCTCGCATATTTTATAACACTAATATCTTCTGTCCCCGAAGTGCCGGGCCTCCGCCGGCCTCCTTCGTCGGCCTACGGCCCGGTGCCCATGCCGCCCATAAAGGATACTGTCGCGAGACGGTCGTATTATAGGAACACGAAGAAAAAAAGAAGGAACCACGGAATTTTCCAGTATTTTATTGTATCACCCGTTCCTATTGTCACATGGCTTTTTACTTTTTTTAATGTGACGTCACTGTTTGTTTTGATTCCAATTCTCGTGCTGTACATTCTTACCCGGACAATCGAGGTTCGGGCCGAGAATGCACGACATGACAATGTACAACATTGGAATTCAAAACACTTACATTCCTATGTCGCGCGTTCTCGTGTTGTGCATTCCTGTGTTGGGCATTGCTGGTTCCCAAAGATTGTATTGTGTTGTCTATTGAAAGGGTGCCGTGCAACTAGAAATAGGCTATCGTATTATTAGGGATGATTAGGGTGCGGTGAGGGGTTATCTTTTGTATGTTTTTACTTAAAGAAGCAATACGTTCATCTATCTTCTTATACTTATAAAAACTCAA
The DNA here is from genome assembly GCA_949775195.1 of Diarsia dahlii. Taxonomy (NCBI): domain Eukaryota; kingdom Metazoa; phylum Arthropoda; class Insecta; order Lepidoptera; family Noctuidae; genus Diarsia; species Diarsia dahlii. The sequence continues at coordinate 3,664,329 of OX459198.1, forward strand.
ACTGCTCGACATATCCGGTTAAAATTTGGCTTACAGATAGTTATTATGACATAGGCACCGATAAAAAAAGATTATTGAAAGTAAAACCCGTAAGCATGTGAAATACAGATTAAGTTTGTATGTAAATCCGTCACTAATCTATTAAAGAAAATGTGCTTGAAATGCACTTGGTTATGTATATACTGCTGCTCCACCTGTGACAGCACAAGTTTGTATATCCCGATCTTCATAACAGTTTCATCAAGAAATTGACCTGTATTAACAACTTATATATAGTCCTCCTGACCGTTTTTCGGCCACGGCGGCCAATCTTAGTGGAGATTAGCCATCGGCGCGGGAGATATTATTGTGCACAAGTGTGTGCGCAGGCACAGAAGGTGCACTCTCTGTTCCTTTATCTCTCATAGTCCGATGGGACGGCAATCCGACACGACCGGAGAGAGATCAGGCGCAGGACCAACGGCTTAACAACTTATATTAATACACTAGCTGACCCACGCAACTTCGTCTGCGTCACATAAATATAGCTTAAAACCTTTCTCGATATCGACTATCCGACATAAATTATTAAGCTAAATCGTAACAAACAAAAAATCTTATCTTTCCTCTTTATTATAATAGTTCAGATGGTTTAGATTAGCTCAGATTATATTAAAGTGTGAATTACTATAGGTATCTCTTACTGTTAAATATACTATAACACTCTATACTTGTAAACATTATGATGCAATAAATATTTTGAATTTGAATTTCCCGGAGGCCAGCCAGAATCCCCCATAATCTACATTGCGACGCGCGAAATATTTTGCCGCGCGGATATTTTTACATTTTGATATCTTCTAAGATATTTGTTTAAACTGGATAGAGTAAAGTGCACAAATATTCTATATTAAATTTCCGTTCTAACAAACACATTTATTTAGATATAGATTAATACCATATGGGTTAAATAAGCTTCGCAAAAAATAATTATTTTTAACCTACCAGTTTAACCGTAGAAAAAGGTTACAGTGAGTCAATCTTAAAAGATAGATATATGCTGTTGCAAACTTTTTTTTAGAACTTTTAAAGAGGAACAATTCCTTCATACATAATATTAGCTTAACTTAAACCGTTTTCGCAGCGCACGCAGCGGAAGCTCTCAAAAAGGAAATACCTTTTCCCGTTTTTGTAACATTTTTCATTTATGCTTCGCTCCTATTAGCCGTAGCGTGATGTTATATAGCCTATAGCCTTCCTCGATAAATGGACTATCCAACACAAAAAGAATTTTTCAATTCCAACCAGCAGTTTCTGAGTTTACCGCGTTCAAACAAACAAACAAACTCTTCAGCTTTATAATATTAGTATAGATGAAACCTAGTTTTACCATCAGGCAGTCCGACGTAGATCCTCTTTTCAAATCGTCTTCTGAAAGCCTCATCTATGTCCCACGGGTGGTTCGTCGCTGCTAATACCATGATGATCTTTTCTCGATGGCTGAAACAAACACAAGTCATCATCATCATGATCTCCGTCATTGACAGCTCTCCGCAGTATATGTCTTTTACTTTTGTCCTGTTTTCCCTAGAGAGAGATAATTGGTGATTTATCTTACTTTGTACATACATTTAATTTTATTCTTCGTTTACTTGCGTATAAAAAGATGGTTTAATTAGAAAATATACAACTTCCACGAGAAGCAGAACTGGTGAATCAAAATGGCAGTTTTTTATTGGACCAAAGCCTTAAAATCGGCCTATAGCATATGAATAATATACGATAAAGGCCTACAGTTTTCATATTTGAATAAAAATTTACTCCTCAGTTTACGAATTGCATCATCTACTGTTTGTCTCTGCCCCAATCAAAGGTTGTCTGACAGCAAGTGTATTCGTATTAAATTCGTTTCTGTAAATTTAAGTACTTAATTAAAGTAATAAATAAATAAGACCCCCAACTTATAGTAAGACTTACAAAGGAGCACCTAGTCCATCCATCTGGATGAGCAGCTCCGCTTTAAACCGGCGCGAGGCTTCGTGCTCCGAGTCGGCGCCGCGGACTGCGCACAGAGAATCTACCTCGTCGAGGAATATCGTGCTCGGCGCGTAGAATGCTGCCTGTAATTTGAGTGAAAGATTTATGGAGTAAGTTGTAAACATGAAAACATTGTAAGGAAAACCAAACCAACGTGCCTTAGAGATATTTTTCGGAGGCATGTAAAGCCAAGTCATAGGAGCTCGTGGCTTAATAAGAACTGCCACTCGGGTCGATCTTTAGGTAAAGCTGTGCTTGCCTAGGTCGGTCTGTGGATGGGTGACCGCCCGACATACTGAGTTTCCTCCGTGCCTCGGAAAGCACGTTAAGCTGTTGGTCCCGGCTGCCATATATAGATCTTTGGTAGTCGTTACAGATAGTCAGTGACCTGAAATCCTGACATCCAGTCTTACCAAAGGGTATCGTATTACCTAGTATTAACTGGGTTGTGGGGGTCAGATAGGCAGTCGCTTCATGTAAAATACTGGAATTCAGCTGCATCCGGTTAGACTGGAAGCCGACCCAAATATATTTGGGAAAAGGCTAGGCAGATGATGATGTAAAGCCAAGTCATAGGCCTCTCTTAAACTCTGACACCAGGTTAGTCACTAAGCGCTCAAAAATTTAAACCTCATGACATTTTACATGGCTGCTTTAGCAGAATCATAAATAGGATTATAATATGAATCGTTTTGAAAACCAATCATCATCAACAACAATCTTAACAAAATTGTCACATACGTAGGTAACATAATGAATTGTCACTTAGTGACCATTTTACGAATTGTATCGTAGTTCATAATATTATTATCCTATTATGATTCTAATATGATTTCATTTTAGGGACCCATATATGGTGAAATGAATTACACAAAGTAATGCGGTTGTTGAATTCAATTTGAATAATTACTAACCTTTTTGTTTTATCTTAGCCTATATTATCCCACCACTGAGCAAAGGCCTCCTCCTTAGCCTTCCAGTCTTCTCTCTGTGCGGTTTTCTCCAGCCAATTTGTCACAAACGCTTATATGTCGTCACGCAGCTCGCAGCGATTTCGAGGCCTCCCTCGACGACAACGCCCGTCTTCAGGCACCCACTCCATGACGACGCTGGCCCACTGGTCCGAAGAGCATGACCCGCCCAATCCCTTGGAAAAATCCAACCAATCCGCCCAATCCTTATCTTGAAAATAACATTTTACAACTTAACTTACCATATCGAACAGCAGACGCACAAGTTTCTCGGAGTCCCCTCTGTATTTAGACGTGAGGGTAGCAGAGGACACGTTGAAGAACGTGGTGCGGCACTCGGTGGCGACGGCTCGGGCCAGCAGCGTCTTGCCTGTGCCTGGAGGACCCGTCAGGAGTACGCCCTTCCACGGTCGGCGAATGCCCTGATAAGTGATATAGGTATTACATAAAGTAATAGATGACGTGTATCGTCGCAGAGGGCAGCCTAGAAAACGCCAGGGCGTGACGGATAAGAGGCTTTGGTGCGAGATTGGCCGGAGAAAACCACATGGAGAAAAGAGCGGAAGTCAATGGGGAGGCCTTTGCCCAGCAGTTACAATTTGACCAATTAACAAAATTGAAGTGAAATTGGCCCTATTTATGCTCTATGATTCTCAGTCTCACGTAGTATACCATGTGTAGTACGTGGTACCGACAAATTGTAGACCGGACTCTGACTTCTTCTTGAACCAATGAATTAGTTTTTGTCCGAAAAGTACGTAGTAACCTGAACCACTGTGTCGTTTGGTTCATTCAAATTTAGACTTATTTTTGTTTCATAATCGTTACACAAAAACCCCTTTGCTTCTCTACTAACCCACCAAACAAACACATAACTTTGAACACCTCCAAAAATCCAGGCCGAATTTCTAGCCCAGATATTCAACTGTTCATAGCGTGCGATGGCTATGCTGTAGGCCAAGGCCTAAACCACTAACCAGAGCGTGGAGTACTGACTGTATTATTGATATTATGAACGACAGTCGACGCGCTAAGTCACGCAAAACGCGGCTATATTGCAAGCCGCAGTGTTTAAAAAGGAGAATTATAAAACGAGCGAATAATAATAAAACTTAGCGACTGCTGATGAGATACTGTTTTAATAACTTGAGCGATATGAATTTGAGTAAGCGAATAAATAACTAAACTGACGACGAAAATTGATTAATAATAAAATCCAGAACGAGCTTACAAAAAGTGGATTGTGATTAATCCATTTCAGATATTAAAATTACTAGGTGAGCGACTGAATTACTAAGTGAGCGACTGAATGACTAAGTGAGCGACTGAATTACCAAGTGAGCGACTGAATTACTAAGTGGGCGACAAGAAATACAGAAAGGGCAACTGACATAGTTTCACATTACGATACGATACGATATTTACATTTTTTTTCAAATCAAAATTCCTTGAGTTTTATTTTCACACACAAAATCTCAATCACTCACACAAACAGGGCGGTTAGGGAAGCGAGCGAACTGAGATCCCGATAAACCTTGCGAACCCGCTACTAAGAAAACTTGGATACAAGAGCGAGCGAAGCGAGTTCGGGACTTGGGGCACCCCGACTCGGACAGGTTACGGTAGAAGGGAAAGCCGGTTTCGAGTGAGCGAGCAAAGCGAGCGAATAGACCCCGCCCTCCCCTTCGTGGTATTTTTTTTTAAACCACCCAGAAGTAGGAGCGCCGCGAAGCAGGACTCCGTCAACTGGTCCTGTTTTTTATTTGTCAGTTGTTCTTATGTTTATTTCTCGTCGCTCGCAGTCAGTCGCTCACTTAGTAATTCTATGACCCAAATTAATTAATTTTGTCACTTAAAATTTTAATTTGCAGTCACTCGTTTAAAAACTACCCGTTTAATATGAATTGCTAATTAAGAACCAAACTGTTATGAGGTGAGTTTTTTCTTATTAACGGATAAAGAATAGTAGGGCCCCTGGTTGAAGGTGAAAGCATTGTTTGAAATGTTCCTGCTGTCGAGAAGCTAGCACATCAAGCTATTCAAAATTTCCTAATCAACCTGATGCGATAAAGTTGAAAATCTATTAAAGAAATTTGACAGATAAAGTAGCTTGATGTGATAGCTTCAGTGTTAGGGAACAATTCAGAGAACTAGTGTAGGCTGGCCTCTGGTTTTATGGAAACTCCATAGAACGCTAGGCCAGCTCAAGCCCAAAGTGTTATCACCGACGACATACACCTTACTGTTAGTTATCAAGTGATGGTCTCCAGGAGAAGAGAGAGGAATCTACTTTGACATGAAAAAGTCATAACAAAGAGTAGTTGTGACTGAGCATTTTTTCCAATCACCAATGCAACTGCTTATCAATTCGCCCAAAATTTGTTTCATAGGCACAAGACTTCACTAAAACCAAACATCTAAACATACTAACATTTTCCTCTTCACATTTCACAGCCATCCATAATTCGATTACCCAACAACACGAAACCCAAAGTAAACTTTACAAGAACGGGTAAACAAATGAGCATTGACCGTTAGTTCCCTCACGCAAATCGTCAATTTAAACTAGGCTATGCCAAGATTGGGCAGGTGATTTACATCGGGTAACAAAAGTCCTCGAAATGTCCTAATTCTCCTCAACGATTTATAGTTTCTTGCTGTAAAAGGCGGTTTTCAAAAAGATTACGTTTGTTCTGTTGTACAATTATGGTCACTGTTCAACATCTGTTATTGGTTACTAAGTTTGGACAATAGAATTACGTCTTTTGTGGAATACCTTTTAAAAGTTCTGGACTATTGTTTCGCTTAATAATGTTTTTTAAATACTCGTAACATTTTGATTACTAATAATAACGCTGTTATGAGTCCCGTTGCTCGAATTAAATATCTAATATTATATAAACTATCATCTCGATTTACAACGCACGTTTTCTCCGATGATAGTTAAGCTTCTTACCTTAAAATAATCAGGCATCACCAGCGGCAGAACCATCGCCTCCTGCAGAACGGCCTTCGCATCATCAAGTCCTACGACATCCTTCCAGCGAACATCAGGGTTCCTCTGCACAATATCTCTTTCCAAGGTCTCCACCAGATGCAGCTCATATCCTGTCGCATCAAACACCTTTTCATCTTTCTCAAATATTGTGACATCGGCCCCTTCGTTGGGCACATCTTTTCTTCTAGGTCTTGGTTTTATGGGAATTAGGGGACGAGTCCTTCCTGTTTTAGTGAGCCTTTCAACAGATCTGGAAACTGGCATTCTACCACTACTAGATTTCCTGCCGATTGCTGGTAATATGGAGTCTCGTCGTAGGGTGCCCGCCCATTTCTCTGTGGTTGGATCTGGGTTCTTCTGTTGATCGGGAGGTTTATCAGTCATGTGGACTATCTGTGATGGTTTGACAACTGGAACAAGATTATTGCTTTGACATGTAAATTAAATTAAATGCACATCATTATCATCCACATCCTTGATTACTGCCCTTTTATGTTTATCTACGAGGTTTATTAGTGTTAGTTTGTGGTATCTACTTCAAAACAAAGGTAAAATAAACATTCTAATTCTAAAGAAAATATGAAAAGAGAAGTTTATGATCCATTATCTATGCAAGTCTTGGATACTTTGCATAAAACTGATCAATTTTGTTCAGTCCAAATTCTGCGTTTATGAGCTAAATACTTACTTTGTGTGGGTGGATGCCGGTTCCCCATAGCCGCGTGAGTAGCGCTGGGTTGTCCCTTGGCCCGCTCTCTCCTCGTATCACTCTGGTCTGATCTGAGCCCGTCTCTAGGTGCAGAGGGCTCTGAATCACCCTTCTTACCCCCGTTCCCACTACTCGCTGTCATCCTTGCGAACCCGAACGGTTGGAGACTCTCAACCATCATTCGATCCATCATCCTGGCCATGTGGTGGAAGCCGGATGACGGGCTGTGGAAGACAATTTTTTTTTTAAATCATGAAGTCCTTATTAGACGTAGGGCAGGTGTCCTTCGAAAACCACTACGAAGCAAGGGTTTGAAATATTTTTGATGACCGAACAAACTAAATCTGAAAGCGACGCCGGTGACTGAAAAGTTGTGTGGTAATCGGTTGGTGTGGTATGCCCCATGTGATGCTGAGGAATGAGGAAAATGTCGTGAAGTTTTGAGAACGAATGTTGATTGGGTATGGGAGTAAAGGAAGATCAAAAAACGTGATAAGCATGATATACCTAGCAAAAAAGGAGATCACGAAAAAAACATGCTGCGTCGACCACAAATTAATGAGGATAGCTGGGAAATAGCCACTTTCAATGACTTTCAGAGTTTTCGATTCGGGGCTAATAAGAGCACAGGTCCTTATTAGCCCCACCATTTTTCAAGACAAGGCCACGCGTCGTCATTTGTCTGAACTTGATTCCACAATCATACCAATTTTAAAACAATCAATCACTCTATAAAAAATAAAGACACAAAATGATTGAAGACAACGAAGGATAAAAATAAACATGACAGTTCGAATTGAGTAAATGATTGTGACATTGAGCTGATCTTCAATTGACGCTAAGGCCAGGAGCATGATCTGCGTTCTGGGGAAAATGCAGCGCCGTTTGTGAGTATATCACACTTTTTTGTACAAAATATTTGGGATCTACCTCAAAGAAACTCAATTTTTTTATTCTTTTCATCCATACTGATATTCCATTACCTGACACGCCTGTAATCCCAGATGGGTTAGGCAGAGGTTTACTACTAATAGTACACCCACATTTCGCCAGCTACACTTTCAAGTCTAACATAATAAGAGGCGACCCAATTGCCATCAACCGGACACAAATCAAATCTCTGTGGCTGCTACTGAGAAATTCCTGATGGAAAAACCCAATAACACTTCTTGACCTAGGAATCGAACGGAAGCCCACAAGTTCAGCAGTTGTGCATGCGACCACTCGACCGACGAGGCGCTCTACTAGATTCTTATATCCCGGTAATGCAGCACCATGGGATAGTTTGCAAGTTTAAAATCTTGTCTAGCTGCAGTTCGTCATAAGCCGCCTAGCCACTCCCTAGCGGCCGTTTTGCTTAACAGACGCTTTAAAGTTCCCAAAAAGTTTAGACTTAAACGTATTGTGGCTGTTTACCCGAGATCGCATGGCATCGCTCGTGTGGCTGACATACAGACCTCCACTGGACTCATTCGGTGGGCATTCAACAGGATCTGTCCAGTGGCTGTGTCTTCATCATTTTGTTGAAAACGTTGGTTTCAACGCTCGGCTGCATTTTGGAGCGCCTGCCCAATATAGCATGGCAATATCCCGATCAATTAGCTTTAAGTATTAAAACATAAGGGGTTTAGTATTCTTTAAAGCGTCTGTTAAGCAATACGGCCGACGGAAAGTGCCTGGGAGTATTTGCGACTTATTTTTAAGGATATTGCCTAAAATATACGTAAAAATCAGCATGGAGAAAATACTTGAAGTAAGTAATTTTTTTGTGTACCTTGATGACCTGATACCTGAAAATTGGCCGTCCAAGCAAGCTGGCTGGTAGTAGTGTGTTCTTAATTAGTACATACTAACACTACTAAATCGTCCACATTTCCTTCGTCAGAAAATACGTGACGTCTGGCTGCCCTGGGATCTTGGACTATTATTGGTGGGTCCAAGCCTAATACCCTTTGGTAAGACTTGTTGTCAGGCTTTCGGGCTATTCTCTACTTGTAACGACTGACTTAAAGCTCCACAATGTAAATCGTCGGGATCAGCGGCTTAACGTGCTTTCCGAACCACGGAGAAAACTTGGTATATATGTAGTTACCTATTGGGCCATTGCCCAGATGTAATTACTATAACATTAGCCGCTACAGGGCAAAGACCTGGAAAACGGAACGTGCACTTAAGACCACACATTAATGACCGCGCTTGGTCACTGCATTTTCGTGGAATCAGGACATTAATGTCACGACGTTTTTCGCTGTTCAAAAGTCAGTACCTACTGTCTGCGTTTAAAAGAAGAGATTACAACATGCTGGTGAGTTGACGATAGCAGATATTCTCAGATACCAGATATTTATTTACGATAGTCAATATCCAAACTAATATCATAAATTCGGTTAACTTTATTTGTTACATTTTCACCGAACGAACCGATCATCCTATTTTGCATATTTACGTTGTCAGGTGTATAGAAACGGACATAGGGGTAGCTTTCACTTTGAAAAACAGTACTGTTCCCGAGGAAAACAAGAATAATTTTCTTTTGATAATAGATGGCACCACGTCTCTTTCGTTATTATAGAAACTTTAGTAATTTTTTTATAACTATTTAACGAATGTAGTGGTGCTCAGGTAGTTACACTATTTGGCTAATATATGCATCAAAAGACCAAGTACTTGGCGAGAGTGCAGCTACTAAAGTCGCGCCGCAACGTCAACTTTTAGACGTTTGTGATGTGAATACGCACACGGCACATGCCATCAAAAGAGGTTCATTACAGGCATTCTATTCGGCATGTACGTGTTGTCACTCATGTTTGAGATGGACCGAGGGTACCCCTTTAGCCAGATTATAATAATATCTACAGTGGGCAACCTGAAACCGCAATCGGTGGAGGTCTTGTCAGGATGGACAATACAGTTCGAATCGGTAATTGTAAGAAGTGTTGATTATATCGATGTAATTTGAGTATTGTAGTATTGTAAAAAAGTTAGTTTAGAGTCAGTTTTAGTTTTGCTCTTTAAACTGCCGCTTTACTCGTAGTAAAGCTTGTTCCTTCATGCTATCCCTGTTTTAACTATGTTCGAACCCTTTCTAAAACAAACTCGACCTGATTTTATAACAATTTACTAAAGCACGTTGCTCGCGTTGAGTAGTTATCGCGTACCTAAGTCATAAATTAACGGTACTACGGCTAATATTTATTGCTTAATGTATTACAAGTAACGTTCCTTATTCATTAACTTTGCAGTCTTTGTTGAGTCCAGACCTTCAACGTTTTAATTTTGCTAGGTAACATGTCATTATAACGACCAGAGACAAGTCAAGCTTATGACTGACGTGTTTTTTTTTTTGAAGCTTCGGAAATCATCAAATGACTCCTCCCGCTCTGGGCAGAGCGGAAGGGAGTGTCAGACTTCTACTGACTAAAACCACCCATGTTCCTTCTTAGCCCCTTTTTGTCGAGGCCACGGTATCTCTTTCGAACAACCCGCAGCCCCGACTGTCTTTCCGAGGCACAGCTGAAAACCAATATTCCAACTTCTGACACTAACAACTGTAAAAACTTGTAATAAAAACCGCAATCGCACTTTACCTTACCTGGGAACCGAACACAAAGCGCTTAGGAGTCACAATTACAACCACGAAACCAATGGGGCGTCAATATTTTGACCAGTAAAAAATAAGTGAGACGTCTTATTCGCTTGCATAATCAGACTATAATGTTCCCACCTGCTGGGACATAGGCCTGTTGTCTATGAGAGAGGGAATGAGCTATAATAACCCACGCGGGCTCAGTGTGGGTTGGTAGATATCACATTTCTTCCAATTTTTTGTTCTAGGACATGTCGGTTTTCACACCATGTTTTCCTTCAGTATTTCGGGAGCCGTGGAGACGAAATAAATTACACATAGTAATGTGCCTGCCTTGGTTCGAACCCACGGTTGCGACTTAAGACGACCGCTTGTAAGTCAGGGCCGCCACCACTGCGCTATCACTGCTCCCCTTTTTCGCGTAGGTATCTTCTATATCTATCTATCTATATAAATAAAGAGAGAAGTCCTGACTGACTGACTGACTGACTGATTGACTGACTGACTCATCAACGCCCAGCCCAAACCCTTGGACCTAGAAAGCTGAAATTTTGCACAGAGGTTCCCTTTATAATGTAGACAAGGAATAAGGAAGGATTTTTCGAAATTCAACCCCTAAGGGAGTTAAATAGGGGATGAAAGTGTGTATGGAAAATCGTCATTTACACGCGGGCGAAGCCGCTGGCAAAAGCTAGTCCATCATAAACTGACCCAAGGGTTTCAATCGGACACTCTATTCACTCTTCTAATATAATAATATGAGTACTTATTAACGTACTTAATATATAACCAACAAGTGTCAAACGCTACTTAACGAATGCTTTATTGTAGTTACAGATTCTAATTGTGGAGTAATTAAAACGTATTATGGTAGCTTTTATCCCTAACCTACATTCTTCAAGTGTAATAAAAGAGATGAAGTCATACTCTGACGTCAATACAGCTGATCTACTTTCTAAAACTACGTGGTTTAATCTAGAATGAGCTAACGTATATAAATTAAACATTTAACATAACATCAGGTCTGTAATCCCGAAGGGCCAGGCAGAGGTGTACCTACCCATTAGTAAACCGACATTTTGCCAGATATGTTCAAGTATTATGTACTTAATAGGAGGCGAGCCTATTACCATAAATTAAACAAACCGTTATAATGTCCAAAGAAAGAGACATTACATACCTAAAAGGATCTTGGAAATACTGACGCAGGCCCCCGACATTCGGGACCAAGAAGTCACCGAATCCGAAATCCATCTTTCTTCTCAAAGGTCTCAGGGCATATTTTGCTGAGTACATATGTATGAATGTTCAAGTAACATTCGAGGTCACTCTGAGGTCACGAAAACATAATTTTCACGATAAACTAGCTGAAAAGTGTGTTTATTACTTGTGTTGAACCGGCTGGTAGGAAAATCGTGTGCTATTTGACAGGTTTGTTATTGGGCAGTTACCATAGCAACCGTTTGCGGAAACTATGGTTGACCGCAAGATTCGATGCGTATAACACACAAACTTGACTTTGCCGCCCTCGAAAAGTTTGCTTCACAAAATTGACCCCTAAGTCGTGTAGATAAAGAATTCAAAAGCACACAAATGAAATTCTGAATGACAATTTTGTGTTTGTTGGAGGTCCTTGACTGGACTAGTTTTTGGTGAACCTCGTTTAATCTTTTTGTTAGTAATGACCACAAAAGTGTAGGCAATATAATTACCACAATATAATGGGTGGTGGTGGCCCGTGGTGGCTATATTGAACTTTGTGCTTAATGTGGTAAAGGTTATCCTTGTTTATAGAAACGTCGAGAAAAATCGGAAGGACGATGTTCCGATTGGAGTACGGGCTGTAGAAAGCGTCGACACGGTTGACTAAGCAGTGGCCGGTTCGATCCCCGCATGAAACAAATAATTTGTATGGCCATACATAATTATGTATATTATGTGAGTTTAACTGTTTGTAAACGCATCCACGATATTGAAATTATTATTATTGAGAAATCCACGAGAAATCCATAGTGTTGTTATGTTTTTTGTAATGTTTATGTTTTGAAAAAACAATTAGGCCATGACCTGTGTGAAATATTGGTAGGAGAACTTTCAATTGGGCGCATATGCAGTCTCCGGGGCCACTACTGAGAAATTCTTAATAGAAAAACCCAATAACACTTTGCCCGACCCGGAAATCGAACCCCTGACCTCGTCCTCTCCAGCGCTTGCGATCACTAGAGAAACGAGGCAGTTACATGGAACATACTATGTACTTAAAAGCAAGCCGAAAATAGGCATTAAGGCGGGGTTACCCCGATAAACGTCGTCAACAATAGCGTTTTACTCGTACATGGAACGGATTTAAATTTTGAAAAAAAATGTATTACATAGTTGACTCTTCGATCATGATATGTCGGGCATGCGATACACGATTACTTACACTTCACTGCATCCAATTAAATCGCAAAGACATGTCCAAATGATGGCTAAATAATCGTTTTACTTGAGTTATAATAGGCTTTGAAAAATAAAACTTATATCATAATAAAGGTCGTAAAAAATGTGTATTATCTCGGGTCACATAATGTATAATTTCTTTATCATTTTTCTCCAAGAGAGAAAAAACAGTCAAAATTTAGGCATTATATCGCTCGCGCGGCAGGGCGGGGGGTGAGGTCGTGCGTACATAAAAACAAAGTAGGGTAACCTCGCCTTAATGGCATCGGGTTAACTTTTACTTTAACTATTCAACAATGCATCGAAGATGTCGACCTGAAAAATGCAAGCAAAGCCGTGTCCAAAAACTAGTCCACAACCTCACACGAAAAGCCCATCCAACATTTCAAGCGCCACTTCAAAGCCTATTTCACAATTAAACCCGCCTACATATTGCAACGTTGCAAGGTAACTGACCTCTCTGTTTACCCCAGTGTAAACTTGACAGCTGTGTACCAAATGTGTGCCAAAGTTCATTGACTAGACACCCGGTGAGGTCAACCACCGGCCCGAAGTCATTAGGTGCAATCGATGTGAAGACATATCGGGGTGACTGATTGAGGACATCGGCTGTGAATAATACAGCGTTGTGGTTTGATACCAGGAAGGGGTAGGCAGAGGTGCATGCATAGGATACCCACTTTTTCACCCGCTATACAGGGTGTAAACGAAGCCTTCAACCAAAAATTATGTACTATCAATCTAAGTCGAGCCTTTTCAGGAAGAAGATTGTAACCGCCATTTTGCATAATTTTACAGGAGAACGCTTTTTTTTTTTATATTTCTCAAAATATTTACAGAATCAATTTGACTTGTTGTTGAATTAATAGGGAGGTGCCCATATAAAAATACAAGTAAAAATTACAAATTGATGCTGTAAATATTTTGAGAAATATTCAAAAAAAAACGTTCTCCTCTAAAATTATGCAAAATGGCGGTTACGATCTTCTTCCTGAAAAGGCTCGAAGTACCCCCCCCCCCCCCACTCAAAAAATATTGCTGGAAAACGACTTTTTGGGGACCGCCAAAATCTCTGTAACTATAATAGGGGGTTCCCAGAAATGGTCTAGAACAAAAAATATCACGTATGACGTAGGACAAGTGCCTTTCGGCTTCGTTAAGGGTACTTTTACACCCTAAAAGGTTAGGTTGAGATGTACCTAATAGTCCACCTCACAGATGAGATTAATGAAGAGAAGCTCGCAGAAATCTCTACCGAACAACTGGTGAGCTTCTTCAAGGCAACAGGAAGATTCGCGATGCCGACCACCAGTAACCCATGAAGGGGATCCACCAAAATGGGGAACTGGGCGAAATAATCCACAACGAAATTACTGATCGCCCGCCTGGTGTCTGCCGGCGTCCCCGAAGATAAATAGAATAGTACCTAATAGTCCTCGCAGAATTTTGCAAGCTATGTTTAAATCGCTTGTAATAGAGGGTGAGTCTATTGCCGTCAACCGGTTACAAGTTCAGACTCTGTGGAAGCTACTGAGAAAGATGGAAAAACCTATAATGCTTTGCCCGACTTGGGAATCGAATCCTGCACAGCAGTAGCGCTTGCGACCGCTAAACTGTGGAGGCAGTAATACGAGGTGTAAAATAATAAACGCAGGACTTCTTGTGTTCCCGTTGGGACTGCGGGTTGTTCGAAAGAGATACCGCGGCCTCGGCACAAAGGGCTAAGAAGGATCATGGGTGGTTTTTAGCCGGAAAAATTCTGACACTCCCTACCGCTGTGTCCAGAGCGGGAGGAGTCATTTGATGATTTTCCCATAACACAAAAAAAAGGACTTCTTTCGTGGTTTCTCCGACCATGAGACCCTATATTGCTCTAGGGTGTTGGTTTGCCTGTGTTTCAGCAGTGGAAATCAGCATTTACATGCCTACATGATCATCATCCAGCTATTAGATCTTTAACAGTCGTTACAGGTGCCGCATAAGTCCGAAAGTCTTGAAAACACAACAAAGTCACAAGACAAAGAGACAAGACACAAGACTAATCAACTCCTACGATCAGTCACTCCATGTAAAATACTGGTATTCAGCTGCATCCGCTTTGATAGGAGCTGTCATCAACACAGTTGGGAAACGCCTCGGCAGATGGTGACAAGCTCATAATGCTAAATCATAGTATTCAGTCATCTTCGCAACTGAATACCAAAATAAATCTTCAAATGAATAAACACGCAAATCCTGAATTTGATTATAACAGAGACGTATCATTTAAGGAGTGTCAAGAGCAATTGGATAATAAACTCAATCATTTAAACACAAAATGGCTCCTACGCAAGCATTTACTGAGTATCCAGCAAGTTGTAGCATCCTTCCTAATACCGCCACACTAATATAACCTTTAAGCCTCGAAGATACAATCTATATTTGCATGATCACTTTTGAGCTACAGTCTGAACTTTAGGTACAGGTTGTATGTGTGGGTTTTCGCGAAGAGTGCGCAAAATGACGAATGGACGGGCCATTAAACTTTAATGTTAAATGAAGTACGTATTCATTTAGGTTATGGTCGTTTACATTGAAAAAGTTTGCGTGAAAATGATAGTATAAAGTGGTCTTGTATATCTTTAAATATTTTACAACCGAAGGTGTGGGGGTGATAAAATACATGCGAGTAATTTCCAGTGACTATGTCTGTACGTTATGACTATGGTTAAGTAGTGATAGTGAAATATGGATATTTTTAGACTGAAACATTATCATTATTTGTCACCTAATTCGCTTTGTTTTTTGGTCAGCAAATGAATTTATCTAACTTAGGTATTCAGTTTTTGTTTTTACCTAGAAAATCTTGCTGACCAAGGTCCTTGAATATGGGTTTTTTGGTCTTTGCCAAACACTGGGAGTTTCTCCTGAAACTAAAATGCGTATATAAACATTTAAACTCACAAAAGCCAGACCTGGAACCACTATACCCCATACAAATTTTTGTTTCAATGCAGCAGTCAACTGTCTCTGTGCTAACCGTAGTTTCATAGAACTGAACAATTCTACGAACCATAGGCGTTTCTTATTTTGCAACTAGCAGTACAAGCAACTCGAACTATCAGACAATGCATTACAAGCAAACAAAAGACAACACCACTCTTCATTACACAATTACAGGACTATTTAATTACTTAACACTTATCACGTAGTAACTGGTACCCTATCCAGGGGTAAAGTTATCGGTCTAGACATCAGCTCTTCCATTAGTCTGCATACGTAACTAGATGGATATTACTCATGCAATTTGACAGCTTGACCAATCGGGTTGGGGTGGAGTTCCACCATGAACGAAGCTAAAGCTACAAAATTGTATTTTATATGTTTTTTTTTTGTAATAGTATTTTTCTAAGACTGCTCACAGTAGCTAGAGAGAGAGCAGTTTAATTTTTTGACTTTTTCTTTCATTTTTCTTGTTTTTTTTTTTGGAATGTTAACATCAGGGGCTAACCAAATAGCTAGTTCTATGACTCTTTATGGATTGGACAAGGCGATATTGCTATACGATCCCCTCATTTCACAAATATGATGGTGATCAGTGTGCAGGAGGCAGGGTTACTATTGTGCCTTCATCTAGCAAAGTGTACCTAAATTTACACTTTGTTAGATGATTCATGTCTACATTTTTTTTTTATTCTAATACATTAAGGCGGGGTTGCAGTAATTTTAAGATTTTTGAACCCATAAAAATCGAACTAAATACGAGTTTTTTAATAAATAAAAATCATTACATAAAAATTGAACATACTCTCTAGTAAATCGTAAAGATAGAAACGCGATTTAGAATGATCGGCTCGATACTTTTTTTTATCAAACATGACTCTAAATCACAATTTCAAACGTGTACTGCTAAGACATTTCATCATGAATTTATATGAAAGTTATATCAGTAGATAGAACTTTTTATTCTGAAGTAAATGGTGAAAACAGATTGTATAATTTCTTTATAGTTTTTCTCCAAGAAGCAAAAAACAGTCAAAATTTAGGGATTATATCGCTCGCGCGGCAGGGCGGGGGGCGAGGTCGTGCGTACATAAAAACAAAGTAATGCAACCTCGCCTTAAGGTTGCAAGTCCTTTCCTAGTTAAATATACACGAATCTGTATAGGGAACTCTAAGAGAACTCCAATACTACCAAAGCAATTTATTACAAGCCCCAAACCACCTCTTTATGTTAGCCCTTCATTTGTCTTTCAGCCTTGAGTCTTGACGCTTTTCACGATAGCCTCTTTTCCCCTGGACAGGTACCCTGAATCCTTAATTCAGTAGCCTCTACCCGTCACATCAGCCCCCAACCTCATTTATCATGTAGGTACAATCTGGTGGAATTAATAACAGAACAACTGCCTAAAAACGAGGTTCACCTTGGGAGTAAAATATTTTATTTAGTAGTGTAGTTGTTACGTATGGAAAAGATTTTGTCATTTATTTTAAATTTTGTTCATACTTCATAATAAATAAGTACCGAGGTCTCGCCCTTGCAACATTACACGTTCTCATAGTTCAGTAGCACATCGTTCACTCGAAAGCGCGAACTTCATTCGCGCGCCACGTTTTTGAACAACAACCAATCGGTCGTTCAGTTCGTTTTCTCTCTCGTACACTGCGCACGTATCGCTGCGCAGCGCGGGCGCCGCCGCCATTGTCGCAGCCGCAAGACCTCGGATTTTCAACAGCAAAAATCACTCTTTTAATTACCCGACTTCACACGTACTGCGTCCTGTGCGCTACAAAGCTGGTACTTCGAGCCGGATTGTTATTCGGAACCTACACGCGGCTACGTACTGTGAAAGACTAAAACCTGTATGTCAGGATGTCGCTGCTCCGCACACCCCCGAAGGGTACGATAACGCGCAGCAAAGCGCGTACCGCGGAACAGTCGACAACAAGTGTTAGTGAACGAGTGCTAAAATCTGTGAAAAGCGTGAAAACTGAGTGTTCGTCAGCGGCGGCGCGCAAGCGCCTCGAATATGAAGCGGCTCAAAAGTTAGCACAGATAGAGAAAGATCTGATCGAGAAGAAACTAGAAGTAGACATAGCCGAGTTGGAGCAGGAATCTCGTGGACCTGTTTCGACGTGTTCGAAATCGAAAGTCGACACGTGGCTAGATAGTCAAGATGGCGTCGCACCGATCGCGCTAAATTGCGACACTAATGTCTGCAACGACGACCCATTCAAATCGACCACAATCAACAAACCGTGGAACAACGAACGTCAGCACGACCTGGAAATCGAGCGCCCGCCGCCCCAAGGCGTCAGCGTGAAACAGTTGACGGATGCGTTGCACTTATTTACGAAAAATAACGATCGTGATAATAATAATAAAGAACTACTTGCTCGGTTAGCAACGTCAAAGGATTTGCCCATATTTGATGGCGATCCTATGCAGTGGCTGCAGTTTAAGGAATCTTACCGTGAATCGTCACACCTGTGTAACTACAGTGATGCGGAGAACATTTGGCGATTACGCAAGTGCCTACGGGGTGAAGCTAAAGAGGCCATATCATCGCTACTTATAGGCAATACATCACCGCAAGATATTATTGACATACTGGAGCTACGCTTTGGCAGGCCGGAGTGTATCATTCATAAAACATTCACGCAACTGAAGAAGATTCAGCCACTTACAACTGCATACCACACAGAGATAGTAAACTTTGCAATTAAGGTTAAAAATTACGTTACAGCTGTGAAAGCTATCAAGCTACCGGAATACCTATACCATAGTATAAAGAAGGGAAGTAGAGCATCTCCGGCCCAATCCGCGACATAATTACCTACCGTACTTGCATGTGTCAGGGTTGTCACTTTCAGCTACATTTTAATACAGTGCCTAAAAATTGGCAAGGGCCGGGAAGTTGTATTTTTTTATTTGTGTTGTCTGAGTTTCATTGAGATGTACAGCATACTACATTATTTTTATTTTTTTTTGTAAAAATATCGTAAGGCGGTTCACAGCATACATCTACTTACCAAGTTTCAACTATGTAGTCCTAATAGTTTCGGAATAAAAAGGCTTTTGCCTAAAAAGAGGGCCAACAAATATTTATAGTTTATTGACTAAGAGCTTGTGTTTAAATTATTTACTTAATATATACTTGTCAGTTTTTTTTGTTTATTTTTTAATAGGCATAAGTAATGTAGTATTTTTGCACATAAAGAACAATATATATGTTTTTACTTTTGACTAAACCAACATAAAATAATACAGATAGTAGGTACATACTTAGTTACTATACCTACCTACAATACTGAGAAATCGGCATGACTAAACCTAAACAAAGCAATAGCGGCATATCATCAAAAGTACCTACCTACCTAATACATTCTAGTGGGAAAGTAGGCCTGCCTACTTCGTCTGTCTGATAGAAAACTAATACCAACAACAAAAAAATAAGTAGGTAATCTGAACATACTCAACTCTGGAATCTATGAATTATTTAGACACCCAAACACACAGCAATAACTTCTCCTGCGATTATCAGACATTTTTCATTTAGGTACTTAGAGGTGCCGAAAAGCCGTGCGTCGCGCGAACCTTGTGCGGTGTTAACCTTGACTGGCTCAGTGCGAAATGCAGCGAGATTTTGTTTGAGTGTGCGTGCGGCGACCGTAAAGATACTAGGCGCACACATACAAGCCGCGCGCGGTGCGTTTGTATGAAGATACCCTACTTCCCTTCTTTATACTATGCCTATACAGCCCGGAAACAACCACATTAATACTCACGAAGCTACCGCCCGCAGTTATTACCAAGTGGGCCGAATACTACACCTGTAATCAAACTAGCTCCATACCTAAACTGGAATTATTATCAAATTTTATTTACAAAGAAGCAACTATTATAGCAACTTCAGGTGTTAGTTATATACATAGTCAGAATGACTACAAAAAGAAATACGAACATACGAAAACTCATTCATCTCATTCAGTGTTAGCGTGCACTACTACATCGGATGCTAAGTGTATGTTTTGTCGCGCCACTCCGCCACACGCTTTAGAAAAGTGTGGCAAATTCAAACGCGCAATGAGACGCGATCGCTGGCAATTTGTACGCACTAAACATCTGTGCTACAAATGCTTAGGTGCGCGGCACACTGAACCTGCCACGTGCACTGCAACTGACTGCAAAGAGTGTGGACAGCCACACCATCACCTACTTCACTGGACGAGGTCTACCGTGCCTACGTCATCATCAGCCGAGCGACCGCTGGCGCCGGCGCCAGCAACCAACGCGCAACCAGAGACGGCGCGCCCCGCAGGCCATGCGGCCCGCGCGCATCCATCGACGCCCGACGAGTCGGGCCGCGAGGACACCGTTGCCCACGCCCACACCAGTGCGTCCGCTAGTGTTAGTGAATCGTCAGTGCCTAAAGTGTTGTTAAAAATAGTGCCGGTAACCGTTCATGGACCTAAAGACAATATCCACACACACGCGTTGCTCGACGACGGTGCCACCGTGACACTGATCTCTGCTGACCTCGCCGAGCAGGCGGGTCTACACGGTAAGTGCGTGTTCACGTACGCGCGACGCGACGCGCGGCGCGACCTGCGACGCGACGAGCGGCGCGTCGTGCGATTTTTGTGTTCACGGACACGCGATGCGTGCAGCGGCAGATATCATCGCACGCGCAAACACAAACGTATGGCAATGTACTACGCTGTTCATACAGACGCGGGGCGGTGCCCGCGGCGGCGCCCGCGGCGACGGCCGCCGCGATTATCGCGGCGACTTTTCAAGCGGGTAGCAAAGCACGCGGCGTTCTCAATCAAACCGACTAGTTTTAGTTATTGCTGATAAAGTAGTGTTTTTGGGGTCGCTGATTACAAAAATGAGAATGAAAATCCAAGATGGCGCCGACGAAAATTTTTGGTTTTTCCGTCATGGGTGTCGTTTTAATGGTTTTCGGGGTCGCTGATTATGAAAATGAATTCAAAATGAAAATCCAAGATGGCGCCGAAGAAAATTTTTAGTTTTATCATCATGGGTGTGGTTTTCATGGTTTTTGGGGTCGCTGATTACGAAAATGAGGTCAAAATGAACATCCAAGATGGCGGCCAGGAAATTTTTGGTTTTTCCGTCATGGGTGTGGTTTTCATGGTTTTTGGGGTCGCTGATTACGAAAATGAGCTCAAAATTAAAATCCAAGATGGCGGCCAAGGAAATTTTTGGTTTTTCCGTCATGGGTGTCGTTTTCATGGTTTTTGGGGTCGCTGATTGCGAAAATGAGCTCAAAATTAAAATCCAAGATGGCGGCCAGGAAAATTTTAGGTTTTTCCGTCATGGGTGTCGTTTTCATGGTTTTAGGGGTCGCTGATTACGAAAATGAGGTCAAAATGAAAATCCAAGATGGCGGCCAGGGAAATTTTTGGTTTTTCCGTCATGGGTGTCATTTTAATGGTTTTCGGAGTCGCTGATTACAAAAATGAGCTCAAAATGAAAATTCAAGATGGCGGCCAGGGAAATTTTTGGTTTTTCCGTCATGGGTGTCATTTTCATGGTTTTCGGAGTCGCTGATTACGAAAATGAGCTCAAAATTAAAATCCAAGATGGCGGCTAGGAAAATTTTAGGTTTTTCCGTCATGGGTGTCGTTTAAATGGTTTTTGGGGTCGCTGATTACGAAAATGCAGTCAAAATGAAAATCCAAGATGGCGCCGAAAAAATTTTTTAGTTTTTCCATCATGGGTGTCGTTTATATGGTTTTCGGGGTCGCTGATTACGAAAATGCAGTCAAAATGAAAATCCAAGATGGCGGCCAAGGAATTTTTTGGTTTTTCCGTCATGGGTGTGGTTTTCATGGTTTTTGGGGTCGCTGATTACGATAATGAGGTCAAAATGAAAATCCAAGATGGCGGCCAAGATTTTTTTTGGTTTTTCCGTCATGGGTGTGGTTTTCATGGTTTTTGGGGTCGCTGATTACGAAAATAAGCTCAAAATGAAAATCCAAGATGGCGGCCAGGAAAATTTTAGTTTTTCCGTCATGGGTGTCGTTTTCGTGGTTTTTGGAGTCGCTGATTACGAAAATGAGGTCAAAATGAAAATTCAAGATGGCGGCCAGGAAAATTTTAGGTTTTTCCGTCATGGGTGTCGTTTTCATGGTTTTAGGGGTCGCTGATTACGAAAATGAGGTCAAAATGAAAATCCAAGATGGCGGCCGGGGAAATTTTTGGTTTTTCCGTCATGGGTGTTATTTTAATGGTTTTCGGAGTCGCTGATTACAAAAATGAGCTCAAAATGTAAATCCAAGATGGCGGCCAGGATTTTTTTTTGTTTTTCCGTCATGGGTGTGGTTTTCATGGTTTTTGGGGTCGCTGATTACGAAAATAAGCTCAAAATGAAAATCCAAGATGGCGGCCAGGAAAATTTTAGTTTTTCCGTCATGGGTGTCGTTTTCGTGGTTTTTGGGGTCGCTGATTACGAAAATGAGGTCAAAATGAAAATTCAAGATGGCGGCCAGGGAAATTTTTGGTTTTTCCGTCATGGGTGTCATTTTCATGGTTTTCGGAGTCGCTGATTACGAAAATGAGGTCAAAATGAAAATCCAAGATGGCGGCCAGGGAAATTTTTGGTTTTTCCGTCATGGGTGTCATTTTAATGGTTTTCGGAGTCGCTGATTACAAAAATGAGCTCAAAATGTAAATCCAAGATGGCGGCCAGGATTTTTTTTGGTTTTTCCGTCATGGGTGTGGTTTTCATGGTTTTTGGGGTCGCTGATTACGAAAATGAGGTCAAAATTAAAATTCAAGATGGCGGCCAGGGAAATTTTTGGTCTTTCCGTCATGGGTGTCATTTTCATGGTTTTCGGAGTCGCTGATTACGAAAATGAGCTCAAAATTAAAATCCAAGATGGCGGCTAGGAAAATTTTTGGTTTTTCCGTCATGGGTGTCGTTTTCATGGTTTTTGGGGTCGCTGATTACGAAAATGAGGTCAAAATGAAAATCCAAGATGGCGGCCAGGAAAATTTTAGTTTTTCCGTCATGGGTGTCGTTTTCGTGGTTTTTGGGGTCGCTGATTACGAAAATGAGGTCAAAATGAAAATTCAAGATGGCGGCCAGGGAAATTTTTGGTTTTTCCGTCATGGGTGTCATTTTCATGGTTTTCGGAGTCGCTGATTACGAAAATGAGCTCAAAATTAAAATCCAAGATGGCGGCTAGAAAAATTTTAGGTTTTTCCATCATGGGTGTCGTTTATATGGTTTTCGGGGTCGCTGATTACGAAAATGAGGTCAAAATTAAAATCCAAGATGGCGGCCAGGAAAATTTTAGTTTTTCCCTCATGGGTGTCGTTTTCATGGTTTTTGGGGTCGCTGATTACGAAAATGAGGTCAAAATGAAAATTCAAGATGGCGGCCAGGAAAATTTTAGTTTTTCCGTCATGGCCGCCATCATGGATTTTCATTTTGACTGCATTTTCGTAATCAGCGACCCCAAAAACCATGAAAACGACACCCATGACGAAAAATCCCAAAAATTTTCCTGGCCGCCATCTTGGATTTTCATTTTGACCTCATTTTCGTAATCAGCGACCCCAAAAACCATGAAAACGACAGCCATGACGGAAAAACCAAAAATTTTCCTAGCCGCCATCTTGGATTTTAATTTTGAGCTCATTTTCGTAATCAGCGACCCCAAAAACCATGAAAACCACACCCATGACGGATAAAACAAAAATTTCCATGGCCACCATCTTGAATATTTATTTTGACCTCATTTTCGTAATCAGCGACTCCAAAAACCATGAAAACCACACCCATGACGGAAAAACCAAAAATTTTCCTGGCTGCCATCTTGGATTTTCTATTTGACCTCATTTTCGTAATCAGAGACCCCAAAAACCATGAAAACGACACCCATGACGGAAAAACCTAAAATTTTCCTAGCCGCCATCTTGGATTTTAATTTTGAGCTCGTTTTCGTAATCAGCGACCCCAACCAAAAATTTTTCTGGACGCCATCTTGGATTTTCATTTTGAGACCATGAAAACGACACCCATGACGGAAAAACCAAAAATTTTCGTTGGCGCCATCTTTGATTTTCATCTTGACCTCATTTTCGTAATCAGCGACCCCAAAAACCATGAAAACCACACCCATGACGGAAAAACCAAAATAATCCTGGCCGCCATCTTGGATTTTCCTTTTGACCTCATTTTCGTAATCAGCGACCCCAAAAACCATGAAAACCACACCCATGACGGAAAAACCAAAAAAAATCCTGGCCGCCATCTTGGATTTTCCTTTTGACCTCATTTTCGTAATCAGCGACCCCAAAAACCATGAAAACCACACCCATGACGGAAAAACCAAAAATTTCCTGGCCGCCATCTTGGATGTTCATTTTGACCTCATTTTCGTATTCAGCGACCCCAAAAACCATGAAAACCACACCCATGACGGAAAAACCAAAAAAAATCCTGGCCGCCATCTTGGATTTTCCTTTTGACCACATTTTCGTAATCAGCGACCCCAAAAACCATGAAAACCACACCCATGACGGAAAAACCAAAAATTTCCATGGCCGCCATCTTGGATTTTCATTTTGGCCTCATTTTCGTAATCAGCGACCCCAAAAACCATGAAAACGACACCCATGACGGAAAAACCAAAAATTTCCTTGGCCGCCATCTTGGATTTTAATTTTGTGCTCATTTTCGTAATCAGCGACCCCAAAAACCATGAAAACCACACCCATGACGGAAAAACCAAAAATTTCCTGGCCGCCATCTTGGATGTTCATTTTGACCTCATTTTCGTATTCAGCGACCCCAAAAACCATGAAAACCACACCCATGACGGAAAAACCAAAAAAAATCCTGGCCGCCATCTTGGATTTTCCTTTTGACCTCATTTTCGTAATCAGCGACCCCAAAAACCATGAAAACCACACCCATGACGGTAAAACCAAAAATTTTCCTGGCCGCCATCTTGGTCTTCATTTTGACCTCATTTTTGTAATCAGCGACCCCGAAAACCATTTAAACGACTTACGACACCCATGATGGAAAAACTAAATTTTTTTTCGGCGCCATCTTGGATTTTCATTTTGAACTCATTTTCATAATCAGCGACCCCGAAAACCATCAATCAGAAAAAAAGTTCCGTCGCGGGTATCGCTTCATCGAGAATTGCCGCTGCGTGCGTCGCCGCGATAATCGCCGCGGGCGCCGCCGCGATAATCGCCGCGGGCGCCGCCGCGGGCACCGCCTCAAATTCAAATAATCGCGTATAAAATCGCTTCTCCGTGAACGCACTCATACACCGCCATATGTTTGAATTTAATCGCCCATCGCGTCGCGCGTCGCGTCGCGCGTACGTGAACACGCACTTAAGACTGTGACTATGCGAGCCCGCAGTGCATGGGACTCCGGTGAGCTCGTGTGTCAAACAGAAACCGTAAGTTTTGACATTTCTAATATTACAGGTGATCGTTTTAACTTGTGTGCTCGTAAAATGAAAGAACTTAATTTACCTACTCAACGTTTATCTTGTATGGACTTTAGTAATTATTCGGACTATATTAACCATGACTTGTGCAAATGTGATGCACAACCTAAATTATTAATCGGACAGGATAATTACGATCTCATTGCTCCTATCTTGTGTTTAAAAGGTAATAGGAAAAATGAACCTTATGTTACAAAGACACCGCTAGGTTGGTGTGTACATGGAGTTGTAAACAACATAACTTTGTTAAACATGTCAGCTGATCGTAATAGTAGTGGCGAGAGCGCGCAACATTGTTGTGATTCTGAGTTGAACGAGTTTGTAAGAAAATCATTTGCGTTAGAGTCAATAGGTATATCAAAACAGCCGCGACAAAATGCGGACGAGTTGCGCGCTATCACCATACTAAATAACACTTGTGAATTAGTTGATAACCAATGGCACGTGGAACTGCCTTGGAAACAGGATAACTTTGTCATGCCTGATTCTTATAAAAATGCCTATAATCGTTTAAAATCTGTTGATAGAAAAATGTCAGCCGACAGCACTTACGCGTCTCGTTATCGCGAACGTATTCAGCATTTATTTTCGAATAATTATGCCAGGAGGCTAAACGAGGGGGAGTCTAGCGACCACGTTTGGTACCTACCGCATTTCGGGGTCGATAACCCCAATAAGAAGAAGTTACGTTTAGTCTTCGACGCTGCTGCGAAAACACAGGGATGTTCGCTCAATGATTATTTATTGACAGGCCCGGACCTGTTACAATCGTTGTTTGGAATTATGTTTAGGTTCAGAGAAAATCAAATTGGAATTATTGGAGATATTAAAGATATGTTTCTTCGAATTAAAATTAAAGAAAAGGATCAACATACATTAAGGTTTTTATTTACAGATGAAACTACTAAGGTCGTTAATAAATATGCCATGACGTCATTAATATTTGGCGCGAACTGCTCGCCTTTTATCGCGCAACATATTAAAAACAAAAATGCATTACGTTTTACGGATACTTACCCGACGGCTGTCGATGCTATATGCAAGCAACATTATATGGACGACTACATCGACAGTTTACCCGAAGTCGACCTTACAAAACAAATGATTAAGGAAATCTCTTTGATTCACCAGGAGGGTGGATTTGAAATACGCAACTGGGCTAGCAACGTACCGGACGTTCTGGAAAGCGTACCGAAGGAAGCTTTGAGTGATAGTGTATGTTATGCCTTAGATAAAGATCAATCGGAAAGAACACTCGGTTTATTATGGTACCCTGCTAGCGACGAGTTAGGATTCGATTTGACTTTGAAGAGTATACCAGTTGATGTTGTAAATTTAAAAAGAAGACCAACGAAACGCGAACTCTTATGTATTGTCATGTCTATTTTTGACATCCATGGTTATCTGATACCATTTACAATTAAAGGAAAAATAATAATGCGCGAAACTTGGAAAACAAATATAAAATGGGACGAGGAACTGAATGATGAGTTAAATAATTTATTTCAAAGTTGGATAACTCAAGCTAAAAAGATTAATAATATTAGGATCCCGCGTTGGTATTTTTGTGATAGTGATAAGAGCGCGAGTTACGAAAACTTAGAACTACACGTGTTTTGCGATGCATCGCCGAGCGCCTATGCGACTGTCGCGTACTGGCGCATGGAAATGAGCAGTGGACATATCGTTGTAGCGTTTATCGCTAGTAAATCTAAAGTTACACCTACGAAATTGGTTTCTATACCGCGATTAGAACTACAGGGTGCTTTATTAGGATGTAAATTAGCAAATAATATTAAAACACAACATCGATTAAAACCAAGTTCAGTTTATTATTGGACAGATTCAACTACTGTTTTACACTGGATAAGGAACAATTGTAGAACATATAAAGTGTTTATAGCTAATCGTCTAGGAGAAATTGACGATCTAAGTAAGTCTGACGAGTGGCACTATGTGCCGACTGACGTCAACGTGGCAGATTTAGGAACTAAAAGTACCGACTACGTACTTAGCAGCAACTCATCCTGGTTTACCGGTCCGTCCTTCTTACATAAATCACGCTCTTACTGGCCTCAGGAACCTGAAAATAAAATAAAAATTAATGAAGAAATATTAGAACAAATAAATGTAATAAATGAAAATAAAAGTGTAAATGACTTACCTGTACCGGAGCCGACCCGCTTCTCCAGTTGGTTGCGATTGCTTCGAACTACTGCAACTGTCTTGTTGTTCATAGACAAATGCAAGAGGATAAAAACAAATGGACTTACCGACGAGTTGATGAAACGAGCTGAAACATTATTACTTCAGCACACGCAGGCCACAGCTTTCTCCAGTGACATCTCGCTGTTGAAACAAAATAAAGAAATAAAACGCGATAGTCGACTACGCGCTTTAACACCCATATTGGATGACACCGGACTACTACGTGTTGGTGGAAGAATTGGAGCAGCTAAGGAAGTAACGATGGACACAAAATCACCAGTGATCCTGGATGGAAATGACCACACGGCTCGACTCATTGTCAAGTATTATCACATCCGCGCAGGCCACGGGTGCAACGAGTTGGTGGTAAATGAACTGCGTCAAAAATATTGGTTGTTACGTTTACGCCCTACGGTCCGTACAGTTGCGACGCAGTGCTTGTTCTGTCGCATCAGGAAAGCTAATCCAAAGCCGCCACGACTTGGTGACCTGCCCGAAGGTAGACTCACGCATCACCAAAGACCGTTTACTATCACCGGAGTCGATTTATTTGGACCAATAGAGGTCACCGTTGGAAGATCAAGACCAAAACGCTATGGTGTCTTGTTTACATGTATGACAGTACGCGCCGTACATATTGAGATCGTACCATCACTCACTGCAGATTCATTGATAATGGCTTTACGTAGAATGGCCGCACGTAGAGGCTGGCCATCGAAGATCTATTCTGATAACGGGACCAATATGCGCGGCGCAGAAATTGAACTGAAGAAAGCCTATGACGCCATAGACAGAAGTACTGTCATGAACGAAGCCCTAAACAATGGAGTTTCCTGGAGCTTCATTCCGCCAGCTAGTCCGCACATGGGAGGATCTTGGGAGCGTCTTGTACGCAGTGTCAAGACCGCCCTCAAGGTGGTACTAAAAGAGAGAGCTCCGCACGAAGAGACTCTGATTACTCTCCTAGCTGAAGTGGAGAATATTGTCAACAGTCGGCCCCTCGGCCATGTTTCTGTGGACCCTCGGGACGACGAGACATTAACGCCGAACCACTTCCTCATTGGTTCGTCGTCTAATTTGCCTATCGCAGGAGTGTTTACAGACAAAGATCTATGTCTCCGTAAGCAATGGCGTATATCGCAGCGCCTGGCTGACCAATTTTGGGCCAGATGGGTGAAGGAAGTTCTCCCCGATCTAGTGCCGCGCCGAAAATGGAGAGAAGAGGGCGCACAATTGAAGATCGGTGATGTGGTAGTAATAGTTGACCCTAACTCCCCCCGTAACTGCTGGCCTAAAGGTATCGTACAATCCGTGTACCCCGGTGCTGACGGACGCGTAAGAGTTGTTGACGTTAAAACAAAAAATGGTTTATTTAAACGCCCTGCAGCTAGGTTTTAGATTTAGTTTATGCTTGTATAACATCTTATGTTAGTTTACTTTAATATAATATTTTAACTTAGGTTATCGTTTTGAGTGTCGTGTCGACACTGAGGGGGAGAATGTTACGTATGGAAAAGATTTTGTCATTTATTTTAAATTTTGTTCATACTTCATAATAAATAAGTACCGAGGTCTCGCCCTTGCAACATTACACGTTCTCATAGTTCAGTAGCACATCGTTCACTCGAAAGCGCGAACTTCATTCGCGCGCCACGTTTTTGAACAACAACCAATCGGTCGTTCAGTTCGTTTTCTCTCTCGTACACTGCGCACGTATCGCTGCGCAGCGCGGGCGCCGCCGCCATTGTCGCTGCCGCAAGACCTCGGATTTTCAACAGCAAAAATCACTCTTTTAATTACCCGACTTCACACGTACTGCGTCCTGTGCGCTACAGTAGTAATGGCAACAGAATGAGTTATGGCTGAAGAGTATAGTGTTTATTTTTTATGTTTATTGTCTTCTAACAGAACTTAATTACAATATTCCATTATCACCATTCTCCTGCTTTTCTTCATCAACTTACAGCAGTGCAGTACTGGACATAGACCTCTTCAATCGTCGCGGCAACTCTCATCGGTTTGCTACCAGGTGCCCTGCGAAGATCGTCGTTAGCACCTACCCACCTTACGCTTGCCGATTCGCGATCTCTCAACATGAACACGTCTACCCTAACGTTTATCGGAACTTTTTTTTTTTTTTTTTTTAAACCTTGCCCCACACTAGGAATTTCTCCTGTATCGTGGGTGCGTTCACAAACATTTAAACTCACATACACAAACACACCCAGACCCGAAACAACTATCTGTAGGTCATACAAATATTTGTTCCGTGCGGGGATCGAACCCGCGACACCCAGCGCAGCAGTCCAATCTCTCAGCCACTGCGCCAACCGTGCCGTCGAACTACATCTAATATGGCCGGACCATTGCCACTTCAGCTTACTTATTCTGTGAGTAATGTCAAAAACTCTGGTTCACTGTCTGATCATCTTGTTGCTCTTCCTACTTCAATTTGGGTCGACGCAGCATGTTTTCTTCTTCCGTACTTCTATATTACTCGTCATCTCAATATCCCCTTTCTAGCCATGTTATGTCCCACTCAGTCTATCCATTGTTTTTTGGTCTTCTCCTACAGTAAGGCAGTGGTCCAACCGCCGATGATGAACGAGTAACGAGTAGAACTATAGAAAGTATAAACGAGTTGGCGATCAGCGGGAAGCGAGTGTGTAGTTTCGATAGTTTTGTCGCCGGGCTACAAGTGTGACGAGCGATTACTCGCGTCACTCGCCCGCGGTAGCTCAGTCCTGTGCAAACCTGTAATACATCATCGTTAGTCGTTCAGCGAGCATCGCTGAACAAGTATCGCTGAACGAGTTTATTTTTGAAAGCTCGTCCCTCAGCGACAAAACGAGTAAAGCGAGTCGTCGCCGGCCTGTGTCGCCGGCAGTGTGAACAGTCAGAGAGCAACTTTTAATATATGCATCTCTTTCGTTTACACGGAATGTACATTTATTGTGCGTTTCATGAGAGAGAAAATCGCCGATAGTTAGTCGTTTTCTCGCTGGCGGTCGGACCACTGCCTTATAGCCACACCCATACCATAATAGCTAACGTTGCTAAAACACAAATATAAACTTACATATTAATGGCAGATTGCAGTTAATATAACGTTTCTATGTTATTCAAGACTCAACAGCTTTTAACTTTCTCTTTTCAACTTAAAGTGGTTAGCGGTGTTAGCTCAAGTCTGCCGATTACAATAGTTTATTTATGGCTACTTTTAAGACGCTTTTTAAACTGTAATTAATATTTAAATATCAAAATCTATTTGCAGATTTATGTCACTGCAGTAGTTCTTTATAGTATTCTTACTTTTTCCCTGCTACAACTTTGTTATGGAATGATCCACCCAAGACGTACTAACGTATACGTATACTCCGTCTAGCTTTATAGGTATAAAGCTAGACGGAGTATACGTCTACGTAGTACGTATACGTACGTAAGTAGGTACTTAATACCCATCTTTTCAAAAGTACAGCTAGAAAGATTGTTATTTCATAACACCGTTTATCACTTAGAATCGTTAAACAAAGTAGTAAACTCTCCTGAAAAGTATGTCGACGCTTCACACTTTTCAAATTACATTTTTTTCCTTTCAGCCCTGTCTTGCACGAACCATAATAATAAGAAAGCGGTCAGTAATAGTTGGTTTCTTTATCGCAAGTCAGATCAGGCCTCACTCTAAAGAGGTCACTGGTGTACTCGCAGTAATTATACTTAAAAAAACTATTTCTGAATGTGTATGTGAGTGTACTATGGCGTAATAATGGGCAATGCGAGGAAAGGGTGTTGAATAATAGTTCGTATGTATTAGAATAGAACAAAGGAACCATAATTGCGTCATTAGTCTAGTGGTAGCAAGCGCGACTGCTGAACATGAGGTCCTAGCTTCGATTCCCAGGTTGGCCAAAGTGTTATTGGATTTTTCAATCAGAATTTTTTCAGTAGCAGCCGCGGAATCTGGATTTGTGGCAATAGCAATAGGTCGGTGGCAATAGACTCGCCTCCTAATACATGGAGCTAACATAACTGGCAAAATGTGGGTATACCATCAGGTATACCTTTGCCTAACCCTTCGGGGGTCAAAGACGTAATGTTATATTATGATAAATATAGCATATGTTGAAGCAGCATACAGTAGATGCAAACATGATGTCAACCAAATGGTTAATAGCAATAAACATTAATGACATTAATTATTTCTTAATATCATTTTTATTCAGGCCTCGCTTCAAATAAGGAAATACACTATAGGAACACCTTTGTCTAACCCTTTGGGGTAACAGGCTTGAAATTATATTATGTTTAAATTATTACTGGCTCTTTGGTGCAGTGGTCGCAAGCACGACTCCTGAGTATGAGGTCCTGTGTTCGATTCCCGGGTCGGGCAAAGTGTTATTGGGTTTTTACACCAGGAAATTATCAGTAACAGCCCCATGGCCCAGTTGCCCAGTTGATGACCATAGGCTCGCTCCCAACTTCATGGGACTTATACATAACTGGCAAAATGTGGGTCCGGTGGTGGTTAAGTACACCTTTGCCTAACCTTTTGAAAACCAGCGTCGGGCACTAGCTGCTCGGCAGTTTGCTGAACTGGACCTATTTGGCGCTGCCGTGAGACACACAATTTTATCTCTTTTTATTCCCTATTTAATTTTTAGTTTTATATTGTGTGTACTTGTGGTATGTGTCAAATAAATTAGTTTTCTTTCTTTCTTTCTTTCTTTCTTTCTTTCTTTCTTTCTTTCTTTCTTTCTTTCTTTTAGGGTTTAAAGGCGTGATGTTATTTTTAAATTATGAGAATAAAAACACCGAGTATGCAGTTGAAGCCACAAGTGAACATAATCTGTGACTGCCTTGCATGTCAGTCAGTCATATCACACGATTAACACTATGAAGCTCAGTTGAACGGCTTTAACTAGACGATAATGCAATTATAGCCAAGGTTTCCCTTGATTCTATATCCTTGAGTTAATGATTAATGCGTGGGAACTTGGGAAGACTATGCAACTGACGACACATTAAACATGGTATTGATTTTATTAGAAAGAGTCCAGACGTACGGTCAGCATCAGAAGTAATTAAACATTACTCAAAGTTTCGAAGCTGTTTTTTAATAAAAACTAGTTAGATATTACTCGTTACTACATGTTATTGGAGTGTAAGGACTATTTTAACGAATAATCTTCTGAAACATTAAAAATAATAGCTAGAGTCCTGTATATAAAATAATTAAAATTCCGAAATGTACAGTTACTTCTGATGCTGACCGTACTGCAGGTATCACCCATACCTTGTCGATGTTCCACATATATTCGCACATAGCCATTTGCTTCATCTTTTATTGGCGCACAGTCAAGGATTGGAATTTCCTGCATGCGTTGGTGTTCTATCCTAGCTTCCCAATCTATTTCAGACAGTACTTTTGGTGATCTAAAGACCTCACCGCTGGTCCAATAGGCCTTCATTGTCTTTTCTTGACATTATATTATCACGCCTGTATATAATGTCCGAGGGGTCTAGGTAGAGGTGTAGCTTATAGTACACCCTTTTGCCTGTAATATTTAAGTCCACTTCCATGTAATAGGAGGCGATCCTATTGCCGTCAACCGAGCACAAGTAAAGACTCCATGACTGCTCATAAGAAATTTCAAATGGAAAACCCTGTTCGACCAGGGAATCGAACCCATTACCTGATGGTCAGCAGCCGCGCTTGCGACCGCTAGAACAAAGAGGCAATCCTTTCTTGTCACCGTTAAAATAAAGTTGAGCTGTGACTTGCGTGTGTAAAACTCCTATTAGCCATACATTCTAACTGACTAGTGTAGCTATAGATAGGCCATTGTTTACAATGTCAAACACGCTACCGTCCGAAGCCATTTCTCATGCAATGACCATCGTATGGTTAAAACATACGGCTAAAATTGATACCATTTGTTTAGGCAGGTCTATAGGAATTGTGAGTCATACTGAATACTTACTAATACTAGACAAACGTAATGGATGAATACCGTGTGTGTGATTAAAAGTGGTGGCATTTTAAAGGACACCTACACTGGTTTTCATTCATTTTGTCACGGTCTTTTGATGTCATCAGCATGCATTATTTTAGTACCGAGTTTCATCCGTGTGAAATGCACGATAAGCCTCTTGTGCCGACTGTCATTTGTAGATATATCATTTTCAGCAGTTACTGGTAGTCAGTGGCCCAAATCTGACAACCAGTCTTACCAAGTGGTAACGTATTACCCACTACTAACTGGTTTGTGAAGGTCAGCTAGGCAGTCACTCAATGTAAAATACTAAAATTCAGCTGCATCCGTTTAGACTGAAACCAGACCAAAACACGTTTGGGAAAAAGCTAAGCAGATGTTGATAACAATGCATTATTTTAGTTGGATGACGCAAACGATTAATGATACGTAGGGAGAGAACGCGTGCCAGGTTCTATTCTCGCACGAGTACAGGTAGCGTTGCTTTTACAATTCAGGTATAAATAAAGGTCTGTCTAAATAACCGGGAAACGTCGAAGTCTTCAATCCACGAGTCAATAATTCTGATCGTTTCTTTCAAATAAAACTTCTCTACTGTCAACACAACAAAGGTATTTCATAATACTTTTTTTTTAAATAAGCTCCCATCTACTTACCAACCAAGATCCCAAGCGGAATGAAAAGCAGGGTGAGCAGACATAGCGCCCAGTGGTACTCCGAAGCCGAACTCAAACTTGACATCATCAGGTCTTCGTGACCACGCAGGTCTTGCCGTGGACTCGCGAGGTTCCGGACCAGCCTTCGTGTCGTTCGTCATTGTGTTTTGGAAAAACAGCTTGAGGCTTTAGGGGTCTGGAGGACCCCAAAATTTTAAAAGAAAGAAGTTGAATGTTTTCTTTTGTTTGAATGCTGGTGTAAGTGTAGGAATAGTAATTGTTTCGTTTTGAAATTAATTTAGGTTACGGTTATTTTTTTTATTTTTGGATAAAAAATCTAATATTGCTAAAAAACTGTATTAAAATCTATGAAAAACGCCACTATTTGAATAAAAACTCTACTACAAAAACATTGAACGTACACCTAAATACTTTTCATTCACGACAAAAACATTCACCGATTCAAAACCGCTACGAGAATCCGTAGACGTGCTACGCGGCTACGCGGCTACGCGGCTACGACGGCCTACGACCACTGCGCGAGGTGACCACAAGTCGACTGCCGCCCGGCCGATGACCGCCGATTGAGAACGATGTAGGTACCTACATTAAGTTTTCATGAATGCTCCAAATCCTTTGTAATGATGTGGAATATTACTCTGACCTGGTCCTCATTAAAGGATTTCTAGAATTTATTTATAAGTTACACTAGTTGGTCCTATTTTCAATGATAGGTAACTGAAAGAATGTTGAGTAATTTAGTAGTGTCTGTAACATTATTTGTACTTATTCTTGCCCTCGTAACTGAAAACACGGTAACTTCAATAACTGTTTTCAATTATGAGGGCAGTATTATTTAATTTTAATCTACACTATCACGAAGGTGTTTACTATAAAAAGTTTATTATTTTACTTTTCGACTGCCTCAAAATATTGCTACATTTTTTTTTTACCCGACTGCGGCAGAAGGAGGGTTATGTTTTTATAAACACTGCTTTGAGTTAGTCCTTTTATTTGTACCTGCCAGCGTGGTTTGCAATTAGCGTGTCAAACCACATACACAATTCAAGGAATCCAAATGCAGGGGTTAAAGTGGCGTCACTCCTATACCAACTCATTTAAAAGCTGATTTTTGTATGTTTTTGTCTAAAGTAATCCAGAAGAAAAACGCTACTGTTTAGTGAATTTGTTTCGAAAAGTTTTTGTGTATACTTCAATATTAGTAAGGTACATTACAGAAGTATCCATGTTACCTCAAGTCACAAAAACTCAGTAAATAAAAAAAAACACAAAAAAAACACTTAATCAAAACTTTATAAACACGACAATCGAAAGTTACATAAATATATCTAAAATACACCTAAACAATTACAAACAAGCAGTAAAAACTATTACAATAACAACTGACGGGACGGACAGACTCACAATACTTCCACTAGAAGCATCATCAGATTTAGGCAATATTCCACCTTCATACTGCTTCAAATAAGGCATATATTTGAGTACCATGTTGTACATAGGACCTCTTTCCAGTGTTTTGTTTCTTGCAACCTCTGCGTCGTGGAGTGCGTCTAGAAGAGGCTTGTCATTCGAAGTTGACTCTGAATCTCTGGTGGGATCTCTCAATTCTCTTCGGACCTGTGGAAATTTAGGACTATGGGAAAATTCTGCCACAGGACGAAGAATATGATTATGTTTATTTTCGGACATCACCGACATCGGTGAAAACATAGTGAAGAAACCTAGGCTGGACCTACAAATAATATGTCTGAATTCGCCAACCCGCATATACGAGTAGCAAGCGTCAATTGCTCTTGCCTTCTCTGCATGAGAAGAGGCCTTTGTCCAGCAGTGAGACAGTGATAAGTTGGTATTATAATAATATTATTTTTATATTATTCACACCCAAGTTTTCAAAAGCTGAGAGCCACAGCGTCTATTCAAGCAAGAGGTGATGAAAGGGAAACGGGAGTTAAAGATTTATGGAAAATTATCAATCATTCAAAACCTTCCTGTCTGGAAAACGATCATACCTTCCCTCCTGTTGGTGCCAAATCATGTTCTATTCGATCCAAAGCTTCTTGTAGTTCACGAACTGTTTCAGCTGTGGACAATACAATAATTTACCAGTAAATATTAATTCTCTCACGATTTCTAAATAGGCATATACACAGATAAAAAAATAAGTTTAAAAATCTAAAACCCGACTACTAACAAAATCGCGATCTTAAAAGTAGAAAATAATGTATGTCTGATATTCTTCGTAGTCGCATGCCACTGATACCTGATGCTCCTTCATGGCGTTCTCATTGATACAGAAGATTGCCATTAGCAAGGTGGCATGCGACTACGAAGAATATCAGACAATAATTATTTTCTTGTTTTCTACTTTTAAGATCGCGATTTTGTTAGTAGTCGGGGTTTTAGATTTTTAAACTTATTTTATTTATTTGAATTTTATTTTTGTGTGTAATAAATACGTAATAATATATTACTTTCATAATATTCTACTTATTGTTGGTTTGTTATTTACACAATACGAGTAAATTAATAACACTGACTAGACTAAACGTATATAAGGTCCCATTAAAGTAGGTGGACAAAATTTTAGAAATCATTCAGACCACCAAAATAAGGACAATGGTAAAAAAAGAAAATTAGAGAAACGCATCAGATACCTACAAGAAAATAAAACAGCTAGCGAAAATACACTTTAGTTACCCAATATTTTACGTACAAAAAAATCACTTTAATCAGTGTTTTTTTTACTTGGATATGTTTGGTTAGATGTACTGAACGCTGTGTTATTTGTCCACCTATTTTAATGGGACCTTATTATGTGTTGACTAAAACTACATTTAATATATAATATACATATTTGTAATGTGCTCGTCCAGACCTTTCATTTGATACCAAACATGATAAAATTATCTCAATTTTTTTTCGATGTTATAATCTGACATTTAACTTCCGTCATAAAAATATTTCATAAAATTTATATAGCCCATGTCATCCGGGCTATTCTTACGAATCTATTGACACCTCATTTATTAAAATCCGTTCTGTAGTTTAGGCGCTATGGTGGAACATACATCCACTCCGTGTAATCTGGGCCGCGGACCAGAGGCCAGTTTCCCCCTAACCCACATAGACTGCCAAAATCATTATCCTTCCTTTTGGCTTCGCCGTAGTCGGGTAAAAATCATTAAAAAATATATCTGCTTTAAAATAAACACAATACTGTAAGGGTTAAATAAAATCGTAGAACTAAATATCCTTCGATTACGCTCGAAATCTTCAGTTTGAACTTTAAAAATAAATCCTCTTTTCTCACGAAATAATCTTGTCAGTAAAAACAACTTACGATCCGTAAGATATTCATCAAAGTTATCTTTCACCGATGCATTTCCAAATTCTAGTGTACTACTGGTAGCGTCAGTAACATCACTATCATTCTGACTCAATATTACAGACTGAGCTATAGCATTGTCAAAAAAGGTTTGTACTGGTCCATAAAGCATGCTTGAGTTCTCATATAATCTTGTCACAACATCTCTTAAAACATCTTGATTGATCACAACTGCAACATGTTTTATTTTAAGATCAGTAAGAATACTACCACTTTCAATATTCATATCTTTCTAATTTTATACACACTATTGACTATCCCTGGATCTTCTGTAGTATGTGTCGTATCTATAGAATTCGACGTAGCATTATCGTCGACTGATTCCACAAATTCGTACTCTGCATAGAAATCCTTGTGTCTCTTTGGTTTTTCCTCAATAGGTGTGTCATCTGCAAACATACGATCTCATGTAAATAATTGTAGCAGTATTCTATTATTCTTGTTAAAATCAACTTACTTTCTGTCGTCTCATCTTGATCGTTTAAATCTTCCATGTTGTATGATTTCGGTCTTCCAATCAAACTTAGCTTCTTTTTTGGTGTGTTGTATGTTTTTATATAAACATTTATTGTTGTCTCTTGTTCTGGTATCACCACAACAATAGGTGCCATAGGTGGTGCTATTACTTCAAGTGGGACTGTACTTAGACTGATTGCACTAGTATTGAGTTGTGGTTCTCCAGTATCAATAACTTCTACAACATCTCTTCTTTGCATAGAATTGAAATAAACTTGTGTTGTTAAAGTATTCGACATCGTTGCTATAGTTAGCTTAGTTAGGTAAATCTCGTCTAGACTCCCGAGATAGTTCAGAGTTTCGTTGTTTTCTATTTCTAAGACCGTATCTAGTAGTATATGGTCTTCCAATGACATTGAGGAGTCAACGGCTGTTATCTCTTTTGGTTCGCGTTCTGAAATTGTGAGTTTTAAACATATAATTCTAGACAAAGTCAAGTCAAGGCCTGTACACTACTTTTCAATATTATAAGTAAACACTCTATTTCATATTAATTTCTTGATCACAGAATTTTATTTTCGGATGATTGTCTTTTACTTTCTTCATTGGCAATTTGGCTTCAGCACTGAAATCAAATCTAACTTAACATAAACACAAACGGATACTAACGGTAATCACAAAGGGCTCGTAACACCCTATCTGGTTGTGAGCGCGATGGACAGGCCTCAGCCGGGGCCGCAGGGCTCCATAGAGGACGAGATGGAGGGGGTCCATGGGGGGCGAAGTTGCAGACCAGTCGCTCCACACTTCGGACACGACCTTGCCAGGGTATCTGACAACGATAACGTAGTAAATTAACTTCCAAAACTAATCCAAAATATGTTTAAGAGGTACTAAGCTCTGATCACTATCTCTCCACAATAAGGGCTGTATCTCTGGTATTCTGATTCTTCGTCGTTGTAAAAAGATACGAAGGTCCAAGGTCGATATCTAATAGATCCTAGATTTTATTAGAATAGAAATGGGATGCCTACACACTCAAAATGTTAAGCCATCCAGCAAGACTTTTTTTTATTAGGGGTGGGAAATCATCGAATGAGTCCTCCCACTTTGGGCAGAGCGGTAGAGAGTGTCAGACTTCTACTTACTAAAACCACCCATGTTCCTTCTTATCCCTTTGTGTCGAGGCTGCGGTATCTCTTTCGAACAATCCGCAGCCCCGACGGGATCCAGCAAGACCTTTACAAAAGAAAAGTTCTTCAGTTTCAGAGAAGTGTCTCTTACCATAAACCTGCTTCGACCACAGCCAACCATATATGTTTGCGCCCACATTATTTGCGCAAAGTCGCTGTAGAAACTGGCATTACGACTTGACCTGGAAAAAAAGGAACAATGATGGTGCTACCTAAAACCGAGATTTCCATCACCTCAACCAAATCCATTCGAGATTCATACGAAACTCTATAATGCTAAGCACCCATATGTGAGCACCGTAACGGCGTCGCTTTATTATTACGGGTATTTACAGGTTCTGCTAGCAAAAGAGAGTCGACGCGTAGCTCACATAAAATAACATAAGAGCACGCCTGAAAACCCCGAGAGTTAGGTTACACCTAGATTCCGCCTGTTATATTGAAGTCCCATGTAATAAGGGACGAGCTTATTACCATGAACCGGGCATAGATCAAACTCGGCTGCTGCTGAGTAATTCCTGATGAAAAACCCCAA
Source organism: Diarsia dahlii (assembly GCA_949775195.1). Lineage (NCBI taxonomy): Eukaryota > Metazoa > Arthropoda > Insecta > Lepidoptera > Noctuidae > Diarsia > Diarsia dahlii. The sequence continues at coordinate 3,703,987 of OX459198.1, forward strand.
TAACCTTTTGCAGACCCGGGAATCGAACCCAGGACCTCACGCTCAGCAATCGCGCTTGTGACCACTAGATTAATGAGCCAGTATATGGTGATACTCGCCCTGTGTGTACAGGTTGGAGAAATATACTCACGGTACATAGGAGGTGATATTGCCCTTATACGACATACTCTGCATGTACCAGATGTCGACCATGGACTCGATGCGAAGGCCTGGCGCTTCTCCCACTACGGAAGCGACACACTGGCCCACTGACAGTGAATCTGATGGAAGTGATGATGAACAGTACGTTCCCCAGTTCAAATATTCTATTATTTTTCTTACAAAGGTGTCCAATACTAGTACTCGTATGGACACTTTTGTAAGAAAAATAAGAGAAGGTAGATCTTTCCTCCTTATTCATAAGGAGGAAAGATCTACCTTCTCTTACTACTACTGCTGCTTCTGTTATATTACTGCATTGATTATGCATGGAATTATTATGAATATAGGTAAAACGTTGAGTAGGGCCGCATATCGGCCAGCGTTAAGTGGGACGACCTCAGGATCAGTGGTGCGAGGATCTTCACAGAGTGGCTGGTAGTAACGGGATGAGAGTTGCCGAGAATTGAGTTGAGTGGCGAACGATTAAAGAGGCAGTCCAGCATTGGATTGTTGTAGGCTGATACTGATGATGAAAAATGAAAACGTTTAATTTCTTCATAAAGTAGTCTAACCCTGGTGCCTCTAGGACCAATAAATAGAGCTAGACGAGAAACTCAATTTAAAAGCCAATTTAAAGCAACACCGCAAGGCACAGAAAACTTTATCAGGATTTATCATAACATTTCATCGAATCTAATACAGTTGGAGGATTTCCCTGGAGGAGGAACATAAAAGCTTAGTTCTATCATCATCACTTAATTAAGAATTAACAACTATACAAAGCTTACAAAGATTTCGGCATGCGTCGTGTTCTTCAATTCTTCGCGGCGGCCGGCACTGATCCGCCCAGCGCTGAGCCTCACGAGACAATTCCTCAACCCAACGCTGTCGGCAAATATGTAGGAGAATGTATTTATCACTTCTTCAATCATAATCCTGGTTGCAAGTTACCGCAGGCAATGGCTTTGTTCCTCTTGTGAAGAGCATAAATCGAATGAAGTGCCACTCCACTGAAAATCCTAGAGCCCCAGAAAAGTTACGTCATGTAGCCCTCTTTGACCAGGGACGTAGCTATATACCGCCATATCAGCCGTATCAATAATATAGAGAGATATTCATTAAATCTGCCCTAAACCTCGAATATTGTAAAACCGCTATCCAGAAAACTAAATTTTTCAAGCTCGCTCGCTTCTCTCGCTTTTCGATGAAGACTAGAAAAAGGTTTAACTTACCCAGTCAGAATACACTAATTATAAATGATCTAGCTCTTCAATGTAATTTTCACAGATGCAAGCCATAACCGCAGTCTTGACACTCTTTTCCTGCTTATAAAATCTCTAAGTAAAATCAGGGTGTTATTTTTTTTGCGATTATACCTATTTTCCGCACTCGGGTTCGAAGGGCCCCCATAAATAAAAATACAGACCATATGACGAACCACACCACCACCATTGCTAATGAAGCATGTATTTATTTATAAAAACACGCAGCCCCCAGATTTTAGGTCCAAAAGCAAGCATGAATACTTCGCATTGAATTTGTACCCAAATTGCTGTCTTTGAGAAATGCCCAGCAGTTATCTAGAGGTCCAATATGGGGGCCCTATTATGTGTTGTGTAGCTTCAATAACCCACCAACTTCAGCATATCTCCTGCGCTGGGAAAGCCTCTCAATCTGCCAACGGCTGCTTCATTTCTTCGTCTGTTGAGTCGTGCTATCAATCGAGACTTTTCTTCTAAAGTGAGGGGAGCGCTTATGTACCCCACGCAGTGTGGACTGGGACCTTCCTAGGATGGTTTCAAAATGGTTAATTTGCTAAATTGGGAAAAACTTATCACTTGAACAATGCTCATTCGGACTGAACGTCATTAACACTTTTGGTAAGACACACGGGACTGGTCAAAATGGTGATATTTGTGAGAGACCCATGTCCAGCAGTGGACGTCTTTCGGCTGATATGAGTCGTCGTTATACGTAGCTATAGAATACGACTACGAGTCCGAGACCACGGTATACGAAAAACTCAATATCTTTTTTTTTTTTATTTATTAAAAAAACGTTGCCCCACACTAGGAATTTCTCCTGTATCGTGGGTGCGTTTACAAACATTGAAACTCACATACACAAATACGCCCAGGGGCTGCAGTCTCTACACTAATAACGACGCTACGACTGTCGCTAAGTCGTAAAATCGTAAACTTTCTGTAATAGATTTTCAACCTTAAGCTGTTGAAATAAAGCTGAAAATCTATTACAGAAAGTTTACGATTTCTCGACTTAACGACATTCGTAGCGTCGTTATTAGTGTAGAGACTGCAGGCCCAGGGCCTGCAGTCTCTACACTAAATAACGATAAAAATCTGTCGCTAACTCGTAAAATCGTAAACTTTCTGTAATAGATTTTGAACCTTATGCTGTTGAAATAAAGCTGAAAATCTATTACAGAAAGTTTACGATTTCTCGACTTAACGACATTCGTAGCATCGTTATTAGTGTAGAGACTGCAGGGCCTGCAGTCTCTACACTAATAACGACGCTACGAATGTCGCTAACTCGTAAAATCGTAAACTTTCTTTAATAGATTTTCAACCTTATGCTGTTGAAATAAAGCTGAAAATCTATTACAGAAAGTTTACGATTTCTCGACTTAACGACATTCGTAGCGTCGTTATTAGTGTAGAGACTGCAGGCCCAGACCCGAAACAACTATCTGTAGGCCACACAAATACTTGTTCCGTGCGGGGATCGAACCCGCGACACGTAGCGCAGCAGTCCAATCTATAATCAATATCGCGCAAGCAGATCCGAGTTATTCGCGAGATCAGTACATAAACAACAGTCCGACATCGTCGTCGCTGCATATTAGCCAACCAGACACAACACAAATTTAGGTCAGGGATTCTCTCTGTTTTACAGAGGACGCGGAACTACACTGTTCCTCATATAGTAAGACCAAAAATATGGAAGAAAACTCACAGGAAACTGGCAGAAAGTATGTGCATTAGTATTGGCACACATTCTGGAACCGCAGTAGTTGACAGAGCTACCGGTGACGAGCACTATAGCAGTAGCCATCACGACTGCTATGCATTGCATTGTAGCACTATAAACAGTTAATTTTGGACATTTTATGATGAGCATGTCTCGCCCGTCTCGCCTGTACAATTTTGACAAGTTATTGAAGTCGGGAAGCAGGGTTTTGTGATTTATGGGCGAGATAGAAGAATGGATCAAGGAGGTTCTTCGTATCTGTCAAGAGTTTTACCGGCTGTGTAAGGGTCGGCTTTTAACTATCTATTAGTCCAGCCATTTTATGCATTTTAAACCCCAATCTGCGGAATAATTCCTAGTGGGCTGAATTTTTGTATATACCTTTATTACGGCATTGTAATCAAGATGTGAAAAATCGAAATTGATATCATGACGGCTAAAGAAGTTATCAAGGTCACGAAAATCAGTTTTTCGCAAATATCTCGCGACCTATTTATTGCTCGGAGGTCAATAGCGGTCATTATAATATTGTTCCTAGTAAAATTATCTACATAAAATGCATCTGGCATTTTTCTGTAAAATCAACCGTTTTCGGTGTAGAGCGCTGATAAAACGACTAAAAATTCAGACCACTAGGAATTTTTCCGCAGATAAAACCTAAAATTACTGGACTATTATGTGCAGCAGAATATCATGTATCCTAGGCCTAGGCAGATCCTAGGACTAGCGTACGTCCTGCCCGAACAGCAGCGCTGCCTATCGGGTCCTATTGTGTATTCAAACCATCCAAGAACCGTGGAAAGTTTGTTTTCTACCTCGATAGATGGCGTTGATGGTTTCCTGAATCGCGCTATGGTTACGTTACACGGCCGAGTATAAATAGCTCGGGCGGCGAAAATTTAATCATAACCTTGAAAACTCCGATTCAAAAATTTTGTTTCGGTAAACGATAAATTTTTGAAGTACCACACGGTTGTTTGCGTAACAACCGTCTGGGCATAATAATATAATGGTAGTTGATACTTTGCTATTGTATCTAATTTACTTTACTCTTTGGTGGGGTATTAGGCCCGGTATCCACCAAAGCGGAGATGTGCCAAATTCGACCAATCACAGTTACATCTGGTCTTTCGCCCTCCTTCCTGTGATTGGTCGAATTTGGCAATCTCCTCTTCGCTTGGCACATCTCCGCTTTGGTGGATTACGGGCCTTAGCACAGGCACAGATTAGTTATCTCAATTTAGATGTATAATATTTATGTTGCAGTCAAACAAAACTCTTATCCAGTCAAAAGTAATATACTATTGACTAGCAAAATCAGTCAAAAGTACTTTTGGCTGAACAGGTTGGTCATAAGTGGTTTTGACTGAAAATTATTGGTTATTAGTACTTTTGACTGCAAATTAGCGGTTAAAAGTACTTTTGACTGACGCTCTTCGTTAAAAGTAGTTTTAACTGGATAAAGCATCACATATCAAAGCACTTTTAACTCGTTAGATGTGAATAAAAAATATATATATGGTGGGACCATATTTTAAAGGTGGACAAAATTTCAGAAATCATTCAGACCACCAAAATAAGGACGATGGTAAAAAAAATAATAAGAAAAACGCATTTATGTACACACGGCTACACATCAAGCTATACAAAACCAGTATAATCTGATTGTTCATTGTGCGAAAAGATCTAGTAAAGTGAGGCCAAGATTAACTGGTTTTGTATAGCTTGATGTGTAGCCGTGTGTACCTACTCATAAAGGACGAGTTTGTTCTAGAGTGCCGGCAATTTATTATTTTAAGTAAAAAAAAAACAGTTTATTTAATTTTTTTTTTGTTTAGATGTGTTTGGTTAGACCTACTGAACGCTATGTTAAAAAATAACATAAAACACCCGCCTTAAAAAAAACCCAAGAATGTCCGTCGGGGGCTGCCATTAAATGAACTAGTTTTGCAATGTTCAGCTCCCGACGGACATTCTTGGGTTTTTTTAAAGCGGGTGTTTTATGTTATTTTATGCTTTTTTTTAATAAATTTTAAACCCGCGTCGTGGGTTTTTTCAAAAAAAATAATTTTGCTTTTTATTTTAAACTTTTTACTTTTATTTTAATTTTTTTATCTAAGACCATGCCAATCAAACCTGAACCCATAACTGAAAACTGAATCAAAATCGGACTTGTAGTTTAGGAGAAAAATGGCAACTTTGATTTGCACAAACAAACTAACAAACAACCTCTCACCCCAAACGCATATACCGTCTCCGTTCCGTCGTGGGTAAAAAAGGGGTTTTGAACTTTTTTCTTGCGACGCATTTCGATGTAGCGCTCGCCGGCCGCTACCGCGGCACCGCTCGCTTCGCTCGCTCGGCTCACGCGTAGCTGGTCACTGTTCTAACCTAACCTAACCGTTATTTTGCTCACCATGTTTTAAATATGCATTATGAGTAGGTAGCTAATATAAAAGTTTATAATAATATGTGCGTTTGTCGTTATTTTTATCGACCACCTCAACTTTTAAGAGTTTTGACTGATACAACTAGTCAAAACTACTTTTGACGAAATTAGTTAGGCAAAAGTACTTTTAACCAGCTCCATTGGGCAAATTAATTAATAATTTGAAAAATAAAATATTTTATCAAAGTTAAGACTCGGTCTCCCCTGAAACATCATGAACCACTGTCTAAATATTATGTACCCTTGCCAAATGACTGAATCCATAATTTTCTGTAGGTAAGTTTTGAATCCCTGAATGTGTGCTTTGCTTGGCGAGGGAGGGGTATAGTTTTCAAAAAAAAGTAACACCAAAAACTTGATAATATCAATTTAATAAAAATACATCAAAACAAAAATATACAACCAACATCCAAATCCAAGTATATGATCTGTAATATACAAATATAACATAACGCAACTTATATACATTTCACCTTACATTACAAAATATTAATTAATTAATTGTGATTACAACAATTTCCTTACGTATGGGTATACCACGCGGCATATAAGTTGAACATGCGCAGTAGTCGAATTTTAGACGTCCCATACAAATCAAACAGGGAACCTGCGCAGAACGACGCCATTTTGTTTCAAGTTATTTGCCTAGGACTCTACTTAGCTGAATAAATGTACTTTAGAGATTAATGATTACTACACGGTCACATTAATTTGACGCATCTCTGGAATGCGCGCGTCGATAATTTTTGGCTACTTTTCTGTTGTTGTTAATGTTATATTGTTTTTGACATCATTTTGTGACAACGCCAAGCGTCAAGTTAATGTGACCGAGTCATCATCATCATCAACAGCCTATTAATGTTCCCACTGCTGGGACTCAGGCCTCCTCTCTTTGAGAGGGAATGGGCTATAATCCACCACGCGGGCCCAGTGCGGCTTGGTAGATGTCACATTTCTTCGAATTTTTTGGTTCTAAGACATGCCTCACGATGTTTTCCTTCACCGTTTTGAGAGCAGTGGTGATGAAATAAATTACACAAAGTAATGTGCCTGCCTGGGTTCGAACCCACAACCTACTATTCGTAAGTCGCGACCGCCACCACTGGGCCACCGCATTGCTGAATTAAATAATCACGTTTTTTAGGCTTAATTGATTGCAATAGGCTCGCCCCCTATTACATGGGACTTAAGCATAACTGGCGAAATGTGGGTGTACTATTAGGTTAATCTCTGTCTAACCCTTCAGGGATTACAGTAGTGATGTTATGTTTTTTTTAACGATAATATTTCTCAACATCATAATTATTAGCAACAAGGAATGTTTCGGAGTTCTTTGTTTTCGCTTCGAGACTTTGGGATTAAGATCGTTTTCATGTTTTAAAATAATATAAACATTATCACAATTAAATCATTTAAAATCATAATATACAAACGGTGACACATCAAGTTATAAAAATCCAGTATAACCTAACCTCGCTTTGTGTTAGCTTCCCTTACAATGGGAGATCAGCGTATACTGGTTTTTCATAGCATGATTGGTCTTGAGCATACGTCAAAGTTCAGATTAATTAATTTATATTCAATTGATTACAATCGTTGTATAAAAATATAAGAAATCATCGACTAAAATGTGTTTTTCAGTTTCATCTCAAAATGGCAACTATTTTCTTAGACTAGATGAAAATTAATGCATTATAATATCCTCTCACCGTGGCTGTACTTAATAAATTAGGAAATAACTTATTTTTATATTATACAATTTTCCTCATATTAAATACTGAGGAAAATTGTGGAAGGTAGCGTGCTGAGATCGTCTTGTATGTTGCATGTTGTTGTTGTTTGTTGTCATACAGAAGCTGAATTTGCAGTTGCGTTGTATTTCACTTTATGTACGCATAATGTTTCGGATTGTATAATTATGCCTGCAAAAGGGGCTCGAAATTAGATGTTAATTAATTCGACAGGCAAAAAATGAATTGATTGCACAGATTATAATTATTTACCTATTTTACCCACGATTGAAAAAGTGTGAAAATACAAGTAAGTATCAACTTAGTTATCTGTGTGTGTGTCAAAATCAAAATCATCACATCTGTGTGTTTGTGTATCTATGCATTTGTGTGTGTCTTTACAACTTCTATTCCTTCTATTCACTCAGCACGCAACTTAAAAAAACATCTAGTATTGCTAACACTAATTATGGCCGCACATTACATCTTTGCATCGTTATTTCATAACTCTTCCTTTTCATTTTAAAAGGGAATATAAATACCCCTTCAATTTACTTGAAATAAACCTTCTGACAACGTAATAATGACTATATTGTGTGTGTCTTCGAAATTAGGCGGTTTTGGTATTGTCTTGGTTCGCTTGGTCTTCTTCAGTAGGTAGATAGTACATGGAATCTATGAAGTACTTCGTAATATCGGATACTAGACTCCTGTCTGATATTTCTTGAGCTACGCCGTATATCGCCATCTGTAATAACAGTATGTTATGTTAAACATGTTTTTAGGGTTCCGTACCTCAAAAGGAAAAAACGGAACCCTTATAGGATCACTTTGTTGTCCGTCTGTCCGTCCGTCCGTCTGTCAAGACCCTTTTTCTCAGGAACGCGTGGAGGTATGAAGCTGAAATTTATATCAATTAATTACTCAGGTCTACTGTCCCTTGAAGCTGTGAAAAAATCAAACTTCTAAGCCAACGCAATCAAAAGATACAGCCGTTTATGCCGCAAATTTTCGACACTTGCAAGGGAATCAAAACCTACAGGGTGCTTCCCGTGAACTCAGAATCTTGAAATTTGGTACGAAGCAACGTCTTATAGCATAGATAAAGGAAAAATTACGAAAACCATAAATTTTTAGTTACATCACATAATATATTTTTTTTGTAAACCTTGCAGGTTTGTACGGAACCCTCGGTGCGCGAGTCCGACTCGCACTTGGCCGGTTTTTTTTTACAAGATTATGCTTGCAACAACACGATAAGACAATACTAATACAACAACACGAAGACGACCGTTGGGATGCAGCAGTAGTTTACTTGGAGCGACTGTTTATATGACCTCCTCAATCACGTTACTGGTTAACACGATACCCGGTGGCAAGACTGGCAGTATTATGCTTATGTAATAGTTTTTGCAACACTATTTTACTGCCAACTGTGGAGGCTTGTAAATGGCTTGTCGTTGAACAATTCACTATCCATTTTTGTATTGTTAGCTGTAAGCCACCCAAAGAAAATAAAATAAAATACATTAATGACAGCCGGGATAACCGGTATCAACGGTTTATGCCATGGTTTAATGTGCTTTCCGAGGTACGGACGGAACTCGATTTGTTATGGATAGTTGTGTGGTAAACCGTTGTAGTGGTATAGGCATGTGATGCGGAGGTAAGAGAAAAATGCCGTGAGGAAAGTTATGAGTACCTATGAATGTGGAGGGGTATATGAGTAGACGAAAACCATAGGAACGATGGATAGCCTGTGTAAATGATGATTTGGCAAGAAAGGAGATGTCTGATGAAATGACGAGAAATACAGAAGTATGAAAGAGAAGATATGCTGCGCCGACCACAAATGATGATGGTTTTTATTTAGTCACCAGTATTGCTTTCATCATTCATCATTTCAGCCGGCAGACGTCCACTGCTGGACATAGGCCTCCCCCAGGCGTGGCCACATCTCTTGGTCCCGTGCGTCTCTCATCCAGCGGGTTCCTGCAACCTTGACCAGGTCTGAGGTCCACCTAGTGGGAGGCCGCGCAACGCAACGTCTTCCGGTTCGCGGTCGCCATTCCAGGACTTTTCGGCCCCATCGGCCATCCGTTCTGCGAGCAATGTGCCCTGCCCTGCAGCCACTTAAGTCTGGCGATTCTTCGGGCTACGTCGGTAACCTTGGTTCTCATGCGGATGTCCTCATTTCTGATTCGATCACGCAAGGTATTGCTTTACTCCAATTGAATAGAAAATTTTGAATTGCTAGACTTAAGTGGCAATGTGCAGAACATATTGCTCGCAGAACGGATGGCCGATGGGGCCGAAAAGTCCTGGAATGGCGACCGCGAACCGGAAGACGTTGCGTTGCGCGGCCTCCCACTAGGTGGACCGATGACCTGGTCAAGGTTGCAGGAACCCGCTGGATGAGAGACGCACGGGACCAAGAGATGTGGCGACACCTATGTCCAGCAGTGGACGTCTGCCGGCTGAAATGATGATGATGATTGCTTTACTCATAGCACCATAGTTACCTTGCCGTCAGCCGGAGCGCTGCAGTCCTTGAGACAAGTCTTGGCGGCTTCCCGTACGTCAGCTAGGAACCGATCCGCGAAACCTGCCTGTGTGTGCGCGTGGGTCACGCAGATGTGGACTCTATGGGGAAGACGTTAATGATCAGTCAGTTAAATTGAAATAAGGTGTATGTTGAGTTGCTGCCACTAGAGGAAAATAAATGTGATTTTGTCGGATGTTTGCTTAATGTTACGTATTTAAAAAAAAAACTCTTTTCTTTGGCTTGAAGTATGTATAATTTCAAAGAACTTGATTTCTAATAGTGAGGCTATAGAATAGTGTAATAATAAAAATATATGTAGGTAGTGGTTTTTTTTGTACGAAAAATCTATATCCCTAGAAATCTATATGACTAGGGATATAGATTTTTCAAAAGTTAAATTACGCAGTTTTAGTTTTCATCAAAATCGACCCCCGACTCCCTTGAATATTTTTCGTTATTGTCCAGTGTCGGATTTGTTGTATATCAAAATCAAAACTCATTTATCCAAACTAGGCTGATAATCAGCACTTTTCGAACGTCAAAATTTACTTTACTTATTTACAAGAGACAGTCCCCAAAAACGCCCACACTTCGACACTTCCTAGTGTTTTTGCTGGAAAGAAGAAGTGGCGGAACAAACTTCCCAGCACACCACCACTAGACCAAAGAGGTAATCATACGATGTACGAGGTATAGAAGTATAACTAGAGAGTATATTATCCCTTGGCACTTACTTCCCAATCTATATTACTATACTCTATGGCACTTACCCAGACGGGAACTGCAAAGCGTTGAGGCTCCAGCCCTTCTTGTGCAGTAACTCGGCCATCTTGAATATGTCGAACTGTTTGGAACCGAACGCGATCACCGACGTCGCCGGCTTGCCGAACACGAACAGACCTGTGATCTTGCGCACCCTGAAATGTACAAATAATATGTTAAAACATCTGCTTAGCCTTTTACAAAACATGGTGGGGACAGCTTCCAGTCGAATTGGATGCTGCTGGATACCAGTATTTAACATTGAACTACCAATCTGAACTTCACAACAACAAGATATCCCTTGACAAGACTGGACTTTCAAGCTGTAACAACTGTCAATGATCTTACAGCCGAGACCACAGGCTTTTCGAGGCCGGATCTCTCGTGTGTAGCGGATGGCTATAACTGGCCAGAGATCTTGAACAAATCATATTTATCTGTGTAAATTGTTGTTACACAACGCATTATGTTACGTTTTAAAACAAAGTAGGGCCGGTGTTTATATGTTTAAAGTACTTCACTGCTCTGAGAAGAAACAGCCGAAACAAACTCAGAGGCCATTGTCTCTTTTTTTAATAATAATAATAATATATTATTATTATTATTATATTATTATTATTGTCTCTTTTAAAGTACAAACATAGATCAAGATGAGATGAGGACCATGTAAAGGGGATAGAACCAATGTGGCATATCAACCTGTCCGCCATTTTGTTTTTTTTTTAAATCGCGGCCCACGATGAAAGTGGTATGTATGGATAGAGGACACACGGTACCCAAAGTGTCACGTTACCGAGATATTTGAAGTTAAAGATCGACAAATGAGTACATCGACAATCATTAAATATTTTAAAAATAGCCTTTTTACGTGTATAGGCGTTAAATTGTATCCAAATAATAGTTTCCAGGTTGATTATTATTATACGCACAATAAAATCGCTTCGCATCGCAATGAAACGCTATGTTATGTCAAAAAATAGTTTTCTCGTTCTCCTAGTAGTATGTAATGTACCTACTCTCTTTTAATAACCAGTAATAATAATAATAAACGCCTATAGACACGTAAAAGGTCTAATTTTTATGTGGTCATTGTACTCATATGTCCATCTTTACCTTCAAATATCTCGGTAACGTGACACTTTGGATACCGTGTTACTGGATATTTTTTGTTCGTCTTTATATCCTCTATCCATACATACCACTTTAATCGTGGGCCGCGATTTCGAAAAAAAATCAAAATGGCGGTGGGTCGATATGCCAGCTCCCATACAAAAAAGTTCAAACCCCTTAGTGTCTAAGATGATCTTTGAAGAAATAACGAGACAGATTTGAGTAGACCTCTAGTAGTAGGCTCGACTCATGACTTCCAGTTTTTTCGATCCATTACTAATAAAACGTTAATAAAATATGGATAACAGACACTATTAGGGAAATGATGAGGCTGCGTGACAAATGCCACTTGAAGTCTAAAACAACAAAAACTGAACATCACATTCAATCATACAAACAGATGAAATACCTTGTTAGAGCTGCTTTCGAAAGTGAGAAGTGTGCATATTTTAAAACATACATTAATAACAATATCAAACAGCCGAAGAAGTTATGGAGTCATATTAAATCAACTGTAGCCACTTCCAAGAAACCTGCCCATGGACTGCCACCTTTTTGTAATAACCCAGAAATAATTAATCAGCACTTTCTGGATGTGCCAGGCAGTGGTAATGTTGCTACTGCAGATTTGACTTATTTTGAGCACCACAGGTACGGTAACATTCATTTCCAGCTTGAGCCGGTCCAGCAGGATGAGGTGATGAGGATCTTGCGTAGTCTGAAGTCGAACGCGCAGGGCTCTGACCGCATTTCTCTGGAGATGCTGATATTGACACTTCCTCGGACACTTGCAGTTATCACAGCTATCATCAACAGGTCTATAGTCACCTCTTCTTTTCCTGATCTGTGGAAAATGGCAATAGTTAGACCAATCCCTAAAGTATCTAACCCCACTAGTGTAAAAGACCTTCGTCCCATAAGCCTACTGCCATGTCTGTCCAAAATTCTGGAGAGAGTTGTCTCTGACCAACTCAGGGCATATCTTGAGAAAAATGGCATTTTACCGGTAGCTCAATCTGGTTTTCGAAAGGCTCATAGCACGGCGACTGCTCTTCTGGATGTCGTTGGTAACATACTTGAGGCCAGAGACCGGGGTATGGGAGCCCTGCTCGTCCTACTGGATTTTTCACGTGCGTTTGACTCTATCAATACTTCACTTCTTCTCTCCAAACTGTCTTATTATGGGTGTGATGTCGAAACAGTCAAATGGTTTGAGAGTTACCTTAAGAATCGATCACAGTTCGTGCAGGTGACAAATGACAGCGGGGAAACCATGTCCTCTGGTCTGAGGGGTGTGGACAGGGGCGTGCCGCAGGGATCAATACTGGGCCCGCTTCTCTTCATCTTGTACACTGCAGACATCATCAACTGTCTGATCAACTCGAAGTTCCACCTTTACGCAGATGATCTACAGTTGTACCTCTCCTTCCGCTCCCAGGACACTGCTGAAACTGTTAGCAAAATAAATGAGGACTTAGAAAGGATTTCATGTTGGTCCAGAAGGAACTCCTTGGTCCTGAATCCAAGTAAATCCAAGTTTATTGTTATGGGATCTAGGGATTGCCTTAACAAAATGCTGGCTTGCAATCTGGACCTCAGGATTGATGGTTGTGGTGTGGAAAGGGTTCTGGAAGCTCGTAATCTTGGGGTAATATTTGACGGGCAGCTGCATTTCGAAACTCACATATTGGAGGCTGTGCGCAACTGTTTCTACCGACTCAAGCTGTTATATCGTGTACGTCCCTACATAAGTGTGGATATGCGTGTCATGCTGTGTGAGTCACTCGTTTTATCCAAGCTGAATTATGCTGACACTGTGTATGGGACGTGCATTCTAGGTAGAAGCGAAAAGCTTATCCAGCGGGTCCAGAATGCCTGTGCAAGATTCTGCTACAATGTTCCACCTCGCTCCCACATCACACCATTTTTAAATAAGGGTAATTTGATGAGAATGTCAGCACGCAGAAAGCTTCACCTGGCTACCCTTCTCTTTGGCACTATTCTCACAAGCAAACCTGATTATTTATATAATAAACTGACTTGGTCGCGCGATATTAGTAGAATTAAAACTAGGGCTTCATCATACCTCTTGTTGGCCGGATCCCACAAAACTGCAGCATTTCGTGGAAGCTTTAAATTCGCTGCGTCCCGCTGCTGGAACGACTTGCCACCGCCTTTACGTGCTCTAAGAACAGTAGGTACTTTTAGAAATAAATATAAACAATACTTGCTAAATTTACAAAAAGAAACCAATCACTAATAATTGTACTTACCCTAAGACTGCATGAAGCTAATACTGGTATCGTAACGGAGTTCTTGCCTGGATCACTACCATGTTTTCAACACCACTTTATTATTTTAATATTTATATTTTCACCAAGACGACCCACTGATTACCTAACTTTTCTGTCCTAACTTAGTTTAATCGCATCTCTGTAGTAGCATAATTATAATCATTCCGTTGTTGTGCTTTATTGTTTCGGAAGTTTTTTTTTCTTGTTGTTTTCATGTTGTTTCTTAAAAACACTTTGACATTGACACTATTGACATCCAGTCGTCTGCGCTCGCGTCGCGTCCCTTCGCTTCTCATGGACCATGGACAATAGTCTGTAGCATTGACAAGCGAAGTCGGAACGTCTCGGTGCAGCCGAGCCGATTATTAATAATTATTATAAAGTTTTGTTTACATATTTTATTTTATTCACTAAAGACTTTAGTGTTTATTTTATTTGTGAGTATTATATTTATCTATTTTTTTATTTTTGTGTGTGAATGTATTTTGTGTCCGTAGGTGTGACCGTGACATCACAGTGGGCCCCTATCAGAATACCAGCGCTGCGGTATTTGTTTTCATTTATCGCAGCATAATGCTGAGATAGGAGCCTTTTTGGCCTCGCACAGGACTTCTCTTTTATTATTTAGCTTTTTACTCTTTTTTGTTATTACTATTTTTTGTAGTTCTGTGCTTGTCCCAAATAAATATTTTTCTTTCTTTCTTCTTTCTTTCTTATATACCTGTATAGTGTATCCTAAACTACTTACTCATTCTCAATATATCTGGCTGTCTTGATAACCTCGTCAGTCATCTGCACGTAACGCTTCTTGCCGACGAACATCATGGTAGCCCAGCACGCCGCTATGAGACCACCCGCGCGACTTCCTGCAAATTGTGAACAATGGTCATTTAAAACTGGGTTTTCAGCGTGTACAAAAACGGAATTATGGTAGTGCAATAGGTCACTAAATTGTGTCTCGAGCTTACTTAATACTTCACATGATCTGTTTACTTACTCTTTCAAAGCTAATATTCTCTCAATGTCAACAGAGTTAGTTTACACAATGCACAGTTGTAACTGAGACTATCCGATACATAACTTTACATGACATAGGAACATTGACCCATTGAGTTTTTAACTGTTATTCTGGTCACAGTAACAGAAGCTAAACTCCCTATTTTCTTTATTTATTTTTTTTATATTTTTTTTTATTTTTTTATTATTATAAATGGGCTTGCTCTTGACTTCAATCTTACCCTAAGGGCAGAGATGATGTCGACGATGGAACGAGCTTACCCAGTAGAAGCCTGTTTACTCGCGACTTAAACAGATTAGGGTTAAATGAACTCGGAAAAACCGACGCAGGCAGGGAATTCCACTCCTTGGCTGTGCGCATAATAAAGGACCCAGCAAAGCGCTTCGTTCGAATGTGTGGAATGTCGACTAGGTATCGGTGATACCCTGCAGTACGTCTAGTCTCCCGATGGAAGAAGGGAGATTGACCTCAATATTGACCTATAAGGGCAGAGATGAGGTCGAAGATGGAACGAGCTTAACCAGAAGAAAACTATTTACTCGCGACTTAAATAGCTTGGGAAACTGATGCACATAAATATAACATCACGCCTGTAATCTTCGGTAGGTGAAATACATACCATTGACAGTGGGAGAGCCATACACACCGCCGGGCCATTCCGTCGTGACGGTGTACTGATGATGTCTATACTCTTGCTTCCTGTGATGATGATGAAATACATACCATTGACAGTGGGAGAGCCATACACACCGCCGGGCCATTCCGTCGTGACGGTGTACTGATGATGTCTATACTCTTGCTTCCTGTATAGCACTACTGATGTGCCCTTTGGTGCGAAGCCGTACTGAAAAAGAAAGAAGGTTATAAAAATATTGATTATATCACTGTCTATTTGGTAAATAAGAACAGCCGCTCGGATCAATCTTTAGGTTAAGTCGTGCTCGTCTACTTTAGTCCGTAGATGGTTGACCAGAGACCACCGCTTTAAAAGAGAATTATCACAACTTGGATAATATTAAAAAATACGTGAGGCCTTAGTCTTTGCGTTGTTTGGCATATCAGCCCACATTTAGGATACCTAGGTCTAATAATGTTTATGGAGCAAGGACGTGGGAATGCA
This sequence comes from Diarsia dahlii, assembly GCA_949775195.1. Classification (NCBI taxonomy): domain Eukaryota; kingdom Metazoa; phylum Arthropoda; class Insecta; order Lepidoptera; family Noctuidae; genus Diarsia; species Diarsia dahlii. Next base: position 3,720,147 of record OX459198.1, read on the forward strand.
TGCTCCCCGTTATTATGAAAGAGTTACCGTTAGCTATAAGAAACAAATTGAATGTAAACAATTGCTCAAAGGTGCTGAAGAGGCACTTCCTCGATTGTGTTGCAGTCTAGGAAGTGTCTGTTTAGTACCTACTTATACTTATTCTATATCTATCTTCTATACTTATAATAAATCTGTAGAGAGGTCAATTCTGTACATGATATATATTTTCAAAATAACTATCAGGGGGTAATTAATGATCGATACTGATGCCAAAAATGCAATCAGTAAAATCTTTGTCTGTCTGTCTGTCTGTCTGTCTGTCTGTCTGTCTGTATGTTCCTTATAGAAACAAAAACTACTCGACGGATTTTAACGAAACTTGGTACGATTATTCTTCATACTCCTGGGGAGGTTATAGTATACTTTTCATCACGCTACAATCAATAGGAGCTGGGCAGTGAAGGGAAATTATGTTCTGATCAATAATGTTGTGGCACCGAGTTGCCGTGTCTAGCATACTACTGTTAAACCCACGATGGTTTGTGTGGTATGTTTACGTCTATAAAAAACTGTTTGTAATCCTGTGTTATTGAATAATAAAAGCAAAAAAAAAAAAATTTGATACTGAGTTGCATCCGTGTCTCGGAAAGCACGTTAAGCCGTCGGCCCCGGCTGTCATTAGTAGATTTTTGACAATGGTTACAAGTATGCAATTGGCCTGAAAGTCTGACAACCAGTCTTACCAAGGGGCATCGTATTACCCAGCACTAATAGGGAATATGCATAAAATTTGAAATGGCCTAAAATATTTTTTTCTCGAATACTTATTATCGTAATATTATAATGAAAAGGATTTTTTTATTTACCGATTATTTAAACCCCTAAAATAATATTCAAAAAGTGCAAAATAAGGGAGCGAAATTCAAACTTCCAAAACGCGCCACCATTGGTCGAACGAAATGTGACGTCATCTGACACGACATTGTATCCCGTTATGTAGTATATTTTATCGTTATGTATCCCGTTATGTAGGGTATGTAGATGTTCTGTGAAACACCCACTGGACGTGTCATGTGACGTCACGCAAAGCGCGCGCGAAATGGCGGCGTTTGAACTGCTTAAATTTTTTAAAAGTTTTAAATTTCATTTTTAAAAATATCTAGAGTATTTTGAAGCCCATTAATATTTTTTTCTACGTTATAAAATAGTAAACTATTAATTTAAGACAAAAAAGAAAAACATGAATATTCCCTATTGGGTTGTGGTGGTCAGATAGGCATGGCAGTCGCTACTTGTATAGTACTGGTATTAAGCTGTATCTGGTTATACTGAAAGCCGACACCAACATGGTTGGGAAAAGGTTAGGCAGATGGTCGACAACTACCTAACCTTTTTAAGGTATTAGTTGACTAATCGGTTCGATTAGCTAACATTATAATGTTATCAACATAGCAATCGGGCTATCAACGATAAGACCGATGTTTTACCTACCTTAACATAATTTACATTGTTACTAGAATTGCTGCCGATTGATTCTTATTTCTTATTATTATGGCGACTTCAAAACTTCCTATCTCACTGCTGGGACGCAGCACATGCCTTGTCTCTGTGCAAGAGTCCGTAATCCACCAAGCGAAACCAGTTTGGAATTGGTTCTAGGATATGCCGGTTTCCTCACAATGTATTTTACACTGTTTTGAGAGCAGTGGTAGGTGATTAATTCATTTACTAATTCTAAGTCAAGTTCATCGAGTACGAACCGAAGTTGTTAGGGCTCAACAGCTCCGGGTTTTTTATTGTATGAAGTTGTTTGTCAAGAATTTCTCAGATTTTAGTTTCTCACTAGTCGATCGAAGTCGGGCCCTAATTATAACATAACTGGCGAAATGTAGGTGTACAATAGACCGCTCTGCTCAACTTTTAGGCGTTTACAGGCGTGATGTTATGTCAAAAATAAATAAAACCCTTACCTTATGAGTATCAGCAGACATACTCGCGACTCCAGGCAGCCTAAAGTCAAACACCGGTATATGATGACCAGCATCAGGCATGAAGGCGGCCACGAAGCCTCCCAGACACGCGTCTACGTGGAGAGGCACGTCGTACTCTACCGCCACGTCTGATAGCGCGATGATATCGTCCATTGTGCCGTAAGGGTAGTTCGGGGCTGAGCCTACGATCTGTAAATGATTTTATGGGTTAAAAAACTGACAAGGATGTTTCATAATAATTTGATAAGTTTTAGCGGTTTGGTAGTCTACCACGAAATAACTTCAATTTATGTTACATATTTATTCGGAAAACAAAATCGCCGAACCAAATAAACCCAAAAAAAGTCTCAAATCGGTTAGCAATTTCAGAATAACAGATTTTTACTGAACGCGAAAAAATATCCAGTACTTAAAGGAAACACATTTCTTTAAAAAAAGTGTCTGTTTTGTGTTTATGTCTGTTTGATAATGACGGGACTTTGATTGGCAGATAGCCTTAGTTAGACCTTATAACATAACCTTTCATTTTAGACAAATAATTAGAATTATGTTGTGAAAATGGTAATGTATCAAATGCAAAAGCGAAAATGATATTTTTTACTAATTTCACGCGAACAAAGGTCGCCTAGGCAACTAGTTTATAAATATTGTATTATATTTAAAACCACAACACTTACCAAACAAGTCCTCCTACCAATAGCCTTCCTGACTTTCTCCACATCAACAGTCATAGTATCCGGGTTCACCGGTATAGTCTTCACCGACAGTCCGAGGTACTGCGCTGCCTTGTCGAACGCTGAGTGGACGGTCGACGGCACTATGATTTGAGGGTTGGATATGCCTTTACTGTAGGCCAGGTCTCTGAAGGCTTTGCAGGCCATTATTATTGATTCTGTGCCGCCTGTTGTTACCTGGGGAAGGTGGGATTTATTTGAGATACAATCTTTATAATTATAATAGTCTTTGGGCCCCTAAATATCAGTGGCGAGAAGTCATGGACTTGGGTGTATTACAGTAAATGCTTGCGCACTCGCTCATCCCTCAATAGGACCTGGGATATATACCATGGCCGTAGAGAGATCAGGCCCAGGGCCAACGGCGTAAGGTAATTTTCGTGTCACGGGGGTAAAATACCGCAAAGTCTGTTTGCGGTATTTTCCTATGTCTCTTTTGTCCTGGTTTCGATTACCGGGTCGGGCATCGATCCCAGTGTTATTGGGTTTTTCCATCAGGAATTTCCCAGAACCTGAGTCTGGATTTATGCCCAATTGATGGCAATAGGCTCGCCCACTATTACAAGGGACTTAAAAAATAACTGGAGAAAAGTCTAACCCCTCTGTGATTGCAGGCGAGACATAACACGTATTTTAAAATTCCTTTGCTGTTACTGAGAAATTACTAATGGAAAACCTCAGACACTTTGCTCGACCAGGGAATCGAACAACCAGTCAACGAATCTCGTTTAATTGCAATTACTAAACATAATCATACATAGAATGATAATAAGATGCTACGTCACAACTAATTTACATTTTTAATTCTTTGAGTCAACAAGTCTATGGAAGTTGCCTTTAGTGGGGTAATTATCTCTGTTATCGTCACGTATAATTATAATTTGTTTACAAGGTCATGGACGATATTTGAGTACATTCTTTATGTACTTACAGTGCTCAGATTTAAGCACCTACATATGTACTTTTTTTTTCGATGCCGAAATATATTATTTTTTTGTTTTCAGGGTGAAACCTCTAATAGGCGACCGGTGTTTGGGGAGAATACCGGGGGATTATGGGATTATAACCACCCCGGTGATCTCAATCTGCACATGAGAGGAGGCACCTATCCCATCGGGGCTGCGAGTTGTTCGAAAGAGATACCGTGGCCTCGACACAAAGGGCTAAGAAGGAACATGGGTGGTTTGTAATCAGTAGAAGTCTGATACTCCCTACCGCTCTGCCCAGAGTGGGAGGACTCATGATTGTGATGATTTCCCACCCTCCAGAAAAAAGGGGGGCACCGTTTTTTTCTGAAAAGACCCGTCCGGTGCCCCCTCAGTGCAACGCCTACTTAAAAGTACATTCTTGGGGCGACTATACGGAGCCCTCCCCTGAGTCTTGCTATGCAATAGGGTATTTCACCAAAAAAATCTAATTAGTCCGTCTGTTAGATTATCTAAAAATATTGGACACGTGTTTTTTGTTTTCTCAAATTAATAAAAATTGTCGAAAATGAAACGTGTCAAAGGTCATGAGTGGGGGGTTTTGACGTCACTCTGTGAGTAAAAAAGTACTAACCTTGTGACGTCACACGACTTTGCACGAGTTTTCGAAGCACTGTATCGTCTTCATCTTTTGTTTACGTGAAAAAAGAAAAAATACGTGTCTATTATTTTTTGGAAATCTATCTGACGGACTAATTAGATTTTTTTGGTGAAATACCCTATTGTGCATGCTAGCACGTGACCACTTTGCAGTCGTTCATCTCTGAGGTCACTCGGTGAGCGCACACAATAATGCAGGCAGGGTTTCGGCATGTTAAATGGAATAATTCCTAGTGACGGTTTCGACTTTGACAGTCAATACGTTATTGTTCTATATTTACAATCAATCAATAATTTTTGTTACCTGTCGCCTCCTGTCGCCTTTTATGCTGAAGGTCAGCTATCTGATAAATTATATTTGTTGTGTCTTATTCTTATAAGTATATTACTATGTTTTTTATGTATTCGACTTTGCATATTGAACGATCAAAGCAAGAACGACAAAAGAAAAACTATTATATTGGTGGGTCTCCACTAATAATAGTTTTTCTTTTACAACTCTAAAATTTTAGCTGAGCGCTAGACATGAGTTGCCATGGTCGACCTGGAAGTCTTTAAATACAATCCGAACCCAAGTTGATCGCAGCAATGAAAACCTGCTGAGGTAGTGATTCAGAAATGACTCTTCCCTGGAGTGTAAATGTGGTGCTGTTCCACAAACAATTGGGCACTTAGGGCCGGTTTTTCAATCGCCAGTTAACTTTTACCTGAGGAATAAATGTGATGTTTTGACAGATTGTCTATACAAAAACTGTCAAAATGACAAACTTATTCGTCAGATAAACATTAACTGGCGATTGAAAAACCGGCCCTTAATATAGTACCCTGTTGTTTGGTAACTGAAGGACGCTACCGCGCCAAACTAGTAAGTAGTAGCTCAGGTCTGGGCCGACACAATTTTTTTTTTTAGCTTTGCCCCACACTATGAATTATTCCTGTATCGTGGGTGCGTTTCCAAACATTTAAATTCACATGGACAAACGAAACACCCAGACCCGACAACTATCTGAACGCCTTACAAATATTTGTTCCGTGCGGGGTACGTACCCGCGACACGCAGCGCAGCAGTCCAATCGCTCAGTCACTGCGCCAACCGTGCCGTCTTATATTACCATCATTGACACGCTAAGAAGAAGATTGAGCGCCCAAACGGCGCAGTTGCCTTCAACCATGCAACCAATAAACAAAAGACTCTTAACTCACCGTCCCACAGCAATCTTCATCTCCATGGAACAGGTTGATGGACATCCTCACGATTTCCGCCTCCATCTTGTTGATGCCAGGGAACACGTCTGCGTGCAGCGGGTTCGTGTACGCGGTGAGACTGTACGCGTCACAGGCCACCTTGCTGATCTCCTGGCTGACGTGGTACACTGCTCCTGACACTGCGCCTGATTTCCAGTCGTAGGCACCTGGATAAAGAAAAATCATTACCTAACATCACGCCTGTAATCCCCGAAGGGTTAGGCAGAGGTGTGCTTTATAGTACACACACATTTCGCCAATTTATGCTTAAATCCCATGTAATAGGATGCGATCCTATTGCATTCAACCGGAAATAAATTCAAACTGCGTGGCTGCTACTGAGAAATTCTTGAAGGAAAAACCCAATCACACTTTGCCCGACCATCGAACTTAGGGCCTCAAGCTCAGCAGTCGCGCTTCATCATCATCATTTCAGCCGAAAGACGTCCACTGCTGGACATAGGCCTCCCCTAAGTGTTATTTTTGCTTAGGGGGGGTTTGCCATAATCGCCACGCTTGGCAGGCGGGTTGGCGATCGCAGTACGGTCGATACAAAAAGCACAGAGAACGCTGCTGCCCATTCTCTGGTACATCCCTTAGTCGCCTCTTACGACACCCACGGGAAGATATGGGATGGTGCTATTCTTTGCGTCCGACACCATACGGAACTCAGCAGTCGCGCTTGCAACCACTAGATCAATGAGGCAGACTTGTCACATAAGTTTATCGCGTCACTAACTCAATTGACTATCCATTATCATGATGTCCCGATATAATTATTGCGACACTGTTGCAAGCGGGAAGATCGCGGGATGACTGGAGAAAGACCACAAAAGCTAGTGATCCTGTGAGTGTGTTTTGCTGTGACTTTGTGTCGCTAGTGATCCTGTGAGAGTGTTTTGCTGTGACTTTGTGTCGCTAGTGATCCTGTGAGTGTGTTTTGCTGTGACTTTGTGTCGCTAGTGATCCTGTGAGTGTGTTTTGCTGTGACTTTGTGTCGAGTTCCAGTAGTGCAGAAGTAGTAGGGCAAAATACTAAGTAAGAGGGAAGACAGGTTTGTCTGCACCTAGCAATTAAGTATCAAATAATATCGGGAGCTCATTATAAGCGGAGCGGATAATCACCGAAGATATTCCGTACGTGACAAATGTACTTAATCTATGGTGCTGGTGTCGCGTATTTTGTTATATATTAAGAAATACTCAGTACCTGGTTATCTCAAGTCCTCCACAATTCTTCTTCGTCTTAAACTCAATACTAAAGATCGTGATCATTGACGGATTCTTCTGATGTGTATTCAGAATATGTTTTACCTTCGACACCTTTGTTTATCGCGTTTAACCATCTTATATGCGTGAGCGTGTTTACGTTGGACTTTGTACATGGATATGAGTTTTTACGATACTCTATTACATTTTTTTACATGTTTGCAGTCCGTGAAGTACACTTAGAGAAGTGTACTTATGGTACACAAAGTTCAATTATAAAATTATACAGGATCATCATTTGTAAGAAGCATGTCATTTGAAATCTTTGAGTTATTGTGGATCTTAGTTTGTTATAAGTAAATGCTTATCTAGCCTTTTTTTGGTTTATTTGTTCAGCTATTTTATATCTGTACTTAAAACCCGATAGAAACAAGTGACATGTACCGAGATAATATGCCCCCTGACCGTTTTTCGGCCATGATGTCGGCTTACTTCAGCAGAGACTAGAGACCCAAATAGTTATAAACACAAGACATAATAATTATAGTACACAAGTTTGTGCACAGATACACATTCCCTGACTCTCATATGATGGCAATCCGACACTACTGGAGAGATATCGGTCGCGCAGGACCTGTGTTGTATTGTACTTTTGGAGTACCATACTGCCGTCTTCCTAATGCCGAAAGATCCTAATGGAAAAACCCAATAACACAACCCAACCAGGGAGTCGAAAGTCTACCATCTAAGAATAAAAACTTACCTAAAGCTACATGATCCCTGACTTCCTCCATCACTTGTTCAGGGTTTAGCCCTATATCCGGCAGTGTCCTCCTGAGTGTGACTCCTGCTAGTCTCTTAGTGACGTCCTTTCTGAAGTCACTGTTGATTTCTGCCATCTTCTCTGCAATCTTACGTCTCACTATGGGTACGGAGCGAAGCCATCTGTAGAATTCCTTGCGCAGACGTGTTGAAGGACCTGATGGAGGAAAAAAATACTTTGAAATTTTGGTATTGTTGGTTTATATTAGCCTTGATGCTGCTGAATAAATTTCATTTACCTATTACAGCACACATAAGTCAATAAAATTTTGACATCATATTGTTGTCATCAAGCGCGGTACAGCGACGATCATCGCACGATGAATGGCAGTAGCTCTATGAGAGTTCCCGAAAATTATGTTGAAAAGCGCAATTGGAAAGGTGTATGAAATTCATACACCTTTCCAATTGCGCTTTTCAACTGCTATTCATACTATGAATAGTAGTTGACTACTGTAGGCTGGTAGCAGTGATAATAATGATGATGTGAGTAATAATGCCAAGTAAAAAATAAATAACTGTACCCATGTTTACAAACTAAACTGTTCATGTAGTTCAAGCTACTTCAATCTGTCTTTCTATAATAGATTTTCATCTTTATCACTGATGCTTAAGGTTCAAGGTTGATTGTAAAAATTTGTCAGTTTCGGGTACCTTGATGTGCTGGCATTTTTTATACATTAAACACACAAATAATAGATCAGTCAAAAAAATACTTACTTTCTTGTGCGTTATACAAGCTATGTGCCCACACTATAGCAAGTACCGACGACGCGGTCATGGTGACTATCTGCCATGCCTCCTTTCCTTCGAACAGCCTGTTGATGGCCTTCAGTGGCTGTGGGCGCTCACTCATGGCTAAAAACGTGAACAACATTGTAGAATGATAATTATGAAGCAACCTTTTACGAGCCATATTTTAACCTTAATATTGGTTTGTCTGTTACGGGTAACTCTAGCAAATACAACTGACTGGCTTGAGTCTAGCCTCAGTTGTATTTTGTTGCTATATTTACTTATTGTACTTCGGACATCATCACCTTATCATTATTATAATATGTAAAAATAGATTAATCCATTGTCTTTGTTCAGCCATTCATGAGATATTTCTCCTTTGAAGTTTTTTATTACATTGTCATTTGAAATTATTAAAAAACTAGCTGTGCCCGCGACTTCGTTCGCGTGGTGGTCGGAAACTAAAATGTGTCGCTTAGACAAAAGTACATTAAATCATTGCCCCGCGTTAACTTACTAATACTGACGCTGTAGAAAATAAGAATAATACTATTATAAATGCCAAAGTTCGGATGTTAGATGAATTGATGTTTGTTACTCAAACACGTCAGAACGGCTGAACGGATTGTGATGAAAAGCACAGAAAGGTTTCTAGGGTTTCTAAGATATGAAAGACCAACATAAAGTTGGCTATGAACAGATAATTTAATTTCTAGCTGATGCCAGCGACTTCGTTCAGTTTTGATGAGTAAATGTGTGAGACTGCCTCGTTTCGAGTGATCCCAAGCGCGACTACTGATCATTTGGTCCGGAGTTTGATTTCCGGGCAAAGTGTTTTATCAGTCGTGGCCACGGAGTTTGGTTTTTGTGCCCGTTTGGTCGTTGCCCATATTACTTCTCTCAAAACCCGCCTGCTCAAACGCCCGGATGCTTTCACTGGGAGGATCGGCCGGAGGACACGTTGGGGCCCATTGTGGTGGTCTGCTCTTCTTGGGCGGAGCCCCACCATGTTCTCGTAGCGGCGATTGGCGGCGGCGACCTCTCGCGTCTGGCCGTGGTGATGATGATGATGATGTCAGCAACATTAAAGGGGCCCGCAAGAGCCGACGCCCGTCGTGGCTGCGGGTTATTCGAAAGAGATACCGCGGCCTCGACACAAAGGGCTAACACGACACCACATCTATATGACGGCATGGTAGGTGCAGTGGCTGGACAGTAGCACTGTGTGTCGCAGGTCCGATTTCCAACCGGAACAAAAAAAAATGTGGTGATTAATTTAGATTTAGTTTTTAAAAAAATGAGTATTTTTATACTGTGTAATTGGTAAAGGAGATGGCTAAATGACTGCCTCCAGCAAGTATAGGATTCCCACACTGACTCGTAGTATTTAAACAATCAAACATTAATTATTTAGTGTTTAATAATTTCCTAGAAGTTGCATGAACTAAAGAAAAAGCAAAAATTAAATCTCTCTTTTTACCCGACTGCGGCGAAGCCCAAAAGGAGGGTTATGTGTTTGACGTGTATGTATGTATGTCCGTTTCTTTGTTCCCTCATAACTCATAAACGAATGAACCGATTTGAATGAAATACACGTCGTTAGATTTGTCTTGATGGCGCGAGTGTTATAGGCTACATTAAAATTAAAAAACAAAGAAAAATTGCGGGTTTTGGGGGCCAAAACGCGGAGTTCAAAAAATTTTTTTTTTTCAATACCATCGAGGCGTCACTATCAGGATGACCTTTTCGCTGAAAGACAATTCACGTTGGATGACATGAAAGCAAGATACCTAGATAGCCGAAAGACAATTCAGCTACATGACATAAAAGCAGAGTACCCAGTCAGCAGAGAGTCAACTCAGCTGGACGACATAAAAGCAGAATGAGCTAGTAGCAAAACGTCTGGAATTGCGAATAGCCCGTATGATTAGAATACCTTATTAGCTCGAAGTCAAATTAGTTGGATGACAAAAACACAGAATGAGATAGTAGCGAAAACGTCTGGAAAAGAAAATAGTCTGAATTGCACATCAACTACCAGTTTCAGCCATTCTACCGTTAACTTTGGCAACTTTACAATGTGAGTTATCATGGTTTGACTTATTATAAGAGTTAAAAGAAAGTGTAAGGGCCTTTTTATTAATAACAACATGAACTGGCCAGTAGGTACGTTAATCAATTAATGCGAAAAGTTTTTAATAACATAAAATAGGTTTACATTTTTTTTATTTGATTAGGAGATAACTATATAGGCGCAAACCTTAGAGTTTTTAAGGACCTGCCCCCCTATTGCGTATCTTTTTAACGTCAGTGGCTATCAGAAATGTCCATAGATTAACTGTAAATTGGTTATGGTTTGGTACATTTTTTTCTTAAAAACTCACCATTTGACAGTTATTTGATAGACATTATAAGTTATCCACTGTCATTAAAAGATACGCAATAGCCTTGCTGGACACTGGACACATGTCCACGGCACGGCGCCGCCACGGCGAAACGGCGCGACGTCGCCGTTGTACCGCGGTACGGTGGCGTGAAACAATCATGACCACGGCACGACGCCGCCGCGCCGCCACCGCGAAACGGCGTGACGTCGTACCGGGGTACGGTGCGCCGCGGCGGCTCACGATGTGTTAATCCAGGTTATAAACTATCTGTGTGCCAAATTTCATACAAATCCATTCATCCGTTTTTGCGTGATTGAGTAACAAACATCCAAACATACAAACTTTAACATTTATAATATTAGTAGGACTTGAGATTGTTCTTGTAGTTTTTGACAGAGGGGAATGCCTTTGTAAGGCTTCTCCAGTGTTTTAAACTATAGGGCACAAGCAAACAATAAATCCCATCAACAAACTAAGCATATAGACATTTACCGCCTTATTACAAAACGTAGTTAAACCTGGTTTAACTTAGACTTGGTTTATCTCGCATGACGTCTCACTTCAATAATTTCAAAAGAAAGTGACAGCATGCGAGATAAACCAAGTCTAAGTTAAACCAGGTTTAACTACGTTTTGTAATAAGGCGGTTAGCGTTCATGACTATTCAGTAACTATGGCATTTTAATATCAAGACGTTTTGCTACTTTAGCATTCAACGCTCATGTCTATTTAGTAACTATGGGGTTTTAATTTAAAGACGATTTGCTATTAGAGTATTTTGAATTTCGACATTTTAAGATCCAGACGTTTTGCTAATAAGGCGTTTAGCGTTCATGTCTATTTAGTAAATATAGCGTTTTAATAACAAGACGTTTGGGCCATATCCTCATTTTACTACATGGATATTCTGCTAGTCACCCCCATCGAGTAGGGTATCAAAATAAAGGGTTTTAAAAAGACATTACAAAAATATATGACACTTATATGTTTAAAAAAAAATTCAAAGTGAGAAATCCTATACAAACACAAAAGTTAAAACATCTGGGAAGAATTTTACGCGACCTACGAAAGAACAAACACAAAAGAACTAAAAAGTTGGAAATAAAAAAAGTAGTTAAAAAACTAAAAAACCCGACTGAAAAAACTGAAAAGCAAAAAACAAGCACATTTTAAATTAAACAAAACTTGGAAGCAGGCGGGGTTCATTTGAATATTAAATTATGAAAAGAAAAAATGCAAATAGAATGAACCCCGCCTGCTTCCAAGTTTTGTTTAATTTAAAATGTGCTTGTTTTTTGCTTTTCAGTTTTTTCATTGACATAAAATGGTGAAATACTCGTAATACAGCTGCTAGTTGCTATAGTAACTGCAAGCTAAGGATGGTCCATATCGCTTTTCAGAATGTTAAATCGAAGTAGTACTTATATCGATTCTTGATAACAGTTATTAAAACGATTTATTTACTTGAAACTAAGAAGTGGTAATCAGAGTTTTTGGTGGGAATCTATGGCGTGCAATTCAGTGTCTTGTTTAGTTCCTTGTGTTTTGAAAATGAGGTTGTTTGAAAGTGACTGTCGATTCTACCCAATTCAGCTTAATTAAATCCTAATCAAATAAAACAAGGGATAGCTTCGAATTATGGTTTTTCATTTAATCGTGCTACATATTTTGCGAAAAATATGAACTGATGATTATTAAAAAGTAGTTCTATTTTTTTCTTTTTATCGTTTCGATTATTTTATTTCATCTCTAAAAAAAGCACACGTCATATGTCAGACGTCGTTTTAACGCTTTGCCGTTTATTTGTTCGTTGTGCTTTTATATTTTGAATTTCCACCCTCGCTTTGACCCTTTTGCTTCTCAACGCGGACTTGACTTGCAGTATATTCATCATGCTATACATGTACTGCGGTAGGTATAACCACGCAAAGACTGCGGCGGCATATCATAACTTCGTTGCCTGCTGCTCTACTTACTATCCTAACTGTAGATGACTCACCTTTTTTTTTGCGTTTGGGAAATCATCAAATAACTCCTCCCGCTCTTGGGCAGAGCGGAAGCGAGTGTCAGACTTCTACTGACTAAAAACCACCCATGTTCCTTCTTCGCCCTTATGCCGCAGACCCGACGGGCGTCGGCCCTTGCGGGCCCCTCCTCGCTGACATCTCTTTGAGGCGCGCGTGGAACACGAACGCGCCGTCGACACGGTCTATTACAGTCATAAGACGGCCGGACGGCGAGCTAGCCGATTACTCACCGTCCACAGGCCCGCGTCTACGGTGGCCGGAAGCCATCACGTGGCCAACGACGCCCGGAGCTTCTCCCGCGGCGGCTGGGACGAGAGGTTCTCTCCCTCTCACGTTCCGCCACCTCCTTCGTTAGCATAACTGCTTCGCAGAAGGAGGCGATGGCGTCCCATTCCTTCTCGCCCCGGACCATGGCTTGCACCAGGACCGGACGTGAGAGGTCGCCGCCGCCGATTGCCACTACGAGAACACGGCGGGGCTCCGCCCAAGCAGGGCACACCTCCACAGTGTGCTCCACCGTGTCCTCCGGTCGATCCTCGCAGTGGAAGCATCCGGGCGCGTTCCTCCCGCCTGATTCGGTACAAGTACCTCCCGAAACATTCGTGTCCGGTGAGGACCTGCGTAAGACGGAAGGGGCGCCGTGGCTACTCTCTAGCCACTCCCCAAAGAGCCCTAGATGACTTACCTCAATTGTTAACCATCGTGGGTTAACTATTATGTGGGTTATTGAGGTGAGTCATCTACAGTTAGAATTATTCTAGAACTAATAAAATATAAGAAACGTCGAACAAATGTGACTTCCATTTATGGGGATGAAGACCTCAACTTTTAATTCAAAAAATATACTACGTGTATATTTTATATAAAAGCCAAACTACAAATAATCCTCTGGATGACATACTGTCATATTACTGCAGCTGTAATGTGGGGAACAGAACTCTGGGATGTTGTTGTCATGTAATGACAGTGATCTGGTATCTAGGATGGGCGAGAGACCAGAACACGTTATCCGCTCCGGCTTCATTTTTAGGTAAGAATAACAGAAAAGAATAAAGTCATTCACATTTTTGCTGTTTTATTTTCATTATTTTTTATGTTAAAAACTTTAGATTATTATTTTATCGATTCTGTTACACTTGAATTTCAATCCCATCTCTATAAAAATCAAACGTCAAACGTCATAATGTCAGATGTCGTTTGAACGCTTTGCCGTTTGCATGTTCGTTTGGATTTTTTATTTTGCATTTTCAATGACCCTCGCTCGCCTACTTACGGACCTCTCGCTACTCGACACAGACAGAACACCACCTATGAACATTGTCTGTGAAAACCGTCTTTATTTTACTCATTTGGATGAGTCCGTTAGGTTTTACAAGAGTAAAAACGCGGGTGGGCCGTGGGAGTAATTTTTGCGCGGATTGCAGAAAGGCCGTTGTATTACATTTTTAGGTGCAAGTACCACGATGCGAAATCGGGGTGGCTCGTTTAGTCTATAATACAATTATATCAATTTCAATGCAGATACATCCAAATGCATAAGTAAAAGTTCATAGCAATGACATTTGTTTGCAGTTTTATACGTACTGACGTAGGAGCTAAACGATTTTATTTTCAGGATTTTCAACTTACGACCAACTTCCGAAAGTTTTTTTTAAATGAAATACTAATATTCAGCTATTAAGCGTTGCATTTTGCTAGGTGCCATGTTTATACATGCTTGGTTCAGGCGTCCTAACTGAATTTAGCCATCTCCTTTTTATTTGATGACTATTCACGGAACATATTTTTTATTAACACCGCGGTTCAGAAAATGGCATCTAATGAACAACGCCATCTATCGAAGACGAAGATAAACTGCTACTGCAAACTGCATAATTATTTAGAAAAGTAATAGTACATTGTTACCTTAGGGGTGAAAGTAACTTATTTAGTCCCCGAGACGCTTATAGTTCGAGGGACTAAATAAGTCTTTAACCCAAGGTAAACACTGTGCTTTTCATTACGAATACAAGGAAAGTTGATAGAAATAGGCTTGCGCTCAATTACCTACATCGAAAGAAAGAAGAAAGAAAAAATATTTATTGGTTTCGCATAGGACAAAACAAATTGACAAAAAAAGTAAACAGAAGAGAAACACTTAAAATCGGTTAAATCTAATCGGTGGATGGCAATAGGCTTGCTCCTAATTACATTGGTTGATGGCAATAGGCTTGCTCTCAATTACCCATAAATCGGTGAATGGCAATAGGCTTGCTCCTACTTACACCGGTTGATGGCAATAGGCTTGCTCCTAATTAAATTGGTTGATGGCAATAGGCTTGCCCCTAATTACATCAGTTGATGGTAATAGGCTAGCTCCTAATTAAATTGGTTGACGGCAATGGGCTTGCTCCCAATTACCCAAATCGGTGGATGGCAATGGGCTTGCTCCCAATTACCCAAATCGGTGGATGGCAATAGGCTTGCTCCTAATTACATCGGTTGATGGCAATAGGCTTGCTCCTAATTAGATTGGTTGATGGCAATAGGCTTGCTCCTAATTAGATTGGTTGATGGCAATAGGCTTGCTCCTAATTACATCGGTTGATGGCAATAAGCTTGCTCCTAATTACATTGGTTGATGGCAATAGGCTTGCTCCCAATTACCCATAAATCGGTGAATGGCAATAGGCTTGCTCCTACTTTCACCGGTTGATGGCAATAGGCTTGCTCCTAATTAAATTGGTTGATGGCAATAGGCTTGCCCCTAATTACATCAGTTGATGGTAATAGGCTAGCTCCTAATTAAATTGGTTGACGGCAACGGGGTTGCTCCCAATTACCCAAATCGGTGGATGGCAATGGGCTTGCTCCCAATTACCCAAATCGGTGGATGGCAATAGGCTTGCTCCTAATTACATCGGTTGATGGCAATAGGCTTGCTCCTAATTAGATTGGTTGATGGCAATAGGCTTGCTCCTAATTAGATTGGTTGATGGCAATAGGCTTGCTCCTAATTACATCGGTTGATGGCAATAAGCTTGCTCCTAATTACATTGGTTGATGGCAATAGGCTTCCCAATTACATCAAATACAGTGACAGCTGTCAGTAGAAAGCGATTCTCCCTAGGGCTGAAAAGTAGTACTTTCAACCCGCTCCACAGGCACGATATGACCTACTTTCAGAGTATGAGTAATGAAAAATGTAGTGAATGAATGTCTTAAATGTAGAACCAGGATCAAAAATTGTACACCTTATAGGTATGTTGCAGTGATTCAATAAATTGTAATCATAACACCTAATATCTCACCTGTGACAAACATTAAATGAATTTGAATTTGCTAAAATTTAATGCATGGAAAGCGATCAAACACAATAAAGGGTTTAGAAAGTAGCGTCATTTAGACTAATACCTACCTACATACAGAGTACCTTTTGTTATCATGACTTTTAGTTATCTTGTGAAGGCATTAATTAATAAGTAAGTACCACATTCATTTAATAGATGTTGTTGCATGTCTCATTCTTGATCGTAATGATTACGTTCTTCTTGAAAACTATAAATTCATATATCTTTTGATAGAGAGCACCAATTATGATGAAACAAAGACTAAGTAATACCCCAAGTTACGCACAATATTTATGTATAAATGTTACCAACATTTGTTTTGTACATTTTACGTGATGCTTAGTCATCGAAACAGACAAACAGATAAACAGACAAACAGACAAAAATCCAAAAATGCTGGAAATGTGTTCTGTTGGTTATACTTTAACACCCTGACAATTTTTTTTTAAATATTTTCGATGTACAAAAACGATTTTTCTACAGATTTACTAAATGTATAGATGAGGCCTTATTTTCAACAATGATTTTTAAAAATTGCTGTAAATTACAACCATTCAAGTATCGCAGTTTAGTAGGAAACAGCTGTTTAATTTTTCTAAATAAGCGAAGATTAATTTATACGGGTTCAGTCAGACTGAAGCACTGAATGCATGGGAACCGTGTTAGCATTGGTGTCCCTTCCATTGTGTTATATTTTTGGTTTGTGTTAGTTGATAATAAGATTACGTACAACAACTTACTTATTTACTTACATTAACTGTTAGTTTTTTTTATTTAAATGTTAATGCAGTTTTTAATAGAATATGTAATTACCATAAGCCTGATTTGTACATGAATAATTTATAATGGATGTCATTGACCTAGCTACGTAAAAGATTGCTTGGCTCTGCATCAGTAAAAAGTTAAGAGAAGTACATTTGTAAGCTGAATTTGTAAAGTAAATAAATTATTATTGATAGAGCAAAGTGCACTTAGCATTTGTAGACTGGAAACTAGCAAATACATTGGTCAGACAGAACATCGTCTTTGTGTATTTAGAGCCAGTACTCATTATTTTATTGAGCACGAACGATAAAGACACAGTCATTATGTAGTGTTAATTACAATCTAGAATTGCGCGAGCAATTAAATAAACACCGGTAATCCATTCTTTGTAGAATAGCAATCAATTTTATATTTTAATGGTCGTACATTTTACACGATAAAATATTTTGATTTTGTTACTTACCGAATACAGCTGGGTAAATAAACAGTATTTTCTAACACTTTAAAATTAACAAATCTACAGAGCCTCAATCAATTTTGACAATTATTTCATAGTCTTCAGAATTACAGATACACGCTGATAACGATTAATCAAACACGGATTATTTCGTTAATGTGATAACAATGAAGTTTAGCGGCGGCAAAGTGTAAGTGTAACTACTAATTACAAAGATACTAGCGATGGGCGATTGTGAATGACATTATTCGAATAATTCGATTGTTCAAGTCATTCAAACTATTCGAATAACCTTACCATTCATTCGAATTTGAAAACGAATGAAAAGTAACTAAGAATGTATTGCGTTGTCTCGTTCCTTCCGATTCAAATTTCATTATTACTAGGTTCATATTCGAATATTCGTAACTTTATTTAAAAGTAAACTCTTTGTACTGAGAATAATACTCAATTTGGTGTGGCAAATTGAAACATTATACCATCGAATTGAATGAATATTACTAGTTTGTATTCAAATATTCATAGATTTGATAACAACTAAAAGTAAGTAGTCTTTATTACAAGGGGAGAAAACTCAATTTTGTATGGCAAACTGAATGAATGAACTAGCGGTTCGTTAATCAGTTACTTGTTACTACGAATATCAATTCAAATTAGACTTTATTGTATGTATATACAGCCCAATTTTGTATAGCACGGGTAAAGCAAATGAATGAACTAGTGGTTTTATTCGATTTTGAGAACTAGCGATCGATTGTTTTTGTATTCGATTGTTAATATTAGTAGTATCAAACCATTCGATTGTTGGAATTAGTAACAATCGCCCATCGCTAAAAGATACTGATTAAAACAAAGGCCAGCGTAATCAAAGTAATCGAACAAACACTGAATTGAACTTTGAAATCGAGTCCCACACTGACAGACTGACACTACCTACACTTCACTCACTATAAAAAACAGCACATCTCTAATGTTTAGAGCTGTTACTTGACTGCCGGGAATAGTCATAATAATCAACCGAATTATTTAAATAAAAAAGAGCTTGTTTTTCTAAATGATTATCCTTGGTTTCTCGGACGAAGTGCAGAATGTGCATTTGGCTTGGATATTGGAAGTAACAAACAATGTTCATGAATGCTACTTTTCAGCTAAGCAGTTGATGTTCAACTTGCGTGGGTGTCTTAGTGCGTGTTTACGTACGCGCGACGCGACCGGCGAGGCGATGCGTGCAGCGGCAGATATCATCGCACGCGCAAACACAAACGTATGGTACTACGTTGTTCATAGAGACGCGGGGCGGTGCCCGCGGCGGCGCCCGCGGTGACTTTTCAAGTGGGTAGCAAAGCACACGGCGTTCTCAATCAAACCGACTAGTTTTAGGTATGTCTGTTAAAGTAGTGTTTTTGGGGTCGCTGATTACGAAAATGAGGTCAAAATGAAAATCCAAGATGGCGCCGACGTTTGGTTTTATCATCATGGGTGTCGTTTATGGTTTTCGGGGTCGCTGATTACAAAAATGAGCTCAAAATGAAAATCCAAGATGGCGGCCAGGAAAATTTTTGGTTTTTCCGTCATGGGTGTGGTAATGTGGTTTTCATGGTTTTTGGGGTCGCTGATTACGAAAATGAGGTCTAAATGAAAATCCAAGATCGCCATCTTGGATTTTAATTTTAACCTTATTTTCGTAATCAGCGACCCCTATAGCCATGAAAACGACACCCATGACGGAAAAACCAAAAAATTTCCTGACCGCCATCTTGATTTTCATTTTGACCCCATTTTCCTTATCAGCGACCCCTATAGCCATGAAAACGACACCCATGACGGAAAAACCAAAAATTTTCCTGCCCGCCATCTCGATTTTCATTTTGACCTCATTTTCGTAATCAGCGACCCCTATGGCCATGAAAACGACACCCATGACGAGGAGACCAGTGAAATGTCGCACGGCTTTCGCAAGACGACAGAATGCTTTTCTTTCTGTTAATTTATATAACAAAATTAATAAAATCTTACATTTTTACCCGCTAACACTACACGACTGTAAACTTGAATTAAAGAATTGGCTACTTACTCTTGATTATGAGGACGTAGAGAAATTAGTCAGTAACTAATATCTTTCGACAAAGACACACATCCATTGAACATACCTTTCTCTCACACACACGTACACATATCCCACACACACACATAATTACCACACCTCCTATACACACTTAGCGCGATATTGTGAATTGTGATGTAATAGAATTATTTAAATTATTATTTAAATTATTATTTTGATGTTTTTATATATATTTTTTTAGAATTTATTTTGTATTTCTGATTGTGATTGTTTTTACCTTTCTTTTAATTGTATTGTAGAACACAATGTTTGTAATTTTCTATGTTGACATTTAGTATCTAAGCCAAATAAAATGGGAGAGGGCTCTGACTCCTGACATACAGGTGCACCTAGATTAGGAGTCAGAGGCTTCAAAAAATTCTGTAAATTACTATGTCAATAAAGAATTATTATTATTATAGCCATGAAAACGACACCCATGACGGAAAAACCAAAAATTTTCCTGACCGCCATCTTGGATTTTCATTTTAACCTCATTTTCGTAATCAGCGACCCCTATAGCCATGAAAACGACACCCATGACGGAAAAACCAAAAATTTTCATGACCGCCATCTCGATTTTCATTTTGACCTCATTTTCGTAATCAGCGACCCCAAAAACCATGAAAACGACACCCATGACGAAAAAACCAAAAAATTTCCTGACCGCCATCTTGGATTTTCATTTTGACTTCATTTTCGTAATCAGCGACCCCTATAGCCATGAAAACGACACCCATGACGGAAAAACCAAAAATTTTCATGACCGCCATCTCGATTTTCATTTTGACCTCATTTTCGTAATCAGCGACCCCAAAAACCATGAAAACGACACCCATGACGAAAAAACCAAAAAATTTCCTGACCGCCATCTTGGATTTTCATTTTGACTTCATTTTCGTAATCAGCGACCCCTATAGCCATGAAAACGACACCCATGACGGAAAAACCAAAAATTTTCCTGGCCGCTATCTTGGATTTTCATTTTGAGCTCATTTTTGTAATCAGCGACCCCGAAAACCATGAAAACGACACCCATGACGGAAAAACCAAAAATTTTCGTCGGCGCCATCTTGGATTTTAATTTAGACCTCATTTTCATAATCAGCGACCCCGAAAACCATGAATCAGAAAAAATCGGTATCGCTTCATCGAGAATTGCCGCTGTGTGTGTCGCCGCGATAATCGCCGCGAAAATCGCCGCGGGCATCGCCGCGGGCGCCGACGCGCGGGCACCGCCTCAAATTCAAACAATCGCGTATAAAATCGCTTCTCCGTGAACGCACTCATACACCGCCATATGTTTGAATTTAGTGCGGGCCGCGCCGCGCCGCCTACGCCTGTCCGTAAACACAAAAATCGCACGACGCGCCGCTCGACGCGTTGCCGGTCGCGCCGCACGTCGCGTCGCGCGTACGTAAACATGCACGTAGGCTGGCTCGAGGACGAAGACGAGTTCATAGTTTGTTTTTAGTTGATTTTATCAAATTTATCTATGTCGTTAAAGTAAGGTTACTCGCGGGTTGCTTTCATAGTTATATAACTACCAAAGAACTAAAGCCTTCCTCGATTTTATAATTATGTGCATTGAGATTCCGTATTCTCTTTTCATCAATTCATAAATCGACTAAAGTTTCAGCGACGAGCAACTATATGAAACTGTCGACATCGTCAATAACCTGTTTCACCTCACTATTTAGCTGACATAATGCCTATAGCTGACGTTTGACGTTTCAATTGTCAAGAGTCATTCGGTGCGTTCCAGTCATGGTTCCAGTCAATTGGTTTTTGTAACGGTACTTATTTTTGTCTGTCTTCGAAATTTATTTTTGTAGAATTCAAAAAAACAAACAAAATTAACATGATTCCATTAAGTTATGACTTATCGCTGAATGATAGGGGGAACTCACAATTTGTGTTAACCACTACACAGTCCTTAAAAGGTGACACGACAATAAAAAACAAAAAAACAAGTTTTTACTATATGCTTAAAATATGACAAAATCTAGATCTGAAACGCGATTCGATTAGACCGAGAGAACAGCTGTTGATATTATGAGTCATCAACCTCCAGTTTCTTGTATTCCAAACACAGCCAAAATGTCGAAAGCTAAAAAAGTAATCGAAGAAGCGAAGGAAAATAATAATCCTGAAATAGATTTGGTGGATAAAGGACTCTCTAGCCTCGATGAAATACCTGGATTGTGTAAGTTAATTGCTATAAACCTGTTTACCCTTTTATGGGCGTAGTGTAACCTGTTTGTAGGGAATTCGTTTTGATGTATTGCTCTGGGTACTGGTTTTTTAGTCCGTATGTTGATAAACATGTGATTTTCTCTTATTTCTGTTTGTAAATCTGTATAGAAATCGCATATTTGGTCATAAGTATAACAAGGTTGCTTGTCCAAACCGAAATATTATGTACAGTTTTGATTTTATTAATTTTATTTCAAGAATATTGTATGATAGACCGCCTACATATTTAAAAATAGAACAGTATTTTACTCATATTCAACATTTTATATTATTAATTGAGTTTTCCAGCCAGTAGTTAAGATTAGTTACCTACTGGAGTTAATTTTAACCTATGACATCATTCTTCATCATGATACAATATTTTATGAGGTGTTTCCCTGTAAACTATTTTAAGCATGTTTTAAGAGTATTACAATTCATTTAACAGTGGCAAAAAATCTATTTGGTGTAACTTCAAAGACTTGGCTTCCTACAACAAGTTTAAAAATCCAAAACCCGACTACGAATAAAATATTGGTTTATCATAATACGAGTACATAACACAGACTAGACCGCAAGAACTGTTTGACCGCAATCTAAACGTATATAATTATTAACTAAAACTATAATTATGATATACATAATTATTTGTAATGTGCTCTCCTAGACCTTTCATTTAATAGCAAACATGTTATGATTATCTCAATTTAATATTTTTTGAGGTAAGTTTTTGACATTTAAATTCCGTCATGAAAAGAATTTATAAAATTTATATAGCCTATGTCACCCGCGCTATTCTTACGAATCTATTGTTGACACCTCATTTATTAAAATCCAGTGGTTTAGGCACTACGGTGGAACATACATACATACATAGACTGCCAAAATCATTACCGTTCCTTTTGGCTTTGCCATAGTCGGGTAAAAAAGTGTGTTTTTTATAACTTTGTTACTATTTAAAATCTACTCTTTGAGGTGTATCCATGAGGATATCCCTCTTACTATGCCATTAATAAATACTGGTTAATCGAAGAACTTATTTCTCTGTTAATCAATTTTCAACAGACAAAAAGTTCAGCAAAATGAATTAAAATGAAATATTAAATAAAACTGCACTTTTAATCATAAAACTTGTCTTTTCCAGTCGCCCTAGCAAACATCACCCGTCTCTCTGTAAGCCACAACAAGATACAAGTAGTTCCGGCTGCACTCGCAAACCTCGCTAACTTGGAGATCCTGAATCTTGCCAACAACCACATTACCGAGTTACCTGTCAGTCTATCCTCGTTGCCGAAGCTCCGTATACTCAATGTCTCTCTCAATAGACTCTATGGTTTGCCGAGAGGCTTTGGTTCTTTCCCTGTTTTGGAAATCTTGGACCTGACTTATAATAATCTGAATGAGAAGAATCTTCCAGGAAACTTCTTCATAATGGGTTTGTATTGCATTTGAATGTTTTTAAATTGGAAGCACCGAGGTAGCCAGCAAAATCTTGTTTGCAATAAACATAAGATCACTTTCATTTAACTTGACAGGCTATCCCGACTGCTTCCAGCCGTTTATTATTTATCACTCAACAATACACTAGGTTTTTCAGTTCAATACTTTTGGAAGACTACCAGACACTGTTTTAAAATTGAAATAATATAAATGTTACTGCTACAGTTATTAATCCTCTGCATGCCACTGCTGGGCACTGGGACTGGTTGTTAGTTTTATTCAGAAACAAAATATTACATTACTAAAATGGTTTTTTTTTAAATACTATAGCAATCAATTACAATTTCAGACAGTCTGCGAGCTTTGTATCTCGGTGATAATGACTTTGAATACATGCCTGGCGAAATCGGTAACCTGAAGAACTTGCAAATCGTAAGTATTACTGTGTATATTTTCCTTGTAATATACATTTAATAGACAGTTGTTCCTGTAACCTAATGTGTATGAGGATAATAAAATAAAACCATCTGTACTTATCTTTTTCAGAATGTAATTTTTATAAGGTTTTCCGTACTTAACAGTATTTTTAAAACTCATAGTGCCTGGTCTCCTCTGTCCAGCAAAATCAGCATCATAACATCTACAAATTCCACAATAGATCAACCTTTTTTTTGGGGGTGGGAAATCATGAAATGACTCCTCCCGCTCTGGGCAGAGCGTCGGACTCATCATCCACAGCCTGAACTCACCCACTGCTGGTTATAGGCCTCCCTTTTTTTGTGCCATTCTCCACGGTCCTGTGCCAGCCTCATCCAAGTTTTCCCCCACATAGTAACTATGTCGTCTGCCCATCTTGCCGCTGGTCGACCCACACTTCTCCTTCCAGTCCTTGGACGCCACTCGGTAATAGCCTTAGTCCACCTGTCATCACTGCGCCTTGCTAGGTGTCCTGCCCAACTCCATTTGAGTTCCGTAACGCGATTTCCAATATCGAAAACCTTTGTACGTTTTCTAATTTCGACGTTAGGAACTCGATCTACTTTATAAGTTTTATGCCTAGCATGGAACGCTCCATGGCTCTCTGCTCTGCGCAACTCTCAATCTGTACACAGTCTCCTGCGTGAGCATCCATGTTTCGGCACCGTACGTCATTGTGGGCAGAACACACTGTTCCGCTAAGCGTCGGACTACTACTGAATAATTGGTTAGTTAGAGATAGGGCACTAAATGCGCGAGTTTTCAAAATGACTTGTCACAAACCAAAGTAAACCCACGGCACCCACGGTGAAGCTCAGTTGAAACCAATTATAATTTCTTGAGTTATAAAGATAAGCCATCTCTCAAGAAAAAATATGACTGGAAACCAATGAATAACATAATATGATACACCTCTGTCAATAGGTTAAAAAATACTGGACTAATTAAAAGTCCCTGCAATTTACATCACACATCAAGTATTAATTCAAGTACCTCTACATCAGCTTTTATTAATTAAATGTCTTTGTCCAGCTATCGTTGCGCGAGAACGATCTGATCGAGGTTCCTCGTGAGCTGGGTCAGTTGGCTCGCCTGAGGGAACTACACCTGCAAGGCAACAGGCTCGTCGTACTGCCGCCTGAAATCGGTAAGTTACGACGACATTTTGTACATTGGTACCCAAAGTCGTCTTTTCCCCAAAGCGTCAGTTTATCGAGATGGGTCGACTAGTAATCACGAGTTCAAAAGGAGGGGCGGGGTCAAAAAGTGATTTAAAATAAAAACATTCTAAAACTCCGGAATCTTTTCGAAACTAGAAGTGGTGGCCTGAAACTTCACGACATTTCACAAAACGGGAGGGAGGGATATAAAAGTGGCGTCAAAAACCTTCACATGATTATAGGCGGCCCCATACATTTGTGCTCAGTCAGTGCAATCGGAGAAAAAAGGGAACAGCAGATTTATTATCATTATGGATAAATTCACCACATGCACTATGCATACTTTACTAGAATTAACCCATTCAAATGTATCATAAACTGGCTTAAAATCTAATGTTTATCCTTAAACTACAGGATCCTTGGACCTGGCCAGCAACAAATCCGTGTTGCGTCTGGAAGGTAACTTCTGGGTGCCGCCCATTGAGGACCAGCTGAAGTTGGGGCCCTCGCACGTACTCGACTATCTGCGCTCCGAGACTTATAAAGTGTAAGTAAAACATAATTAAAATGGATGTGTCTTAGAGGCACAAATCTCTAAATGTGACAGAAGTCCAATGATATTACAACAAGGCTGTTGTTTCAAGGTTTGCTTGGCTCAGCCAAATGACCACCCTGTAAGTGCTCTCTTGGTACCTCTTTTAGCTAAAACTTGGTCACACCTTAACGATTTCTGATATAATATTGCAGTGGTTTCATTTCAACTTTTGGCGAAGAGACTGAAGAAGTTGTTTTTTTTTTAATTTTGGTGAAATGAGATGCTTGCGATGGCCCAGTGGTTGTGGGTTCGAACTTCGAACCCAGGCAGGCACATTACTTTGTGTAAAAGGATTAAAAGTGAAATAATTAATAATGTTTCATCTGCTTCACAGCTTGTACAGCCGCCACATGTCAGCAAAGCCCCCGCCACCTCCGCAGACGCTCGACAAAAGCAAGAAAGCCAGCAGAGCCGCCTAACATGACACTACTAAACCCTAACGTGCCATTATTAATAATAATATAGTTTAGTAACGATACTATTAAGGCTTGAAAGTAAAACATGACGCTATGAATGCTAGCTCGAATAAAATATAATGATCGCAGCGCATCAGTTGTTTGTCGATACACTATCTTGCATCGAGACATCAGGCATTTCATTATCGTCTTTGCACCACTGTTAAAATCACGGTGACCTTGTCAAAATGATAGTGACCTGTCAAAATCATGGTGACCTTGTCAAAATGACGGTGACCTGTCAAAATCACTATGTCAAAGTCTGCCAAAGGATTATTAGTAACATGAACAACATTATTTTTGTCTCGGGCGTTTTGAACCTAGGTGAAGAAAGTTCTGATGGTGTTGATAAAATTAAATCTCAATTTTTATTTTATCTGCCACTCAGTTATATAAAACAGAATAATTTTATTGCAGATTTTTTTAAACTTAGTAAGTGCACTTAAAGATACATCTAAATAATATTTTTTTACACTAATTATGGTGCTAATTTATTAACTTGTATGTTGTGGTTGTATTAATGTTTAGGTGATGAAATACACTATTCATATTAAATTATTTACTAACTATACCGGTTTTTTATTATAATTATTATTTTATGAAGTACCTACATACAAATACAATACCTAATTAATTATTCTCCATACCTAGTACTTCTAAAACCTGTTGAATATTCTATGCGTCTGCATAGAATATTACACAGCAGTGGAGTTTCCCTACAGTCGTCTGACTGTAAGGAAACTCCACTGCAGCTCGGTTCAAACATACATAATTATTCATATACAGCTTCAAATATTGTATTCAATTTTTTTTTTATCACACGCTAGCTAATTTAATTGCAAAAAAAAAGTACTTAGAGTCCATTGAAATGTTACATTTAGCGTGCATTTCTTAAAGGACGTAATTTTTTTTTTTAAATATTTAGGGGGAATCAGTTAAAAGTAAAATCCAAGTTTGTGGGGTTGTACAACTTGTTTTCTATCAAATATAGTATTTTTGAAGTTATTACTTAAAAAATATAGTAGGTAAAAAGAAAATAGTATGTGGTTAAAATATAGTAAAGCCACCAAAGAGTATGCGCTATCAAAGAGTACGCAGACTCTTTTCGTTGGTTTATTTTTTCTCGAAATGGCAGCACCACCAACACATATCAGTGGCATCTATTATGTCAAGCCGTCAAGGTCAAGGACGACAAATTGCATCGCTAAGGTCATTATTAAGAATTTTATAGCTAATGTTTGATTGTAACCCTTGTCCCACGGTCGCCATCTTGGAAAAAGGGGTGGTTCAAATGGCTTATCCGTATGGCGGCAACTAGAACATCGGAATTCCCCGACCCCCCGCAGCACACGCGATTACGTCACGCCACGCGCCAGATGGCCGCACTTATGTAAACATTTTTTGCTTACGCGTCGCCGGCCGGCCTTATCTCAAGTTATGTTTTTGTTAGAGCATATTAATGGTCCTTTCGGTTCGTGTTAAGTGTTTGTTGAAATTTCGTATCAAATTTATTATATAAATTGGTAAACATTGAATAGGGTTGACAAAAACCATTTTGTGAACTTTAAAAAATATTATTTCGAAAAGTAAATCGATACCTTATATATTTTATGGCTTTTATTGATGAAAGGGTTCTATCTTCATACGAAAAAAAAAATACAAACACACCTCATAGTAAAATAATATTTATTTAATATTATTTTACTATGAGGGGGGCTTGTATTTATTTTACGGTTAATTTAAAAAATAAATAAAAAAAATATTACGACTTTAAACAGTTTCACGAAACTTAAAAATATAGTTACTGTCTGAAAGCTATATTCATAGAGGAATTTATGCGTAAATATTACGAAACATAAAACAAACACAACAAACACACAATATAAAACAAAACACTACGAAAGCATTCCGACAAAAGTCACGTGACACAAGTACACGGCACCGAAAATCACACAGAATTTGAAATATACTTACCTCTGGGTAAAACCCCGTTGCACACACGTTACCTATATTATAATTAACCAAATAAATCCGTAATTTACTCAAAAATACTCACAAAATTTGCAAAAATACAATGATGTTGTTGTTGTTGTTATTGTCAATCGTCAAAATGTCGTCGGACTGACTTTGACAATGGGGAACACAAAAGGGTCAGAATATTCGTATCAAATACACCTAAAATCGATGCGTAGAACGTGTACATTACATTCGTTTTTGTTTTACTTCGATACATGCAGTATTTCCGAAGTTATAACGCCGAGAAGTTTAAGTAATTTTTTGAATTTCCGAGATTACGCGCGCTCGTACTAATACGTCACAACCCTGTTCAGCCCGCGACCGCGTCACTGCGCGGCACTTAGTCCGGTGCGTTGACCATAATAAATGGGACGGGCAACTGGTGGAACTAATGGCGCTAGCACCGCATGAACCTAAGCTCTTCATTGGTTGAATATCTGTCAATGTCATTTTATATTTCAAAATAGCTTGACCTCATTGGTCGGATTGGGACAAGCTATGGACACGCCATCTACAATCAGCTTTCACTTGCCAACCCCATTAGGCGCGTCTCGTTTTATTTTGTTTCGATCGTCTTCGTTTTCCTATTATGTACTTATACATACACATCCATACATAAACTCACGCCCTTTTCCCATGGGGATAGGCAGAAACCACAGATCGCCACTTGCTTCGATCCTTAATACATAGTACTCCTTTTGCCTCGTCGTTGTCGTCGTACATAGTGTCCTTGTATTTCAAAGTAATAATAATATTATCCTTTATAACCGATTACACTAAAGTGAAACGTGTATTGTTTAGATTGGAAGGATTTCTAATATGTCAGTCGAACAATCTGCCAAGAGTGGATAGTTTGATGGTGACTTGGTGACACAATATGTCATGAAAAATCAGGATTTTATGGCTGCTGAAAATCGTGGAATAACCGGGAATAACGATGAAAAGGTATATAGGAATGTTCTAAGTAAGCATTACCTCATTTTCCTGGGTAGGTATTTGTTCAAACTTAAACCTAACTGAAAGTGTGTCTTTCATTTAGTTAGTACCTATAGGTAGGTACTCGCAATCAACATCTCGAATCTCGAGGTTGTCGATGATTATTTTATGTGTTTTATTAGTAGGTATAAACTAAAAGAAAAAGTCACTATTTACCCATATACAGAATGTAGTACCTAAGTCGTAGTTACCAGTTTTGTAAGTAGGCAAATACCTAGGTACCATTATTATAGTTTTATAGGTACTAAACCAACCTCTTTTTATTTATAATATCATTGTACTAAACCAGATATTTTTGATTAATTTTATTTTTAAATGAAAAGAAAATAAAATCGAAATGGTCTTCACAGCAGTGCGCTTTAGTTTTAGGACCTATTGAATCAACTCTTTTTACGGGTGTCATCCACTTTTTCTTCATTTTTTGGGTCCTCAAGCACATACAAAGAGTTTATCAGGTGTTTAAACTGTTGAATTGAAGGTGATTGAAGCACCGAGCCACAATACAGTATTTTTTTCCATTTTTATCACAGAGAACTTTATAATTTTGATTTTTACTGCGCACGGGCGTGCAAACGTGGCGTGGTTGTGGGAGTTGTGACGTCATCGGGTAGTGAGCGCCCGCCCGCGTTTTTAAAAACCTTCGGGCGGAAATACGCACTTTGATTGTAAATATCTCAGTCATTTTTTAAATGAAAAAAGTAAAAACACAGTTCTTCTTGTAATTTCTTGTAGATTTATTTGGCGTGTAAATTAAAAAACGTTTGTCAGACCCATTAATTTCTTAACCACAGACACATTTATGATGGCCAGTGTTGCATTTTTCTAAGGCGGATATTCTCGATAGTTCAAGTAGAAAAGAGAAAACCGATCCTACACACAGAGGAATAGAGGTTAGAAGCAATATGTGACGACGCGGTTTTAGGGAACATATATGGTCCCTGGGCCGCCAACGGATAAAAATTCAGGGACCAATTTTGGGTGCAGTGCCGGCAAGCGGATTGTGATTTATCTGACGAAACATAGGTCTCACAACAAAAATTAGTTCCCAGTTCTTGTTACCAATAAGATTACCTATCTACAACTTTTTCAGTACAATGTTTCCATGCACGATCACACATGAAAGTTAATTCACTTCTCAATCCATCATGTCTTTCACTAACAAATTCAATTTGTGAAGATTCACACATATTTCGATGTCTTTCCAGAAGAAATGCCCACTCTATTACGTGCTTCAAGTCCACAATGCGATACCCAGATAACCTAGATAAACCTTTATATGGACCAGCTTCCACAATCAAATCAGGACGAGGCCAATTAATCTTTGAAGTTTCAACCACAGGTTCAGCTGTCACTGTGCTAGAACTCGGGGCACTGTAGGTGGCCTCTAGGCGGATTTTCGGTTTTACACGGGCATATGTTCTTGATTGTGTATTCTGAGTACTGAAAGATAACAATAAAATTATGATGACCATAATAAAAGTATAATTTACTAAACTTTTATGAGCAGCAATATACTAATTCAAATTCAAGTGCGCACGCTGGCTCAGCGCTGGCCATTCGAGGAAACCTGAGGCATTCACAGATAGAACAGTATTCTACAGTGCATCTACAAGCAACTTCTGTTAGATTGGAGGATCGAGCAGGCCCTATTATTCTCTCCTCAATCTACTGCCCACCAAGACACAAGATAACTTCAGAGATGTTTAAAACCTACTTTAACACTCTTGGCCACAGGTTCATTGCAGGCGGTGACTGGAATGCCAAACATACATTTTGGGGATCCCGTTGTAACAGCACTCGTGGACGCGATCTGAAACGTTGTGTTGATGAAAATCAACTAAAACCAATATCTACCGGTGAAGCCACCTACTGGCCTAGCGACCCAAAGAAACTACCGGATCTTCTAGACTTCTTCGTAAATAAGGGCATAGACAGTTTACACACGACAATTGAATCGAGCCTAGACGGATCATCAGATCACACACCGGCGATACTTACTATTAGCACTAGTGAGCTCACTCGCGAAATGACCGAGTCTCTGACAAATAGCCGAACTGACTGGGACGGTTTCAAGACTTACCTCATTGACAACTTTACTACTACTATACCTTTAATGGATCACAACGACGTAGATAACGCCTGTCGATATCTCACAAATACCATTCAAATAGCTGCCTGGATCAACACACCCTCTCGATCCAGAGGTTCGACCAACCTCTCTCATCCACCAGATATCATGCAAAAAATCCTAGAAAAACGCAGACTTAGAAGAATTTGGCATCAGTCCCGTCATCCGCTTGATAAACTCTACTTTAATAAGGCAGCTAAAGAGTTAAAGGCTATAGTCCAGGAATCTACTAATTCGACGGTGGCAACAAACCTACAGATGATGTCACCTACGGGGGTTGGTGCAAATTCGCTCTGGAAGGCAACCAAAAACCTAAATAACCCTCCACAGTCATATCCTCCAATTAGGTCTTAACTTTCCTGGGCAAGAACTGACTTAGAAAAGGCCGAAGTATTTGCAATGCATCTGAATTCTGTATTCAAACCCAACGAGAGCGTTGCAGATGAGCGTGATATTGATGTAATATTAGAACAAGATCTGCAGATGTGTCTGCCCATTAAACCAACAACACCTAAAGAAATTGCGAAGGAAATCAGACAGTTGAACTTGAGAAAGGCCCCGGGGTTTGACCTGATCACACCTTCAATACTCAAAAATCTTCCCAGAAAATGCATTGCCTTCTTGGCTAGTCTGTTCAACGCTATCTTTCGGACATCTCACTTTCCTGACCTTTGGAAAATCTCTGAAGTTGTCATGATCCACAAATTAGGTAAACCTGAACATGAAGCCTCGTCCTATCGGCCGATAAGCTTAACTCCTGTACTGTCAAAACTGTGGGAGAGGATATTCCTTAACCGACTAAAACCATGCATGGACGTCAATGATGTTGTTCCACCTCATCAGTTTGGCTTTCGGAAATCTCATTCAACAATAGAACAGGTTCACCGAGTTTATGAAACAGGAAGACAGACCTTTGAACGCAAAAAGTACTGCTCAGCGGCATTTCTTGATGTTCAACAAGCTTTTGACCGTGTCTGGCACCAAGGATTACTGGCAAAAGTGAAGGATAAACTTCCACACTCAATGTTCCTGCTCATCCGGTCGTACCTATCCGAACGCAGCTTCAGAGTTAAACAGGGCGAAGCGCGATCAAGATTGTTTGAAGTGGAAGCTGGAGTACCACAGGGTTCTGTTCTTGGCCCTGTGTTGTATAACATATTTACATCAGATTTACCCACATTAGACGACATAACAGTTGCAACATATGCTGACGACATAGCATACTTGTCAGTTGACGACAACCCAGAAACGGCCAGTAAGAAACTACAAAATCAGTTAGACGAGACACATAATTGGCTCTGTAAGTGGCGGATACGTGCCAGTGCATCCAAGTCTAACCATATTACCTTCACACTCAGGCACGGAAACACCCCTCCTGTTAGACTTGGACCTGATACCTTACCACACACAGATTGTGTTAAATATCTTGGCTTCCATTTAGATAGGCGCCTAACATGGAAGCATCATATTAAACAGAAAAGGGAGGAGATAAACCATAAGTTCCGCAACCTGTATTGGCTCATGGGAAGAAATTCGGTGCTCTCTGTAGACAATAAGCTACTCATCTACAACTCGGTCCTTAAACCAATATGGACGTACGGAATCCAATTGTGGGGCGTTGCCAGCAAATCAAACATTCTCTGCCTGCAAAGGGTTCAAAATGGCATACTAAGAGCCATAGTAAATGCACCCTGGTTTGCTCGGAATAGCGAAATTCACGATTTCCTGCAGGTGCCGCTCGTAAACTCTGAAATCGAGCGGTACAAATGTCAACACAAGGCACGCCTAACCATGCACCAAACCCACTAGTGACTGAACTGTTAAACCCGACAGCGGTGGTAAAAAGGCTGAAGAGGAACCACCTTCTATAAGTGGGAGGCGCAGCACTGGCTGCTCCACCACAACGCCATGTATACTGCAACAAATTCGCTTATGGTCTGACGACCGATTGCAAATGTTAAAATAATTAAAAAAAAAAAAAAAAAATTCAAATTCAAATCGTTTATTGCAATCCATAATGTACATTTTTACAGGTGGTATAAAATAATTTTAGACACAATTATGGACCCTGTCGGGCACAGCAATTTTCTATATAAAATAAAATAATTAGAGAATTAGAGAGAGGAAGAGCGCTTTGCTTCTTTTTTTAATATTAAAGTTTAATACTAAATCATGCAATAGGTAGTTGATACGTACATTAAAGAATTATCTATGACGATTTCTTCATTCACTGGCTTCTTCTTCGTTTCTTCAGAACGCCAAGCTTTCAAACGGCTGAAATTTATGATATCGCGATTAAAAATTTCGACAATATTTACGATAATTAAATGGAAAAATATCGATGTTTTTATATATCGATATTTTTCGCCCATGCCTATGGCCTACGACGGACGATGACATTTTGCAAAAGTGACACTGCGTCAATTAACATTATCAACAATCAAGCAAGACCAAAACACTGACTGGGTCTCACTCACAATCTCCCTGTCTGTCTCCCATTTTTATAAATCTACATCATCAGATCATCAGTCAGACGTCGAGTGTATAATTATACTCTTTGGTTCTGTTTCTCCTCCGACCTGTGTTTGGATTTTGGATATCTACCCGGGTATTAATATTTTTCAATCGCTACGTTCGGTCAGTGGGTCGTCTTAGGGGCGGATTTTTCTGGCTAGCCATTCCACAAAAGTTGTTTATGTGTTATGTTATTTAGTTTTATTTTTGCGTGAAGACGCTAATTTGTGCTGTGTGTGACTATCAAAATATACTATGCCTCGTCAATGCGCATTTGGATGTAAGAGCACTGGTAAGCAACCTTTTCTCTCGTAACTTTAAGTAGTTTGCCATCGCATTCATACTTTAACCCCTAATAAATTAATATTGTATGTATTTAAATTATATTAAAAACATTTAAAATTTTAATCCTTTTATAATAAAATATTGTAATTAACCTCGTAAGGCTCAAGCAAAATTTTGCAAGATAAGCTGAACGCCCAATGTGCAATGAAATGAACAATATCTCTTCTCGTTCCGGCCCAAGCATACTCAACTAGTTTTTTTTAAGAATAACTCGACCATGATTTTATTAAATATTTTTCCGAGTACTGTTGGCATAAGAGGAATATATTACAGCCAGTTTTAAGTACCTTATCTAGTGTTCATTTAAATACACATTGGGTGTTTACGTGATCTAATTTTTAATAAAAGAAAGGGATTGTATTTCAGTTAAGAACCGCCGCTTAGGAAGTTCATATTTTTTTTGTAGATAGTACTCATTAATCTTTTTGCAAATTGCCAAGTTCCAGATATTCACGGTTTACGAGATATAATTGTTTAAAGTTCCATTAAAATTGGTCAATAACACGCCATTTGTAAATTTTGAGGTTGGATAAATTGACATGGTAGACGTCAAAGTTGACATTTCACGTTTCGTTATTGGTAAAAGTGAATTTTAGTAACTTTTTTGTCGTGTTTTTGAATATAAATATAATTTATTTTTAAATATTTTCAATTCAAAAAGTGTCAATAATAATTGTTGCTGTATAATGCAATTACATTGCCATTTTTACACTAAACATAACGAATTAAAGTTTACACTTTGTGCAACGAAACGTAGCGCCGCCATTTTGTTGTATAGCGCTGTTTACCTGTCAGCGTCAGTCAGTCATCTTTATGGGCGGCATGGGCACCGGGCTGTAGGCCGACGAAGGAGGCCGGCGGAGGCCCGGCACTTCGGGGACAGAAGATATTAGTGTTATTTAATATGCAAGCGCGCGTCATGGAGTACATGCGTTGACAGAGAGAACGAGAAAATGGCGCGCGGTGTTGTCAGTTCGAACGATGCTAGAGGCAACGTCACTTAGGTTCCAAAAAATTGTTTTTCTCAAGAATGGTGCGTCGCCTTTACATGGGAGTGGTGCCAGGGCACAGTGGGCACCACCCCCTCACCCTTCCCCTGTCAAACGACACAAAATTTGTACCCGTTTCGCGTTTTAGCGCTATTCTAACCTCAAAACTTTGACCATGGATATCTCAGAAACCATGGGGCTCCGAGGAATGGAAGTTGTACTGGGGGGTAGCCCCCTCCCCCCCCCCTCCCCCCACCCCCTCCCTCTTGAAAGCGGCGGTTCTTAACGGAAATTTTAACCAGTAACGCCCAATGTGCAACAAAATGTACACAACTTTTCGATGAACTATAAAAATTGAAATAATTATTATTGAACTAAAATTACAACTATTCCAAATAACATATGTGTTTAACATTCGATTTATCTCATTTTCTAAACACAATAAGCTAAGATTAAAGTAATTTATTAAGATTGTCACACCTGTTTCCTGAACCTGCTGCATGGTGACAAAAATGGCTGATTTTGACAGATTGCTTAGATTCTTTTCCCAAACGTCAGCTGTCAAAACACATCCCAAAGGATCAACCAATCATAAAATTCGCTCCAAATGACGGTTGGCGCGAAAATTTAAAAGACACATGCATTTAAACAAAATGATCATTATAATGTACGCTGGGCGTTTAGGAGATGATTTTGTTTTTAGGTCTGGGCCGGAATTCTATGTGTTACTTTGTTCAATTCATTGTACATTGGGCCTTACGAGGTTGCTACAAAAATTCAATATTATTTCTTTTGGTTTCAGGCAAAGTGATGCATTCATTTCCGAATCCTATGAAATTTCCTGAGCGTTTCAAAGGTTGGGTTAATCTGGTAGGAGAAAAACTGAAAACATTAACAGACAATGACATATATCAGAAGCGTAGAGTATGTGATATTCATTTCACTATAGAACACCGTAATCGCTATAAGCGTCTTAATGCACTTGCAATGCCAACTCTTTATTTGCCTGGTAAGTTGAATATTATATTACTAAGAATAAATTAAATTAGGTTATTGTTACAATAATTTCTTACTATAACTGAGGACTAATAATAACAGATTAGCCTTTATCTGAAAATTAATATGTACCTAATTATTTTCTTTAAATAAAAAGATATTACAAAAGTTAAAAGATATTCTACTGTATGTGTTAGTGCATGTATGTGTATAATTTTGGTATAGCTTAGTTAACTTAAAATTTGTTCCGATTCTTCATACAATAGTTTGGCAAACCATTTTATTAAAGTTTCCTTGCATGAAAAGTTGTTCAAGTCTTTAATGTCGTAGATTTTCTAATTCTGTTGTAAATATGGTTATGTGAGTAGAATGGGCATAGTCTGGCTAATAGGCTATGTCCTTCCGGAGGGAGAATGTAAATCCGATCTATTTTTTAGGGTTATAAGTAAGATTGCTTTTTAAACATGTAGGATTGCTTTTTTTTTGCCTTGTACTATCCCATTGCTGGGCAAAAGCCTCCCCCAATTCCTTACAAGTGCTCTTTTTCTGAGCCACCTCCAACCAGCCCTTGTGGCACGTGTCCAGAGGGCAGGCTCGTCTTTTGCTTTTAAAATAATAAATTTCGCACTCTTAAGACTGGGATAAATGGAAAGAACGAAGGGGACCACCCTTCGGTCTTTCCATTTTTCCCAGTTTGCCTTGCAGTAGGACACATCAGGCTCATAATAATAATAAATAAGACAGCAAACTCCTTATAAATATGATCCGTTGAGAAGGAAAAGGCTTTCTTAAAGCTACTTTTAAAACAGCTCTTTCTACTTCTACAGTGCTTTTCCCGGTTGCACTTGCACCCCAAACAGAAGTCCTGTATATTGAAGTACTGACTGACACAATTTTTTTTTTTTTCTTTCAGGTGAAAGTCATAGCATCACTGAAGATGATCATCATGATGATGTTCATCACGATGATGATCATCATGTCGATGATGATGATGCATCTAAGGCCAACCTAAGTTTGAGTCACCCTACCATTAGCACTCCTTTACCTTCCACTTCAGTATCAGGTTATTATTATTAAGCCTTTATTACCAACACAATATTATTATACATAATAGAGTAGTTGACAAAAAAATCTAATTAGTCTGCTAGATAGATTTCCAAAAAATGTTGGACCCTCATATGAAGAAGACACAGTGCTCAGAGAAATCGTGTGTCAGTTTGATATATTTTTTACCAGAAAGTGACGTCACAATCCCCACTCATGATCTTTATTTTTCGATAATCTTACGGACTAAACAGAATCATATTTTTTTAAGTCAGCAAACATCCCTATTTAAAACTTCATATTTATCTAACATGCATTCAAATAAATCTACATAGCATAATTTACAGGTAGGTACTTAACATCATTATGCGTTATTATTTTAATATAACAATTATTATTAAAATTCATTAGATTTTATAAATTCATTCTTATTACGTTTTCAATTATTATCATGAAGTTTTATCTCTATAATTATTTTTAGTAATTGGTTTTATGTTATTACTAGCAGTTGCCCGCGACTTCGTTCGCGTAGAAATTCTGACTCTCTTGTCTGGACTGCCTGTGGATGGTACTATGTCAAAACGAATGCCAAATACCAATCGAAGCGATTATATTCCCTTAAACCAGCCCTGTCGTAAAATCTATTCCTACCTGAAATGTCTTAACTATATTCTATCTCTCTGCCAATTTTCAGGTACAAAAAGCCAAGTATTTCATATGGACTTACGTGAGCCCTTAGTCCAGGTCTTCCTTACAAATTTCTTAGCTTAGATCTCCTACTCCTAAACTTTAGACTTGTTAAATTTCAGGTTGTTAGTACAAAAAAAAACAGTACATTTTTACAAACATGTGAAAGCCCTCAGACCTCCTTATTCTGGCCATGTTGCTAAACTCGCTAAATCTGTTCTTAGTCAACGTCTACTAACTATAAAGTACCTTCCTGCCAAAATTGTAGCACAATAAAAGGAAGGACTGTCATACAAACTCGCGTGAGCCCTTAGACCTCCCTTGTCCGGCCCTGTCGCAAAATCGATTCTTAGCAAACTTCTACTCACCTACTACGTCCCTGCCAAAATTCAAGTTAATAGCACACAAAATGATGGACTTTTAAACAAACTTGCGAGCACCCTTAAACCTCTCTAATCCGGCCCTGCCACAAAACCTGTACTTAGCAGAGTTTTACTAACTTTATACTACGTGCCTGCCAAAAATCAAGTTTGTAGCACAAAAAATTAAGGATTTTCTTACGAACTTGCAAGAACCCTTAGACCTCCCTAATCCGGCTCTGTCACAAAATCTGTTCTTACCAGACGTCTACTAACTATAAACTAAGTCCGTCTCAAAAATCAAGTTTGCAGCTCAAAAAATGCAGGACTTTCATACAAACTGGCGAGAGCCCTTAGGCCTCCCTAATCCGGCCCTGTCTCAAAATCGGTTCTAAGCAGACGTCTACTAACTTTAAACTACGTCCCTGCCAAAAATGAAGATTGTTGCACAAAAAATGAAAGACTTTCATACGAACTGGCGAGAGCCCTTAGACTTCCCTAATCCGGCCCTGTCACAAAATCGGTTCTAAGCAGACGTCTACTGCCTATAAACTACGTCTCTGCCAAAAATCAAGATTGTAGCACAAAAAATGAAGGACTTTCATACAAACTTGCGAGGGCCCTTAGACCACCCTAATCCGGCCCTGTCGCAAAACTAATTTATAGCGGATGCCTACTGACTATAAACTACGTCTCTGCCAAAAATCAAGATTATAGCACGAAAAATTAAGGACTTTCATACAAACTTGTGAGGGCCCTTAGACCACCCTTATCCGGCCCTGTCGCAAAATTAATTCATAGCAGACGCCCACTGACTATAAACTACGTCTCTGCCAAAAATCTAGATTGTGGCACAAAAAATGAAGGAGTTTCATACAAACTTGCGAGGGCCCTTAGACCACCCTAATCCGGCCCTGTCGCAAAATCCGTTCTTAGCGGACGTCTACTAACCATAAACTACCTCCCTACTAAAAATCATCTTTGTACGTCCAGCGGTTTTCGAGATTTCGTGATGAATCAGTGAGTGAGTGACCTTTCGCTTTTATAGATATAGATTAGATTGGGCGCAGTCGTGTCTTTGCGATGAAGGTAAGTTCTATCGAATATTAATTACTAGCTGATGCCCGCGGCTTCACCCGCGTGGATTTCGTTCAAATTATATACTAAAACCTTCCTCTTGAATCACTCTATCTATTAAAAAAAACCGCATCAAAATCCGTTGCGTAGTTTTAAAGATTTAAGCATACAGACAAACAAACAGACAAAAATAGCGACTTTGTTTTATACCTACTATGTAAGGATGTAGGTATATGTTTTTGTTATTACTGCATTTGGAGTGCATCCACTTATTTATGCTGTTTGTATCGTGGCAGATGCAAATATCACCACGCCACCATCCCGTGGGCAATTTCAGGTGTATTTTTGCTAAAATAGTTTTATCTCTGCCGATAGATCGATCCCAATACAATGTGTCTTGACCGTTCTCGAGAACTGGGTCAGGTTGTACTTGTAGTATGGTACTTTAGAACCCCACTAGGTTTTATTGTGAAGATGCAGTGTAAATATAATTATATTTATTACCATGTATCTATACTAATATTATAAAGCTGAAGAGTTTGTTCGTTGTTTGGTTGAACGCGTTAATCTCAGGAACTACTAGTTGGAATTGAAAAAATATTTTTGTGTTGGAGAGTCCGTTTATTGAGGAAGGCTATATAACATCACGCTACAACCAATAGGAGCAGTGTGACGATTAAAAATGCTACTTAAAGAAACTATTCCACGCGGACGAAGTCGCGGGTAACAGCTAGTCCTAACTATCCTAACTAATATTATAAATGCGAAAGTAACTCTGTCTGTCTGTCTTTGCTTCACGCCTAAACTACTGAACCGATTTGTGTGAAATTTGGTACAGACATAGTTTGGAACTTGAGAAAGGACATGGGATAGTTTTTTTTTTTTTTTCGCGAGATAAACCAAAAATCTGCCGGAAGTCACTATTCCACGCGAACGAAGTCGCGGGCAAAAGCTAGTTATAAATAAATAATAAATTGTAATTATTCCAGGTGAAGGTTGCAGCATCACTATTCTCACTAAAACTCATCAGTGTGGGGCTACCAGTGATAGTCATCCTTCCACTAATACCTCTGTCCTTGCCACTTCAACTTCAGGTAATAATTATTAGTTTACATGTATTCCATCAACATGGTGCATTCTCTTGCATACTAAATTATTCATGTATTGTACCTTTATATGTTTTCAGACAAAAGTCAGGGCCCTGCTGCCACAAATTATGTGAATAGGGAGCACAATTATATCAGGAATAGCGAAGTCAAAGAAAAACCATTACGCGAAGGTAATTTATCTTTAGCACTACAATTAAAACTGACCGCTTATGCAAATGTTGAGCTTTGGCCTGCACAAATATTATTATTCGATGAGTGGTTTTGCA
Organism: Diarsia dahlii; assembly: GCA_949775195.1. Taxonomy (NCBI): domain Eukaryota; kingdom Metazoa; phylum Arthropoda; class Insecta; order Lepidoptera; family Noctuidae; genus Diarsia; species Diarsia dahlii. Next base: position 3,760,407 of record OX459198.1, read on the forward strand.
AATAGAGCTAGTGTATCACAGATAATTGTGTATTTGTGTAGAAACAGTTTTAAATTAGAGGAATCGGAACAAAATATATAATTTTTATATTTTTCAGATGTTTGTGTAAGTATTGGGGCGCGGCACAAGTGCGAACCAACGAAACCACTCAAGAAAAAAATCAAGTATCTGCAAAGTGAAATAAATCGTTTGCGCAAAAAAAACCGGACCTTCAAAGCACGACTGGCTAATTCTGAAAAAATGACCAACGAATCTGCATTTCAAAAAATAACGAAGAACATGACAATACCAGCACAAATGTTTGTCCGCATGCAAATGCAAACGGACAAGAAATTCAAGGGCAGACGTTTTTCTACTGAGGAAAAAATATTGTCTTTGTCACTGTATCAAAGGAGTCCCCAATGTTACAGTTTGTTAAGCAAATACTTTACATTGCCATCGACAAAAACTATGAAGCGAGTTAAATTAGTACCAGATATAAATCCCATCGAGAGCAACGATGGCCCAGCGGTGGCGGCCCCGACTTACGAATAATACGTCGAGGGTTCGAAGTAGTTCGAACCCAGGCAGGCACATTACTTTGAGTAATTAATTTCATCACCGCTGCTCTCAAAACGGTGAAGGAAGCATCGTGAATTCGTGAGGAAACTGGCATGTCTTAGAACCAAAAATTCGAAGACCAACCCGCACTGGGCCCGCGTGGTGGAATTCCATCATCTTTGAAAAGATAAAAAAACTAACGGAAACGGATGTGCAGATAGACTCTGCAGTTTCATGTTCGACGAAATGCCGACAAAACGTAAGGAGATTTACGTCTCCTTGAAAAAAAAACAGAGAAAAATAAATACATAAAATGCTTGTGAAATTGGCGACACAAGTATTTAGCCAGTGTTACTATTCTGACAGTCGATTATGAGTGTCGTCACAAATAGACATGATTTATTAATTTAAAACATTGTTTGATTTCGTGGATGACGGTCTAATAATATTCGAAGCGAAAAATGGGCAAGCTAGATGATTACCACAAGGAGATGAATTCCGATTTCCGATCAATACGAAAACTGGTTAAAAAATATTCTCCCAAAATTAAAAGACAACGCAGTTTTTGTAATAGATAATGATCCATATCACACCAGGAAACTGGAATCGTTACCTACTTCTAGCTGGCGGAAAGGGCAAATTCAAGATTGTCTAAAATCAAATATTCCATAAGAAGAGACAATGTTAAACCCGAATTAATTGAAATTGCCCGAATGCACAAAAAAACCTATGAAAAGAATGTCGTCGACGCGACGAGATGGCTGCTAAGCAGGGTGTCACTATTTTGCGACTGCCCCTTACCACTGCAAGCTAAACTACTAAAGGGGTATGTTGCTAAAAATAATAAAACCTTCAAATTGAATGAAGTACGAAGACTATAAAAAAGTAACTATAAAAATTAAAAAAGTTTACATTTCTCAAAAGTTTATTTAACAATAACCTAAATTAAGATTATGTTCACATTGTATGGTTGGTGTCAAAATAATCTGACGATATCTCTTACACGTTATCGAGACACGCTGAATACAACCTAAATGTTATAAATTATAATTTTAAGTGCACTTAAATATGGGTTACGGCTAAAGATGGGTGTGAAAATAAACTTCAGTCAGATTAACTGCAACCCTTTGGCTAAAAAGTTTTAGGTCTGATTATCAATTCAATATTATTGGAACTTAAGATTATTTTATTAGGTGACGCGGCAGCCACTGGCGACCGCTACATGCTAGTTGAATGGTATCAAATCGCCAGTATCTCTCTCTCAAAACCAGAACGGTGCCGAACTCCTGGAAGGTTGCTAATGTACCACCAGTACCCAAGAAGGGTAGTCGTGCGTGCCGACCCCTGTAATTATCGACCAATCACCATCACCTCCATACTTTGTAAAGTAATGGAAAGGGTACTCAACGGTAAGCTGCTGGCGCACCTTGAACCGAACGACCTACTCAGCGACCGTCAGTATGGTTTTTGCCGGGGGCGGTCAACTGGGGATCTTCTGGTGTTAGCTACGCACAGCTGGGGCGAGGCCATCGAGAAACACGGCGAGGCCCTTGCCGTGTCGCTGGACATCTCGAGGGCTTTCGACAGGGTTTGGCACGCAAGTTTGTTGAGCAAACTTCCGGCATACGGCATTCCCGCTGACTTTTGCTGCTGGATATCTGACTTCCTGAGTGAACGGTCGATCCGAGTGGTCATTGATAGCTGCTCCTCTGACCTTATGGCTATCGATGCAGGAGTTCCTCAGGGGTCTGTTCTCTCCGCGACACTTTTCCTGCTGCACATCAATGACCTCCTTGTTCCTGGTATTGTTGGGTACGCAGATGACAGCACTGTCATGGAGAGTTATACATCCAGCGCAAAAGCCAGTGGTGATGAAGTACGTTAATTAAGAGAGGCCATGGTAGAGCGAACGAATTCAGCCTTAAGACTTGTCTCCGAGTGGGGTGACGAGAATCTGGTAGATTTCAACGCCACCAAAACGCAAGTGTGTCTGTTCACCGCAAAAAGGAGTCCGTTTAATCTGGCCCCTACTTTCCGGAGTGCGTCTGTACAAGTTACTGACAGTCTCGAGCTTCTTGGCACGAAGTTGAGCGCGAATCTGAACTTCGGCGGCGCCTACATCGAGTCGAAAGCTCAAACTGCGGCGAAAAAGCTGGGCATCCTAAACAAGGTCAAGCGGTACTTCAAGCCTGGACAGCTTTCAGTATTATATAAAGCTCAAGTCCGGTCTGGCATGGAGTATTGCTGTCACCGTTGGGATGGCTTAGCCAAATACCAGCTTGCCACACTTGACTCTGTAGAGCGCAGAGCCAGGAGGCTAATTGGTGACGATAAGCTGGTTATCAAGCTACATAGCCTGGCCCACCGTCGCAAAGTCGCATGTCTGTCGGTCTTCTACAGACTGTACTTCGGAGAGTGTGCGCAAGAGCTCCACGAGCTGATCCCACCATCTCCCTTCTTCCATCGGGAGACTAGACGTACTGCAGGGTATCACCGATACCTAGTCGACATTCCACACATTCGAACGAAGCGCTTTGCTGGGTCCTTTATTATGCGCACAGCCAAGGAGTGGAATTCCCTGCCTGCGTCGGTTTTTCCGAGTTCATATAACCCTAATCTGTTTAAGTCGCGAGTAAACAGGCTTCTACTGGGTAAGCTCGTTCCATCGTCGACATCATCTCTGCCCCTAGGGCAAGATTGAAGTCAAGAGCAAGCCCATTTATAAGAAAAAAAAAAGTATTTGCAAGGGCCTGTGAACATTCTCCATTTTTAGTAGTAGTTTTTCACAACCATCTTTACCCATAGCAATGCACGACATAGCAAGAAATCATAAGATAATAAATGGTGCTATTAGGAACCTATGTTATGATCTTATTAATTGTTTAAAAATGTAATCAATAATGTGTACATAAGTACTAAAAAGTGGAGGCATTGCAAGAGCCCGCAGTTTTATAGCAGGATTTTCATTATTTTATTAAATACATTAACGTGAGCTTTTAGACATTTTCTCGTGTACATAATAGCAGTCCTTTTTATATCCAGACTAGATTAAATAAAAAAATAACACAAGAAAATATTTTACATAATAAGTGATAGTACCTATTAAATTAAAGACATTAACAAGTAAGATATAGAATCGGTCTTTTGTTTGGTTTCTGAAGTCCTCATATTATAAACTATCAATAGCTATTCGATAATTATATAAACAAAAATCATTATATTTTACAAATAATAATAAACATTATATAAACAATTCTCGAGGCATTTTGGCAGAAACAATAACCTCAGGAGCTGGGCACAAATCATACAAAATAGAGATCTTTAATTCTCAACAGCTAAGCAGTAGCCCTATAAAAACTAATTATATCCACACAGGCACACACTAAAAATATTTTGATATCAACTCCTCCAATTTCGTAAAGATTAAAAATACCCAATCCTATATTTGGTACTAAATAACATGAAATTAAAGTACGCACGGCATAACAGTGTGTATAGACAATGGGCGGAGTAAATTGTAGAACAACAAAGTAGTAGAAGTACGTGGCGTTGTAGTGTTGTATAATTGTTGAAGTACTGTATTTTATGTAAGTAATTTGAAAGAAAAAAGAACGAAAAGTGCTTACATCATTATTAAATCTTTATTATAAAACATGAATTAAGAATGGTATTTTAAAAAACCGAGACATTTACAAAACATTAAAATATCAAATAATCAAACACAATTTTAATCGAGAATAAGGAAAATGTCAGTTTTATAATAATATCAATTATCATTGTGTATTAACAAAATTGAGTATTAAGTTACCATTTTTATTATTTAGCATGAAAGGTCGACAATAGGGGATCGGACAGGGTCAAAATAATATGATTCTGTTTAGTCCGTAAGTTAGATTATCGAAAAATATTGAATACGTGTTTTTTGTTTTATCAAATCAATAAAAAATGACGAAGATAAAACGTGTCAAAGATCTTGGAGTGGGGCTTGAAACGTCACTTGTGTCGTCAAAATGTACTATCATATGACGTCACACGAGTTTTCGAAGCACTGTATCGTCTTCATTTTAAGTTTACGTGAAAAAAGAAAAAATACGTGTCCAATAATTTTTGGAAATCTATCTGACGGACTAATTAGTTTTTTTTTGTCCGATCCCCTATTATGCCAGTCAGATCAGAAAAAGAAAATATGATTAGAAAATTATTAATTTCCCTGGTAGAAGAAATAGTAACTCATAATAATTATGAATGAAATATTCTCACCTACCTATATTTATTTATAGCAAAAGGGTCGTACCTGTTGAAATTCTTTAGCAAAAAAATTACCTAAATAAACAAAAAAGGACTCATTTAGTAAGGCCCTATACCCTTTCATCAGACGCGACCCTTTTTTCCTACGACGGCAGTATAACACAATTAAATATAATTAAAACTAGTCAGAATCACAAATGTTTGGAGCTCAGTCATCATCATAGTCGGTATCGTCATCACTAGAAATCTCCATGTTTCTCGTGGAGTTAGCCATTGGCATCGGTTTCCTAGTTCGCTCGAGGGAGAACGCGTACGCTTCGTAATCCAAAACCTCGTCATCACTCAAATGGGAGTTACCTTCGACGAAACTTGCGAATCTGAAAAATATGCTTTATTCTAAAATCACACTTCTAGGATGAGCAAGAATAGTCACACAGTGGTTGCCTGGAGGTAGCTGCCTTAACCGTGGCAGGCCCAAGAAACGCAGTGTGACGATTTGGACTCGTTCCTAACCGATTATCACAAAATGAGGTAATGTAAGACTTTCTTTGGGCAGAACAGATAATTTTTAGGGACAGTTGACCAGTTTGATGGTCTGATCTGAACTGAATCACCACTTACGAGATAATTATTGTGCTTATTCTGTTAATATCCATACACAGCTGAGAAGATAACATGCATAAATAAATCACTAAACATGATGGTACAAGTAATTGGAAGGGTGAATATTATTAATTTTAAAATTCGAATATTTTTCAAGAAATATTTAGAATCTATTTGACTCTAATAGGGAGAAAGAGTGAAAACCGGAGTAACAAATACCGTTGTAATTCTTTTGATTGGTAGTCTGTCCGCTCCTACCCTCCCTCTGTGGGTGTATGCGAATTGTTTCCCTGTTGAAAGATATGAATATGGATGGATGAATGACCATGATGATGAGGACATGAGAATGACTGGGGTAAATCCTTACCGCTTGGAGTCGTTCAACTTCAGCATAATCTTCCACTGCGCACAGTCAGGGCTTGAGCAATAGTTCCTGAGGTTTTCTAGCGCCATCTTGGTTTCTCGAGCACCTTCCTCGTAGTACTCTTCACTAGATAGCAGTTTTTGTTTTGGCGGGAACTTGCGTCGCCTGTCAAATTCACATTACGTACAGTTGGTAAAATGTTTAGGTATGCAGGTAAGTAGCGACATCTGCGCAGAGACGATGAACTAATGTGAAAAATGTGATAAAAAAATCTGTAACTACGCTTCATGGCAATATTATTCACTTCTTTCTACAATGATTTTAGGTAAGCAAATGTAGAAAAGCCTACAGCATGGGGTCCTTTACAAGCTTGGGCTGTAGGCCATATCTTGGTGTAACAAAACCAGTGTAAGCTGGCCTCTTATTCTACTGAAACTCCGTAATCTGCTGTCCACCAGGCCAGTTCAAAGGCAAATTATCACGACAATTAATTATCAATTTTTAAAACGTTTACCCACGTCACATAATTATAAGAACTTACCAGTATCCACGCATCCTATTAGTCAGTGACTCTGGGAAGTACTTCGTGACCAAAGACGCGATGATGACGAGGGCAGATGCCTCTTGATACTCGCTGCTAAAGAATATCATTAGCACGCCTCCAATCTGAAATTATGACATAATTATGATGTGAAGACAGTCAAAAAGATTTATTGACTTCTAACTTTCGCCCACGAATTCGGGACGGTGGATATCGATTAATCGCACAGAACATAATTACCAAGGTATAGATGTCGCGTCGGGGCTGCGGGTTGTTCGAAAGAGATACCGCGCCCTAGACACAAAGGGCTAAGAAGGAACATGGGTGGTTTTTAGTCAGTAGAAGTCTGACACTCCTTACCGCTCTGCCCAGAGCGGGAGGAGTCATTTGATGATTTCCCACCCCACAACGAAAAGGTATAGATGTGATGTTAACAGGACGCAGTTTTAGGTTCACAATCCAATTATCTACATTTCTTGTCATCTGTGTTTTACTGCATACTCAAGTACTTACCCAGAAAACACGAAACAGTTAATGAATAAAGTAAAATATAAAGAAAAGGATGCTACATTCACATCTAACTCAATTTGAATATTTATAAAATTCTCACCTGCAAAGTCCACATAACCAAATTCTTGCTTCTCTGATTGTTGGGTGGCCCAATTCTGTAGCAGACAACGAAACTGGCGAAGCTGACTATCAATGTGTACCAAAACATATATGTTTGGTAGGTCAGTAGTAGAGTACGAATGTTCTCCCATATTTGTTGGAATAAGTACACTCCGACAGTCCAACCACCAATGAGAATGCCATAAGTCATCGTTTTCTGAAAGAATTTAATTTATCATCTGTATTTTCCGCCTGAACTTGTGAAACTTTAGTATTTGAGGTAAATTTCCAGGCAGATAACATAACATCACGCCTGTAATCCCCGAAGAGTAAGGCAGAGGTGTATCCATTAGAACGCCCACTTTCGCCAGTAATATTAGTCTCATCGAGGCGGCGAGTCTATAGCCATCAACCGGGCGCAAATCTAGACTCCATGCAGATTCATGTTTTAAATAATTGTGTAGAAAGTAAATTATTAATAGGCAAAACCTAACAAATGTGCTGTAAGTCGAGGACTGAAAAGCTACAGTTACTAATTAACAATTAATAATTTTGTACATAACCATCACTAATTTCACTTAGTTATACTCACCCTAGGCAGTAGCTTGCTGACGTAATACACGCACACCATGAAGGAAGCGAACACACCAACGAATATGCCGCACAGGTAGAAGAACACCGGGTTGGCGCACAGTGCACGAGACGAGAATATCAGGAATATACCCGCGAACATCAATATGATACGCCATAAGTCCACCCCTGAGAAAATAATGCTATGGTCAATAAATAGCCATTCGACTCAATATCTAGTATCGACTGTCGTGTTATGACCGTAGGGCATGTTATGAGGAGGGATGAATTGCATGTGACTAAAATGAAGTGCGCCAACCCCAAATAACATGGGATAAGGGCAGGAATATGATGGTAAATAAAGAGTGATTTTTTAATTATTGGCTAAATAAAGGGTTTGAATTTTATCTTTCTGACAAGCATATTTAGGTATTGGTTAGTGTTGGTAAAATTGAAGAGAATCATACATGTAAAAAAGTTTTAATACAGTAAACTTTCAAAAGCAGAACCTTTATTAGTGCAGGCCCATAACAACTTTAGTTTAAGTAATATAAGGTCTAAGACCCAGTTCACCGTTTTAAAATCACTTCAATCCACACGCACTGATGGTTGAATCTGTGTATACAATGAATATGTCTGCAGTTTTATGTGTGCATGTATTAAATTCATGGTAACAGCTAAGGCATTGATATCCCATACAACCTGTATTTATAGACAAGCAACTACTTACGGCAAGATGGGCAGAGGACATTGTTGCCACTGCGGGAATGGCACAAGAGTGTGGAGTTTGGAACAAGCAAAGAGAGGCCTATACTGCCTAGCAGTGGGTGAAGCCGTGGATGATGATGATCTACTTACTCAGAACCTGCAACTCAATAGAGTGCCTCTCTTTAGTGTTAATAGCCATGCATGTAGGAGTGAATAGGCTGATGGAGACTGATTTCTGTGGTTTCCTCTGGAATGGGTTGACCACAGAGGACCAGCCATAGCTGTCCTCTGTGTACTCCTTGTACACCTCATCAGGACTATCCCCAAAGTACTGGCAGAACTGGTCATTCTGTATTTTTATGTTGAACTGAAATATGAATACAGATTTTAGATTGAAATTGTGTATATAAATTATTATGTGCCTCAGATGTGGACTAGGAGACACCAACACAATTTGAAATACAATAGGATAAGAATCTTCTTGCATAAATTTGAATACTAACACCAAATACTAAATTGAACATTTATTTTAATAGGCAAGTAATTTTTCATCTCTGCATTTTGTGACTTAACTGCAAAACTAACTCAACAAAATTATAACCTAATTTTACAGTATTTTAAAAGTAAATTTAATTAATAATACTTACTTTTACTGTTTGCCATAATGCAAACAAGTTCTTGGAAGTTCCAGTGTAGCAATAAATATCAGTACTCTTTGAAAAGTTGGGCAAATCTCTGTCTATTGTTGTGGGACCCCCTAGCCAGTGCACTAAAAAAAAAATGGCAGATGTATCATTTGTTAAAGCATTACATGTGTTCTTTTGTTGTACAAAACTTTGAAATTAAGTACTGTTACTTTAAACATGTAGGTGAACATTCACATTCTTGATAAATGTGACTATAAACATGTAGGTGAACATTATTTCAAATAAACAACCTTATAAATGTATAAGGTTTTTTAAGTTCCTCCATCAAGATATGTTAATATAATTATTAGCTTGAAATTCGATAAACTCAACTCAAGCAAAGTCGATTAGTCGACCCCATTAAGGTCATTATCAAATATGCAGATAGCAGTTATTCTAAATACAAAGAATATGAATACAAACACGGGATGTTTATTTAGTTAGACAAGCATCAACAAACCAAACAAACATTTCTTCTAGATATTACACAACGTGGGGCAATGGCCGTTATATAGAAAGCTTAGCTTACATAATTTAGGAACAAAATAAATGATAAAATGAGTTACTTCTTACCATCATACGGTAATGACTGTGAACGAGTAATTAACACAACAATAAACAAAAATAACAACAAGCAGCGTCCATGTTCTCCCATGTTTGTCTCGAGTTTCACATGACAATCTCATAAAACCATCAACTCATGATTATAGCGCTTGGCTTCTGCACCAGTACTTAGCATCCTCTTATTTTTAGCACAAGGATTTCCGCGTTTATCAAAGAAAAATCGCTAAACGCTAGTTTGGCGAAATGATCTACCTATTTATAGTTCACAACTTCGTCGAACGACCTGCACTGCAGCGAGCAGCGACGTTCATTTGACATATGCCGTGACTTTTTCCTATAGTGAAGTACTCTTGTTGTATCGATAATTTCTCTTAGTCGATTATGGTTCATATTGCAGTTTAGTTGATGTCGATGCTTGAATGGCAAAAATTACCAAGCGACATTACGTGCACTCAGGACTCTTTGCTTGGGATTTAAATCTAAACTCCCTTGCTCCGACAATGTCTCTTGGTAAATTTTGCTTTTCAAGCGTCGATAATTATTATAATGCACTGAGCTTTGCTACTTTTTGCGGGAAGCGAGGTGCAAACACGTACAGAGTGTGCATTAAGTATTTTTCCTTTAGTAAACGTGCGTGTTTATGTATTGGTTTTCAATCTAAAGGGCCGGCGCGGCGCACATATTATGGGCTATGTGGCGAAGCGCAGCGCAGAGCATTTTTCACTGTCAAACTATTATCGACATTCGCAACATTGTCAAACTATTATCGTCTTGCCCGTTCTTCTTCATGAGATCTACGCTAGGGAACTGGCAACTGCAGTACTTTCACAAGTTATTATACCTTGTGACTGTGACTGTAGCATAAGAGTGCAATGCGTCGTTTCGGGAGTTGCTGCGTCAGGCTGCGCGGCGCCGGATGTCACCGGCGGCGAGTGCTGTGGGTGCGGGGGCGCGTGCCGTGGCGGTGGGTGTGCGGGGCTCCGGGTCGAGGGGCGACGGCTTCACGTTGCGGCGTGCATTTGTTGTTCCGAGATTTCGGGGTCTCGTGCATTCATTGTTGCTCTGTGCGTCGCTGCGTGCTTTCGTGCTCGCAGTGTTCGTTGTTGCAGGCATTCGGCGGAGTGTGGTTCGGCGTGGTGACTTTCGGAATGACGTATTATAATATAATATATAATAATATAATATTCCACAACTATCACACAACGCCATCTAGTCCCAAGCTAAGCAGAGCTTGTGTTATGGGTACTAGACAACTGATAAACATACTTATATATTTCTAAATACATACATATTATAGATAAATTACACCCAGACACAGAACAAATGATCGTGCTCATCACACAAACATTTGTCCTGGGTGGGAATCGAACCCACGACCTCCGGCATAGCAGTTAGGGTCACTAACCACTAGACCAACAGGCCAGTCAAGCATTAGCAAGTATTGCACTCGTAGTTTCGTTTTATTTTGTGAATTGTTCTTCTGACATTCCAAAGTACCTGTAATGGCTTAATTGAAATAAATGATTTGAGTTTTCAGGCTTAAGGTTGATGTTCCAGGGTAGCCCGCGAAATTCAAATTTTCTTACGTTTTTTGCGATTTGCTGGCCAGTGCTAGGTTGTATGTTAGTGAAAATACAGAATTATAATCATCAAAATCATTACTACAGAGTTATTGTCCACATTGAAATAATATCTAAAATCAATTAACACAACAATTAATTCCAGAATTGCATCGAAGCGACCACATGCGAAAGATAGCGCGCAGGAGCGCGACTGCGCGCGCATCCGCTTCCAGTCACCGGGCTCGCAATGTGACGCTCGCGAGGAGACTCGCGCATTCTCGATTAGAAATTCGCCTAATGTGTCTCGAGTTTATAAAACTTCGCGGGCATGCACTGCGCTGCGCTCCGCCATATGTACGCCGGCCCTAAGAAAAGTAAAAAGTGACCTAGACACCAATTTTTGAAGTTAAAAACTTCTTTAGCGGCGCTGAGCACTTTTTTTGTATGGGTAAAAACTTTCAAACTCGCGTCAGGGTCACGTGATGCTGATCGAAAAAGCGTAAGATTTTTCGATCAGCATCACGTGACCCTGACGCGAGTTTGAAAGTTAATAGTGCAAGTTTTACATAAAAATAAAACTTGTATTATTAAGCAGAGACGATGCACAGCATCCTGTGAGAGGGCGTTGTATACTTCCCGTTAATTTTCAACCAATCAGAGCTCTTTTAGTTACGTGTTTCCGGTAGTCACGTGGTCCCAGGTGGCGTGTTCGCTAATGGCGGACTTTTACCTCATAGAAGTCTCTCACCAGGAGACCTTAAATGGATGCTGTGCATCGTCTCTGCTTAATAATACAAGTTTTATTTTTATGTAAAACTTGCACTATTATTTAACATGTGACGATGCACAGCATCCTGTGAGAGACGTGTTTATAACTCCTGGTGACCACAACGACGCTATGTGAGAATATGATAATATTTACTGAAAAAATAAAACCATGGTAACACCGCAACATCTATTCTTTATACGAATCAGAATAATCAGCTTCTAGCTATTCTCAATTTAGGTAGGTAATTAGGTAATATTTTTATTTCTATTACATTTAAAATAGTTCAGGATAATGTAATAATCTAAAAAATAAGAATCACTAAACAACGATAGAGACAATCGATTTCATCTTATACCAGTTCAAAATTATTCGAGAGATTACTCGAAGTAAGATCCTAGACTATCTGTTTACAATAATATTAAGCAAAAGTATTCGGTTCACGCCAATTGCAACGAGAGAGAATATTTTCTATTGAGACATTTCCATACCAATTCAAGGAAGCCACGGCTGAACTCATACTTCCAGGTCATGCAGATATAACCTCATCTTTTAGTAAGCTTTTAATCCAATTACCTACTCGCTAGAGTATATATGTTCTGTGATTACCTATCACAATTTGTGATGCACTGTGTGTGGGACCTCGAATTGATACAAACAATGAATGATTACAATTGGGTGTACGTCTCGGTCTTCCTAATTCCAAAACTTTTCTAAACCAACTAACTGGACATATATTTACGTTAGCGTAACAAGATAGTTTCCGACCTGATTGCCTGAACACAGCAGTGTCCGTCTTTGACCCAAACACGGGATACATAATGATATGATCACCCTGATCAATATAGTTACTTGGTGGGTTCGTCTGCATCGAGGCAACCAGTTCGCTTGGATCCCAAATAGGAGCCTAGGTTTCTCTGCTCTAGGAGACTGTAGCGAAATAACATTAAAAGCATATTAGTTGTACTAAGAAGTCTTCATTCAGATTTTCGCCACAGGACGGTCGTCCAAAAGTCAAAACTACAGACTTATGCAACAATATGGTAGGAGAGGCTCATCTCTCCTCAATTAATCGAGGCTTGACAATCTAATATTATTGGGAGAATTATTGAAGTCAAAATTGTTATCTTTAAACCGGAACCAGGCCGGTCTATAAGTTCTAAGTGTGCTCCAGCTAGATCGGAGCTGGGACCTAACAGCTTCTGAACAATTACTATTTATTTCGCCCCACCCTCTATCTTCCAAACATAGACTTCTATGTCTTGAATGCGAGGAGGTGGCAGGCCCGTGCTCCGATCTACAACTCGACCTAGGTTGGGGATACTCAAGGATCTGCAGAGAGCTCGGCGTCGAAGTTCCAGTAACCACTTCACACATTGGAGCCACTATCAATAAATTGCCCTGAGCCGAGTTCAGATAGTAAAGGGCTCGAGGGATTAGGCTGGGAGGCGGAAACACCCACGCCAGCTGAAATAGCGACTGAAGGGGTTGCAAAATTAAGCTAATGAGTCTGGACATTCTTTGGTAACGTACTCCATCACAACCCTGGTTTCCCAGGTGGCAAAAAGGTCTACTTGGGAACCCCAACTTTACGAAACAATTATCTGAGAGCTGGTCTCAGTAGATGCTATTCTGCTACCTGTTCCCCGCGAGATTGCAGTGCCACTTGCCAGCACCGCTGATCTGGTTTCCTAAAACCGGAAGATCGTCTAACTGTGTTCTCCACCCGTAATCTGAAGCATCCGTCGTCATAAAATGGTGAATCAACTTCAGGTGCAAGCTGCACCGAACAAACGGCTATTCTAAGGGTGTCCGTGTGACCCACCATTCCAGATCCTTCATGACCAGTTGTGAAATTTCTACAGCTTTGCGAAGAGGGAGACGCTTCAAAGTCCGAGAAAGAATTTGAAGTTGGCGGCAGTAAAAACGACCTCTTGGATTGACAAAGCTGGCGAAGTTGAGAGTGCCTAAAATAATCTGAGCTTCCTTCCGTGAAATTTTTCCTCTTCGTACTTCGAAAGGGATAGAATTGCCTGGGTAAATACTTGAAATTCTCTTTGGTGTTCCAAATGACAAATGGAAAAAGACCGCAAAAGACTTCTCGATCGGATCGTAGAAGTAGGGCCACCCAGTTAGTCAACACTGAGAAATTCAGCAGGTAATATTATGTTGAATTGTTTGACCATAAATTAGTCTGAGGAACTGTCGGTAGTTTTTCAAGACGCTTACGAGCAAATATGCTGAGGAAAGTCCAGCTTCACAATCCAGCCCTCCTTTTGTAAAAAATGGGATATCTGAAAGTGAGAGACCCGGTGGAATGGTTTCGGAACTATGTGACGGTTCAGGCGCTTCAGGTTGAATATGGGCCGCTTGGAGCCGTCGCTCTTGTTTGCGAGAAACATTGTTGAGAAAAAACTCGGACCGACATCGCGATGATCCACACCTTCTAGAACGCCTTGTTCTAATAATTGTTTCACCTAGATTGACATCTCTAGTGATTGAATGGTCTGGAATTGACTCAAAGTTCGTACTGATGGATGAATCAGTGGTGGTTTGGAGGTAAATGGCAGACGCATTCCCGTGATGATTCCGAGAAGGGCCTTCGGAGCCCAAAGCGTCTGACACTGCCTCCGATACGCTCGGAGACAGCCTCCGTAAAAGTGGTGTCGCTGCGAGTCATGTGTCATATTTCTTCTTTATTGTAGAACTTTTGTTCATGTTTTGAATTGACGCAAAGTTCGTACTGATGGATGAATCAGTGGTGGTTTGGAGGTAAATGGCAGACGCATTCCCGTGATGATTCCGAGAAGGGCCTTCGGAGCCCAAAGCGTCTGACACTGCCTCCGATACGCTCGGAGACAGCCTCCGTAAAAGTGGTGTAGCTGTGTGTCATGTTTCTTCTTTATTGTAGAACTTTTGTTCTTGTTTTGAATTGATGCAAAGTTCGTACTGATGGATGAATCAGTGGTGGTTTGGAGGTAAATGGCAGACGCATTCCCGTGATGATTCCGAGAAGGGCCTTCGGAGCCCAAAGCGTCTGACACTGCCTCCGATACGCTCGGAGACAGCCTCCGTAAAAGTGGTGTCCTTTTGTTCTTGTTACTTTGCATGGCCGGGGTCTTGTCCCTTCTAGAATTTCAATCTTTTGACGAAAGTAAGCGCGCAGCTGAATTTCATCGAATAGGCAATCAGAACTCGGAGGGATCTTACGCAGACCGTCACGCAGGTTCTCATTAGAAATTTCGCTTAGGATACGCTCTTGGCGATTTTCTATATATTCAGCTCGTTTTCCGCAAACGAGCTGCATGATTTTCTAACAAATTTTGTGGAATTTTGATGAGGGTAGAAATGATTCCGAAATTTTATATGAAAATTAGAACTCGGAGGGATCTTAATGAGGGTAGAAATTATTGAAAGAAAGATTGATAGAAACGATTGCGAAATTTTAACGAAAATAAAAATCGAAAAAAATTAAGATGCTGTTAGTGAAGCATCAGAAGAAGCTATCCAATCAATTAAATTCTGTAAGCTTTGATTCAGTAACTCGCGTTGTGAAATTAAAAATTTAGGTACACAGGGCTGCTATCAATCTCTCGGAGTTCGCCGCGTTATCTTTACTCTTAACAAACTGTCGAAGTTCATCGTTAGGTAATATCAAGCTCAACAAAACCAGGTGAAGTGTTATGAATCCTCAAGGCGTCCACGTAGCGCACATCCTTCCATGGCTACTCACCGAACGCTTGTAACGCTTCAAGTCGCTTCACGAGGTGCGGATTAGAGCGAGGCACTTTAGGGTCCTTTAGGGACCTATTAATAATGCCTAAATTTAACCGCGAAACTCCACTAAACATTTATTGGTAACCGCCTGCGGGCGGTTCAAATTAGTCTTAGGGTAATGCGGAGCTAGAACCAGGAACTGGTTCCAGCACATAAGCCGCTGTATTCGGTGTCGAGCCGGATACGAATGTACGAACTTTTTGCATTAAAAGGTTCGTTAGTACAGCCACTTGTTTCATAAGGTTAGAGATGTCTGAAGACTTACCGCATTTCCGTTGCTTTACCTCAGAACCAGAACCTGAAGAGTCAGATTGCGAAGAGCTCGAATCACTCTTTGTAGCAGATGTTTACGGCTCGATGAAGACATCAAGTCGTCGCCTACCTGCACTTTTTGTTCCGAATCACTATTATTCGTAATAGCACTATTTATTTGATTTTCACTCATTTTATTGCTAATTTATAACACTTAGCACTTCTTTTTGAAATAAAATAAGAATTTCACTAATTTTATTGCTAATTTACAACACTTATCACTTCTTTTTGAAATAAAATAAAATTTTCACTCATTTTATTGCTAATGTATAACACTTAGCACTTCTTTTTGAAATAAAATACGATTCCAAATGTTTTAAAAATAACTGCAAACTGTAACTTAGATGTTGCTTGCTCGAGAAGTAACGACGCTATGAGGTAAAAGTCCGCCATTAGCGAACACGCCACCTGGGACCACGTGACTACCGGAAACACGTAACTAAAAGAGCTCTGATTGGTTGAAAATTAACGGGAAGTATACAACGCCCTCTCACAGGATGCTGTGCATCGTCACATGCCAAATAATATTGAAGTTTTCACTTCTGCCGGCACTCCCGGAGTGCTATTGAAGTGAAAACTTCTTTAGCGGCGCTGAGCACTTTTTTTGTATGGGTAAAAACTTTCAAACTCGCGTCAGGGTCACGTGATGCTGATCGAAAAATCGTAACCTTTAAAATGTAGAAGACAAGGAATAAGGAAGGATTTTTCGGAATTCAACCCCTAAGGGAGTTAAATAGGGGATGAAAGTTTGTATGGAAAATCGTAATTTTTGATATTTCCGCCATCCACACGATCGAAGCCGGGGGCAAGTAAGATTTTTCGATCAGCATCACGTGACCCTGACGCGAGTTTGAAAGTTAATATTGAAGTTTTCACTTCTGCCGGCACTCCCGGAGTGCTACCTTTTTTTTTTGTTTTGCTTTGCAGTAAATTGCGTTTGGTCGCAACTAAATTGTTGCAGGGTGAGACCGAGTTTAACAGAGCGACAGAAACATGTCTCAGTCAAAGCAAGTTAAGTATGGTTTAAAGATCATTGCCAGAGTTTATACGCAACCGGCACACGCACGTGTCGCTCTGATCGCTTCCTAAGCAGTTAATGGCCGTCACGTCAGACGGGCACGAAGCACGCGCGCTGATCTTTCCACTGCCGCGCCCCGGTCGCTTGTTCTTTGGTATACGTAACAGTGAACACTATCAGACAAGTCTATGGATACCGAACCGCGCGACGGGCACACGAAACCGGAGCCGGTCTCACTCTGAAATAGCCCTATATGGTAGAGAGAATAAATAAAAAATGCAATAACTCTCATCATGTTTTTATTTGGTAAAGCATATACAATAATGGAGTGGTCATGTATTATCAGAGTAACACAGTAAGGCACTTGCACGATCTTATAACCTTGTACTTTAAAAAAAACACTTGTACATATAAAAATAAACCTGAACATTTACTGCAATCAAAGTAAAAAATACAGGAATGTTTGCTTAAATACTGTTCAGAAAACTTAATTAATAATCATACTGCTAGTCAAATAATACAAAAGCTACCATTCTCCAGTCTTAGGACAGGAATGTTCAAATAAATATAATTTACTCCATTTTAAAATACTGACCTAATTTTTTAAATCTGAATTACGAATCACAGCTTGCTCACAAAATAAGTATAAATTAATATTTCATGTTTACATATATTATAGACTGATTTCGATGTGGAGTCCATTATAATAGTTTACTCAGTGTTATCAAATACATTTTATGTTACAGAATAATTAGAGGAATTATGTTTGTATAGATTAAATCAAAAATATATTATGTCACTTTTTCTTATTCACTTATTTCGGGTGTGATTTAATGAATGGCAATTGATAGTCATAGTTGAAAAGTCGACTATTGGAATAATCGACTAAATCGACTAACGATTGACAATCAAATAATCATAGAAGAAAACGTAGACCATACAAAGATGAATGATTAGATTGTGCAGTGGCTAAAACTTGCACTGTGAGATAATCTTTTATAATAGCACTTCAACTCACTTGCTAAATAGTGCGACGAGTTTTTCTAACAAAACATTATTACAATTTATGAAAGCAAAGTCAGTTATGGTTAAAATGTAAACCTACTTCAAGACTTATGTGTAAGGCACGGATTATAATTTGTAACGTTATTTTAAAATTCATTACATAAATAGTTGCAACTGTTAAAATAATAAAAAAAATGTAAAATCTGTAGTTTGTCTGACTTTGCTACAAAACTATGGTAATTTTGCCCATTTATAAATTATCTTAGTGACCTTCAATTATATTGCACTAATATACATCTAGGAACCTGTGAAGGCACGTTGAAAGCACTAAGTTATTCCTCTATCCAATAATCTATCTTATGTGTGTAGTTTTAAAATTCAAATTCCTATTTTGTGGAATACTTTGCGATTTTGCGACGACGTATCTAAATTTTCTATGACCGCCTTGGAATAACTGAAATGAGAAAAAAAAATACAATTACATAAGGTTGTAAAGCACACAGCGTGGGGTTTCTCACTAGTGCCGTTGGTAGAACACTAAGTATAATTTAGCTACCAATAAAGGAATTAAAATCCCCAAAAGCTGTAATCGAACAGGCAAACAGTTAGAAGTTGTGACCCAAAACGAGTACTCAGATTCACTTATTTCGGATGTGATTCAATGAATGGCAATTGAAAATCGACTACATAGTTGACAAGTCGACTAATGGAATAGGCGACTAAATCGAGTATTGGAATAGGGACAAAATCGACTAACGATTGACAATGAAGTGATCATAGAAGAAAATTTAGACTGTAGAAGGTGAATGATTTGATTCTAAATTATGTTAAGTTAAGATAATTTTGATAACACGACGAAGGAGTAATATAATAAAATTCTTAATCTCCGACACTCTCAATTTGAGGACTTGATTGACGGATTTTCAGCATTGCTGCGTGCTTGCTGCTCACATATTGGCATGTGCCAAATAAACGTATTTTTTTTTGAACTTACGTATCTAACGAAAATAATAAACATTAATCTAGTATTATAGTCCGGTCAATTTAGACATAAAAGTAGTGGTCAAATAACAATAATTCCCACAGAGCCAAATATTGGTGGAGAGCTGGGGTATACCATTACAAACAAAGTCTTAAAAATCCCCATCGATCCTATGTGTGCTACAAAAGTTATTCGGGGTCAAAGGTCAAAATTTGAGATTTTTTGATTTTTTCTCGAAAACGGTAAGTTTTATCAAAAAAAACCTCAACCCAAAGTTGTAGATCTTAAAATTCTCTACAAAAATGGCTTTCATTATTATTTTCTAAGAGTTGCCATTCCTGAGATATCGCGATTCTAAGAGCCTTTATATAAAAGCAAAAGCAAAAGGTAATCACTCCTCACGAAATCTCGAAAACCGTTGGACGTATAAATATGATTTTTGGCAAGGAGGTAGTTTATAGTTACTGTTAGTAGACGTCCGCTAAGAACGGATTTTGCGATAGGGCCGGATTAGGGTGGTCTAAGGGCCCACGCAAGTTTGTATGAATCAGAACTTGCAAAAGCTCATAGACCACCCTAATCCAGCCCTGTCAGAAAATTATTGCATAGCAGACGTCTACTGACTATAAACTACGTCTCTGTCAAAAATCAAGATTGTAGCACAAAAAATGAAGGACTTTCATACAAACTTTCGAGGGCCCTAAGATCACCCTAATACGGCCCTGTCGCAAAATCCGTTCTTAGCGGACGTTTACTAACTATAAACTACCTCCTGTCCAAAAATCATCTTTATGCGTCCAGCGGTTTTCGAGATCTCGTGAGGAGTGAGTTACCTTTCCCTTTTATACATAACTAGCGACCCGCCCCGGCTTCGCACGGGTGCAAATGAATGTTATTATACATATAAACCTTCCTCTTGAATCACTCTATCTATTTTAAAAAAACCGCATCAAAATCCGTTGCGTAGTTTTAAAGGATTTAAGCATACAAAGGGACATAGTGACAGAGAAAGCGACTTTATTTTATACTATGTTATAGTGAAGAATAATGTGACTGTTAGAATCGCGATATCTCAGGAATGGTAACTCTTAGAAAATAATAATATAGAACATTTTTGTAGAAAATTTTATGATCTACAACTTTGGGTTGAGATTTTTTTTGATAAAACTTACCGTTTTCGAGAAAAATTCAAAAATCCTCAAATTTTGACCTTTCGCCCCGAATAACTTTTGTAGCACACATAGGATCGATGGAGATTTTTAAGGCTTTGTTTGTAATGGTATACCCCAGCTCTCCAACAATATTTGGCTATGTGGGAATTATTGTTATTTCAAATGTCTATATTGACCGGACTATTAACTGTGTTGTGGGGGTCAGATAGGCAGTCGTTCCATGTAAAATACTGGTACTCAGCTGCATCCGGTTAGACTGGAAGCCGACCCCAACATAGTTGGGAAAAGGCTAGGCAGATGATGACTTACGTATCTAACGTTTGCGTGCGTCGTGCGCGACGTACGCAGGCCCGCCATGCTGCGCCCACTCGCGCTCGAACTCGTGTTCCAGTATCTCCGCGCCGCGCTTGCGAGTGAGTCCGGTCTCTTCTAGACTTAGCTCGCACATCTGCATGTCGTCCACGCCTGGGGATGCAAAAGTATTTTTTTATTTAATATAAATCAATAAAACGGAGTGAGGTACTTTTCATTTAAAAAAAAATGGGGAAATCTTCTGCATATTGATGGCAAAGAGAAGACTTATCAGCTATGCGAACTCCACTCACTTAAGCAATGATAAGGTCATAAAATGCACAAGTGAGAGAAAATGCGCCGTTACATAGGCGGCGGACCATTTTTTGTCAGCGCCTCCTCACGTCGCATACACACTTCCGATTTGAATTCATCGACAAGTTTAATCATCTGAGAGCTTTCCACTAGGGCCTCGTCTACCAAGCCGTACTGGGCCCGCGTGGTAGATCATAGCCCAGCCCTCTCCTAGAGAGGAAGCCCGAGTCCCTGCAGTGGGAACATTATAGGATGACGATGATCAGCCTTGGGAGATTAAGGAGCAGTCTCGCATGGGAACCTACCAGCTTGCAGCAGCACGGGCGTCTTGTCGGGATGCAGTTCCATCTGTCGCGCCACGTACTGGCCGTCGAAGTGCGCGTACCACCAGCCGCGCCGCTCGGGGTCGGCGCCGGGCGCGGCGGCGCGCACGAAGGGGATGCGGAAGTAGCGGTGCCGCGCGCCTAGGATCTCGCCCTTCTGCGGCAAGCGTGGGGTCTTGGCTGGGGAGGGGACGGAAACAAAGATACTGTAGTGAGGGATCATGTTTAGGACCTGTTACTAGGCACGACATCCGATGGTCCGGAAAAAAAAATACCATCAATTCGGGGAACCGATTTGAAATTCAGTTGCAAGATTTGATTACAATATACTAACAAACAAACTAACACGGCAAGTTAAATAAAAACTTATAATAAGATGAGGAGATGCTTATCAAGTGAGCAATTCACGAGTGCGCTATGAATTTTAACAGAATATATTATGTATTTATTAATATTTTCTGAATACATAAGAGGAAGACTAAAATTGGCGCCGGCGACTGAAAAGTTATGTGGACTATGTAAAGGGTATTATGGGAAGTGCCTGATGAGTTGAAGAGAATAATATAGAAGTATGGAAGAACAACACAAGTTGCTCCGATCCCTAATGAATTGGGAAAAGGACAAGAAATGAATGATGATTAATTGCTATTTTCTAAAACATGAAACGGTAATAAAATATAAGCGTAACATACCAGCATCCATGATAGACTGCGGCGCCCTCTCCTGGTCGGCCATGGTAGTCTTGCGGGCGTTCTTTGCCTTCCACGCGTGGTACACCTTCAGGCGACGGTGGAACTCGTGGCGGCAAGCCTAGAGATTGATTACATTACATTACATATTATGACTATTATGTAGTAACTATTAACTACATAGTAAGTGGGAAGGAATGAAGGAAAAAGTGAAGGTTTTGGAAAGTTGACTAGAGTAGAATACTATACAGGGTGGAAGAGACAGCGACTTTAAAACGATTTGTAGAAATTTTTTCATAGGCAATTAAAAAAACAGCTATTCCACATGCATTAAGAACGTATAGGTGTGAGCATAGTGGTGCAGTTTTGTAAAAAAAACACAAACAGCAGTCGGTTATTAAAATTAAACAGAAACAGCTGTTTTGTTTAATAACCGACGAAAAATTTAAATGTTCGTTGTGCAGAACAATGAACTCAATAGTGATAATCGTATTGCGTCTGTGTCCCTCTCCCTACCATCCTGTATTTACAAATGCTTTCATTTGAAGCTAGCAAATCAGGCAAATAGGTGTATAACCCTGAACTTGCATAATATAAATGTATTACGCTTACCTCCAAAAGTTCAATATCACAAGAAGTATTGATAGTATCACGCAGCTCTGAATACTTCCATTTGGACAGGTCGTACTTTTGCTTGCCTTGCATAGCTTGCTGCATTCGTACCCGTTCAGACCTGTCGTTCACGTAACAAAACTTCAATGGACAGCGAATATTTAAAGTTTTCATGTTATATTGTTAAACTACATGCTACTTAGTTTTAATCATGCTACGTGCGGGTATTAATTATTACAGTGGTTTATAAATTATTGGTAAAATATTACAGTTGATATTTTGCATGCAATTATTTTTCGACTCTTTTACAATCATGTTCAGGGAAGCATGTTCGGTTTATAGTTGAAGATAATATAGAGATGGCGATGGAGGGAGAGCGCGATTAAAGCCAGAGAAACTATAGATAAATTGTATGAAGGATAGTATGTAAAAAGAAGGAGTAAATTATAGTGTGACAGTTGACAGGGAAGAATGGTAGAAAAAAAAAGTGTTGTGTCGATTTCAAGATAAATCTAGCCTTTTCCCACACTTGGTTGGGGTTGGCTTTCAGTCTGTATTCACGGTGTAACACAATAAACACAAGACCTCTCGTGTGGTATTTCAGACCACGAAACCGATAAACTTTTGAAAACTGATATCCTTTTTTAGTTTTATCTACCTTGTTGAAAGTTGTTCAGTTTCATGGTCCGAGACACCACACCAAGTCTTACAGTTATTATATTACACCTTGTATACCTACGCCCCCCTCTCCCTCCACTCTTACTTCTCTTCCTCTCCTTTCCTAGTAATTAGTTGATGACTATACAAATATTTCACTTCCAAACTCATAAATGTAAAAGAGTCAAACTAGTTACTTAATTGTTAAAAACACTACAAAATAACAAATCAAGCTATATTCCATAACCATAATCCATACTAACTTGTACAATCTTCTATTAGTTCTTTTATAAAAATTATCCAAAACACGAGTATCATCGTTCATTTCAATCCTTAATTTGTTTCCCATTTTTCACAGAAAACAAAAAACACTTCAGTTTATGAAACACAGCTCAATTATGATTATAGACTAATAGTAAAATCAGTGCCCAGTATTACCTGACCCCAATAAAGTAGAAGAGGACAAGTCGCATCTTCAGTGGACTTACGTAGGTCACTAAAAGGTACGCATTTTTAGATGAACATTAAAGAAGCGACGATTTATGGTATAATAAAGATTATACGACCATAAAAACGTCGCTTCGTTATAAGTCCATATAATTCTGAAGGTGTGAAGTGGTGTGAGAAGGAATCCCGTACGGTAAACAGAGAGGGGTCAGGTTATTCTGGGTACTGATTGTATATTAAAATAGGTAGTTGAATTAATATGACAAATAACTAAAGATACAGTTAACAACACTAAGACTGCGTGCAGAAAGTTCAAGTAAAGCAGATAGCCGATGTTAGTCATTAGTTCGTTATCAGTGGAAGTGGTCCTCTTTCAATTATAAGTGTTTGTGGTCATGATAATTATCTACGTCTGGCAACCATACAGGAAACTAAATTATCTGATGTGGTTGCTATAAGTGATCGTCACATTTTGACGCAATTCCCCTTCAAACTAACTGTAGTCCTGAATTTAATCATCCCCAGGTCAGGTAAATCATAATCGGGTTTTCTCACTAGTAATTAGGACTAGGAATTAGAATTAGGACGGCACGGTTGGCGCAGTGGCTGAGCGATTGGACTGCTGCGCTGCGTGTCGCGGGTTCGATCCCCGCACGGAACAAATATTTGTATGGCCTACAGATAGTTGTTTCGGGTCTGAGTGTGTTTGTGCATGTGAGTTTAATGTTTGTGAACGCACCCACGATACAGGAGAAATTCCTAGTGTGGGGCAACGTTTTTAAAAAAAAAAAAAAATACTCGGAAGCAGTACGGATTCAAGATGTGTGCATAGTGATAGCAATAGTAGGCTCGGTCCCTATTATACGGGACTTATAATAGAGATAACTTGTGGAATGTGGGTGTAACATAGTCCTGCTTACCGATTTCGGTAAGGCGACCCTTTCAAGCAATTACATCCTTGTGTGTGCCCTTATTGACTGACCAAATTTGGTTGGGGTGTGATATACACCTCTGTATATGCTTGAAAAAAAATAGGCCTGATATTTCTTTCACCTTACAAAAAATCTGACAAATAAATATCTTAGAAGACCCGTCTCGATGATGCAACCACCATATTTAGTTCTATGTTAGAAAATATAACCTAAATAATTGAAAGAGGGCCAATCACGGAGCGTGCGAAAGAGAAATTCGTTAGTTCTGTCTCACTCAGTACCTGTTCAATTTATTCTCTCCATTCATTGACTCCATGGTAGGGAAACTGTGCGAACATATCACAATATTACTTATACGCTAGATGAAGTCGGGCATCCGGGAATGGTGGCAAGCTTTTGTCATATTTATTATGGGTTCAAGTAAAATAACACCTAATAGTAGGTAGGTATGGTTGAAAATGTAAAATAATTTATGAATACATAAATTAAAAAAATACATATTGCAATGGGGCAGGTAAGGTTTTGCTAAGTTTACATTATTAAAAAAAAAATTGGTTGCCTGTAAAGTCGGTATACTGGCGAAAGTTTTACGTGACAACGACGCGTGCCTTTCACTTTTTATGTCCGTCTCTCTCGCTCTTAGGCGGGCTAACCATGCCCGAGTGGAAGGGACGCGTGCCTCTCACTCGCTCTCATTGTGAGCGCATAACGTGAGCGGAGCGTAACGCAGTTTCTTGAAGTGTCACCCGGCAAACCAATTTATAAGACGTTGTCACGTCAAAACCTCCCCTGTTTTATTAATTTATTACTATTGCTAAAAGTCGGAGTCATAAAGAAAATTTTAGGTAACCATTGTTCTTTAAAATGTTTTAAATATGACTAAAACATGTCCACCATATAAATTCGTAGTGTAAAGCTTATATACAAGAAGAAAGTTCGCAGACCTGTGCTCTCGATGTCATATTGTACAGTGATAATACTGTTTAAAAATATATCAAAACATTTTTAGAAAGTACATTTTCTAGACGCCTGAAGTAACATTTAAGTCTAATAAAATATCGGAACTTAAGAAAATACATAGTTTTTCATGTAATTAAATCTTAATTAAATTGTTTCCGTTCACTCACCACAAATCAATACAATGATATTGATTTATAATGAGCCAAGAACAAAGTTTTTATAACACAACAATACCAAACATTGCATAGATCAAATCTTCTGCAAATACCTGGATGTTTCTTTTAATATAACACAAATATGCAAAGTAAAAAATATGTAAACACGCAGCAACTTTTAAAAGTGATTTTCTCCTACGACATAAAATAGCAATCAATGCATGATTGCTGTATTAACCGACTTCCAAAAAAGGAGGAGGTTCTCTATTTGTATGTTTTTATTTTCTGCTTTTTTGTCGTTACAGAAGTAGGATTTTCGAACTTAAAGTAGAAACTGTTGTTTTACGAGAAAATCGGGTTTGAATATTGCTTTTGTGTATACATATTATTAGTACTCATGGCTGGCTGTACGCTGTAAGAAAAGCTCCTTCGATTTTGAGTCCTAAGTGATGGTAATACGTCATACAGTAATATATTTGGTCATACCTGCGCAACTGAGGCGGGGAACCTTCCACGTGTCCATTGGTTTCCTTAGCCAGTCGCACTGCCATCTCATGGTCTCGTCTCTCTTGTTCCAACCTAATAAAACAGTCGTATATAGTCAATTAGTCATGTCAAAGTAATTACTTGAGCAGGTAGTTACTTATACAAACATTTTTATATATTTAGCAAACATTTTATATGAAATTTTAAAAGAAAGCAAAACTGTATTTCATTGTGAGGAAACCGGCATGTCTTAGAACCAACAATTCGAAGACATGTGACATCTACCAATCCGCATTGGGCCCGCGTGGTAGATTATAGCCCATTCCCTCTCAAAGAGAGGAGGCCTGAGTCCCAGCAGTGGGAACATTAATAGGCTGTTGATGATGATGATGAAAGCTGTATTTTTGCTTTTGACAGTTCTAACTTCAAGAAATTACTAAACTCCAGAATAAAAATCTTATCGTATTTATCGTATCTTACTTTTACCAAAGTATTCACTTTGAGTTGTTTATAGGTACGGGTGTTAGTGTTTCACAAGTTCTAAATTTCTGTTATAATTTACACCCTATATAGAGGCATCTAACAGAAATTGATAACTAGTATTGACAGATTTGGGTACTATCTGCTTGAGAGTCGCCGAGAATCGAACTGAATGGGGTTCAAAAGAGGCTGCTAAAGAGTAGTGATAAATAATTACGTAAGAACCGCAAAGTCCAAATAGGACTCGAAAAAAAGAGTAGTGATGAATATAAACAACAAACTATTGCTTGACATTTACTCAAGTAATAGTAATTACTTGTTTATAAATACGGATGTTAGTGTAGGTATACCTTTCTCTGTTCTCCAGGTCAGCTTTAGCGGCTTCTTCCATTTGCTTCTGCATCTTGAGAGCGGCGACACGATCCTGTTCTTCTAACCGAAGTCTTTCTAACTCTTCGGCTTTACGACGGGACTCCATTTCTGCTTTACTGCAAGAATTATAAAAACAAGTTTATTATATTTGTTTTTGCTATAGTTTGCAATATTTATTTATTTAAACTTCTATAACAGGTGGATTTAATGCCACAAGGCATTCTCTGCCAGTCACCCTTTGACTTAAATAGGATGGCATATAATACTGATTATTTAAATCGATAGTCGTCTCTGCCTACCTCACAGCTACATCATGATTGAAGAATGAGCATGTAAAAAACATACAAAATTAATGTTTTACGGTTAAATGGTAAGTATTCTGCGGTTGGACTTTTATTTTTGTCACGAAAATGTAAAGAAAACAACAAAAATTACGAAATGTTATTATTTAAAAAAACAATTTCCTTATAATCAAACGATAGCTTTTAAAAATAGGTCAGCAATTAACAATGTTCTATTTCGTCACGCTTCCAACTGGCCCTGTGGCGCAATGGATAACGCGTCTGACTACGGATCAGAAGATTCCAGGTTCGAATCCTGGCAGGGTCGCGAACCACTTTTTGATGTTTTTCTTTTATTTTGCAATAAGGCGCGAATTTCTATAAGTAATTTAGTTAATTGTTTTCATATTTATAGTTAATTTATTAGTATTTTGATTTATGTGAAAAATGTGAATTAGCAAAATAATGTAACGGAGTATTGTATTTTTTTATTTCCATATTTTTAGCCACATTACAAAGTTAGATTTTATTTATATTGGCGTCTTTCTAAGAACTGTTGAGTACGACACCTCATTCAAAATGTTTTTTTTTTTCTTTAATATCAAGATCTACAATATAGACCGCACGTGGTTTATAAAGCTTTACCTTGAACTAACCTCCCTTACTGCGAAGTTTCAAAATACTGCGAGGCCAACTTATACTGTTGATTTTACTTATTATTTACAAAAACCAGTATAAGCTGGCCTCGCCGGTGTTTGTCCCTTTTGTATGATAATAGGGGATCGGACTGACCCAAAAAAATATGATTCTGTTTAGTCCGTCAGTTAGATTACCGAAAAATATTGGATACGTGTTTTTTGTTTTAGCAAAACAATAAAAATTGACGGAGATAATGCGCGTCAAAGATCATGGAGTGGGGCTTGAAACGTCAATTGAAGGTACAAAATGTACTATCATATGACGTCACACGAGTTTTCGAAGCACTGTATCGTCTTCATTTTTTGTTTACGTGAAAAAAGAAAAAATACGTGGTTAATATTTTTTGAAAATCTATCTGACGGACTAATTAGTTTTTTTTTTGTCCGATCCCCTATTACAAGTACGTAATACTCACAGTCTACGATGTTCCTCCTCTTGCTTTATCCTGTCCTGTTCCCGTTTCTTAGTCTCTTCAGCAGCTCGCATCTCAGCTTCCATCTTACGTAACCTTTCCTGTTCATCTCTGCAAGTAACATTTTGTTTGACATAAGTCATTTTTAACCGACTTCAAAAAAAGGAGGAGGTTATCAATTCGACTGTATTTTTTTTTTTTTTTTTATGTTTGTTCGCTCATAACTTGCGACTGGGTGAACTGATTTTCATGATTCTTTTTTCATTTGAAAGCTGGTGCTTCCCGTGTGGTCCCATTGTCACCATTTCAATATCTGATGATGGGATCTTGTAGAAATCGGGGGAACTCTTCAATAAATAACAGCAGATTAACCGCGATTGTTGCTATAGCATATCTAAGCATTGTTTACGCCATCACACAACATAATATCACGCCTGTACTCACTACAAAGGTTGGTGAACATATTCTGATGAAGTACTTCGGAGATAGACAACGGAACTCCTCAATAAATGATAGCAAATGGACTGGGATTGCTGAAATCTCATGTCTGTCTATTGTTTACACCAGTTCATAACATAACATCACGCCGGTACGTTGTGAAGGGGTAAGCACATGTGAACCACTAAAAAGTGAAAAATAAAAACTTTTTTACAAAAAATAAAACCGACTTCGACAAAAATAAAACACAAAAAAGTGAAAAATAAAAATCAGCTTCAGAAGTCCGTGGCAAAAACATGAAATCAAACAAACAAAAGTCACCGACTTCAGAAGCTGATTTTTATTTTTCACTTTTTTGTGTTTTATTTTTGTCGAAGTCGGTTTTATTTTTTGTAAAAAAGTTTTTGTAAAATGTACTTGTGGTTCAAGAAACTGAAACTAGTGCAACTGCTTTTCCCTGTGGTTTACACTTTTTTTTTTTGCTGGGTGGCTCTTGGGCAGATCGAAGGGGAGTGTCAGACTTCTACTGACTAAAAACCGAACCCATGTTCCTTCTTTGCCCTTGTGCCGAGGCCACGTCATCTAGTACTAAAATCCGCGGCCCCGCTGTGTAAGCGATGGCTTAGAGTGGAGCACGCTTGCTTAGATTCCGCATTCTTTTTTATTTAAACTTCGAAAAAGTATTAAAAACTTGACTTTATTGATTGATTGAATCTTCCGACAGTTGAATAATGATAAATGTTGAGTATGAAGTGAGTGCAAACTTACCTATTCTTTTGGTCAGACATAGCCTTCTGTAGTGAAGACATTTGTAATTCGACATCTTTGGTCAACTTTGTGTATAGCTTGTCGATCTCCGCACGTGTGATTTTTTCATTAGACTGCAAAGTAAAGTTACAGTATAAGTACAGAGTATTAAGAGATTTTTTAATTGCTATTCGAAGAAAACAATAAGCGAAAAGAATGAATAAATGAATGAAGGATTTGTAAAACTGAACTAAACAACGCTTCTGTGTGCGTTAGCTCATGCTTTGTTTCAAAAACTACACAGAGTGTAGCAAAATAAGCGTAATGTATCTTAGTACCACAGCACACACGCTACTATTAACATCGGCAATCGGTGATTTTACTGGTTTTTAGAAGATAAAGCACAGTTTTAGTCGCAAAAAGTAACGTATGTGCTGTGTGCTTTAGGTAATGATTCCGACCATCAAACTGGACAACAATCCATTCATCAACAAAGGTAAAAAAATGTGTCCTCTTTATTCTAATAGAGGACACGTGTCACACGCACACGTGGAAGTGGTAAAAATAATTTGCAGTCCATGCAAACTCCAAATTATTTTTCCCACTTCCAATATTCAAATTCCTCAACATCAAATTGAACTCCTATTCTCACCTTAATAGTCGCACAAGCATTCCGAATAGAATTCCTCAAGTTCTCAATATTCCTCTGTGCGCTGTCCTTCTCTTTCTTGAGCTGTGACGTCACAGAGTCCATATCCTTCAGGTTATGTTGTAAGGCGTTGATCTTGGCGATACCTTGGTACCGAGGTCTGTGTTTACGACGTACTAAGTGACCGCGGATGGTCTTTTGAAGGAGGATCAGGCATTCCCGGCGGTAGACTATCTTGTTCTTTACTGTGAGAAAAAAAACATAATAATGTAATGGAAAGAAGTGAACAAGGTACTGGATGAAACACATTTTCAATACTGTTAGCCTGTGTCATCCCGCTGCAAAGGCCTCCCCCCATGATTTTAAAATTTTGCGACCCATTTTCAATATTTTGACGTAAACACCTCATTTTGACAGGTGGAAGGTGGAAGGGACCCCGACGCACCAACGGTTACCACATAGTCAGTATTCGTTGTGCGTAGCGCCTCATGCAGGGTGGAAGATTTGTTTAGTATTGAACTCCTTGTAGGTAGCTTTTAATGTTACATATAAAGGGAAGGAAAAGTTCGGCTTAGCAGAGTGTATTCTTATTATTATTAAAAGCCTATGTATCAAACACGTGTGGTCCTATTTAATAGCGTGGCACAGACCATCAGATTGAACAACTTTCTCATTCATAATCAGTTGTCCCATATATTTTAATCGACTAGGGGATAGCTGATTACTTTTTCTTAACAGTAAAATACTCACATTTAATAATAGACAGTACAGCGAAGATAGACTTCCTCCACCGTGACTTGACGAGCCAGGACATGACCTTATCCACGATGGCCTTCAAGTTGTCCGGGTCGGACTTCATCATGGTGTCGAACTCGGAGTACTTGCCCGGACGGAAGAACACACGGGTTACACCGAACTTGTAGTCTTTGTCTGACAGGCCTAGACTGTGGACTATCGCCTGGAAGGTGGGCGGTAAATGGTTAGTTTTGGAGGTTCAAGTTGAGGGCGGATAATATTTGCATTGGAAGAAAGAAAATACATTTATTTGGCACATGCCACAAGCTGGTACAATGAGCCTATAATATTCCCACTACCATATACCCAGATATAGGCATCTTCTCTATGAGAGGGATGGGCGACCCATCACGTGGGTCCAGGTCCAGGGCGGGTGAGTAAATGTAAGTGCACACAATATAAAACAAAAATAATGTAACACTGTGTCACGTGTGTTACGACTGCGCCAAGTAGGCCCAGTTCTTCAAAATACGGGCCAACTTGTACCCGACGCTGGTTTTCAACTGGACGTGGACGTTATCCACCACAAAATCGCTGTTTTTTGGCAACGTCTTAAAACTCACTGTTATTTCTAGTGATACTTGATATTAACGTGTTTATGAACAGTACAGTACAGAAAACCACTTTCAGAAGTTTTCTAATTGCCTTAGCTTCCACAATATTGTCAAAACCCACCATGTTTTTATTGACCCGGATCACGCCTAATGAAAAGCTCTATGATGGAACAAGTGTGCCCAAAAGATGCCTGTTCACTCTTGTTTTGAAAAGGCAGACGGGTTAACTATGTAAATTTTCCACCTACTCACCTCACAGAACAGCTTAGCAGACAGTTTATGCAGTTTTTGCGGCAGGAACTGCTTGTACATGTCGTGCAGGTCGTTGAAGGGAGCCCGGGACGGATACCCGTGCTCCATGAGCTCCAGCACCGCGATGGTGCCGGAGCACTGCAGCTGCGTGAGCACGAGCGAGCCCTCCACCTCGCGCCCCACCATGCGGGAGTTCGGCTTTATGCAGCGGACGAAGTTTGTGCCCTGGGGAGGAAAGGTATAGTCATCAAAATTAAAAGTCACAGGCTGATAATCAGCACTTTTCGAACATCTATTTATTTCTGCCTAGTGTTTTAGCTGGGAAGAAGAAGTGGCGGAACAACTACCTAGCAACACTTCTATCTGTTAGGTTAGAAGAACTAGATTCAATACAATAGTGAAGTGTATGTAAGTGACATCTATGACGCGAGATGAGGTCTAAAAATCTTGCATCGCGCAATCAAAGTTATTATTCCGCGAAATAAGCATCTTTACAACAATCAGCTGTTCAGACGATCCTTCCGTTTTTATGAAGGATGACAGTTACTGTTTATGGTTGTATCGTAAATAGCCACCATAGAAAATATTTATTGACAAGTGATTACTCACAAACATGAGTGAAGCTCTAGGAGTTCCTGTATAATAACGTAGTATCAACTACATTTACATATTAATACCTAATTAGCCTCTTGTGACGTCGCCGCATCATGAGCAGCAACACGACTATTATGATGACTTGGGCCGCAAATTCGGAGACGCGTTTTTTAGAGCCCCGAGTTTGCGGCCTAAGGCGGAGCCATATTTCACCTGCACGCGGTCAGCACATCTAAACTGCATTCAAGAGCTATTACTACAGTCCCCGGCACGTAACTTGGCAAGTTAGTTGCGCAGAAGTCATTTGTTTAGGTCTCTTTGGCGGTGTGGGGTATGAGGTAGCGTCATCCGCGCGTGCGATTGGTGCATTCTAATGCATACGTTCCGTTCGCTCCCATTACACTTGCGGTGCACGAAAGTTGTGTTGTTTTTGTTATTTCTTTTTGTTACGAATTTAAGTTGTCGTTGTGTTTTAAATTTAGTTTTTGTTCGTTGTTTTAAATTTAGTTTTCGTTACGAGTGTTGTTGTTTTAAATTGATTTTTTGTTGTTTTTGTTATTGTTTTAAATTTAGTGTTTGTCGTTTTAAATTTTGTTTTACTTTATATGCATATTTTTATTTATAACACCTAATAAATGTCACAAAGTCTTCACCTTTCTTTAACTTCATTATTAAAAATAAATTATGTCAATAACCATAGAATAATGTCAAGCAATAAAAGTGACCACTTTTTGTGGCACAAAGTGCACGATGCGCGAACTTTGCGAAACCTTGCCAAGTTACGTGCCGGGAGCTGTATTTCTTATTGAGCTATTTCTATGAACTATTGACACTTCCAGCTCTTCAACGATGCTCAGAGAATCACATTTAGTGTCACTGCTAAAGTTAGATTTCTTAGTAAAAACAAAAGTTAGCACAATACTTACATTCTCCTTCAACTTATCCATCAGCTGCGACAGTTGAGCTTGGAACTTAGCGCCTACGGAGATAAAGTTGAGTTTCCCTTTAGCGTTGTTGTTGTCAGTATTCTGGAACAGTTGCTGCACCAGCTTGCTGTTGGACTCCTGCACGAGGAACTCGAGGGACGCGTGGAGAGCGTCGTTGTTCTTCTCTATGAATTGGTTCTGAGGAGTGAAATAGTGTAGTTTAGATTTGAGTATTCATATAGCATCACCGCTGCTCTCCAAACGGCGAAGGAAAACTTCGTGAGGAAACCGGCATGTCTTAGAACCAAAAATTTGAAGACATGTGACATCAACCAACCCGCACTGGGCCCGCGTGGTGTATTATTGCCTATCGCTCTCCTAGAGAGGAGGCCTGAGTCCCTGCAGTGGGAACGTTATAGGCTGATAATGATGATTCGAAAGTGGATTGTCGGGTTGTGTAGGTTAGAAAGGCAGTCGCTCCATGTAAAATACTGGTATTCAGCTGCATGCGGTTAGACTGGAAGCTGACCACAACTTTTTCGGAAAAAGTCAGATAATGGTTGACTGGTAGAGAATACCTTGTGGCACTGGTAGAGAATACCTTGTGTCCACCTATGTACTCATCTTCTTGTACATGAAGTTTAAATAAATGATGATGAACGGGTTGTTATAGTGCAGTATATGAGAGACCATTGTGGACTGCAATAATCAGTATTAATACTTTTTGCAAATAAATAATTATAGTGCTCATTGAAAGTCTATTGAAGTCTTGATTTGACAGGAATATTTTTATTAGAGATTTGATCAACTTTCTGGAACTGCAAGCCCTCTTAACCATACGAAGAATGTCTAGAATCGCGTTCAATACAAAATGCAAATAAATTATTTTTTACGAGTATCATTTGGTGGCTGAGAATCAATCTAAACAGACTTTTTGATTTACGTGATCAAATTTATGTTATTTTGTAGTAAAATTGTTTTAAAACAATTACCGTGTTGTAACAGACGGCGCCAGCGAAGTGCCGTAACAAGAATCCT
Source organism: Diarsia dahlii (assembly GCA_949775195.1). NCBI lineage: Eukaryota > Metazoa > Arthropoda > Insecta > Lepidoptera > Noctuidae > Diarsia > Diarsia dahlii. Next base: position 3,794,538 of record OX459198.1, read on the forward strand.
TCATCATCTCGCAGTGTACGGTGAGCCTTTAGACGAGAAGTACGGGGGACTTGTAATCTGCAAATAGTAATCAAAATAAGTCACAAGGCATAATTTTTTATGAATTTGTAATGGAATGCCTAAATTTATTTTATGGCATTTTTATAATTGTGCATTAGATATAATTAAAGCGCTTTCGTATTCCAGACGATATGGTATGTGTATGGTGTATCAAAAAAAAAAAGTAAAAAACTAAAACCCGACTACGACGAAAAAAACGACGCTGAAAAAGTATGAAACAAGATTTTCAGGATAGAACAAAAAGAAAAGCCGTAGTCACACGGTATTAAAGTGTTTAGGTTGGTACCTTTAACGTGTGACTACGGCTTTTCTTTTTGTTCTATCCTGAAAATCTAATAATCGGCAAAGCTAAAGGACTTTACCCGACTACGGCAAAGCCAAAGGACCCCTTTGGCTTTGCCGTAGTCGGGTAAAAATATGTGTTTTTTACATTAACTGGGCCTTCTCTTAACCTCAATCTTGTCTTGAGGACAGAGATGTGGTCGACGATTGAACAAGCTAACCCAAAACAAACAAACTCGTGACTTGAATAGATTGGGGTCGTATGAGCTTGGGAATACCGACCCAGGCAGGGAATTTCACTACAATACATTACCTGTTGTTATTCACAGCCAGTTGTTTGTGTACGGAATGTGTGAAGTGGCCGAACTCTGGTTTAGGAAGCTTCGACTCCTCATCCAGTAGATGGAAGATGCCATGGTTCTTGCTTTCGATTAAATCTGAAGAACAAAGGATACCGTTAGTATGAGATATAGGTAAGGCCTTAAGTTAAAATAATCGATCTGTGAGGTTGTGAGTTCTAATTGTTTAATTTTTTAACATAGACTTCTTTTCTTAAAAACCATGTTAAGTTTTAGATATCTCTTTGTGGTCGTGTCGTATTGCCGTCCCACACAAACCTCTAAATGTTTTTATTCATGTGCCTATTTATCACTAGCTTCTTCACCGAAGCTATATGAAAACATCGAGAGGAAAGAAACCAGCATGCCTGACATATGTAACGGCTTGTGAAGCGAAGTCAGAGCCCCGTGGGCGGCATAAACAATCTGACACCAGGTTAGGCACTATTAAAGAACTATTACTGCAATAGGGGATCGGATTGACTCAAAAAAAATATGATTCTGTTTAGTCCGTCAGTTAAATTATCGAAAAATATTGGATACGTGTTTTTTGTTTTATCAAATCAATACAAATTGACGAAGATAAAGCGCATCAAAGATCATGGAGTGGGGCTTGAAACGTCACTTGAAGGTAAAAAATGTACTATCATATGACGTCACACGAGTTTTCGAAGCACTGTATCGTCTTCATTTTTTGTTTACGTGAAAAAAGAAAAAATATGTGGTTAATATTTTTTGGAAATCTATCTGACGGACTAATTAGTTTTTTTTTGTCCGATCCCCTATTTTATAACACAGTACCTAAGCACAAAATCGTTAAAATAAAACACAAAAAAATTGAGAGCTTCCTCCTTTTTGGAAGTCGGTTAAAAATAATAAGCATCACTTACCAATACAATCCTGGTTGTCAACGAATCTGATCTCAGGCACGTTGAGTCCCTCACGTTTGTACAACTCCTGTTCGTTCTTGAGGATGCGTTCGTTGAAGAACTGCTGCAGCTTCTCGTTGCAGTAGTTGATGCAGAACTGCTCGAAACTGTTTATTTGGAAGTATTCTGTGGGAGAACAGGTTTTAATTATTTTTGGGCAGAAAATAATGGGTGCTAATTAAACCGGCTTCTTTTTAATAGCATTATTTGCATCTAAAAATCTAACTTGCCTTCTAAATTACTAAGTCAGCCACAATTAACGAGCATCTAAATAATACTATCTTAGCCACAAGTTATCTTTTTTAAAGCCACTCTAAATACAACTCAGCATCGTGATTATTTTTTAGCATCTAAATTTGTATCATGAATTCAAACAGTAAACTTCTAAAATATTATTATATGGCATCAAAAAAATATTCAATTAGCTTCTAATTTATTAACTCAGTACGTTTAAATTATAACTAATGCCACATTAACTGAGCATCAAAATTTAATTAAAATTGTCATCAAATATTATATTATAGCCACTAATAGTATGTATAAACTCCTGTCGTGTCATCGAAAGGCTTAATTACAGAAGTTCAGAGTACTTAATGCTTCGATCAATAATAGTACTAGATTAAGCATCAGGAACAAAACTAAGTCGCTCAAGTGGCCACTTTTGCACACACGTAAACATCGACATAGCATCTTAGAAAAAAGTTCAATATTATTAACAACTTCAGATGATTATATACCTTATGCACTTAAACATAACGTTTAATTATCATTGTAAAGTTTATTTATTTAAGCCCTTTCATCGGAGAAAGATTAGAAGCAAAACATTTTAAATGTCGCTCCAAAGTAAAAAGTCATCAGTACAAAAATATTCATTCTAAAATGAAACTTAAACTCTAAGCAATACGGTTAAAAGCATTTTGTGTACAATGTCGTGCTTATTCTATTGCGGAACTAGCATTCCCTGTTCAACAACATGATACAATAGTTGGTGCGTTGTAGCAAACATTGGCCAAACAATTATAATATTCGCTGATTTAATTATATTTACAGTTAAATTATGTTTAAATATTATGAAAAAGCACATAATGATATTAAATTACCGAAAAAAAGATATTCCTTCCAAAACCTTGGTGTTACGGTGGTTATTTACGCAGTTTTTGAACGCATACTGCGGTATTTTAACGTCTTAATGTTGGCTATGATTGGACCATACTGATTTGAAATAAGACCACAAATACGTTTGTGGTCTTATATTTCGGGCCGTTTTTGAAGCGCTTATCGGGAATCTAGTACATTATTGATCGAAGACTTAATGACCTAAATATTGAAGTTCAGAGTATCGAATGTCCTAAAGATCGATTTTATTTACATGTTGTGCTACAAAAATTATCGACAGAATCGCTTCAGAACTTCATTTTTATCGGAAAACTAGACAATAAATTGTGAAAACATTTCTGCAAGCAACTCGGAAGTGTGAGCGTTTGGTCACAGTTTTAACCTAACCTAACCTATTTCCCTCAGTTTACAATAACGAATCATACAGTCTGCCTGTGACTAGTCAATTAGACAATGGTAAAAACATTTCTGTAACTAATAGGTATTTTTAACGTAAATATAATAATCTAAAGTATATCAAAAGTTGACATTTCATATATAATACGTTGGCGCTCTCTGATTGGTGCAAATGGCCGGTCGCTGTCGTCTCGGGCGCTCGCGCCAAATCTTTCTGTTGCTATTTTCACGATAAAAGAATGTGATGTATTATTTTACATGCGAAGTTATAATAAATGATGTTGACTACGGTCGCTTCATTTATATTTTTTTGAGGGCCTTGTGTTGAAGCTGTAAAATGTAAAATGGTGGTGATATATAAATTCCGTGGCTGAGTTAGTAAATTAGGTGCCTATGTATAAATAACAAGGACAAGTTAATATAAATGTTGATTGTCACTTGATGCTTTCTATAGAATATTTAGTGGGCGTTGTAAAGAAGACGAATTAGTATATTAGAGGCTATATAATTTTCCCGTGGCTGAGTTATAAAATTAGAAGTTTGATCCTGTGGCCAATTAAAAAAACTGTGGCTCGATTAATTATTTCTCGAAAATAATTATGTTGATCAGAAACGTTACCTTTTTAATATCACTTTGGATAAGCACAAAAATAGTCAGATCATGTTAAAACTAGCAGAAAAACAATGCCTGTTTGCTAAAACAGTAAATGGTCTTTTGAAAATTTTAAGTAGGTACAATAGTGGACTGCCCTTGACCTCGATCACGCCTGTTGAAAAACGATGGATGAGATCTATGATGGAACGAGTGTGCCCAGAAGGTGACGGCAGATGGGTTAAATATGGGAGAGAACACAGATGCATATATGCAGAATGATGAATATATTGATATTTACTAAGAGTAAAGCCACTCGTATGTAACTTACCAAAGCCAGCAATATCGAGCACACCGATGTAGTAAGCGGACGCTTGGAAGGGGATACTGGTGTTGATGCGATGTACGATGTAGTCGAACAGACGACTGTACACCGCCTTAGCGAGCGCGTCGCGAGCGTTGTTCGCTTCGTACGTCTTTAGAGGTACCCTGCGGATAAAAATAATGCGTTATATTAACAACCAGCTTTTGTTTATGTTACGTTTGGAAATGATTGCGCAGGAACACTGTTGGGAATCGCTCCCAACAGACCCACGCAAACAGTCACCACCACCTGCGCAGCAAGCGAGCGGACGATACTCTCAAACGCTTGTTAACTTACTATGTTTGTCCGGGCAGTTCTAATTGTAAATTAATCGGCAATACACCAAGCCTTATATAATACTAGCTGACCCACGCAATTTCGTCTGCGTCACATAAATATAGCTTATAACCTTTCTCGATATATCGACTATCCGACATAAATTAAGCTAAATCGTAAAAAACAAAAAATCTTATCTTTATTCTTTATTATAATAGTTTAGATGGTTTAGATTAGCTTAGATTATATTAAAATGTGAATTACTATCTATAGGTATCTCTTACTGTTAAATACATATACGATAACACTCTGTACTTGTAAACATTATGATGCAGTAAATATTTTGAATTTGAATTTCCCGGAAAGAATCTCCCTACATTGCGACGCGCGAATTATTTTGCCGCGCAGATATTTTTACATTGCGATATCTTTTAAGATATTTGTTTAAACTGTTTAGAGTAAAGGGCACAAATATTCTATATTAAATTTTCCTTCTAACAAACACATTTATTTAGATATAGATTAATACCATATGGGTTAAATAAGCTTCGCAAAAAATAATTATTTTTAACCTAACAGTTTAATAGTAAAAAAAGGTTACAGTGAGTCAATCTTAAAAGATAGATATATGCTGTCGCGGACTTTTTTTTAGAAATTTTAAAGAGGAACAATTCCTTCATACATGATATTTGCGCAACTTAAACAGTTTTCGCAGCGCACGCAGCGGAAGCTCTCAAAAAGGAAATACCTTTTCCCGTTTTTGGAACATTTTTCATTTATGCTCCGTTCCTATTAGCCGTAGCGTGATGTTATATAGCCTATAGATGCCTTCCTCGATAAATGGACTATCCAACACAAAAAGAATTTTAAAATTCCAACCAGCAGTTCCTGAGTTTACCGCGTTCAAACAAACAAACAAACTCTTCAGCTTTATAATATTAGTATAGATAGTCCACTATTCCTTTATTTACTACCACGAGCAAGTCGAACAAGTGCTGTAAACAGAGGCTATGACGTTCGGGGATAATGTCGCCTCCTATAAATTGGTCTAAGTCGTTTCGAAGATTAACTCCCTTACAAACTATACCTTTTTATAATATTAGTATAGATGTTTTTTTTGCACACATGAGATGGTAACATGAGCTTGGCCGCTACAGGTAGGACTGGTTACAATAACACAAAATGAAGGCAATTAGTCCATTGAAATGTTACATTTAGCGTGCATTTCTTAGAGGACTTTACTTGGTTTTTACTTTAAGCTGACTCCCCATTGATACCTAAAAAATGTAAACCTAAATGTAACATTTCAATGGACTAATTGAAAAGAAGAGAATTCTTTGTACTGTAGTAGGAATAAATAGGCTTAAAAATTGCTTCATTAGTCTATGAATTTTGTTTGTTTGATTAACTTTTTTGTCATCGTTTTACCACCGGGTTTTTTTTCCTTATTACTTTTCGCTAAACACCTAAACCAACTTTTCACCTTTTTGGATGTCATACAAAAAAACGTTTGTAATACTCACATAATAGCGGTCCCCTTAATCCCTCCCCTCGAGCTCTGCATAAGCCTGGACACCAGCGCCATCCGCAGTTCCCCGGGGTCCACCCCCAGCAGCCCGGCCGCAGCGGCCAGCGCCGGCTCGCACGCGGGCGCCACGCGACACCCGCCCCGCGCGCCCGCGTCCTCCTCGAACTGTATGTTACCGAGGTGGAGGACTGCGCCTACTACACTGTACACGGATTTCTTTTCTTCTTCTGTGAGACCCACGCGGGATAGAGCCTGGAAGAGGTATTGTTTTGTAAATGCATATCGAGAAAGGTTGATTCATAAGTGGTAGCTTATTTTAATTCATTTATAACAATAAGTTTCACATGATTTATAATTATATGTATGTATGTATGTATGTAGCTACTCAAACAACCTGCAAATAGAAATAAAACGCACTTTTTTGCAAGGTAGCTTTTGCTAGTGGCTTCGCTCCCTTTTTCGTCCAAAATAATTCCAGAGTAAAGTTTCAAATATCCACTTAGTAGTAATATAAGCTATATATTATACTAGCTGATGCCCGCGGCTTCACCCGCGTGGATGTCGTTCAAATTATATACTAAAACCTTCCTCTTGAATCACTCTATCTATTAAAAAAAACCGCATCAAAATCCGTTGCGTAGTTTTAAAGATTTAAGCATACAAACAAACAAACAGACAAAAATAGCGACTTTGTTTTATACTATGTAAGGAAGGTCACTAATTTAATCATAATGAGGATACCAGCATGCCTTTTTTTTTTTTTTTTTTGGTGGGTGGAAAATCATCGAATAACCCCCCCCGCTCTTGGGCAGAGCGAAGGGGAGTGTCAGACTTCTACTGACTAAAAACCAAACCCATGTTCCTTCTTCTTCGCCCTTGTGTCGGAGCCGCGGTAACCTTTCGATATCCACAGCCCCGACGGGATCCACAGCCCCGACGGGATACCAGCATGCCTAAGAGTCATTTCTCGACGGCATGTAAAGTCAAGTCAGAGACCCATGGGTGATATAAAATTCCTCGACACTAGGTAAAGAAATAGTCACATAATAAAGAACATGAATAATTAAATAAGGGAAATAATAAATCGAGCCACAGTTTTTTTAATTGGCCACGTGATCAAACTTCTAATTTTATAACTAAGCCACGGGAAAATTATATAGCCTCTAATATACTAATTCGTCTTTTTACAACGCCCACTAAATATTCTATAGAAAGCGTCAAGTGAAGATCAACAATTATATTAACTTGTCCTTGTTATTTATACATAGGCACCTAATTTACTAACTCAGCCACGGAATTTATATCTCACCACCATTTTACATTTTACAGCTTCAACACAAGGCCCTTAAAAAATATAATTAAAGCGACCATAGTCAACATCATTTATTATAACTTAGCATGTAAAATAATACATCACATTTCTTTATCGTGAAAATAGCAACAGCAAGATTTGGCGCGAGCGCGCGAGACGACAGTGACCGGCCATTTGCACCAATCAGAGAGCGCCATTCGATTCATGTACTGACGAGTTAGTCACGTGTATTCAAAATGTCAACTTTAGATACACTTCATTTCGCCCGTCGGGGCTGTGGATATCGAAAGGTTACCGCGGCTCCGACACAAGGGCGAAGAAGAAGGAACATGGGTTTGGTTTTTAGTCAGTAGAAGTCTGACACTCCCCTTCGCTCTGCCCAAGAGCGGGGGGGGTTATTCGATGATTTTCCACCCACCAAAAAAAAAAAAAAAAAAAAAGATACACTTCATTTACGTTAAAAATACCTACTAGTAACAGAAATGTTTTTACCATTGTCTAATTGACTAGTCACAGTCAGATTGTATGACTCGTCATTGTAAAATGAGAGAAATAGGTTAGGTTAAGTAAAAACTGTGACCAAACGTGCGCGAGCCAAGCGAGCGAAGCGAGCGGTGCCGCGGCAGCGACCGGCGAGCGATAAAAATGAAGCCGATAAAATTGAAGTTCTGAAGCGATTCTGTCGATAACTTTTGTAGCACAACATGTAAATAAAATCGATCTTTAGGACATTCGATACTCTGAACTTCAATATTTAGGTCATTAAATACTCTGAACTTCTATATTTAAGCCTTTCGATGACACGACAGGAGTTTATACGTACTATTAGTGGCTATAATATAATATTTGATGACAATTTTAATTAAATTTTGATGCTCAGTTAATGTGGCATGAGTTATAATTTAAACGTACTGAGTTAATAAATTAGAAGCTAATAGAATTTTTTTTTTGATGCCATATATTAATATTTTAGAAGTTTACTGTTTGAATCCATGTTACAAATTTAGATGCTAAAAAATAATCACGATGCTGAGTTGTATTTAGAGTGGCTTTAAAAAAGACAAGTTGTGGCTAAGATAGTATTATTTAGATGCTCGTTAATTGTGGCTGACTTAGTAATTTAGAAGGCAAGTTAGATTTTTAGATGCAAATAATGCTATTAATATAATAAAGAAGCTGGTTTAATTAGCACCCATTAAATAACTTTCAAGATGGAATCAATAATTCCGGAAATTAGTCATAAATATAAACCTTACCTCTTTAAATGATTTAAAACTTAAACATGTCTTAATCATCACTTAGGAATTCTTTACCTGATTGAGCCTCCCAAAGTCCTCCACATCATCCAGTATGGGGTCCCGTAGACCACCCTTAGCTTGTTGCTGCTTGCTCTTGCAGTTGGCGGCGATTTTCTTCTCCGAGTTGGCAGTCGTGAAGTATTGCGTGCAACCGTTCTTTAGGTACTGTTGACAAGATCATTTAGTTTAAATATTGGACCGATGACGGTGAAGGTTGCGGGGATCCGCTAGATGCGAGACGCAGGGGACCGGTCAATGTGGCGACACTTTTGGGGGAGGCCTATGTCCAGCAGTGGACGTCTTTTGGTTGAAATGATGATGATGATTAATATTGTTTGTGAATCTTATAATATTATGTTTTGTGAAAGATATTGTGACTGAAAGTGATTTTATACTTCTTCTTTACGTGTCGATGAGCTCAAATCGTAATAGACTAGTATGTCGCCACCTGCACAATATCATTGTATGTGTAAACAATGATATTGTTTATCAAATGTTGAAAGAGTTACAAGATTTATGTCTTTCAAATAATATTATTATGTCATTGTTTGGAAAACAGAAGGACACCTAAAAAGTTAACAACACAGCGGAGTTTGATGATGCAATTTCAATTTGGCAATCTTTAGGGTAGGCTTAGAACTAGAATACGAATTTAGCAACTTTTAAATTGTCGATCAGTTTCTGTAACATGCAGACGACAGGACACGCAGGACACGATATTAAGTGTCCCAAAATTTGTGAAAAGTCGCCACATTTACACTTCAGGGTAGTCATACATAAATCGCCACCTACGCAGGATTTCCTTGCTAGGTGCTGCATCATGAATTGCTGAATTTAATGATCTCATTCACGTACAAAATCCCCGGCAACCTTAAGACGAGACAATGTATTTTGTTTTTTTTTTTTAAACTTGGGTAATTAGCAGTTATTATTGATGAATTACGGAACGTATGTATATTGTTCAGATTGCAAGGTGACTGCAAGATGACTTTGAAGAATTTTTACACGGTCTGTTGCATCTTACATTTATCTTACGAGATTCATTCTTTCAATAGCTACCATGTTACGAACACAAACAGGAATATTCTTTTGGCAATCCTTGTAGGTAACAGACAGTATTTATACTTCTAAGCAACTACCTATTCATATTTGTGCCCTTTATCGCTGTCTACACGGCGTGATTGAGAGATATTTTTCGATGGTCAAAGCCAAGTCAAAGGGCCCATGGGTAGCATATCAACGCTGACACCACGTTAAGCACTCTGATACCAGGTTATGGTGTTGCTTTCTATAGATTTCCCGTATAATGAGCAATCCACTTTTATTGGTTTTGCATAGCATGATTGATTGAACTAATAAAACTTGGTCTATGTTAAATCAACTATAAAGAACTCACCAAATAATCATCAGGCTTGGTAATCTTCAGCGCCGTCCTCAACTCCTGAGGCGCTCCGGCACACAACAGATAGAACACATGGTAGTTCCTCTCCTCCGCACTCTGGGTGCAGATCCTGGACTTCTCCAGAAGGTAGTGGGAGATATGACCACCCACTACTTGGTACTTGTTGTTGAAGTGGACCTCCATGAACTTGCCGAATCGAGAACTGTTGTTGTTGCGCGTTGTCTTCGCGTTGCCGAAGGCTTCGAGGATTGGATTGGCTGTGGGAGATGGGATAGTAATATTAGTATGTTGATAAACATGGACTGCCTCGTTGGTCTAGTGGTCGCAATCGCGACTGCTGAGCATGGGGATCGATTCCAGGGTTGGGCAAATTGTTATTAATTTTTTGACTCAGGATTTCTTAGTAACACCCACGGAGTCTGAATTTGTGCTTGGTTGGTGGCAATAGATTATAACAGTGAGGTACTGCCTGACGGTTGTTGCCCGCACAGGCTATAGGTTTAACTCCTGTGACTCAGATTGCAAGATGCAGGATATTTAGTTCTTTATTTGCGCCATGGATGTCGCTGGCATAATTTCATCATCATCATCATTTCAGCCAAAAGACGTCCACTGCTGGACATAGGCCTCCCCCAGGCATTTTTGGGGGGGGTTGCCATAATCGCCACGCTTGGCAGGCGGGTTGGCGATCGCAGTATGGTTGTTACAAAGACACAGAAAACGCTGCTGCCCATTCTCTGGTAAGTCCCTTAGTCGCCTCTTACGACACCCACGGGAAGATATGGGATGGTGCTATTCTTTACGTCCGACACCACACGGAACTGGCATAATTTAATTTTGTCCATTTGATTACATTCGTTATCAATCGATTCAGCCTATAGCGTTCCACTGATGGCCATAGGGAAATAAATATGAGATTAACAGACTCCCTACTTGAACACGAGTTGCCATGGCTGACTGGTAGTCTTTAAATATACTTCGGACACAGGTTGGCAAGGAAAACCTGTTCAGGTGGAGATTCATAGATGATTCTGACTTGTGGAAATGAGGTGTTGCCCTACAAACGATAGAACACTTGATATCATGTCCTGCCTATCCTGTTTATTTGCATATCACAGGAGCTGATGGACGCTATTGAAAATGCTAAACTCGTCGCCAAATTTTGTGCTGAATCATTTTGAATTGTCATCGGCATGCTAAGAAGAAGTTAGAAAAACTGGTTACTGGTCAACGGAGTTCACTAGCAACATCTATGATTCATAAAACGAGTACCTACATATTTACATGAGCCAACTTTGCATATTAATTGCGTACTTTAATAAAAATATAATTATTATTATCAGCCGTTTTATTCAAAAGCCACTACTAATTAACAGAACAAGAAATATTAATTAAAACATTAAAATTAAATTGCGTTATCATTACTGGTGCATGCCTAGCTTTTCCTAACTATGTTGGACTCGGCTTCCAGTCTTAGGCCCAGATTCAGAGACCGCACTTTGACTTTACTACACTTTTCTTTTGTAGGAAATTAGTTTAACACGAAGGACTACATTATTTAAACGCATACTAATGCAAAGTTTACTTTGAGGCCAAAGTCATGATTATCGACTACTTCGCCTTTACTAAGTAAAGAACAGCTTGAAGTAGATCTTTCTATCAAAGTAAAGTCAAAGTGTGGTCTCTGAATCTGGGCCTTACTGGATGCAGGTGAATACCAGTAATTTACATGGAGCGACTATCTGCCCAAACCAGTTGGTACTAGGTAATACGATACCCGGCACGGAGGAAACTCGGTATGTAATCGATGGTTACCCATCGAAAGACCAACCTAGACGAGCTCGGCTTAACTTGAAGGTTAATCTTAGCGGCAGTTATTATCTAGTCGGATGCTCCTCATTACTGGTGCATACTTTAATCTTGACATGGTAAACATAGTCGCTACGCTTAGATCTTTAAAACAATGCAACGGATTTTAATGCAGTTTTCAGCAATAGATAGATTATTCAAGAGGAAGTTTTATACACTGCACAAGTGCGAAGCCGGGGTGGGTCCCTAGTATTACATAAATTGAAATGATGCCATTAAAAGCAATAAAAAATAGTAATGTGATATGTACGAGTCAATGAACATGATATTATTATGAGCACTGCAACCGTTACACAAGGCCGAATCATCTTTCATTTACATAATGTTTACAAACGACCTTCTGCGGAATGCATCGAAAAGAAAAGTAGATTATCAAAATATTCTGCTTTGTGCCAAAACCTGTCTACAGATTATCTTGATTTGCAAAGTAGGTAGGTAGGTTCTTAGAACAGAAATCATGACTGTGTCTTTAATTTATTTGTCATGATTACATTTATCAGACGATGATAGTCCATTAAAAAAAAAAAAATTGTATACGTAGGCCGATCGCATTAGAACCACCATCTTGCGTTCCATAACTCAGGTTGCATAGGTTTCTGTCGTGGCTGCGGGTTGTTCGAAAGAGATGCCGCGGCCCCAAACACAAAGGGCTAAGAACAACATGGGTGGGTTTTAGCCAGTAGAAGTCTGACACTCCCTTTCAGAGCGGGAGGAGTCATTTAATGATTCCCCACCCCCGAAGAAAAGGTTGCATACGTTGCAGAGATAAAGCAGCCACGCTAACATGGGAGGAGCTACGTAACGCTAATGCACCCGGATAGGTGGCAAAGGTTGTCACTCACTGGACGCCTGATGGAGGATATCGCTGTCGAGGTAGACTGCGCGCGAAGGTGGTGTGACAATCTGATCTTGTTTATAGGGTGAACATGGCCAGATACAAGATAGAGAGGTTTGGTAGGAGAAAGGGGAGGTATTTGCCCAGTCGTGGGACACATGACATTCATGAAAATTTGGCACAAAAGTATACATTTTAGGCCTATACTAAATTAAAATATTATCAAGAAGAAGCTTAGAAGAATATTCAAATGGACAAGCTTATCAAAAGAGGGAAAACAGCTTCAAAAACTAAACAGCAATTTTGAAGAAACCACCAAACTTAACAAATTAGTCAAAGATTTATTTTGCCATAGAAAAATTGATTATGTATGTATGTCAATGATACAATATTCGGTAGGTATTATAGTAAAATTCGAACGTTGCAGAATTGTTGCATTATATTATGTGATGTTTATTTATAAACTTGAAATGAAACTATTAACACATCAGCTGGTTGTTAGGACGGGTTTTAGATACAAGTAATGTATTCAGAGAATCGTAGGCGATTAGTTTGCAAGCTGCAACTAGTTCTGCAAATTATTGTTTTGTTTAACATACAACGTTTGAACGTAGGTCGTTATGACCGCTTTGTGAACGCCTCCATCGCTTTTTAATATGTTTCTAGACAAGTAAGTCAAGTTAATATTTGTGAGTGAATCATGTCTGTAGAACAGAAAAATATTAGGAGGGGAGGACTTAACTCAGCAGGATGTTTTTAACAACAAATCAGTCTTTCAAATACTTTTCTACTACAGTAAGTTATCAATCAGAATCAGAAAGGTATCCTTTAAATCTAGCAATCCTTAGTGTGTGAAAAAGAAGAAAGTTTCTAGTACTCATACTAGACTAGGACCCGGGTACGTCCTTAAACTGCAACCAGTCATCGAGGGACGGTTAAAAACTTTCGGTGACCGCACTGCGATCCCCAAGCCACCTGCCAAGCGTGGGGATTATGGCTCCCCCCAAAGGGGGGGGGGAGGCCATTCTTCAGGAGTGGACGTGTTCCGGCTTTTGATAATGACTCATACTAGAATCTTAACTAACCGTCCAAGATCTTCTGCTCCACAGGTCCAGCGCCCTTCGCCCACAAGTCACACAGGTACTTCAGAATGTACTTGGTGGACTCAGTCTTGCCGGCACCTGACTCTCCTGACACGATGATGGATTGAGACTGCTTGAGCGACTTCATATCACGGAAGGCTTTGTCGGCTGGAAAGTAATTAAATATGTATTAGGAGCTTGGTTTTATTTAGTCACTTTTAGACACTAATATTATATTGTTGGAAGATTTATACGATTGACAACTGTTGATGATGATAATCGATATAACGCATGAAGAGGCTTCCAAAAACTAAGATTGAGCGACAAATCAAACATGTTCGCGAAACAGCGTCATAAATACAAGGAGTATTTTATGCCCAGGCCACCTCTCTAGGAGAGGAATGAGCTATAATTTACCACGCGGGCCTAGTGCGGATTGGTAGATGTCATTATTATGTCTTTTTTTTGGTTTTAAGACATGTCGGTTTCCTCAAGATGTTTTCCTTCACCGTTTTGAATGCAAAAAAACTGCCTGTTCGAACCCAGGCAGTTTTTTTAATGTTCGTAAGTCGGGGCCGCCACCACTGGGCCACCCCTGCTCTCGATAAGTAGTATATAACTATATTAAAATTATATATTTGAATCATTTTTTGGCTGGCTTATTGAGATTTTTCTGCATTTCAGTATAACTACGGTCAAAGATAAAATCTTAAGCTAAGCTGACTCACTTCAAGTTACGCAATATTAAAAATCCCCCGAAACAAACACAGCATTGTCTATTTCCCCAACAATTTTAAAATCCTGTCATTGAAGGAAAACACGAGACTAAATGATTGTCTAGCGAGAAACAATTACTTGCCGCCTTTAAACCCAATACAGAATTCAAGCCATATGACCTCGAATTAAGCTCGTCACGAAGGGAAATTAGATTGAATAATACATGTGAATGCTTTCTTTAAATTAAACAGTACGATTTCTTTCGAAAGTTCTTTAATGGTAACAAGCAGGTGATTCTTCGAATTACCTACTCGACGAGCACATTCCACCATCTCCCTTCTTCTGTCGGGAGTCCAGACCCACTTTATTACCCACTAGCGGACGTCCCGCGGTTTCACCCGCGTAGATCCCGTTCCCGTGAAACAGCCACACAACACAACAGAACAACGAACGAACGTGAACAGGGATAAAAAGTAGCCTATGTTACTCAGGGTGAATGTAGCTTTCCAAGGGTGAAAGAATTTTTGAAATCGGCCCAGTACTTTTTGAGCCTATTCATTACAAACATACAAAAATAGGTACAAATCTTTCCTCTTTATAATATTAGTGTAGATAAGTACCTACCTTGTCAATGTTCCACACATTCGCACAAAGCGCTTTCCTACATCTTTCATTATGCGCACAGCCAAGGACTGTAATTCCATGCCTCATCGGCGACGACCCCATACTATTTAGATCGCGAGTTAAAAGGCTTCTTTTGGGTTTGCTCGTTCCATTGTCGACCTCACCTAGAATGGGGTCGCGATATGGCCCATTTAAAAATAAAGGAAAGTCTACCCAAATTGAATCCTAAAGGAGGAGTCACTCAAACAAAGTAAACGTAAAATAAATTCCCATAAATGGTTGCAAGCCTACTTCCATCTATGGGATACATTTGCCAAGGAATTACTGCACCTATTTGAGTTTGTAAAAAAGTAATAGGCACGTAAGCACAGATTAAGTTCTTTTTCCCTGATTCGCTAACCGCAAACTATGATGGTCTCGGTCAACAATGAAACCAGTTTCCGATGAGTTTACTGACAGGTTTACTGAGGTCTGGGATTGGATCGATTCCCAAGTCAGGCAGTCTTATTCTTATTAGGGATTTCTTAGTAGCAGCCACAGTCTTTATAATTGTGCCACTTTGGCAATAGGTGTATTACATGCGAATTAAATATTAATGCCTTGTTGGTCTAGTAGTCGCAAGCGACTGCGGAGCATGGGGTCCTGGGTTCAATTCTCAGGTCGTCTGGAATTTCTCAGAAGCAGCCACGGAGTCTGGATTTGTGCCCGATTGATGTCAATAGGCTTGCACCTTATTACATGAAGCTTGAACATAACTGGCGAAATGTGGGTGCACTAATCGGTATACCTGTGCCTAACCTTTGGGGGATTACAGGCGCGATGTTATGTATGTGTTCAATTTCCGAGAACCTCTATAGAAAAAAACAAAGATCAGTTAATTTCTTACCTATAGCAAAAACATGGGGCATCAGTTCTCCCAAGGACTTGCCCTGGTACTTCTTAATGGTGGTGGAAGAGTACATGTCCTTGATGTCTTCGTAAGGATTGACGGCCAACAGGATATTTGCTACATATGTCTGTAAAAGATGGAGGTATACGTTAATCTTTGTTTTCTTTTGAATGATGAATTATTTTTATGACGTCACTGGTTTTAATGTTTGTGGTTTTTGTTGTTTGTTTACAAAGGAAAATAATAAATATCAACAAACAATTACTAATAACCAATTCCCAATTTTTTTGTTTGAGTTCTTTTCTACAATCAACGTCATCTCAGGAAAAAAAAACAGTTGTTTATTGTTTATGTTTGAAGTAATAATCTGTGTGTAGTTGTTTTACAATGGGTGTATACTATAGGGTGTTCATTTTGAAGAAAATGTTTAATAAGTAGTGCTTAGCACATTCTTTTACCAGTTTTTTTTATATGAAAGCCAGACTATCGGGCCACTGTTTTTCTTTAACGACTGTCAAAAGATCTTTGACAGTCGGGACCAACGGCTTAACGTGCTCTCCGAGGTAATGGGTCATCCATCCTACTTATGCACAACTTAACCTATATCGATCGAGGGGGTGTTATTATTTAGCCACGAGCTCCTCAAGGTATAAGATAGGTACTAGCTGTTGGTCGCGACTTCGTTGGCGTGAAAATCTTGATGTTTCCTATGTGCTTTCCCAGGATATAATCTATCTCCTTGCCAAATCTCAAAATGATCCGACAAACAGAATAACGTTCGCATTTACAATATAGGTAAATATGAATTACTATGATAGTATGGATAGTGTGTCAAATGTGCAGTGCATCAAATTAAAAAAAATAAACAGTAAGAAAGTAACACTGAATAATTTACGACGTAGTAAAATACGGGCGATAGTAAAAGCCATTGGACGAGGAAAACCAACGGAATCAATACTCTTACATACATAATTTTGCTACGGTATAAGCATAAGCACCTACCTAGGTATATAGGTGTATGTATAAAAGATTTTCAAGGTGAAAACTTCAGGTATTTGTTATGAGTCATTGTAGGTAAATCTGTTATAACTAAAGATTTAAGTTATTAAGTACATATAGAAGAGAACGTCATAGAATTTTTTTTATCCTATGACTCAGTTCTTAGTTGACTTACATGCGGTTAGTGTAAAAAAATGTGTTCTAGATAGGAATCATTCAACCCTAAAGTAAAGGGCCTCCTAAACGGGCGGTAATTGTAATGCAATATGCAGCCACACTATTGTCAACTTTAGCCCTACCTATCACAAAATCATTTTGACGCTGTTTGTGTCTGAAATTTTATATCTCAGCAATATATACGAACTTTTGTCCGGCAGCAACGGCTATCGAAATCATCTATTATCCTCGCCAAACAAACGACAGAGTATAGCTGCAAATCCCGGTGTCTCACTTACGGCAACAAACCAAGAAAGGAAGTGTCATGACATTTACCGTGGTGTCGGTGGTGCGGTACGTATACCACTTAACAAAGTTGTCCCGATCGTAAGTATAGTATGTATGTATGTTAAAATGCACTTACGTAAATCTTATTCTTCTTGTATCGTGTTAGGATGTTGTTCAGCAGCGTGGATTCGTTCAGGAACATCAGCTCGCCTGGAAGAAAAGGGGGAAATTAGACAAAGATTTTCGATGCAAATGAAAAAGAGTTAACGGTATATGTTACTAAGTCTAATTATAAAGATAACGAAGACTTGCGTGCTTCTCTATGGCGTAATACACTTTGGAGTCATCACCATTAAATACAATCCGAAATTGAAGGAAATTGCACAGCTTGAAAACATATTCTTCTCAACTACTACGCAATGACTGATGCAATGCAATGCATTGCCATTGTAAGTTTAGAATGTTACCCAATTAGGTACCCGATCATAATAAACCAATCTTAGAAAACAATATCATAAGTTTCAAAGAACGATAAGTAATCAGCTTATCAAGGACCAAAATTAGTTTAGTTCAGCATCGGAGTTTCACCTCGCCAAGGTTTGTTGTAGCTAATCTACTTAAAAATAGACCACGACCTCGTGACCCGAGCGGTCAATGGCTGGATGTCGTGTCAGATGATATAAGAGCCAATGAATTAACCATTGACGAGGAAAATTAAGAAACAAATGAAGGCAGTATTGTTGTACTGCGAACCCTGGCAAAGTTTGCATTAATAAAGTGGGGGATCATCTGCCTAGCCTATTATCAACTATGAAAGGCTCGACTGGAATAACCAGACACAGGTGATGATGCTAGTAGTTTATATTTATATGGAGGGACTACTTATCTGATCTCCACAATCCACTTACAGGTAACACGATAAGTACTCCTTGGCAAGACTGATTGTCAGAATTTCGAAGTTCACACTGCCATATAAATAAAAACTAATATTAACTGATATTTAGTCCTGGCACTTCGAAAAGCAATGCTATAAATACTGTCTCAACTTATTCTTGCAAGGGTAATAAGATTCCAGTTATTAGTTACAAATAAAGGAACAAGATTATAAAACCATGGGAAAAATCATTACAAACTAGTTTGAAACAGGTCCGATTCTATTCCAGGAGCAATTACAGTGCAGGGATCGATTTCTAAGCCTCATCGAAGTTAATCGCTTTAACTCGTAAGATGATTACCTCAATTAATTCTTGTCGGTAAAAAGCGTATGATGCGATCGTGGATGACGGATGTTGCATTCGTTTGGAATATTGATCATACTCTCTTGAGGTATGGGTAATAAATATGTCGATATCTTTTTTTAACCGACTTCCAAAAAAAGGAGGAGGTTATCAATTCGACAGTATTTTTTTTTTTTTTTTTTTTTTTTTTTTTATGTTTGTTCGCTCATAACTTGCGACTGGGTGAACTGATTTTCATGATTCTTTTTTCATTCGAAAGCTGGTGCTTCCCGTGTGGTCCCATTGTCACCATTTCAATATCTGATGATGGGATCTTGTAGAAATCGGGGGAACTCTTCAATAAATAACAGCAGATTAACCGCGATTGTTGCTATAGCATATCTAAGCATTGTTTACACCATCACACAACAATATAATATCACGCCTGTACTCACTACAAAGGTTATAAAAACTATTTTGTGAAAATCTGATGAAGAACTTCGGAGATATTCAACGGAACTCCTCAATAAATGATAGCAAATGGACTGGGATTGCTGAAATCTCATATTGTCTGTCTATTGTTTACACCAGTCCTAACATAACATCACGCCGGTACGTTGTGAAGGGGTAAGCACATGTGAAACACTAAAAAGTGAAAAATAAAAACTTTTTTACAAAAAATAAAACCGACTTCGACAAAAAAAACACTCAAAAGTGAAAAATAAACTTGAGAAGAAAAATCAGTTTCTGAAGTCGGTGACAAAAAAATGAAATCAAAGAAACAAAAGTCACCGACTTCAGAAACTGATTTTTCTTCTCAAGTTTATTTTTCACTTTTGAGTGTTTTTTTTGTCGAAGTCGGTTTTATTTTTTGTAAAAAAGTTTTTTCATAGCTGTACTGTTCCACTGCTGGGCAAAGGCCTCCCCCAATTTCTTCCAAGAGCTTTTTTCCTGTGGCACCTCGATACAGCCCTTTTATTATTTTCTTTAACAGACTAAGTATATTTTTCTCAATCCTGCAGAGCTGGCAAAGAGCTCTCAGACTTTTTTAAAATCGCTTACAACGAGCGATGCTTGACCCTCTTCTACATCCACCATTATCGTCATCTATTGATCCATGAACAATAAAGATAGTTGTGTATGAGGTGTGTTTTCTTTACGAAATGCTTTATTTTCACTGCTTTTTTTGTTTAATTACCAGTTTTGTTATGGTGTTTAATGCATCTTGCATTGCATTCATCCAAAACTCTGCTGTTTTAATTTTCGAAACCAACCAACTGTAAGTACCCGTCAGTACAGAGTACTCGTAATATAATAGCCATTTACATATTTCGCTTATGTGAATAAGCAGCTTCAATGCATGTTTGTTTAAATTTAATGGCTTGTAAACCGTCATTGCAGTGATCATCATTATCCTTTTTTTTTTTTTTTTTTTTTTTGGTGGGTGGAAAATCATCGAATGACCCCCCCCGCTCTTGGGCAGAGCGAAGGGGAGTGTCAGACTTCTACTGACTAAAAACCGAACCCATGTTCCTTCTTTGCCCTTGTGCCGAGGCCACGTCATCTAGTACTAAAATCCGCGGCCCCGACGGGCGTCGGCCCTTGCGGGCCCCTCCTTGCTGACATCTCTTTGAGGCGCGCGTGGAACACAAACGCGCCGCCGACACGGTCTGTTGCCGTCATGACGACGGCCGGACGGCGAGCTAGCCCATTACTCACCGTCCACAGGCCCGCGTCTACGGTGGCCGGAAGCCATCACGTGGCCCCCGACGCCCGGAGCGCCTTCCGCGCCTTCCGCGCCTTCCGCGGCGGCTGGGACGTTGAGAGGTTCGCTCCCTCTCTCGTTCCGCCACCTCCTTCGCTAGCATCACTGCTTCGCAGAAGGAGGCGACGGCGTCCCATTCCTCCTCGCCCCGGACCATGGCTTGCACCAGGGCCGGACGCGAGAGGTCGCCGCCGCCGATCGCCGCTACGAGAACACGGCGGGGCTCCGCCCAAGCAGGGCACACCTCCACAGTGTGCTCCACCGTGTCCTCCGGTCGATCCTCGCAGTGGAAGCATCCGGGCGTTTCCTCCCGCCTGATTCGGTGCAGGTACCTCCCGAAACATCCGTGTCCGGTGAGGACATTTATTTACATTTATCATCATTATCCTCACTTGATGCCTATCTAATGCTGTTATTTTGTTCTTCATATGCGTTTACACGGAACAAATATTCTTTTCGCGATTGTATCTGCAGCAGCTGATAGCTGATATCAGCTGCATTAATGTTTACGTATCTCTAGGAAAAGTTACAACGGGCGAAATGGACCTACCTCAATCACACTTGATGGAAAACGATGGATGAGGTCTATGATGCAACGAGCTTGCCTAGAAGATGACTGTTCACTTTTGTCTAAAATCTGTTGAAGATCGTTTTCCTATACTGTATTTTCATTTTTCTGTATTTGTGGCTCTATGTCCTTAATTTGTGTTCTTTAGCAGACAAAAAAATATCAAGGGATTAAAAGTACAATAACACAGAACACAACATCCAACTCGTTATCACGTTTTTGTTTCAGCTATCTTTCGCAATGCGTCATCTAATTTGTGTCATTGTTCAGCGATTTTAGTACGTCATAGAGTTATTAACTCATTATCATCCTAGCCTTTGTTACGGCTTTTAGTCTGTCTACCTAAACATTATTTTGCTGTTGTGGCCTTATCTGAGTGGTAATCTTCATCTAATTTTCTGGTAAATGTTCCTGTTTAATTTCTCTTTCACGTTAGTGCCTATCTTATTTCAGTCGTCTATGGACTTCTTCTTGTTATTATTTGCCTCTATGGACTTCAGAAACAATAGCATGGAATCAAATGACCAGATTTACCTACAACTCTTATCTTCGTCCATTTTGACATTAGTACTTTAGGATTAGGATCTCAAGATTCGACCAATCAGGAGGTTCGTTGATTCCCGCAAGATTTTTCTGTTCCCCGGTCGTGTTCACTTTGGTGGCAAATGGGCCCCAACCGTTATTTACGTCATCTACGTTTTTTTTCTGTTCTCTCTGACACAAGGTCTTAAGAACCAGAAAAAAAAGCAATCAATACTCACAGTTATCATCGACATCTTTCCCAGGATCTCCAGCGGGGAATATGTCTTCGAAGTTGCAGACTCTCTTGGGGTACTTGTTGTCCACGGGGAAGACGTCTGCTTCCTCCCCCATGAGTTCGTGGAGTCGGGCGAGGATGAACCCCTCGTTGGGGTCCCGCACCCACACCAGTTGCTTATCCATCGTCATCGTTTACTGCAAAAGGAGAAGGAAAAGATGAATAATGAAGACTGTTGAGATGCAGTTGATGTTGCTTTTGGACTCCCTGTTGCAAAGTGTCGTTTGTACCAAAAAGGAGCTAGTTGGAGATACGTTTTAGGAAGACCAGTCTAATGACCATGAACGCATATAGCAGTTTTTGCACTAATTGCATTCTTATAGTGGTCTAACCCCGGTTCGAAAGACGAGGGCTCATATAAAAATGAATAGGTATAGGCAAGAAGTAATCAGAATTGCAGCATGAGATATTTTTTTTATGCTGTTTTCCTCCTTAAAGGGAAGATATAGATGTTTCTCTATTTACGGCTATCATTATCCTCGTAACTATTAAAATGCTTTTATTTATAATTTTGCTATCAACGGCGAGTGGTATCCTACGCGATATGGCAGTAATGATAAAGTCTTTTTCCCAGCAAGCATTAGATACAATGGGTAATAATATATAATAAATAGCTGTGTGTATTACATACTCTCTTCATCTTTATAGCATTTTTGAACATCATCGGTACTGAAACAAGTTAAATATTAAGTAGAATTTGCTGTACGAAAAATACGTGCTTCGGACGTGGAGTTGCGGACACCAGCCCGTTATACAATACAAAGAATTTAAGGAAAAATAAGTATTTTTCCGTAAACATACCGAAATCAAAAGCCGTGACTAGAACATAATCTAATCACCTATGACTCAGTTACAAATCACAAGACAATATTTATCTCATTCTTTCAGTACATATGGACGGACTAAACGTCTGTCAAACATCGTGATTCCGTATATTTATTTAACATACAAAGAAACCTTCATAAAATATTAATTAGCCAGCCATAAAGATTGAAAGATCATCTGCAACTTGTGCATTCATAACACGAGCACACTCCCATAAAACGATAATTATAACAGGCAGTAGGAAGCATTTAGACAGACACGATAACATCAATTACATAACTAACACGATACTGTACATCATAATTGCTTTAATTCCTTGAACATAAACCATAACATGAACTAAGAATATCATTAACTCACTTTCGGACCAGCAACGTGTATATACTGTAACACTTTCATATACAGAGTTACGTAATTGGGTTTATAGTAAAAACAAAATAACAATGGTAGCGGCTGTTCCGGTGGATGACGCCCGGAAGCAAAAAATTGTTCTATCTACCACAATATTTAAATAGAGCGAGAAAAAAAACGACCGAGAGTGACCTAACACGCACTGGTGGTACGTGATGGTATAACTATGGTAAAAGAAAAACTGGTGATTTGGTAACAGCGAAAAGCACACAGAATCAGAAAAACCAGAAAAAAGAACAACAAAAGCAGACCTAAAAGAGATCTTCGTGCAAAAAACCTAAGTAGTTACTGACACTGGTGCAAAGCCTGAAGTTGTGAATCATTATATAACTAAAATTGATAGTAATACTGAAACAGTTACTGAAATACTTAATAAAGACGTAGATAAAGTTGCCGATGGGCAAGGTACTTAAAACTATAAAGTGCAACAAGGCTCGTGCGTATAAGATTCGATATATTTAACCGTTATAAGAAGAAAAAAGTCCAGAAGTTATGTTGACACTGATCCGGCGTGAAATAGGCTTTACAACGGTGAAAGGATTATACGAATCGGTCGAGTAACTTTCGAGATTAGTTTAACAGAAAGAAATTACACAAGACTTTTTTTATTATTTTGTTTACTTTGATGTTCAATTACATCTGAGGAAATGTAAACATTCGCTTTCACGGTGAAGTTATTTTTATGATGATTATAAGCCTTGCTAGAATTACTGATAAAAGAATTTATAAAAATCTACAATGTCTTACCATTACTTTGTTTAAGTCCATCAAAGTGGTACTCAAGTCTATGAAAGATTAGCCACTGATAGCAAATCCAGACCAAAAGTGATCGCTTTTTGACGGTCAAAGATACCAGAAGTAGGGCAACGAACAGTGAAATGATATTCTTGAAATCTCATGCTTTTATTCATCACAATTTATCGGAACTAAAAGATTTAAAACGAAATTGTATTACTGTGACGCTCTGCACATGTGACGAGTAATAAGCTGGATTAAGCTTCAATATTTCGGAAGAACAATTTCAACCTTATGTAGTTCACATACAGGGGAATTTAATAGGTCAGTCACAGTAACTTTTGTACACGGTGAAAGTCAGATAAAATTAATCCAGCATATCGGAAATGATGAAATAGATAAACGTTTGGTAGCGTCGTTTACCGTGACGTTTTGTGTCAAAACTGAAGGGAAATAACCAAAGAGTTTGTGTTGAAAGAGTATAAGAACTCTTTTTAGTTGCAATGCGGTCGTTTAACGGAAGATTGCATTTAAAGAAATTGCAAGTTGCGTTAAATGGTAAAGGTGACTTGGTGGCTGTATGTTATTTACTGTTGAGTTAACTGTCGTAAGAGGAGGGATACTTGGTCCAAATTGAATGTTTTGAAAGCAGATATACCTACTCCATTTACTATAAGATTTTGACTTCTATACCGTAGGCATAAGGATGGCATTAAAAGCAAAAAGAATGTTACAATACCGACTATTTACTGCAGCTGCATTTTGTCTTGCTGTCAACGTAATAGAGTTCACAATCGGTTGAACGGACTGTAAAAACGGTTAACTTAATACAGTTCACAATCGGTTGAACGGACTGTAAAAACGGTTAACTTAAAATTCTAATCTTATAGTAAATGGAGTATAGATTGTTTCTATAAGATCTTTGTTGACACCCAGTGCACTAGATATAGGCACCAAGGAAGTAGGATTCAGAGTTGATCTTGGTAAATCTTGATTCGTATCACATTTAATCTGTGAAGTAATAAAACCTTCAAACTCAAGTGTCTTTAAAACTTTAAAATAACAGTTTTACGAAAGTTGTATGGATAAGAGAGAAATGAGGAACTTAACTAGTAAACAATAGGCTATGGTGATGAATGATAGGTAGTTACTACATATTTTTTTTCATAGAACTAGAACGCACGATCATACTTTATGTCACGCATGCCGCTTATAGTAATCGATAGACACAATTAAATCACAATCAGCTCATATGGTATAGGCATTTGTCTTTAGTTGAATATTGGCAAATACAGCAGCTGCAATAATAAATATTCTTACATACTAAGTGTTGAACTGTTGACTATATTGATGTGGATGTTAGAAAAAAAGGAAGACCAAAGAAATGGATGTTTTTAGAAAATATTACCTTCATGAATAAGGGTGCGGCTAGACGAGCGTAATTTTGTGAGTTGTGACTTGTGAGTCGCAGAATTTCGTGTTCTGGTCCTCACAAAATTACGCTCGTTTGGCCTCACCCTAAAAGGAACAGATGGCGGTGAGATGACGGCTAAAATACATGTAGTAGAAGACACCCTGCGCGGCGAATAAGGGTAAGTTGACGATGAGGATAAATAGTAAATACAAATGTGCAATTGAATTAGTAAGCGTGTGCTTTTTGGTAACAGGAAAAAATAACAAAAAAGTTCATTCAAAAACAACAGGTAGGCACTGATAGCAATAATCTTCTTTGTGGGAGATATGCATGATATGCATCTAATTTATCAGTCAATGTCAGTCATACACTAGCCAATAGAACTAAGAGAAAACTAGTTTTAACAAGAAAATACAAGATAAGAAATACATAAATTCAATAATACCTATGGTATTATGAAAATTCAATTAAGAAAAATGCAGTCTAACTTCAGTGAGGCAATTAAAGAACTCTACATTTTATGAAAATCACTATGCAAGTGTATCTTCTAAATCGAGAAAAATAAAACAAAAATACTTCACGGAAAAGTGAAACTATTATTTATTTGGTCGTCGAATTTCCCTTCGTAAAACCGAGCCCGTTCCGAGTTCCGACCGAGACTCAGAAAATTATTCCAAACCATGAAAAGAAAAGCGCAAAACGTATGAATAAGCACAATGCGATAGCGTAAATAAACGGATGCAAATTATGCAGCTCAACGAGATAAAACGAACAAGAAAAGCGTACGAAAGCGTGATTTTGACTGTCACGGGAAAGAATCGAGGTCAAACTACGGTCTGGCACGAGAAATTTGAATGACGGCCCCATAGAACTTTTGGAACCTCTAACGACTTGACTACCTACATAAAAGTCGATGCTAATGAATCTTTGACGCGCATTGCCGATACAATTGTTTTTAATTGCTGTCTCAGCATTAAACCTTTAAGACTTATTGATTTAGAGTAAGTTAAAAAACTGAAGAGATTAGGCTAAACAATGATACACGTTGGTGAAGATAAAGTTTATCAACCTACTAACCTTAGTTAACATGAATGTAGAATTCCGTAGCGAGAAAAAACACTCACTGAACTACACGAACAAAAAAATATAAATGACGTGGACACTGATACACAGCCACTACGTGTACTTTAAAACCATAACTACGACAAACATAATCAAAATCTTCTTCGACTTTGCAAAAGGTTTCATTAATCTTATCAATTCGATATCGAGCAATATCTGTTTTTGCGATACGTTGTAACTTGTAAGCGACTGCAATCAATTCAATGATCATTGTATTATAATAATCGTCGGCAAGATGTTATACTTATTTAACAATGTAGAATTGTATTGTTCACGTCATCATGACCTTCATAGAAAGTTGAAAGATCTCCATTTTTGTTTGTACTTCTATCGTTCTTGAAAGGTATGTTTCCAAGGTCCTCGTTATTATTGTTGTTTATGAGTCACACATACACAAGCACATCTGTTTTAACACTTGTAATCTTGTAATCAAAAGAAGTGGCGGCGTTCGAACATTTTCAATAAGTTTGATTTCTTTACCAATGTCTGTTTATTTTCGACGTCACAAGTCCATTATTAATTTGTCATGGTTGTTATTCAGTAAAGTCTTCGTAAGTTCATTACTCATTTGTTACACGTTAAAGCTTTTCAAGCTTGTCCATTTCCACATTCTCATCTACAGATTTCGGGGTTCACGGTTCGGTGACATGTATGTTTTTATCCATTAAATTTTTGCCCGCATTCAGTTCACACATTTCAATGCGACAATACAGTTACGCATTGTGTATACCATTGTCAATTGGGTATTGTACAAACAATAATGTCCGAAATCTCCCGGCGTTCTGTAGTACAAGACGTAAAATGATGTGAATCGTACATTGTTCTCCCAACAATGACCCGAATGCATTCTTTAGCACAACTGCGTTGCATGTTCACGTGAACTGATAATTATCTCGCTTTAGCCTTGATACTTTAAACCTATATGAATTGAAGCTAAGTGAACTCGTAATAAGCTTTAATTGTTATCTCATACACAGTTATAATGCATTGGAAATCATTGAATGTGTACTTAGAACCAGATTAGAAGGTCGTGGATCTAAATTATAACGTAGTAAAGGTTTCGCATCTATTAACCTAATTGTTTGGCAGAATTCTCAACAGGCACCATTCTCTCCCCAAAGAGCTCGAATTACTCGTTAACTACCGATCTATAATCTTATTAATTTCATTTTATGTTATACCTGAATGGAGTTTATTTGATGGATGATAATATATCTTTCACTAAAATGTGTTCATACTCCACATACTCGTAAATCCAGACAGCAACGAGCTCACCCAAACCTTGTACAAACAAACAAAGCATATCTAAACGTCGAGATTTGCAAAAACGCTTATCATCACCATATCTGCTACATCGCATCGGGTCGAACACCTTATTAAGCCGTGTTGTTGATAATTGTAGTAAAACCAACAGTACCATCAATCATGCCAATGACCTTTCGCATTTTTGGACCATTTGCAGTACAATAGTTCTCCAAACCAACCTTCAAAGATCTTCAAGTAACCCTTGCCGTTATATTCGCTACCTTATTGTGTACTGTTACAGCCCAAAACGCCTTGAACTTTCAAGTTCATGGGTGTGATATTTCTGGTCGTAGTGACCTCGCAACCTGGTAAGTTTGTGCCATTTTCAGAAAATTGATACGGTAGACCGCACCTTCCTACTTTCCTGTGTCAACTGGGTTTAATGATGTCCAACAGACATCTATTATGGGATATAACTGGGACAATGTACTAAAGGTTAAGGGAGGGGTGGGTTTTTAGTGTCTTTCTTTGTAAAGCTATAAATATTTGTCTGCAGAAAACGGAGCAGCATGTGGATTTTGAGCAGCTGTGAATCATTATGTCGAATCACATGTTTAGCTTTTTACAGTCGTTTGTTTTTCACTTTGCAACACCAAGAATATTTTTCTTAGAAACAGTTAACATTCAAGTTCAGAGTACAACCCAGAATTGAAAACACACACACACACTGTTTTGAAAACTCCATGTGAAAAGAAAATTCCTAAAGCAAATACAATACTGGAAGTACGTTCAGTTGAAACGTTTCGTATGCCAGGTTTCACAACTACACTCTTGGTAGAAACAAAGGATATTGATAACGCGGTATTCAAACACGAATAAGCAAACACATTTTGTAAGAACCAGTAGAATGTTGTTATCGAAATGTCTGAATACTACTTTTAAAGAAGACTCTTTGGAAACTGACGTTGAAAATTTCCCAGAAGACGTTAAGAACATTGTAACAGAAGGTAACACCGTGTAAAGTGAAATATATCGTGATATGGGGGTGCGCCAAAGTTCACCTAAATTTTCAACTCCGTTAATTGGAATTCCGAAACACCGCTCGCTTCGCTCGCTCGTAGTTGGTCATAGTTCTAACCTAACCTAAGGATATCTTTGCATAGTATATAATACTGATTATTATGAATAAAAATAAATCTATACAAAAAAGATATGACTTTGAATAATAGTGTAAAAGATGGTTATGTTGAGAAAATAGAGGAAAACAAATATAAGTATAATAGACGTTTATTGCTACTGACATTATGTAGTTGAATGCTTCGGAATTAGGAACATTAGAGACAGAGTAGTTAGGAATTGTGATTGTTAGGATGAAAAATTTTAGGAAGAGCGATCATTCGGATTACAAATCATTAGGAAGAACAATTTCGGGTAAAGAACTTTAGGTGAGCCAATATGGACCCGTGATATGGATATTATGTAGATTTTAGATGAGGATCATGTTCGTTAAATCCATTATTGAAGAATGCATTTATCTAACTCTCTTACATCCGTATCTATAGTCAAGTTAAAGTAATTACTTGAACTTAAGTAATTACATGCAAAAAAAATTATGCAATGGGCAAGAATTTAAACGAAGTTGGAACCGTCAATGAAAGCAAACCTAAGTATTCTAACCTTTGATAGTTCTAACATCAATGAATTACTAAACTAAAGAGAAAAAGTCGTATCTTAAACAATGACTTTTACTCAAGTAATCAATATGACTTGTTTATAGATACGGGTGTTAGAGAGCTCTTGAGTTCTATGACTAGAAAATATTTACACATCTTTTGAAAATATGTATGTATACATTTATTTGCGTTTTGAAATTCTGGTAGCAACCACACAAATGTAAATAAGTATAATATGAAATTGTAAATAACTTTTCAAAAAAACAACTATTACTGCTTTGTTTTCAATTCGAGTCAATATCAATGACGCGTATAAAAATTCTATTAACACCATGGCTACGTATTTCATAGACAAGCAAAACACAGATGTTTCTATAGCAAACATAAAACTGCCATTTTAATCATTAAATAAATACTCTAGCAAATTCGAAAGCCTTTCTCACATTCTACTGCTAATTCTTGTGAAGTCAATGAGGCTGATGATAAAGAAACTATATGGACGGCAACTATAGCTGTAGCTAAAACAATGGCACACACAGATTAAATGATACTACCAGAATGTTAGATAGTGTTAATTCTGAAACGTACTCGAAAGATACGAAACTCGTGTTTAAGACTGGTTACCGATGACAGTACTGATAGATATGTTAAAGCCGCACTTGGAGAGACTTTGAGAAGCATCGGATTCTTTGACAGTTCTCAGCAATCATGAATATCAAGCTTTATTACTCGTAGCATAGGTATGGGCATACATTAATGTTTCGCCAAGAATAGCGTCGCTAGGTTGATGTATTTCTTTTTTGTTCTCTGTCATAATTGACTCTTCTGCTTCATCATAATCATAATTCATATTATTTATGTGGAAATTGTCACGACTGTCTGCTGGCGTGACTCACAACGGTGCAGAGCTAAATTGCTATTAGCCGACCTCCGGGGTCGGGTTGCGATTTGCCCGCTACTTATCTCGTGACGAAAATTGATCCGAATTACTTCTCGTAAATTGGTGTCTGTAATGATTTGTTTTGCACCAGCAGCATTTAGAACAAGTCTGACTGAATTTTCTGATCATGCATGAATTAGGTACGATCGAGTATCAATAAATGGGTGTATCCATAGATAACAGAAACAACAGGGTTTATCTATGTTTTCTACTTCATCATTTTCCTGGTCTTCTATCAATTATATTGGGGTCGGCTTTCAGTCTAACCGGATGCATCTGAATATCAGTTTCAGTATTAACATGTCACCTATGTTTTCTGCATACGTTTTGAAATTTGTAAATACATAAATTAAACAGCCAGCTTATGCTTCTAAATGCTGCATGGAAACTTAAAGTATACACTAAGGATCAAACGGACACTAAATCAGGACACGAAGTTCAATACAAATGAAAAACTTTACTTACAAACCAGACTACAATTAGTTCTCTTTTATCTTATCACTGACAAGGATAAGAAACAATGAAATTCTCGGAGATACCAGTTTCCATATTAATCATTGCAGGCCGACACAAGACCAACATATTTCAAATTAAATGTATAGACAAGTGGAACAGCAAGTGATATAATAATAAACCAGATAAAATTACGTACGAGGAAATGAAGAAAACTTTCGACATTTTACGAGAATGTGGTGGAACAGCGAATCATGTCTGCGGCGATAAAATCGGGCACGCGTGGTTGGAACGATGAACGCGCCGATAGCGAATAGTTCGTAAAGTTGTATTGTGTAGGTGTCAGTACATATTATTGAACACCTGACTTACAATGGGCAAACCGGACTTCGAACAACACCCACAGAATAAACAGACGCTAAGTACATATACAACCAAGATATAGAAGCAGAACTAATGCGCTCCGCAATTAATTTTGCATTGAATACAAAAGAAACGGCCTTAACAGGAAAACTTGGTCAAGATAAGCATAAGAAAATATAATTTGATAAAAATGACGTAATGCGACGTCACTAAGTAAAATTTCGTCTGAAAAGATGTAATAAAGATGTCTGGTTTAACTCGTCTCACGAAAATGCAAAACAATTAACACCCAGTCTACAGTGATTTATGGGACTTGTTTCAAACAGGCAACTTTACGAAACGCAATTTACACGCCAACTATTGCTAATGCTATAACTACTATTACGAAATAAAATTTAACTTCCATCACGCAAGGCTCGAGCCGACCATCGCTTGACGTAACTTATAGGTAAAAAAGTAACGTGCAAACATTAGTCATAGAGTTCCCTCAATGCCAAGGTTGGGCCAACGTCGCCGGTTTTGGTAACGTCTTTAGAAACTGGTTCCACACAAAGTCGGTCACAGTTGGACCTACTGTACCGACAGCAAGCGGTAAATGTAACGTTCGGAATCTTACATTTATTGCAATCGCCGTTGAGCGGTTACTTAAAACGGTCAAGCATAACATCGGAGATGAAATGCAGTTTGAACGGTGCCTTCAATGGCCGATTTGGATGGAGCCCACACAAATGGTTACCCAGACACTGATATCAATTGAAATGCAAATTGCTGAGACCGTGTGGAGAATACTAATAACTGATATTCTGAATATCAGCATCAGGCTATAGGCGAAAGTCTAACTACACGAGCAAAATGTAATTTGCCTAGATGAATAAAGGAAAGTAGGTTCTATAAATCACATTAAGCTGCGTAAAAGCGGATCGATCTTATTCATACATGCAACATTTTCCCCTCATTAAGTAGAAATTCCAAAAGTTCCAACGTCATCCTGTTATGACGAGAATTTAAATATGAATGACTTGGGTCATGCAGAGCTAGTTGGTAAGGGAATTTTGAACGATATAACAAATGGATTTGTAGCGTGTATAGCAGTGGGGCAGGTTGCGAATAAAAATGAAATGCATAATTACGACAATGCGGACGTATTCGAGATACGAGGACTGATACACAAACAAACCAGTCCACCGGCGGCACGGAACAGATTTAGTATTTCCGCTTGCCATTTTGCGAAGTAGTAATTTATGAACCTGAAGCTTAAGGTGGAACTTAAAACAGGATTGAGGATGTCGAACACATTAAAAAATGTTTAAAGGCGTGAGACAATCTTCCAAGATGAATATGGTGGTTATTATTCTAAATACTACACTTTGGTTTCTGACTCAGCTATAATTATTTCCGCTCTTCGTGTTCCCCTTTAGGTTCATTTCAACTACGCCCTCGGGGTTGCAATTTCTATTGATAAAGTCAACTTACTCAGATCAACAACTTGCTTTATGAGGCTTTTAGATTGACTTGTTTCTGTACAAAATCGAAGAATTGATTGTTACAATAAAGACGGCCTTTAGAAGTGTTATAATTTAAGCATTTAGTTGGCGGTCAGTTCATTACTGAAGCCGTTCCGGTACATCAACTCTGATTGTTAATTCTAAGGTAGAAAACACACCAATGTAATGACAAGATCTTTGGGCAAGCAAGGTTGTTAGTAAATTCAATTTAAGCAAATACTTATTTATCAATGCTACATGATTGTTAGTTACAGTCGGTTGCCAAGACGTATTCATGATGCGGGTAAAATAAATACTTACTGAGTTTAACGCCTCAATTACATGAGCCGAGTAAAGTGTGGAGTCAGTAGCAAGTCGGAATATTCAGACTAGACCTTGGGAAGTGCACTGTATACGTGTAATCAAGGCATAAGTTTAAGCACTTGCAATCTCTATACCAGTAGGAAACCCATCATTCATTAATTATCAAGTCATTAAATTTGTCTTACTGCAAAGCAAAGACCTCTCTACCCTCCTTGCACTTGTCCCAATCCATTGCTATTATTGACCAATATTTTTGAACAGAGTCAAGTTCGTCCCGCCCGCCATCGTCGTCTGGGCCTGCCGCATTACCGTTTGGTGCTATTTGAAAACCCGTCACGAAGTAATTATATTGCAATAACATAGATTGCTCCAATTAAAATAAAATCAACGACAACGGTACTCTACGCGGTTTCGAAGTTATAACTGATGAAGAAATAAATGTTGAAGTTATTAGCTACACATACTGTTATAATGTGAAGGTTCTTTGATCTAGCGTGATTCACAATCAAGAAATATGTTATGCACTTTGATTTGAAGGTCAATTAGGATCATAAAGTAAAGCCTGTCACGCTTGTAAAGGAATATTATTTAAAGAGTGCTAGTGACAAGTAACTTGTGACGAACATCAAGACTCGGTTTCAAAAAGTGTGACTAAAGATGCATTTTCATCAACTAATCAAGAGGCCAGTGATGCCCATGAGACATAACCGTTACTGACAACCGCAGTGGCAAGTAATAAACTGCAATATAAAATAATGACTTTAATGTTGATCTTGGAGTTAAAGAAAAACTTGGAATGTGTCTGATGTCTGGATTGCTAGACATTACACGTCGTATTGAAAAAAACTATGATCTAGCAGAAGATAGATGAAAGCAATAGATAGTCCAAGACCATTAATACAAGAAAATACCAAGCGGACATTATTAATAATGGTTAGTCTACATCGTATTCAGATCAACGTAGCCATTAGCACATGCTATTAGAACTAACAACTAAAGTATTAAAGGCAATTGCCAATTACGTATGTCACCATCAATGAGGTCAAGCTGTATCAATATAGTGCAGGTTAACGAATAAATCAGCTTGGGGCGAGCACAGGGCCATATCAATTGATACCCAACTCCCCTTGCTGGTATGACGTGGACGAATGACGGAAACTGAATGGCGCAGTAGAATATAAATAAACTAGGGGGAAGGATTCTGGATAATACTGACATGAAAAACAGGTTTGACCTGGTTCTTAAATGATTTGCTATTAGCAGCTGAAATGCGGATAATGTAGGCTGCAATTGTATTTAATACTAAGAATCTATATAATTGTTATTTGTGAGCATATTATTGTAGCTGTTTATTGTCCCATAATAAATAAAATAAAATATTAAATGTAATGGAGTTCGTTTAAAAAAACATTCAAACGAATGCTCCTCAAGAGAAAGAAGGAAGTGTAAAACCAAAATTAATGTTCATGGTAGTGTTAACCTTGTTAGCCTTTTAGAAACGCGGTAAAGTATAAAACCGAAAAACAAAAGAAAGAACAGTTACTGTAATCACAGATACCTACTAAGAATAGGAAGTAACGGAACTAAACGGAACAACAGTATGGAAACCAGAAGACGTCATTATGTAACAGAAACATGATACAACAACATTACATTCAAAACATGATATAATTTAATAAATAACAAAAACAAAGGAAACTAGGTGAGTGGAGTGACTCGTACGTAAAGTTGTATTATCCGCTTTACATTAACTGTAGGTACGTGTCTTATGGAAGTAGTACAACACTGCAACTCTTAGTGACGTAACGTAAATTAATTACTCGAATCACGCCAAATCTCAGCTGTTCTGCACGCTACGGTGATTTTAAAAATAGGAAACTGTAACGTTGCTCTACAAGAAATTCTTTGCCGCTAAGATTTATGAAATACCATTTAACAAAAACAAAATACACTCGATATAAATTTTATTGGATGATTTTGATCACGCTTAACATGGACCATTTCCTAGAGATGAAAATGACTAATCTGCAGACGGAACCATTAGTGCAAACGCACGCAAATGCAGTGTTCAAAGTAAGAGCTTGTTCGATATAAAAGTAAGCTTGGGTGCAATTAGTTGCAATACTTGCAATGCAAGTAGTTTGCTACAGAGTTGCCACTGCGATCGTAAAACGGATATCATCCCGTTAGTGCCAGATAATCTGCTCGACCGGCTGGGGCCCGATACAGTAACGGTAAAGGTAAAAGAGCCTTCGGACAAGAAGGCAAGCTGAATCGCTGTAGCGTAACGTACAGAAGCCTTGCAAGAACGATCGATATCGTATAACGTGGGAATGCTGAATCGTTTGGAGATGTTGCAATAACCAGGCAAAATACGAAAACTGATCATTCGGGAGCTATTTTGCTTAAAAATTAACACTTTCTAAACAGTAAGGTCGTTACTATCGAAGATTTTTATGCTGATGTTGCTAAATCATCGTTTCGAAGTGGCTATAGCCTCGACGGAGAACTTAGACGAACAGTTTTCAATGGCTTTCACTACTGATAAGTATCATAAAATTATATTCATACAGTGTGTATAAAATGGAAAGCAATGAGTAAACGGTTTTTTAATAGACTCCTTATTTAACTCAACTTTCGAACTATTGTACAGCTTTGCATCTGAATTATTATTAACGACGCATAATTATTGTGATGATGAAGTGAATAGGAATTGCGGTACATAGTTCATCAATGAGTAAAAACCTTTTATTTATCTAGCTGTAGAAGCTCTTTGTTTCAATTTATCATTTCGGACATGTACAGAGCGCTTTAATAAGTGTGTCTGCAGCCTCATTTGAGGCCATTGACGACAGCCAAACTAACTCGACATTGAATTTTGGGAAGCAAATGGCTTTAGACACTAGTCTAACAATACTTTCTTTTGTTATGTCTGTTGAGAGTTTAATATTATGCTTATTAGTCATTGTTGGTACAAAACAATACCCACGTGCGTGATTGCCTCTCTCTGTTACTCTTGGGGACTATGGGGTTAGTGCTGTCCTATTCGGATATCCGTATTTCCGCTGCTATCGGCGCGTGACCAGACCTTCCGTTGTGGGGTGCTGACATGACCGTGACGGACAGTCGCAGCCGTGCTAATGATGGTGACGTCGACATTCATAGAATTAACGATGTTAGTAATGTAGTCAACACGCAAAAATTGCCACAATTCTGTCATTACTTTAATGATGATGCATTAGGAATCAGGTTTGGAGTCCCAAGTATTTTTGTCATTACTTTATTTTGTAATATGTTCATGTTTATTTTTAGGAGTAGGCTTTTAGAAAAATACTGCAACAATTGCCGAATCACAATTCCACTTCTGCTTAAGAATTACTTCATTCGACGCAAGAGAACAGATTGTACTAAGCATCTGCAGAAGAAAACAAAAGTAAAATAAATATCGGACAAACCGGAGATTGTCTATTGAAGAGTACAGAATTATAATCGTGGTTCAGCCAGACATCTCGTTACAGCACACTAGCGATTGTCAATTTAGAAAATCTAAACGAACTTTAATGTCATGATTGATTATAACATTGTAGCTTTCTGCTCTTTTGTATGACAACTACTACTTTGCAACTACCAGCAAACATATTAATGTTGCAATGGACTAAACGAGCGGCTTAGAAACAGTCTTGCAAACTCAGGCAAAACTTCATTTTGCGATAGATTATCTTCAAAGATACTGCTACTATTATCCATCATTTGCTTTACATTTCACCGTATCAAAGGATCCGACGGTTCCGTTTCCAATAAAAAAACAGTAATAACCATTATGGTATTAGAAACCATTGATTACTGCCACATTTTATCTCGCTTAATTGTCCTTGATAGCGCATGCACGAGTCTAGAATCCACTTGCTACACCAATGTAGAAGCTGTTACTGTGGTCTTAAGAATGATTACAGTCTGTCTTTGGCTCATATAATTGCAGTGTTTCCTTGAGACTTGCAATATTGGTATTGTTCTATGCAGTCGGCGGATATAATGACACGATTACGTAAACCGTTCTCAATTCTCAATAGGTGCTCCAAAACATTGTTTATCATTTGTAGGGCGCTGTTGGGAGCTCGTGCTAAGCTATAGCAACGGCTGTGGTTGCAAAAGTTAGATCAATATTAGATGACGTCATCAAATAACAAGGTACGAACAGGGGAGCGATTCCCCTCGACATTTTGCCAAAAGGTGAACCTACTAAATAGGTAGTTTTGTTGGTTTGTTTTTATCATAACTTGCGTAATTGTTAGAATCAGATTAGATTACGTACCTATTTTAGTAAATAGCGTTTTTTTGTTATCGTCAAACACAAAGACAAGTTATTTTTGATGACTGCACGTTGCAGAATCGTAACATAAGTCATAAGTCTACAAGGTCGCAATTACTAAACCGATAGCAGATATTGGTGTTTCTAATTAAGTTTTGGATTAAGATATTCATGGCATATTGTTTCATTAATGTCGCCTGATAAACCATGGCGTTGAACTGATGCGTAACACTTAAGCCCCACAGGAAACAGCTTAATGAACCCTTTTCCCAATTTATTTGAGTCAGCATAGCATTTCTGTGTCATTCGAGGCATAAAGATCAGCCGATAATTCAATATCTTCCTCCACGCAATCTTGCTTTCGGTCATTTATTGCTTCTCCATCCAGTATCAAGTTTCGTGTATTTCCCTAGTGTGTGTAGGTTAAGAATTTATTACTTTGTGATAACCATATCTGTCCTGTTGATCAAAGACTACAATATATATAGGGAGATAGACGGTACTCTCGACAGTGATTCCGTCATCACACAAGCAGCGCCATCTATCCGCCGTGATGGTGAACTACATCTATAAGTATAGCTACGTACACGTGACCGCTTCAATGATATTCTGATATTGTATAACGACATTTTCCCATAAACAGATTTTTGACTTAGCTCTCAGTATTATCAAAAATCTATTTACAGGAAAGAGCCGATTTATCGATTTTATTGTCTGTAATAAAAAAACGTAAATTACTTACAAACTTTTATTTTCGAACTTAGTTATCAGTAGGTAAGGTTTACAATGAATTTTCTAAATAAATACATAACAAGTAGTAGGTATTCAATTTATGCAAATTTCGCTTGCTACAATCCTATTAATATCCTTACAGGCACCTCTTGATTCAAGTGCATACCTGAAAATGAAATGAATTTTAGGTAAGCGAGAAATTTTAAAATCACACCTGTATTATTAAATTTTTTGATTATTCAACGTTTTTCTTAAGTTTGCCGTAAGTATATTATTACTTTCAAGAATTTATCCCTTGTTAGCAACACTATCAAATGGTAATATAGGTGTATGTGGTGGTTGAAACAAAACATGCTTTATTATTACAGCATGTGTTTTTTTTTTCAAAATCAACAGGTCCGAGATTCCTGGTTTTAGTAATTAATAATTATTAATAAATATTATATGCATTATTAATTAATTTTTATTAATTAATTCATCCTGTATTTACCTTCAATGAACAATGTGGGTATTGCCAATTTACATAGTATATTCTTTGGGTAGTGGAAGACTGTTGCAAAATGTCTTCGGCATACTCTTCGGTTGTTCTAAATGAAGATTTCACCAAACTCTTTGATGGTACCTCCAACACTTCGAACCCATCTCTGGAAGCGTTCTCTTTCAGTATTTGGATTTGGAAATTTGTGCAGCACACCTGGAATATTTTTTGGATAATTAAGTACTTTTTGACTAAGCTTAATTCATGTAAAATAACAAACAACAGAATAATAAAATATGATGTATACCAACCGTCTTCTGTAGTGACCGTTCAGCCAGGCACACAACAAGACATGAAAGACATTGTACGTGATAAGTTGAACACCACAGTAATGAACAACAGAAGAGTCAATTTCTCACAACACTAACCACGAGTCCTATCTCAACTCAAACCAAACAAGAGTCAATTTCTCACACTTAACACTAACTACGAGTCCTATCTCAAACCAAACAAGAGTCAATTTCTCGCACAGAGTCCTATCTCACAAAACAAGAGCACTTGTGACCTCGTCACGCCAATTATACGGAAGAGCATCGGCTCAACTCGAAGTTGAAAACCAGGGTCAGCGACTCAATTCGAAGTCGAAATCCAGGGTAAAACGTTTCTCAAAACAATCAAACCCGAAATCTATCTCGAATGAAATCAAAATAACGTATTATTTTTTGACATCATGTCACCTACATATTTGGTGTATGACAAAAACCTTTTTGTAATGTTCATTAAATTCGTTATTTTACTTTTTCTTTTTGCTTAATTATACTAGTGTAAATTAAATTAATACGGTTTACTAAATAAATATTTATCTATATTATTATTTTCAATTAAATCATAACACTGTTTTATAGTGGTAACACAACGGGTAAACGAGTAAATAGTTTACACCATTATGGATAGATGGAGCTAGTTTCCTTACAAAAGTTTCAAGCAGGTTGCAATGTTCTAAGAGAACATAGCATGCTGTTGATGGTAATAGGCTTCACCCTCATTTCATTGGACTTAAATAGTACTGAAGAATGTGGGTGTACTTTGGGAATTACCGGCGTTACATTATGTTACGTCATCTGTCATCTAGAGCAGCCACTCTGAAATCACCATCTTTGTAAATATTTTGGCAGTTCCATCAATGTCTTTCATTTTAGAGGTCGAGGTAATATTTGCAAGTTTTTAAGTGAGTGATTATTAAAATTATCTCAAGTTATGAGTAAAATTAGCCTTTGTGTCTCAGTTCTCTATTATATTTTCAAGGATTCACGCTAGTACCGGCTGCATTGTCTAATTGCCTTGGGAATATGAACAATTATATCAATTTAGTAACTCGTGTGAATGTCATGAGTAGATTAAATTAATTCTTTTATCTTCATCGTCATGTCCAGTTCCTTGTAATGTTGTGTTAAATAGATATCTGTGAATTTAGAGCTAAATGTAATTGATTAATTATGCTTCATTCAGTTCTGGTTCTGGCTAATCAGGTAAAATTACTAAGCTTAACTAAAGCTAAAAATAGATTTGAGTGTGTTGTTACTTGCGTGGCTTCCCTTCGTTCGGAATAATTAATGATGGTCACAGTTCATTCGCTCCATTCCTACATTAATTTGGTGTACTTCGATGTCTATTTTCATCAATGTGAATTGTATTAGGAGTTTCTACAATGAGAACTCTAGGTAATGCACGTTTTATAACATTCTAGGGAAAGGTTATTCCAGTCCTGTTTAGCTTTTTATTAAGATTACCTTATCTCCATCATTCAGGCTAGACATTGTTGTGTTATCATCGTCAACAACAATTTCAAGTTATTTAATAAGTAGGTGATTCTATAAGTTCTGAAAACAACTGATAAATTATAAGCTAGGTTTGGAGGATTTTAAGCCTTATTGTAAAAAATAATACTGTCGTCAAGTTAGATAATAAATATGGTATTACAAATACAAAGTTTCGGAATTGAAATCGTAAAGGTCTCCCTATTAATCATTGCTATTAGAGTTGTCACCGAATTATGGAAAATAATGTGTGTTCTACTGATACTGGTGTAGTGTTAGTGATATTCAGCAGAGTATGTAGGTATCTGTTCAAAAACTAGTCAAAAACTATCTAGAGTCAAAAGCTTTCTCTGAAGAAGAATGTTAAGAAAGAACCGTTTAAGAATGAACCACTTGGTACCAAATCTACCAAACACTTCAGTGCATTGCAGTAGTGCAAAATACTTGTGTTATCTAATCTGAGATTACGTTAGTTAAGGACGAACGACCACACCTTGTTTTAACAATTAATGAAAGGCGAACATTAACAAAATACAAAATATTTATTACACTTTAATCACATAAATTAATTACATTAAACATATTACATTTGGCGTCTGCCGCCGAAAGAGATGCCGGATTGCTGGCCCTTGTTGGTACCGTATTGGAGAGAGATGACGTTCTCGCCAGCCTTCAACTGCTCCTCAGTGAACTCACGTACGTTCTTGTCAGCTTCCTTAGGCCCGATGGAAGGCTTACCGAAGTTCCCGGCTTTACGTCCCAGAGACTGCAGGCACACGACGACGGAGTACAGATTCTGCTTCTCCCACAAATCAATGGTCTGGAAAGTCTCCTGTGACGGCACTCCCAACTTCTTCACGGCATCCAAGAACGCGTTGATGTTCTCCATGCACTTGAACGCCATGGTAGACTGGTTGATCTTCTTCACTGAACCTTCTTGCAGTGAGTTGACGAGCTTGCATAGCAGGGTCCCGTCTTTCAGAACTGCATACAAATTCTCGGCGGTTCCAGAAGTGTCAGCTGGTTCGCCGGTGATGGCTTTGATCCATTCGAGGGTCTCATTAGCGATTTCATCGTTGTATTTGCTGTTGATCTTGGCCTGAGCCTGAGCGTTGATGCCCGCTTTACCCGCACGATATTCACCCATGTTAGATGCTCACTTGTGTACCGACACGTAATCACTGAACTCCTTATGATAAGCGTCCTTACAATATCAGGTTGACGATATGTTTGATAGCGATATCACTGTTCTACGAACGTGTATTGGAGTTTATCACACCGGTGCTATTATCTTGCGACATAAATGATTTATAATTATGATGGCATTTTATACTTGCAGGTATTACACGTATGTTTTGGAATGTCAGTACTTAATGCAGTATACTATGTGATAAGGACTTCCTCTCTTCAAAATAACTGTGTTAAATTGTTAATGTAGCGAAGTACGACATTCGATTGACGTGTGTACCTATCGAGTAGATTCCTGCCAATTAGTGCCAAAGAGTCGTGCACACTTCCAAATATTTTGAGTAGGTATCTCAGAAAGAAAAAGTATGGAAAAAAGTACCTGTTCTCATCAAGACCTTGTCAGGAAGCTCCGTAATTAGTAAACTTAGGTATCGATTAGGTGAGTGTTACTTATTTCGAAGAAGACTATGTTAATATGATGTCAATCAATGATATTGGTTGGAACTTTGGAAACCTCTGGAATCTTACTCATTGGCCACACTTATCTTGTTGATAAGTCGTACGTTGCTGATTGTGGCTAGATATCAAAAGATAATCTTATGATAGAGACAAACGTTGGCAAAATTATTCAGAAAAAATATGGATTATCGTCCTATCATTGTACCTAATTCTCCGACTTAGGTTGGTGAAAATAATACCAGCTTGGCATAATTATGCTGTATCATAAAGTTGAATTTTAAAAACTAGCTTCAACCGCTTAGTGCCATAAGTCCATAACGAACGAGTTCCATGCCTTGCAGGAGACTTAAGAATACGAGAAAAGCCGGTCCTTTAGTTTTTGACAGAATCCGATGTCCGGGGCCGTGACCGAAATGCTGCAGAGTGTTCATTCACCCAATGACAAGACGAGCGGAGCAGTGCGGAGACGAGAGGAGAAGTGCTGAGATATGCAAGTCAATGTAATGCATTATGTACCATCTATTTTACCCATATTATGCAAATAAATTATTTGATTTGATTTGATCAATCACCGGAGGGACGAGTAACTTGATGCGGATTTCAACCAATATCATTGATCGATTCTCGCACATCTCCACTAAGTAGGTACGCTCCGTTCGTGTCCGTTTAAGC
This sequence comes from Diarsia dahlii, assembly GCA_949775195.1. Lineage (NCBI taxonomy): Eukaryota > Metazoa > Arthropoda > Insecta > Lepidoptera > Noctuidae > Diarsia > Diarsia dahlii. Next base: position 3,836,901 of record OX459198.1, read on the forward strand.
CTCAGACCAAGGTTTTAGCGGAGTCCGGGAATTGATGACATGATAGTTGTTACTTGTTGTACACATTAGCGATACTTACTGATATTATTATCCACGAAAAAGAGTGGACAAGCTACTCTTATAAATAAATTATTACTGAAACTAGGTATAAACGTAACGATTTCAGCAGTAGGTAGGTACCTGCAGTGTTACATGTAATGTAGGTATGCTATAAGAAAAAAAAAATGTTGATAAGAATAGTTGATAAGAAAGGTACTGGTTTGTTGTGACTCTATTTCTAGGCGACAAATTAGGAAAGTTGGAAGTTAATAACAGTTACGACAGTGCTGTGCAATTTAAAACCTGCAGTACAGTGCGATCAAATTATCTTGGCAGCTATGAACATAGGCTTTGCGAAATTTTACGCATGTAAACATGGGAATAAAACTGTTATTGCCAGATAAACCAATACTAAAACGATCAGAAAATATCTAATTTAAACAGTGAGAAATACAAATAAAATAAATATCCTAACACTTTTATACATTCGTTGTAACAAAATGACCTGCACGAAGTTCGGAGCTGCCAAGATAATTTGATCGCACTGTACCTACCTAGGTCGTGTACGCGTAAAACTTAATTCATATTTTTTATTGAGTTGTGATAATGGAGTTAGGCAGGAAACCTAGCAAGGCGCAGTGATAACATGCGGACTTTAGGCTGTCACCTAAATCAATAAAAACACACAAACTGAACCCCTTTTCCCATGGGGTAGGCAAAAGCCACAGAACGCCACCTGCTACGATCCTTACATACTCCTTTTGCTTCGTCTTATAATTTACTGTTTATAACATTACATTTAATGCATTGATTCCTGAAACTCACATAGGATTCCGTCGTTGTGAGGTCTAGGCTCCTTCCTCCGTTCTACATTTTTATTCATACACAGATAATGTACCTATTCGAGAAGTAGGTAAGTAAATAAATTAGACATATGAAAACTATACAAGACCTACGGACTCCTCAATCGACTCGACAGACCACTTCACTCCTTCACCACTGTTTCCTCAATTTTGGCAAAACAATTTCAAAACCAGCCTTGTTTGAGGCACAGATGTGCCAATTTTTTATTGTTTTAGTGCTGGCCACAAAACAATAGCCGTGCGGTTGATTGTTTCGAACAAAGACCTGCTATCAACTCTGCAATGATAAAATCATTGATAAAATCTAACAAACATAATACTGTTATAGATGTGGCTTGCTTCCTTTTGCTATCAAATAAGTGAAGATAATTTTGAATATTACACAAATACATTTATTTTTCATTTTAATAAAAAACATCGTAATGATTGTGTTAATAAACACCTCAATTATTTTAGTTGTACTTGGTACATTTTCATTATTATAAAAATTTGGATTGTAGACAGTCATTTTATATCTTTTGTTTATGTGAAGCACAATGACCTATTAATATTTTCCTCTAACAAAGATTATAAGCAGTTTGACGTAAAGAATTTGATGTTTTAGGAAAGCCCAATAGGGATGTTTCCTGACTAAAAAAAATATGATTCTAATTAGTCCGTCTGTTAGATTATCGAAAAATATTGGATACATATTTTTTGTTTTATCAAATCAATAAAAATTGGCGACGATAAAACGCGTCAAAGATTTCGAGTTTTTAAAGCACTGTATCGTCTTCATTGTTTGTTTAGGAGAAAAAAGAAAAAAATATGTGTCCAATATTTTTTTGGAAATCTATCTGACGGACTAATTAGATTTTTTTTGTTAACATCTCTATTGCTAAGGCGACATCCGGAATAAGGAGACAAGTAGGTTTTGTTAATGACGCAACTGTTTTTTTATGGGGCTGTTTTACAAAGCAGGAAAAAGCCAGGATGAGAATCCTTGCTCATCATTTGCCAAGCGTTTTCGCAACTATGTTGGGGTCAACTTGCAATCCTACCGGATGAAGCTGAATAAGTACCACTATTTTACATGGAAGTTGAAACACAATTATTATTCTCAATTTGTTTTTTGAGTCATCATCCTTCTCCTGACCTTTTTCCAATTTATTTGTGGTTGGCGTACCATGCTTTACGAATATGTCAGTTGCAAACTTAAAAGTATACATTTTCTCTGCAACCTCAACATTAATAATATGCATTATAAAAATATACCGGTGAGAATACACTAGTAAATGTTTTTATTTGTATTATACTGTAAATGGCACTGATATTAAAGTCTTTGTAGGTATATTAGTATATAATATATTTATCACTGGGTTGTGGAGGTCTGATACGCAGCCGCTCCATGAAAAATACTAGTATGCAGCTGAATCCGGAGAGACTGGAAAAGAACCCCAACGTAGTTCATAGTTGGGAAAAAGACTAGGTAGATAATGATATATTTATCACTTTATGACTCTCACAAATAAATGGAACAAAAATTCTTATTGTTGTGTGTTGCAAATCCGAGTAAACTAATAATACAAGCTTTCTGATGTCTGGGACAATATGATCACCACTTTGTGGCAAATAAATTTCACCACAATCTGCAAGTTATATACCTACTGTAAGTAAATATTCTATAGTCGTGACGCTAATTGCGTAGGTGAACAATCAATGAGCTGGCCAAAATCGACCGAAATTAAAGTATTAGAAAACTATCCCTAGCACAAAACAATATTTTTTTTTTCACCCACCTGCATTCTAACTAGATTCCCTCAAGATTCCTGACTAAACAGCACAAAAATTACTATCGAGCTATAAATTTGAGATAAGATTGCGACTGAATCAAACAATACATTGGCCAGGTAAAACATACGTAGTAATGAAAAACTGAAAACTTTTTGTAAACTAAACTTACCCAAACTTTGAGAAGAAATAAATACAACACTGCACAGTACTGTGACAATTAATAAATAATATCCATTGTATATTCCACAAGGCACTTCACATTCACAAGACGAACTTATTTTATTAAAACCGGCCGCGTCACGAGAATTTGTTAAAGCGCGAGACTGCGAAACAAAAAGTTAGCTGCCTTTTCCGTTCGGAAACCGCTCTCTGGCGTTCCCCTCCACGTGACAAATGACGTTTACGGTAGACGCTGATTGGTTGACTCCTTTTTGGTAGAGATGGGACGCGGTCATGAGTGAGTGGCGAATAATATCGATACATTTTATTCGGAGAGTAACTTTATAGAACTAAATGTTGAATGTGGACTCAAGCAATCCCAAATGTAGTGCTGGATGGTCACTTGGCGTGTTTGTCTAAATTTTTGCGTTATTTGGGTGACACGAAATATGATCTTATTCGTATTTGGAATAATATAGTTAGTTTTGTTTTACGAAATATATTTCTCGTAGTCTTGGTATTAAACACTGTTACAGTAAGCTATAGTATTATCTAGCAAATGATTTTTCTTGGTCTTGTCGTTGTGCTTTCCAAAAATAGGGGGTTTGGACCATATCCCGCGGTGTTGTGCAGTGCGTGTTGGCGGGTCGCCAGAGCCTCGTTGGCAAAGCAGATTGTACCACAAAATTCATATAAAAAAAGGGACTCCTCCCACTCTGGGCAGAGTGGTAGGGATTGTCAGACTTCTACTGACAAAAACCACCCATGTTCCTTTTAAGCCCTTTGTGTCCAAAGCCGCAGTATCTCTTACGAACAACCCGCAGCCCCGACGCCTGGAGCGTCTCCTGTGGCGGCTGGGACTAGAGATTCTCTCCCTCTCACGTCCCACTACCTCCTTCGCTAGCATCACTGCTTCGCAGAAGGAGGCAATGGCACTTCGTTGTCACTAGTACCATTAGCAGTCCCATGATGGAACTACTGATTGTTGGCGTCCCATTCTCTCTCGCCTCAGACCATAGCTTGAACCAGGGCCGGACGTGAGAGGTCGCCGCCGCCAATCATCACTACGAGAACACGACGGGGCTCCGCCCAAGCGGGGAAGACCTCCATGGTGTGCTCCACCGTGTCCTCCGGCCGATCCACGCAGTGGAAAAAGTTACGTGTAAGGCTATCCTAACTGAGGAAAACGAGACGACAGAGATAGACAGAAACGATAATGTTTATCCTTTTTGTGATTTTTCCTATTTGAGTAAATGAACAATGTTTGGTCACCCTATTAGAAAGAGATCACAATATCTCTTGGTTCGTTTTACTCACAGAACATAAAAAACACGTAGAAGTGGTATGTGACGAAATCTGTATCGGAACCAGTGTCGCCAAACTAACACAATCAAACCATTAATCATACAGTGCACTACAATTACACAATTCGTTTGATTGGTCGTTTCAATTTCAATCACAACTAGCGTACCTCACAGATTCTACATTTTAAAAATATACCTTCGTGGTATTACGATAGGATTTATTTTGCTTCACTCAGAAATAAAATACGACGTTTTGTAATCAGCAATCATACTAGAAATTATTGCCTAGTAAATTCCGCTACTCGTCCATAGATGGCAGTATTTTCAATGGACGCAATAATACACTTAAAAACTGCAGTAATAAGAATTATATTCGCGTCACAGGTCTGTATTTAATTTATTGCTACTCGGCCAAGGAAGAGACACATTAAGCTTTTATATATATTATCGATATCGATAGATAACCAATTTATTTTGAAAAGAAGTTTGTAGTATTATAAACAAATAATTGTACCTAACAATAATTGTAAATAATACAACAAAATAAAATACAATATTTTATTACTTACATAAAACTATTTACAACAAACCCAAACAAATAATAACAGAGTTTTTCTATGAGAAAATTCTAAGGAGTTAACATAAAAGAGAAATTATATTGACTTTTTACGCGACTGCGGATGCATGCGTCTTTGGGAAACCTAAAACATAATTATGATTAATGAATGATAGATAAAAAGTTTTTTTAAACTGCTTCCAACTTAGAGCCAATTAAAATGTTGTAATCGTAATTATTGCACTGCAGCATCAATACTATTTACTAGTGAACATTTTGGATTTCATATAAACTAATATTATAAATGCGAAAGTTTCTCGATGTCTGTCGCGTTTTCACGCCAAAACTACCGATTGAATGAAATTTGGTACACAGATAGTCTAGAGCCTGAAAAAGGACATAGGCTACTTTTTAAGGTTGTGGAATCAGTATACCTACAGGATTTAGAAAATACGGATGGTTCGTGGCGCGGATAGGTGCGTGATGCCATATACTATTTCATCTATAGATTTATAAAATGCGATGACTGAGGCGATTGCGGCGCGGTCAGGTGCGCGTTCACCTTTGGTGCGAAAAAAGAGTTGAAAGGGAGAAAAAGAAGAGATTACTTTTGGTCGCGATAACCGACATCGGTCGCGGCAACCGACATTCACACGGACGAAGCCGCGGGCATCAGCTAATATCTTTATAATAATAATCACTTTATTATTATGGTTTGGTGGTCTCTATGGTCCTTACATTCATACTTTATTTAAACAGGTATATTTCGGTGAAGATGCCATCATCTATTAAGATCAAAAGAAAAACATAAATTGACAATATTATTATGTCAGTTTTACGTAAAATGTCAATGCAATTCTCAATCATTATTGAAAGTAAAAGTTTGATTCTTTATTGCTACAAAACATTGAACTTTAATGTTGCACAGGTACACCTTTTTGTGCGATAATTAGGATCTTTGTATTAGAATGTTATACAGTAAGTATAACATTGTTTTATTTTATCGATATCTATCGATCAAATCTGCAACCGATCTTAACCACATCACTAATTGAGTAGCATGGAACTTTCGAGAACAAAAAAGATCCTTGTTCAAAATATGACAATCGACATTCGATCTAAAATAAACTTTATTTCAATGGGAATAAGTTGATTATAATTTTCTAATAATGTGACAGATTGTCACATTTTTAGAAAATATTAGAAAATTGATATTAACTACGATTTTATTAGAAAACAAATAAAATCGTATCTACCGATGATAGGAAACACCTCCGTTTTTAAGAAATTTTTTTGAACAGTCATTTTTACGCTCCAAAATCGCACAATACGTGACAATAGCCGCATATTAATGCAAAAATTAAATTGTCGGGAGACTAGCGACTCGAAACGATGTCAAAACACGATTATGTCAAAAATCTGAGAGTTTGCAGTACACTGCAGAGCTATGACAGCCGTGCTACGCCTACTTTGCACTTCCACTGTTCTTTCTGTTCCGTGGTTTTACTGATAAGAGTTCTCCGTTCAGTTTGTATAAAACGCCCATATTTAGATACAAATCTTAAAATAAAACTACATTAGCATGACAGTAACATAGTATTTTTGTAGTCATTGTTGAGAAAAAATATTTTTTAACAATCGTTATCGATAAACAAAACGCCTACGTAACTATTGTTTGACATTTTCGATATTCGCATCAAAGGTTCATTGGTTCCAGGGGTAGGACAATTCCATATATTGACAGATTTGAGGTATTTTTTTTCACAAAGCGACACCTTGTATCTCCATCCAAAACATTTAGTTACTTTATCTCACCACAGATGGCGACACCATCGACACAATTTAATTTGTGATTAAAAATATTATTTATTAAATATAATTTCGTAACCTTATTATTTTATTTAACATGTTTTATTGTTATTTGCAAATATATGTGTAGATTGCAAGAAGTGTAATAATTACAATAGCAACACAGTGAATTATTAATTTGGTAATGATTACCAAATTGTCAGATCAGGATCACAAATATGGCGACTCATGTTCCACTTCCTACCTGCGCTAGCGCTTGTTTGTAGTTTTCGTCCATATTTGTGCCTTTCTTCGAGAAATTAATCTGCCGAACTGCGTTGAGTCGAGTCCTCTCCTCTGTCTGTAGTGAAGTGTGAGAATTTTACGAAGTTATTCTGTGATTTGAGCTATTAGTTCCGCCGCCTCTCAGTGCAATCGTTTTTTGCGACCCGGACGCTTCGTTTGTGCTGTTTCTTTGCGTTAGACGCTTGTGATTTGTTTTTATCATGCCTAAACGGTGTGCATTGGGATGTTCAAACAGTAAGTATAATCATCAATAACTATATCTGTGCCATTCCGCCTCCGCCATAGATTCCCATAGTACCTGGTGAACTCACATGCTTATCCTAAATATTTGACGGCACCATTGGCGCAGTGGCTAAGCAATTGGACCGCTGGGCTGCGTGTCGCGGGTTCGATCCCCGCACGCAACAAACATTTATGTGGCCTACAGATAGATACCTAATTGTTTCGTGTCTGGGTGTTTGGTTTGTTTATGTGAGTTTAAATGAACGTAAACATACCCACAATACAGGAGAAATTCCTAGTGTCGGGCAAAGTTTTATTAAAAAGGTCTAAAGGGCTAAGATGTCATATTGTTATGCATCATCAATTCATCATTCAGGAAAAATGGTTTTAGATATTTAATATTTTCAAAATAAAAGTTGTGGTCTTAAATCCGGCCCTCAGACGACCCACTGACCGTGATCTTTCTATTTTTTTCAGAGAACTCCTACCATCAATTTCCACATCCAGAAAAGAATCCTGACCGTTTCAAGGCTTGGGTTCATATCGCTGGATTATGAATTGTATAGGATTCTTCCTATACAATTCATAATCAGGTTATCTGTGATATCCATTTTACAGACAGGGATAGAAACCGCAATAACCGGTTGAATTTTCTAGCTGTGCCATCACTTCTTCTTCCTGGTAAGATTTACATAATAAGTTACAAATTCTTGTTATTTTTATGCATAACAGCATTTTTAAATATAAATATGTTGTTCATATTATCTTTTTATAAGTGTTATTGTTAATTTCTAATCATTATTCTGTGTGGAGGGAAAATAAAACGTTCATTTCTTTTTGGCTCACTTGGAATAAAATATTATTTGACAGTTATTTTAAAAATAAATAATATTTCTATTATCTTATTTTTCAGGCAAGTCTGATGAAATTGCTACTTCGGAGAAAGTTTTACTTGCTCCTGAACCTGTGAATGAAGAAAGTAGCTTAGCTACATTAAAACCAACACTCAGAGTCTCAGAGGTACTTGCACATTAATTCCAATTATTTATTGCATTCATGTTGTTAGTAAATAATATCCATAAAGTTTACTCAATTCAATCTGAAAATAAACTAACAAAATCAATATTTCTCTCACATTACAGATAAGTCTACCAGAAATGTGACTTCAGAACACAATTATTGCCGACTGCAGAATAAGGGAATAACTAAAAACAAAAGTAAGTTTTTTTATATTTTTGGGGGATTAGGAGACGGAGAGCACCTTTTAGAGAAACAGTGATTGTTGGTGGATCACTAGTGTTGCCTTAAATTTCACACTCATAAACTTTCGCCTTTATGGTATGGTGTGATACTAGCAGACTTGGTAGACGTCGTCCTGCCCGGCAAGCTGTGCCACCTACCGAGTCCAATTGTAAATCTAAACCATTCTCCAGGAGTTCAGTGACATACACACGTACAGTAGTACATTATATTATATATAAAGAAATATGTATATACCGTTGAATTGAGAAACCTCCTTTTTGAGAAGTTTATAGTTAGGTTTCAAACCTAATAACAAAGAGATAAATACATATTTTCTGTATAGCATATCAGTGCTAGTATGCTTAGTTTGGGATTAAAAAAAAACTTTTTTTACAGATAAACAGCAGCCGCACGAGTTGCTGTCATTTTTGTTGAACCAGCTGCAAACGACCAGAAGCAAAATTAAAATTTTGCAATCAAAATTGATTCGGACACAAAAGAAAAACAAAATTCTTGAATCCAGAATAGCCAGTGCTAGAATAATGTCTACAGATATGTTATTTAAAAAACTAGCGAACAAAATGACACCAGCAGCAAACATTTTCACGAAAATGCAGTTTGCGCTGCTGCTTTAGTCTTTAATCTGGGTGAGATTAAAGACTAAAGCAGCAGCGCAAACTTATAAAAATAAACATAAATAAATGTTTTATGTAAAATAAGTTGTTTTTTTTAAGCATCCACTGTGTACCTCTCTCTTGAAATTGATGCTTCCTTACTAAAATGCTTGTTTTTAATTTGATAAAGTTTTACTATGATTGTAACTTAATAAAGATACAAGTAAAACTTTATCAAATTAAAAACAAGCATTTTAGTAAGGAAGCAGTGTATGGCACTAGTGTAGTACCTATAGCTATATATATCACAAGTTTGTGGATGGCGATAATAGATGGCGCCATTAATCCGATCAATTGACATTAGCGGTCATCAAAAAATTCTGCGAGAGGGCTCTCTATACCCGATATATTACTTTACTCTATGATTGGTTCGTTCAAAAATGACATTAGACTTTTTTTTTCAAAAAACTTTTTGTTCAAAGTAACCACACTAGAGGGAGTCAGGGAGTTGTTATTCAATTTCAATTATGGAAGGTAAACAGTTGAACATCGATCTGTCGATCGTAATAGATATTTTACGGATTTATTTGTCTTTTGCTTGCATTCATTTGGCGGGAAGGAAAAAAAAATACTTTGGTTTGCGATTTTGAGAAAATTGTCTATTCGGTATTTTGGTTAGTTTATTTTATGCCTATTTGCTAATTAGGTACAGTGCGATCAAATTATCTTGGCAGCTCTGAACATAGGCTTTGCGAAATTTTACGCATGTAAACTTGGGAATAAAACTGTTATTGCCAGATAAACCAATACTTAAACGATCAGAAAATATCTAATTTAAACAGTGAGAAATACAAATAAAATAAATATCATAACACTTATAAACATTCGTTGTAACAAAATGACTTGCACGAAGTTCGGAGCTGCCAAGATAATTTGATCGCACTGTAGGTACTAGTGATTGGCAAAACTTGAGTCAGACAGTTTGCAGTTGAAGAGTTGAAGACAATAAAAAGTCTGTGAACACTGAACAGTGAACAACATGGCTTTGTGATAGGAATTAGGATGAATCAAACAAAGGAACTTTTATAGAGAGAGAAAAATAGGGTCTTCTTAAAACTGCAATGTAAGTTTGTTTTACTTTTACAATAAATCATCGTAGGCAGGGTGGTTTTTCAGTTTAGTAAGTTCACATTATTTTGATGGGCAACTACCCGGGACCCTTTACTGTGCGTGGTCCGCCATGCACTTGGCCGGTTTTTCAAGTTTATGCATTTTACGCGATCTCTAGGTAGGTACTCAAGCATTATAGACGCAGTTGTGATCGAGGCAAAACTTTGAAGGAATTTATACGAAATCAATGTTAACACATTGATTTCGTATAAATTATGTTACCAAGAAGTACAGTGCGATCAAATTATCTTGGCAGCTCCGAACTTCGTGCAGGTCATTTTGTTACAACGAATGTATAAAAGTGTTATGATATTTATTTTATTTGTATTTCTCACTGTTTAAATTAGATATTTTATGTGGCTCTGGTTGGCTGGACATTACTTCAAAACTGCTCGCATTTACAATAGGGCACTTTATGTGACGGCTAAACACCCTTATTTCAGAATAGGTGACGCTACAGAATCTTAGATAATCGATCGAAAGCGTGTCCAGCCAGCTTGAAAAACCACTTTTCGCTGGTCTCTCAATCTCGGTAACGGAAGTGATTTTGACGAATTTTTGCATATCAACGGGCGTCACATAAATATGTGACAGGCATCAAGCTAAAAGTTTTGTGATACGTACAGTGGTTTAGTAGAAAAATGCAAAAAACTGTGTCCAGCCATCTTGAATTTACGTAAAAAGCTTTTGGCTGGCACTTCCGAATCCCACATAACGGGAGCGTTTTCGAATATGGTTCCTTTACTAATACTTGGTGACGCAATGTGTGACAGTAATAACGTTTGATTTATGGCGTCACATGTAAGGGTTTACGAGATATCAATGAAAACTTAATGTATACTTGTGTCCAGCCATCTTGAACTCAGGCTGGCTGGACACGTGTATCTCCGCTGCCTGATGATCTACGACCTTCAAAATGTTATCAAAATGTTGTGACGGGCACGATAATGATAACCTGAATTAGTGACGGAGAAACTTTGGGTAGTTTCAAAGATATTGATCATTTAAATTTTCCCATACAAACACTGTAGTAGGGTTACCAATATTGTAGGTTTTATGTAGGACAAAGTATATTTTAAGGTGTTTTCTTTAATGGACGAAAATCCGCGTATTGGTGATACTAATACGAACTGTTATCTGTTTGTTGTTAAATATTAATGCAATAATGTGTCTTCCTCAGTTCAATGAGTATGTTATAAGTGTGTTGTTCCATAATTGTAAGCAACTAAAATTATGTTTAAAAAAATATTGTTACCTTCTTATTATCTTACCGGATAGTAGTGGTCTGGGCTACAAACTTAGAATTGCTGTTTCAGTTATAAGTTCAAGGTATTCTTGTATTATTTCTGGTTGTTGCAAATTTTTCAATGGCTTCTAACAACGTTACGATTTATTACCAAAACTGTAGAGGGATTCGTACGAAGTTACACACTCTTTATATGAATATACTGGCTAACGCCTATGATGTCATCATACTGACTGAAACCTGGCTGATTCCCAGCATCCAGGATGGCGAATTCATTGACGATCGGTATATGGTCTTCAGATGCGATCGCGATCGCTTTGCGACTAAAAAACACGATGGTGGGGGAGTTTTAGTGGCGGTGCTTCGGGAGTTACGTCCTACTAAGTTGGCAACATATTTTGTCAACCCAGAAGTCGAACACGTCGTGGTCCAACTGCCTGCTTCTCAGCACAACAAACGTCATATTATCAGTGCTACATACATGCCACCGCGAATGCGTGAAGAACTATACGCACAATACTTTGACATGTTACAAGTCTTAGTTAACGCTCCCGCCACTGACTCATACTTTATTGTTGGTGATTTTAACCTACCAGACATCGCTTGGTTGGACCAAGGGAATCATGCAATTGCACAGGTTTCAGATACAATAGGACAAATAATGTTGAATTTTTTGAATTTAATCAATGGCTCGCAATTTAATGTCACAAAAAATAAATTAGGTCGTATACTCGATTTGCTTATATCCAATGTCGATTGTCGGGCGGTATCATGCAGTGCTTTACTTGATCCAGATAGCCATCACCCAGCTATTTCTGCTTTGACTTGCTTGACCACTCAATACACTCCCCTGAAATGCCGTGCGGTTCATAGACATAACTTTCATAAAGCCAATTACGATTCTATAAACTATGAATTAAGTAAAATTGACTGGGAAAGTAGACTCTCTCACCTCGGGTCTGAGCAAGCTGTTAACGTCTTCTATGAGGCACTATACGGTATCATCAAATTGCATGTTCCGTTAACTAGAAATAAAAACTCTTGCTTTCCAGTTTGGTTTTCGCCACCTCTCATACGAATCTTTAAAACTAAAGAACGCGCCTGGATTAAGTGGAAGACATACAACAATCAATCCGATTACTTTAAATTCTCCAACTATCGGAAACTTTTCCACAGTGAGTCTATCAAATGCTATAAGAAATACATTGAAGCAGTCGAAGACAGCATTCCTAAGAACATAAAGCATTTCTGGACTTACATCTCATCTAGAAAGGGAAAAGCTAATTATCCGGCCAGTATGTACTTCAAAAATGTTTCTTCTGATGACCCCACGGACATATGTAATCTATTCTCATCTTTCTTTTCTTCTGTCTACGAACCCTCTACTTTTGACCCTGAAAAATGGCAGCCTTCTGACAGCATTGCAGATAACTCGTCTTGCATTTCCGATATTGACCTATCTGTGGAAGTTATACGATTGAAGTTGAAATCTTTGGATCCATCTAAAGGTGCGGGACCTGACGGTTTGCCACCCAACTTCTTCATAAAAACGTATGACGCCTTGTGTAATGCTTTGCATATCATTTTTAACAAATGTTTGTGTGAGGGTGTTTTTCCTGCAATTTGGAAACGTGCGTTTATTACTCCTGTTCATAAAGCTGGTGACAAGAATAATGTAGAGAATTACCGCCCCATCTCAATCCTTTCCACCTTGTCCAAGGTATTTGAGAGTCTTGTCCACAGCGCCTTGTATCCCAAGATTCATCAACTAATTAAACCTGAACAACACGGTTTTGTTAAACGTCGTTCAACCGCGACAAATCTGTTAGTGTTCACGAATTACCTTTTTGAAAAAATGGATCGGCGCGTTCAAGTAGACACTGTCTATACAGACTTTCAGAAGGCTTTTGACAAGGTGGATCATTCACTGCTTTTAGAAAAAATTGCCTTCAATGGAATTCGTGGTAATTTGCTGAGATGGTTCGCTTCTTATGTTTTTAATAGAACCCAAAGAACGGTAGTTAATGGATATGAGTCTGAGCCTGTTGTTGTTAAGTCTGGGGTGCCACAGGGATCTATTTTAGGTCCTCTTCTTTTTATAGTATTTATTAACGACATTAAAAACTGCTTCAAAAATTCAAATTTTTTAATGTATGCAGATGACTTAAAAGTCTATAAACCATGTAAAAATGCACAAGACTGCTTACTCTTGCAAGACGACCTAGACAGGCTTAATGCGTATTGTACTAGAAATAAACTTTTTCTCAGTACTCCAAAATGTCATAGCATCACATTTACTAAAAACAAAAAAGTAATAAATTACAAATATTATATTAACAGCGCACGTTTGGACAGTGTTGCGAGCGTCCGGGACTTGGGTGTCACACTGGATTCGTCCACATTTTGACATACATGTTGATAACATAATAAACAAGGCGTTTCGTATGTATGGCTTTGTCATGCGATCATCTGGTGACTTTGTGCGGCCCTCTACGTTATTGCTATTATACAAAACTTTGATACGCTCCCAATTGGAATACGCTATCCAGATCTGGAATCCTCTCTACGACAAATACTGCTCTAGATTGGAAATGGTACAGAAAAAGTTCTTGCGGTCTATAAATTATAAATGTTTTAATTCCAAGGCTCCATACGCGCAGTTACTAAAGCGATATGGCGTTCTGAGTTTGAAGTCCAGGAGACTGCTTCTGGGTGCAATGACACTACATGGCTTATGTAACAATAAATTCGACTGTATAGAACTCAATAATCAGTTATGTTATAGAGTACCCAGAACTGTTGTCCAACGAGGGGTGCGCGGACCCCGACTGTTCCATACAGACTTTTGCAAAACTAACGCCGGAGTGCGCGCACCTCTCCGTCGCCTTGTTGAGACATACAACACTCACTTCATGGAGCTTGACATATTTACCTTATCCAACCAAATGTTTAAAAAAAAAGCTATAGATATTCTGTCAAAAAAGGAGTGGAGAAGGTGATAAGTATTTTAATTGATTTGAATTATTTTGTATTTTATTTTGAATTAATTTGAACTGAACTAAATTGAATTATAATGAACTGAATTGAATTATATTGAACTGAATTTTATTATTTGAAATAAGCATATTGAACTCAATTTAATGGAACTGAATTAAATTAAATTGAATGGAATCAATTATTTAGAATTAAAATTTAGAATTAATTAGTGAAATAAATAATAATAATTTAATCATTTGTATGTAGGTACTCAAATGAAATTAAGATAAGTAAAAGTTTATCTGAATTATATACAATATTTAATACTGCCGTCACAGAAGGCTCTATATTCTGTAAAAAAATTACCACAGTCTGTTATTCTTTTGTTAAGACGTCGATATTGGTGTGGGTTACATGTTTGTGCGCTTTAGTTTTTAAGGTTTTTTGTATTTTCTATAGCATGTAACTGTTTTATGTCCCTAATAAATAAAAAAATAAAAAAAATAAACAACTGTAGATATTTAAATCAATAGAAGACAAAATATATAATAAATAGATTAAACGAAAACGGTTTACGCTGTCGCAGCACTCATAGCCTCTGTGTACAAAACAAACTCAGTATCAGTGCATCAGTGTTGCCAACAAGACCGATATAGAATCTGCTAAAATTATGCCAATGGCTTTATAGAAATGCTAAAAAAATCTGCTAACATTTTTCAGTGTCAAATGAAACGTAACAATAGTTTTAACTTTTTTTATTATTTAACAAAATATACTTACATACTGTTTTAATCGACTATGATCTCAAATACTCTTTCCATTATCATCAGCATTAGCATCAGGAGCGCCAACAATATACTTAGTAAAGGGTTTTTTTTTCTAAATGGAAATAATTGCTTACGCATAATACGCATTAATGTATTTTATTTTAAAATAATTTTATATGCTAAAAAATATGCTATATGCTAAACAACTAATAAGTTTGCTAAACAACATGAAAAAATGCTATTCTTATTCTTTATTGCACACACACAAAATACCAAATATAAACACAAATTACAATAATAAAGCTTACTTATGCTAAATTGGCATCACTGAGGGCATGCAATATCGCAAGGTTCTCAATTCCGGAACTGAGTTCCGATACTGGAGATCTGATTCCGGAATTCCGGAACTGGTTCCGGAACTGGTAATTTTTAAAGTTTGTTTCAAATCAAACAAGATTTATAAATAAATCAATCTTTTAATCATTTTCAGTAACAAATTAAACAAATTTGGTAATTTTTCTCAATTATTACTCTAATTCAACATTTTGAAACCGTAAAATCAACAAGGCTTATAAATCACACAATAGAATTAAACATTAGTAGCTAATGTTAATAAAAAACATACGTTATTTTATAAACAACATATTGAAATATTTTACCGTATATATTTATATGTAAAGAATAGCACCATCCCATATTTTCCCGTGGGTGTCGTAAGAGGCGACTAAGGGACTTACCAAGAGATTAGGCAGCAGCGTTCTCTGTGCCTCTGTAGCAACCATACTGCGATCGCCAACCCGTCTGCCAAGTGTGGCGATTATGGCAAACCCCCTCTAATAAATTAGAGCGCAAGACAGAAATGGCCCCTAGTACCCGGCAGCCCGTCTACCCTCGACTACGATAGAGGACGAGGCAACGGCGTGGCAAGGGGTGCTAAGAATCGTCGGAAGAGATCCGGCTACCCCAAAACATACCGACGACTTGTCCTGGCAGACCACATACCGTAGGTAGACCACATACATACGCTGCGGCAGGTTATACAGAAGACCGAAGAGTATAACCTGCCTCTCTGTTTAGCGTTTGTGGACTACGAGAAAGCCTTCGATTCGATCGAGATTTGGGCTGTACTGCAGTCTCTCCAACGGTGCCAAATCGACTACAGGTACATCGAGGTGTTTGTACAAAAACGCTACCATGTGACATGTAAGTCCGACTTCAGGACCAGACCTCGGAACCTAGGATAGGTTGCAGCAGTAGGTAGGAGCTGCAGCGCGGTGTGAGACAGGGAGACGTCATATCTCCGAAACTGTTCACCGCTGCACTGTAGGATGTCTTGTCTTCAAGGTTCTAGATTGGAGAGGTCACCTTCGGTTTGCCGACGATATAGTGGGCATAGCTGAGACCATGGAAGACCTCAGTACAATGCTCGGTCTTAAAATGAACATGGACAAAACCAAGGTTATGTTGAATGTTCATGTAACACCCACTCCTATCAAGATCGGAGACTCTACACTCGAAGTTGTGGACGATTATGTCTACCTGGGACAAACGGTCCAGTTGAGTAGGTCTAACTTCGAGAAAGAGGTCAAACGTCGAATCCGTCTCGGTTGGGCAGCGTTCGGGAAGTTTTGCGGTATCTTCTCGTCCAACTTACCAGTGTCTCAACTCGAGACGAAAGTCTATGACCAGTGTGTGTTGTCAGTGATTACATACGGGACCGAAACGTGGTCGCTCGCCATGGGTCTCATCAGAAAGTTCAGTCACTCAAAGAGGAATAGAGAGGGCTATGCTCGGAGTTTCCTTGCGTGATCGAATCAGAAATGAGGACATCCGCATGAGAACCAAGGTTACCGACGTAGCCGGAAGAATCGCCAGACTGAAGTGGCAATGGGCAGGGCACATAACTCGCAGAACGGATGGCCGATGGGGCTGAAAAGTTCTGGAGTGACCGCAAACGGGAAGACGTTGGAAGTTGACTTTGGGAAAGGTATCGTCCTCTGCTTGTTCAAAGAAGACTTACGGATTGTGTAATTAGTGGATCACACCTGCTAATATTAATCTTCTTTGTTTAATACGACTTCGCAAGTTCATCGCAAGTTTAGAACTCACAAAGCTGTTCTGTTCGTCAAGTTTCTTGAGCATAAACTGTAACGTGGTATCAGCTGTATAAATATAATCAAAATATCAAAAAATTATGAATATCGGAATTCCGGTATTACTCCTCTCAATTCCGGAATTGAAATACCAGGAAAATTGTTCCGGAATTCCGGAATTATGAGATTCCGGAATTCCGGAATGCATGCCCTACCGGTGAGTGCAATGCACTTTGTTTTTTTTGTAAGTATTTTTAATTATTATTTAGAAACACATACTTCCCCTTTTTCTGCAGGAAAACCTTTTATTCCCACGGAGAAATCAAATACAAAGTTGGCGTGGCTTGGCTGCTACCGGCCGATTAGTCGATTAAAAAGAAATCCTATAATTATGTAAAAAATATGGTCACCTCACAATATTAATGGATGTTTGTATGGGAAAATTTAAATGATCAATATCTTTGAAACTACCCAAAGTTTCTCCGTCACTAATTCAGGTTATCATTATCGTCCCCGTCACAACATTTTGATAACATTTTGAAGGTCGTAGATCATCAGGCAGCGGAGATACACGTGTCCAGCCAGCCTGAGTTCAAGATGGCTGGACACAAGTATACATTAAGTTTTCATTGATATCTCGTAAACCCTTACATGTGACGCCATAAATCAAACGTTATTACTGTCACACATTGCGTCACCAAGTATTAGTAAAGGAACCATATTCGAAAACGCTCCCGTTATGTGGGATTCGGAAGTGCCAGCCAAAAGTTTTTTACGTAAATTCAAGATGGCTGGACACAGTTTTTTGCATTTTTCTACTAAACCACTGTACGTATCACAAAACTTTTAGCTTGATGCCTGTCACATATTTATGTGACGCCCGTTGATATGCAAAAAGTCGTCAAAATCACTTCCGTTACCGAGATTGAGAGACCAGCGAAAAGTGCTTTTTCAAGCTGGCTGGACACGCTTTCGATCGATTATCTAAGATTCTGTAGCGTCACCTATTCTGAAATAAGGGTGTTTAGCCGTCACATAAAGTGCCCTATTGCCCTATTGTAAATGCGAGCCGTTTTGAAGTTTTGTCCAGCCAACCAGAGCCACATGATATTTTCTGATCGTTTAAGTATTGGTTTATCTGGCAATAACAGTTTTATTCCCAAGTTTACATGCGTAAAATTTCGCAAAGCCTATGTTCAGAGCTGCCAAGATAATTTGATCGCACTGTACTGTGAACTACCGTGTTCTATTTACATTAGCTATAGCCATAGGTAAAGAGATCATTCTGGAAACATACCATATTAGATTCACGTTAAAACCCCTTTCAAAGTTTTGTTTCACGGGAAATATTCATTGACCCCTCCCGCTCTGAGCTGAACAAGAAGAAATGACAGACTCTTACTTTACTAACTAAAACCTATCCCTGGTCCTTCTAATGTCCTTTCCGGTTTCCGGTTAGGGCCGCGGTGAACCTTTAGAACAAATTCCGCAAACCCGGAACTCCGGAAGGCACTGGCCCTAGTGTCTTCTTGCGATCGGCGGCGGTGACCACTCGCGTCCAGCCTTGGTTCAACCCATAGTCTGGAGCGAGGAAGCAGAGGAAGCGGTCGACTCCTTCGGGGAAGCAGTAATGCTTGTTACCAATGCACCAATGACGTGCACATTTCTTCATGACATTATTTCTTCAGCGTAAGGGTAAAATCATATTGACTCGCATGGTCCATGGATCAGCATTTTCAAGTTTTTCTAGATCTCATTCTGTCTCGTAAAAGCGTTTGGTGGAGCTAGAAGCCCTGTTACAAACATTATTATTCATCCGCATCGGAACTTCGGATTAACGAGTGGCAATTTCTTACTGACAGTAAACAAAAAAAAATAGTTAAATAAAAACCCGACTGAAAAAACAGAAAAGCAAAAAACAAGCACATTTTAAATTAAACAAAATTTGGAAGCAGGCGGGGTTCTATTGTAGTTCTATTTTTTCATTTCATAATTTAATATTCAAATGAACCCCGCCTGCTTCCAAGTTTTGTTTATTTTAAAATGTGCTTGCTTTTTGCTTTTCTGTTTTTTCAGTCGGGTTTTTTAGTTTTTTAACTACTTTTTTTATTTCCAACTTTTTTGTTTCTTTTGTGGTCGTGTTTTTCGTTGGTCGCGTAAACTTCTTCGCAGATGATTTAACTTTTGTGCTTGTGTTTATAGGATTTGTCACTTTGAATTTCTTTTAAACATATAGGTAAGTGTTTTATATTTTTTTAATCCCCTTTTAAACCCTTTATTTTGATACCCTACTCGATGGTGTTGAAAAAAAAACATATTTTGACCTCCGCGATCTGGCCCCAAAAATCCGCAATTTTTCTTTGTTTTTAATTTTAATGTAGCCTATAACATTCGCATCAAGACGAATCTAACGACGTATATTTCATTCAAATCCCTTCATCCGTTTAGGAGTTATGAGGGAACAAAGAAACGGACATACATAAGTACATACATACACGTCAAACACATAACCCTCCTTTTGGGATTCGCCGCAGTCGGGTAAAAAGGGAGAAAGATGCAAGAAAACGTTTAAGTAATTTAATTCAAATAATAACGACACACATAGAATAGATCATTGACTGTCGTTACAGGTAATCAGTGACCCTGTGTCCCTCTGGTCATCTGCTGGGCAAAGGCTTCCCCCATATCCTTCCCGATATTCTTTTCGTATCACCTCGATGTACCTATAACCTGTGGAAGCAAAAAATAAATCCCATTTTGATTACCTATCTAGTATCTGATCACCATAACTGGGAAAATCTTCTATTAACGTAGATCTATATTGGAGGTCAAAGTTCCATAACAAAGTTAACAAAGACTTTACTTTAATTATTTCCATGACCCGTTTACTATTCCAATATCCATCAGCACAACGATTTGGTGTTACATTGAGTTTGACCATACCACGTGATATTCCATCCCAAAAAACGGTGTTTCCCAGCAATCATTTTGTTGCTTGGTTGACGGTTTCATGAAGGGTCTGTTTTCACCCTGGATAGCAAGAGCCCTTCGTACATCGTAAAGTACGATAGTGGTTGGTGCCGAACTGCCGACTGATGTTTGACAATCGTTACGGGTAGACAAAAGACTAAAAGCCTGACAACCAGGTGTAGGTATTACCACAGGGTATCGCCTAAGGTTGTGACTGATTTTTTGGAGTCTTAGTTGAAGCCCACCCCAATATATTGGTGAAACTGAAAGGCTAGCTGTTGCTAATTTATAACAGAGATTTATCTATCAGCGACTTGATTTCAGTTTCAGAAATCAGGGATGTCTCGTGCAAAAATATTGACTGCGTAGTTATGGTTTGTTATTTATTTCGTTTGATCTTGCTGTAACTGCTATAAATTGAATCAAAGCAGGTGCTTATTGAAAGAAAGTATAATAGTTTACTTAAGGACCTAAGCTTAACTCGGAGTCCTCGAATGCGAGCTAATTGTCTAACTCGCATTCAATAAGCTTGTACATACGTAAGATTGTATTTATATGATCTGTCGAGACATGTCGAAGCGCATTTGGAGGTTAGGTATTCGCAACACCGGAGGCATTGCGTTGCGATGTAAACAAAGCTGAAGAGCGCGGGCGCCGGGGTCGTGCTTGTGCGCATGCGCACGGGCGGGCGCGCTCCGGGCGGCGCTTGCGCAGGGCGGGCGGCGGCCGGGCGTCAGTCCGCGCGCGTCTTCGCCATGGCTCGGTGGCTGAAGGCTCTGGCGGCCGTGCTGCTGCTCGCCGCCGCCGCGACCGCGCGTAAATCCCCCGCCCCGAGCAAACATGTCGAGCCCCAGATCGAAGAGGTCACCGCCAAACAGTTGGAGAGAGTGCTGGAAGACAAGGATTTCGTCGCGGTGTACTGGTGTAAGTGGCACTCGGCCGCCGCCTGCCGACCGGCGCGCGTCTCCGTTTAATTTTGCGAGCTTTCGAAAGCTGGCGGCCGGCCAGGGCGCGGGCGGCCCTCGTCGTGTCGAAACGTCTGCGACGGCGCCCGTCCAAATGGGTTATCGTCGAGTTAATGATCTTCGGACGGGCCGAGAGGAAGACCGCTTCGGCGGACCCGAGCTTTCGGCTGTGCGCATGATATTTTCGAAGCGAGCGGCTCGGTTTGCGATTCGCGAGTTATGCAACCGAGCCGCGGAGACAATAAAACTTGACCCGGCCGCCGACCGCTGCGGCCGTCAGCGCGGCCTAAAATGGTACCGAGTCTCGTTTTCAACCGTTCCACCGATGCTGGCTCCGCCAAGGTCGCAAGGCGCCTACGCTCTAGCTCGGCTAAAACTGTGTGCCGCCGCATTTGCTGCTGAAATAGACTTCCATTACGTGATATCGGCATTCCGACTATTTTCTTTTGTCGCCAACTGTCGATGTGATCTGTTTTGTTGCTACGTCACATACCGCAACGACCATTTCGTAAAAGTGCAAGCTGTGCGTGTGTGCATATGAGTGTGTGAGTTGGAAGCAAATGTAGCTATAAGCTAATCGTCAGATATTCATTAATTATCTTGACATATCTGTGGTCGTCGCCATGCCTACAATGCATCTGTCACTCATCCGAAGGATGCAGTGGCTGGTCTAGACACAAAAAGTGTAATAAATCACTGTCGAAGCCGGCACCGATGCAAGATTGTCTCTTGGCTGAGAGACGAAATTGTTCCGAGCTAACTGTAGGCGTACTAAGAAAGTCGTTTACTTGGTTTTATTAGGATCTTGTTTAAGATATATATATGTCTCTTGTTAGTGGACGTTTAGAGGGAAGTAACCACGTTGGGAACGATGCTGCAAATATTGATAGGAACAAACAATAACATAAACAAAACGTGCCTCATCCAAAAAGTACTTAGTTACATAATAGGCTTCAAAAATATAGGAAGTATCTTCGTAAATATTATTACCTAGTAAATTCATAATTAACCGAGTTGTTAAAACAAATTACCGAATTATAGTAAAAAAAAGTGACGAATCATTGACCTGATTAGAAAATATTAAGAAAACAATTTACAAATATTGATCACACAGAATAGCTCCATTGAACATCAGATTAAAATCAAATACATGGACGCGGTCGCTTGATAGTGTGAAGCCGTCATGAAAAGTTTTTTGTGTTACAAAAATAGGCCCTGGTTGGCTAGTAAGTGTTACAGAAAAGACATAATTACGAAAATGTGCTGGTACAACTGTTTCAATTGGAATACTTCCAAAATCAAGAATGCTAGCATTAATTCCTGGATTAATGAAAATTGCTTCAATTCGTGTACAAGAATACATTAATTTTATCAAATTAACAAGAGGTGATGTATTGAAGGCCTGATCTTGCTAAAAGTGTGAAGCTGGCTGCTCTGTTTTGATGTGCTGAATGAAATTGCACTGAATTGAATAATAAGATGGATGGAGTGGGAGAGGAAAATGAAAGAAAAGATGGACACACTGTGTCATGAATGTTATGAAAGAAAATTGCTTGCACCGTACCCCAAGTAACATCGGATACACGCAGGAAAATGATGATGTCATATAATTACATTATTAATAGGTACAGGGTCTTAACGCTGTTATTCTGTTGAAAACCCTATTTCCATTCCATGAATAAAAAATCTGTACTACAATGACCTAAAAGCCCGAATATTTTGTTTAGTCAAAAGCACGTGGCGTGGTGCTGTGTCTAACTCTTCCAGAACATGATAGATGGTATAAAGAGTCATTTAAATGCCTGAGCATTGTAAATACATTCAACCATTATTATTTTGATTAGCCTTGGGGTACTCCACGTGTATCGTTTAGACTTCTCAAAGGCGTTTAACACACTTAATCACTTGTTTTTACAGGTTGTTTATGCATAGCGTGTAACAAAAATCTAGCACATTCAGTCGGGCAGTTATTAAAAATGTATGAATACTTTTTGATGGAATTGAGGAATCCCACCCGAATGCAAGTGGTCACCTTATTATTGTTATTAATTAAAATTAGGTACTCAACACCGTCTGTCTACACTACTAAAAAGAGTAATGTTGATTGCTCTGGTTCATTGACGTACTTCCTCATTGCACATTCCGAACCTATCAAATATTGTCTTGTTACTGCCAAATGTCAAATGTTATCGTCACTCTGGCGTTGGAGGGCTGCCGTCATTGTTTTTAGAATAATATGTGGTTTCCCTGACAACTTGACGACTTCTGTAGGTACCTGTTGTTGTGTCCATTCGTTAGGTCAACGCCAGACAGTAAACTAAATTAAATGCTGTGGGGACGGAAAGCTGCTGACTTATTTTTTGTGTTCCACTGCTAGAGCAAGCTCTTTCACAATCAAAGGTCTTTTAATTGTGCGATTTCGAACCGTGTTAGTCATTGCGTTCTTTTAAATTTTTTTGTACATCACTCCAAATTTTGGACCAACCTACATTATTGCGATGATGATTTAGAAGCCATAACCATTCAAGTTGAGATGAAATTGCTAACCGACAGTTGAATAGGGCAACTTCTCATACAGAGGTAAGTTGGCAAGAAAATATATGGCTTAATAAAGAGATACATAATTGAATGAAATCTATCGGGCGCACTGTTTGTAAAAAGTCGATTAATTTGCACAAAATAATAGCAAAATTGTTTTTTAAATATAAACAGGTTGTTATATCAACATGTTTTTATCATCGCTTTCGTTTAAATCATTGTCACTTTTATTTTTGTAGTAAACTCTTTATGGATAGTTTGTAATTCTTTTTTCATTCTTAGCTAGATGTCCGACATGATTGTCATTGTCATGTAGCCTTCGTACAGAAATCTTACCCTGAACGAAACAGACATACTGCCAATTAACGCTGTCACGTCATTGAGAATTTCTTACGCATTTGTTTCTCCTCACCATGTGAATGTGAATCAGAAGACACAGAAATAACTGAAGGTATACAAACGGGGTCGGTGTTCGCGTCACTCTGATAAATGTTCTCAAATAAAAACTTATAAAAAGCTATATTTAAGAGAGAATACGGTGATGCGATTCCAGAAAAATGTATTAAACTTTTTACTTCCTCACGCCTCTAGAGTAATCCTTTTTCATAAAATCAATGTCTGCAGTTGACACGTCCCTGTCGTTTTTTTCAGCAACTAATAAGTAAAGAAAATAGACCGTCCATAACGGCCGTAGTTAAAGGACTACCAGGCAAATTCCAAAAGTGTTTAGCACAAATAAAATTAATATTAACCTGAACACACAATTTTAACTGCAGCTGCTCTTTCGCACTCTACAGAGGCAGGCTTGACGCAGCGCAACGAAAATAGTTTCCTTAAATACCTAACTTTTTGCCCTGTTCTCTATTAAGTTAGTCTTGTTTTAACTACAGGCACGAATGAAACTGACCCATTGCTGATATTTAAAAAAACCACGTGGCATTCTAAGCAAACAAACCAAACCAAGTTGTTGTACATCATATCTTCATCAACATCATCAGCCATAAGACGTCCACTGTTGAAGAAAGGTCTCCCTCATAGAAAGCCATAACGAACGGCAACCTGCCGCTTGCATCCACCGATTTCCCGGAACTCTCACGATGCAATGGCCTACCAATCAACGCTGCGTCTTCTGGTTCGTGGTCGCCAATCGAAAACCTTTCTTCCCAATCAGTTGTCGATTCTTCCAGCGATGTGGTCTGCCCATTGCCACTTCAACTTGCGTCCATTTCTTCTTCATACCGTAAGTTAAAAAAAGTAGGAATAATTAAAAAATAGAAGAGTTTACTACTGCACTAGGTAAAATAAAATGGCTCCTGAATAAACGTTCTTCTGGAAGTTTTTGATGCAGTAGCTATACTGTTTCTTAAAAACAATTGTTTTTGTTTAAATCTTTCGATTCCTGAAATGAGTTTGTTTATGATAAACAAGTTTGTAAGACCGTAGTGCGCCACATATCATGCAAGTAATTTAAAGAATCTAGAATTTAAATTTACTTGCCTATAACTAGAATTTATTGAGGAAATTGAAGATTCTGTTTAATAAACAATATGAATTGCGAATTGTAACAAATTATATTGTGAGCATCTGGATGAAATACTCAAAAATGTGTATGGTATTCTTTACTTTGAGAACTCGCTGTCTAAGATGACTTTCACTCGAATCGACTCGAATTCGGTGACGTGCTGTTTCAGATTATGATGGGACAGAAGTGAGGAATCCATGTAGCTGTATAATACAAACCCATAAATAAAACTTAAGTAGAATCCTGATAAAAATGCCTAATGCTCATTTATACTAATAACTAGGCGACTTCGAAAAGGTGTTCAAAAAAATTTGTGTAAGTTTGTTTTCGACGCTCAATAATATCTCCGTAACTAGAAGGATGGGAGAATTTTTCTTTTGTCTTCGTCTGATGTGAGCTTAACTGATTAACAACAAACGTGAGGAATATTGTGACGGTAAACTTCAATAACCTCGTGGGCACTCGTGGCTGTGATAACATTTGTGTAGACAATTAAATAACACTAACAAAAACTGTGCGAGCACATTGTAAAACTTGCATAAGCAAATAATATGACGAGATCTATTAACATTTCCAACAGAAATATAAAAAAAAAATAAAAGCATACCTATTAAAATTATTTTCGGCAACACGCG
Source organism: Diarsia dahlii (assembly GCA_949775195.1). NCBI lineage: Eukaryota > Metazoa > Arthropoda > Insecta > Lepidoptera > Noctuidae > Diarsia > Diarsia dahlii. Next base: position 3,862,649 of record OX459198.1, read on the forward strand.
GAAAATGCGCATATATCTGGCTGGGGTAAGGCCATCGGGAAACACGGCGAGGCCCTTGCCGTGTCGCTGAACATCTCGAAGGCTTTCGACAGGGTATGGCACGCAAGTTTGTTGAGCAAACGTCATACGGCGTCAACGGCATACGGCATTCCCGCTGACTTCTGCTGCTGGATATCTGACTTCCTGAGTGAACGATCGATCCGAGGGGTCATAGATGACTGCTCCTCTGATCTTATTGCTATTGATCCGGAGTTCCTCAGGGGTCTGTTCTCTCTGCGACATTTTTCCTGCTGCACATCAATAACCTCCTTGTTCCTGTCATTGTTGGGTACGCAGATGACAGAAATGTCATGGAGAGTTATACGTCCGGCGCAAAACCGCCGGTGGTGATGAAGTACGTTCATTGAAAGAGGCCATTGTAGAGCGAAAGAATTCAGCCTTAAGTCTTGTCTGCAAGTGGGGTGACGAGAATCTGCTTGATTTCAACACCACCAAAACACAAGTGTGTCTGTTCACCGCCAAAAGGAGTCCGTTCAATCTGGCTCCTACTTTCCGGAGTGCATCTGTACAAGTAACTGACAGTCTCGAGCTTCTTGGCACGAGGTTGAGCGCGAATCTGAACTTCGGCGCCTACATTGAGTCGAAAGCTCAAACTGCTGCAAAAAAGCTGGGTATCCTAAACAAGGTTAAGCGCTACTTTAGGCCTGGACAGCTTTCAATATTATATAAAGCTCAAGTCCGATGTGGCATGGAGTATTGCTGTCACCTTTGGGATGGCTCAGTCAAATACCAACTTACCACACTTGACTCTGTAGAACTCAGAGCCAGGAGGCTAATTGTTGACGATAAGTTGATTAGCTGCCGCCGTGCACGCCGATTAATACAAAAAAAAGTAGAAAAACAGAAAGATAGTAGGAAAAAAATACACGGAATAGAGAAGACGTAAACGAGAAAAATATTATAAGATTAGTCTCAACAGCAGTAAAATTAATCTGAATCTGTACTTCTGTGAGTATGTCCGACTATTGTAGTGTATCTACGAGTAAAGTTATGGTACCGAAATCTTCAGAAGTTCAGACTTAGTAAATAAAATGTTACTAATGTTTCTAATGCAACTGGATACATCTGTGGCCATTTAAAAATAAATATTTCATAGTGTAACAGTATGTTCGGGGAAATAAACAAAAAGCTAAGATTAAACGAAATGGTCCCTATTATAAAATGAAATAGACGGTGTGTTACGTAGAAATGTTGCAATGGAATGGAATCTTGATAATTTAGCGTAGAATTTGAAAACGAAATGATATTTTTAATCATTACATAAAGTTTGTGAAAAATAAACACTGTAGTCCTAAAAATCGCTACGGGAACGAAAACGATACTGGATGAGTAACGTTTGAGAGTAAATGTGAAATTGTTGATGACTTTAAGTGTATGGAAAGACCAAATGAACGATGGATAGACAGCGCCAGACTACTAAACACAACGACTACTAAAGAAATATGGAATAAGACGTGTTGCACGTACCATATAATTATTTGGTCAAGAGAATGATGGATGATAGATGCTTGACTAAAGTATAGCAAGCACACTTCCCTTTAAGTACCAAAAGACAACATGATCGTTTGACTCACTATCTCTCCCGCTCACAGATCGAACAACTGTCTTATAAATACATGAATGAAAAAAAAAAGACGCATACTGAAATTCAGGTAAAATAAGGGCAGGACGATGATGACTGTAGTGTAAACACTACGATGACAAATATATTTACTCGTATCTGAAAATCATTCACTTGACCCAGTTGCAATGGCCCGGATGTTTGTTTTTTACCAGATCTGAAGTTAATTTTGAACTCGTGAATGAAATCCACACAGCAACTACAATCAAAGCAAATTCGCCCAAAGCTTTCATAGACTGTATCTGACTACATTTGTGTACTGTTGGGCTTGGGCTAATTCCAAAACATTTCACATGTGAAGATTTCGGGAAGGCTTTTGATTTGGTAAAGCATTTTCTCATTGTATTTGAAAGTTCTAGAAAATGATCGCGGGTAATGCTAAAGTTTCTATGTTTTTATTCTAAATTTTATTACCCACTAAATATACTCTGTGTTCTTCATCACGTGTGAAGGTGTTGTAATTGTTTTGCATGTCCTGCATACTCATGCGGCGTTGCAACAGAGCTTCGGCCGATTTATTATTAGGTACACTAGTATTATTGTACATACACCTTTAATGACTCAATATTTTATTATTTATAATGTTGGGTTAGGTCACGGATGAACAGCTGTGTTTATTACATATTGGAGATTTTAATTTTCTTTCAGTTACAGTATTTAACCTTTACGATATTTGCTTTCCTTGCGTACTAAAGTTACCTCATCTCATTAGGTTCCTCTGTAGTCCATTCACCGGTTGTAGATGTCGACGCGATGTCATTTAGAGATAATTATATTAGTATTTGTTGTATCTAGCCAAGAACTCTGTTATGTCGTCGCCTCACCAACTAGTAATTTTCCGCGCCCCTATTTTATTATTTTGGTGCACTCACTGTAGGCCGATACTGTGCCTATGTCGGTAATTAATTCTGCTATCACGTTGATGTATCTGTCGCGAATTGATATTCAGATGATTTGTTACTGATGGCATTGCATATTTTTAATAGAATTACCATGCACTGAGTCGACTTGAAATGGGGAAAGGTTATCAGTTAGGGACTTGGAATATTTCTCGTGATTTAAAATCTAGCGTTCATAGTTTCTGCATGGGTTGCTAGATTTTAGTAGTTGTTTTCATTTTGCATAAAAATACATCTTAGGATTGTCCGATATTGGAACGGTGCCTAATACATGGCAATGACCTCGCCCCTTGAAATTAAAAGACCTAACGCAAACGAAAGCAACACGTCATTTGGGAGCTGATGGATGTGTGAGGAAATTCATAGAATGTGCTAAATATAGGGAGTTATTTAATATGAAATATGTGGAAGGTAAAACTTAAAATCGAGATTAGAATTTAAAATAAGTACGTTATGAAATTCATAATTTTGATGATTTTCGAAGTTTTACTACACGAGCTGAGTGTCCAAAGGAGAGGAGAGTATGCAATAGCTTTTAAATATGGAGAAACAAAGTAAATAAATATAAATAACGAAGCACTGTACCTAATCGTTGTAATGGCTGTACATTTAGTACAATGTTCGAGTGCCTACACAACAGACGGAAGAGCCAAAGCACAAAGCTTAGAACATTAACTTTTGACAAACTAATCTTGGCAGTGTCCAATTATACTAGCCAGATGCTCAGTTGCACCTCTATTAAGACAAAAATAAACCACACATACTCAAATTAAAACAAACACGCCTTTATGTAGTCTTAAACTCGGCAACCATGCGTATGGTTTAATCATTTCAGTAGTCGATGAATAATTTGCTCCGATGAACGTTGTAGCTCTAGTAAAACGTGTTCATGCTCTTGAGGTAACATAAAACTGGCAAAATGCTATTAAATTAAAAGCAACATCGGCCACGAATTGAACGTTATGTGGGTTCGAACGTACACTAGTACATCGTAAATATAAACTAGATGCTGTCGCGACTTCTTCATACGCTGTATTTATGAGTTTATTTTCTTGTGCTAAGGTTAATGATGTTTATTGCGTCACACACGTAAAAATCAACAACGGACGCAAACGGCTGTAAAGTAAAGAAACAATAGATACCTGTCAAACATAGAAATTGAATGCAGTCCAAATGGGTTTCAATAGCATTGGGGAATAATCAAAACGTGAATAGAAATTTTATTTCTGAATTCTAGACTGTTATTGACAAATAGCAGGAGAGAAGGAATTCTATAATACCTACAAAGCAAAAACAACAAGCAAAACTTTATACCTATCCAGTGTAAAGTTTTGTATTTTACGCTAAAATAAACGAATCATAGCACACTTCATAGCATTGTAAACTATCAAATCATTGCAAGATAAGCAATGCATAGCATTGTAAGATATCAAATCTACTTTCAACTGATCGTATTAACTTGTAAGCTTCAGATATTTTAGGAACAATCGTAAAGAAGAAGGGGCAAAACGTCCCTACCCTTGTAACACTTTCTACTATATATCAAATGAAAGAGCGTTAAAAGTACATCATTTTATTGTATGACAGTAAATGTGTAAATAATGGGAGAAAAAAGTTATTCACCGATAAAGATAGAAAAAAAATTTTTTTTTTTTTCATCGAACTTACTTGAGTGGGGTGTCTATTGATAGGTATTTTAAAATGAAACTGAGGTTTCTAAAACCATTTTTTCTCAAAGTCAATTGTTTGAAAGATAGACACTTCCAAAGTGCTAAAAGGTGTCCCCCAACCCCTCTAACTTTTAAAATAAGGGAGTGAAAAATCTAATAAAAATATATGCTCTAGATCGCAATAAAAACTTACAACTAAAATTAGTTTGAACGAGATATAGTTAGCAGTTTTTGAGATAGAGAACATTCAAAAAACCGAAAATATAACTTTGTCATTCATACAAACACTATGAAAAAACAAACTTATCACAAAGTGTGTATATCTGTTGCCGCGTTAACAACAAATAATACAAATTAAAGTACGGTTTTTTTTTTTAAAACCCAGATTTTAGTCAGACTTGTACTGACTAAAAACCACCCATGTTCCTTCTTAGCCCTTTATGTCGAGGCCGCTCTATCTCTTTCGAACAACCCGCAGCCCCGACGGGCGTCGACCCTTGCGGGCCCCTTCCATATTGCTGACATCTCTTTGAGGCGCGCGTGGAACACGAACTCGACGTCGACACGCCTGTCGTCCTCCTAAGACGGACGGCGCGGCGGCGAGCTAGCCCATTACTCACCGTCCTCAGGTCCGCGTCTATGGTTGTTGGAAGCCATCACGTGGCCCCCGACGCCCGGAGCGTCTCCCGCGGCGGCTGCGACGAGAGGTTCTCTTCCTCTCACGTTCTACCACCTCCTTCGCTAGTATCACTGCTTCGCAGAAGTAGGCGACGGCTTCCCATTCCCTCTCGCCCCGGACCATGGCTTGCACCAGAGCTTGGACGCGAGAGGTCACCGCCGCCAATCGCCGATCACGGCGGGGCTCCGCCCAAGCGAGGCAGACCTCCACGTTGTGCTCCACCGTATCCTCCGGCTGATCCTCGCAATAGTAGCATTCAGGTGTTTCCACCCGCCTGATTCGGTGCAGGTACCTCCCGAAACAACCGTGTCCGCTGAAGAGGGCGCCCGTGGTGCCTCTTCAGCCACTCCTCAATGAGCGGACTTACCGCCGCTATCGTGGCGTGCCCTATGGTACGGAACCTTTCATGTACGAGTCCGACTAGGCAAAGTTTTAATCCAATTCATTTTTTTCCAATTATTCACAAGGTTACTGTGTGAATAATTGGGGAAAAAAGTTATTCACCGATAAAGAATTGAATTTATTCTTTATTTTTTTACTAGTTAACGACCCGCTCCGGCTACGCACGGGTGCAATGTGCTACATATAAACCTTCCTCTTGAATCACTGTCTATTGCTGAAAACTGCCCCAAGCTAACTACACTCTGCGTTAGGATTGAACAAAATATAAGTTTTTTTTTATATGTGCCACGATAAAATGCGGCCTCTCAGCAACACGGATCCGTCGATTCTGATTTCTTAGTCAGTCATTCTTGGACTTTAATTTAGACATACTTCTATGGTGTATACACCATAGAAGTATTCCATTTCCTCAATTCAATTCTTCAATTATTCACACGGTTCAGTAACCGTGTGAATAATTGAAAAAAAAATGAATTGGGTAAAAAAAACTTGCTAAGTGTGAGTCGGACTCGCACATGAAAGGTTCTGGCATCATCGTAGTAGTGAAGTCCCCTTTAATTTGTATTATTTGTTGATAAAGCGGCAACATAAATACATATTTTGTGATAAGTTTGTTTTTCATGGTGTTTGTATGAATGACAAAGTTATATTTGCGGTTTTTTAAATGAGCTATATCTCAAAAACTGCTGACTATATCTCGTTCAAACTAATTTCGGTTGTGAGTTTTCATTGCGATCTACAGCATATATTTTTATTAGATTTTTCACCTAGTTAGTTTAAAAGTTAGAGGGGGTGGGGGCACATTTTTGCACTTTGGAAGTGTCTATCTTTCAAACGATTGACTTTGAGAAGAAATGGTTTTAGTAACCTCAGTGTCATTTTAAAAGACCTATCAATAGACACCACACTCAAGCAGGTTCTACGAAAAAAAAAAAAATTTTTTTTCTTTCTTTATCGGTGAATAACTTTTTTCCCCCATTATTCACACATTTACTGTCATACAATAAAATGATGTATTTTTAACGCTCTTTCATTTGATATATAGGAGAAAGTGTTACAAGGAAAGGGACGGGGTCTATACAAAAATACCCATTCTTCTTTAATGTACCTACGGACAGCTGTTTCTTATCCATTCGTCTAGTTCGGGGCATGTCAGTCATCTATCGGCCGCAGAAACTAAATCACCAAGCTCGACATAACTGATTTCGAGAGCCAAATTTAAGACACGATTAGTAACATCAGTCATCACTTTATTATTCTCAGTCTATGAATAATATGCCTTATTTTTGTAAAATATTTTGCTTAGGCTATAAATTTTAACTGCCACGTGTTATTTGGGAAATTCTGTTACCGCTATTGAGACATAAAACGGTATGGTAACGGGAATTTTATTGAATATCATAAGTTCTTAGGTTATTAGTTCCGAAAGTAGTCTAGTTTCTTTCAGGAAGGTTTCAAAATAAAAATGATATGTCCAATTTCCAAATAATTATATAGAAGTTTTCGAGTTTACGCTTGTACGCAAAATACGCGCTTTGCACTTCCAGTTGCATACGGCAGCCTGCAATACAATACAGTTTACGCAAAACTTTCAGGTCTGTGTTGGGTACACCGAATTTAGTTTCTTGTGCCCAGAGACGTATGTAATATTCATCACACTTGAGACACATGAGTAGTATTTCCGATTAATTAAAACCTTGGCATCGGTGGAACGTGTTGGATATGTCTGTGTACGTCATATAATTAGATTTCCTCTTATTAATTAAGACATCATTTTTATTTCTAAAACTTAAATCAGCAGCTAAAACACAAAGCGATCAAACGAGTCCTCATCCATCTCCTAGATTAAACTCCTACGAGAAAGAATATTTCGGTACTCTTCATAAATCATTTTCTTAAACAGATGCAAGAAGCTGTGTAACGTGTGACAAGGTACTAGAAGAACTGGAAAAGATAGATGACGACACGGACACATTCGGAGTGGACTTCGTCAAGATCAACGACAAGCGGCTGGCCAAGCAGTATGGCATCACGAAATTCCCCGCCCTCACGTACTTCCGTGAGAAGGAACCGATCATTTACGAAGGTCAGACCGTCAACTGTCTCTTGTGTATCGTTTTAACTGTGACCTCTGCTGTCGCGGCTTGATGACAAGCACCACAGGGAGTGGATGGAGGTTGTAACACTATTCAACTGAATGAATTAAATGCTAAATTATACAGCCGGCCGTCCATGGAAAAATAAGATCAGGACTAAAATCATTATCAATGAAAATCTAAATGTTAAGCTTACCTGTAAATGCTGTAATAGATATAAAAAATGGACGGCAGACCATCTGATGAAATCGGAGATGATATTGTATTACGACTGGGTGGTCCAAATGAATGACGAGACCAACAGCTTAAAATAAAAGTTGAATTCGGAGAATTAGCCCATTCATTTTCATAATATATTCTGTTCTACAGTATATTCGAGATATATTTTACAGCTGTTATTGGTGACCCAAAATGCAAACCACATTTCAGTCAACATAACTTAAGCTGCTAAAATTAATTGTGAATCAGTTCAGAGCTGGGAGCATATTATTATTCTTTATTATTCGATATCTAGGACATCACAATCATAGAAGACAGTCTAGAATCCTATATTCTTGTCAATAAAAAAAAAACGTGGAATATTATAGACTAAAACATTATTATTACATTAATGAGCTCTTAAAGCTCTCTGCGAACATTAGCTGACGTTTTATTGTACAACTAATTATAAACGGTGATTCAGGACAACTTCCCTTGATTGTTAAATTTATAACTGGGCTCTTATACCGGATTACGGCTATTTATAAAAAGCGTGATTTAATCTCTCTGTATTCTTCAATTTGTTCTGCAACGTCCTTACTTTATTCTACCCATGATTTTCACAGCAATTTGTCTAAAATGTTTTTACGCTCATTTATTTTTACAACAGCTAATTGAGGTGCAATATAGAACAGAAGGCCTTTGTCCTGCAGGGGACAACTTGGACATAAACTAAGTATTGAAATAGGCTTATAGTTTTAGACACAACCAATCTTTGCTTTCACATATTCTATTTTCCTAATTGGTACCGTCACACCTTGTAAAATTCTAGGAGATCTCATGGACGAAGAGAGCGTCCTGGATTTCTTGACGAGTTTAGAAGCAATGGACCTTCCTGACCGGATAGAAGAAGTCAACCAAAAGATCTTAGGCAAGATCATCGAGGATACAGACTATGTAGCCGTTCTCTTCTGTAAGTATTGGAGTGTTACTTTCTGTGTTCATGTCATCGTATCTTAGCAATTGTGGTAAATTCGAGCCATTTTTCAACTAACCATCGTATAATCAAAGTGGTACTGTAAATTTCTTTCGACGTAGTCCTGTCGAGTAGTTAATCTTCCTCTCAGTTGTGTACATCATATTTGTTAGTGGAGGTTAAAACATGCGTCTGTATATTGTGCAGTGTGTTTGATTGTGTTTTTGACGTAGGTCCTGATCACAAAAGTTGCGGCCCGTCAAACAGTAAGTAAGATTCTCAGCTGGCGGCATGCCTCCTTCTAATGTCAGCTTGGCTGTACTCTTCTCGCTTAGTAGTCTAGTATTTGTGGTACTCTATGTCATATGTGCTCCTCGCTTATTGGAACCGGTTATTATTTACATAATTATTGTTAATTGGTGCTCATAAAGGCCCCGTTGTGTAAATCAACAATCGATGATGAATACGGCTAATTACAATTTTGGCTCTCATACAACATATTGAGATGATGTGACTCATATAGCAAATTATATTCAACCGTCATAATCTACCTAACGAGTCTTCTTTCATCATTTTAATTTTAACAGTTATAGACACTTACATTCAAATGCGCTTACTTTACACACTTAAACTATTGAATTCTGCGCAATAATGTACCGCCTATCTGGAATCTTACTGTGTCTTTATTGACGATGTTCGTATATCTGGTCTAAGGGAAAGCTAGAATCAAAAACGCGTTTGCATTATCGGGCCGTGAGGCGAGCTATTTTAGCTGTGCTATTTGCGTCTCGCCAGCAAGCTCGGATTGACGGACCGACATGTCACGACTACAGCGTCACACGAACATTCTCCTCCTTAACGACAGTAAAGACTATTAAAAACTAATCTGCGTGCATCTTAAAAAATGCTGCCAAGTGATAATGGAGTACGTTAGAAAATCTGTCCAAAAACAAGATCGTACGATGACCTTGACCTAAATATGTGATGAAGAGTGCCGTATACACGGCAGGCCGTCAAAAATCGTTGTTTACAATGCCTTCCTATTTATAAACATTTGAAATGAAGCAAATGTTAACATCATTAACTTAACAAATATACTCCTAACACTGCTGTGGCAAGATCTTGTACAAAACCCCTTGAGGACATGATTTTTATTAAAATGTGTTTTCTACACGGCGATTTCTGAGGAACCCATTACATGTGCACACTCGAGATAGCCCCGCTTATAATAATAGTAATAGAGATATAAGACTTTTTGGCAAAGCGGCACGACCACACATAAACCTAATAGGTTTTTGCACGACACAAGCTTAATTGCACACTAAATTTTTAACACATAGCCGAACTTATAGGCAATAATAGGCACTTAACTGCACCGCTTCACGTCCGAGGCATGAACTAGGTTCGGAGAAATTCGGGCGAGTCATAAAATAAAGCAGAATATTACGTGTTACAGACAAGCCGGAATGTAAGAAATGTGCTAAGGCTCTGCAAGAGCTGGAGAACATAGACGACGAGGCTGACCAACTCGGGATCGGTTTCGTGAAGATCCACGACGAAGAACTAGCCGAGGAGTACAATCTTGGAGACCTGCCAAGACTGGTGTACTACAGGCATCAGATACCTATTATCTATGAAGGTTTGTGACTCACATTTTACGTTTGACGCTCGCATCACGGAAACGGATGATGTTAATGACGATAGTTACTGGTTTACGTCAAGTCTCAGCACTTTCTTTTGTGTATAATGAAATTGTAGTTTAGATTTAGACTAATGATAGATAGTAAACTGTAAATAAGTATGAGTAAATTACAGGTAATAGCCCAGACGTCAATATTAGCAAGCCTGCTGCCTGTAATTTGGAAACATTCAACTTCAAAAATACTTTTTGATTACGATTTCTCAGCCTAGTTATTTTCAGATCTGCTTTTAGCAAAAATATATCTGGAGATAACCTGTTTCTATGTGTATTACAGGTGAGCTGAGCAGAGAAGAGGATGTGTTGGAGTGGTTGATCGCCAACAAGTCTACCGGTGACGAAGAAGATATCATTGAAGATGTTACAGCAAAGACTTTGAACACCTTAATCGGGAATGTAGACAACCTTGTCGTACTGTTCTGTAAGTATATGAATTTCACTAACCGACAGTACGGAAACTGTTTTAAAGAATCATCTCACAATATTCATAATTTTATTTCCAGACGACCACGGCGACGATGAGTCAATGACGGTCCTAGCTGAACTCGAGAAGATAGACGATGACTGTGACCGCCACGGCATTCAATTCGTCAAGATCGATGACGTGAAGGCGGCGAAGGAATTCGGAATTGATGACGTACCATCCATCGTCTACTTCGAAAAGCAGATTCCTAACGTTTATGATGGTAAGTGTATTTGAAGATAAGTGTTCAGTATTACAAAGTTTTGTTTCTTTGTGCCGATAATGAGATTCAATTCCTATTGCCAGGTGACCTTGAGAATGAAGAAGAAATCTTAGAGTGGCTTGTCGACCAACTAGAGAAGGACGAAATTGAAGATGTTACCGATGAAATGTTAGACCGTCTCATCAAAGACGGCAAGACTGTCGCCGTGTTGTTTTGTAAGTATATTTCTTGGCAAAAATCCGACCATAAACTTCCCTTGAGATTTGTTACTGAAGGTCATGTTTTAATGTTCGCTTACAGATGATAATAACGACCGTAAATCACAGAAAGTACTTAACGAACTGGAGAATATTGATGATGAGTGTGACACACTTGGGATTGCGTTTGTGAAAATTGATAACGATGATGAGGCTCTAGAATATGGTATTGAGAAAGTGCCTACGCTGCTATACTTTGAGAAGGGCATACCGACTTACTATGAAGGCAATTTAGAAGAAGAGGAGAAGGTTTTGGACTGGCTCAGGCATCAGACTGAGAGCGATGAAATCGAGGACATCACCGATGAGATGCTTGACCTGATCATCGACAAAATGCAATACGTCGCCGTCCTGTTCTGTAAGTACTTTTTTAACTTTTATACGCACGGCCTTAACATTGGCTGTGGTACTTGAAACAATGCCAGCTTTTTAAATTGCCACACGTCTAAATATAGGAAATTTCATAATTCAGTGCAGAACACTATCAAGAACTGACATATAAATGAAATACAGTTCTTCGAATTTATTACAGACGACAAGGACCAGAAGAAGAGTCAGAAGATTTTGGCTGAGCTGGAGAACATTGACGATGAGTGTGACCAGAATGACATTGCTTTCGTCAAGATTGACGATGATAAGGAGGCGAAGGAGTACGGTATTGAGACTATTCCAACGATGGTGTTCTTCGAAAGAGGAATTCCTCACGTGTATGAAGGTGACTTGATGAAAGAAGAAGAACTTTTGGGCTGGTTACTCCACCAGAAACGTCACAGCGAAATCCCCGAAGTCACGGACGAAATGATGGACAAACTTATCATCAGTACCCCGTACTTGGCCGTTATCTTCTGTAAGTATAAATTAACTATAGTTGAATTGAATTTGTTTTGTACAGAAATTATTATTATTTGGATGTTAATGTATGGTGCACACGTAAGTTCTGACGCAAAACTATAAAGCAACAGAGCGTGTGGGTGCACTCAAAAACAAGCTTTGGGAAACAATTTAGCTGTTTCATGATTTGATGTTGCTGTTTTGTATGCTTGTAATCTGATAGTTACCTTTTTTACTTTTATACAAAACCGTATCCATGAGAAAAAATCTATCAATTAAATGAAAGTTGCAAAGATTTTTGTCTCCTTGTGTCTTCTTCTTTTGTATCGATACTACGACTTGGGCCCAGTGTGTGGCCAGGTTAACCGCGGCTTCGTGGCGTTTTCAGGTTCTCTTAAGTGCAGGTATAGAGGCACAATAGCTTGTAAAATAATCTGAATCAACTAATATAATAGGCTTCTTTTGGATTAGCTCGTTCCTTTCGTCGACCTCATTTCTGTCGTCAAGACCAAATTGAGGTCAAGAGAAATCCCTTTTAATATTAAAATAAAAATGTAGACAACTTTACAACATTTCTGGAAGTACTGCTGTTAATGTCTACTTTTAAAAGCTTATATATTTCAAAGCAACTAACTCAAATCCCAAAACTATAATTCCAGATGACAAAGAAGACAAACAAGACATCAGAATCCTGAACGAGCTAGAAAACATTGACGACGAACTTGAAAAGGAAGGCATAGTCATCGTACGCATGGACAATGAGAACGAAGCCAAAGAGTACGGTATCGACCATCTACCAACACTCGTGTACTTCGAAGAGAACATCCCGGCCATATACGAAGGAGATCTGATGAATGAGGACGAAGTACTGGAGTGGCTGATTGAGCAAAAGAACAGCGCCACTATTGAAGAGGTCACTGATGAGATCTTGACTGATCTTATTGAAGAGCATGAATATGTGGTGGTTTATTTCAGTGAGTATTATTATTTACTAGCTGTTGCCAGCGGCTTCACCCGCTGCAACTCGAAAATTATCCCAAGGGAAGATAAAATCGGGATAAAAACTATTCTATGTTTTAATCCAGGTTAAAAACTATCTGTGTAACAAATTTTATTCAAATCCGTTTAATAGTTTTTGCGTGAAGAAATAACAAACATACACACTCACACACTCACAAACTTTCGAATTTATAATATTAGTAGGATAACTTGGACTCTTTAGAATATCGACAGTTCTTTTATATTTTGCAACTTGATGAATGTTGTATAGTTTTCCTTTTGGAGGACCTTTGTATTTATTATTTTTAAATTACTTATCATATAAAAGACATCAAATTCTTGTAGACAGCCCAGATGAAACAAGAATTTGTTGAAATTAATAATTTGTAAAATACCCACTCTGAGTATCAGTATTAGCTTTTATTAAATGCCAAAGTTGCAAACAAATAGACACCGAAACATCCATCATCACTACTTAATAAGTACTGCAAAAACAGTAGCAATACAAATACCGCAATCTTTGACCAACCAACAAAATAGAAACATAGTCATCAAGAATCTTCCAATAACAAAATACCATTCGTTTTTCCAGGTGGTAACTGTGAAGAAGGCGATGAATGCGACAACATCCTAGACGAGCTCGAGAACATCGACGATGAGCTCGACGAGACTGGCATCATCTTCGTCACTACCGAAGACATCACGCTTGCCAAGAAGTACGGCATCAAGACCTTCCCCACACTAGTGTTCTTTAGGAACAAGGACCCACTTGTTTACAAGGGTGAGTTTAAATGAAGTCACACGTCCTTATTGCAACTTTATTCAACAATCATTGATAGTAGAAAAAGTGGTTTATACAGTAACCGCCTTAATAATAAAAATTGTTAAACCTGGTTTAACTTACGCTTGGTATATCTCGCATGCCGTCTCACTTCAAAAATATTCAAAAGAATGTGACGGCATGCGAGATAAACCAAGCGTAAGTTAAACCAGGTTTAACTATTTTTATTAATAAGGCGGTATGAGTTACGTTTCGCTCAAGAATGGGTAATTAATAGATATTTTTTTGGATCAAATTGATCAATCTAGAACTTATTCAAGAACACGTGAAAAATGACAAAAATTTCCTGCCAAGGCACACACAACTTTTATCTGTGTGACGGCTTCTTAATACGTGCTGCAATAACTTCATGTCTTCAATATAGCATCGAAATTAGAAATACCCAATTACTAATATCACTGTTTGGGAGAGGTCTGTGTTCAGAACTGGACCCAGATAGGCTTAGCTGATTAATTGAATAAGCTTAATTTTACAAACTGCCGATGTTTTCAATTATAGGAGACATTGAGGATGAAGACGAAGTCCTAGCCTGGTTGACTGACGAAGATACCCTTGAGATCCCCGGCAAAATCGAGGAAGTCAACTCCAGGATGCTGGAGAAGATCTTAGAGGAAAACGACCATGTTGTTGTGTTCTTCTGTAAGTATATTCTTTTCATGACAATATTTTCCTTTTGTTACAACAATTCATTTTAAAGTGGAAAAAGTTGCAATTTTATTCTGATTAGATTTTACCAAGGCTTTCGATACTGTGTGTGATTCTGAAACTCTTTTAGTTGTAGTTTGGTTATAGCACATTTTCTTTAACTTCAATAGTGTTTTGTATTTCAAATTACCGTATGCACTTGATTAGATAGTAATTGTGTTTCGAATATTTCCGTAGAATGACTGATCCGTCATTTTACGGAAATATTCGAAACCTTTGTTGGTATCCCTCAGGGAGGCATATTTTATACATACATACTTATATTGTTTGCAAATTTAAATTTTCGATTTAAAAATTGTTTTTGTTGTCTATTAGACAAATGATAACGCTTAAAAGATTATTCAGACTACCTGACTGATAACAGAAATTACATACTTTGTTCTGACTACTTCTGACATTACCAAGAAACGATTGATTAATCCCTCAAACTTATTTTACAGACAAGGAAGGTGACAAGAAGTCTCAGAAGATCCTCAGCGAGCTTGAAAACATTGACGACGAATGTGAGGAGAAAGACATCGATTTCGTCAAGACATCTGACGACGGTGTTGACAAGGAGTATGACTTGTCAGAATTACCAGCTTTAGCCTTCTACAGACATAAGTTCAGGACCATATATGAAGGAGATCTGACTCACGAAGAAGCTATCCTCAAATGGGTACTAGAACTCCATTCCTCCCAGCCTGATGTCATTGAAAACGTAGACAGGAAGACCTTGAAAGACCTCATCAATGACGTTGAACATCTCGCCGTGTTTTTCTGTAAGTGTGAATTTTAATTTAAAAAAATTAATATAATATGTCAAGAAAACCATTTGGCTATTAAAATATTAAATACCGTAAATCATTTTAAAATATTATGTGGTCTGGCAGTTGCCCAAGGGGAGTTTAAAGTCTTCTATTCATTCGTGTAATGGCTTACAGAACCGCCCAAATACCACAGACAAGTATAATATTTATTGACTGAGAATATAAAGATGTGGCCAATGCCACCACGAAGGAAAGAAATTAAAGTCTAGCGAGAGTCCGAAAACAAAATTGATTAAGTAATTCAGTCGTTATGGGTAGTCTAAAAAGACAGAAAACCTACCAGATGATGTCTAAACAAATCTTATTGTCCTGTTACAGATAGCGAAGACTGTGACACATGTGACGATATCCTGGAAGAGCTGGAAACAATTGATGATGACACAGATAAGCACGGAATTCAGTTCGTTAAGTCCAAGGACTCTAAACTCGCCTCAGATATTGGTATATTCAGTTTCCCTGCTCTGGTTTACTACGAAACAGGTGTTCCTATCATGTATGACGGTAAGTAGCAAGAATCTTTGTTCATAAATGTTTTTTTTTAAGTATCTGTGTACATATATCCTTACGAAAGTACTGGTACTGCAGGGATCTTTCGGCGCGTGAATGACATAGATACATAGATACATTTGTGAAATTATCTTTGAAATAGTATTGAAAAACGGAAGATGGTGGCGTTAGTTACAATTATTGACACGCGCCTAAAGATCCATGTACCAATCTATGACTTTTTATTACTGGCGTTGGTGACTATAGTATGGTGGTGATGACTATGATGTGTATAAAGTATGAACTCTAACTTTTATCCTGTTTATAGGTGATTTAAAGAACGAAAATAAGGTTCTGCAGTGGCTTGTAGATCAAAAAAGTAAGAATCCACATCCATATAATAAACGTTTCTAATGTTATATCTGTTTAAGGTCGAAATTTTTTTTTCCAATGTTAAAAAATATTGTCTTAAATATTATGATTTCAAAAATATTACTATGCATGACATCATTCTTGATATATCTCTATGAAACAAGTGTTACTACTTTACGCCTAAAATGCTGGATGTTTGAGCTATGTCATTTTGCATGACAGTTACTAATGCCTGCAGGTGAAGATAGCCACCGACATAAAAAAGCTAATATTAAATCGAAGGCCAATGCAGATGGTGATAAAAAGTCATCGGGGTTCACGAAAGGTGATAATGTTGATGCATTAAAGAGAAATGCCCCGAAAAATGTGAAATCTGCGCAATGGAATACTGCTGGATCGCTGAAAGCTGACACTGTTGATAAGAAAAGTCGTCAAAGAGGCAAAGTGAGTTCCAAAGAGGAGAATGATGATGATGATGACGACGGTAAAGTTGACGATGATGACGACGACGATGATGATGATGACAACGACGACGACGACGACGATGATGATGACGACGAAGACGACGATGATGATGAGAACGATGATGATGAAGACGATGATGACGATGAAGAAGACAATGCAAAATTAGCGGCCATCAAAAGTATCCTAAAATTTAAAAACCCAAGTGATGACGCCACTTGGAAGAAAGTCGGTACACTCAAAATTCGTTATCCTGGCAATAAACCCGGCAAACGTTCAGCCGAGGTTGATGACGACGATGACGATGACAATGACGACGATGACGATGACGATGATGACGATGATGATGATGATGACGATGATGACGATGATGATGATGACGACGACGACGACGACGATGATGATGACGACGACGACGACGACGATGATGATGACGATGACGACGACAATAACGAAGCAAAATGTGGGGCTCGCTCAAAAATTGGTAAAATCAGTCGTCGCAGACAAGTCGCCGATGATGATGATGATGACGACGATGATGATGAGGATGATGATGATGATAGCGGTGAAGATAGTATATTCAGTAGGATAAGACGAATGTTCTCAGGTAATTGAGTATGTAGACCCCGCGGTCCCTGGCATCACATCTGCATGGTCTCCGTCGACCCGCATGGGTCCCACTCTCTAGCTATCGCCTGCAGTCATTCGCGACCGCTTAATGACCAATAAATGTTTTCAACTCTTATACTTACTAACATTATCATTAGAAATAGCGCTTAACTGTTGGCGCAACGATTACAATGCACAGTATTAACGCAGTTAACCGTTACTTGTTGTTACCGTGTATACGGGTTGTAAACGAGATTTTTACTGACTGCAGGCGATCGCTGTTTCTACATTGGATTGGGGGCGAAACCGGCCGTCCCAAAACTGACTTACGAACCCTACCAGTGCTGTCCCACTAAAGTTCAGAGTCCGACAAAAGTAGCGAAGGCCACGCCGACCAAGGTGCCGAAGAAACTCGACAAGCAGCCGCCACAGAGACAGGAGAAGCCGCTCAAGGGCAAGAACAAGGCCCTCGCCAAACCAGACAAACCGTCTAAAGGGAAAAAAGGTTTAATCGAGTCTGACAATAATATTTGGTGGTGGTAAAGTTAATTAATGTTAGAAGTATCTTGCTCTGATATCCTCGGATATGAGCGCAAGTAGCGGCGTGCACGCAAGGCATCAAGTGGACACGAACGTTATCGTTACTGGCCCTCAGATTCTGATCCACCCAGCTCTAATAGATCACTATGTCTAACTTTGCATCTATTTGTCATGGCTATTAACCTTGCTAGCTTTTCAATAACCTCGTGTCCCTTGATCCCTGCAAGCACTTAACAGGGTTGAATGTTGTAACACGTTGCACATCGGACTGTACTCGCACGTCTGTCGCACGTATGACGTACTGCAACCTGCCTATTGTGACCGGTGCGAATACAGCCCTCACTGTACCATCCACAAATGTGCTTTACTGTAAATTCAAGACCATGAGCGAACTAAATATTGGGATGTCTAGAGACATCGTAAGCAGGTGTACAAATCGTTATTTTCATTGTAAATTGATTCCAATATTTAGAAATTAAATGTAAATCGAGACGTAACAATAACAACGCGAGGCATTTCTCATTGTATTTTGCCGTGTCATCTTGAAAGACTTATAATTGTTGTAAGGATTTCATGTTCATATAGTTATCTAGTCTTCATGGAATCTCATTATTTTGTAATGCTACATTTGATAAAATATTACTTTTTATTACTTATAGACATAAAAACTATAGTTCTTAATATTTTGTATCAACATTAAACTAATGAATTAATTGATTATTAATTTTCATAAGCGCAGTGCCGGATATCAGTGCAATAAATCTACTCATTTCTCATTTGTTCAGTAACGGATAGGGGTCGGGTCGCGTTAGGCGACGTCTGTCACTATTCACTAGTCGATCACTGCATCGTATAAGTAGTTAGGTGACTGTTTGTTAACTGTTTCATTGAAGACTAATATTGTGATTAGACTCGTCTAAAGCTTTCCGGTCGAACAGTGCTGGCGTTGTGTTTGTGTGACACAATCAATGTCGATATGTAAGTTGTATTGTTTGGCCGAAAATTCGCATGAATGTTTAATTTATTATTTGTTACGTTGAATTGTTGAGTCGGCGCTGAAACAACTTTTTTTGTTAAATAAATACATTTTTCTATTAAATCAATACTGTCATTACTCATTTCACACACGAATGATGTCAGCATGGTATTGCCGTAGTAGTATCCGCGCATGCCAATTATTGGACTTTACTGGTGAGTTTCCCAAATTATCAAATGGATGTGGTTTCTTTAATTATTTGATTAGTCCATAGGGTTTTCAGCCTGAAGTATAATGTGAAACTATTTTAGGGGATCTATTGGACGAATCCGAGGTCTTGGACTGGATGGTTAAGCAGAAAGAAGATGAGAGTATAGAGGAGATTGATAGAGAGCAACTGGCCAAATATATCGAAACTAAAGAATTTCTGGCTGTTGTTTTCTGTAAGTATCTCGACTATAAAACTGACTCTTTAAACAACCTTGCTAAATAAGACAAGAATATAACCAAGCTAAACATTCCAGATAAAGAAGAAGATCCCAATAGTCCAAAAGTACTACGACACGTTGAACTCATCGACGATGAAGCAGCTGAATATGGAATCAAAATAGTAAAATGTTACGATCGGTTAATGGCGAAGAAATATGGGTTCCGCAATCCACCAGGCATCACATACTTTAGGAAAACCAAAGCTATAAACTATGACGGCGACATTGATGATGAAGAGGAAATATTAGACTGGTTGACGAACCCTGAAAACATGGAACTGACAGATCATATCGAAAAAGTCAATAAGAAAATGTTTCAGAAGATAAGGCAGACTTCAGATTACGTTGCGGTATTCTTTTGTGAGTGTTCTTTTTTGTTACAAATACAGCATGTACCAGAAAGGTTTAGTCGAAAGGGTGTGAAACAAACTGGGCAACTTTCGCAATGAGACCAACACCGTAATCGAAAAAATAATCAGTTGTTCATTTATCATCATTCTGTTGCCCTTATCCCAATTTATTAGGGATCGGCAAAGCATGTCTTCTTCTTCCGTACTTCTCTATTATTTATCATTTTAGCAGTCACCTTTTTTCTAGGTACATTCTTAAATTACTGCACTTTTCTGATACATGCTGATCTTATATTTCTTAGAGAAAGTTCCAAAGATTTGAACAAAATATTTCTAGTCTAGTATGTTCTATAAAAAGCTGATACTTACAAATCCAATTGTATTGCACATAACACATGTTTTAGACAGTAATGACTGCAAACAGTGTCCTAAAGTGCTAGCTGAGATTGAGCACATTGACGACGATGCTGATGACTCCGGCATCAACTTTGTGAAGATCGATGATAGGCAGATGGCTAAGGATTTTGGAGTATTCGCTCTGCCTGCTGTGTTGTTTTTCAAGATGGGCTCTAAGGATCCTGTTATTTATGCTGGTAAAGTTGATTTTATGGCTTTATCTTATCAAGTTTCATGGTCCATGGGCATGGTCCTTGTTTATAATCTGCTGTTGTTAACTATTGGTCAGGATGATGAATTTAGCCATGTTTATTTTGTAGGAGATCTATATGACGAACAACAACTTCTAAGTTGGTTGTTAACTCAGAAAAATCCAGCGGGTGATGTCATAGAAGCCCTTGAAGGTCAAGATCTTCTGGATTTGATAGAAACGTCCGGATCACTTGCCGTTTACTTCTGTAAGTTGCATGCTAGTGCCGAGTAATACACTTGTATACTGCACATACATTACACAACTAATTTTAAACTCTGCTAAGTGTTCACAATCTAATGTTAAATATGTTTAATATTTATTTAAGAAACAAAACAAGAAACCTGAAGAAAATTAATAAGAAGACATTGAAGATTGTACATACAATTAACATTAATACGTGTATCTTTTATTAATGCCTCTTGCTTTTTATTAGGGAACAAAACGTTATGTGAAATGTGCACATCGAAATTGCAGAAAAGAGCAACGAAAAAGAAAGTTGTAGAAAACGAGGAGGAAGAGGGACTGGATCCAGAGGGTACTCCTATCCCCTTAGAGCCGTGCCCTTTGGCAATATGTTCCCTCACAATCGCAAACATTTCTAATGACCTGTCTGTGTAGCCATTACTTTTGTTGCATGTAGCATGAGCGCACTAAGAGTAGGTACCTACATTAAGATCTGGTTATGATTAGTTAGTTTACTCCCCTGTGTTAAGCCCACGATCGCATCTCAATTCTAATTTACCAAACGCACAAAGAATGATATTTTGAATGGTTTTCGGTTTTGTAGCAGCCAGCACAGTATAAATATCCTTTATCGCACTCAATAGTACCGAACAGTTTGTCCATCCAATGAGGTTTGCTCACAAAATGTTATTACACTTTAATTGGCAATAGATCGGGATGTTACAGATAGCCTGGACTGCGAGCAATGCGCCGGGATATTGGAAGAACTGGAGAATATTGATGATGACTGCGATAGACACGAGATCAAATTTGTTAAGACTCAAGACTATTCCATCGCCGAATCGTACGGAGTAACTGATTTCCCAGTACTGGTGTACTTTGAGAGTAATGTACCGAATGTATATGAGGGCTCTCTGGCTGAAGAAGAGGAAGTGCTGCAGTGGTTGATTACTCAGAAAACCGAAGATCGTATTGAACTTATTACACGAGTGATGTTGGAAAAGATGGTTGAAGAAACACAGTATTTGGCTGTTTATTTCTGTAAGTATGACACTACCTGACAATGGGGTATCAATTTTGTCATCACTAGGCGATACTATTATCTGTCTCTTCTTCTTTAGACAAATTGAACTGCCACATCTGCGACCATATTCTTGACGGACTCGAGAGCATTGACGATGAGTGTGATGTCTACGGTATTCACATGGTCAAGATTCAAGACCCGCAACTCGCCAAGAGATACTCAATCAAAACTTTCCCTGCTATGGTCTATTTCAGGTAACAATAATACTGACTCTTGGATGGAGAGAAGTAATTATTTTGTCTAACTAAAACTTTTTGTTTTTAGGAACGGCAACCCTCTTTTATTCGAAGGTGATTTACAAAACGAGGAATCTATTCTTGAATGGCTTATTGATGATGATAATAGAGAATTGGCTGATGAAATTGAATCCGTCAACGATAGGATGTTGGAGAGATTGCTGTACGAATCACATCTGTTGGTTGTCTTTTTCTGTAAGTATGAGTTTTTGGACAAAGCTAGTGGTTAACGTACATGGGATTGGAAAATTGCATTAGAATCATAACTTTCATTTTAGATGACGATGAAGACTGTGCAGAATGTGAAGAAATCCTCGAATCTCTAGAACAAATTGACGGAGAAGTCGACCAATTTGGTATTGATTTCGTCAAGATCGCCAGCCATGAGGCAGCAGCTACGTACAACATTGTCAATATACCTTCTTTGGTATACTTCCGTAAGCAAATACCGATGTTGTACGACGGAGACCTTCATCAAGTGGACAGGATCTTACAATGGTTAACATCTCAAGACGTCTTTGAGATCAAAAACGAAATTGAGGAGGTGAAT
This sequence comes from Diarsia dahlii, assembly GCA_949775195.1. Lineage (NCBI taxonomy): Eukaryota > Metazoa > Arthropoda > Insecta > Lepidoptera > Noctuidae > Diarsia > Diarsia dahlii. The sequence goes on from OX459198.1 coordinate 3,885,062, forward strand.
CGTAAGATGTTGGACAAATTATTGGAGGAAAACGAATTTCTGGCTGTTTACTTTTGTAAGTAGACTAAAAAATATAGGATTTTGTATAATTTCTTTGATTTCTAAGAGAATTTGACTCATTTTGGTGGTTATAGACGAGAAATCAACGGAAAGTCGGGCAGTACTCGACAAATTGGAGAACATTGACAGTGAAACTGATAACCTTGACATAACGTTCGTGAAGATGGAAGATCCGCGGTATGCTCGCAAGTGGGGAGTCACCAAACTTCCAGCTATTGTGTACTTCAGGAAGAGATTCCCTAGTATATACAGAGGTAAGACAATGGAACAAATGTATGTAGTAGTTTTCTAAAGCATCTTCAAAAGTTTGAAAACAATTTTCTTTATTAACCGACTTCTTTAACTCATCAATTTCAGTCGAATGTTCCTTGTACTTATTTAGGTTAGACTTTGGAGACCTCTTTTCCTATTCTTTGTCTTCTGAGATCTTATAGGCACCCATCCTCATCTTGAACAAATTTACAGGAGACCTCATGTCCGAAGACGAAGTACTAGAGTGGCTCCGAAAGAACAGATTCAGACAGCCAGAGCTGAACATCTTCATGTACGCATTGATAGCGCTTTCAATAGCGTTTGTGATGTACACGGCCTTCCTCATGCAATGCTTTAAGCCCGCCCCGCCCGCACCCGCGCCACATCCGAAGCAGGCGTGAGCTTCACAACGCTCTAGTCTTCTTTATATAGATTGTGACTTATCGGCCTCACGGCTCAGATTACACCCGACTTCGACACATCATGATCAGTTAGTCCTTGACGATCCACCGATACAAAACTTTCTTCAAACATGGACTAAAGATCTACTTTACGTTAACGTTCTTGGGATCAAACTTTTATAGAGATTTTTAGTGGACGACGAAAACACTGGATTGGACTGAAGTTTTTATCTGATCTAGGATCGGTTCGATGGTGATCTTCATTTCTTGTTCAATGGCATTTTGAAGTACGACCGTTTCGTTAAGACTGTATTCTCGGTAGAAATTCGTATGGAAATATAGTGTGAGATGTAACCGTTTTCCATTATCCAATCCGTGTTCAATATAATGATTTTTCACCGATAATGTCTTCTTGTTACTTAATGTCTATAGACTTTTAGGTTTCGATGAGCCTTTGTTAAGTTTGTGTTTGAGTTTTCTGAGCTCTCGAACAATGTTACTTATCAATAGCGATCATTTTTTTACTTTAATTGAAATTGGGACATGTGTGTCTTTTAATACCGTTGCTAAAAATATTCCGGTAGTAAAATCTTGCCGCGTGTTTATAATAGCTGTATCGTAAATTGTATGTTACAATGAGTTTTATAGTTGTTTTGTCGGTGATTTTGTTTTAGAGCTCACTTTTTTCGAGTGACTGTCCAATGGGCGGGAGCTGGACTGACGCCCGCATGGTACTACGATACTTCATTATGTTTATTTCTTTCTTATTAAAATTTTATATTTTATTGTTGTGCGAATATAGTTTGATCGATGTTAGATACTTGTATTATTATTATTATAAAAACGTTGATGATTGTGTGGTTCATTCTCACACTGATATGAAAATTGATATTTTCTATCAGTTCATGCTTTAACTTCTTTCTTTCTCCTATCTTCTCTTACATTGCTCATAACTAAAGACACGCCCGCTTTTCATAATCTAGCTATATATCATCTTCCGAATCTATTGCATTGTCCCCAAAAACTTCATTTTCTAGTACTTCACTATCATCAATGTGTTATTTCTAAGTAACGTAGTAACATGCCCGATATACTCTGTATCATTCCCGCTCGTATTGTATAATATTGTGTATAATTATAATGATACCTTCATCATGAATCGTAAGGGAGGCATGTTGGCTATGAACACACAAATGTGGCGACAAACATATAAACGCTAAAGAAGAACAAACGAGGACAAACATGGGAAGACTTTGAGGAGGGAAACAGAATAAATGGATGTGGTAGTAAGTATGTGAACTAAGAAGGCATTAAGTTATTGGTGTTTTCACCGCTGCATAGCAAGCAGTCAGATCCAGGATAATTGTACTATTCATGGTGTGGGAAAACGTTTTCTAGAAGATTCTTACGTATAGGATAGGTACTTCTTGTGTCGTGTAATATTTGTGTGTTCATAGCCGAGTAATAAAAATATGCTCAAATGAGTCGTGCGCTAAGACATGCGCATTCGTTAATGTTAACGTTGTATATAAAATGTAAATATATAAAATAAATAAAAATAGTAAAATGTTCTTGTTTTTATTCGTTTATAATTATATCTGCCCATGTCCGGGGCCGAAAAGCTCAGGAGTGGCGACACTGGCGACCGCGAAGCGGGAGATGTTGCGTTGGAAGGCCTCCCACTAGGTGGACCGATGACTTGGTGAAGGTTGCGGGGATCCGTTGGATGCGAGACACACGGGACAGGTCAATGTGGCGACACTTGGGGGAGGCCTATGTCCAGCAGTGGAAGTCTATCGGTCGAAATGATGATGATGTCCGTCGAAGGACTGATAGACTATGGACCAAATGAGTTGTGGAGACCGCGTACATAGGCAAGTGGAGTGTGGCGCTCTGCCGCTAGATGGACGGACGGACTGGATGCGGAAGACGGAGAACAAGGTATTCTGGTGCAACGTGGGAGAGACCTATAGTCCAGTAAATTTAATTTGACGATTCATTTGTGCGCTATCATATTAGCAATACCGAGTGTGTGTGTGTGTGTGTGTGTGTGTAGATACCTACCTAGATTATAGACCTGATGTCTGGCCACGAGAAGTTCCGAATAGGGCTTCTATTCGGTTTCTGTTCTAATAGCATCCAAGAAGACTTTCGAATGTTAAAGACGACTACAGATTGTTAATCTACCGCCACCCATTCGTAAAACCATTCTGGTCAGAGGAATTAAACAACTTTTTACAACATTATAAAAACAGTTTTATTCATCTACCCGCTTATTTATAAAAAAACTTATAACTAATTCATAGTATGGATAATAATATCAATCAGTCTATTATAAAGGCATTAGTATTTTCTACTAAATTAACTGATAGTGTAATGGAAATATTTTTAACTATAGTACTTAATAACAAAATTAATAAACGTGATCATAGTAATTGTTCAAATGGAGACAGATATGTTTATGTAGGTAGGATTTCCCCAGATGTTACATAATGTTATGTCATGTATCAAAAATTACAATCTCCTCCTTTTTTAGAAGTCGGTTAAAAATATAAATAAATATTTATTGGCTTATTTTGGGAAGAGTGGAAAAATATTTTGTAAATGAATCTGTATTTAAGAATTAGAACTATGAAAGAAAGTGTTGGTAAAAAAATATTAGAAGAAAATATTCACTTACAAAACCGAAATCGTATACCCAAAATATCCTATAAAAGCAATTTCAAAATCTAAAGCGTATTTAAAAGAAGTCAGCTGACATCTGAGCAATTTGTTCGTTGAAGGGCGACGTGGCTATATAGTCTTTGGCGACTGGCCACGGCAGCCTCGTATTCACAAATGCTTCGATTCGGAAAGTCGTGTATCTGGCTCGCTCCTTTCCTTTCCTAAAAGAAGATAGACTAAATACGATTTGTCGAGTCGAAACGTTTGTGAAAAAGGCGGCAGGTCTTTTTTGGGCTACGGAAGCCAAAGTGAAGCACGCCTGCTGTGCTGGACGAAGTTGTATCACTATCCTTACATAGTATAAAACAAAGTCGCTATTTTTGTCTGTCTGTTTGTCTGTATGCTTAAATCTTTAAAACTACGCAACGGATTTTGATGCGGTTTTTTTTAATAGATAGATTGATTCAAGAGGAAGGTTTTAGTATATAATTTGAACGACATCCACGCGGGTGAAGCCGCGGGCATCAGCTAGTATATTATAAAACAAAGTCCTCCACCGCGTCTGTCTGTCTGTTCGCGATAAACTGAAAAACTACTGTACCGACTTGCATGCTGTTTTTCACTAATGGATAGAATGGATCTCGAGGAAGGTTTTAGTATATAATTTGACTGATGCACGCGGGCAAAGCTGCGGGCATCAGCTTGTTTAGAATAATCTAACTAATATGTCTATCCGCACACATAAACGCCGAGGATGGGCCTATGAATATTTTAGGTACCTAAACGTGTGCGGATAGACCTTTTAAATGCAGAAAAATAAAAGTAACATGCCTACGTGATGACTAGTTGGGCTTCTTCGTGGTACTTTAAGTACTTAACCTTCTCAGTTTCGAAGAGTGTCTTCAGCCGTTCTGTGAACTCTGTATGCACTGCGTCTATTTCTTCGTTTGTTGGTTCCAAATTTCTTTTTACTTCCATTGGTGCACCAACTGGAATTAATCGTAAACTTTGATTAGTTCGTAAATATAAGCATAACATCACGCCTGTATAAGGGTTTGGCAGAGGTGTAAAGTCTATTGCCATTAACCCTGTGGTTGTTACTTAGTAAATCTTAATGGCAAAAATCGGATTGCCCCACCCGGGAATCGAACAAAGAACCTCATGCTCAGCAGTCGTGATTGCGACCATCTAATCAAGGGGAAACGTGCCTATAACCCAGTATTAACTGGGTTGTGGAGGTCAGATAGGCTGTCGCTCCATGTAAAATTCAGCTCTGGTATTCAGCTGCATCCGGTTAGACAGAAAGCCGACCCCAACAAAGCTGAACAAAGGCTAGGCAGATTGCAAGTTTTAAAATTGCAAGCTAAATATCATCATCATCATCATATCAGCCGGCAGACGTCCACTGCTGGACATAGGCCTCCCCCAGGCGTCGCCACATCTCTTGGTCCCGTGCGTCTCTCATCCAGCGGGTTCCTGCAACCTTGACCAGGTCTGAGGTCCACCTAGTGGGAGGCCTTCCAACGCAACGTCTTCCGGATCGCGGTCGCGGTAGCTGAATATCATGGTGTTTAAAATATTTGACAAATATTGATCAAGTCTCAACTTGCTAGCTACCAAGAAATTCAAAATCAACGACATAAAGAATCACTAAAACTCACCGACAGCAGTAACAGGCGCCCTCATGGGCAGCACCCCGTATGAGTACTGGAACAGCCCCCTCCCCATGGGGCACATGGGCGAGATCCCGGTGTACTTGCGCACCTGCTCCTGAAACCGGCGCAGTAAGCTGTTCTCCGGGTTGTTCGGGGGGTGGAACAGGTCCGTCTCGCCGAATGAGAATACTGGCACTAGGGAGGCACTGGAAATAAGACGATTACAACATTTGTAGCATTACATGATAACCTAATCCTCGAAGGGTTATGCAGAGGTGAAGAGGTGTACCCTTTAGTACACCCACATTTCGCTAGTATGTTTAAAGCCGCGTGCAAAATGTTGCGCGTCAATTGTTGCCTAGTGGAAACGCGGCTTAAGTCTCATGTGCAAGGGGCGAGCCTATTGCCATCAACCGGGCACAAATTCAGACTCCGTCGCTGCTACTTAAAAATTCCTGATGGAAAAGCCGCTAACACTTTGGCCGACCCGGGAATCGAACCCGGGGCCTCGCTATTTACCTACGCTTGTACAATATTTCGCATCGTTGCTGACATCACCGAATAACAGCGAGCCGGTCTTGGTTGCACGCACAGGCGGTTGCAAAATATTCTCAAGCGCTTGGTTTATAAATAAGTTAACTATAAGTATACAATATAACTACCATAAACGATTTGTCGTCATCTTCAAAAATATAATGGGGAACATTAATGATAGTTGCAACACAGTCAAATTTTTTTCTACTTTAAACTTACTTTAAATCTTATTTGTCTGTTAATGACCTCAACTTACAATGAAGGCCTCACCACTTACACGATCAAATAAAGAAACTACTAAAGTACTTCTAGTATTAATTAAAAGAAACAAAAGATCTTACCCAGACTTCATAGCAACGCGAACAAATCCTTTTCTCCTACTCAAAATCACTTTATATTCTTTCGGATGAGAATCCAGCGCTTCAGCAGCACCACCAATGATCATACACGCACAGTTTCCTTCATATTTCTTGTTATCTAGCAAGTGTAAAAGACTTTGCTCTGAAGAGGCACAGATTCCAAGCGCAAGAGCTAAGTCTCTGAAGAACGGAATCAAGAAGTGCCCTCCTAATGTTATTAAATGGCTGGTCAAACCAGGAAATAGTTTGCGGAAGTCTGTAGCATTGGTACAGAAACTTCCGAAGGCTCCCAAAGATAACAGGCCGTGGGGAAAGCACGCAAACATGTAGTTTTTAGAAGGATCTAAGTCCACGGTTTTTACTAGTTGTATGGGGAAGTAGTCGCAGAGGTAACGCCACCATGTCCAGCTTCTAACCCATTGGCATCTGGAATTGGAAAAGTTTGGTGTTAGAAAATATTGGTGATTTGATTTACTGTATGTAGTGTATTAGTTGATGAAAACATCAAATGCTGATAAATCTTGTAAGGTTTAAATGGTGATTGACCTGTCGGTTAAACAATCTACTAGGTAAAAAATATTGTGTGTTGTTAGATTGTATTTGATAAAACTATTATCTATTTTTAAACCTGTACTATGAACTGGAACTGATTAGAAATTATTGAAATGTGTGCTGAATTTATGAACCAAAAGCTGTTCATGGTTAGGTAGTGGTTGTTGGTGTTGGTTGTTGGTGGTTTAGGTACAGTTTGTCGGCAGTATTGCAATAAAAGGTATTCCAAGCTGGACTCTATGGTGGTTTTATTTTTTCTTTACGGTAGAAAATAAATTGGCAGACAGGACATTTAAGGGTAAACAAGCCAATGGCACGAACTAGTTGGTGGGCGGGGCTAAAATGCATGCTATTTCATCCGACATCACGAGCTTTCGCTCGTGATGTCGGATGTAATAGCAAAAGAGAGCATAGAGCGAAAGAGACACAACTAAAACGGGCGCGCGAGTGTTTCTATGCAGACCTTTGGTAGTATGGATACCATGAAAAATCCATTGAATGTATCTGTTCAAAATAAAATTATTTGAATTCTTTAATAACTAATCTATGCCTGTATGGTTTCACTTTTTTCATTTTCGTACTATATACGTAACTTATTTACGCCCAAAGATAGTTAAAATTAGTGCGAAAATATAAAAGTTTCGACGCTTATAACTTCCAAACCAATATTTTTTTTCCAATTCTGCTTCCATAGAGGCCTAGATAATGACAAGACCAGTTGATACAATTTTGTACCTACACCGTCAACCAGAGGAGTAAACACCATACTACGTTTGTATGGAAGAATGACTGGCTTGTGCAACCTTAACGTATAAAATAGGTACTCACGTTCGCCCACCACGGTTGCAGATATCAATATCATTGACGAACCAGGCTCCATACAGGAGCCCCAACCACCAGAACCTGGAGTACACCAGTTGTATGAACAGGTATATCGAGACAGCTTCTCCGAAGAGTATCAGGTAGATCCAGACGAAGGCCGCCAGGGTCTGCAGCCGGCGCGACATTGGGACGTCCATGGGAGCCCATTGTATACCCAATAGCGCGGATAGTTGGCTGAAATAGGGAAAAATAGTCTTTGATAAAAATAAGTAGTTAAGCAAGTATTTTTGCAGGTTTGCATGTATAGAAGGTTAAAATTACATCACACATTGTTTAAACTAGGGCTATATACTGCCAGACTAAATATTAAAGACTATCATTTAGATTTTATGTTTTCTGTGTGGATCATTGTTGTTGAGCAAATTAATTATAAGTATCTATTATTAATTTTCCTGTAATTTTGAAAATAGTGCACAAATAATTCTATTTTCTTTTTGTTCTGTAAGTATATTTTTTTTATCTATTCAACGTAACAAATAGTCGATGAAAAAAATATGGTCATTGCAACGTCTAAATCACACTATTGTTTCTAAGTCAATCAAGCGTAGGTAATAATCAGCTTAGATGCATTTTTTACGAGTTCATAAGAAAAGTTTAATAGTAAAAACTACCTATGAATCGTTTGAATGTCTGGTTACCTCGATTCAGGTGAATTTAGACTGTTATCTTGGAATTTAGAATACTCAGCAATCGGTACCAAAGTCACAGTGGACATTGCTTTGGTATTTTTCTTCGTAAATCGTAATTGCCTCAGCTTTCTCATGAAAAATAACCTTATTGTTGCACATGTCACTGAAAATTTTCTGATTTTACGTTGTTGTTAACGAAAATGATAAAAATGTCTAATAAGTACCTATACCTACATAATCTAGGTGGTTTCGGTACCTATCAAATATTTTTGTAAGCAAAATGGAGGGTTCCGCAGACTGATGCCTGCCGGAGCTGTTCGAAAGAAATACCCACCCAGGCCACCCATGTTTCTTCTTAGCCTTAGGGAATTAGTCAGTACAAGTCTGACACTCCCTTCTGCTCCGCTTAGAGCGGTAGGGGTCATTTGATGATTTCCCACCAGAAAAAAGGTGGTTTAGGTTTGTTCAATTCTAAGTGACTGAATTTATGATAGTGATAAAGGATGACTAATAGGTATTAATCTTTTTAATTTCTCAATAGATTATTATTTTGTTATTGCTCAAGCCAAGCCAATACTTAAATGATTATTTTCTATAAGTACTACAGGATAAGGTATAGAATTTACTGTAGAATAAGACAAAATAGATGTAAAAATAAATGTTAAAGATATTGACTGCGATTTTGCAAGTTTTACTTGTAAAACGCTCACCGCTCCGCCTGTGATTTGGGACACACTATAAAGATCTTTTTGTTTTCATGACTATTGCAACAATATAAGTAAAATGATTTGCAGTATTTTTATTGGATAGACTTTTATTACTTTTCCTATTTAACTCATACAATTTGCTATCTCGTCATCATCACAATGATTGACGAGGTTTTACTTCTTTGGTAAATAGCAAGTTTATATAACTCGTGAGGACAAAGTTCGAATAGCACGGCAAGTGTTAAGGCAATATGAGAATATGACGACCTATGACTAATTTACTCCCAAGAAATACATTGAACTCTGGACAATAATATGTTCACTTTTATTATCCTCTATTTTTTTTTATCATACTCCATTTGTCATAAACATAATGCAATGTAAAACAATGTTATCACAGTGCAATGATTTACTTTGATGCCAAGTTGTACTTTTGCCCTACAGAATCACACACTGAGTACAACAGAATAATACTATCAGTCTACTTAGTCTTCTAATCTTATATACGAAAAAAATCACAATATTAAACGAATAAGGTATCAGTGTACCTATCATTGATGCCGAACAGTACCATATAGACTTAGGTACCTAACTGAGAAAATTACTTAGGTACGTGTTTAGCGACGATTAAGTATTTTTAAATTACTCTCCGATAGGTCCAAGTCCAAGGCTAACGATGTAAGGTAATCTCGGTACCTTGGAGCCTGAATACAAGGCCACATTGACACTGCAATTAACGGTCTGACATGGATCTATTGCTACGAATAGGAAAAAAAATGCTTAATAATGGTTGTGCTATTATGCATTACATAAAGGAGTAAAGGAGGACAAATGTTTTACGGAAGTGATAGAATTTTAAATGGTAGGACGGACAGCAAAGGCTTCTACTGGGACCGAGCATTAGGATATTTTATATTAGCAATTTGTTCCACGGACACCGAGGAAAACTGATGTGATGTGATCTATGAAATTGTAACCTGAATGGGTCTCCAGCATTAGGTTCATTAATTTTGGCGGTAAATAATATTCATTACCCTTCGTCGTTTTTAAACGAAGGGAAATTCATGGCTTTCCCTATAAAGAAAATACGATTAGATATGTAACTACCTGAAATTGACCCAATAAAACTTCTTGTCAGTCATGAACCTTGCACTACCTATATCTATCTACATATGTAAGAAAGTATTAAGTAAAGATAAGTATGGTTTAGTTAGTCCGATATTTTATCAGGTGGGCTATCTGGGGCAAGTTATGAAATGTAAGTAATCAGAGGCCTATCATATCTATGAGGAATGTTTCTACTAATCCTATGTAGGTTGATTTGAACAGTTGAGGTTTGCTTTTTCTTCGGATATATTATTAGGTTAAATAAAATGGTTGTGAATTCGACTCGCTGTGCATTGCAGGAATGGTTTAACAACTGAGCCATACTTAACCGTCCAACATCATCAGTCTCCTTGCCCTTATGCCAATTAATTTATGGTCGGCACAAAATCTGTTCTTTGTCCACACTTCTCTGTTACTCATCATACATGCTTTCTTGCCAAGTCATTATTTACACAGTCCAATAGGCCTGTGTGATAAAGATAATTATTAATTAATAAACTCTACTGATTGTGTTTTGGAATAGGTCCATAAGTCCATAGGTAATTAGGTAACCAACAGTCCACGATAAGCTGAACAAATCATAGAATTAAATAGAATTTCTAGTCATCTTAAGTAAAGCCACGGTCGTCTAATTGCTTACAAACAAGATTAGGTATTAGACACACACACTGTCCAATGTCTAAATTAGACGAGATCCAATTGAGCATGATTAAAACTAATAGCTATATCGGCGTGAGTCTGACCAGACTTGTCTTATTCTAGACAATTTGCGTTATGTTATGGCTAGTTGTCATTTAATGGGCTTTAGCTAAAATCTTTATCTTTTATTAGTTCCTTTCAGAACCAAAGTACATGCTGTTGTTAGTGAGTTATGCATGCCTGTATAATAATGCATGAAACATTCTGGGTTATGGAGGTCAGATAGGCGGTTCTTCCATGTAAAATACTGGTATTCAAATGTTTCCGGTTAGACTGGAATCCGACTCAAACATAATTGGAAAAGGGGTAGACAGATGTTACAGACAATTATATAAACTTCGATGTGGACAGATTGCTACTATTATGACGACATCTCAACATAAATGATGTAACCAGTTTTGTAACAATTTTCTGATTTAAAAGAGTGTCCATGGAGTTTCTTGCCTGTTCTTCTCCATAGAGAACTACGCTAGGGAATGGACAACTATAGTTATTGTGCCTTGTAACTGATGGGACTGTACAGCTCGAGTTTATTTTGTATTAATTTGTTCGACTATTAAAAAGTGCCTGTAAATAGCCTACTTGAAAAAATGTTTTGATTTAGATACGGTTGGCGCAGTGGCTCAAGCAGTTGATTGCTGCGTTACGTGTCGCGGGTTCGATCACCGCACGGAACAAATATGTGTATGGCCTACAGAGAGTTGTTTCGGGTCTGGATATTTGTGTATGTGAGTTTAAATGTTTGTGAACGCACCCACGATACTGGAGAAATTCCTAGTGTAGGGCAAAGTTTTATTAAAAAAATAAAAACTGATGATTTACTCCTGGGGGGTTTGTTTTAGAACTTCTTATGGGCATACTCTATACCTACCAGAAATGAAAACTGTTCAGATCATTTTATGCTTAAATTAAACAAACAAAAGATCTCAGCATCCATCGCTATATTATGCGGCCGCCACACACTCGACGAGTGGCATGGGAAGTAGCGAGGAAAGGAGGCAGGGACATAGTGTGGCAACGTTACTCGTCATGCCGCACGTCATGCTCCTCGTCCTGCCCACCGCTCCGCGATGATCGCGCGATGAATACATGTGATCCACCATCTCCGTTGGCAAGGACGATGACGACGATGTATATTTCTTTTTAGGACATTGATATAATTAACTATACTAAAAATGCGTAGCGCGCACGCTGCCACAGTTTCATCGTCCACCAAAGGCAAATAACAAGTGAGGAGCGTCGCGATTAATTGCGCGAGTAGAACATCGCAGCAAATAGCGGCAGCGCGAGGAGCATGGCGATGAGCAGCGCGAGGAGCATAGTGTGGCGCCCGCATTACACACTACTATTACAGATCACTACACCACACTTCTATCCTTATCAAAAATAAAATATACTCCAATTGTTAACAAAACTAAATCCACTGTGAATTTCGAGCAAGCACTTAAGTACATACAAGAAAGTAATATAGCAGATTTACTATTCTGTAATGATCCCGAAACTCTAACTAACCTTCTCGTAAACAAACTAGCTGAAACGCTAAATAAAAATACTATTATTACTAAAATCCCCAATAGCATGCGCATTATAAAACCATGGATAACCCCAGGAATTTTACGTTGTATTAAAAACCGTAACAAGCTTCAAAAAGATAATAAAAGAGATCCATTCAACGACATATTAAAAATAACATAATTATATTAGGTATAGAAATCACTGTAACAATCTCATCAAAAAAATTAAAAGGAAATACGAAAGGGAATTAATTACAAAATCAGTCACTCACTAACAATAAACTACTTTGGAAGAACATTAAAACCATAACATTTACAAATAAATCAGACTTACTTAGTATTAAATCGACTCCTTCTGAATCAGTTAATTATATTAATGAATATTTTGCGAATATTGGTAAGAACCTTGCTCAAAAGATTCAGCCAACCTTAGTCAATGATCACGATAACCTACACTCTATACAACCCGACTCCTTCGTTATGTTAGACACTGACGATGTTGAAGTGAATCATATATCCTAATGAGTCTTAAATCGGACAGTGCGTCCGGTTGGGATAATGTTTCTACTGCATTTCTGAAACACATAAAAAAGGAGGTTGTCCCCATCATCACACACCTTGCAAATCTTTGCTTTGGTAAAGGCATCTTCCCGACTTCCTTGAAACTGGCCATTATTACGCCAGTGTACAAGGGTGGGGATGGAGACGATGTCTCCAACTTCAGACCCATTTCTGTGTTACCTTCTATATCCAAAGTAATGGAAAAACTTATCAATATAAGACTTTTGACATACCTGAATGACTATAATATAGTCTCTAAATCACAATTTGGTTTTCGTCGAGGAGTCTCCACTGAGGATGCAGTTACTGCACTAAGTACTCATATTACTGAAATGCTTGATAAAGGTAAAAAATGCATAACTGCGTTCTTAGATTAAAAAAAAGCATTTGATACCGTCTCTGTCCCAATCCTAATAAGAAAACTGGAAGATATCGGAGTTCGCGGAATGCCTCTAAGCCTTTTCAAGGATTATCTTACAAGCAGGAAACAGAGGGTTAGAGTAGGTCAGTACACTAGTGAAGACGTAAGCACGATATACGGCGTCCCGCAGGGAAGCGTACTGGGACCTACACTGTTCCTTATTTACGTCAATGAACTCATCAATAACATTAATGTCTCAAACGCGAAAGTCTTTTCTTACGTGGATGATACTGCTGTCGTCTTCACTGGTGATATTTGGCAGGATGTTAGGCTTGGCGCTGAGAGAGGCCTGACTAGAATTGCGAGGTGGTTAACAATTAATTTGCTTACGTTAAACATCACAAAAACAAATTACATCTGTTTCAGTGTCTGCCAACGTACACAACCAGACAAAGATTTTAATACAAGAATACACACTTGCAATAATAATAGCAACAGTTGTGGCTGCTCGATAATCAACAAAGTGCCTTATATTAAGTATCTAGGTGTTATCGTGGACCAGAGACTAACTTGGTACCCACACATTGAGCAGGTTTCAAATAGAGTCAGGAAGCTAACCTGGATATTCAAAACTCTCAGATACGTCGTCCCTAAGACCACCGCTAATCATTCAAGTCACCAAAAAGACTTCCTTAAAACGATTTATGTCGCGCTAGTCCAGTCAGTACTTTCATATTGTATACCTGTCTGGGGTGGCGCAGCAAAAACGAAATTTCTAACGGTCGAAAGAGCACAACGCGCTCTTATAAAGTGCATGTATTTTAAAAGACGGAGATATCCTACTGAAGACCTGTTTCGACTTAGTAACCTGCTCTCAGTAAGGAAACTTTACATTATGCTAATTATATTAAAGAAACATAAGTCTCTTTCCTATGATTCTAGCATACTGTTAAAAAGAAGGAAAGACTTGATATTTAACATACCCAGGACAAGGACTTTACTTGCCAGTATGCAATTTAGCAAACGATCTGCTACGCTGTACAATAAAATCAATAAAAATATTTATATCTATCCCAAAAACTCCTATGACACTAAAAAAACAATAATTGAATGGATACAAACCCTTACTTACAATGATACCGAAACATTTCTGAAACCCTGACACATTGACACACTCACACTCACTTACTCTCTGTCACACCTACCATATAGGCTACACACTCTATTAGGTACTCACATGTATACACACATACATCACACCCAGACCCAGTCATGCATACTTTTGATTTTTAGAAAAGATAATTATTAATGTTTATTTCAAGTTTTTAATTTTAGTAATTAAGCTTAGCATAATAATTATATTTATATTTTTGCTATTTGTATTTCACGTCTTGATATGGAAGAGCGGAGTCTCCTAATACAGGCACTATCTGCCTAAAAGGAGGATCCAATCACAAAATTTTGTTTAGACCTAAACTTGTTTTACCAATAAACTATTTTATTATTTATTATTATTATCTTCTTCCCAGCTTAAACGGAAAAGGCTGACGATGATGCATGCTAACTCCTAAACAGTATCACATCTATATAGCCATCATCTAGCAGATAGATTTTTGGTACCTAGCATTATAAATCAAAACATGACTGATTGGTAGAAAAGTAAAATGATTTATAACTACCCACATTCTTACAATTTTCCATTGTTAATTACTTTATTGTTAAATACTTAGAGAAACTATCAAACGGACGTAATTCTTACTTCCTTGGCATGTTTTAAATTGTATTGTATACGGGAGCCTTTAATAGCTACCAATTTGATTGTTAGATTGGAAACACATGTGCATTTAGAAGTTAAGTATAAGTCGTATTTTTATACGGCTGCTGGATAGGTACTTCTATTTCTAGTTGTTTTGAAATCATCAAATGACTCCACCCGCTCTGGGCAGAGGGGTAGGGAGTGTCAGATTTCTACTGACTAAAAACCACTCATGTTCCTTCTTAGCCCTTGTGCCGAGGCCGTGGTATCTTTTTCGAACAACCCGCAGCTAGTTGTTTACCCTTGCTTGAGATTCAAATAAAAGGATGCTATACTGCATTTTAATTACTTTGGATAGGATAGTTTATTGTTAGATATTTGTATTAATCAAGACGATAGTTGACTTATAGATGTTTAACACTATAATAAAAATTGTAGCTTATATCAATCACGTGTCTATGTATTATTTTAATATAACGAGTCTGGCGACAATCTCTTCCTATATAGATAGATAGATACATACATAGGTACAATCATGTTCATCAAAACTGGGTGCAAACTGTTTACATACTTATCAATCAATGACCATAAAGAGTTAACCTTCACAAATAAAATATATATAAAAAGCCATTACCACATAAACGGTAAACATATACTTAAATAAATCTATTAGTAGGTTCTAGTCCGTGGTTCTAGTACTAATATTATAAAGTAAAGGTAAAATTTGTGGGCCCTAAGCTATAAATTATGTTTACATTCATGCACATTATGTGAGCTATCACAATTTTTGTGAACGAAGTTGCTAGTAAATAAATATAGAAATAAATAAATGTAATGTGACTTACCTGAAAATTTTAGTCACTATGTCCATAACATAAAATATATGTTCCAACATTTTTTTATTTATTTACGTTTTGGCGGTATCACTGACCGATTCATTGACACGGGCGTTCGCGCCGATATCTAAGTTATGACTGAACATCACACTGAACATGGAATCTAATTCTCAATGTCAGCTTCTGTTGACAACTTTGTTTTAGATTTGAGAAAACAATTCGTCTAGTACCATACTCAATACTTTATTGCATTTCCACAAACTTAGGTTGTAAACTTATAATTTGATCACATATAGACCCTGTCGGGCACAGCAAAATAAATGAGTTATGAGAGAGCCGAGAGGAAGCACTTTTAATTTACAATTTAAATATTATAGTAGGTAGAGGTAGGAATCCATTCCATTTATGGTGTAGGTACCTATATTATTTCTTAATGTTCGACCTTATGTTCAGGTAGTGGTATTATTTTTAGATTTAGGTAGACGGATTTTTCCTTGTAAACGGTGCGATACGATACGGAGATAAAGTGCCATTGACCACATATTTATGAATCATACACACACGCGTTGAAAATTTTATATTTATTAGTAGATAAAAAAACATGTTTGTCTCGTAACGTATTTTTTTTGCATGTTTTATTTATTGGTGAAGTGAACTGCACTTCTATTACCTTTATCAATTTGCCTTTGACTACCTCCCTCGGCAGCTGTCAAGTTGAGTGATACGTTTTGCAAATGTAAATCGGTTATTTTAATTTATTATTATAAATCGAGTGGTGCATGAGGCGGGGTTTTGTGCGCACATACATTTCACAAAACATCTATATTATTGTATTCATTTATCCTATTCGGTGCGGGTAAACCCGCTAACGGTGAAAATGGAGGAAGTAGGGAGTTCACCGGAGGCTGCGTTGACCGATACTAGTGATTCAGAAATATTAAAGAATTGCGAGCGGGAGCTGATGATGATGAAGAGTACGATGGATTTTGAACAACAAATGAGTGCCAGATCAGAGAAAAGATCTAGGGAAAAGAGCGAAGATAGTAGTGATGAAAGTTTTTGTACAGTTGACAGGAGACGTCCAAAGAAACTCATTAGAAGCACTTCAAATGGAAATTTTAGCACAAGCAGGTTTGATTTAAATAAAAATAATTTTCAAAATTCTGAGGAGAAAACAGACACATTAACGTTTGAGATATGTTTGACTTCATTACAAGTCTTACCTAAGCAGATGGCCTTGGCCAAGTGGTTACGAAACGGAAATATTCAAAATATCACTAGAATCAAATATAAAAGCCCTTATAAAGTATTTGTACAGTTTGATGATAGAAAACAAGCCGAAAAACTACAAAATTTTTCTAAAAACAAGGAACTAGATATTCGAGCTCAATTTACCGATGAGGTTGACCTATCCTACGGAGTTATTAAAGGGGTTGACTTGGAAATGACTGATGAGGAAATGTTAGTCTCATTCAGTGGCGTATTTGAGGTGGTGTCTGTCAGAAGACTGAAGACGTTTAAATGAGGACGGTAAATGGATCGACAGTGAGTCCGTTAGGATAGGTTTTAAAAGCCAAGTTGTGCCACAGTATGTGTATGCATATGGATGCCGATTCAGGGTTGAGAAATATGTTTTTCCCGTAACCCAGTGCTCTGGATGTTGGAAGTTTGGACATTCTAAAAAGTTTTGTCCAATCAAAAAAAACCTATGCCCAAAATGTGGAAAAGACCACATCAATTGTGAGACTCAAATTTTTAGATGTTTGAATTGCAATGGTCCTCACATGGCTATAAACAAAACATGCCCATTTTTTATTAAAGAGAAGAGGATTCGTGTTCTCATGAGTATGAAAAATATCACGTACAAAAACGCATTGGAACTGTATTATATTGAAAAAAAGGAATGTAACAAACAAGTTTCACCGGAACAAACGGAGATGAGTAGTCTTACATTTATTGACGTTAATGAAAAGCTGCCTGGTGAGCAGGTTTACCATAAAGAACAATTTACAGATGGAGAACCAGTTATTTTAGAAGATAGAAAAGTAGATTACGCGACTGTAGTAAGAAATAGAAGTGATAAAAATAGAAAAGAAGGATCAAATAAGCCTAAAAAGAAGTTTACCATAAATGTTCATGATAACATTAATAAATCCGTGCTTACAGAAAATTTAGAAAATATACAAAATCACGAAGAAGAAAAGAGAGATACAAATGAGAGGAAATTTCAATGGAGGAAGATTTGGAGAAATATTATGGCAATTGTGTTCTCGACAGAGCAAAACCTAATGGACAAAATGAAGGCGGTGTTTAAAATTATATGTGAGGAAGTTAAATTATTGTTAATTAGTAGTTTTATGGATGGAGATATGCTAAACTTGTTTACATCTAAGAATAATGGATAGTTCAGCAAAGGAGATGTCGATTAAAATATGTCAGTGGAATGCACAAAGTCTAAGACCTAAAATAAGTAGTTTTGATGCATTTTTAAATCAGGAAAAGTTTCACATTGCTATTTTGAGTGAAACATGGTTTGACTCAAGTTTCAACTTTAATTTAACTGGATACAATATATTTAGAAAGGATAGACCAGATTCTTATGGAGGAGTTGCTATAATAGTTCATAAATCATTACATACGCAAATAAGTCCTATTAATCTATCAAATCCTGGCATAGAAATAATTCACGTCAAAATTTTAAATTGTAAAAGTCTTAAAAATATAATATCAATTTACTGCCCATCTTCTGTAGTTACTCGTTCTGCTGATTGGGATAGACTATTTAATTTAGAACTCGAAAAGACTTTAATTGCAGGGGATTTTAATGGGCATCATACAAATTGGTCGTATAAAATAGATCAAAGAGGAACACAACTATTAGACTCTTCACTGGAAAATGGCTGGATTTCTTTAAATAATGGTGATTTTACTAGGGTCAAATTAGTAAATGGCATTGTGACGAGAACTTCACCTGATATTACGTTTGCATCGTCAGATATAGCAATAAATTGTGATTGGAAAGTATTCAATGAAAACTTGGGTAGTGATCACCTCATTATTAAAATAACTCTGAACTATTTCGAATCAAAAAATTATATTAAGAAACGTAATTATAAAAAAGCAGACTGGAAAGCGTTTAGCGAAAATCTTCTACAGCCATTTTGTGATTTTGATAACTTTGAAGACGTGCAAGTTCAATATGATTATTTTGAGGATCACATCAATCGTTCAGCCATTAAAAATATTCCTGAGACGAAAATTTGTACCAATCCGGCTGGTAATTTTAAACCTAAGGAATATTGGGATTCATCACTGTCCGGAGCAGTAGCTAAACGTAGATTAGCTTTGAGTATATTTAGACGTAACCCTACTCCTGTTAATCTTAAAACTCTAGAGGATAGAACTGAGGAAGCACACGCTTTGATAAGTAAAGCTAGATCAAATAATTGGAAATGTTTTTGCAGCAGTATAGATGAGACTACGTCTGTGTCTGTAATGTGGCAAAAAATGCGTTGGTTCAAAGGTTATAAACAGGTAAAATCTTATCCGTCTGAAACTAAGCAAAAGGAGTTGCTAAATGCTTTAGCTCCAGATACAGTAACAAACAAGCAACCTTCTTTCACATCTCATAATAGTTTATTAGAATCACCATTTAGTCTGCAAGAAATGAAACACTGTTTAAAAAAAAAGGATACTGCTCCGGGCAAGGATGGAATAACTTACTCCATGATTTTTAACTTACCTTCTGAGGGAAAATTATTTTTACTTAACTTATATAATAGGATTTTTTCATCTGGGCATATTCCACGCCAATGGCGGGAAATAACCGTTATTCCCATACCAAAGGCTGTTAGCGGCACTGACGTAGAACCAAAGCTTAGGCCTATATCTCTCATATCATGCATTTGTAAAATATTTCACTCCATGTTAGTAAAGAGGCTTGAGTGGTATACCGAAAAAAATAAGTTTTTATCTGCTGCTACGACTGGCTTTCGCAAAGGACAATCCTGCTTGGATTGTCTCGCGAGGCTTGTAACTGATATTCAAATAGGATTTTCGCACAATGTTCCTACTGTAGCTTGCTTCTTGGACATTGAGAATGCATACAACAACGTGTTAGTAGAGAGTGTCGTGACTACATTAGATAGATTACAGTTTGGTTCTAATATTTGTAAATATATTTGGGAGTTTTTAAATGCAAGATGTTTAATAATAAAAGTGTATCCTGGGGAGTCAACCATAAGTAGATGGACAAATAGGGGTTTAGCTCAGGGCGACCCACTTTCTCCTTTGCTATTTAATTTAACTACGTACAAAATTTGTCGTGAGATTGAAGGCGTTTCTCTATTACAGTATGCCGACGATTTTGTATTTTATTTAAAGCACAGGGACTTACATTTTTGCGAAATTTCTTTACAATTAGCAGTTAATGATATGATAGCTAGGCTTGATGAAGTTGGTTTACAACTTTCCTCTAATAAATCTAAAATGTGTATTTTTTCTAGAGGTCGAAGAAGGAACAAAATAGAGCTTAAAGTCAATGAACATGTTATTAGTTCAGTTGATAGTATTAAGTATTTAGGTATGTGGCTTGATCGATCCTTACGGTGGGGTAAACATGTTAATGAAGTACCTAGCTGAGAAAGTCTTGAAATATTTAAAACTTTTCAAAGTTTTAGCGGGTTCCAAATGGGGAATGCATCCAAAGTATTTACGTACGTTATACATTTCGGTGATAAGAAGTAGATTGGATTATGGATGTTTTTTGTCCGGAAATTGTGCTAAAGTCCATTTGTATAAATTGGACAAAATACAAAATCAGGCGGCCAGAATAATCGGAGGTTTCATTAAAAGCAGTCCTATTCATGTAATGGAGAGCGAACTGTGTTTACCTCCGTTGCATAATAGAAGACTATTTCTTTCATATAAGTACTGTATCAAAAGTATGTCCTGGTCAAACAGTATAATTATACGACTTATTGCAGAATTAAATGATCTCATGCAGATGAGATTTTGGCAAAACAAAAACAAACCCTTACTTGTTTCGGTACTAGATGAATGTGAATCTTTTCCTGTGCATTCCTCTGATTATTTAGAAATGTTTTCGTTAGAGGTTTGGGTGACCAGTATAACAATAGATGACTTAATTATATGTACTTTAGAGTGTGTAAAAGGTCCAAAAAAATCTTTAAATTTTTCTTCTCTAAAATATGAAATCTTAAAAGAAATTCACGATAAATACTGTCGGTTTAATAAATATTTCACGGATGGCTCCAAGTGTAAAGATGGTCTGGGAGCAGCGTTTTATGATGTCGATAGAAACAATTCCATTATGTACAAAGTAAATACTTATGTGTCCATTATGACGATGGAGCTCATTGCAATCTATGAATCCATTAATTATGCTTATAACTTGGGTGATAGACATTTTGTGATTTTTACAGATAGTAAGAGTGGCTTGCAGCATTTAGCTCGCTGTGCCTCTGGTTTCAGAGGTATTTCGATAGCTTACTCAATTTTACGTAAGATAATAGATCTAACAAACAATGGCGTCGTTTTAAGATTGCAATGGGTTCCATCTCATGTAGGTTTGAGAGGCAATGAGGAGGCTGATAGATTAGCAAAGTTAGCGGTTACTCAGGGTCAAGAATATTATGTCGTACCTAATTATTTAGAACGAGTAACTTCTTGCAAAAAAATGTGTTATGATAGGTTTAAGGAATATTTTGACGAACGTAGCAGGGAAAAGGGCATTTGGTATAAAACCATTCAATATCAGCCTCTTCCAATACCGTGGTTTGCTATCATTGAAATGAGTAGATGCCATATTGTTCTCTATCATAGATTGCGCTCTGGTCATTACCCATCTCGGAAGTTTGGCTTTTTGATGAAAAAAGTGGATTCTCCCAACTGTGAAACATGTGGAACGGTTGAAGATGTTTACCATTTACTTGTCGAATGCAATAAGAATAAAAAGGAACGAGACACATTGATGTCTAAATTAAATTTAAATAAATTTGATACCGGTTCATATGTTCCAGTTTTAGCGCAGCCGTCTCCGGAGATAGCAATTCTCCTTGCTGATATGTTTTTTTAATTTTTAAAATTTGTTTAGTTTTGTGTAAAATAGTTTATGTTATGATGAGGCTGACTTGCCTTTAAGGATAAAAGCCTTCTTTAAAATAAAGATTAAAAAAAAAAAAAAAAAAAAATTTGCCTTTGTTAACACATTTATTTCGACCCGATTCGCCCAGTTCATCATCGGTCATTTTATTCTGTGGTGCGAAATACCGTGAATGTGATAGGTACATAAACAAACTAAAAAAAAACAATAATATTCACATAATGTATGATTTATATTAAAATTAAAAAGATATGTTGATGATCTATGAAAAGTTAGAAAATCTGTACCTAGTTTTTTTTTGTGGGAGTTTGTAGTCAACTTCTCACTTAAACAGCTGAGAGTAGATTTTCATTTAATGAGCAGTACGTAGCGGTGGTGGTAGATATTATGAACGTCAAGTAAACTCTTCAGCAGGCTCAAATCAAATCATGTGCTCCGAATAAGCGCTGTTTTTTTTTTCAGAGAACCGTACACGTCGACTTCACTCTTTTCTCTTGAGTTGATGGTGTTACATCTGAAAAGAAAACGTGTAAATTACTCAATTGACGCACATACACGAGATTAACATTACATGATTTATGCTCGGTTGATTGAAAATGTTATCGCCTTTATAACGTGACTTTATCGTTTGACGAACTGTGTACTTTGGGAGGAAAAAGTAGTACTAGTCCAGTGGTGTGTCGGTGTGACCGTCGGACTGCCATCGGTCTCGAGTTCGAGCCTAAGGGCTCGTTTACGGAGACGCGAGGCGTCGCGCGGCGCGTGCAGAAGGCTCGTCTCGTGCTTTTTCATTCATTTACTGAGAGACGGGTCTACCGCAACAAACGCTGCATTTTAAAGTAACGTGCGAAAATAGCTTCTCGTAAAATCGACGATTGAAATCGTTAACTTTTTCATACATCGCCATGTGTTTGAATTAAAAACGCAGCACGCGCCGGGCGACGCCCCGCCTGTACGTAAACATGCACTAAGACAAGCACCTCTGATTTTTCGGATTCATGTTCGTATTGTAAAATATTACTGGCTTCGGTGACGGAAAATATCGTGAGGTAACCGGCCATGTCTGATATACTAATTTAAACGGCATGTAAAGTGAAGTCAGAGGCCTAGGGGCAGCATGAAAAACTGTGACACCTGGGTAAGCACTAACCATGAGACAAAGAAAGAAGCCTCTTCGGGGGCAACTATTTTCTTATCAATCTGTGAGTCTAGGAACCTAAGCCACATTCCTAATTCCTAACTTAGTCTGATAAGATTACAGTAACTTGTTAAGATTAACTAACAGAGATTGTTCCGGTCGTGGTTTTGGACAATCGATGTTGTGTTCGTACCAGTAAGACACAGTACGAAATTAATATAATTGTAGAGTATTAGGTGTAAAGAAAGAAAGAAAACATAATTATTTACCTAGCACATGCCACAAGTGTACATTATTATACTGATACCAGCAATTGCCCATGCCTTCGTTCCACTTTAGTAAGATAATTTTATATTATACTTATGACACTCATGATTGTAAATGGTTCAGTAGGTAGCTCCAAAAATAACTTACCTACCTCTTATTTTCACAACTTACAAACATAAAACTTTACTCTTCCGACCTGCAAAACAGACATTACATTTATATTCTTACCTGTTCTAAGAATCTCCCTTAACATAGAGACAGTTTGGTAACATTTATTTAGAAAGCCAGGAACTTCGCATCGGTCTCCTTCAAAATCGCCAGAGCATTGACATATTGGCTCACTGTGCTCATTCAGGGAACACGCACCGTCGTTCAAACAGTGTTTTTGGCATGCGTTGACTTCACACCTTTCTCCAGAGTAACCGATATTACAGCTGAAATAAAGAAAGGTATGAAAAAGGGAAATATATAGATAAGTCTAAACTCAAAGTTTGCCAACGAGCAACGAGCAATATTAACGGGTCATGTTCGAACCACAATCATCATCATCAGCCCATCATGTTCCCATTGCAGTGACTCAGGCTTCTTTTCTAGGAGAGGGATGGGCTATAATCCCCCACGCGGGCCCAGTGCGTGTTGGTAGATGTCACATACAGCCGCACAAATTTTTGCCGGAGAGTTTTTGGTCTTTCGAGCTCACATGTACTTAGTTAGATAAGAATATAAGATGTGCAATCATCTGCATAGTTTATCGTAGGTCAATATTAGAGACAAAACCCATTCGTCATTCTGACGTCTGGATCGCCATTCTGACGTTGTCGGTTTTTTGTGTAGTACACTAAATTGACGTACTTCGGTGCATATTGTATTTGCTTACTCAAAAAAGTGATTTAGAATTTAGTCGTCAATCAGGCGTCAAAAAGTAAGCTCGCTTTTAGAAATGTTTTCTGAACAAATTGTCATGGCAACTTCGTTTTTGAATGTTAAAGAGCTACAGCAATAGTACATTGTAATACAAGGGCCTAAAATGACCCAATACATACGAGGTAGTAAATAGGAACCGAGTTATAATGGGATTTTAGCGCCGTGTGTTACACTGTACTTTTCACTACGATTGCGAGAAAATAAAATAACCATGTTCAATATGAGTTTATTTTATTAAAAATTAAATTCAATTTAATAATACAATTCCAAAAATTTCGCGCCAATGCCTTTTTTTTATTTCTTCTGTAGCTGCAATGCAACGCACACATTCTACCAAAGAGTTCGGCATTCAGCGCGTTTAGTTCCATTTTTTTTAAATAAAACATTTTTTTTTACTTGAAACTAAATCACGCACCAGCTGGCTGAACAAGTTGTCGTACGAGATTTACTTTTAGCCCTAGGGCAATATATGCAATTTTACGCCCGCTCTGTTATGCTATTATGACGTTCTTTTTGAGCAAGAGGAGTGAAAAAAATTTTGTAAACTTGCTTGCAGATGTTTTGCTAAGTGCGCGGTATCTAGGCTGAACACTTGGAAAAAGGGGATAGAACCGATGTGGCATATCAAACTGTCCGCCATTTTGATTTTTTCCCGAAATCGCGGCCCACGATGAAAGTGGTATGTATGGATTAGAGGGCATATAGACGAACAAAAAATGTCCAGTAACACGTAACCCAAAGTGTCAAGTTAACGAGATATTTGAAGGTAAAGATCGACAAATGAGTACAACGACAATCATTAAATATTTAAAAAAATAGCCTTATTACGTGTATAGGCGTTAAATTGTATCCAAATAATAGTTCCCAGGCTGATTATTATTATACGCTCGAGAAAAACGCTTCAAATCGCAATAAAAGGCTATGTTATGTCAAATAATAGTTCTCTCATGCTCCTAGTAGTATGTTATGTACCTACTCTCTTTCAATAACCAGTAATAATAAGAATCAACGCCTATAAACACGTTAAAGGTCTATTTTTTTATGTGGTCATTGTACTCATATGTCGATCTTTACCTTCAAATATCTCGGTAACGTGACACTTTGGGGTACCATATTTCATGACATGTTTTGTTCGTCTATATGTCCTCTATCCATACATACCACATTCATCGTGGGCCGCGATTTTGAAAAAAATATCAAAATGGCGGTGGGTCGATATGCCAGCTGCCATACAAAAAAGTTAAAACCCCTTTAGCTCTTGAACGCCTGTTACAACTACATAGTCTTAATGATGAACATAATTATTGTCTTACCTGCATTTAGGTTGCCCCTCAACACTGGCACTACAATCTCCTTGAAAGCAGTAGTTTTGGCATATTGAAGCGTCGCATCTGTCCCCGCTGTAACCCTGTGCACATTCACAACGATCTTCTCCGCTAATTTTTGTACCATGGACACAAAGCAGGCTTTCATCTGCTGAAACGTTGAGGGAATCCTTTGCGTTGGTCACAGATTCGCGTTGGAGACTCTTCAGTGCTTCGCAGTTCTGATCTTCAAGAACTTCAATCTTATAGTTGGCGGCTATTGCCCAAATATGCTCTTGATGTTCAATAAAAAGTTTAGATTCCACATCTATGTCACGCAGTGGATTCTTTGGAATTGTCCTGATGTAATTTACGAACTCAGCTTCATGCCCAGTTCGATAGTAGATAGTATCCTTTGAAGGGGTCAGCATATCACGTGGCCACTCTTGCGGTTCTTCTCGCATTGTTCTTATGTTATTTCCATTGAAATCCGCACATTTAACGCCACCGATTATAGTCCAGTATATTGTCTGTGTGTTTTGGTCCATAGTAAAACACCCATAAGCGGTATGACCTATTACAACTTCTCTATCGGAGCCGTCGAATCGAGCCCTACATATGGAACCGTCGTTGTATGTTAGCCAGTAAATAAACCTGAAATATGTTGAAAATGTTATAGACATTAATTTTATACAAAATTAAAATCACTGGATTGTTGTAAAATATTAAAATAGATAATTTTGATACAAGTGGGGAAACTTTTTTATTGTAGTTGAGGCGGAATTTACCTCCGACCCACAGGCGGGGGTGTAATGGAGCCAACAACTGCAGTAACAAGTGTTGAACCTAATCGCAGTAAGATAAAAGCCAGATCCTGATGAAGTGTATTGAAATAGTATTATTGTTAGTAACGTACCCTCCGCAGCTATCGACGGTAATAGTTTGTATCAAACTCGACTCATCAGACAAAACAAAGCGTCTTTCGTTAATAGAGTTATTAAATCCAGGTTTTAATGAAATCGAGTACATATGTTTGGCGTCTTCAGCCCAAAAGAGTGATTCTGTGACCGGATCATAAGACAAACTGAAGGCGTATCTAGTATTTACAACTAACGATTCAATTTTTTTCGTAGCTATTTCAAAACTATAGATACTAGAAAGGTACGTGTCATCATCTGAGTCGATAAAAAGCACCCTTTCATGTACTGGGTCATAAGTCATAAAATATATTGCATTCGCCGTCGTTATGTTTTCTGTGTTCGTAAGTGTTCCATGACTATCGTAAAATTCTAGACGATTGCCAACTACTATAACGATTTCTGAAACAAAATAATTTTATTTTAAATGTACATACCTACGTATAAACGCATTTTTTTCAAATATACAAAGCGTTGAATGAGTCAACTTACTTGGAGCTACGGAATTCGATGAAGATGTGGGTTTATTTCCGATCACACAAGCAAAAACTACTCGGAACATAATTATTAATTTACTCACCCCAAGAGAATGAGTGCGCCATCCCCGCGTACATCGCTAGCAATGCCAACACACATTGCATTCTATACATTTTATACGCCAGACGATATTTTAACAGGAAAGGCGATACGTCTATCCGGGGCACCGCGGATATACAAATAAAACGCGGGTTTTTTGCAAAAATGAAATCATAGTTTAATTAACACAACATATTGATAACCCGAAAGGTCTCCTGATAAGAGGCAAAGCAGGGATATCCAGCAGTTATCCTCATGTTGCATACTGCTCCATCCCTACTTCGCCCTTGAATAGTCTAATAGGGTACTTGCCAAAAAATCTAATTAGTCCGCCAGATAGATTTCCAAAAAAATATTGGACACATTTTTTTTTCACGTAGGTACCTAACAAAAAATGCAGACTATACAGTGCTTCAAAAACTCGTGTGACGTCACATTTCAGTTAATTTTTTACTGGAAAGTGCCCTTCAAACTTGGAATCAACTTTCAAAATCGTGGTTCTGCTGAACGAGCACGCGAAAGCTAGCATCGGTAAATTCTTGGTTATACAAAACGTTCCAGTTTAGTTTTTTACGAAATTAATCACATATACGGGTATAAATATTAGTTGTATTGACTGGCAAAAAAGCTCACATGGTTTCCCATGTGAGCTTATGTACCCGAAAGAAAATAGTTAGGAAATACAGAAAATACAAAAATTAATATACAACGTTTATTACGAATTAGAAAGATTAGTTAACAAAAACAAAAAAATAAGACTTCCTGAGTTACTTTTCAGGTAAAATAAAAGTTCATACACAATTCAATAAGAATTTTCTTATTGTTAAAACTCGGATGAAAACTGGATCACTGGGAAACTATGGCTACAGTCTTCCAATTAACATAATCAGACTAAATTCTACTGGTTGGCCGCCGCCGATCCAATATAACTAGATGGGGGTATAATCGACCCATCTCGTAAGTATTCAATGCGAGGATGGAGACCCAACACAGGATTTGTCGCCTCTCTTGGCCGTCGTGAACAACTAACTGCACTCTTCAGGACTTGAATGAAGCAAACGGCAGAGCTGTCCAGGTTCCTACGTACAGGGGCTGCAGTCTCTACACTAATAACGACGCTACGAATGTCGCTAAGTGTGAAACTTTTTAGTGGACAACAACATTTCAAATTGATATTCGAACATGTGTGTTTTTATAATGACTTGTGTCATTCACTTGAAATAAAAAATTTCTCTGTGCAAACTACGATTTTACTTCCATAACCAAGTTATCTAGTTTATATCATCAAAAGGTTATGGGCCCAGTCACTAAAGGACATCATCCATTTTGGTCCAAATGTCAAAGCCAATAAAAAAAAGTGCTTTATTCTGAAAGAACTCGTTCGCCTTAGCATTTTTTTATATGACACCAAAGCTGTAGCACCAATATACTTGGTGGTATTCATGTTAAAAAAACCTGATTTTTCATACATTTTTCCTTTCAATGAATCTGACAAAAAATATGTTCCAAGTCTCTTAACTTCCGAGATCCGCCAAAAGGGGGGGAGAAGGAGGGCAAGGGGGTCAATTTTGAAAAATGGTTTTTACTTTCCCGAGCCTCCTCTATACGAATCCGTAAACAAAACAGAAAACGAGTTAAAAAAAAGGGGTGAAGAGGGGGGGGGGGTGAAGGGGGGGAGAGGGGGAGCTTTGAAAAATGATTTCGACTAACGCATGGCCCCTTTCAATGAATCTGAAAAAAAAAATGTCCCAAGTCTCTTAACTTCCGAGATCCGCCTAAAGGGGGTCGATTTTGAAAAATGGTTTTTACTTTCCCGAGCCTCCTCTATACGAATCCGTAAACAAAACAGAACATGGGTTTAAAAAAAGGGGTGAAGAGGGGGGAGAGGGAGGAGCTTTGAAAAATGATTTCGACTAACGCAATGCCCCTTTTAATGAATCTGAAAAAAAAAATGTTCCAAGTCTTAACTTCTGAGATCCGCCTAAAGGGGGGGTGAAGGGGGGCAAAGGGGTCAACATTGAAAAATGGTTTTTACTTCCCCGAGCTTCCTCTATACGAATCCCTAAAAAAAAACTCGTAAAGTCTCTTTGTTTTCCGAGATACGATAGGGAGGGGGGAGAAAGGGGGGGAAAAGGGGGGGTTTGGCACTTTTCCCATACTCACGAGAGTTACTTGTTTACGAATCTGTCAAAATATACCCACCTCCCCATCCACTATCTGGGAGAACAATTCTGTCAATCAGTTAGTCAGTGGTAATTGAGCTTTAAATAGTATTTTTAGAACTCAAATAATACCAAGTATAGTGATGCTACAGCTTTGGTGTCATATAAAGAAATTCTAAGGCGGACGACTTCTATCAGAATAAAACATTTTTTTTATTTGGCCGGCACTTTTACTTTTGGACCTAAACTGTATGAAATGTGGATGATGTCCTTTGCCATCAAGAACCTTTGCGGCCTAGATGACTACTCTACGTGGAAATTCGCAATAAAAATGATTCTCATATTCTCATACGAGAAAAGTTGTTCACATATACATCAAACTACCCGGATTCCAAAGACTCCACCGCCATCGAGAAGGACCAAGACGCACTAGCTTTAATTTGTCTACATGTGGAACCTACACTTTATGCGTATGTACAAGATTCAAATCATGCCAAAGATGCTTGGGATAGTTTAGCGAAAGTTTGAGGACAAAGGCGTAAATCGCAGGATCACGCTCATGAATGCGTTGATGGATGAGAAGCTAGAGAGGCACTAGTCGATGCATGAATATGTTGCTGCAGTAATGTCTCTTTCTCAAAAGTTGAAGGATATTGCCACCGGATTTGACGATGATCTTGTAGCTGTCGTGTTACTGAGAGGACTACCTGAAGAGTACAGGCCTATGCGAATGGCACTGGAACACTCTGGGATGAAGTTGACTTCAGAGAACGTACGGCAGAAGTTACTGCAGGAGGATTCACGTCAAGGTTGTAGTACATTGCCTTCAGCGGATTCGGCATTGGCTGTGAGTAAGAAGCGGAATGGGAACAAAGATTTGAATATGACCAAAGTTAAATGCTTCAAATGTGGAAAGAGTGGACATAAGAAGCCAGACTGTCCTGAAGGAAAGAAAACGGGTTCGATCTCGAAACTGAGTGACGTCGCGGTCGTGAGTGTATTCATTCAGCGCCGGGGACTCCTTTAATCCGACGCAGTAGAAGCGAGACAAGTTTTGGGTATGCTTTTGTTTAAGACGGACACCGGAATATATTTGAATCAAGAGAGGCTTATTTCGAAGATCTTGGATGAATATGGTATGTCTGACTGCAAAGCAGTAAAAACTCCAACGGAAATGAATTTCCATAAAGCCTTGGCGGAAGGGGAAGGAGGTAAGCTCTTATCCTGCCAAGACTCTCGTAGTTATCAGGCGCTCATAGGATTGCTGAACTATTTGGCCTGTAACACACGCCCGGATATTGCGGCTGCGGTCAATTTTTTGGCACAGTATAACTCATGTTGTGAGGACGCCATTGGAAAGCTGCTTAACATATCTTGAGATACCTTAAGGGTACGAGGGATCTATGTTTGATATTTCCCAAGTCGCCGGTGCGGGACATCACGGGATTCGTAGATGCTGATTGGGGAGGGAACATCAAAGATAGGAAATCTTATTCTGGGTTTGTTTTTAGATGCGGAAACTCGTTGATTAACTGGGAATGCCGGAAACAAGCTTGTGTAGCACTGTCTTCAACGGAAACCGAGTATATTGCACTTTCGGAGGCAACCAAGGAGGCAGTTCACTTGCGGCAGTTGAATGCATTTATAAGAGGTGAATATCTTGGGTCTATTTGCATTTTCGTAGATAATCAGAGTGCTATTAAACTTGCGTACAATCCTGTAGCGCATAGAAGGACGAAACATATATACATAAGGGCGCACTATGTCAGAGATTGCATTAATTAGAATGTTGTACGTCTGAACTATGTGTGTACGGAAGATACCCAGCAGATGTGCTGACAAAACCATTAGGTCGTGTGGCATTTAATAAATGTGTGCGCGAGCTGAGTTTGGGTATGTCTGGTGTGGTGTGATGTGAGGATATCTGATGATGGATGTTGTTTGAGGGGAAGTGTGAAACTTTTTAGTGGACAACAACATTTCAAATTGATATTCGAACATGTGTGTTTTTATAATGACTTGTGTCATTCACTTGAAATAAAAAAATTCTCTGTGCAAACTACGTTTTTACTTCCATAACCAAGTTATCTAGTTTATATCATCAAAACTAAGACGTGAAATTGTAAACTTTCTTTAATAGATTTTCAATCTTATGCTGTTGAAATAAAGCTGAAAATCTATTAAAGAAAGTTTACGATTTTACGACTTAGCGACATTCGTAGCGTACTTATTAATGTAGAGACTGCAGCCCCTGGTCCGACAAAATCTGGGTCATCTATTCGAGAAAAATAAGAACTAATGGGACATAAGCCTTCTCTGCATGTATAGGAGTAGCGCATAATCCACCATGCAGACCCAATGCGGATTGGTGGAGGTCTCGTGTCTTCGATGTTTTGGTTCTAGAATATGGCGGTTTATTCGTGGTGTCCTTTACCGTTTTGAGAGCAGTAGTGATAAAATCTTTACCTAAACCGTTTCCAACTATCGGTTTAATTTTGATCCAAACATCACTTACATCAACCCCAAATAGCCTGGGATGACGACAGTAGCGTGATAACTTCGATAAGTCTCGTGAGGGTACATACAAAACATTACGCCTGCAATCTCAGTTCCGGCCTCTCGAGTCAATTTTCAGGTTAAGCTGGGCTTACCTGGATTAGTCCGTGGATGGGTGACCATACCGAGTTTCCTCCGTGCCTCGGAAAGCACTTTAAGCCTTTGGTCCCGGCTGTCATTTGTACATCTTTGGCAGTCTTTACAAGTAGTCAATCAGTGACCCAAAAAGTCTGTCAACCAGTCTCATCGAGGGGTATCGTATTTTATCACCCAGTATTGACCGGGTTGTGGAGGTCAGATAGGCAGCCGGTTCATGTAAAATACTAGTATCCAGCTGCATCCGGTTACACCGGAAGCCGACCCCAACATAGTTGGGAAAAGACTAGGCATATGATGATGACTAAGCTTGATATTGTCTGATAGATTGTGTTTTAAAGGGCATCAGCATCAAGAATACTGCGGAAGTGGTTGATCCTCTGCTCAGTTTCTTTGATGGAATCTTTCATGTCCTTGTGTATCTCACTGTACGCCTTTATAGACTGGTTCGTTTCAGTGAAGATGTTTTGCAGGATTTGTAGGTGAAGAATTCTGTAAAGAAAATTTTAGGTTTTATTACAACAGTTTTAAAGGACAGCGCAGTCTTTATACCCTATACCCTTGTATTATTTTGATTACAAAAACCTTTCTGAGCGACAAATAGTGTAATATAATTCATCATCATCATCATTATCACCCAAAATCACCCACTGCTGGGTATTGCCCTCCCCTTTCTTCTGCCACACTTTCCGATTCTGTGCCCTTATGCCTTAACTAGGTGCATCCCGCGACTGACAATATTGTCGACCCACACGACTTTTGGCCCTGGTTTCTATAGCATATCCTTGACCACCACTCGGGTAAAGCCTTGCTCCATCGACCATTCCCGCGTCTAGCCAGATATCCCGCCGGGCAAAGCGCCTTAAGTGGACCTGCAGTTCAGGCGCAGCGCTCGGTTCTCGACATAGCAGACTTTCGCCCGAGCGGATTTTAGTTTATTTATGTATTACTAGCTGACGTCCCGCGGTTTCACCCGCGTAGATCCCGTTCCCGTGGGAATACAGGGATAAAAAGTAGCCTATGACACTCAGTAATAATGTGGCTTTCTATTGGTGAAAGAATTTTTAAAATCGGTTCAGTAGATCCCGAGATTACCCCTTACAATTTAACAAATACACAAACTTTACCTCTTTATAATATTAGTATAGATAGTATAGATTGAAATGATTGACATGACGACATTAAAACTTTTGAAAAAAATGCAGAGAATTACCTTTAGTTAACCTAATGAATTTATTTTGTACAAGAATTAAAACTTTTTTGGAAAAAAATCCTTTCAACCTGTTTTGTCATAGGTCATGGTCCAACATTAAGAAAATACAATCGTTACTCATTACACTACGATCTTTAAATGAGTACCTAACAATTAAGGGGACAAGAGTCATTAGTTGTCTTATTGATCCATTTGTAACTATTTAGTTGTCTCATAGAACATTGCTAATTAGTAGCTTAAGTGTGGATAGTGTTACCTACTTAATTAACTTGTGGACAAATACACTGCTTCAGAGTTCAGACAAAGTTTTAATGTTTTTCGTTTTCACGTTAGTGTCCCTTCCGGTCTTAACATTCTGGCTTAAATATTGGTTCCTTTATGACTTCAATCTAAGTCTATTATAGATGTAAACAATGGATACTGGAAACTAAAAGAACAACTAGTTTCAAATACTTACTTAGATTTCAAACTCAGGATCTTAGTCTTCAAAGTCAGCAGTTCACTAGAATCATGGCTGAACTTGGTTACATCTCGAAGCCTGTGGTTGAGCCACTCCATCATCAGCTCCACTTTCTCACTCTCTTGTTCTTCAAGAGTGGACAGTTTGTTATCAATACTAGCCTGGGAGAAAAAATAAAACTTTATTTGAGATTTGGAGATTTGCATCAAGTAGGGTTAACATTATGAAAAGCTGTGAATTGTTGTGTGGAGCACACAGCTTTCACAGCTTTTTCACAGCCGTACCTTTTTTCAAAATTGCAGCCAAACCTTACACACAGAAGGAGAAGTAGGAAAGACAATTTCCACACAAGTATTGTATGAGACCCTGCCAGGGCTGAGGGTTGTTCGAAAGAGATACCGTGGCCCTGGACACAAAGGGCTAAGAAGGAACATAGGTCAGTAAAACTCTGATAATTTCGTGTTTCCCTTCTGCTGTGCCTTAGCAGGAGAGGTCATTTGATGATTTCCCACCATACAAAAAAAGAAGTATAAGATGACCCACTGACCAAGTATTGTATGAGACAAACTGTTGACTGATGGCGCCACCAGTACCACATACAAAAAAGCTTTATGCATGACAGAAATTTTGATAAAATCAAATGTCCTACTTATTGTAACACCCAGCAGTAATTTCTATTGCCCATAGCTGACCAAAAAGCCAGAAATATCTAGCCCAGATTGAACAGATAGAAGCCCTGTGTGGGTCTATTATCTTAATTGAATACCTGAAGTTCTTTCTTCTCATCAGTCTGGGGTTTCTTAGTACTGGTGGACTGCTTTAGATGTTCTAGCTCAGAAGTGAATGCTGGTAGCTTGGTTTGTATCTTTTGCAGTACCGCCTGGTTGAATTCAGTTTGTTCATCAAATGATAGCTCGGCTGTGGCTTGGTGCATGAATCCTGGAAAGATATGTCATGAGAAAGATTACTTAATGCAGCCATAAAGTGTTAGGTACTGTAAACCTTTTACAAGATAGAAGATGGACCGACAAGTCAAGTTTTAAAGGAATGACATGACTGAGGAATGCTGCATCTTTCCAAAGTCATATCATATTTATGGTAAAACTAAATTCTAAGCAATCATCAGCTTTAATTAAAATGGGTTTATTAGTCTTGGGTTGCTCAAAGCATCCATATTGAACCAAATGTTTGTGCAGGACGGGCAGGACTCAGGACAGGAGGCAATTTATTCGGCAGTTTTCATAACTTAAACTCATGAAAATGATTCAAGCACATCTGTTTTTCCAAGAGGGGTGGTTCTCCTTTTCTTTTAGAGAAAATAAGGCGCTGTTATGTTGGGTCTGTGGGGTATAGGATTATAAATCGTTTGTTCCCTACCTAGTACAGTAGCAGTGCTCTCATCCCCGGTACTCAGCTTGTGCAGACTAGAATAATATGAGAGGTCGCAGTCGGCGATAATTCTGTTCACCTTCCCTTTCAGTTTTTCAGACAATTTGTTGTTTTCGCCACAAACTTCTCTGATAATCTCAAGTAAAATGTTCTCTTGAGTCATCTTTATGTCCATGCATACGTTATCCGTGCTCGTTACTGAATCCATTTTATCTAATCTTTAAAACAACGTGAATTCAGCAAATTGTTTTGTTTCTTTGGTTGTTTCTGATTTCTGATAAAAAAATAATAAAAACAAATCTGTAAATTCTGTAACCACGACAACCGTTTTTAATTTGAAAGATGACAGAAGCCTAAAGCACAGAACACATATACTCTAGGAGGCCTAAACACTACACTAAGACTTGACTAGTGAATAAAGAAGCTCGAACCCCATTCAAGTTTTAATTTTTTTTGTTTTGATAAATCTAGAAAGTGTTATTTTATTTGACTTTATCTACGGAACAATTACATATTCATGTATTTGTAAAATATTACAACATTCAAAACAGTAAACATGTATTTTTTTTGTAAACATACACATTCACATCTAAATCAGTTTGTGCATTAATTTCCGAACGAATGATATTCTTCGTAATAAAATAGTTTAGTCTACATGTCAAAATAGTTTTTGTCTCTTTCTATCACAGGTGTTGGCACGCAACACTACCGCCGTCAAATAGTTTTGAATGAGCTTTTATTCTTGGTGATGTTAAATTTTGTTAAAAAAACTTCACCTTGGACACTGTTGTTGTCCCCGTAATTTCGTATTTTATTTATTTTGGAAACTTTACTATTGACTGAATTCATATAATGTGAGAGAGATAATTAATCTATTTTCATCAATAAAACCATTAAGTATCGAAAATGTCGTCAGCAACGTCGGAATCATACAAAAAATCGTCCGAGTCAGATGCTGGTTCCAACAATGCTCACAACAATCAATCGGAATCTCAAAAGCCGGGAGACAATACAGAAAGGAATAAATCGAATAAAATCTCGAACGAATCTCAAGGAAATTGCTACTGGTGAGTAATACTTTCTAGATTCAAAGGCTTTTTTTAATTTTGGAAGATTTCCACCAATAACCTTTTTTTTGTCATTTATAGCGGGAAAGATCGAAATTTGAACATAGCAGAGTTACTGTGCGCTTCTTGCAATCGATGGTTTCACGAATCATGTATTGGATATCAACTTGGGAAGTTGGTGCCATTCATGACAAACTATTTGTTTATTTGCAAGAACTGCTCTCCGACTGGACTTGAAACATTCAAGAAGAACCAAGCTCGTGAGTATCTGGGTACTATGAGGTATTTAACGTTTATTTTGTTTAACCTTATTTAGGTGTTATAAAGAATGTAGTTGTCACTCTCTTATTGGGGTTAATAAATGAAGCCGTGTTTTGACCTTCACCATGAACTGAAGATAGTCAAGTATCAAGTTTACATGTCTCTCCATACCTTATTATTTTTCTAAGTAAATGTGGTGAAAGCTGGTACATACAGTGAAATTTTACTGTTTTCTGTACAGGCACAACAGTTTAACATGTACAGCTGTCCTCATTTATAATACTAATCAAAGGACATCTACATAACATTACACTCCAGAAAAAATAAAAAACACCATACTACTGTGTGTGTCTGACTGATTGCCTCGTTGGCCTAGTGGTTGTAATTGTGACTGCTGAGCATAAGTTTCCTGGGTTAGATAATTAGATTCCCAGGTTGGCCAAATTGTTATTGGGTTTTTCTATCAGGAATTTGTCAGTAGCAATTCTGGATTTGTGCCCGGATGATTGCAATAGTTTTGTTTGCCCCTATTACATGGGACTTAACATTACTGCTGAAATGTGGGTGGACTATTTGGTAAACCTTGTGCTTAACCCTTCGAGGAATTCAGGCTCGATTTTATGAATGTATGTACATACAGTAGAATCCTGATAATCTGAACCTCGATTATGTAGATATCCGATTATCCGGACTCATTATTCACGGTTTTAATAACCGTATTTTTATATCCTATTGTCTAAATGACATATGTGAAACACTATCATAATATAATATCATATTTTTAAAGTGTTTATCCGTATTTTCCATTATCTGGAATACACCGGGTTTTAATTGATCCAGATAATCGGAAATCTACTGATTGGTTGATTGTCATTTTTTCTGGTTATTCCTGGTTAATGTATCTCTTTGTTTTCAGCCTTCCCTCAGATGTGTCTCACAGCAATAGCCAACTTGAAGCAGGAGACAGTAAAAGATGGCAGCAATAGACTTCTGTTCAGCAAGGATCGGGAGATCATACCATACATAGACCAGTACTGGGAAGCTATGACTACTATGCCGAGAAGGTAAGAGCTTATGTGAATTAATGCTTAGACTGATTATAGACATTTGAATCCATATAAGAACTTGGGCCTTTTTCTATTCAAATATGAAAAACATAATTTATAATATTTAGATAGTGTAGTTTGTGATTGCACTAAAAATAAAAAAAATTAAATACTCATAGAAATCATGAATAATATGCCTGCTGATAGGACCTATGACAGGCATTCTTTATGCTGATGAAAGCATTGCCCAAATAATGTTTATAATGTAGTTCAAGGTTTTTCAAACCATATCCATTCTCTGAAGAAATGAGGCAGTCTCCAACAAGCATAGTGTTATTGAATAGTGCCATTCTGTCAGGCTACCCTCCAAAACAGTAAAAAACAAGTTGTCCAAAAAGTTCTTAAACAATTCCGAAATAAATTCCTGGCATCTTTGATCTTTTTTCAAGATGAAAAAAAAAATATTCAAGCTGTCAATTATTGTGAATTCAAGAATTTGCCCGAAAAGTGCTTATTTTTATGAAAATTCAGGTATAAAATGTTTTTTAATCACATTTTTATTTTATTCTTCTTTAAAATAATTAACCAGTCCCGTGCGTCTCTCATCCAGCGGGTCCCCGCAACCTTGACCAGGTCGTCGGTCCACCTAGTGTGAGACGCACGGGACCGGTCAATGTGGCGACACCTGGGGGAGGCCTATGTCCAGCAGTGGACGTCTTTTGACTGAAATGATGATGATGATGATGAAAATAATTATTTTATAAAATAACTCTCATTAGTTTTCTGAGGCTTAGATAGTTTGGTCATGACATGTCATGGAGAGGAAGAGTGAAATGCAGCAAAACAAAAGGTAGCGGTACAGGGCAAGGCAGATGTGAGTGGCAACGCCGGAAAGGAGGGACGCCTTAGATCGACATACACTGACCTTTTTGGTGACTTTCTTCAGAAAAGACAGTTGCATAGTAGTCACAACCTGCTTGCGGATCTGACCTGATGTATAAACGTGGTAGGTTATAGCAGGTGGCTGCGGGTTGTTCGCAAGAGATACCGCGGCCTCGACATAAAGGGCTAAGAAGGAACATGGGTGGTTTTTAGTCAGTACAAGTCTGACACAACCTTCCGGTCCACCCAGAGCGGGAGGAGTCATTTGACGATTTCCCACCCTACAAAAAAAAGAAAGGGTCATAAGCAGGTGGTGTTCTATGGTTTCTGCCTACCCCATTGGGAAAAAGGCGTGAGTTTATGTATCTAGTCTTCTCCCTAAAAACTTCGTTTTCGTCTTCCTGATATAATCTTTTCTAGACCCTATACTCTATTTATACCCTAGAGTCCTTCTAGACTTTAAAAAACCTATAGAAAACACTTCTAGTGTTAGTGGTAAACCAACCAAAACTAGATAATAATTAATAACACAGTCATCATTTTCTAAAACACCATAATTTTCCAGAGTAACGCAATCCTGGTACGCAACAGTACAACGGGCCCTTATAAAGGACATCCAAGTACTATTCACGTACGAGGAGGACGCCAACCAAGGACCAATGTTTGGGCTGTACAATATAGAGCTCACGGCTATCAAGCCCAACTATGAGGCTATGATCAAGCAGGGACAGCTCAAGGTCACTGACATGGGGATTGCTACAGGTGAGTTAACACATACTTTGCTAACATTTGCTCCATTTTCCCGTCGGGGCTGAGGGTTGTTCGAAAGAGATACCGCGGGCTCGACATAAAGGGCTAAGAAAGAACATGGGTAGTTTTTAGTCAGTAAAAGTCTGACACTCCCTACTGCTCTACCCAGAGCGGGAGGACTCATTTGGTAATTTCTCACCCTCCAAAACAATAAAATAAAAGGGCGAGCCCTAACTCAAATAGCTGATAACGTAACATCACGCCTGTAATGCCCGAAGAGTTAGGCAGAGGTGTACCTAAAGTACACCCACATTTCGCCTATTAGTCCCATGTGATAGGGGGCGAGCCTATTGCCATCAAACAAGCACAAATCCAGACTCTGGCTGTTATTGATAAATTCCTGATGAAAAAAGCCAATAACACTTTGCCCGACCCGGCAATCGAACCCAGGACCTCATGCTCAGCAGTTGCTTGTGACCACTAGACCAACCAAATAGCTGATGTTGGAGAAAAAACAGCCAGGCTGAAGTGGGAGTGGGCTGGTCACGTGGCACGGATGCACCCGGAGAGATGGGCAAAGATCGTCATACACTGGATGCCTGAGGAAGGACAGCGCCGTCGAGGTCGACGGAGGTGGCGTGACGATCTGATCATGTTTGTGGTGCTAACATGGCCAGAGATCGCACAGGATAGAAAGATATGGAAAGAGACAGGGGAGGCCCATGCTCAGCAAATACCATGTAGGCTAATCAAAAATAAGTTAAACTGACGCCCAAAAACTCAAACGTCACTCAATTATAAGTAACCCTCAAAACTCGTGCTATCTCTGTCACTCTGCGTTAAAGTAACAAAGACAGCACGAGATTTAAGTGCAACTTAAAATTGAGTGACGTTTGAGTATTTGGGCGTGAGACTGTTAGCTTGTATCATTCTGGTGTTGAGTAAAGGCCTCTGCCTATGACTTCCAGTTGTTTCGACCCAAGGCCAATGTGGACCCCGTCGGGGCTGCGGGCTGTTCGAAAGAGATACCGCGTCCTCGGCACAAAGGGCTAAGAAGGAACATGGTAGGTTTTTAGTCAGAGGAGCTCGTGGCTTAATAAGAACTGTCACTAAGGTCGATCTTTAGGTAAAGCTGTGCTTGCCTAGGTCGGTCTGTGGATGGGTGACCGCCCGACATACCGAGTTTCCTCCGTGCCTCGGAAAGCACGTTAAGCTGTTGCTGCCATATATATAGATCTTTGGCAGTCGTTACAGGTAGTCAGTGACCTGAAATTCTGACATCCAGTCTTACCAAAGGGTATTGTATTACCTAGTATTAACTGGGTTGTGGAGGTCAGATAGGCAGTCGCTCCATGTAAAATACTGGTATTCAGCTGCATCCGGTTAGACTGGAAGCCGACCCCAATATAGTTGGGAAAAGGCTAGGCAGATGATGAGAAGTCTGACACTCTTTACCGCTCTGCCTAGAGCGGGAGGAGTCATTTGATGAAATCCCACCCCCCAAAAAAAAAGGCCAATGTGGACTACTGGCCGCTAGTCTTGTTCAGATCGTCCCGCCATCTTCTACGAGGTCTGCCGCGATGCCTTGCTTTGGTTTTTTGGCCCACAGCTTATAACTAACACCTCAATAGCACCAAGATCAATGCCTAAGTAAAAACTCATTGTTAGATTTTCAATGCTAGGATGTGTGCTGAAAGTTGAAAATGATACGGTAATATTTAGGCGTTCGATTAGGTCGTGTTTCTTAGTGAAAATCGGTTTTCAGTGTACTTAGAGGAATGTAAAGATTGGATGTGATCCTTTTTCGGGATCAGTACAGTGATGCTTTATTCATTCAGTAAAAACAAACGAAAACCAATCGATTTATAGGCATTTAACATGCTATAGAAAAGAAAATGATTCTTCTCGCCATTGATGATTCCTCTTTCAAAAACATTTATTTTCTGATGGTCTGTTTATAAACAAAACCATATTCCTAGAAAGGAATCAATTTTATTACAACCCCTGAACATTAAGTACCTTATCCAAGTTACAATAATAATGAAAACGCCAATTTCCATACCAAAATACTCAGATCAAATAGTGAGCCAAAGTAGTACTTACAGGTTTTCTTCATTAATATACTACTTAAATTAAGTATCTCCCAAATTCTTATTTCATGTAGGAATGCATATTATTTGCATTTAATTGAATAGCATTTAATTAAATTGAATAGCAGAAGCAATTTTCTACAGTTGACAAAAAAAAAGTTTAAGAATAATTTTATTCTTATTGCTACTGTTCTGAGACAGTAAAACAGCTCAATATTAAAATAATTATGCAAAACGGTTGTCAAGGCCGATTATCTTATTATTAAAATATGTTTAAAGAAGCACACTCATATAAAGTGGAAATTATGATGATTTAACGGTACAATAACAGCCAACGACAATTTTCTCAAGACGACGACCTTCTTTATCCAATCAAGTAAACAAATCATAATGAACTAATGTGTTTTTTTTTTGTATAAAGTATCAATTTAACCAAGGAGTTAATTAAAAAAAGAAGAATGAGAAGCGCGACAAACTAATCAGACCTCATTAAAATATCGTCAAGTTTGAAATTGTTGAGTGGCATCAATGATATTATAGTGGCATAAACACCATAATTGACCGATTTACATACCGCTTTGGAAACAATCCAAAACACTGAAAAACGTACATACACGTTACTCGCGCTGCATACATAGAATTGTAGAGTCAACCACAAAGACATGTTATTGAATAATGACATTGTTCTTTATGCATTGGTGTATGTAAACAGAGGTTCGCGACGCACACACCGGCCGCATTAAAACACTATATTCTACGTCTACGTTAGTGTGTCGATATATTCGCCGATAAGTACACATAGGACCGTCGCGTTAGCCGCGCGATTTCTCCTCTATTGATTTTAGATTTAAATAGTTCACTTCATAATCACCTTGAACTTTATGGCTGGTGAGTGACGTCCGATTATTTTTTTTTCTTTTTTCATATTCACTGTTACACCTCCTTAGAATGTTATGTATGTAAAATTAGTTTACACGGCTATCTGTTATCAGAATCGTAATTTGCCTTGAACAAATGTTTATAGTAATTATATGTAGGTTGGTATGTATTGGCGTCGTGTTTTTATCTCGTTAAAGTAACGTATTGTATAAGGTTAAAAACGATTTTTATTCCGTATGTTGTTGGTGGGTTGTTTATGTTCGGCGTTCCACATTGTTGTGTTGTTTGTCACGTAAGAGCCAGGCCGCGTATCGCGCGTACGTCTCGATACGTGTGTACATACTTTATCTTATCAACACTTGCACTAAATATATTTGTCAGTTAGTCTAGTTATCGGTGCTGACGACATGGATAGTAAGTTAAGATTTCAATTGATTTTAGTTATGTATTTTATTAGTTGTATCGCTGTATGGTATGGTGTTGACATCCTTTTGCATAAATAATTGTTTCCTGTAGTTATACGATTGGCATGGCTGGCGTGGTATAATAGGAGTCTCTTTATTCGTTTATTCAATTAGGATTTGTCCGTCGCCTTTGCAATAAAGCTGCAGTCGTTTTAGCTGTTGTACTTATGTCGAATAATCCCTTGTTGTAAAGTGTTTCATTGCCACCGTAAAGATATTTTTCGGATATCAAACCTAGTTTGATGAGGGAATTAAAAGCATGGCCAAACAACAGCCGTTATCTTTAATGTTTCATTCGAAATACTTGTTGTACATTGCGGAAAATGTATGTAGAAATTTTCTTATTTTAACGAGCAATTTGTCGTGTATACGTGTTAAATCTAGATAACCGTGTTGCTAGAATTCGATGACGTAGGAGCTATTTAATGCTTGCAATGAAACTACGTTTTTCTTCGAAGAAGACAGGAATAGCACGATCGATTGATTGTATGCACGTTGCTGCCGTTCGGCGTTCTGTCTATAAGTATTGTTTCTTTAGTCATTTTTATCATTGTTAGGAATAAAACTCTTCATGGAAAATATTCAAGAGTCCTTAGTCTTACAAGGGACTATTAATAGGTACTACTTATCGTCGGACTTTTACTTAGAAAGCATTACCGTGACAATACGCATTTTAAGCTTTGTCCTCGTCCCACCCATCAATGCTCATTAAATAATTATAATAGAGATAAAACGAAGGCAATTATTCACCAACATGAATAATTGCCTTCGTTTTGAGACCATTTTTGGAGCAATACGGACCAGGGATGTTGCGGATGTCGATTTTTTGACATCCGCGGATGCGGATGCGGATGCGGAGTTTTGAAGGCTCACATCCGCGGATGCGGATGCGGATGCGAATGTTTAAGATATTATATAAGTAAATGAAGTAAAAAAAATAATTAAGTAAAATAAAAATGAAGTACCTAGGTTTATGAATGAAGAATTATTAAAACATTCTTTAGATTAGGTACTTTGTATCGGTGGTGACATTGTTAATTAAATAGACGCTGAAAAATAAAGAATTATGTTATAATAATAATAAACTTTACCTACAATAAAACGTATTACCGGTGTAACATAATGGAATTGACCTGACGATTGAAATAAGCTGAGCTAGGACTAAAGTAGTCAAGTAGTAGATTAGTGTAACTAATATAAAGTTTTCCCATAAAAAAATATTTACCTACACACAATGATCACAATCACAACTCACGACAACACTCGAAATATCAATCTATACGATAAGTAATCAACAGCGCAAACAAACACGTAATGATTTATATTACAAGAAACAAAAGATGCACCACAACAAACGCGTCGGATCTTGTCACCAATTTCTTCGCTCCCATCCCATTGGTCATTGTCATTTGTCACAAGGGAAACGGCACGCGCCATTCGCCGGCCGGCCTCGCCCAATTTCTTTCTTGCCGCAACTTGTATGACATTCGCATCCGCATGAATATCCGCATTGATTATTGCAGATGCGGATGCGGATGCGGATGTTCAAATCTATGCGGAAGCTCCGCATTTGCGGATGCGGATTCGAATATTCGCAACATCCCTGAACGGACACTGAATAAATTCCGGTCAAAGTACCTAATTTCTGCCAGAAATAAGGTCCATGCAAACTGCTCATATTCTGAGCAATTTACGCC
Organism: Diarsia dahlii; assembly: GCA_949775195.1. Lineage (NCBI taxonomy): Eukaryota > Metazoa > Arthropoda > Insecta > Lepidoptera > Noctuidae > Diarsia > Diarsia dahlii. The sequence goes on from OX459198.1 coordinate 3,928,853, forward strand.
GATTTATGGGTTCCAGGAACAAATAAAAAAACTACAATATTTCGGATCCATTTTGAAAGCATAAGGATAAACAGCACGTTAAGTAAGTAGGTACCAAATAGGAAAACATTTTTCAGTGACGACGTGGAATGAGGTCACGATGTTTACTCTATGACTGCATCTCATTCACATGTCTCTGTCCGTTGCCCATTATTTTGCTCCAGTTTTCTTTCATTCGCGATCAATTTTAATAGCGACTTTCAAGGCAAATAATAAATAGCTCAAAACGACAAGAATTACGATCTCTTCGCTCGTGAAAAAATATACTTAAGTAATCTCTTCAACATCATCATCATCATCCACAACCCGAATTCACCAACTGCTGTGTAGGCCTCTTTTTTTTTTTTTTGCTTGTTGGTAAATCATCAAATAACCTCCCCCGCTCTTGGGCAGAGTGGAAGGGAGTGTCAGACTTCTACTGACTAAAAACCAACCCATGTTCCTTCTTCGCCCTTGTGCCGAGGCCGCGTTATGCCTTTCGGTAATCCGCAGCCCCGACGGGTGTCGGCCCTTGCGGGCTCCTTCCATGTTGCTGACATCTCTTAGAGGCGCGCGTGGAACACGAACGCGCCGTCGACACGGTCTGTTGCCGTCATGAAACGGCCGGACGGCGAGCTAGCCCATTGCTCACCGTCCACAGGCCCGCGTCTACGGTGGCCGGAAGCCATCACGTGGCCCCCGACGCCCGGAGCGTCTCCCGCGGCGGCTGTGTATAGGCCTCTCTTGGCTTGCGCGAAGCTCTAAAAGTCCTCTTCTTACACTAAAATTATTATTAACACACGTCCATAAAATTACCAAATAATAATAAAAATCGAAAGCTTCGGAGTGGGATAAATGGAAAAGAGGGAGGGGAGGCCTTTGCCCTGCAGTGGGACACATCAGGGTCATTCAGAGTGTGTACAGTAGCCCCTCTCCAATATTTCTATACTCGGTAATTTCAATAACGTCGCTAGCATAGCAAGTGTATGAACCCTATCTTATTAGGTTTGCGCTTGAGAGAGCACACTTCCTTTATGCGATACCATAGCATTAACCTGCCATGCTACTAGTAATTTAGCTGATTACAGCATAGCCAAGAAATTAAAAAGATGTTTGTAAATCTAAATCATTAGCTTTCTACCCTTATTCACGTGTCGTGTTATTTGGGGTCGGTACAATGCGTTAATTTCTTCCATTTTTCCCTGTTAACCGTTATGGTATAATTTGCTACTTTTTCATTCATATCCAGACCTCGCAGAATTTATCTACTTCATCTGTAAAATCCTGTACATCGTCTGTAGGACTTACCTGCATGTCTGAGTTTTTTTCAGTTTAATTTGACCAAAAACGATTATTGAGAAGCAACCTGTGCAAATACAATGTCGAATCGAAATTAAAAAGTATTTGTTTAGCCTTCAGATAGTCGAACAACTAGTCTTCGGCGTGTACAGTGCATAATACGAGTGTCTGAAATAAAAAAACGATACCTTCAGGAGAATTTCGTAACGTGGAACTACTGAGTCCACTGGCGGTCGACCAGTTTCGCAACCTTATTACTTTGGACATAAGGGTGAAAAGTAGTAGACCGTCAGTGAACTTGGTAGAACATGGTAACCGTCTGTAAATATTGACTGAAGTGGAAGAAAAATGAGATGAGATGACGAGTCCGGCCCCAAATGCATAATAATTAGTGTAAGGTAATGATGAAAGATGATGAGTTTAAGTAAAAGTTCGGCATTGTAGAGCGTCGTTTCTGACTTATATGTATGTGACAGTTGCTTAATACATAGTACATAATTATATCACGTTGTCTTTACACTCGGGTATTATACCTGTATATACTCGACCTTGTAACTGCGACCCCAAGGTTGAATGCTACTTGCACGACGTAAATCTTCAAGGTCTACAAGAAGGCCTTGAAGAACAATGTGACAGCTAAATTGTTTCAACCTTACAGAAGTATAATTTATTTACAGGTTTTGCCTAGAACTGTGAATCGATAACGAGGTACCATACATTTTTCCCGACTAAGCGTCTTCCTAGCCTTGTCCCAACTATGTTGGGGTTGACTTCCAGTTTAACCGCAACTGAATACCAGTATTTTACATGGGGCGACTGCGTATCTGACCTCCACAACCCAGTTCTTACTTGGTGATACGGTACCCCTTAGCAAGACTCGATGTGAGTCTATCGGGCCACACGGGTGATTACTGGGGCATTTCTATTAAACTTTTAAATAACATTATCGACATCGTAGCCCCCTGTCTTGCTGTTACTTTCAATAAATGCGTTGATTTGGGTACTTTCCCTGACCTTATGAAGAGCAGTAAAGTCATCCCTCTATTTAAATCAGGCAGTAAAAATGATTTTGGTAACTTTAGACCAATTTCTATATTACCTACCCAAAATTTTTGAAAAATTAATTCTCAAACAGTTGTTAGTACATTTTAATTTTAATAAACTCCTTCATAATGATCAATATGGCTTGTATGGTCGTTGGGCTTTACAAAGGGTCGTTCGACTACATATGCAGGTGTTGCTTTGCTAAAACACATATTTAACGCATGGGAGAAAGCGCAAAATGCAATCGGTGTTTGCTGCGATCTCTCTAAAGCTTTTAATTGCGTACATCACGACACGCTTTTACGGAAACTGCGTCATTACGGTGTTCAAAATGAGGCCCTAAATGTGATAGATTCGTATTTACAAAATTGATTCCAATGTGTAGACGTAAATGGCGCGAAATCTTCCGGGCTACCGGTTCGGCTAGGTGTACCTCAAGGCTCAATACTGGGTCCGTTTTTATTCTTGGTTTATATTAATGATCTGCCATACCGCCGCCTCCTCGACACAAAGGGCCACCTTTTCTCGATGTTTTATATGTGCCCATGTAGGCCTGTGTTAAATAAAATATTTTTATTTTAGCAATTTTACTTAAAATATCGGTAATTCGGTATCAATCAGAGCTCTTAACAATAGGATTTGTATTATTATAATAATCATACATGAACTATTAAATCTGATTTACTATACGCTAGGTGATTCTAATTGCAAAACGGTAGCTATTCGTCATGAGCAGTGCTATTTTTTTTCATCGCCTATTTAATTTGTGCGGATGAAAATGTATTTGTTTATTGTGTTTTTGTATCAGACTATGAATTTGATTAGCACAGTATAGAGTAGCGTGGCTTCGCCCGCGTAAATTAATATTTTTACATCTTAATAAATGATAGCCTATGTGTCATTCTAATATGTATTATTGGAGTTATATTACTGTAAACATAACGTCAAGCCTGTAATCTCTGAAGGGTTAGGCTCACATTTTGGCAGAACTTAATTGTTCCCTTCAACCATGCATAAGTACAGTCATCACCATCATCATTTCAGCCGAAAGACGTCCACTGCTGGACATAGGCCTCCCCTAAGTGTCGCCACATTGACCGGTCCCGTGCGTCTCGCATCCAGCGGATCCCCGCAACCTTCACCAGGTCATCGGTCCACCTAGTGGGAGGCCTTCCAACGCAACAACGTCTTACAGTAACCACCAGTAACCCTGTATATGCACAAAAATAACATGTTTCACAAATTAATGAAAGCCTGAAAGGGTTATCTTGTAAAGGGGAAAAGCCTACGACTAACGTTCTACATACGGAAATTAGGCAACAACTAAAAACAATTAAATGTACTTGTAAAGATTCACTTAAAATTTACAACCGTGTTAGCTATTTTATCCTTATTTGTTCTACTAAAGGAAACAAATTCCTATTTATTTCAGTACCTTTAGCGGGCAACGTAAAGGGCAGACAGGGGAAGCGTCGGCCCGCAGTTAGCGGCGCCACAGACGCCGGGGCTCCCGTCGGCAAGAAGGGTCGCACGGCCGACCTGGGCGCCCTGAAACTACCCTCCCATGGCTACCCTACGGAACATCCCTTCAACAAGGACGGGTACCGGTACATACTGGCCGAGCCTGATCCACACGCGCCTTTCCGACAGGTGAGGGCAAAAAACGAAGAATAGACTTCAACATTCGTACTATAAATGATTTTGCCTAAAATAAGTCAAGTTTTGGTCTAAGCTATAGCCATTTTCCAGCGAACTTTTTGTTGGAATAGAAAATATAATCTCCCTCATAAGTTCATAAGTTCTCCTTGCACTTCTAACAAACTTGCAATTCATCATCGCATCGTCTAGGGTAGACTACGATTCATCATCTTCTTCCGCACCTTTGCCGGATATGCGCCACCTCCTGTCCTGCCAGGATAGGCAGGACAGGAGGTGGCACAACCACTTTCACCTTTCAGGATTTAATCAAATCAAATGTTAGAGCTGTACAGGTCCCGTCGGGGCTGTGGTTTGTCGAAAGGTTAAGGCGGCTCCGACACATGGGCGAAGAAGGAACATGGGTTTGGTTTTTAGTCAGTAGAAGTCTGACACTCCCCTTCGCTCTGCCCAAGAGCGGGGGGGTTATTCGATGATTTTCCACCCACCAAAAAAAAAAAAAAGAGCTGTACAGGTGGCTACACACTGTTCTGGCACAGTTTGAGTTCATCAACACGTAAACAACAAAAATCATCTTTCTGTCCCGGTTCCTTTTTACTTGTGGTCGGTGCAAGTGGATTATAATGGTCATAACTAACTTTCCCCAACAAAATAAGATAGGACTTTAAGAGAACTATAACGAATCTTTGAATTTTCGGCGTAATATGTGACTTTTGACGATTTTCAAAATACTTGACAAAACACATACCTTGTACCACTGCTATAAAAACTTACATTTCATCTAGGAGTTCGATGAAAGCAACGAATGGAGTGGCAAGCCGATTCCCGGCTGGTTGTACCGGTCGTTGTGTCCCGGTATAGTGTTGCTAGCGCTACACGACCGGGCGCCGCAGCTCAAGATATCTGAGGACAGGCTCGCCGTCACCGGGGATAAGGGATACTGCATGGTGCGGGCAACGCATGGTAAGCATTAATAAACCTTTGGATCTTAAACTGGTGATTATCTAAATCACCAGTAACCAGTTCACTGGTGAATATTTTTATCCGTCGCGGTAGGCTACTAGGAAATTCCTGATGAAAAAACTCAATAACACTTTGCCTGACCTGGGAATCGAGCCCAGGACCTCATGCTCAGCTTTAGCGCTTACATCTATTAGAGCAATAAGGAGTAGCAGTCTTTTCTTAGTTCTTTTTTATTTACTATGATTCTGTATTTGGAATAATTATTAGTCCATAATATTATTCCAAATTCAGAAACGATAGTATTTTATAATAAGCATGTCGATGAATGAACTAATTGTGTATAATTTATACAAACAACGAGTTCTCTATGTGACTAATATATAAAATTGTGTTTATACATTTCGTTGATAACATGGGGCATTATGCCCCCAATATCTCTATAACAAGGCAAAAACATGATTTCATTTTCCTTGATTTAACGTTAAAAGAATTTCACAACAGGAAATTATTTAGTTCAGTTTTTGGTTAGTAACAGGATATTTTAATCTAGCATTCTAGATTGTAATGTCTTTGGCCCAGCCCTTGTCTTATTACACGTAAAGTTCTTCAAAGAATATAATAAAAGAAGAATAAGAAGATATAGTCAAAAAATTAAAAAGAATATGCTTAGATGGTTTGGTCATGTGGAGAGGATGAGTGAAAGGCGATTAACAATAGTACATTACTGCAGAATCCAGTAAGTAAGCCTTCCTGGCCAAGTATGAGTTAACCGGACCGAACCGCAGGTGAGGTCTGGTTATATACGAGGCCAGGATGGCTTTCTTACTGGTTGAGGTTTGTATAATGCTTTTCTCAAAAATTAAAGAAAGTTTAACAACAAATTCGTTTAATTAATATTGAAGGTTACATTCATATGTGAAAAACACAATAGCACTTTTTGGCCGACCCGGGAATCGAACCCAGGACCTCACGCTCTGCAGTCGAGCTTGCGACCACTAGACCAACGAGGCAGTTTAGGAAACAACTTTAAAAAAAAACTTTTTAATAAACTGAAATTACTAAATACAATCATAAAATCCCACACTATACTTCTACAACATTAATGTACAAAACGCAACGTATAAAATGGCTGTTTAAGGTTCCAAAAATATATGTATCTCATAAAATGTCATACCAAAAAGAGAGATAGATATATATTTGGAACCTCCCTTCTATAAACATGTTATAATGGCTAAACTCTAATCTGTGTCTGGTACTATGTTTTTTTTTCTAAACAGATCTAAAGAGGATGACCTAGTGTCCAGTAAGTAAATTACATACTTACTTACTGGACAGTAGGAGATTCCAAGTTTAAAATCTCGCTTCTTACTGGACAGTTGTGAATAAGTCTCCGGTAAAGTTCACTTTCTGGATACTTTTTAGAGATGTTATGGCAACATTACATACCATTTTTGAGAAAAAGGTATTTACAAGGCAGATTGTGAATGGCAACGCCAGGAGGGGATGCTCTAGAAAGACATACACTGACCTCATTAATGAGGCTCTTCAGGAAGGACAGGTGCGTAGTACTCGCAACCGGCGTGCGTTTATAACTAGATGTATATAGGCTAAAGCGAGTATGTGGAAGATCGTACCACGTGGCGTTATGCAGTTTCCGCATGGGAAAAGGGCGTCAGTTAATTATATTTTTAATGGGACAAGCCCGCCACACTATTCCCAAACCACTGTAACTCCTGTTAGCCAGAATCAACAGTGGTGACCACAAGAAAAGCGCCGAGACAATGAAGCTCGACGAAGTCCCAGAGAAACAATTTAACTGTCTTGGATCCCGCAACGAAACTAATCATAAAATAATAGCGGAGGAGTAGGTAAAACATAATTTCCAGTAGGCCAATAGGCACCCCTGTGTGCCTATACATATACAACTGGGAAAAGCCCAGTTACCTAGCACCACGGGTATTATTGTCATTAATATGACTGGGTCCTAAGTTCATGTTTGTATGTAGAATATAATGCTGTATGTGTTGGTCAGGCGTGTCCCGCGGCAGCTGGTACTGGGAGGTGTGCGTGGAGGAGCTGCCCGAGGGCGCGGCGGCGCGCCTGGGCTGGGGGCGCGGGTACGCCAACCTGCAGGCGCCGCTCGGGTACGACAAGTTCGGCTACTCCTGGAGGAGTCGCAAGGGGACCAGGTAACTAACACTACATTTACTTATTTCTTATCAGGCAACTTTGGCTCATAGATATATTATACCTTACAGACTAACATACATTATGATATAATACAATTTGTACCATTGTCTCCCTTCCTTTGATACACATCACTTGGGATCAGTGCTACTGGAAAAACATTTGCATTCCATTTGCAGCTGACAATATTCCCTCTACTTTCTCTCATGTAATGTGGATGATATGCCAAGAAAGGAGGTGTTCGATTATCCCCCCCTCCCCCAAATGAATTGGAATGACGATTTCTATGGGCAAGAAAATGATAATGATTTCTCTCGTGTTTAGGGATCACACGATCCATCCATCATCATTTCTCTAATATTGAAATTGATAATGTTCCAGGTTCCACCAGTCTAAAGGAAAGCACTACAGTTCTGGATACGGCGAGGGTGACACTCTAGGCTTCCTCGTCGTGTTGCCAGAGAGCGCCACCACCAAGTATACTCCTAATACATATAAAGACAGGGTAAGTTCAATTCTGGGTCGACGCAATTTAGATTACCATCGACATGCTATGAAGAAGAAGTTCAATTTCGCCTTTAGAGACTTCGAGAAGATAAAAAAGAAGTGGCCACTTTTGCTCGTGCCCATATTTTATTGTGTTTATTGTGTGTGTAGTGTTGAGTGTAAAGGCTTCTTCTGAGATTATAACTTAGACAGAGACGTAAGCAATAGGGTCGATTAGTCATTTAGTAAGAGGATATGTTCATAATATTAATTAACAATTCATGTTGAAATGGCGACATTTACTTCGATCCAAGATCCAAATCGCAGACTTTTGCAACACAACCGCCAAATTAAAAAAGAACTGAGCAGGCCACATCTACCCCATGTATCAAAATTCGGCCAAATTGGCCAGACCCAGAAGGTACGACGAGCTGGACTCTTATCAAAAGGATTGAGCCTACATGGAAAGAGGGAAGGGAGGCCTTTGCCCTGCAGTGGGACATATCATGCTAAAAATAAAAAAAAGTTAACTTGAGTCAAGGCGAATTCAATTTTCGGCGATAATCGGGATTGATTATATTTAGGGGGTGGAGGGAGGGGGCAAGAAAATCAACTACAAATACTTTCCCTACGCTCAAATACTCGAACGTCACTCAATTTTAAGTTGCACTTAAATCTCGTGCTGTCTTTGTTACTTTAACGCAGAGTGACAGAGCTAGCAGGAGTTTTGAGGGTTACTTATAATTGAGTGACGTTCGAGTATTTGGGCGCTAGCCTATTATTTATAATACAATTTATTTTTTTCCTTCCAGCCTCTAGTAAAATTCAAGAGCCACCTCTACTATGAAGACAAGGACAACGTAACAGAATCTCTAAACAATCTCAAGCAGTTGCCGGGCAGTAAGATCTACTACTTCAAGAACGGCGAGTGTCAGGGCGAGGCCTTCGCGGACATTTACGAAGGCTGCTATTATCCTACCGTGTCTTTGCATAAGAACTGCACTGTCAGTGTCAATTTTGGACCTAATTTCAAGCATGCGCCGTCGAACGAGTTTAAGTATAGGCCGGTGAGTGTACTTCACTTTTATCTGACAACAAATATTTGTAAGACCTACAGATAGTTGTTCCGGGTCTGGGTATAAGTGTATGTGAGTTCAAATGTTTGTGAACGCACCCACGATACAGGAGAAATTCCTAGTGTGGGGCAACGTTTTCTAAACATAAAAAAAAAAAAAAAAAAAATCTTTCTGAGATCCTGCCTGTCCCTTTCTTAACCTCCCCATTGACACTTTAAGCCGAGGTTCATACCATGCAGGGGGTACTCTTAGCGCGCTGTCACTTAGTCTATTTTATAAGTTTTTTCGTCCTGGTTAAATGCCCAGTCTCATAGATCGACCTGCGAGATGACATTAAAAAAAAAACTTCTTCGTGTTGCTGGTACGGTACGACAGTATTTATATTTTGTTAGCTCAGAACGCCATTTCTACGGCGTAATCGTCAAAAAATGGGCTGCTCACTACAATTTTTTTAATTTTCTTCTCTAAAAATGCCATGAAAATTCGATCATTATGAACTGCGTTCCTCATTTTTGTCTAATTGCCTAGACTTATAAAAACCAACGTTCAGAAATTAAGTAAAACAAGTAAATTAATGCTTTTAGTGCAGTGTTTCTCCTCCACGGGTTTGTGCAACACTATGATACCAGCCCGCCCGCCACGCTCTCCCTAATATTGTTTTATACTTATTTTGCAGATGTCTGAGAAAGCAGAAGAAGCAATCTGTGAGCAGACAATGTCAGACCTACTATACCTGACTGAAAATGAAGGCAAGCTACGATTGGACAACTTCAACCTCTGATACAACTAACACCGTTACAACGCGGTGTGAAATGAATGAATGGATCGAGTGAAGTGAACAAAGTGAACTATTTGAAATACACTGTACAACAGTGCACAAAAGTGAACAAATAAACAATTGGTAAAATATCAGAGTATATAACGATTCCTTCACATCTGGCATGAGTTAGGCTGCGTTTCCACCAGAGATGTGCGAGGATACGTAGCGAGGGATGTGTTTGTAAAGAACCAATAGAATCGCATCATTTACCTCGCCTCGGTCAGCACAGCTCTGGTGGAAACGGCTCAGCGGAGCTAGATTTTTGCGCATACAAAACAAGCGAGGGATGTGTGCGAGGCATTATTTGAGTATTCATTATAGCAATCGATGTGCCTCGTAGGCACATTTTCATCGCATAGCTTTGGTGGAAACCCCCACACATTTTCACAGCACAGCTAGACATCCTCGCACGACACATTTCTATCGCACATCTCTGGTGGATACGCAGCCTTAACGTCATGTTACAATGCGTATGTGGTACGTAATTATTGTGAAGGATTAAACGTTGTGTTACCGTAAAAGGGAGAAAACCTTTGAGAGATTTTAACGTTGAATTAAAATGGTATGTTGCCAAAAATAAAGTTAATAAAATAGACTACTTGTTGGTAACCTATCAAATTAATTCAACGTTAAAATTCCTTTCAAACTGTTTTCTCTAATTACAGTGCATTTTACATGTTTGACAAAAACCAACACTAGATGTGAAGGTCACCAGAGATCAAAAATCCGTCGCTTATTTGACGAAATATAATTAAGCATTCTACATTTTGAACTAATGATTATAATAAAAAAAAAAATGAACAAACTTTATGAATCAATTCATAAAAAATACCTATATTTGATCAAACTAATATTTGTAAAATAGTAAATAAGGAGCTACAAATATAATTGGCTGAACATTAGTACAGACGCCAACACATCAAACTGTAAACTTTTCCCAATTAACCTTAAACCTAATGCGTTCTAGTGTAAAGTTAAAAACTATTTAAAATAAAATGACAGATTGTAGTTTCTGTACGTTTTTTATGTAAAAAAATAATCATGTTGTATGGCAATTTAAATAATTATTCCGCCATACTCTCTTCGAGTGTAGAAACTTTGTATAAACTTATTCTACTATATATCAGGCTGGTGTCCACGACTCTTAACGTCCTAGCAACGTCTAAAGCGCGTAATAAGCGTACTGAAAATTTATCAGTTGATTCCCCCTAGTTCCTCTAGGAAGGACTCACAAATAATTGTAATCTATGAAAATGCATGCTGTACAGTTTTCAAATAATATCATTATTGTTGATTGAGATTGTGTGTAGTATTGAAATAAATATTGAATGTTTATGTATCATATTATTGAATGTGTTATTGTATTATTGAGTATTACAAGACTAATGTTGTTTATGACTTATTGATCTGCTGAAAATGAAAGTCCAATTAGATTAAGTGATGGTTTAAAAATAAAGCTTTTATCGTCAAAATTAAATTTTTATTATAAAACCCCCATACCTAAGGAAAGTATTTGTTAGACTATCGCAGAGGACGTAGATATATATATCGGAGAATAGGTTATTCTTCATGATGACGATGATAAGACAGGATGGATATCTCAAAATAACAGTCAGTGGTTCATGATAAACGATGAAGTCAACCACATGGAATGCAGTGAGGTTAGTAGGAAACACGACCACGACCAACTGCAGCGCCGTCCGCCCTGGAAGCCCCTGCTGGCTCCGGCTCCTCTAAATTGACGAGCGCCTCCGTCATCATTCATCTGACAGTTGTCGTTATAAATCGTGCCAGAACTAAACACACCCAAGCAACTACTAAAGAGGTTGAACTACACGACAATAGTTGCTCGACATTCCAGTAGTTCTGATTTTATCCACGTTCAGAGACTTTAATCTCCGACACGGCCAGAACTGACTATCACACGTCCTCGTGTGGTGGTGATATGGTATCTGTACCGAGGAGAACACAAACTTGAACTAGACTATCGACTCGGCCTACCTGACCAAGATTAATGCCTCTATCAATAGAGTCATAAAATCATGAAAGCAAATCTAATTCAAAGGTCCAATCGCATTAATTCAAAACAATCAAAACTCGCGTCGTACTGTGCATAATCAATTAAAGCAATACTTCACTAATTGCACACACTCTTGTAACCCAGCTGCCCCAGGCAGCTTATTCTAGTGACACTGTCACCCTGGCTTAACCAAGCCCAAATTCACATTCCTAGTGACAACCTGTCACCCTGGGTTGACCAAGCCCAAATTCACAGTCCTAGTGACAGCCCGTCACTCGGGGTTGACTGCTAGCCCACATTCATAGTACTAGAGTGACAAACTGTCACCCGGGGTTGACCAAGCCCACATTCACAGTCTAGTGACACGTGCCACCCAGGGCTGACCAAGCCCTTAGCAAAAAGTCACACATACAGTCTAGTGGCACATGCCACCCTGGGCTGACCAAACCCTTAATTCACGGTCTAGTGACACATGCCACCCAGGGGTGACCAAGCCCTTCACACACACAAAGTCTAGTGACACATGCCACCCGGGGCAAACCAGGCCCAAACACTTACAGTCTAGTGACCCATGTCACCCAGGGCAAACCAGGCCCAAACACTTACAGTCAGTGGCATATGTCACCCAGGGCTGACCAGGCCCAAAACTCACAGTCTATCTAGTGGCATATGTCACCCTGGGCCAACCAAGCCCTAAAGTCCTCGTGACTTCCTGGTCCGTCCAAGTCGGCCAAACTTATCTAGTCTCTACAAGACCCTGGCCCCCGCCACAACGTCTACCGCCGCTCACCGCCGCTGTCCAGCTTCGAACTGCAGTTACAGATATTACGACAAGACGTGCAGTGCGGCCAAATAGTTACAAGTGTGCATACAACCAAATAAAAGAGATTTCTTTAGTCTTCATTGCTCTCGCTATAATAGGATTAAGCTCAGAGGAAACTCCACTTGGCGGCAGTTTTTGAATGCAGTCATGAGCGTACTTGTACGTTCTATTTCCTGTCAGTGATTTTAAAACATAGCGATCATTTTCAAGTGACTCTACAACTTTGAAAGGACCTTTAAATTTGGGTTCTAATTTGGTTTGGTTTCTCTCTTAATTGACCAAATCACCAACACTGAAATTAACCACTTTGGCCTTATTTTTGTACGAGGTCAACTCTCTACCGACAAAGCAACGACCTTGGTCAGTGATAATAGTGCAAACCAAATAGAGCAACACAACACTGGAACTCAAAGCTTTAATAGTGCAGGCTGCATAGAGACGTAGACAATGGTACAATAACACAAACTTCGTAAACGCGTCTATGAAAACTATTACATTCTCTTTCACGTAATTATTCTCAGTCAACTTTCCTGAGTAACATGCACCGTGTGCCATAGGACATTCACTTTTGGGATTGGATGCAACTCATCTTGCACCAGACCGGAAGAAGACTTTAGGACTCTACGTCTAATACAATTTTCCATGAACTGACAATATTTGGTCATGTGCTCGAACCAATAACTTTCATAGAGCTTCTCCAAACTCTTTTCCCAACTAAGATGCATGAGGGCTTCATGAACAAGATTCACCAAGGACCAACGAAAAGCTCAAGGTATGATAAAATAACAGAACTTTACGAAGTAACACACCTTTCGTAACACATAAGTTTTCACTACTTCCGCTAAAAGCTATAACCGTTTTTGAACTTAGGGACGATGTCCTGAATTTCTGAGTCTTGGAACTGTTCAGCGAAATGCCAATTTTCAGATAGAATCGCAAACTCTACACGCCTTTCCTCTGTCTTTTAGATGGAAACTTTAAGAATAGGAGCCTTGTTAAGCTCAGCAAAATGGTGTCAATACTCAATGTCGAAATAGAAAGTCTGAAGGAAAGCCCACCAGCGTGACAATAGTAAAACAATAACCTTGTAGGATAATGTGGAAAGTGATTCACAACGTTCACGACCGCTAGAGTTACTAATTCGAGGATTGGTACTTTGACTCCGCCCGCGGTTCACCTGCTGAAATACTCGACAACATGCAATCACCATCACCATTTGCCATCGAGAGAGCTTTTGGAAAGGATCACCACAAGCACAACCCTCAGCGCTCGCGTCAGTATGAAGTTCGATTGGAAGCTCTGCGTTGTATATCATGAGGACGGGTTTACTCGTTTTATTCGAAATCACGTTATCTGACAACTTCGTGCTCAGCTTTACATTCAAACTTTTTACTGTTGATGAGAATGAACAATGGAACACGTCTTATTCTTGAGAAATCTGTAAAGATCTGAACTCAGACTCGCTAAAGTAGACTCATCCCCTATGGGGCACCACTTGAGACACCATAATCAAATTCTACACACACCATTCTTCTCCAGAGAGTATTTTGAAGATTTCAAAGAAAAGCCTGCTTTTGTGAACGCCGCAAGAACTTCCTGCAACCGAGTCAGACTTTCCTCTTTATCACGTGACAGAAATAAATTACTGTCGTTCATGAAAAGTGCAGCATACGATGAGAAAGTTCACCAAGTGCTTTAGACACGCACGCTGAAATACGCTCGGAGCGTTACGAGGACCAGACGGCATCACTAGGTACTCTCACTGCCCGTGAGGGGTGACGAATGCAGCAATAATACTATCTTCACTGACGGCACTCTGATGAAAGCCACTCGCGCAATCAAGACAGGTGTAATAGTAAACGCCTGATAATCGTGCAATCTGATCGCCCATCAACGGCAGAGGGAATAGATCAGACACTATGTTAAGATGTAGTAGTTCACGGTAGTCTTTACACATACACTTGTCTCCGTCCTACTTATCGCCCAATAAAATGAATGAAGTTAGCTCTCAATATCTCACTGACTTTTTCGCTTACACTTGCTGTTCACCTTACCATACGAGCTGGATTCACTAATCGAATGTTTAATTAACCAGTAGTCATTCAAGCTAACGGTAAACCAACGATAAAAGTATTCGAAAACGCGTTCAGAAAGGACGTCAACCGGTATTTGTTTTCGTTTGTAATATCAGAATCAACATTGTAAAACTCAAATAAAGGAAGTAAATCGCAACAATTTACATTTTCATTTCACGAAATTGGTAGGGTTGATTCAGTGAAATGTACCGAATAGCCAAGTGGCCAGATAACGCGTGCGATCATAACGTCGTATTTCACACAGTCGTCAGGTAGTACGCAAGATAAAATCGTCAAATCGTTATTTATTATCAATCACAACAACGTTAAGAATTTGTTCGGTGTTATAAACGCTCGAATTATTACCAATACCAATTTACTTGCACGGTGGAAAGTGCACGTTTACCCGAGAATTTAGAAGCTACACTGTTCAACAAGAGAACACTCTGCGCCAGAATCAAACAACATGAGTACGACTCACCGGGTTGCTGTAGCTGTCCAAGGACGCTGCGAACTTCACAGGGCCGCTGTCCACACGTCGCCGTCGGGCTTGTTGCAATACTTACCCAATAATGGATTTGATTGTGTACCGATACCGTTATTTGTTCCGCATGCGATACATGCGACCACCAGGTCGACGTGATACCTTTCAGCGCCTTGCTTAGGGCAATGATTAAGGCCCAGATTCAGAGACCGCACTTTGACTTTACTACACTTTTCTTTTGTAGGAAATAAGTTTAACACGAAGGACTACATTATTTAAACGCATACTAATGCAAAGTTTACTTTGAGGCCAAAGTCATGATTATCGACTACTTCGCCTTTACTAAGTAAAGAACAGCTTGAAGTAGATCTTTCCATCAAAGTAAAGTCAAAGTGTGGTCTCTGAATCTGGGCCTAAGACTCCGCCTTCCAATGGCTGCTCGGTCAAACAAATGTCGACAGTTGAGCACCAAGCACGTGGATAAGGTTCTTTGCCACTTCTGATATCGGAGAATAGGTTATTCTTCATGATGACGATGATAAGACAGGATGGATATCTCAAAATAACAGTCAGTGGTTCATGATAAACGATGAAGTCAACCACATGGAATGCAGTGAGGTTAGTAGGAAACACGACCACGACCAACTGCAGCGCCGTCCGCCCTGGAAGCCCCTGCTGGCTCCGGCTCCTCTAAATTGACGAGCGCCTCCGTCATCATTCATCTGACAGTTGTCGTTATAAATCGTGCCAGAACTAAACACACCCAAGCAACTACTAAAGAGGTTGAACTACACGACAATAGTTGCTCGACATTCCAGTAGTTCTGATTTTATCCACGTTCAGAGACTTTAATCTCCGACATATAATTTCACGCCTCATATGCCGCTCGCCCACGGCGACATTTTGTATCGATGCTGTCACGCGTTCGCAGCGTTTGCCCTCGTTCACAAAATTAACGCGTTAGTAGGGATGCTGTCGAAACGCGCAACAGCATCTCTACAAAAAGTTGCCGTGGTTGGGTGCCTTACTCTCTCGGGTGTAAACAGGAACTACAGAACACCACAACCCGCATATCTAATAACTTTTACATTTATTTACACTACGAATTTTGTCACTTTCTATCAAGCTAAAATATTTTTAACTTTTTAAGGCAGACTATTATAAAAATGGGAATAGGGCAGGAAGCTGATGAGGTGCCATGACTACTTGTGATGTTATAAACTTAATTTAATTCTGGCTGACCTTTTATTTGGAATTATTACGCATTTTAACTATTCTGAAGTGAATGTAGATCGAATTTTGGCATACCGAGTTTCTTTTTTGAAAAGTAGGTAATAAAACTAAAATTATTGTAACATCATCAACTTTATAATTTTAAATCTAATTCTACTGTATGTGTGTTCGTCACTGAACTCCTCCTAAACGGCTGGACCGATTTTGATGAAATTTTGTGTGTGTTCAGATGGATTTGAGAATGGTTTAGATTCACAATTGGACCCAGTAGGTGGCGCTGCTGTCCGGGCAGTAGGACGTCTGCCAGGTCCGCTAGTCTATTATATAAAATAAATAATACAGAATATAAAACACTAATTATCAATACTATTTTCCAAATCCACCTTTACAAGACGGGCTGCTTTCCACAACTTGGTCACTGCAGTTCCACTGTTCAGGAGTTTTAGCTACGATGGATAATGCATGGACACCACTCTGTAGTTCCTCCTTCAGAATGTCATTTACTAAACGGTGCCTCTGAAATTAAGCAACACACATTGATGAGAGAACAAATAATGAGATCTCATCATTTATTCACGACAGCTGATTTTCATCATCATCATCAACAGCCTATTAATGTTCCCACTGTTGGGACACAGGCCTCCTCTCTTTGAGAGGGAATGGGCTATAATCTACCACGCGGGCCCAGTGTGGATTGGTAGATGTCACATGTCTTCGAATGTTTTGGTTCTAAGACATGCCGGTTTCCTCACGATGTTTTCCTTCACCGTTTTGAGAGCAGCGGTGATGAAATAAATTTCACAAAGTAATGGGCCTGCCTGGGTTCGAATCCACGACCTACTGTTCGTAAGTCGGGGCCGCCACCACTGGGCCACCGCTGCTCCAGCTGATTTTGGTCCGTCAAAATTACAAGTCAGGCATTTGAAGACTTCGTACTGTTTCAGCCAAGGAGAAGAAGCTATGAAACAACCCCCAGCAATAAATCATCAGATATTATAATAGTAGCAGCCTGGCTGAAAGCCGAAAGTTCACAATCAGAAACATCCCCCTAGCCGCTCTGTCCCTACGCGGGCTTATATTAACTCTCGGGGTAGGGCAGAAGAGACTATGTGGAGTCGGTTTTGCAGCGATTTGTTTCTGTCACTAACTTTTGTAGCAAAAGCTATTGACTTTTAATATTAAATGAGGTCAAAAATATTGTAATAGAATTGGCAATATGACTTATAAAATTATTGCAAATAAAATTCAACCATTTTCATAGTATGGCATGTAAAATTCTACCAAATAAAATTCTGCCATCTTAAAAGTATGCCATTGTAAATTCGGACATTTAAACATAATTATGGCGAAACCATAATTCAATTAAATATTTTTTTTGCCTTATACACATTTTAAAGAAGAATATGCCATGTGTGTTAAGCGAAATAAATTTCGGAGCATCAAGTTTCTACCAGATAGATGGTACCCGCCATTATCATCTGCCTAGCCTTTTCTCAACTAAGTTGGGGTTAGCTGCTAGTGTAACTGGATGCAGCTTTGTCCAGTATTTTACATGGAGCGACTACCCGGGCAATACTGTGTAATACGATACCCCCTGGTAAGACATACAAATTAATCTATGCTTCCCGGTGCAAGTCATTAGTGGACACCAGGAAGCATTGCGAATTAATCAACTTGGATCATTACTTGTCAATTTACCTTGATTAAGGGCAGTCCATCAAATTTATCCGATACCACCACTACTTTGAAGTGCGTCTCAGCTCCTTTCGGTACATTATGCATATAGGATTCATTGATAACATCTAGATGTTTGGCGCCTAAATTGGACATCAATTTGTTTCTAATTGTACTCTCCACTACTCCTGCTAAAGAAGACATGCTTCTGTGGATGGTAACGACACCTGAAATCATTGTTGATGAAATTATCATTGTGTTTTGTGAAACATTTTAGTTTCAAATGGTTAATCATACACATAACACGTCTTACTTACCCGGCCTCAAAATAACACTCATAGATTCAATTATTTCTTTTAATGAGTACGTAATTTTATCACAATGAATTTGAATTGCTAATTACGTTAAACTGCACCACAATTTTCTTTCACTGAACAGCTGAAACAACAAACCGCAAAACGTCCCATTTTGACATTGGCATTGGCAGCTCGGAGTTTGGAATTTGACATTGACAGTTTACGAACGTTCAAAAATCCGGTTAGGTTTTGTTCTTTGTTGGTTAGAAAAGTTATGTATGGAACGATACGTATGAAATTCAAGTCCCATCCCTATAATTATAATCGCCGACCATACGTATTGCGCTTTGATGGTCGCTTGTTGTTCACAGCATAACAAATTAAACTATTGTCCTTACATTCTTCTTCTTCTTAGCGTGTCGATGGCAATCTCAATTATTATTATGTATGGCCAGAATAAAACCCACTTACTGTACATCTACCTAATACACACATAAACGGAATTGGCGCATAGCCGTAAAGCAAAGCTAGAACTGCCAAAACATTTAATAACGGAAGTACCTACATACCAGTAGGTACCTGTATTTTCCATAATTATTACGATACGGTTGGCGCAGTGGCTCAAGCAATGGACTGCTGCGCTGCTTGTTACGGGTTCGATCCCCACACGGAACAAATATTTGTATGGCTACTTACTACTATCTATAATAGTTGTTCCGGGTCTGGGTATTTCTCAGACCAAGAAAAAAAGGAAGACGGCGCGCCACGAACATCAAAAGTGAAGCCAACTTTTTATCTATGTGTGTAGACAATGTCTCGTGAAGTCGTGACGTTCTAGGAGAAATGCGTGTGGTTTTAGTGTAGGTGTGTGTGTGAGCTTGTATGTTTACTTGCTATAGGCGCGTGGTTTTGTGGCTTCACTGTTGGTGTTCGCGGCGCGCCGTCTTTCTTTTTTTCTTGGTCTGAGGGGTATTTGTTTAAAGTGAGTTTAAATGTTTGTGAACGCACCCACGATACAGGAGAAATTCCTAATGTGAAGCAACGTTCAAAATTAAAATCAAAACTCATTTATTCAAACTAGGCTGATAATCAGCACTTTTCGAAGGTCAAAATTTACTGTACTTTACTATTTACATTTTTATAAGACAGTCCCCCAAAACGGATAGTATTGCCATTAAGAACCGCCGCTTAGGAAGTTCATATTTTTTTTGTAGATAGTACTCATTAATAGAGGGCTTTTTGCAAATTGCCAAGTTCCAGATATTCACGGTTTACGAGATATAATTGTATAAAGTTCCATTAAAATTGGTCATTATCACGCCATTTGTAAATTTTGAGGTTGGATAAATTGACATGGTAGACGTCAAAGTTGACATTTCACGTTTCGTTATTGGTAAAAGTGAATTTTAGTAACTTTTTTGTCGTGTTTTTGAATAAAATATAATTTATTTTTAAATATTTAATAATTTTCGGATGTACTATGAGTGTCAATAATAATTGTTAGCCGGATGAATAACCAAAATTATAATACGACCGTCTCGCGACAGTATCCTTTATGGGCGGCATGGGCACCGGGCCGTAGGCCGACGAAGGAGGCCGGCGGAGGCCCGGCACTTCGGGGACAGAAGATATTAGTGTTATTTAATATGCGAGCGAAGCGAGCGCGCGTCATGGAGTACATGCGTTGACAGAGAGAACGAGAAAATGGCGATTGGCGCGCGGTGTTGTCAGTTCGAACGATGCTAGAGGCAACGTCATTTAGGTTCCAAAAACTTGTTTTTCTCAAGAATGGTGCGTCGCCTTTACATGGGAGTGGTACCAGGGCACAGTGGGCACCACCCCCTCACCCTTCCCCTGTCAAACGACACAAAATTTGTGTACCCGTTTCGCGTTTTAGCGCTATTCTAACCTTAAAACTTTGACCATGGATATCTCGGAAACCATGGGGCTCCGAGGGATGAAAGTTGTACTGGGGGGTAGCCCTCCTCTCCCCCCTCCCTCCCCCCACCCCTCCCCCTTGAAAGCGGCGGTTCTTAACGGAAATTTTAACCCCCAAAACGCCCACCCATCGACACTTCCTAGTGTCGTTACTTGTATAACAATCTAATTGCGTCCGAATTCAAACAAAACTAAACAGATATAGAGTTGAATATCAATAAAAGTTTATGTGTAATCCGAACAAAACTACAGGCAGACTACAAATCATCCCACACCATCGAAATAGTAACTTGCTCTAGATTTTTTATTGGATTCGATAGATTGATTTTTCATTGGTTATTGGAACTGAGTTTGTTTTCGCACTCCCCCATTCCCATCCGTGATACATCGTACGATCAAATAATATCCGTTTTCTTTTCACTTAGTTAACACCCCTTTTTTGTTGGGTCACAGATTTTGTTATGAATATGTTAAGGTTGTGTTTGTAATATTGATTTTCAGTCGTTAAGTACTAACTAGTTGGTACCTAACTTGTACGTAGGTACCTACCTAAATTTTATTTGATTCAAAAGACCGAGCTCTTTATGATTGGGTTGGTACCTATTAGGGTTCCGGAGCCGAATAGGTTTAATAGTTTTGTAATTTGGTTCCGTAGCCCTATTTTTTATTAGTTTTGTATTGAGTGAGTTATAGAATCGAGCTTTAGGTACCTACTTTGCCGAAATCCATGGATTTCATAAAAGTCATGACGACTTTTATGAATGTTTTGAAAATTATGCGAAAAAAGAGTAGTTATTAATATAATTATCTATAGTGATGCTAAGAGATAGGTACTATTTAGAATCTGATGAATGGATAGTTATGTAGGTACCTACCCATATGTAAGCAAACCAAAAGCATTCTGTAGAAAGCATAGGGTAGGTAACCGTAACGTAACGGTCTTGCATTGCGACATCTGCTTAGCGTAGCGTAGCTTGCTTGGTGGCGTAGCCTACCTTTGTGGCGTAGCGTAGCTTGGTGGTGTAGCAAAACTTCGAAGCATTAATTTCTTAGCGTAACTGTACCGGTCGTAGAGCTGAATGTTTAGACCAACTGTAGGTATTGGTTTTAACAGGTTAAATGAATATCAGACAGTTTTTCTAAGATATATCTAAGTACTTTTTCCATAATAATTTTGACTATAATTAGTTAATTTTTGTTGTTAGCCCACAAATGGGTTGGGTATACCTCTGCCTAACCCTTGCGGTATTGCAGGCGTCATGTTATGTTATATTATTTTATTTTGTTGGAAGAATTCAACTACCAGTGCTTAAGAATGAGGCCTAGAAAACTTCCACCATTCCGAAATAGAACACTGTGGTTGCATAAAGTCTTATCATCACACCACAATAAGAACCTCCTTTTCGATGTCGATAAAAACAACACCTAGATAAGCAACGAGCTATGAAAAATGAAAATTCGTCGAAATAAAAATCTTTAAAACGCGATTCGTTCCTTACAACAATTATAACACTGGTTAATATTGCTCACGAAGGCCGTAGTTCGTGCTATTGCGCTTTTAACGCTACACCTTATCGACTTGAAATCTCAACGGTATTGCAGCAAAAGTAATGTTTATAGGTTGGCAACACCGACTCGAAATGTTACAATATCAAACTATTATTACGAAGCTGTTTCAGACCCGAATTGTTAATGCGATTACGTGAAAATTTTGTTATGTGGTAATATTTGTTGCTTTCCTTAATTTGAGGGCTTATTTTGTACCTATTTGGGTTCTTAGAATAATTTTAGTTTCTTGCTTCGCCGAAAGACGTTTATTAATTTGTAACTTGGGCTCCCAGAACATAGGGTCGGGAACACAGGTCACGGTCACTTTACATAGCTACACATATAATTTTAATTGTTTACCAGGGTAACCAACCAGACAGTTGGTCCAAGTAAAATGCTAATACAAGCTTTATCCTGCAGCCTGCTACAGAAAAAGAGCATTATTAAGAAAAAGTAAGAAAGACGACGATTTTTACGGAGTTTAATGGTATAACCTAATGGTGAATACTCACTACTTGTTTCTAAACGCTTTAATTTCGACATTAACTAATCTCAAGTTTCAAAGCACCAGTCTCCATTCTCCACCGTGAATTACAAACAAGTGTCTGTTAATAACACCCCTTGTATGTCCCACATTCGCAGATTAGCGGAATCCCTTCATCCCTTACAATAACGCCCCTACCACATCGAGATACCTCAACTTTTTGCTTTACTCCCGTTTTTCTTGAGGTTCCCCTTCCTGGCACTTACTCTCCGAATGCCATTGACGCTATTAGCGGTTCCCCTTAGTAAAAAAACCTTAATGATGGGAAAATGCCTGCAGCTGGATAAAATGGTTTTAAGCAGAGCGTTTAGGAAACTTAAGTGTGGAGGGTCGTGGTTAACATCTTTAGTTTATGTCTTGGAGAATCTGGGTGTATTCGAATTTGGTGGGGTAATGTTTTGGCTGATTTTGATATTTTTTTGGAATTTTGTAAATTGAAAAGTACTGAATGAGTGATTACTCCGCCGGGCATCATCATTTGCCTAGCCTTTTTAAAACTGTATTTGGGGTCGTCTGCCTGATGCTTGATGTTGGGGATGCAGCTGAATACCATTATTTTACATGGAGCGACTGACTGCCTATCTGACGTCCACAACCCAATAAGTATTGGGTAATAATTATAATATCCCTTCTTCTTCTTAGCGTGTCGATGGCAAATTTCTGTTAAATCGTTTTGGCCCAAAATTCAGCTATGCGAACTCCCTATATCCCTCCCGATATCCCTTAGTAAGACGGGTTGCCAGACTGTCCTGTGATTACTCTATCGATATGAAAACTTTTACGTCGTTTATTTTTAACCTAGATTAATGCTTTAACTGTTATAGGTACCTATTTCCAAATTACAATTAAGTTTCCACCATATTTCCACATTGCCACATGCACACACCAAATAATATACGTCATAAAGTTTATTTTTAAATTCTGCGGCTAATATAATCTGTGATCCAATCAGAATTTTATATCGTCCACTAACGTACCGCGGACAATGTATGGGCATCGAATATGTATGCATTGTGGCGCCATCGCCCGTCAGGTAACTGCCAATTAATATTAACTGCATTGTGTTGTAGATACAACGTTTATTTCCAGTTATATTTGCGGATGGAACGTATTTCGGCGTTTCCGGTTATTGAAAAACGTATTTCATGGTTATTTATGCTACATTAATCATTATCTACCATGGCTTGGCTCAGTGTTGTTAGGGTTTACCTGTTTACCTGTAGATCTGCATTATAATATGCTGTAGAGACTGCCTAATGAACTGCACAACCCAGATACCCTTTGGTAAGTCTAGCAGTGACTTGAATTACTTTGGGTATATTTGTTTTCATTTTAGTTGTAAACTATTTATGTAAGTAATTGGTTGACTGTTTTTTTTTACTTAAATAATTATACAACTCGCTATCATGCTGCATAAAATTATAATACCTAAGTACATGTACCTACCTAATTCAATTTATGCATAGTAAGCCATCATTGTAGCGAAAGAGATGTAGGTACTCTAACTTAATTATTTTCTAAAAGCCTTTAATTGATGGTAATGACAGCATCGTCTCAATTCCCGATCACAGACAAGCTGACTAGGTACAAATAGAAGATGAAGACATGCTGCGTCGACCCCAAATGAGAACAAGAGAATGATGATGAAACAAACAACTACAATTTCAACGTCACATGACGCTGAACTGCATGTTACGACGCTGACATAGGTACAGAAACTACTATCAAACAAACTCGAGTCGTGTAACACAGCCATGTCGAATGGTCGCGACGTTTGACGCCGATCTCTTCCGGCCCGTCTTAGGGTTGCCACTCGGAATAATAATATTAATGAGTTCGAAATGTTCGAATTAAGTCGAATGCTTTCCTGAACTTTATTTGAGAGTTCTTGTTCCAGATCACGTATGGTAATCGGGTTTTAAATAGCTTTATTACAGAAAGTTGGTTGAGCAAGTTCTGTTTGTTTTCTTCGGTGTTATTCTGGGATTGGGAGAAAGGAATTTTTATAAAAATAGACGGTTCACCCACGACTTACTATGATCTCCTAAAAATCACAGTTTAGAACAATCTGCCGAATCTGCCTAAAGAATATGGCATGATATTGTTTCATAGCTTAGAGCACCAACATGTACTGGTAGCTTGCCAAGCCAGTGTTATGATCAACTTTTCTGCCATCTTTTTTTTTTTTGAAAAAACTTTGCCCTACACTAGGAATTTCTCCTGTATCGTGGGTGCGTTCACAAACATATAAGCTCACATACTCAAATACCCAGACCAGAAACAACTATCTGCAGGTCATACAAATATTTGTTCCGTGCGGGGATCGAACCCGCGACACGCAGCGCAGCAGTCCAATCGCTTAGTCACTGCGCCAACCGTGCCGTCAATCTATCGTATCTTTAGAAGATATGAACACATATATCATCACGTCTGTAATTCCTGAAGGGTTAGGCAGAGATGTACCTCATAGCACCTACTTACACTTACGTATTTCCAGTTACGTTAAGGTCCCATGTAACGAGCCTATTGCCATCAACCGGACAAAAGTTCAGACTCCGTGACTTCTGAGATTTTCCTGATGGTAAAACCCAGTAACAATTTGCCCGGCCTGGTACTTGAATTCAGGACCTCATGTTCAGCAATTGCGACCACTAGACCAACGAAGGGCGACCAACGATACGTTTTGAAATGTAATTAAAGTCTAATTATTTCGTGAAGTAAGTAAAATCTTCAATGCAAATGTGTTGCTTGAAAACTACATTATTAAATTATCTATATTATTTAAGTAGATGTATCCGTAAATATTTCATTCTTAACCGCAGCAACATCAACCACTATTCCACATTCCTAGTGCGTCGAGCATCGTCGAGCGACGTGCCGTCCCAGCCCAGAATGACACCCGGATATTGGAAGCACAACACACACACTTTGCTAGCCAGTCGGTCGACACCAGTCAACACGCTTTCATTCTGACAGCTGGAGAACTGGAGATAGCATCTTCTTGTCTTGAACGAGCAGAGGACTTGTTTTTATGTATTATGCAGTGTTAATGAGGTTTTGGACGTCTTTAGTCTCTTGATTTGGTTTTGTCATTGTGTTCTGGTAGGTCAACTTGTAGTAGAGCGTAGGTGATGAATGAAACTTTCTTAGGTCTCTCTCTGGGTTATCTTTTTTAATACAATTCCTCTCGAAAACTGGATCTTTTTGCGCCACTATTAGGTTCATGTGTGCAGTGTATTTTGCACTCGACTTTTTTTATTAATTTCTACATATTTTGTTTTTATTTCCGCAGTTAGTTATAAACTAAGTCCAAAATGGTCCAATTTCTATATTCAGTGGTGATTGTTTTTTTTAATCTCAGCAAAGAGGAGAATGCCTGCGTGCCTTTGCAGGCCTTTTATCAAAGAAACAAAAAGTTTCCAGCCAATCCTATGCTTCTTCGAAATTGCAACTTTCAAAATTAGAACAAACAATGTTCAGTTTGCGTTCAAATAACGGGTAACATCTCTAACAATTAAAGTTTAGTATCTGCTTTCGTAGCTTCGAAGTTGAACGAGCGTCGAGCATTGCATGCTCTTTGCTCATTAGAAGCAGACGAATATTATCTTTAATACTGACTTTATAATACGGTGGAATTTAGTGTGGCTCAGATTTGGGTTATCGTGCTGGAATTCTGATATGAATATGGAAGCATTGTCTAGTAAAGATTGACGTAGAAGGTAGATTGAAATATGGCGATAAGAATTTAATTTTGAAGACTAACTTTACTTATGTCACTATGTTAAAATAATGCTGAGAATTGTATGAACAAGTAAAAACGTAGACACATATTTTTTTTTGCACCATTATTTATGCTGATGAGTCTGTCAGGGTTAAAATCTTTTTTTCTATTACACGAGAGCATTCAGCATTAAACTCAACTCATGACCCACGTACGTGACTAAAAGGCAGCAAAATAATATAATTTTAATTAGCATTTAAACCTCGTTAACAAACAGGTACAAAGGGTGAACAGAATTCAGGATTTGTCAAACCTCCGCTACTCTTGGGTATTATAGCACCTATGTTATAATCCTTGCTTAAACGGGACCCTGGTGCGCAAAAGGTATACCGGACGCGTATTTCTAAAATGCTGTTATCACTGCGAATCTAGACAAGTTGAGCTGAAATAAGTGAGGATTGGGAATGCTGAAAAGTTTATTGGAACAGCGCACGTTTTCTTGATTGGTGACAGGATTTCTAAACATCATAATATCTATAACAGTCCCTAAATTAGAACTTAGCCTATCTTTTAAGAAAAAATTGCTATTATTACCCGACTGCGGCTACGCCCAAAAGGGGGGTTATTAATTAATATAGCAATTTATGAAAGAGAATTGAGTAAATTTTGTAGTGACTGGTAAAAGAAAACTTGTTGCGCCGACCTGAAATAGAATTGGACAAGGACAGGAAAATGATGATGTTACTAATAGCAATCAAATATGCGTCACATAAAAAAACAAAATTTTTTATATGACACCCTAGCAGACGTCCCGCGGTTCACCCGCACCCCGCGCGTAGATCCCGTTCCCGTGGGAATACAGGGATAAAAAGCCTATGACACTCAGCAATAATGTGGCTTTCTATTGGTGAAAGAATTTTTAAAATCGGTTCAGTAGATCCCGAGATTACCCCTTACAATTTAACAAATACACAAACTTTACCTCTTTATAATATTAGTATAGATATAGATATAGATTACTCGCATAACATAAAAACATTATTTGTTTCAAGTTCCAATAACGTGCTTAGAGTACAATTACAACATACGCGTCCCGTACAAAATTCCACTTTAGAAAAGATTACAGTAATTACATTTCGTTGTAAATTTTCCGCTTGGCATGACGTAAACACAGTATTGTAGCTTTCATTGAAGATTTATATCGCTAAGCCTTTTCGGTTCAACTGTGAGGTCTCGTGTTTATTCGCGAAATGGATTTAGAAGCGCAAAGTTTTGAGTCCATTGTGGCAGACCGATGAACAATGATCGACGTTTTTGTTTTGTGATCGGGATAAACCGTTCGGATTAGCATTTTCTGTTGAGGGGTGAGAAAGGTGATCCTGTTGATTTTCTTTTTCGATCTTCCTACTTACTACGTATTATTTACATTTTATAAATGAATTATTAATCATTAATGGTCCTTTTGTGTCCACCGCGTTCGGCACAGTAAACTGCGTTCAAGAACAGATTACTACGAAATATTTCTGACAGCTAAACGAGGTTAATTTGTGAAATTCCCCCCAATGTGATTCTTAATAAATAGCGTGAAACACTGTTTTGTTTGACGAATTAAAGCTTTACAATTATTAATAAGTCTTATGGATGACAACCCAAAAATGTTATTAACAGAGACGCCACGCCAACCAGCACATCACCTTCCTGAAACTGTCATCATTTTCCCCTTTCAACCTTGAAAGTAATGCGTTAGCAATCAAGTTAAAAATCTATTAATTAATAAAGAAATAAGATACTTTGTACCTATCAGTCTGCTTCCATCAAAACATGTTCATAAACACAGCCAACCAAAAAACAGAACAAAGCCCGTTGTAAAAAGCTCCTATTCATGAATGATCAGCACTGTTAGTTGTAACCGCATCCGTTCGTTAGTGTGCCGCACGTAATGCAATAATTGGCTTAACAGACTATCGACCCAGTTCGAAGACGGCTTTGTACCGGATAACCGGACGAACTAACTGATGTAATGGGCTTCGGTTGGCCGGAAAAATGAAGGGACTGACTTCTGATAAATATGAGTAGCTATTTATGTTTTGAGATAAGCGAATAGACGCGTTAGTCCAATTATTTTTACTATAAAGGTATAAAAAACAGCTTGGGAAATCATCACAAAATGACTCCTCCCGCTCTGGGCAGAGCGGTAGGGAGAGTGAGACTTCTACTGACTAAAAACCACCCATGTTCCTTCTTAGCCCTTTGTGTCGAGGCCGCGGTATCTCTTTCGAACAACCCGCAGCACCGACAGGAAGAGCAGGGTGCTCGTGGCTTAATAACAACAGCCGCCTGGATGCGTGATCACCCATTATATCAACTTTCTTGTGTGTCTTTGAAAGAACAATAAACCGTTGGTCCTGAATGTCATCATCATCATCATTTCAGCCAAAAGACGTCCACTGCTGGACATAGGCCTCCCCCAGGCGTCGCCACATTGACCGGTCCCGTGCGTCTCTCATCCAGCGGGTTCCTGCAACCGTTCCTGAATGTCATTTGTAGATATCTGTGCGCTTATCACTTCTGCCAGGAATGATGCGTAGTTCATAAGTGGTAAGCGCTCCGCAGACAGCCATTTCTGTAACTTTTTAATAGATGACATTATTGAAATGCAATAATTAGCTTAGTAGACTATGCACCTAGTTCAAAGACAGCTTTGTACCGCTTGGACTTTTATACTGTAATGCGCTACGGTTGAAAAGAATAATGAACTGATTTCTGGACGATATTGCCTGTAACTTTTAGCTTTAACTGTAGCTTTTGCATCTTAGACGCGATGCCCTGTCTTGCGCAGATGCAGGATTTTCGTGTCGTCAGGTATGAAACGTAGTTCGTAAGCGGCGTTGTCGGAGGTGTCGCTACAATACTTGTAACTTCGAAGCAATTATGATCTTCCAGTAATTTAAGACCACATTTGACTTTATTAACAAGTTTGTTGCGGGAAATCTTTCAGTTTGACCATCGGTTTCCAATCTACTGATTCAAAATTGCAAACTTCAACGAAAAAGTTGTTTGATGTCCTGTTATTTTATAGAAAAGACTATCTACTCCTGTTATGCAGTTACGAATAACACCAGTACTTGGAAGTTTATGTACCTACATATTTTAGAGATAACGACTTCAAAAGACCACTATTTATGTTGCACAAGTGTAAATTAAGGCATGCTGCATAACATTAAGGAGCACTCGTAAAGTAAAACAAAAACCCATTAGAAATTCGTCGTCAAAGAGAGAGAGAGCCTCCATTACAGATTTGTGTCCGAGCTGCTAATTTAAAACAAGGAAGCGCCATTAAAAGCATACCTTTCCATATCGTGTAAACCACTTGCAAATTTATTCAGGACACTCATTCCCCACTCATCAAATAATATGACGGTTACATTTTCATTTGTCCACTCCTACTTCATTGCAGTCCTTAGCTCATTGTGTTAGAGTTGATAATTATTTGTTTATGTCCAGGAAATATTTCAATTTAAGTATTATTCTAGCAATTTGCATTGTGGAGCTGTAACAGCAGTAGGTGCCCTGTCCCGTGGATTTAGAATAATCAAGTATTTTACATTAAGAGATGCATTTACGAAGCTAAAATAAACATTTCTACTGGGCTTACGAGGTTTATTTATAAAGGCGGGACTCACGTTATATTATTACTTAGCTCGGAGCTAAATAATTTATTGCGGACACTTAAATTGTTTTTGTGAAATTAATTTAGTTGATGGAGTGGCTCGTTGGAATTTAGGTGGCGTCGGTGATTCTTGATAAAGGTGTTTCGGAGTTACGCTCTCAGATAAGAATTATGTTGCTTGTTTTTAAATTAAGTAGTGCTCCAGAATTCTTGAGTTTTGTAAGTTTTTGTGAGATTTTCTTAATCGGATTATAGAACTACGTGTAGTTGAAAATTGGTGTTATTGTTTTCGTGTAGATGTGGAAATAAAATGAAATGAGCAGGATTTGTATTTAAAGAGACAGAATTTTGCAGTTCATATCAATCATCAATCTAATAAAAATCGTAAACAGTACCCTCTTTAGTACTATAAAGCGGTTTAAAAAAAGACTTATATACCTACCCATACCCAGATGGGTTTACTCAGCACTGTTATCAATCATTTTGACATAATAATCTAGTTATCAGCTTCTTTTTATTCTTATCGTGTGGGTAGGTCTAACGACTAGTGTCAGAGTTTTTAAACCGCCGCTAGGGCCTCTGACATGGTTTGACGACCGCCATTTGGCGGCCGGGACCACCAGCTTATACGTGCCTTCCGAAGCACGGAATCATCTTTTTATCAGACTATCAGGTGATTCAAGCCTACAATGTCCTAACCAAACAACTTCACAAAGTATGCTTCCCGTGGGAATTGAAACCACGAGTCCCACGATCACCGGGTCACAAGGCAAACGCCTAAACCGCTCGACCACGGAGGCAGTTGTCATTGTGACATAAAATTTGTTGTTTAAAATAAATGAAAACCGTGGAAATTGTTAACAAAACCGTATTCGAAAATGAAAGTATTTTTTATAATATAATTTTACACAAACGTTTTATAATATGTGTCGTTCTCGCTCACACCTGGAAAAAGCCAAGTAAACTAGTTACTGCTATCTATTGTGTGCTCACGTTCGCGGCAAAGTATCAAATGAAGCACATAGCTAACTCCAGTTAGTTCTAGTTCAAAGAAGCACTCGTGTCCGTGCAAATATTCTGCATATTCTGAAGTACTACAGGTTTCGTGGTCATAGACGAGCGACTAAATTGTTGGAAGAGTAGCTCTGAAATAAAAGTTAGAGCTATGGAATTTGGATAAGATAGCGACGGGGAAGTGCCACCAACTCCTAACTTTACAGGAGGCGAAAAAACCGTTTTTTATTACTTTTTAGACCTTAACATAGGAGATGTTTCTTCGGTGCCTAGCTACGTCAATTTTGCCAATTTCAACTTATTCATATAAGAGTATAGACGCGCAATTTCATTCTCTATCAAACTGCATGAACATAAGTCGTTTTCGTAAAAAAATGTAAGTAAGGAGTTGTTGGCACTTCCCCGTCGATAGGTCGGACCAGTAAAAAAATTGTAGCATTTCGGTATAAAAGTATAATCACACACAAGTAACACCCATAATATGAATAAACTCTTTGAAACTGAGAGCAAAGATTTTATGTGCGCAAAAATGTTACGCCTGCGTCGTTAGTCTTAGTGGTCGCAAGCGCAACTAGCAGTTGCGCTTGAGGAGGTCCTGGGTTTGATTCCCAGTGTATGGGTTTATGTATGTTGGATGTACGACTTTCGACCTTAGAGTGTTCCTATTAGGTTTTCCATCAGGAATTTTTCAGTAGCAGCTACGGATTTGTGCCCGAATGATGACAACAGACTTGACCTGGGTATACTATATAGGTGGTAGAGCTTTGACCTACCGTGGATTAAGGTACAAGTTGGTTGGTTGTCGTCGCTCCATACAAAATAATAAATTATTATTATTCAATTTCATAGATATACATAGAAACCAGTAGTGTCGCTGTGACATGTCGTCTGCTGCTGCTGCGTGCAGTCGGCTATACCAACTTGTACCTTTACAGGCGCGATGCTATGTTAAGTTACTTTAAATGTAACGTATAATCGGTCAACTCGACTTATATTACGTTTAAACCACGTGTTAGTGTTAAGCCCATAGACAAAATAAACATGACACGTTTATAGAAATTTAGTTGCTCCACTCGCTCCACCGAAAGTCGCCAAACTATCGCTCGTTTAGTGTCACTATTACTTGCAATGGCTTCAAATTTCAGTGCAGTCGCGAACTAACCTGACAATAGTATCATTGTAGTTCGGTGTACATATATTGTATGGAATATTTGAGAAATGGTTATGAATTTATTTTCAGATCGGTGACTAAAGTACCTACGTGTACGTAAGGCAAAACTTATGCAGCTCAAGCTTCAATTTGTGTCATTCTCTTGCCCTTGTCCCAATTTATTTGGGGTCGGCGCAGCAGCATAATTATCTTCTTCTTCTTCCATACTTTTCTATTACTCGTTGTCATATCAGACACGTTCACGTTTCTTGCCATGTCATTCGTTACACAGTCCATCCATCGTTGTTTAGACATTTATAAATACCCAAAACTTTCCTCACGACCTTCCCTCATTCCCCCGCATTACATGCCTATACCACGACATCCAATAATCACAAAACAAGCATTGAAGTTTGATCTATTAAAATTATTTATCTATAAAACAGGTACTATACAATTATCCATTTCACCATATCATTGAACTTAACTACTATTGAACTATAGTAATTTATGTTACAGTATTTTAAATACGACGGTAGCACTATACGTACACCTAAACTCTAATACAAAAACAAAATTGCCAGCATTGCCTAACACCTTAATGAATTCATAGCACCATTTTTCCGCATTTTCATCCCCATCTCTCTAGTTACGAATTGAGCACCCTTGTCCAATTTGTAACTAGAAACCTTACCTTCCCACCTACAAGAAAGTAATGATTATATTTTCCAACGTTCTCGTATTACCATTTCTAACACTCATATTTATTAGAGCCGACTCAAAGCCATTTTTGAACTTGCGTCGACTGTCGTTGTCGTAGCAACAGGAAGACATCGTCTACCCAATTCAATCCTGGAATTTCTTTGGCGCAATTGGCGGATCTTCGAAAAAGGTACCATCTCCGTATATGTACATTACCTTCTACACCAGCCATCCTTGTTAAACCCATAGTTTGCTTTAATCAATGATAAAGATGTCATAATTATTTTACAGTAATCAACGTTAAACATGTCATAAAGTCATTTTATATTACATACATCGACAAACAGGCATACATCGAAATATGGCGGAATGTTGACGTGTCAAGTCCAACTCCATTTCAGTCTA
The DNA here is from genome assembly GCA_949775195.1 of Diarsia dahlii. Lineage (NCBI taxonomy): Eukaryota > Metazoa > Arthropoda > Insecta > Lepidoptera > Noctuidae > Diarsia > Diarsia dahlii. Next base: position 3,961,699 of record OX459198.1, read on the forward strand.
CGAGTAACGATACCAGTATAAGATAGTTTTATTAAAATATTCAGACGCAAAGCTGCTCGTATTTCCGGAGCAAAATTAATGGAACAAAGAAAACTAATGATAGTAAATAATTTGCAACTACTTTCAGGAATGTAGCTTTTAATTTACGAGTTTCATAAAATTAAATAACCTGTTGAATATTCTTTTTATTTCAAGGAATTGTGTTATTGGATTATGTCAAATACCTATGCTTTGTCATAATGAGTTTCTTTTGTTAGCTATGTCAATATACCTGTATTTTTATTTCTTCGCTCTTCTTTGTGAAGAGCGCTTTGTGATGTGACTAAGTAGACTTAATTAAATCCATGCTAGTATTATTAATGACGGGTAAGTCGTTCTGTCTGTTTACTACGTTTCTAAAGCTAAGTCTTTCATGATTATTATTTTAACAGCATCGTGCCTTTTTTTAATTGCATGTTTTACATACTCCATGTAAACAAAAGAAACTATACTAATATTCATAAACAATTTCACTACATGGAGCTTTCTTATGTAGTGAAATTATTTATGAATATCCCATACAAAGTTGCCAACAATATCCTCCGCCAAAATCCATTACCGCAATCCATGGCGCGGAACAAAAACTGACACAACGACGACGCTCGAAACACACAACCTCTTTTCTTTTATACCCCAGACATGCATCCAGCTTGAAAAACAAAAACATAAGGCCCACGTACACAAAACGAATCACATCTACAAACTCCAAATTCTCAAGAGAGGAAGTGAAATGAATAAAGGCTAGTCGGACACCTCTTGGCGTCGAAAAAGACGTGGCGCGGGTGTCTCCCTCTCACGGGAACGCCGGCAATTTCACGGTGTTGTGCCACCGCGTTTTATAACGTGGGACGTGTATTTTTTACTGGATGCCTTGACTTTAATAGGCAGGTCTTGGGAGGTTCTATTAATGTCCCGTTGTGAGCTGATTTGTTTTCGATTTAAAAGTCTGGCTTGAGGTGGTTCTGTTGTTTTACTTAAATACACATACATACATACATACATAAACTCACGCCCTTTTCCCATGGGGGTAGGCAGAAACCACAGAACGCCACCTGCTATTTTTACATATTTTTTGACGTTTGTTAGAATACTAAAGTATACTAATATACAACTATATGAATTAGGGAAGGGAATTAGGGAACTTGGGATGGGTTTAAATCAAGATTAAATTGAACGCAGTACTCTAAATAATACCTTGTATTTTAAAGATGTCTGTTACTTATTGTTTTCCTGTCGGAAACCACACGTTCCGAATCCAGGATCAAGAGTTCGCACAAACCAATTAACAAAACCTCAAAATACCGCACTCGCTTGGAACAAAAACAAATTCTAATGCATTTCCTATTTCCTTTCCAAACACTTCCATACCTCAAGCTCTCACAACACAGCCACCATTTTTATTTCTATTCGTTCCCGTTCACTTGTTTTTGCGAAGTAATCCGTCTTCATTACTCGTTCTATTTTGTCAGCTCGAGAGTTGCGCGTCGTTCAAGACTTGGTAAGCCCTCCAGCGCTCAATTGCTGACTAATTGAATTGTCGTCGAAGGGGCTGATTCTTATTGTTGTGTATTGTGGTTCTTGAGGTCGAAAAAATATTTTTTTGAGTTGGTCTCGAGGATGGTTGGTGAAAGAAATAATGAGTTAATGAGTGTCTTCGATATTGTTCGTGGGATAGACAATAATGATGGCTTTGATGGCTCGTATTTTAAAAGAAAACAGACCTTGAAGTTATAAAGGAAAGAGGCACCAAATAAAAGCACTTAAGATTTATCAAACTGAGTTTTAGGTTCTCACAAGCTAGTCAATTGCGTACTTACTTCTTTTTAAATATAAACTTTTGAAACAAACCAAAGACTTTCACAACTTTATAAAGACTTATGGAACTGAATTTAAGACACTCACAGTCACGAAAAATATGCTTCGAAAGGAAAGTCTAGAGTACTCTAGAGGTACCAAAACATCATAAATGCAATTAGAACAGAAACACACGATAAAAAACTTTTTGAAATTGATTCCAATTTACCGATATTCCTTTGTGGCTCGTCCATTCATCGTAGAGGCTCAATGTCGATCATCGGCAGGCTTTTTATCGCCCTTATCTGTTTCAAACTGCCAATACGGGCTGTTTGTGAAGTTAGATAATACCTCAGCTGCCTCTGCCATAATTATGATCTTTTGAATTTTTCATTTGTGCCGTAAATTCTGCCTCTTTTTTTTCAGTACGCTCGTTTAAGTAATGATTTTGTTATTTTGTTCCATTACGGGTGTTTCAAAAGGGATTGTCGGGTCTGTAAGCTTTTTATTTGTTTTTAATTTTTTTCCTCGTTAGCAACGTTATCTTTTCATGTTTATTTTTTTACAGCTGCTTTTACACGGATTCGTATAAAAGAACATTTAATGTTAAGTCTTTAATTAAATCTTCTTCAATCAAAACTTTGGTTTTGGTCACGGTCACTCGTAACTTTAATCTAACTTAAGTTCCAGATACTTAATCGTCAACTCAAACTTCACTCCATCCATTTCACTTTTATCCATCATCACCTTTTATGACATCTCCAAAATGTAAAACTTATTTTTTATAAAAACAACGTTCTTGAGTATTATTTTCATCACATCGGCTATCCTTCAATACAGTGCATGTTTATTCATCCACTGAATATTTTATAACTGTCATTTACGCAAATGAAAGAACGTAACGCGAGTGTTTCGCTCGTGATTTTAAAATGGCCGCCGTATCAATATGTATGATACTTTCGTTAAGTACGGATCCATTGCGTGGTATTGAGCTCTCGATTAATAAAAATGGCTTTTTGAGTGTTCGTTTCATTTCGGGAATAAAGATTTTTTCGTAATTGTTTCGTTTTTTATTATTGCAGAGTGGCCTCAGGTATGGCCACGTGTGTGGGTATTTGCGACACGACTTGCGTTTTTCGACACGCGCATGCTTCATTTGTTTCCTACGCGTGAGTTAGAACCATTTCTGCACTTCTTTCGTTTGTTTTTATTTTTAGCCGGTAGAGCATTATGTAGGTAAGGGATAATATGCTTGAAAAATAAGGAGCCCTCATGACTTACAAGCCACTAAGATAATGGTATGGGGAGCTGAATAGATTATAGGTTGGTCAGTGACACTTAAACCGAAGAAAAACAAGTCCTTAATCTTCTCCGTATTTGCATCGGAAACCAAAGAGTTCCAAAGACAATGAAGACATGAATAAAATCATATAAAAAGGTTTTGACTAATTCGATAACCGATTGCATGTGTGCTCCATTGATTTAGAAACAAAAATGGCGCATGTTTGAAGTACAAACGATCCTTGTTCCACATTTTTCCGTGCATTAATGAATCCTCGCATATGTCGTTTGGAAATCGGTTCGTTAGTATGTATGGATGGGAAAAAAGATGATTATGGAGGTGGAAATATTTTTATTTTGATGTTTCAGGATCTCTACTCATTGTAAGTTTACGAAAATGATCTCTATGATGTTGTATGGAATAATCAGGATCAAGAAAACGTTTTTTTTTTAAGGTTTTATGTTCATAAATGTTACACCGCTTACGGTTTTACTTGTGATTTGCAGAACCTTAAAAATGTTAGATTCTTTTCATATTTCAATTTCGCTGTTACACAGGTTCAGTGTCATTTAGCTCTATGTTTGTTTCCGGTATAGGTGCCTTATTTTAAGTACCTACTCATCTGGTTTTATGCATTCCTTGATTCAATCTTACTCATAGCAGCTGAAACAAAAATCGAAATTAAATATACGAGCGCGTAAAATCACATAAACGAACGCCACTTTCGCTACTGTTATGTACGTCCGAATCAAACAGTGAGTTGCTTAGTACTGACAGTTTATTAAAACAAAGAAGTGACATGACATGAGGTTGTGTACTACCTTCTTTTATATATTCATAACACCCCTCCATAAATGGCGTTCGTTTTTGTGTTTAGTAATTTTACAAATTTAATTTGTACATGATCTTCAAACTATAACTATTCCACTTCGACTACTATTAATATCATAAACGGGATATTTACCATGTTTGATTTTTGTTTCGAGTTCCCGATATTTCGGCGCTGTTACAAGCACCATGATCACGGATAAACTGAAGTCACCACTGAAGTGACCATGTCAGTTTAAAAACTTATATTCCACTTCGTCCTTCGAGCTGGATCAAGTGATATAATAATAGACAGGACAAAGACCTCAAACAAAGCGATTCATCGAGAAGTATAGACAGAGCATTTTACTTTGTTTCAACACACCTTGACCTTTCCTGCTATCCCTACCAACCGGTGGTCAAACATTCGCAATCAGTGAAAACTGGTGTGTTTGCCGTGTGCGCGAATAAATTGGAGGCGCACGGTTCAAGCCGACTCACGGATACGATCGCGAGGAGTCCAGGGTTTATTGTACAGCATTCATGTTTAAGCGAGCAATAATTTGAAAACAGATAAAACATCACACCTCTAATCCCCGTAGGATTAGGCAGAGATGTACCTGCCCCACGTAGTATGGCAATAGACTCGCCCCATATTACGAAGGACTTAAAACATAATTGGTGAAATGTATACGATAAAGGAAGACCTCTGCCTTATCCTTATATTATGAAGTAACTACTTATATTTTCATATTAGTATTGAATCATCAAATCGACGTTCGAGTTCAAAAAGAGAGTGGCAGATAAAAAAAATTGGAAAATAAACTCAACATTTTCCTTAACCAAAGCTGTAGGGTTCACAAAATTAAACATCAAACCAACAAATCCAATGACAGTGGCAGCTTTGCAAGTTCGCTTTAAAAAATAGAGTTAGAGTTCAAAACGATTACGGGAAAAGAGGATTAAGTCAGTTTAGATGAGCTGCAATCGGGTGCAGTTCCTCAGTCTGAGATAGACGTTATATTGAGAAAAGTAAACAGAGATACAATTTGATATTTTTGTATGTTAATAAGATTACTCGGCATTTTTATGGGAAAAGTTTTCTTATTCCGTTATCAGTCTTTAGGGTGAGGATAATGGGAGGAGTTAACTTGAACAACTAAATAAAACTATCAAGCGTTAACTGGTGGTATGCTTCAACAGTTTCGCGTTAAGAACTTATTATTCGTATTTGGTATCGTAAGTGCTGGTACAGAGGGGCGCACATAACTAAGTAGTAATGTAGGATCGTAAATTAGTCTATCGTGTTATCTTCAGTAAAAGAGGACAGCTTATACTGGTTCAGCATTGACGTGTGTCTTACCGTAAAGTTTACAGATAGGGCTCTAGTAAGTTAGAACAAAACAAAATAAGAACTACCTCACAATATTCGATGATCAATATAATAGATTTCTCCCTCCCCACTCCCTATACCTCATACAAATCACAAAAGGTTATCAAAACAAATAAATCCGAGGAACCACCTAATTTAACACGGTTCCCTTCAACCCGAACCTACTCAATAATTTCGAAGACACGGCGAAACACGCTCACTTTCCAACTAGCACCGTGTCCTTACACCGTCGATACAAAACCGATGGCGAACTAAAACCCGAGAGAGTTAAGTTATGGAGGGAGGCAGGATTCAATAAAGAATTGAAATGTATTTTCTGTTAGAATTGTTTCTTGCGTGTTGGGAATACAAGCCCAGCGTGATTACTGCGTGGAATGAGCGATTGTTTTCTTAATATCGTACCGATATTGTACGTTATTGCTTCGGTATTGGGTATGGAATGGAATAAATAATTTAATGCGGTGTGTCGTATTAATTTGGGCTGCGGGCTACGGGTGTTGGTTGTCGGTTTGATTGATTGATTGCGAATATTATAGCAGGTTTGAATGTTAATCACATATTCGAGACTTAGAGGTTTGTGATCAGAGAACAGATGTAATCAAATAATGTCAAAATTATCATCTGAAATGTTTGTTAAGTGTTATAAGGATGAAAAATACGTAGAACAAAAACTATGGTCTTGTAAGAACATAACATTATCATTATGTAACATCACGCCTTGAATCCCCGAAGCGTTAGATAGAGGTGTACATAATAGTGTCGCTATTGCGATCTACTGGGCACAAATCCAGACTCCATGTCTTGTCGGCTATAACTGAAAGAATCCTAATGGAAAACCAAATATATAGGATCTTAGAAACTTCATGCAAGCTCGTCAAAATCGATATATACAAAACGTATTCATTAGCACCCAGTTCAAAACAAACTCTAGAAAATCCAATCCATTGTGTATGCAAAAATAAACTCTATTACAAAAACAATATACGATCATTTAGTTAAACCGGCGCCGTGTAATGGTGTGGTCACATTGTTCTAAAAGCCGCAAGATTATGTAAGACAGACATACTGTAATCTGGCCCAAGACCCTGTGGTTTTCCCAAGATGTACTGATTGATGAATATCTGGCCCAAGGCTAGGTTACGAGCCTTCTAGCCAAGGGCTCACGAAATAATATATGAAAATTAATCATGAAGGATTAGTTCAGAATATCTTAAATTATTCTCTAGAGGGTTTAAAAGATAATTGTGTATTCTCATAATGGTAGGGTTACTAAACTTTAGCTTTTGGTAAATCTTGGATTAAAAATGCACCCTCTTTTGGTTTTGAAATTAAAATTGATGAAAAACTTTGTGTTTTGTTTTTACGAGAAAACAAGTATAAATATTTAATATTTATTGAGGCTGATTGTCCCGATATTTTGGCAAAGTATTCGACGTGAACAGAACAGTATCGGCACTGTTTCATTAGTTGAATGCGTTTGTGATAAACCCCTGTCTATCTACATGAAAATATCTGGTATAACGGGGTTGTTAGAGAGGAGTTGCGTACCTACTCTACTCAATTAGGTTTCAGAGTGAATTATTCGTTTTAAAACATCAAAAGTATCACCTCAAAAGGATGTACTCATTTATTTACAAAATATTACATTACAATAAAAGAGCACCAAGGTACTGTTTATTTCTTAAGCAAATATTTTCCAGTAGACCAGGGCCCCAAGTCTGCTATTTAATAGTGTCAGAATGGTCTATCATTGATCTCATAATTGTTGATTGACGACAAGCCAAAAAGTACCTTAAATCGACAGACTTAAGGTACTTTTTGGCAATGATAGACCATTCTGACACTATTGAATAGCAGACTCGGGGCCCTGCGCACATGCTTCACCCCAAATATATAAAAAGCAAAATTAAAAATTTTGAAAAAACCCACGACTGTTAAAAATTAATTCAAAAAAGTATAAAATAACATAAAACACTTAAACACCCACCTTTTATCTTCGGGGACGCCGGCAGACACCAGACGGGCGATCAGTCCTTTCGTTGTGGATTATTTCGCCCAACACCCACCTTAAAAAAACCCAAGAATGTCCGTCGGGGGCTGCCATTAAATGAACTAGTTTTGCAATGTTCAGCTCCCGACGGACATTCTTGGGTTTTTTAAGGTGGGTGTTTAAGTGTTTTATGTTATTTTATCCTTTTTTAAATTAATTTTTAACAGTCGTGGGTTTTTTCAAAATTTTTAATTTTGCTTTTTATTTTAAACTTTTTTTAAACTTTTTACTTTTATTTTTTTTTATCTAAGAACATGCACCAATCAAACCCGAACCCATAACTGAAAACTGAATCTTGTAGTTGACTTGTAGTTTTGGAGAAAAATGGCAACTTTGATTTGCACATAAAATGTGTGCTGCAGCGCCCCCTAGTGAGTTGTCACCGTAACACCTATCTAAGAACATGCACCAATCAAACCCGAACCCATAACTGAAAACTGCATCAAAATCGGACTAGTCGTTTTGGAGAAAAATGGCAACATGTATTTGCACAAACACACAAACAAACAAACACACAAACAAACAAACAACCTCTCACCCCAAACGCATATACCGTCTCCGTTCCGTCGTGGGTAAAAACATAGTACTCCGCCGCGTCTGTCAGTTCGCCATAAATTCAAAAACTATACTACACCGATTTTCATGCGCATTTCACCAAAGGGTAGAGTGGTTCTCAAGGAAGGTTTTAGAATATAATTTGACCGACAACCACGTGGGCGAAGCCGCGGGCATCAGCCAGTAAATTATGAAGAGGTTTAACTTGTTTGTAAGATTGAATGTAGGGCGTAATCTTCAAAACTAATGATTCGATTCCGAAAATTCTTTCACGAAAGAGAGGCTACGTAATTATCCAGTATCATAATGCTGCATTCAAAACATTTTCATGTGTTAATTTTTATACACAACGGGAGCGAAAACAAGAGAAAAAGCTCGTCTATCCATACAGGGTGTAAACCAACCCATCACACAGCCGTCAACCAAGCATTCTGTACATAAACTAAGTACCCCTATGGATTTTTTTTTGCTGGAAAACGATTTTTTTTTTGGGGTCTTAAGTTAAAATTTTACGGTAAAACTCAAAGTAGCACTTTTAAAAAAATGTGCTAGTGGATGCTTTGAATAATAAACGGGTCACGGAGGTAATTTAAGTAAAGTTATAAACTGAAAAACTAGTATTTACAAAAACAGCTGTGAAAAATTTGGAACTTTGACCCCCAATATCTCCGAAACTAGGGTGTTCCCAGGTATGGTCTAGAACACAAAAATATCGCAGTGGTCCCCACCAAGAACAAGTGCCCTTCGTTTGCGTTAAGGGTACTTTGACACCCTTTATAGGCGCTGCTCTATAACAGACCACAGCTAAACTACGCACATGTATTTTATCTACATTGTATAGTATGAAAATGTAAGCGAGTCTCGCCCACAATCGTGCCACACAACAAATGCTGGCAATTAGTCACCCAAAAATTTACCATAGCAAATCTCTCCTCATTCTTCATAGCAGTGGACTGTCGACTTAAGGCAACAAATAGCCAATCAACAGCTATACATTCGTTATTCACAGTTTAAACCACAGATATAGATATACATACTTACCTAGATAACGCAATATCATCTAATGCCCGTGCCCGGGGCTGCGGGTTGTTCGAAAGAGATATCGCGGCCTCGACACAAAGGGCTAAGAAGGCACATGGGTGGTTTTTAGTCAGTAGAAGTCTGACACACTGCTCTAGGTAGAGCGATAGGGATATCGCTCTACCCAGAGCCTAAAAAAAGAGGCTAAAGTATTTTATACAATTTTTAATAATTATTATCTTTTCAATGTAAATGAAATACTTTATATTTAAGCTCTTATTTGTTCTTTCTTGAAACACTTTTCCTAAAATATTTAAAAGTAATCAATGTATTAACGAGGTTATTATCGCAGCAAGTTAATTTGTTTAAAACAACAACGTTATACCGTAACAACTGAAGAACTTAATTCTAGACATTTGAATTACAAAATCGTAGTCTATTTCATAAAGTAACTTGTTTGTATAGCAACTAAATAGTGCTTACGATGTCTTAGCAATGAGAGACGCACGGGACCGGTCAATGTGGCGACGCCTGGGGGAGGCCTATGTCCAGCAGTGGACGTCTTTTGGCTGAAATGATGATGATGATGATGTCTTAGCAGGTTTTCAAAAAATTACACCTTTGGTTTTCATACGAATCGTGATCCTTGCGTTATCCAGATACATTTATATCTGTGGTTTAAACAATGTACTGCGATTCCCGCAAGCTTCATTAGGTTGAATACACGCCATGCTAATGCCAATACACAATTTATGAGAAGCGTACCATGAATCCTTAATGCAATCCAATTCTTTACGGCTGCCCAGTTTGCCCGGTTGCCCGCTTCGCCCGATTGCCCGCTTCATCCCACCACTTTAATTAGTTCGTACTTTAATTCTACATGTAATATTCGCTCTGGCAACATTTTTATTGGTTTCCCTCATTTTCTTTTCGTTTCTGTTTTTATAAAATTTAGAAGTAGGAACTAATTTTGTTTTGGATAAATAAGTAATTCTGACAAATATTTTAGGCTTTTGCGTTTGGTTTTAGGGTTAATAAACTGTTTAATGGGGGATTTGGTATAGTATCTGATGGTACAGTATCTGCAGGGGTTGTCTAGAGGACATCTTTGCCCAGCAGTGCGACAGAGCTGAAAACAAAAGAAATAAAGTATCTGAAGACCATATTTTTATGCAGTGTTTACAATTCTACATGGTGGTGTATTTGCTGAATGGTGCTGTATAATGAAACGATAAGGTTTAATTAAATTACGCACCTTCTTTAAAAACATTTTAACAATGGCCTCGAACATATATTTAGAAGCAAAAATAAATATGTTTCTTATTTATTTCTAAATAATTCAATATTTCCATTTCAATGATTACGAAAACATCTTCTTTATTTCCATTCTCATGATATTCGATATGCTTACGTAAGACTGTGATGGTCAAAACGTTGAAGGTCAAAAAGTCTATCTGTCTGCTTTATTCCTAACATTCATTTAATTCATGATAGAATAACTGTTATTGATGTGTTTTTATAAACTTTCGAGTGTTTGTTTTGACTATATTGTACTGAAAAATGGCTTTATTTCAGTTTCGAGAGCAACTTTGTTATGTCTGCGCCAAGAATCAACTTTTTACTAGAATAAATATGTTATTCGACTCTTTGCGACCGAAACAATTTGCCAAGGCTGTATTTGAAAACTACGCCAATTTTGACAGAGGCTATATTTTTTTGTGATTCATTGTCTAAAGGAACTATGTTTTATGTGATCTCCGAAACTCTTTGGGCCCGCGTTGTGAAGTATGGCTTGGGACTAAGCCCCACAAATATCTATTTAGCACAAACACCGCACCAAAATATGTGCAACTGCACAGCTCAATTGAAACGTGCCTCCGCATTAATGTGTGCACATCCTTTCGAACAAAGGAAACTAAAGACATAGGTACATACTTCATGCAGTGTGCGGGACAAAATAGACCAATTGTTTTACCTCAATGGCTCTTTTGTAGGACAAACATAGTGTGTATCTTAATTAATTTATAAAGGCCACGCTTTGCAAAGCCGGCTGTGTGTGGACAAACGTTAGTAGAAATGTTTTAGAAGGATACAAATTAGGTTTGTAGGCGCTGATGGAACGATGGTTTTTTTTTCTTGTTTTTTAATGAAGCTTTAGTGCATGTGCCAGTGTCAAACGAAAATGGCTTCTATTTTATTTTATTCTTTGTGTAGGCATTGAAGATTATGTTTTTGAAAACTGGTTTACTTTACATTAGTCTAGTCAAGAAGTTCAAAAACGTGTTAAATAGAAGTAAAGCTCCTAAATAATGTGCGATATCTCATTCGATTCAGAAAAATGTTTTTTAAGGGTTTTTATCACATTTAAAATTGCGATTGTTATTAACAAGTAAAGATAAACAAAAAAAGCCCTTTATTTTTTCGTCAAAACCTCATAAAATATTCACATTTGAGAAATTTTGAAAACATCCTTAAAGAGGAGAAAATTCTCAACGAAAACGTTCGGACTTTTAGAACTCTATCTCTATTATTTGTAGGTTTAATTCAACGCCCAATATGGGGTTCCGCCCAGAACTAGACTAATGTTATTAATGCGTTTTTGGTTGTGATTAGGAGTGAAGTCATAACGTAGTACCTGTAATATTCGAAGGGTTATACATTGGCTAACCCAATTATTATATTAACCCACATTTCGCCATTAATGTGATGATCGTGACATGATGCAGATTCGGTTATAGTGCTGATCTATACGCCTACTGTTGTTACTAGTCTGTAGTTAGAGTGATAACTTAGTGGTGTAACCATTGAACTGACAAGTCATAATAATTATCGAGTTTGAAATCAAAACCTCTATTTTTTCGTATTCATATCATTCATTCACTTACTGTATAATTATCAGTTGCAAGGCGAAGAAAAAGCTTAGAGATATTCTATTTCTCGACGGCTTAGAAACTCTGTCACCAGATTAGGCACTAAGATCAAGATTAGTACCTACGTAGTATGAATTCAAATCTTCAACAACACTTTCTCTCATCTTCAAAAGTATTTCTTAATAATCAGCAGTTAATAATATAATAATAATAATAATAATATTCCACAACTATCACACAACGCCATCTAGTCCCAAGCTAAGCAGAGCTTGTGTTATGGGTACTAGACAACTGATAAACATACTTATATATTTCTAAATACATACATATTATAGATAAATTACACCCAGACACAGAACAAATGATCGTGCTCATCACACAAACATTTGTCCTGGGTGGGAATCGAACCCACGACCTCCGGCATAGCAGTTAGGGTCACTAACCACTCTAGACCAACAGGCCAGTCAAGTCAGTTGCAAGTAATAGCACCATTGCAAGACCATTTCCTCAATGCATTTTAAATTCCCTGTCATTTCCACTATGGATTCCTCTCTTCCTGTCATAAACCCTCGCTCTCCTGTGCCCGGACACTTGTAACTTCTGCCGGAGATGATTACCCAACCCGGAAAAAAGAAAGGCCCATGGGCAATGGCTTAGATTAGAAAATCTGTGGTGATAGATTTTACTAACCAGAGTGCCTAACCTGGTGAGGTTAGGCACTAAGATCAAGATTTCTATGTAGTATGAATCAAAATCTTCACCAACCCTTTTATCTTTCAAAGTATTTCTTCAGCAGTTGTAATACTCGTACCGCCATTGCAAGACCATTTCCTCAATGCATTTTCAATCCCCTGTCTAATAAACATCAAAACACAATGTCTGCCTGTCCAGCCGTTAGCATTTCCACTATGGATTCCTCTCTTCCTGTCATAAACCCTCGCTCGCCTGTACCCGGACACTTGTAACTTCTGCCGGACACTTTAAGGAGTGTATTTACGTTTTGTTGTCACGCAATCTATTCGGGGACATTCCATACTTTGTGGGGATATGGGGATTGTTGTTTCTTTGTTATGGTATTGTGGATGTGGTTGTTGATGGTGATTTGATGTTAGAGTAGTAGTCAGATATTCTTGGAAAATTCCGAAATATTATTAGACGATTTTATTAGACACTAGCATTTCGCCCGCAACTTCGGCCGCGTGTAAATTATATAGGTACTTAAGAGCCTATGCTACCCCAAATTAGCAACTTTATTTGTGGTGGTTCAAACTTCGTTTGTAATGCTGTTAGAATAAAGTTCTAATCAGCTTGCACTACAAAGCGGTTCTTACGTCTTTCGCTGCGGCCGAAAAGTGCGAAATTAGTGGTACTTTGCGATTTACAAAAAAACTATTGATTAAAACACTATGATTTTAGTATGTTGCTTGTAGAATTATTTGGCAAATAAATCAGAACGATGACATGTATTTTAGTATGGTTTTTACCCGACTACGGCAAAGCCAAAGGAGGGTTATGATTTTGACTGGCTATGTATGTATGTATGTATGTATGTAAGTATGTATGTTTGTATGTATGTATGTATGTATGTAAGTATGTATGTTTGTATGTTTGTATGTATGTATGTATGTGAGTATCTTCATCTGTTCCCTCATAGCTTCCAATCTACTTATCGGAACTCGACATATGACGTATCGTTAGAACCGTCTTAATTTTCCGCTGAACATAGGCTACGTGATTTGTCACAAAAAGCGATTTGGCGCCCTCTAGCGGACAAAAAGTAAGGCTTAAAAAATAAAAATGGAGATAAATACGCCGTGTTTGGTATCATTTGAAAGGGCCTCACTTGTACATTTCCAAAATATTGCTCAAATTTAATATCACGCCCTCTAGCGGACAAAAAGACAAGAGTAAAAAAAAAAAATTAGCACCAAAATTGTTTAAATAAAAAAAAGTAGGAAACGAAAAGCCGTAGTCACACGATAGGTACCAACATAAACACTTTTATACCGTGTGACTACGGCTTTTCTTTTTGTTCTATCCTGAAAATCTTGTTTCATACTTTTTCAGCGTCGTTTTTTTTTGTCGTAGTCGGGTTTTAGTTTCCTACTTTTTTTTACTCGTTAAAATAAATTTTTGCAGGTATCTTCGTGATTTTTTCTATCGAGCAAAGTCAGTTGTATTATGTTTTCACAACACTATGTTACTAGCATATATCCTGAAGAATATCATATATTTTGCTGATTTTGTTTACTGTAGTGAATCATACACTGTAAAAAATTATGTAATTTTACATGCAAAAAAATTACATAATCCTGTAAAATTTCCTAAAAATCTGGGAAATTTACGGGAAAATATGAAATTTTACATAAAAAAATGTAAAATTGACGAAAATTATGTAAAATTTCATATTTTCCCGTAAATTTCCCAGATTTTTCGGAAATTTTACAGGATTATATAATTTTTTGCATGTAAAATTACATAATTTTTAGTAAAATTAAATAATTTTTAACAGTGTAATTATACTTTTACGCATTATAAAACTTGCGTTTGACGTCTGTTAGCCGCTTAAACCTTCCTCGAGAACCACTCTATCCATTGGTGATAAGTATGAAAATCGGTACAGCAGTTTTTAAGTTTATCTCGATCAGACAGACAGACGCGCGGTGTTTTATTATATGTAGTGATAATACGCGATGACTTAGACACCGGGAGTTTCAAAGGTTTCCCGTGGTTAGAACTATGTATATAAAAATCTCGAAACTAAGTATGATGTACAGCGCTAATTAGCAACGTTAAGAAGCAATCGCCTGCTGTATTGATTTCATTTTCATGTTACGTAAGGAAATTAACATTTTGATACCCATCTTAACATAAAGTAGGTCATATCTCAAAATTGCAATCGTTAATTCACATGAAATACGCGTTTGAACTTTGCTTAGACCAATATTTTTGTCTGCGGTTTCCTAATGGCCAAATTCCTTTTGCATTCTACGAAATCGGAACTTCAAATTATAGTTAAACCGTTAAAAAATATTAATAGAAGATTCTTCTCAGAAACAAAACAAAGCTAAGGCGGTTGCGCTGTGAAATAACAAATCATAATACAGTTCAGAGAATTCACTGCTTACATGAACCTTCCCATATTTCACCGCTATTTAAAAAAAAATCCTTTTGGCTTCGCCGTAGTCGGGTAAAAACCAATTCATATAAAAACAAGATAATTTCATGGAATTCAATTATGCAATAAAACATGTTTTATTATCCTTCGATCATTTGTAACGATGGTTACAGAACATTTAACCCGTGATTTCTCACACATTTTCCCACATGATTTACCCCAAAAAATGGTACATTTATGACGTCACGGTTGGCGCAGTGGCTGAGTGATTGGACTGCTGCGCTGCGTGTCGCAGGTTCGATCCCCGCACGGAAAAAATATTTGTATGGCCTACATATTATAGTTGTTCCGGGTCTGGGTATTTGTGTATGTTAGTTTAAATGTTTGTAAACGCACCCACGAAACAGGAGAAATTTCAACTATGGAGAAAAGTTAAAAAAATACAATACAATAAATAAGAGCGTGACAAATATGTCACACACTGTTCTCACTGACTTCACGGTGTTGTTGCTTACGGAGGGTTGAATTTGTTATTTGTATTTCATATCAAATGATCTATGGTGAAGGAATACACGGTTCCGCGGCTCTGGTTTCCGCAAGATGTTTTCCTTCCTTGTAAGAAGCTTGACTGGCACAGTTAATGGTCTGTGACCAAGCCCCCATGAAGAGCCACTGTGATACTTAACTTACTTATAAGTGCTGCATAGTTCTATTTACCCGTAGCTAAGTCGGGACTAATGCTACCGTCTTGATTTTTCAAAACACATAGGTTCGCCTCCATAGACAAGTTCGTTGAGTGTAATTTTGCTTGCAAGTATATAATTTAGGCCTCGTTGGTCTAGAGGTCACAATTGCGACTGCTGTCCTGGGTTCGATTCCCATGTCGGACAAAGTATTATTGGGTTTTTCTATAAGTAATATTCTGTAGCAGCCATGGGGCCTGATTTAGTGTCCGGTTGATGACAATAGGCCCTAACATATTGGACCTTAACATAAGCGGCGAAATGTGAATGTACTTGTACTTAACCCTTCGGGCATTAGAGGCGTGATGTATGAATATGAAACACAATTTCTAAAACTACCTACTATTAATTGCTGCTATTGTATCATAAACCCCTGCAGTCTACAACCAACTAACAGCATTAAAAACGCATCTCATATCCAAGTAAAACTCCACCCACAATTCCAATAAAAAAAATCCAATACAATCATACAAACATTGCATTTACAGCAATACATACAGAGTCCATTTTCATGTAGTTGCTCGCATGCTAATGTAGATTCAATTTATGGGTCCTATTAAAGACATTGCATTGGCAAGTGGAATGGTTCCGAGTCCAAGCACGTTGCTAGCTCGTGTAGGACTACGGAAATTTAACAATCCCGCCGCATGTAGGGGTTGAGAAAACTGCCTTTTAGCAGACACTGAAAAATAAAATCTTGCTGCTACGCTCCGTGCGAATGAAATAAAGTTTTTGGAGGCCGTTTTGCATGGTAACTAGGATAGTGTTGGGGTTTTATGGATAGAGAATTCTTTGAATGGAGGCGGGTTTTGTGATCTTTATGTAAACGGGAAATAGTGTAACTTTATTATTGCAATTTTGTGTGATTTATTTAGTGTTGTGGATAAGGATTAGAATAGTGTGCCTGATCAAGGATCACTAGTCCGATAATAGAATTATGGTTCGTATTTATATAGGAATAATGTCTTTTCGTTTTTACTCTAATATCGAAATATTAGAAATGGAACTCACCGTATCGCTTGCCATTCGCTACGTGCGTTTTGCCTTTACATTGTCTATGAGGAAATAAGATAAATCATAACTGGATTCCCATAATATTTTCACGTGCTAGTTTAGTTTTCCCGGTTTTACGTAAACATTCCACTTTTGTAAACGAATCCGCTTTTTTATTCAAAGTAACAAAAAACGCATTGCCGTAATACCGTACCTACAAACTAAAGTGCAAGTGTAAGATATTTAGCAAGTGCCAAGTTTCGTCCGGCGTGCGAAGAGGTAATTATTCTTGAAGCTTTAACTTCGTTTAAATAGTTTGAAAAGAAAGGATTGCGCGAGGTTAATAGACCTTATGTATCTTGTTGGAAAGGCAATGTGCAGTAAAAGTGCATTGAGTTTTCTTTCAATGAAAACTGCTTAATTTTCTTTCTTTACTGAACTTTTTTATGTTTTGATATTTGAAAAGTAAACAACAAAAGTCCGTGAAGACTTTGGTGTGTGTAAGTTATTCTGGAAGGTCGTTGATTGATTTATACGTGGCGTAAGACAGATGGAATACATTCAGTATATCATATTAAGATGAACGGTCTCGAGCATTCGTTGTTGCGGTTTGCGTCGCTGCGTGCTTTCGTGCTCGCAGTGTTCGTTGTTGCGGGCATTCGGTGGCGTGTGGTTCGGCGTGGTGGCTTTCGGAATGACGTATTGCACTCGTAGTTTCGTTCTTCTTCCGTCCTTCTGACATTCAAAAGTGCCTGTAATGGCTTAATTGAAATAAAATATTTGAGTTTGAGGTATCAGAAATTATTTCAGAAACTCTATGGAACTCTAATTTTGTATTAAATGTGTACGTAGTCGTACACTAACGAGAAGTAGGTATTACTTGCCTAATTTGACTACTTTCATAAACCATTAGGAGCTAGTGGCTAAATGTAAATAATAACAGCCGGTCGGGACGGTCTTTAGGCTAAGCCACGCTTGCCTAGGTTGATCCGTGGATGGGTGCTCAGCATAGTTGGAAAAAGGCAACGCTAATGATTTTATATTTGATTTTCACAAACCGCTTCCAGTCTCCCACAGTATTTTATTCAGTCTTCTATCCAAAACAAAAATAATAAATCAAGATTGTTTGGGTAATCCTGGTCAAGGATTTCGTACAAAACATTCACTTAATACACTCAATCTTACCTTCGAAGGAAGTAGATCAAATGAGGCGGATCAAACTAATGAAGCACATTGCTTAATGGATAGCTCGCCGATCTACCTTTGTACGGTTTGTTGGTCAGGGTTGGGGCGGTTGATTAAGTATGCTGGGAGATTTAAGTTGATATCGGTAACTTGAAATAAATATTAAACATGATAAATATCAGAAGGAGATGGCGGGATGAGCAGGACTCTTTCTCTAAGGATTGGCCTACTATCGCACTGGATCGCGAAAAGTGGAAGGAATGAAGGGAGGCCTTTGCCCTGCAGTGGGACAGTATAGGCTCATAATAATAACAATATCATAAATATCCAGTCACAAGTGATAATATAGTAGATTGGCCAGCGAGGATGGATATAAAGTAGAGAGCAAAATGGGTTTTACGAAGTGAAAATTAGAGTGTAAAACTCGTCCAGAGTTTTACACTCTACTTTTCACTTCGATTGCCAGGAAATGAAACAGCAACTTGTAAATATTGTAAAAATAATTATGGTTCCCGCCAATTAACTTTATTTTTTTCAGTAGGAAACTTGACATACCACCTGACTTATGTCGTTATTCATACTGCTCAGTTATAAAATCATTTTGAGCAAGCCTATTGCCATCAACCAATGTAATTAAGAGCAAGCCTATTGCCATCAACCAATGTATTTAGGAGCAAGCCTATTGCCATCAACTGATGTAATTGGGACCAAGCCTATTGCCATCAACCAATGTAATTAGGAGCAAGCCTATTGCCATCAACCGATGTAATTAGGAAAAGCCTATTGCAATCAAAAAATTTTTCCGGTGCCGGTACTCGTATTGTAAACATCACAGTGTCAGTGCTCCGTAAAATAATTTCATTACACAGTTTAAAACCACAATTCTCACAATAATATTATACCCATACCAAGAACTAACTGCGACTAAGTGACGTCGATAATAAACATCACATTAATTGCTGGATCTGCACAGAAGATTGGAAAAAACATTGGTGAAACATTGAGGTTAGAATTAAATCCATAGACTATCAAACCAGTATAGAAAACTGTCACATTGGACAACTGACACAGTACTGTCAAAACTACATCGCTGTCAGTGCCAGTTCAGTGTTGCCAACAACTTAAAATAATTCAATACGTTCCATTACACATAATAATTATGGACGAACAATTTCAACTACTATTCGATAAGATGAAAATCGAAATGCAGAACCAAACGATTGAACTAACCAACACAATACTTGATAAAATGGATGAAAAATTAAAACCCGTTTTAGAAGAAAACCAAATATTGAAACACAAAGTAGAAAATTTAGAGACAAAAGTGGAACATTTAGAGAGAGAAAGGAAGAGTAATAATATAATTATTTTTGGAATAACAGAAAAGGAGCAGACGACGCTGGATTTAATCAAATACATTCAAAATTGTTTTCTGGATGAACTTGGCATAACCATAGAAAATAATGAAATAAATAAAATTTACCGCATTGGCTTAAGAAATAAAAATGAGAAACCGAGGCCTACGCTCCTTTCATTGGTTAGCGGATGGAAGAAAACCGAAATAATGAAGAACAAAAAGAAACTAAAAGAGTTATATATAACAGGAGATTACTCAAAGAAAACTTTAGAAATTAGGAAGTCATTGCAACCCAAACTAACGGAAGAAAGGCAGAAAGGAAACCTGGCTTACATAAAATATGATAAACTTATTGTAAAGGAAAATCCAAGGGCCATAGAAAAAAGGAAGAGAGATGGATCCACCTCGCCGCAAGTCGAATTACAACCAAGGAAACAACAAACGCTAAACTCGTCTAAAAATAATAGAATAAATGCATTTGATTTGATGAGAGGCCGATCTAACTCGCTTTCAACAATTTCAACAACGAACCAATAGCAATTAAGAACCCCGGATCGGAAACAAAAACAACACAAAACAAATAAAGAAAAAACAGAAAAGAAATACTCTCCCCCAAGCCGGCTGGTCCCCGTGGGGGAAAATGACCACAACCCTCCAGCAAAATCAGAAAAAACAACTGAAATAACAAAACAACCACAACAAACTCTCAAGATTGGAACATTCAACGTAAGATCACTGGCAACAACAAAAAGATTCATAGAACTAACATATATGCTACAAAAGATAAAAATCGACATACTCGGCTTGGCAGAAGTCAGAAGAAAGGGCTATGCAATTGAAGAACATGAAGATTATATATTCTGCTACAAAGGTGAAACACCTGGCTTATATGGAATCGGATTTCTAATAAAAAAAGAACAAAAAAATAACATTGTCAGCTTTACAGCGTTCTCAGATCGGGTAGCTCTACTAAAAATGAATTACAACAACCAACTGCTTGCAATAATACAAGTATACGCACCCACTCACAAGGCCACAGATGAAGAAATCAACTCATTTTATGAAACTCTGCAGATAGCTCAAAGCCAGGCCGGAGATGACGTATTCGTTATCGGTGATTTTAATGCAAAAGTTGGCCAACATGAAAAAGAAGATAGTGAAAACTTTGTTCTGGGAAAATTTGGATACGGTAAGAGAAATAAAAGAGGAGAGAAACTAATTCAACACGCATTGGAATATAAACTGACAATTATGAACTCCTTTTTCAAAGCCCGAAAAAACCGCAAATGGACCTGGCTCTCCCCCTGTGGCAACATAAAAAACGAAATTGATTTTATACTGTCAAACCATCCAAAGAGGATCAGAAATGTAGAAGTATTACATGGCTTTGGATTCAGATCTGATCATCGAGTAGTTAGAGCTACGTACATGCTAAATCAAGAAAAAAAGAGTAGAGCATCATTCAAATCACAACCTAAGCCACTGAGGACGGCTGAGGATATAACAACATACTTAAAAAACCTTGAGATCAACATACATCAACTGGAAACAGAACAGGAAGAAGATGTCCAAACCTTTTACAATAAACTAGCTAACATCATCAACACCAGCCTTGCATGCGGATCTAAAAACAATGAACTGAAAACGACTAACAAAATACTTACTGAGTCCACTAAAACTCTCCTCACAAGACGAACTGAACTTATGAAAACGAAACAAAAAACTAAAGAAATGAAGGAAGAGCTAAGCATATTGTTTAAAACTACTAGTAAGGCAATAGACAAAGACTACAAAGAATACAGATACCAAATAATCGAGAATAACCTTAACACCTACAGAAGCACGAAAAAAGCCTTTAAGAAATTGATCACACACAAAAATTGGATTCAAAATTTAAAATCAAAATCAGAAGAAACAAAAACTAGAAGAGAAATCATGAACTGCGCCACAGATTTTTACAAAGAATTATATGCCAAATCAATTTCCAGCACCGCTGCAAACGATATAGTGGGAACAAGGGCTCAAAACATGAACGATTCGCCACTGGTACATGAGAGTGAAGTTATCAACCACATCAGAAGACTCAAAACAGATAAAAGCCCTGGTCCAGATGGCATACAAAATGAAACACTAAAAGTCGGTGTTACCCTGCTAACTTGCCCACTGACGTATTTATTCAATAAGGTTCTGAACACAGGTCAGGTACCGGAGCAATGGAAAAGATCTGATATAATCCTCTTATATAAGAAAGGGGACCCCCAAGACATCTCTAACTACCGCCCTATTAGTCTTCTTTCAAGTGTTTATAAACTGTTCACCTCAATTCTACAAAGCCAGTTGAGTCAGGAGATTGATAACTACCAGCCAGTCGAACAAGCAGGGTTTCGCTCAGGATTTTCAACAACGGACCATATACAAGTACTGCAACAAGTAATGGAAAAATACAAGGAGTTCAACAGGCCACTATACATTGCTTTCATAGATTACGCCAAGGCGTTCGACACGATCTCTCATAAAGCTATTTGGGAAGCACTGAATAAATGCCACATAAACGAAAATTACACAAGAGTACTCAAAAACATCTACGAGGGAAGCGTAAGTCAAGTCAAACTAGAGACACGTGGCCCTGATATACCGATTTGCAGAGGAGTGAGACAAGGAGACCCCCTTTCACCCAAGCTGTTCATAATGGTACTACAACACATTTTTGACAATCTCAACTGGCAGACAGAGGGGATTAGAGTTAATCAAGATCGACTTACACACCTTAGATTCGCGGACGATATTGTTCTATTCGCTGAGACAAGTAAAGAATTAGAAAAAATGATAAGCACCTTGAATGAAGAAAGTGAAAAAGTGGGCCTCAAAATGAATGAAGACAAAACTAAAATACTGACAAATAGCCACATGAACCCTATAAACCTCAACTCGAAGCCGCTTGAATATGTGAACAATTATATATATCTAGGTAAACAACTGTCATTCGAAGACAAAAGCGAAGAACTAGAGTTAGAGCGGCGTATTAACATGAGCTGGAAAAAATTTTGGTCCCTGAAGGAAATCTTAAAAGGAAAATTTCCTCTCCACCTAAAGAAAACTGTCTTGGACACCTGTATCTTGCCTACTCTAACATATGGATGCCAAACGTGGACATACAACAATAAAATAAAAACTAAATTAGTGGTATGCCAGAAAGCAATGGAGAGAAGTGTTCTGAAATTAAGAAGAATACAAAAAGTAAGAAGCGAAAAAATAAGACGAAAAACGAAAGTTATAGACGCCTTACAATATGCCCTAAAACAAAAGTGGCAGTGGGCAGGACATATAGCAAGATACACAGACAAACGTTGGACACTAGAGTCAACCATATGGAAGGGACCGAAAGGAAAAAGGAAAAGAGGGCGCCCTCGAAAGAGGTGGATAGAAGATATAGAAGGGATAGCAGGAAGTGAATGGAGAGAGAAAGCTACGAATAGAGAGGTTTGGAAGAAGCTGGAGGAGGCCTTTACCCGAGAAGGGGTTCCGATCAACGACACTGAAGAAAGTAATGATAGCGAGTAGTATTAATGTATAATTTAAATATTTAAAAAAATTCATGTAATAGTAGTTTTTTTAGATTGGAAATAAACGGGCTTTATTATTATTATTATTATTATTATTGCCATCAACCAATCTTATTAGGAGCAAGCCTATTGCCATCAACCGATGTAATTAGGAGCAAGCCTATTGCCATCCACTGATTTAGGTAATTGGGAGCAAGCCTTTTGTCATCAAGCGATTTAGGTAATTGGGAGCAAGCCTTTTGTCATCAAGCGATTTAGGTAATTGGGGGAAGCCTATTCCCATCAACTTTCCTTGTATTCGTAATGAAAAGCAGTAATCCCTTGTTCTTAGAATACTGACGAAACGAATTAAAGAGGTTATTCTATGAAGTTGAAGTTGTTCCTGTGGCTGTTGGGCCGATTACCTGTGCCGATTACCTTGGTCTTCGACGATGATTTTACTTTATGCTCTAGAGCATAAAACGCGACTTTATGTCGCCTACGCACGACATAAAGACGAATTTTAGAGCGAGAGAAGTGAAAATAATTATTTAAGTTAAGTTGTGAGAAAACTGATCTGGTAAAGGTTGCGGGAACACCTTAGTTGCAAGACGCACGGGACCGGTCAATGTGGCGACTAGGGGAAGACCTGTGTGCAGCAGTGGACGTGTTTTGGCTGAAATGAAAATTATAAGAAAACTGAGAGCAGTGGTGACCCAGTGGTGGCGGCCCCAATTTAAGACCAGCAAGTCGTGGGTTCGAACCCAGGCAGGAGTATTACTTAGTGTAATTATTTCACCACCACTGCTCTCAAAAAGGGTGAAGGAAAACATTATGATTCCACCGGCATGTCCTAGAACCAAAAATTCGAAGACATGTGACATCTACCAGCCCGCACTGGGCCCACGTGGTGGATTATAGCCCATTCCCTCTCATAGAGAGGAGGACTGTGTCCCAGCAGTGGGAACATTTTAGGCTGATGATGATGATTATGATGATGTCGTGTAAACTTAACTGTTAAGGATGTTCATAGCTTGGTAATCATCAAATGACTTGTCCTGCTCTGGGCGGAGCGAAAAAGAGTGTCAGACTTCTACTGTCTAAAAATCACCAATGTTCCTTCTTAGCCCTTCGTGTTCCGGTGCCGTGGTATGTCTTTCGAACAGTCCGCAACCCCGGCTATGGTTGGCCTCTTGCTGAGACTTTGTAACTAAGACAAATGAATGAATTTTTGAGCTATGCTCGGAGTTTCTTTGTGCGATAAAATCCGAAAAGAAAATTCGCCGAAGAACCAGGGTCACCAATATAGCTCCCAGAATATGCAAGTTGAAGTGGCAATGGGCAGGCCACATCGCTCGAAGAACAGACAACCGATGAGGAAGGAAGGTTCTCGAGTAGCGACCACGAACCGGAAGACACAGCGTTGGTAGGCCTCCCATCCGGTGGACAGACGACATCGTGAGAGTCGTGGGCAACTGGTGGATGCAAACGGCAGACTGTCTATCTCTATGGCTTTCTATGGGGGAGGCCTTTGTCCAGCAGTGGACGTCTTATGGCTGATGATGATTAAGTCTTTGAACTGACACGGTTACTAACACTATCATGAACGTTATAGTATTAATGTGACTCTTGTATATTTTGTTAATGTAAACTGAAAGAGCCATCACACAGTAACCACAGTCATAGGTAATTAGGTGACAGAGATCGATGTCAAATTGGGAACGTGGTTAAACTTGTCCAATAGTGATTTAAATCGGTCAACCTCGATCACAAACCATATTACTCCATATTATATTATATTGACTTTATGATAAACGCACATAACATCACGGCTATGATTCCCGGAGGGTTAGGCAGAGGTGTACCAAATAGTTAACCCACATTACGCTAGCTATGTTAAAGTTCCGTGTAATATGGAGCGAGCCTGTTAGCATCAAGCGGGTACAAGTCTAGACTCCGTGGCTGCTAATAAGGCGCAGGCCACACATAAATGGATTTAGGATACAAATGGCGCGTCATATCCACGTCTGAGCCACGACATTCCGTGTATCCTAAATTGCGCTTTATTTCTATGCACTTGGGATAAAGTTGAATGGAATAGGATGCCGCCCGCGCCATGTCCGCGCCATTTATGTGTGGCCTGCGCCTGACACTATTCCCAACCTGGGAATCGAACCTGACTTCATGTTCAGCAGTCACTCTTGCGTCCTCCCTAACGAGGCAGTTACGTTTAACGACCAGTTCAACCATATATAAAAAAAAATTACCTTCATTTCAACACAGAAATATTAATAGGCGGAAATAAAATTGCCACCAGGCAGATCTATACCAGTCAACTTTTTAAACACACATTACAGTTTGAAAAAGTACAGTTTATAACAGTATTTACAGCTCTAAGTGTACTAAGTTTGTATTTAGGGGTAATCTTCGAAATTTATGATACGATTCCAAAAATTTTTTCACTAACGGAAAGCTACCTTGTTCTCGAGCCTCCCAAGCTATATTTAAAACGTTTCCGTAAAAATGACTCTAACAGAGTTATGCCGCGAGCATAAGTCAGTCATTTACAAAGAAGAAGGTATATAGAACGTCGCAAACCCGACTAAGTTCCGTACTCTTCCACCTCACATTAGCTAGTACTCATCTAGGACTACATTACATGCTCCTTACCACTCCAACCTACCCCTTGTTAATAAAGACACTGTTACGCCCTATGGTAACCCCACAAAATGAAGTAGCCTTGTATCCTGCCCCTACACTACGGGGACTCCTTATAAAGTCGTATAATAGATGTTTTAACCCAAAAACGATAAAGAGGGACTCATTTACATGCTAAGTTCGTTAACTTTAATTACTGAACCCCACGGACACACTTATAATATCTTTGTTACGTAGACTTAGACTAAGGGGCTCGACATAAGGGTAGAGTTACAATACTCTGTCCTTTTCCTTCTTAAAATGCTGAAAAGAGATGTCAGTACCGAAGATATAGACGCAGAAAATTAAATAAGCAATTAAGTTGTAAGTAATAGGGATATTTTGTTTATTTTTCGCTCATTTTGTATAATCCGATGTTAGATGTTTACGCTTTGTAAATATTTAGGGATAAATGTTGTCACAGTATTTTTGGACTTACAATGTTTACCTTAAAGCTGTAAATACGGCTATTTACAGTAAATTTTCAAACTGCAATGTGTGTTTCTAATGTTGACTGGTCTAGATTTGACTGGTGATAACTTTATGTCCACCTATGTAGGTACCTATGCATCATATCTGTGCCAGAAGATAAAACAAAAAAAATAAATAACAATATATAAATACTGTTAAAAGTAATTTTAATTTGAAATAATTGTTATTCATAACTGCCTCGTTGGCCTAGAGGCCGCAAGCATGACGCCCTTTTTTTCTTTGCATGTTCCTTCTTAGCCCTTTGTGTCGAGACTGTGGTATCTCTTTTGAACAACACCGACGGGCGTCGACCTTGCAGACCCCTTCCATGTTGCTGAAATATCTTTGAGGCGCGCGTGGAATAGTATGTCATAATCAGTAATTGTTGATCATAATGTATGGTTGTTTACAATGTCGTATGACTATCACTATCATAACTATAACTTTCACTATCATCACTATCACTACATAGTATAAAACAAAGTCGTTTCTCGCTGTCTGTCTCTATGTATGCTTAGATCTTTAAAACTACGCAACGGATTTTGATGCGGGTTTTTTTAATAGATAGAGTGATTCAAGAGGAAGGTTTTAATATTTTTTTCCACCCGTGCGAAGCCGGGGCGGGTCACTAGTAGCTTATATAATTCAAAGGCATACACTACAGACACAGACTTAATATATTTAAGAGGGAGTTGACTGTAATCCCACCACTCTGGTTCAGAGAAAATTTAAAAATGAAAAAGTATTCATTAATCTCGCACCAAAAAATGGTTAAATTAAAAACTATAAAACAAAATTTGTTAAAATAATAAACAATAAAAACAAACAAAACAAAACAAGCGAAATTGGTCCTATACTAGGCCGAATAGGTCTCAGCATGATGTTTTCAAATTTAAAAAAAAAGTCACGGCGCTGTATTTTATAAGTATAGCCAAAACTGATTTACCATTGAAATGTAAGCCGTCTTAATAATTAATTATTTTCGAAAGTAAGAGCATTACAAATATACCTACAAATAGTTTCTTATCTTTTTGGCAGCGTTACCTACATCTAACCTAATCCATCCTCTCAACTGAACAGTATTTTCGTATAAAACTCAGTAAACACCCACGAACGTTAGAAAAACAAAGTGAAAAAGGTTTCTTCAGGCTCTGAAGTAGAGAGCAACCCTAGGTGTTTATGTACTATTGCATATTCTAAAGGGGTAGCGCTCTCACCGCCTCGAGTAAAAGGCGCGTGTTTTTGTTTCAGCATGAATATCATCGGAATGGTAATGGCGGTTCGTTGCGTATTTGTCGGGGTTTTTAGGTATAATACTAAGAAGATAGTGTTCTAAATAAGGTACCTACAGTCCTTATTTCAACACACTATCTCCAAGTCAAGTCAAAGAGAAACGTTCGTAATGCTATTTTACAGAAATCCAAAAGTTAATCAATCGGTCTGTCATATGTTAAGCTCGTAGGGTTGACGATATCGCCAAAGTCGTGGGAAACACGTGTATCCAACTTTTTGTAAAGGAAGCTTTCCAAGAATAAGCTAAGGTTTTTGTTTAATTTTAATTAATACTCGATCCTATTATTTGAGAAACAGGTTGTAATAAGTCAACGAAGCCAACAAAACACAAGATTCCACTGAACCGTCCTATCAGAAGGGCCTGTCTTCGCCTCTGACATGTCCAAGGTCCAAATTAATGGCTACCATTTGGGGACAGTCCCCATATCACTTTTTCGACTTCCAGAGACCCTTTGAGAATTCTTATGAAAAAATGCGATGTTCCGTATATTAGTAGCGACAGTAAAAGGTTTTTGTTTGTCTGTCACTCATTTTTTGATGGCGAGAATGTATGGTCGAGTTTTCCGTGAGCTATGTCCCTTTGGGGGTGAGCAGGGATATTGGATGTGGGTGTCTTGTGTTGTAGTTGTCGTCATATTTTTGTTGTTGAATATTAGATGGTTATTTTCGTTCTGTAATTTGTTTTGTAAGTATGTGTGGTTGAGTTGAGGGTTTAGAAATGGAATTGCTTAAGTTAGTAAGTTTTTGAATGAATATCAAATTGTGTTTTTCCCTTTATAAAAGTTTCTTCTCATGTGAAAAATTGTATCTGCGCTTTTGAACTCTAAGTATAACCACCAAGTGTAGACATTTTAGTGCATTTTTTCTAACTAATATTTTAGTGGTTTAAAAATAACTAAGGAAATCACACCATTCTTGGCCTACAAAAATCTAAAGTGTAAGAGAGATAAATACATTTTTCTTTGTTCAGTGTTTAATATTGCTCTTTTTGAAATGTTCAAATGTAAAGCTAGAAAGTATTTCAAAACAGCAGCCCGATATTGGAGTGAAGGCGTCAAACGACTTGTAATATCCGGTCCAAACCAGATCGTTGGCTAAACAAAACGCCTGCAGCCATATTGGAAACATATACACTTGCAAATATATTCTTGTTCTTAGTTCGACTGCTCTCTCTATTTAACGTTGGAGGACTGAAAGAGACGGATTGTTATAAGCAGAATGTTATCAAATTAATTTATTAATTTTAATTTTAGAAGTTGGTAAATGTGTGTATATTTGTTTGTTTACAATGGTCACACCCATTGTTACCGTTTATTGTTACAGTGGCAGAAAGTTTGCTTCTCCTCATGAAGCGATGGGGAAGCAAACATTCCGTCGCTAAGTTATGATATTTTTAGGTTGATCAAGATCTGTTAGGGCTCGTTTATGGAGACGCGGGGCGTCGCGCGGCGCGTGCAGAAGGCTCGTCTTGTGTATTTTTATTAATTTACTGAGAGGCGGATCCACCGCAACAAACGCTGCATTTTTTAAACAAACGAGCAAAAAATCGCTTCTCGTAAAATCGATGTTTGAAATCGTTAACTTTTTCATACATCGCCATGTGTTTGAAATAAAAACGCAGCACGCACCGCGCGACGCCCCGCCTGTACGTAAACATGCACTTACGCTGGCAGGGGACTTCCTAAAAAGTCATACACTGACCTTATTGGTGAGGTTCTTCAGAAAGGACAGTTGCGTAGTACTTGTAATAGGCGTGTGTGTATTACCAAATGACTGAATGTGGACGAGGCAAAAGGAGTATGTATGGATCATAGCAGGTGGCGTTCTGTGGTTTCTGCATCAAACTCACGCCTTTTTCCCATGGGGATCCATGGGGAGTTTATTATATGTGTAAACTGCTAAATTATTATACTGAAACTTAATGGTCCCCCTGCTCATTTTCGGTCACAGCGGCTAATATCAGCGAAGATTAGCCTAAGCACAAGTAGATGCGTAGACACAGGTGCACTCTCTGTTCCTTTACTCTCATAGTCCGATGGGACGGCAATCCGACACGACTGGAATGGGTTCAGGGGCATGCCAACGGCTTAACGTGCTTTCTGAGGCACGGGGGTATCATACTGCCAACTTCCAAACTTCGGGCTGCTAAAACCAATAATGCTTTATGCGTGACACGGAAATTGAACCGAGGACCTAACGATCAGCAGTAGTACTCGCAACCGGGCGGCTTGCGTGTATGATGTCGATGATGACACAAAAGGAGGATGCAAGGATTGGAGCATGTGGCGTTCTGTGGTGTCTCCCACCCCTATGGGAAAAAAGCGTGAGTTTATGTATGCGCAAAGTTAACTGCCACATAATTCAGTTGAAACAATTCTATCAATTCCTCTGTAAAATAAAATTTTATTGCAGCACACTAATCTGAAATGCTATTCCATGAGTTCACCTGAATTGAATAGAACGTGATACAAAAAATCTAGACTACCTAGCACTTTATTTTAGCGAGTAGGTTTTAAATTCTCATATCTGAAGAAAAATGTGAAAGATAAGTTGTTGTAATTTATGTGAAGTACGCTCGCTTTGTTCTTGCACTTTATCAGTTGTAATAGAAATAGAATTTAGTTTTTCGTAGGTGTAGTAGATATTTTTGTATCTATACTGTATAATTTCTACTATGCTCTATAGTTTTTAGTACATAAGAAGAAGTCTGAAAGTGGCGCCGGTGACTGAAAAGTTGTGTGGAAATCGACTGTCGTGGTATGGGCATGTGATACGGAGGAATGAGAAAAATGTCATGAGAAAGGTTTTGAATATGCTTGTGGATGGGTATAAAAGTTGAGTAATACCAAAGATACGATGGATGGACTTTGTTAAGAATGATATGCCAAGAAAGGAGGTGTCTCATGAGATGACGAGAAACAGAGAAGTATGGAAGAAGAAGACATGCTGCGCCGACCCCAAATGAATTGGGATAAGGACAAGAGAATGATGATGAAGTTGATGATACTGGAAGGTCTCTGGTAAAAAAAATGAACTTTTATGATTGGCTACGCGCTACGGCGTAGCGCTGCTACGACAGCTGTTACACTTGTTATAGCAGTGTCCAAACTATTTATTACGGCTTCATGTTAGTATGAATTTGTCCACTTCCACTTCTTCCACGTTTCAATATTTTTGTTTCTACACCACATTTGCTAGGAAACACTCATAATGGCTACGGCGTAGCTGCTTTGGCTACGCCAGTTATGGCGTAACAATATCACTACATATTATAAAATAATAATAATAATAAATATTTTTTATTGACACAAGAAAAAAAAGTTATACATTTCGATTTGAAACCCTGACTCCTGTGCTAGGTGAGACCTGTGTTACAGAAGTCAGTGTCTACACCCCTTTTTGGTACTAAAGTTCACAATGTATACATCATAAATTTAAAAAGAAAAAATAAAAGGAAAAACAAAAATAACCAATATCAATAACAATAATGCATGCGTGCTCTTGTGTGGTGCGTGTGCGTGTGTTTAAGCGTATGTGTGAATGTGTGAGTGTATTGTGTCTATGTATGTGCGTGTGTGTGTGTTAGGTGTGTGGTGTGACTGTGTGTGTGTTTGGTGTGTGGTGTGGGTGTGTGGTGTGACTGAGTGAGTGAACGTAGTTGGTGGCTAAAATCGGGTTACAACTTAGACTTGGTTTGCCTACCTAACTATTTGTCATCTCGAGTGGTATTGTTCTTTCATTAGGTTTTCCGTCTGCTGGTAATCCAGTGTTTGAGCCATGAGATTAATTTAATCTTAGTTTTAATTCTTGTTAGTGGGTTGAAGTTTAGAATAATGTTTATTTTGTTGTAAAGATAAATGGATAAGTATAAACTTTGCCGTCGAGCGGATGCGGTCTTACATTTGACTGTTTTACATACATTACCGATGGTTCTCCTGTATTTGGTTGCGTGATTTACCGGTGTTTTTACGTGCTGTTTCAATACAAGATTGAGCAGGTATAGTTGTCTCACTGTCAATACTTGGCAACATTCATACAGGGTACTTGTAGGGAACCGGTACGGTTTGTAAGTCATAACTTTTAAAAGAGAGCGTTGAGCTCTCTCGATGCGTATCATGTAGGTTTTACAAGCACCTCCCCAAACAGTAATGCAGTAACCTATGATTGACTGTGCCAGAGCTAGATAGACCACCCGGAGAAGCTTAAACTCGGCCACCTGCCGTAGTTTTTTAAACGCCCAAATCAGTTTTCTAACTCGGGAGGAGGTATGTTCAATGTGGGGACGCCAGCTTAGTCCCTCATCCAGAATCACTCCCAGGTACTTTATTGTCTTTTGTTGAGTGATTGGAAGACATGGGCATGGAGTGCTACTGTTTGCGACGTCACAGGTGTGTGCTTTGAGACTTACTTCTGTGGGTTTGGTTTTGGCGAAGGTAAATTGCAAAAATGAGGTTTTCGAGATGTTAAGGGTAAGTAAGTTAGCTTCCAGCCAGTGGATTATTTTACGTAAGCCTGTCTCTGCAGCTTCCCGTGCTTCGTCCCAGTGTTCACCGTGGAAAACTAGTACTGTGTCATCTGCATAGCTAAAGATTTTACAATTACTAAGAGACTTCTGGCATAGGTCATTTACATAGAGTAGGAAAAGACTGGGGGAAAGACAGCTGCCTTGAGGCACACCGTAATCAACGCAGGCTTCGTTACTAATGACGTCACCAATCTTTACTTTTTGTATCCGGTCGTTGAGAAAGTCTGCAAAAATGCCCAGAGCCCTTCCCCGGATTCCAGCGTGCTCTAACTTCGTCACAAGGGTTGGAATACAAACGGTGTCAAACGCCTTGGCCAGGTCCAGGAAAACACCTAGGCATTTTTACTTTGCGTCGAGTTTACCAGTCACGTAATCAACGAGTTGATTAACTGCATCTGCGGTGCTTTTCCCGGGCCTAAAGCCAAATTGTGTGTCCGATATTATTTTGTAGTGCTCTAAGTATTTCATGAGTCTACGATTCAACAATTTTTCTAATATTTTTGACAGTGCTGACAGGACTGAGATAGGTCTGTAATTTTTTA
Source organism: Diarsia dahlii (assembly GCA_949775195.1). Lineage (NCBI taxonomy): Eukaryota > Metazoa > Arthropoda > Insecta > Lepidoptera > Noctuidae > Diarsia > Diarsia dahlii. The sequence goes on from OX459198.1 coordinate 3,993,975, forward strand.
CATCGTCTTGGGTACCCCCTTTGTGAACAGGTGTGATTAGGGATTTCTTAAAGACACGAGGGAAGACACCTTGTTCAAAACAGGCTGCAATAAGTTTTGTAATAGGTGGAACTAGTACTTCTTTACCAAGCTTGAGGATTTTAGCGGGAATAGAGTCCCAACCTATGGCACAATCATTTTATAGGTTGCTAATGACTGCCTCTACTTCAGCCTCGTCTGGGGAAAGTAGAACCATAGAAACTCGCGCAGGGGGTGTTTCAATGACATACGGAGCACGTGAGGTGTTCTTATTTTTTATAATATTGTCTGCCAATATCTTTCCAATGTTTGAGAAGTAATGGTTTATTTGTTCAATAGCATTAGGCGTGTCCGCAGTTTCAGTGGCAGATAGAAGGTTGTCAGCTGATTTTTGGTTCCCGGCTTGATTGGTAATAGATTTTATAATATTCCATGTTTCTTTATTATCCTTTGCAGATTTTAAAGCGGAGCTTTCGTGGGCGTTTTTGAGTTTTCTGAGTAGCAGATTACAGTGGTTACGGTATCTTTTGTACGATAACTCGATAATTACGTTTTTTGGGTCTGCCAGGAATTTTCGGTAAATCATAAAACAAAGTCCTCCGCCGCGTCTGTCTGTTTGTTCGCGACTAACTCAAAAACGACTTACCCCACCGATTTACATGCTATATTCACCAATGAATAGAGTGGTTTTCGAAGAAGGTTTCAGTATTTTTTTTTTTGTGATAACCGACATCCACGCGGGCGAAGTCGCAGGCATCAGCTAGTTCATACATAAACTTACGCTTTTCTCCCACGGTGGTAAGCAGAAACTAAAGAACACCACCTGCTATGAACCTTATAACAGGTTGGCGATGACAATAAATTAAACTGTATGGTTACCACCGCCCCAGTATCGTTAAACACATGTCGCCAATTAGAAACTTCAAAAATCATTGCCAAATTCGTTTTCTTTACATTTCCAGGTGTGAATTATTGCAAATCAATTGAACCAATATTTATGCATGGTATTATATTTCGTTATCAGCTTTATACATATTATTATCATCATCATCATCATCCTATAATGTTCCCACTGCAGGGACTCTAGGAGAGGGATGGGCTATAATCCACGCGGGCCCAGTGCGGGTTGGTAAATGTCACATGTTTCCTCACGATGTTTTCCTTCGCCGTTTTGAGAGCAGTGGTGATGAAATAAATTACACAAAGTTTTGCGCCTGACTGGGCTCGAACCCATGAGTCACTGTTCGTAAGTCGGGGCCACCACAAATATGCCACAACTGCTAACTTGAAAAAAACAACGATTTTAAGATCCATTTCTTAGTTTAAAAATATTCGTATGAACGAATAGTGCCAGTACTCATATTTCAATTACTATCGACACCACCTTGTAAACGTTTGCATCTACCACGTTAAAAAAGATAAGTGTTCAAACAAAACAGCAAAAACATAATAACCGATTTCCCTTTTAATTTAAGTGGCAGTTCAGAAAATGCGATCATAAAATTCGTGTTCCTTAATTATGTGAAGTATATTAGCGGGCCCCTCCACCCTGGGGGCCCGGAATGTCGAAGGAATAATGGGGCCCCGGGCGACATGTCCGTTCTCATTTTTAGCTTAACCTTCTACCGCTTCGGTTTTGAGTGTTTATAGGTAATGTTATCTGTTACACTCAGAGGTATTTGGGGGTTGTTTTGACGGATATTTGGGGGGTGAGTTGGTGGTGGAAGGGGCTTTTGTGGTAAGGGTCGTGAATTTGTTTATTGTTGCTTAATAAATAGAGCTTATCTAAACGTCTTTACGAATAAATGAAATTGAGGAATTTGTTTGTAATTTAAATAACAGCTTTTTATTGAATGCACATGAAAGTACAATATTTTTTTTACTTAATTAAAAAAAAAAACTTTGGTTTGTGTCTGTCTATTGTTTGTTTGTTCCACTAATCTCCGAAACGGCTGGAGCTATATGAATTAATAAAGTTTCCCATAAATTCATTGTTGCTAAGCGATTTTTCGTAATTTATGACAGATTTAAACAACTCTGTGATAGTACAAACATACTCTGTGTTACACAAATTGTATTCTATCTTAATTATGTTAATCTTTAAGAAATATATCTATGGCCCAAAGTTATCTGAAAATAAATTATAGTTACAAACATTGGTACGTCCTTAATTAAGCTGCGACCAGCCATCGAGGGACGGGCAGCAGTGTCTTTTAAACTTTCGGTGACCTCACTGCCATCCCCAGGCCGCCTGCAAACCGTGGGGTTTATGGCATATATCCCCTTTAGGGGGAGGCCTTTGTTCAGCAGTGGACGTGTTCCGGCTGATGATGACGATGATGTTACAAACGCATTGTATTAGTTCCAGTTGATCAAACCTTAAAAAATCATTTTCAAACAGCCAGCCAGTTTGTTTCTCCACTGGTTATTCAAATTCCTCTCACTTCAAACATTTCACAACCCAAATATTTCACCAAATTGACTTTAATACATGTATTTCTTTCAACCCTATACCCCTATAATTATTAACCATTCTATTTCCTTGCTTAATATTCAGTGAACGTTCGAACCCGCAACCCTACGGTCTAACTTCTTAGCCTCCGCATTCTATGAACGCGGAATTATCATATTTTAGATATTTGAACACAGCCAATTTTGTGGTTTACCTCTTGGCCTGGAGTTGCATGCTCAAGCTACATGTCTTGCGACAGAGAATGAGGAAAGTTCAAGTCTTGTCTTGTTTTATTTTGAGATTTTACTTTTTTGAACTTTTCCTACTTCTTTTTTTCGCACACCACTATTTTTTAATTTGGCATTGAAGAACGAAATCTCCTAGCACAGGCTTGAAAGGAGGTCCCTATGTAAGAGTGACTATTATAGTTATATAAGCTGTTGCAATAAACTTTTTTATAAGTCACACCGCCACGTGACATGAGCAATTATTGAGCATCGCAGTGATTTTATTCACTCAAAGAAAACAATTAACACAAGTGCATATTGCTTGGTGCATAAGTCGCATCGCTCGAGGTCTTGATCGAGGCTTTAAGAGAATCGCGTTCCTCACGAAACGCGTGATATTGTTTCAAATTAATTTCATGTTATATTTTAGGTTATTTTTAGTTAGTATTCAGTTCCGGATTGAAGTTTTTGGTTTAATGAACATACAATTAATTGATATTTCGATGTTGCTGTGTGCTTCTTAGTCTTTCGATTTCAAGGTTTCTGTCATCGGAGTGATTGTCAAGAAATGTTTAAAAGAGATGACGATATTATGGATTTAAGAAGAGCCTGTAACGAATCCGAGATAGATAAGAAATTATAAAATAGCAACATATCTTATAATAATTATTGGATTGAGAAACAAATTACAATGTAGAACCGTCATGGGAAATATTGTCCATTCCTGTAAACCGTAAAGGTTCAAAGGTTCACAGAAATGGACCCATAACCCATTATTATAATTTGGTCCTTCGAGCCGGATGTTCAAACATTTGAATGTGAAGACAACCCATGCTCCCTGTACCCAAACACAATGCAAATTACATAAAACAAACGACAACCGAGGAAAATAATAAAATATTCAAAGATTTTCTTTTCATAGCGAACTGAATACGTCACCCTACAAAATGCTATTTATGATAAACATAATTTGTCAGAACCTTTTTCACACATTTGTATACAAGTCATATCTTATGAATGTCCGACGCTACCCAGTCCCGACTATGCGAGAGGGTTATTTTTCTACCCTCGAGCTAGGGTGTAAAGTGGAGATGGGAAAAATGGACACTCACCGGTTTTTGGGACGCGTATATTTGAATTACGTTGGAGCGTTGGTCATTTATAAAGTCCAGTTCAGGTTATATGTTACCAGGTGGAAGAGCAGGGTTCTCGTTTCTATTCACAAGTAATGCAAAATAGTAGGTAATCATAAGCCATTCCTGGGTATAAAAACTGTGACGAAAGGGTTGACTTTTACCTTGGCTAGAGACTATTAAGTATTGCCATACAACGTGGCACATTACCAGCTGACGCGGTGACGAGGAATTTTTCAATACCCTTTTAAAGTTTGTGGTTTAGGTACGTAAACAGTGTTGTTTAAGATGCAAAATGCCATAGAGGTAATAAATAATACTGTTTTATAAACACCACATTCATCATCATCATCAGCCTATAATGTTCCCACTGCAGGGACTCAGGCCTCCTCTCTAGGAGAGGGATGGGCTATAATCTACCACGCGGGCCCAGTGCGGGTTGGTAGATGTCACATGTCTTCGAAGGTTTTGGTTCTTAGACATGCCGGTTTCCTCACGATGTTTTCCTTCACCGTTTTGAGAACAGTGGTGATGAAATAAATTACACAAAGTAATGTGTCTGACGGGGTTCGAACCCACGACTCACTGTTCGTAAGTCGGGGCCGCCACCACTGGGCCACCACTGCTTTCGAACACAACACCACATTAGTGCCGAAATAATAATAATGTATTAATTATTGCCGATTAAATTGAGCGAAAATAATTGGAAATGCTCTTCAATGAATAAATAATAATCACGTCTTTAGGTCGCATAATTTATTCAACAATCATTGACGACGTCGTTAAAAACTCCTTATCCCCAATACAAGGTCAAGGTTGTGATTATTTATTAAATTTATGAAGAAAATAATGTCACATAATTTTTCTGCTGAAGTGTTTAGGTATATTATTTATCGGGATAAATGACCATCTTTATAGCCTATATTTGATTATTTCTCCTATTTAAAAATTAATCAGCTGCTTAAAGTATTTACTGCTCCTTTTATATTTTTAGTCAAAGTGTCAGTTTGCAAAACAATACTAATAATAAAAAAAAATACAAAGTGAACGGCACAGATTGTAGTCGCGAGTTCGATCCCAGAACAAATATAAGTATCTACTAGCTGACCCGTGCCCACTTCGTTGGGCATAATGTTAATAATCCTTTTTAGTACAGAGTGTTATGTTTTAATTTATAACTGCCAAAAAGAGGGTTATACGTAGGTATAGTTTGTATTTGCATGCTAATACAAAATTCGAAAGTAACTCTGTCCGAAAGAAAAAACATTTTCTGCGGGATTTGCGATAAACGAATTCCATGAGGACCAAGTCGCGGGAAAAGTTAGTTTGGTTATGGTAATTTTAATTGTTCAAAACTTCTCTGTAAACTATATTGGATGTAATGTTATCATTTGGTAGCAAAATATATTGTCTATCAGGAGTTCCAACCCGAGATAAGTCAACATATAACTGCCTATGGGAAAAAAACGGCTTTCTCAGGTCAATGCCCACCAGAGAGAATGTTTGACCTTGGTACTTGTTAATAGTGAGGGCAAAAGAGATCTTCACTGGAAACTGTAGCCTTTTAAACGGTGCGGGTAAATCAGTGGGAATCATGGGTATCCGCGGAATATAAGCCACTTGTCCCACTGCTGGCCCTGTGAAAATGGTCGCCACGATTATATTGTCCCGTAACTCTTTTGTAAGCAGCCTTGTCCTATTACACATGTTGGGGGTGCTCAAGTTTCTTAATAGCATGATAGGAAAGAATAAGATAGATATATGTAGTTCTGATAAGAACTTTTTATTTAAACAATGTCGAAAGTGTGATAATTACGTTTCGAAAAATTCAATTTCGGGAACGTCCGCTGCGTAAGGAGCCAACCACGCGACTGAGCCGCGCGGGTACCTGGTCTACCTCTCAGATGTAAAAGGCCACGCCCCCTTCTCCCGAAGCGAGCACGAACGCGAACCGAATTTAACCCGAAACCGTCGCGCGCCGTCCGCTGCTTTGGTTTTTTCTCCGATTCACTTTGCAAAACGGACTACCACGTAAAAGCCTTTTTATTTTTCGGTTTTTTATATAACCTACTAGCAGTTGCCCGCGACTTCGTTCGCGTAGAAATTTTGACTCTCTTGTCTGGACTGCCTGTGGATGGTACTATGTCAAATCAAATGCCAAATGCCAATCGAAGCGATTATATTCCCTTAAACCAGCCCTGTCGTAAAATCTATTCCTACCTGAAATGTCTTAACTATATTCTATCTCTCTGCCAATTTTCAGGTACAAAAAGCCAAGGATTTCATATGGACTTACGGGAGCCCTTAGTCCAGGTCTTGCTTACAAACTTAGCTTAGATCTCCTACTCCTAAACTCTAGACTTGTTAAATTTCAGGTTGTTAGTACAAAAAAAAAACAGTACATTTTTACAAACATGTGAAAGCCCTCAGACCTCCTTATTCTGGCCATGTTGCTAAACTCGCTAAATCCGTTCTTAGTCAACGTCTACTAACTATAAAGTACCTTCCTGCCAAAATTGTAGCACAAAAAAGGAAGGACTGTCATACAAACTCGCGTGAGCCCTTAGACCTCCCTAGTCCGGCCCTGTCGCAAAATCGGTTCTTAGCAAACTTCTACTCACCTACTACGTCCCTGCCAAAATTCAAGTTAGTAGCACACAAAATGATGGACTTTTAAACAAACTTGCGAGCGCCCTTAAACCTCTCTAATTCGGCCCTGCCACAAAACCTGTACTTAGCAGAGTTCTTCTAACTATAAACTACGTGCCTGCCAAAAATCAAGTTTGTAGCACAAAAAATTAAGGATTTTCTTACGAACTTGCAAGAACCCTTAGACCTCCCTAATCCGGCCCTGTCTCAAAATCTGTTCTAAGCAGACGTCTACTAACTTTAAACTACGTCCCTGCCAAAAATGAAGATTGTGGCACAAAAAATGAAAGACTTTCATACAAACTGGCGAGAGCCCTTAGACCTCCCTAATCCGGCCCTGTCACAAAATCGGTTCTAAGCAGACGTCTACTGCCTATTAACTACGTCTCTGCCAAAAATCAAGATTGTAGCACAAAAAATGAAGGACTTTCAAACAAACTTGCGAGGGCCCTTAGACCACCCTAATCCGGCCCTGTCGCAAAACTAATTTATAGCGGATGCCTACTGACTATAAACTACGTCTCTGGCAAAAATCAAGATTATAGCACGAAAAATTAAGGACTTTCATACAAACTTGTGAGGGCCCTTAGACCACCCTAATCCGGCCCTGTCGCAAAATTAATTCATAGCAGACGCCCACTGACCATAAACTACGTATCTGCCAAAAATCTAGATTGTAGCACAAAAAATGAAGGAGTTTCATACAAACTTGCGAGGGCCCTTAGACCACCCTAATCCGGCCCTGTCGCAAAATCCGTTCTTAGCGGACGTCTACTAACCATAAACTACCTCCCTGTCAAAAATCATCTTTGTACGTCCAGCGGTTTTCGAGATTTCGTGATGAATCAGTGAGTGAGTGAGTGAGTGACCTTTCGCTTTTATAGATATAGATGACCTACATACAGTTGTTCTGGGTCTGGTTGTTTGTGTATGTGAGTTTAAATGTTTTTTAATACACCCACGTTACAGGAGAAATACCAAGTGTGGGGGTAAAGTTTTTTTATGAAGGAGCTACAGACACGCAGCTTCAACAGAGTCCATTTGAGCAGTCTTGCAACCTTATCGAGTTGAACTGCGAGAGAACATAAGCTAACACAAAATTCCCGACTTCTCCACACTAGCTTCTGCACATACGCGACCAAGTCCATTAATCTAAGGTCGCCACCGGACCTTAATGCAAACGATGGGCAACGTCGCACCATGCTAATTCACTACCTTTTCGATGTATATCACCTCATATGATACATTATGTGTTGCGACAACGGTACGGCTCGGGTAGGGGACGATATTTTTGGGGAAATTTTTATCATCTCTCCTGGAAAAGTGGGTAAAAATGAGCAGTTTTCATGTTATATTAGGACATAAACTAACGTGAAAAAAAAAGAGAGAGGTGCTGCAGTTAAGGTTTTTACATATTTTCAATGAGGACTGTTTGGATAAGGAATGAGTATACAGGGTGTAAATCTACCCATCACACAGCCGTCAACCAAGCATTCTGTACATCAAACCACAGATTACATCAAACTAAGTATCTACGCAAAAAAATTTGCTGGGAAATGACTTTTTTTTTTGGGGTCAAAAATCACATTTTACGGTAAAACTCAATGAGGCACTCTTAAAACATTGTGTTAGTGGATGCTTTAAATAGTAAACGGGTCATGGAGGTAATATAAGTAAAGTTATAACCCGAAAAACTAGTATTTACAAAAACAGCTGTGAAAAATTTGGAACTTTGACCAATATCTCCGTAACTAGGGGGTTCCTAGGTATGGTCTAGAACAAAAAAATGATAGCAGAACCAGTGCCTTTCGTTTGCGTTAAGGTTACGTTTACACCCTTTATTAGAAGAAGTTTTAAAGTTGCACCAATTACAGAAAGGTGAAAGGGAATCAGTTGTCGTGGTATGGGCATGTTATTAGGAGGAACGAATTGCATGTGACTAAAAGAGTGATGAATATTGTTAATATTGTTGTTGAATGGAGAGGGAGACGAAGACCAAAGAAAAGATGGATGGATTGTGTGAGGAATTACATGAAGGAAAATGGAGTAAACGATAGCGTGACGATGAACTATAGAGAATGAAAGCAAAAACCTTGCTGTGCGTGTGACCCCAAATAACATGGGCAGGGGCGGGAAGATGATGTCTGTTTCTACCAAAGACAGCTCCACGATACAGCTGACGTATAAGTTAAAATGGGCTGGATAAGTTACCAAAATGTTCTTGTCTTGACTGACTTAATTCTGTTACTGTTAGCCTGTGTCATTCCACTACTGGACAATATTCAATCTCCTCCAAATATTTCAATCTTTATAACGTTTGCTTGAATCAATTGGTAAATAAAGCAACACCCATACGTAGGTTCTATGGATTAGTAATTAAGGGGTGTTGTTATAAGCATTGAAAATACTGCTGTTGCTCATCCACGGAAGGTATGCAACCCAACTCTCAGTGTTCAGTTCCGCACTAAAACCCTAATCTCCACCTTATAGCCACATAACATTAAACCGAGATTCCAACTAGCTTCACTCTAAGCCATATTCTGACGTCACAGTGCTCAACTCCGCGTTAAGTTTGAGAGCGCAGCGCTGCAATATCCGGACGGAACATGTGTAGTCTGCCCTCCTAAGACAAACAACCGTATCTCAATAAAAACAAAATCTAGATAGAAAGAAGAAATAATAAAGAAAATGCATTTATTTGAGACATGTCAAGAGTACTAAGCAGTAAAAAAAACTGTAATTTAAACATGATTTGAGCCTGATGGAGATTGCTGGATGACAATCGGAAGATCGTGGCATGAACATGGTTGAGGGCCATAATTAAAAAAAACGGGCAGGAAAAATATGCTTATCTCATTTTTGTACTGAAAAAGAAGCATGGAGCGACTGCCTATCCGACCTCCACAACCCAGGTACCTAGTACTGGGTAATACGATACCCTATGGGAAGCCTGGCCACTTTTTTTTTTTTATTATAAATGGGCTTGCTCTTGACTTCAATCTTGCCCTAAGGGCAGAGATGATGTCGACGATGGAACGAGCTTACCCAGAAGAAGCCTGTTTACTCGCGACTTAAACAGATTAGGGTTATATGAACTCGGAAAAACCGACGCAGGCAGGGAATTCCACTCCTTGGCTGTGCGCATAATAAAGGACCCAGCAAAGCGCTTCGTTCGAATGTGTGGAATGTCGACTAGGTATCGGTGATACCCTGCAGTACGTCTAGTCTCCCGATGGAAGAACGGAGATGGTGGGATCAGCTCGCAGCGCACACTCTCCGAAGTACAGTCTGTAGAAAACCGACAGACATGCGACTTTGCGACGGTGGGCCAGGCTATGTAGCTTGATAACCAGCTTATCGTCACCAATTAGCCTCCCACTTTCGAGATCCACAGCTTCCTTGTCTTCCCAAAACATAGATTAGTTGAGTTACCGTTATTTGTGTTACAGGACAGTTGTGATGTCACATTAGCAACGCCTTCTAGAGCGACCATTTGGATTCAGATCCGGTTATTGCAATGTTTGTATGAAACAGAAGATTTTGTGCGATTTCGGTTAGATTTGAGAAAGATATCTGACCTTATTATAATTATTCGGCTGCGAAATAATTGTTAAATTGCTATAACTTGAGACAGTCAAGGACAACATCTGGTTGTCCTTGTATAATACCTTAAAAGATGTTCCCGTGGAGTTTCTTGTCCATTCTTCTCCACGAAGACCTAGGGACCTAGTACTACTGGCACAACAATAGAGAATCTGGAATAGAGTTTCGAGTTTGAGTTTGACAAGACCAAAATAAATTCAATTAATGGTCTTGTCTTTTGTGGTTTTATTTCATAACAACCCTGTTCCCTACACACTTCTTTAGATATACTTTCAAACACATTAAATAACGGGTAATCATCTTGACACTCAGTTTATTAATTGGTGGATATTAATACATATACATATAGATTTACATACACTTTCTCATACGGGCGTCCGGCGCGGGCGCGCGGCAAGCGCACTCGTAATCATCCATAGGATAGGATTATGATTTTTTACGACGCCAAGCAAACGAAAATAGCACCATCCTAAAGCTGAAACAACGGTAAAAAAAGCAAAATTAAAAATTTTGAAAAAACCCACGACTGTTAAAAATTAATTGAAAAAAGATAAAATAACATAAAACACCCACCTTAAAAAAACCCAAGAATGTCCGTCGGGGGCTGCCATTAAATGAACTAGTTTTGCAATGTAAAATTATATATGCAAAATTTCTAAGGTGGGTGTTTTATGTTATTTTTATCTTTTTTTCAATTAATTTTTAACAGTCGTGGGATTTTTCAAAATTTTTAAGTTTGCTTTTTATTTTAAACTTTTTTTAAACTTTTTACTTTTATTTTTATTTTTTTATCTAAGAACATGCACCAATCAAACTTAAACCCATAACTGAAAACTGAATCAAAATCGGACTTGTAGTTTTGGAGAAAAATGGCAACTTTGATTGGCATAAAAAATGTTTGTTGCAGCGGCCCCTGGTTAGTTGTCACCGTAACAACTATTTAGGAACATGCAAAAATCAAACCCGAACCCATAACTGAAAACTGCATCAAAATCGGACTAGTAGTTTTGGAGAAAAATGGCAACATGTATTTGCACAAACACACAAACAAACAACCTCTCACCCCAAACGCATATACCGTCTCCGTTCCGTCGTGGGTAAAAAACGATTCTACTGACTTAGATTCTGTAACGAAATTACCAAATCAATTGAAAATAACAGCGGTGAACTATTTTTTTAAAGCCAGTGTCTATCCAAAATCTACGCAGTTTACACACCAAATAAATCGATAAACTATTAACTGTCGTCCGTATTCCGTAGTAAGACATGCGTCGGATATTACAGAGTCTTAGTTCGTCCACGCAAACTAGGCACGTGCGCAGTGTGAAAACTCTGCTGTGACGGAAAATGTCTTTAGAATATGGCGGCGACATATGTAGCTTCTGTCATGTCTGTTGCAGTTGGGATTTTTTTTAAATCTTGCATGTTTTCTTGCGAGTAAGTTTTTTTTCTGATCCAATGCATTGGTACTATATTTTTGGAGTATAAGGCTGGTGTGGTACAGGTCATCAAATCATCCTCATTGAGCAATTCGTACTTTTCTATTGGTCAAAGTCGCGGTAGGGGGTTGTTTGTACAAAAAGTGATTAATAATTGAGAGTCACGATTTTTTTATATCAATCTTTTCTCTTACTTTACGAAGACCTCGACCTGGCAGTCCTCAATCTCATAACCTTTGTATTGGGGATTAGGGCACTCAACAAATAGCGGGTACGTTTTTTTCAACGAGAATTAAAAAAAAAACAGCTGTTCATACATTTTAACCGTGTAGGTATTGCAGTTTTGTAGCCAACAGCTGTTTTTTTTTTAAACCGACGAAAAATTTCTATGGCAGCGTTCAGAATGTTGTTCTAAATACATGGTAACCGTTTTAGCGCCGCTGTCCCTTCCATCCTATACATCTACATGTTCTACAAACCCGTGACGTAAGCTAAGGCTGTTCCACTTAAATGTAGCACATACGCAATGAGCCGGAGTATGGGCGCGCGCTAAATTGTCTGTCAGTCTAGCGGGACAAATGGAATTTGTGGGAAAATGTGCTTCAACAAAACTTGATAGTGACTGCCAAGGGTGGTTCAGCTCAGCTTTTTTTAAAGGTCGGTAGTTTGTATTGATTTGCTTGTCTAGTCGAGAATTTGATACTGGTAGTTGCATTATTTTATTCTGTGGTACTGGCATTATTAGTTGGGTTGGGGTATTAGATTGAAGGCATAAGGATACAATCCTTGATAGAAAAGGGGGGACCCTTCTACCAGGTGGGTTGTGGGTCGATCTTAAGATTGAGCCGCGCTTGCCTAGGTGGGTCAGTGGCTGGCTGACCACCCATTACATACCGAGTATCCTCCGTGCGCTGGAAATTGGAAAGCATGTAAAGCCGTCTGTCTCAGCTGTCATCAGTAGAACTTTGACAGTCGTTACTGGTAGTCAGTGTCCCGAATGTCTGACAAACAGTCTTACCAAAGGATATCATATAACCCTGTACTAAAGACTGTCTATCTGGCACTCTATCTATACTCTATACTAATATTATGAAGAAGTAAAGTTTGTGTGTTTGTATATTTGTTAAATTGTAAGGGGTAATCTCGGGATCTACTGAACCGATTTTAAAATTTAATAGATTTCACTAATAGAAAGCCACATTATTGCTGAGTGTCATAGGCTACTTTTTATTCCTGTATTCCCACGGGAACGGGATCTACGCGGGTGAAACCGCGGGACGTCCGCTAGTGTTAAATATTTGTATTCAGCTCCATCCGGTAAGACTTGAAGCCGACCCCAACATAGGTGGGAAAAGGCAGATCTATAATGATGTTAAAACACTGCCACAGTCAAGCAAACAGGCTGCAGGAAAGATTTTCATTGTAAGCAAACTTTGGTGTCCGCAATTAGTGAAGTTCGTTTTATAACAATTAACCTTCGATGCACAGGTGTGTGGGATTGATATTTATAAACAGACGTGGGTGTTGCTTTTATGAGACGCGTGGGTGTGCCATGGAATTCAATCGAGGTTCCGTAAAGAGCTTATTTAAAAGGGATGATTAAAAGCTCTTCATGAGTCCAACGCCAGTTAAGTGGATTCAGTTACCACCGGTTTTGTAACTGTTGATTTATTTCAATTTACGTTTTGGTTGGTCTAGTTGTCGCAAGCGATATGCTGGGCGTGAGGTCCTGGGTTCGTTTTCAGGTCGGGCAAAGTGTTATTGGGTTTTCCATTAGGAATTTCTTAGTTGCAGTCACGGAGTCTAAATTTGAATCGGTTAGTGGCAACTGTACAGGTTTGCCCACTATTACATGGGATTTAAAGATAACTGGCGAAATGGGGCGTACTATCAGGTGCCTTTACCGTTCAAAAACCCTTCGGGGATGACATGTGTTGATGGTCATATAATGAAAAACCCTAAACCTGTATGTCAATAACTCAACTTTCCCTAAGATCTTTGTATTACAACTGAAATCCTGTAGCTCAAATACAACCAAAGTACAATCTCCAAAAGAACATCAATTCAATCACAACACAGCCAATTTGACAACAGATTACTTCAATAAGCTTCCAGAAACCAGATTACATCCATGACAATAGTCTTAAACTGTCTAGCAATGGAGCCTGCAATAAAGCTGTAGCTACACTAAAGGATCCCCTCCCCTCCCACAGGTAAATAAACCGATTAAGGGTAATTTGTAACGCCGTCTACTCTACCCGAGCGGGCGAACGCGTATAAATCATTGTTTGTGCATATTATAAGAACATTACTTCGTATTAGTGCACAATCTACGTGTTTATTGTACATCCAGTGTGGCGGTACTTTTATTTTTCTATTTGCAAAAGTAATTTATTAGGTGGCGAAGCCCCGGGGAGTTGTGTTATATTTATATTCTGTTACGAAGATTTGTTTGGTGAAATATTCTGTTTTTTTTTCGGGCTTTAATTTGGGTGGATTAAGTGGATGGCTTTTTTACACGTATGTTGTAGAGGATTAAACATAAATAGGTTTTAAACTTTTTATCTCATGTTAACAATGAAATATCATACTTTTAATTGAAAGATTCCCATTATAACTGAAAGTGAATAGACCTTTGAACCTATGTTGACCGGAGCAAGGACAATCTCTGCGTGGGGGTTCATGAACCGCTTAGACTTCAAATACGTATGCGGCATCTTCTGACAGGCAATGACCCATCTTCCATCTTGCACCGCATACTATAATCACCCGCACACTTTATGATCTATTTACTGCATCAGTGAGCGAGATTTACGTAGCTGATTACTGGGAATATTTGAACTTTTTGCCATTGATTTGCTAAAAAGTAGGTAAGAATAAAAAACAACGTGTGTCATGGCCAAGAGCAGAAAGACGATGATTATTATCACTTGACCGACAAAAAGCACGTAAGAAACTTGGAAACCAGTCAATAAAAATGTGGAACGAAACCGAATTGACTCCAATACCCTTTGAAAAGTTACCCATCGGACCCCGAACTTTAATTAAACCATTTAGACAAAAGTTTCATTAAGTTGTTCCAGAGACAAATTCAAAGGGTGAAGCGCAGTATAATTAATTTGAAATTATATAAAACGTCTTATTGTTCGCTAAGTAAATTTTAAAGAGGAGAATCCCCGTGAGAATTGGCCAGGCCTGATTTAACGGGGTTCGATTTATGTTTCGAGGGCACGCTAGAGGCGCCTACAGAGGCTTGAGGTACAAGGGATGAGCGGGGAGAGATCGCCAGACAGTTTTGATCTTTCTTCTTTTTTGTGTGGATAGTGCCTAAACTGGTGTTAAAATTTTTATGCCGCCCATGGGCCTCATGTCTTCGTATAATAATTATCTCGGGAATGCTGGTTTTGTTACCTCACGATGTTTTCTATCATCGAAGCTAATGATAATTTAACATTACGCACATGAATCCGAATCGTCTTGGGTTGGGCCTTGAGACTTATGACTTGGCTGTCTAACGGTCTGAGTCTAGTTCAGGTAATGTTTTAACGCACTTATTAACATATTATACGTATACCAATAGGGGATCGGACAAAAAAAAAAACTAATGTCCGTCAGATAGATTTCCAAAAAATATTGACCACATATTTTTTCTTTTTTCACGTAAACAAAAAATGAAGACGATACAGTGCTTCGGAAACTCGTGTGACGTCATCTGCTAGTACATTTTGTACCTTCATGTGACGTTTCAAGCCCCACTCCATGATTTTTGACGCCCTTTATCTTCGTCAATTTTTATTGATTTGATAAAACAAAAAACAAGTATCCAATATTTTTCGATAATCTAACTAAAATGCTATGAATTATATGTAGTTTTAATACCGCGAGACATATATCCAGGTCTGAAAGCAGGACACAAAACCCACCGTCATGCATATGCACATGCACACATGGGCCCACCCTCCCGCCCTCATGCATATGCACACATACAAAACAAGTGTGAAATAATTAGCATGCCATGCAATCAAACCTATACTCGACACGTGTTTCGCCCCTCCACGGAGCATCCTCAGGAGTTGTTGACTCGTCGAGCGTTCGTGCTCGAAACACGAACGCTCGACGAGTCAACAACTCCTGAGGATGCTCCGTGGAGGGGCGAAACACGTGTCGAGTATAGGTTTGATTGCATGGCATGCTAATTATTTCACACTTGTTTTGTATGTGTGCATATGCATGAGGGCGGGAGGGTGGGCCCATGTGTGCATGTGCATATGCATGACGGTGGGTTTTGTGTCCTGCTTTCAGACCTGGATATATGTCTCGCGGTATTAAAACTACATATAATTCATAGCATTTAATGTCATGGATTACCGCAAAGTAACGCCTGATTCCATAACTGATAATCTAACTGACGGACTAAATAGAATCATATTTTTTTGAGTCAGTCCGATCCCCTATTATAATAACTTGCATTTCTGGGGAGTTTGTTCCTCCACTTCGTCTTCCCAGCTAAAACACTAGGAAGTGGTGAAGGGTGGGCGTTTTAGGGGACTGTCTCTTGTAAATTTTGACGTTTACATGACTTCATGTTGTTTATTAAATACTAGCTGATGCCCGCGGCTTCACCCGCGTGGATGTCGTTCAAATTATATACTAAAACCTTTCTCTTGAATCACTCTATCTATTAAAAAAAACCGCATCAAAATCCGTTGCGTAGTTTTAAAGATTTAAGCATACAGACAAACAGACAGACAAAAATAGCGACTTTGTTTTATACTATGTAAGGATAAGGATTTAAAAAAAATAAGAAATATGGGTTTCCATAAGATAACCATATTTCTGCAATGTGCCTGACCCTGGTTAGGGTCTCGACTCAACCTTAAATCTAACCAATTAAAGTAGAAAATGGATTAACTTCCATAACCTCTATTCGCCTATAACTTACGCCTTGGTAAGCGACTTAATTGAATTTAGCGATATACGCTCCGTTTCGGATTTGGAAAATGCTTGAAAACAACAGGACGTGTATTTAATATAATTTATAGGTATACGCGGATGAAAACAACAACCTCATTGTAACAAACAGGTGATGTGTAGGAAGTTTGGTAAACAATTGTTTTAACTGTATTTGTGTTATAATGATTACTATGAATTATTATTGTTATTTTGAATATTGTTTAGTATTGGTGGGACATAGCGTTCATTTATTCAATGATATCTGTTCGGTGTTTGTGTAAATTCAGAAATTAAATTAATGAAAGTGAAACATATTGAGAACTATATAGTTCCACCCACTTACTTTTTTTTACTATCTTCAAAAATTATAGTCTACATTGTTTTAAGCTTTCACGGTTCATAACTATATTTAAAATGTCACTTACACACTGAAAAAACTAATAGTTGAATTTCTGAATGTTGATTCCTTAACCCTTTCCCTAATAAATTACTAACAATAAATTACGTTGTGACAACCGTAGTACTACATTCAATGTAACAAATTAAAAAAAGTTAAAATCTAATTGTTGTTACAACCAAAAAAATGGGTTAAGCTAACATATTTTTTCATGTATAATCGCCTATCGGTCAATTTAACTAATAATTCGGTAATGTCAACATAATGTTTAGTGGAATCAGCAAATGAACTTAGTCAAATTTACAAAATTGATTCAACTATTTGCAAATTTACCTTTTAAAAGTGACAATTTCAGTTTGTTTGATTCAACAAATCTTCTATGTAGGTTCTATATTAACACAAAAAATAGGTTGAATAAATGTTGATTCAACTAATTATTTTTTTCAGTGCAGGATATCTTCTGGGAAGATATCCCATATGTGACATTTTAAATATAGTCTACATGTTATTCTAGTGCTATATTATTGTAAAGACGGTATGGTTGGCGCAGTGGCTGACCGATTGGCTACTGCCCTGTGTGTCGCGGGCTCCATTCTCGCAAGGTACAAATATTTGTATGACCTGGAGATCGTTGTTCCTGGTCTGATTGTTCGTGTATGTAATCGCACCCACGACGCAGGACAAAATCCAAGTAGGAGAGTTAATTTTTTTTTTATTAATTTTAGTTCAGCCGTTTTTACGTTAAAGAAAAATATATATTCTTACGAACATCCATTATTTTATGGTCTACAACACTGAACTATCCGACCACTAGTATTATATTCAGCACTAGTATTATGTTTAAAGTCAAAGAGAACTTCATTTCCTACACTTTCCGAGATCTGCTTCAGTTGAAATTGTATGACATAGTTCACAACAATAGTCTCAGTTCTCATTCAAAGAAACTCAAAGGTATCTTATAGTATCTTCCTCTTAATTTATATTTACGTCGAAAACCCAGTCACCGGGTATGTTTAGTAACATATAATTTGCGACCCCATTGTTATTAATTCGGCTGTAATCTAGACTCCGCTAGGCTTGTCCAAGACCTTTCAAATGTTCAAACCAGGGATGTTGCGGATGCCGATTTTTTGAAATCCGCGGATGCGGATGCGGATGCGGAGTTTTGAAGGCTCACATCCGCGGATGCGGATGCGGATGCGAATGTTTAAGATAGTAAATAAATGAAGTAAAAAAAAAAAATTGTAAAATTAAAATGAAGTACCTTAGGTATATGAATGATGAACATTCTTTATATTAGGTAATTTGTATAGGTGGTGACATTGTTAATTAACCAGACGCCGAAAAATAAAGAATTTTGTAATAATAATTATATATTATTATTATATACGTATTACCGGTGTAACATAATGGAATTGACCTGACGATGGAAATAAGCTGAGCTAGGACTAAAGTAGTCTTAAATTTGTGTAACTAATAGAAAGTTTTCCCATAAACAACTATTTACACACAATGATCACAATCACAACTCACCACAACACTCGAAATATCAATCTATACGATAAGTAATCAACAGCGCAAACAAACACGTAATGATATATTTACAAGAAACAAAAGATGCACCACAACAAACTTGTCACCAATTTCTTCGGTCCCATTGGTCATTGTCATTTGTCTCAAAGGAAACGGCACGCGCCATTGCCGGCCGGCCTCGCCCAATTTCTTTCTTGCCGCAACTTGTATGACATTCGCATCCGCATGAATATCCGCATTGATTATTGCGGATGCGGATGCGGATGTTCAAATCTATGCGGAAGCTCCGCATTTGCGGATGCGGATTCGAATATTCGCAACATCCCTGGTTCAAACCATCACGCCTGTAATTCCTAAAGGGTTTTCAGAGGTGTGCTTAATAGTAGCTACACCCATATGTCGTTTGATATGTTTAAGTTTCCTGTAGGTAATAGGGGGGGCGAGCCGATTGCAATAAACTTCACACAAATCCAGACTCCGTGGCTGCTTCTGAGAAATTCCTGATGGAAAAACCCAGTAACAATTTGCCCGACCCAGGAACCGAATCCAGGACCTTAAGCTCAGCAGTCGCAATTGCGACCACTAGACCAACGACCGGATTTTTAAAAAAAAAGGCATAACTAAAACACTTACCCGGGAATTGAAGACAGTACCAACTTAAAGACAACAGTCTAATGTCCCCGACAAATTAATTCCCGTTCGACATTATTTTCGCGTAACCTACAAATAAGTCAACGGGCAAAGTTTCAATGTCTAAGTCGTGCCTGACTTAGATGGCTTCCATGTCTAAGACTTTGTTTAACATATTATACACCACAAAGTTTCTAAGCGGAGTTTGATTATAGCATAAGTACGCCATACGTTTTAGCTTCGGCGTTCGGTTTTACGTGCAGGTGGAAGGGACAAGTATGTAAGTACTTACTTACGTCGGTTTACACAATAGACTTTATAAGTAGCTACAGGTTGGGTGGGTTTGTAAAAAGTTGTTCGAAATATGATGTCGTTTTTATTTGTATATCTTTTGTTGCGATGCAAGCTTGAATGATATTTTTTAGGGTTAAAATCGGGACCCTACTAAGACTTCGCTGTCTGTCCGTCCGTCTGTGTGTCACCAGGCTGTATCTCAAGAACCGCAATAGCCAGACCGTTGAAATTTTTTTTTTTTTTTGTGATACAAATTATGTTTTTTTTTTGTGATACAGTACCTTTGGAAAATCTAAATGTAATATCTAGTGGATCAACAAGAAGATAAGTTTGATTTCTCAATATGGCGTGCTACACCAATTTCTCCTCTCGTCATAATATTGATCTCATGGTTAAGATAATTAATTTCGCTACTATTGCTTTATGGGCTTATGTGGGTGTGATCATCTTGAATTCTGTATTAAAATGCCTTGCTCATTACATTAAATTATTCCATTATTTTTATTCTAAAGCACTGAAACATGATACAAATTGGATTCAATTTTGATTAGAATATTTACATTAAAAGTAATTTAATGAATGAAATGTTAATTTTATCTGATTCACAGAAATAGTTTCATTCATAGAACATAAACCACGGCGTACAGTTATTCATGAATTTAATATTATCTAAATAGTTTGATCGTTTATTTTAATAATCAAATAATTGGATTTGTGTATTTTAATTTCAATTTGAAATTGAAAGATGTATATTTTGTTAAATGCCCTCAGCTACTAATATATAGGAATATATTATATTTATTTTGAATCCATGGTATTATTTTAGACCGTGCTGTACCTGCGGTTTTGCTCATATAACATTGTGCTATAATAGTAAACATAGAATTTGTAAAGGCTGAATTTGGGTATTTCAATGACCGTTTCGAGGAAATTAATAATTTGGCCGCTGCAAATCACTTTAGGTGACCACATACTATTATTTTAACAGAGTAATCAAGAGAACAATCGGAGGCTGGACCGCTAAGTCCTATCACCTGTCTAGCCTCTTGGAGTTATCAAATTAGTTCAAAAATCAAGTTGAGGGTTTTTAAAGGAGTCACCGGAGATGACAGCAAATGTCAGTAATTCTTCAGTAAGTCCAGATATTTTGAATAGTTAGGTCCTCTACCTATCATACTGGCTGGTTAGTTTACCTAGCATCAAAAGCACTATCTTAATAAGATCTCCAACCAACAACAGTAATCAATAACTTTATTAATCTAAACCTCCATAAACCAGCGATATTTGTAAACTTCGCACTATAAAGCCCATCATACAGTAACTTGTATCAATAGAGATCACCATCTTAATCCTACGACGATAACATTGTATCAAGCCGCTAGTAAGGGTTAACTGTGCGGCAGTTAAACTACAGTTAAGCCCTGTTAACTGTTCAGCCGATAGTTATAGGGGGTCAACGTCGTTAAGTATTTACGAGACTTGTCCAATCACGGTGTGACGTTTTAGTGGTATTGTGGACATTGTACTGTTTTCGGTTTTATGAGGGTAAAGTAATTGTTTACTGTGGTAGTAAAGGGCAGTTATTATGTTTGATTGTGTTTGATGTGGTTGGGGTTAATGACACTGGCTTCTGGTTAGTTGATTTCAAGGGTTTTTTTCTGATTGAAAAGGTTAGTTAGAAAGTGCAACCTTGATTTTAGAGTCTCCGATATTTTCTTGGAGTTCCTGGATTCAATTCCCAGGTCGGGTTAAGTGTTATTATTATTTTCATCAGGTACTTCTGAGACGCAGTCATTTTGGTTTTGTGCCTGGTACATGGGCCTTAAACATTATCTTTCAAAATGGGAATGTACTGTAAGGTACACATTTGCCTAACCCTTCAGGGATAACAGGCACAATGTTATGTTATGTGAATTGGCAGTGGCTTGTGTTCAACTGTTAGTCGCTTGAAACTTTTTCACATTTTCAAACGTATATTGCCTATTTAGATGTTCGTTATGTCATTCTGGTTTCTTTGTCAAAGGTCGCTGGAGTTATATTAGATTTATTATTAAATCGTCGGTTTCTAAATCTTATTTGAAACAAAGTGGTTTTACTAAGAATTTACCACTGGATATGTAATGAACCAGCAAATAGTTTAACTGATAGACTGGACGGGCGACCCCTAAACCTCTAGCCGACTTTCAGTTATTAAACAATTCTTTGCATAACTGTCTCTCAGTTATCATTATGAATTCTGTGGAATACTACAAAGATAAGTTTACAGAGAAGTACTGTAAAAACTACATTAATATATATTTATTTATTTATTTATTTAACAATTTATGTACACACAGAAGACATCACAGGAAATTAACATAAAAAATAATTGAGTACAAAGGTACTGCTTATTTCTTTAGAAATTTCTGCCAGCATATAAATATAAAATATAAATCTATAATATAAAAATGAATCGCAAAATGTGTTGGTAAGCGCATAACTCAACAACGCCTGGATCGATTTGGCTAATTTTGGTCTTGAATTATTTGTGGAAGTCCAGAGAAGGTTTTAACGGTGAGAAAGTGGTTGGTACGTAGGGTAGTAAGTAGGGTAGTAGGTAGGGTAGTAGGTGGGGTAGTAGGTACTAGGTAGGGTAGTAGTTAGGTAGGGTAGTAGGTAGGTAGGGTAGTAGGTAGGTAGGGTAGTAGGTAGGTAGGGTAGTAGGTAGGTAGGGTAGTAGGTAGGTAGGGTAGTAGGTAGGTAGGGTAGTAGGTAGGTAGGGTAGTAGGTAGGTAGAGTAGTAGGTAGGGTAGTAGGTAGGGTGGTAGGTAGGGTCGTAGGTAGGGTGGTAGGTAGGGTGGTAGGTAGGGTAGTAGGTAGGGTGGTAGGTAAGTAGGAAAAGAAGCATTGCAACGCATGCGCGGGTTCAGCTAGTATATAAATAAAGTTAATAGATTGTTTTTCCAAATAAACTATACAAATTTCATACGTCAAAAATATATATGAACGTTTGTCTGTTTACCTTTTTTTATTTTGTTTGGTGGGTGGAAAATCATCGAATAACCCCCCCCGCTCTTGGGCAGAGCAAAGGGGAGTGTCAGACTTCTACTGACTAAAAACCAAACCCATGTTCCTTCTTCTTCGCCCTTGTGTCGGAGCCGCGGTAACCTTTCGATCTACCTTTACCGGTCTCAGCGATTAAACGGGTTTAGCTATGGTGCCTGCAGACTGTAGTCTGGCAAAATTTTAGCCGGCGATGCCGCAGCATCTAGCTATTTTAAAAGAAGGCTGAGAAACACAATCCTATTTCAATTTCTCCCCAAAATATTGACTACCGTCTAGTTTGGGGATCACCGTTCAAATTGTTATGTTTAATGTGCTTGATATTAATAAATAGTTTGAATTTGAATTAATTTGAATTTATTATTTCATCAATTTGCAAAATAGATATCATTAAATAATTAGTATCTCAATATAGCCCCAAGTTAACAATTCTAAGAGAACAGATATTGACCATTAGACAACTAATCTTATAATAACTATAACAGTATCGTTATTTTAAAGGGATCTTAATAACTTTAAACTACAGTTAACGAGATTTTAGCGGTACTTATGTTAGGGGTCCCATATCGTAAGTTTGTAAAATATTATGGTTGTTTAACACCGTGTTTAAATCAAATGGGATTATCTTAAAACGGATTTAAACTATAGGGGTTACAAGAATCATGGACTATAATGTTCCCACTGCTGGGACACAGACTTAGGCTGTGAAAGGGAGGGGGCCGTAATCGAAATGGATTCTATTTCTATTACTAACAACTCTTTTAGTCTAGCCCAGGAGTCAACAAGTAGTTTTGAAGGGTACGATTTTTTTTTTATAAATATAAGAAAAAAACTCATAATAAAAATGACAAAATAAAGTCTCATACAAGACTATTTTAGAAAGAATTTTCATAATTTCTCATATTGGTTACAATCAGAAATTTTATAATGAGCGCACAGCCTTCCCTCTTGACCACAATCTAGTCACTCAAACGACATTATTATTGTCTTGCGACAAAACGTGGAGACAACAAATTAAATGAAAGTTTGAAAAGTAATTGAAGAAATTGTTCAGGGCATACCACGAGTCATGTCGACGTGACTTGCGGAGCGATGGTATACTCACGCGAGGAACAAGAGACGCGCGGGTGTCACATGACGACAATCAAACTCTGATTAAACAAACTACTTAGATCCACGCAACTGCAACATAAAAAGGTAATAATAAAATGGCTCCTCACTCTCTCTTAAGACGAACCAGAAACGCTACATAAGAAGTAAGACTATACAAATCGTCATCACTCTTAATCTCACTCATGTACACACCGACACACACAGTCACGCACGCACACACATACACACACGTTTTTTTTAAAAATAAGTTGCATTTTTTGGGCACACCACGAGTCATGTCGACGTGACTTGAAGTGACGTATGCTCACGTGAAGAAACAAGAGACGCGCGGTTGTCGCATGTCGCAAGCTGTATCGCCCGGGGCTGCTGTGCACGGGGTGATAAGGTCTGTGTTATCGTTCTGTCTATCTCCAATACGTCTGCCAAATGTACTGCATACGGTAATTCCGTTTGACGACTATTTCGAGGGCCATTTGGGACCAATTTTGGCAGTGAACGCATTGCTTGCCAGTGTAGGTATGTACTGTTATTGGTATAAGGCTCTCACTAGTAAGTATATGTGCAATCTCACATATACTAAGTCTTAAGATTGCTGACAACAAGGTGGCAAAATTCAATATAATTTTACCCGAACCGAGAACGGAACCCAGGAACTTATGCTTAGCAGCAGTGCTTGCGACCTTTAGAGCAACGAACCAGTGTGATGTCTGAAGATATTCGTTACGCGGGCAAATGGAAGGCATGAATGTTTTGGTTTCAAGTATCAACTTTGCGTGTTTGTACAGACTTTAAAACGTTTAATCAGAAGTACGCCTTAGGCTAGTCGAAATGATCCCAAGAAAGGTAGACGGGGTCCTTGCAGAAATGCAGACTGAATAAATATGATGGGATGCCAAGTATGGTTTCCTCATTAATTGGCAAACAGAAGCACAACTTCGGGAAAAGTGGAAGGAATTGGGAGGAGAGCTTTGATCAGGGGTGAAAACAATCAGGCCAACAAAAAACAAAAGCCCATCATTATCTTTATTGCGTTACATTCACAGTCTTCGGCATGACATAATCGTTATTCTCTACCCTAAAAGACTTGTAACAATCCCACCACTTACACAATTTCATAAATTAATCATGTACAGTTTACAATACCGATCATAGACTGCTCCCCATTGTACGCCGAGTGATTCCAGCGGTCACACGCGACCACACGGGAACGCACGGAAACGCACGCGACCGCACGGACTGCATATTGCAACACATGACACGTCACCCCGCAATAGGTGGCCGCGGTTTGATCACTTGCCAAATTGTATTACGATTATTAGGTCAGTTTTTGCTTAGGGAGATTTCTAAAGCGTGTAAATATAGCACCATTAATGAAACCTGCCTGAAAAGGCAGGTTAACTGAGGCACAGCGTACTCTTCCAGTTATTACGGATGATACCTGTGAAACGTCTAGTTAGGAAGATATTAGTTTTTAGGAAAGTATGTCAGTTCCATACCTACATGTTTGACTTTTCCATCGCCGATAAAACTACACTTCTTATCTAGGGCTACCGGTCAGTTTTCACCGACCACCGGCTCCTAGAGATAGGGTCATATTTCTGTAAAGGACGTTAAGGGGGGTTACCCCGATAAACGTCGTCAACAATAGCGTTTTACTCGTACATGGAACGGATTTAAATTTTGAAAAAAATGTATTACATAGTTGACTCTTCGATCATGATATGTCGGGCATGCGATACACGATTACTTACACTTCACTGCATCCAATTAAATCGCAAAGACATGTCCAAATGATGGATAAATAATCGTTTTACTTGAGTTATAACTTGGCTTTGAAAAATAAAACTTATATCATAATAAAGGTCGTAAAAAATGTGAATTATCTCGGGTCACATAATGTATAATTTCTTTATCATTTTTCTCCAAGAGAGAAAAAACAGTCAAAATTTAGGCATTATATCGCTCGCGCGGCAAGGCGGGGGGTGAGGTCGTGCGTACATAAAAACAAAGTAGGATAACCTCGCCTTAAGAACTTTAACCTACAAAAGTAGGATATTATTACTATACACTACGTTAAGGACTTTAAGAGCTAAGTAAAAGAACTTAGTAAGCAGTTGACAAACCAATATAACGCTTACACAACTATAAAGATCCTCCCCATAAAAACTCCACACGGAACCAAAACTCCTATAATTCCTTTGGTAATGTAATAAAAAGGTAATCACAATCGTTTATTGAGTGTAGAGGTAGCTGAGTCGATGATCAGACATCAGCTCGTAAACGGGGCATAAAACTGTTCACCAGATTGAGGGACCAAACAACGAGGTGTATTGAGGTAGGAAGATAGGTAAGTTGGATGCGGTAATATAGTTTACTAGCTTTTCCTAAAAAAAAGTGGAAAAGATACTTCGAGGAGCTATTTTAATTGATGGCTCCTATTGATACCTTCCTCGATATATTATGGACTATCCAACAAAAAAATATTTTTCAATTCCAAATACCTAGTAGTTCAAGAACAGGAAACGGAAGTGTTGGTCATCTGGCAGCGAGATGGGCACACGACATTGTTGCCATGAATTGAATTGAATTAGAAGGTGGGTGTTGGCACAAGCATCGAGATGCCTACAATACCCAGCATTGTGTGAAATTGGGCTGTAAATGATGGCGGCGATGACGATGTTTCAGGCCCCGTACGATGATACCTACTCAATTCATCGTACGGGGCCTGGAACAAAACAACATAAACAGGCAAAATTTCTAGAAGACATTGTGACCTCTCACTCTTCCACATTGTATTTTTATCCAGGCTATAAGAGCTGTGCACATAAATAGTTATAACATGAAGGCAAGAAAGTAAAAATCATTTATAGGAATTTTTAAAGCTGCGCCAAGTGGCAGTACCTATAAAAATCAACGTAAAATAACTATTAAGTGCTGCTGAGCTCAGCATTGTTTTTTAAGTCTTTTATGGATTAATTAAGATAGTAAAACCGTTAAAAATTGAAAAGAATATGTTGGAATGATTTGGTCATGGATAGAGGATGAGTGAAAGGCGGTCAACAAGGCAGATGTGAGTGGCAACGCCGGGAGGAGACGGCACTCACCTTTTTGGTGAGGTTCTTTAGAAAGGTCAGGTGTGTAGTACACGCAACAGGCGCTTGTGTATAATGAGAAAAAAAGATGTATGAACGTGGACGAGACAAAAGAAGTTAACACTCGCGGCACGATTAATTGAGTACAGTTCCGGGACGTCTCAACTCGGCTGCGATCAGATGCTGTATGTGATCCGCGTCACAACATCACGACACTGTTGAAGCTCGCTGAGGAGTGGGAAGACTTTTAAGCAGGTCGATCGCTTGATGTCACCACTGGCGTGTTTGAGGCTCATTTTATGTCCGCAACAATAACCGGATCCGACATACATAAGTTTTTAAAAACTATTTCAACGTAGATATAATGTAACCAAATTCGTAGCTCCCAAACCCGACGGTATCTACACAGGTACGTTTTACGATTGCCAACACGACACGTGTTCGTTAAGAGTACGTTACGGGGACGTAAACAGATCGTTACGTGGCCGTTACGTCGCGTCGACGTCTCACGTACGTCCTTGCGACGTAAAACTTAATAGTCACGGTATTTACTGTGTTATTATTCGACGATAAAAGTTTTCGTGGCTTTTCGTTGTAAGTATTGGTTGATAGGTTTTGTGGTATGGTAATGTTTGGTTTATTTAGGGTTTTGAGTAGACTATTACTGAGATTAGTTTTATTTTCGTTCTTAACTAGTGACCCGCGCCGGCTTTGCACGGGTGCAAAATAGTAAAACCTTGCTCTTGAATCACTCTGGGTATCTATTAAAAAAACCCGCATCAAAATCCGTTGCGCAGTTTTGAAAGATCTAAGCATACATAGGGACAGACGGCGGGAAGCGACTTTGTTTTATACTAGGTATGTAGTGATGATAGTGAAATGCTGTGCCAGCAAAAAAGGATAAGGGACTACCCAAATCCTAGTCGTCACCACCACACTACCACTTAGACCACTAGCTTTTATGAATAACTGCCTCTTCGGATGGTAAACATTAGGTCCTCAGTTCGATTCCGGGGGTCGGGCAGTGTTACTCAGCTTTTCCATCAGAAATTTCTAAGTAGCAGCTATGCAGTTAGAATTTGTGCCCGTTTGATGGCTAATGACAAATAAGTTTTGTGTAAATGTGGATGTTCTAATAAGTATACCTTTGCGTAAGCCATCCACAAATATCCGTGACACTCAGAACATGGGGTCTTTGGGTGAAACCTCGCAAATGACACTGTCAACCACCTCAAAAACCTGTCGATCCAGGCGCCAAATACACTGTATAATATTTTAGAAAATTCTTTGCCGGACTTACGCTATCCTCTATCCTTCTATCCTAGTCCTAGAGCCTCTTCATCCACCCTCTCATACAATTACAACACAATTAAAGCGCAACTCCTCATAATGAAGTGCCGAGCACGCTGTGACGTCACAACGTGTGAAGTGTCGCCTCCGTTTGTAGTGTTGCGCGAAAAGTCGCACTCGTATGGAGGGCCCTTACATGTGCAGCGTTTATGACCATCTTATGTACGGGTGCGAGTTTGTGATGCAGTTTTGGAAGGAAGTGTAGATTTATAACCGACTTCTAAAAAGGAAGAGGTTCTAAATTTTACTGTATGTTTTTTATGTATTTTCAGTTTCGCCGATATCTCAGTCAATTGTAAACCGATTTTCAAAATATTATTTTTATTTGATAAAGTTTTCTGCCACTAGTGTAGTTAAAACTCCATGGAGTTTCTTGGCCATTCTTTTCCAAAGACATCTACGCTTTGGAATGAGCAACTACAGTACTTTAACAAGTTATTATGACGGCGACTATAGCTTCGCTTTCTGTTTTTTTTGACATTCAAAGAACCTGTGATTAATTGAAATAAATGCTGAATGTTTTTATGATTAATTAAAATAAATGCTAAAGGTTTCAGAACCGGTAAATGACTGAAAACACCACGCTAGTAATTCCCAAACTTGACTTTGGATCCCGGAGTCTGAATTTGTACCCGGATAATGAGAAAAGGGGCTACTATTATGGAAATAATAGCTACCCCAAATAATGGCAATAGGGTTGGCAATATCTTTAGTTTCCGAGAAATTATTGAGAAATTCGTGATGGAAAATTCAAATAGCACATTGCTCTATCTTGATTTTAAACCCAAAATCTCAGCCATCAGAAGTAGTAAAATAATTTGGCAAACTTAATAAACATAAACATAACATAACATCACACCTGTAATCCCCGAAAGGTTTGGCAGAGGTGTACCATAATACACCCACATTTCGCCAGTAATTTTTAAGTCCCATGTAATAGGGGGTGAGCGAGCCTATTGCCATCAACTGGGCACAAATCCAGACTCCGAGGCTGTTACTGATAAATTCCTGATGGAAAAACCCAATAACACTTTGCCCGACCCGGGAATCGAACCCAGAACCTCATGCTCAGCAGTCGCGCTTGCGACCACTACACCAACGAGGCAGGGTAAACTTAATGTAACGAGAATTAATTTATTTAAGGAATGTGCAAGATCACTCAAAGAGAGGAAAAGATTGTGTACTGGCCCTATACAGGTTTTTTTAAATGTAAACTGGTCCTGCTCTTGACCTGGATCATGCCTGATTGAAAACGATGGATGAGGTCTACGACGGAACGAGCGTACCTAGAAGATCCCAGTTCACTCGTGCTTTGATGGCTGACGAATTAAAATGCTTTGTGGAGCTTAAAAATATTTGTTATTTGTAAAGTAATATAGACACAAATTAATTTGTATTATAATTACAAACTAAATTAGCCTGAATATAGCTTACTAGCTTTTGCCCAAGGCTTCGCCCGCGTGGATGTCGGTTTAACTACAAAAATGTCGATTTTCCTCCCTTAACTACCTTTCATCTACTAACTTTCATCCCCAATTTAACTCCTTTAGGGGTTGAATTTCGAAAAATCCTTCCTTATTCCTTGTCTACATTATATAGGGAACCTCTGTGCATTTCAGCTTTCTAGGTCCAAGGGTTTGGGCTGGGCGTTGATGAGTCAGTCAGGACTTCTCTTTTTAACCGACTTCAAAAAAAGGAGGAGGTTATCAATTCGACTGCATTTTTTTTTTATTTTTTTTTTTTTATGTTTGTTCACTCATAACTTGCGACTGGGTGAACTGATTTTCATGATTCTTTTTTCATTTGAAAGCTGGTGCTTCCCGTGTGGTCCCATTGTCACCATTTCAATATCTGATGATGGGATCTTGTAGAAATCGGGGGAACTCTTCAATAAATAACAGCAGATTAACCGCAATTGTTGCTATAGCATATCTAAGCATTGTTTACGCCATCACACAACATAA
This sequence comes from Diarsia dahlii, assembly GCA_949775195.1. Taxonomy (NCBI): domain Eukaryota; kingdom Metazoa; phylum Arthropoda; class Insecta; order Lepidoptera; family Noctuidae; genus Diarsia; species Diarsia dahlii. The sequence continues at coordinate 4,023,864 of OX459198.1, forward strand.
TATCACGCCTGTACTCACTACAAAGGTTATAAAAACTATTTGGTGAACATCTGATGAAGAACTTCGGAGATAGACAACGGAACTCCTCATTATATGATAGCAAATGGACTGGGATTGCTGAAATCTCATGTCTGTCTATTGTTTACACCAGTTCATAACATAACATCACGCCGGTACGTTGTGAAGGGGTAAGCACATGTGAACCACTAAAAAGTGAAAAATAAAAACTTTTTTACAAAAAATAAAACCGACTTCGACAAAAATAAAACACAAAAAAGTGAAAAATAAAAATCAGCTTCTGAAGTCGGTGGCAAAAACATGAAATCAAACAAACAAAGTCACCGACTTCAGAAGCTGATTTTTATTTTTCACTTTTTTGTGTTTTATTTTTGTCGAAGTCGGTTTTATTTTTTTATTTATATATAGATAGATAGATGATTATTGTTGATTAGACGACATGAAACCTTTGATACTACCAAACAAAATACAATTTTATAAAACACTTGCATCCCGTATTGTAATAGGAAAACCAGATTACTATTCCGCCAGCAAAGTTCTTTAACACTCCTTTCATACTAGTATGTTCAATGTTAGCTGATACCAACTAGATTCCGTTGCAAGTTTCCTCACATTATCGCGTATAGATAAAGAGTTCTCATTCCAATGGTACGCTCTGAGAATAGCTAGTGGAAGTTTGTTTATAAAAGTTAAGATGGCGATGTTTCTTTTAGCAATGACTAGATATTACATACTAGTAGATGCCCGCGGCTTCGTCCGCGTGGATGTCGGTTATCGCGACCAATAGTAATTTTTCATCCCCTATTTCAACCCTTTACAACCCTTTTTTCGCATTAAAAAGTAGCCTATGTCCTTTCTCAGACTATCTGTGTACTAAATATCATTTAAATCGGTTAAGTAGTTTTGGCGTGAAAGCGCGACAGACAGGCAGACAGAGTACTTTTGCATTTATAATATAAGTAAGGAAATAAGGATAACATAATACAATATCACGCCTGTAATTTCGGAAGGGTTAGGCCAAGGTGTAGCGACACAAGGGCGAAGAAGAAGGAACATGGGTTTGGTTTTTAGTCAGTAGAAGTCTGACACTCCCCTTCGCTCTGCCCAAGAGCGGGGGGGGTTATTCGATGATTTTCCACCCACCAAAAAAAAAAAAAAAGGTGTACCATTTGTACACCCAAATAATAATATCCCGTAGATATTCGTGTTTTATGAAGATCTAGCAAAACGACAACACAAAATGAGAAAACTGCAAAATAGTTCAGGCAGTATGTGTTTTTATTTTTGACTGGCCTGTTGGTCTAGTGGTTAGTGACCCTAACTGCTATGCCGGAGGTCGTGGGTTCGATTCCCACCCAGGACAAATGTTTGTGTGATGAGCACGATCATTTGTTCTGTGTCTGGGTGTAATTTATCTATAATATGTATGTATTTAGAAATATATAAGTATGTTTATCAGTTGTCTAGTACCCATAACACAAGCTCTGCTTAGCTTGGGACTAGATGGCGTTGTGTGATAGTTGTGGAATATTATTATTATTATTATCCGCTCACATCAACTACATTATATCTTCAACACACGACTAACGACTTACGAACTACCATACTTCATGCGCTCCTCTCTGGTCCAAACTTTTTTCTATTAAAACAAGTTTGAGCCGGCCAGGTATTGTACGGTCTACAAGTTAAATTCGCCTCTCACCACGATACGCCTCAAGGGAAATATACGAAGTTAATGCAATTTAAACATTTATTTATTCATATGTGGGTAGTAAGAATTATTTGTGGTGATTTGTTTGAATATGGAATGGATGTTTGTTCCGCAGTTGATTGGCTGGCAATCATTGGGATTTATGTCGAAATACTTGGTTCGATTTTTGAGTTATTTCTTGTTTGTTTTATTTTTATCGTGGTACCGTATTTTTTTGCTAGTATGCAGGTGAAAGTAGTATGTTGTTGAAATTGCCAGCTGTATTTAAAACAGTTTTTTTTCGAAATAGCAACCTACAAGGATGCGTTCTGTTTAACCAGATTATTCTGTGTTTTGAATGTAAGGCCTGCCAGGGCGTAGAAACTTCTAAACTAAGTGACAGGGTGCTAAGTGCTAAGAGTTTCGGCCGGGGAGGCCAGCAAAGGGACAGGCTGGGTCTGAGTTGAAAGTTGAGTATGCCAAACCGAACCTTTTATATGAATGAGGGCGAATTTTAGCAAATACCAACGGTTTAGAACTGTAACTAAACGCAATCAGCGCATCTAAACCACGCTCAACAGTTTGTCAGGAACAAGTCTTCAACGCAATTTAAATGGGCATATCACGTTCAGTTATATTTCAAAAACAGTATAGGAAAATTGGCCTCAAAAGAAAAAAAAAACATAATCTCATAAAACATCAAAAGTTTTCCCTTCAATATTTTTATGAATTGACACTTCCCGAATCCCGAATAAGTTACCCCAATTACATTGAAACGAGACATTCATATTCATGTCAAAGTAAAAAGCCTTCATTCATAAAATCAAATATTGAAGAGGGCAAACAAAGAAGTATGGAGGTCTCATGTCTTTACAAAATAAGGGAGGTAAGTAGTCATGACAAGGGTGAAATGTGCGAATGTCATAAACTTATGGAAGGCACAGATGGTGAATAATATATAACTTTACATGGCTCTCGAGTTTGTGTGGTGATTTTTCTTGATCAGCATGGGTTTGAGCTTTGTATTTTTTGTAACGTAAGATCATTTAATAACATCAAGCCTGAAATCCCTGTCGGATTTGGCAGAGGTAAACCTAATAGTCCACCTATGTTTCGTTTTCAAGTTATGTTTAAGACCAGTTGTGTGCCTATTGCCATCAACTGGGCACAAATCCAGACTCATTAAGGGGACGGTGAACGAACATTCTCCATACAAACGTAATACCAAAATCATTCGCGATACGAACATATTACCAACTTAAAATTATGTTATTCGGATACAGACGATATTTATCTAGGTTCCTATTAAACTTTTTTTTTTAAACATTTACTATTTACGAAATGCAAGCGAATTGCTATTTACTATTGACGAAATGCAATTCGCTTGCATTTCGTAAATAGTAAATGTTTTAAATTAAAAAAATTAATAGGAACCTAGATAAATATCGTCTGTATCCGAATAACATAATTTTAAGTTGGTATTATGTTCGTATCGCGAATGATTTTGGTATTACGTTTGTATGGAGAAATGTTCGTTCACCGTCCCCTTAATTAAAAAAAACTGGCCAAGTGCGAGTCGGACTCGCACATGAAGGGTTCCGTACCAAAACGGTATGCTATAATAATTTATACAATTTCTTCTATGGGCCAATGAAACTTGACCTCTAGCTTGTATAGGCGCTCATACGATTCAGGGACCAAATTATATTGGTTAACTGCTGATTCCATCTGTTGTTTCCATCCAAGTTCAAAATGATTTTCCTAGAAAGTCCTTATAAAGTTCTACTTTTCAGATTTTTTTCATATTTTCTAAACTTATGGTTCAAAAGTTAGAGGGGGGGGGGACGCATTGTTTTTTACTTTTGGAGCGATTATTTCCGAAATTATTGACATAATCAAAAAATGATTTTAGTAAACCCCTATTCATTTTTAAATACCTTTATAACAATGTATCACACGTTAGGGTTGAAATTAAAAAAAAAATCACTTCCCACTTTACATATAGGGGGGCTATCCTAATAAAACATTTTTTTCCAATTTTTATTTTACCACTTTGTCGGCGTGATTGATACACATATTGGTACCAAATTTCAGCTTTTTAGTGCTAACGGTCACAGAGATTAAGCGAGGACGGACGGACGGACAGACAGACATGGCGAAACTATAAGGGTTCCTAGTTGACTACGGAACCCTAAAATACACTCATTAATCGGTCGGTACAACTCTGGCTAACCCTTTTATGTTTTTATGTTATATTATTTGTTTCAATGTAATATTTCTCATTAATCATTGTAGGTAAAGCTGTCACCTGTGTTTTGAGGACTTCCCCTGCGACATACAACTTATTTAATACACCTCTTTACCCCATAAAAGGCTCATACATAACAAATGCATGTCAAGGGACTCCACTTCTCCCTGATGAATCTCTGCATAATGCAAATATCACCTGGGGTCCCACAGGGCTCCATCATCGGACCACTTTTACGGTGAAACTTGGTATGCAGGGTGTTGTCATAAAAACTATTTATTTTTATGGAAACCTTTGTGTCTAGGGTAAAAGATATAAAATGGAGTGACATGGATATATAGTGAAGACTTGTTTGTGACTTTGTTATTTTTTTGAGTGCAGTTTTTTCGTATGACTGTTTATGTGGATGGCACAATTAAATACATAAATAAAATAAACAATTTATTCGATTAATGGCTAGCCATGGAATCTGGATGTGTGTCCGGTTCATGGCAAAAAGCTCGCCCCCTATAACACGAAAGTTTAACATAACTAGCAAAATGTGGATGCACTATTAGGTACACCTCTGACTAGCCCTCGGAGGATTATAGCCGTGACATTATTTGTTTATTTATTTATTTATTTAGTACTTGGAGGACTTACAGCTAACAAAAACAAACAAAAAAGAAAGGAAACCATAGTCACCAGAAAGCCAATTACAAATACTCACGTATAGATAAGTAATAAAATTATTTATAGTGTGAGCACTGTGAGTACAAAACAAAAACGCCTTATGGAAATTAATAAATACAATATAAAAACTAAGTTTGCAATTTAAAATATGAAGAAAAAAGAAATAAAAACAAATAAAATAACTTTCCGCTACTTAAAAAATTTGAGGCTTAAACACCTTCTGGCCGAATTCACACTAGTTGTGAATGGATCCAAATCATACTCCTTTATGTTATGTAATTTAATTATTATTAGAACAGTGTTACACACATTCCTACCCAGATCAAATAATCAAGCCATTCTCCCAACTGTACCAAAAACAAAACTACAATTTCTACAAAGAACAAAACACTAAAAATCACTATTCGACTCGTATCCCCCAGCAATACATCGGTGACGACAGCTAGACTTTCAGTTAGCACTAGATGGAATTCTAAAACAGCTTTCAGGAAGCCTTAAAGAAGGCAAGGACTTGAATACCGAAGCCCGGCTTACGATCGACTTCCATTCGGACACGTATTGTTTGAATGGCATTATTAGTTTGTAGGAATTCAATTGTTTTGTTCGTGTTTGTTTTTGGTGATCTGTTGTTTGGGTCCTTATTGAGTTTATTTTTTAATGTTTTCATGAAAAAATTACGAGTAAAGCTTTGGTCAGACAGAGTTAGGAATGGCTGCAGATACTGACAGGTATTTCAGGGTCATATTTCAAGGATGAGTCAGGACAGATAGGCCAGATTCGTTTCATAGTGGGTGCCCGAAGACGGTCGTCGTAACCGAGACAAGACAAACGCTGGCGTGATGATTTGGACTCGTTTCTTACTGATTAGCCAGATGAGGTAAAACACCGAGAGAGATGGAAAGGAGTGGGAAAGGCCTTTGTCCAGCAGTGGGAAAGAAAGGACTAAACAACAGAAAAAAAAACTTAATTGAAGTTAAACTCGGTCTTAGCACTGTGTTCCGGACACTCCGGGTCAGCTTGTTGTACAAACTGGTTTGAAGAAACCTACATAAGAAATTGTCAACCAAACTTAACGTTTGAAGTATTTTTGACATGAAGCATGAGGGTACTTGAACCAGTATAAACATTTTTATAAAAGGTTTTATAATTCTCTCTTCTAAAATATATTGTAGCTATTTTTATTATTCCGTTCAATGAGAGTTACTTCCAAAGAAATAAAAACATAATATAATGGTCTCTCGAATTTAAATAACACTTAATAATACTTTCAAAAAGGGACCAAATAAAAGAAAGATTTTTAAAAAGCCAAAGATTTTTTTTTAAAAAGCTTAGGGCTTTTTAAAAATCTTTCTTTTATTTGGTCCCTTAAAAGGAAAGCAGTACCCACCAAATAAAATTACGCAAATTAGTAGCAAAACCCAATAACACTTGTTAAAAAATCAAAAACTCACTCAAGTAAAAGTTAAATAAAGTTCCAAATCGAATGAGTCCCTATTACTTCGCGTTTGATCCCTCAATATCAAGTGAAAACCAATTAAGTATTCTTTAAAAAAACCTTTTAATAACTTGGTATATTATTGTAAAAATATAAGTCTTTCATGTACACAGAGTAATTTGTTAAAAGCCAAAGGTTTTATCAACCGATCAATATTTTATGCGTAACTGCTTGACCACGACCTACGCGTTGAAGTGACACGCGTTTTACGACTGCAACTGAGGAAAATACAAATTAAAGAAGTTTATTTATTTATTTAAAGACAGACAACTCTTCAACAATGAGAACATCAATTATAATAATACAATAGGGAAACATTTCAAACTTAGTCTAACACTTAAGGACATGGACTATGCACCAAAGTAGCTGAAAGTCTGAAACAAAACGAAAAAAAAATACAACATAATGAAAACAATAAAAATATCTACACTCACAGGCACAATTAACCGCCCGCCCTGTGTTTCCTTCAATTTGCAGAAATCATCAAATCTAGGCTACATTTTATGATGGGTACATTGAAAGCTACGTATAATAAGGTAAAAGCAACAAAAATCTTGAAAAGAAAGTCGTTAATTAAAGGATGCATACCAAAATTCGATTTTGTGAAAATCTGAGATAAACATCTACTCTGAATTTGTTAAAAGTGGTCAAATCATCATCATCAGCCTATAATGTTCCCACTGCAGGGACTCAGGCCTCCTCTCTAGGAAAGGGATGGGCTATAATCCACCACGCGGGCTCAGTGCGGATTGGTAGATGTCACATGTTTTCGAATTTTTGGTTCTAAGTAAGGTTTCCTCACGATGTTTTTCTTCACCGTTTTGAGAGCAGTGGTGATGAAATTAATAAAAAAAAAGTTGATGTGGCACTCGGAGACTGCCGCGGTAAAGCTATTGCATAGCATTTTTTATCAACTTATGCAAATATTTTTTTATTTATTTTATTTATACAGTATTTTTTTAAAAGAATTTAAATTATATAAGTAAATCAAAAGTAACCTTCATAGACTAAGCTAGTAAGAAACTCTATGACAGAAAATTTAAAAGAAAAAGTATTGACAGCTTGTCAGCCTGACGTAAGTGTCATAACATTGAAAAATATGAAAATTATTTATTTTATTTTAGATATTTTATAAGTCAAGTCAAAGTCAAAGTCAAGTCAAAGCATTTATTTCAAGTAGGACGTTACAGGCACTTTTGAATAGTCGAATTAAACTAACTGCGGCACTCAGAGATATCCAACGATTACTCAAGCCGCCACCCAGCAAAGGCCTGACATACTTTTGTATGACAAAACTGCCAAAAACCTTTACCAAGCGACGTCCCAAGCAACCACTGAAGCTCTCCGAGTGCGGCAGTAAACTACTGAAGCTAAATAAACTAAGCTACAGTCCCAGTCAAAATAAGAAAACGAATCGTCTTCTAAGACCGATTCGCAGAATAGTAATGCAAAAACCAATAAAACGTATGATAGATGCGTAATAATAATAAAATGAATGTTTATAGAGTACTGGAGGAGTACTCACTCATTATCTTTCACTATTTTTTCGTGACTTTCTTCATTAATAAATGCACTTTGTTTATTCATATTTAAAACACTTTGTACACAAATTATACGAGTAAGAATATTTTAGAAGGAGAAAGCAGAGAGACAAAACAGAAAAACTTTACACATTTACAGCGTGAGGTTATAAATTATTTAATTTGACAACCTCAGTTGCCAACCTTGTTATTTTCCGTAACCATAGTAACCTGGTTGAGTACTGAATCTTAAATTTTTTGTTAGGAAATTTCTGGATTCGCTCTCCACGCTCAAGGCCCGCGATAGAAGCTATGCAATAGCTTAAAAATAATAATAATGGGTATTGTCGCCTCGGGCTCTAATGACTTCATGGAGCCGGTTTGACAACCCATCCATGATCTCTTGGATATCAGATTGGGGGATTTTATGCCACTCCTCTACAACAGCCCTCTTGGGATCTCCTAGGGTTGTTGTATAATAATAAATTAGGCTGAACAGGACCTATGTTAATGATTATGAGAATTATAATTTAAGATTTTATTTAGAGTAGTCAGATGTATGGCATAAGTCAATGTCTACATCAGTTAAGTTGCTCCGTTCGGTCGGTTACCGCAACGTACTTGCAAATTGACGGTACTCACGAGGAAGAGACACGTGACACGTGTATGTCGCTTAAACGTGCGGTTGAACCATGTGGACACTGTCACTACCGGCAGACACTGCTCTTTGATAGATGTATCAGTACATTATACGAGTGTGTCCGGTCCACATTCCAGCCTGCTTTTATAATTTAATCGCACCTTTATAATGACGCGACGGCACTCATACATAAAAATCAATGGACGCTTGCGAGTGTCATTTCACGCAAGTCGCGTCGCATAGCCTGAGGTTGTGAACCGGGTCCAATACTGAAAAAGTTGCTGAAATACTCGACTTGCTTTAATATGGAGGGAGGTCTGTTTACAGGGGGAAATTGAAAAAAAAACCCTTTCATGAATCATGATATATCGATGGTTTTATATGCGATGGTATGATAGCAACGCTTGGAAGGGTTAAAATCGGTTAAAAATGGGATTATGAAATACGCTTCCATTATTTTGATGTCATTGTTGTTTATTGTCTTTGGTGGTTTTTTGAATGAATGCGATTGTGAAAATATACTAAGGTAGCATAGAACAATGCAAATCGTAATTTTAAATGCGAGTTCCCCTTTGAATATTTCAGGCAGTGGTTTGTGGTAAACAAACTGATTCGATTAATGATATTTCAATAAAAAAAAAACTTATTACCATCGCTATGCCAACACGATTTTTTTTCTTTGATGTTATGAATAAACTATCGGATTGAATTATATAAAATTGTTAAGTAACTAATTGCTTTCATTTATCTTACTCTGGGAAAGGCAACTTTTAACATGTTTAAAGAGTAAAAAAAAAAAACACCTGAAATCTAAACGTATTATTTTTTTTGATCATAATAAATGCACGCATGCATGAAGGCTAGGAGCACACCAGCGTACTCACTTAAGTGACTAGTTTCTTTAAAGGCTCAGTTGTTGGAGCAACTCGACCGGTCTCCAAGCATCGTTTAGGAGTATGACGTATGCACCAGCATTTACGTTATTAAAATTATGTACTGGCATTCCCACAGGACTTAAATTAGTCCGAATCATATAGATAATTACTCACAACATCTTTATACATTTTAACCTATAGGTTCTTCTAATATGTAAGCCGCATTACTCTTAATTCATCATCATTATCATCATCAGCCTATAATGCTCCCACTGCTAGGACTCAGACCTCTTTATAAGAGGGAATAGGCTAAGGCCAATTCACCACGTGGGTCCGGTGAAGTTCAATTACAAATTACTACAAATTTTATCAATATCTGCCACCTTTTTTTAACGTGAAAGAGTAACAAACATTCACCTATCTATCTATCCTCAGAAACTTTTAGGAAAAATCTCAAAAATTTAACAATTGCAATCAAACCATATTGTTATGTATTTCTAAACACAAAATAAATGCACGCCTGCACGAAGCCGAGTTCCACGCAAGCATACTCACTTAAGCGACTAGTTTCTACAAGGGTTCAGTTGCCCTCAGCGTTAGTTCCCCACTTCCCGAGCAACAGAATTAGACGCGACTCGACCGGTCTCCGAGCATCGCTCAAGTGCGGGACGTGTGCACTAGCGTTAACGTTATTAAAATGATGTATATGTTGTTGCTGCGTACTGCTCTTAAGTTTATTGTATGGAGTAGAAAGTTGATTTATTTGAAAATGTTTATTTATTTATTTTACAATTTATGTACACACAGATACTAGACATCACAGGAAAACAACATAATATAACATTGGAGTACAAAGGTTTTTTAGATATAATAAGGTTTAGAACAAAAATGCAAGTTGAATGTTGGGATCAGCATCATTCTCCTGCCCTTATCCCAATTTATTTAGGGTCAGCGCAACATGTCTACTTCATCCATACTTCTCCATTACGCGTCATGTCTCCCTTCTCCTCTCCTCTCCTCTCCATATCATCCTTCACGCAAGTGATAGAACAGTGAATAAAATATAAGTAATTTAAAGTAACTGAATACAGCAACAATACTCGGCTTTTTCGATTTTGACACACAAATGCTTCAGGATCAACATGTTTTTTAATGAATTATTCCCAATGTCCGCTATATAAGTCTTCTAAACTCTTCTTTCTTTCTTGACGGCACGGTTGGCGCAGTGGCTCAAGCAGTTGACTGCTGTGCTACGTGTTGCGGGTTCGACCCCCGTATGGAATAAATATTTGTATGGCCTACAGATAGTTGTTTCGGGTCTGGGTATTTGTGTATGTGAGTTTAAATGCACCCGCGATACAGGAGACATTCCTAGTGTGGGGTAAAGTAAAAACAATATTTCGGTTTAGTAAAATATTAATAAGAGCATTCGAGAAAGCATTGTGATTATAAGTAGCTATGAAAAGGGTACATAAACGACTAGTTTCCTTAACATAATTAGAAGCGACTCGACCAGTCTTCGGGTATCGTTAAAGTGTACACACGGCTACACAGCAAGCTATACATTTCCAGTATAAGCTGGTCTCACATTATATAGGACCGTACAGTGCGAGATCAGCGTAAACTGGAAATGTATAGTTTGATGTGTAGCCGTGTGTACGACGTGAGCACCAGCTTTAACGTTATTAAAATTGTGTGTGTTGTTGTTGTGGAGAATTTTCCGTTGGTCTTAAGTTTACTGCGTTGAGCAGAAAGTTGGTTTATTAAAAATCGTATTTGCTGGTCGTAATAAAATTGTGTTTTGGGTAGTTTGGACCAAAAACGATTTAAACGTTAGGACAGTATATGTCCCGTCGAGGCTGCGGGTTGTTCGAAAGAGATACCGCGACCTCGGCACAAGGGCTAAGAAGGAACATGGGGGTTCATTGACGGCTCAGACCTCAAGTGCGTATGCGGCGTTTCTTTACAGATAATGTCCCACCTTCCATCTTGCACTGCATGTCCTGACACCTGTACACTTGACGACCTTATGACTGCATCAGCGAGTGGAGTTCGGATAGCTGAATTTTGGGCCAAAACGATTTAACAGAAATTTGTCATCGACACGCTAAGAAGAACATTTTTAAAAAAGTACAGTGCATGTGCTATCTGTAGCTATTTTGAAGTTTACACATGTGGCAATCAATTAAGCATTTTTCTTAATTCTAAAACGAATTTCAAAACGATTGACATCAGTTTTCGTTAGCTTTTGCAGCATTTTTGTAATCGCTTATAAAATTTGTCTATATTGTTTTGCGTGTTTCGAAGAATTTGAGAAAAGTATCTTATTGTAATATCTGTTACAGACTTACTGTGCCACCTGTAACAAAATGATTTCGTATTCAAGGTTTACAGTTGTTCGACAAAAGTACTTTAGTATTTATTTTCCGATTCACTTCGGTGGGCGTCGCACGATAATGTGAAGTAAACGAAACATACATTCAAAATGCTCTTACATTCTTATCTTCCAGGTTTTCCCGATGATAAACGAGTGCGATACGGGCAGGACCCAGACTACGTCACTGATGCCAAAAAAGCCTTAGTGGAAAAATCCAATAACAATTTTCTCGGCCTGAGATTTGAAACTAGGATTTCATGGTCAGCAGAAACGCTGGATTCCATAGACCAGATCACTACAAAAAATACGTTATATTATTTATTATACTTTCGATTCCAAAATGCGTACTAAGACCTCATAAATACAGCCGCATGGTACTGGCCATCCACAAAACAATACCCCATATTTCCCCCATAATAATAATTTATCTCCCACAACATAAACGCCAGTAGCTTACGATATCACAGTACGAAATACCTTTCCTTTAAGAGGGAACAATAAATATTAAAGCTTACCTCCGTCGGTTTATCGCGCATAAGGCGGCAACCGTGAAAAACGGATAAATGTGGTATCCTCGCAAATCCCGTTGCCTGAAAGTTTGGAACGATACTTGTGTGTACCGGGCTTATGTCGTGTGGTTGAAGTCTTGATCTGTGCTCAGGGTTGGCGGCGGTAATAATTCTACTGTGGAGAGATTTAAAAGCAATTAATCGAATGTTAAAAAATAGATGTAGAACAGATTACAGACTACAATGTTTTCTTTTTTATTTAGGATCCATGAAAGACTAATGTATATAAATAAATTTAAAGTTAGGATGAGAACACAAAGGGCTAAGATAGAACTCGGGTGGTTTTTAGTCAGTAGAAGACTGACATTCCGCTCCGCACAGAGCGGGAGGGATTTGATGATTTCCCATCCACAAGAAAAGGTTCATACTTTTGCTTTCATCATCTGCCTAGCCTTTTCCCAACTATATTGGGGTCGGCTTCCAGTCTAACCGGATGCAGCTGAATATCAATATTTTACATGGAGCGACTGCCTATCTGACCTCCACAACCCAGTTAATACTAGGTAATACAATAATACCCTTTGGTAAGACTGGATGTCAGAATTTCAGGTCACTGACTACCTGTAACGACTGCCAAAGATCTATAAATATATGACAGCCGGGACCAACAGCTTAACGTGCTTTCCGAGGCACGGAGGAAACTCGGTATGACGGGCGGTCACCCATCCACAGACCGACCTAGGCAAGCACAGCTTCATCATACTTTTGCTTTGACTACATTAAATATTTATAGAAACGCAGTAACTCAAAACGTAAAAATAAACTCATCTCCTCTACTCCATCTATCATGTACTATGACAATAAACTAAAGTAGCATCAAAACAAAAAAAAAAACAATAATAAAAAACAACGATTCAAAATCAAAATCAAAAGTCATTTATTCAAACTAGGCTGATAATCAGCACTTTTCGAACGTCAAAAATTTACTTTACTCTACTTTACATTTTTATAAGACAGTCCCCCAAAACGCCCACCCATCGACACTTCCTAGTGTTTAGCTGGAAAGAAGAAGTGGCGGAACAAACTCCCCAGCACACATCTGTCTGTTAGGTTGGTTAGAAGAACCAGACTCGATACAATAGCAAGGTGTCAGTTAAATTTAAGATTGACTAAAGACACAATCAGTAATAAACAAAAGTATATAACAATAAACAATGAAAACATAAAATAATAAATACATAACATAACAGTAAACTAATTTCGGAGAAAGAACATAGATTTCCTTGCCCTGCCAGCCCTACCAATAGAGTCGTGTTCTCACTAGCGCCGCGCTTATCTGCGTCGATAACACGCAGTAACGCAAATGATGCTGCGATACGCACTCCAGTTAGTAAAGCCGCAGATTCTCATCAATATATTTGTACAGTCGAACAAGCTAATAAGTATACAGCCAGCTAACTTGTATTTACTTTTAAGATTATACAGATACATTTAGAGACTGATATCAAATGATACAGTTTTTGACATCAGTCGCTTATTGCGAAACACTTGATAAAACAAAATTACAACCAATATTTTCAGTGTTATAGAATTAAAAAGATCTCTACCCTGTATACTTATTAGCTTGTTCGACTGTACCAAGAAACTTAGTTCATATTGTAGTAGAAGTAAGAGAATCATGAACACCAGTATAGACAATATTCTTATCAATGTTTAGACGCAATTTCCGCTTGTTTCATTTTCTGTATTGATTTAATTTTCATGTTACATAAAGGAATTCATATTTTGGAACCCATATTATCATAAAGTTGCAATCGTTCTTTCTCGGGAAATTCGTGTTTTAACTTTGCGAAGTGCATATGTATTTTTGCTCGTGACTGTACAGTCACTAGTCATGTAAAAGATAAAAAAATAAGTTTATTCAGGTCATTTACACTCGTTGCCTTAGCTTATTAGCTTAGCTTATTAGTATACTTTATCGTTGATCGATTTTTTACAACTGGTGGAAAAACGTGCCAAAGTAGATAGGTATTGTACACAGTTATTTCAAAAATTAAACAACTCAAGGACTATTGAAACCATGTCTCTCCAAATAAAACCAGGAACACAACATTTCATAAATGCAATAAAAGTGTAGCAACTTTGCTACGGCGTAGCTGAAAGGACACGGTGTCAGTACTACGGGGCTACGCTTGCTACGGCGTAGCAAAAGCTCTTTGTGTAGCGCACGTGTATTTTTGTCTGTTGTTAAATAATTTGAATAAAACCGGTCATTTTCAGTTTTAGTTATAAAAGGATCCTTTATAAGTGGTATGTGGAATTTCTTACTAATGAGCTGGCCACCACTTTGTTCTGAAAAACTAATAATAAATTGAGAAAATTCTGTTTTTAAAAATTGTCAAAGGGTTTTCACTAATGAGAAGTATTTTCATCCTAGCCTAGCCTTTTCCGAACTATGCTGAGCTTGGTTTTCAGTAATACTGGATGAAGCAGAATACCTGAATTTTACATGAACCTATTTTCTACCTTTGTTTCGGAGCTTATCTCATAACCCAGTTAGTACTAGATAATGCGATATTCCTTGCAAAGTCTGGTTGTTAAACTTTCGGGCCACTGACTATCTTGTATATATCTTCAAAAAGTCATATATAATAGTATATAATAGTCATAATAGTCATAGATCTTCAAATGAATTCAGAGAGAACTTCTGGATATTTTTAGAGGTACGGAGGAAACTCCATAATCTATTCCAGGAGCAACCCAGGCAAGTGCGGCTTAACCTGAAAACCAGAGCGGCTCTTATTATTTAGCCAAGAGATTCTCAAAGTACTGTAAAGTACTAGTTAATAAGAACTACAGAATTCAATCGAAAGTATTAAAGTCTATCTCAAAAATCTAATGATCTCCACTGTCTTGATTTTATAGCCGTTTTTTTCAAAGGCTATCTTTCTAAAGTTCGACACAGCGAGGCCGTTATTAGGATTAATGGGTCTGACTGTGCTATCTTCAGCACATTCATTGTGCTCTAACAAATCGCTGTTAGCACCTTTGGCTCCATTGTCGGCCTTAAGCGATCAGTGACGGGAGTAGGTGTTCTTTTTGTGTATGTAAGTGTTTGATGATGCTGCGAATTATGTGAGAAAGTACCCATAAAATGGTACCTACTGGACTTTGTTGTGGACGGAGGTAAACGTCTCACAAGGACGGCTAAGATATTTTCAGTTACCCCGACTAACGAACAGTGAGTCGTGGGTTCGAACCCAGTCAGGTGATTACTTTGTGTTATTTATTTCATAACCACTGCTCTCAAAACGGTAATGGAAAACATTGTGAGAAAACCATTTTTGGTTCTAAGACATGTCTTAGAACCAAAAATTTGAAGATTATGTGACATCTACCAACCCGCACTGAGCCCGCGTGGTGGATTACAGCCCATCGATCTTATAGAGAGGAGTCCCTGAAATGGAAACATTATAGGCTGATGATGATGATTGCTCCGTAATAAATGGGTTATGGCGGTCAGATAGGCAGTCAGTCCATGTAAAATACTGGTATTCAGCTACATCTGGTAGGACTGGAAGTCGGACCCCAATAATCTGGGAAAAGGCTAGGCATGATGCGAGATATTTCGCAGTAGTAGCCCGCGGAGTTTGGAAATTGGTGACCTCGGCAAGCACGTTAAGTCTGGCCTAGTCCAGGCCCGGGCCTGATCTATTTCCAGTCCTGTTGTATACCGTACCATCGAACTATGACAGTAAAAGAACAGAGACTGCACCTGTGTCCGCGTACACACTTCTGCACTATATTATGTCGAGCGCCGATGGCTTATCTCAGCTAAGATTGACCGCCGTGTCCAAATACGGTCAGAAAGACTATAATTATAAACTTAATAACAAGTTTAAGTTATTTTCATAGCAAGGGCTTATAGTATAAGAAGTCACAAAATTTTCTAAAATTAAATAATGTTTTGGCTATTTCAGAGCTAAGTTAATATTGCCTAATCCACACCATGTCAGTATAGCAACTCAGGTAAATTCTGCTCAGTACATTGCACATTTAAGAGTATTTACGAGTATAAAACCAGACGTTCCGAATATTTGGTCAGTTAGTTACCAGACCTTCAGAACAAACTAGAAATACACCACTAAGCAGTTGTAGAAACATTTCTAATTAGTCCTAATGAAGCTAGATATTGTGGTGTTACTAGTGGATTTGCAAATCTACCTCAAACTTATAAATAGGAATTTCTACGCTCTACAACTTTTGATCAGTACGGTGCTGGTTTTCACCAGCTGTAGTAATATTGTCTTTACCAGCTTAGTTGTTAATATAGCTCTTAATTAATGTAAATGACTTAAATGTTAAGCTATTTGATAATGTTCGTATGTTCAATGGTGTTAAGTTGGAAGATAGTTCCTTATCGCAATTTATTGTTATGATTTGTTTGTGGACTGAGAGGCTAGACCGATTGGGGCTGCGGGTTGTTCGAAAGAGATACCGCGGTCCCGGACACAAAGGGCTAAGAGGGAATATGGGTGGTTTTTAGGCAGTAGAAGTCTGACACTCCCTTCCGTTCGACACAGAGCAGAGCAGAGATCAAAACCGACACCAAAACTAACATCTTTTTGCAGTGACTTATGAGGCATTTCCCTGATCGGGAAACTTAAATGCGTAACTTTAACGGTGCCCAATGAATCGGGTACTGTGACGGGATGTCCCAACTCGACTACGATGAGATACTGAATGTCGTCCTCACTGAGAGCTCAAAAAACACGACGGACTTTGTGGTGTGGGTATACAAACCTGTAAGTACACCACGACAACCTGCGTGATGTCACCACTGCACTGGCGCTCTTGCGATTCATTTCACATGATATCAATGAAAAATACGACTTGTAAAGGGTGTAAAAGTACCCCGAAGCCGATAGGCATTTGTTTTCCCCATCATTGCGATATATTTTTACCCGACTACGGCGAAGCCAAAAGGAAGGGTAATGATTTTGGCAGTCTATGTATGTATGTATGTATGTTCCACCGTAGCGCCTAAACTACCGAACGGATTTTAATAAATGAGGTGTCAATAGATTTGTAAGAATAGCCCGGGTGAAATAGGCTATATCAATTATATCAAATATTTTGAAAGTTAAATGTCAGATTATAACATCGAAAAAAATTAATTTGAGATAATCATAACATGTTTGGTATCAAATGAAAGGTCTTGAAAAGCACATTACAAATATATATTATAGTTTTAGTACACACAAAAATAAAATTCAAATAAAAAAACCAAGTTCAAAAATCTAAAACCCGACTACTAACAAAATCGCAGTCTTAAAAGTAAAAAACAAGAAAATAATTCTTGTCTGATATTCTTCGTAGTCGCATTGACCTTGCTAATGGCAATTAACAGCTGACTTCTGTATCAATGAGAACGCCATGAAGGAGGAGGTATCAGTGGCATGTGACTACGAAGAATATCAGACAAGAATTATTTTCTTGTTTTTTACTTTTAAGACTGCGATTTTGTTAGTAGTCGGGTTTTAGATTTTTGAACTTAATTTTTTTATTTGTTCTAGATCATACCTAATTATCGAGATATTGGGGGTCAAAATTCCAAGTTTTTTTTGTTAAGGCGAGGTTGCAGTACTTTGTTTTTATGTACGCACGACCTCACCCCCCGCCCTGCCGCGCGAGCGATATAATGCCTAAATTTTGACAGTTTTTTGCTTCTTGGAGAAAAACTATAAAGAAATTATACAATATGTTTTCAACATTTACTTCAGAATAAAAAGTTCTATCTATTGATATAACTTTTATATAAATTCATGATGAAATGTCTTAGCAGTACACGTTTGAAATTGTGATTTAGAGTCATGTTTGATAAAAAAAAGTATCGAGCCGATCATTCTAAATCGCGTTTCTATCTTTACGATTTACTAGAGAGTATGTTCAATTTTTATGTAATGATTTTTATTTATTAAAAAACTCGTATTTAGTTCGATTTTTATAGGTTCAAAAATCTTAAAAAGACTGCAACCCCGCCTTGATACTACTTTTTCAGGTTATAACTTCACCTAAATTACCTCCATGAACCGTTTGCTATTCAAAGCACAATGAAGAGTGCATTGAGTTTTATCGTGAAATGTGAACATTGGTGAAAATTTTTTCACCCCAACAAAATAATAATTTCCCAGCAATAATTTTTACGTAGGGTTACTTAGTTTGATGGGTGGATAGTTTGCTTGGTTGACGGCTTTGTGAAGGCTTCGTTTACACCCTGTATATCAATAGCCCTACCATAATTATCATTATTTCCTCCAACAAAGCGCAACATCACTTCAAGCCACAATTTACTTGCCTGCTAATATCAGAGGGGTCCTACAGGGTGACTTCGAAGCAAAGCTGGGATTAGCCAAGTTTAGAATAGCATTGCCATGTCCGGATCCAGTCGGATCCCGGGCCCGTGGCTCGTGGCTCAGGCTTCGGGGGCTAAGTAAGTTATTTAACACGATTCTGTTGAGCTGATTGGAGGGATTAGCGAGGTCGATTGTTTCGACCGTTCGTTAGTTTTGGGGAGTGATGGTAATGGAGTTCGGTGAATCTTATGTTATTGTACGAAATCGGAAGGTAGGTAGTGGGTACTTAATATTGCTGGGATTATGATAAGTTTATACTAATCGTTATACAACTGCTTGGACTGCTACAGCGTAGGACCTGGGTCCGCTTCCCGGGCCTCCCCGGTTTTTTCCATTAAAATATCTTTATAGAAATTTCTGGGTGTTTTTAATAAAAGAGTTTAATAGACTAGTGTTAGGCGGATCCATTTATATGTGTCAGTTACTCAGTTGTCGAATGTGAATGAACGAAAAACTTTATAGTTCTTCGTTTATTTATATCATCATCTGACTAGCCTTTTCTTAACTATGTTAGACCTAAAACAGCTGCCAAAGATCTACAAACGACAGCCAGAATCGACGGTTTAACGACCTTTCGGAGACATGGAGGAAACTCGGTACGTAACCCATCGACGGATCAACCTAGGCAAGCGTTGCTTAATCTAAACATCGACCCGAGTGGCTATTATTATTTAGCCACAAGCAATCGCTCATTAATGTATTAAGAAAAAGGTAAAGGAATCTCAATCAATTAATATTAGATTAAAAACCAATTCTCTTCTATCCTATTGAGTTAATCATAATTAATTTTCTTTTTGAAAAATAATTAGTCTCCTCCCCAAGTTATAATTAGAATACATTCCCTTTATACTGTTGCCTGTTTATTTAATAAATAAGGCTTTGTTAGTATGCAAGGGCGAGGGAGACAGAAGTTCAACTTGTATTTTGAAAAAGAGATACAAAGTTTTTTGTCATGTCATAATTTTAACAGGTTTGCCTGATTATGAGTCGTTTACGGAGTGGGTTGTATTCCACGTAGATTCTAGCCACTTAGTTTATAAATTGCAAACATACAAAAAATTCTCAATGGGTGTAACGAATATTATAAGTTATTTTTATTAAGTAACACGTATACAATGCCTATTTTATTCCCATGCAATGACTATTCCATAAAAAAAAATTATTCAGTGAGGCTAAAGGAAATTAAAAGGTGATTTTTAATGTAACGATTATAATTTTTTAGAACAATAAATTATTCTATTATATAAAAAATTACTATATTCTATTTCTTTTTGATATTTTCTTTTTCAAAAAAGTTACGTCACGTTACGTTTGTATTAGAATTATATTAAAATTAAATGATATCTCAGTAATTAAATATTTGTAACGAATCATATTTTAATCCGTTTACCACCTGACATGCCTTACCTGCAAATCGCAAAAAACAAAATTAAATTCGCGGGCTACCCTAGCGCTTTAAGATGTCATGGTAGACCACCATGTCGGGAGATAGAAAGCAGACATGTTCCTGTGGTCTGTCAGTGCGGTTTGTGGGGCGATTGCCTTGGGAATTGTACCTTAATACCGTACGAGACTCGAATCGCCACGAAACCGGTGAGGAGCGTAGAGACAATTAATTTTATGTCTCCTTTTCCAATACAACATTTTAAATTAACCTGGAAACGTTGTTATTAATAAAGTAAGGAGGTTGCAATGGAAAAGAAGTTTTATCGACTATTCAAATTAAATTGAAGTGTCCGTTTGTAATTAAAAATAGAAAGTATTTGCGGTAAGTATTTATAAAAAAATGCTTATAAAAATGTTGTCTTTGTCTATCTGTCTTCCTTTTTTTTTTAAATAATCTAAGAAATGACTGGATCGATTTAGACGGGACTTTACTGGCAGCTGATGTTATAACAAGTGACATCGATTACTCTTATTTTAGTAAAATGATTAGGGTTAGGTACCTGAAAAAATTAAAACCTTTGAATTTGTTAACAAAATCCGATACAAATAGGGAAGTCCGATTTTATGAAAAAAATATTCTTTCTTTCACAAATGGAAAGCTTTATTGTCCCCCGAGTGTCTTATGCTATATTTAAAACGTTCCCGTGAGATAATTTCCGACCAAAACGTGAGCGAAACCATAGGGAATAGCTAGTCTTTTATAAACCTTCTGCACCTATCACCTATCATGACCCGCGTATGTTAACAAAAGAGTTAATTCTGTTCCTTATTCCTTCGCAGTTAATAATTTAGTCCCGGTACACCATAATTTTGTGAAAGCGATTACGACGTCACATGTGACGCACGGAGCGTCATACATTTATTATAACACATCTTTGTCTTTCGGTACGCGGTTTAATGAGTTTTTTGAGTGGAATTAGTCACTGGGGAGTTTTTTAGAGTTACCCTGTTTTTGAAGTGAGTGTTTGGGGAAACAATTGGATGTTAATATGTTGACTTTGAGTTCTTGATTAGATGGTAAAGAATGAGATTAGCTGAGTATCAATTCAGAAGAATTATAGTAGTAGATGGACTTCGCTTCTAGTTTCACCGGAAGGTGCAAGCTATAATAATAATATGTTATTCACTATAATTGATAGTTTAAGATTTATGACTACGGAATAAGTTTGGTTAATCATTGTAATCTCTACAGTCGTGCCTCGGTTACAATATGCCGTTATGCTCGGTTACAACTATCAGGCCTCCAGTCACAACACCCGGACAATCCACAGACCGGAGGATCCTGCCATTTCTATGGAATATTAAGAAGAAAAAGTTTACAAGCACTGAGTTCTTTCTATTTCTTGGAGCTGCTATAAGAGTTGAAACCTCTACTACGAAAGGACCATTTAAGGAAATCCCACGCCAAAAACAGTGAAACAAAAAACAATCGGTATTCGGAAACTGCATCACAAATCACACACTCCTTCCTGAGTAACGGCTGTAGCCGGTCAGTGCGCTTATTGGCCGTCCGGAATTACGGCCGTATCTCGCATTAGTCACGCCCGGACAAAGGACGGATTGGCCGACGCTTGTAATTTGTCTGCGACGTCGGCCAGACTGGTAAATAACTATATGTGGCGGTCCAGGCTGCGGTTTGGCTGAGGTGTTTGGGCAATTACTGGGTTCTGCTGGCATTTGGGTAATAGGAGTCCAATATTAGGACTCCTATTACCCAAATGCCAGCAGAACCCAGTTAAGATCAAGGAGAGTGGGAAGGGAGAATTTGGTCTGGTAGTAGTAATCAGCAATAATCTCTAGATATAAGTTACCTATATTTATCTTTTTTTTTGGAGGGTGACAAATCATCAAATAAATGACTCCTTCTGCTAGGCAGAGTGGTAGGGAGTGTCAGACTTCTACTGACTAAAAACCACCCATGTTTCTTCTTAGCCCTTTTGTGCCGAGGCCGCGGAATCTCTTTCGAACAACCCACAGCCCCGACGGGATTATCTTCATTTTTAAGTTGTGTGGTAATTGGTCAGTTAGAGACATGTCATCCGGAGAAATGGGGAAAATGTTGTGAGAAAAACGTTGAGTAAGGATCTAGATGGGTGTGAAGGAAGAATAAAGAAATGATGAATAGAATGTATGGGTAATGCTATTAAGTAGAACTTTTTGTACTTTCGATTAAAGTTTTTAGCAAAATTATTATTCACAAGTTACAAAAAGGCAATGAAATACAAGTTTTCTACACACCAAGCCACCACCACATCTAGACATCAAGTCTTTACTTGACTCAGGTGAAAAGATAAATAAAATCATATTTATTTTTATTAAATGGCTATTCTCTCGTTAATTAATGCAATCAAGTCCCAATAAACCAATCACATTCATAAGCCCATGTACGCGGAACTCTCAACTTATTTTATTAAAGCTTGTGTATCAAGCTGTCAATTCAGCTGATGAATAAGTTTAATATTGCAGCCAGCATTACGGGTTCCGCATGGGGTTAAAAAGTACATTTTATTATTAATAAGTAAGGTTAATATGAAAATTATACTTATTATTATACCAACTACAAACAGATCGAAAAAGCAGAGTTTTCTTCTTTGGACATATTACACGTCGAGAGGACACGTCTGTGGAGCGACTCGTGGTCCAGGGCAAAACCGAGGGCACGAGGGCGCGCGGTAGATCACCAATGCGCTGGACCGACCAAATCAAAAATGCACTAAATGGTCCGCTCCACGAATGCACGAGGCAAGCAACAGTACGAGAGGAATGGCGTCGAATTGTTAAGTTTGCCACCACCCCTACCCCTGTCATAACGACCACGACCACTCTGCCAAGAGTATGACGACAGAGAAGAAGAGGGAACCCTACTAATAGAAATCTTTACTTAATCTGGGTATCCCACTCAGCAGTAGCGTTGTAATCTCCGAAGGGTGAGAGAGAGGTGTGCCTCACAAGTTCACAAGTTCAAGTCTATGTAATAGGGGGGGCAAGCGTATTCCCATCCGCCGGGCATAATTGCAGCCTCTGTGGCTGCTATTGAGAAATGCTTAATGCAAAACCCAATAACATACTGCCCGTCCCGAGAATCAAACACACGACCTCATGCTCAGCAGACGAGATTTCTATCACTAGACTACTGCTAACATATAAGATAGAGTATTACTTTAATATGATAATTTAATCAAATACCATTAAACTCATTATCACCAAATCCTACCATTAAATTTTCCTAGAAACGCGTTCGTATCGAGCTGTCAATTAGCGCGATATTATTAATTTTGCAAGCTCCCATAAAGCGAGTTTCCCATGTATGGACTTGTGTGCTGTATAAATGTTTTTGAAACGTGCGTTGCTGTTGGAGTAGTTGGCTATGGAGAATTTAAATCCGAGTTTCTGTTGTGTGTCAATGTGTATTTTGCTGTTTATCCTCTACAACAGTTCTGATTTCATAATAAGACAAGATTCAATCTTGTAATCTCCAAAGGGTGAGGCAGAGGTGTACCTAACAATAAGTAGGTACACCCAAATTTCGCTAGTTAGTCTTAGTCCAAATCCAGACTCCGAGGCTGCTACTGACGAATTCCTGGTGAAAAACGCATTAATAATTTTCCTAACCTGGAAATTGTATCCAGTACCCTAGATCAATAGTGTAGTATTAGAATATGATAATCAAATACCAGTAAACTCATTACATTACCTATCACCAAATCCTGCCATCAAACTTTCCTCTTTACCCTTGCGTATCGAGCTGTCAATTTGCTTGATATCATTAATGTTGCAAGCTTACATAAAGCGGGTTCCCATGGGTGGACTTGAGTGCTGTAAAGAAGTTTTTTTTTTATGTTTTCGTAACGTGCGTTGCAGTTGGAGTAGTCGGCCATTGAGGATTTAAAATCAGGTTTCTGTTGTGTATCAGAGTGTCATTTGCATTGGCAGTCTAAGAGACTAGTATCTAGTAGTTATCGCTTAGTCTCATATAATATGTATAAGGAGGTGAGCCTATTGCCATCAAACCGGCACAAACTGGCTCCAGGAATGGAATCATCGTGCTGCAAATTGTTGCCTATATTAGTTAAATATTATAATCAAATACCACAAAACTCATTATATTATCACCAAATGCCATTTAACTTTCCTCTATACACTTACGTATCGAGCTGTCAATTTGCTTGATATCATTAATGTTGCTAGCTCACATAAAGCGGGTTCCCAAGGGGGAGAAACTTGGCTCGTTTCGCCGCCGCGCCGTGTGACGTTGTCTCTTATCTAAATAAGCCATTATGTGTGAGGATGATAATTATTATGGAAACCTTGCTTCATGTTTTGTGGGGAAAAGAAAGGTATTTCCTTTTTGGTTTACGTGTGAATTTATTGAATTGAGGTAAGTTTATGGTCATGTATGTTACTATATCAGAGTATAGTTTGCAGTCTAGCAGAATATTTTGGGCTTTTTAGATTGCTATGCAAGAGGTCCAAGGTTTGATTCTGAAAACTGGCGAAATGTGGGTGTGATCTAATGGACCTCTGCCTAATCTTTCGAGGATTACAGGCGTGATGTTGTGTATTTTATGTTTACTGCGACCAAATCCGATGACGATCATAAGTCACTAAAAAAACTTACAATCTGGCTGACTAAAAAAACATTTGGAATCTTATAAGCTACTTCCAAGTCCAACAGTGAATTCGTAGAACCGCGTATAACCGTAATGGTTTTATATTTATTTAACGGTGGATTTAAATATGACACATGTATGCATTTATGTTATCAATACCACTAGTAATGCTAGATTCTAGCCCAAAATCACAGAACACAAGGGTTACCCAATTTATCCCTAAATCCAATATGTAGGATAAAGCATTAATTCCCAGTTTAAATTGATATTATGTTACGTCGCTTATGAACACAAATCTCATTATAATTAGCAGCTTTGGTGCTTCGTTCCATTATAGACACGGTAGTAGGTATACCAGCTACCAATGTATTAAGACGAGGAATTCTCAGAAATTGCTAAAAGGAATTTTTGATTGTGATAGAAGAACAGACTAAGAAAAAAAATCGTCCCAAATGCAAGTATGTCCTATCTTATAGACAAAGCACACAAAAAAAAACTCTAGTCTTGAGAAAAGGGAAACACTTACCACTACATATAAATACAACTTGAAACTTGGTAGTATGTGTTATTAATATAGAGAAACATCATAGCATCACGTCAGTAATCCACAAAGGGATAGGCAGACTTGTACTTAATAGTACACCCACATTTCACCCACGTTTTTTTAAGTCCCATGCGAGCCTATTGCTATCAAGCGCTCACTAGGCTGATCTAGACTCCGTGTCTGCAACTGAGAAACTTAATAACATTTTGCCCGACCTGGGAAACGAATCCAGGACCTCCTGCTCAGCAGTCGCGCTTGCGATCACTAGACCAACAAGGCAGAGACATAGGTACACAAAGAACTGGTTCAGTCATAAGAATAATCGCCACTATTTCAAACACACTAATCCATCATCTTTCTGCCCTCATTCCGTTTTACTTGAAGTTAAAAATAAATAGCAATTACCTTTACAAATATTTGTATAAATGCAGTCTCAACCATGCGGCAAAGTTTAACAACCTTTGAGCCAATTTTATAGCTTTTATTTACTCTGCAAACTATCTGTTTTCCAACACCCAGATGTAACTACGATATTCTGAACTTTAGAGAGAGACTGATGTACGATATGAGTGAAAGAAACGACATCATACAATGACGTTTACGTTTACCTTGGTCAAACCACTACTTCCTTATACGATAAGATCCATGCAACAAACACATTAAGTAGTTTGAAAGTTAGATTTGATAAAATTCTTTAAAATACAATAATATTTTTATGTGTATGGACTGCCTTGTTCGTCGAGCGGTTCGCGTTGGTCGGTCAAAGTATTATTTGATTTTTCCTTCAGGAATTTCTTATTAGCAGGCTCCACGGAAACTGGATTCTTGTCCAATTGATATAGGCTCGTCTACATGGTACTTAAAAATAACTGGCAAAATGTAGAGTACTATTAGAAACACATTTTTTTTTTGAAGTTTGAGAAAGCATCAAATGACTCTTCCCGCTCTGGCTGGAGCGGTAGGGAGTGTCAGACAGTAGTCCTACTCACTAAAGCCACCCATGTTTTTTCTTAGCCCTTTGTGTCCAAGGCCGCGGTATATCTTTCGAACAACCCGCAGCCATTATTATACCAGAGGTGTATCTAATGGCTGAGGGTTGTTACTCTTCGGGGATTTCAGTCGTGTTGTTATGTTATGTAATTGGCTGACATTCTACCTTTGCCCAGCAGATGCTTGATACTGGCTAAAAGCAACAGTTTTAAAATCGTCTGAGTTAACGTTGCGTTGGCCACAGAATCTCTCAATACCTTCAAACAAAGGCGAAATATCTTGAGAAATCTCGACACGTCTAGATTATCCAAGCAGATACAATAATTAATTAGACATCCTCTTATCACGGAAACACACAGATTCCTGTATCTGTTAGCTAGACAGTATTGTGTGAATCAATCAGATTGACAAGTACAGTTGCAGGTTTACAATAATAATGCGTGCTTTGTGTTACGTCACTACCCGATACACTGAATGTGGCATCAGTCTGATGCCCTGATTACTAAACATAATACCTAGGATAGTGCATATAGACTTAATTCAATTTGTCTGTTGTTGTTGTTTAGTCTTCCGATTAAACCGCGCTTGCCTAGATGGATCTATAGATGCGTCACTATTAGATACCGTGTTTCCTGCGTGCTACAGAAAGCACGTTATGCAGTTGGTTCCGGCTGTAATTTGTAGATTTTTGATAGTCGTTACCAGGTAGTCAGTGGTCCGAATATCTGTCAGCCGTTCTTGCCAAGAGGTATTATATTACCTAGTACTAACTAATTTGTACTCGCACCAGTGTTGTATGACTTAAGTGGCAATGGGCAGGGCGCAGAACGGATGGCCGATGGGGCCGAAAAGTTCTGGAATGGCGACCGCGAACCGGAAGACGTTGCGTTGGAAGGCCTCCCACTAGGTGGACCGATGACCTGGTCAAGGTTGCAGGAACCCGCTGGATGAGAGACGCACGGGACCGGTCAATGTGGCGACACCTGGGGGAGGCCTATGTCCAGCAGTGGACGTCTTTTGGCTGAAATGATGATGATGATGATGAACTAATTTGTGGTCGTCAGATAGACATGTAACATACTGATATTCAGCTGAATCCGGTTAGACTGAAAGTCGACCCCAATAAAGTTGCGAAAAGGATAGGCAGTTGATGATGGGGATCTTAGTATCAAATATTTAAAAACATTCGATATTCACCAACCCGTACAGGGTCCGCGTGTTGCGGTCCCATTATACATATTTATATATTCATACCGTAATTTAACCACACTGGAAACCCATCTTGAGAATTCTAGATACTTCTAGTCATCCTGAATCCCATAAATTGGATCACCCAAGTAAACACAACTAATTAGCCATTCCATTATCCAGAAAACAGAGTGCTATCTTGAAATAGTATTGTGTGAATCAATCAGGTTAACAGTATCTCTCTCAGCTCTTTGTGCGACGTCACTACACGTCACTTATCTCTATTCTCTGTCATTTGAATGTGATATTAGTATTCTGTAGCAGGATCGGGGTTAAAGTTGTGTTATTGGAAGTAATTCTAGAAGAACCAAAACAAAGTTACATACAAAGACGATAATGACGATAGAACAATCGGATTTTTAGTTTATTCACCTATTTTTTTAGTTTAGTAACAAGATTTCGCATGCGATTTTTTTTCCTTTTTATACGATTTGTCACTTCGAATTAATTTTAAACATTTATGTCGTAGGTTAACCTATATTTTTTGATATACTGAATACTTGGTAAGTTTAAGGTAAGTGTTTGAGCGTATGAACTGTCTACCTCGTATAAGGTTTTGATCATCATCATCATCAGCCTATAATGCAATTTAACCCTTCCATACTCCTTTTGCCTCGCCCGCATTCATATATCTGGTCATACACGCACGCTAACGATTACTACTCACCTGCCCTTTCTGAAGAACTTCACTTAAAAGATCAGTACATATCTTTCTAGGGCGTCCCCTCCCGGCATTGCCACTCACATCTGCCTTGTAAATACCTTTCGTTAATCAACTTTCGCTCATTCTCTCCACATGACTAAACCTTAGCATACTCTAATTAATTAATTTAATTCTGCTCTTCAATTATATTTTTAAACTTAAGTCTATGGGCCCCATCTCTTCAAATAGAGCACTAAATGCACTATATTATGAAATTAGACAGTACAGTTATAGTTTCGTTTTGTTATATTAGTACAAATATAACAAAACGAAAAAACAACAGAAGCCGCACTTGCCTAGGTCGCCTGTCGGTCCGGTAGGTGATCATTACATAAATACCAAGTTATCTCCGTGACTCGGAAAACACGTAAAAGCCGTTGGTACCACCTGTAATTTGCAGTTCTTTGTTAGTCGTTAGTCTTTGGATTGACAGTCTGACCACCAGAACCTAAAATCGAATGATTTTTTAATCCAAAATACAAACATGCATGCATTTGTAGCAACACAATTATTTCAATTTTAAACACCATCGAATTTACTTTACCATGACTTTACCTTAGTTTTAAGTGACAGTACGTAAATCAATTAACTAAAAAAATACATTTTAAAGAGAACGTTGAACTATAAAAATATTAAAAAACATTTTTCACTCTTCAACAATCACCAACACAAAGCAAAGATAATAACCACGTTCTCTAAACAGGACATTCCATTAAAGCAAATCGATTTATTATAAAAAGCTCGTTTGCGTACTCGCTCTCTTTGATTAATTTATTTGTAACATGTTGCATTATTCATTCGGACATGTTCATCAGAATATAAATTGTTTCGTCCAACAGTTGGATTGGAGGGTAGATGTCCATTGATTGCGAGCAGCTATACGAAGATATGAAGGAGATTGAATTTATTTTTCACTTGATTGCTGTTTCTAAAATAAATTAAATATTTTTCATTATTATATTTTACTTTTCATTCAAAAATAGGAATTGCTGATGTGGGTTGTAAGACTGCTGGATTAAAGTGGGATTGAGCGGGCCATGTCTGCAGAATGCATCAGGACTGATGGGCTAGGGTCGTCACGCAATGGGTGTCAAAAGACGGGCGTTGTCACCGAGGTGGACCTCAATTCTTTATAGAAATGAACACGTGTATACTTTTCGTTTTACTCGTCATGACAAAGGTATTTTTGAAAAAATTTCGCCATTTTTGCCAATAGAAAATTGCATCGGCCGGAATGCTGGTTTTTTCATAAACTTCGTCGACGACAGTTTCTTTTTTTTTGTTTTCGTTGAAAACCTTCATAGGGTGAACAGTCTTTGGCGAGAAGACCGGGAAGTGTGGAATTTTTACCTCGCTAAATTTTGTGCGGATTGTGTCTACCAGGGTGGTTACCCTGGTAGACACAATCACAAAGTAGAAATTTTGTTTTTCCTACTCCTCCGTCATTATTATCTGATTATAATATTTGGTTGCGGGATCCAAGACAATAAAATCGTATCTCCGGTGACTTCGACGACTTCGTCGAGCTTCATTGTCTCGGCACTTTTCTGGTGCTCGCCACTGTTCATTCTGACTTTCAGGAGTTACAGTGGTTTGGAATAGTGGAGAGTATGGCCTAAAAAGAAATCAAACAGCATACTATGAGGAAGCATCGTTTGAAGTACATAGATATAATTGTGGCTTTAAATATTATAGCTCGCAGTGGATTGTCAGACTTTAAATTGAAAATGTATTGAAATGTTATCCACGTTCCGAGTTAGTTATTGTAAATGTGCTAATCATGAGTTTGTAAAACAACGGCTAATAAATACTTTAACATATTATTATTTGGACTGGCTTTTGAAAATTTGTCACGTTTTTCTATATTCTGGTTGTTCAAACATTTCATATTTAAAAAGTTAACTAATTTTGGAGACTAGTTTAAACATTCATATTTCCAAAAATGTTGGTGCTTTCGATAATTAAATTAGCTATTTTATACTGAAAATCTTTGTTAGTAAATAGTTTAATTAAAGTTTTAATTTTAAATTGCTTTGTTGTAATCCCAGCTAGACAAATGTTATAATAAATCTACCTTTTGTCCTTTTATGTCGCTTACAAAAATGTGTTTTATCCCTATTAATTATATACCTAAGTTCCAACCATCCCTTTACGCTGTGTCGCTTTTAAGATTATATTATAAAAACAGACATCCGCTTCCGTGTTCCTTACACGCATCCTTTTTACCCGACTGCGGCGAAACCCAAAAGAAGGGTTATTTCGAGTAATTGTTAAAACTTTAGCAGGATTCTTCTGAAGTATAAAAGAATAATGTAAAAGACTCGGGCTTTATTTTAAACATGTTATAATAGATTGTTACTCAACCCACACTTATTTTTGAGGGCCAATCAACAAAGAAGAGTGCAGAAGATTTTTTCGTACCAGTTTAAAAATATCTACGAGTACGTTGACTTTGAAACGTCGTGTCACATAATATATTCTGTGTTCTTCTCTGTTTGTTTGTTGTTTGTTTTGTTTGTCGATGGCATAAAACTAAAAAGCAAAAAGATTGCATTTTAAATTGAATAAAACTTGGAAGCTGGTAGGGCCCATCATAATTTAGGTATACTGTTTGAAAAGTAATTCTTTTTTTATTTATGTTGACATAGCTTCTAGTTACAATGTAAAATTTCTAATTACAATTTGTAAGGTATACAGCTAAAAGAGAAAAATAAAAAACTTTTTGGAATAAAAGACTTACTTTCGGTAGTTAGTGACTTTTTGCCACCAACTTCTGAAAGTAAAATAAGTTTTTTTGGTAAAACACCTTGGGATTACTGTTTTTAAATTATTATGTGGCCTTTACCAGCATCGTCATTATTTCTGAAAACATAATTACTTCCACAATTTGGGTAAGAAAAACATGAAATGTATCACTCTCCCGCCCCTGTAACAATGAGTTTAATTAATGTAATCTTCTACAGGACGTTACAAAAAATACAAGTGTTATTTCTCTTTCTAAACGTGGTATGTATATTGAATTTATGAATTGTGTTAATTACTATTCTCGTTAGTGAACCATCATCTTAGTCTTCTTTGTACATTTTGTTACTAGGGCTTGATGAGGTAAAAAAACCTTCATGAATTGAAAATATAGAGGTATAGTCGTATCCATTTAGTACTCCCATATTTTGCCAGAAAGGGTTTGTATTTAATTCTCATGTAATAGGGGCCTATTGCCAGCAATCTGGCAAAAATGCGACTCCATGGCTGCTACTGAGATATTCCTGATGGAAAAACCGAATTCTACACTCTGCCCGACTTAAGAATCAAACCCAGGACCTCATACTCAGCACTCGCACTTGCGACCACCAGACCAACGAGGCAGTCGATCACTAGTAACACCTTAATAAAAACTAGTTTATAATATAGTGGTCCATAGTATCCATTTTTCTCACCTCTTATGCATATCATATGTTTTTCCAACGCCCTATCACCCATACATATTCCTATTTACATTTCTGCTTTTCTCGGGTCTTACAGTGGAATAAGGCCCATATAAAGGGCCCTTAAATAAAATATCTGTTCGGACTTCTATCTGCTTGCTTTTCTACTAAGCCTTACACTGGTCGAATAGAACATTGAGTAGTAATGGGTTATAGAGCGCTGGTTTACGCCAATTTTGAGATGAATACGTCATATTGTGGACTGTAATAGGCAGTATTTTTACGAAGATCAGTTTAAGATACCATCATCATCATCATTTCAGCCAAAAGACGTCCACTGCTAGACATAGGCCTCCCCCAGGTGTCGCCACCTTGACCGGTCCCGTGCGTCTCTCATCCAGCGGGTTCCGGCAAACTTGACGGTCCACCTAGTGGGAGGCCTTCCAACGCAAAGTCTTCCAGTTCGCGGTCGCCATTCCAGAACTTTTCGGCCCCATCGGCCATCCGTTCTGCGAGCAATGTGCCACTTAAGCCATGCCATTTTGCCATGTCATTTTTTGCTTGTGCCCATTGCCACTTAAGTCTGGCGATTCTACGGGCTACGTCGAGGTACATCATCATCATTGTCTTGCCATTATCCTAGTTCATTTGGGGTCGTCGCAGCATGTCATCATCTTCCATACTATTCGTCATCTCATCAGACACCTCCTTTCTTGCCAAAACATCCTTGACGCAGTGCATTCATCGAAATGTCGTTAGGTGTTTGGGAAATACTGTACACAGATCCTTCTAACATCCACCCGCGTGGTCAGTTGAGGTTCCTCACATAAAAGAGGCCTACAGAGGACTAAGTTAAGCAAGTACTTACACTGTTGTCAGATTTACAGTAATTGAAATGAAAAGGTTACACGTTGTATTAGTGAAATCTTATGCTGATCGGCCATGATTTCTTAAGTCGTTATATACTTTGTAGACCAGAATAGGTTTTTTTTTTAAACTTTGCTCCTCACTAAGAATTTCTCCTGTATCGTGGATGCGTTTACAAACACTTAAACTCACATACACCAGCAACCAGACCCGGAAAAGCGGCTTGACGCCGGTTACTAGATATTGTTGTAGCCTCGTCTTCTTTTGTATTTGTTTCCCCCAATATAAAAAAATAATGCTATTTGTCGGGTCTATGTTGTTGGGCCGGCTAATAGCTTGTCTTATTAATACTCCAAGAGGTAAATAGAAATGGATCTGTGAAGTTATTGCCTTCGTATTTTCTTAGGATATGGTAATGTGTACGTATAAATGAAATTTTCATTTTGAATAACATATTGGACTCCTTTCAGTATTATTGTTAGTTTTAAGCATTACTTAGAATTCCCTTGATATTTCAGTGTCTTCATTTATATTATAAAAATAATATACGATAATTATCTTTCTTAAAATAACTGCCTCGATGGTGTAGTGGACACAAAGGCGTTCACTGAAATGGCTCGACTAGGGTTCGATTCGCAAGCAAATATATGTTAAATAAATTCAAGATGTGTACGTATATACTAAACAAGACAAACTTTCTGAAGCGATAAAAAATAAAAATAGAACAGTGGTGTATAAGAAAATTGCTAAAACATCTTAAAGATTTTTGGCAGCCATCATCTATGGGGGAATGGAGTAAACTTAACCCCAATGTTTATGTATTATTACCTCAGCCCTTATGGGGTAATAATACATAAACATTGGCGTTTCCTAATGCAATCAGATAGGCTGAAGCGATGGGGTCTTGCCTAAAGAAGGTAAGAAGGCTTAGTAACATGAAATGAGTGAATCTAAGAGGTGAATTTCCTTATTTTAGTGAATTATTTAATGGGCAACCGTTCGCATGGGTGGTAAGATTTTAATTTTAATACCTATTAATATTGACTTTTAAAATTTCATGTATGTTTTCTTCAAAATGTATTGAATCCGTTCATATGACTACGATTTTCGTTCTTTTGATTCGATGCCTAAACTCTGTCAGACCAGTACCTAGGTGGTAACCTGGACGGCTCTATCATTTGCATCATACAAGTCTTTGAGCGTGCAGGCATCTCGTGCGGGCACAAGAAGAGGTCCTGTGAGAGATTATGTGTTGGGGCATCACACTCACATTCACATTTATTACGTAGCAACGTTATTTTCTACCTATCGTTTATCGCTGTAAAAACATTATAAGGCACTATTGCTCCATACATTTTGGTAATTATTTATTACTCACGCCTGTAATTTCTAAAGGGTTAGGAAAAGTGTACTATCAAGTAGTAAAAAAAATACATTAATTTGGTCTCGCTGAGAAAATTAGTCGCATTTTTATTTACGACCCTACTTTCGAAGGTTTGTTTTACTGGAATTGGCCTCCTGCTAGCGTTTCGTAACTCGGAAACGAAGGAATTTTAATACACTTCAAGCTCGACAATCGTTACTCTGCCGTCAGTCTGACAGTGAATGGCGAGCTTTAATTCATTCGACTAAAAAGGTGCGTGCCACCAATGTATAAATTAAATAACGCACTTAGCGCTCATGTAAAATAGTACATTTAGAGAGAGTTCACGAAATCGAAGCTTATTTTGCTCTTACCTGTTTTAATTTTAAAGATAGCTAGGTACTTTTTTTGGTGAGCACTATATGCCAGGTTTTTTTTTACTTTTGGTAGTTCTTAAAAGGGACAAAATATTCAAAAATTGGATTCTAGGCTTAAATTTCTTTAACTTATCAACTCAAACTCATTCAAAGGTAATCTTGAAAAGATCTTTTTAGCGATAAGACAGTTAAGAAGACTGGGTAAATCGTTTCACTTTCCTATAATGTCAATAACACAATAATTTCTATAGACATTCATACTAACTATTGCAACAATACATAAAATTACTAGAATACAAATAAAAGGTACACATGATATTGTATAGTGACAGTATAGTTCGTACCTATGTAGCAGTATAATATCGACAAAACAATGATTTCTATCGATATTTATACTAAACACAGCAAAAGTAAATACAATTACTAATGTACAGTCACCTGCAAAAATGCATGGACAAGACAATTCAGAAACAAAATCGTGTCAAGCGAGTAATGACACCACCTAACGTAAACTTGTTATCGACTATAAACGTTCAAAGGAAAATATACTAAAATAACCATGCAATTTGTAGGTGACTGTACAAATAACAGTTATCAATTTCATTATGATAGTGTGGTTCGTATGAAGCGGCATAACATCAACAAAACAATAATTTCAATAGATATTTGAAAACAACAACGCGAGATTTCAAAGTCCAAATTCATAATAAACCCAGCAAACAAACGAATACAATTTCCAAATGTCCCTAATTGGGTTAACAATACCCTCAGAAATTCAATCACACAACATTTTGGACATAAAAGCTATAATTTTAGAACGGTCATGTTATTTGTTGAATACCGAACGTTTGCACTGATTGATACCATTAATTTAAATTCATTACACGATCGTATCGTTTACGTATATACGGGTAGGTACACACGGCTACACATCAAGCTATACAGTTCCAGTTTACGCTGATCTCACACTGTACGGAAATCCTTTCGGAGACCAGCTTATACTGGAAATGTTATATAGCTTGATGTGTAGCCGTGTGTATTCTCCCACCACGTACTGCGGTAATCCTTCCAATTTCATATTAGTCTCCTATTATGTGGTGAACCGAGGGTATTATATAGAGAAATGTTTATTTTGGTGTGTTATGAATGTTATGATGGCTCATCCATCCATTTTAGGCTTACCGGATGCAGCTGAATTTCAGTATTTTACATGGAGCGACTGTGTATGTGACCTCCACAACCCGGTTAGTATTGGATTATACGTTACCCAAAGTCATCTTAAAGGAGTATTCCAGTGTCAAAAATGATATTGTTATCACCTAAAAGTGATAACAATAACATTTTTCAATGATACACTATTACGACTTTTCCCAAGACAACATTTTATAAAAACCTTCTTACAAAAACATTCCCACTCATTCTTTCAATTCAACTCGAGCCAAAAGAAATGCCCATCAGAACAAAACAATATGGCTGCGAACCTCACTATTCCCGTGTTGCCAGTAGGAAAAATTAAATGATTCTTTAAACAAAAGCCGCGCTGAACGTCTGGGAACGTAATTAAATGGCCGTCCTATGGGAAATCGACGGTGGCTGGCGGTCACCCGACGTCCTGCCTGCATCCTACCTTTGCCTTGTTCGTGGAACTGCCATGAGATTGTGTGATTGTTCGCCTTTTTGTGTGTGCTGGAATTCTTGTGTAAATAGGTATAGGTATATAATTTCTGGATTATTATTATTATCAGCCATTTGTGTCCCACTGCAGGGCAAAGGCCTCCCTTCCCTCTTTCCACTTATCCCAAAGCAGTGCTCCGGTTTGCCAATCTAAAATAACAATAATTAACATTTAACATTAATCTAATTTCTAGATAATTTGATTAATGTCAGGTCTAATAGTAATTTAGGTGTGAATTTGTTTGGCTTTCCATATACACAAATAAAATTTCGATCGTTTTCCATAAGTTTTACTGCAAAAGCTTTCACGCATTCATTCTCGTTTTAATTGCTAATAACTTATAATAATAAGTTAAATTATTTTAGCTTTAAAAATATATTTATTAAATACACCCTTGTCTTATGCACACAGTAAAATCTACTAGTTGTGTGCTAGTAAACTGCACGCTGTTTTTGTTTTATAAAAAAGTTTTAATTTTAGAACTTTACATCTCACTTAATGTTATAATTCCAGGCAAATAAAATTGTCGCTTACTTCCACTCGACCGAGTTTGTTATTTCATTGATAAATACTTGCACTATTCATATTAAGCAAGTGCAATTAGTCTGTAAGAGTCCGAAAATACAGGATTACCTAGGGTAGTTGTGGGAACAGTGAATCAAGTGTACACAGTGAAGCGTCGCCGTATTGCACAGAACGAGTATACGACACCAGGTGTCGTTCGATTTAACGGGAGGCAAGAGAAAGAGATAGCCTGTGTCACGCCACTCGTTCTGTCCAATACGGCGATGCTTCACTGTGTACAACTTGATTCACTGTTCCCACAACGTTACTTACCAAGTTCTGTTCTGGAGTTACAAGCAACTAAATGGTACATGATAAAAGTTTGTTCCATCTGATATTGTTCAATTTTCCGCCCATTAATGAGGAAAATTGATTTGGACAAGGAAAACCAAGTGAT
This sequence comes from Diarsia dahlii, assembly GCA_949775195.1. NCBI lineage: Eukaryota > Metazoa > Arthropoda > Insecta > Lepidoptera > Noctuidae > Diarsia > Diarsia dahlii. The sequence continues at coordinate 4,060,533 of OX459198.1, forward strand.
ATTTGTTCGGAACATGTTGACTTAATTATTGTAATTATTTTTCTTTCCTGTTCTCCTGGTTTTCGGAAGTTTCTCTTATTAAATTAGTCACAGTTATTATGGTACATTTTGATTAGATTTTATAAAAAATCTCAATCAACTTTTATATTGGTACTTCACTTGTTTCTATTTTTCGATCATCCAATACATTTAGCCCGTTATGTTTAAGTCCCATGTAATAGGGGCGAGCCTATTGCCTTGAACCGGATGCTACTGAAAAATTCATCAAAACCCAACAAAAATTTGCCTGACCCGGGATTCGAACCCAGGACGGCATGCTCAGCAGTTGCGATTGCGACCACTAGACCAACGAGGCAGTCTAACTTACACTTATTTATTCAAAAGACGTAAAAAGTCGTAATTCCTTATTAATCAAAATAGAGGATACTCACCTCTCCACAGTCCAAGAGCTACATTTTATCACCCTTCATGAATTACACTATATGATGCGTGTGTGTAGTGTGTGGTCAAGCTATATATCTGTGTCGGCCACTGTCCCCAAATAATGTCACCGACCACCTTCAAGGTCATCATATTTTATATACCATCGTATTTATTTTTAAATAATAAATGGTATCTTGTGAATCTTGTCCTGATGACAGAGAGGAAGTCAACGATGGAACGAGTTAAACTTATGAACTTGAAATTACGCCATGGTATGTGTTAAAAAGCAAGTTTAAGCATAATTTAATTCTGAAACCTATGCATACTGTTCAAGTTATAATTAAGGACGGTATACGCACGCTTTCATAATTTTACAATTAGGTACTTGTATCTTCACGTAGAAATAAACAAAACTGTGTCCTCGAAGTGGCAAAATCAATTTTGCGTATCGGCATTTATTTGTCATGAAGCTTTCGTGGCAACATGCTTCAACTTGAAAGAGCATAATATTGTGAGACTATGCAAATATCTATGCTGCGCCACAAGTAGGACTGCTGGTCCCAGGTTTTATTCTCGGATCGTTTGAAGTTTTTTCACCAGAATTTCTCAGTAACAGCCATGAAGTTTGAATTTGTGTCCGGTTGATGGCAATAGGCTTGCCCCCAATTACATGCTACTTAAACATAACTGGCGTAATGTGGATATGCTAATGGTTTCACTTATGCCTAACCCTTCGGAGATAACACGCGTGATGTTATGTTATATTTTGACCACAAACTTACGCCTATTCATCTAAAAGACGTGACTCAGTAACTCTTTGTGTCACACACAAATAGGGGTCACTTTGTCCAGAAGCTACATTTTACCACACTCCATAAGCCACTCTATATAGCGCGAAGATTTGTGATGTGATCAAGCTATAAATCAGTGTCGGGCAGTGTCCCCCAAGGAATGCTCATAAAGGCGTCATCTGTCACCTCCACTGAGATATTAACGTTGACGATGTAGTGCGGGGGACACTTGTTTATTGTCTTGGCTGGATACGGATCTGGGGTAAGCATGATTTGAAGACGTTTATTAGTTAGTTTGTAGGTGGAACGCAAATGAACTTAACTTAATTGGCATGGCATTTAATTGAACTGAGTGGAAAGTACAAGGGTTCATAAGTAAAAGCGAGAATCTTTCTCTAATCTATTAGATGGTTGTTGTATCTGTGGGCTATTGCTTGACGGTTGTTGTCACGCTAATGCCAGAACAACTGGCAATCTGAAACCGACGAGCAGTTTATGTGTTGATTACGTCATGTCGGATATGATGCGAAGTTAGTTTGTGGTGTTGTAAGTGCCCGCAACGTCCTTAATCTTTCTCCAACTAAGCATACCAGTATTCCAAGAAGGAACATTGGTGATTTTTAGGGCTTAGTCGATTAAATGTGTTCAAACTTATCATTAAATCGAGTTTAATGATGTGTGATTTTGGAGGACTATGCCCAACAGTGGACTGCTATAGGCTGACGATCATCATGAAACTTATCATTGTGTGTACAATATTAGAACACGATTTAAGAAACGTTCTAGAATCTATCTACCTAATATACCACCAACTCATTACTCCAAAAGTAGAATAGATGACTTTTTCAGTAATTCACTTAAGTACTTAATGATATAAACAGAAACACATAGACTAAATGCGATCTATCATTAAACAGAAGTAGATTCGAAAACAAACTTAAATCAAGTCAATAGCCATTACATCAGAAGCACAATACACGGCAGGCTGAACGTAATCGTAGCCCATACACTGCAGGCCAAATTAATAGCCCGTTTGAATTATATGAACCGCGATAATCAACACAGTGAGACGCGTAATAGCTTATTATTACCTTTCCGTTGAGCAAAGGGCTGTTGGTAATAATGAAGGCGTATAAATTTGAGGGTAGTCAGTTACAAGTACTTCAATGCTTTTGTGGATGATTTCATACAAAGCTGCAGTGTTTATTCGCTTATCTATACGTTTGTATTGTCAGTATTTAGAGTCGTTTGAAAAGCGGACGGCTTTACAACGTCAAATGTTTTTTGGCGCCCAACATGGGCTACGATTTTCAAGTTCAAGACCTAAACTATATTAATGATTGGCATAAAGAGGCATGCACTGCACATGTCATGTATTGTCTGACTGTCATGCAATTGTAACATAGCGGCGATGTTATGCTCAACGAGTTATAATTTTTTTGGCGCCCAACATGGGTCAAATGTTATGGACAGTAAATCAAACATTAAACGAAATAGAGAAAACTAATTGCAAATATTTGTAGCTTTTTCTAACTAAGACAGCAAACGAGAAATGGAAAGTGAAACCCAAGCAAGTACATAGTACTTAAAGACACTCGACATCTTGTTCAACACTCTGACCCTTTTGAAGCGCTTGGACCACTGCAATCACTCAAGCGTCCTTCCTTCTCAATTTGTGCGAGAACTAAGACGATTCAATTGTTCAAGTCTGTAGAATGGGAACCTGTATAAGCTGTTTGAGACTATTAAGGATTTTGTAAATGGTTTTGATTGTGGGCTGGGAAAATTGATGGGAATTATAATAATATAATTATAAATTTTGTAATAATTGATGGGTAGGTAATTTTTTTATAGACAACAATTAATTATGCATATTATTGTGGTTATTGTAAACGTGGTGCGCCGAAACCAAATAACACGGGACAAGGGCAGGATGATGATTATAATGGATGTTCATGGTAGTTTGCATACATTCTTTCACAAAAGGAAAGAAATTGTCTTCTTTTTACCCGACTACGGTAAAGCCAAAGGAGGGTTATGATTTTGACTGGCTATGTATGTATGTATGTATGTATGTTTGTATGTATGTGAGTATCTTCATCTGTTCCCTCATAGCTTCTAATCTACTTATCGTAACTCGACATATGAGATATCGTTAGAACCGTCTTAATTTTCCGCTAAACATAGGCTACTTGACGTGTCACAAAAAGCGATTTGGCGCCCTCTAGCGGACAAAAAGTAAGGCTTAAAAAATAAAAATGGAGATAAATACGCAGTGTTTGGTATCATTTGAAAGGGCCTCACTTGTACATTTCGAAAATATTGCTCAAATTTAAAATCACGCCCTCTAGCCGACAAAAAGTCAAAAGTAAAAAAAAAAAAACACCAAAATTGTTAAAAAAAAAAGTAAAAAATTAAAACCCGACTACGACAAAAAAAAAACAACGCTGAAAAAGTATGAAACAAGATTTTCAGGATAGAACAAAAAGAAAAGCCGTAGTCACACGTTAAAGGTACCAACCTAAACACTTTAATATCGCGTGACTACGGCTTTTCTTTTTGTTCTATTCTGAAAATCTTGTTTCATACTTTTTCAGCGTCGTTTTTTTTTACTATACCTTTTCAATACGTAAGTTAATAGCAAGTTAAATAGCTAGGAGTAATATTTAGTGCTAACAAAAGCCTATATAAATAACATAAACAAGATACCTCAAAAACAAAGAAAAAAAATATGCATAGTAAGTAGCAATAAGGAAAATAAAATATTGTCTATAGCTGAAGAAACGTTCCCTAAGTACCAATTGTGCCACTATCTTACCCCTTATGGCAGAATAAAAGAACTCATCAATAACATCAACCTGAAACTTACGGACTTCACTATGGATGATTACTGTATAATTCTCATAGGTGAAGAAGACTTTCGAAGAACCGTTAATTATTTCGATTTGATCATAAAAATTCGCGAAACATTAATGCCTATAAATCACACAAATATAATATTATGTTTACCTACGTTTAAATTTAGTTACTATTCTACTTTAATGTTCAATTCAAGATTAGAAATGTTTAATAATTTACTATACCTAGACATAGAAAGTCATAATAACTATGCAATATTGTTTGATTCCAATTTAGATTTAAACTACGACAGTACCATGTTTTCAAAATATAGTGGTGCGATTAACAATAATGGAATATCTAATATGTTTAATAATCTTCAATATATTCTTCATGTCAATTCTCATGATATTCCATTAATCTCTGACAGTGTCTCAAACCCTGATATTAATAATTTGTCAGATATCATACATCCATTATCTCCTTGTGTTGGAAATTTTGTTGCCTCGAATACTGAAAATAATAGTAATTTTTTTCTTTTATAATCACGTAAATGTACTTCACCAAAATACTAATGGCCTGATAAGTAAATCGGATCTACTGAGCCTACACCTACATGAACTTGCCTGTAATAATAATTTTGTAGATGTGCTTTGTGTAACAGAACATAACATGAAAGAGAGAGATGATATACACTTATATATTCCAAATTACACACTTGCAACATGTTACGTTAGAAACAGTAGAAGAGGCGGTTCATGTATTCTGGTAAACAATAAACACAAATATAATATAATCAACTTAAAAGAATACTGTTGCTGTAATGATTTTGAATCCTGCGCTATAGAATTAATTGAACATAATATAACTATTGTATGTATTTATAGATCCCCAAAATTCAAAATTGATAATTTAAATACCTTTTTTTACCAATTCGAAGGTATGCTTAAAAAAATATTAGGTCATAATTCCAAAAAGAAAGTTATTATCTGTGGGGACTTTAACATTGATATTTTAAAAAGTACGAAATGCTCAACACAACTCGAAAATCTTCTTCATAACTATCGCTTGAAATTAAGTGTCCGTCAACCAACTCGATTAGATAGTGGTACCTGTATCGATAATATAATACACAACATCAGAGGCAGCACTAGCGAGGTGTTGGAGTTGGCTATTTCCGACCATGCAGCTCAAATCTCAAAATGTCCTGTTAAAAAAACTTGTACAATTGCACATTGGTATACTTTCAAACGAGATTTTTGTCAAGAAAATATGCTGAAATTTAAAAATGCTCTTCAAAGCCTTAGTTTTAGTAATGTTTACAATTGTACAGACCCAAATGATGCATTCCGTGAATTTAACAGCTTGTTTAAATTGTTCTACGATCTCTGCTTCCCCATAGTTAAAATTAAAAATGAATGCTCTAAAACTCCGAAATGGATAACGAAAGGCATAAAACTTTGTTGCAAGCGTAAGCGTGAAATGCTATGGCAATTAAGACACCAACCAAACAAAACAAATAAGAACATTTATACCACCTACTCTAAACGTCTTAAATTAATCATCAAACTAACACAAAAAACGCAAAACAGCTATTTCATTAATAACGCTGACAACAAAGTAAAAGCAACTTGGAGAGTTATAAATTCAACTAAAGCTAATTACCCGAAAGAAAATCCTTCTAAAATTCTTACAGCTAATAACGAATACATCACAGACCCAAATAAAATTGCCGAATTGTTTAATAACTATTTCATAGACCAAGTTCAACCAGTAAACAAACATAACCAAAACGATTTTACATCTTCATCAATTAATTCCTACCCCAATTCAATATTCTTAGCACCGACTGATCCTCAAGATATACATAAAATTATTATTGCTCTTAAAAATACCAACAGTTGCGGTTATGACGAAATTGTAACACGTGTAATAAAAAACGTAGTTATAGAGATATCTCCAGTCCTTAGCTATATTGTAAACGTGTGCATAGATAGTGGAAAATTCCCTGAAGATTTAAAATTGTCCATTATTAAACCTCTTCACAAAAAAGAAAATGCACATCATTTAAAAAATTATAGACCTATTGCTCTCATACCAGTGTTTTCCAAAATAATTGAAAAAGTCATTTACAACAGTCTATATTCATTCCTAGAAAAAAACAATCTTCTCTCTAAAGAACAGTATGGTTTCAGAAAAAACAAAAACATTAATATGGCCATCTACCAACTAATCAACAAAATTATCACAAACATGGATAACAAAATCCAGGTTTCAGTGTTATTCATGGACATGACGAAAGCCTTTGATTTTGTAGATCACAAAATCCTCCTCATAAAATTAAATAAGCTTGGAATCAGGGGCAATGTCTTAGACCTAATTAAGTCGTACCTAATCAATAGAAAGCAAATGACTAAAATAGAAAAAGTATGCCCTATAACTAAAACTGAAGAAACCTACCTATCAAATCAAAGATTTATAAACTACGGCGTGCCCCAGGGCAGTGTACTAGGTCCGTTGTTATTCCTTTGTTATATAAATGATATACCCTTATCTATAGAACATCCCATGACTCTATTCGCTGATGACTGTACCACAATATTTATAGGAAGAAATTTAGAGAGATATGAAAATGAAATAAATAATAGTTTAGGTTTAATTATTAAATGGTTAAACAACAACAACCTAAATATTAATTTCGGAAAAACACACATCATGCATTTTAACCAGCGAACCAATCCAATAAATCCAAATATTAGATATGAACAAAACAACATTGATAAAATTGAGAACACTAAATTTCTAGGGCTTTGGTTAGATCAACACATGACATGGAAAATACACACTGACCATTTAATAAAAAAACTTAACCAATTTTGCTATGCCCTACATAATCTAAATAAAGTCGCGAATCGCAACACCGTACTTACTGCTTACCACGCGTACGTCTCCTCAACACTGCGATATGGAGTAATATTTTGGGGTAATTCTACGGACAGGGAAGCAGTTTTTAAAGCCCAAAAAAAATGCGTTCGTGCAGTATGCATGATCCAAAACACCGACAGTTGCAAACCATTCTTCATTAATCTAAAATTATTGACACTACCATCCCTTTACATTTATGAAGTTGCCATATTTATCAAAAATAACCCTAACCTATTCGAAACCGTATCCTCTAAACGCCACCAAGGTGCACTGAAGTCAAAATCCCATAGCACAGCCCTTTACTCAAAAAGTTTCCTTGGAATGGCACCAAAAATTTTTAACCAACTTCCCAAATCAATAAGAACATTAAGGGATTCTAATACGTTCAAAAAATCCCTCCATAACTTTTTAATTAAAAAACCATATTATTCTATCAATGAATATTTAGAAGACAAAAAGTGAAAAATGATTTTATTTTATTTACATTATTTTACTTTTATTAGCTTTAGTTCATAAGTTAGTTATTAGCAATAAAACACTTTTATTGTTCTTATTTATTTTAAGTAACTAGGTATATCCTTTAAAAAATGTCTAAACTACCTACATTAATGTGTAGACATTATTTGTATGCCTTGCAAGGCAGCACATAGTGATACTATATATTCTTTTGATAACACCTGATAACTCTTTTACCTATGTGTCACAAATAAAGATTTTTGAATTTGAATTTGAATGTAAACATTTGTACACAACATACAAAGATTCCATTACTATTTTGAATAAAACACTCACTTATCACATAATAAATAACAACAAAGAGATCGGCTTGCAGACAAGAATCCCGGACAGTTTATTAGCAGTCTTCTATTAGCACAACTAAGAGTACTCGATGCCACTCCAGTTGGCGATAAAGCCTTTATTTATACTCCTGAAACGTTAAGCGAGTTAAAATATTCCCCTTTAAATCTTTAGTTAGTGAGTTTAACAGATTAAATTTATGCGAAACTGTGCCGTATATTTTGTTTCGAGTGCTCGTAGTAGAGTTGATAGTTGTTGAGTGTTGAAAGAGAGACTTTGTGATATTTATAGGTTTTCGGTTGTCGATTTATCGAATGAAGTATTTCTGATATTGACGCATTTATGTCTGTCATTTATGTCTTGAGTTCTTGACCTAATTATAGGTTCGGTCTCCTGATCTTTTATTTTATTTTGAGATAATGATTATTAATAAGTAGTGGCAGTTCCTCTTCGTTGGTTTTTTCTTTCTTTTTTGTTTCAAAACCTATGGTCAGCAGTGTATGTTTTTTGTTTATTACATTTTTTGACCAGAAACAGTGATACGGGGTCGGCAGACCACGAAGGAGATGGCGAGACGGATTAGATGTCTTCATTGAAAATTAGAAATAAGTAACACAGAATCCATTGCCAAGCAGGGCTAGCTATAATAATAACAATATTTATTTAAGTAATTAATATTCACTTAATTGTTTTTATTTTTTCGCCAATTGCTAGTGCCGACAATCCTACCTGCATCTTATTGAATTTCGAATTTATGATGATTATAATAACATCATCCCAACATCCAAAATACATGCATCACTTGTCCTGGACCTTAGAGTACCTACCTATTCTAACAGCAAACTTTTAAGAGACTACAAACCAAAATGAATATACCACTAATTCGTTAACTTTATAATTGGGTATCTATTTTATTGAGTTGTTATCTTGACCGCATTTAATCTCTTGTGAAAAAGGACAGCTGGCACAAAAGTGGCGAGATCGCCCATTTCTGAAAGTTGATGGACCAGACTAAAGATATTAGACGTTCGGGCGATTAACGAGTCGTGAATGACAGGTCAAAGGTCTTTTGGAGATCGATACCTACTCGATTACTTTGTAGGAACTAAGAGTACTAGACGTGATGTATTTATACACGTGACCAATTACGAATTGTAATTGACGGCACGTTTGGCGCAGTGGCTCAAGCAATGGACTGCTGCGCTGCGTGTCGCGGGTTCGATCCCCGCACGGAACAAATATTTGTAAGACCTACAGATAGTCGTTCCGGGTCTGGGTATTTGTGTATGTGAGTTTAAATGTTTGTAAACGCACCCACAATACAGGAGAAATTCCTAGTGTCAACGTTTTATAAAAAAAAAAACTCTTATTTTACGAGGTACAGTACAACTGAGCCTATTTTGATCAATGTACTGTCAATCATTTTCTCACTGAATCTTGTTTGGGTAGATATCCGTCTACGTGATAAAAAGATCTGTCCTTAAAGTCTGTTCACACTCATGAATACGGTCAGGTACGAAACATCGGCATCATTTAGTTTAGCTAGACCTATCTAATGAAATGACCTATCTATTAATATGAAAAACCGATTATCACAAAACAATACCTACATACCTATAATCCATGTCTGGGATCATTGTTAGACAAAGCCGGTTCTTTTGTGCATGTGTGTTATCATATTATCAGTACCTATCGGTCAACAAGATAAGATCCGTTATTACAAAATACGACACGTTGAAGCGGAAATTGTGGGAATCTACGCAGCTACTGAAGACTTATTACATAGCATATGCATAGTCAGCGTGTAACTTCCCACTTACGTTTACTAACGTTTAGTTCTTTGGTAGACCAAAAAAATGTTATGGATATTTTTAACGCAGTACCTAGTCATCGTCCACTTCTATTAATATCATAAACGGGATATTTACCATGTTTGATTATTGTTTCGAGTTAACCCCCCCCCCCCCGTTTATGATATTAATAGTAGTGTCAGTGACCATGTCAGTTTAAAAACTTACATCGTCCACTTGCCTGTAAATGTCAAAGTTTTACAAATGATAGCCGGGAAAAGCAGCATAACTCGTTAAGTACCACGGGTGGTAACCATTCACATACCAACCTACGCCAGCGGGACTTAACTTGAACATTGATCTAAGCGGCTGGTATTATTTGCCTAATAGGTAATTAAATGAAAATACCTTATAAAAGAATAATAAAGGACATTAAACATATTAGAAATACAAATAAAACTAACATAAAACAAAATATGAGTGAGAAAACAAAAGCAATAACAGAAAATAGTTTATGAAAACATTCGCGAAACGCGAAAACGTAATTAGGAACTTGTTTGAAACTTAACGTCTCATGTTTTAAACATGGTTTAATTGTGGCAGCCATATTGTCTGCCTTTAAATGGAAGTTTTATTAATGCTAGTTAAAATGATGGGCGTATGCTAAAGAAAAATGAGGAAGACCGTTCATGAGCTTCAGTGCGTCGGGAATTTCTTGGAACATCGAACGGAGGACGGTTTTCTGATTAGGAAGTCTCTTTGGCATAGCAAGCACTAATGAAACCTAAGGTAAAAGAATATTGAAAAGGAAATTAAATTAAAATGTGGTCTGGGTAGAGTTGTAAATATAATACAGGATGGAAGGGATACCGACGGAAAAACTGTTACCCTGTATTCAGTACATAATTCTGTACATAGAATTACTATAATATCTTGTCATATCTATGAGTCAAAGTTGTCTGAGAATTATTGAATGTTAAGTTTAGACACAATGTTACTTAAATGTGGATCGTTCGGCAGCGAGATGAGCAGACGACATAGATGCCCTCGGGATCAAAACATGGATGAGGCTGGTACAGGACCGTTGAGAATGGCACAAGCAAAAAAAAATACATGTAATACACACGAACATAGAACCTCCTCCTTTTTTGAAGTCGGTAAAAAGAGGTCTATACCCAGCAGTGATGATGATGATGTTATAGAACATATTTATCGATAATATAAAAAATCAGCTCACTATGTCCAGTCATTTGGATATGTAGTTGGTCAAGGGTCATTGACACGTTGCCAAAATCAAAAGTAACACTGCCATTTTACGTGTTCAAATAACAATAGTATATTAGAATAAATATACTATAGCTCGCGTTCACGTGGGACAGCTGACTCTCGGCGAGGTTAGTGCCGCGCTCGCGCGCCTCAAGCCCAAGCGTTCGGTTGGGCCAGACGGGGTGCCACCCTTCGTCGTTAAGGATTGTAGGACAGTACTGGCCCGGCCGCTCATGCATTTATTTAATAGCTTTTTACGAGAGTGCTCGTACCCTGACGGCTGGAAATTGACTAGGGTTACTCCGGTACCGAAGGGGGCTCCAAGCTCGGATGTTAGTGAATATAGACCTATAGCAGTGCTGTCAGCTTTTGCTAAAGTCTTCGAGTCCGCATTGTGTTCAACTATCCACTCGCAAGTAGCCTCGCAGCTCAACGACGCGCAGCATGGTTTTCGGGTGGGCCGTAGCACGAATTCTAATCTAATGTGTTTTTTAAATCAGGCCACTACGGTGCTGGACTCGGAGACTGGTGCACAACTGGACGTCGCTTACTTCGACTTCAGGAAGGCATTTGATAGTGTCGATAATGACATACTTTTACGTAAGTTTGCGATGGTTGGTTTTACCCCAGCCCTCCTAGAGTTCTTTGCTAGCTACTTGGGTAACCGCAAACAAATGGTAGAATACGCAGGTTACACCTCGGACCCGTATTTCACCCTTACGGGGGTAAGTCAGGGGACGAATTTAGGACCGTTAGAATTCATAATTATGATTAATGATCTTCCAGAAGTGATTAAAAACGCTAGCTGTCTGTTATTTGCTGATGATCTCAAGTTGTTCTTGCGAATCACGGACGAGTCACACTGCGGAATGCTCCAGCGGGACATTGATCGGGTGGTAGCGTGGAGTGAAGTGAATAAATTACACTTCAATGTGTCGAAGTGTAGTGTAATGTCATTCACGCGGGCCGTTGTGCCCCGACGTCAGGACTATTGCATGGCCGGTCAGGTTATATCACGTGTGGAGTCAGTACGAGATCTCGGGGTTACTTTCACTGAGGATCTTTCGTTTCGTGCTCATGTAGTGCAGGTGTGCAAAAAAGCATTTAAAAATCTTGGTTTCGTCATGCGTGAAACCCGTGACTTCACTAATATGACAGCAGTGAAAGCACTTTACAATGCGTTGGTTAGAAGCAACTTGGAAACTAGTGCTATCATCTGGAATCCTTATGAGGTGAAGTATTCTCAGATGCTGGAAAAAATGCAGAATAAGTTTACCCGATACCTATACTTGAGGCAGTTTGGGGTCTACCCTTTCTACCCACTTATGTATCCAACTCTCTTTGTTATAGGGATGGTTGGGTACTATAAGTTGGAAGTAAGGCGCCACCTAGCGCTCGCAAAATATGTTTTTATGGTTTTTCGTGGTATGCTAAATAATCCGCAAATATTGGAATCGTTGGCATTACTCGTTCCAGACAGGAGGCTACGGTTGGGGCCGAGGGAGGGGCTGTTTAGAGTTCCGGCAACGCGTACAAACTTATTAAAGTTTGCGCCTGTGATTCGTGCAATGAGAACACTAAATAGTGTGTCTCGGCATTTGGACATATTTACTTGTTCTTTGGCGGAATTCCAGAGGGTGACACTAAGTGTGTTGTCCACTGTGTAACTTGTACTTCTAACCCAGACCCGTTACTTGGGACTGAACTATTAACAATGTATGACTACTTTTGTTAGCTTGGGTCTTACCTGTTACAACAAATGTATGTGCTAATCAATGAATAAATAAATAAAATAAAAAAAAAAAAATATTTCTCAATCACCAAAAGATTCTGGTAGCAACAGGAAAACAACCCTAACATAATAAAAGAAATGACTTTGCAATGATTCTTCTTCTTATCGTGTGGGCAGTAAGGTCTAACGAACCTATACACTATAGTGTCAGAGTTTCTAAACCGCCTCAAAGGCCTCTGACATGGTTTGACGACAGCTATTTGGCGGCCGGGACCACCGGCTTATTATACGTGTCTTCCGAAGCACGGAATCATCTTTTTGTCGGACAATCAGGTGATTCAAGCCTGCAATGTCCTAACCAAACTAGAAACAACTTTTACAAAGTATGCTTCCCGTGGGAATCGAACCCACAACCACCGGGACATAAGGCAAATGCCTAAACCATTCGACCACGGAGACAGTTAATGAATGCAATGATGAATAATACAGGAAAGCGAAACAAAACAATGACACTGAAACACATTAACAAGACGAACCAAGTGAATGAGTGAATGAATGAGGCCGCATGTCTGCATGTCCTTTGTGTGAACCAGTGTGTACACAGTGGACGCCAATCATCGCCGCTATGACGGACATTCGATTAGCTTTGAACCGAGAATAAATTATGGTTTAGTTCGGACTTCTGTTTGAAATGGAAATGGAAAGAGAGAGGAGAAGATTTACCTATTTCTTCTATATAAGATACTTTATTTACAACATTTAAAAACTACAATTTACAGAACTAAGATAATAATAAAATATATACAAGTATCAAAAAGGGGAGTAATTACAGGGCGTCAAAAAATTCGTCCACACCGCTGTCAACAGGAAAAGTGCCCAGAAGGCTGGCAGCATTTCCACGTTGGATGGCAATGCTGATTCTTTGCCCAAAAAATATTCCAGCCCTTTGGTCCTATTTCTTCTTAGTTAATTTAATAATGTTTTTCTTTTACATCATAAACATAACAGCGTGCAGCCTTTAAATGGTTAAAACTGAATGGGTCATACATGGTCGTGGGAGAAACACTGATGCACAAACGGTTACCACTCGTATTCAGTTCATTGTTCTAAATTCCCCCGCATAGAGATTTTTAGTGTAGGTTAGGTGAATTGCACTTTTGTAGGAATCTAAATTTTGCTTTAAATTACCTATGAAAAATATGGGTCTATCTTTTTTAGTAGAACTTTTTATAGCCGAATTTTATTTTGCATAGCAGTTGATGGCAGAAACTTCATTTCGCCGAAAATCATTTGGCGTACACTCATTTACCATAAATTCAAAACGCATAATTTTATAAGTCAGAATCATCATTAAACTTCATTTCTAGAACCGTCTTATTGCCGAAAGTTCAAAATCAGAATCGTCTTTTTGCATACATATCATTTCATACATACGTGTAACATGCAGAAGGCATGGCTTCTGTCACGGCTCCGGCGCTGCGGTGCTCCGGCGGTCCCACGCAAGCTTATCGCAGATGGTTTTAACACACCACCGCGGCTGAGGCTGGCCGGCTCAGCCGGCCACGTTTAAGCCACCTGCTCCTCAACTTGCGGGCCGCCTTGCCCCTCCGCATCTACGCGGGCTTAAATTACACTCTCAGGGTAGGGCAGAAGAGACTACGTGGAGTCGGTTTTGCAGCGATTCGTTTCTGTCGCTAACTTTTGTAGCACAAGTCTGCACAAGGTAGGTATATAGACTTTTAATTTTAATTTAGTTCAAAAATATTGTAATAGAATTGGCAATATGCCTTATAAAATTCTGCCATCTTAAAAGTATGCCATTGAAAATTCGGCCAGTTAAACATTAGGCCAAACGATAATTCTATTAAATAATTGTTTTGACTTTAACACATTCGTTCAAAGAAGAATATACCAAGTGTGTTATGCCAAATAAATTTCGGAGCATCAAGTTTCTGCCAGATAGATGGTGCCGATGGTGTACGTCGCGCGTCGGTGTCCCTTCTACTTTTATTGATAAGTGATTTACTCACAAAGATCAGCGTAACCCAGGCTCTTGTACTAGGAGTTCATGTATCACAACAGCAATATGAAAAAAATTAAGTCACTTTTACGGTTGTTTTACTACAACTTTTTATTGTTATTCAATGTGGCTCAACAATATTGTAAATGTCGCTTTAAAAAAGCAACTTCGATAAGGATACCCATTAACAGGAAGAGTATTTAAATTGTACACAAACACACAAATATTCATTTTAACAGCTCCAGTATTAAATGTAAACAACTGCATTTTCTTTAAACGGCTTCTGTTAATTGTGTTGATAAAAATTAAAACATTAACGAGTAAGTACTACCTATAATTTATTTTATTTTAAACAAAGGCTTAACTCGTGCGAAGGCTTGTTAAATTTAATTAAAAATAAATAATTCATACTTGTGTCGTAATTTAAAGTGAATTGCACAGGTGCCTTTTTATCAACACGACTTGTGTGTTATGAAAGTTACTAAGTTTTGCACTACTTTTTGAAGTAAAATAATCAAGGTAGAGGTACTTGTTAGGTATTAGTAGGTTAGGTATATTTAACTAGTGCAAGCTTGACCATTTCATAAAACATATAATAATAATAAAATAGAAAATTCACTGAACTCTGCAATTAAAATTTTAATATGCACGCTATAATTGTCCCCGTGAAGTGCAACTTAATCCATCAACCAAATTGTGTCAACGTAATTTCACTCACTCATTGCAAACCATGGGTTAAGCTTTACTCATTACCTACCGTGTATCAAGTATGCTGTACAGTCGCCCACACAAGTGCATGGATACCTTAGGGCCTATTTTTCTGTGAAGGTAGAAATCAAATTTTCGAAAATAACTAATAGATGGCGTTTGGTTTCTGCACAACTGTGATATTAAACTCTTCAATCCCCAGTGTCACTTGTAGGTGGCATAAGTTTTATTTCTGTTTCTACCTGACAGCAATTTTATTTGTAATTCCTACCTAAATAATAATAAGAAATTAAACCTTTAAAGTTTTTACTTTCCGCAATGACAATATCCGGATTACCCGGTGTCACCTGTAGGTGAAATAAAAAGGAGGTAGATTTTTATAACTTAGTCCTAACTAAATGTAATCTATTCTGATGAGATATAGAAAAAAATGGACTTTGACTTGGGAATAGGTTAGGTAAGTAAGAAGTTAGGAAACACGTATTAGGTTGGATTAAGTGAGAAGTTAAATGATAAAAAAAAACAAAAGAAACCATAAGGAATGTTTTCATTAAGCTAATAAGTGCGCATAGCATTCAAAAATATAATATTCGAGTTAGTAGTCAGTTAGCAACAGGGATTAACGGAGACAAACAAAAAGACACTATCACACTTTTAGAGGTTTAGTTCTTACACTTTATTATTCAAAAACAGACATTTATTATCGTTCAACATTATTATATTATATAAAACTTCTAATTGAGGCCATAGCTTAAGTATTCGTTTCCAAAATCGGAAAGAGGATTGAAGCTTTTATAACCTCAACAAAGACAAACAGGAGACCGGATTATTTCATTACAAAAGTGAAAAGTTAAATGAATTAAATAGGTAGGATTAAATAGAAGGTTCTTGTAATGTAAAAAAAAAAAAATTGTTGTGTTTGACTTTTTTTAGTTATTAAAAATACGTAAGTCATGTAATAGGTTATAATAACCCGGCCTCCAGTTAATATAAATAATAAGTACTAAAGTTAAGTAATATTGTTTTAAGTTATATTAAAATATAAATCCTGGATCGGCAACACTTATCTATCCCCACACGTTCACTGTAATATGACCAGCATATTGGACACTACATAACCCCTTGTTTATCACGTATTATTTCGGCACCACAAACATAAGCGTCCGTGTTCACTGGACTTAAAAGTTTTTTCATCTGTAAAGATGAAAAAACATTACTCAAATCAAAGTTAACATGATCCAAAGCGAACTGTAATCTTGCCCTTTTATGGTTTTCTGTGGGCCAGGGTTTCACAACATGCCTCCTATAATGCAGCTCTTCACTTTTAAGAGCACGACGGGCATTGTCAACACTTGAGTCATATAAAGCAGCATAGTCGGTCATCGGTCAGGAATCCATTTTCTTCATACTCTCATAACACGATTTGACGCTGTAATGTGTTTATGAGCCGTGGTCTACTAGTTAAGAATGGTGTTGCAAAGAACCCTCGTCTTAAAATCGTCGTATACCAATAGAACAACTGTTTTTCTCTGCAACAATATAACAGAAATATATAATACGCAATAATGATTATTTATTAAGTAGTAGGTATAGTCGTAACTAAAACATTTTTTTTTCTTGTAAAAATTTTGAAATCAAAACTACTTACGTTAATAATATAAGTCGACAAGTTTCGAGTGTCGATAAGTTTTTGCCTTGATTTTGCAAATCAGTTATTTGAGCTCTTGTAACGAAAACAATGTTACAACGCGTACTCATTTTGATGAAATAAGTTAATTCACCTTAAATAAAACTGAGCTAAAAATGAGGTAATCGAAACAAACTTATCGAACAATCAATTGAGCTTAGTCATAACTCTTAAATCTTCAATCTAATTATTTCTACTACCTACTAATTTATTTATGAATTCATATTCGACCTACCGTCAAGTTTGAAAACTAAAACAGATAATTAAAATCAGATAGTTTTAGAATGATAATAATACTCAATTTAAACAAACATAGTAGGTAGTTAGGAATAAATTTATATAATAGAAATAATTCATTATGAATTATTTGAATGTTTAAACAGAAAAAAGAAACTACATAAACATTTTATACAACGTGAGCGCCCTCTAGTTAGTGTAGCATCAACAATATAATCAATGTTGCTAATCGAGTACTTATTTACGCCAGGTGGCGTCATTTCTTGCTTCACACGGTATTTTTTCTGAACTCCCCATGTATTATTGCAGGCGATGGTACAAGTGAACATACTGCAATCACAGGTAGTAAAAAAACGTTATAAAATAAAAGTATTCTTTACAACATAAAAACTTCATTATACTGTTCTAAATTTTTGTATTTTAAACTTTTTGACTTAGTGTTGATTAGTCCAGTCAATAAGAGTGAATCATATCAATGAATATGTAGAGACAGACAAAAGTAAAGCCGGGTCCAACCGCTTATCGTGCTTTCCGAGACACGGACAAAACCCGGTTCGTATTGAATGGTTACCCATCCACGGATCAACATAATTATGGCAACCTCGGCGAGGTTACCCCGATAAACGTCGTCAACAATAACGTTTTGCTCGTACATGGAACGGATTTAAATTTTGAAAAAAATGTATTACATAGTTGACTCTTCGATCATGATATGTCGGGCATGCGATACACGATTACTTACACTTCACTGCATCCAATTAAATCGCAAAGACATGTCCAAATGATGGCTAAATAATCGTTTTACTTGAGTTATATTAGGCTTTGAAAAATAAAACTTATATCATAATAAAGGTCGTAAAAAATGTGTATTATCTCGGGTCACATAATGTATAATTTCTTTATCATTTTTCTCCAAGAGAGAAAAAACAGTCAAAATTTAGGCATTAGATCGCTCGCGCGGCAGGGCGGGGGGTGAGGTCGTGCGTACATAAAAACAAAGTAGTGCAACCTCGCCTTAAAACTTAAAGATTGGCCCAAGTGGCTGATATTATTTAGTCACGAGCTACACATGATACACCGAATGTAACACAGAAAAGATTTTTATCATACAAAAGTTTTATACAAATCTCACAATTCCATGTAACATGACGTTACATACAACTTGTTCACGAATTTATTCGCTCAACCATCTCGCCGCCCGAGTTAGACCAGTTTTATACCGAAGCGGAGAGGAGATACATGAGCTGAGATGTACGGCGCAGCATACATGGTGTTTTCATATAGTGAGGCAAAGATGTGAGCTCGAGCGGAGCAGTGCTATCTCCGGGTGTAGGATTGTAGCGATGAGGGAAGCCTGGGCACCGCTGCAAATATCTCGAATCCCCATTGCATATCATCATCATCATTTCAGCTGGAATACGTCCACTGCTGGACATAGACCTCCCCCAAGTGTCGCCACATTGTCCGGTTCAGTGCGTCTCGCATCCAGTGGATCCCCGTAACGTTCACCCGGTCATCGGTCCACCTAGTGGGATGCCTTCGAACACAACGTCTTTCGGTTCGCGGTCGCCACTCTAGAACGTTTCTGCCCCATCGGCCATCCGCTCCATTAATTATTGCATATGCATGAATTAATTCTTTAATTGCACATGACGTATAGTAAAATGAACGCCAGTAGAACATGTGGGAATAAAGTTTGTATATGGCTATTAACAAAACATCTCTTCTCCACTCCTATCCTATAGTGGATACCAGGCCTCAAGACGCTCCGTGTGCTTCCGACCGAAATAGCGCCGACGCAGCAACGTCCGACTCGCGCAAGGCGTAGAAACAACAATATGAATTATATTCATCTCTACTTGTGTCTATGAGAATAAATTCTCGGGACAATCGTAGCAGATAAAGGAAAGTGCGTCCTCGCGGAGTCTCCGCTCAGTTTCAACACAGTCGAGCAGAAAAATCCCGAGTTCCGTTCCGAATAGGGTGGCTACCATTTTTAAATGCGAGATTTTTTGTAGGCGATTTTGGTGACCTATTTTTGTTGAAGCGAAATCTGTTGCGCTGGAAAAGTGCTTTTTTAATATTGGGTAGGTAGATTGAGTTGAATCGTACTGAGTGGCAATAACTATAAATTATAAAAGAAAAAACTTGAAAAAGTGTAAAGACAAGACTTTCAAGAAAATTATGCAGATATTAGCTGTTGTCAGCAGCTTCGCCCGCTACAACTCGAAAACTATCCCACGGGAAAATTGAATCGGGATAAAAACTATCCTATGCGTTAATCCAGGTTATAAAGTATCTGTGTACCAAATTTTATCCAAATTCGCTCAGCAGTTTTTGCGTGAAAGAGTAACAAATATCCATCCATCCATCCATGCATACATACTTACTTACTTACAAACTTTCGCGTTTATAATATTAGTAGGTTTACTAATACTTATTGTAACAAATCCTTGTTAAAAAAATCCTCTCTAATAGACAATGTAAATAACGCAATAATAACAAACAATTTCAAATCGAAAGATAATTATCATGTTAGCAATTACCCTATTTAACATCATCGCGCAAAATCCTAAACACTCCTACAGCCTGGCGACTGCCGTCTCAGATTTATTGCAGACCAACTGAATTTGTAGGCCCCATCGAAATGATAAAGCGTTTCCCTACCGTTTGGGACTAAACAAAAGTTAATAGTTTAGCAACTTTGGACCTTTTCGGTGCCAATACTGAATAGTTTTTGTGAACGCTCTAAATATAAGTGTGGAGTGTAAATTGTTAGTTTGAAATCACGGTCTTTGCAGGAGCAGATTTAAAGCATGGGTTTTGGTTACAGCACTATTTTTGTTCTAGCAAAATATTACGCTTCCACATCTTTCCAATCATCATTTTTTTTTATCAATACAATTCTATGAGTGATTGGCTGCTGCGCGTATCACGGGGTCAACTCCAACACGGAAAAATAATTGGCCTTGTAGGCAGTTGTACTGATTCTGGCTTCACGATACAGAAGAAATACCTAGTGCGGGACAATAGTAATAAATAAAACGGAACAAACAAACGAAATGCTTTTACATAATAACATTGAAATTATCACACATAAACCGCTACGTTACATTAAAACTCGTGTACCAACTTAACAGAAAACTATACGACCTACTTATCTAACATGTTATTGCCGAACTTTAGCTTACTTTCCCGAAAAGTGGTGGTTTTCACACAAACGCTCCAGTATTCACGTGATAAAGCGGATCTCTGTGTGATAAAAAGTGCCCTACCTAACATTATGTATTTCAGACATACTGTACCTACGTGAGCGCTTTAGGTAAACGATCTGAGGTCTTAAAAAATAGGCTTGAGCCTTGAGAACGGGAATTTTGTATTGAGGGTTTCATGGCTAGTTTTGTAAGTCAACGTTGTAATGTAAACCTACCTATTGTTAATTTATTCAAGTTTCACTTTAAGTAATTTGTTCTTTGAGAAATAAATATCTTTAAACCGAATCATGATACAGGTAACAGAAATATTGTCATTTCAGAACTGTTTCTTTTAGGAGTGTTAAATTTTTATGAGCTGTGACCTAAAATAGCCACTTTCTAGAGCCCTGACCCAGCCAGAAGTGGAAAGTGTTTGCGATAAGTCATGGAGAGAGGGCTTTGGGCAGTGGGATGACACTGGCTAACAATATCAGAAAATTTTGATCAATCATCATCACAGTCTTACTCTGATCAGATCAATTTGAGATGGCCTCCTATCTTCTGTCTTCTTATATCTCTATTCTAGAAGTTTATTCCGCCACTTTTCCTTCAGCTAAACACTTCATAAATAGTATTTTAGCTGAAGGAAAAGTGGCGGAATAAACTTCTAGAATAGAGATAGAGAGAACAAACTTGTCGAAGGGAACAAACTTTCACGTTCAAGAACTAAGAAGTGCTGATTATTATCAGCCTAATTTAAATTAGTATCTTTTGATTTAATTTTAGTAAAAAAACTTTCAGTCTTCCAAAAAAATCACGTTTAAAAAAAAACAGACCTTTTAATTTAGGCATACTGAGACAAAAAAATGATAATATTGTACGTTACTGTAATTGATTTATTTACCCAGCATAGAAGGCTTGTAATCACCTTTTTTTTTTTGGAAGGTGGAATATCATTAAATGAGTCCTCCCGTTCTGGTCAGAGCGGTAGGGAGTGTCAGACTTCTACTGACTAAAAACTACCCATGTTCCTTCTCAGCCCTTCGTGTCGACGCCACGTTATCTCTCTCTTTCGAACAACCCGCAGCCCCGGGCTTGCAATTACCTTGTGACTAAATAAATAAAAGGTTTTTTAATGACATTTGTTACTACTAGAATCAAATAGGAAGCAGGAATCTCATATAATTGATATATGATAAATTTATATTTCACATTTCAGAACTTTCCTTATTCGTAATGATTATTTCCTGAACATTTTGAAATAATGAGTACCTACCTACTTCTTATTCATTCATAAGCACGTGTAAGTTTTCACAGAAAACATTTCGTATGGGAACTTTGAACTTCGAATATTATTAATTAAGTTATCCTCATTAAATACATGAGTATTTAAACAGGAAAGCCTCCAAAAACGTGAGGTTTTGAACAAAATATATTATGAAAGCTTAAAAGCAAAAAACATAAGATATTTGTCAGACTCGTTGTAGTAGTGGTCTCTAACGTGACTGCTGAGCATAATTATGATTCTTGGTGCGATTTCCGGGTTGAGACAAGTGTTTTTGGATTTTTCCAACGTGAATTTCTCGATCTGGGAGAACTGTGCCGGTTGATGACAATATACTCTAAGCCTGTTACACGAGACTTAAACATACCTGGCGAGATGTGGGTGTACCAAAGAGTACACCTCTGCCTAACACTTCTTTTCTGATTAATTTCGTTGCGGGATCCAAGACAGTTAAATCGTTTCTCTGGGACTTCGTCGAGCTTCATTGTCTCGGCGCTTTTCTTGTGGTCGCCACTGTTGATTCTGGCTAACAGGAGTTACAGTGGCTTCAGAATAGTGTGGCAGGCTTGTCCCAATTTTTTTATTATTTTAGACGCAAGTATTTAGAAGCTATCAACCTATATAATATTGTAAGAAATAAATTTGACTGCATGGAACTGTCCATATGATATGTTATGCGGTTCCTAGGACGATCCACAAGCGAAAAGGTGCGCGCTGGCAAATTATTATCAGTTGGTATATCCAAATCCAACTCTGGTTTGCGTTCGCCTGTTTGCAGAATGGTCGATTCCTACAACAGCACCTTTGAACAAATCGATATCTTTACATGTGCTCCTCATACGTTTAAAAATCTAATTCTAAATTAACTTTCGTTAATATTACATTTATACACTACTTATTTGTACTAAGTTTTTGTTACCGTGCGATGATATTATTATTTTTACTGTTATGTATGCTTTTAATTAATCTGTGAACAGCGTTGTGGGCTACAATATTGTTAATAAGTCTTGTATATTTAGATGTCTATGTAATAAATTGTAGCTGTTTGTTGTTCCTTTTGAATAAAAATATTTTTTTAACTCTTCGGGATAACAGGCGTGATATTATGTTATGTCTACGTGAAAATAATTTCGATGTTAGGGAAAAGACATCGGCGAAGTGGTGAGTTACGTGTATATTATATTTTTGTATGTTGAAGAGATGCTAACAAATTAAAAATTAAATATCCATTATTGCCTCTGCATCTTTCAGTTCCCCATTTTAAGCAAGAGATCACACAGCAAACATCAATTATTATTCTTCCCAGTTCTGTCCAATAACTACTTACTCTAATTACACTCCGAACTACCCAATTTTCCCTACAGAAGATTTAAACTAGTTCTTCAACATTTTCAATTTAGCAAGAAAATAAGCTGTAAGTTTTTAAATGAAGACTGTGCGCTGACTCGGCTAATTCCGTTAATGGGTATCCCGGTTTTCGGCTACATTCGGGTATTATCGGGTTTCCCTGCGTGTAGCTAAGATATTTGGGGCTCGTTGGTTTTTGTGCATGGCTTGTTTTTGATTATCTTTGAAGATATAATACTGGCCTGTAATTATCCTTGTGGTTTTTTTCTAATGAAAGGTAAGAGTGTTCATTATCTTGTTTTTTTTTCAAAATTGCGAGTTGGTGATTGCAGTGGTTGATGATGATAATGTTACGACACAAGTATTTTTTGTTATTTTTTAGTAGTAGTCACCAACAGTGTGATTTTAAAGGGGGAGCACCAGGATCATCATCATCATCATCATCAGCCTATTAATGTTCCCACTGCAGGGACACAGGCCTCCTCTCTTTGAGAGGGAATGGGCTATAATCTACCACGCGGGCCCAGTGCGGATTGGTAGATGTCACATGTCTTCGAATTTTTGGTTCTAAGACATGCCGGTTTCCTCACGATGTTTTCCTTCACCGTTTTGAGAGCAGCGGAGATGAAATAAATTACACAAAGTAATGGGCCTGCCTGGGTTCGAACCCACGACCTACTGTTCGTAAGTCGGGGCCGCCACCACTGGGCCACCGCTGCTGGCACCAGGATAGCCCACTTTAATTTTTCATAGAATAAATATTGAAGATCACGATAGATGACGATTCAAGACACGAACAGGTTAATTTTTGAATTTCAAAGTCCTTAACCCGTCGGAGCTGAGGGTTGTTCGAAAGAGATACCGCGGCCTCGACACATAGGGCTAAGAAGGAACATGGGTGGTTTTAAGTCAGTAGAAGTCTGACACTCCCTACCGCTCTGCCTAGGGTGGAAGGAGCCATTTGATTATCCCCCCCCCCCCAAAAAGGACTTAATAAATGTAGGTGGGTCAATGACCGCTATTGATATGGCTTAACTGGCAGCAATTATAGTAGTAACAGCATGGTAGTGGACACAATATATAGAAATCGTACAAAACAAAGAAACTAATCATTACACGTCCACGTTGAACTAAACCCTGTATTTATGGAGTTGTTCCGGTCTGATCCCCCAAACCGATCCACTGCCAATATTTTTCTTTTGTTTATTCCTTTCTGATCCCCTGTAATTTATCATTCCGTTCTGATCCCCTCTTTGACACAAGTACAAGTGAAGTACAGTCAACCGAAAAACAGTTGTTAATGAAAAAATAATCAGTTTTTATTTCTATAACTTACAATTGTACGATCATCCCACAAACTACCAGGAGAACAGAAGTAGGAAGGAGGTATTGGAATCTTTAAATCAAATCTATATTATTTCTTTCTAAAACCATGCACTTTTTTTTTGTTGGAGATAGGAAACCAGGACAGTAAAGTCTTTATAGTAAAGTCCGTCTTTCGGCTGAAATGATGATGATGATGATGATGCAATGGTGAGCCTACTACTTCGCCATTCTGGCTTCCTAGTAGTTTGCTATATACTGGTTTCTCATCTCCAACAATGAAATGCATGGTATTAGAAAGGCATAGTAGAGCAGTGGTGGCCCAGTGGTGGTGGCCCCGACTTACGAACAGTGAGTCGTGGGTTCGAACCCCGTCAGGCACATTACTTTGTGTAATTTATTTCATCACCACTGTTCTCAAAACGGTGAAGGAAAACATCGTGAGGAAACCGGCATGTCTTTGAACCAAAAAATTCGAAGATATGTGACATCTACCAATCCGCACTGGGCCCGCGTGGTAGATTATAGCCCATCCCTCTCTTAGAGAGGAGGCCTGAGTCCCTGCAGTGGGAACATTATAGGCTGATGATGAAGAAAGGCATATAAATTTGATTTGAAGATTCCAATTTCCAATACCTCCTTCCTACTTCTGTTCTCCTGGTAGTTTGTGGGACTTTACTTTAAAGGCATAATATAGATTTGATTTGAAGATTCCAATTTCCAATACCTCCTTCCTACTTCTGTTCTCCTGGTAGTTTGTGGGACTTTACTAGGCATAATATAGATTTGATTTGAAGATTTCAATTTCCAATACCTCCTTCCTACTTCTGTTCTCCTGGTAGTTTGCGGGACTATACTATAAAGGCATACTATAGATTTGATTTGAAGATTCCAATTTCCAATACCTCCTTCCTACTTCTGTTCTCCAGGTAGTTTGTGGGACTTTACTACCTATTCTTTTTTTTTTATTCTAATAGAACCTGTACAAATATTTTGTTGCTGACTGTCCTAAAAATGTGTCAGGGTATCCGATTCTTTTACGGGGGATCAGACCGGAATAGAAAATAATTTAAAATAAAACGGATCCCCTAGGGTATCAGTTTTAGGGGATCAGACCGGAATAACTCTATTTATGTAGGACTTTAGACCATAAAGTATTGCCAGCTGAAGTATGAATGAGACAACCTATAAAGTATTATATTTATTTATTGGCTAACATGTATGACACTGGCTAGTACTAAAAAAAAAAAAAAAAAAATAGCATACAAATATATATACATGAAACTTGCCTGGATAAGTGAGAAACCCCCATAACTGGAACTCATACTGACTACTGAGGTCCCAACACTAACCACAACATATCTGAGACACTGGGTAAGTGGAATACCTCTATAAGTGAGACAAATTTTCAGGTCCCTTGAGGTCTCACTTAGGTAACCAGGTTTCACTGTATATAATAATAATATATATATAATTATATAATATGTATCTATTATATTTTGCTGATAAAAATCATCATCATTTTTTATCAGCACACCACGTTCATGGTATCTCGTTAAAGGGCAAGTTTTAGGGTGCTATGGTAATGGCAATGCTGAAAAGGTTGCACAAAATATGGACTAGCGAGCTGTTGAACAGTAAAAAAACAGTATTGTCGCGCTAAAACAGCGACAGCGTCGTTGGTCCAGTGGTCGGTAGTGCCACTGCTGAGCATGAGGGCCGGGTTCGATTCCCAGGTCAAGCAAATTATTATTTGGTTTTCCATTAGGATTTTAATTTCTCAGTAATGGCCACGGAGTCTGGATTTGTGCTCGCTTGACGGCAAAAGCCTTGACCCTATGACATGAGACATATAAACATAACTGGTGGAATAAAGATGTTCTAATAAGTACACTAGTTATTATCCCTAAATTACATAACACATAATATAAGTACTAACTTAATTTTCTGTAAAATTAATGCACTAAGCAAGAAACTAAGTAAACTTTTTTTAACTTATTCATACTGTAGTAATGTGTACCTGATAAATGTTCCAATAAAGTCGTAAAAAAATAAAATAACACAATAATAAATATTATTAACAGCCATCGCTCCATTCAGTTTACACAGCAAGTAAAGTTTCATACGTTATTTTTTTATGACTTCATCATATCGTCAGACGTAGTCAGATCGTGCGCGAGTAAAGCTCGTTCTCAACCGTCTCGTAGAAAGTTCTAGTACATTGGTGCAGCCAACTTCTTGAAATCGCTGACAAACAAACAAATTAGTAGATTGTTACTTTACTGTTATCCTTTGGATGTTAAAATTAATATTTTTTAGTAGTTTCAATTCTAGAAAATGTCTTTGTTGAACTTCTACAATAACCCAACTGAAATTGTCAGATCTCTTTGCACGCTCTTCACCATTTTAAAGGATCCATGTGCTCCCAACTACTTAAAAAAATATTTCAATGTGTTGGGCAGTTCACACAGTCGTAACCTTCGAGCGTCCAAGAACCTATTGCTTGAAATTCCCTCACACCGTACTGGCTTTATGTCCTCCTCTTACGCAGTCTCAACCATAAAGCTCTGGAACGCGCTACCCCTTGAGATTAAAAAAGCCGAAAGTAAAATGGCTTTCAAAAGAGCAGTTCGGAAGTACTATTTAAAATCGGACTAAATTGCTCATAATCAAATCTCTGGTCACAGTGTTTATTATAAGGTTTCTCGTGTTTTAGACTGTTTTGTATGTATTATAATATATATTAGTTTATTATATTCTATCTATAATAATATGTATTAGTATGTTCCTATTTATGTATATCAATTTATATTACCTAATGGTTTTCTCCTTATTATTATTTTTTGTACTCTACCACAGTGCTGTCTTATTTGACCCTAAGGTTGACTGGTAGAGAATGCCTTGTGGCATTAAGTCCGCCTATGTACCACTCTTGTGCATGAAGTTTAAATAAATAAATAAATAAAATTGTTTTTACGACCTAAATATTATCAGCCACAAGTTTGGATCGTCAAGTTAAGCCATGCTTACCTAGGTTGGTCCTTATCGATGGGTGAACACCCATTACATATCGAGTTACCTCCGTGCCTCAGAAAGCACGGTAAGCCTTTGATCCCGGCTGTCATTTGTAAGGCCCGTTATCCATCAAAGCGGAGACGAGCAGAGCGGAGAGATGTTGCAAATTCGACCAATCACAGGAAGGGCGAAAGACCAGA
This sequence comes from Diarsia dahlii, assembly GCA_949775195.1. Lineage (NCBI taxonomy): Eukaryota > Metazoa > Arthropoda > Insecta > Lepidoptera > Noctuidae > Diarsia > Diarsia dahlii. The sequence goes on from OX459198.1 coordinate 4,088,112, forward strand.
TGTAAATTTTAACTAATGTGATTGGCCGATTTCCGCACATCTCCTCTCGTCTCCGCTCCTCTCCGCTTTGGTGGAAACCGGGCCTAAATCTTTCACAGTCGTAGTCGTTAAAGGTAGTCAGTGGCCCAAAATTCGAACAACCAGTCTTGCCAAGGGATATCGTAGTACCCAGTACTAACTGTGTTATGGAGGCCAGATAGGTAGTCGCTCCATGTACAAAAGTAAAAACCTAAAACCCGACTACGACAAAAAAAAAACGATTTTCTACAAGATTTTCAGGATAGCACAAAAAGAAAAGCCGTAGTCACACGGTATTAAAGTGTTTAGGTTGGTACTTATAACGTGTGACTACGGCTTTTCTTTTTGTTGTTATATTTTTTTTACACATGACTTTTTGTCCGCTAGAGGGCGTCACTTTAAATTTTAGTAACATTTTGGAAATGTACAAGTGAGGCCCTTTCAAATGATACCAAACACGGCGTATTTATCTCCATTTTTATTTTTGAACACTTACTTTTTGTCCGCTAGAGGGCGCCGTATCAAATTTTGTGACACGTCACGTAGCCTATGTTCAGCGGAGAATTAAGACGGTTCTAACGATACCTCATAATATGTCGAGTTCCGATAAGTAGATTAGGAGCTATGATGGGAACAGATGAAGATACTCACTTATATACATACATGATAAATAGCCAGTCAAAATCATAACCCTCCTTTGGCTTTACCGTAGTCGGGTAAAAATACAGGTATTCAGCTGCATCCGGGTAGAATGGAAGTCGACCCCAACATAGTTGAGAAAAATAACAGATAATATTTAATTGACTTTGTAAATCCTGATCTGAGTTGTAGCTTGAAACTTTATATTACGAAATAGCCGACTGCTACACAATAACGAAACTATATTATTTTGATATTTGATTGAGCTGGAAGTTTTAATATTGCTGTTAAAAAATAACACAAAACCCGCAACACAGAGCATATCACTCAATCAAAAAAAAAAGCAATATGTCTGATACCTATACCGCGAGCAAAACTCAAGTGTTATTGACCTCGCAACAAAACAAGTGAATAGCGAAACTCTATCCAATCCACAAATCGTTTCGGGTAAAATAAAAATGGACCATGATACGTAGGTAATTAAATAAAGTATTCCCTGGGGCGGTTTGGTCGGTGGCTCACATTCCAGCAATTTCTTTCCAATCGCTGGAACGCCGGGTCGTCAGCCACATAGATTAAAGTTAAAACTACCCTTGGGGGATTGGAGTTTCATGCTTTTATTGTTCAGGTTTGGTTGGCAGGACTTCCTGGTTTGCAAGTTTTTGATATGTTGAACTTTTATGGGCTTCTTAGTAAATGGTCTGGATAAAGTGAAGACATATTTTAGACAGGCGAAAAAATAATAATAAGAATAATAAGAATCAATTTGTGTATCAAGAAAATAATGTTATACTCATTGACAGTTATAATGTTGGTTTATCACGAGTTCACCTGAAAACCAGATTATTTCTTGACCGTAAAATAAAACATCTTCAAACTTAGTAAACAGAGAAGTTTTAAATTAAATACCTATTTAATTGAGTGAGGTATACCTACCTAACTTGTTTTTTTACCTATAGAAACCTAAAACATCAACGAGTAAAACTCGTGGGCTGTATCACGAAATTCACGGGGATGAAACCACGGGTGAAGTGCGTTTTTTTTATACTTTTGAAAGCTCGGCATAGTCGAACAAAGCTGGGCGATTATAATAAAGCATTTGTATATCATTTAACTGTTCGTTTCTTACTAAAATATGATTTCCACGAAACACTTACGCTTGTAAACCACTTTTTGAACGAATGAAAAAGAAAAATAAACCGCTTATCACTTAGATAAAAAAGAAACAAAGTTTCATACAATACTAGGAAATAATCGTAAATGTATATATGTAAAGCACGATCGTAAACAAAGGTAACAAAATGATACATTATTAACAGAAAAATCTTTCATACAAAGGCGGCACGGTGTCTAGGTTTTTTTGCGCGAAAATTCTGATCCTCAGGGATTTTTCTTGTAAAAACCAAAGGAAGATAATACGACAAACTGATCGCAAGAGGAATTACAATGATAAATAATTCAGGGCCGGAAATATGGATGCTTACCCCTTAACTTTGTTCTATTTTATTATTATATTACTCGTATTTGTTAAGAAAAAGCGCTTTTGTACGTACGATATGAAGCGGTAATGATACGATACGATATTGGAAACATTCTTTGAAAATGATTGTTAACAAGACTAGACAGAAAAGGTCATCATTTCAGCTGAAAAAAGTCCACAGCTGGACATAGGTTTTCCCCAAGTGTCGCCGCATTGTCCGGCCCTGGGCGTCCCGCATCCAGCAGATCCCACTTCACCAGGTCTTCCAACGCAACGTCGAACCGTTTGCGGTTACCACTCCAGAATTTTTCAGCCCCATCGGCCATCCATTCTTCGGCAATGAGTCTTACCAACTGCCACTTTGGTCTGCAACTGGTCCTATTTGGCGCAGCCGTGAGTCACACACTGTTTTTTTTTATTGTTTTGTAGTTTCTTTTTATTGTTTGTTGTGTGCACTTGATGACATGTGCTAAATAAATATGTTTTCTTTTCACTATTCTTCGGTCTACGTCGGTAAACTTGATTCTCTTGTGGATATTTTCGTTTCTCTTTTCTTTTCTGTTTCGTTTACGCAAAGAAACTCTACTCATTGGGTGATTGAGCTTTCATGGAAACAAAACTGACTTAATAACATAACTAGCAAAATGTGGGTGTACTAATGGCTACTGTCAACATGCTTCCTGCCTAATTATTCGTGAATTATAGGCGTCATGTCATGTATGTGAAACCCTACCGTATCGTGTTGCCATCGTGTCGTGCCATACAAAATTACAAATACATACAAAGACGTATGATATTGCCATCATATTTTTGTTAGACTACTGTGAGCAGAATACATTATGGTCGGGGTGAGCCGTTACTCATAACGATGGTCCATTCATTCGTGCAAATTGTTTTGATAGGCTAGAACATTATATCTATGTAGTTTGTTTTTCCACACTTTATTATAGTTGGGGTATTGTGATACTAAATTAAGGTTGAATTTATTTCCCGTCGGTGCTGCGGGTTGTTCGATAGAGATACCGCGGCCTCGGAAGAAAGGGCTAAGAAGGAACATGGGTGGTTTTTAGTCAGTAGAAGTCTGACACTCCTAACCGCTTTGTCCAGAGCGGGGGGAGTCATTTGATGATATTCCACGCACCATAAAAAAAAGTGTGGATTTATTTAGTTAAGCAAGCGAAAGGGGTTTTTACGGTTGTATTAATGTTTTAGTGATGTGCAGAATATTGTTAAAGATTATATAAAATAAAAATAAAAACCTTCACATAGTCCATCCACCCTTTCTGTGGTCTTCTTTGGTCGTATTTTGAATGTAGTTCAGTCTTTTATCTATGTTATGAATGTGTAAGAAACTTTTTCTTTGTATGAACTATGTCCTACGTAGGCAGTTTAGTTTTTCTTCTTATATCGGTAGTATTACGTCTCCGTGGGATGATATTCCTTTTACACTAAGACAGCCGCAGACAAAACCTAGTTCAGTATAAATCTTGAAAATAATTGTCATATTACCAAGTCACTAATACAATTTAGGAAACATACTCTACAATTCCTATCTCTTAAAATCATCAGTAACGTTTTTATAACAAACAAGGTTATTTTCTCTGTCATAATTCTCATGTTTTTGAAGTATTATGATGTTCATACAAAGGTTAAGTTATAAAACCACATTACCAACATTAAAGGTAACAATGTAGCAAAACATTGTTGTACAGAATTAACACCACCATAAAATTCATATAGGCACAAGATTATTCAGTTTTTGATGGACTTATTTTCCGTTTACGCGAGTAAAACAAGTGCCTATAATAGTAAATCTCGGGAATGTTCCCAAAAGCCTGTAGGTTACATAATACATATATTTTTTAAAAGCGCGTATGATGGTGATTCGGGAATTTAACGCTTACTGCCGCTTTAAAGCGCTGTGAGTTAATCACGGCTACTTTTTTAATTTCCTGAGGGCTATAACCTTTTTATTTCGTGTGTTAACGGGTTATGGGATAATTTTTGGGGTTATGTGTTGTTTTGTTGGTTAAAAATTTACAGTTAATATTTTTAGCTGTTTCTCCTACAACAGTAACTGCAACAATCTCTAATTGTCTTCTAGCAGAATAAAATATTCATCTTTATGAAGGAATGTGTATTTTGTAACCAGGTTCGCCTACTACGTGTAGGTGATTTAGGAACACTGAGTGTTTTTAAAATAAATTTGGCTACTATCAAGCAAAGCGTGGCTGCCTTGTTCGACTAGTTGGTCACAAATGCAGCTACTGAGCATGAGGTCCTGGGTTCGAATTCCAGGTCGGGCAAAGTCTTTTTTGGGTTTTTCCATCAGGAACTTTTGAACAGCAGTCACGGAGTCTGAATTTGTGCTCAGTTGATGGCAATAGGGTTGCCACCTAATACATGGGACTAAGGCCCCTAGCCCATGGCGACTTTTTGTAGCGATGCTGTCGCGCGTTCGCATCGATACAGTCGCGGTGCGGTCACAAGCTGTTTGCCCTCGCACACAAAACCAACGCGCGTTAGTGGTGTTGCTGTCACGCTTTTACGAAACGCGCGACAGCATCGCTACAAAAAGTCGCCGTGGGCGAGGGGACTAAGACTTAACTCACTGCCGCAAGGAAGATCCTTCGGAGATTGGAAGGCATGATGTTATGTAATCCGAAAGGTTGTAGACACAGGGATGTCACCAACATTGCACGGGCCCGCAAAGGCCGACACCCGTCGGGGCTGCAAGTTGTTCGAAAGAGATACTGCGGCCTCGGCACAAAGGCCTAAAAGAACATGGGTGGTTTTTAGTCAGAAGAAGTCTGGCACTCCATAACGCTCTGCCCAGAGCGGGAGGAGTCATTTTATGATTTCTCAAAAAAAAAAAGAAAGTATTGTAGACACAACAAAAAGAAGATCTACAATTTACTGCAAACACACGCATTTATAGAATCCCGGTTTTAAACCCGCAATATAAGACTACTCCAACTGCAACGCATGTATAACAAAACATTTAAAAAAAACTTTTTTACAGCACTCAAGTCCGCCATTCATTCGTATGTAAAAACTTGTACAGTCGTGCACATTTAATTCTAGAATATTCGCAAACCATATTTAACTTAATTTGGCGTTCGTTTAAGCTGGTTTTCCAGTAGCGATGGGCAACGTAGCTAAGCGATGTGGTGGTTTCCTCTAAAGTTTCGGAAGCTTGGGAATCTGAAGCAAAGCTATGTAAGGATGTGAAGCTGGGGGCTGCGGGTTCCTGGGGCTGCGGGTTGTTCGGAAGAGATACCGCGGCCTCGACACAAAGGACTAAGAAGGAACACGGGTGCTTTTAAAAAAGGATGTGAAGCTGAGTGGTGCGAGGATGGTTAGTGTACTCTTTTTACCTGAACATTTTTATGTTCCACCGTAACGCCTATAATACTGAGCCGATTATGATGAATGATTGATTTCATTTTGATTTTGTATTAAGTCCAGGTGACAACCAAATTAGCTATCGGCGGATGCAACACGTCCAAAAAAGTTGGAATTTTGAATATTTTTTTAGGCCACCATTTTATCGATTAGGTAGTTCTAATTCCCTAGACTGTTTTGCACAAAATGATTTGGTTTCACAATATTTTTAAGTTACAGCATTAGAAATTAGGTACGCAAAATCTAAACACCTAGCCCTGATAACTCTTTGCCACCAGAGTTGCGTTAAGCGGAACGATAAAATGTAATCCTATTTGTGAATAGGGATGTTTCCTGACTCAATAACTATGATTCTGTTTAGTCCGTCAGTTAGATTATCGAAAAATATTGGATACGTGTTTTTTGTTTTATGAAATTAGTAAAAATTGACGAAGATAAATCGCGTCAATATGTATGAGTGGGGGCTTTTGACGTTACTACGTGGTGAAAAGTGTAGTGTGATGTGACGTCACACGAGTTTTCGAAGCACTGTATCATCTTCATTTTTTGTTTATATGAAAAAAGAAAAAAATATGTGTCCAATAATTTTTGAAAATCTATCTGACGGACTAATTAGATTTTTTTTGTCAACTACCCTATTACTTATATTTTCTTAGCCTAGCCTATCTCCCTTAACTCAGTGAAATCGCGGCTTTAAACTCATTTCTGTTTCGGTTAATTATGTATATTTTAACATTCGTGTACAAACATGTCAATTAAATGTTTAAAAACTTTATAGCCTGGAATTATGTTTAATGAGTTTTAGTATTTCCCGTGTTGGTTTGTAATATTTGGATAACTAAGTTTTGAAGTTAATTTAAAGTATTTACTTACCTCGTATGAACTATAACAGTTTAAAACTTAGACGGTATGTGTTTATGCTAGAAGAGAAGAGTACGGGAACGAAAAGTATTAACTTAAATCTTAACTCAAAACTGTGAAGCAAAATATAGTGATGAAACCGGAGTACTTAGGACCAAAAAGAAGACAATATGTGAAATCCAAATCAAAGAATTTATTTCAAGTAGGTAGGCCAGTTACAGGCACTTTTGAAAAGTCGAAACAAATCACTACATATTATAAAACACAGTCCTCCGCCGCGTCTGTGTTCGCGATAAACTCAAAAACTACTGCATCGATTTTCATGTTGTTTTCGCCAATGGTTGGGGTGGGTCTCGAGAAGGGTTTTAGTCATGTTTTAGTATATAATCTTTATATTCACGCGGGCGAAACTATGGGCATTAGCTAGTACAAAATAAAAAGTAGCTACAGTCCTAACGCAGTAATAACTGTGAATGTACTGTGTTTGTCAATTCCCTTGATCTCTATGGAGGAGAACGGGCAAGAAACTTCATGTGACATCGATCAACACGCCCTGAGCCCGCGTGGTGGATTACAACCCCCTCTCTCTCTTGAAGGAGAGGCCTCTGTATAAGCAGTGCAAACATTGTAGGCTGGTTATGGCTGAAATCATGCTTAAAAAGTTATTAACCGACTTCCCAAAAAGGAGGAGGTTCTCAATTCGATTGGTATGTTTTTTTTTTTTTTTTCTATGTATGTACACCGATTATTTAGAAATAAAGAAAATCTTTCTCTTTATTTGTCTGTAAAAAAATATCAATATATTCAAAAATATACCTATTTCAGATGCCCACCGTCTCGAACAACGCGAAGTGTCCTAAAAAAGTATTACAGAGCTTAAACAAAATATTTCGTTTCAAAATTAGAATTTAGAAAGGCCGTTATTCTAATAATAGGCGCGAAAATTACATCTACAAGAATGCTACAATGCCTCTGGAGAGAATTCCGTGAAATATTAAAACCTAATTTGTGTTTGCACACATGCAAGAATTTGACGTAGATGTACAGGTTGTTTCTTTTACGTTAGTGTGGGTGCGTTTTCTTGTCTATACGTATAAAATAATGGGTGTAATAAAACCTTTTAGGACTTCCAAAAAGCAAAAAAAGATGTCTAATAATAATATGACTTTATATTCCGAAGTTGGTGATTGTTTGTGTCATTGACTTTTTAGCCACCTTGTACCCTTAAAGAAGTCGGATGTCATTGGTTAGCGCTCCCGCCCACGAAAGACTTTTTGTCGGGCCGATTTAAATTTTCTGCCCAAAAAAAATCGGTCACCGATTTTTTACGAACAAATTTAAATCGGTCACCTACAAAAAGTCTGTCGTGGGCGATATGTACAGGATGTTTGTTTTGCGTGGGTGTGTTTTCTTGTCTAAACGTGCTATTCAATGGGTGTTATGTTATGTATGTTACATTACCCTACCCGTAGAAGGTGACTGTACAACCCCAAAAAAAGTAATTTCCCAGCAATACTTTTTGCGTAGAGTTTGATGTAAAGAGCCGTCAAACAAGCCTTAGTTGATGACCACAGGCACAAGATTCGATCAAAACATCTTAAGGCTGATGTTCCAGGGTAGCCCGCGAAATTCAAATTTTCTAACGTTTTTAGCGATTTGCAGGCCAGTGCTAGGTTGTATGTTAGTAAAAATATGATTCGCGGCTGTAAGACGTATACAGTTACAGATTTAGAATCATCAAAATCATCATTACAACCCTCCAAGTTCATGTAACTCTCAAGAATGATTATTTCATCAAAAGGTCATTATTACAGCCGCGAATCATATTTTCACTAACATACAACCTAGCACTGGCCTGCAAATCGCTAAAAACTTAAGAAAATTTGAATTTCGCGGGCTACCGTGAACATCCACCTTAACTGATTTCAACAACTGTCAGTGATAATATAATTGCTATCAAATAATGTAACTGATAAAAGTTGAATGCCGCCGTTTAGATGTGTGATCTCGCTTTCATTTGCCAATCCGCTCTTAGTGTGTGAGTGTGTGTCTGTGAACAAAGTAACAGCCTATATGTGTGGGTGTGTTAGTGTGCAACTTTAATTTAGACGCGGCGTTACGTCAGCAGTGCTACAGCATATTGCTGGCAAAGTGGCAACTTTTGGAACTTTCACAGTCAGTTCAGTTTACGTATGTAAAAAGTTAGTTAATACCTTGACCTTTACTGGTATACTTTGAGTTATGGAGGTTGAATGTTTGTTTTAAACTCATTTGTCATGAAGGGTGGTGTCTGTTTTATTTTTTATTGTTATCATTTACTCTATTGTTGTAATCAAAGTTTTTAAGTACAGTGAAGTTTAATGAGGGATTTGAGATGAGGTGGTCTTTAATGTGTAGGTATAATAGTTGTTTATAGGTATTCTAGAGTGAAGTTCAAGTCAGAACTAAAGCCACCTTCTTGTCTTCTACTATAAAATTATGGTGCATAATTTTTGTAAAAATATGTTTTATCCCACCATTGTATTAAGAAAAAATGTTATCAGCAGCACTCTCCTATCAATCTCATTGAGTGCTTAAAGAATCATGGAACTTACTGATGACTTGACTCTAGATGAAAATCGGGCTTAAACATAACTTATTTAAAGATCAAAATGCCTTTTAAAGTATCACACAGGTGCGTCGGCAAATTCCGGCCGGTTGAGACCATTAAGTGAAAAAGATTTTCATGCGAGTTTTAGACCCAAATGACTCAGGTGTCGTCGTAGATATTTTTAGCCGCCATAATACTAATAAAATTTTATATTATGAACATTTTGGCTTCGAGCGAAAAGGTTAAGCGGCACGTGTTAAAACAGCGAAAAAAAATAAAACTAATGAAACGACTGCTTACAGTAATAAGTGACACATACGCCTGTCCTGCGCTAAAGAAGCTCGCAATATTCAAGTTCTCTTACATTTTTTGCAATTTGCAGGTCAATGTTTGCTGAACAAAATATGATTCGCGACCTTAACACGTAGGTATGTAGTTACAGAAGTGCAATAATTAAGTCATGACAAGCCTCTAAGTTCATTGAATGGCTATTTCACGGGAATGTCGTTCAATGGGATGCAAAAAACGTAAGGAAAGTAGCATTTCTCGGACTACTCTGGCGCTTCAATAGCGTAAGTCCCATTGGATATCGCAACGCACAGTATGAACCAGTATGACCACTTTATTTTTGCAGTTCAAGGTAGTGCTGCTTGTCGAGCAAAAAGGCATCGATATGTCCCGTTGGGGCTGTGGGTTGTTCGAAAGAGATACCATACTACGGCCTCGGCACAAGGGCTAAAAAGGAACATGGGTGGTTTTTAGTCAGTAGACGTCTGATACTCCCTTCCGCTCTGCCCAGAGCAGGAGCCTGCACACATAAGTTGGTTGAACTGTATGGCGATGGCGGGGTGTTATAGTGACTGTGATAGCTTGTTGTGTCACCACGCAAAATTAAAACAACAAAATTCATAAATAAATCATATCGATACAAATATTTTACGACAATTCCGTCCAAAATTGAAATTCAAACAAATAAAGAGAGCTTCTAAAATTACTGATACCGGACAGCTGGGAAAAGCGTCAGATTTTATCGATACGCTCGTAAACAACGCAATGTCATTCCATGTTGACGTTTATCGATACTAATATCGACATGCCGATAACTGCCAAATGTACCGCACTGGTAGAGATGTCAAATTGAAAAAATGAATTGAATAGTGATATATCCCGTTGGGGCTGCGGGTTTTAATTTTATTTTATTTATTAGGAAAAATAAACAGTTATACATTAAAAACTTACACTAAGTTATAAATACACAAGGTTTATAAATGTATAACCTACGACATTTTCCACAAAATATTAAAAGTTATATATAAAAGTGCGCTATTTTACGCTATTAAAACATAAAAAGTAAAAAGTAGTTAAAAGTGAACTTAAACATTTTTTTTTTATTTAATATGGGCTTACTCTTGACCTCAATCTTGCTCTAAGGGCAGAGATGAGGTCGACGATGGAACGAGCTTACCCAGAAGAAGCCTATTTACTCGCGACTTAAATAGATTTTGGTTATATGAACTCGGGAAAACCGATGCAGGCAGGGTGTTCCACTCCTTGGCTGTACATAAAAGAAAACAGGCATGCAAACAACAGAAAAAGAGTGAAAGATTGAAAAAAAATATTACACTAACTAACTGGACTAACTATTGTATTCTGAAATAATTTTGTTGATAAGATTTCAAAATTTCTGAGCAGAGACGAAGAAGAAGTCGATATCTTCAAAGATCTCATTGTATTGACTGGTTATGCGGCGTAGGGGTGCTTGCAAGCCCGCGTTGTTCGAAAGAAATACCGCGGCCTCGACACAAAGGGCTAAGAAGGAACATGGGTGGTTTTTAGTCAGTAGAAGTCTGACAATTCCTTAAAAAAAAAATAATGCGATACATGCTTGCGCTTCGAAAGACCACAGAAAAGATGTGTGATGGATTGTGTGAGTAATGATATGAAGTGAAAGAAGTAAATGAGATCTACGTTAGGGAACTGGCAACTACAGTACTTTCACAAGTTATTATGCCTTGTGATTGTGACTGTAGCTTAGGAGTGCAATGCGTCGTTTCGGGAGTTGCTGCGTCGGGCTGCGCGGCGCCGGATGTTACCGGCGGCGAGTGCTGTGGGTGCGGGGGCGTGCGGCGGCCGTGGCGGTGGGTGCGCGGGGCTCCAGGTCGCGGGGCGGCGGTTGCGCGTTGCGGCGTGCATTCGTTGTTCCGTGATTCGGGGTCTCGTGCATTCGTTGTTGCGGCGTCGCTGCGTGCTTTCGTGCTCGCAGTGTTCGTTGTTGCGGGCATTCGATGGCGTGTGGTTCGGCGTGGTGGCTTTCGGAATGACGTATTGCACTCGTAGTTTCGTTCGTTTTTTTTTCTGACATTCAAAAGTTCCTGTAATGGCTTAATTGAAATAAATGCTTTGAGTTTGAGTTTGAAATGATAACGATGATGCGTAACGATAGACAAGAGAGAATCAAAGAAAATAACATCTTCTACCGACCCCAAATAATATGGGATATGGGCAAGAAGACTCATCAACATCTGCAAGACTGGTTGTCAAACAGTCTGAAAAACTGACTGTACTCCATTGATATAAAAACTAAAGATACGGTCGTCCGAACATTTTGCTCGATACGTTCCCCATACAGAGAAACTCTAACGTCATCTATAAGAACTAATCAGGCTGCTCGTAAACGTAACCTTGTATGAGCGGCGTGGCGTGGTATTATCGAGGTATAAAGAAATTTAATAAAGCTTTCATTAAAATGTTAATAAAAAAAAATGTTAAATAATTTTTAATTTTCATTTTCTTTTAAACTTTGGTTTAGTCAAGACCTATTTGGGACCAAATTCGAGGCGTCATTTTATCATGCGGTCCGCCCAGTCCTTACGCAGTAATATATAAGTCAATGCTGTACTCAGTATAATTATCTTCAGTGTCAAAAAAGTCTTACATTATTAAACCTTCTGAAAGAAGGCTATTGATCTCAAGCATCCCAGACTGCTCCAAAGACATTATAAAGCAGCAATAAAATAAATGCGACAGACTTCATAACTACATCTTCGACGAACATTATTCTGCTCGAAAAACTGCATGAAAAAGTGCTAAACATTTTAAAATTCGCGTCGAACTACTCGATTGTGAACGTGAATATTCAAAAGGGGAAATGACAAAATAAAGAAAAAAAAAGTGTACATTTTCTAGCGCACGTTGCTAGTGAAAGATGTTTCGATAAATAACCATGTTTCTCTCGAAATATAGGGACTTCTTATGAATTTCAAATTCCATATTTGAATACATAATTCCGTTGAGTTCGAAAAGTTATTTTTCTTTAAATCTGAGTTGCCATTCTGTGGAACATTTAAGATAATGTGTAATTTGCTATTCAAAAAGAACTTACGTGGCACTCGAGTTGGTACTAGCTACTTCAAAATGTTGTTATTTAGAAGCAAATGTATGGATTTATTTACAGTTTCATGTTTTATTTATTATAACTCATTAGCTTATGTAACGGCCTTGAAGTGTGTATCATTTTGTAAGATTTGGTTGAAGTAGGTAATATACTGTATGAGGCTGGTACAGGACGAACTGATAATTTAATAGTTTCGTCGGTTTCACTGTTTGTTCCGGCTAATTCCCAAAACGGTTACACCAATTTTTACGGTATTTTCACTGGTTGATATCTGATGATTTAAGGAGGATCTAAAGTTTACTTTTATTAGAGAATAAAAGATTATGGTTACGTGCAAAAATAAAAAAAAAAACATCTGAAAATTATTATTAACGAAATTCAAAAATTCAAATAGGGAAATAATATTTTTATTTAGACTTGCGCACAGGGTTGCAGCACTGGCTTAAAGAACAGGCTTGCACCACCTGGCTTCAAGAACTGGCTTACAGCACTGTTTGCAGTACTGACTTGATGAACTGGCTTGCAGCGCAGGCTTGACGAACTGGCTGGCAGCACTGGCTTGAAGAACTGGCTGGCTTACACCACTGGCTTGAACAACTGTCTCGCACCACTGGCTTGCAGCACAGGCTTGACGAACTGGCTTGCAGCACTGGCTTAAAGAACTGGCTTGTACCACGGGTTTGCACCACAGGTTTGATGAACTGGCTTGCAGCACTGGCTTGAAGAACTGGCTTGCACCACTGGCTTGCAGCGCAGGCTTGACGAACTGGCTTGCAGCACTGGCTTGAAGAACTGGCTTGCACCACTGGCTTGCAGCGCAGGCTTGACGAACTGGCTTGCAGCACTGGCTTGAAGAACTGGCTTGCACCACTGGCTTGCAGCGCAGGCTTGACGAACTGGCTTGCAGCACTGGCTTGAAGAACTGGCTTGCAGCACAGGCTTGAAGAACTGGCTTGCACCACTGGCTTGCAGCACTGGCTTGTACCACTGGCTTGACGAACTGGCTTGCAGCACTGACTTGAAGAACTGGCTTGAAGAACAGGCTTGCAGCACTGACTTGAAGAACTGGCTTGAAGAACAGGCTTGAAGAACTGGCTTGCAGTACAGGCTTGACGAACTGGCGTGCAGCACTGGCTTGACGAACTGGCTTGCCGCACTGGCTTGAAGAACTGGCTTGCAGCACAGGCTTGAAGAACTGGCTTGTATCACGGGTTTGCAGCACAGGCTTGACGAACTGGCTTGCAGCACTGGCTTGGAGAACTGGCTTGCACCACTGGCTTGCAGCACTGGCTTGCAGCACATGCTTGGCGAACTGGCTTGCAGCACTTACTTGAAGAACTGGCTTGCAGCGCAGGCTTGACGAACTGGCGTGCAGCACTGGCTTGACGAACTGGCTTGCAGCACTGGCTTGCAGCACTGGCTTGAAGAACTGGCTTGCAGCACTGGCTTGAAGAACTGGCTTGTATCACGGGTTTGCAGCACAGGCTTGACGAACTGGCTGGCTTGCACTACTGGCTTGTAGAACTGTACTGCACCACTAGCTTGCAGCACAGGCTTGACGAACTGGTTTGCATCACTGGCTTAAAGAACTGGCTTGCAGCACAGGCTTGATGAACTGGCTCTTTGCACTGGCTTGAAGAACTGGCTTGCAGCACATGCTTGGCGAACTGGCTTGCAGCACTTACTTGAAGAACTGGCTTGCAGCGCAGGCTTGGCGAACTGGCGTGCAGCACTGGCTTGACAAACTGGCTTGCAGCACTGGCTTGAAGAAATGGCTTGCAGCACATGCTTGGCGAACTGGCGTGCAGCACTGGCTTGCAGCACTGGCTTGAAGAACTGGCTTGCACCACTGGCTTGAAGAACTGGCTTGTATCACGGGTTTGCAGCACTGGCTTGAAGAACTGGCTTGCAGCACATGCTTGGCGAACTGGCTTGCAGCACTAGTTTGAAGAACTGGCTTGCAGCACAGGCTTGACGAACTGGCGTGCAGCACTGGCTTGCAGCACTGGCTTGAAGAACTGGCTTGCACCACTGGCTTGACAAACTGGCTTGCAGCACTGGCTTGGAGAACTGGCTTGCACCACTGGCTTGCAGCACTGGCTTGCAGCACATGCTTGGCGAACTGGCTTGCAGCACTGGCTTGGAGAACTGGCTTGCACCACTGGCTTGCAGCACTGGCTTGCAGCACATGCTTGGCGAACTGGCGTGCAGCACTGGCTTGCAGCACTGGCTTGAAGAACTGGCTTGCACCACTGGCTTGAAGAACTGGCTTGTATCACGGGTTTGCAGCACAGGCTTGACGAACTGGCTGGCTTGCACTACTGGCTTGTAGAACTGTACTGCACCATTAGCTTGCAGCACAGGCTTGACGAACTGGTTTGCATCACTGGCTTAAAGAACTGGCTTGCACCACTAGCTTGCAGCACAGGCTTGACGAACTGGCTTGCAGCACTGGCTTGAAGAACTGGCTTGCAGCACAGGCTTGATGAACTGGCTCTTTGCACTGGCTTGAAGAACTGGCTTGTACCTCGGGTTCGCAGCACAGGCTTGACAAACTGGCTTGCAGCACTGGCTTGAAGAACTGGCTTGAAGAACTGGCTTGCAGCACATGCTTGGCGAACTGGCTTGCAGCACTGACTTGAAGAACTGGCTTGCAGCACTGGCTTGAAGAACTGGCTTGCACCACTGGCTTGCAGCGCAGGCTTGACGAACTGGCTTGCAGCACTGGCTTGACGAACTGGCTTGCAGTACTGACTTGAAGAACTGGCTTGCAGCACATGCTTGGCGAACTGGCTTGCAGCACTTACTTGAAGAACTGACTTGACGATCTGGCTTGCAGCACTGGCTTGAAGAACTGGCTTGCACCACTGGCTTGCAGCGCAGGCTTGACGAACTGGCTTGCAGCACTGGCTTGAAGAACTGTCTTGCACCACTGGCTTGCAGCACAGGCTTGACGAACTGGCTTGCAGCACTGGCTTGAAGAACTGGCTTGTGCCACTGGTTTGCAGCACAGGCTTGACGAACTGGCTTGCAGCACTGGCTTGAAGAACTGTCTTGCACCACTGGCTTGCAGCACAGGCTTGAAGAACTGGCTTGCACCACTGGCTTGAAGAACTGGCTTGTATCACGGGTTTGCAGCACTGGCTTGAAGAACTGGCTTGCAGCACATGCTTGGCGAACTGGCTTGCAGCACTAGTTTGAAGAACTGGCTTGCAGCACTGACTTGAAGAACTGGCTTGTGCCACTGGCTTGAAGAACTGGCTTGCACCACTGGCTTGCAGCGCAGGCTTGACGAACTGGCTTGCAGCACTGGCTTGACGAACTGGCTTGCAGTACTGACTTGAAGAACTGGCTTGCAGCACATGCTTGACGAACTGGCTTGCAGCACTGGCTTGAAGAACTGGCTTGCAGCACATGCTTGGCGAACTGGCTTGCAGCACTGACTTGAAGAACTGGCTTGCAGCACTGGCTTGACGAACTGGCTTGCACCACTGGCTTGCAGCGCAGGCTTGACGAACTGGCTTGCAGCACTGGCTTGACGAACTGGCTTGCAGTACTGACTTGAAGAACTGGCTTGCAGCACATGCTTGGCGAACTGGCTTGCAGCACTTACTTGAAGAACTGACTTGACGATCTGGCTTGCAGCACTGGCTTGAAGAACTGGCTTGCACCACTGGCTTGCACCACTGGCTTGCACCACTGGCTTGCACCACTGGCTTGCAGCGCAGGCTTGACGATCTGGCTTGCAGCACTGGCTTGAAGAACTGGCTTGCAGCATTTACTTGAAGAACTGGCTTGCACCACTGGCTTGAAGAACTGTCTTGCACCACTGGCTTGCAGCACAGGCTTGACGAACTGGCTTGCAGCACTGGCTTGAAGAACTGGCTTGTGCCACTGGTTTGCAGCACAGGCTTGACGAACTGGCTTGCAGCACTGACTTGAAGAACTGGCTTGCACCACTGGCTTGACGAACTCGCTTTCAGCTTTGGCTTGCAGCACTGGCTTGCATTACTGGCTTGCAGTACTGGCTTGCAGCACTGACTTGCAGCACTGGCTTGCAGCACTGGCTCGCAGCACTGGCTTGCAGCATTGGCTTGAGGAACTGGAAAATATTACACATTAATTTCACATCGCGGCCGCAACAGTTATTTCTACGTAAAACCAACACTGCATTATTTAACTTCCCATATAGTGTGAAAACCAAACACTTACCACAATATAATACAATACTCTTCCCCTATCAGAATTGAAGTACCCACAGGCACTCGCGACCTACATACGTAAATTTACCCCAGCTCTTCACATAATTCGTAAAATAGTATTTAATTTCACCAGCAGTTGCACTGGCGGTGATAAATTACAGTTCATATCATACAAACTGTTGGAACAAGTACTAATAACAATTAATACATTTGGCTTATTTAGTTTTGTGCTGAGTGTATGAATTATGTCATTGTTTGAAAGTAACTTTGCTGTTCTGTTAGTGAACGTAAAAAGTAACGTTACAGTTACATTATTCAGTTTTTAAAGATTCCGTTCATCAAAAAGAAATAAACGGAACCCTTATAAGATCTCTTTGTTGTCCGTATGTCTGTCATAACTCTTTATCTCAGGAATGGGTTGAAATTAAAACCATATACTTAAGTCCCTTGAAGCAGTGAAATGATCAAACTTCTAAGTTAACGTAACAAAAAGACTTATTTATCATGATACAGCCGTATATTTCGAAACTCTCGAGGGAATCAAAAAGAAAAAAAAAACTGGAAATACGAACTTAAATAACAAAATACCTAAAGTATATACGAAAACTTCAGGGCGCGAGTCCAACTCAACAACAAAAGTCGTCTCAAAATCACAGTCATTAAAACTAATAAAGGGACATTTACCATGTTTACTGTTAGCAGTTATACAGTTTATCCGTGAACTGAAATATCGGGAACACATAACAAATACTAAACATGGTAAATATACCGTTTTAGTGTAGTTTATAAGTTTATAGTAAATGTTTTTAGGCGTGTTGACCACGCTAATAACAAGGACATGGTTTCAATCAATTCAAGCATTCTACATAATGTCGAGGAGGGTCGTTTTCAACCCACAGTGGGCTTGCATGATGTATAGCCTGCTCTCGAGGGCAGGAGGCCTGTAGCTGTACCTCTGTAGTAGAGGGCGACATTAATATACTGATTATATCGCTCAGTCACGAACAACGAAAAAAAAACCCCACGTCAGTCCATCTTTTTTCCATCGCCAGTTGTTTGTCTGCCAACATTTACATAGCGTAGTCATGTATCGCTAACGGTTGGTAAACCTGTAACGATCACGACTGGGTTATCGGTGTAACCTTCCATGTGCAGCGTTGATTGGTCGTTGGAGGCGCGAGAGCCATTTTAGTCGGGTTCGCGTTGCTGACAGGGTTTTATACTCTGATAGAATGCTACACTGTGTAATGCGAGTGCCATACGATAATATTAATAATATGATTTTAGTATATTTTTTATTTAGCAGTGGTGGCCCAGTGGTTGCGGCCCCGACTTACGAACAGTTGGTCGTGGGTTCGAACCCAGGCAGGCGCATTACTTTGTGTAATTTATTTCATCACCACTGCTCTCAAAACGGTGAAGCAAAACATCGTGAGGAAACCGGCATATCTTAGAGCCAAAAAATTCGAAGATATGCGACATCTACCAATCCGCACTGGGCCCGCGTGGTGGATTATAGCCCATCCCTCTCCTAGAGAGGAGGCCTGAGTCCCTGCAGTGGGAACAATATAGGCTGCTGATGATGATGAGTATATTTTTACCCACGACGGAACGGAGACGGTATATGCGTTTGGGGTGAGAGGTTGTTTGTTTGTTTGTTTGTGTGTTTGTGCAAATACATGTTGCCATTTTTTTTCCAAAACTACTAGTCCAATTTTGATGCAGTTTTCAGTTATGGGTTCGCGCTTGATTGGTGCATGTTTTTAGATAGGTGTTACGTGACAATTCACCAGGGGGCGCTGCAGCAAACATTTTTTGTGCAAATAATAATAATAATAATAATTCTTTATTTCAATACAGTGACAATATTTTACAGATATCTTTAATACAACATACAGTAACATGTTATAGAGTTAGATCCCCTGGCTCCCAAACTAGGTTTCCACCTGTGACTTGGGAGACAGTGTTTCGTCGTTACAAACTACATAATGTATGTCATAGACTCATAGTTATCCAAAAATATACCGAAAAGAAAACAGTAAATCAAAGTTGCAATTTTTTTCCAAAACTACAAGTCCGATTTTGATGCAGTTTTCAGTTATGGGTTTAGGTTTGATTGGTGCATGTTCTTAGATAAAAAAAATAAAAGTAAAAAGTTTAAAATAAAAAGCAAAATTAAAAATTTTGAAAAAACCCACGACGGTTTAAAATTAATTGGAAAAAAGGATAAAATAACATAAAACACCAAACTTAAAAAACCCAAGAATGTCCGTCGGGAGCTGAACATTGCAAAACTAGTTCATTTAATGGCAGCCCCCGACGGACATTCTTGGGTTTTTTTAAGGCGGGTGTTTTATGTTATTTTATCCTTTTTTCAATTAATTTTTAACCGTCGTGGGTTTTTTCAAACTTTTTAATTTTGCTTTTTATGCTAGCACGTAATCGAAGTCGTGCATAATTATCTTATTTGTTATACCAGTCCATACACTTGAAAATCGCTTTTTCCATTATTTGATACTCCTCGATTACTCGCAGCCGTGCCAGTGTTGGTATAGTCTTAAAGCTGTTTTATTCGTGTTGGCATCTACTTTTGGGACTTCCGCGGTTTGGTGTTAGTTTTACCCAGGACAGAAACTAAAAGGGTAATGACATTGACAGTCAAATGGATTATATCCATTGTCTGCCTACACTTAATTTAGAAATATAGGCGGTGTGTGCTTCGATTGTGGTTTTAATATTTCTCTAAATGTTTTGTAAAACTTGTAACTAGGAACATACGGTGTTTTAATTTCAAGTTTCCATGCTGAATGAAGTAAGTGAAATGTAAAACCTTTTTGTTTGATAAAACATAATTATTGTACCTACCAGAAATAATTCTTTATTTGCATGCAATGAAGAATCTTATATCTTATGGTATTTATTGTACAATAAGTTCTAATAATTTTTTAAACCTAATTGATCGTCTTTAAGAAGAGAAGAAAGCGTAAGGGAGCTTCTACCTTATGTAAACTTATTCTTTTCACAAAATGCCTACACAAGTATCAAACTCCTCGTCAGCAATACAAACATACTCCACCGGGACAGTTCAATTTAGCGTATGTGATAGACAATAGTCGCTAACTGTTCCATCATAGTGTTGGTCAGTGTTGTTACAGAGCAATTTACCTGCGTCTATTTGACTACAGCTGTCCTGAATGTGATAACATCGTGTGTATTGTACAGGCGGTTTCAGGGACATTGAGATACAAACTGATCAGCTAACTAGTCTTTTTTATCAACTATATTGAGGTCGGCTTCCAGCGTAACTGGATGTAACTGAACACCAGTATTGTAACAGAATATCAGTATTCTTACTGAGTACTAATATTATATCTGAATACCAGTATTGAACAGAATACCATTATTGTAACAGAATATCAGTATTGTAACTGAATACCAGTATTGTAACTGAATATCAGTATTGTAACTGAATACCAGTATTGTAACTGAATAACAGTATTGTAACAGAATACCAGTATTCTATTTAGTTGGATTGACTTCCTATCTGGCCTCCGCAATACAGCTACTGGGTAATAGGATGCTCCCTGGTAAGACATTGCTAACAGTTCTATCATAGTGTTGGTCAGTGTTGTTACAGAGCAATTTACCTGCATCTATTTGACTACAGCTGTCCTGATTGTGATAACATTGTGTTTGTGTATTGTATAGGCGATTTCAGTTAGATACAAAGGCGAGGCGATACAAACTCATCAGTTGCGTAGTCTTTTTACCAACTATACTGAGGTCGGCTTCCAGTGTAACTGGATGTACTTAACTGAATACCAGTATTGTAACAAAATACCAGTATTATAACAGAATACCAGTATTTTAACTGAATACCAGTATTGTAAGTGAATACCAGTATTGTAAGTGAATACCAGTATTTTAACATATTTTGCCACGAGCTCCTCATACAGTAGACCGCCTGTTGGTAGTTACACTTCTATCTTGAGCTGGCCTAGTACAGAGTTCTGATAGGAAATGAGGCCTGCTTTTACTGATTTTATATTAAGTGTTTTTTGCAGAGGTCAATCACTACACACCAGTTAGTTTTGTACTACTGTTTTTGTTCCACAAAGTAGAATAGAGATTATGCCACCTGCTGAACTTGGATGCCTCCCAGACTACTGAAAACGACGGACGTCAACGCCCGGAATATGTTTCAACATTCTTTATATTGTACCGAGACCGAGGGATTTTTTCTTACATGATTAATTCGCTTACTTTCTCGACTTTTTATATATTTACCTTGTTAGAGGATTAGCGGTATTATGACTGTACAACTGTACACTAAGGATTAACACGATGATACGGACCCAAACAAAACACTATGCCCAATCACGGTACCTTGTTCTCATACATCACTCACTGAAATCATTTGACGCGTTATTTATTTTTCAATTCATTTAGTGACATGACAGGAGCGCAACAATTATGGAGTTAAATGAAATTAATACGTAATTTTTCGTAACATTTCATGAATGCCAGATCAGTGTTAAGCGCAAAGTTATTTCAGAATGCTTTTTCTACTTTTAGAATAAATTTCATTGTTGACGTTTCCACGAAAAGGACTTTGCTTTCCACAGGTCATATAAGTCGTCCACTCGAGACCATCATTTCAGCCAAAAGACATGAAAATGTTCTAAACGTGAGAACATAAACATGAAAATGTTTTGGAAAGTTTTATTTTCGTGATGATGGAGCATTGCCATGGATGTAACATTGTAGCTATTATAATTTCGTTGAGTTCTGTATAGCTAACGAAACTATAAAATTTTCTTAAACAAATTGTAACCGTTTGTTATAAATCATTTTTATTTCTATAAATTAGTTTTACAAAACTTTTAAACGTCACATAATGTTGTGTTTTACAACTAAATGGTGCTGGTATTTCGTATCTGACTAATGGCTGAAACAAACTCATAGATCATAGTGTTTTAAATTCCAGACATTGGTCAATTCTTAAGAGGACCGTGAAGATTAGTCTGAGACGGGTTTTGGGAGAAAGAACCACACAGATTTGATTTTACCTATCCAGCCAGGGCAAGCATTTGTCAGTGATCGTGTACCTCGACCCATTCGACTCTTTTTTCAATGAATTAAAATTATTGCCTTCATATTTTATACAGGCATTTTAGGTGATGTCAAAATGGGGCATGAAGATCTAGAAATACCATAACGTATCGGATGGAGTGAAACGAAAGGTTCAACCACAGATATAAATATGCCTAGATGATGCAAGAGCGACCGGATGGCCGAAGGGGCCGAAAAGTTCTGAAGTGGTGACCGCGAACCGGAAAACATTGCGTTGGAAGGCCTCCCACGCAATGTTTCTGTCCCGTACGCCGATGACCTGGTGAAGGTCGCGGGGTCCACTGGATACGAGACGTACGGGACCGATCAATGTGGCAATACTTTGGGAAGATCTTTATCCAATAGTGGACGTCTTTCGGCTGAAAATGATGAACGCAAGAGCACCGACGAACGCAAGAGCACCGACTTTCCGTGTACGGCTTCAACATGTCATACTTAACGTCACTAATGTCACAGCGAGCTAATTTGTGGGAAACATCAACGTTATAGGTAACTCAAGAACTTAAATAAAGAACAAAATTTATTTGAATGGTAATGTATTTTGTATACTTGATTGTATACTTAGTGAATAGTACTTATGACGTCAAAGTTGGTAGTCAAATGGCACGCTTGGTTTTCATATGGGTCGTGATACTTGCGATATCTTTCTATATCTATATCAGAGAATGCAACTCTGTCTACCCCTAGCTTAGTATATTTATATGAGTAGAAAGCAAAATGTACAACAACCTTATTTTTAATACATTCTGTTACACGCTGTATATCTCCTGAAGATTATAACAACAGCTTAAACTGACAAGTTGATAAGTGGATGCTCAGACAAGAAACTCCATTTATTTGATTTGTGTCGAGATTAATTTCAAAACTGTCAGTTGGCTGCCTAACAAAGATATTATGCAAAGTTTTTGAAAGTCGAAAAAAAATATCACCCAGAAAGGTGTAGGTGTATTTATGAAAATTTGGGATGTACATTTAAGATTAGTGTTATTCGGTTTTACATTTGGAATTTCTCAGTCTTGATTTGTAACTGGTTGATTACAATAGTCTCGCCCCATTTTATGCATGCTGGTTTCTTACGAAGTTTTCCTTTGCCCTTTTTAGCGCAATAGCGATGAAACAAGTTATGCACAAAGTAATGCACCTGCTTGGATTCGAATCCACAACTTACTGCTCGTAAGTCGGGGCCACCACCACTGGCCCACCGCTGCGCTCAAACAAACAAAACTGATGAATTGTAGGTACAATTTTACATCCGATAATACAAATATGACAATACAAATTCGACACGATTTAAAATCCCGATAAACTTACACAAATACTGGTTAAATTGGATGTGAAATTAAAATATTGTACTGACAACGATATTATTATTGTTCCAACTGACATTTCATGAATGATTGCTTAATTCGTGTGTTACTGAACAATGAACAAAAGAGGTTGTATTAGTAAAGCTAGCAACGAGCTATAGTTGCTGCCAGTAAAGATATCAATAGCGGTCATTAACCCACCTACATTTATTAAAGTTCTTAACTTTGAAATCCAAAAATAAGCCTGATCATGTCTTGAATCGTCATCTATCGTGATCTTCAACATTTTTAACCGACTTCTAAAAAAAGAAGGAGGTTCTCAATTCGGATGTTTATACCTATTTTTTTTTAATGTTTGTTCGAGCATAACTCCGTCGCTTGCTAACCGATTTGAAAAATTCTTTTTTAGTTCGAAAGGGTATACTTTCCAAATAGTCCCAATTTTTTTTTATCGAAATCGGACAAGCGGTTTTTGAAAAATCAACAACAGTTGTTTACATTAACGATCTTTTCGTCTCCGTCGTTTACGAACCGACCACTAAAAAGTGAAAAATAAAAACTTTTTAACAAAAAAGAAAACCGACTTCAACAAAGTTTTATTTTTTGTTGAAGTCGGTTTTCTTTTTTGTTAAAAAGTTTTTATTTCTAATGAAAAACGATACATGGTTCATTTGTTTTGGTTCGTACGAAGAGATATTGATAAGGGGGGCAATGATCGATATTGACATCTTAACTGGCAGCAAGAGCTACTGTTTTTATACGTAAATTTACACATTAATATGCATGTCGAAGACCATAGTTTCTGAAGGTGGACAGAATCAGAATCACGAAATGTCAAGCAATTATTGTCGTTTAGTTCAACCTTTATAATATAACTTGTGTGTGTTTAGTTATGACGCTGGATTGTGGAGGTCAGCTGGGCAGACACTCCATGAAACATACTGGTTATAAGTCCGGTTAGACTAGGAGGATAACTGTAGGTTTCTTTGGTCTTAACCTTCATTTTTTATCTTATTTTTTCTCACGAACTTGTCGTTATTCGTACCTTGACAACCGATTACAAAACTTTTTAGTCACTGGTGCCGATTTCAGGACCCTTATGACTCGTTATCTTTTATAAAAATTTCTTACCTACTCCATGATCTCATACAATGAACACAATATTACTACCAACACACTTCACAATACTCTAGAAGAAGTTCATGTGCTCCAAAAGTTCCACGTTCACAATCCGCACACACTTACTCCAGGAGTTCTGCGACACAATACGGCTTCAATACGGTACGTGCATAATTAGAACTGCTTAACGCAACCCCATGCAGTTCACAATTAGCAACATTGTCTTAGAGAAAACTTATTTAAGTTGTTAATTTTGTTTGTATTTTGGGCTCTTGTTGAGAGCTCGCTTACTTCTTACAATTGTACACGCTGCGAGTTGTGTGTTTTTGTGTTCATAATTTAGTACATATTTATTTTGTTTTTATTGCAGAATGGGTCAGCTTTTGATCTCGATCAAACCTGATGAAAATCGATAAATGAGGTGAAGTGGATTGGAGGTGAGGTCCTGGAGTCAATTTCCGGGTCAGGAAAAATGTAGTTGGGTTCTTCCGTCTGTAGGAACTCGTTGTCTGCTTTCGGTCCAGGTAGATGGTGAAATTCGCCAGATACGTAGGTTGAAAATATAACTGTCGCTAAAAAGCCTCAATGTAAAATTAGTATTAACAAAACATAACTTTAGGTACGCCTGTAATCTCCAAAGGGTTAGGCAGAGGTGTAGGTAACCATTAACATTACAGTACAATACAATCACATTTGATGAGTGGTTTTTATGTCCCATGTAATAGAGGGCGACCCTATTGCCAGCAATTGGGCACAAATCCAAATTCCGTGACTCATACTGAGAAATTTGAAAATAAGAAAGTGTTCGTGATACATATTCCTCTGTTCAGATTTGAAAATGAACATAGAAAGAAAAATGTACGACAAAACTCGAATAGAGACTGGACAGTTCAATCAGTATTCGAAACGTTTTGTGTCTCGACACTGTAAAGCACTAAAAATCTTTCACCGGTCTGTCTTTAGTTTCGTTTTATACCGAGATAGATAGTAACGTTTGGAATGGGCCGTATTTACGAATGCAGTTTCAAATAAATCCTGAAAAGCAAGTATGTATAACATGGAGAATTAAAAATGTTTATTTGTCGCAATAAAACTATTTAATAAAAATTCATCAGAATTTTCATATTCATTCTTCAAAATTCATTACCCACTCAACTGTCAAGTGCGAAAATTTTGCTTGTCGGTTGAGTGGTTAAAGAGATCCTCGGCACAAAGGGCTAAGAAGGAACATGGGTGGCTTTTAGTCAGTAGAAGCCTGACACTCCTTACTGATCTGCCCAGAGCGGGAATAGTCATTTCCCACTTTCTAAAAAAAACAAAATGGGTTAAGGGTTTCCAAAGTACTATATAATTTATTAAATTAGCTATAACTGTATAAAAAATCTGGTTACAAGTTTGAAGGTTCCAGACAAACTTCTTTCTGGTTTACCTTACCTTTTTCCTTTACTATTGTTAATTCTGACAATTGAACAAACACATTTATGTCCTCACACATAAACACACGTAAAGACAGAATAATACAGGCACTAAACTAAACCCACCCAATGTTTGACAACATTACAAAGGCATCACTACTGTCAAAACTAAAGTAAGTCCCATTTACAGCCCTACCTTTTGTTAGTACTTTTACAACTTTAAACCAACATTGTACGGGACTTCAGTACTATCATAATCAGCTATAACTGTCGTGTAGTTTATCACCGTACTAGGTTTTCAGCACTTTTTTACACCGGTACTTTTGTTCAGGCCGTTGGAGTTGAAAAGTTTACAATGACGGGAGTTTCGCTGGATTCTGTCCTAAAAGTTAGCCGTGATAAGCTATTGTAGTATGGATCTGGTAGAAAATAACGATTTGAGGGTTAAATTGAATGCCTGTCGGGGCTACGGGTTGTTCGAAAGAGATAACGCGGCCTCGACACAAAGGGGTAAGGAAATTGGTGGTTTTTAGTCAGTAGAAGTCTGACACTCCCTACCGCTACAACAGTTAACAGTTGACTACAACGCACCAAGCGCCAACTCTCAAGCTAATACACCATTTATAAGCACCATGGTGACATCAACATAAGTTCACACAACGATGCTCTTACAAACAATTTCTGGAACAACTCCAACACTTAAAAAACTGTCCAAAAATCACGGACACGTAATACAGCATATGATGGGAATAAGAAATGAGCCAAGTACTGGAACAAATGCGTTCCCAGAGAAGAAAATCCCTATGCAATAACGTCACATTTGGAACAATGCCGGAACAATTATTAATGTCGAATCGTCGCATGCACTTGGGTGCTATATTGGCGATATCGTTGCACAAGTGGATAAATTCCAACTGCGCCGGTGTTTAATGTGATAAACTGAAATAAAGAACGGTTTCATAGTTAATGAACTCTTGGCGGATATTGTTCGTTTGATTAGATTTTGCTGCCAAGTCTTAGATGTTAGGAGGTTTTGGTGCACATGGTTTCTCGAGTAGACTTATTGCTGAATTAGCAGATGCTCTAAAAGCTGCATTAATATTAATTATAATATTTATTCGTGGTGCTAGGCAACTGGGCGTATCCCAGTTGTATACGTCCCTTAGTGTCTATTGGCCTTGTTCTGTTCTGTCTCCTGTTCAATATGGAGGGAAGTGGAAGACACACATCACCATCTCAGGTGCAGTTCAGCAGAGATGGAAACCAATGAAAAAAAAGGTGCAGTTGAAAACCAGCAATGAATCAACCATCTTTTTTGGTTGGATTTATGTTTATTTTAGTTCATATTGTGTAAACTTGTGGCATGTGCATGTGCCAAATAAAAAAAATCTATCTTTGTTTAGACGCTAAGTATGCTTGTTGATCTGTGTACAAAAGATAATTTGGAAAAAATAATGTCAATAAATTTTAATGTCAAAACTCGTTCAAAGACAATAATATCCGAAATCACTTTTCATCTGTGATATATACTCGTGATTTATACATTTACAGAAAATATTATAATGGTATCGAAGGGGCAGTCCCTTGGGATCCATAATAATGCGGTTTCTGAACTCACAACGTCAGGAATATTCGAAAAGTTTTATAAACTACCAAATAATTTGATCAGCTATTAGTTTACGAATTTTCATCTGAGGTTTCAGAATATTATGTGTTTAATATCTTACATACGAGTAGGTAATTTGATTATATTATAGACGTTTTGGGTCTATCAAAAAAACAATTTGTAAGAGTATAAAAAATAAAATTGTGACTTTCAGGTCGCTGACTACCTGTAACGACTGCCAACCGCCGATAAGCCGGGACCAACAGCTTAGCTGAATACCAGTATTTTACATGGAGCGACTGCCTATCTGACCTGCACAACCCAGTTAATACTAGGTAATACGATACCCTTTGGTAAGACTGGATGTCAGAATTTCAGGTCACTATCTGTAATGCCTACCAAAGATCTATATATGGCAGCCGGGACCAACAGCTTAACGTGGTTTCCGAGGCACGGAGGAAACTCGGTGTGAAATGGGCGGTCACCCATCCACAGACCAACCTAGGCAAGCGCAGCTTAACCTAAGATTGGCCCGAGTGGCAGTTATTATTAAGCCTCGGGACAAAAATAATATGTGTTATTCAGGATAACCTTCCTTAAACCCTGCTAGATTTTTTCTCACCCCACCTTGTACCACCCTCACTATACACACGGCAACACATCAAACCACGCACCACCAGCATAACACGGCCTCGCTTTGCATAGATTTTCCATACAACGAGAGATCCACTTAAACTAGTTTCGTGGAGCTTGATTAGTCTTCATGCGACTTTAGACTCCAAAATTAAATTCATCCACATCTGTTGGACCTACAATTTAAGTCCAGACAAGGACGCAGAGAACACACAAACTACAAGACATTCATCGTACCCTATGTCACTGCCTAACTCCATAATATCATTAGCTTTGTTCCAACAAAGCACTAGACACTATCTTTAAGAAATAACCTTTGTTCGTAACAACAACAAAGGCATCGTTAATGTTTAATTATATTTGCAACCATTTTCATTTGTAAATTGACTGAAAGTTTCTTGACCTTGCATTGTCAAGGACGGTTAGGTTAGTTCAAGGGCAATAACACAGATATATATACCTGGAGAACAGCGGCGGCGGCCCAGTGGTGGCGGCTCCGACTTACTAGCAGTAAGTCGTGGATTCTAACCTAGACAGGCGTATAACTTTGTGTAATTTATGTCAACACCACTGCTCTCAAAAACGGTGAAGGAAAACATCGCGAGGAAACCGGCATGTCCCAGAACCAAAAATCCTCTCGTACAGAGGAGGCCTGGTGTCCCAGCAGTGGGAATATTATAGGCTGATTATGTTATGGGGGAGGCCTTTGTCCAGCAGTGGGACGTCTAATGGCTGATGATGATTATGTTATGCTTAGACAAACCTAGACAACGAAAGTATCACAGTCCGTATGTAGACGAAGAGTGACATTTTTTACTGCCTACTACGACGCCATTTGGCAATATTTATTCACTATATCTACAAACAAGTTACTATACGAAATAGACTACGTTTTTGTTTTTTTTTTTTAAATACGTATCTAGAATTACGCTCTTGAGTTGTAACGGTCTAACGTTGTTGTTTAAAACAAATACGTTTACTGTAGCCTAATATTTTTTTTTTGGTGGGTGGTAAATCATCAAATAACCCCCCCCCCCCCCCCCCTTCCGCTCTGCCCGTCAGGCTTCTACTGATTTGAAACCAACCCATGTTCCTTCTTCGCCCTTGTGCCGAGGCCACGTCATCTCTTTCGATAATCCGCAGCCCTGACGGGGTTTACTGTAACCTCGTTTAGTATAAAATACTTAAGCCGAGCGGCACGCGAAGAAGGTGCTCTTGCGATATCTAGGTATACGAGCATTTATATCATTGGTCAATAAGCATACGTCTGCGAGCAGGTAGTAAATGGTGGTTCTACAATAGGTAGATGTTTCTTTCTGTCGTGACCTTTCCAATGTTACAACAAAACCAATTCGACTAATGGCGTAACTGAAAGTATTAGATTTGAAATATAAATGTGAACGAGTTTGGCAAATGATCAGTTAATTTACGAATTGGTGATAGTAGAAATGTTAGCGTGCATTGACTTTCTGCTGCTACATTTCCAGTATAAGCTGGTCTAGCATTGTAAAGGATTTCCGTACAGTGCGACATCAGTGTAAACTGGAAATGTATAGCTTGATGTGTAGCCGTGTGTACGTGTTGTCATTCAATAATATCTGTTCCAAAAAACACTTATTGGATTACTGCTAACATAACAACACGCCTGTAATAACCATAGGGTTAAGCAGAGGTATACCTTTTGCCAGGTATATTAATTTAAGTCCCATGTAATAGGGGGGGACCCTAGTGCTATCAACCGGGGCAAATCCAGAGTCCGTTTATGCTACTGAGAAATTCTGGAAAAACTCAATAACACTTTGGCCAACCTGGGAATCGAACCTAGATCATGCACACTAGACCAGTTTAGTTCAGAACATTTAAAACATTACAGTCGCGTGAAACTTTAATAATAATTTAATTACTGTTTATTTCTGTAAATTGATAGTTTCACTTCAACCGGGTTAACGTTTCGTAGAAAATCAACACTACGTAGTACTGAAACTCGCTAACTATCTAAATATTTATGTTATTGTTCTACTGGACTTGTTTATTTATTTCAGATGTCATGAAAGACACACAACAAATTGGTCTTGAAAAGTAAATCATAACAGCACGACTGTATTTCCCGAAGGGTTGGGCAGAGGTTTTCCTAATAGACATTTTGCCAGTGATGTTTAAGCTCCATGTAATAGTGGGTCAGCCTATTCATCATCAATCAAGCACAAATCCAGATTCTGTGGAATGTACTGAAAAACCCGTTAACACTTTGCCAGGGAATCTAACCCAGCACATGCACAGCAGGCGCGTTTGTGGCCACTAAGCCAACGAGGTCGTAGACTGCCTCGTTGGCTTCACGAGGCAGGCTACGAGGCATTGTATAGTTATAAATTGGTCATATTCCAATAACTTTGATATTAATAAATACATTCGCAACTCAATGCTGCAGAACCGTCATTTGCAATTTATCAAACAAATTGGTATGTAACTATTGAGCTAAAACATTTCAATGAACCTATTTCACTTTGATGTCGCATCAATATTGTGCTCCTCGCATTTCAAAGCCTTGCAAAGATAGTGGCGCGAGTTGAAATACAGCTGATATTAAATATTTTTTTTAGTTAGTTTTTTATTGTCAGCTATTCTAAATGAACACTATCCAAGTCCATTGGGTCACTACTTAGGATTAGTTTGAATTGGGTTATTCTTTTATTAGCTGAAAGCTGCAAACTCGTAAAAACTTTGAGGGGTATCGTATTACCCAGTACTAATTGCGTTGTGAAGGCCAGATAGAGTCGCTACACGTGAAATACTGGTATTCGGCTACATCCAGTTAGTTTGGAAGCCAACAGCTGATGATGATGACGTACTAGAGTAACACAATACTCCTTGGTAAGACTGGAGGCTGCCAGACTTACTAGTCACTGCATGTAAAGATCGACTCAAAAACGACATTTGGAACCAACACCTTAAAGTGCTTTACGGGGCATGGAAGGGTCTCTGTTTACCTATCCGCCGACCGACCTTGAGGATCGACTCATGCGGCTTAAACTATTTAGCTTCGTTTACTTTAACAAGCAGACACTTTATGTTAACGTATAAAACCATAAAAACCTGCTAATAACAATGAGATACAGTAAAAATAACTCCACTTTTGGACAAGTTCCAATCGACACTGTTCGTGTACGAGTATGTAAAGTTACCATTTGTTTGCTTTGCGCTTTTGAGCCGTGATTGCTATATCGTATTCATACGGGCAGCGGAATACATATGTACTGTTCTGTTAGTTTTCAAGTTTCAAATAAACATTGTTCGTGAAACTTGAACATGGGTGTTTGTATTGAAATGTTGTGGTCTTCGGTTGTTTTAGGAAAAAGTTGGCGTGTTTTTCTTTTCTTGTAGTAAAAGCTTGTTGCTTTGGTTGCCATTGAACCCGTTCAGGGGTAGCCAAAGGAATAATTAGACTTTATTGACGTGACAACGTCTAATAAATCGATGAACGCTGGCTGCATGCACGAAAAAGGATGACTCATTGTCCCGTTACGGTCATTGTACGCTTGCGCTGCATCTATTTTCATCAACGTTTTGTTATGACGTTGTCACGCTAAACTATCGTCCGTAAACAGACTTTACAGACAACCACATTTTTTTGTTACGGGTTTCACATTACAGACCCCGCCCATCATTATCATTATTCACTTGCCCTTGCCCCAATTTTGACGGCACGGTTGGCGCAGTGGCTAAGCGATTGAACTGCTGCGCTGTGTGTCGCGGGTTCGATCCCCGCACGGAACAAATATCTGTATGGCCTACAGATCTCAGTTCAAATATCTGTATGGTCTGGGTATTTGTGTATGTGACTTTAGATGTTTGTGAACGCACCCACGATACAGGAGAAATTCCTAGTGTGGGGCAACGTTTTTATAAAAAAAAAAGATAAAATAATTAATATGTGGTCGGCGGAGCATGTCATCTTCTTCCATACTAACTTCTCTTTATCTCATCATCTCATCAGACATCTGTTCTTCCATATCATACTTTACACAGTTCTATCGTCGTTTCCTGGTCTTCCTCTACTCTTATACCTATCTACATAATTAAATAAAACATAAAACATAAAAAAGCCTTTATTTCTACCATAACATAACATACATATAACTTGATTCGAGGAACATATAGAATTGGTTTCACCGTGGATGCAATAAATACTATTAACATATTACATTATCGACATTACATTCTTACAAAACAAACAATACACATCTGGCCTACTTTACAAATACATTATCAAAATTTACAATTTATTGGCAATATATATTATATTTTTAACACACATTAACATTTAACAACATTACGTTACTAACATAAAATAGCGAATTTACATTATCAACATTTCATTATCACCAAACATTATCAACATTTATACATTCAAAACATTAGGTACATTGTCAACATTATATTATATTATCAACATGACATTACCGACATACATTACATTAAATTATCAACATTTTAATGTCAACATTACATTACCGACATACATTACAATACATTATCAACATAACATTTCAACTTTACATTAACAATATAGCATTAATTCCGTAACATTCCTTAATACTATAATACTGTTTCTTTATTAACATTAATATTACCTACATTAGTTCTATAACATTTATTCCTATTATTACATTAATTTGATTACATCCATTCAATAACATTTCATACCTATCCAAATAAAATTTCCATATCATGTCATTCTTCATTTAGCATAATAGCATTAATTAAATTACATTTATATATTCCATTATTTTTGTTCCTTTATGGAAGTCGCCTCTGCGGCGTAGGCCTCCCCCAGTTTTCTCCATTTTTCCCTATCTCTAGCTTGTCTCCTCCAGTCAGGTCCACATCTATCCTTAAATATATCTTCCCAGCGTTTTCGCGGTCTTCCTTGGTTTCTTTTTCCTTCTCTAGGTACCCATTCCACGACTTTCTTTGTCCATCTCTCGTTTCCCATTCTACAAATATGTCCTGCCCATTTCCACTTCAGACTTCTTATTCTTTCTACTATGTCCGTTATTCTAGTTTTTTTCCTTATTTCTTCATTACTTATCCTGTCAGACAATCTTATGCCCAACATGCTTCTCTCCATTTTCCTTTGCATGACACCGAGTTTGTGCTCCTCTGATTTCCGCAGTGACCATGTTTGGCATCCATACGTAAGGCATGGAAGGATCGCTATTTCATACAACTTGCATTTTAACTTCATATTTATGTGGGTGTTCTTCATTATTTCTTTAAAACTCCAGTACTTCTTCCATGATAACGCTATTCTCCTATTGATCTCCTTTTCGGTTTGGTCTAGGAATGAAATGGATTGTCCTAAATATATGTATTCGTTAACATATTCTATACCTTGACCATCCACAATTATTTGTGTTTCCGAACCGTTTGTTAAAATTTTGGTTTTGCCAGCATTCATGGTCAAACCAAAATCTACATAATTATTATATTTTAATAAAAATGCACGCTTTGTGCTATTTTTTTAGTCTTCAGTGATCCACTGCTGGGAAAGGCCTCCCGCAATGCTTTCCGTGAGCACTTTTCTCGTGCCTTCTCGCATCAGCTCCAGTGAGCGTCTAGATCGTCTTGCCGTCTCTCTTTGGGCCAGCCTAGTTTGATCAGACGCCCTGACTCTGATCTTCGCATGGTAGCTGGTATTAACTGGACGAGAGTCACCGAGAATTGTGTTAAGTGCCGTGCGACTGAAGAGGTCTATGTCCAGCAGTGGACTGCTATATTTATATACAGATAATAATGAAAGCCACGGGCAAGAGCTTCTATTTAATAAAGTAAATGATCAAGTATGTTATAAAAGAAAACAGCAACTACTCGTACGAGTACATTACCATTACTGGTTATCGTTACATAGTGGCTGGTTGCAGTGAACAAATATCGTGTATTTGTGGAGCGATGCATAACAACCAACAAACGCTCAGCTACCAATCTACTAAACTGAACAACTACACGGTGCTGTACTAGCGCATAGACAACTGTTTGTCATAGATAATAATGTTGAATAGGGGTGATTTACTATTAAACTCTGAATTTTACTTTGATGTCACATGGAAACATTGGAAAGATTGTACCTAGATGAAATGTTGCAGCTGCTGATATTAAAACTGTTCAAAAGGTCTAAAACATGGCCAGGCAAAAGAAAGAATCGTTGTGTATGGCGTTCTGTGGTTTTTGCCTGCACCCATGGGAAAAAGGCGTGAGTTTAAATATGCAAGTCATTAAAAAAAATCTGATGAGGGTCGAGTGGTTACAAACACGACTGCTGAGCAAAACTGATCAAAAGGACTAAAGATCAGGAGCTTACTGTCATCAACCGGGCAGTAATCCAGACTACGTGACGGCTTCTGAGAAATCCCTGATGAAAATCCCAAAATCACTTTTCTCAACCTAGGAATCGACTGCAGGACATCACACTTAGCAATCGCGCTTACATCCCGCAGACCAACGGCATTTATTTTCTAAATGAATCAAGTCATTAGAACTTAACAACCCAAACCGCACTAATTTCCTCCACAAATAGTAATCACTTCTTGCTTCACCAGTACTCAGCTCGATTTGTGTTCAACTAATGCAATAGATATACACCGTGGCGAACTGCATAAACATTGCTAAACCAGATACGAGCTCGTGCTTAGCGTTCGTCGATATATACGATGTGACTTTTTGTATGATATTATAAGATGTATTTGGTGCTTTTGTGACATTGACCTTGGTTTATGGCAATAGAAATGAATTGAAGGCCCCCAGCCAGGGCTTACAAATTAGGTATAATTAAATGATCGCTCGCTAAGGGCGCCCCCTGTGGGGTACGGACTTCGGCTAAGGGCGTCTTTGAGGGACAGGCTGGGTCGAATTATTATTATTAGTTGGAGAATTTTACGCCACAGGCACAGCTGCTCGACCTATCTCGTCGAGCAAGTTTCAGGTGGTCTGCATCCTCATTAGCCTATAGCAGTGCACTAATAGATTAACAGCTCAATTTGTGTACAACTAATGCAATAGATACATTTACATGGTGGCAACTGCATAAACATTGCTAAACCAGATACGAGCTCGTGTTTAGCGTTCGCATATACGATGTGACTTTTTGTTTTAGTGGAGTTATAAGTGGCGTGTATGCAACTCCATATCTATGGTGCAACCAATAGTATTTCAAGATATTTTTGGCACTTTACTGGCATTTTTAGAGGGTGCAGTTGGTAAGAATTCGTAAAATTGCACTCAACCAACGAGGCAGTCAAACTTTTCTAATGCTAAGGTATGTATCAGCTAGTAGTTGAAAGTAACCACGCATCTTTTAAAAGGTTCTCATAATCATTATTATTTCAGCTGAAAAAAAATTGCTGCTGGATATAGGGCTCCACCAAGCTTCGCCACGGTCCAGTGTTTTCCCAACCTACAAATTCCTGCGGCCTTCCTAAAGTCAACATTTTATTTGCCTTTTCTAATCTATGTTCGGGTCGTTTTCTAGTCTAACCAGATGCAGCTGACTGCCTATCTACAACCCATACCATAATAGGTATTACGATACCCGTTGATAAAACTAGTTTCCAGACTTTCAGGTCATTCACTACCAGTTATGACTGTCAAAGGTCCAATGATTTAACGGAGGAAATTCGGTATGTAATGGGTTAGTCACCCATCCACGGATCAACTTCGGCAAGCATGGCTTAAACTAAAGATAGACCCGAGAGACTGTTATTATAGTGCGCGCGGAACTAGTTGGCCGCGCCTTAGGCATGTTTTTGTTTTTTATTTAAGTATTCTTTTCAATAAATTAAACAATTATTGTTCACGATATCTCGAGATTGGTCATCACTGTCTAATTATAGTCTCCTGTGCATTGCGAGCTGTAGGCAACCCGCCCCCTCACCCCTGTCGCCACCTAAGGCGCGGCTAACTAGTTCCGCGCGCACTATAGTAATCCACGAGCTCCTAAATGCTTTAATAAGTCCATATAGAAACGCTGAATTACTGAACAACAATATTTCCAATCTTCAAACTATTAAACATTCCGACAAAATACAAGCCCAAACAACAGACGGCAAGTGAAGTGAGCAATCCATTTTGTATCGGCTACAAGACTGTCTGTAAGTCTCACGTACCGTATAGCCTCGTATAGCCAAGGAATGGACCGCCACGACGTCAAATTGAGAATTTGGAATGCAAATTCACCAATTGACTGAGTACGGCGCCACGGACCGCTGTCACACCATTGTGTAATTGGATTCACCGTTCGCAGTTATTTGATCGGGGACTGCTGTTATGAGGAATTGTAATGTGGGGCAACAATTTTTGTACCAAATAGTTTAAGGTTATTTAAAAAAAAAAATACTTGTTCTTTTTAATTTTTGCATGTTTATTATTGTGCTATACCCTGTGTCTGTACCAATAAATGTTATTTCTTTCTTTCTTTCTTAATGGTGTGAGAAATGTTAGGAGCTTAAACGGCACACATTATTTAAGAAAGTGATGTAGAGAAAAGCCTCAAATCAATGAATTCGAAGCAATGACTTTCGAGAAGAACACTGCAAATACGCAAAACGATTTTATGTATACGATCTTTTGTAAAATCGCAGCTTACTGGTATTTGCAGAGCAGATTGTAAAAGTTTAGGTTACCAAGGTTAACGCAGTAACATAACATCTTGCCTAAAATTCCCGAAGGGTTAGGTTGGAGTGAACCACCGACATTTCGCCGGTTATGTTAAAGTCCCATGTATTCGGGGGCGATCCTATTGTCATCCACCGGGTATAGATTCAGACACCGTGGCTCCTACTAAGAATTTCCTTACAGGAAAAGCCATTAACACTGCCTGAATCCAGGACCTCTTGTTCAGTTGCTGAGCTTGCGACTTTAGACCAACAAGACAGTCGCATATATACAACAGTCCCAAACGACGCCACGGTGTAACACTCCCCTACAGTAACAAGTCCGACTATAAATTTCTATTCCTTACAATAGTTACAGAGATTGCACCTGGGATCTGTCTTAGTGATCTTAGTCTAAACTTGGACCAAAGATAAATCCCTCCAAAGTTTACTGCCTCAAGCAAGAAACGACAAATTGAGTTATCAACTTGAGGGAATACCTTTACATCATTTCTCTGCTGTCGCGAAATAAAAAAGGTACGTGAGCTTGTCAAGATTTTTGTGGAAAGACGGGTAGCTTTTAGAGGTAAAAAGTTTGTCTGTGATTTTTTTTGTCTCTGGATTTTTTTAAACTTATTCTAGAATGTATGTTTGAAAAGGTTTTTGAACTTTATTCTAGAATATAGGTACAATGTTTGGATTTCTAAATGGGATATCGAGGTTCAGGGGTCTCTTTCTTGCTGGCCGTAAGGCTAGTCCGTGGGTACCGCACGATCTCCCGCGAGGCGGCGAACCTCCTTGCCGTATTGCCACCATGGGATCTGGAGGCGATAGTCCTCGCGCGCCTGCATGAATGGCGCGTGGAGGTGCTACACCGGGGGATCACTCCGTTGCCGCGGCAAATTGCCGCTCTGCGGACGGACCTCCGGTGCGATCTCATGGCGGCATGGAGACAGCGACTGTCGCAACCCAGCGCAGGGCACGCCACGATAGTGGCAGTAAGTTTGTTGACAAATGCTTGCACTGACTGGACGGGTCCACTCAAATCTGTGTGGTACTTTATTCAAAAGACCATCTCAGACACTAATCTGCATGATCTTCATGTATTTTATTATTTTCATATTGTGAATGTGAGGACCGTGTGGGTTTTTATTTAATTTTAACGATTGTTTGGCAGTTTGAGTACTTTAAGCGACCCACCCAAATGTCCTTTCTTTGGTACTGATCGTCGTGACGTTGAGCTCCTTGAGTTATAAGTCGAGCTCCACGATAACTGACAAATGCTTGCACTGACTGGACGGGTCCACTCAAATCTGTGTGGTGCTTTCTTCAAAAGACCATCTCAAACACTAATCTGCATAGTCTTCATGTGTGTATTATACCAAGATTATGTTTGTACCTTGAACATATTGTAAACCCAAACGATTTTAAAAGAGTGTCCATGAAGTTTCTTGCCATTCTTCTCATGAGACCAACGCTTTGGAATTGGCAACTACAGTACACTCACGAGTTATTATGCCTTGTGACTGGGACTGTAGCTTAGTTTATTTAGCTTCAGTAGTTCAGTAGTTTACTGCCGCACTCGGAGAGCTTCAGTGGTTGCTTGGGCCGTCGCTTGGTAGGGGCTTTTGGCGGTTTTGTCATACAAAACTATGTCAGGCCTTTGCTGGGTGGCGGCTTGAGTAATCGTTGGATATCTCTGAGTGCCGCAGTTAGTTTAATTCGACTATTCAAAAGTGCCTGTTACTGGCCTACTTGAAATAAATATTTTTGACTTTGACTTTTTGACTTTGAAGTCCCCTCTTTGAAAAGTGGCTGGAGAGGCGCCACGGCGCCCTCACCTACCGTCTGACGCAGGTCCTCACCGGACACGGGTGTTTCGGGAGGTACCTGTACCGAATCAGGCGGGAGGAAACACCCGGATGCTTCCACTGCGAGGATCGACCGGAGGACACGGTGGAGCACATTGTGGAGGTGTGCCCTGCTTGGGCAGAGCCCCGCCGTGTTCTCGTAGCGGCGATCGGCGGCGGCGACCTCTCGCGTCCGGCCCTGGCAAGCCATGGTCCGGGGCGAAGAGGAATGGGACGACGTCGCCTCCTTCTGCGAAGCAGTGATGCTAGCGAAGGAGGTGGTGGAACGAGAAAAGGAGAGAACCTCTCAACGTTCCAGCCGCCGCGGAAGGCGCTCCGGGCGTTGGGGGTCACGCGATGACCTCCGGCCACCGTAGACGCGGGCCTGTGGACGGTGAGTAACGGGCTAGCTCGCCGTCCGGCCGTCGTCATGACGGCAACAGACAGTGTTTCACGCGCGCCTCAAAGAGATGTCAGCAATATGGAAGGGGCCCGCAAAGGCCGACGCCCGTTGGGGCTGTGGATATCGAAAGGTTACCGCGGCTCCGACACAAGGGCGAAGAAGGAACATGGGTTTGGTTTTTCGTCAGTAGAAGTCTGACACTCCCCTTCGCTCTGCCCAAGAGCGGGGGGGGGTTATTTATGGTGGCGTTACTTGTCATGATAATTTGCATCGATATGTCAAACTTGGTACTTACATTTATTTAAGTTCAGTGGTTTTCCACCTGCACAGTTAAGTTGGTGTATATTGATTCCGAACATTGTCGATTTTGACGCCCGAATGGTACAGACCTGACAAGTAGGAGTGTGACACTATCCGACACTTATTACTACTTAGTAATAATTATTGGATAACGTTGTTCTTCGCCTTGTCCCTTCTATAACTCGTAAATATTATTTGAATGTCTTTGATTCGATCCAAAATGATCATTTTGTGAACATGCGACCGTCGCGGTAATTTTATTCGGTGAGTACGTTTACGTGGATTCACCGATAGATGGCAGTTCGAGTTTTCAAAACATATTATGAGTGACAAGACGTCGTACGACCTATCGCTTTGGTTCGACGGCGAGGCCACAATTGCTATTCGTATCCTTTATTTTATTGATTAGTATGAATTGAAAACTTGCATAATACCAGTTTTTCAATGTATACCTTGTTACTACAGTTTATCCAATTCAACAAAGTCTAAGTTTATCAAGCCTTTATAATATGAGATTGTTGAGAGTCGTATATTCAACATATTTGCCTAACCCTTCGGTTTCTACGGGCGTGATCTTACGTTACCTATCTCTTATATTCAACGCACGTTCACAATAACCCAAAATTCATCAGGTGAAAATTTAGAAAACATAAAAATACCACGTGTCTACAACACAAAATAACAAAACACATTAAATTAAAGACGCTATTAACCGCTCGGATTCATGACAACGACGTATATGGCAGTTAATTAATCAAAAACAAACGTGAACAAACGTTTAGATGTGGCGTCTCACAGGGCGACCCAACGTTTCTTATTAGGCTCGCGAACCCAAGTCAAAAGTTAAGTTACCCTTTCATCGCAATTTAAATACCCTAAAGTTCAGTCCACAATACAAAGTTGATACAGACGCTTCTCGACAGACCTTAGCGAATATTAGAAGGAATTTCGTTAATTTATTTCAATTTTCGCTTTTCATGTCGTATTATCGTTGCCAATTATCTGTACAAACAAAGGGCGTTTTCATTATAAGTGATATTAACTTAGTTAATTTCTTCAATGTTCAAAGTCGTTGGAATTTCAGATGAACCAATGGAATTAGGGATATTTCTTGGGATCGTTAAATTGGTTAGGAACGGACCGTTTTTGGGGACAACGCTTGTCTATAATAACTGTGAGGTAGATGGTTCTGCTGGGGGATTATCGTTTTAGAGGTCTTCTCTATTACATTCTGTAGGGATGTTGAAATTAATTTCGACATGTTTGCTGTTGGTTCGTGGTTTTATTTTACTTGTTAGACATCACATTAGAATAAAATTGATGTTTCATCTCATCATCAGCCTATAATGTTCCCACTGCAGGGACACAGGCCTCCTCTCTAGAAGAGGGATGGGCTTTAATCTACCACGCGGGCCCAGTGCGGATTGGTAGATGTCACATGTCTTCGAATTTTTGGTTCTAAGACATGCCGGTTTCCTCACGATGTTTTCCTTCACCGTTTTGAGAGCAGTGGTGATGAAATAAATTACACAAAGTAATGCGTAAGTCGGAGCCGTTACCACTGAGCCACCACTGCTCGTTTCATCTATTTCTACGTTATTGTATTTACAAATACACGCGTGAAAATCGTTCAAACATATCATTCTCCTACTCATGTCCCAATTTATTTGGGGTGGGCGCCGCATGTCTTCTTCTTGCATACTCTATACTCGTCATCTCAGCAGTCACCTCCTATCTAGTCATATCATCCTTCACACAGTCCATCTTTCGTTTCATTGGAGGTACATGCATATATAAATCCAAAAAGTATGATACCAAATGCATGATTGGTGTATTTTTTGTTGTTTATGTATTCCTGTCGTGCCATTCAGCATCTATAATAATCGTCGTCGTTTTGAAATAACATGACCGAAGCCGCAAGCATAAGATAGTACAAAGTATTTCTATACAGTTTATCATCATCATCAGCCTATAATGTTCCCACTGCAGG
Source organism: Diarsia dahlii (assembly GCA_949775195.1). Lineage (NCBI taxonomy): Eukaryota > Metazoa > Arthropoda > Insecta > Lepidoptera > Noctuidae > Diarsia > Diarsia dahlii. The sequence goes on from OX459198.1 coordinate 4,129,102, forward strand.
GACTCAGGCCTCCTCTCTAGGAGAGGGATGGGCTATAATCCACCACGCGGGCCCAGTGCGGATTGGCAGATGTCACATGTCTTCGAATTTTTTGGTTCTAAGACATGCCGGTTTCCTCACAATGTTTTCCTTCACCGTTTTGAGAGCAGCGGTGATGAAATAAATTACACAAAGTAATGCGCCTGCCTGGGTTCGAACCCACGACCTACTGTTCGTAAGTCGTGGCCGACACCACTGGGCCACCGCTGGTCAAACAGTTTATACCCAAACATAAACAGGCAACCTTACCAAAAAAAACTAGGGCTCTAGGCTACGTAAATAAAGGGTCATAAATACGTTACCTTCCTCCATCGGGCAGAGGTCACGTACAAGCAAAAAAATCTTCCGCCAACCGAAGGGTTCGAAATTCGAACGTAATTCAATAAGGGAAGCCTGGCCACACTCCCTTCGGGCCCGATCGGCCGACAGTCATACCCAACAAATTGATGAGATTTACAGCCGAGATTTCCCGAAGTTAGCCGAAGGGAAATTAAGTTCGGGAAACTTTTCAAGTTGTTCAACAAACGTAGTGACCTTATCGCTTGGGTTTAAGCTGGGTACCTTTTTGTGATGGTTCTAGACAGGAATAGTCTCGAACTTTGATAAGAGGTTAGGAGTTTTTAGATAACGCATGTACTGTCTTGCCAATTCATTTTTTCATTTTCCTTTTCCATACTTCTCTAGGTATTACTCGTCATCTCACCAGACACCATATTTCTTGCCATTACATACTTAACACAGTCCATCCATCGTTTCTTTGGTCGTCCCCTACTCTGATACCCTTCCACATTCACAATCAAAACTTTTCTACCTTTTTCTTTATTCGATATTTTCCTTATTCCTCTGCATCACACACCATACATACCACGACAGCCGCTTACCACAATGTTTGGTCAAATATTTTTGATGGTGATCATTTTTGCAATTATTAACAATATAACTATACGATAAATATTTTTTTGCGTCGCTTCTACGGTCTTCTGAAAGTAAATATAATTATAGTGTGTTTGGTTGCTTACAACTAAAATCAAATTGTTTAGATACTTGCAATAATGTTTTATTAGTTTTTAAACTAACGTAGTTCCTGACATTATCTTTTTCACTGAAAATGGGATATCTTTATCATGTTTACTGTTTGTTTTGAGTTCCCGACATTTCAGGGCTGTTGTAAATACCATGATTACGGATAAACTGAAGTTATTGCGAGTGGATGTTCATGATCAGACAAAACAATCAGAAATAAACTGTAAACATGGTAAACATTTAACTTTCAAAATTATTGATAGTGTTTTATTATCACATAATAAAGCCCACGTTATCGTAAGGTCCCTGTTGTCCTGATTCGTCTGTGGTTACTATCGAGTCTGACCTTGGGGATAACAAGGATTTCTGTTGTGGTTTCCAAGCTTCAGTTGGTGTGAATAGTTCTTTTCCACGCTGTAAAATAAATATAAAAATTAGTCGTATTTAGAAAGATTTAGAAAATTACATTTTGATAAGACATTCATAAACTTCAGATGCCACAGTTGCGTCATACAATTTTCTATATTACTATTGTTTTTTATATACTTTTGAAATTATTTCTAAATTTTATGAAAACTACATAAAATTATCATTATAAAAAAAATGTTCTTGAAAAGGGACATTAGAGTAAAAACCTTGTCACGTTATTTGAAGAAGACATTCGTTGACAATTAGTAGCTAGGTAAAAAAAATCTAAAGTGATCGAAATCATACTGAATCTTGGTTGATTATCAAAAACACAGTTTTTATAGAAATCGATACTCACATAACCATGGTACAGTGCCCATCCTACGCCCACTGGGAAGAACACCAGTGTAGACAAGCCCACAGCCCAGCCCAATAGGTCGGCGCCCAGAGGGAATACATAGTCGTTGTAGCTAGGAGTTTCCCATTCTGATAATATGAAGATCAGGATGGCCTGCACAAAAATATTCATTGATCAAATCATTTACAAGGCGTAAAATAGCGCAGAATAGCTGTTATCTACGCATACTGTACGTCAAACCACCTCATGTTAAGATTATTTTTGGAAACTGATTTTAAGTTTTTTAGCTGTGTTAAATTGCTGTCTCCGGTAACGCACACACTCAAAATATTGAGGTCATGGGTGCATGCAATGGTACATAAATGATTGAGCTATCTTAAGACGAAGAAAAACGTTGTAACTTTTCTTAATAAATATTTGAATTAGTCAAAGTGACAATTTTTGTGGATGTAGAAAGATCTTTATCGAAACTAAAGTGCCTTTGTTCTCCCAGTCCTTGTAATATTTTTTTTTGTTCTGGGTCATACCTGAAATCCTAGTTACGGAAATATTGGAGGTCAAAGTTTCAACTTTTTCATAATACAAATTTTCAAATTTTTATTTTTTTCCAAATTTTCATTTTTTTTTTTTTTTTTTTTTAGTGGTTTAACTGTGTAAAAACCGAAAAGGTGTCGAAAAAAGTTCGCGAGTGGACACAGTGAGTTTCGTGTGTCGGGAACAGAATCGTGTAGTGAGTGACAATGGTAGTGGTGCCGAACGCAAAAAACGAACTAGAAAGAGGGTAGACCGATTTGTCTGCTCATAAACATCCACCCGCAATGACTTCAGTTTATCCGTGATCATGGTGCTTGTAACAGCGCCGAAATATCGGGAACTCGAAACAACAATCAAACATGGTAAATATCCCGTTTATGATATTAATAGTAGTGTCAGTGACCATGTCAGTTTAAAAACTTATACAAATTTTCAATTTTATAACTATACTTTCAATATTTCCATGATGATGCCATCCAGCCGAGTGAATTCGATGGCTTTCTAAGCTAGTTGTCGATAGCTAATGCTGCTAGTAACACAAACATGTACTTACAATGCTACCAATAGGCACGATGACTGTCCACACAGACATCCAGTAGAACCGCAAGAATTTGTTATGCTTCATGCCCATAGAGGCGAGATCGCTCATAGCACGGTTGATGCCATAGCTCCAGGATACTGCAGTACACTGGTGAAAAAGCAATTATTTATTATATTATCTTTACTTAGTGAATGCCTTATTGGCCTAGTGATCGCAAACTGCTAAGCATGAGGTCCTTGGTTCTTGGGTCTGTTATTGATATTTTTTCATCAAGAATTTCCCAGTAGCAGCTATGGGGTCTAGATATGTGCCCGGTATTAGGCAATAGGTTCGCCCTTATTACATAGGACTTACACGTAACTGAAATGAAATATGGGTGTAGCTACTTGGTCTGGTACACCTCTCTAAAAAGAATCTACTCTAGCATTTTTTTATTAAATATTTTGCGCGCTCTTCTTCTTCGAAAAAGCGCCTCACAGTGCAAAAGACTCTAATGTTTTTAAAGTTTGAACTTACCTCAGCCATTCCAATTAGCAGAATAGCCCAAGAGGCTGTGTTCCAATTGAGAAGTTCAAACAAATATACTCCTCCGCTGAAACACATCGGGATCCCCAGAATGAAACACGTGAAACATGTGGCTGCGGTGACCTGCGACAAAGAAAATTAAATAAAACCACTTAAAATAGAGAAAAATAAAAGCCAAAAATAGGGTGGGCAAAATTAAAAGTAAGTAACAAAGTAATAGTGAAGAACAAACATCGAAAATCAACGGGAAACTTGTGAACTTAACCGTAAATCTTCTTAACAGTTCGAATGACGGAAGATTGGCATAAGACATAGTTATACTTTTTATGAATTAAACCCGTAATTAAATAACATAATTAAGGTAAATTGACGTGTAAAGTTTGCACGCTTATGGCCTTGTTGCGGTATAGAGTTTCATCGAAAAAGTCCTGAACAATGCTCGGGACGAACCTGAGGACGTGCTGACCCTGCAGGATAGTAAGTACTTATTGTGTTTGTGTTTGTTAACATCTAGGGCAACTCAAATACAGCCAAAATGTTGACAAAAATCTTAATTAATAATGACGATTTTTTCCCCTACATCAAAAACAAGAGAATAATTTAATTTCACTTACCCTCCAATAATTCTTCCTAAGATGTGGCCACCTGTCCACAATGGCGGTGTTTATGGCTTCAATGCCAGCAAACTGACTGCCCAACCCCAGGATGAAAAGCATCAAAAAGAATAATATACTCCACATCCTGGCGACAGGCATTTGGAGTAGCGCCTCTGGATAAGCCACAAAAGCTAACCCAGGTCCAGAGTCCACCACAACTGGAAAAGAAATTGTTTGTTAATATCTGATGATGAGTACCAGTACAACTGGGTTGTGGGGGTTAGATAGGCAGTCCATAGAAAATACCGGTATTCAGCTGCACCCGGTTAGATTGGAAGACAACCCCAACATAGTTGGGATAAGGCTAGGCAGGTGATGATGATGATCTAATGATGGCCTGAGGCCCTAGTCAAGTGGCAATTACACTTTGCTGGAGGTTGCGGGAATTCAAAATTAGCGCGTATTACGGGCACCTTTTGCTACATATATGAGCTCGTACAAACGCGATTTTCACTGAAAAACGCGAGTACGTGCGATTTTTTGAAGCATGTAATTAGGCACGCGTACATACGCGCTCAGGCCCGTACGAGCTTATACGCGGTTCAAAAATCGTTAGTCTGCAACCGCTCTGATAAAACACTAGAGTGCATTGTCGATATTATAATAATGCGTTATCATACGATAAAAACTAACATCTACGTTTGGTGTTATGACAAGCAATAAAAGCTATCGATGCACAAAAAATATTAATAAATATACGAGTTATTTACAACATCAACTTTTCGCGTTTGCACAAGGATGTATATGGCTATTGTTTATGGCGCAAACCTCGTATGTTTTGTCATAAAATAACTGGGCTTTGAAGTCGGCCAAACACAGGTTTTACATGGAATAAAGCTGTAGGTAAATTAAAAGGAACAAAACTGAAATTTAAACTTTGTCTGTTTTCCAGATTTATCAGGAACCTGGATAACTATTTTCTCTAGCAATGTTTAAGTTCTTAAAAAAAGGATTATCCTATTGCAAGATTTTGCCAAAGCTTAAATAAAACTTTTATCTACCCAAATATCATAAACCCTCTCTAATGCGTTCAAAAACCATAGGCAATGACCAGCATTACAAACCAGCAGAAATAAACAGAACTGTAATGAACTCATAACCTACTGAAAACAGTAGGTTACGAGTTTAAATTTGGAACAGGTGTCAAATTCAAGTGAGTGTGCTATTCTAGTATCTACATTAAAACAGAATACCTATCGATACGAAACCCCAATTCAGTATGATTTTAATTATAAATCGCACGACATTTTGATCTCGAGTGACACAAGAATAGTGACTTTGTTCGTTTGCCTATGATTTAAAAAAAATTACAGATATCCGAAACGCCGCCATTTCGAGCTGTCATTTGTTCGTTAGCTTTTTATTTCCAGTTACGAGTAGACAAATTTTCTGATAAGTTCTTTATTTCTGTCGAAAATGAGTGATAGTGACTCAGAAATTAACATGAACACTCCGCCAGATATCGTAAATGCAGCGACGAATGCAACTAATAACCTGTTTATTTTTTATTGCATTACACTGGTAACAATGCTGGTCATTTCCCTATGGTTCCTGAACCCATCATAGAGCCCTTATGATATTCGGCCTCGCCTTCGGCTCGTTTCTTAAACCCACACTTGTGTTGTAATGCCCTTCATTATGCACAGTCGCATAAACTACTATTACGAATTGAATAAAATTATTAACAAGCATGATTTTGTACTATTTATTTATTTTTTTAAGTAGGTAACATACGGTTAAAACCCAACTCAATATCTCAGACATTACCTATGTATGTGTATAATCGTATTTGTAATTGATGCAGTTAATTGGCTTTTTGATTCATAAAACCAAAATCACTCGTGACCATGGCTCCTTGTTTTTTATCATTATGAACAAGCGGAGCGCATTGCTTTAAATGTGGATGTAGGTACAAGATCGTCACACTACGCCACACACAGAGAATGCTGAAATAGAATGCAGTAAACTTACCATCAATTTCGACCCCCATTAGCTGAGCTTGGAAGCCCAGCACAGAGAAGATGGCGAACCCGGCGTAGATAGACGTGAGGAAGTTGGTGATACTGACGAAGGAAGCATCGAAATGACAATTATTGCTAAACTTGTTGTATGACGCCAAGGTCACGAGAGATCCGCATGCCACACCGAATGAGTAGAATATCTAGAAGAAGTAATAGATAAGGAGTTAGATTTAGAAGAAATAGAGGAGTCTGCATGAGATAAACAAAGTGTTAAGTTAAAGATGAATATACTGCAAAGGAGTGGAAGTCATGACTATTAACGTTTTCAATAAGGGCTTTAACTTTTTTCCTAAAAATGTTTTGTGAAATTGTATCATACTATGTTAAAATCTTCACTCATTCCAAAAATATTACCTGTGAAGCTGCATCGCCCCAAACTTTAGCTGTAGCCAAAGTTTCCCAGTTTGGTGACAAGTAGAAAATGATTCCATCGGCAGCTCCTTCCAGGGTAACTCCTCGGACGAGAAGAGCAGTCAACATTACGTAAGGGAACAAAGCAGTGAAGTAGACTACTTTGCCCGCTGATTGGACACCCTGTAAAATGGTGATATTTTAGAAGGCTTTAATAATAATGTGGAATTCTCTACCATATATGTTCCCATTATAGATGTTCCCTTACACCTATCATTAAAAACAATTGTGATCAGGCATATTCGGGGCACTATTATGACATAGTATAGATGATGATGATAATCCTCGCACCGATGGTATTTTTATAACCCGTGATCGAGCTTAAGGGTTTGCTCATTAGCTACTAAAAACCATCTTGTAACTAATATAACATGAGAAAGTTTACTTAGATAAACACAGGAAGACATAGAAAATACCGGTCTTTCAAAGATACTATGAATTATGATACGAATGAAAAAAGAATTACTAAAAGAAACGAAATTGTTTTGGAAAAGAAACAGTTAGCTTGCGTTTGAATCGTGATTGGCTATAAAACAACTTGAAGTGCTTCGAACTTACCTTGATAACACAAAAGAAGGCAATGAGCCACGCTAACGCCAAGCACCCCACTAGGTGCCACTGTATCTCACCCCAGTTATCCCACGTAGCATCACCCCTTCCCAGTACACGTTCACTGGAAGAAGAATTATAGGGATTATAATCATCATAGTATTGTCTCGTATGATATAATTTATTTTGATAACATTAAGATTTCATTTTCAATAGAATTCCAAAGTACACAGCGAACGTAAAATGCGCTTAATGGTCCAATGTTATAACAAACCAATCATAGTTTAAAGACGATGAAAGTTTTAATGGAAGGTCGTCATTTTTACAAAAAGAAATCCTATCGAGCACACGCTTTTTTGGGTTATTATTATTATTAGCCTGTACTGTCCCACTGCAGCAGGGCAAAGGCCTCCCTTCCCTCCTTCCACTTTTCGCGATCTAGTGCGATGATAGGCCAATCCTATGAGAAGGAATCTAGCTCATCCCGCCATATCCTTCTGGGCCTGCCGCGTTGTCGTTTCCTGCTGGTTGGTGTCCACTGAGTGGTAATTTTTGCCCATTGCTCCTCCGACATGCGGCAGATGTGACCAGCCCAGTTCCATTTCAACCCAGCAGCTGTATTGCCAGCATCGGCTATTTGGGTTTTCGAGCGAAGTATAGTGTTTCTGTTGCGGTCCGTGAGTTTGACACCCAGTATACTTTGCTCCATAGCTCGTTGGCAGACCCCAAGTGCGGACTTCTGACGTTTTGTAAGCGACCATGTTTGCGCTCCATAGGTGAGGGTGGGGAGAATGCACATGTCCATGAGCTTTCGTTTAAGAGAAAGAGGGAGTGGTTACATCCCTTCAATAGTAACAGGGGACTTTATTGCCAGTAACCAGTTAGTCTCTGAATTCAGTATTTTCAAATACTAAACATTCAGATACTAAACACGATACGGTCATCATTGTTTCTGTTCTTGACCATGCCTTCTAGTTATGGAGATATATATGAAGATCAAAGTTTCACATTTTTCACAAGATTTTAATTACCTTCATGACCCATTTACTAGTCAAACCAACTCACTTGTAATACTCTTCAGCTGCTAAAATCCTTGTGACATTCCGGTACCAAGGGAAGTATTCGCCATCTCCATCCATGCAATGAGTTCCATTGTGTGGCAGGTAGCCGACATCAAGGCAGATTTCACCGATACTCACACACTTGCGTGTATAGTAGGTCTCATCTGAAGCTGAACCATTATTACCTTCCCGACAAAGAGTGTCGTATTCACCACTGTAACAAGCTGTTAAAAAATGTCCTAAATTAATAATATCATGTGTCACTTTTCATCAGGCGTGGTCGAGGTCAAAAGCAAGCCAATTTTGCAGTTAAAATAAAATAAAACAACTTTGTGCCAGACAGTTCATCAGTTATTTTATATTCTTAACTTAAATAGATATATATAGATATAGATAGATAGGCTTCTTCTGGGTAAGGTCGTTCCATCGTCATCCTCATATCTGCCCTTAGGGCAAGATTGAGGTCAAGAATAAACCCATATCAAATAAATAAATACTTAACTTACACTTAAATTACTGCTGCTCTATTAAAAAAACTCTTATTACAAGGCACTTACCATCGGTATTATAGAGATTGGTGCATGATCCCCAGTCCAGAAACCCAGCGATGGACACAATCGTATAGAACAAGGTCCAAGCGACGATGATCATGTAGTATATCGATATAATAGAGATGACCATCAGCGTACAGTAACCCAAACCGCTGAAGAACGGTGAGATCGCAGTGAATGCTTGCAATGGACCGATACCTGTGAACTGTCCTATGTACAGCTCGAGGTAGAAAATAGGAAGGCCAATGAATACTAACATGATGAAGAATGGTATGAGGAATGCACCTGAAACAAAAGAATAGAATTATTCATTTGAAACTCTGTCTTCTTTCTTACTTGTAATGATGTTTTACCCGACCACAGCGAAGCCAAAAGGAAGTATGTATGTATGTATGTTCCACCGTATCGCCTAAACTACAGAACGGATTTTAATAAATGAGGTGTCAATAGTTTCGTAAGTATAGCCCGGGTGACATAGGCTATATAAATAGTATGAAATATTTCTATGACGGAAGTTAAAATTAAATGACAGATTTTAACATCGAAAAAAATTTAATTGAGATTTTTGATATAACATGTTTGGTATCAAATGAAAGGTTTTGACCAGCACATTCAAATATGCATATTATATTATAGTTTTAGTCAACATATACGTTTAGAATGCGGTCAAACCGTTCTCGCGGTCTAGTCTGTGTTATTTATTCGTATTGTGTAAATAACAAACCAACATTAAGTAGAATATTACAATAAGAAATTAATATATTATTACGTATTTATTACATAATTATAAGTAACACACAAAAATAAAATTCATATTAAAAAAAATAAGTTTAAAAATCTAAAACCCGACTTACTAACAAAATCGCGGTCTCAAAAGTAGAAAACAAGAAAATAATTCTTGTCTGATATTCTTCGTAGTCGCATGCCACCTACTTGCTAATGGCAATTAGCAGCTGACTTCTGTTTCAATGAGAACGCCATGAAGGAGCATCAGGTATCAGTGGCATGCGACTACGAAGAATATCAGACAAGAATAATTTTCTTGTTTACTTTTAAGACCGCGATTTTGTTAGTACCTAGTCGGATTTTAGATTTTGAAACTTATTTTTTTGGAATTCCATTTTTGATACACAAAAACATTTCACAAATCTTTGTTGTGTAAAAGTAGAGTTTGAAAAATTTCTAAACCTACTATTTTCAACCTATATTGCACGAACCACGACCAATCAAGCTATATAAAACACCAGTTTATGGGGAGCTCTAGGGCAAAGTGAGGCCATGTTATCTTGGAAATGTATAGCTTGTGTTGCCATGTATACCACTTCAAGTAAATAAGTATATTAACGTGACATTTTTGTATTATTTTACTATTTTGTCGTTTATTACATTTTATTTTTTGTTTTATTTGGACATTATTTTATATTTTTCCTTTTGACATTTTTTATAGATTTTTTTTTTGGCATTTTTATATTATTTCTATTTTTAATTCCATTAATTTAATTATTATGAATTTGAATGTCAATGACTTCTATAAATCTACAAATATTTGTACACCTCCGGGTATAACATGGCGAGCTTGTAATTTTTTATAACAACTATTTATTGTACCTGTGTTAACAAATGATTAAGTGATTTATGAAGAAACATTTTTTGTCTTCGTTACAACAGCAACAAAAGTACATCGTGTTCTAGCTCGTATAAATATTAATAACTAGCTGATGCCCGCGGCTTCACCCGCGTGGATGTCGTTCAAATTATATACTAAAACCTTCCTCTTGAATCACTCTATCTATTAAAAAAAACCGCATCAAAATCCGTTGCGTAGTTTTAAAGATTTAAGCATACAGACAAACAAACAGACAAAAATAGCGACTTTGTTTTATACTATGTAAGGATAACATCCATCATCTGCCTAGCCTTTTCCCAACTATTTTGGAGTCGGTTTCATAGAAATCGACCAGAGCGGCAGTTATTATTAAGTTACGAACATCCATTACTTTCATACCATTCTATGAAAAGCTGACTTAGGTGATGTGAATCAATAAAACTCTATTTACGACTAAAATATACGAATAGATCATCCATAAATAAAATATGTACACTCTAAAAACAATATTTTTGTTCAAAATCCCGGGGCTTTTCTGACTGGAGGTCCTTATTGACCGATAGGGATTCAATAAATAATTCATACAGATTCAGGGCGATATGTTTTTTGTTCGGCTCTTCGTTTTTATCGTTCTTTCTTCCTTAGTTGACGCGATGTCGTAATAAAGGCATTATATTGTTTATTTATTGCTCAATTGTCAAACGTTTTAATCGAAATATTTACTTTTTGATTTAATATTTTTGATTAATTTTTAAAGGTAAACGATCAACAATTAAAATTCAAAGTATACAAAAAAAATGACTTCCAATATAAAAGTGTTAAGTAACTTTACTTCCGGAAGTCGGTAACTTTTGCTTATTTCACTGACTTTTAGCCACCGTATTCTTCTTCCACCTGTTATATCTTTGGAGGATATAATGGTGCCAAATCAAAGTCCCAAGAACTGCGTATTTATTTAATTATAAAAAAAGAACGTATACACGGACGATGGTTGAGCAAGTGAAGGCGACCTTTCACTTTTATACGAAAAAAAGTTACGCCTACTCGTATATTAGTTTCATCACCGAACGCGTCGTGTCGTTGCCATTGCCTTGTTGAAGGCGCTAAAGCCTGAACACCACCTATCATCTAGCGCAGAGATTGCTCGTGTGCTATGAGATTTAAAATTATTATAACTAAGTCTATCAATCATGCAACATGCATTGTACTTACCACCGCCATTCCTATAGCAAAGATAAGGGAACCTCCACACATTTCCCAGGCCAACAGCGTATCCAAGGCAGGCTAAAATGAACTCTAAGGGACGTCCCCAAGACGCTCTTTCAGGAGTGCCGTCTTCTGCTTTATTGGCTGGGGCCCCACTTGGTTCTGACTGTAACAAAACCATTCATCATTAATGATACTAAAAATACAAACAAGGATTTTTTATGGGTTTTTGTAATAAAATACTATAATCAGTTCATTCACTATACGACAATGCTCAACAAAAAAACTATGTCTACAGAAATTTCATCAGAAAATCCACCAGCAAACTTCTTTCCATATAAACAATTAAGCCTTTTTACCAAAACTGTTTACCAAAAATTAAGGAACAAGAAACAGCTTTGAAACAAAATCGATTAAATGTCAATAGGTACCCATTTATACGCTGACTAACTTTCAACCTGTTCAATCGGTAATCCAATAATACCTGGCGAACAGCTTTTCTTGTAAACTCTCAGTTAATGTATTCCAAAACTGGTGTCTTAGTTTTGTAATCACCAATAAAGTAATTACACAAACTTTGTGCGGACGAAAATCGGGAAGTGTTCCTAAACTTAATCCCTTCAAACAGGGAATAATCGTTCTCATTAAAATGTAAATTCGTTGAATTGTGACGAGAGCTTGAATGGAGTCGCTGGAGTTTTCATTCGATAAGCTTTTCTGCTAGTCAAATAATATTATATTAAGTAGGAGTTCGTATTATTACGGGAGCTAACGGCTTACTTCTTTCCCAAATAGTTTATGTTTATTAAATGGGATAGCGAATGCATGGAGCTGTTTCTTCCAACAGTTTATACTCATTTCTTGTTTTGGTGGCATAAGTATTTGGTAACTGAGATAATGAAACGAGTATCATACTGTATCATCAAATCGTTATGGGTGTATTAAATGCCATTGTCCATATTTGATTTTATATTCACAATTGTGGCTAGTTCCTACATAGTTGCACATAATGTATCACAATATTATCAATCAGTCTTTTGGTATTGTATTTGTTTTGTATTTTTACACACTGTACATCACGTGACAATATTATTAGAATTTGTTTAAGCTGTTATTTATAACACAATCGTTCTGTAGTGGATAACGTCAGAACGTGTTGTGATGACTTGCGGGTTTACTTTCTAGTCAACTCTTTTCATGATCACGCCTGTATTTCAGGTGGTTTCGACAGAGGTGTTTCTTATTACCACCCTTACGCCCGAATACTCGAACGTCACTCAATTATAAGTAGCCCTCAAAACTCGTGCTATCTCTGTCACTCTGCGTTAAAGTAACAAAGACAGCACGAGATTTAAGTGCAACTTAAAATTGAGTGACGTTCGAGTATTCGGGCGTTAATCCATCAGCTATGTTTTAGTGACATGTAAATGGGGAGGAGAGAGGACCGACAAACTAGTTTTTTTTTAATTATTTGATGCAAATAGTCGACTCTACACCAAAAACTGTTCCACTATCAACGATCTTAAGCATTGACACCGACCGGACCAAGTTGGGAAAACTCGACCCCTTGAACACACTAGAAACTGCTATGCACCTGCCCTTATTATTGTTTGAATTGCTTTTCATTCTCTGCATTCTGAACAGAATATGGGAACTCGGAAGAGACTCGACAAAAGGTGTCCTAACGGCGGGAATTTGGGTACTATTTGTATGGAAAAAGGCCTAAAAAAAAAGATAATAATAATAATATTCATTTGCAATTATGGACGAAGTTATGATGACGATTAACTACCGGAGATTTATTGTGAAGGACGGTACGGTTGACATATGTCGGGCATGCCACCGTCCGGGCGAATCAATCCGTCACATTATCTCCGGGTGTTCTCGTCTGGCTAACGGAGAATACTTGCATAGACACAACCTTGTAGCCAGGATTATCCATCAGCAACTTGCTCTGAAATACAACCTTGTGGAATCGGAGGTGCCGTACTATAGGTATGTGCCCGACCCAGTTCTCGAAAATGGCAGTATCACATTGTACTGGGATCAATCCATCATCACTGACAGGACTATTGTAGCCAATAAGCCTGATATAGTGGTGGTGGATCGATCAGAGCGGCGCGCAATGATTGTTGACATAACGGTTCCGCATGACGAGAACCTCGTGAAAGCTGAGAAAGATAAACAAATCAAGTATCTTGACTTAGCTCGCGAGGTTGTCGACATGTGGGATGTGAACTCAGCAATCATTGTGCCGATAGTCGTTACAGCCAATGGCTTAATTGCCAAGAGCCTCGAACAACATCTAAGGAGGCTCTCGTTAGGCAGCTGGATCAAGGGCTTGATACAGAGAGCGGTACTCCTGGATACGGCTCGTTTGTTAGGAGGTTCCTTTCTCTGGAGCCCTGACCGCCGGTAGCTTGGACCCTGTTCCCGATACCGGTGGGCTACAATTTTTTATATTTTTAAATGTTTTTTTTTTATTGTTTTTATGAGAAATATTTAAAAATGTAATAAGTTTGTGTAAAGCTAAATAAAGGAAATATTCCACAACTATCACACAACGCCATCTAGTCCCAAGCTAAGCAGAGCTTGTGTTATGGGTACTAGACAACTGATAAACATACTTATATATTTCTAAATACATACATATTATAGATAAAATCATGCTTATATATATAAAATAATGCTTATGCATTATCTTTTTTTTTCCGTTGCATAATATTTTTATAAATTGGGATAAGGGCAAGAGAATTTTTGTAACATTTCTTATTTTAATAATATTGTGAATTTTACCGTGATTTTTTTTAGTGGCATGGACCATTTTTAAACACGAAATATAAAAATGGTACTTATAATTTTGAATCCTCAACAACAATTTGGAAAATTAAAAAAACAAAAAATAAACAAAACCCTTTTTCCAAACTTGCCTTGTTCATAATTTCACTACCAGACATTTTTAATCAATCACATAAACTTTTTCTTTTTATCCGACTGCGGCGAATCAAAAGAAGATTTATTAACACAAACTTAGGCACAAAACTCAAGAATGTAGTGCACACCACACAACTGGACTTATTAAGAAATTATGTCGCTACTTATCACAAACAGCAGCTGAAATGTGAAGATAATCGTGAGTTTTATCTCTAGATTAGAATCGGACTAAATTACGATAAACGCTATAACAAAAATATAGAATAGGTAAACAAATTAGTGTGCTGAAGTGCACATAAACGGAAGGCGACGCGGTAGACCTCAAGAGATGGCGGGACGAGCTCGATAAAACTAAGGACCAGTGGTCCACTTTGGTCCTGTAACGAAAGATTTGGAGGTTATGCGGGAGGTTTTTGCCCAGGAGTGGGATGAAAGAGCCTAACAGTACCAGTAACCCCAAACGACTCAACCACACTATTAAACAAGTTACTAGGGCGGGGAGGAGTCGGGGGGCTAGTAACTTACATAGATTATTGTATTTGCATCATTTGAGGTTTAAACACATCGTTCGTTTGAATGAACAGAGTATTAACTCAAAATTTACGATTATTAACCTAAAAATGCAGTTCTAGTAAAAATAGCAAAATTGAGAAAGCCATGAAGTGAACAAAAACGTTATCAATAAAGTAAGCTTATCATATATATAGATGAGGTTAACCAATTATTTAAAGAAATTGATTTTTTTTTTGATATGAAAACTTCAAATCGCTCTCCTGAAAAATAGGCTTTTTTGAGTTAATACCCTGTTCATCTGGACCAACGACATGTAGCAGCCGCCTCAGCACATGACTCGCTGCTAGGAAGGTAGATAGGCGCAAGGACATCGACGCATGTTGCATACTGTACGACGCATGTTTGACGACACGGTTGGCGCAGTCGCTTAGCGATTGGACTGCTGCGCTGCGTGTCGCGGGTTCGATCTCCGCACGGAACAAATATTTTGTATGACCTACAGATAATTGTTTTGGGTCTGGGTGTTTGGTTGTGTATGTGAGTTTAAATGTATGTGAACGCACCCACGATACAGGAGAAATTCCTAGTGGGGGCAATGTTTAAAAAAATACCACACCAAAGGCGTACCCAATAATAGTATAATAATCATTATCATCAGCCTATCCACTGCTTAATATAGGCCTCTTTAATCTAACGCCACTCATCTCGATTTTCGGCAATAGTTTGACACCCAACGATGGGGATAAAATAGAGACAGTCCCACAATGCCAACAATTAATTTTCTACACCCGTTTTGCGCCCTCAAAAATTTGCCTGTTATATATGCAACAAATCCAAGATTCGTCTTTGCGTATTAAAAGACCTGTAATGTAACAATCAAAGATTATTATAGACATTGGACAGGTCGAAGAATGGAATTACATGTTTTTGTTTCCAACCGGAAATTCCATTGTATTGATATTTGGCTTAATTTGTTTTAAATTAATCAGCATTAATTATCTCTGTCAACTAGGTGATTATAAGTATCAAGGCTATGTTTTATTGTCCATTGGGTCTTTTCAAATCAATCGTTTATCAATATACCTATTGAGGCAAATTAATAGAAATCTTTAAATCACTGTCGAAGATCCAGTAGGTAGCTCATTTGTTGAGGAATCTGAATGACTGCACTCTACATCAGTGGTTGTTCCAACTGTTTTTAATGCAGTTTGAGCCCAATTTCAATCCACTATGGACAAATATTGTTTGCACATTCTAAGAGTGACAAGCGACTTGTGACATTGGTCCAAGTAAATAAAAGCAAATCATTTAATTAAACGGTAAAAGATGGCAAAAGATTCGCCCTCTGTTTATCAGACTTAAACGTAACTGTTACAATATGGGTGCACTACAGGTACAAATGTTTTTCTTTTTCATATTGGTAAAGCAACTGCAAAGTTTTCGAAGTAGTAATAAAGACCATTTTTGCATAAACAGGACTTTAAGTGGGTATTACCAACCGGACAATGGACAGTTGCAAACCAATGATTACTGATTATTTTCGTATCATAATCAACAAATCACTGAAGATAACGATAATCCAAGTATTGTCGCTGTTGTCTGTCTGGGACACAGGCAGTCGGCAAGACAATTAGACAAGGATATATTTAAATAATTCCCGCGTCAGACAAAGCTTAAAATATGGAAATACCTACTTAATTGCTATGTATTCTATCCTTCAGGGTTTTTTTAGGCATTTCAGCTTGAAACGATCAGTAGTCGGTACTTATAGGGCTGTTAAATAATAGGTACTCTTTTAATCTACCTGCGTAATTGTATTACGTTTTCAAATTAATCTTGATACTCATCAACGTTTTAGTTGTCAACAGCTGTTGTTATCACAAAATCTTTTGAACGTAGGTTTGTTTTAGATTATTATTTGTTTAGATAATTTTAGGTGGATCGACGACCTGGTCAAGGTTGCAGGGACCCGCTGGATGAGAGACGCACGGGACCGGTCAATGTGGCAACACCTGGGGGAGGCCTATGTCCGGCAGTGGACGTCTTTTGGCTGAAATGATGATGATGCTGAGATAATTTTGATTTTTTATAACCTCTTGCTCTTATCCCAATTCATATGGGGTCGGCGTAGCATGTCTTTTTTCCATATTTCTTTATAACTCTTCATCTCAGCAGTTAGCTCCTTTCTAACCATATCAACCTTCACCCTGATCATCCATAGTTTCTTTGATCTTCCTCGACACATATAGCCACCTACATTCATACGCATTTTATATACTCTAATTTACATATTTACTTTAAATTATATATCATTGGGACTGAATGGATCGAAAACAATGCCTTACAAATCTAAGTCTGAAATCAAAGTTTTATTTTTGATTGGCCATAATTATAGGGTATGAATGAGACCATAATTATCAAATAATCAACTGGCATAATATGAATAATTTTTCAATTATATTTTTTTTTTGTCTTCAACTTTCGTGCAAAATAATTTGATAAAATCACGATTAATTAGTATAAAACATGTCACATTTTCCTAACTTTAAATATGAATGATTGCTTTGAATGAAAATGAATTTGTACTAATTTATCAATGATCCTTGAACCGTCGAAACTATGATTTCTTCGAAATTATGTGTTTTTCGGACCCCATGTTTTAGGAAGTTTTGTTTTAACTTATGGAACATAACCTTGTGAAGAAACACGTTGCGTAGATCGTTGCTTTGGACCAAATTGTAACTGCAGTAACTGCTGCAGTTACAATTTGGTCCACAGCGTGCAGCAATCCAAAATAAGACTCTCTCAAGTTATATGAAGAAGAAGGGAGAAAAAGCGGTACAAACACCTCGGCAACACTGACGGCTGACTATTATTTAAAGTAATTGTTTCCTTACCATGGTATAGTAACAGTTTTGCAATATGTGCGTATAATTTTGTTTGTTCTGATTCATCTTCCTGTTTCATCATAATATATCATTACGTTCTATATTATTCCAGCTATGTTGGGATCTGTTTCCAGTCTAAACGGATGCAGCTAAATATACCAGTAGGTATTTTACTAGGAGCGACTGCCTATATGACCTCCACAACCCAATTAGTATTGGGTAATACAATACCCCTTGGTACACACGGCTACACATCAAGCTATACAAAACCAGTATAATCTGATCGTTCATTGTGCGAAAAGATCTAGTAAAGTGAGGCCAAGATTAACTGGTTTTGTATAGCTTGATGTGTAGCCGTGTGTACGACTAGTCTTATCATAACATCAATGTTACCTATGTATAGGCATATAGATAATGATTAATATAAAAAAATAATAAACAGATCATTAATATCTTTGTTAGATTAACATGTTGGTTTTCCCTGTTACACGTTTTTGTGCTGATAGGTCTGGCAACCAAGGTCGTGTCGGATGAAGAGCCTTGAGCTTTGAGATAAGATATATCTTTATTATAATAATAATTAATTAATCCTTGCATAGAGACAGCATGATTCTTCATCTATCTGCTGCGTCAGGTAAAAGTACTCACTGATAAAGATAGATTTCTAGCCACTGATTAAATTACATATAGAATGAAAAAAGACCATCATTACATACTGAGTTTCCTCTGTACCTCAAAAGCACGGTAAACCGTTGACACCAGCGAATCCTAGACAGTCAGACATGTAGACAGTGGCCACAAAGACTGACAACCAGTCTTACCAAAGGGTACCGTATTACATAGTACAAACTAGGTTGTGGATGTCTGATAGGTAGTTGCTCCATGTAAAATACTGGTATTCAACTGAATTTTAATCCCAATTTTTAAAGTTGACTAAAGCTTAGGCAGACGATTCTCTCAAAATCGAAGAAAGATAGACTTCGAAGACATGCGACATTCACCAGTCCACCATTTTGTACTATGCTAGTGAGTCAAGAGAGGAAACTAGCAGTTGGAACGTTATGGACATGCTTTAGAGAACGTCTGTCCACCAAGCCTGCAGGCATCGTAACCCCACTTGCCTATTGAACGTACAAATCATTGAAGCTGTAAAAACCTAATTGTTCTACATACAATGATAATAAAAACAGCTATCTGTTTGTCTCGTCGTTTCATGAATAAAGTAATGCAGACAGTCTTCAAAACAATGTAGCCGTGAATCTGCGTTTTAAACAAAACTCTGTACAATGCAGGCAATGTTCAGAAAACTAAATCTGTGTTCGTTTTTTAGAATCGTCTGTCGTAAATTATTGATATGGCTTGCATTTGAAGATTCTAGTATTCTAGACTTAACTACGGTCTCAGATCGTACATAAATACACAAACACACGCCTTGTCCCAATTAAGGTAAGCAGAAAATTCAGATCAGCCATCTGTGATGGTTTTTACAAACCCTTCTAGTTATGCTCGTCTACGTGCTGATGTCCAGTCATATATGCACGTCGATTATAATAGTATTTTAATAATAAATATGTAATGATCATTTTGTTTTATCATGGGTTAGGTCATTCATATCTGTTCTCAGGACAAGATTGAGGTCAAGAATAGGCCCATTTTATCATGCAAAGAAAGTACAGTTTAGTAAGAACAGACAACAACTGCAAACTGGAGAAAAAAACCGACAAAGTTATAGAAAATGGTAACATAATATGGTCCATCTTTGGAAATCGTATTTATTTATACAGCAATCAGCTTCGTTTCTGTACCGTGCTATGGTTGTCGTCGCAGTTTACAATTGTGGTAACCTTTGTCCTCCTGCACCTCAACCCACAAATGGTTTTAAAAATAATTTTGAATTTTAACCCTTATTATCTGCAGTTGCATTCTCGTTGCCTTCAGTGACCGGGTTAGATCACACTGTTACATATCAAGAGTCACCCGTGCTTCAAAACAGTCGGTCCAACTTGCTCTATGCATATCTAAGATAGTCGTTAGATGCAGTTGAAGCCTGAAAGTTTGACAGTCGCTGTCGGTACTTGCTTCTAGTGCGTTCCGTCATTCATAGGATTGCAGTCATTCATTTGTTGTTTCTCCTTAAAAATCGTGTAATGTAGAAGCGTTGATAGAATCTAAATGGGTGCGCCAAAGTTCACCTAAAATTTCATACTCCGATAATTGGAAATCCGAAAATGTTCTTCATAACATTTTTCATCCTAACAATCGCAATTCCTAACTGCTCTGTCTCTAATGTTTTAATTCCGAAGCATTCAACTTCATAATGTCAGTAGCAATAAACATCTATTACAATATTATTTGTTTTCCTATATTTTCTCAACATAACCATCTTTTACACTATCATTCAGTCATATCTTTTTTGTTTTACTTTTTATTCATAATAATCAGTATTATATAAGGTCCCATTAAAATAGGTGGACAAAATTTTAGAAGTCATTCAGACCGCTAAAATAAGGACAATAGTAAAAAAAAATTTAAGAAAAAGACATTAAAATACCTACTTTTATAGGATGATTTTGTTCTAGAGTGCCGGCAATTTATTATTTTAAGTCAAAATAAAATCACTTTATATAGTGTATTTTTTTGTTTAGATGTCTTTAGTTAGGCTTACTAAACGCTGTGTTAAAAGTCCACCTATTTTAATGGGACCTTATATACTATGCAAAGATATCCATAGGTTAGGTTAGAACTGTGACCAACTACGCGCGAGCCGAGCGAGCGAAGCGAGCGGTGCCGCGGCAGCGGCCGGCGAGCGCTACCTCGAAATTGGTCGCGAAATTTCTCTGTTAGTGCCCCCAAAACGACACTCTGACCTGAGTTTAATTCATTTAAGACAAAAATCAGTGAAACGACCTTTAATCATTCTAAACAGTTGTATGAGTGAAAAATGTTTAGGAATAAAAGCGTTAGGATAAAAAACAGTAGGAGTTTAAATATATTTACAATAATGATATTATGAATTACAATTTTCGGAAACTTACATGAGTGTTATGAACATCGTCGGTAGCACTACAAATAGTATGAATGAAAACTTTAGGATGAAACATTTTAGGAAGAGTGATCATTCGGATTACAAATCGTTAGGAAGAACAATTTCGGGTAAAGAACTTTAGGTGAGCCAATATGGACCCAATCTAAATACCCTAAAAGTAGACCAGCGTAGAGTCTACTAAACAAAATGGCGCATAATCATATCATAATCATCTTGTAAACCATCGAAAGACAGGCAACAGTTTCCCTATATATAATTTCGCCAGTTATGAATGGAAGCCTATTGAACCAAGTCATTAAATCAAACACCTATTATTCTGACTCTGAGGCTGCTCTTAATAAATTGATAGGAAAATCGATTACTCTTTACCCGGCCTTGAAATCGAAACCAGAACCAATGCTGGCGACTACTGGACGAACAAGACAGTAAAAAAACTAACTGTTTAATTCAATGAGGGACCAAATGCAGATCATTTTCCAATCTTGGCATCTGTCTAAAATATCAAGTAAATATTATATTATTATAGTCCTCCTGACCGTTTTTCGGCCACGGCGGCCAATTTCAGCGGAGATTAGCCATCTGCGCGGGAGATATTATAGTGCACAAGTGTGTGCGCAGGCACAGGTGCACTCTCTGTTCCCTTTTCTCTCATAGCCCGATGGGACGGCAATCCGACACGACCGGAGAGAGATCAGGCGCAGGACCAACGGCTTAACGTGCTTTCCGAGGCACGGGGGTATTATACCGCCAACTTCTAAACTCCGGGCTATACTACTGGGAAATTTCTAATGAAAAACCCAATAGCACTTTTTGTCCGACCCGGGAATCGAACCCAGGACCTCACGCTCAGCAGTCGCGCTTGCGACCACTAGACCAACGAGGCAGTTTAAGCAAGTAAATATAACCTTGAGTCTTCAATAAAGCTGGACGTGCCGCGAGTTCTTGGGACACGCACGAGGCATCCGAGCACATGCCTTGACGTCGCGTACGTATCAATTATAATATATACTTTTTCTGTTAGCAAATTAGGGAAAATAGAACCATGTCCGCGGTCCGTGGCATACGTGAAACACGTGTAGAAAACTGACACATATTCTTGCTAAAGAAATAACTAGGTACAGCCACATAGCAACAACAGTACTATGCCTGTGAGGGTCTCAGACATAGTACTGTTTGTATTTTATCGCATCTAATCAGTCGATTAAACTGTTTTGTAATAAAATAGAGTTCATCTATTTTTTTGGGGACATATAAATCCGCCACACCATTCACAAACTACTGTTACTCTTGAAAACCAGAATCAACAGCGGCGACCACCAGAAAAGCGCAGAGACAATGAAGTGAGACAAAGCCCCAGAGAAACAATTTAATTTTCTCGGATCCCGTTACGAAATTAATCAGAAAATAGCTCATCTGATAAGTTTCTAACTAGAATAAAATTATTGGTCTTTATTTCTTAATCGTGAAGTTATTGCCTAACCTAACCTGTTTTAAGCCACCCATTGGTCTCTGACTTGGCTGTATACATGCCGTCGGGAAATATTTCTCAGGTATTCTTGATTGGCCGCGGATTTTAGTACTAGATGACGTGGCCTCAGCACAAGGGTAAAGAAGGAACATGGGTTCGGTTTTTAGTCAGTAGAAGTCTGACACTCCCCTTCGCTCTGCCCAAGAGCGGGGGGGGGGGGTCATTTAATGATTTTCCACCCACCAAAAAAAAAAGGTATTCTTGATTTCCTCACCATGTTTTCCTTCACTGAAATTTTATTAGTGTTACATCACGTCCAATAAATTTTGAAATTATGAAATTATTTTGATAATTGGTTACAATTTTTTTTTATCTTTAAGACAGTGATAGGAATAGACAGGTTTATATAACAAACAATAAAAGAAAATCAATTGTTTTATGATAAATGCTTCTGATAATTATCAAGCTATTTAGATAGGTATTTAGTCTTGTTATTTATTTATCAAAATCATTATAAGAACAACAATAGTAGGTATATCTGATGATGTAAGTTTTCATATGTCTTTTAGACAGAATGCGCTAGTTGTACTAGATGTAGAACATTTTCTGATTAAGAGCCCACATCATCATCATCTATAGCCTGATTTCACCCATTGCTGTGTATAGACCTCTGTTTTCTTATGTTTCCTGTGCCAGCCTCATCCAGGTTTTTCCCCCGATAGCAAATATATCGTCTGCTCATCTTGCCGGCGGACACCCCTTGCTTCTTTTGCCAGTTCTTGGACGCCATTCGCTGACAGTCTTATGCGCCTACCACACGCTCACACTTGCCCACAGTCTTGCCTGCGCGATTACACGGTGCACACAGTACATCGCGCGTGTGGTTTGTAATGGTAATACAGCTTTACCAACCATACGCGCGATGTACTGTGAAGTGTGAACGAAAAGTGTGGTGAAGCTTGAGCGTGTAGTAGGCCCATATGTCAACCTGTCATCACTGCGCCTTGCTAGGTGTAGAGAGTCCACACATCTTGAAATATTTAATTCCATAACACAATTATTTCGAAATATAAAATACTCACCATGTTACTAGAAAAGCGCCTAGGTGTACGTTTCTAACAAAAAAACAAAGTTAATGTAAGGTAAAAGAAAAAAACAGAGGTTTTAGTAAAATTCGCGAGCATTTTTGTCTGTTCTAGTTTATTTCCGAAATAGCTGGACCGATTTTGACAGGACGAAAACTTAAATTCATGTATCCAATACCCACATTCGCCAGTTAGACTATCTATCCGAGTGAAATTACTGCAGCACCGCTGTACCATCAGCGTACAATTACTCGCGAGAAGGAATTCATTCTGGCCGGTATCGACGTTGTCCCGGCACGGAGATATCTCATTTATTTCGCTTATCATTGCCCCGGGAACGAGTATCGTCAACGCGACGGCCATTTCTTTGGATGGGGCTACAAAAGTGACGGAGGTTTATGCTTTTGTTATTGTACGAATTATTGGGCTCTCTGCTTTTGAGTGAGAATTCCGTTTATGAGCGTAATTAGAAATAAGTTCCATGATTTTCTAGACTCGAACCAAACAGCGCTTTTTACCCGACTGCGGCGGAACCAAAATTACCCGACTGCGGCGGAACCAAAAGTAGGGTTATATGTTTGACGTGTATGTATGTATGTATGTATGTCCGTTTCTTTGTTCCCTCATAACTCCTAAACGGATGAAGGGATTTGAATAAAATATACGTCGATAGATTTGTCTTGATGGCGCGAGTGTTATAAGCTAAATTAAAATTGAAAAACAAAGAAAAAATTGCTGATTTTGGGGGCCAAATAGCGGAGTTCAAAAAAAAATTTTTTTCCTATACCATCGAGTAGGGTATCAAAATAAAGGGTTTTAAAAGGAGATTACAAAAATATGTAACACTTATATGGTTAAAAGAAATTCAAAGTGATAAATCCTATAAGCAAGCACAAAAGTTAAATCATCTGCGAAGAATTTTACGCGACCAACGAAAGAACAAACACAAAAGAACTAAAAAGTTTTTTTTTTTTTTTTTTTCATTATGAAGTACTCGTTAATAAACGGTTACTCATACAATTACAATCTATACCTTGAGGCTAATAAGTATTTTAAATTTAACTTAATTTGCTAAAGCTTACCTAAAGCGAACTAAAAAGTTGGAAATAAAAAAAGTAGTCAGAAAACTTTTAAGTTTTGTTTAATTTAAAATGTGCTTGTTTTTTGCTTTTCCGTTTTTTCAGTCGGGCAAGAAATCATGAGACATGCACCGAACTGGACTAGACCCGCGTGGTGGATTGTTATCCACCTATTCCCCCTCTTATAGTACTACAAAACCATAATCCTGACAGTACAGAATCACAAAGAAGTTAATTTTACCCTTACTTTGAGAGTGAATATAAAGTCTAACATTTGTGGCAGTTAGGTTCTAATGATTAATTTTTTTTCTTTTTTTTTTTTGGAAATTTAAGTAGTGCTTTTTAATAGTTTTAAAGCTCTGTTTACCAACTTGTTTGTGTTGGGCCAAAGTTACCTGAAAATATATAAAATTTTATGTTATGTTAAATCACAGTAAACTCGCTTTCCACAAAAGATCCCTGGTTTCTGTTATCTTGATTTGTGGCTGAAAAAGAAATCAATGTCTATGACAGGCAAAATAAAATATTTTATTGGCAAAGACCCAAATTCCTTTCCGTTATAATATATTTCACATAGACCAAAGAGTACCTAGCCTAAATTATTTAGTACATCACTCCCTATTATATATTCGTGAGATATGGAAATACTTGTCATATATTTGGATAAATAATGTTCCTAACAGTCCCAAACAAGAACATAAATAAAATGAAATAGGGAACTATAAAGTAGTTGCTCTTAGATATTTTTCGAGGTTGTATTTTGTATAAGTTATGCTTTTTAGGGATAAATGTGACGTGTTCTTGGTAGCAGCTGAGTTTGTCCTTTCGGCTTAAATAAATTTGTCATTGATCAGATAACCACAATATCTTGTAACTTTGTTAGACAATAGTTTTGTTTTAGACTGCTTAACCTCATGAAAAATCTGGTATTTCATCCGCCTGGTATGGGGTAAAAGAAAACAAATTACAGTGTTGAATTGGCATCAATATTATTAAATTATCTTTTACTAAATAGGCTTCATATACCTAGTGTGATACCGTGTAATATTTTACAATTGATAACAATATACTTTTCTAAATTATTAGACACAGCTATTTCATAAATTTTGTCCACAAAAAACGACAAGCAATGGTCAAAATCAAAGTTAATTTTCGACATAATAATCTCCTTTATACATTTTCTAACAAACTTGATAGGTACATTGTCGATACATAATTATCACTACATTGTCATACTCAAAACCTCTGATCTCGTGGCCTCACCCCCCCTCCCTCCCGCTACCCGCGGCTCGGTGGCAGGCTGCAATGAAAAATAAAAGGTGCACAACACAAAATGAACAGAAGTCGCCATGTTGACACTGTCATTTGTTTCGCTGAGATTCAACTCCCTAGATAACTGGGGATGTTTATTTTATGCTAGTGTCATAAAATGAGCTACTGGGGTTTATGTCATCGGTTCTGGTGATGTATAGGTACCTAGATGATATAAATAATTAAGTAGATTTGGTATGATTGCAGAAATAGCCATTTCCAAGTCGGGCAAAGTGTTATTGGGTGTTTCACGGAGCCTGGGCTTGTGCCTGGTTGCAATAGGCTCGCCTCCTATTAAAATGTTCTTTAACATAACCAGCGAAGTGTTGGTGTACTAACGGGTAAGTACACCTCTGCCTAATCCTTCGTAGATTATAGGCGTGATGTTGTGTAGTTAGTAACGTTTGTTATAGTGAGTAGTGATAAGGCTGGAGTTGGAAGTACTTAATAATAGAACACCTTCAAATCACCGGTGATGTTGAAGGCCCATCATGTAACTTAAAATTACATAGTAGTTCAGCAATAGTTTGACGGATAGCTATCCGTGACTCATGTAAAAAAAGTGTATGTTGCAGTTACGGGCAGGTGCCTGTGAGCCAGTAACGTATATTATTACTGGGTATTTTTGTTATAGAAAATACTCACTATAGGTTAGTCAAAGAGCCGTCCTCGCAACCGAAAATAAAGTCTATTGACAGCTAAAATTAGTATTATTTTGAAGAGACTGTTTCAGTAACAACGGGAAAGACAGACTTCCACTGCCTAAGATCATTTCGGTAACCGTTCTGAGCGCCTTGGTGAAGATTACAGGAACGTTATGGATCAGTCTCCTGGGCAAAGTGCATCGGTACCCAGGTACTCTTCGTGAGATCGTCCGCATCCGCAACATCAAGCGACTGCTGGTGGAATATGCCGATCTGTCACCCCGCTTTGTCCCCGTAGGGTGACGGATAGGAAAAAAAAGTTTGATCTGTCCCCCTGTTTGCAATGAGGGGACAGTTCGAACTTTATTCACTCCTTAACGGTTTCATCTGTCCCCCTATTGGTGATACGGGGACAGATGAAACTTATTTATTCCTTTTTGTCCCCCACAAAATTTAATATATTAAATCTTAATAGTAATGCCACACATAAGACTAGTGGTTTAGGTTTATAATCATCAGTTTTTAAATAAGTTACAAATATTTCTTTTGTTTCTGTATCGATCAGTCACAGTCCCATAAATCACGTAGTAGGTATTCCAGGTAAATAAGTATAACAATCAGTCCTCTGATTTGACTTCATATTACAAATGTTAATTTTTACTAACAATGTTAACTTTTAGATGAGGAAATGTTCCTAATAAGAATGAATGAAGTAAATAAATTCAAGTTTTGACGTTTTCATTCCTGTAAGAGTTATCAAACAAAATAAAAGTTCTGTCTGTGATCTGTATGTCAGTACAGAACAACTCCACTTGTTTGTAGTCAGTACTATAGTTAATATCAAAACTTATTTTGCGAATAACTTCTTAAAGATTTAAAGTATTTTATTAACCGACTTCAAAAAAATCAGCTTCTGAAGTCGGTGGCAAAAAAGCCAAATCAAACAAACAAATGTCACCGACTTCAGAAGCAGATTTTTCTGCTGAAGATTATTTTTCACTTTTAGGTGTTTTTGAAGTCGATTGTTTTTTTTTTGCAAATAAGTTTTTTTATTTTTTTTTATTTTTTAAGTCCCCTCTTTGAGGAGACGGTAATGAGGCAAAAAAGAGCGCTCGGTCGCCTGCGCCGCTAGCTTGCTGTCGATTGGGGAGGGACGGGGGGGCCTCAAAGACGTTTATTTTAAGCAGTTTGCATCAAACGGTAACGTCACATTTTTAAATTATTTGCATGGTTCACTCTGTACTGCTGGTTCATTGTTAACCACTCGACTAATATGTACAATACCTACTGTGATTTATCGGACTGTGACTGATTCTATCAATCAATAAGAAAACAAAATATTCTTATTATTAGTATGTTTTTTTATTGTTATTAAAAAACGGATGATTATATAAACCTAAACCACTAGTCCTATGTGTGGCATTACTTTTAAGAATATAATATATTAAATTCTGTGGGGGACAAACAGGAATAAATAAGTTTCATCTGTCCCCCTATTGGTGATAGGGGGACAGATGAAACCGTTAAGGAGTGAATAAAGTTCGAACTGTCCCCTCATTGCAAACAGGGGGACAGATCAAACTTTTTTTTCCTATCCGTCACCCTACGGGGACAAAGCGGGGTGACAGATCGGCATATTCCCTGCTGGTCTGCCTCCGAGAGTTGAGGTGGATCAAATAAATTTCTCACTTGTACGCAAAATACGCGATTTGAACATGGAGTTGCGGACCCCAGCCCGTTATACAGTACACCCAGAGTGGAATTAGAGGGAAAATTGGATTTCTAACATTGCATTGTGTGGGTGTTAATACCCACCTCGTAGCTCCTACCATCCTGAAACCTCCCCATTTATTTAATGACAACTTTAAAGACACTTTCACAAGTTCATTTAAACAAGATGACAGTGTGATTACAAGCCATTATGAGAAATAAGGTAGCCTCATTGTTGCGGCGTGTACGGGAAAGGTCCAACAGCATTCTTAAAGTGATAGCGGACATACTAGGGGGTCCGTTAGTCAAACACAAACGCAAGCAGCCTGATGAGTGGAGCAACCTATGCTCCACTCGTAAGGCTGCTTGTGTTTGTATAATCAGTGTATAATGTTCCCAGTGCTGGGACACAGACCTTCTTTCTATGAGAAGGAATGTGCCTTAATCAACCAAACGGGTCCAGTGTGGGTCGTTAGATGTTGATGTATGTTAATTTTGTTTTGTGGTTTACTGACATAGTTCCAAAGTGCTTATTAATACAGATGTGAAAAGAGAAGAAAGAAAGATTTTTTGTTTATTTGGCATTATTCACGAAAACACGTCACGTGTTCATGTGAATTGGCGATGATCTGAAATATAAGTTTTTAAATTTAAATATTACCAATCAAAAAGGCTCCAAAACGAATCGCCAAAACAACTCAAACAGCTACATTGAACTGTACCTCGTATTTTATGACATCACCATCAAAACGTAGGCCTCCCTATTCCGTATTAAAACGTGTTACCATGTAGACAGGGAAAAACCCGTGAGAAATTCTCACACATGGGACCCCTAACAAGCGACAGAAATAAACATTTTACGATTGGTTTACTACGTTAAAGTACGCTGTGTCAATTGTATACAACGTTTGTTTTGTACCGTGAATTGGACTGTGTTTATGTAATACGTTTTTGTTTTGAAGGGAATATTGTAGTAAATACAAACTTGTGTTTATGTAGTTTTTAGGTACCTTTTTCCTTGTAAGCGTCTTGGTGCTGGTTTGGTTTGTGTAGTAAAAACATTGATGTTTGTAACTGGGCATTGAGCAAAATATATTGCAGATATTAGTGTATTTTTTCTATTTCTACGTAGGTAGTGTTCATATATATTTTCAGGACTAAGTAATATCTAACTTGATTTGAAAAGAGTGTCCATGGAGTTTTTTGCCCATTGTTCTCCATGAAATCTAAGATTTTGCAATGGTCAACGACAGTCCACTTACAGTTGTTATGCCTGGGGCTGGACTGTAGGCAGTTTACATTTGACTATGCAAAAGTGTCTGTCACGGGGCTATTTGAAACAAAATTAAATGCTTTGAGTTATTTGTTTGCTGCTCATTTTCAGCAAATAGATCATGACAAAGAAAAATAACATTTCTTCCAGCTTATATGATAAAGTTTCGTGCAAGCCCTTGTACGAGTAGTGAAATTCACGAACACAAAATAAATTATTATTAAAGAATATTTCAAAAGGGTATTGCAAAATGTACTGCCGTAACTAAATTACATACCCAGGTGCAAAACCTTCTGTAATTTGTACAATAATAGTTTTAGGTGCTACACCTTAATTTTACCTAGACATAATAAGTCTTCACTAGCAAAAATATTACACCTTTGACTTTCAAACTGTGATAAATCATCTCGCGAAATTGAATACAGAGTATGATTTATTTACGACAATAAATTATAATAATTATATTGCGTTCTTACGCGTCATAAAGTGGTGATGTAGAGTGAAAGTGGTGTAGTGCAATGTCAAGTCAAGTGAGGTGGTTTTGTGGGTGAAATTAAATGTCAAATGGATGATTATCGATATCTTATACTATTAAATGAGCAATATTTGTCACGGCCTCGAAAGCAGCTCTAACGATTTTGATAAAATTATAATGTATTGATTCACATTATAATTGCAACTTCACAAAGTTCTGGAGTGGCGACCGCGAACCGGAAGACGTTGCGTTGGAAGGCCTCTCACTAGGTGGACCGATGACCTGGTCAAGGTTGCGGGGACCCGCTGGATGAGAGACGTACGTTTTTTCACAGGTGACTACTGAAAACCAGCATTGTACTGTGGGCCCCCATAGCACAGCATCATGCTGAGTGGTAACCTGAGTATCGCAGTCACGACGTGTAAGCTATATTTTAGTTTTGCGTGGTATGATTGTTTTTTTTTGTATATATCTATGGCGACTAATTAATATTTTTCGTTCTTTCTACTATAGTAGAATAAATAAATGTATTGTACATTTATTTCACTTGCAATTTACCGGTAAAAACAATAAAAGCTTTAATAATTACAGTACATTTCGTTTGTATTTAAGTATAAAGACAGGTATACAAATACCGCTTTGAATTTAATTAAAGGTAAGAAACAATTGCTGCTTGTTATTTGTTTCTTCGTCTTGTCTTGTATGAGTTTTACAAACAGTTCTACTTAATTAATTAAGACTTGCAGCTTTTATTAAAGGTGTTCTGCTGTATGCTGTTTTATAACTTTTTCATTTCACCTTTTCTTAGTAGGAGATGCTGAATATAATTAAGATACTCAAAATCACATTTAATTAGTACTTTGTTTATTTTGCAAATAGAAAAAGGCAGACGCTCTATGTAAAATACAATTATTCAGCTGTATTCGGTTCGGTGAGCAGTGGTGGCCCAGTGGTTGCGGCCCCGACTTACGAACAGTTGGTCGTGGGTTCGAACCCAGGCAGGCGCATTACTTTGTGTAATTTATTTCATCACCACTGCTCTCAAAACGGTGAAGGAAAACATCGTGAGGAAACCGGCATATCTTAGAACCAAAAAACTCTAAGATATGTGACATCTACCAATCCGCACTGGGCCCGCGTGGTAGATCATAGCCCATCCCTCTCCTAGAGAGGAGGCCTGAGTCCCTGCAGTGGGAACAATAAAGGCTGATGATGATGATGATGATGATGATTCGGTTAGGCTGGCAGTCGACCCTAAAAATGCTAGGCTCTCTACTTACTGAGGTCTGAGAACAGCAGCTTACGTATGTTGGATGCAGCTGAATACCAGTATTTTATGTGAAGCTACTGTCTATCGGACCTCCGCAACCGAATTCATACTGGAAAATAAGGTACCTTTTGGTAACACTGGTTGTCAGACTTTCAGGTCACTGACTGCCTCTAAAAATTCAATCTATTTTTGAACCAATGGGGCAGATTAATCCGACCTACCAGGAATCCATTAAATATTATGTTTTATTCCACGAAAACATAACCCACTTAGCAACAACGAAACCTCTATTACTTCTGAATATTTATCTCCCTCCAATCCCTTTGAACTCCAAACAGAATCAGTTGAAAAAGCATTCGAACATTATTACCGAAGGCCTAACTCAAACGGGCGTCTCGAAAGTTTTTTTTGAAAATCCTCACAATCCTGTAGCATTTTGGCTTTTCATCGCCACGCTTGGAAGGCGGGATTGCCATTGCCATACAATTTCTACAAAAGAACATAAAACGCTACTGCGCATTCTCTGCCAAATCCCTAGTCAACTCTTATTTATACCCACGATGGGAGCCGCACGGTACCGGTCAATGCGAGGACACTTGGCCTATGTTCGGCAGTGGACGTCCTTAGGCTAAAATGATGATGATTTTGGCTTTTGAATTAGTATCATGCATAGATGCAAAAAGTATTGAACTCTCTCTCTCTTCAGGTGCCTCTCCAACTAGTGAAGGTTGGCAGTCAGCTCCGCATATCCTATTCGGTCTTTTGCCAGTCTAAAAAGTTCCGCGGCGCTCTTAACTCCCGTCCATTCCCGGATATTGCGCAGCCAGGATTTCTTCCTACGTCCCACTGCTCTTTTGCCTGCCACTTTGCCCATCATTATGAGTTGCAAGAGTTCGTATCTGTCGTGCCTTAATACGTGACCCAGATAGGCAACTTTCCTCTTTTTGATGGTCTGCATTAATTGGCGTGTCCTTCCAGCACGACGTAGCACTTCAACGTTGGTCACTCGATGTGTCCAGCTAATGGCCAACATACGTCTATAGGCCCACATTTCGAATGCTTCGATACGTTTCCGGAGATCCTCTTTTATTGTCCAAGCTTCACATCCTTAAAGAAGTATAGGCCATATGTAACATTGAAGTAGGCGGGTGCGCAACGATATTTTAAGGCTGCGACTGCAAAGAACCTTTTTCATCTCATTGAAGGCACTACGGGCGATTTCAATACGGGTTCTTATTTCACAATCACTGTCCCAGTCTTCATTCACCCAAGTGCCCAGATACTTATATTTACGCACCCGCTCTAGCCTATTGCCTGCCACAGAAATCACGGGATGTATAGTCTCTTTCTTAGAGATCACCATGACCTTCGTCTTGGAGACATTCATTCGGAGACCCGCCCTTAGACTGTACTCATTGACCCGGTTATTGAACAGACGGGTTAAAACACGGTAATGACACATGCGAAACCTCTTGCGAAAATATTTATTAAGATCCACGTAAGTATCATTGCAATCTGTCTTGATTCGTCGTCGTATTGCGTGTATGTGTTTTGGCCCTTACTTTAGCATTATGTGAAAAATGAGTATACTCGTATAAATTTTCTTTTTGTTGCTCGATTGGTTGCAAGCATGGCTACTAAGCTTAAAGTCCTGGGTTCGATTCCGGTGTCGTACAAAGTATTATAGGGTTTTTCCTTCAGGAATACTGGTGAATATAATAGAACACCTTTATCTGGAGAAATATGGGTGTTCTATTAGAAACACCTTTGCGTCGCCCATCGGGGAATACATGCTTGATGTTATTGCCCAATTTTACTCACGTTTATTCTATCTCCGCGCGTTCGCACTAGGCCTATCGGCCTATTTTACATGTTGGTACAATAAAATTCGCTCAGTATGTTATAGGCTTAATAAAGTGAGTACGTGATAGTGATCTCTAATATTTTATATACATTACGCGGATTGTTTCATAAATTCGCATGGTTAAGCTATAGAAACGTGCAATGTATGCCGAACGAGAGGAATTCTGTCGTTACTAAAGAGACAGTGGTCTATAAAAGGGTTTGAAGGGATTTAAAGATGGTTTAAAATTTTTGACGGATTTGTTTTGGTAGTCTTAGAAAGTGATGGCTTTGCCCAGCAGTGGAAGACCCACTGCTGGGCAAAGCCATAACTTTCTTCATCAGATCTTTGACAGTCGTAACAGGTAGTCAGTGACCTGGAACTTACCAAGGGGTATCATATAACTAAGAACTGAGGAGTAGAGGTCATATAGGCAGTCGCTCCATGTGAAATACTGATATTCGCAACTGATTAGACTTGAAGCCGACCCGTATATAGTTTTTATTTTATTTTATTTTTATTTATTCAGGGACAATAAACAGCTACAATATGTGTTGAAACAAACAAAAAATAATATAAAACAATAACAATATTGCAGCCCACTACATTATCCGCATGTTAACAAATGAGAATATGATAATGAGTGTCACTAGATATGCAAACAAAAAAAAACAATAATAATAATTACATCACACTAATAACAAAAACAATTTAAAAATATCAGTTACATCATGCAAATAAATTAAATTAAAAGTTCAAGTTGATTCAATTCAATTGAAACAATAAACACAAACAAAGTTAGGAAAAGGTTTGGGAGGAAAGGAAGATTTTGGGTTTAAATATTAAAGTATGAATTTCATCTACTTTAAAATCGCCAGTCGTGCAATAATAAACATCGAAGCAATGAGGTAATAATCTCCTTCTCTATAAACCCTATTCAATCACGGGACGTAGTAGTTTATCATCTGCCAGTAATAAGGTTCAATATTCGAAGATATTAATAATGCTTTATAATGCTATTATGAACAGGTGTTGTGTAGACAGGGGGCTAATTTATTAAAGAAACTAATTGGTTATTTTACGATTAATTGTATTTTTAACCGACTTCCAAAAAAAGGAGGAGGTTATCAATTCGACTGTATTTTTTTTTTTTTTTTTTTTTTTTTTTTTTTTATGTTTGTTCGCTCATAACTTGCGACTGGGTGAACTGATTTTCATGATTCTTTTTTCATTTGAAAGCTGGTGCTTCCCATGTGGTCCCATTGTCACCATTTCAATATCTGATGATGGGATCTTGTAGAAATCGGGGGAACTCTTCAATAAATAACAGCAGATTAACCGCGATTGTTGCTATAGCATATCTAAGCATTGTTTACGCCATCACACAACATAATATCACGCCTGTACTCACTACAAAGGTTATAAAAACTATTTTGTGAAGATCTGATGAAGAACTTCGGAGATAGGCAACGGAACTCCTCAATAAATGATAGCAAATGGACTGGGATTGCTGAAATCTCATATTGTCTGTCTATTGTTTACACCAGTTCCTAACATAACATCACGCCGGTACGTTGTGAAGGGGTAAGCACATGTGAAACACTAAAAAGTGAAAAATAAAAACTTTTTTTACAAAAAATAAAACCGACTTCGACAAAAAAAACACTCAAAAGTGAAAAATAAACTTGAGAAGAAAAATCAGTTTCTGAAGTCGGTGACAAAAAAATGAAATCAAAGAAACAAAAGTCACCGACTTCAGAAACTGATTTTTCTTCTCAAGTTTATTTTTCACTTTTGAGTGTTTTTTTTGTCGAAGTCGGTTTTATTTTTTGTAAAAAAAGTTTTTTAATCAACGTCATCGTTCATTATTATTTTCTGAGCATTAGTTTACTTTTAATCACAACACGTGGAGTTGAATACTGAGAAGTATTCATGATTATATAGCGGAATTTACAGGAGAAAGTTTATCTTCATTTTCATTACAGCTTTTTAGCCATTTCTCAACCATGTTAGGGTCCACTTTCAGTCTAAACGGATGCAGCTAAATACCAGAATTTTACATGCAGCGTCTATCTGACCTCCACAACCCTGTTAGTACTACGTAATACGATACGCCTTATCCAGGCTGGTTGTCTGACGTTTAGGCTGGTTGTCAGACTAACTACCTGTAACCAAAATGGTCGACACCGGCTTTGCTTGCCATTAACGAAAAATAGAATAGACGATCAAAATTATGCAAATGACAGCTGGGACGAACAGCTTAACGTGCTTTCCGAGGCACAGAGTACACTTATTCAGAGCCTGAATAATGTACTTTCTGCCTAAACACTAATCAAAAAAAAATCCTGTAGTTCCTACCTACCCCTTTGTAGGCAATGGCTATATCTTATAATTATATTATCTTCATAACTATATATTCATCATTCACAAAATATTGAAAGACACTAACACACACGGTTGACGTCAATCTAATTTCCTATCTACTATCAAATTGATTGGAAGTCTGTGATATTCCAATCGGATTAAGATTTGTTGACCAGATTTAAAATCGCCTATTAAGTGGCTCGTTTCATTAATAGTATATTATGGGCTTATGACCGCGACTTCGCCCGCGTACTACAACCTAGAACCCACGCTAGAACCCAATATTAAAAGTGCAACCTTTTATCATTGAAAGATTTTGAAATCATATCAATAGGTAAGGAAATTACATCCAATGTCTAAACCTAATAAAACTTTAGCGTTCCATAACATTACACCCTACTTAGCACAGCTGCAGTAGCCTCCTATCTTGCAATCTGAAACCAACCGTACGCAATAATACAATTCCATTGAAATCGGTTGGTTGGTTTCAGAGATTAGCGGCTACGAACATAGTGACACGACGTGATTTTTATATAATACTAGCGTTTGCCAGCGGCTTCGCCCGCGTGAAAATTACGATTTTCCATACAAACTTTCATCCCCTATTTAAATCCCTTAGGGATTGAATTTTGAAAAATCCTTCCTTATTCCTTGTCTACGTTATAAAGGGAAAATCTGTGCAAAATTTCAGCTTTCTAGGTCCAAGGGTTCGGGCTAGGCGTTGATGAGTCAGTCAGTCAGCCAGTCAGTCAGTCAGGACTTCTCTTTTTATTTATATAGATTATTCCTTCTCCACATTATAAAGGGAATATCTGTGCAAAATTTCAGCTTTCTAGGTCCAAGGGTTCGGGCTAGGCGTTGATGAGTCAGTCAGTCAGTCAGTCAGTCAGTCAGGACTTCTCTTTTTATTTATATAGATAGATCAAGAAGATTACCTTTAAGTATCGATTGGTAGTGCACTGAAGGGCATTTGCTAGTGGTCATAACAATAATATTATCGTCATGGAATGTTACAAATAATAGATTTTCCATTTTATTGATATAGCATTAGATTATAAGTTAGATGGGAAATATAGTTAAGGATAACTTGATTTGCTGAGTTTGTAAATAGAAATATACAGTAGGTACCGAGAGTATATGTTTTAACCCAAGTTATGATTTTTTTTTATGCCAAATTGTACTGAAATCGAAATCTTTAAACTTAATATAGGGTAGTTGACAAAAAAAATCTAATTAGTCCGTCACTTAAATTACCAAAAAAATATTCGACACTTATTTTTTCTTTTTGCACGTAAACCAAAAATGAAGACGATACAGTGCTTCGAAAACTCGTGTGACGTCACATCGCACCACATTTTTTACCACGTAGTGCCGTCAAAAGCCCCACTCCTGATCTCTGACGCGTTTTAACTTCGTCAATTTTTATTAATTTGATAAAACAAAAAACACGTATCCAATATTTTTCGATAATCTAACTGACGGACTAAACGGAATCATATTTTTTTTCCCAGGACACATCCCTATTGTCAAACAGAAAGAGTTACTTTCACATTAGTATTGAATATCGATAGACATCATCATTCTAATTATTAATTAGAATCATTATCATTATCATTAGCCTTATCCTAATTCATTTGGACTTGGTACAACATGTCTCCTTCCATCCGTACATCTCCATAACTCATCTCATCAGACACCTCTTTTCTTGTTAAATCATATAGGGTAATTCCAGGATAGTTGCCCCACTTTTTGAAATTACTTTGTATCTCTTTGTCCAAAAAGCAAGACTCTCTATTTGAAGGACGCGTAGGTACTTTGGTTTAGTATCTTCAACTTCATGAAAGGAATGGACAATATCTTTGATATTTCCAGAGTTTTGGCAACTTTTGCGGACCTTTAAATTTTGGGACAACTATCCCATGTAGGGGATAGTTGCCTTACCCATGTAAATTACGTTTAGGATAGATGCCCCGTCGAGAAAGAGGACATCTATCCCGCAAAAACTTTGATCGCACCTAGCCGTCGCATGCAATTGTAGTTGTAGTTGCAGAGTCTCTCGATAGATAAATAAAATAACGTGTGTTTCATTCTTAAAACTAGAATAATTGCAATGAAGGCGATAATAATAGCGATAATCAATCAATACCCTCGGGGCGACTATCCTGGATTTACCCTACAGTATGTTAGTTTAAACGAGAGACATATTGAAATCCGGATACATGATACTAATAAGAACAAAAGAATCGAATACTGAATTCCCTCCTTCAAAATGTTCGTTTAACCTTTTTTTTGGTGGCTGGAAACTTGGGCAGAGCGGAAGGGAGTGTCAGACTTCTACTGACTAAAAACCACCCATGTTCCTTCTTCGCCCTTGTGCCGAGGCCACGTCATCTCTTTCGATAATCCGCAGCCCCGACGGGATGATTTATAAACCCCTTTATTCACCCATTCAACTCTGCTGTATATTCCTGCTTACCCCTCGTTTAACCTAAATACACTGTTTAATCCATCCATCGTTTCTTTGGTTTTCCTCTACTCGTATATCCATCCACATGCATTCTCAAAACTTTCCTCACAACATAATTATTCCTCGTTTCTCCGCTTTCCATCAGTATGGATCCATAATAGATAATATAATAATAACTAGTATTTGCGTGGCTGCGCGAGCTGCGTGCAGCTCGCGGGGCGTGAAGAGGGGGGCAGGGGGCGCTTTGAAAAATAATTTCGACTAACGCATTGCCCCTTTCAATGAATCTGATATACCTACCTATATACACCTACCACCTACCTACTACCTACCTACACCTACCTACTACCTACCTACACCTACCTACTACCAACCACCTACCTACTACCAACCACCTACCTACTACCTACCTACACCTACCTGCACCTACCTACACCTACCTACTACCTACCTACACCTACCTGCACCTACCTACACTACCTACTACCTACCTACACCTACCTACCACCTACCTACCACCTACCTACCACCTACTTACCACCTACCTACCACCTACCTACTACCCTTACACCTACCTACTACCCTTACACCTACCTACTACCTACCTATCACCTACCTACTACCTACCTACTACCTCCTACTACCACTAAAAAAACATTACCCTAAAGTTTGCTTGTCGTCGCCCCTGAGTTACGCTTCACCCACTCAACCTTCGTTTCGCTAAGGAGGTCGCCGGCTCGCTTCGCTCGCCACCTCCCCCCTTCGCTCCACTCGGTCTCGCAGGTTCGCTCCACTCAGGACCTACCTACCACCGGAAAACTATCATGACATTATCCCTACGCTACGGGGGTCGCCGGCTCGCTTCGCTCGCCCGCTCCCCCCTTCGCTTTACCGGTACCACCACAGGATAGGCTCCTTTCGATGAATCTGAAAAAAAAAATCTTCCAAGTCTCTTAACTTCCGAGATCTGCCAAAGGGGGGGTGAAGGGGGGCAAGGGGGTCAAATTTTAAGAATGGATTTTACTTTCCCGAGCCTCCTCTATACGAATCCGTAAACAAAACTGAAAAAAGGGGTGAAGAGGGGGGGGGGCGGTAAAGGGTGGGAGAGGGGAGCTTTGAAAAATGATTTCGATTAACTCATTGCCACTTTCAATCAATGAATCTGAAAAAAAAAATGTTCCAAGTCTCTTAACTTCCGAGATCCGAAAGGGGGGGGTGAAGGGGGGCAAGGGGGTCAAATTTTAAAAATGGTTTTTACTTCCCCGAGCCTCCTCTATACGAATCCCTAAAAAAAATCACGTAAATTCTCTTTATTTCCGAGATCTGCCAAAGGGGGGGTGAAGGGGGGCAAGGGGGTCAAATTTTAAGAATGGATTTTACTTTCCTGAGCCTCCTCTATACGAATCCGTAAACAAAACTGAAAAAAGGGGTGAAGAGGGGGGGGAGGGGTAAAGGGGGGGGAGAGGGGAGCTTTGAAAAATGATTTCGATTAACTCATTGCCCCTTTCAATCAATGAATCTGAAAAAAAAAATGTTCCAAGTCTCTTAACTTCCGAGATCCGAAAGGGGGGGTGAAGGGGGGCAAGGGGGTCAAATTTTAAAAATGTTTTTTACTTCCCCGAGCCTCCTCTATACGAATCCCTAAAAAAAATCACGTAAATTCTCTTTATTTCCGAGATCCGCTTAAAAGGGGGGAGAAGGGGGGCAAGGGGGGCCACTTTGAAAAATGATTTTTACTTTACCTTGCCCCCTCTATACGAATCCCTAAAAAAAAACAAGTAAAGTCTCTTTGTTTCCGAGATACGATAGGAAGGGGGGAGAAGGGGGGGGAAAAGGGGGGGTTTGGCAATTTTCCCATACTCACGAAAGTTACTTGTTTACGAATCTGTCAAAATATACCCACCTCCCCATCCACCATCTGGGAGAACAATTCTGTCAATCAGTGAGTCAGTCAGTGGTAATTTAGCTTTATATAGTATAACTAGTATTTGCGTGGCTGCGCGAGCTGCGCGCAGCTCGCGGGGCGTGAAGGGGGGGAGAGGGGGAGCTTTGAAAAATGATTTCGACTAACGCATTGCACCTCTCAATGAATCTGAAAAAAAAAAATGTTTCAATGCAGCTCGCGGTACTACCTACCCCTACCTACACCTACCTACTACCTACCTACACCTACCTACACCTACCTACACCTACCTACACCTACCTACACCTACCTACACCTACCTACACCTACCTACACCTACCTACACCTACCTACACCTACCTACACCTACCTACACCTACCTACACCT
Organism: Diarsia dahlii; assembly: GCA_949775195.1. Lineage (NCBI taxonomy): Eukaryota > Metazoa > Arthropoda > Insecta > Lepidoptera > Noctuidae > Diarsia > Diarsia dahlii. Next base: position 4,169,252 of record OX459198.1, read on the forward strand.
ACCTACACCTACCTACACCTACCTACACCTACCTACTACCTACCTACACCTACCTACACCTACCTACACCTACCTACACCTACCTACACCTACCTACACCTACCTACTACCTACCTACTACCTACCTACTACCTACCTACTACCTACCTACTACCTACCTACTACCTACCTACACCTACCTACTACCTACCTAGACCTACCTACTACCTACCTACACCTACCTACTACCTACCTACACCTACACCTACCTACATCTACCTACACCTACCTACACATACCTACTACCTACCTAGACCTACCTACTACCTACCTACACCTACCTACACCTACCTACATCTACCTACACCTACCTACACCTACCTACACCTACCTACACATACCTACTACCTACCACCTACCTACCTACTACCTCCTACTACCACTAAAAAACCATTACCCTAAGGTTTGCTTGTCGTCGCCCCTGAGTTACGCTTCACCCACTCAACCTTCGTTACGCTAAGGAGGTCGCCGGCTCGCTTCGCTCGCCACCTCCCCCCTTGGCTCCACTCGGCCTCGCAGGTTCGCTCCACTCAGGACCTACCTACCACCGGAAAGCTATCATTACATTATCCCTACGGACAGGTTTCGACGCCTACTATAATATTGGTTCAAACACCTAATGGCTATCTCTAACCGTTATGAAGTTACAGCCCTTTTAATTTTAGGGGAGGTTGGGGAGGGGAGGGTATACAAATTTCAACGCCCCTCAAATAGATTTAGGTAAGAATCAAAGAGGGGAGGGGTAAAGGGGGGGAGAGGGGGGAGTTTCTAAAAATGATTTCGACTAACGCAATGCCCCTCTATATGAATCTGAAAAAAAATTGGTTCCAAGTCTCTTAACTTCCGAGATCCGAAAGGGGGGGTGAAGGGGGGCAAGGGGGTCAAATTTTAAAAATGGTTTTTACTTCCGTAGTGGTACAGGTGGATTATTGAGAAAAGTGCAATAATTATAATCTCAACAGAAAAAATTGTCGGAGCAATTTGAATTTGGGATTACGGAATTTTGCTATTACAAACATATTTCTGGGATTCTATCGCAAGATGGGTCAAAATATGTTCAGTCTGGAGAAATTGATCGGAAGAGAAAACTTCGCAACGTGGAAGTTCAGTATGAAGACTTATTTGGAACACGAAGACTTGTGGTGCTGCGTCGAACGTCCCGATGATAAACCTGTAGATGCGGGTAAAGACGTGAAGGCGAAGTCAAAGTTGATATTGATGTTGGACCCTCAGAATTACGTACATGTTCAGGAATGCAAAACTGCAAAACAAGTATGGGATAGTTTACAAAGGGCTTTTGACGACAACGGATTAACAAGAAGAGTAGGTCTACTCAAAGACCTGATAAACACCACACTGGAGTCGAGCAATAGTGTTGAGGATTATGTGAGTAAGATAATGAACACTGCTCACAAACTGCGAAACATTGGATTTGATGTAAATGATGAGTGGAAAAATAAATGTTAGAATTTATAATGTGTGGTTGTGGTAAATAAACGTACTTTATTTATTAAAACAGTTTATTGGGTAAAGAGAAAAATCTGTTACAAATTGTACAGTCAGAACGACAGAAAGAACTACATTTGTTTGCGTTCCATATTCAAACACCCTCCTTTGGAACGCAACCCCAACTTCGTTTTACACAATATCACTGTTTACCAGCAGTAGTCCCCATCTCTGGCCAATGTGAAGACCAACATAGCAACTCAGCACAACTCTGTAGCTTGAGGCGATGTAAGTGCTTCCTCAACAGTCTGTGGGTCGGTCGAATCAGTAAACAAACACAGTTGGCTCTGCTTATCAATTTGTGCCTCATTTTGTTTTTTATCCCGTGATCGTGTCGACCTCAATGTTACATTACTGTTGTAATCTTGTTTCAAATGACGCGGAGGACAATAAGTTTCATCTAGTTCTCCAGTATCAGTTTCATACTCACTTGAGTCTTCAGCAATACACAACTGTGTACCTGAGTCCTTCTTGAATATCACAGGTACATATGTGAACGACTCCTGAGTGTTTATCTTGTGTATCTGACTGCTTGAGTTTGTTTTTTCTAGCGGGACAGAACTCGCAGTGGTTGATTCCTCTCCAAATGATTAATTTTCCATCGGGCCACATAAGTCAGAATGTATAAGTTCTAGAGGTCGTGTAGCTCTAAATCCGACATTACTCAATGGCATTCTTGCTTGCTTACCTTCCATACAATGAGTGCATGTGACATTACTTTGATCCCAAGACAGAGTCACACCATCAGCACAATCAGGCAGCTTCTTCACATGTGCATGTCAACACAGCCAACTCCCTTCACAGCCAATGGCTCTCTGTTCGCTACAGTAATATTTTTTATAGTTGATTCGGTGACATTGTACATCCAATCATTTCTACACGTCTTGTGTATGGATGCACCTGAGTCCAATAACCACTCTCTCTATTTGTTACAGTAATATTCTTTATAATTGGTTCGGTGGCATTGTACATCCAGTCATTTCTAAATGTCATGTGCATGGATGCACCTGAGTCCAATAACCACTCTCTCTATTCGTTACAGTAATATTCTTTATAATTGGTTCGGTGACATTGTACATCCAGTCATTTCTACATGTCATGTGCATGGATGCACCTGAGTCCAATAACCACTCTCTCTATTCATTACAGTAATAATCTTTATAATTGGTTCGGTGACATTGTACATCCGGTCATTTCTACATGGCATGTGCATGGATGCACCTGAGTCCAATAACCATTTATCATAAATATTAATTCCATTGACCGTTGCTGTGAATTTTGCTACAAAACTGGTACTCACTCCTTTGTTGCATGATTGTTTCGAACTTCCACGTTGCGAAGTTTTCTCATCCGATCAATTTCTCCAGACTGAACATATTTTGACCCATCTTGCGATAGTATCCCAGAAATATGTTTGTAATTGCAAAATTCCGTAATCCCAAATTAAAATTGCTCCGACAATTTTTCCTGTTGAGATTATAAAATTGCACTTTTCTCAATAATCCACCTGTACCACTATACGGAACCACACTCAGCGCAACCACGCTCTGCTACCATGAAGGAATTTATAATGTGTGGTTGTTTTAAATAAACGTACTTTACAGTTTATTGGAAAAAGAGAAAAATCTGTTACAAATTGTACAGTCAGAACGACAGAAAGAACTACATTTATTTGCGTTCCATATTCAAACACCCTCCTTTGGAACGCAACCCCAACTTCGTTTTACACAATATCACTGTTTACCAGCAGTAGTCCCCATCTCTGGTCAATGTGAAGACCAACATAGCAACTCAGCACAACTCTGTAGCTTGAGGCGATGTAAGTGCTTCCTCAACAGTCTGTGGGTCGGTCGAATCAGTAAACAAACACAGTTGGCTCTGCTTATCAATTTGTGCCTCATTTTGTTTTTTATCCCGTGATCGTGTCGACCTCAATGTTACATTACTGTTGTAATCTTGTTTCAAATGACGCGGAGGACAATAAGTTTCATCTAGTTCTCCAGTATCAGTTTCATACTCACTTGAGTCTTCAGCAATACACAACTGTGTACCTGAGTCCTTCTTGAATATCACAGGTACATATGTGAACGACTCCTGAGTGTTTATCTTGTGTATCTGACTGCTTGAGTTTGTTTTTTCTAGCGGGACAGAACTCGCAGTGGTTGATTCCTCTCCAAATGATTAATTTTCCATCGGGCCACATAAGTCAGAATGTATAAGTTCTAGAGGTCGTGTAGCTCTAAATCCGACATTACTCAATGGCATTCTTGCTTGCTTACCTTCCATACAATGAGTGCATGTGACATTACTTTGATCCCAAGACAGAGTCACACCATCAGCACAATCAGGCAGCTTCTTCACATGTGCATGTCAATACAGCCAACTCCCTTCACAGCCAATGGCTCTCTGTTCGCTACAGTAATATTTTTTATAGTTGATTCGGTGACATTGTACATCCAATCATTTCTACACGTCTTGTGTATGGATGCACCTGAGTCCAATAACCACTCTCTCTATTTGTTACAGTAATATTCTTTATAATTGGTTCGGTGGCATTGTACATCCAGTCATTTCTAAATGTCATGTGCATGGATGCACCTGAGTCCAATAACCACTCTCTCTATTCGTTACAGTAATATTCTTTATAATTGGTTCGGTGACATTGTACATCCAGTCATTTCTACATGTCATGTGCATGGATGCACCTGAGTCCAATAACCACTCTCTCTATTCATTACAGTAATAATCTTTATAATTGGTTCGGTGACATTGTACATCCGGTCATTTCTACATTGCATGTGCATGGATGCACCTGAGTCCAATAACCATTTATCATAAATATTAATTCCATTGACCGTTGCTGTGAATTTTGCTACAAAACTGGTACTCACTCCTTTGTTGCATGATTGTTTCGAACTTCCACGTTGCGAAGTTTTCTCATCCGATCAATTTCTCCAGACTGAACATATTTTGACCCATCTTGCGATAGTATCCCAGAAATATGTTTGTAATTGCAAAATTCCGTAATCCCAAATTAAAATTGCTCCGACAATTTTTCCTGTTGAGATTATAAAATTGCACTTTTCTCAATAATCCACCTGTACCACTATACGGAACCACACTCAGCGCAACCACGCTCTGCTACCATGAAGGAATTTATAATGTGTGGTTGTTTTAAATAAACGTACTTTACAGTTTATTGGAAAAAGAGAAAAATCTGTTACAAATTGTACAGTCAGAACGACAGAAAGAACTACATTTATTTGATCGTAACCACGCTCTGCTACCATGTTAGAATTTATAATGTGTGGTTGTGGTAAATAAACGTACTTTATTTATTAAAACAGTTTATTGGGTAAAGAGAAAAATCTGTTACAAATTGAACAGTCAGATTGACAGAAAGAACTACATTTATTTACGTTCCATATTCAAACACCCTCCTTTGGAACGCAACCCCAACTTCATTACACAATATAAATGTTTATCAGCAGTAGTCCCCTTAGTTAAATTATCAGCAATCATTTCCTCGCCCTTAACATAATTAAACTTTATCTCTGAATTATTTACATGGTCTTTGAGAAAATGATAGCGAATGTCAATATGTCTTGACCTTGGCAAGTAACAATCATTTTTGGACAATTTTATAGCACTTTGATTGTCACTCAGTATGACGAGTGGTTTGCTCTGTTCCTGTCCGAGTTCTGCATGCAGTTGTTGTAGCCACAGTGCCTCCTGTGCCGCCGAAGACATCGACATGTACTCTGCTTCAGCAGTAGACAATGCCACAGTCTGCTGCTTGTGTGACCGCCAAGATATAGCACCACCCTGCAAACAAAAAATGTAACCCGTGCACGACTTTCGATCGCGCACATCGCTCGCCCAATCAGCATCACAATACCCTGTGATCTTCTCATTACCATCCTTGGTATATATCAACTTCAAGTCTTTGGTACCCTGAAGATATCTAAAAATTCTTTTCACCGCAGTCCAGTGTGCAGCTGTAGGATTTTTATTAAACCTGCTCAGTGTGTTTACTGCAAATGATATGTCAGGTCTGGTACCTTGTGCCAAATACAGTAAAGAACCAATAGCTTGTTGATATGGACAGTCAGTGATTTTTTCGTCTTCCATTTTATCACTAAATTTCATACCAACTTCAAATGGTGTTTTCACGGGTTTACAATCTGACATTTTAAATCTTGCTAATATTTCATTGATATATTTTTCTTGATCCAGCAACACTTTATATGTCATGGACACTAGCTATGAAGTGGCACACTTAACCTTAAGTTCTCAGAATAATAGCACTTATCTGTGGCACCTGCGAATGGGTCATTTAAATTCCTTCACTCCTCTATACGAATCCCTAAAAAAAACGCGTAAAATCTCTTTATTTTCGAAATCCGCCTAAAGGGGGGGTGAAGGGGGGCAAGGGGGTCAAATTCAAAAAATGGTTTTTACTTTCCCGAGCCTCCTCTATACGAATCTGTAAAAACAAAAAAATACGGGTCTCTTTGTTTCCGAGATACCATAGGGAGGGGGGAGAAGGGGGGAGAAAAGGGGGGGTTTGGGACTTTTCCCATACTCACGAGAGTTACTTGTTTACGAATCTGTCAAAATATACCCACCTCCCCATCCACCATCTGGGAGAACAATTCTGTCAGTGAGTGAGTCAGTCAGTGAGTGGTAATCGAGCTTTATATAGTATAACTAGTATTTGCGTGGCTGCGCGAGCTGCGCGCAGCTCGCGGGGCGTGAAGAGGGGGGGAGGGGGCGCTTTGAAAAATAATTTCGACTAACGCATTGCCCCTTTCAATGAATCTGATATACCTACCTATATACACCTACCACCTACCTACTACCTACCTACACCTACCTACTACTAACCTACTACCTACCTACACCTACCTACCACCAACCACCTACCTACACCTACCTACTACCTACCTACACCTACCTGCACCTACCTACCTACACCTACCTACCACCTACCTACTACCCCTACACCTACCTACTACCTACCTATCACCTACCTACTACCTACTACTACCACTAAAAAAACATTACCCTAAAGTTTGCTTGTCGTCGCCCCTGAGTAACGCTTCACCCACTCAACCTTCGTTACGCTAAGGAGGTCGCCGGCTCGCTTCGCTCGCCACCTCCCCCCTTCGCTCCACTCGGTCTCGCAGGTTCGCTCCACTCAGGACCTACCTACCACCGGAAAGCTATCATGACATTATCCATACGCTACGGGGGTCGCCGGCTCGCTTCGCTCGCCCGCTCCCCCCTTCGCTTTACCGCTGTACCACCACCGGACAGGTTTCGACGCCTACTATAATATTTGTTCAAACACCTAATGGCTATCTCTAACCGTTATGAAGTTACAGCCCTTTTAATTTTAGGGGAGGTTGGGGAGGGGAGGGTATACAAATTTCAACGCCCCTCAAATAGATTTAGGTAAGAATCAAAAAAATTTTCAGGAGTAAAAAAAGAGGGGAAGAGAGGGGGGTGAAGGGGGGGAGAGGGGGGAGTTTCTAAAAATGATTTCGACTAACGCAATGCCTCTCTATATGAATCTGAAAAAAAATTCGTTCCAAGTCTCTTAACTTTCGAGATCCGCCTAAAAGGGGGGAGAAGGGGGGCAAGTGGGTCAAATTTGAAAAATGGTTTATACTTCCCCAAGCCTCTTCTATACGAATCCTTAAAAAAAAACACGTAAAATTTCTTAATATCCGAGATCCGCTTAAAGGGGGGGAGAAGGGGGAAAAGGGGGGCTACTTTGAAAAAATATTTTTACTTAACTGAGCCTCCTCTATACGAATCCGTAAAAAAAAAAAAATACGGGTCTCTTTGTTTCCGAGATACGATAGGGAGGGGGGAGAAGGGGGGGGAAAAGGGGGGGTTTGGGACTTTTCCCATACTCACGAGAGTTACTTGTTTACGAATCTGTCAAAATATACCCACCTCCCCATCCACCATCTGGGAGAACAATTCTGTCAATCAGTGAGTCAGTCAGTCAGTGGTAGTTTAGCTTTATATAGTATAATAACTAGTATTTGCGTGGCTGCGCGAGCTGCGCGCAGCTCGCGGGGCGTGAAGTGGGGGAGAGGGGGCGCTTTGAAAAATGATTTCGACTAAAGCATTGCCTCTTTCAATGAATCTGATATACCTACCTACCTACACCTACCTACACCTACCTACACCTACCTACACCTACCTACACCTACCTACACCTACCTACACCTACCTACACCTACCTACACCTACCTACACCTACCTACACCTACCTACACCTACCTACACCTACCTACACCTACCTACACCTACCTACACCTACCTACACCTACCTACACCTACCTACACCTACCTACCTACACCTACCCACTACCTACCTACACCTACCTACTACCTACCTACACCTACCTACTACCTACCTACACCTACCTACTACCTACCTACACCTACCTACTACCTACCTACACCTACCTACTACCTACCTACACCTACCTACACCTACCTACTACCTACACCTACCTACTACCTACACCTACCTACTACCTACTACCTACACCTACCTACACATACCTACTACCTACCTACTACCTTCTACTACCACTAAAAAAACATTACCCTAAAGTTTGCTTGTCGTCGCCTCTGAGTTACGCTTCACCCACTCAACCTTCGTTACGCTAACAGGACCTACCTACCACCGGAAAGCTATCATGACATTATCCCTACGCTACGCTTTACCGCTACCACCACAGGATAGGCTCCTTTCAATGAATCTGAAAAAAAAAATGTTCTGGGTCTCTTAACTTCCGAGATCCGCCTAAAGGGGGGGGAGAAGAGTGGAAAGGGGGTTGATTTTGAAAAATGGTTTTTACTTTCCCGAGCCTCCTCTATACGAATCCGTAAACAAAACTGAAAAAAAGGGGTGAAGAGGGGGGAGCTTTTAAAAATGATTTCGAGTAACTCATTGCCCCTTTCAATCAATGAATCTGAAAAAAAAATGTTCCAAGTCTCTTAACTTCCGAGATCTGTAAGGGGAGGGGGTGAAGGGGGGCAAGGGGGTCAAATTTAAAAAATGGTTTTTACTTCCCCAAGCCTCCTCTATACGAATCCGTAAACAAAACAGAAAAAAAGGGTGAAGAGGAGGCGGGGGGTAAATGGGGGGGGGGGGGAGAGGGGAGCTTTGAATAATGATTTCGACTAACTCATTGCCCCTTTCAATGAATCTGAAAAAAAAAATGTTACAAGTCTCTTAACTTCCGAGATCCGAAAGGGGGGGTGAAGGGGGGCAAGGGGGTCAAATTTGAAAGATGGTTTATACTTCCCCGAGCCTCTTCTATACGAATCCTTAAAAAAAAACAAGTAAAATCTCTTTATTTCCGAGATCCGCCTAAAGGGGGGGTGAAGGGGGGCAAGGGGGTCAAATTCGAAAAATGTTTTTTACTTCCCCGAGCCTCCTCTATACGAATCCCTAAAAAAACACACGTAATGTCTCTTTATTTCCGAGATCCGCCTAAAGGGGGGAAGAAGGGGGAAAAGGGGGGCCACTTTGAAATATGATTTTTACTTTACAAAGCCCCCTCTATACGAATCCCTAAAAAAAAACACGTAAAGTCTCTTTGTTTCCGAGATACGATAGGGAGGGGGGAGAAAGGGGGGGAAAAGGGGGGGTTTGGGACTTTTCCCAGAGTCATGAGAGTTGATTGTTTACGAATATGTCAAAATATACCCACCTCCCCATCCACCATCTGGGAGAACAATTCTGTCAATAAGTCAGTCAGTCAGTGGTAATTTAGCTCGCTTTACCGGTACCACCACAGGATAGGCTCCTTTCGATGAATCTGAAAAAAAAAATCTTCCAAGTCTCTTAACTTCCGAGATCTGCCAAAGGGGGGGTGAAGGGGGGCAAGGGGGTCAAATTTTAAGAATGGATTTTACTTTCCCGAGCCTCCTCTATACGAATCCGTAAACAAAACTGAAAAAAGGGGTGAAGAGGGGGGGGGAGGGGAGCTTTGAAAAATGATTTCGATTAACTCATTGCCCCTTTCAATCAATGAATCTGAAAAAAAAAATGTTCCAAGTCTCTTAACTTCCGAGATCCGAAAGGGGGGGGTGAAGGGGGGCAAGGGGGTCAATTTTAGAAATGGTTTGTACTTCCCCAAGCCTCCTCTATACGAATCCCTAAAAAAAAACGTAAATTCTCTTTATTTTCGAGATCCGCCTAAAAGGGGGGACAAGGGGGGCAAGGGGGGCCACTTTGAAAAATGATTTTTACTTTACCTTGCCCCCTCTATACAAATCCCTAAAAAAAAACAAGTAAAGTCTCTTTGTTTCCGAGATACGATAGGGAGGGGGGAGAAGGGGGGGGAAAAGGGGGAGTTTGGGACTTTTCCCATACTCACGAGAGTTAGTTGTTTACGAATCTGTCAAAATATACCCACCTCCCCATCCACCATCTGGGAGAACAATTATGTCAATCAGTCAGTGAGTCAGTGGTAAGTGGTCGCGGGTCGTGAGGCGGGGGAGGGGGGGAGCTTTGAAATATGATTTCGACTAACGCATTGCACCTTTCAATGAAACTGAAAAAAAAAATGTTCCAATGCAGCTCGCGGTACACCTACCTACTACCTACACCTACCTACTACCTACCTACACCTACCTACTACCTACCTACTACCTACCTACTACCTACCTACTACCTACCTACTACCTACCTACTACCTACCTACACCTACCTACTACCTACCTACACCTACCTACACATACCTACTACCTACCACCTACCTACTACCTACCTACTACCTCCTACTACCACTAAAAAAACATTACCCTAAAGCTTCACCCACTCAACCTTCGTTACGCTAAGGAGGTCGCCGGCTCGCTTCGCTCGCCACCTCCCCCCTTCGCTCCACTCGGTCTCGCAGGTTCGCTCCACTCAGGACCTACCTACCACCGGAAAGCTATCATGACATTATCCCTACGCTACGGGGGTCGCCAGCTCGCTTCGCTCGCCCGCTCCCCCCTTCGCTTTACCGCTGTACCACCACCGGACAGGTTTCGACGCCTACTATAATATTTGTTCAAACACCTAATGGCTATCTCTAACCGTTATGAAGTTACAGCCCTTTTAATTTTAGGGGAGGTTGGGGAGGGGAGGGTATACAAATTTCAACGCCCCTCAAATAGATTTAGGTAAGAATCAAAAAATTTTTCAGGAGTAAAAAAAGAGGGGAAGAGGGGGAGAGGGGGGAGTTTCTAAAAATGATTTCGACTAACTCTGTGCCCCTTTCAATGAATCTGAAAAAAAAAATGTTCCAAGTCTTTTAACTTCCGAGATCCGAAAGGGGGGGGTGAAGGGGGGCAAAGGGGTCAAATTTTAAAAATGGTTTATACTTCCCTAAGCCTCCTCTATTCGAAGCCCTAAAAAAAATCAAGTAAATTCTCTTTATTTCCGAGATCCGCCTAAAAGGGGGGAGAAGGGGGGCAAGGGGGGCCACTTTGAAAAATGATTTTTACTAAACCTTGCCCCCTCTATACGAATCTCTAAAAAAAAACCAGTAAAGTCTCTTTGTTTCCGAGATACGATAGGGAGGGGGGAGAAGGGGGGGGAAAAAGGGGGGTTTGGGACTTTTCCCATACTCACGAGAGTTACCTGTTTACGAATCTGTCAAAATATACCCACCTCCCCATCCACCATCTGGGAGAACAATTCTGTCAGTGAGTCAGTCAGTGGTAATTTAGCTTTATATAATATAACTAGTATTTGCGTGGCTGCGCGAGCTGCGCGCAGCTCGCGGGGCGTGAAGAGGGGAGAGGGGGAGCTTTGAAAAATGATTTCGACTAACGCATTGCACCTCTCAATGAATCTAAAAAAAAATGTTCCAATGCAGCTCGCGGTACTACCTACCTACACCTACCTACACCTACCTACACCTACCTACACCTACCTACACCTACCTACACCTACCTACACCTACCTACACCTACCTACACCTACCTACACCTACCTACACCTACCTACACCTACCTACACCTACCTACACCTACCTACACCTACCTACACCTACCTACACCTACCTACACCTACCTACACCTACCTACACCTACCTACACCTGCCTACACCTACCTACACCTACCTACACCTACCTACACCTGCCTACACCTACCTACACCTACATACTACCTACCTACACCTACCTACTACCTACCTACACCTACCTACTACCTACCTACACCTACCTATCTACACCTACCTACCTACACCTACCTACCTACACCTACCTACCTACACCTACCTACCTACACCTACCTACCACTAAAAAAACATTACCCTAAAGTTTGCTTGTCGTCGCCCCTGAGTTACGCTTCACCCACTCAACCTTCGTTACGCTAAGGACCTACCTACCACCGGAAAGCTATCATGACATTTACCCTATGCTACGGGGGTCGCCGGCTCGCTTCGCTCGCCCGCTACCCCCTTCGCTTTGCCGCTGTACCACCACCGGACAGGTTTCGACGCCTACTATAATATTTGTTCAAACACCTAATGGCTATCTCTAACCGTTATGAAGTTACAGCCCTTTTAATTTTAGGGGAGGTTGGAGGGGGGAGGGTATACAAATTTCAACGCCCCTCAAATAGATTTAGGTAAGAATCAAAAAATTTTTCAGGAGTAAAAAAGAGGTGAAGAGGGGGGGGGTGAAGGGGGGGAGAGGGGGGAGTTTCTAAAAATGATTTCGACTAACGCAATGCCCCTCTATATGAATCTGAAAAAAAATTCGTTCCAAGTCTCTTAACTTTCGAGATCCGCCTAAAAGGGGGGAGAAGGGGGGCAAGGGGGTCAAATTTGAAAAATGGTTTTTACTTCCCCGAGCCTACTCTATACGAATCCCTAAAAAAAAACACGTAAATTCTCTTTATTTCCGAGATCCGCCTAAAGGGGGGGTGAAGGGGGGCAAGGGGGTCAAATTTAAAAAATGGTTTTTACTTTACCGAGCCTCCTCTATACGAATCCCTAATAAAAAACACGTAAAGTCTATTTATTTCCGAGATTCGCCTAAAGGGGGGGTGAAGGGGGGCAAGGGGGTCAAATTCGAAAAATGGTTTTTACTTCCCCGAGCCTCCTCTAAACGAATCCCTAAAAAAAAACACGTAAAGTCTCTTTGTTTCCGAGATACGATAGGGAGGGGGGAGAAGGGGGGGGAAAAGGGGGGGTTTGGGACTTTTCCCATACTCACGAGAGTTACTTGTTTCCGAATCTGTCAAAATATACCCACCTCCCCATCCACCATCTGGGAGAACAATTCTGTCAGTGAGTCAGTCAGTGGTAATTTAGCTTTATATAATATAACTAGTATTTGCGTGGCTGCGCGAGCTGCGCGCAGCTCGCGGGGCGTGAAGGGGGGGAGAGGGGGAGCTTTGAAAAATGATTTCGACTAACGCATTGCCCCTTTCAATGAATCTGTAAAAAATAAATGATCCAAGTCTCTTAACTTCCGAGATCCGCCTTACTACCTACCTACACCTACCTACACCTACCTACTACCTACCTACACCTACCTACCACCTACCTACACACTACCTACCTACACCTACCTACCTACTACCTACCACCTACCTACACCTACCTACTACCTACCTACACCTACCTACCACCTACCTACTACCTACCTACTACCTCCTGCTACCACTAAAAAACATGACCCTAAAGTTTGCTTGTCGTCGCCCCTGAGTTACGCTTCACCCACTCAACCTTCGTTACGCTAAGGAGGTCGCCGGCTCGCTTCGCTCGCCACCTCCCCCCTTCGCTTCACTCGGTCTCGCAGGTTCGCTCCACTCAGGACCTACCTACCACCGGAAAGCTATCATGACATTATCCCTACGCTGCGGGGGTCGCCGGCTCGCTTCGCTCGCCCGCTCCCCCCTTCGCTTTACCGGTAGCACCATTTTAGTCCCCCGAGCCTCCTCTATACGAATCCGTAAACAAAACAGAAAAAAGGGGTGAAGAGGGGGGGGGTGAAGAGGGGGGGTGAAGGGATGGAGAGGGGGGAGCTTTGAAAAATGATTTCGACTAACGCATTGCCCCTTTTAATGAATCTGAAAAAAAAAATGTTCCAAGTCTCTTAACTTCCGAGATCCGAAGGGGGGGGGTGAAGGGGGGCAAGGGGGTCAAATTTGAAAAATTGTTTACACTTCCCCAAGCCTCCTCTATACGAATCCCTAAAAAAAAACACGTAAATTCTCTTTATTTCCGAGATCCGCCTAAAGGGGGGGTGAAGGGGGGCAAGGGGGTCAAATTTGAAAAATGGTTTTTACTTCCCCGAGCCTACTCTATACGAATCCCTGAAAAAAAACACGTAAAATTTCTTTATTTCCGAGATCCGCCTAAAGGGGGGGAGAAGGGGGAAAAGGGGGGCCACTTTGAAAAATGATTTTTACTTTACCGAGCCCCCTCTATACGAATCCCTAAAAAAAAACACGTAAAGTCTCTTTGTTTCCGAGATACGATAGGGAGGGGGGAGAAGGGAGGGGAAAAGGGGGGGTTTGGGACTTTTCCCATACTCACGAAAGTTTGTTGTTTAAGAATCTGTCAAAATATACCCACCTCCCCATCCACCATCTGGGAGAACAATTCTGTCAGTGAGTGAGTCAGTGGTAATTTAGCTTTATATAATATAATAGTTTACTAGTATTTGCGTGGCTGCGCGAGCTGCGCGCAGCTCGCGGGACGTGAAGAGGGGGAGAGGGGAGCTTTGAAAAATGATTTCGACTAACGCATTGCTCCTTTCAATGAATCTGAAAAAATAATGTTCCAAGTCTTTTAACTTCCGTGATCCGCCTTAAGGGGGGGGGAGAAGGGGGCAAGGGGGTCAATTTTTCAAAATGGTTTTTACTTTCCTGAGCCTCCTCGCGGTACTACCTACCTAATGGTATGTTTGTAGGCAAGAAATGACACAACCGATTAGCGTAGTAACCTACCTACCTACTACCTACCTACTACTTACCTACACCTATCTACTACCTACCTACACCTACCTACTACCTACCTATACCTACCTACACCTACCTACTACTTACCTACACCTATCTATTACCTACCTACACCTACCTACTACCTACCTACCTACACCTACCTACCTACACCTACCTACCTACACCTACTAACCTACACCTACCTACTACCTACCACCTACCTACACCTACCTACTACCTACCTGCCTACACCTACCTACACCTACCTACTACCTACCTACTACCTACCTATCACCTACCTACCACCTACCAACTACCTTCCTACTACCTCCTACTACCACTAAAAACACATTACCCTAAAGTTTGCTTGTCGTCGCCCCTGAGTTACGCGTCACCCACTCAACCTTCGTTACGCTAAGGAGGTCGCCGGCTCGCTTCGCTCGCCACCTCCCCCCTTTGCTCCACTCGGTCTCGCAGGTTCGCTCCACTCAGGACCTACCGACATACCTACCACCGGAAAGCTATCATGACTTTATCCCTACGCTACGGGGGTCGCCGGCTCGCTTCGCTCACCTGCTCCCCCCTTCGCTTTACCGCTGTACCACCACCGGACAGGTTTCGACGCCTACTATAATATTTGTTCAAACACCTAACGACTATCTCTAACCGTCATGAAGTTACAGCCCTTTTAATTTTAGGGGAGGTTGGGGAGGGGAGGTGAGGGTATACAAATTTCAACGCCCCTCAATAGTTTTAGGTAAAAATCAAAAATTTTTTCAGTAGTAAAAAAAGAGGTGAAGAGGGGGGGGGGGTTGAAGGGGGGGAGAGGAGGGAGTTTCAAAAAATGATTTCGACTAACGCAATGCCCCTATAAATGAATCTGAAAAAAAAATCGTTCCAAGTCTCGTAACTTTCGAGATCCGCCTATAAGGGGGAGAAGGGGGGCAAGGGGGGCCACTTTTAAAAATAATTTTTACTTTACCGAGCCTCCTCTATACGAGTCCCTAAAAAAACACACGTAATGTCTCTTTACTTCCGAGATCCGCCTAAAGGGGGGGTGAAGGGGGGCAAGGGGGTCAACATTGAAAAATGGTTTTTACTTCCCCGAGCCTCCTCTATACGAATCCCTAAAAAAAACACGTAAAATTTCTTTATTTCCGAGATCCGCCTAAAAGGGGGGAGAAGGGGGGCAAGGGGGTCAAATTTGAAAAATGGTTTATATTTTCCCAAGCCTCTTCTATAGGAATCCTTAAAAAAAAACGTAAAATCTCTTTATTTCCGTACTCACGAGAGTTAGTTGCTTACGAATCTGTCAAAATATACCCACCTCCCCATCCACCATCTGGGAGAACAATTATGTCAGTGAGTCAGTCAGTGAGTGGTAATTTAGCTTTATATAGTATAATTAGTACATAAAACAACAGAAAAGTACATAGAATGTTGAAACAGTGGGTTGTAACTACCAAGTTTAAGAATAAGGTCATTATTCCGGGTTCCTAAATTAGGTACGCAGACCTGTCTATTAGGAGTCGGAGATTTTGCGGCATCTATTTATATAATACAAACGTGACTTTTCTGTCTGTTTACAGTATATCTTTTATAAGTAACACAGCAAATAGATTGAATGATTGTGCATGTGTGGGCTGGGTTTATGAGTGTAATGTGTGTGTGTAGTGTGTGTGTGGGGGTGTGTATGTGAAATGTGAGCGTTTGATTAAGTTTCTTTCAAGATAAGGTATAGTTAAGATTCTATTGTTTAAATATTTTCTGTTTCGTCATAAGATTAAGTTCAAGAGCCATTTTATTAATTTATTTTTAATTTCATATAAGTTATATTATCTATATATAGATTCAGTTACATGTTCGAATAATTCTCAATAGGGGATCGGACAAAAAAAAACTAATTAGTCCGTCAGATAGATTTCCAAAAATTATTGGACACGTATTTTTTCTTTTTTCACGTAAACTTAAAATGAAGACGATACAGTGCTTCGAAAACTCGTGTGACGTCATATGATAGTACATTTTGACGACACAAGTGACGTTTCAAGCCCCACTCCAAGATCTTTGACGCGTTTTATCTTCGTCATTTTTTATTGATTTGATAAAACAAAAAACACGTATTCAATATTTTTCGATAATCTAACTTACGGACTAAACAGAATCATATTATTTTGACCCAGTCCGATCCCCTATTGAGTAGGATAGGTATTACCTGAAAGCTCCGTCATACTGCCACCACAAATCCATCCCGCATGGCACTTGGTAATGAGTTATGTTCGTCCTTTGTGCTGTATATTGAACAGATAGGTATCTATCTGCCTATGTTCATATCGTCCATCAGTTGATGACCCTCGGGCATATGCAATTATCATGATGATTCCGAAATGATGTCAATTCGAGCTCTGGGAAATGTTATTTCGCGGCAATTACTAGTCGTTAAATTAAAATTACCTATGGTACATTGCTTTTTAACTTTTAGTAGGAAACGGCCATTTATCAGTATCCCAACATCTATATCTATAAATGCGAAAGGTCACTCACTCACTCACTCATCACGAAATCTCAAAAACCGCTGTTAAATGAAGATGATTGTTGAAAAAAAGGGTTCTCTCATGTTTGTATGATAGTTTAGGTTTTTAGTTGTACTACCAACCTGAAATTTAGCAAGTCTATGTTTATGAGTAGGAGACATTAGCATGGAAGAATTTTGTGATAACCGGGACTAGGGCTCTCACAAGTTTATATGAAATCCTGGGCTTTTTGTACCTCAAAATTAGTAGATAGATATATTATAGTTAAGACATGTCAGACAATGTCAGTTAGGAACAGATTTTACGACAGGACCAGTTTAAGGGAATATAATCGCTTTGACTGGCATTTGGCATTAGATTTGACATAGTACATTCAGAGGCAATTCAGATTCTAGACCCCCTTGTCTATATAGTCAAAATTTCCACGCGAACGAAGTCGCGGGCAACAGCTAGTTAGTTATAAAACTAAAGATTATAAGACAAGATTCATATACTTAGGTCATCTCATGGAACTCCAGACATACGGACATAGCCGTTTTGTATTTGATGGCGAACACGTCATCCTAAATAGCCCCTTTACGAAGCCAGCATCATTGCCAGCAGCATTCTGTACTTCAAGTGCAAAAAATAATGGCTGGGAAGCGAATTACTAGTGGGAATAATAATGTTTTACTGAGCAGTTCTACTGAACAGTCCTACGGTAGAACTATTGGGAATTATTTGCCACTAGTTCTACGATTCAAGCTGGTACAAAATCGTAGAATTAGTGGGAACAAAAAGTCCCATTAGTTGTATCGGTCTTATTAGACAAATTACCATTACCATTTATTATTTATTATGAGAACTAGTGGAACTTTTTGTTCCCACTAGTTCTACGATATAAGAATGTTACATAATCCTAGAACTGAAGTGTGCTATAGTGACAGACAGACAGACGGACATGGCGAAACTATAAGGGTTCCTTGTTGACTACGAAACTCTAAAATTTCGGAGAAGTTTGATATCACACACCGTGGCACAAGATTTTTATATATTAGATTGAAAACTTGTTAAATCGATATGTCAAATTGATAGAGATAAAGTTGCAAAGAATGAACTAAAAGAAAATAGAATGATTTTCAAAACCTTCCACCTAATGGACTGCGTCCGCATTTACATATTATAGATGACTAACATAATTAGCGGTGTAGGTAACCTCCACCGTTAATCATAAATTAGTCACCCCTATACCTAGTAGACAGCACAAATATGGGAAGGTAATAAATCTTTTTAAAACTTATCTACTTATTTGTAGTATCGCAAACAAAGATTATATATCGAATCCTTCAGCGAATGCATCAATTTTCTACGCACAAGTGTCAATTTAATTTATTATTTAAACCGGGTTTTAGATTGTTTTACTCACGTATGGTTTCGGGATTGTCCCAACATTGGGTACCTATAACCGAATAGATAGCTCAAGTAGGCACCTACAATTTTTATTAAAAAAATCCTTGTTAACGCCTTTTGTTTCGCTTTTAGTTGAGAACGGTAGACGGCACGTCAGTGATATCTAAACCAGAATAATCTGGCGCTTAATATACGTATCTATTTTTTACTTCGGTTTAAGAGTGTTACCATGAACGGCCTTGTAATGTGCTTGTATTCTAGAAATGCCTACTGTATTTGAAGAAACTATTGCTGTCGTGGAGCTCGGACCGATTAGGTATATCACAGTTTTGTTTTACGACATCGAAATTTTTTCACTCTCAAAAACTGAGCCGATCCAGTATTTTGACACTAAAATGTTAAGAAAGAGAATGTCTAGGTTTCCATTAATTTATTTTGTGAAACTTTTCGAATTTATCTACTAGGCCCTCTCTATAATCTTGACCATAAAAATTGTGCTTTATTTGTAATTTTTAGAAGGTTATCATTTTCTATAATATTTTTTTTTCAAGCTATACGAAACTGTACTGTATTTATTCTTCAGCGTCCTACTCTAATCCAGATACCAATTTAGTTTTCTTTGAGGTACACAAAGATCCACTAAAACCCAAACAAAAACCAAAAGAACGAGGTTTTAATAAAACATCGTATTTCAAACTAAACAAGAAGAAATCACCACGCGTCGTGCAGCCGTCTCGATTTGTTGCCGCCACGGTAACAAATGTACCGAAATTGGCCCAATAAACTAAGTCCTTGGTCTCTGAATGGCTATTAGCCGTTGACCGCGGCCACCGACCCAGGCTATTTGCCACATTAATTATTTAAATGTACACCCGTGCCAATCCCTAGGGCTCATTGCTGTTAATAATTTGCCTCTGTTGATATGTTTCTTGAGGGATGCTGGACGAATGAGCGGTGAATAAAAATGTGGTGGAGAATGATGCTGAGTTTATACAATGGAGAATGAGGAATGCTTTTGTGGGAAACTGTAAATATTATTTGGATGCAATTCATACCCCGAGGGCTGTCCTTCTCTGTCTTTTGTTAACGGGTTACTAAAACTGTTTTTTTTTACTTTGCTCTGTTGATATGTTTCTTGAGGGATCGTAGACCCCGTCGGGGCTGCAAGTTGTTCGAAAGAGATACCGCGGCCTCAGCATAAGGGCTAAGAAGGAACATGGGTGGTTTTTAGTCAGTAGAAGTCTGAAACTCCACCGTGCCAATCCCTAGGGCTCATTGCTGTTAATAATTTGCCTCTGTTGATATGTTTCTTGAGGGATCGTGGACGAGTGAGCGCTGGTTGGTGGCGAAATGAAAATGTGGTGGGGAATGATGCGGAGTTTATGCAATGGTGAAGAATGCATTAGTGAAATCTGTAAATAAGATGTGTGTGCAATTCATACTAGCTAGACGACTCGAACTTGTCCCGAGGGCGTCCTTCTCCATCTTTGTTCAATTTTTCTAGTTTCATAATCAGATTTTTTGTTATCAGTTCAATCCCTAATCTTGTTATCAAGATCACCTCAGCAGGGTTGTCACTTGTACTCTTGCGAATAAACGACCAGCATTTCCATTTTGTTCAACTATGTCTCCAAGACACGACCTAGCTAACCGGATGTCCAGAGTAGTATTTTGAATGTACGGTCACTGCCTAACTGATCTCCACAACCCAACTTCAGGGAAACATGACACTGATCGAACGTGTTCATGGATAATTATCAAAAACACAACATCACACCTGTAACCCTCGAGAGATTAAGCAGAGGTATACCTAATAGTAAACACATTTCGTCAGTTATGTTCAAGTTAAGTTAAATAAATAAATAAAAAAAAAATAAAAAAAGCCTTATATATAAGTTAAGTTACACTGGTGTAAAAGGAGACGAGCTTAATGCCATCAATCGGGTACATATTCAAACCCTGTGATTGCTACTGAGAAATCCCTGATCGAAAAACCTAATAACACTTTGCCCGATCCGGGAATCGAAGCCTAATACACAGCAGTCGCGCTTGTGACCACTAGTCCAACGAACCAGTCGAAAAACACACAGAAAATACCTACAGATTACTCACTTAAGGAAAAATCGAAAAGAAAAGTCCATTATATATACGTATAACTAGACAAGACTCAATTACGGATGAACACTCACAAGACCCGGTACAGGATTGCGGTTGGACCAAGCTAGTAATTAGAGGAAATCAAATGACGACCCCGGCTATGTATTCACGGCCTAAAATAACATTAGAAGGAAAACATTGGGATTGTGTCCTAATAAAGCTGTGTGTACTTACAAGTAGGTTTTGCAATTGTGGTCGTAGTGGTTTCGTTTAGATTCCGTTGTTTTACGCTGTTCCTATTAAAAGTTAGTCTATTTTGGTCTATTACATGGCAAAGCATAAAAAGTAACCCAATCTAATTGGTGGTAGTGAAATTCCCAATTTTTGTTAGTAAAAGCTGGCTTAATCTGAAAATCAACACGAATGGGTATTATTATTTAGCCGAGCTAATGAACTCAACAAAAATGGAGGATGATTCAATAAGCCAGTGGATTGCTAAAAACTAATAATGTTAGATTACTCTCGATTCAGTTCACTATATTTTACTTGGAGTTCTAAACTAATTGCGACAAAAAAATGTACATAAAAAAAGATGAAGGCACAATAGTAGCTTTACATGTCATGATCATTCAATTCGTGTAAATTTTTTATTGTCTTCGACCTTGATTACACTCGATGGAAGGTGGGGATTGAGGTCTATGATGGTTTTAAAAAAACACTACAACTCTCGATCTTGGAAATTTTCCGGACAAAAGTATCTATGTCCCTCTCGAGACCATAAACTAACCGTACTATACATCTATCCGAACTACCAACCAATTTCAGACGTACAGAGTAACCTTTGCGAAACAAGTATAAATAAATATTATTTAAAATATTATCAATCTTCTTATTCATCTCTTCAGCCATCTGCGATATATTTCTGCTTACCTACCCCTGAAAAGATCACGGCAGTAACAGTAATTTTGCCTCACTATCATCCGGGATCATAGCCAGCGTCGAACAATACAGTGACAGGGGAAATAACAAGCCTGATTCCGGTACTTATCTTCGAATGCGACATAGTTCCGATCCCTATTGTTGTGCACTTGAATTATTTCAGCTGTACCAATTTAAAGGGCTGGGTAGTAGCGTTATCGATAAAATAGTTCAGTTCGTTAGGTATGTAACGAATCATTGCAAAATATTAGTATTTTTTTCTTTATGTTCACTTTCTACGATTGCTGCAAGTTTAGTCGTAGGTCTTATAAATAAAATAAAATAAAATAAAGTAGCGACCTGTTTTAGCCATTTAGGAATGGCGTACATAAAAAGTTTGGATAGACAATAGACTTAACTTAAACATAAACTTTAAAAAAGTAACGTTTATGTTTCCATATCCAATTTAATTGCTATGCAGATCGTATGCTAAGCTTTTTATTAAAGAGAGCACACTGGTCCATGCTGCTAGAACTAATCCATGCTGAACTGGTCCATGCTGTGTAGAAATAATTATGAGGTTTATTTTATTTACTTAGAACTACAAGACTACATCCCGATCATCGATAAAACGAAATAAACTTTATCGATACTCTAACATCACTATCAATGTAACGGACCATCGAAGTTCGCTAGTCGATACTCACAGACAATGATAAGAGAAAATAATGGCGATAGCAATGATTGTTCTAATGCGTTCGGATGAGACAAATGTTTTCAAGACTTTTGACTACAAGACTATTGTTTCACTTGAGTTTTTTGTGATAAGTTGCTTATTTGATAAAGTGGTAGCAACTAGACATAAATGACATACCATAATATCATCAAATAAAAAAATCGACTTTAAAAATACCAAAAAGTGAAAAATAAACTTCAGAAAAAAAAACAATGTTATAAAATAATAAATAACAATTCGCCGAAGAACCAGGGTCACCGACATAGCTCGCAGAATATGAAAGTTGAAGTGGCAATGGGCATGCCACATCGCTCGAAGAACAGACAACCGATGGGGAAGAAATATTCTCGAAGAAAGGTTCTCGAGTGGCGACCACGAACCGGAAGACGCAGCGTTGGCAGGACTCCCACCAGGTGGACCGACGACATCGTGAGAGTCGCGGGCAACCTGTGTATGCAAACGGCAGGCTGCCGATCTTTATGGCGTTCTATGGGGGAGGCCTTTGTCCAGCAGTGGACGTCTAATGCCTGATGATGATGATGATGAAAATAATAAATTGTAAAATGTCATACTTAAATTTAAAAAAATGTTCATAAATTTAAAAGTACTGGGCCAAACCATGCTAAATATTTATGGGACCAAATGGCAATGAAGAAGACATCAAAATGACAACTTTGGTTTGAAGCGTGCTTAGCCGGGTCTCTGTCTTGGTTTTACATGTAGTCGAGAAATATCTCACAGCTCCATGCTGATTTTCTCACGATATTTTCCTTCACCGAAGCAAGACGTGATAATTAAACAATATGTACATGAATCCGAAAGTTCAGAAATGAACGAACGCGAGACCTATAACTTGGCAGTCCGACAATCATACGCCTAGACTATTACTAGAATTTCGTGAAAAATTGGAAATTAGACTTTTAAAACTTCATAATTAAAACAAAACCACTACTATAAGTAGCCATACCCACTTATGATCAACATGTCACTTCAGCCATCAAGAGGAGGACAGGGGCCCGGTCGATCAGTTGAGCAAATGTATGTAATCAAACTCTAGTGCTCTTCACTGAAGAGTCGAGTGGCAGGGGATTACTGAATCAATTGCTTGTACAGTCGCGAACAAATACGGATATATGTCACCGTAAAAAATTTAAATACGATTGATTCTAAATAATTATAATCTATCTCGTGAGATTGTAAACTGTCGAAAGATTGTGAATCGTAACAAAGTGTTTACAATTTAACGCTTTGTTTTTCGGTAGATTATAATATATATCGAAGTGAAACTGTTTTACGGTGACAGATACACTATCAAAATTATGTAACGATTTTCTTGAGAAAGGACGATTGAGCATCGCATCGCTAAGTTAATGTTATCCTGTGAGATTGATTTAGCTGCATTTACACGGCAAGTCTTATTGAGTTGTTCTACAATTTACCAGGTCACAACATGCGTTCCACCCCTTTTCATTAATTTCCATACTAAGATAGACGATTTCCTTTCAAATTTTTCTATAACAATAACCACAGCGGAGAAATCACTTCAAATGTGCTCGTGACTGTATTCTGCATTCAATGATGCTTTACTATCATCATCATCATCATCAACAGCCTATTAATGTTCCCACTACTGGGACACAGGCCTCGTCTCTTTGAGAGAGTTGTGTTATAATCTACCACGCGGGCCCAGTGCGGATTGGTAGATGTCACATGTCTTCGAATTTTTTGGTTCTAAGACATACCGGTTTCCTCACGATGTTTTCCTTCACCGTTTTGAGAGCAGTGCTGATGAAATAAATTACACAAAGTAATGTGCCTGCCTGGGTTCGAACCCACGATCTACTGTTCGTAAGTCGGGGCCGCCACCACTGGGCCACGTCCGCTGCTCATGCTTTACTATACGGAAACTTATAGTCTCCTGGTTTCGTATTTATTAAAAGTAATTGTATGCAATTATTTAATAACTGATACGCATTTTACGAGCTTTTATTATTAACTTAGCTTTGTTTGTTAGTATGTATTGGTAAAAATAATCAGACATTTCAATTTTATTTATGCGTAGGTATACATGTATTCATCACGCATGTGTATTTTCGTTAACTTGTGGTCTTGAATTTACATTAAATATTAATGTCATTTTTCTGTGGTCCCTGTAGGTATCAATTTTAAACTGACCTAATTTTGTTCACTCCTTTATTTTATCAGTCTCCTTTGCTTTCGCTGCAAACTTTAGCAGCACAAACTTTGTGCCAACAATATTAAAATTTTAATCCTCTCTTAGTGTAATCTAACCGAGACTTTAACCCTGTTACTTAACTAGTTAATCAATATAATATATTTGCGTTCCTGATAAACTTGGTTTAAAACATCTTCTGGTGAGCTTAAACTATAATATTACCCTCGAGTTTCTCTCGTGTTAGGAAATAACGTTACTTTGCGAGTTATTTTTAGTTCGTCGATACTCAGAATATGGATAAAAATAACTTTAGCTCTTGGCTAAAAATAAGATCATTTTTTTTTCCTTTATAAATTGTATAACATAAGCGTCATGCTTATAATCACTGAAGGCTAACGTCGAGGTGTATGCACCAACACACCTACGTTTTGCCACTTATTTAAATCTTATGTAATTATGGGTCAGCCTATTGCCATCAACCGCACATAATTCCAGACTACGTGGTTGCTACTGAGAAATTCGTGATGAGAAAACTCACTAACAATTTGCCCGTCCCGGGAATCGAACCCAGTACCTAATGATCAGCAGTCGCACTTGCGTCCATTAGACCAACGACTTTTAAATTTTTCTTTAAATTGTTTTCTATGCATAAATGAACACTTTGTAAACCAACAAAGTCCTTATTATCTACAGATCAGGGAAACTTCGTAATATTTTAATTAAATGTTAAAGTATTGTTAATTTCACCGAACGTGGGAGGTGCTAGGGCGCGAACATGGTTCGCCCGGAAGCAACGAAAGAGCTGCGGCCAAGATTTATGCGTTGTGTTCCCCTCCCAGCGGGGGTCTGTGGGGGTCATGTTGTGAACTGGTAGCGTTGTTTATGAGCATCTTCAGTTGTTAGTTAGTCTAGTCTCAATTTTCATCATGCATGAATGATGTTATTTCGAATATTTTTATTTCTAATTTGATTATTATCGTTTTCACTAATATCGCACAATCTCTCCACTTTTGGCGGTTTTGTACCGTGACTAGACTATCCAGTTTCTTCCGGTCACTTTATTTAAATCTTCTGTCGACCCAGTTGATAATTGTTTTCCCACATTCCTCCATTCCACCTTTCTGGCTGATATTGTCACCTAGACATAAATCATTTTCTATCATAAATTATTTTGCACACGATATGCATCATCTTGACTGTAGTATATTGTTGTGCGCAGACCGTACCTCGCAGCTAACTTCAAAGCCACCAAAAAGCTTAACAGAACTTTACCCACGTGCGATAAGAAAAAAAAATGGGCAGAGTTTCATCAATCACCACCATAATTTCAGCCGATAGACGTCTACTGCTGGACATAGGCCTCCCCAAGTGTCGCCACACTGGCCAGTCCCACACGTCTCGCTTAGCCGATCCCCGCAACCTTCACCCGATCATCGGTCCATCGAGTGGCACGCCTTTCAACGCAACCAAATCAACCAACAGCTATTAACTTAACCCACCACCAACGCAGAGTTGGTTTCATTAATTAATACCTTCGTACTACACACGCTTCCCGCCACAAGTAAACAGTTGACGGTGACTGTTTGCAGTCTCAGGTTGACACACAACTAAATAATACATTACCTCGTCAGTTGCTAGAATTGCTAGAATTCGGCCGTTGTAGCGAAAGGACTTACTGGTGGAACTGGATTGTACTGAAATTTCTGGTTTAGGTCTTAGTTATGTTGGTCTTAGTTTAGAGTTTTATTTTATTGTTGGCACTATTTTAAAAACCGGTACGGTAATGTGATCTAAGACATTCTTTACTATGCTACTCCATACTACAACACTCACTTGTAATTATAAGCACAAGCTTCAAATAATAGAGTGAAGTTTAATTTTACGTATTTTTTTCCAGCGAACCCTTTTAATCGATACCCGTATCATGCGCGCCGCATTAAAAATAACTAGTTCAACATCTTTGAGAGTCCACCATATTGGATATAGATTGGCGTCACTTAGTATAACATGCATTGTCATCCACCTTACTAAACGTGTATTCAAAATTTCATTTGCCTTTGCGGTTACTGTTTTATCATTCAGTTGCAAGATTTGGCCCAAACAAACATACAAAGAGTGCAAGCTTATAAAAAATCAAAA
The DNA here is from genome assembly GCA_949775195.1 of Diarsia dahlii. Classification (NCBI taxonomy): domain Eukaryota; kingdom Metazoa; phylum Arthropoda; class Insecta; order Lepidoptera; family Noctuidae; genus Diarsia; species Diarsia dahlii. The sequence goes on from OX459198.1 coordinate 4,195,768, forward strand.
AAGGTCAAAGAGGTGAAGTGGTGTTCTGTGCCTCTGCCTATTAAACAAACATGTGCCCGCTCAAAATAATTATACATGCTACATGCTGATAGTCTCGTATGCTTAAAACAACTGCGATTTATTTGGGAGATGACGCCATTTCGTCTGGGCGGATATTACTTACTCATTTAAATAATGAGAGATTACGATTTTATCAATTACTAGCTTTTGCCACAGCGGCTTCGTCCGCGTGTAAATGACAATTTTCCATACAAACTTTCATCCCCTATTTAAATCCCTTAGGGGTTGAATTTCGAAAAATCCTTTCTTATTCCTTGTCTACATTATAGAAGGAACCTCAGTGCAAAATTTCAGCTTTCTAGGTCCAAGGGTTTGGGCTGGGCGTTGATGAGTCAGTCAGTCAGTCAGTACTTCTCTTTTTATTTATATAGATATATAGATTGCACAATAATAGCAGGTAGTACATCAGAAACCAAGACTGGCTGTCCAAAAGCGCGTTGGGTTAGCGATATCGTCAGGATCGTGGGAAACGGATTGATAAGGAATACACAGAACAGACTGGTAGAGGAAAGAAGAGGTTTGGATTCCGGGCTGTAATGATGATGATGAGTACGTCAAAGGGGCTCGTTGCTAATTAACAATAGTCACATGGGTACGCCTTCTTCCTTTATCCCTGTTGTTTCTTTTAAATCTATCTATATAAATAAAAAGAGAAGTCCTGACTGACTGACTGACTGACTGACTCATCAACGCCCAGCCCAAACCCTTGGACCTAGAAAGCTGAAATTTTGCACAGAGGTTTCCTCTATAACGTAGACAAGGAATAAGGAAGGATTTTTCGAAATTCAACCCCTAAGGGAGTTAAATAAGGGATGAAAGTTTGTATGGAAAATCGACATATTCACGCGGGCGAAGCCGCTGGCAAAAGCTAGTTATCAATATTCAAGATACCTCATACCCGCTCGTACACGTTACTGGTGACAGTCCTTGAACAGATAAACAAAAAGAAGATGATGTCATGATGGCATGACCAACGATTTATCAATATGATTATTGTATATAATCGTTTTATTAGCGTACTAGGATTTATGTTTTAAGTATCGGAAGAGATAGGCATTTTCTTAAAACTTTGAAGGTCAGGCTGAAATCGATTCCGTCGGGGCTGCGAGTTATTCGAAAGAGATACCGCGGCCTCGGCAGAAAAGGAACGAACGAAGCGCTTTGCTGGGTCCTTTATTATGCGCACAGCCAAGGAGTGGAATTCCCTGCCTGCGTCGGTTTTTCCGAGTTCATATAACCCTAATCTGTTTAAGTCGCGAGTAAACAGGCTTCTACTGGGTAAGCTCGTTCCATCGTCGACATCATCTCTGCCCTTAGGGCAAGATTGAAGTCAAGAGCAAGCCCTTTTATAATAAAAAAAGGAAGAAACATTGGTGGATTTTAGTCAGTAGAAGTCTGACTCTACCGCTCTGCCCAGAGCGGGAGGAGTCATTTGATGATTTCCTACTCCCCACAAAAAAAGGGTGAAATCGATACCAACGACATCCATGCTGTCAAAGTGCACCATCGGTTTACCACCTGGAACATTTATTTTTTTTTTTCATTATGAAGTACTCGTTAATAAACGGTTACCTCATACAATTACAATCTAGACCTTGAGGCTAATAAGTAATTTAAATTTAACTTAATTTACTAAAACTTAAAAAATTAAGAATGTGTCCATTGGCACTTTTCTTATAGTCTCTATTAAGTTGAAAGACACTTTGTTCTTGTGTTCTTTAAGCGATAGCAAAGCACTCACTGCACTGCACTGGATTACACTAACTTTACTAAACTGGAACATTTAAAAACACTTCTTTTACACTCCGTCTTCTAGTAATCTTGGAAGGACATTATTATAGTGTGTTATTCGACTCATCACCATCTCTGCCTAGCCTTTTCCCAACTATGTTGGGATCGGTTTCCAGTCTAACCGGTTGCGCATACTCGTACCTGTTTATTACTTGGAGCGACTGTCTATCTGACCTCCACAACCCAGATAATTTTCTGGGTAATATGATACCCCTTGGTAAGACTGGTTGTATGACTTTCGGGTCACTGAGTACCTGTTACGACTTTCAAATGTTCAACATGACAGCCGGCACCAATGAAGGTACGGAGGAAATTCCGTATAAAATATTTATTTATTTAAACACACACTATCATTACAGGATCAAGAGGTCGACCAAGGGCCAGATGGGCAGACGAAATAGTAGCGTGCGCAGGCGGTAGTTGGCTAGACTGAGCTAATGATAGAGAAGGATGTCATTCCTTGGGGGAGGCTTTTACCCGAACGGGGTCCACGCATTAAATTATTAAAAATTAAAGCGAATAATTAAAATAATTACAAAATTAACTTTATAATTCTTACAAATCAAATTTTATCTAATTGTAATAAATGTAATTGAATATTATAGATTAATAGGTTACCAATTGTTATTGTTTAATATAATATTATGTACTATGCATGGAATTAAATAAAGCTTTATTATTATTATATCATTACAGGCTAACCTAATTAATACAACAGTGTAGTTATAGTAAAAGTTAACACAAAATACTTACAATTAACAATGTAAGCAATCTAGACTAATTAACAGACTAAACATCAGATAAATAATTTTAAAATTTATTTATTTAGATTTGTTATTTGAATAATAATTATTTTATTTTTATTATTATTAATAATAACCATAATAAACAATAATTCAATAATTGACTCAATTATTAATTAAATCCTAACAAATTGTACAAAATGCGGCACGTGTGAATTCACTCAGAGTACAATTGAAGCAGTCAATTTGTTGTGACACCATATTGAGTGCACGCAGCGCGCGCGTCAGCGTGGCCACCCATCCACAGACCAACTTAGGCAAGCGTGGCTTAACCTGAAGATTAATCCGAACGGTAATTATTATCTGGCCACGAGTTATTAGACTATCTTCTAAAAAAATAACAAAAATTCTATAGAACTAAGCTCGTCTACAAACTAGGCAACTAACAGCTTCGATTTTTAGGTAGGATTACCGTTTGACCCTCGTTTGATCCGAACGGCGGCCACGTGAGGGATAATATTAATCCACGTGGTTGTGGGCGTGACACTAAATCCCAATCAACACAATGGTTGAACCAGAAGGCAGGTGTGCGTGATTGTATAGCTGCGATATAGTGATGACACAACACGTAGGTAGCATAGTATAAAAACTTAGCGATGAAAGCGCTGAAAGTTGTTGAATTATTTATTAATATAAACATCATCATTCTCGCCTTTAATTGCTATAGGGTTAGGCAGAGGTGTACCTACATCCACATTTCGACATTTATGTTTAAGTCCCATGAAATAGGGGGTGAGCCTATTGCCATCAACCTGGCAAAAATCCAGACTCTGTATCTGCTAAACCCAATAACACCTTGCCTGACCCGGAAATCAAACTTAAGACTTTATGCTCAGCAGTCGTGCTTGCCAACGAGACCACTAGACCGACAAGGCAGTCCTAGTGTAAAATCACAAAACTCGAACAGTAGTCATTATAGACAACTAAAACAATAAAACAAAACAAAATCAATAAACATTGTGTTCAGTAACAATCTAAAAGTTAAAGCGCCAAATCAAAAGCCCTCGACAAAAATAAATCTATCGAAACATCTTAATCACCGAACTAAATAACAAAACATTTTATGAAAGCCGAGAGCGAAAAGGTAACAATTTTTACGATTATCCCAGACAAGAGGGCCATTGAGCGCAAGGAGCAACACAGTCAACTCTCAAGCGGAGAAGAAGTCATTGAAAAAAATGAAGAAAGCAAAAGTGCTCCTCGTTATGTAAATTAAAACATCTTTTATCCATAGCCCATTTGTAGAGAATTATTCGTAATTTGCAAACAGGATATTTTCCAATTTGTCTAGAGAAGCTTCCACTACTGCTGTTTTTTCCATACTAATGACTGGATATATTTTCGCATTACTGTCCTCCGTTGTTTCTAAGGTCGTCTGAGAAATGGCAGGCAATTTTGTAAGTTTAAAACAAAAACGTCGAGACGGGATGATAGGGCGGAATGGTTGTAAGCTTTGCTTATAATTTTCTTTTATTGCCGTTCGCTGTTCGCAGCTGCGGCGGTATGGGTCTTATGAATGCATCGTCTTGACTTTTTCATTTGCAACGGACGGTTGAATTACAGGCGTTTACGAGACCTTTGGAGATTTTCTCAGGGCACAAGGCAATGATAATAATTCTTTAGTGAAAGAAGTTGTGATCTACAAAGTATTGCACGTCTTATTATCAAGACATGTGACAACTACGTAATGTAATCATCGTCAGCCTAGCCTTTTCCCAACTATTTTGGGGTCGATTGTCAGTGTAACTAGTCCGGATGCAGATTAATAGCTGTATTTTACATAGAGTGACTGCCTATCTGACCTCCAAAACCCAGTTCGTAATGACTAATACAAAATTCCTTGTTTTATACTGGTTTTCGGATTTCGAGTTTTTGACTACCTAATCATCATCATCATCTGCCTAGCCTTTTCCCAACTATGTTGGGGTCGGCTTCCAGTCTAACCGGATGCAGCTGAATACCAGTATTTTACATGGAGCGACTGCCTAACTGACCTCCACAACCCAGTTTATACTGGGTAATACGATACCCTTTGGTAAGACTGGTTGTCAGATTTCCAGGTCACTGACTACCTGTAACGACTGCCAAAGATCTATATATGACAGCCGGGACCAACAGCTTAACGTGCTTTCAAGTGTGTAATGTGTGGTCACCTATCCACAGACCTACCTAGCCAAGAGCGGTTCAAGCTGAAGATTGATCCAAGCAGCTGTAACTATGCTATTCGTTTTAAATATAGTCTGGATAATTAAACCACTCATCGTTTAGTCTCAGTTTTCTCAAAGTCTAGCTTCAAGTTTAGTGTTTTAACAAAATGTTGGTTTATCTTAACAATTTCAGTACTTGTGAAATTGGTTACAAACTTGGTCTAAATCAACAAATTTATTGCTAAAGATTATTGAAAGCCTACTTAATTAAATATAAAGTTAGTGGTGGAATATTTCGTTGATTCTTGGAAAAATGAACCTTAAAACTGAGCTAACACAAATCCCTAAGAGGCCTTAAAATATGAATTTATAGATGCAATGTAAAGTACGTTTACTGAAACTAATGTGTAAAACTTGCACTACGAAAACATTTATCTTTGACAGTCGTTTCAGTATAAGTTTTTAAACTGACATGGTCACTGACAGTAGCTACTATTAATATCATAAACGGGATATTTACCATGTTTGATTGTTGTTTCGAGTTCCCGATATTTCGGCGCTGTTACAAGCACCATGATCACGGATAAACTGAAGTCATTGCAGGTGGATGTTTATGAGCAGACAAAACGGTCTACCCTCTTTCTTGTTCGTTTTTTGCGTTCGGTTCGGTTCAACTGTGTAAAAACCGAAAAAGTGCCGAAAAAAGTTCGCGAGTGGACACAGTGAGTTTTGTGTGTCGGGAACAGAATCGTGTAGTGAGTGACAATGGTAGTGGTACCGAACGCAAAAAACGAACAAGAAAGAGGGTAGACCGTTTTGTCTGCTCATAAACATCCACCCGCAATGACTTCAGTTTATCCGTGATCATGGTGCTTGTAACAGCGCCGAAATATCGGGGACTCGAAACAAAAATCAAACATGGTAAATATCCCGTTTATGATATTAATAGTAGAGTCGTTTCAGTGACCCGAAAGCCCGACAACCAGTTTTATCAAAGGGTATCATATTAACCAGTATTAACTTGGCTGTGGAGATCAGATAGGCAGTCGCTCCAAGTAAAATAATTATATTCAGCTGCGTCCGTTAAACTGGAAGTCGACCCCAACATACATAGTTGGGAAAAGGCTAGGCAGATGATGATAAATAAATATTTTTTAAATATTATTTTAAGACCAACAACTCATATCGGAAAACGACACCATATTATTACTTATAATGTCAATCATCCCTTCCTTCATATTACAAAGGGTGCGAGAAAAATACGAGCCACAGCATAAAATAACGACAAAGCCAATTATTGTTCCACTGGCAATTTCATCTAAAAGGGTTCTATCATATTTCTCGTATAGCATTTTATTTGAAGTTATTGATGTGACGATTTGTTTCGTTAAATCTAATGGGATTGGACATCTCGAGTGCTGTTATTGTTATTTCTTTAGATTGGTTAGATATGAGAGATTTGGTTTTTATTTATTATGGTTAAAAGCAAAGTCTTGGTTAAACCGATTTGCGGTTGCAAAAACCGGACAGTGGCAAATACTTTTCAGCATATAATATTACATCAAGCCAGTATTTAATCCCCCAAGATGTAAAAGTGTAGGTAACTGATAGTATCTACTATCAGTGACCCACACTTTTACATAACCAATGTGGGTACCTATATCTATAGGTACCCAAATTTTTCAGTATGTTTAAGTTTTTGTAATGGATCTTATCTTATGGTTTGGATTTATGACTGCTACTGAGAAATTACCTGAATAGTTGGTCTAGGACCAGTTTTTTTTGTGGGTTAGGATATCATCAAATGATTCCTCCCCTCTGGGCAGAGCTGAAGGGAGTGTCAGATTTCTACTCACTAAAAACCACCCATGTTCCTTCTTAGCCCTTTTTGTCGTGGCCGCGGTATCTCTTTCGAACAACCCGCAGCCACGACGTGGTGTCTAGCACCTCTCACTCCAATAACAAAACATTATGCCTGTAAACTCCAAAGGGTTTGTCAGAGATGTACCAGTACACAATCATTTAAATGAATGACAAATGAAATAGATACAAATAGGCCGACTGATTTTAACGAATTGTTATGAAATAATGACATATTAATTATTTATTTTCGGTCTATAGTTCTTAAGAAGTGAACTATGTATCTACACAGGATTTGTAAAAGTAAGTTTATGGATAAGATAATATTATAATATTGATTCATTGAATGTATTATTATTTTTTATCAGCAGTAATTTATTCGTTATCCGATATTGGTCAAATAATGATGTAGAGGATGCTCAGAAGGGCAAATATTTTTGCAATTGCTTTTTTTTTAGTTTACTTAAATTAATAGGTACGTTTTCTTCTTAATAGATCCTTATCTGTGAGCAGAAATAGTAGATTGTACACCAAGTGCATAAAACGCACCATTTTGCGCGAGACGTTTATCCATCCGATGCGAGCTTGCGAGCGAGGATGGATATAAAGTAGAGACTAAAATGGGTTTTATGGACGAGTTTTACACCCTACTTTTCACTTCGATTGCGAGGAAATGAAACAGCAACTTGTAAATATTGTAAAAATAATTATGGTTCCCGCCACAATTAACTTTTTTTTTTCAGTAGGAAACTTGACATAACACCTGACTTATGTCGTTAGCGTTACTCATACTGCTCAGTTATAAAAACATTTTGAGCAAGCCTATTGCCATCAACCAATGTAATTAGGAGCAAGCCTATTGCCATCAACTGATGTAATTGGGACCAAGCCTATTGCCATCAACCAATGTAATTAGGAGCAAGCCTATTGCCATCAACTGATGTAATTAGGGACAAGCCTATTGCCATCAACCAATGTAATTAGGAAAAGCCTATTGCCATCAACCAATCTTATTAGGAGCAAGCCTATTGCCATCAACCGATGTAATTAGGAGCAAGCCTATTGCCATCAACCAACCTAATTAAGAGCAAGCCTATTGCCATCAAGCAATTTAGGTAGTTGGGGGAAGCCTATTCCCATCAACTTTCCTTGTATTCGTAATGAAAAGCAGTAATCCCTTGTTCTTAGAATACTAGCGAAACAAATTAAATTAAAGAGGTTATTCTATGAAGTTGTTGCTGTGGCTGTTGGGCCGATTAACTGTGCCGATTACCTTGATCTTCGACGAAGATTTTACTTTATGCTCTAGAGCATAAAACGCGACTTTATGTCGCCTACGCACGACATAAAGACGCATTTTAGAGCGAGAGAAGTGAAAAAGCATTTTTTGTTAGAACAATATTCATATCGTAAAAAAACCGTTTGTCAGTTTTTTCTTTCCATTTTATAATCTATAAACAATGTTTTATCTATCACTTTTTTTTTACAATAGTATAATCATCATGCTGTTACTCTCGCATAGTATCAGACTACCATGACTAACAAGTCGTAGTCGTAGTCAAATATGTGCGAGAGTTATACAACAGTATGACCGGCTCGTAATAGTATGAACGATTGGTCGTGAAACCAACATTTCTTCCTGGTCAAAGATTCTGTGGTTAAAAGTCATGGTCGTCAGTGAGTGTGATACTCGTAGTACAATCGAACAAGCTATTTGGTATACCCGCAGAATTCTTTATAACTTAAGTAGGTACACTGGCAATACTGATTGCCAAACGACGTATCATTTAATATAAGTTTCTAAATGTATCTGTGTAATTTTAAAAGTAAATGACTGCACTCATATAAAAACTAACACTTTATCCCAAACAAAGAAATCTTAAATTGACGATAGTATTTTTATTCTGACTGTATGTAATTGTTCATTAATTTGTTGAACTCCATCAAATAAATTAATCTTTTCGTTTAACTGAACTAAACCAACGCATTAAGTTATTCAACAAACTGTCAAACTTTCACATTAAATTTTAAACTTAACACTCAACATTTTATAGCTTAAAATCACTTGAAGAAAATTTGACATTTTCTGGTAACGTTTTTCCATAACACATAACCATAAAACCTCATCAACACAAGATTTAATTAGAATATTAAATAACCGAACACTATCAGGGCATATTGATTTCTCTACACAATACATTTATTATCGTTTTTATCGTTTTTTTGTCCGATATCAATCTTGAGATAAAACTCATGATTTTGTTCACATTTCAGTATGTGTTTGTGATACGTGGCGACATAATCTCGTTACAAGTCCCGTCGTGTGGTGTGGCTGCGGGATTTCTGTGCCTAAGTTTTTATAAAAAAAAAATAGTGTATGAGTTTGGTTCAAAATGGCTGGTACTGACTTTACTGTGAATAAGGCAAGTTTGGTTTTGTTTTTTTTTGTACGCTTTTTAATGTTACGCTGTTGCTGACCAACAGCGTAACATTTCGGAAATTTCATTGTTTGATGTACAGGACTTCAGCTATTATTTTTAATGTTTTAGAAGATTATTCTTTGAAAATTCATTACTCTTCAATAACTTTGTAGTATCGAGTATTATCTAATAAGTTTTTATTAAAAAACCTGCGTTGAAACTTTGAGTAGTGTAGAGTACTTCTGATGCTGACTGTACCTATCTTATTTTGAGTTATTTTTTATTATGCTATTATTTTTTTAGTTAGATTAGAAATTAATAATTTTGTATTTAGTTAATAATGTGTAACAAGATAAAATATGCGGTATCACTTATAATTTTATATAAGTATGTAAGATTTGGTTTTAAAAAATATTTTCGAAATGGTCTGGCGACATCTGCACATGCTTTTTACAAACTAATAAATTTTTATTTTATACCTAAAATGATAACAATATGAAACGTTAATCCCAAACTAAGTTTGTTCAATTACTACAACGATTACTCTTGTTGCACATCTATAAAATGAGCTTGAAAAAAATTAAACTACCTACATCGAAAATATACAGTAAAACTAACCAAAACGTTACGCATCAGCTGTTCGTCGTTTCGACTAAATTGTAAATGCCATCTGACACCGATGGGTCACTGCGGTATTCTCGCGAAGGGTCAATGACCCACGGTTTTGGATGAACGCAAAAACAGAATAACATTTTTCGTTTTATTTTACACATTATTTTGTTTTCACCAAACAGAGTAGTGAAGTTTTAAAAATAATGAAGCTTAACCACTAATACGTATCATTGACTTCGCATGACGAAAGAAAAAGAAACTTCTTGCAAAAATAACTGACACTACTTTACTTTTGGAATTCGGTGAAAGGTGAAGTAAAGTTATTTACACTTTTTTTTGTGTTATTTTGAAAGTCGGTTTTTCGCATGTTTTTTTTTTAATTTCACTCTTTTTAGTAGAAACTAGACCACAAAAAGACTTGTCATGAATAAATTTACATTGTAACTCGAAGTTATTTAGGACATCACGTCAACATAGGAAGAAAAATAAAACAAAATACCGAACCGGTTGTGATTAATTTCCACATGGGACAAATCGGGAAGTATGTCCTTTGACATGAATAAGTATTTTTCAAATCGGTTCTTAAATAACGGACATATGAGGTAACACTTATAAAAAAGCTCCCCTGTTGTCGAAGTCGGTTAAAAATCAGAAGTACTAAGTATTTCGACATTACGACCTTAAAGCGAACAGATGATGAAACGTCTCCAACTTTCCACATGGCATGCACAAAGTATTTAGAATATCTTACAAAATATAAAAGATAAGATTTAAAACATACTTGAGAAACTAAAAAAAGATCGTACGATAGCCTATATTGACTTTACAGAATAATCGATGCTTTATCATTTTATCGATGTAAAGTGATTTACAAACGTGAGTTGCGTATCTTCGGTTGATAATCAAACAATTTGGTTGCAAATTAATGTGATAACGATAATTATTAATGTATTCATGAACAAAAAAAAAATCCACACGTAGTCCTTATTTTTTCGATAAATAATAAAATAATAACTTAAACTTTTCTTTATTTATTTTGGCCATGTACTGTTAGGTATTGTTTTTTAAACGATGCATATAGGTTGATTTGGCCATTTTAGACGACATAATATATTTTTTCTACTTTTTGTTGATCTGTTAGTTGAAGACAGGAAAATAATTTTTGTGGTTCTAAGTACTACTAAAAAGGTTGAAATTAAAAACTTATAAAAGTAATAACAACAAAAAATTAATTACTTTCGGAAGTCAGTGGCAAAAAAATAAATTTTTCATGGCAAGAAATTGTATGGAATGGAGCTAAAAAGGGTAAAAAAAAATCGGAACAAAAAACCACTTCCAAAAAACACAAAAAAGCCACAAGAAATAACTTTACTTTCAGAAGTTGGTGGCAAATCAGGCAATGAAACAAACAAAGTCATCGACTTCCAATTTGTTTTTCAGGGAGTCGGTGTTTTTGAATAAATTGTTAATCCGAATGAACTATGTACATTATAGGTTATAAAAAGTACGGTAATTTTAATCGTGAGTCACTTTGAATACTTCGCTTGAATTTAACCCCACACACTGAGCTTAAGATACGTAATGTCTATTTTTAACCGACTTCCCAAAAGGAGGAGGTTCTCAATTCGATTGGTATGTTTTTTTTTTTTTTTTCTATGTATGTACACCGATTACGCCGAGATTAATGATCCGATTTACGTGATTCTTTTTTGTTTGATGCAGAATAGTTGCCATTTGGTCCCATAAAATTTTTGAAAGTTTGGCCCAGTACTTTTCATTATGAACATTTTTTTAAAATTTATGAAAATGTCGTCGTTTATGAACCAATTTTGATGATTCTTTTTTTATTGGAAAGGAGATATTTCAAGGATGGTACCATGGTATGGAAACCAGGACCTGGTGATGAAATCCCAGAAAAGACGAGGGCAACCGTCAAATTTCATAGGCACATATGACCTGATTCCTGCTTTTTCTGACGCTATTCAAGTATTCGTATCTAGCAGTCATCACTTCATGTTGATGAGCTGATAATGGAAGGTAGGTACTACTCCTCAACGGATAAGAGTTTAAAGCAAAAAAAAAAAAGAAAATCTTGAAGGTTAAGGGTTAGGCTTCTTGGTTGAATGTTACATGCATAGTAAATATTTGTATAGGATATTACAACTAAAAATGAAAAAATAAAAAAACTTTTTAGCAAAAAAAGTAACTGACTTCAAAAACACCAAAAAGTGAAAAATAAACTTCACTACAAAAATCAGCTTCTGAAGTCGGTGGCAAAAAAATGAAATCAAACAAACAAATGTCACCGACTTCAGAAGCTGATTTTTCTAGTGAAGTTTATTTTTCACTTTTTGGTGCTTTCGAAGTCGGTTATTTTTTTTGCCAAAAAGTTTTTATATTTTTTTATATTATATTTATCAAACAATAATCAATAATTCGCTCATATTAATCTTAATAACAGTTTACCATTTTCTAATATAAATACCGCAAAAGAAAAAATCTAATCCCACGCACTGTGACAAAAGACAAAAGATACAATCATGACGACGCTCGCCTCTCACCTTTATCTTTTGATATCGAAATAAAACACAATAATGATGATCGATTGGAAAATAATCAGATTTAAATAAAATCACGTTTCCATTTACATAGGTACTACTGATATGTTTTATGATATTACAATTATTCGGTAGGTATGAAAATTCCAATATACCAGTTACACGTTGTTTGCCCGAAAGAGGATTCAGAGGTAATTTTACACCCAACGCTAAATGTTTAAATTCTTCAACATTAACTAGAGGCATTATCAATGTCACACAATTATCAATTTTATTAATCAATTTTCAATTATTATTATTATTTAAAAGCGGTTCTCATAAAATTTTTAAGAAGCAATAACTTTATTTATATAACTGGACAACTAACAAAAGTCACGAACATGTATATAGTCTTTTCGAATAGTGCCTGGGAAACCAGTTTTTATTTACATCACTTTTTGGACCACCATTTCATCCAAAACATTCAAAATTTTCAACAACTACCCGGAATTCCACAGAATTTGAATTCGAAGCACTCCAGGTACGCATAGAACATTCCGTGACACTCACAACAATGGTGGGACAAACTGCGCCGCATCAAATTCATAACTACTAAAGTTCGGCCAAACTAAGCAATGAGACCACAACATTCGGTCCCTAGTTACACTAACTAACGCTATAGTCACACATGCAGTCAAAATGTTGACGACCCCGTTAATTTTATGACGTTGTTTTTTTTTCGCTTAGTAGCAAAAGAATTCATAAGCATTGGAATTGCACCTTTTTTTTTGGGGGGGTGGGAAAGTGTCAAATGACTCCAGCACTGAGCGGAGCGGAAGGGAGTATCTGACTTCTAATAACTAAAAACCACGCATGTTCCTTCTCCGCCGCGGTATCTCTTACGAACAACCAGTAGCAGTGGCATTGCACCTTGGGTTAGTTTTATCAGATGAACTTCACGTAGTGATATTATTATTATGTGTGGAATAATACTTGTTTATTGAGATATTTCTGTAACTATTTATTTTTGTGAACAAAATAAATAAACAACGATGATGGAAATGTACAAAAGATTACGTCAATCTTACTCTAGCACGAGCGCGCGGTGAAAATAAATATATTAGGTAAATACATGTTCCGTGTGGTGTCGGACGTAAAGAATAGCACCATCCCATATCTTCCCGTGGGTGTCTTAAGAGGCGACTAAGGGACTTATCAGAGAATGGGCAGCAGCGTTCTCTGTGTCTTTGTAACAACCATACTGCGATCGCCAACCCGCCTGCCAAGCGTGGCGATTATGGCAAACCCCCCCAAAAATGCCTGGGGGAGGCCTATGTCCAGCAGTGGACGTCTTTTGGCTGAAATGAGGTAAATACATTGAGTTTTGAATCGAAAATACAATAATTTATGGTTATTTTTTTGCAACAAGCATTATCAGTATAATTCATAGATATAAATAAATTTATTTCTGGGTGATGCCCTAGATAGACATATACTGACCATAGTGATAAGTTTCTTCAGAAAGGACAGGTGTGTCGTACTCGTTTACGATACGTTTATATCGTGCGTTCGTATTGACCCTAACACGAACGCACAGTATACGTTAAAACGTTTGTTGTCGTTTTACAAAATTTGTGAAACGACATTAATATGAAATACTTTGGAAGTGATTGCCACTTAAACTGGCCCAAAGGTGAATTTAATGCCATTGTAATAAAGAATTTATTCTGGTTAGAAACATATGTTTACATTTTAAAACATTCCATAGATATTTCAAACAAAAAAAAACATTAGAAAAAAAGGTACATAGATCAAAATAAATATCCAAAAATGTACATTAGGTTTGTGTAGACCAGGCGTTTTCTAATCAGTTGTCACTCCCTAAAAAAATAAAATTTAGTAAATTCTTGCCATTTAGACCATGTAGTTGGTCCCAGAGCTCTTTAGTAATTCCCAGTTCCTATATTTTGTTCAGATTGCAGATAATGGAAAACAATTTAATTCTAACAATCTATACATATAATAAATCTGTAGAAAAAATATTTTTGTACATTGAAAATATTTAAAAAAGGAATTTTCAGGGTGTTAAAGTATAACCAACAGAACTCATTTCCAGCATTTTTGGAATTTTTGTCTGTTTATCTGTTTGTCTGTTTCGATGACTAAGCATCACGTTAAATTTACGAAACTAATGTAGGTAAATTTTATACATAAATATTGTGCGTAACTTGGGGTATTACTTAGTCTTTGTTGCATCGTAATCGGTGCTCTCTATCAAAAGATATTTGAATTTATAGTTTTCAAGAAGAACTCTAACACTACGATCATGAATGAGACATGCAGCGACATCTATTAAACGAATATGGTACTTATTAATAATGCCTTCAAAAGATAATTTTAATAAAGTTATGATAGCTTAAGGTAGGTACTCTGTAGGTAAGTAGTCTAAATGACACTGCTTTCAAAGTCTACTTTAGTCTACATAGCCTAAACCCTATAGTGTGATTGATCGCTTTCCATGCATTAAATTTTAGCAGTTTATTTTCGTCTTCGATAGATGGCGTTGTTTTTATTTCTTGCGTAGCCTATGGTGTGGGGTGTCATTAGATAGGTCTTTGAAAAAGATTGTGAGTTTAAGCAAACACACAATCTTTTTCGATTAAACACTTTTTCGATTAAGGGATTCGTTAGTGAAATATTAAGCTATAAGGTGCAAATTTTGTTAGACTCAAGTCAGGCTACCACTTCTTATTTGCTACAGCGTCTGTAAGTTAACGCAGGGCTATGATTTAATGTACTTTTGTCTAAGCGACGCATTTTGGTTTTCGACAACCACGCGAACGAAGTCGCGGGCACAGCTAGTAGGTAATAAAGGCAGGTTCATATCCATTTCATGTTCAAGTGATCAAGGAGTATAATTCCTTTTATGAAGTGAAAACTTCTTTAGCGGCGCTGAGCACTTTTTTTTGTATGGGTAAAAACTTTCAAACTCGCGTCAGGGTCACGTGATGCTGATCGAAAAAGCGTAAGATTTTTCGATCAGCATCACGTGACCCTGACGCGAGTTTGAAAGTTAATATTGAAGTTTTCACTTCTGCCGGCACTCCCGGAGTGCTACCTTTTTTTTTTCGTGCTTGTGGATAATCATCTAATAACCCCTCCCGCTCTTGGGCAGAGCGAAAGGGAGTGTCAGACTTCTACTGACTAAAAACCACCCCTGTTCCTTCTTACCCATTTATGCCGAGGCCGCGGTTTCTCTTGTGAAGAACAACCCGCAGCCCCGAGGGATGTTAACAAAAAAAATCTAATTAGTCCGTCAGATAGATTTCCAAAAAATATTGGACACATATTTTTTCTTTTTTTCTCGTAAACAAACAATAAAGACGATACAGTGCTTTGAAAACTCGTGTGACGTCATAGTCTAAGACATTAGTATGACATTTCTTAGCGAGCAGTGACGTCACAACCTCCCACTCAAATCTTTGACGCGTTTTATCTTCGCCAATTTTTATTGATTTGATAAAACAAAAAATACGTATCCAATATTTTTCGATAATCTAACAGACGGACTAATTAGAATCATATTTTTTTTAGTCAGTAAACATCCCAATTTCTCAAATTTCTTTCAGTATTCGATTGTTGATAGTGGATATATTTTTGGTGTAAAATCGACTGTTTGCATCCAATTATACACAAAAAAACCCGAAACTCCTATCCTCTCTCTTAATTCTGACAACCAGTCTTACCGAGAGATATCGTATTACCTTGTACTTACTGGGTTGTGAAGCTTAGATAGGCAGTCGCTCAATAGTTTGTTCGTAATCGTAATATAGCTGGGAAAAGGGTAGGCAGATGATGATGAATATTATCAGGTAATATAAAAATAATTAATAATTAAAAAAAAAACTAACTGATTATTATTACCTATTGTTTGTATCATGATTGTGCAACTACACACATCAAAAGTGTCTAGGGATCAAGCATTTTTATGCGGATTTCTTGAGATTGAGATGTGGCTTTGTAATAAATTTATAATTTTATAAATTTATATGGATCCTTTTTGGTGCATTTCATAATTTGAATCAGGAACTGTCAATCAAATTCGAGTAAAAGATGAAAATCAGCTGTCAATATTTTCCCTATAAAAACATACAACGCATTGAAGACATTATTAGTGCTACTGTTTCCCTACTACTGATTAAAACCAACGTTATTATGGAGCGGCGACGTCATTTAAGCAGGGAAGAAATGCTCAGAGCCGTGGGAATGATAGAAGCTGGTTCCCGGCAACGTACTGTGGCTTTAGCTCTGAATACAAGTCAGAGTGTTATCAGTCGACTTTGGACACGTCACCGAAGCACTGGTACCGTGGCTGAGCGCCATGGAGGACGGTATCGCTGCACCACACGGAGACAAGACCGATACATTCAAATCTTAACTCGAAGAGCTCCAACAATAACCGCCATGATGTTAGCCGTGAGGCTTCATCACTCTTCAGGGAACTTAATTAGCGACCAAACAGTCAGAAACCGCTTGCATGAAGTGAACCTTCATTCCCGAAGACCGCTACGGGTACCACCTATAGCAATGCACAATCGTAGGATTCGATATCAATGGGCTCTTGAACACAGAAAATGGGCAGAAGAATAATTGTTTTCGTGTGCTTTTCTGATGAGTCTCGTTTTGGTATGAGACCGGATACAAGACGTATACGACACTGGAGATCCCCTGGACGCCAACAGTGATTAAAATCCTGCCAGGAAGTCCATCCTTATAGTGGTGGAACCATCATGGTATGGGCGGGTATTTGGATCGGCGGAAGAACTGAGTTGATTTGGATCAGAGGCAACCTCAACGCTCAAATTTATGCTGAGACGATTGTATCAGACGTCATCGTTCCTCTACAAGTGCAAATCGGTCCCTTATTTCAGTTAATTCATGATAATGCACGACCGCACACCGCAAGAGTTGTAAGACAGACTCTCGCCGCAGCTAACATCAATGTCCTGCCCTGGCCTGCTCAGTCGCCAGACTTGAACCCGATTGAGCATGCATGGGATATGCTACAGAGAAGAGCTCTGCCGAATATGGAGGGTATCCAGTCGCAAGAAGACCTTTTTTTGTTGTTGCAACGAACATGGGCGGCCATTCCACAGCGTGATTTGGATGATTTCATTTTGAGTATGCCAAACCGATGTTCTTGTGTTGTTAGTGTTCTCGGTAGAAACACGGATTATTAATTGTTTAAGTTACCCAATAAAATTTTAAAGAAAACTGTTATTTCAGTCTTTTTTTCGAACTTTAATGTTAGTGGTTCAAATGTCAAAAATCCCTTTATTAGGAAAATGGCAAATTTCTTTATTAATGCGAAGGTGACTTGGTTTATCGTTACTGTGACAAACGAAAACACTTTACCTATTTGATGAATCCTTAAAGAAAATTTTAATTAATATCAATCAGGAGAAAAGTTATTGCAAAAATATATGTTGATCCCTAGACACTTTTGATGTGTGTATTTGGAAACATTGCGTAGACGTAAAATAAAAGTAATGTGTTATCTCATGAAAAACCAAATGGAGTAAAACAAATTTATCTTAGAATTCTCATACTCGTTTCAGTGTCTCAGTTACCTGCTGCTGATCTTACCATAATAAGAAATCAATCAATCATTTAATTGTCAGGCTACTGAGGCCCATAGATAAAATACTTTCAACTATCTTATACAATAATAAATTTATATATTAATAAGAAATGAGCGTAAGCATTAGCAAGAAGAAACAGCTCCATGCATTCCATGTTCCATTTACTAAACAAAAAATATATTAAAGAAGTAAGCCAGAATAAAACAAACTCCTGCATAATATTATTTGAATAGCAGAAAAGCGTATCGAACGAAACCACCAGCGACTCCATTCAAGCTTTCGTCACAATCCAACGAATTTACATTTTAATGAGAACGATTATTCCCCTGTTTGAAAGGATTAAGTTTAGGAACACTTCCCGATTTTCGTCCGCACAAAGTTTGTGTAATTACTTTATTGGTGATTACAAAACTAAGACACCAGTTTTGGAATACATTAACTGAGAGTTTACAAGAAAAGCTGTTCGCCAGGTATTATTGGATTACCGATTGAACAGGTTGAAAGTTAGTCAGCGTATAAATGACTACCTATTGACATTTAATCGATTTTGTTTCAAAGCTGTTTCTTGTTGATTAATTTTTGGTAAACAATTTTGGTAAAAAGGCTTAAAATTTTTTAAGGAAGCCTTCGTATATGTATGTGATATGGAATAAGTGTTTGTTTTTGGGATTGGCGAAAAAACCTATATGGATTGTAAATTCTGTAAACATATTACTTTGAACGAATTATTTCACAGTTTTTTTATTAAAACTTTATTTTTCACAGTATTAACGATTAATGGTTTGTTACAGGCAGAACCAAGTAAAGTAGAAGATACCACTCCAGAAAGAGCGTCTTGGGGACGACCCTTAGAGTTCATTTTAGCCTGCCTTGGATACGCTGTTGGTCTGGGAAATGTCTGGAGGTTCCCTTATCTTTGCTACAGAAATGGCGGTGGTAAGTACAATGCATGATTATTATAGTTACAATTATTGTAATATAGCTCATTGCACAATAATAAGTACCTACGATTGCCGCTTCGATGCGGCATTACTATTCAAAAATCATTAATTTTAAAGTTGATTAATCTTTTTACTTTTCAAGTATTTTATTTTATTTTTCTTGTTGATTTCCTTTAAGCTCCTTTCGAATCGCACATAGAATTTTGTTGTATAATCCAGTAATTTTGTTATGTGGTAGGTTTTTTGTGTACCAAATTTTCAATCGAATCATTTAAAGTAATGCTTAAGTAAACTTTTACAAGAGTGCTCAACTTGAAAACTATAACGTTGTGTCATAGTTTCAAAATGATTAATCCTATTCCTTTATTTCAGGTGCATTTCTTATACCATTCTTCCTCATGTTAGTATTCATTGGACTTCCTATCTTCTACCTCGAGCTGTACATAGGCCAGTTCACAGGTATCGGTCCATTGCAAGCATTCACTGCGATCTCACCGTTCTTCAGCGGTTTGGGTTACTGTACGCTGATGGTCATCTCTATTATATCGATATACTACATGATCATCGTCGCTTGGACCCTATTCTATACGATTGTCTCCATCGCTGGGTTCATGGACTGGGGATCCTGCACCAATGCCTATAATACTGATGGCAAGTACCCTGTATTTTTGTTTTTAAAATCTTCTAAGTATACCAGCAGTAGGTATTTTATGTCAGTGTAAGCCACTGTAAGCCTATTCGTTAGTGAGCGAAAAGTCAAAGGCTGAAAGTCTGACAAGGCTTTCCAAGAATAATATTTCTAACACAATAGTGTTACCTAGTTTCTCGGTTGAGGAGTACAGATGGTCAGTCACTCTCTGAAAAATATTGGTATTACCTGCTTCGGGCTCGTTACAAAGCTGTGAATTTGTAAGGTAGATGATTTTGGTATGTGTGTGGCAACACCACCAGTACACCATGGACGGGGAGCCGCTGCAGCGTGTCACGGAAATTAAGGATTTAGGCGTTCATTTCACAAGTGATCTGCAGTTTCGCAAACACGTAATACAAATTTGTAAAAAGGCGTACAGGAATCTGGGATTTGTGCTGCGTCAGGCAAATGACTTCACTAACATCAATGCATTGAGGGCTTTGTATGAGGCTCTTGTGAGGAGTCACCTGGAGTATAATGCGCCTGTCTGGAGCCCGAGTGAAATTAAGTACAAATTTATGCTCGAACGGATACAGAATAAATTCGTCAGATTTATGTATTTAAAGCTGTATGGGAGATATCCGGGATACCCGTTATTGTATCCTACCCTATTCTGTCTGGGTATGGTAGGATACTTTAAATTAGAAGTTAGACGTGAAGTGACATTAGTAACTTATATTTTTAAAGTTTTAAGAGGTAGTGTACAAAACCCAGCCATACTATCAGAAATAGGGTTCAATTTACCGGATAGGTACGTGGAGCGGCGGCGCAGGCCGCAACTGTTAGTGGTGCCAAGTGCGCGCACTAACCTGCTGGGGCGCGCGCCACTGACTCGTGCGCTGCGCACTCTCAACACGGTGGCGGATAATACAGATATTTTTACTTGCACACTGAGTGAGTTCACAAGGGCCACATACCACATACTGTGTAGCATGTAAGTTATTGATAAGTATATTTTAAGTTTCTTTGTCGCAATAGAACTATTTATCTGTAATGGCAAGAAAACATATTGTGTGAATAAATAAATAAATAAATAATAAATAAATAAATAAATAATAATTATCAGAAAGTGTGAAACCGTTTTTTTGCCTAACAAGAAAATAAAAGGATTAGTTGGAGAAGGCAAATTGAAAACAAAGTTGGATAGCCATTGGAGAGGTCAGCAGTCAGATAGAGTTGGCTGCCATAAAAAGTATCACATACACTGATTTTATGATATACGTAACTCATGATTTTGTTTTAGAATTGAGCATTTATATATATATAATATATTATTATTTATATTATATTATATTGGTGATGATAGTACATTTTAAATTAGTTTTTTTTTTCAGATTGTTACAGTGGTGAATACGACGCCCGTTGCCGGGAAAACAATGTTGGATTAGCTTCAGATGAGACGTACTACACACGCAAGTGCGTGAGTATCGGTGAGATCTGCATTGATGTCGGCTACCTGCCACACAATGGAACTCATTGCATGGATGGAGATGGCGAATACTTCCCTTGGTACAGAAATGTCACAAGGATTTTAGCAGCTGAAGAATATTACAAGTGAGTTGGTCCAAATATAATTATGTATCGGGTTTTTTTCTAGAAAATTCTCAATCCAGAGACAAGCTGGATTATGGCAATGAAGTCGCCCCTTTTGTATATATATCAGCGTGCTTCAAAAAGTACATTAAACTCGTTACTCCCGGCTGTCATTTTAAGATCTTTGACAGTCGTTAGAGTACTGAGAGTGGGGTATTATACTACCCAATACTAATTATGTTGTGGAGGTCAGATAGGACACTTTAAAGAGATACCGCGGCCTCGATACAAAGGGCTAAGAAGGATGATGGGTGGTTTTTAGTCATTAGAAGTCTGACACTCCCTACCTGGCCAGCGGGAGAAGTCATTTGATGATTTTCAAACATACAAAAAAAATACACTTTCTTACACAGGCGTTTCATGTAAAATACTGGTATTTAGTTGCATCCTGTTGTTGACGACCTTCCATAGTTTGTTATAACATTGGACCATGAAGTGCATTTTACACTAGTTACAAGTGTACTTACTTTGGAGTTTGATTGGACATGCTATCTAAATGTTATCAAAAGAAATTAAATTATACGAATTTACACTTCTTGTCATGATCTATAAAAACCTTTGATAAACGTGTAGAATGATTTTATTTGATTTTTGACGCACCTGATATTATTTACGTCTGCTATAAATTAATTTTAGTTTATAATTATTCATGCCATGGCCATTTTTCGACAATCTTCCCTGATTATCTTTCCTTTTGTTATTAATGTTATTTTAATTAATTTTAAACGTCAATAGCATGTCCGTTTTTGTTATTTTGAACAGTTTCATTCACCTGCCCTTGTGCCAATTTATTTAGGGTTTTTTGTGCAACACGTCTTTTTCCTTATTTTCTTGTGTGCTTTCATTTCGATAGTCATCTATCCATAATATTATCACACACACTCACATGAAACCACACATACACACACTCACATGACACCACACATACACACACACACATGATACATATAAACCACTTATTTTTCTTAATTTAGATAAAAACCTATAAAAATGTCTACACACTTACTTATATTTCTACGATCCACCGTTTTTGAGATATAAGAATTCAAAAAGTTGAAAGAGTTGTTACCGTCATAATATGTATAAGTATACTACGTATTTAAACTACGTGCTTAGGTTACAACTCTTACACCTTTATAGATTTTTATCTGATCTATAATTTTGTCTTTTCAAATTTTACGATAAAACTTACCATTTTGCTGAAAATCGCGTAAAGCCCATTTTTGTGACCTTTGACCGCGAATAACTTTTTTTCCAAGTGTCGTTTTGAACAGACCTACCAAATTTCAGTCGGGTGGGAATTAATGAAACCGTACCCCTATTTTTTTGGTCTAATTTGACCGGACCATTCTACAGTCGATAGCTTTTGTCTATCTAGACCAACTACTCATATTTACAACACTCAAAAACATATCCACGCTACTTGAATTTAAAGTGTTAATTTGATGATTGTTGAATGTTATCAAGTATCCTGACCTTTCCATAATCAGCCAACAGCCACTGTTCACTATAGATAATTATAATTATGTTTTATCTGATTAAAATGATAACTGGGCGTCGAAATGTGACGAAACAAGATTCATGATAATATACTTATTTTTTGTTAGCTGTGACTGCGAATAGACAAATTCGATTGAGGGTGAAATATTATGCTGCGGGTTGTTCAAAAAACATACCGCGGCCTCGACACAAAGAGATTAGTTTTGCCGTTTTAGAGATTAGTTGAAAAAAAAAGACAAAAATTAAAAAAACAAAAATTTTGTTCGAAGTGCTGGATATTTCCATAATTATCATTTCAGCCAAAAGACGTCCACTGCTGGACATAGGCCTTATTTATGAGAACCAGAGCCAAAGCGAGGTACTCAACGTTGCGGTATTTTTCCAACGGGTTTTCTGCCATGGCCAGTACCAAGTGCAATTTTGAAGTTATAAGCTGCGACTGCTATCTGACGGATTACGCTTAAACTACGTTTATCCTTCCATCATGCAGATATTAAAATACTAGTGATAAATACAGGTATTACGGCGAAAGCCAGATAATCAGTAGTAATACAGACAATGAGTCAGGCAATAATCAGTAGTGCTCTTTGGTTTGTCCGTTGCCAAACTAATAATTATGTTTTAACTTGCCACTTTGTTGCGTCCACGAGACCAACGGGGCCAGTCTCGTGACGCAATCGCAACTCAGGAGTATGGGGTCCTGAATTGGATTACAGGCTCGAACAAAATGTGCTAGGTTTCTAGTTTGAAATCTCTCAGTATTAAATGATAAACTACAGAACTGTATTAGTATATTTTTCTACGGCTCGAATTTATTCTTTTCCATAAAACGTTAGTCAACAATAATGACTGATCTGATAATTTTCTGCACAGAAATGAGCAATGTATTCAATCCTGAGACAGACTATCATGAAATAATTATGTACGATAACAATAATCAAAGAATTTTGAATTAACAAGCATTTTCACAACAATACCCATTCTACTATTAATAGGTACTAATAACGGGATATTTATCATGTTTTCTTATTAATAAAACAACAAAAAGAAAACATGGTAAATGTCCCGTTAATAGTATTAATAGTAGTGTCAGTGACCATGTCAGTTTAAAACTTACAATACCCATTCTATTACCTTGCGGGCATACGTCAAAGCGTCACCCTTAAATGGTTGAAGTTCCACTAACCAGAACAAAGCGCTATGTTTCCGCATTTACTGGGCGAACCGCCAGTCTATGGAATTCACTGCCGGCTTCACTGTTTTCCAATCATTATAATCTGAATCGTTCTGGATAAAAACAAACAGTATTTTGACTGTTTACAATCGATAAAGGTACAAGCAATTCGAATTTTAAGCTTATTTTCGACAATCTCTACAATTATAATTAACTAGCATTTGCCTGCAGCTTCACCCGATATAACGATTTTCAATATAAACTTTCATCCCCTATTTAACTTCCTGAGGGGTTGAATTTCGAAAAAATCTTTCTAATTTTTGCTTTCTAGGTCCAAGAGTTTGGGCTGGGCGTTGATGAGTCAGTCAGTCAGG
The DNA here is from genome assembly GCA_949775195.1 of Diarsia dahlii. Lineage (NCBI taxonomy): Eukaryota > Metazoa > Arthropoda > Insecta > Lepidoptera > Noctuidae > Diarsia > Diarsia dahlii. Next base: position 4,219,913 of record OX459198.1, read on the forward strand.
ACTTGTCTTTTTATTTATATATATAGAAGCTAAGATAGATAGATACGTTGGAGGTACATACTATTTTACAGCGGCCAATCAAGCTATACAAAACCAGTTTACGTAGATCTCTCATTTTACTGAAAATCAATTCAAAGCGAGGCCATGTTATACTACTATAACGGATATAAAGGTAGGAGTTCTATAAATATTTATCAATTTAGTGTGTTCTATATCGCCACCACAGTTTATGTTAAGCCGACTACTTGATAAAGCAAACATCCATAAAGTACTATGTTTATAGACTTGGAAATTAACGTCGATAGTGACAAAAGTATGGGGGCGTGGAAAATAGCAGATGTTAGTTTGTTTTGTTAATAAAGTTTTAAACACGTTCTAATATTCTGAATCATCATCATCATCATCTGATTCATTTGATTAATTTATTGAGGTACAGGTTTTCGTATGTGGTTAACATTGATTGTAACGTGTCAAAAACTAAATAATGAGTAATATATCTTTAGCTATTTAAGTAAATATATTATCCCGTTTATCGTAACAGTTGATTATAAATAAGGACTTAAAGCTGCAAACTAACTTTTCTTTTCTTTTGTAACTGTACATCGCATTTCGAAAAATAACTAACCTAACTCAAACATTTTTATTTATGGTCACATTAAAAGGTTCTCTAGACTTTTTTTTGGACGTTGTGAAGTCATCAAATGACTGCTTCCGCTCTAGGCGAAGCGGTAGAGAGTGTCAGACTTCTACTGACTAAAAACAACCCATGTTCCTTCTTAGCCCTTTGTGTCCTAGGCCGCGGTATCTCTTTTGGACAACCCGCAGCAACACATAGCCTGATTATTGATTATTCTTACAGTGAACGTGTGCTGGGTAGGGGTGATGCTACCTGGGAGAACTGGGGTGCGATACAGTGGCATCTGGTGGGGTGCTTGGCGTTAGCGTGGCTCATTGCCTTCTTCTGTGTTATCAAGGTTAGAGTAAACCGACGAATACATCCGCACCTAGAAGGTATACTACAGAACAAAAAAAAAGAATTTTGTAAATCGGTCGACAATTGACGGAGGTAAGCGCCGACATACATGAAATAAAAAAAAATACATACACTCAAATAAAGTTCAGAACCTCCTACTTTTTGGAAGTAAAAAATGCATTTGCAATGACTGAGAGAACGAGGTAGTTTTACACCCTTTAAGTGAAAAAAAAAAATCATTACTAATCAGATTTTAAAGAAAAAACATTGGTAAATACAAATTTTTACCTATTTTTTTTGGATGGTGGGAGATTATCAAATGACTCCTCCCGCGGGCAGAGCGGTAGGGAGTGTGTGCGGACTTCTGCTGACTAAAAACCACCCATGTTCCTTCTTAGCGTTTTGTGTTGAGGCCGCGGTATCTCTTTCGAAAAGCCCGCAACTCCGACGGGATTATTTTCTACCTTAATTCACAATTTCAAGTTTAATCCCAACTTACGTTTTTTTTCTTTTATCACCGGACACACTTATTTTTCATTCCCCACAACTTCTTATCTGCCTTCCACAATTTTATGGTTCTTAAATATATATTTTTTTCAGGGTGTCCAATCAGCGGGCAAAGTGGTCTACTTCACTGCTTTGTTCCCGTATGTCATGTTGACTGCTCTTCTCGTTCGAGGAGTTACCTTGGAAGGAGCTGGTGATGGGATCATGTTCTACTTGTCACCAAACTGGGAAACATTGTCTACAGCTAGTGTTTGGGGTGATGCAGCTTCACAGGTAATATTTATTTATTTATTTATTTATGCAAGGTAGCTTCACAGCTTACAGTAAAATAACTTAAAATATTAAACAAAACAATACGCCAATTACGAAGTACACAAAAAAAAAAAACTAAGATAATAAGATAATTAATCATCAATGAAAGACTATAACGGGTTAGTGTCCGTAACTCTATAACCAAAGCGTGTACGGTATTCTTGTAGCTAACATAATGGAATAAAAATAGTTTGTGAGACTGACAGACAAATTAGAAGTCTTCACTTATAAATATCAGATTGTTAATTAAGGAGCGTGAACTCATATCAGATCATAGTCACGTACCTATAAAAATTATACTAAATAACAGCTTAAACTAAATAATACCTTGATAGTATACGATTTTGTGCTAATAATATTTATTTATATTATATATATTTAAATCGTGCGGTGCATTTACAAACATTTCTTAGTAATAAATTAAAAATAATTTTATCAAAAAATTTGCTAAAAATAAAAGCTATTAGAACTGCTTTGCAATTTTCAAGTCTTCGAAAACAAACATCAATCCATTGAAGGAATCGGAAGCCATCGAAAACATTTTGTCCGTAATGGTGACCATTATTTCATGAATAAATAAATGCGATGCCTAATTATCTGGAAAAGTTAAAGGAACAGCAATTTATATTTTTTTCCAGGCCACCACACTTTCGAATTTCTTAATTAAAAACTTTTTAGACTGCTCCGAAATTTGTTCTTGTGCTTATAATTATTTTTATGCCGTACTGTTTTACGGAATTTTGCTAGTTAGTAAACTTTTAATTTTCTAGATAAGAAAACACAAATTGAATAAACTAAAAAAAATATCTATATGCCTATCTTCCCTGAACGGTCTTAAATTAACTAAATAACAATATAGGATTTATTCAAATTCAATCATCGATCAAATGTCGAACAGGAGGCACCATAATACAGCATACTTTTCTGAATACTTCTGTGTGCACTATGCGGTCCGAACCAATTTTATGGCCTTAACTTCAATGTCATCGAAATTTTAAAAAAAAACTCAATAGAGTTGCATCACATGATTGTCGCGAAGACATACAGCCTTCATAAGTATTATCATACATACGTAGGTACATAAACTCACGTCATTGTCCCATGGGGTCAAAACCACGGAACCCCACCTGCTGTGATCCTTATATTAAACTCTTTTTGCGTCGTCCACGATAGTAAAAGTATACTAGATGTATGAAACATTTAGTTTGTTTTTCTATATCCTGAAAACGGGCATTAGGTACTCTACTTTAGAACACCAGTTGTTAATGTAACAACTGTTTTGCAGTCACAATTGTTTTATCAAAGCAGGGTACTCAATGCCCGTTTTCAGGAAAAGCAAAAAGCTATTATATAAGCCAACACAATACCTAGTTCTAAAATTAAAACACGTAAATTCAATTCAGCACTCGCTGGAAACACAAAAGTTGACAAACAAAAAGAAATCACCTGCGTTTGTTTTGTTTCGATATTTTGTTTTTTGTTTGAAAATATTTTGGCCATTGTTGTGACTAGTATTGTTGTTTGTAAAATTGTTTGTTGGTTTTGAAAATTATTATGGAAACCAGTCGCTTGTTTTGGTAAAAGGAGTGTTAGAAGTCGTGATATAATGTAGTCTTAAATTTATTGCTTCAGAAGTCATAAAAAGTAGATAAAAAACTGAAAAACCCGACTGAAAAAACTGAAAAGCAAAAAACAAACACATTTTAAATTAAACAAAACTTGGAAGCAGGCGTCCATTCTATTTTTTTCATTTCTTAATTTAATATTCAAATGAACCCCGCCTGCTTCCAGTTTTTTAAGTAGGGTGTTTTAGTTTTTTAACTACTTTTTTTATTTCCAACTTTTTAGTTATTTTGTGTTTGTTCTTTCGTTGGTCGCGTAAAATTATTCGCAGATGATTTAACTTTTGTGTTTGTAGGATTTGTCACTTTGAATTTCTTTTAAACATAATTATAAGTGTTATATATTTTTGTAATCTCCTTTTAAAACCCTTCATTTTGATACCCTACTCAATGGTAACGGAACAATTTTTTTTTTAACTCCGCGATTTGGGCCCCAAAACTCACAAATTTTCTTTGTTTTTTAATTTGAATATAGCCAGTGACACTTGCGCTATCAATACAAATCTAACGACGTATATTTCATTCAAATCCCTTGATCCGTTTAGGAGTTATGAGGGAACAAAGAGACAGACATACATAGATACACGTTAAACACATAACCCTCCTTTTGGGCTTCGCCGCAGTCGGAAAAAATATGCATTGAATTTTAAAAAACTATTCGTTTTTTTGTCATTTGAAACAAATTCGTTATAATCACAGTATTTAAGTATATCATTATCTTGGTTGCTGCGTACTAGCCGGACAAAATCTTATTCATCGCTTCGAGAGAATACCATAATCTGCAGTTAACATTTAACCTTTATTTTAATATGCCTTCATCATCATCATTTGAGTTGAAAAACGTCGACTGATGGACAAAGCCAATGACTTCCTTTTAATTATTCATATCATCATCCATAGTTTCTTCTTGCTTGTGTCTCTTGAGCCTACAAAAATTAAAACTTTTCTTTGATTCATACTACTTATTTTACGTGTATGTCTCCTTTGTACCTACTTCAACTAACTCTAACTCTTTATCTATTTCTTCCTCTAGATATTCTACTCGTTCGGTGTGGCGTGCGGATCTCTCGTGACCTTGGCTTCATACAACAAATTCACCAACAACTGTCATTTCGATGCTTCCTTCGTCAGTATCACCAACTTCCTCACTTCTATCTACGCAGGCTTCGCCATCTTCTCTGTGCTGGGCTTCCAAGCTCAGCTAATGGGGGTCGAAATTGATGGTAAGTTTACTTCTTTCTATTTTAGCAATCTCCTTGGTTTCTTTAACTGTGTACAAGTAATTCTGGGTCGCACTTAACGCATTCAGAAACCCACCTTCTCCGTGTGACGATCTTTTTTGGTAGGTTGAAAATCATCAAATAAATCCTCCCGCTCTGGGCGGAGCGGAAGGGAGTGTCAGACTTCTACTGACTAAAACCACCCATGTTATTTCTTAGCTTTTTGTGCCCGAGGCAGCCGTATCTCTTTCGATCAACCCGCTGGAATATAGTTCTCTCATTATACAAGAAATGTATACAAGTTGATGACAGATTGTACTGAAAATCTGTGGCTTGATGTGACGCCGTACATGCACATTTAGAGCCATGCGCTCTGCAGTCAAACTTATTGTTTACCTGAGCGATATTCTGGTGGAGATCACTGTTGATTCTTTTCAAAAACTAAACATGAAATATCACAGGTATTGAATGGTTGGAAGTAGGTACTGTGTCTGTATTAGTATCTATCTCAAAACTCTACCTAATCGTTTAACTAAGCAATGAAAACTGTACTCTAATACCTCATACTGATACAACAGAAAAAAGGGCATGGAAGGTTTTTGTATGAAGACTGGCTGGCCTAACTACCGAATTTAATTTTAATAAAAGCGGCCTTTCATAAAACCTACTATATTGTTTGTGTTGATCACAACTACCGATTGATACCTACATGTTGCAAGTGTGTGGCTAATCAAATCAAAGTTGTTCTGGAGATGCCATCAGTGAATGGACTTTAACTTTGATAGCTCGTATCTCAAAAACATTACAATTTAGAACATTTTGACTCATACGAGACTTTTGTGTTGATACCAGTTATCGATTAATTTGGGTTTTATGGATGACCGCAACTTTGAAAAATAAAAATGGTGGAAGTTAGGCCTGCCATTTCATTCAAACCCCTTTGGAGCCCAACTACTGATGTACTTAGTAGAACTCTCACATTTTGCCAGTATGTTTACTTCCCACGTAAAAGTGGGCGAGGCTATTGTTATCAACCGGGCTCTAATCCAGACTCCGTAGCTGCTACTAAAAAAACCCAATAACACTTTGCCCGACCTGAGAATCAAACCTATGACCTCATCATACTAAGCTTTTTTTTTTAAAGAAACGTTGCTCCACACTAGGATTTTTTCCTGTATCGTGGGTGCGTTCACATACATTTAAACTCACATACAAAAAAACTTTAACAAAAAATAAAACCGACTTCAACTTGGCCCGACAACCATTTGGGAAGTATAACCCTTTCCAACAAAAAAAGAATTTTTAAAATCGGTTAGCAAGTGACGGAGTTATGCCCGAACAAACATAAAAAAAAAAAAAAAACATCCGAATTGAGAACCTCCTTCTTTTTTTAGAAGTCGGTTAAAAATAACCTCAGCACTCAGCAGTAGCGCTGTCGATCACTAGACCATGGTATAATACAAACGAAAAAAAACCTTTCCGGTGCGATTAACCTAAGTTGATTAATCCTGCTGCTTTGCCGGGGGCTGTAAACACACACGGTCTGAGTGCAAACAATACCCGTACAAGCCCACTTTAATATTCAACTGTACTGCGCAAAGCTATTAGATTAATATAATGTATTGTTGTTTTGTACGTCAAATATTGAATAGGAAATATGGGAGCTAAAATCTGGTGGATTTGTTGCATAATTATTTATTGCGTTTATTATGCGCACTATGTCAAATTGTGGTACTCTCTGTTTTCCCTCCCGCATTTAACCCGTCTGCCTTCAAAGTAAGAGTGGACAGGCATCTTCTGGGCACACTCATTCCATCATAGACCTCATCCATCACTTTCTATCAGGCATGATCGAGGTTAGGGCTGGTCAGGTTAGCTATAAAAAAAAAATTCGCGGTTTCGAATTGAAAAAAAAATACGTAATTATCACTTTTACGGGAAGAGAGCCTATAAACAGCAATAGTTTTTTAAGCTGATATGATCATGAAAGTAAAATCGTCTCATTCACTACTGAACTTCTAAACAAAAACTTCTAGATTTATTTTTTGCTTCACATTTTTTTTAAATCTGCTGTTAAGTTTTGTGTCTGATATTTCACAAAATACAGGTTAGTTGGATGCATTCTTTGAAATATATATATTAAAATTCCTGCGAATTTTAATAAATTTTAAAACGTATATACATTTGTTGCTCATAGATATTGTTTTAACTACTAGTGTTTCTGATAAGGTTGGGGAAAAGCAATACGAAAATAAAACAAAAACAAAGAACGTAAATAACAGTTCTAAGAAAAGTCACAATAATACGTTTACAACACATATTTTGTTGTAAATGACAAATACAAAGAAAAGAATACGATAGACGCTTTTTATTGCTGATATTATCATAAATATTAATACGTGTATCAATAAATGGCTAAGGAAGCGTATCGTTTACAGGTAATAATATTGACAAATTGATTTAATGAGTGTTTGTTTTGTCTAGGGAAATTGCCTTTTTTTTTTGGGGATGAGAAACCATCAAATGTCAATCATCTCCTAGCTCTTGCTATGGACGGAGCGGTAGGGAGTGTCAGACTTGTACTGACTCAAACCACCCATGTTCCTTCTGATGAGTTTGTATCCGAGGCCGCGGTATCTTCGAACAACCCGCAACCCCAAAACAGGCATCGGAACTTGCGGGCCTCTGCAATGTAACATAGCAGGGACGTCTCATAGACTGACATTTCTTTGAGGCGCGCGTGGAACACGAACGCACCATCGATACGGCCTGCCATCGTCATAAGACGGACGAACGGTGAGTTAGCCATTACTCACCGTCCACAGACCCGCACCTTTGGTGACCAAAAGCCAATAGGGAATTTACCTTTATTTTACACTAGCTTTTGCCAGCGGCTTCGCCCGCGTGAAAATGAAGATTTTCCAAACAAACTTTCATCCCCTATTTAACTCCCTTAAGGGTTGAATTTCGAAAAATCTTTCCTTATTCCTTGTCTACATTATAAAGGGAGCCTCTGTGCAAAATTTCAGCTTTCTAGGTCCAAGGGTTTGGGCTGGGCGTTGATGAGTCAGTCAGTCAATCAGTCAGTCAGTCAGTCATGACTTCTCTTTTTATTTATATAGATAGATAGATTTTCTTTTCCATTCTCTCGTGTCAGACGTCATGGCCTCCTTTCTCTTTCATATGTGTGAGGAACACACAATCTTTACCCATATATAAATAAAATCATGCATATCACTCGGACTTCCAAATTTTACTAAAAGCACCCGCCATACCATCGAAACTAAAAGAAAAAAATATGTTTTCAATCAAACCCCAGAGCAAAGTTTCTCCGTGGTATATTTATCAGATTCTCAATCCACCGTGAACGCTCGATCCCTTGTTGATTTCCACGTTACGAATGCAAGCGTTGTATGTATTCCGGTTCAAGATAATGGATTGATTAAACTGTAAATATTTCATTCCCCTGCATTGTGGCAAGCTAACATTTTTGGTTACCTACGGTGGCTACCTATTTGTTCTTTGTGCGGTTCCGACGGTATGCTTTGTATTGGAAATTTGAAACAAAGGCCTTGGAAAGGAAACGCTTTTGAAGCTTTTGCAGAATACCGGGGTAATTGTGTAACACACTCGCGTTTCTATTGCTGTTCGTCATTGAGTTTTTACGTTGTCAAACAGACGTTTTTTTTTCTAACATATTTTTTTTTTTTATTATTATTTAAAAACGTTGCCCCACACTAGGAATTTCTCCGGTATCGTGGGTGCGTTCACAAACATTAAACTCACATGCACAAACACACCCAGACCCGAAACAACTATCTGTAGGCCATACAAATATTTGTTCCGTGCGGGGATCGAACCCGCGACACGCAGCGCAGCAGTCCAATCGCTCAGCCACTGCGCCAACCGTGCCGTCAAATAATTATACTCAACATTCGCGAAATATTTTCGGAGCGAGGTCAAAATTTCGAAAGATAGTACTTATTTAAAAAAGAAGCCTTGTGTCTAGCGTTCGCAAACGCGACTGCCAAGCAAGAGGTCCCGGGTTCGATTCCCAGACCAGGCGAAGTGTTTTTGAGTGTTTTCATCAGTAATTTCTCATCAGCAGTCTCGGTATCTGGACCTTGAGCCCTTTAGCATCGGGCATTGGGTCAGGTAAACGTCTGTCTAACATTTCGGGGATTAAAGGCTTGATGTTATGAAATTATCGCCTACATCCCGATCTCCAAACGTTAACTCTTCTTTTCTCGGAAAGCGATAGAAAGCAATTTACACAATTTGACTTCTGGTATAAATTCAACCGAAAAGAACAAAGAGTCATGATGACGAGCAGTAATTCAGTTTTTGAACCAAAAAGTTAATTGACTGTGGTGGAATTAATATGATTATCTATAAACACGTTAAACACACGTATATTGGTTTTGCGATAATTATTATGGTGTGTTTTAATCGTTTATTGTGACTGACTACATAATAAAGTGAAAGATGGATTCAGTATACTGAATCCTTATTTCCTATAGGAAATAAGGTAGGTACAATCCACACGAAGTAAAGTAGAAGGTCAAGCATGTTTCTATTACTTTTTGAAGTCTCTGTTTAAGAATTTGTCTTAAGTTCTGCAAAAGACTAGCCCTCTTTTACAGAGGACTTAAACATAAAATTAGTGAAATAGTGATACAATTTTGCTTTTTCCTAATCCTTGGAGGAAAATATGCGCGACGTTTTTATTTCACTTTTTACCTTTTAAGTTTATTCCATGTAAAACCTTTGTTTGACTAGCCTCAATTTTTATACAACACGCACGAATTTTTCCCCAATTTTTATTTTTTTTTTGAGGGTGGGATGTCATCAAATAGTTCCTCCCGTGCTGGGCAGAGCGGTACGGAGAGTCAGTCTTATACTAACTAAAATCCACCCATGTTCCTTCTTAGCCCTTTGTGTTGAAGTCGTGGTATCTCTTTCGAACAACCCGTAGCCCTAACGGGATAAAATGGATATAATAGAATAGAGCATTTATTTGCAAATATGGGTTATACATAGGTAGTAGTAAGTTTTTATCACAGTTCTGCCATATTTCACCATTCGGCATGCAAACATTTTCATTACATAGAATTTTCAAAATTTAAATTCTAATTGGAACATTAAATTATTTATTAGTCACTGTCATTTAATAAAATTATTAAAAATCAAATACTCATCAAAAATGTCAAACTAAATTATTACATTACCTATATATAAAAAAATTGTTAAAAATTAAAATTGTCAGTAACAGTATATACAAGAACAAATACAAAATCGTGGTCCAAAGATAAAACAAACATTAAAATTCCAAGTCATAGACAATACACATAATACAAACAAACAAAAATTAATTAATTAAAAAATTGGAGGTGGTTTAAAAAATAAAAAAAGAAGTTGAAGTTGGATAAATCCACGTGCAAACGCCTGTTGTTATTGTAAATCACTCTTATATCTATTAATTACTTTTTGTCTATCGATAAGGCTTTTATTGCATGACATGACACCATAACATGGATGGAAGTTGTTATCGACTATGATAACACATTATTGTTATATTGACTATACTTTTTCATGTTATATTAGGCGCTCTTTCAAGGCCATTTTTTGATATTCTGTCTACTACCAGATACTTATTAGGCAATTTTGGATCCCCACGTGTATTGGACATGATCGAAGGGTTTTACAGACATTGGGGCCGTGGATTTTAGTACGAGATGACGTGGTCTCGGCACAAGGGTAAAGAAGGAACATGGGTTCGGTTTTTAGTCAGTAGAAGTCTGACACTCCCCTTCGCTCTGCCCAAGAGCAGGGGGGGTCATTTGATGATTTTCCACCCACCAAAAAAAAAAAAAATGGTTTTACAGACTTAACATGTATCAGTAAATTATCGATATCATATTATTACAGCTCTATGCCTCGGAAAACACGTTAAGCCGTTGGTCGCGGTTGCAATTTTTAAATCGCAGCCGTAACAGGTAGTCATGCAGTGGCCAAAAAGTCTGAAAACCAGTCTTACCAAAGGGTAGCATTTTACCCAGTATTACTAACAGGGTTGTGGAGCTCCAAGTAAAATGTTGTTATTCTGCTACACCCGGATGGACTGGAAACGAACCCTAAAGGTACAAGTTGGTAGCGGACGACATGAAGCTGCAGCAAACGACGTGTCGCAGCGACACTAGTGGTTTCTACGTATTTCTATGAAATTCCCTCCTTATTAGCGACGCGTCGTCGAGCGGCAGACGGCAGTGTCGTCCGACCGCAGATCAGTAGTGCCCATAGATAACAGAAACAACAGGAGACATGCCCTTTAGTGAAACGACATCATGACGCAACGACGTGTCGTGGCGACATGAAGCGACGACATGTCGTCTGCTGCTGCTGCGTGCAGTCGGCTACCAACTTGTACCTTTACATAGTTGGGAAAAGGCATTTAGACAGATACCTCTCGTTTGACATGCGGCATACATGTCCAGCCTAGTACCATTCAATTCAATCTCAGATTAATAAGAATCAATAATTACTGATTTATATGTATCATCAAACCAAGTATGCTATCAATAATAATCAACATGCCTGCCGATTATAATTACAGTATCTAGATATGTATCTCCCAAACATTTTTGAATCATTACTCATAATAATATTTATCATTAACTGAAATCATTTTTTTTTGTTGACGCATTGAATTCGGATAATGCTTATATGAGTAGTTTTCCAGACTTGTAATAAAATGCCTCTTTGGTCGCGTGGTCATAAGCGTTACTGCTAAGCACGAGGTCCAAGGTTCGATTCCCGGGTCGGGTAGTATTGTTTGGTTTTTTCCATTAGAATTTTGTCAATAACGGCCACGGAGTCTGGATTTGTGCCCGGTTGACAGCAATAGGCTCGCTATCCGGAACTTTATATGGGTACAACTCCGTGTAACTTCCTCGCTCATAACTGCAGTCACTGCATTCATGATCCCTTTCCACTGATTGTTATTGTAGGTATGCATGGCGAGCATAATCTGCCGCAGGGATCTTGGTGAGAAATCTGGTGGAGTCTGTCAATCAAGTTGGTAATCGACCACGTGTTCACCTGTCTTCGACTCACGCTCCATGGAATCATTGTTGCGGATAACGTGTCCAAAAAAATGACCATTTGTAAAAAAAAACAATGCTGTTAGAGCCTAAAGGTTTGAAAGCAATTACCACTTGACTAAGTTCTCTAGACTTACATCCAACGAATTGCCACATCGTACGGGAAACCATCATCAGATTATCATCATCGTCATCAGCCTATAGCAATCCACTACTGGATAAAGGCCTCTTTAATCCCACGCCATTCAGCTTGATTCTCGGCATCTCTCATCCAATTATCATCAAATATTCACAATCAATTTCTTTTACAGCTGTAGTGGACTCAGGACCCGGATTAGCTTTCGTGGCGTACCCTGAAGCGTTACTCCAGATGCCGGTGGCCAGAATGTGGAGTATCCTGTTCTTCTTCATGCTTTTCATCCTGGGGTTGGGCAGTCAGTTTGCTGGTATTGAAGCCATAAACACCGCCATTGTGGACAGGTGGCCACATCTTAGGAAGAATTATTGGAGGGTGAGTGAAAAAATACAGTTTAAAAAAATAGAATCAGAGATTTTCTGGAGATGTAAGGCTTTTACGTGTAAATGTACACTTTTATTATTTATTGTGATTACGGGTTTTATAACATAACAGCACGCCTGTAATTCCCAAAGGGTTAGGCAGACGCCAAACACATTTGGCTAGTTTTGCCTTTTGCCATTAACCGGGCACCAATTGTGGTTCCGTGGCTGCTATAGAGTAGTTCCTAATGGAAAAACGAATACAACTTTGTTTGACCTGGGAATCGAGCCCAGGACCTCATGATTAGCATTCTCGTTTGCGACCACTAAACTAACAAGGCAGTCAAAAGAGAAAGGAATTCGTATGTTACCTAATTTCTAAGGTTCTTTCTAAGATTTTTGCTAATCCCAAGTCTTGACTACTTTTTATTAAATTTATAAAAAAACATTCGCACTTTTTCTTTGGACATAAAATGTTTACTTTGTCCCAGGTCACTGCAGCCACATGTTTCACGTGTTTCATTCTGGGGATCCCGATGTGCTTCAGCGGAGGAGTGTATTTGTTGGAACTGCTAGATTGGAACACAGCCTCTTGGGCTATTCTACTAATTGGTATGGCTGAGGTGAGTTTAAACTTTATATATAAGTCTTTAGATTATATTTTGCATTGCGTGGTTTATTTTTTTTCAGTTGTTTCGATCCAAAACAACTGGATACAACTACGGACTGGAACTGGAAACAACTGGAAGCCACAAAACAACTAGCGATAGCGGGTCGATATGGGCAAGACTAGCGAGTCTTGTCCATATCGACCCGCTATCTTCTACAAGGTCTGCCGTGACGCCTTCTGTCTTTGTCATTGCTCCAGAAAAAAATGTTTTTTTGGCCCACAGCTCACTTGGCATGTGGCAGACATGCACAGTCCAGTCCCACTTAAGCTTAGCGACTTCGTAAAGCACTTCGACTTCGAGTAATGTCAGTAATTTGTGTTTTGGACCGCAGTGAGAAGTTGAGTTCACGGCCGGTTAGTTTGACTAACAAAATATACATCTTGTATTTTAGATAGTAAGACTGATAGAAGTACTGAAGAAGAAGAAATTCTGCGCTGACCTCAGGTGAATTGGGATAAGGGCAATAGAATGAATGATGATGAGTAAGGATTATCATCATCATCATCATATCAGCACGGAATCTAGTTTCTTGCCATTCCTCTCATGAGACCAACGCTTTGGAATGGGCAACTACAGTACACTCACGAGTTATTATGCCTTGTGACTGGGACCGTAGCTTAGTTTATTTAGCTTCATTAGTTTAGTAGTTTGCTGCCGCACTCGGACAGCTTCAGTGGTTGCTTGGGCCGTCACTTGGTAAAGGTTTTTGGCAGTTTTGTCATACAAAAGTATGTCAGGCCTTTGCTGGGTGGCGGCCTGAGTAATCGTTGGATGTCTCTGAGTGCCGCAGTTAGTTTAATTCGACTAATCAAAACTGCCTGTAACTGGCCTACTTGAAATAAATGCTATTGATTTGATTCGATTTGATTTGAATCATCCACTGCTGAGTATAGGCCTCCCCTTATATCCGTCACACTTCCCGGTTCTTTGCGTATCTTATCCACGTGTTTCCTGCGCCTTTGACGATATCGTCAACCCAACGAGCTTTAGTAAGGATTAAATTACTAAAAAGACCTTTTTCCACCAGTGTACCGCAGTATCCTGGAGCTATGGCATCAACCGTGCTATGAGCGATCTCGAAACGATGGGCATGAAGCATAACAAGTTTCTGCGGTTCTACTGGAAGTCTGTGTGGACTGTCATCGTGCCTATTGGCAGCGTTGTAAGTATAACGAGGAACTTACCAAAAAAATCGGTTTCTAGTTATCGAATGCACTCCCTGCGACCAAATCGGCTAGATGTCGTCAATGTGGAAGTATTTCAAGTAAAGTATTATGAGCACACCAAAGCTATCGACAACCAATCGTCGTTGCACTGTGGTCGAAACCATCATCATCATCATTTTCAAGTATTACGATCGATCTTTCGTCGTATTCGAGACTAGCTTTTGCCAGCGGCTTCGCCCGCGTGAAAATGACGATTTTCCATAAACTTTCATCCCCTATTTAACTACCTTAGGGGTTGAATTTCGAAAAATCCTTCCTTATTCCTTGTCTACATTATAATTATACCTCTGTGCAAGATTTCAGCTTTCTAGGTCCAAGGGTTTGGGCTGGGCGTTGATGAGTCAGTCAGTCAGTCAGTCAGGACTTCTCTTTTTATTTATATATATATAGAAGAATTTCATGTTGTTTACGGTTTTTATTTTATGACCGTAATACCTCATAACTAGAAAATCACCCCAAGTTTTATGCGATTTCCACAACATCGTCTGCGTATATTATTATTTTCATCATATTTTTCTTGCTTCAGGTCCCACGCTATCTTTCTGAAATATTTCAGAACGACCGGTTCTAAGTTACTTTTGAATTTATAATATGGATTACCATTGCACTTAGGTACTTATCATTACAAAAAATATAAAAATATATATATAAAAGGATAAAAAGTGCCCAATATTCTTATTTAGATTATAAACTATCTTTGTGCCCAATTCAATCTATACCCGTTCAGTAGTTTTTGCGTAAGGGACTAACAAAAATGCAAAGAAAATTTCCGAATGTAGTCTTATGATAATAAGGGCTTTTTGATTCAAGTAGACGAGGAATGAGTGTCAGAGACTAAGCTCTACTAATTATCCTCTAAAACTCTATAATATGTGCCATATTACAACCATGCACTGTATACCAATACAATTAAATTTTCTAATTAGACGTGAAGTACTCAACTAAGTCATTAAGTCAATTCAGTAATACGGAATCCAATTGCCACGTACTCGTACAAGTTAATCGATTGATACCATCATGGCAACAATTATCTCTAATTAATGTAATTGATTAATAGTCTGCGTGCGTGAGAATTATCTTGTAATATCCCGAGTACGTAGATTGATTAATATTGACTGAATTGGTGGGCCAGGCAGTGTTGTGAAACATCGAATGGTTTTAATTTGTCTTTCTTTGCACTTACATGGTGGCTGGTAGATTAAGTCCATAAGTATTTCATTAGTGTACTTATCTAAGTATACCCAGAAGCACATCGTCTTGTCCAACATCATTTGTCTAGTCTTTTCACAACTATGTTGGGGTCGATTTTCAGTTTAACTGAAGACTGCGTACGTCTTCAAGGCTTACCGATGACAATGTTTAAAAAATACTTTGAAACTGTTGCTATGTAAAAGATATTACACTTTTAAGGACTATTTAGATGACAAAACAATCGAACCTATAATTTGTTAGCT
The DNA here is from genome assembly GCA_949775195.1 of Diarsia dahlii. Taxonomy (NCBI): domain Eukaryota; kingdom Metazoa; phylum Arthropoda; class Insecta; order Lepidoptera; family Noctuidae; genus Diarsia; species Diarsia dahlii. Next base: position 4,235,496 of record OX459198.1, read on the forward strand.
AGATTAATTTGACTTCTCTCGTATTGTAAAGACTAACATGCTGAAACAAATTTACTCAAATTTACTTGTACCATATTCTAAAATATTTTGATATTATTTGATTTAAGGAAACTCGGTATATTGACCCGAGTGGCTGGTATTATTTAGCCACAAGCTCCTCTTATAATACCTACGAATTATAATGATTCCTTATAACACCTTCTCGATATTTTTATTATTTTTGTACAGGCCATCCTAATCTTCATTTTGGCGCAATGGGAAACTCCTAGCTACAACGGCTATGTATTCCCCTTATTCGCCGACCTATTGGGCTGGGCTGTGGGTCTCTCAACACTGATGTTCTTCCCTGTGGGCGTAGGATGGGCACTGTACCATGGATATGTGAGTTACCTTTTCAGTTTTTTCTTTACAATATATCCCGTATTGTTGACAAAGTAAAATTTTTTATACAATTCTCTATGTCTTTTTAACACTTGATTAAGGGATTATTTTTTGGTACATAAAATCAATTTACAAACCTTGATCTAATTTGAAAATGGACATTATTAAACTCGTTACATTACATCGTTCCTTCGAATAATATGACAAGTTTTTACTATTATTTTAATTCAGTGCAATTAAATAAACTATTTAAAAATAAAATGATTAAATCGAACATTTATTTCACAGCGTGGAATGGAACTATTCACACCAACGGAAGCCTGGAAACCAGCCCAGAAATCCTTGTTATCCCCAAGGTCTGACTCGATAGTAACCACGGACGAATCAGGACAACAGGGACCTTACGATAACATGGGCTATATTATGTGATAATTTCGTGATAATAAAATACTATTACGAGTATCTAGTCAAGTGATTTTGGTTGTAAGCAACCAAAGTCTAAAACACTATATTAAGGCTCAAAACACACTGTAGAAACGACGCAGAAAATGACTTATCGCAAGGTTCGGATTAGGTAAATTAACACTTAAAATTAGTTGAAATAACGTCCATTATAATTATCCAAAAACTCCTGTAAAGAAAAAACCACCTTATTATAAAACAACTACGGAAGAGTTTTTTTTAAAGGTACAGTGTTTTTTCTTAAATTCAAGTTGAAGATTGAAGCATAACATAAATACATAGTAAAGCAGGTGTTTTGTTATATCCACACAAACAACAAACTAGTTTTGAACACATAACCGAAATCTTGAAGTGACTTACACTTATGTTCCCGTGACTGTCTGGTACTTATCCTAGTTTGACACTTGTGGTCTTCGATCTCGGCCTGAATGCGCTGTACCCACTTCTCCTATTTTAATGTATTTTGTGCCACTTGTCGAAAATGTCTCACCTGGACACAAGTTGTATGACTGACCTTTGAGTCTTTAAATAGTCTCCGGACTAATGTTGGCCGTAGTAAGAAACACCTGTTCAAGTGGAGATTTAGAGAAGACTCTGCCCTGGTGTGTAAATGTGGTGTTGTCCACTAACAATTAGATACTTAAAATCGTGTCCTGCCTTTCCTGTTACTTGCACATCACAGGAGCTGATTGATGCTACTGAAAATGCCAAACTCGTCGCCAAATTTTGTGCTGAGTCAATATGAATTGTAATCGACACGCTAAGAAGAAACAAAATAGTAGTATTGTACTCGACTACGTTGCTACAAATAGTGATTAATCTGGCATTTTTTGCCCGTAAAACAAAGTGAGTTAATTCCTAACGTGAGTTTAGCCCGAATTTTTTTCAAATTCGTTAACGTTTGGCGAAGACAATTATTTGAGCATTACATTTTGCAAGAACAATTGGATATATTGATGTTTCATCACATAGAAAGTTGGTATTAAAACTGAACCAACCGATAATCTAGAACGTGAATTTAAATGTTTTTGAAATCATAATATCAGGCTGTTTCATTACAAACTAAAGATATGGAAAAGAAAATAGACATTCTTACTAGAATATAAGATATTCCTACTACTTATAAGACAAATAACGTTTGAGGTGTCTTGAGCTTTGTGAAAAGTTTTGTCTTGTTGACACTTTTAAACAGTAAATATACCTTGCTCTGCTTTCTGTGTGATACGAGCTTTACGATTAAGTACTTTCAAGACAACTCTATTCAATTTTAAGATAAATGATGAACCTATCCGATCTAAACTAATTAACATAAACACTGAATTATGAGTGTCTAATGAAACTCGAGTAATGAAACGAATTTATTCATATAAATTTTATTTGTAATAAGTTAAACGAGACCTGCTTAATAACGATTATGTAATTTTTTTATGTTTTTGATTTTTTAACATTGATCTGTAAATGAAAGTAAATGACACTCTAGGCACATTGTGTGACGCGTGTGTCATTTTATTTATTCAATCAAGTTAATTTTGTGAATTAAAAACACGTACCAATTCACGCAAGAATATAGTAAGCCAGCCGCGCTTACTACATTTGGCGGTATAAGCTTCGATAAGCAAGAAAGTTTGGTCTCAAAACCGGTAAAGTAGCCGGTCATGTGTCAAGTCGTGGTCGTAGGACAATCTTAAGAGGGAACAGGGACTACGAGGAATTTGAAAAATTGGTATTTGACGAAACTATAGTATAGGTCTGTACATCCCGTAGGGCGTAGAGTGATATCACAAATATTTTTGACAGGTGCCAATCGAAGTTTTATTTATGTAACATTGTGCAAAATTCCGCGAAATACTTACGCCAATGCTGATAAATTTAATACGTACCATTTTTTTATCAATTTGAACTTTGATGATTTTATAAAATTGTAACAAAATGGAAATGAAAATGTACATTTATTTAAGAATAATTCTATTACTGATACACTGTAAAAGGTTGGAATAAAATTTATTTAAAATTAAAAACTTCCTTTTATTTCTTCTAGTTTTTTATTATTAAATGGGCTTGTGTTTAGCCGCAACTGGCCTGATGTAAAGGTCTGGTGCAGTTGTGGCGGTCTGCAGCATTTGCAAACTCTTGACATGTTCCTAGAGATTTGATCGCGGGCATAACTCTGGTCAGGTAGTGCCTGAAAAGGCACCGATTCAGGCTGACGATAGTACTATGACGGTGTTGAGGAGGGAGCGTGCCGTCAAGAACCGCTGCAGCACGGCTCCCTTGGTATCAAACTTGTCTATTTGTGTCGCGAAGCCGATCATTCTAGTGTACATCTCCCGCCTACACTACACCACTATGGTGAAGGACATCGTAGAGTACGTGAGTCAGATGACCAAATGCGTGGCGAAACAGCAGTGGCTTGAGTCGCGTCACAACGTCAACTTAAGAGTGTTCGGTGTGCGAGTACCAACACGTTATCTGCATCGTCTTGGAAGAGGACTTTTGGCCGTAGGAAGCTGTATAATGATGATAGTTATAAATAACTCAACCTCTATAATTACATTGCAAAATTCACACTGACTTAAACACAAATAAAAGCACTTTACCATAAAACCGAAAAATATCTATATACCAGTCTTCAACATGAATATACGAATGTCCACAAGTCTACAAACAAAACAGTAATTACAATTTTAAAAACAAAACAATGCCAGTCTCCTTTGTCACGCGAGGCAGTGAACTTATCAAAGCTATAGGTAGACTACATGAAAAATCACTCACTCAAATGGCAGACGAGACAAAAATGGTGGACTTTTACAAAGAAATAAAGGGAAAATGCGTCAACGGCACTTCACTGAAATAGTGATAGACGAGTTTGTGGAATCGTAGACGGCAATTTTGTGTCTAAATGACGAACTTTTGAGGTTTATTGGAGTTCCAAAAGTATGAAATTTTATCATACTCGAAAGTAGTTATGTGGCAACTTTTTACTGTGTGTAAAAATTTCACACAATATATAAAAATAATAATGTATTTATTGTATAATTATGGAAGGAAAAAACATGTTGCAACCCCCGTGTACGTATTGTGTAATTATCATTTCCTGAAGCCCGCATCGCGAGTTAAGCAAAATCAGAGGCCACCAGATTAGACACTCAGGAAGAAGAATTAATTTGCGCCGTACTTAGTGGTAACTCATAATATTTTTTCAAAACTATAAAATGATAACCTAATTACTTATACAGTATGGGAAGAAATTCAGTTCTCATACCCGCAGTCCTCAATAAGTCTATCTAAAGAAACATATTGTAGTATTAAAATACTAGCTGTTGCCAGCGGCTTCGCCCACTACAACTCGAAAATTATCGCACGAGAAGATAAAATCGGGATAATAGCTACTCTATGTGTTAATCCAGTCTATAAACTATTTGTGTAACAAATTTTATTCAAATTTGTTCAGTAGTTTTTGTGTGAAAGAGTAACAAACCTCCATCCATACTTTGAAACTTTCGCGATTATTATTACGAGTGTATAGGATTCTAAATCTCTCTATCTGCTACGCCGTAGCACTCGTAGCCGCATCAGCTACGCCGTAGCAATAATTATGTATGCTAACACAGGCTCCCACAGGCCAAATAAACTCATTTCCCATACCTGTAGTCCCCAATAAGTCTGTCTGAAGAAACTTAGTACTGAAGTTGCAACGTTAAAACCTGCTTTACGGTTGCAATAAGTGCACGAACTCTTGCCCTTGTAACCGTGCCAAGTAGTGTAAAAATGCTGTTAGAAACTTAACCTTAACTTAGGTAGGAGGGTGCGCCTTAGGAAATATTTTTAAATAACTTTGTGGATTTTTTGTTAAATGTAACAAGGGACACAAGAAATAAGGAAGATGAATACCTACCTGCTTCGCTGACTCCAGGTATATTGGGATAAGGACAGAAGAATAAAAATTTATGATGTTACTTTAGGTTGTGTCACTGCTGGACTAAATCATAAGAAAAAGTTATGTTAAAAATATTTTAATAAAATCTCCATAACTTCCAAATTTTTCAATTTAGGTCCATTGAATAATGAACAATGATGAAACAAAACTTGGATTTTTATTTTGTTATGCAGGTGACAAATTATATTTTGCGCAAAATCATATAAGCACTTCTAACGTAAAATTACTAGAAAAACATAAATGTTTCAAGACACTTAACTAAAAGAATACTTAAACGAAGACCCTCAACAAATTCTTCGAAAACCAACTTAATTCCCAGCGGCACATAATCCAGCAAAATACATGTATTTAAGTTAATTTTATTCCTAAAGACGTCCATCAGATACCGCGAAAAAACTCGATAGCATCTAGAAATTAATTAAATTCGAAAACACTTCGCACTCAAGCATAATATTAAGCCGAACTCATCTGGGACCCACAATCTCTATCCCTCTTCGAATCAAGCGCCTAATCCTTCTTAGATTGAACAAAATTAATGTGGATTTAAACCCTAACAGACGTTTCTAAAGTATCCTCTGGATTTTATCGAAATTTTATTATCTTTGTCCGTATTCCGGGGTGACTTTAATAACTCGATACGACTTGATGACGACGCGAACAATGGAATTTGTACGAACGTGCGACAGAAACGTAATATTTGATCCCAAAATGGAGTCTTCTAATAAACGCATTATTTGCTTAAAAGAAGGCTCCAATCACAAACAAATTTTTGTAATCTTAAGAAAAAAAATGTAACTATTTGAAATTTTGATTTGAATGTTTCGGACAAGCACAATAAATCTGATGATCGATATAATTATCATATCAGCCACTACTGATTGACTGACCAAGCTGACTTTGACGACATTGTCAACCAAATCAACTTTAGGATGGCACTGGATTCTTTGGTCTAAGCTTGGCCAGTGCTCAGTCAAAACTTTGCTCCATCGGCCTTCTTCTCGTCTAGCCAGATCCACTTGAGGCGCACCGCCCGGTATATTTAAGTCTTAAAACTAAATAAAACTGTATGTGAAAATCTACCAATACTCAATTTACAATACGTTTTAGGTACAGTCAAACAGATGCACCCATCAGGTAGGCGAAAGGTAATTAAGGTAGTTGACAAAAAAAATCTAATTAGTCCGTCAGAGAGATTTCCAAAAAAATTGGACACGATACAGTGCTTCAAAAAGTCATGTGATGTCACAGAATGGTACATTTTTACCAGAAAGTGACGTCACAAGCCCTCACTCATGATCTGTGACACGATAAAAGAAAAAATACGTATCCAATAATTTTCGATAATCTAACAGACGGACTAAACAGAATCATAAATGTTTTTTGGACAGGAGACATCCCTATTATTCCTGTCCGAGCTTAGGGTCACAAGCGGTCTACAAAGTGTCTCTACTAGTTTTACCAAATCGTACGTCTGTTTGTGCCGGGCCCACCGAACCCATCTTCTTGAAATATCGTTTTGATTGCTTTCAACTTTTTAATTAAGACCTTGTCGTGATAAAGTGAAAGAAGTGTTTGAGTTGTTTTACGCTTCCTTGCAAAAAACTAATTTAGATAGCCGATCGGGGGTGGTTCAACTGTTTAGGGTTGCAGGAGGTAGACACAAATTGGACTTATCTTGATCGAATTCTTAAACTATGTTTGGACATTTTTCTTTCGGGTTTTGGGAGATTTTTGCTGACGATTTAAAACTGTTTTGTTTCTTTTTACCGCCAGCAGTTTAAACATTATCTTCTAGGAATTGTTCCAAAACTGGATGCGGTTTTAATTTTTTTTTAATGAAATAGGTGGATTATTTTAATTTTATTTGATGTAAAATAGTATATTATTAAGTTATCTTTATCTAGTTTCTATAAAACTTGTTTTTGGGATAGCTTAATATTTTTTTCCCTAATTTTATTGTGACCATTCAGAATTATATGATAAGACATTTTAGGATATGCATTTTCGAAAATCTTTCTTAATATTGTACTCTTTTTTTGAAAGGAGAAGAAAAGTTTGGTGATTACAAAAATAAATATAACATCATCATTTCAACGTCTACTGCTGGACTACCTATGTCTATGTCCAGCAGTGGACGTCTTTCGTTACTTAAACCACGAGTCAACTTAATCTAATAACTTGTTAAACATTCGTCTGAATTTATATTATTATTGGCGTGAAATATAATGAAATTTTGTTACGTTTTTGTTAACAGTTTAATAAAAAAGTTGATAAAAGTCCGGCCCTCGGGCGCTGTTGGAAATATTTTGAAATTCGGCAAATGCTAACAAGTGCGAATTGTTAAGCGGTTTGATTTTAAAAAGTAAATTGTTTGTTTTGTATCTTCTCCCCTGGCTTGTTGAGTGCCTAGTTACTGAATACATTATTTTTTTAGATTAAATAATAGAACAGAGTGATGAAAAAAAATCTTAGATTTGGAATACTGGAAATTAAAGTTCTATGGACAATATATACATAACATTACGCCTGTAATCCCCGAAGGGTAAGTCTGTGGTGTACTTAATAGTACATCCACATTTCACAAGTTATGATTAGTTTAAGTTCCGTGTAAAAAGGGGTGAGTCTATTGCCATCAACCGGGCAAATATTCAGACTCCATGTCTGCCACTGAGAAATTCGTGATGGAAAAACACTTTGCTCGACTCAGAAATCGAAACCGCGACCTCTTGCTGAGCAGTCACGCTTGCGACTACTAGACCAACAAAGCAGTCGACTAATCTTAAAGGTATTTATACCTATTATCAGAAGCAGCTTGCTCTTTTAATTACACCGGTTCTCACAGTCTTTGATATAAATACATTCATAAATACAAAACACCTTGGGCACAATTACTTCATAATACTGCAATATTCTATTTAACTTTCTGTATGTTTGTCTAAAGTTCGCCCAATGTTACCTTTGCTATAATGCCCAAGTGTTCCAGCACCGTATGCCCAAGTGTTCCAGCACCGTTTGCCCAAAACTTTCACGGCATATGCAAGTTTAGCAGTCACTGTATTAAGTAAGCAAGATCCTTGCAGTTTATAAGTGTTTGCATATTGTAGGGAACGTCTCTTGCTTAGAGATAATAAAGTTTTGAAGTATTTGTGTTTTAGATTGTATTTTATATAAAAATATTTATTATTAAAGCTATATGGACAAGTAAAAACTGTATAAAGTAAGACTTAATGCCAAAAATATCAATAATACTATGTCATTAGGTATATCATTTTTGTCGACAGCCACGTAGTCACTCCAGCATCGGCAATCTGTGCTTAGATTGGCCGCCGTAGAAAGAAGATTTTGTTCCCGAGAATGATCTCGTCAATATTATGTCTAAAAGGTGTTATTTATGTCATCAAAATACATCATTAGTACACGATGTTTATAATTCTATGTTAACTTAAAATTAGTTGTTATTGTAATTACCAGAATCTAACAAAAAACTCCTGCCCCAGTCTTTGTCTGATGGTTGTTAATAAAACGTTCTTACAGACTAATGGTAAGTAAAAATAAAGATCCAATTCCAAATTTTAAATTATTCATTTAACATTTACCAACAACTTACCACCACAAACGCTGAAACAACACCCTTTTCTTGACAATGTATCTTGTAAGATACATCTATAAAAAAAAAATCATAGCTCTTTTATAATTTATGTAAAACGGAAAGTTTACTTATTTCTTTTTAAAGTATACGTTTCTGAAAGGACACATGTGACACAATGACAGTTTACGTCAACAGATTTTTCAAAATTTATCAAAATGGTGAACGGTTGAGTGCAACTCCGCGGAAGAAGGTAAGAAATTATTAATTTAAAAAAAAATCTTTTAAAATTTGCGTGAGAAATTGGTGTTATACTATTTCATATGTTTGTACTTTTGCTGGAAATTAATTAAGCAGGAGAAATAATTACGCTTGGCTTCGCAAACTAACAAATAAAGTGAATGTATCCTACAGGATACGTTGCAAGGTGTACTAAGATTCTTTGTACAAGTTTAGTGTATCCTTTAAGATACATTGCCAAGTGAGAGAGATCATTTATATAATTTTTGTAACTGTGTTTTGGGGATAGGAAATTATATGCTTGGCATGAGTGTGCGAGTGGAATATTTTATTCAGGCAGAGATGTAACTATTTTTTTCCAGAGCAAAAAGAATTTGTGCTCTAGCACCAAAACCACGTACAAGACGCTGTTACTCAGTCAGTCTTTGCTGCCTTCGCCTGTGCTGCCTTTACCTCAGCCGCATCCAGCTCGACTACCATTTACATTGACGCAAAATGGCTCTCCTTAACCACTATTTTTGCCACCATCTCCATTAATGCCTCTAACAGCCGACAAAGAAAACCTACAACATCCGGAAGGACTGCAAGATTAGTCACACCCCGACGTATTTTTCAGTGGGCTAAGAATAAATTCAATCATTTCGTCCAGATAGCCAAAACTCCTATTTTACAAACTTTTTTACAGACGACATTTATGACTACATTACCGAGCAATCAAAACTAATCGACCGTGTATGCAACACAACACTGCACCCCAAAGCACAATGACTGACGTTGCTCATAAATCCGCTAAGCTTATGTGGGACAAGACTGGGCAAGTCTGCCGCATTCCAAATGAGCTGTGGGTCAAAATAGCCAGAATCTGGAGCCCTGACAGTCAGAAGGAGTCGCGGCAGACCTCATAGAAGATGGCGAGACGATTTGGACGACACTTACGACCACGGGATCCACATTAGCCATAGATCGAAACAACTGGAAGTCCTGGGGAGAGGCCTTTGCCCAGCAGTGGCATACAGGCTAACAGTATCAGTATCAAGTAGCACAGAGCTTCCTGAAAATAGGGCGGGGAGACAATTGTGCAGTTTCTGGACCAACACTGTCGAAAATAATACAGGCACCTGTAGCACCACGACCTCCACCGGATGTAAGGTACGATCGTCGGCCATTTTCCAATGTTTGGTGCGAAAGGCAATGTAATGTTTGTGTCAAGGGCCAAACTACGGTAATATATGCCAAGTGTTCGTTACGCTTGTGTTTTAAGCCAGAAATAAATTGTTTTGTGAAATTCCATACTGGTATGTAATTATTTCAGCTCATAATGCACCTCAAATGTTTTGGCACCTTAATTTTTTTTTTGTTTTAATTAATCTTAAGTTGATTTTGATTTTTTAACTATATTATTGTTATTACATGCCAATTTTATACATATATCTATTAAGATAATTTTGTGTATTTTATTTCTTCAAACCTGGCAACGTATCCTCAAAGACACTTACACATAAGGTCAAAGTTCTCTACTAAGCTGGCAATGTATCCTCAAAGATACATGTAGAATCTCATTATCTGGTCATGTGCGATTTTTTTATATATTTTTCCCTAAATCCTAGGTTCATAATTAACATCATATTTGAAAATTATTTAAAAATATTAATTTTATTTTTTTGCCAAGAATAGGGTTAACACGTCACAGCCGCAGCCAAAAAACTACAAAAATCCGTTCGGAAAATTTGCTTTTCGTACAAAGTTTGTATAAAGAAACAAAAAAACTGAACAATTTCTAGTGGAAGTTGTGTAACAAGTTAACGGTAGCGTCTGGGAGGTGCACCTGGTTGCCGACGGAAACTTCCGCGGGGGTTTGGGGAATACTAGCAGTGGGCCGGGGCTTTGCTTGCAAAGTTATGGTATTTTTTTAAAGAGACTTGTGTGTTTGTGTCTTTCTCTAATAAAATTTACATTTTATTATTTTTTTCTAAAGCAAGTTTTACCAAATCCATGGAATGTTTGATTTAAAAAACATTGATTTTATTGTGGTTTGATATAATGCATCTATATCTAATTTTTCACATTATTAAAAATAACTTAATTTTCATCTACAGCAAAGATTTTTTTAAGCATGTGTACTGTTAATGGCATCTAAAATGCAATTTAACACTCTAAACAAAATAAATATCTAACACAAACAAACATTATTACTAGATAACATGAGTAAAAGGCAAAATGGTGTGGCAAGCGAAGATTTAAATTGTTAGAAATGCTTTACTTAGATCGTGCGGAAAACGTGTACACTGGGAAGAGTGCACACGCATCCCACATTAAACCACAGGCACGAATTACCATAAATGAATGATAAAGATAAAAAATGTCAAGCACTTTTATCAACCAAGCAGAATCGTGGTAATCTTTATCTTAAGATATTTAAAATCTAACTACAAATACACTGACGATAGATGGGACATGTCAGTGATCATGATTGTCTTAAGGCGAGGTAACCCCGATAAACGTCGTCAACAATAGCGTTTTACTCGTACATGAAACGGATTTAAATTTTGAAAAAAATGTATTGCATAGTTGACTCTTCGATCATGATATGTCGGGCATGCGATACACGATTACTTACACTTCACTGCATCCAATTAAATCGCAAAGACATGTCCAAATGATGGCTAAATAATCGTTTTACTTGAGTTATATTAGGCTTTGAAAAATAAAACTTATATCATAATAAAGGTCGTAAAAAATGTGTATTATCTCGGGTCACATAATGTATAATTTCTTTATCATTTTTCTCCAAGAGAGAAAAAACAGTCAAAATTTAGGCATTATATCGCTCGCGCGGCAGGGCAGGGTGAGGTCGTGCGTACATAAAAACAAAGTAGTGCAACCTCGCCTTAATCATTGCTTTCACTATGATTAAGACATGTCTAACTTGTTATGTTATTCAATTTCAAGTTCCTCGGAGACATGGGGATATTTTTTTTTCTTATAATTTCCTTCTTCGCTACCTATCTAAAGATTTAAATCTTTAGTGGCAATAATGCAAAGGTTGCACCGTAGTTACAGCTGATAATGGACGATTTGTTAAAAACAAAGTTATACTCGACTTTCCTTACTGTCGGATGAAATGTTTCTATTTAACTTTTGTGTTGCAAATATATAACAGAAAGTTTTTTTGCATTTTTAGCTGGTCAATTTGTAATCGTGACGGTTTTGGTCGTTCTATTTTATTGTAGCGGACTTTTAGTAAATGAGTTAAAAGTTTTTCTTTTGGGATTTGTATGAAAAGTTGCTGTTGTACAAGTTAGAGGTCCTTGTTTTTGTTTACTGTCTTAAAACAAGTCTCATTTTGAATATTATTATAGTTATTTGGCTTACATGATAAGTGGTCGCTATCATGTATGGGCCAGTTACGGATGGAGGTTTTAAATAAATGTGCTGTAGCATTTATTTGTTGTATTTGCACGAAATTGCGACCGTTGGAAGGTATGCAAGGGGGCCTTTGCCCAGCAGTGGGAAAATATGCGCTAACTATAATAATAATAATAACTACATGTGGAAACTTGTAATTGGTCATATTTTTCGTTTAAATTATTACTTACTGTCTGTTTAGCTGTAAGTTTTCCTAAAAGTGAAATAAATAAATAAAAAGTATTTACCTATACAACTTGTGTTCTGAGTGGAGTTGAAAACACTATCACTAAACATTAAGATCAAAGAAAAGGTCACGTAATGAACGAAAAAAAAACTATAGTCGAATTGAAAACCACTGAGAAGTCGGAGTTGAAGTTGAAGTCAGTAAAAAAAATGATTTTGCTCTCACCATACCTCCTGCAAAAAAAAACTTTTCGAAAAAAAAACAATAAAACTAAAAAACTCAACGATAAAACCTTCCAGCCAATTGGTTCCACAAACGCCAAATCATTAAACAAAGTAATGCCATAAAACAAAACCCGGTAACTATCATCACGGTTTATCGGATTTATACAAACACTAATAAAAACGCAAGTTGGACCATAAAAACTACCAAGTGAAATACTTCCACTGATGGTTACATTGTTAAGTTTCATCGTTTTTATAAATCATTTCTTTATTGTGAACGTTTTACAGCGCTTTTTAGGGTTCCGTAGACGAATGACAAAAAACGGAACCCAGATTCGTTAGGTCTGTCTGTCTATCTATCTTACCGTCCGTATATCACAGCCACTTCATTCTGAAACTATTAAGACTTCGTAGTTGAAACTTGGGACGTAGATGTATTCTGTGAAGCACTTTACAAATACAATAATGAAAAAATTATAAGTTTAAGGGGAACCCCTCCCCCCCATTCAAAGAACTGAAACTAAAAAAACCATCAAACCTATGTGTGTGGATAGGTCTTTGAAATTGAGGTTTCTAAAACCATTTTTCCACAAAGTCAATCGTTTGAAAGATAGACACTTCCAAAGTGGTAAAATGTGGCCCTCTAATTTTTAGGTACGGAACTCTTCACGTGCGGCTCCGACTCCCACTTGGCTTTTTTCGTATTCTACGTTCATAATGAGGTTATTAAGTTAATTTGATATTTTAAGGTTCAATTTTATTGGTTTGTTTTGATTTAGTCTTTAAGCAGTTTTGTACTTTGATAAAGCGCAGACAAATTTATCTACCCTTTTTTATGGTGGGTGGAAAATCATCAAATAACCCCCCCCCGCTCTTGGGCAGAGCGGTAGGGAGGGTCAGACTTCTACTGACTATAAACCACCCAAGTTCCTTCTTCTATCTATAATCTACCCTCGTTCTACCTTCTGCATATTATTATTATTATAATATCTAGCTCATACTGTCCTACTGCAGGGCCAAGGCCTCCCCCTCCTTTCCTTCGAACGATTACGATTTCGTGCTCAACTTAAAAATAATCAATACTTCACCTTCATGCTACCGAACATCAAAACACTTAATACATTGAATCTTTCTAATTAAGACCACAAATAAATTATATACCCAAGCAGACAAGTCTTTTACAAATACTGGGTAAAAAGGAAAAGAAAAGTATTCGGTTTCCTAGCACGTCGAGACTCAGACTACAAGCCCCGAGGGCCCTATAAATCGCTCAGCACCTTGTATTATTTAATTACAACGACCACAGATAAACAAAATACTATTTATTCCCGCCGTTTTAAGAGTTGACAGTACAGACAAACCTTACCAGATTTTTCTTTTTGTCGTTACGTTTTTTGTTGTTGGAATGAGTTACACGCAGTAACAAATACTGAAGTAAAACATAACTACTGCGCAAAATGAGTAATTAATACGGTAAGTGTTGATCTATACTAATATTAGGTCTTTACCTATGAAATTGCCGATTTGTATGAGAATTTTAAAATATAAAAATTTTAGTATTTTTTTTATTTCAGCGAATCAAAGTACTGGCCCAAATGATCTATACAATTTTGCCATTTTGATGGCAGTTTGTTTATCCCTTTACTGTAGAAGTCTGCCGGACGGGAGGCGATGAAGTCAGCGAAAGCGTTTTGTACTGCCTCTCGGGTGTCGAATTTTTTACCACTTAAAAAAATGTCTAAATTTTGAAAAAAGTAGAAATCTGTTGGGGCAAGGTCCGGTGAGTACGGTGGGTGACGGAGAGCTTCCACCTGTTACTCTTGTAGCTTTTGCGATGGTCTTTCGTGAAGTGTGAGCTCGCGCGTTGTCGTGGAGAAGCAATGGGGAAGAACGATTGACTAGTCTTGGTTGTTGAATTGCGAGCTTCTCCACCATTGTTTGCAATTCTTTGCAATAGACATCTGCCGTCACTGTTGTGACATTCGGTAAGAAGCTGTGGTGTACAAGTCCGGCACTGGTCCACCAGACAGTCACCATCATCTTCCTATGAGTAATCTTTTTTGTAGCGCACTGATTAGGTGATGTACCCGGGTCCACCCACTGAGACGAACAGTGCCTCAATGTTGTTTTGACACTAACTCCAAGGCCTGCAGTAAGCTCAGCCTTAGATTGAGTTGGATCCGCTTACACTATCGCCTTCAATTCGTCGTTGTCGACAATGTTAACCGGCCAACCGCGAGGCTCGTTCTTCGACTCAAAATTTCCAGATTGAAAACGATTGAACCATTAATGGACCGTGTTTATGCAAGCAGTGTTAAGTCCGTACACGTCGTTAATGTGTTGTGTTGTTTGCGCAGCGGTATTTCCACGTATGAACTGATATTCGAAAATTGTACGATTTTGTAGTTTATCCATGGCGCCAAAAACTACCAAAAAGTCACAAAAACAAAAAACTATCAAAAAACAAATGACTTAATTTGAAATTAAATTAACACGTCTTTCGAATAAAATTTACTTGAATTTCGAATTACGCGCCAATCCACAAATAATTAAATCTGAAAATGCCGGTTGTAGAATCTGCAATTACATAGGTAAAGACCTATTAATCTATACTCTATACTAATATATAAAGAAGTAAAGTTTGTGTGTTTGTATATTTGTTAAATTGTAAGGGGTAATCTCGGGATCTACTGAACCGATTTTAAAAATTCTTTTTTTTTTAAATTTAGAACTTAAAATTGATCTATAACATCTAACTTGATTAAAATGAAAGCTGCCAAACTAAAGGGTCTAGTAGCTTTTATCATCATCATCATAATTATCAGTCCGGAATCAGCCACTGTTAAGTATAGGGCCTCCCATTTATTCTGCCACACTTCCCAGTTCTATGCATCATATCTAGTAGATTATGTCATATCGAAAAAAATACATAATTTTCATGTAGACATGACTTATTCCGGGAGCCAGGAGTGTTAATAAGCGCGAAAACTCACACGACATTACTACGACGGCACTAAACGCACGCACGGACACCAAACTTTTTAAATCAACAAAAGCTAGTTTTTTTTAAACCAAATATTTTATTGATTTTATTTTGATTTTTACGGTACCAGTCACTGTTGCGACGCTTGGGTATGTCCAGCAGTCGTCTTTCATCTGAAATAATAATAATGATGATTTTGATTTTATGCTTTCGTGAAAACACCCTTTGATTAGGTATGGGTTCCTTACGTTTCTTCGAAACACTATTCTTCAAAAATTGTTACACCAAAAACTATACACCGAAGCCTTCATACTGCGACGTTTTGTTTGGTTTACGCCTATTTTGTTCGATGTTACTTTACACCGACAACCTTACATCAACTTTTGTTTCAACAACGTTTGTTTGTTCTATGTAACGTTACTTCGAAAATATTTAGCCAACACAATAATATCTTCCTTTTGGCTTGTATACACAATCAAAACATAAAATACTCTCTATACTATCCATATGACTACCTCCTATGGTGAACTAACAGCCGTACATTAATTACTATAAGTAAGTAAACTTGGTTGCCGGGAGGTTGACCGCAACGTCGCGTGTTGCATTACTAATAATCCTGTTAACTTTGTTGTTAAACCCCGAGAAGTGAGCTAGTGATAAGTGGAGAGGATTGGATTAGCATTTACTTTAGTAAGTGTTTACTACATTGATTCCTATGTTTACATAGGAGATTATATGGAAGAATTTGTGGCTAGATAATTACAAAAACTCGCATCAATCTTCAGGTAAAGATGGGTGACCATCCAATACATACAAAGATTCCTTCGTGTCTCGAAAAGCACGTGAT
This sequence comes from Diarsia dahlii, assembly GCA_949775195.1. NCBI lineage: Eukaryota > Metazoa > Arthropoda > Insecta > Lepidoptera > Noctuidae > Diarsia > Diarsia dahlii. Next base: position 4,251,748 of record OX459198.1, read on the forward strand.
GCAGTTGGTACCCGCTGTCATATTACGTAGATTTTGACAGTCTTTACAGGTAGTCAGTGGCCCGGTTGTCTGGCAACTAAGCAAAACTTGAAAACCATTATTTTTATAGCAGAAATATTCTTCTTTTGACAATAATTGAAGTAGGCTCATGTATTTTTTTAAATTCATGATGAAATGTTAAAACAACAACGAACAGAAAACGAGAAGTTGGAACGTTTTCGCCATTGTAAATAGGAATTTGATGTGGAAAGAATGGTCAGAGTGGTCCACAGACGCAGCTTACCTCTCACATTTCTTTGTTTAGTTCTCACAGATTGACAAGACCTGATATAATAATACAAAGTACTTATATTGTAAAGTAAATTACAAAAAAAAAAAACTAATCTTTTAATTAAAAAGTCAATCTAAGGCTTATGATGAGACTATGAAATAAAAATGAAAAGTCAAACGGAATGAATGGTTGGCAGCGACTGCATCAAGTTAAATGAGTCTAGAAGGCAGACTTTATCTGGTAGCTCTGTGCTACTGTTCGATGGCACAGCTAGGAAGAATGGACGTGACATGGATTTAGTAAAAAAATTGAAAATTTATTATACTATCAGTGTAGAAAATATCGAAATATTAGTAGCTCCTAACGACCTCGATGTTCTTGTCGCAAGTGTCACAGCTTTGCATAAGGTTTTAATTGATTTTCCTAGGTCAATTTAAGTGTTATTAGGGTTTTCCCTCTCGAATTTATCAGTAGCAGTCCGGAATTCGGATTTGAGAATCGGGTCCAGGAGGATTTTAAAGTAAAGTTAAAACATGAAAAAAATTGTATTAAAAAAATATGGAAAAGTTGTAACTTTGAATCTCAACATCTCCTCAACTAGAAGGTTCCCATGTATGATCTAGAACAAAACAAATATTGCAATAACGGGAAAAATAAACTGTGCCTTTCGACTTCGTTATGAGAAGTTTTACATCCATTACACGGCAGAATTACATTTGTGCTGGAGACTTACCCTAACATCGATGAGAAAACGTTAGGCAGATGATGATGATATTTGGCAGAATCATATTTTTAACCGACTTCTAAAAAAAGAAGGAGGTTCTCAATTCGGATGTTTATATATTTTATTTTTTATGTTTGTTCGGGCATAACTCCATCACTTGCTAACCGATTTGAATTTTTTTTTGAATATTTATATATATATATAAACTCTTTTGCAAAAAAAACGGGCACTTCATATTTTTTTCTCTACTTCAATGAAGAAGGACAAGTAAGAGGTATTATTAATTTGACGATGTATTGGCATGTTATTTGAAGAATCCTGGCATGATTCTGTACGTTCCAAATTTAAATTTTGAAATTAACAAAAGGAAAATAATGATTATTGTAGATTATTGTAAAATTGCTTTACTAATGGCGCGAATTGCTGAAACGATTTTATTACTGATTACTAAAATTTTAAAACTTTTTGGATATTTTCTGCAAATTAAACAATTTTATCTTTCTTTTTACATTAAATACCACTTTTTGACATGAGTGATAAAGCGATAAGGGCCGGTAAAATTATAGCCCTACTTGAAGAAGGTTGTTCGCAAACTTACGTGTCTCAGCGGCTAAATGTGAGTCGTTCAACTGTCCAGAGGACTTGGCAACGGTATCAAGAGACCGGTTCGGTCAAAAGAAGACCCGGTTCGGGAAGAAAACGACGCACAGAACCAAGAGATGACCGCTTTTTGGTGAGTCAGGCCTTGCGGAATCGTAAGGCGTCAAGTGTGGACCTGAAGAAGAGCCTTGAAGAAGTAAGAGGAGTAGAAGTTAGCTTGTGGACCGTCAGGAGGAGGCTTTTGGCTGCCAATATCAGGAGTTACCGCCCGGCTCGGGGACCTAAATTACTCCGTGAGCACCGTGTTGCTCGACTTCAGTTTGCTCGAAACTGTGCTTCATGGACTCTGGAGGACTGGAATAAAGTATTGTTTTCTGATGAAGCTAGAATCTCTTTGTGTGGAGAGGACCGACGCCGGCGAGTGCTACGATGACCACGGGAACGCTATGCGGAAGTGTGTTTCGAAGAAATCACTCCTTATGGCGGAGGCTCCGTTATGTTTTGGGCAGCAATTAATTCGACGGGGCGTACGGAGTTAGTTCTCATAGAAAATGGAATATTAAATGCACACCGGTACATAATGGAAGTCCTAATTCCATATGCACAACCCGCATTGACTGCACTTGGGGAAGATTCCATTTTTATGGACGACAATGCTCAATGACAAAATTAGGTAAATTTATTGATTTTGATTTTATTTTGTTTTAAATTTTAATTTGAATGGTGATTTTAATTTTTATTTTAATTTTGATTGTTATTTTGATTTCGATTTTCATTTTAATTTTAAATTCGCGTTGTTATGTTTTATTATTGAAACTCAAAGTTAATTTATTTTAAAATATCGAAATGTATTTAATGTGAAATTGTACTATTTTTTATTAAGGAATAAACAAGGCTTTATTATTATTATTATAATAATGCTCGCCCGCACCGTTCTGGCGACGTGGAAGCGTACATGCAAGAAGTTGGGATCCGTCGTTTAGATTGGCCAGCTCGAAGTCCTGACCTCAATCCAATTGAGCATGTCTGGGATGTTCTAAAGAGACGGGTAAGATCAGTGCAACATGCTCCACAAAACATCAGGGAGCTAAAAAGAGTCATTGCAGAAGAGTGGGAACGTATTCCTCAAAACGTCATTAAAAACATCGTGGAAAGCATGCCCAGAAGGATTCAAGCTGTGATTTTGGCAAGAGGAGGTCACACTCGTTATTAGGTTATTACATTTGTAACTTTATTTAATTAAACAAAGTAAAAAAATCTTCTTGTCTTTATTGCCGACCACTTCTTATTGTTTGGCCGTGTACATCGGTTTTAAAGAATTCATAGATTTTTTTTTTAAAGTGTCACAGTTCACTTCACGCGTATTAATTTACACGATTGTAAGTATACAGACTACGTCAAACAATTAAATTTCATTGAATTAACTCAAATCGACCTTAGAACGTAAATTTCCTAAGGTGCCCGTTTTTTTTGCAAAGGAGTGTACTTATTATTATTTCCCAAATGGTCCCATAATTTTTATCGAAATATCAGACAAGCGGTTTTTGAAAAATCAACAGGACTCAAAAAAAAACTACATTGTCTACATTATGACCCATGAACATGTGAACTTACCTATGAACCACTAAAAAGTGAAAAATAAAAACTTTTTAACAAAAAATAAAACCGACTTAAAAAAAAACACAAAAAAGTGAAAATTAAACTTTAGAAGAAAAATCAGTTTCTGAAGTCGGTGGTAAAAAATGAAATCAAACAATTAAAAGTCACCGACTTCAGAAACTGATTTTTCTTCTAAAGTTTTTTTTTAACTTTTTTGTGTTTTTTTTTATAAGTCGGTTTTATTTAAACTTAACTGCGTTTACTTATTCTACAACCAAATTAACATAGTTGACTATTGAAATCGTTACGAGCCTTTCTCAATACATAAAAATTGCCACATCCATTATCATCGGCCTCCTTGTATTCGCCTCCAATAGATTCCTTTGGGATCTGTCGGCTTAAAGTTTAATTAAAGATGCAACCTTCCAGAAAGAAATGGTTTAATTCAGTAATAGTTTCCACGAGTGGCATTCGCTGATAATACTCGATTGGACTTGATACAGTTTCCATGATGATACTAAAAACTAGGACCATCGTTTCCATGCATAAACATTGGGTCCCGTTTTTATAAAAGTTATTAATGTTAATGAGCAAAACTGCACTGGGCCCGCGTGATGAATTATAGCCCATCCCTCTCCTAGAGATGAGGCCTGAGTCTCTGCAGTGGAAAAATTATAGGCTGATGATGAGCAAAACTGGAACTGAGTGTTCGTACACAAAAGGCTGAGAAGGCACATGGTTTTGGTTTCAAACACTCCAAAAAAAAAAAGTTTCAGTTACGTTTTTCAAACCTGGTTGTAAAACCTCGGTACTCTTATGGGCATACTGTCCCCAGAGGACAAGAAAAAACTGCTTCATTGGTCTAGTAGTTACAAGCGCGACTGCTGAGGATGAAGTGCTAGGTTAGATTTTCGGGTCGTGCAAAGTGTAATTGGGATTTTTTATCAAGAATTTCTCAGTAGCAGCCACAGGGTCTGAATGTGTGCCCGGTTGATGGCAATAGGCTCGCCCCCTATTATATGGGACTTTAATATAACTGGCGAAACGTATGCGTATTATTAGGTGCCTCCTTTTATTTTTTTTTGTTTTGGTGTGTGGAAAATCATCAAATAAGACCTCCTCCCGCTCTTGGGCAAATCGAAAGGGCGTGTCAGACTTCTACTGACTAAAAACCACCCGTGTTCCTTCTTAGCCCTTTATGTCGAGGCCGCGGTATCTCTTGCGAACAACCCGCAGCACCTCCCTTAGTAGAGGATAAGCGTGATATTATGTTGTGTTATGGACAGCGACTATAATCTCTTACTATAAGTGCGATAAGCCCTTATTGTATCATCAAATTAACTACCACAGTGCTTGTCAGTCAATCTGGGGGCCTGCCGCGTTATTCCCTCTCTGTGTCACGTGATTAATGGATCGCCGCCATCTTGGATTCTTGTGCCACGTCGACTGCGTTATCATTTTCCTCTCCGTGTTTGTGTGTGACTTACTAAATATAATGGTAGTAAATGTGTGTCTATTTTAGGTGAGGAATAAGGACATTTGGTTTATCTGTGAGACTAAACAATTCTGTGACGAAAATTTTTCTCTTTTACACAGATAACTAACAAAATCTAGTTAGATGATGGCTTTATTAGTTTCTATCTTCGATCAAACTATTATTGATCGAAGGTTTCTATAGATTGTTAACTAAGTATAATTAGTAAATTGACTTTTACTCCACTTTCTGGATATGACTGTCTTTCTTTATCATTTGTGGTTGGAGCCTAACTTGGTGTTAAAGGTTTTGTGCCACCCATGGGTTTCTGGCTTGGCTTTACATCATAATAGACACCATTTATTACTGAGAAGACTGTAGAGTCCAGGCTAAGGTGGTACGGACACGTTAAGCCTAGATCAGATGACCATATCTTAATAAAGTGCCGTTCTCATGGCTACAAAAAAGGAAAAACGGAGAAGTGGACCACGAACTAAAAATAAATAAATCAGCTTACGCACTTTTCCAAATTGCTAGAAAAATAAATATGGATGCGCTACTAGTTGCATATCACGGCCTAGTAGCCTCAATACTGCGATATGGTATTGTTTTTTGGGGCAATTCTACTGATAGAGATATTGTTTTTAAGGCACAAAAAAGATGCATAAGATCGATGTGTGGTCTTAGAACTGATGATAGCTGTGTACCATTCTTTAAATCGCTCAAAATACTCACCTTGCCATCATTATATATATTTGAAATTAGTGTTTTCGTCAAAACAAACATGAGCTTGTTCAAAAAAGTGTCAACTTTAAGACATGTTGCGATTCGTAGCCAATACGCAAACTCTTTAAGCAATCAGCGTTGTAAGACAGCCTTATTGAGAAAGAGCGTTTTAGGCATGGCGCCGCGCATTTACAACAAGATACCGGATGTAATAAAACATTTAAATGTTACTCAATTTAAAAAAAAGTTAAAATTGTTATTAATTGAAAAATGTTATTACACTATTGATGAATTTCTGAATGATAAATTAATGTAGACTTATTTATTTATTTTGACTGGAGAATACACACAATAGACGATTTCTAGCTGAATTTGACATTTGTTATTATTATTATTATTATTTCTTTTTGGCTGTAGAATTTACTTGATATTAAGACATTTTATAATACTTGTTTTTAGCATAATTCTATTAATTTTGACATACCTACCAAATAATTTGTGTTTACCTCTCGCATGATAAATTTTTCTTTTATTATTTCGCATGCTATGCAACCATAAATATTTGTACGTCTTTTGGCATAACATAGCGATCTAACATTAATTTAAGAACTGTATTCACTACCTATGTTACACAAATAAAATTGACTTTGACTTTGACTTTGAACTAACTCTAACAAATGTTCGGAAAGATATATGCAAAAGCTCAGCCTTACCGATAACGATGCTAAGTAGTGAATTGATTGGCGCCAAATGATGAAGTCGTAACGGGAAGAGTCGAAAGCAAAGAATATGATCTTATTAGAGACTCTATCAAGTTTCATCATTAACACTGTAAACGTGATTCTGGAATCCCGATTCAGTTTCAGTGTAAATGGTAGGTAATGTTAGTGACCATGTCAGTTTAAAAACTTATGTCACTATCAAGTAGTTGTGTAAAAACACATTTTGTGAACCCGTACCGCCTTATTACAAAAGGTAGTTAAACCTGGTTTAACTTAGACCTGGTTTATCTCGCATGCTGTCACTTTCTTTTGAATATTATTGAAGTGAGACGTCATGCGAGATAAACCAAGTCTAAGCGAAACTAGGTTTAATTACGTTTTGTAATAAGGCGGGTAAAGTCTAAGGCACGTCGTTATTATCATCTTGTCTTTGTACATAATTATTGTGACCAACTGCCTCGTTGGTCTAGTGGTCGCAAGCGCGACTGCTGTGCATGAGGTCCTGGGTTCGATTCCCGGGTCGGACAAAAAGTGCTATTGGGTTTTTCATTAGAAATTTGCCCGGAGTTTGGAAGTTGGCGGTATAATACCCCCGTGCCTCGGAAAGCACGTTAAGCCGTTGGTCCTGCACCTGATCTCTCTCCGGTCGTGTCGGATTGCCGTCCCATCGGACTATTAGAGAAAAGGAACAGAGAGTGCACTTGTGCCTGCGCACACACTTGTGCACTATAATATCTCCCGCGCCGATGGCTAATCTCCGCTGAGATTGGCCGCCGTGGCCGAAAACGGTCAGGAGGACTATTATTATTGTGACCATCGCAAAGTTTTCATCTTCCGTTTTCCTTGCTCAACGGTCACGCAATCATTCAGTTGGTTTTTGTTCCCAAAATTCCTCACACAATGAATTTATGTTTTCTTTCATGTCCTTCTGTCCCTCTCCATCCATCAACATTGTATACCCAACCCTCTTTTAAAAACATGCATTTAAAGCACGTATAAAGTAGCATTTTTAATCTGAAAAACATCCAATATTACTGCTTTTATGACCACGACATTTTCTAATGTAAATGAGCCATCAAAGTCATAGTCTCCGAGAGTTATAGCCCTCGCTATAAAATAAAGCCCGTTACTCACAGCTCACAGCAAAGTTGAATAAAAGTTAATAAACGAATGTAATATAAACGGGAGTAGAGTGTGAGAGGTCGCCGTCAGTCGGCTCGCTTGGCGTTAACCCCGGGGCGTAGATAAACGAGTGTGCGAGTTACGACTATATTGTGGCACTTAATTATACAAGGTAACATGTGTGCTGCGCCTTATGTTGGTACTGTTCCTGTACTTATTTTTTTAGGATGCTTTATATTCATTTTCTGATTAGCCTTTTCCTAAACATGTTGGGCTTGGCTTTCAGGCTAACCAAATGCAGCTGAATACCAGTATTTTACATAGAGCGGCTGCTTATCTGACCTCCACAAGTCCACATCCCAATAAGTATTGGGTAATAATAATGCTTCTCATTGGTAAGACTGGTTGCCGGACTGTGGCTTAAAATGAAGATTGATCCGCGCAGCTGTTATTCTGTTGTTGTTGTTATGTAGTTAGCTTTTGTTGCTGTTGTGTTTGTGTTAATGTTGTTAATCTCTGTTGGCTCTTCTTTTCGAATGCTTTTTACTACAGGGTGTGAAAAATCCTGTCACAAATTCGCCATCTACACTTTCTGTATGTCGAACTAATTAAGATTGTACAAAACTAATAACAGGTTACGAACTTTTATTTTCGTGTGAAATTCGCTGTTTTTGGTAGCGTACTATGTAACGCAGCCGGCACAGAACACATTGTGTTTATGGGTAAATGTAATAGTATGGTCATGGCAGCCTTTCAAGTTAAGTAACTACATTTAAAGTGCGACTGCTGATCATGCGGTCCTGAGTTCGATTCCCTGATCGGGCATAGTGTTATTGGGTTTTCCCATCAGGAATTTCTCAGTAGCAGCCACGGGATTTGAATTTGTGCCCGATTGATGGCAATAGGGTCGCACCTTACTACATGGAATTTAAAGATAACTGAAGAAATGTGAGTGTGCTACAAGGTACACCTCTGCCAAAACCTTCTGAGATTACAGGCGTGATATTTTGTGTAATTATAGATGGGATATCGTTCTTCAATATCTATGCATTTGAGATGTGTTAACAAACATTGCTTGAAAAATGAGAAGCCCGCTCTGTCAATATGCGGATATAAATCTGTGATATTATTGTTTGTTAAGAGCTCATTTACACTAATCCGTCAAAGACGATTCGTGTTTTTTGACGAATCGTCTTTTTTCACGAATCTTTATTTTGATTTGTATGGGCGGCTATACATTTTAATAGACCGTGTTCACACTATTACGGAATCGTGAACAATGACGGATACGTCGTCTTTTTTCAAAAACCTTTAGTTTTAAATCACGAATCGTTATGACGGATCGGATAAATCGGATCTGATCGAATAACGACTTCAGTGTGAACATCTATTCGGATATTTTGATAATTCGTGAAAAAACTCGATTCCGTATGCAATGTGAACGTTCATCCGTCATTGCGTATAGTCTTTTTTTGCCGAATCGGCGTTGACGAACCTAGTGTGAATGAGCCCTAACTATTACTGTGTCGCCGTATTTGATTAGAAAACTCTCAAAACGACAATGTGACATCTACCAATCCGCATGCGTGGCCTGATTATAGCCCATTCCCTCTCAAAGAGAGGAGGCCTGTGTCCTCGCAGTGGGAACATTAATAGGGTGTTGATGATGATGAAGCTCAACAGCTCGTGGTTACAATAACTTGACGGCACGGTTGGTGCAGTGGCTCAAGCAATGGACTGCTGCGCTGCGTGTCGCGGGTTCGATGCCCGCACGGAACAAATATTTGTATGACCTACAGATAGTGTTCCGGGTCTGGGTATTTGTGTATGTGAGTTTAAATGTTTGTGAACGCACCCACGATACAGGAGAAATTCCTAGTGTGGGGAAACGATTTAAAAAAAAAAAAAAAAACTCTTTTTTGGGGGGTAGGGGGGAAATCATCAAATGACTCTTCCCGCTCTGGGCAGAGCGGTAGGGAATGTCAGATGTCTACTGACTAGAAACCACTCATGTTCCTTCTTAGCCCTTGTGCCGCGGTATCTCTTTCGAACAACCCGCAGCGCCGACGGGACTTACAATAACCCTCAAAACCTACTAAACAAGGACAATACATTACCTATTCATCTCCCCTCTCAAATATTAATCCAAAAACGAAACCCGCAAAGAAGTGGCGATAACCTTGATTTATACCATCCGCGTCTACTCGTAGTAAAGGATTTAATCAAAAAAGAACCAGCATCTGTCAGGGCTATTAAAACGGTGAAAGCTTTAATATCAAAGCACATTACGGTGAGGTTATTGCAATGTCTTGTGACATACGGGCGGATTGGAAAACGATCATGATTAGGTAAAAGTTTGTGATTTTTGCAAATTACTTCACATTACGCCACGCCTGTAATCCCCAAAGGGTAAGGTAGAGGTGAACTTAATAATTTACCCACATTTTTAACCGACTTCTAAAAAAAGAAGGAGGTTCTCAATTCGGATGTTTATTTTTTTTTGTTTGTTCGGACATAACTCCGTCACTTACAAACCGATTTGAAAAATTCTTTTTTTGTTCAAATTCAAATTCAAATTCAAATATTTATTGCTCAACACAGTACATAATATTGCATTTATAGGTGTTAAGTGAATGCGCAGTTCACTGTGATGTACCAAATTAGGCATGCAAGATTTATTGTTAAAAATTATACAAACATTCATTCAAAATAATATCAATTAATACCATAAACCGGGCAAAAATTAATTACACAATATCATAAAAACATACATTATAATTGTCATAGATTCAAAATAATAAGTAAGTAATGTCAAAAATTCAGATCAATAAGTATGTAATGTCAAATCATAATGATAAAATGTCAGATAATTCTAATATAGTCAACAAGATATTAAAAATACATAAAATTATTTTTTGTATGAAATAAATCGGACTTAGGTTCTTATCATAATCTATTATCTGAATTAATATTAAACAACCAAATTCTTATCAGTCAGGTATTCATTTATTGTGTAGTATGTTTTACTTAGAAGCAACTTATTGAGTTGCTTCTTAAATAAATGTATGTCATTGATGCTTAACAAAGCAATTGGTAATTTATTGTAAATATGCGGTGCCATACCCAGAAGATTTTTATGAAATACCGCTTTTTTGTGTTGCCTACCACTTATTTTATATCTGTGTCGCGAGCTGTGTAGTTTTTCAAATAAGTGCAAGTTAGTTTTGACAAATACTGCCACCTCACTTATGTATAGGCAGGGTAATGTTAATATATTTAAATTTTCAAAAAGTGGTTTACAGCTTTCCGTACTTTTTATACCGCATATCGCCCTAACACACCTTTTTTGTGCTCTGAATACAGTTGCCATGTTAGTGGAGTTGCCCCAGTATATGATACCGTACCGTAATGTAGACGTAACATACGCATGATACGCCGTTATCAGAGCTTTTTGATTTACTTCCTTGGCCAGATTACGTAAAGCATATGAATGCTGACTAAGGCGATTACATACACTGTCAGTGTGAGTTTTCCATGACATGTCTCTATCTAATTCAAGTCCTAAAAATTTTGTAGCGGTTGTCTCTGAAATAATCTTGTCTCCATATTTTACGTCAGGTTTTTTATGATTTGTCCTTTGCTCAAAAGTCATGATTTTAGTTTTGTCAATATTAATTTTAAGATTATTTGCGGCCATCCATTCTATGAGTACTTGAAGACAGTGGTTTATGTTTCCTTCAAGTGTCTTTGCGTCATTGTCACCACTAAAAACGACCGTGCTATCGTCAGCAAACAAAACCATTGGGTGATGTGTTACTCTGGGCATGTCATTTATGTAAACAATAAATAAAAAAGTCCCTACAATACTTCCTTGGGGCACACCATAGTTATTAGCTCTCTGACTGGATACATACGTACGCTCCGTTTTTGAAGTAACGCAGACCTTATTTATTTTCGTAACTTGTTTTCGGTCGGACAAATACGATTTCAAGAGCTTCAAAGCATTGCCTCTAATTCCATACCTTTCCATCTTTTTTAAAAGTACTGTCCTATCCACAAAATCGAATGCCTTGCTCATGTCCATGAATAAAGCAGCAACCGGACTTCTATTATCTATTCCAGTAATAATTTTCTCAAAGAGCTTAAAAATTGCCATGTTTATGTTCTTCTTCCTTCTAAAACCGTACTGTTCATCAGCAAAAAGATTGTTACGTTCAAAAAATGAGTAAAATGTATTGTAAATAACTTTTTCTACTATTTTGGAGAAAATGGGCAGTAAGGCAATGGGGCGGTAGTTGGCTGGATCGTGTTTGCTACCTTTCTTAAACAGTGGTTTTATAACTGCTAGTTTCAACCTATCCGGAAACACACCCGATTCTAAACACATATTTATTATATAACTAAGTACTGGTGCTATAATGGTTGAAACCGATTTAATAACACTTGTTGTAATGTCATCATAACCAAAGCTATTAGTATTATTCAATGTATTTATTAATTTTATAATGTCAGGAGGAACTGTGGGTATTAAAAATAATGAGTCAAAGTGCATGTCAATTTTTAAATTTTGATTATAATTATTATTAATGTCCGATACTGATTCAATTTCGTCAATAAAATAGTCATTAAAATTTTGAGCAATACTTTGTGGGTCAGTAATGTCGACGTCATTTATTCTAAGTTTTGATATTCCTTCAATCGGCTTATTATTTTTGCACTTATTTATTATTTGCCACGTAGCTTTACATTTATTAGATGCATTGTTAATGTGATTGTTATTTTGGGATTTCTTAGTCAGACGAATTATAGTTTTTAATCGTTTCGTATATGTTTTAAAAACTTTCTTAGTATTAGGATTGGGGTCTTTTCGAAATTGCCACAACATTTCACGCTTGCGTTTGCAGCATAACTTTATACCTTTACTGATCCACTTAGGTGATTTCACTGCATATCGTTTTATTCTCTTCAACGGAAAACACATATCATAAAATAATTTAAATGTGTCGTGAAATTTATTAAATGCGTCATTAGCCTCTGTGGAAGAGTAAATATCATTAAATGTCAAGTTTTGTAAACAACTTTTAAACTTTTGCATATTTTCACTACAGAAACTACGTCTAAATATGTACCAATATGTAAATACGCAAGTTTTTTTAACAGGACATTGTAGTAGTTGCGCTGTATGATCTGACAACGCCAATTCGACCGTAACGCACTTACTTCCCCTTATATTGTCGATGATGTTGTCAATGCATGTTCCGCTACACAGTCGTGTCGCAGTGAGTACACCTAGTTTTAAGTTAAAACTTTGCAATAAGTTTTTGAAACTTCGCGAGGCATAGGTATCCTTCAAAATATCAATATTAAAATCACCACATAAAATTATCTTTCTCTTACTTTTAAAACAGACGTCATTGAGAATCATATCTAAACTAAATAGGAATGTATTCACTGAAGCCTTATCCTGGTTCGGAGGTCTGTAAACACAGACTACTATAATGGGATGATTTTGCAACTCAACCGCGCAAACTTCAATCAGGTTTGGTTTACACCATGTTCCTACATCTATTTTTTGCCCCGTTAAAGTGTTCCTTATTAATATACACGAGCCCCCGTTTCTATTTTCTCGTGAATAATATGTGTGGAGTGTATAATTAGGTACGTGAAGATGCACATGATCGTTCTTCGTCATGTTAGTTTCTGTTATGCAAATAACATCCACCGGTTTACCTTCATCTTTGAAATTATTAAGGTGTACACCTAGTAAGTCCGATTTATTTACAAGTCCATTAATATTTTGGTGCAATATAAAAATATGTTCATAGACGAAAAAGACTATCACAAGCTGAATCAGAGACCTGCCTTGAGTCAGATTGTGCTTTGGTATTCGTTGCCATCTTCCTGCCACATGCCATTGGCTTAAAAAAATCTAAAATTGTCTTCTGGTTAGAGCACAATATTATATTTGATTCACAACGTTTTTCCAGATTACGGGCAGTTAACAACAAAGGCTTTTTCATGAGAAATTCTGTTGTATATTTAAGAAAGTCAATTTCAATATTTAATTTAGAGCTAAGTTCATTTAAATATGTTCGATTATTTTGTCTTATGTAATAGTATCGCTTAAAATATGAAAATTCGTTTTTTATAAATTTACAGTTAGTGAAATTTTTCGTTAAAAGTTGTAAGCTTTGGTTTAACATGTTCTTATTCAAATAATTATTACATTGTACACCTAGTAAATAAATTTGTTGGCAGGTTTTTAAGCTATTAAATGCTATACATACTTCCTTTAGGAGATAAGATGGATTATTGTCATTTGTTCCTACCGAAATTATAACAATGTCTTGCTCGGTCAGCGAGTTATATAATTCTAAGTTATGACCTAGAATTTCGGAGGATGTTGCACCTGGTTTAACCAGGGCTGAGACCGTGTAACAATCATTCCACTCAGCCGTCCTTTTACTTATCAGTACTTCCGAAAGACCACGAACTTGTTCATCTCCTAGAATTATTATTCTAGGTTTATCTGAGCACTGTATATTTGTATCGCTCTGGAGAGCTTCTTCCAGATTTTGTTCTTGAGACGATTTTAATCCACTTTCACTTATCTCATTATCTTTAAGTGCAGTCTCACTATCTTCCCTCTCAAAATCCAGTGTTTTCCTACATTGCTTTTTGTTCCTTTTTCTGCGTGCTGGATTCATACTCTGAGGAGTGCTAGTACAAATGGTTTTCAAGTACGCAATTTGTTTTTGTTGTTCTTGTGTTACCTTTGAAAGGGTCCCATTCTCGAGTAACAGTTCGTCAATTTGTTGATGTGCGCTATTGAGTTGGTTAGTCAGTGATTCTATCTGTTCTCTTAAATTTAGTGTGTGATCATCGTCGAAATTCGTCGTTTGGTCCGGTAAACTGTCTGCTATTGACTTCTCAGATGATGACGGGCTGGTTGAACATAGTCTTTCAAATGATGTAGAAGCTTTTTTATGTTTTTGACGCATAGTTATGTTACTCCTAAGACTAGTATTCATTTTAAAATAGTTGATATGTTTTCAAAAAGTATCTGCTTGGCTGAGATTCGAACCCGCGATCATACGTTTAGTCCCAAGAAGGCACACTGTTCAACCGTTAGGCCATTGAGGTACCTACGTAATTCAGCAGAATATGTTGATCGCTTTGTCCGTCCAATAAATTGTCGGTTAAACAGCACATCTACTGCTCTGTTTTATCGGCTTCACCTTACATATAAGTCGGTACGGTCGTTACAATATAGATGGCGTTGTTTCATGTGTTTGTCAATAAAACAGTGCCATTGTTTTGAATATTTTTCTCAACGTTTTAATAACGATGAAAAAGTTTAATTTTATAAGGTTTATCACTTTCACTGCGTATAGTCTTACTTGAGATGGTCAGTTTGTACTTCTTCACAAATTCGACTGAGTATTACGCCGTATGTAAACAGTTTTTAGATGTTTAAATGAAAACACTGTCACTTCGCCGGTTCTTGTCTTATTTCACTGTTTAGTTATTTTGTGTTATTACTTGGTGCTAGATAACACTGTCACTGGTATATATTGTTTATCCAATTCACTTAAGTTTAAATTTATCGTGATATTACTGTTTTTCGAATATTAGGAAATAAAATTTACGGAGCGATATGTTATCGTGACGACAGCGCCACCTTCCTTTTTTGGAAAGGGAATACTTCTCAAATGGTCCCATATTTTTTATCGAAATCGGACAAGCGGTTTTTGAAAAATCAACAAAACTCAAAAAAAAGACTACCTACATTGTCCACTTTATGACTCATGAACATGTGATCTTACGTGTGAACCACTAAAAGTGAAAAATAAAAACTTTTTAACAAAAAATAAAACCGACTTCAAAAAAAAAAAAACAAAAAAGTGAAAAATAAACTTTAGAAGAAAAATCAGTTTCTGAAGTTGGCGACTTTTGTTTGTTTGATTTCATTTTTTTGAAGTCGGTTTTATTTTTTGTTAAAAAGTTTTTTTATAGGTATTATTATCTCACGCGGGCGAGTCTATTGCCAGAAACCGGGCACAAATCTAAGCTCAATCGTACATTTATGACCCCAATATATTTAAGTAGAACCAAAGATTTACCTCAAACAAAAAACCAGACCACACATTACAAAAATAAAGCAAAGTCTTATAGTTTGAAATTCACTTTATTTATTAAAAGCCCCTGGGAGCCTGGAGACACGTAGTGGTCACGTGCTGTCGTGCGCTGCAAGAGTGTTGGGGGGAACGACTTCGATTCCCCTGAGATATGGCAATAACAGCAGAGGACGGGGCGACAGGACACAGGTGTGGTCGAATCCTGGTTTTGGAGGCTTCTTTATTTTATTTTATTACTAGCTTTTGCCAGCGGCTTCGCCCGCGTAAAAATTATGATTTTTCATACAAACTTTCATCCCCTATTATTTAACTCCTTTAGGGGTTGAATTGGTCAGAGCACTAGTTTTCCCGATTTTCCTCTATGGAGTTGAGACGTGGACAATCCAAACGAGAGAAAGACAGAGAATAGACGCATTCGAAATGTGGTGCTGGAGGCGTATGCTCCGAATTCCATGGACGGCCAAACGCACAAATGTGTCGATCCTTTCCCAACTCGATGTCAAGACTCGATTGTCTACAGTTTGCCTACAGCGTATTTTGTCCTATTTCGGCCACATAATGCGAAGAGGAGATAGCAGCCTTGAAAAGCTGGTCATTGTTGGCAAAACCGAAGGTAAGCGACCACGAGGCCGGTCGCCAACACGATGGTCCGACCAAGTAAAAGAAGCTACTTCCTCAAGCAAATTTCAGCAGGTGGTGAAGGCAACCTTGGACAGGAGTAGGTGGAGGCAGATGATTCGCTTGAAGGGATCCAGTGACCACGATCCTCAGTAATGTGGGACCGACTGAAGAAGAAGGGGTTGAATTTCAAAAAATCCTTCCTTATTCCTTGTCTACATTATAAAGGGAACCTATGTGCAAAATTTCAGCTTTCTAGGTCCAAGGGGCTGGGCGTTGATGAGTC
Organism: Diarsia dahlii; assembly: GCA_949775195.1. Classification (NCBI taxonomy): domain Eukaryota; kingdom Metazoa; phylum Arthropoda; class Insecta; order Lepidoptera; family Noctuidae; genus Diarsia; species Diarsia dahlii. The sequence continues at coordinate 4,268,028 of OX459198.1, forward strand.
AGTCAGTCAGTCAGTCAGGACTTCTCTTTTTATTTATATAGATTTTTGAAAAAAATACACCAAAAAAAAAGCTAGGTAGACACAATATTTTGGTTGATAAAAAATTTTGCAAATTACAGGTTTTCACAAGTAGTTGTAGAATATTTAAATGAAGCGAAAACAAAACATTTTCTTTATGTGATATCAGAATGGTTACGTTGTGGTTATTTTGAAAAACTCCAACTACCTTTAATGATTTTTTTTGTACTCCTCCGCTATTCTTTCTAATTAATTTCGTTCCAGGATCTAAGACAGTTAAATTGTTTCTCTGGGAGTTCTTTCTTTAGATTGTTTCGGCGCTTTTCTGGTGGTCATCACTATTGATTTTGTCTTTCAGGAGTTACAGTGGTTTGGGAATAGTGTGGCGGGAAGAAAATACCTTGAATGAAATGTATTTACGAAGATTTCATTGAATGAATTGAGTATAAAAATCATCTGCCTCCTCTTTTCTCAGACTATGTTGGGGTTGGCTTCCAGTCTAATCATTTACAGCTAAATTCCAATAATTTGCATGGAGCGAATTCCGATTTGATCTCCACAATTCAGTAATTAACACGATACCCGATGTTTTTTTCCGTGGGAGAATTTGGAATGGAGGAAAACTTTTTTAATTTTTAAAAGTAATTTTTTTATGTTACGCGTATTTTGTGTTTTTATCAGATATTTGAAAAAAAACACCCCAATTAAATTGGGATAAGGGCAAGAGAATTAAGATGATGATGAGTTTTCATCACATTTCCATTAATTAAACGATTTTCTGAAGGCTTGTGTTTAAACGCCTACCAGAAAAGAACCTATTTTACTACCAAAAAAATTCGAAATGCCGGCCAAAATGGATGAATGCTCACCAAATTGTGTTTCCTAAAGTATTGTAGGAATGAACCTATTTTCCTTTTTATTCTATACCATAAAGATTTATAAACGCCTTTAAAGTTAACTGCAGACCAAATATTTTATATTATCACTAAATAGATGTCACCAATATTGTATTTCACGACTTTCAATTTATCTCCATGAAGCGCGCTCGCTTCGCTCGCATATTAAATAATACTAATATCTTCTGTCCCCGAAGTGCCGGGCCTCCGCCGGCCTCCTTCGTCGGCCTACGGCCCGGTGCCCATGCCGCCTATAAAGGATGCTGTCGCGAGACGGTCGTATTATAATTTTGGTTAATTGATTTGGTGAGCATTAATCCATTTTGGTAGGCAAAAAGAATATAAATACAACACGTACAATTATTCTGATGAGTGTCTAATTATTTTAGAACTTATAACGTTTTTCTGTAGGCTCCTCGGTATAGGGTGGGTTTATTTTATTTGAAGTTAAAATATTTTATTTGGTACTTTACTGTACTTTAGTCTAGGGTCTAAAAATCTTTTTTGGTGAGCATTTAAATTGTAGCCTTTTCTGAAATGAAAAATCAATTAATACTATAATATGTAAACGCAAAAAAATATCAATCAGAGTCACAAGCAGATATTCTGCTATCCGATCCTGGCAACAATGTGTATTCAATATCACGCACGGGCTATCAAACGTTACGTGAAAACTGACCGATTAAACACCGCTTAAGCCCCAATGATCGCTTGCCGATCAATTATCGCCTTTATCACCCAAACAATAAAGCGCAACACAAAAATAAGGGCTGGCTATGAACGCTGGATAGAAATTATTACCAGAAAAAATATTGCGTGCGGCCAAAATTATTGCGTTGTCATGGTTATTATAGGAGAGAATTTATGTTCAGTATTTGGATTTTAAATGAGGGGTCGTAAGTAAATAATAAATTAAGGGGATCTGTGAAATTAAGCAGCGTTTGGTAAGGCGAGACCTAGGATGGGAAATCACTTTTTATAGATTTCCAACATCGAAAGCACATTCTACCGTCGGGTGTTTTCGTAAGTCTTTGGCACTATAGTTTTATTTTATAGTTTGTATTCTATATTATTATACAAATAGATTCGATATTTTATACTTAACAACGCAGTTAGTAAAGTGCTTGAGCTGTTGGTTGATGCTCTGCGTGTCTCCGGTTCGATTCCTGCTCGGAATAGATGTAGTAGATATAAATTATATGAAATTAAATTTATTTATTTGACAGAATATAGGTACATACATAATAAGATGGTAAAATAATTTTAGTCTTACTATATTCGACTCATCAGTCATGCAAATATTTCTGGTACATGCATAATAATAATACATAATTACATTAATTGCATTAATCACAAACATCATAATCGTAATAATAAAATAAAATGTATGGTCTTGCTGCGTTGATATTAATTAGGCAAATTACACTATAAAATATATTAGATTAGTTCATTACAGTATTTCACAGTCAAGACAGTTCATCAATTTGTTGATTAGATTTAAGATACTATAATAATAATATGTCAAAATGTAAATAAGTGAAAAATTATCATGTCAAAATATTATCATGTCAAAATCAAATTATGCATATACTAGCGGACGTCCCGCGGTTTCACCCGCGTAGATCCCGTTCCCGTGGGAATACAGAGATAAAAAGTAGCCTATGTTACTCAGGGTGAATGTAGCTTTCCAAGGGTGAAAGAATTTTTGAAATCGGCCCAGTACTTTTTGAGCCTATTCATTACAAACATACAAACATACAAAAATAGGTACAAATCTTTCCTCTTTATAATATTAGTGTAGATGTAGATGTAGATATGTCTGTTTAAAATTTAAATAGTCGTCTATTGAATAAAAACATCTGTCACAAAGCCAATTGCTTAAAGTTCTGTTAAATTCTAAATTATTCATGTTTCTTATTTTTACTTGTAGATTATTATAGACTAGCTGCTACCCGCGACTTCGTTCACGTGATGTGTGACTGTCTCGTTGATCGAGTGGTCTCAAGTGCAACTACTGAGGATGAGGTCCGAGGTTTGATTGCAAAGTGTTTTCGCAGTAGAGGCCACGGAGCGTGGTTTTCGTGCCAGGTCGATGGCAATATTATATCTATAGACATCAAGCGCCCCCTATTACATGGCGCTTGAACATTACTGGCAAAATGTGGGTTTACGATTAGGTACACCACTGCCTAACTCTTTCGGGATCTTCTGTTGGCACTGGATGGGAAAACTCTTCGGAAAGTGGAATTTTCGCATCTACATCTAATTCCAGGCGACTCTCTCCTGTTTAAAGCAGCTTATTTGCAAAGACATCTGTTCCATGGCCAATCGCAGATTTTTGGTGATGTTGCAAGTAGGGGTAAGATTCAACGGCAATTTGTAAATGGAAAGTGCAATCTGGCCATTGTTAAGCAAAGTTGCGGCAATGCCCGAGGCAGCCACAGCCGATAAGACGGCACGGTTGGCGCAGTGCCTCGGCGTTTGACTGTGGCGCTGCATGTCCTGTATTCGATTTCCACACTGAACAAATAGATTTACGTCGCGGGTCTTATCTAATTTTAATTAGGTTTTTATTTTAAAGTTTTACAGCTGTTTTTCTTACTGTGTACCTGTCAATTTGTATTTGTTGACTATTCACGACAAATATTAACACCGCAATTCTGAAAATGGTGTCAAATGAACAATGCCATCTGTCGAAGACGAAGCTAAACTGCCAAAATTGAATGCATGGGAAGCAAACATACACTATAGGGTTTAGGCTATGTAGTCTCCTGCATGAATGGCACGCGGAGGTACTACACTGGGGGATAACTCCGCTGCCGCGGTATATTGCCGCATGGCGGACAGACCCCTGGTGTGATTTCATGGCGACATGGAGAGAGCGACTGTCGCAACCCCGTGCAGGGCACAGTGTTGGTAAGTCTCCGCTTTGAGGAGTGGCTTGAGAGGCGCCACGGCGCCCTCACCTTCCGTCTGGCGCAGGTCCTCACCGGACACGGACCGGGCTGTTTCGGGATTCGGGAGGCACCTGCACCGAATCAGGCGAAAGGAAACGCCCAAATGCTACTATTGCAAGGATCAGCCGGAGGACACGGTGGAGCACACCGTGGAGGTCTGCCCCGCTTGGGCGGAGCCCCGCTTGGGTTGAGCCCCGTCGTGTTCTCTTGGCGACGATCGGCGGCGGCGACCTCTCGCGTCCGGCCCTGGTTCAAGCCATGTTGCGGGGCGAGAGGGAATGGGCGCCTCCTTCGGCGAAGCAGTGATGCTAGCGAAGGAGGTGGCGTGGTGAGAGAGAGAACCTCTCGTCCCAGCCGCAATAGGAGACGCTCTGGGCGTCGGGGGTCACGTGATGGCTTCCGGCCACCGTAGGCGCGGGCCTGTGGGCGGTAAGTAGTGTCGTAAGACGACGACAGGCCGTGTCGATGGCGCGTTCGGTTCACGCGCGCCTCAAAGAGATGTCAGCAATATGGTTGAGGCCTGCAAGGGCCGCCGCTTGTCGGGGCTACGGGTTGTTCGAAAGAAATATCGCGGCCACAGCACAAAAGGCAAAAAAGGAACATGGGTGGTTTTTAGTCAGTAGAAGTCTAACATTCCCTACCACTCTGCCCAGAGCGGGAGGAGTCAAATAATGATTTCCCACCCTTCAAAAAAAAACCCTATATAGATTTTCAAAGCAGCGTCATTTAAACTAATCAAGGGTACATTTTGTTATCGTAACTGTTTGAAAAATACGATTTAAAAGTTATCTTGTGAACACATTTATTAATTAGTACCGTTTTGATGCAATAGATGTCGTTGCATGTATGTTTCTAAATGATGATAAGATCTTCTTAAATACCTTAAATTCGTATATCTTTTGATAGAGAGCACCAATTACAATGAAACAAAAGCTAAAACCCTAATCTTATTAGTTTTAAAATGTACACGTGAAAATACTATAATAAACTAATACACCCAAGACACACAGACACAACAAAAGAAAACATTATTTTTTCTAAATAATTATGTTCAATATACAGAAACTCTACGTCTACAGATTTATAAATTGTATTTACAATTAAAAGTAGATTATACTAATTTAATCTGAATTGATTTGAAAATCATATAGCATCGAAATGAAAACAAATACCTGGAACTAACAAAAAGTGAAATCCGATTGGGGATCGAACTCGCGAACACGTTTCAACATTTTTGGAAATCTTTCAACATTATAAAAAATCACAAAAAGTGGATACTGACTGTGATTTGAACTTGCGTACCTTTGTTTACAGGTAAGTCTCTGTACCGTTAGGCTACGTACACCAGTGACAAATAGCTTGAAATAGACCTTCTGTTTTAATATAGTATGACAGTTGACAGTTCGATTGTGATTCGATACCGGAAATTTGAAATGACGTAAGGGACTTCAGCTTTCTCTTGGATTTGCAACGCTCGCACCAGGTGCTTATAGTGAAAAATTGCACAGCACGCTCGATGTCCCTTGCGTTATTTCGTATTTCCATTAGCAAGCTGTAAAACAGTTGAGGATTATGGATAATGCAATACTGCTCACCCCCTTAAGTTATTATGGGGATAATATATAGCCCATGTGTTATTCCAGACTATAATCTACCTCTGTGCCAAATTTCATCCAGATTCGATCAGCCGTTCTCGCGTGAAAGAGCAACAAACATCCATACATCCATCCATCCTCACAAACTTTCGCATTTATAATAATTATTAGTAGGAAGTAGGATTTTTACCGCCATTGTGTAGCAGTTACTGTCACATAGCCTCAATCTGTTTCGAGGAACAATCAGAGGTTTTTCGACTACTTTTCTCTTAAATTGGGCCTTCTCATCCTGCTCAAAGAGTGATAGATTGTTTCTAACAAATTTACTAATTTCAAAAATGTATAGGGATGGAAGTGTTAGCAAACGTTTTTCGGAGAATACCGGTCGACACGAATCAGTCCACTGAATTAAATAGAATAGATGTAGGTATGTCTTAAAGGTACTTTCCGGTAGGTTCCGAGTCTGGATGTTTGTAAAAGATACACGATACAGGAGATTGGAACTAGTGGGGGGAAACTGGCATAACTGGGTTTAAAAAAAAAGTAAATTGTGATATTTTATAAACCCATTTCAGTAAATGAAGACATGAACCATTTTTCACATCGTAAAACAAGGATTAAGTAAAATTATATATGGCTCAATAAAGCAGACGGTTTTCGTTAAGAACATGAACTCTGTTTATAGTTGTAGTATATTATTTTTGATAGTTTATTTAATATCTTTTGTTATCTGTGGTTTATTTGAGTACTTTACTTCATTAAATCTAGTGGTTTGTGTACAATGTGTTTCTTTGTTGTGTCTGTTAGTCTGTGTAGTGTTTTAGTTTATAATGAGGTACTTGTGTTTATACCTCGCGTTAATTTTATCTGATTTTCATAACATAATTTGCTTTTGTGAGGGAAACTAAATTTTGTAAATAATAAGCCCTAGACAGTGTAAAATTAGAACAAGGCTATTTTTCCCGTCGGGGTTGCGGGTTGTTCGCAAGAGATACCGTGGACTCGACATAAAGGGCTAAGAAGAAACATGGGTGGTTTTTAGTCAGTAGAACTCTGACACTCCCTTTCGCTCTGCCCAAAAGCGAGCAAAAAAAGGCATTTTTGACGCTTGAATAAAATTTTTAGGAGTATTATTGTCAACATGTCTGTGGAAATTGTTTAAAAAAAAGCTTTTCTAAAACAAACGGAGATGTGTGAAGCATTAGAGAGACGTACTAAATCCAACCAATGACTGGGAAGACGAGAGACGTGATGTGGATTTCAGCGAATTTGATTAGTAACTTCCCGCATGTCTCTTCTCCGCTCCACTTGTCTCCAGTTTAGTGAACTCCGGACATATAGCATGTCACCAAATATCTAAGTACACGTGCAATAATATTATGTTTTATAAACTTGACGAAGTTCAAACGCGAAATTTTCGTGAAATAATGATTGCACCTTTGAAATAATATGGGTGCAAAAATTCGTTTCGTTACATAACGTGAAATGGACACCAATGCTGCGGGCAAAAATTGCTGGGCTGCGGGTTGTTCGAAAGAGATACCGCGGCCTCGGACACAAAGGGCTAAGGTGGACCATGGGTGGTTTTTAGTCAGTAGAAGTCTGACACTCCCTTCCACTCCACCTAGAGCTGGAGGAGTCATTTGATGATTTTCCACCCTCCAGAAAAAAAGACGAAAATTGTTTCTAAACGTAAATATGACTGGTTAGATGATCTTTTTTCCAAAATTCAACACGATTTTTCCATTCATTTCCTAACATTTATAACCGTCAATTTAGTACTCAAAAGATATAATCTTCCAACAATACGCTGGCGTTGTCATTGTAGATTACATAATTATTAATGCGTAGGTACTATATAAGTACGTACATAATTGTTATTTCACTCGGGAAATTCGTTTGCGCTGAATCATCTCAATCAATCAAGCTATGTAGCGAGGGGAGAGTGCGGTGCCCGTGGATTTGGGTTTCTTAGGACTTCTCCCGTATTTTGGTAATAGTTTGAATTTTTCTTAGTTGAATTGACTTCTTTCTTGGCTGTTAAAACATGACAATGCTTATAAGGAGTGATGAAAGCCTTTCACTTTTAATGCATAAATGGAATAATAACTATCTGTCTGTTATTTTGTCTGTCTAAAACTTTTAACGCTGAACCAATATTTGTGAAATTATTCAGATAGGTAGACATAGCCTGAAAATATACGTATTGAATTGAAAATTCATCAATAAACTTGACCTATGCCAAGGGCAGCTTCCAGGCTAACCGAATGCAGCAAATCATATATTTGTTTATATGGAGCGACTGCCTATCTAACCTCCACAACCCTTGGTAAGACAGACTCTTCAAAACACGTCAGACTTTTCAAAACTCCATGCAGCATGGATGGCAGTCACTTCATGTAAAATACTGGTATTCAGCTACATCTGGTTGGACTGAAAGCCAGGACTAACAAAGTTTGGAAAAGGGTAGGCAGATGATTGAAGAAATAAAATAAAATGTAAGCACAAAACAAAATTCATTATTACAAGCGGTTATAAAATCACCGGTCGCAATAATATAATTTATAAATGAAACCATATTCCATTATCCAGTTTATTGTATAAACAGTGGATGATATTGATATTGAATACAAATAATAATTATTTGAACAAGCCGGTTTCACTCAGATATACGACGTGTGTACAGGATACACGGGGAAAAAATGTTTTTATTTTATAGCAGATTTTATTATCTCTCAAAATGTTGAAGGAAAACATTGTGAGAAAATTAGCATGCCCTAGAATTAGAAATTCGAGGATCCGAGGTGGATTACGGTAAACTTCTCCTTCGCATAAAGAAGAGGCCTACATCCCAGCTGTGGACACATTTAGGGCTGTTTATGCATAATAAATAATAATAATAATTCTTTCTTTTTTTTTCTTTCTTCTTTTTTTCGTTTTCTTTTTCTTTTGCTTAAGTTATTCTGATATTTTTTAATGTTCAGTTGAAGTATATTATTATTTGATAATAATAAATTAATAATAATAATAAATTTATTTATTGGCATAAAAAACAGGTTACAGAAAAGTGTGAGACCCTGGCTCCAGAGCTAGGTTAGAGTACCTGTATTTCAGGAGCCAGTGACTTCTTCCATTTGGGTTACAATTTGGCAAGTTTTAACAAAAGGTGACAAAATTATACCTTATTAAGTTCAATCGTTATATTAAACATATACCACCAGCACAAAATTATAGTATTAGAAAATAAATTATAATAAAATCAGGATTAGAATTTAGTTTAATAATTGAATTAAAAACAATATTAATTTTAGAAATAAAGATTGTAGTAAAAAATAATAAAAGCTTGTAATAATATTAGAATAAATTGCAATTCAGCTAGGATGAAACAAAATAATATTACAATTATTAAGGGTGCAGGTATGTCAATGTGCATGTGGGCGTGGGTGTAACTGGGTGTGTGTGTGTATGTGTGTGTGTATTTGTGTGTGTGTATGTGTGTGTGTATTTGTGTGTGAGTATGTGTGTGAATACCATATAATAGTGTTCTATACTTAAGTTGATTGCAGTAGATTTTCAGTTGCGTTGTAGTCCTGTGTCAGTAACCAGATTTTTACCTTCTTTTTTGTTTCACGAGTAGTAAGGGGATTTATGTTCAGGATTTTGTTTAATTTATTATAAATAAAAGCGGCAAGATATACCCGCTGTCGCCTAGCGGACGCCGTGTGACAGCGTAAAGTTAAGCAAACGTTTTTTATAGTGCGATTCTTATTACTTTGTGCGTTATAAGGGGTAATACTGTGCTGCTTATAAACTACTTGCAGAATATAATTCTGTCTTACTGTGAGTACTTCACATTTCTCGTATAAGACTTTGGTAGGAAATCTAAAGGGTCTGAAAGTCATGACTTTCAGCAGAGATCTTTGGGCCCGTTCTAGGTGAATCATAGAAGTCTTGCATCCACCACCCCATACAGTAACACAATATCCCACAACTGACTGCGCTAGCGCATAGTACACAGTGCGAAGGAGTTTGAAGTCTGCTACGTGCCTAAGTTTTTTAAATGCCCAAACCAGTTTTCTGATACGCGTTGTGGTGAGGTCTATATGCTGTCGCCAGCCAAGTTTTTCATCAAGAATCACACCCAGGTATTTTACATGTGTAGACTTAGTGATAGTAGAGCATGAACATGACGTTGAAGAAGCGAAGTTGCAGTCATGTAATCTAATATCTAAATTGGCAGGTTTAATTTTAGAAAAAGAGAATTGGAGAAATGTGGATTTGGAAAGATTCAAAGTGAGTCGGTTAGATCTCAGCCAATGGCTTATCCTGTGCAGTCCCAGTTCGGCGTTTCGTCGGGCTTCGTCCCAGGTCTCTCCATGAAATATTAATGCCGTATCGTCAGCATAAGTAACAATCTTGCCGTTTACAAGTGGCAACTGACACAGGTCATTTATGTAAATCAAGAAGAGACTTGGGCCAAGAATACTGCCTTGTGGGACGCCATATGTAACCCCAGCATCAGAGCTAACGTATTCTTTTATTTTAACTCTTTGCGTGCGGTCACAGAGAAAATCCTTAAAAATGTTTAGAGCATTTCCGCGTATACCAATCTTCTCTAACTTGTCCACAAGGAGAGAAATCATGACGGTGTCGAAAGCTTTGGCCAGATCGAGAAATATGCCGATGCATTTCTGTTTTTGATCTATCTTTAGCGTGGCGTGATCTACCAGTTGGTTAACGGCATCTTCAGTGCTTTTTCCCGACCTAAAGCCAAATTGGGCTTCTGACAATATCTTATTATGTTGCAGAAAGTTTGTGAGCCTTTTGTTTAGAACCTTTTCTAATATTTTTGATAGAGTAGTAAGGACTGAGATGGGCCTGTAGTTTCCAACATTGCCCTTCTCTCCCCCCTTGTGGACAGGAGTAATAAGGGACTTCTTGAAGACTTTCGGAAAAACTCCCTGGGTAAGACAGATCTCAATGAGTTTAGTCAGATGAGGGACGATAATGTGTCTCGCTAATTTAAGAAACTTGGCTGAGATAGAATCCCAACCAGTAGCACAGTCATTCTTGAGATTCATAATCAAGGCTTCAACTTCGACTTCGTCTGGCGGAAGTAACACTATTGAATTTGGGATGGGGGTTATGTCAAATTTATAATTATGTTGAGCTGGTGTTATTTTATCTGCTAGTTGTTTACCAATATTAGAGAAGTAGGTGTTTATCTCATTTACAGCACATGAACCACTTTTCTGTGGTACTAAAAGGTGGTCCCCAGCTGTTTTCTGTTTTGAGGAACCGATAATAGATTTGACAGCATTCCATTTATCTTTAGTACAGTTTGTATTTTCTAGTAAAGATTTTTCGTAATTCCTTTTTATTTTTTTCAGAAGACCGTTACAAAAGTTTCTGTATCTATTGTAGACTAGTTCAGCAGTTGTATTTTGTCGGTCTTTTTTATAAGTTTTGTGCAGCTTATCTCTGTGGCGGATACATCGCAGTAGTCCAGGGGTAAGCCAGGGTTTAAGCAATCGTTTCCTACAGGGTCGGGAAATTATGATCGAGTGTAGTGTTAATGCACTTGAAAGATGATCAACAAAAAGAGCGGAGGCATCATTCGCGTCAGAATCACTGCCGATAAAAGAAAAATCAACAGCTTGCAAGTGTGCAAGGGCAGCATCATAATCAACTTTCTTGTACACATTATTTCTGCTAATGTCAGGATTCCGGCGATAAAGGCTTAAGAGGACTGAGGCGTGATCAGTCACGGTTGAGTCTATTACAAAGGCCGCAGCAGAATAGGATGTGTTTATCATAATATGATCCAGACAGTTTGCAAGCCTCGTTGGATAGGTGTGTGCCGGAAGTAGCCCTAGTTCTGCAGTTAGATTAAGGTAAGTCGCACTGTTTCTGTCAGTGTTGTTCGGTTTAATATCAATATTGATGTCGCCAGCAATAATTATGTGTTTAGCTTTAATAGGACGTATGATCGCATCCAAGGAAGTGAGAAAGCTATTTGTGCAGTGTACAGATGGGGATCTATACACAGCTAATATGGCAATATCAGGGCAAACTTGAAGCAATAGAAAACTAGCGTCATTTGACTCAGGTTCTTCAACAGTGCATTTTATATTTTTTCTGACATAAATAACGATACCACCATTTTGATTAAGCCTGGCCTTGGATGAAAAAGATTCGTAGTTATCAATAATAGGAATAGGTTTGTGTTCATTGAGCCAGCATTCAGTAAGGATTATAATGTCGATGTCAAAGGAAAATCTGGCTAGTTGTGCCTGAAAATTATCGAAGTTCTTGTAAACACTGCGAATGTTTTGTGTTATGATTTTCAAGGACTTTGCAGTGCTATGTAACACAGAATTACAGGTTTCAGGGTCACAAAAATAGCTATTTGCCACAGAGATAGTATCTAAATCGGATAAAATTGTATTGGAATTATCGTCCTCTGGGAAAAGAATTGAAAATTATGTCACTAAGAATTGGAGTTTTATCAAATAAATATTTGTAATAATGGAATGCTTGGAATAGTTCATAACTGGTCTTGGAATTTGGTAAATTTGCAATTCTATTTGAGTGATGCATTAATTGGTATATATGGTTGTGTGTGTGAAATGTGTAATTGTGTTGTAGTGTGCGCTGAAAGAGTGTGGGGTTGGGTTGGACAGATAAAACATTATAAATAACTAACAGTATTTTGACAAACATCGGTAGATAACAGGAAATTATGTTAATATTACAATAGAGAAAACCTGAGATAATCGCTAGTCATATATCCAGACGAAGGTTGGTGATGTCAGATTCGCTCTTAATCAAAATTTGCTTAGCGCCTTCAGCTTTTCGTAGAAAAACTTTTCCGAATGATGTCCAACAAAATTTGTAACCGTTATCCTTAGCATGGTTTCTAGCAAGGTAATAAAGACGTTGTGCTTTAAGGGTCAGAATTTCAGTAATATATATTGGTTTTGATGGGCCTTCCTTAATAATGTGAGTAGTATTCAGTTTATTTTGACTGTTATTTTTGTTAAACTGACGTAGGTTCCTTATTATGCTATCCTTTGGTGTTGTGGTAGTAAAGTCAACCATGATAGTAGAATCGCCATCCTTTTTCTTTAAACGGTAGACGTCTTTTATATCTTGGCGCTGCAGGTGGGTTTCCAGGAGGCTTGCCGTTTCTGTGATTATATTACATAAGTCTTCCTTTGTTTCGCCTTGCTTTTTTGGGATGTTCTTAATCTCAACTTTAGACGAATTCATCATCCGTTCGAGGCTCTCCACTCTCTCTTCGAGCTGATTAATGTAAGAGCGGTCAGCTTTTCGTTCCGCTTCCAAATTTTGCAGTTGAATGACCATGTCATCATACTGTTTAGAGATATGGTCGACAGAATCTTTGATTCCAGCATTTTGCACCTTGATTTCAATCATGGCCGTTTGAATTGCCTTCAGCTTGCTATCTGTTTGAGTTGTATGAGTGTTTAATAGCTCACGAATCTCCTCCATGAAGTCTGAGCAATCGTTGTCACGCTTGCGCCTGCGTGAATTCACATAGTCAGGTTTGCAGGCAGGTATATTTGGGGTGGATCCAGCTGTTTGCGCGATTACTTTGCATGGAGCTGATTGTGCATCTGATTCACTGCATGTAGGCGTCTTTGGAGGTGTGCCTCTTAGTGACATCATGATTTTGTAGAATGGTTATTACTTGCAAGTTAACAAATAAAGCCTGTCAGAAAAGCAATAGCAATGTTTTGGTACAACGCTGTCGTACAAGTGGCCAAGGCGCTGTTAAACAAAAAAGCAAAAAGAATCGCCAGATGCCAGAATCGAACTCACGGCACCGCACTTGCGTATCTCAATGGCTTATCACTCGGCTATTTGGGCTTGACAGGATTACGTGAATTAACTGATCTATTTCTCACCAGGAGTGTCACAGCGAAGCATGAAGCAGAGGTTTGTGACCATATAAGGTAGCGTTTCTCGTCGTGCGATGCGGTCTGACTCACCGGCTGTTGGCAAATAGGAGCGGTGCGCGCCGTGTGACTCACTGCTAATTACTTGTTTCTTTGTTCCAATTCGTGTCCTTAGTATTGTTTTTGTGCAATATTTGTGGTAGTTAATATTGTATTCTTGTATCACACACTATTATTTTGTTAATATAGTATGACTCGAGTTAAAATTTCACTTAATACAGTACAATAAAAAAAAAAAATATATATTTATCGGAGCGACTCGCAACACGTCTGGCTCTGAGTGCGCGCGGAAGAGCAGTCCACATAGATGTTTTGTTTATTACATGTCATTTGATGTTAATGACATGTAATAAACAAAACATCTATGTGAACTAAAATTAATTTCATTTAATATTTTGTAGCGCCTTATATTATAGAAGACCAAAGCCTTGAAAATCATACCTCGAAGTAATAATAAGTAACATAACGTAGTAGCTAAAGAACAATTATTTTCACCGTAAAATTGTTCGACTACATAAACTCCTTGTATTTTTCTAGCCATATCGGGCATATCACCCGTTATAAACCTTAATAATTTTAAACAATCACTGTTTTAATTACATAATTGCATCGAGGTGCCTGTGTACCGGTCATGCGATGCCTGTAACTTCTAAACGACTCAGATTTGTGATTACAGTGTACCCTAGCTTTTAGTTATCGTCGCGTGTCTAAGCGTTCCACTTCATGTGTTTGCGTTTGAAATAAAAAAGGCAAGAAAAAGTTCTGAACGATGTAGGTCGGTTGTGAAAAAGTAGGCATTAGATCAATAGAGCTGGCTGGTGTTTGTTTATTTTTCTGTTTTATAGCGCCTGGTGGTTTTAAAGAAAAGAATTGCTGACCTGAAGCAAAATATTAAATTATGTATCAATTATTTCTACTGGGCAATAATTTGTCAATCTACATGATTTTAAACACACAGAAAATAAACACACACAAACACGCACACACAGATATGAAAATAAAACCTATGATTTCTTGATGTTGTTTTGATAAGAAATTCTGTTGCTTGCGGTTCAAAAACTCCACCTAGCCAAAAATTATCCAGAAACATTTACCTAATACTGTCTTGCACAGTTGAAAAAACGAAAATGTCTCAAAACTTTCCCCAAACCTACCCACCCTAACCAAGTCGCGTGCCGACCTTGCCTTCTATTCACAATTCCCTTCGATGCCTACCAATATCTCTGTGCATTATAACCAAGTCACGACATCACAACCTTTTGTGCCTAACGCCCTTCGCCCACGGCGACTTATTGTAGCAATGGTATAGAGCGGTAGTCGCATTTGCAACGCTCTACAGATTAGCAGTGCAAACGCGCGTCTGTACCTATCAGTCAAATCGTTATCGATACAGTAATAAAAGCAAAGAATACTTCGTGGAGCCCTGCCACCGCCAGAAGGCATCGCAGAGGACCTTGTAGAAGAGCCAGAGCTGAGTTAAAACCAATTTGGCCTGTTTTCCTACTCCTCCACTATTTTTTTCTGATTTTTCGTTCCAGGATTCAAGAGAATTAAATTGCTTCTCTCGGACTTCGTGAAACTGTATTGTCTCAGCGCTTTTCTGGTGTTCGTCACTGTTGATTCTGGCTTTCAGGAGTTTCGGTAGTATGGGAATAAAGGGGTGGACTTGTCCAAATTAAAAAAATAGTTCTGGATAAAAAAAAGAGATGTACTGGAAAAGAACTTTACCCAGCAATGAAATGAAACAGGCTACGCTAATATTTATGGAATCGCGTTACTGTGTGAACAGTACCGTTTACAGATATTTCTGTATCTACATATGATGAATCGCGTCAGCATCGCTCGGTTACGCGGGCGCAGGTCTGTACAGACAGCACCACTGCTATTTTCTGCATCTCTGTGGAAGTCTCAGTGAACGAGGGCCCTAACGTGGCTAATATCATGAACTTTAAACATAATTATGTGACGTATTAATGGCTTTGAGAACTTGGAATATTTTGCCAGTCACGCCGCCTTTGTATGCCACTCAATGTGTGTCAATGTTTGGCAATGTTTGGTGATTGAGAGTTAGCTTGATTGAGTTGCAGTTTGGTGGTTAGTAGAACAGGATGTCATTAGTAGGTCTAGATTTTGAAATTGATAGCTTAACTTACAATAAAATGAGAATAATTTGGAAAAAAAACTAGTACCGATCGTAGCAGGTGGCGTGGTGGTGGTGGGTGGTTTCTGCCAACTCCCATGGGAAAAGGGCGTGAGTTTAAACTAAACTAAATTCAATATATATATATATATATGTATCCAAATTCAAAATCATACATGTATGATACGTTTTGAATTTAGAAAGTAGGTACTAGTTTCGCAACTACGTTTACTACGATCCACACTAAAACGTTATGTCATTCTAGGCAAAATTCACTTTCTAGAACACACATAATAGTGTTTATGTACTATGTATATCAAAACAATGTCACAACAGGTATCAATTAGCAAATTGGCACTGTATTCCAGGAAATTGATAACACGTTTGGCACCTTTCCAGTGAGTTATCTTTTTGCTCAGACGTGTCAAAGTGCATTGATTAAATTGCAATACCGACTATTATACTATTTTGTGATATGTCTGCATCCCGATTGTTTTTCTTCGTCCTGTCAATAATCCCCTTTTTTTAATAATAAAAAAATATTTTGACTAGACCAGAACTCTAGTTCTGGTGAAAAATATTTTTCCTCGACGGTGGTGGTAGTTTCCCTCAAAGTACAATCCTATAGAGTAACTGGTAGTGACTACCGGGTGCAGAGAATGATCGTGAGGACACCTGAGATTTTAAATTGCTTTTACAGCGTTTAGTAGACTGAATTTCGTTACTCCGAAGTTCGAAATACCGAAGTACGGTATACAGAAAGTTCGAGTATATTAATAGAATAAGTTTCAGCAAAAACATGACATTTTTGTAAGCTTATGTTCACAGAGCACATTCTTGACGTTAAAAGTAGGCCTTTCAAACGTACCTATAGGTGATTTTTTTTAAAACCATAATTATGAGTAAGAGAAGTTATAATGCACTTGCTTTCATAATAAATAAAAGACTACTTTCTGGTACTGTTTAGTAACAAATAAGTACTTAAAAGAACACCAATCAGCGTTGGTAAGTAATGTTCTTATAACTATTACGTTCCTGCAGTTACGTGCTCACGCAAGGCGGAGTTAATGAAAGGAAACAGACGGACGTCAGCGATCTATCACTAGACATGCACTGTGAGCTCTTCTTCGTTGATGGAACTAGAAAAATACGAGCTCTATATTATTTTACTTGAAAGGAAGTGTCTTTAAAGGAGGTGACTGCTGAGATGACGAGAAATAGGTAAGTATGGAAGAAGAAGACATGTTGCGCCGACCCCAAATAAATTGGGATACAGGCAGGAGAATGATGATGGTGATATTATTTTAGTTAAAGCTCATACAAACAGCTAACGCAATTAATATTATGAATATGTTGTTATTGTTGGTTCATCTTTTTTTTATTTCACCTTGTTTCTTTTGTACAATTTTTGTGTAACGTATTTAGATTTTAGATTTTTTACCTTGTTAAACTTACTGTACCTACCTAGATTATAAGTGAATGATGTGGTCTCCTATAATTGGAAGCGCACACTTGTATTTGTCCTTCGTATATGTATACTTGCATGTGATTGTGTAGTTTCTGTTGGAGATCCAATAAATAAATAAATACGAAATTGAAAGTTTTTTAATAAGGATTTAGTCGAGAGTTGATAGAGTCTGGATTTGTGCCTGGTTGTTGGCAATACGCTCGTCCGAGCAATAAAACAAGGAATAAATAATATCATCATCATATGATATAGATCACAAATCAATTGATACTAACATAATTATTTTTAAGGTTCTATTTACTTACACAAGCTGTATTATTAGTACGTATATTTAGGTTATTTATTTATCTATGAGTCTTTGTGACTTGAAAATAAATAAATTCTATTCTATTATCAACCGTATTTTGTTCCAAACTCAAACATGATTGTGTAATACGTATAATATTACTTGAGTTTAATTAACACATCATTACGTACCACTTTACTTCGTTATACCACTTAACAACCACACTAATCTACCTTCAACCGAAATAATAAAACATATTTTCATTCCCACAAACTGTATAAGGGTTCTCACCAAAATATTATTAACCCCAGTGCCTCAGTCGCCTTTCTATCAGCGGGTATTAAGAGATAAGCCCTGCCACGCATTGTGTTCAACGTGATAATCGTTTGTGACAACCCTAAAGCGTTCGACGGCTTGTATGTACCTACACGCTCGTTTTGTGACGATGAATGTTTGTTATTATTTGTATAAATAATAAATGTAGATAGTAGGTACCTACTCAATTGAAATACATAATATATGGTGTAAACGGACTCGGACGGGTCAACGAAGCATTCTGTACATCAAACTAAGTAAAATCACTACGTAAAAATTATTGCTGAGAATTTTTTTTTTAGGTGATGATAAATCAAGTTTTGCGGTAGAACTCAATGTACTCTAAACATTGTAGTGATGGATGTATATAATAGAACGGGAAACGTGGAGTAACCTCACAATGTTTTCCTCACCGTCTTGGTCTGGATGCCAATAAACAACCTATCGAGTGTCGATTGTTTTTCGAAAATAATTAAAACCAGCATTTCGTTGCGGCATCCACCACTGTTAAATTGTTTATCTGGGGCTTCACTTTCTGGTGGTAGCCACTCTTGATTCTGACTATAACTTCCAGTGGTTTAGCAATAGTGTGGAGGGCTAGTCCAAAAAAGCCTTTGACAACAACAACACTGACTTCTTTAAAATCTAGAACCAACCACATCGTATCGAACTAGGTCTTTAACGAAACCAATAAATAACGTGAAACTGTGTTTGAAACTTATAAATTAAGGCCACGTTCCACCGCTGCGTTGAACCTATAATATTTCATATGTCTAATGGTGCAGTCGCAACGTATTGTGCCAGTCAGAACACTGATCGATGTTCCTTTGTTGTAAATTATAAATTACAATGCTTTTACAAGCGTGATATGTCATTGGATGTTGTAGGTGTTAAATTGTGGTTGTATGATGTATAAGCACCCTTGGGTATTGGTTTTTGGTTATTTTATTAGATTCTTTACATGCACAAAAGATTAATTCAGTATTTACTGGAAATTTTTACTTTGTTTATGAGTCTTTTGATTACATATTCCATCGGTACATTTTTACGAGGTAGATTTTTTTCACCGACGAAATAGTGCAACGCTGAATACACACACAATAAATCACGCCTGTAAATTCCGGAAGGGTTAGGCTGAAATGTACCTAGTTGTGTTTAAGTCCCATGTAATAAGAAGCCTGCTTATTGCTATCAATCGGGCACATAATTATCCATACTCTGTGGCTGCTACGCAGAAACGCAACGCTGAATTCATGAAAAAATAAGGCTGACGGAGACAAGCTATGCATTAATAGTAACATCACTGAAATCCTAAGGACTAGCCGAGTTTGATATTCCATATGAAAAACTACTTAAAATCCAATTTCAAAAGCAAAACACTCGGTTTCACTTTATTTTTAAAGTGGTGAAATAGTTACATTTAAATCTACATAATGTAATACGCGACATACCTACATTTTTATTTTTCATTTAAAAGTAGCTCATATATTTCAAAAATGTGTTTTGTGCGCGTCTGATGCTGGTGAAATTATTATTTAATTAAAAATGTTAATGCAATTAAGAGTGCAGTGTGGCCAGATGTATGTTAATATTTTATTTTTTACTTAAACTTTTCGTGTGTAGTGGAATGTGTCTGCGGGAATAGGAATTTTACTTATTATGGCCGCGGTGAGGCGGGATGGTCTTAAAGAATGTACAGAACATCAATCGACGCGTAACTGAAATATCCTAATCAAGCTTTAACCTTTTTTTTTTTTTTCAATGATCCAATTTTATATTATTTTGCCGTGCTTGACTGATGCAGAGAGCGCCTGGAGAATGGCTTGCCCGAACACGGATCGGCCCGAGAACCCATTTTCCCAGAGACAGTGGGATGAGCCGCTCTGCAGGTTGGTACGGAATAACCTAATTAATACGTCTACCAATACTGCTGAGCGTGCCCGCCTGCTGGCTGTGGGTGAGTGGGAGTCGGGCCTCTGGCTTCAGGCACTACCGTCACCTAATATAGGCACTATGCTAGGTGACACAACCTTCCGGCTCGCTACATGTTTGCGTTTGGGTTGGTAGTCGACAGCCTCGGACACCACGGCCTTTCCAGTAGCAAGAGCGCAGGTCGGATTGCGCGGCACGCCAGCATTAATGATCTCATCCGACGTGCTCTGGCCACCGCCGGTGTGCCTGCTGTTTTGGAACCCAATGGGTTGGCACGCGTCGATGGGAAGAGACCAGATGGTATGACCATAATGCCGTGGAAGTTGGGTAGGCCTTTGGTGTGGGACGCAACTTGCGTCGACACCCTTGCGCCATCCCATCTTCCTAGCACGGTGAGCTGTGCTGGGGCGGCTGCTGCAGGTGCTGAAAACCTCAAGCGGCGCAAATACAACAACTTAATTGGCAGTTATGTGTTTGAGCCGTTTGGGGTTGCCTTGGGGTCCGAGTGCTCACCAAATTTTTAAGGAAATTGCCAAGCGGTTGGTCGACTCTTCACGTGACCAGAGGGCTGGCCTATTCTTTGGCCAAAGAATCAGCATTGCCATCCAACGTGGTAATGCTGCCAGCCTTCTGGGCACTTTTCCTGTTGACAGCAATGTGGACGAATTTTTTGACGCCCTGTAATTCTTCTCTTTTTGCTACTTGTATATATTTTATCATTATTTTAGTTCTGTAAATTGTAGTTTGTAAATATTGTAAATAAGTCCAGCTTTAACCTAATGCTTTAGCGATAAAGTTGAAGTTCAACTTAAACAATGATAAAAATAAGAGCGTTTGTCCAGATTGCTACTCATTTGAGTCTAAATATGGTTACTTTTGGTTAGCATAACAGATGACGGCCCTAACAGTGCGACGCCAAATATGGAAACATACTTTTTCTATGAAGCATCAGGTTTAGTTTAAATAACAACAAACTTATGACTCATAAAGTGACAATCATTGCATTACTTATAATCACGTAAAATCTTTCGTACACTTATCACAACAAAAACAACGGACATTTGAACTTCTCTCAATAATAAAGGCACAAGTTGGTAGCCGACTGCACGCACTACACGTTGTTGCGTCATGTCGTTTCACTAAAGGGCATATCTCCTGTTGTTTCTGTTATCTTTGGGCACTACTGATCTGCGGTCGGACGACACTGCCATCTGCCGCTCGACAACGCGTCGCTAGCTACATGTCGCTAACTACGGAGGGAATTTCATAGAAATACGTAGAAACCAGTAGTGTCGCTGCGACACGTCGTTTGCTGAAGCTTCATGTCGTGCGCTACCAACTTGTACCTTAAATAAACCTACAAAATTCTAATCACAAGTCGTACAAACAACACAAAAATAACCGCGCGAATTCCCGTCGTAACGCGAAGAGACGGACGGCCATATTTTTTTCCTCCGTAAATAATATATTACGAGAGATAGCAGGAGACTCAGGCAGCTTGTTTTAAGGCTGTCTCCGCATAAATCGTCAGTTACCAGTTAAACTGGTTCAACAAATTGCTGTGTCTACAATTTTCTGAATCCAGTTTTTCAGTGTCCGATTTCTTGAGGATTAATATTCGTTTTTCGTTTTTGTTGTGAGTTTAAGTTAGTTTTGTGCAGGATTTAGGCTGCGTTTACACCTAGCGTATAGTGGAAATTCAATGGACAGTTACTTTGTATGTATGTCGGTCTGCCTTTTTTCGGGTTTGAAATCGTCAAATGAATAGCTAAAAGTTAGTACAGTCAGTCTGCGGTTGGTTGGTTCTATAAATATTTTGTGCTTGACGCTCACAGCAGTCGACTATGCATTTTTTTTTTTTTTTTTTTTTTGCTCTCTTTGTTATAGGGATGGTTGGGTACTATAAGTTGGAAGTAAGGCGCCACCTAGCGCTCGCAAAATATGTTTTTATGGTTTTTCGTGGTATGCTAAATAATCCGCAAATATTGGAATCGTTGGCATTACTCGTTCCAGACAGGAGGCTACGGTTGGGGCCGAGGGAGGGGCTGTTTAGAGTTCCGGCAACGCGTACAAACTTATTAAAGTTTGCGCCTGTGATTCGTGCAATGAGAACACTAAATAGTGTGTCTCGGCATTTGGACATATTTACTTGTTCTTTGGCGGAATTCCAGAGGGTGACACTAAGTGTGTTGTCCACTGTGTAACTTGTACTTCTAACCCAGACCCGTTACTTGGGACTGAACTATTAACAATTTATGACTACTTTTGTTAGCTTGGGTCTTACCTGTTACAACAAATGTATGTGCTAATCAATGAATAAATAAATAAATAAATAAATAAATTTTGGTGTGAACGTGGCCTTTCGTGGTGTAGTATTAAGATGGTGGCTCTGTGAATAATTTTGAAATATTTAAGAATAATATCCTAGTTAATTAGTGTAAGATATACGTTATTGGAACGACGAAAGTTCATGCTGACAAAGTTGCCACTCATTCATCAGCGATTTAGTTTGAGATTGATGTGAGTGGCTGTTATTACGGCGACTATTTATAGATTCAGTATAGATATTAATAATAATAGTGCATTGAAAAGAAAAATACTACCTAACTACTACTTACTTACAAAAACATGCATAGTTACTTTGTCCACCATCTATCACTAAAGATCTTTAACTTTGTACCCAAACACGCTTAACAAAATCAATATAAACTGATTATTATGCCCGACCTAAAATACTCTAAGGCTCAACGCAAACGGGCACCGACCACTGCCACCGGTGGCTATCGCGCGCTTCCTTAGATACCGTGCAAACAAAGGTTAGTGACTACCACTAGAAGTCATTGGCCGCCAATAGTAGACGGTGGCCGCCACTCGTAGTCGGTGGCCGCTGGTAGTAGGCGGTGGCCGCCACTAGTAGTCAGTGGCCACCACCAGTTGTCGGTGGCCTTCACTCGTAGTCGGTGGACTAGTGGTCGGTGGCCGCCACTAGTAGTCGATGGTCACCACTAGTATTCGGTGGATAGGTGGGTAGGTGGACGGTGGGGGTAGTAGCGAGTGGCTGCCACCAGTGGCGTGTCGCGGATATTGACTCACGAGTAGACACCAATCGCTACAGGTGTGTGACGATTCCATTCAAAACGTTTCAAAAATCATGTAAACAGCTTGTCGCCAGCAACCAGTGTCTGTGAAAAGTGGCCCGTTTGCGCTATACCTAACTTCACAAGACTTTGTCATCAAGAAAGGTACACAAAAGATAATCGTCGCGACTGTACGATAATGATAGTGGGATCGAACATTCGTGTTGAGCAGTACGTAGGTACAGTGAGGTACAGCGCTGTTTGCTTGCCACCACGGTAATTATTTTAAATCAATAACAATTTTGTGGCCGTCACGCAATCGTTGCGTGTTATGGTCTTGAGAACGACGATGTGCTTCGAAGATTTAGCTGAATATTGTAGGCTACTGAGAAATTGGGGCTGTTGATAGTGATTATTTATAACCTTTGCTTTTAACGGTACTTAAAGGTAAACGATGGGAGCCTACGTTTCGAAATTATGGCAGAAATAATTAGCAGGACTGAAAATATATTATCGTTGATTTAATATTTCTACATAGATATTAGATGGGCCGTTGGCTACCATTTTCAAAATGACTTGTCTTTTGTGTGTTTTCGTCTACAAAGCTGTTTTTTTGTAACATGCACACTTTTTACCCGACTGCGCCGGAAGGAGGGTAGGTTTTTGTATTTTAACTTCATGTAAGAGTGGTTCATAGTCAACCTTTGCATCCAACGGGACAACATTGTAGTAGGAAAAAAAAAAATAAGAAGAATACCATTTTGTCCCTCTGAACAAAGCAACTACATCTATATATTTTCAGGACAGCAACGGTCTACGGAGTTAGTTGCAATTTGTCCTATAAAGGGTTGACCTATCGGATAAACTACCCAAACTCCTTAAGTAATCAAATCATTCTATACTTAGCTCTAACACACACAAGATTCAAAATAACTTTAACATCAAGTAAGTTGTGTCTTCAGAACAAAATGTTGTACTAACTTAGTTTCAAGACTTGCTGCTAGTGACGCCGAGAAGTTTGGTGTATTGGCTAAAGATGTTGATACAATAATTAGGTGAGTTCGTGTGGCGTAATGTGTTTCTGAACCCGGTTGTTCCGGTGTAGCCACATTTGAAACTAAAGTTCTTTTTTTCTTTATTGTGTGGTTCCTTCAACCAAGCTAGTGATAATCTATCTATATATATATATATATATATAAATAAAAAGAGAAGTCCTGACTGACTGATTGACTGACTGACTGACTCATCAACGCCCAGCCCAAATTCTTTTACCTAGAAAGCTGAAATTTTGCACAGAGGTTCCCTATATAGTGTAGACAAGGAATAAGGAAGGATTTTTCGAAATTCAACCCCTAAGGGATTTAAATAGGGGATGAAAATTTGTATGGAAAATCGACATTCTCTCGCGGGCGAAGCCGCTGGCAAAAGCTAGTTATACAATATGCACATGAATCTGGAAGGATTAAACTAAAGATATTCGGGTCCAATGTCAAATCCGTGCTGCTTTACGGGTGCGAAACGTGGAAGGTCACCAAGATCATCTCACGCCAAATCCAAGTGTTCCTCAACCGCTGTCTTCGTCGCATTTTCGGAATCTACTGGCCCGAGACTATCTCCAACGTGGAGCTGTTGGACAAATGCCACGAGAGCCCGTTGTACACCAGATCAAGCGTCGCAAATGGAGATGGATTGGCCACACGCTCCGAAGGGATCCCGACCACATACCCAAACAAGCTTTGGACTGGAATCCCCAAGGGAAAAGAAAACGTGGCCGTCCCCGACAAACCTGGCGCCACACCGTGTTGGCAGAAGCGGCGAACACAGGATTGACGTGGAGCGAGGTAAAGCGTGAAGCTCAAGATAGATCGCGATGGAGGACATCTGTGGACGCCCTCTGCCCCATCTAGGGGACATAGGACATTAAGTCAAGACATGAATCTGAAAAATCAGAGGTGCGTGCCTAGGTTCGGACTCAAACTTCAAGTTTGAATGCGAGTGTTTGTTACGTCTTCACGTCTAAACGATTCAAACGATTTTAATAAAATTTAGTACATATTTAGCTGACACCCTGGATTAAGACATAGAATAGTTTTTATACCGATTTTATCTTCCCGTGGGATAATTTTCGAGTTGTAGCGGGTGAAGTCGCTGGCAACAGTTATTTACTAATTACAAAAACTGACAGCCAATTTAGGGGCTGATTAAATTTAAGTCGAAGAGAAAGCTTAGTTATTTGATTTTTTTTTATCAGACCTTTGTCACAGCTTCGTTAAAAACCAGAGTTGTGAATTCAGTGAAAGATCCACATTTGCGGTGATGGAGGCAAGGTACACAAACAACCCTATTGTCTAGGAAGTACACAAAATAGCAACGTGCCTCTTTGGTAGGCAATGTGGTACAGTCTATCGATTTTCAATTACCCTCCAATTATGAGGCCTCTTTATCGTGTGATTTGTGTTTCCTTACTCCGTGTAATTTATGAAACTCCAATTTTAGAGGTAATTTTCTGATAAAGACTTTCGAGTAACAAGAATAGCTAGCTTGTTTAATTTGGTTACATATTTATTAGTTTGCTACAGAGGCACTGCCAAACCCTTCAGGGATTGTAGACGTGGTGTTATTTTAGTTTGTGTTTTTTCCCTCTCATCAAAAAAATATGTGTGTCCCAGTGTGCAACAGTGGGGACATTGTTTGATTACATGGTGATTTCTTTTATGACTTATAACAATAGAAAGCAGAGATTTTAAAATCTTGGATACTTATTCTTTTTTAAGAGTATATAAGTAAAAAAGCTCTGTGTGTGCTGTGTAGGCACGCCGCTTTGACATGGGACTACATAACAAATGTTTATACAAAAACACCACCGTGTCAGTCCGACTTCAGGACCAGACCACGAAACCTATCCTTCTGCAGCGAGGTGTGAGACAGGGAGACGTCATATCTCCGAAGCTGTTCACCGCTATACTGGAGGATGTTTTCAAGGTTCTGGACTGGAGAGGACTAGGCATCAACATCAATGGCGAGCACATCACTTCCCTTTGATTTGCCGACAATATAGTGGTCTTGGCCGAGACCATGAAGGACTTCAGTAGAGCTTCCAAAAGAGTGGGTCTTCAAATGAACATGGACAAAACCAAGATCATGTTGAATGCTCATGTTATGCCCACTCCTATCAAGATCGGAGACTCTACACTCGAAGTTGTAGACGATTATGTCTACCTGGGACAAACAGTCCAGTTAGATAGGTCCAACTTTGAGAAAGAGGTCAATCGTTGAATCCGACTCGGCTGGGCAGCGTTTGGGAAGCTGAGAAGTATCTTCTCGTCCAACATACCGCAGTGTCTCAAGACGAAAGTCAATGACCAGTGTGTGTTGCCAGTGATTACATACGGGACTGAAACGTGGTCGCTCACAATAGGCCTTATCAGAAGGCTTAAAGTCAGCCAAAGGGCAATGGAGAGAGGACATCCGAATGAGAACCAAGGTTACCGACATAGCCTGAAAAAATGTCAAACTTAAGTAGCAGTGGGCAGGGCACATTGATCGCAGAACGGATGGCCGATGGGGCTGAAAATTTCAGGAGTGGCGACCGTGAACCGGAAGATGTTGCGTTGGAAGGCCTCCCACTGGGTGGACCGATGACCTGGTGAAGGTTGCGGGGATCCGCTGGATGCGAGACGCACGGGACTGGTCAATGTGGCGACACTTAGGGGAGGCTTATGTCCAGCAGTGGACGTCTTACGGCTGAAATGATGAATGATGATGATGACGTAACAAGAGAAATGTAGGTGTACTAGTGGTCTACCTATTACTTTTTACGATTACAGGCGTGATATTATTTGGAGGGAAAAATAAGAATGTTATAAAAAAACTAAGTGCTTGACGTGACATACAAAACTAAAAGACAGAATGAAACCATTCCATTATGTTACGAGTAATTATAATCTATTACCTCTTTCTTCTACACCTTATTGACTTCATTTAAAAACTAGTACTGGAACGACTAGCTTTAATTATTCCTTCAGCCAGCATGTTATTAAGTCGTAAATATCTTCATAATTGCCTCACCAGCGTGCTTTTAACTATGATACAGAAATAGCTAGCGGGTAATTAAAATATTCTTTGTTTATTAACATGTGAATTTACTCCTTCTTTTGTGTAAGTTATTAGGAAAGCTTCGTAGGAAGATGAACATCATTATTATTTAGCCTTTTTTCGACAATGTCGTGGTCGGCTACCAGTATAACCGGATGAAGCTGAATTCCAGTATTTTACATGAAGCAGCACAGCCTATCTGTATTTAAAATGTCACTTACGGGATATCTTCCGTGATTGTTATTTGTTTTGAGTTCCCGATATTTCGACGTTGTTGCAAGCGCCATGATCGTGGGTTGACTGAAAAAATGCGGGTGGATGGAAAAAAATGTTAGGAGCAGACGAATCTGTCTACCCTCTTTCTTTGTCTTTTATTACGCGCACAACTGGAACTCGACACTAAGTCACGGCAAAACACACTCACAGTATCACCAGGCTTTTTGGATTCTTTAATATGTTGCTTGCTGCTTTTGAGCATACTCAAAACTGGATTCCACGTAGGTACTTGACAATTTAAAGCCATCTTCTCGATTGAAATTTTTGTGTCTCTTTATTTCAATTGCTTCCCTTGTCAGCCTGGGTAAGTAATGTTTGTCCGTTGACAAAATACGTGGCTTTTGGAATTCGATCCAGTGATTGGGCCCTGACTGCAGTAAATGTACAAACAAAGAAAAGACAAAGACAAAGAAAGAGGGTAGACAGATTCGTCTGCTCCTAACAATTTTTTCCATCCACCCGCATTTGTCTAGTCAACCCGCGATCATGGCGCTTGCAACAGCGTCGAAATATCGGGAACTCAAAACAAATAACAATTACGGAAGATATCCCGTACGTGACATTTTAAAAATAGTTATGAACCGTGAAAGCTTAAAACAGCCTATCTGACCTCTAAACCTCGGTTCGCACTGGATAATACTACACCCTGTGGTAAGACTGTTTGTAAGGCTTTCGTGGCCGCTGACTACCCGAACGACTGTCAAAGAGATCTTTGACAGTCGTTCGGGTAGTCAGCGGCCATCTACAAACGGCTCTTATAGGAGGAACTTGTTTTCCTATTTAAAAAGTGTATCTGAAAACCTAATGAATTCGAAAGCTATGACTTCAATGTTTATTACTCGATCAATTCAACTTTTTAAATTCTTCTGATAGTTCAATGTTTTTACATTATTGAACTGAAAAATGATAAAAGTCATTTGAAATGTTTTTAAATTAATTAAATATGTTCTTCACATAGAAGCATTTCCGTTTGATCAATTTGAGACGTATACAAGGGTATACGTTTCAAAATGATCAAAAGGTTATAAAGGTTTAAGTCAAAAGGTTATAGTAAGGACCTTTTGACTTTGTTCGGCTTGAACACTGATTCTACAATTTTACTGTGAGTAAAGTTAATGTGGGAGGCCTTTGCCCTGCAGTGGGACAATATAGGCTAACAAAAAAAAAAGTTAATGTGTCTAGTGGCTAGACACATTACCTTTATTGTTAATTTTAATTGAGACTCTAGCCCATACTCGAATATGGCATTATACATACCTTGAAGGAAAAATCTAAGAAAGTTTTGAATAAAAACGACTGCGCAAAGTTTGTCTTCTTTTTTATTCGTTCCAGTGAGAGCTTTTAAAGAATTGGTCCTGACAAAAACAACAGTTTATGAATAACTAATCATTACCTAGTCAGAACTGGAAGAAGCACACGACGAATAGAAGGAATGGAGGGAGGTCTTTAAACAGGAATGGGACAGAGCAGGAAAAAAACGAATTCCTTTTACTGGCCAAAAAATAAATTCTTATCTAACGGTAAATGTGCTATCAAAATTAACGAATGAAACAGTACAAAGTAACTAGTACAAACCTCGCGTGACCGCCCTCCGTTCTCTTGTAGATCACAATCACAAAATGAGATGTAACTTATTTGCTAGTTTTGATAAAAAGCAAGAATACCGCCTGAAGAATTTTAGATCGCTTAATCAAATCGTAAGTCGTAAACGGTTTGGGGTACACGCGATGGAGATAAGATTATTTTGGAACTGATGTTTAGTAATTGTATTGATGCATAGAAAGGAGCTCATGGCTAAATTATTATAACAGCCGCTTGGTTTAATCCAAAGCCACACTTACCTAGGTTGGTCTTTGGGTGGGTGTCTTTGACCACCCATTACATACCGAGCCCAATAAAGCTGGGAAAAGGCTAGGCATAAGATGATGACTGCAAAAGAAAAAAAAAAGTGATCCTACCTGTTTCTTGACTTATCCAAATATGTATGATGAAAAGCAACACCAGAAAATAACCATTTATTTCCAGCTTAAACTAAACAAAACAAATATTTCTTAGTAGACTTATTTCACGACAAAATTCATAAACCTAGCTCCGATCTATCATTACTCTTATCAATAATTTTCACGCCACATCAACTTACCTTTCCGTTTCATTTGACGCCGTACCTTTGTACGTAAAGATAAGTCAATCAAGTATTAAAATGACGAAACAGGTCGAAACGTTACGAAGCGGGTCGAAACGATACGAAGCGGGTCGAAACAGGTCCAATTTGTGTCGATAAATTCGGGAAGTCTCTGAGGCAATAACAAACAATATCGTTTCCAATACGCCGGTTGCGATAGCTTCGCGTGAGCTTATGTGTTGTAGGGTGGCATTGCTATGTTCGAAGATATAGGATTTATTTTTAATGTTATTTTATAGTATAGAAGTCACGTAAGTAGATGAGCTTTAAAAGGGTTTTATAGAATGCTGCAGCGTGATGCCATATAGAATCTTTATCGTAGTTAACTTTTTTGGTACTGTGGTGTATTTTTTTCGAATTTCCAAAAAGTAAGCCTACGCTGTCATTGCAAATTCATCTTTAAAAAACTATGTAACTTTTTTTAAACAGGTAAGTTTGCATAATATATAATAATATACTCAAATACCTCATCGTGAGGAAGCATTACATGTCCACGTATCAGTAAAATTACATAAATACTTTTTATGTAATTTTACTATGAGGTAGGCAGAAAATACAGAATGCCACATGCAACGATATCTGGTAAAATAGCATTATTGTTTGCATTAATATAAAATTATTATTTCTTTATTCACTTGGTCTCTCAATTCACACATTTTTAAATATTTTAATATTCGTTATGTTTTTAAAAGCACACTATAAACATGCAAAACTATACTATTTTCTTCAAGAACACAATATTTTTTATAAAACTTTGTTATCATACTAACTTCCTTATAGAAACATTTATTTATCTACGTCACCACGAACGGCATCGCTCCAGAACCTCGATACACAAGAATATGTTTTCCAATTCAATAGGCTCGCTCAATGTACAGTGGCAAGCACTATTATGTATACATTCAAAAAAATTAAAAATACCGTCGTCACTCTTAAAAACTGCTGTATTAGGCCAAACGAGAAAAACTGAAGGGTGTTACAACTTTTCCCATAGTTCCGAAATATGAAAAAAAATGTGTTCAGGATTTTTCTAGACTTCAGAGCGGTTTCCACACTTAAAGATGTAAAAGTCATGAAGTTCACTTGCTTAAAGTATCATCGTCATCATATTATGCTAAGCCTTTTCCCAGCTATCTTGGGGTCTGTCCAGGCTAACCGGCACAATCCAATTAGTATCGAGTAATATGATAGAATCAAAATCACAGCGTTATTGTATAGTAGGCAAGTTATAGGTATTTTGAATCGGCGAAACAAATACAAATTCGAAAGAAGCTGCAGTTTCAGTCACAAGGCATAATAATAACAGTGAGTGTACACGTTCACAGTTATTATGCTTTATGACTGGAATTGTAGTAGCCCATTCCAAAGCATAGATCTCTGTGGAGAACAATGGATACCTATTGGTAAAACTGGTTTTTTAACCGACTTCTAAAAAAAGAAGGAGGTTCTCAATTCGGATGTTTAAATATATTTTTTTTTATGTTTGTTCGGGCCTAACTCCGTCACTTGCTAACCGATTTGAAAAATTCTTTTTTTGTTGGAAAGGGTATACTTCCGAAATGGTCCCATAATTTTTTTATCGAAATCGGACAAGCGTTTTTTGAAAAATCAACAAAACTAAAAAAAAACTACATTACCACATTGACCCATGAACATGTGAACCACTAAAAAGTGAAAAATAAAAACTTTTTAACAAAAAATAAAACCGACTTCAAAAAAAAACAGAAGAAAAATCCGTTTCTGAAGTTGGTGACTTTTGTTTGATTGATTTCATTTTTTGCCACCGACTTCAGAAACTGATTTTTCTTCCAAAGTTTATTTTTCACTTTTTTGTTTTTTTTTGAAGTCGGTTTTATTTTTTGTTATAAAGTTTTTAAACTAAAAGGGAATCGCTTCCTTAAACTATGTCTCTCCTTTATTTTAACTCCCTGAACATATTGGTGCCTGACTGTACTTTGTATACGTAATATTTTGCGGGTTAACCCAGAACAAAGGGAATCCCTTCAATCTATCGTATACACCGGTATGCTAAGGTTACCATCCAAATATGTATGTAAAGATATCCGTTTACCAAAATTAATTTTGTTAGGAAATCCGACTCGATATTGTGTGAAATTATTTCTATTTCGAAACAAAAGGCTTTACTAAATCTTGTTAGGGACACAATATTGGGTGAGTCCTTGAAAATATAATAATATTATATCTAACGTATGTGGTATATAAGACGTATGATGATATTCTCAATAGAAAGATTATTGGAAATTTTATTGAAAATAAAACTGAAATGTAAATAATAATAATAATAATATTCCACAACTATCACACAACGCCATCTAGTCCCAAGCTAAGCAGAGCTTGTGTTATGGGTACTAGACAACTGATAAACATACTTATATATTTCTAAATACATACATATTAAAGATAAATTACACCCAGACACAGAACAAATGATCGTGCTCATCACACAAACATTTGTCCTGGGTGGGAATCGAACCCACGACCTCCGGCATAGCAGTTAGGGTCACTAACCACTAGACCAACAGGCCAGTCAAATAGATTATTCTTGAGACATACGTACAAGCTAACTTAATTCGCAATAAAAAAGGAGATGGAGTACACAGAGTACATTATTTTGTAACAAAATAAAAGAGTTGTGAAGTTCAAGAAAGTTATGGGCAAAATTAAAGGTCAACATTAACATCACAGACTACCTTAATCAAATAATAAACGTATAGTTAAAACGGTAGTATCAAATTAAAACTAGGATTCAGAACCACTTCTTGTGGGTAATTGCTTCGACGCGTTGGCTTTTGCTACGCGGCGTAGACACTTGCTACGCCGCGTAGAGATAGCTACGCTGCGTAGGCGTTGCTACGAGGTATCAGTGTCTCAACTCCTAGCGTACTTTTGTTTTTCATTGAAAAGTTCCGAACCGCTTACTTACATTCTAAAAGTATGTAGTTCAGATAAAACTTATGCTGCAAAGTCTTCGTTGTAAAAGTTGCTACGAAACTTTGCACCATAGGACTGAGTTATAAAGGCGTTTATTTGTAAATTAGTTGGAGTAACTAATTAGCATACTCTTCATTAGTAAGTGGTAGCATCTTGGGACGTGGGCTTATTGCCTAGGCGGACCTAAATATTGTTGGAGTTTTGCTTTACTTTATGTTTAAGTGTACATTTACTAAGAATTCGATGTTTAGGAATTTGACTGCCTCGTTAGCATATTTTTCTCAAGCGCTACTGCTGTGCGTGAGATACTGGTTCGATTTTTAGGTCTGGTAAAGTGATATTGGTATGTTCCATCAGGAAGTCTGGATTTGAGCTCACCTCCTTTTACGTGAGACAAACATAATTGACGAAATGTGACTGTACTATAAAGTACACCTCTGCTTAACCCTTCTGGGATTACAAGTGTAATGTTATGTTATATCGCTTATTTGTTACTTTCACAGCAGTCGGGTTGGCTACCACTAGACCATCAGGTCGTGGTAAGTCGATATATTACAGGTGTCGGATAGGTGACGAAGCATTCCTATTGTAATTTTATTTCATAGATAGCGCCTAACGGGATCATACATATTTATTTAATTATTCAACATTTACAGAATAAATACAAACTAAATTGTGCACCTAGCTCCACATTTCCCAACAAGCAAACCACAATTTCACAACCGTGTTTTAAAACAAAACGTAAACTCTCGCGTTATCTCAAGTATGTAGATTTATTTCACAAAGTTTCGGTGTTGACGGAACGCTAGATAAGGGGAGACGACAAATCGTGGACTTTGTAATGCATTTAAATTATAGTTTTGTTTGAGAAAATCTTGATTTATTTGTTTTTCCACAATTAAGATCTGTTGGGTGTGACTTGAATGTTTTAGGAGGTTCAGATTTTGTTTGTTTACGAGTTTACGGGAACACAAGATGAAACCCAAGGTACACATTCAACATATTCATTTCGCAAATAACACAAGTGCACACAACAAACAATAAGATAAAAAAAAAAAAACAGAATAGAATAGAGATAAATAGTGTGTCTCGCGGCTACGTTAAAAGGCCCACCCTTTAACGCAGCCGTGACACTGGGGTTCAGCAAAGTGCCGAGCAGCTAGTGTACAAACGCTGGCTTTCTACTAACTGGACCTGAGTTGGTGATGTGAAAGACCTAAAACCTGAAACATTTTGTTTTGTACATTGCATTTCTAGAATAGTCACATAAGTCCGTTAAAATCAGTCTACAATTGTAAACAGTTGCGTATTATAAATTCGTAGCTCTTGGACATAGATAACTATAGTTAGGATAGACGGAATGTTTGAAGGATGGTATGGCAAGAAAGGAGATGTCTGCTGAGATACCGAGTAATAAAGAAGTGTGATGGTTGAACTATAACCCTGTCAAAGTGCTAGTTTATTAAAATAATTAAAACAAAAATTGACTTCAACGATATTGAAATTTTGAAAATATCTAAACTGTAATTAGTCATTCCACTTTTCTTAAACAATATCTACTAAGGATTACATTTCTACATTGTTTTCGGTACGCAAGTCGGTTTAATATGCGGAACATTAATAAAACGTGCTTAGAGCGCTTATCATCAGAACTTCCGCTTAACCTTAAGAACTTTCCAACGCTTGAAGCTGTTATCAACGTATCTTACTGCGTACGCTTCAAGGTAAAATGTACTCTAAGGTATATAATTTAATCGGTGTACCAAGTCTTTAATATCTGCATAGGTTCTATGGCCTCCCTTAGGTGCTCTAAAAATCGGTGCTCAGATGGGAATGTACCTCCTCTTTTTGAGGTCTATGACAAGAGCAATGTATTCTCTTTCACAAAACGACTGCCTTTAGTGGTCTAGTGATTCCAAGCTCTTCTGCCGAACATCAAGTCCTAGGTTCGATTTGTTAGCCAGGAATATCTTGGTAACATAGACGTAGTCGCTCTATATTAAATAATGGTACTACCCGGTTAGACTTGGAAGTCGACCCCAACATAGTTGGAAAAAGCTAGGCAAGAGATGATGGCAATGGATAATGAGATTACACATAATTATAGGATATAACTGACTAATTCATATCATCATCATCAGCCAAAAATGTTCCCACTCTCTAGGATAGGGATGGGCTATAATCCACCAGGGGGGCCCAGTTCGGGTTCGTAGACGGTCATGTCTTCTTTTTTTTTGGTTCATTAGAACCAAAAACACCCGGTTTCCTCACGGTGTTTTCCTTCACCGTTTTGAGAACAGCGGTCATCAATCATCATCAACAGCCTATTAATGTTCCCACTGCTGGGACACAGGCCTCCTCTCTTTGAGAGGGAATGGGCTAAATAATCTACCACGCGGGCCCAGTGCGGATTGTTAGATGTCACATGTCTTCGAATTTTTTGGTTCTAAGACATGCCGGTTTCCTCACGATGTTTTCCTTCACCGTTTTGAGAGCAGCGGTGATGAAATAAATTACACAAAGTAATGTGCCTGCCTGGGTTCGAACCCACGACCTACTGTTCGTAAGTCGGGGCCGCCACCACTGGGCCACCGCTGCTCTAGAACGAAGAACAGCGGTAATGAAATAAATTACACAAAGTAATGCGCTTGACTGGAATGGAACTTCCCCCGTGAAAAACCCCCGACTTTCAGCTCGTAAGTCATTTCTGGCTTACGAGCAGTTACACTTCTGCCTTACGAGCAGTAACACTTCTGTCTAAACCTTCCTGCAGTATTGTTGTGTTTTAACATCTCACCTATATTTTCCTCGCTAGGCAGATGTTCAGTACGCCCACATTTCGCGGTTTTGTGTTTGTGCTCCACTGTTCAAACGGAAAACAATTCGATCCCGCTAACCGAGCTATACAATATACCTAGGTATGTTGTGTTATTTGTATTGCTGATAAATAGTCCATTCAGACATAGAAATAAATATTTTTAATAAATTTTGTTGACCAATTGTAACGAAGGAATATTTCAAACGCAAGGCGTGAGCCTTGCGTACTAAAAAATCCTTTACACACACACACATACGGGACAGATTATTAAGATTTTTTATAAAAAACTATTTGCAAAACAAAACCGACTTCAAAAAAAACCAACTTCCATAAAAACCGACTTTCAAAAAAAAACGACTTCCAAAAAGAAAACACTAGAAACGTCTAAAACAACTTAACATTCGGAAGTTGGTGGCAAAAAAGTCAATGAAACAAACAAAGTCACCGCTTTCCGAAACATAACTTACTTTAGACTTTTTTTAACCGACTTCTAAAAAAAGAAGGAGGTTCTCAATTCGAATGTTTTTTGTTTTTATTATGATTGTTCGGGCATAACTCCGTCACTTGCTAACCGATTTGAAAAATTCTTTATTTGCTGGAAAGGGAATACTTTCCAAATGGTCCCTTAATTTTTTTTATCGAAATCGGACAAGTGGTTTTTGAAAAATCAAGAAAACTCAAAAAAAAGACTACATCGTCCACATTATGACTCATGAACATGTGAACTTACATGTGAACCACTAAAAAGTGAAAAATATTTTTTTTAACAAAAAATAAAACCGACTTCAAAAAAAAAACACAAAAAAGTGAAAAATAAACTTTAGAAGACAATTAATCAGTTTCTGAAGTCGGTGGCAAAAAAGAAATCAAACAAACAAAAGTCACCGACTTCAGAAACTGATTTGTCTTCTAAAGTTTATTTTTCACTTTTTTGTGTTTTTGTTTTTGAAGTCGGTTTTATTTTTTTTATGTTTCTTTTGGAAGTTGGTTGTTTTTTTTTTCGGTCTTTATATAACTGCCTCCGTGGTCGAGTGGTTTAGGCGTTTACCTTGTGACCCGGTGGTCGTGGGTTCGATTCCCACGGGAAGCATACTTTGTAAAGTTGTTTCCAGTTTGGTTAGGACATTGCAGGCTTGAATCACCTGATTGTCTGATAAAAAGATGGTTCCGTGCTTCGGAAGGCACGTATAAGCCGGTGGTCCCGGCCGCCAAAATGGTGGTCGTCAAACCATGTCAGAGGCCCTTGTGGCGGTTTAGAAACTCTGACACTAGGGTGTGTGGAGTCGTTAGACCTTACTGGCCACACGATAAGAAGAAGAAGAAAGATCACCAAAATTTACACAAACAAGGTATTCCAGCCTCCATTGTTCAGCACTAACGAAGTTTATTGCTCCATCGCTTGTTGACTCCACACTTACTTAGCATAATGTGTCTCACGTGTTCGGATTACCCTTTGTTTGTCTTACCTACTCTATACTACATTGACTTTATAATATTGATGTTGCCAGTTATGTTAATTTGGGGCTTAGCTTCGCCGGTGTTTAGATTTGTGTACCTGAAATAGTTGGAGATGAATAGGTTGGTTTTCGTGTGGGTTGTTATAGGATACATTATTGTAGAGGTTGTAACATTATAAATAAGAGATCTCTTGTGTGGTGTCTCAGTAAAAGAACAACTTTTGTTCTATGACGTTTGGTAATTCGTAACATTTTTTTAGTTTTATCATACACTAACTGATGCCCGCGGCTTTGCCCACGTGGATGTCGATCAAATTTTTATACTAAAACCTTCCCCAAGAACCACTCTATCTATTGATGAAAACAGCATGAAAATCGGAGCAGAAGTTTTTGAGTTCATCGCGAACAGACAGACCGACTGACAGACAGACGCGGTGGATGACTTTGTTTTATAATATGTAGTGATGTTGTCAAAGTCAGTATACCTACAGAGTACTTTATTTAGCGGGCGTGCATGGCCATATCCGAAACTATGAGGAAAAGGGATGTTCATTGTATTATAATCCTGTTTCATTGGATTTTTGGAAAAATCTTTAGCCAAGAAACGAAAAATTTGTTAAAAACCGTCGCTATTTAACATCAAATTCTAGGAAGTGACTTGGTGATTGTCAAATTTTTGGTTCTAGGATTTTTATATTCCTTACAATAGCGAACAGTCACAATAACACAACACAACGTAATTTTTCTGCTTGGGTTTAAACCTACTACCAATCTAAATAGTTCTTAAGTTTGAGCCGATATCGCTAGATCACCTCTGCTCAGCAAGTTGATAAAGGTTATAGATGTAATTTCACCACTGCGTAGGATGTAAAGGTACGTATAAGTTACACAAGTGAGCAGCGCGGTTCATTTGTTTGCTGGCCACGCATCCGTAGTATGACTGTGGGTCTCAGTGAAGGATTTCACCTATGAATGTAAGGACCTGAATTTTAGTCAAATCATCCGGACCTGTGTAATAAAAAAGAAAGATGATACATTTAATGAACACATCACGCCACAAGCACATTATAAAACTTAAATGAAAAAGTGTAAAAGTAAAAGTGAAAAAGTTCAAATTGTTTCCATATTTTTTACCAGTTATGGTAACGTATCGTATGATAGGGGTCGTAGTCCGAACCTATTGCCATAAACCAAGCACAAATGCAGACTCCGTGGCTGCTACGGCGAAATTCTTGATGGAAAATTACAATGACAATTTGCCCGACCGAATGAGGACTCGTGAGTCCTTATTCTCAGCAGTCGCGATAACGCCCACTTACGGCAACAAGGGATTCCAATTTTATTATTTTCATTCTAATCTTATATTTATACTAGCTGATGCCCGCGGCATCACCCGCGTGGATGTCGTTCAAATTATATACTAAAACCTTTCTCTTGAATCACTCTATCTATTAAAAAAAACCGCATCAAAATCCGTTGCGTAGTTTTAAAGATTTAAGCATACAGACAAACAGACAGACAAAAATAGCGACTTTGTTTTATACTATGTAAGGATGATATAATGCATATTATAATATTATATATTTTAATATTTATCATATAATGCATATTATGTGTATACTACCTTAAGCCCAAGGCATTTCATTAACCTGAGCAAACACAAGTAACCCTTTCAAAATTATGGTATCGAGGCAGTTTCCTATTATAGGTATGAATTTAGTTATTGGCGCAGTTGCCCTTTTGCTTAGGGTAGATCTCGTCTTGTACGAGTATTTGATTTTCATCAAGGTGATTATTCTCTCAAACTCTATCTATTTACAAATTAATAAAATTGAAGTGTCGTTTTATATTAACAAAATAACAGCTATTTACTGAATACTTATGTAACAACATGCTTTTTTTTTTATAAAATCTTGCCCCACACTAGAAATCTCTCCTGTATCGTGGGTGTGTTTACAAACATTAAACTCACATATACAATCCGAACACCCAGACCCGAAACAATTATCTGTAGGCCATACAAATATTTGTTCCGTACGGGGATCGAACCCGCGATACGCAGCACAGCAGTCCAATCGCTCAGCTACTGCGCCAACCGTGCCGTCGAATCGATTATACGACCTTAATATTTTTTCTGTTTTGTTTGTGAATCTGTTTGTTCGGGCTAATCTCGGAAACAGCAAGACCGATTTTGACAGGTCTTTTGATTGACATTATAAGGAGTATCTTAAGCTTTTTTTTTTTGGCGGATGGGAAATCATCAAATAACCCCCTCCCGCTCTTGGGCAGAGTGATAGGGAGTGTCAGACTTCTACTGACTAAAAACCACCTATGTTCCTTCTTAGCTCTTTATGTCGAGGCCGCGGTATCTCTTGCGAACAACCCGCAGCCCCAACGAGGAGTATCTTAGGCCAAACTTTAATTTTATAATGAGAATTAAGTCCCCGTGCAAAAAAAAAAAACAGAAACTTCTCAATAGAGGTCCATAGTATGGGGCTATGCCCTAATGATGGCAAAAGCCTCGATCCTTATCACATGGGACCGAATCGTAACTAGTCAAATGAAGGTGGGGTGTACACTTTTTACTCTCCAATCTGTGATTACAGTCATAATGTTATCTTACATCATTCTTACTTCCTTACTAATATTATAAATGCGAAAGTGACTCTGTCTGTCTGTCTGTCGCACTTTCACGCCAAAACTACTGAACCGATTTAAATGAAATTTGGTACACTGTTAGTCTAGAGCCTGAAAAATTTTTAATGTGAAAAAAGCGTTGAAAGTGGACATGAAAAGATTACTTTTTTTCGCGATAACCGACATCCACGCGGACGAAGCCACGGGCATCAGCTAGTATTATTATACGTTTGTTTCCACCGTACTTTTGTATTAATTCCGCTAAAGCATCAGAAGATACGTTGGTATTTATTCAAGAATTACCACTCGGTATAATTAGTTAGGGAGACCCGTTCTACGGCGGGACGTCGCGTCGAGCAATTTATACTGTGTTCATTGAATTTATTATACACTTGTGCGTTTAATAATTTAAAGACGAAATTATCTAATGGCCCTCGAGACGTTTGTTTTAATGTTTTTTTGATTTTCTGTTTGTGTTTCGACATCGATTTTTGGAATAAATGTTATAAATGCGAAAACACGTCTTTTTGTTGGGAACAAACCTGCCACACAATTTCTCAACCACTAAAATTAAGTCTGTGAAGTACAAAGTAGGTATCGTATTAGTATTTCATTAGCATTAGCCAATCGTTTCGAGTTAGCTGTATTTGCAGCGTTCATTGGCTCCTGTCAAAGTCAGTTTAAAAATAAAAACGACCGAATTCACATTTCTTCTCCTGCAGTACCAATTATTTATATTTTATTTAACATTAAGGTTGATTTTCCCGAAATGTTACCAGAAGTGTACGATAGTACACCCATAATTCGGCGGGAAAAATATATAAGTAGGCGGTGAGGTTAATGCTTTCAAAAGGGCACGAATCCAGACTCCATGCTGTAAATATCAAAGAAAAAATCTTACAACTTTATCATATTACACAAAGAAAAATAATGTTACTATTAAATGTTCCTAATTCTCGGAACCATTGATATCTGAGATCTGTCGCAGAATAATGCGTAACTCTACGCTCAAGGGTTCTTTAGGGGTTGCAAACCCTTGCGCTATTTCTGAATTTAGAGGGCAGAGTGTTTGCCTGACCTTTGATTCGGTATTTCGTGAAATTTCAGGCGCTCGTTAAACTCTGATTTTAAATTGAGAATTTATGAAGAGCGCAAATTAATTTTGTGGTCCTTCGGGGCTGTTTAAGGACCAAGATTCACTGTTAATTAATGTGATACCACTTAGCATGGTTTGCGGGGACGTTGGCATTTCTATTTAAGAGGGGATCTATACCCTTTTAAATGAAAATGTATTAACATTTGACGAATTGACCTCCTATTTTAAGATAAAGCCCAAATAGAAGAAAAAGAGAAAATTATAATTGTAGCATCATCAAGATACTTTGAAAATAGCAGCGATTAGTCGTATTAAAAACTATATAACTCGATAATTCCCGAAAATAAGTCAAAACATTAACACCGACATTTCGAAAAAAATAATTCGTTTGTGAACACAATTAATACAGAGATCGACCCCGTTTACGAGATTTTAATAAGACCACACAAAAACCATTATTTCACAAATTTCTATCTCACACTATTTTCCTAACAACTCAACTGTAAAATATAAATTGACCACAATTTTTTATTGTGAAACTTTTACTCCCGCTTAGCTTTAGTGTTATGTTTTGTTCGTAATATTAATTGTTTACCAGATACTGTAGCTAAAGTATTGTTAGAAGTTAAACAGTTTCTATGTTTGTTTCATCGGAACTTTGGCCAAGACAAACAGACTGCCATGAAACATTAAATGTTAACGGTCAGAAATGTTATACTTACTTCCGAAAGTTATTATGATGTATAGGTATTATTATTTCTAGGTTTAGTGGTTCTTGTTTATTGTAACAACATCGTGGTGGCTTTGATTTGTGAGGTTATCATAAAGTAAAACAATCAGAACATCACAAAAAATACACCATTTTATTAAGCTTTAAAAAACTTACTTCCAAAAAACACTAAAAATATTTAGAAAAAAAGCAAAATTAAAAATTTTGAAAAAACCCACGACTGTTAAAAATTAATTGAAAAAAGGACAAAATAACATGAAACACCCACCTTAAAAAAACCCAAGAATGTCCGTCGGGGGCTGCCATTAAATGAACTAGTTTTGCTTGTTTTGTTTTGTTTTGTTTTGTTTTGACGACACGGTTGGCGCAGTGGCTCAAGCAATGGACTGCTGCGCTGCGTGTCGCGGGTTCGATCCCCGCACGGAACAAATATTTGTATGATCTACAGATAGTTTTTTCGGGTCTGGGTATTTGTGTATGTGAGTTTAAATGTTTGTGAACGCACCCACGATACAGGAGAAATTCCTAGTGTGGGGCAACGTTTTTTAAAAAAAAAAAAAAAAATGTTCAGCACCCGACGGACATTCTTGGGTTTTTTTAAGGTGGGTGTTTTATGTTATTTTATCCTTTTTTCAATTATTTTTAATTTAGCTTTTTATTTTACTTTTTTAAACTTTTTACTTTTATTTTTTTATCTAAGAACATGCACCAATCAAACCTTAACCCATAACTGAAAACTGAATCAAAATCGGACTTGAAGTTTTGGAGTAAAATGGCAACATGTATTTGCACAAACACACAAACAAACAAACAAACACACAAACAAACAAACAACCTCTCACCCCAAACGCATATACCGTTTCCGTTCCGTCGTGGGTAAAAAATAACTTAATAGTCGGTTTGTCGTTTTATTTCAAACGCACATTCGTTACCTATTTAACTTTTTGTCTACAGAGAAAGAGAACGTAACCAATTTATAGAACATAGTATATTTTCCTTTACTCACCTTTTCGGCACATTCATTACATTTTTATATACTGTTACTGTTAGCCTGTGTCATCCCAATGCAGGGCAAAGGCTTCCCCCCACGATTTCCAAATTTTGCGATCCAGGGCCAATTTGGACCACTGGTCGTTGGTTCTGTCAAGCTCGTCCCGTATTTTTATATATTACTTCATAAAACAATAAGCATATTAGCCCACGGCTGCGACTCCAGGTCTCTTCTCTATGAGAGCAAATAAGCTATTTTCCACCACGCGGGCCCAGTGCGGGTTGGTAAAGGTCACTCGTGTTCTACTAAATGCCGGTTACCACGAAGTTTTCATAAAACCAAAAAAAAAGTAGTGGTCCGCCGTTAGGAGCAGTACTGTAGAGATATGTGTGTATGTAATCGTTAACATTTAAATATTCTAACCTCTAATAACATATTCTATTCTATCAATCATAAGAGAAACAATTTATTCACAGTAATTATTATTAAGGGCAGAGTTATCCCTAAAATGCCAGTCAAATGTCTGAAGATGGCATACACGTCAAACTAGTACTAGCAAGGGTTGTGTACCTAAACCATTAAACACATAGTACCCATTTGTAATACTAAACATACAGAAAACTACGTCACTTAGTCGAATAATGAAAAGATTAAGCATTTTCACTTCAATTGTGCATAAAAGATGTTACTTTTCCAATTACAGTGAAAATGAAACTGATATAATAATAATAATATGATTACGAATAAATAAGAGCTATAATGGTGACCGCCAACCAAATTTTCATTGCAACTTATAAAATATGCAAAACCATAGGTGACAACGTCTCATTAAACGGTTATAGCATTATTAAATTATTTCAGTTTTTGGAATGAAAAAAAAAGTAATTAATTGGTATAAAATTTTGTAATCGATTCGTAAACACGTGATTGTATTCATCAAAAGACAAGTTTTACTTTGAGACCAATTCAAAAGCAAAAAGAAAAGTGACCCTATAATAAATGAACCCCCGTACTTAGTAGTGGACTTTTATAGTGACGTCAGAACTGACAATAATTATATCCCCAACATTTATTAAACAGAGTTTCTTCAAGTGCTTACAATTACCAAGAACCCTAAATTGATGTCAGAAGCACTATCTTTTACAAAAACTAGTCGCACGTTTTGTTATTTTCCAACGAGAGAGAAAAAACGCTGCGACAAGCATGAAATATATATTATTTCTTTTAAACTAAACAACACCGGAGCCATATACAACATTTAGTTTTTACCTTTTAACACTTAAAATAACATTTTAAATAGAAAATGTAGGTGACATTTTCGTGAAAAGAAATTGTAGAAGGTTGAACTTCATTAATTTCAGTGTTACGCCTTCTAACACAGCGTTTTTGTTAGGACCGGTTAAACTGTTACACTAAACTTAATTAAAGGAATATATTTTTTTTAGGAATAACTATGACATTATTATAGGATACCCAGTTTTTATTGATTAATTTTAAAGTTAACATTTATAGCACCTATATTATTTTTATTATTCCTTCATAGTATTAATATAATTATAATATTCTTATACTGTGTGACGAGCGAGTCTGCGGACGTACATTACCTATATTGTATGAAAAGTTCCTGGAAGAACTTGGTGGACCTCTGTGTAATACCCAGCGATGGATGAGAATGGCCATTTATAGCATTATAATAAATACATGTTTTGCGTTATTTTTGGGACAAAAGGAAATATGAATCAATGATATAATATGTATGTGTGACTGGCCTGTTGGTCTAGTGGTTAGTGACCCTAACTGCTATGCCGGAGGTCGTGGGTTCGATTCCCACCCAGGACAAAAATGTTTGTGTGATGAGCACGATCATTTGTTCTGTGTCTGGGTGTAATTTATCTATAATATGTATGTATTTAGAAATATATAAGTATGTTTATCAGTTGTCTAGTACCCATAACACAAGCTCTGCTTAGCTTGGGACTAGATGGCGTTGTGTGATAGTTGTTGAATAATATTAAAAAAAAAAAAATATTATAATAACTGGTTCTTCTAAAATAGTACATAAAATGTTTTGTACATTCTGAAACCACAAAATTTCTACAATATATTTTTTTAAACTTCTGAATATTTATAATACGCAGAAACTAAAAAATAATAATTATAATATTTCTACAAAATTCTCGAGAAATCTACGAATGATTGTATGTGATCCCAATAAGTAGA
Organism: Diarsia dahlii; assembly: GCA_949775195.1. Taxonomy (NCBI): domain Eukaryota; kingdom Metazoa; phylum Arthropoda; class Insecta; order Lepidoptera; family Noctuidae; genus Diarsia; species Diarsia dahlii. The sequence goes on from OX459198.1 coordinate 4,312,148, forward strand.
GACATTGACCAGATACGGGGAAAAGGGGGCGTGTGGGTCGCGCTAGCTAAAGGGATATCGAAGTTTTTCGAAACACAAGACAACTTCGCGTTAACTTCGGTTAACTTTTGGTGCAATCCTACCGGCAACCTAAAAGTGTCACAAGTGATGTAGGTTCGTTCACATCACGACTTTTGAGACAGTAAGATAAGGCGTTACTAACAATCTGGGTTGTATGGGTATGTCTGCAGGCGTGGGAAGAGGAAGGGTATCTTTTGTTAATAGGGCGCGAACATACTAGCTTTTGCTGGCGGTTTTGCTCAATAAATAGTTGATTTTCTTAAAGTAACATAAATACAACTGGATTTTAAAAATATCTAAACATTTTAATCAAAGGATTGGTCTGTTAATAAGCTCAGTTTTATCTTAAATCCGTTCGGATGATAAGAAGTTGTAAACATCTTAAATTGTAGGTTAATTTTCAGATTTTTTTAACATTCACAGAAATAATATTAATATTACCAAGTTTGGTTTACATATTTGTTGCCATCAAAGTTAAAATCAACTTGTGCAACAGAAATGCAATATCACAACGCCAATACCTATTGAATATTAATGGGAGAAACTTGTTCAAAACTTACATCACACTTACAACTGCATAAGACTCGGTTCATATTTTCGAATAGCTGTTCAGTCCGTCCTATGCAACCTATAGCCTTCATTCGCGTGAAAGTATTGTTTAAAAATATTACTTCCCTTTATAAATAAGATTTTGTTACCAATTTCAAGAGTTGTTAGTCTTGTCTACACACTGTGTCTACATTTCTAATCAAACTTTCCTCTCGCAGGTCTGCTGGAAGAAATTCCTTTTGAAATAAGCAGTACCTTTGTGCTCTTCTATTTGTTATGTTTTGTATCCTTTTTTTGTATTTTGTGTGTGCATAAATAAATAAATAAATAAAAAATAAGAGTTTTTTTTAGCACGGAACCCTAGTGCTTACCTATTCTATAAAAAAAAGTAGTCTCTAAGTTACTCCTTATTAAATCTGCCCGTTAAAATCAGTGCAGCCGGTTCGAAGATAAGCCGGAATAAAAAGACAGACAAAATTTTAACAAAACAAAGTATTCAGTAAAAAGCTGTTATTTTGATAATGAAGACAAAATTACCAATTCATTTGAATTTTATTGTTTTTGAATAGAATAAGGTACTACTTTAAAGGTGACTGCAGTCAGACTGTCGTCAAAATTGTAAACTCGAGAGCTTGTAAAGACTTACGTTGTAGTCGTAGTTGTGTTTATATTTATTTATTTAAAACTAGCTTTTGCCCACGGCTTCGCCCGCGTGGATGTCGGTTTAACTACAAAAATGTCGATTTTCCATACAAACTTTCATCCCCTATTTAACTCCCGGTTGAATTTCGAAAAATCCTTCCTTATTCCTTGTCTACATGATTAAGGGAACCTCTGTGCAGTGCAAATTTTCAGCTTTCTAGGTCCAAGGGTTTGGGCTGGGCGTTGATAAGTCAGTCAGTCAGTCAGTCAGTTAGGACTTTTCTTTTTATTTATTAAAAAAATACAAGATAGATAGATCGGCTGAAGCCAACACTATTTAAACCTTATTATAATTTATTTAACACAGTCATGCAGTCTTATCACAAAAAAACATTCGCAAATATATCAAGATCTTTGTTTGCGCCCAGGAGAGCGTTAATAGCGGTTAATGTCCGAGGAGTGTTGCACAAAGAAGCAATTATAACTGTACATGTCCACTACAAAAATGTTTTCCGATACCCTATACATGCAGGTAAGATACTAGATAGTTCTATGTCAATCATCCAGCTGGTTGCGGTGCTCCCAATATATCCATGTCGAAACAAGGCTACTCCGCGTCGACGTGAACGATGGAACCCGTCGACCACCGCGATACGAACATTCATCCTCTATGAAAATAGTATTGAGGATGAAAATAGTTCTTTGAGGTGTTGGTTTTAAGTTTTATTTTTAAGTGTAGTTGTTTATGTAGCAAAGGTTTGAATGAATTAAAGCTACAGCTTTAATTCGTAGTATTGTAAAGTAAGTATTGATCAAGAGTTAGTATCATAGTAAATATACGGGTGAAAGAAAAAGGTAACTGTTGTAACCGTAGCTTTCATAATATCCAGTCCCGGTTTTTTTGTAAAAAATGTTGGCTGTAATTTATGTATATTTTATGCACTTGTTCCTATATTTGCAAATGATAAACTACAGGTACACTAAAGGCTTTACTCATATACTAGATAGAGTATTTCACCCGCACCCAGCAGCGGTACCAATCCGTTCCGCCTTGTCCGTACTGGGGACTATAAAATTTTGCTTGCATAATTTAGTATTAAAAACCAAAATTAGAACAACGAGGGTACCTAATTAGGGATATCTTCTAAATTAATAAAACAAATAAAAAAGTTGATTATTTTTATCTTCTTTAAACTGCAATAAATCACGATTCAAAGCATACTCGAACAAGGTTTCAAAAACTAGCTGTCAAAAGGGTAAAATCGACAAAATGATCCCAAGTTGATGTGTAATCGACGCTGCATCTGTGACTGACTGGCTTTTAAAAAATGTTTAATGCTCAATGTCCGACTACCAGGCCTGAATTTGTGCCAGCTATTGCAAAGTGAAATTGGCACACGTCGAATAAGAAATAAAGTTACTTTTTGCGTTGTTCGGCAGATCAATTGGAAAGGTTGTAATATGCATGTTCAGTTCATGCTAGCCCGGTGTTGAGTTGAGACCTAAATATCGAAATATCTAAGGAAAGGCTGATAAGGGTAGTAGAAGTATTTTAATGAACCCCTAAATATTACATTGCATTAGTTTAGTTTTGACGGATATGGTTGGGAAATTAGGTTTAGAAATCGTGACAATGAAAATGGTGTGACGACTTACAGGTGTTTGTTCTCGGATATAAGAGTGGATGGCTATTGGGGAGGTACCTACTTGCCCAGCAGTGGGACACTATAGTCTAAAGAAATAAAATGTTGACAACTGCCTCGTACTTAACCGTTCTTTGAAAATTGAACACTAAAATTTATCTAACACAGCCAGGTACGATGCCGACGCCGCCGTTCCGTACGTCACCGTATTAAGACAGTACACACTGAGTGGATCTGACGGTGTCCCTCGCTACAGTATTAATTGCAAATTCATTTGTGAACTATTTGTCTAAACAATTTCTCATTATACAAAAGATTTAATTAATACAGCAAATCAATGGTTTAATAACATCGTAAATCAATAAAGAAATCAGAAAGAAAGTTCTTTATCAAACAGTTTTCATTAACAATTTTCCGTTCTACACTGAAACTAATTTTCTCGGCACTTTGTCGTACCTGGGTTTCCCTGTACTTTGTCAATCTAACTTTAAAGCCCCGATCACGGCCTCCGACGACGCTATTTCTGTCACGCGACACTGCACGTGTTCATCACTTATTACCCTTAACTTTTTCAACTTATTAAATCTCTCATCTTTTTACCCGACTGCGATGATGCCGAAATGGAAGGTTATTTCAATTAATCTCTCTCTCAACTTTTTTCAACATAATAACTCTTTCAAAAAAAATTCTACCTCCTTCATCAATTTTGTTCTTGTTCCTTCTGTTTTCTCCACTTTGCTTAACTTATCTTTCTCTCAACTTTTATTTACTCCTCCATTTCTCTGGAAGGTTTATCACTCTCTCAACTCTTTTCAATTTATTTCTACTTATCGGTCTGTCTCAACTTTCATCAACTTCACTCTCTCTCTTGTTGTCTTCGCAGTCGCTATCTTCAAAGACGCATGTTACTTTAGCCACAGATAATAATAATACTAGCGCTTTAGCTTACAGTTCGTGGCCGGGACATAAACGTTCGAGTACCAAAAGCTTGGCTCGCTCTATTTACGTTTGACGCCAGCCGTCTGCTAGACTGCTGTTTCAAAATACACTCCTTTACTTATTTTCTATTAAGGAACTACTATTCGTACAACATTTTGCTACTTTCAATCACGATGTTGCTTTTTGTTTGTAAATGGATCCAGCTTTGGTGAAACTTAGTTTTTAGTTTAAGTTAAGGTTCAGTTAAACCGGTAAAGACTGTGGGTCATACTGGCAGTGAATACTGACAGATATTACACAGTACATTGCCAGTCAGAAACTATTTTCAGGAGCCGCGTCTAGAATTTGTCCATGTATTGGTTTGATCGAGCTTTAAGAGTTAGTTAAAAGTTTTTTCCAAGTGTAAAAAATTGAAACTACGGCAAAACACACACAAAAACAAACAGTAAAATATTATAAAGAGGTAAATTTCTGTGTAAGTTTGTATGTATCGGGTTATCTCATTACTAATGATCTGGCTTTATATTATGTTTATATCATTAAAATAACTATCACAATGTTTGCGGCCGAAGTAGCAGGCGAAGTGATCGTTTAAAATATAACTGTCAGACCTACCGATGTTGATTCATGATAGACACGATACGTGATGCAAAACAGACATAGTCGCTATAAAGGCCACTTATGTACACAAAACTAAAAAGCTTAGTAATGAAACACTCATATCTTTTTACAAGCCCACTTCACTTAACCAAAACTGAACCAGTCCCACAAACCGTGTAATGTCATTGCCCTAATTGTAAACTCTTATTTAGTTATATAAAAGTTTAAGCCGACAACCGTAACGAGATTATCCTTTCGTAATTATACCAAGGGTTTGAATTACTTAATGTTATTACGTTCAACAATTAAGGGAAAAGTTTCATAATATCTACATTTTACTCGAAGAATTAAATTTATTGTTAACAAAATGTTTAACACACCTGCATTTAAACGGAGTATGAACGTGTCTGGTAATTAGTGGTCTGATATTTTATTTTGAGGCGTTATTTTAATAATGATGTTATAATTATTCATTTTCATTTTGTAGGGATTTCAGAATTTTCAGATTAATTTTAATATTATATTTTAAGTTAATTGCTTAATCGACCTGAGCTTTATAGGTACATTAACTTCTTTCGTACTGTCATCTTCCTTAAACTTATTCCTTTTCTATCATAATCATGTGAATAATTTTCAGGCAAATAAATAAACCGACAAAAAAATCTTAAAAAAAACTTGTGTTTGAATTTCTTAATTTACCTGACTATAATACCTACCTACCGAATATTACTTTATCAAAGTAATCTGGAACTTTTCTCTTCCAAACAAATGAAGTACCCACGTCAAACTTCGGAAATTTTATTCAATATCTAATAATTTATTCATCCTAGCATGGAGATTATTAAAAATCCCTTGACCGGTATAGGAGAACTTTAAATTTATTATGGCCCAAAGTTTGATCGGGGTGCGTCAACCTACCTTACTGTGTTCGAAAGTCCTGCAAACTCTGTAGAAAAAAAAATCTTTCATTTAGGCTCCGCGCAAACGGGCCACCGACGAAAGTGGTAATTGGCTGCCACGAGTGGTTGATGGCCGCCACTAGTAGTCGGTGGCCGCCACTAGTAGGTAGTGGGCGCAAATAGTAGTCGATGGCCACCCCGTGCGGGGGTAGGCAGACGGTGAGAGGGGCTCATTAGCAGAGCATGAGTAGTAGCAGGTGTCGGAAGTGAGTGGTAACACCAGTTGCCACCACTGTTGGTGTGTCGCGGACACTGAGTCACGATTTGACGCCAGTCACTACACGTTTGTGGCGATACCACACAAAATGTTTTAAAAATCATGTGAACAGCTTGTTGCCAGCCACCGGTGGCTGTGGAAAGTGGCCCGTTTGCGTGGAGCCTTAACTTTTAAGTCAACATTTAGGCAGGATGGTAGCTTGTTGGTCGATGCTCGGAAAATATGAGAAATTGGGAACATTGTGCCTTTTTATAAATTCTGAAGTAGCGTGATGGGGCTTAAGTGGTAGTTGCGAAAACTTTCTTAAACGTTTAGTGTCTGTATCAACTATTTTTTGAACGTTTTGGTTTCGTGGAAGCATGAAATCTTTAGCAACTATGGGTTGCTTCGATATAATTAAATTTACATATAATAGGGTAGTTGACTTACTAAAAAAAAATATGATTCTGTTTAGTCCGTCAGTTAGATTAACGAAAAATATTGAATACGTGTTTTTTGTTTTATCAAATTAATCAAATTTGACGAAAATAAAACTTGTCAAAGATCATGGAGTGGGGGCTTTTGACGTCATAGTCTGGTAAAAATGAACCAAACTATGACGTCGCACGACTTTTCGAAGCACTGTATCGTCTTCATTTTTTGTTTACGTGAAAAAAGAAAAAATACGTGTTCATTATTTTTTGAAAATCTATGTGACGGACTAATTAGATTTTTTTGTCAACTATCCTATACTAGATTTTGTTCGTGGCTACGATCCCTTTATGAACAGGAACGTTACAAAAGTAGACTCTGACACCCGGAGATTATCAATTGAAAAAACACGAAAATGAACTTAGACTTCATGGATGCTACTCATTAATGGAATTCTCGATGGTAAAATCCAATAATACTTAGCCAATTCAAGAAATGAACTCAGGTCATCATGCTCAGCACTCGCGCTAGCGACCACTGGACCAACGAGACAATAAAAAAGCAAATAGGTACATTTTCAAAAAAAAAAAGTTTCCACCCCCAAATAAAAACAACATTCATTCCGCTGATCGTCCGAAGGCCTTTCCATAGCGTGTTTAATAGAAATTCAATAAGATTCACTGGTATCGTTCCATTTTCCTTAATCGGTACATTTCGCCCACCTCAATGAATCGTTTCGGGCCGCGTCATCTGAATTGATTCTTTGGCTTGATCTGAAATAGATCGAAGTCGATGTTCATTTATTGAATTATTTTATTGCTTGGATTTGTCTGACGTACCTTAATATTAAGTTGTTGTTCTGCCTCGTTGGTTTAGTTGTTGCAAGCGCGACTGCTGAGCATGAGGTCCTTGGTTCGATTCCTGGGTCAGATAAAGTGTTATTGGGTTTTTCCATCAGGACTCATCAGTAACAGCCACGGTGTCTGGATTTGTGCCCGGTTGATGGCAATAGGCTCGCCCCCTATTACATGGGAGTTAAACATAACTGGTGAAATGTGGGTGTACTATTAGGTACACCATTGCCTACCCGTTCAGGCGTGTTGCAATTTTGTTTTTTTTTTTTAAAAAAAAAAGACAAACACGTTGTCGCAGTAGAAGATAATGATAAAGTCAATCATACATCTTTACACGAAAAACTGACGTCCGCGTCGGTGAATCAGGTGTGATTGATCGCCTACAGAGGTTGATCATTTTGTACAAAATTAAATTATGAAATTATCAATTTCTTCGTTATTCATGAACAATTGAACCCTTTTTAGGGCAATGCTACTGAAAGATATTGAATACTCATAGTGTCTGAGACTTCTGAGAGACTAATTTAAGTTGGTTAATGCACAGAGCGTCACAGAAAAGCCATAAACGTGACTTACCACATGCTTCTTTTAAATATTGTTATACCTGCACCCTTACAGCTGTCAAACTATGGGTTTCTTTAAAATAAATGATAGGCATATTGTCAAAATTAAACCTAGAGCTAACTTATTTTCAGATCTCGAAGTCTACCTTCACTCAATAGAGAAATATGACAGACAGGCAAATCGGAACATTGTAAATAATTCCAGTATTTCAGATTTATTCCAAAGCTGCATATCGAATGGTACCCGTGATTGGAATAATTTGGTTACAGCCATGAATCGATTTGAAACGTCATTCGATTCGGATCTCGCGGGCCTGATCTGAAATAGATTGATGTTCAATTATGGGACTTTTTATCGTTTCACTGATATTTTTTGCGACGACATTACTTTTTAGGCTAATGTATTTTTATTGAAGTTGCTCTCGCGGGCGATGTGAAAAAATACTATTTGAATATTATGTGAACTGAAAAAGGAATGAAATTTAATATTATAATATTTCCCAGACTAAAATATAATGACGTTTTAGGTTTAATTGACTGGCTTAGTAGAACTCACTTTTAGTCCTCTGTGTTCCAATTTTTAGTTTATTTTAGTAACGACATTTTCATTCAATTTACGGGTTTTTTTAATACAACAGTAAAATGAATAGGATTTTGCATTATTTACAAACGTCCAGTTACAGAGCATCCATAGGTACAAGAACATAAATAATTTATTTTTTCCTTCACAGACACTTAAAGCTAAGTAACTTACATAGGACGTGCCAGTAGAATCCCCAGCCGTTTTCAATTCATTAAGAAAATGTATATTTTCCTTACATTACCAAGTTTTTCCACAGTTTTCTTTGAGGTCGTAGAATTAATGTACGCCTCGCTTTTAATACCGTCTTGTAAGACAAAAGCGGTAACTTCATAAATCGATGTTTTGAGAAAGCAGGTTTTTTTAAGAAACCCCACACTTGGGTCTTCTCCTGTATCTATGGTGCGTTTTAAAACATTTAAAAATAAAGAGATCAAAAATTATAAGACTAATATTGGTATCTTTATTTGTTTAGTACAATCTGTACCCAGAATTACCTAACCCCTCAAACTAAGAAGAAGAGGGCAAGTAATATGAGAAGAGAGGTCAGGTAATATTGACTGTACATGGAGGATTTACAGCTGTTTAAAACAAACAAAAAAGGAGACCATAGTCACCAGAAAGCCAATAAAAATCCTCACCAATAGATAAAAACAAAAAGTCAGTATACAGTACAAATTTGAGATAAATAATGCAAAATAATCAACTTACTCATTAATTACTGATTATCTCACGCCTTTTCCCATGAGGATTTACAGAAACTACAGACCGGGCCTGCTACAATCCCTACACACTCATTCATTCCTTTTGATTCAACCTCGTTCATTTATCTCTTAAACGCACACTGGTTGCGATTACTACGCATCTGACCTTTGGAAATTATTACAAAACAGAGATTTAAAAAAAAATGAGATGCTGCTTTTTGGTTTGCGACAGCATAATAACAAAACTTTATTTTTTAACTGGCTGGATGATCATTGAAAATTAAAAAAAAGTACAGTGAGTGTAGATGCAAGAGTCAAAGGAGTGATATTAACTGTGAGGCGACCTTTTTGCTCAATAAAGGGTGTTCGACGATGTATTGGATAGAAAAGGCATTCATTCGACGAGTGTAGCTTGTATTATTTATATCAGCTTCAATAATAATATACCTACCTATCGCTATGTAAACAAAAATTTTGTGTTTAGAGTTTAGGCTAAAAACTTTGTTGTTTTACATAAAATTCAGTTTAAGCATTTTATAGGTTACTTTATTGTACTAGTCAGTCTGAAATGAACAGAATAATTAAATTAAATAAGGTTGATATTAGTTAAAGTGGGATTGACACTAAATTAAAACAAGGCCTGGTGTAGAGGTATCTCTATTGACCCACAGCACCTGTATTGACAGTAATTATGACAACTATGAACTAGTTTCCAAATAACAAAGTAAATAGTGCTTAGTGTACTATCGAGTTTGATGACAATCGATCAGTTTTCAACCTTAACAATAGAGCATTAGGCTACAAACTGGTAGACCGTCAGTGCACCAATAGGTATCTATTTTCAGAAACTTAACCCAAACAGGCCCTGAAATATTAAATCAAAAACTACAAACAGTTTTAGTCAACAACAACCAACTAAGGGTTATTTTGCTACTAAAATTAGAACAATAATAATAATACCCACCAAACTTTTCCAAAAGGTGACTTGTAGTAAGAAAACATGAAATTACGATATTTAATTACATAGTCGATGCTGATTCGTACCCATTTGGCGGGCAAGTTTAAACGAAGCTGTACCGCCTTTAATAACAGTATTTTTAGTGTCTCCAGTCACGCAATGTTCGGTAACTCTCAATTTCGGGACGTAATCGGGTTGGGTTGTAATAATAAATACTGTTTCTTGAATAATATTACATTTTTAACCTGGATTATCAAAACTACAATAGGGGATCGGACAAAAAAAAACTAATTAGTCCGTCAGATAGATTTCCAAAAATTATTGGACACGTATTTTTTCTTTTTTCACGTAAACTTAAAATGAAGACGATACAGTGCTTCGAAAACTCGTGTGACGTCATATGATAGTACATTTTGACGACACAAGTGACGTTTCAAGCCCCACTCCAAGATCTTTGACGCGTTTTATCTTCGTCATTTTTTATTGATTTGATAAAACAAAAAACACGTATTCAATATTTTTCGATAATCTAACTTACGGACTAAACAGAATCTCAATATTTTGACCCAGTCCGATCCCCTATTGTATCGTTTTGTGGTAATTGGTTGGCTTGGTATGGGCATGTGATGCTGTGAAATCATCATCATCGTAAATTCAGTCGAAAGACGTCAATTGCTGGACATTAACCATCCTCAAGTAACGCCACACTGACCGGTACCGTGCGTCTGGCATCTAGCGGATCCCCGCAACCTCTTCAGAAGGTCATCGGATCGGTAATGCGGAGAAATGAGGGTATAAGAGTAGAGGAAGACGAAAGAAATGATGGACTGTGTGAATGATGATATGGCTAGAAAGGAGGTGACTGCTGAGATGACGAGAAATAGGGGGAAGTATGGAAGAAGAAGACATGTTGCGCTGACCCCAAATAAATTGGGATAAGGGCAGGAGCAGCGTTCTCTGTGCTTTTTGTATCGACCGTACTGCGATCGCCAACCCGCCTGCCAAGCGTGGCGATTATGGCAAACCCCCCCTAAGCAAAAATTACACTTAGGGGAGGCCAGAAAATAATTCTTGTCTGATATTCTTCGTAGTCGCATGCCACTGATACCTGATGCTCCTTCATGGCGTTCTCATTGATACAGAAGTCAGCTGCTAATTGCCATTAGCAAGGTGGCATGCGACTACGATGAATATCAGACAAGAATTATTTTCTTGTTTTCTACTTTTAAGACCGCGATTTTGTTAGTAGTCGGGTTTTGGATTTTTGAACTTAATTTTTTTATTTGAATTTTATTTTTGTGTGTACTTAAACTATAATATAATACGTATTTAAAATGTGCTCGCCAAGACCTTTCATTTGATACCAAACTTGCTATGATTAGGTATCTCAATTTAATATTTTTTGAGGTAAGTTTTTGACATTTAAATTCCGTCATAAAATGTATGTAGCCTATGACATCCGGGCTATTCTTACAAATCTATTGACACCTTATTTATTAAAATCCGTTCAGTAGTTTAGGTGCTACGGTGGAACATACATACATACATAGACTGCCAAAATCATTACCCTTCCTTTTGGCTTCGCCGTAGTCGGGTAAAAACAATTGTGTGTCGGTGCATACCTATTTCAAAAATAACTTGCTAAAAACTCAACAGCTCGTACTTACAATAACCCTTTTTTTTGGGGTTTGGAAATCATCAAATGACTCCTCCCGCTCTGGGCAGAGGGGTAGGGAGTGTCAGACTTCTACTGACTAAAAACCACCCATGTTTCTTCTTAGCCCTCGTGCCGAGGCCGCGGTATCTCTTTCGAATAACCCGCAGCGCCGACGGGACTTACAATAACCCTTAAACCTACTAAACAAGAACAATACGTTACCTATTCATCTCCCCTCTCAAATATTAATCCAAAAACAAAACCCGCAAAGCAGTGGCGATAAACGGCGACGGCACGGTTGGCGCAGTGGATGAGAGATTGGACTGCTGCGCTGGGTGTCGCGGGTTCGATCCCCGCACGGAACAAATATTTGTATGACCTACAGATAGTTGTTTCGGGTCTGGGTGTGTTTGTGTATGTGAGTTTAAATGTTTGTGAACGCACCCACAATACAGGAGAAATTCCTAGTGTGGGGCAACGTTTTAAAAAAAAAAAAAAAAAAAAAAAAAAAGGAGGAGGTTTCTGGTGAGATGACGAGTAATTAGAGAAATATAGATAAACACATGCTGCATCAACCCCGTGGTCATCATCATCCTATAATGTTCCCACTGCAGGGACTCAGGCGTCCTCTCTAGGAGAGCGATGGGCTATAACCCACCACGCGGGCCCAGTGCGGATTGGTATGACGTCTCCTGGTTTCCTCACGATGTTTTCCTTCACCTTTTTGCGGCGGTGATGAAATAAATAACACAAAGTAATGCGTTTGCCTGGGCTCGAACCCACGACTTACTGTTCGCAAGTAGGGGCCGCCACCAGTGGGAAACCGCTGCTACCTCGTGCATGGTACTCAAATACTATTGGGAAATATGAGTGAGGTACCTACATCTCTGCCCGATCATTCTGGGATTACGGGCGTGATGTTATGTGGTGTAATCGCCATATGTATCTCATTATAGAACTTAAATAACCAAGAATTTTTTATGAATTGTCACCAAAGAACTCATTTTTTAAATTAAAAGAGAATGGGCGAAAATGTATGAAAACTGGTACACCCCTCCAATAGCAATGAGATATACGTCGTTGGATAGGTCTTTTTAACTGAAACAATATTTACTATTACAGTTTTGTTGAAATGTTTGTCCGTTTTGAGTTATAGCTCAAAAACAAAAGTAAAAATGGATACCTACCTATTAACGTTATAATATTATCTTAGTGTGTAAGCTAAAATTACATCAATGTCGTTGAATATAACGTAATTCGTAATTATTTTATCATAACAAAACATAACATCACGCCTGTAATTTCCGAAGGGTCAGGCAGAGGTGTAGGTGCCTAATAGTACACCCACTTTTCGTAAGTTATGTTTAAGTCCCATGTAATAGGGGGCGAGCCTATTGCCATCAACCAGGCACAAATCTAGACTCCATGGCTGCTACCAAGAAATTCTTGAGGAAAACCCTAATAACACTTAGCCCGACCTGGGAGAATGTATGGAAGCTGGTACACCTCTCCAATAGCGATGTCATATACGTCGTTGGATAGGTCTTTTTAAATGGAACAATATTTTTTATGACAGCTTTGTCGAAATAGTTTGTCCATTCTGAGTTATAGCTCAAAAACCAAAGTTAATACAAGTTTTTAGTATTCCGACACAAAGTAGGTACTTATCTGTTTACGTACATTTTAATTGGTAATTTTTGAATGTCTCGTCAATGCTCGATGACCTCAGTAGAGCTTCCGAAATAGCGGGTCTTAAAATGAACATGGACAAAACCAAAGTTATGTCGAATGTTCATGTAACACCCACTCCTATCAAGATCGGAGACTCTACGCTCGAAGTTGTGGACGATTATGTCTACCTGGGACAAACGGTCCAGTTGGGTAGATCTAACTTCGAGAAAGAGGTCAATCGTCGAATCCGACTCGGCTGGGCAGCGTTCGGGAAGTTGCGCGGTATCTTCTCGTCCAACTTACCCCAGTGTCTCAAGACGAAAGTCTATGACCAGTGTGTGTTGCCAGTGATTACATACGGGACCGAAACGTGGTCGCTCACAATGGGCCTCATCAGAAAGCTCAAAGTCACCCAAAGGGCAATGAAGATGGCTATGCTCGGAGTTTCCTTGCGTGATCGAATCAGAAATGAGGACATCCGCTTGAGAACCAAGGTTACCGATGTAGCCCGAAGAATCACCAGACTTAAGTCGCAATGGGCAGGGCACATTGCTCACTGAACGGATGGCCGATGGGGCCGAAAAGTTCTGGAATGGCGACCGCGAACCGGAAGACGTTGCGTTGGAAGGCCCCCCACTAGGTGGACCGATGACCTGGTCAAGGTTGCAGGAACCCGCTGGATGAGAGACGCACGGGACCGGTCAATGTGGCGACCCCTGGGGGAGGCCCATGTCCAGCAGTGGACGTCTTTTGGCTGAAATGATGATGATGAATGTCTCGTTGGTCTAGTGGTTGCAAGCGCGACTGCTGAACATGCGTTCGATTCCCGGGTCGGGTAAATTGTTACCTATTGGATTTGCTCTCAAGAATTTCTCAGTATCAGTCAGGGAATTTGTATTTATGACTAGTTCATGGCAATAGGTTCACCCTCTATTATATGGGAAACATAACTGCCGAAAACATGGGTGTATTATTAGTTACACCTCAGTCTAACCCTTTAGGCATTACAGGCGTGATGGTATGTTATGTTATTTGCGAATTACAACATTTATTATTATACAACGACGTTAGTGTTATTTTCCCTTACACACCAAGATATCACAATATTATTTAATACCAATTTTTACTTTTTTTTTTAACCTATAACTCAGAATGGACAAACATTTCGCCATTACTGTCAAAGTAAATATTGTTCCATTTAAAAAGACCTATCCAACGACGTATATGACATCGCTATTGGAGAGGTGTACCAGCTTCCATACATTCTCCCAGGTCGGGCTAAGTGTTATTAGGGTTTTCCTCAAGAATTTCTTGGTAGCAGCCATGGAGTCTAGATTTGTGCCTGGTTGATGGCAATAAGCTCGCCCCCTATTACATGGGACTTAAAACATAACTGACGAAAAGTGGGTGTACTATTAGGCACCTACACCTCTGCCTAACCCTTCGAGAATTACAGGCGTGATGTTATGTTTTGTTATGATAAAATAATTACGAATTACGTTATATATTCAACGACATTGATGTAATTTTAGCTTACACACTAAGATATTTTAACGTTAATACTTAGGTATCCATTTTTACTTTTGTTTTTGAGCTATAACTCAAAACGGACAAACATTTCAACAAAACTGTAATAGTAAATATTGTTTCAGTTAAAAAGAGCTATCCAACGACGTATATCTCATTGCTATTGGAGGGGTGTACCAATAAGCCCATTCACCTTTAAGAATCGAATTTCGTAACTTTAAATATTTAAAAACTAATTCTATTAAAAGTATTTCGTTATTCAAAATGTAGATTAACAAAAGTTATGTATTGGAAACACAAAGTTTTTGAAACTAAAATCGAATTCATGTATGAAACTTGATATTTCTAATTTAAGTTACAGGTATTTCGTTTGACTAACTTTCGTTTAACTTTGGCTTAGGTTACCGATATGAACTACTGTTATATTATTTAACTAGCTTTTGCCAGCGGCTTCGCCTGCGTGAAAATGACGATTTTCCATACAAACTTTCATCCCCTATTTAAATCCCTTAGGGGTTGAATTTCGAAAAATCCTTCCTTACTCCTTGTCTACATTATAAAGGGAACCTCTGTGCAAAATTTCAGCTTTCTAGGTCCAAGGGTTTGGGCTGGGCGTTGATGAGTCAGTCAGTCAATCAGTCAGTCAGTCAGGACTTCTCTTTTTATTTATATAGATTACTAGCAGTTGCCCGCGACTTCGTTCGCGTTGAAATTTTGACTCTCTTGTCTGGACTGCCTGTGGATGGTACTATGTCAAATCGAATGCCAAATGCCAATCGAAGCGATTATATTCCCTTAAACCAGCCCTGTCGTAAAATCTATTCCTACCTGCACCCCTATTGCGTATCTTTTTAACGTCAGTGGCTATCAGAAATGTCCATAGATTAACTGTAAATTGGTTATGGTCTGTCATTAGAAGATACACAATAGCCCTGCTGAAATGTCTTAACTATATTCTATCTCTCTGCCAATTTTCAGGTACAAAAAGCCAAGGATTTCATATGGACTTACGGGAGCCCTTAGTCCAGGTCTTCCTTACAAACTTAGCTTAGATCTCCTACTCCTAAACTCTAGACTTGTTAAATTTCAGGTTGTTAGTACAAAAAAAAAAACAGTACCTTTTTGACAAACATGTGAAAGCCCTCAGACCTCCTTATTCTGGCCATGTTGCTAAACTCGCTAAATCCGTTCTTAGTCAACGTCTACTAACTATAAAGTACGTTCCTGCCAAAATTGTAGCACAAAAAAGGAATGACTGTCATACAAACTCGCGTGAGACCTTAGACCTCCATAGTCCGGCCCTGTCGCAAAATCGGTTCTTAGCAAACTTCTACTCACCTACTACGTCCCTGCCAAAATTCAAGTTAGTAGCACACAAAATGATGGACTTTTAAACAAACTTGCGAGCGCCCTTAAACCTCTCTAATCCGGCCCTGCCACAAAACCTGTACTTAGCAGAGTTCTTCTAACTATAAACTACGTGCCTGCCAAAAATCAAGTTTGTAGCACAAAAAATTAAGGATTTTCTTACGAACTTGCAAGAACCCTTAGACCTCCCTAATCCGGCCCTGTCACAAAATCTGTTCTTACCAGACGTCTACTAACTATAAACTACGTCCGTCTCAAAAATCAACTTTGTAGCTCAAAAAATGAAGGACTTTCATACAAACTGGCGAGAGCCCTTAGACCTCCCTAATCCGGCCCTGTCTCAAAATCGGTTCTAAGCAGACGTCTACTAACTTTAAACTACGTCCCTGCCAAAAGTGAAGATTGTGGCACAAAAAATGAAAGACTTTCATACAAACTGGCGAGAGCCCTTAGACCTCCCTAATCCGGCCCTGTCACAAAATCGGTTCTAAGCAGACGTCTACTGCCTATTAACTACGTCTCTGCCAAAAATCAAGATTGTAGCACAAAAAATGAAGGACTTTCATACAAACTTGCGAGGGTCCTTAGACCACCCTAATCCGGCCCTGTCGCAAAACTAATTAATAGCGGATGCCTACTGACTATAAACTACGTCTCTGCCAAAAATCAAGATTATAGCACGAAAAATTAAGGACTTTCATACAAACTTGTGAGGGCCCTTAGACCACCCTAATCCGGCCCTGTCGCAAAATGAATTCATAGCAGACGCCCACTGACTATAAACTACGTATCTGCCAAAAATCTAGATTGTAGCACAAAAAATGAAGGAGTTTCATACAAACTTGCGAGGGCCCTTAGACCACCCTGATCCGGCCCTGTCGCAAAATCCGTTCTTAGCGGACGTCTACTAACCATAAACTACGTCCCTGCCAAAAATCATCTTTGTACGTCCAGCGGTTTTCGAGATTTCGTGATGAATCAGTGAGTGAGTGACCTTTCGCTTTTATAGATATAGATATCTTTGATAAGTAAAAAAAAAGAGCACCGAATTTGATTTACCTCTTAATTGTGGTCACTACCACAATTAGAAGGTAAATCAAATTCGGTGAAGTCAAAATGTTTCCCAGGGAGTGGGTCAAAAGATCTTTTAAAAACAAGAGGTAATGAAAAAATAACTTTTATAGGTAGGTACTATGAAAAGTCCAAGCTCAAGTTTGTCAACGTGCAATAGACCGCAACATCCTAGGCGTTAAACTATCCGAACGTATACGCTACACCACACTGCGTACGAAAACACAAATCACTGACGTTGCTCTAAAAGCGGCTAAGCTGAAGTGGAACTGGGCTGGCCATGTCTGCCGTATGCCTGTCGACCTTGCACCTCTCTTTGGGACTGCGGGTTGTGCGAAATAGATACCGCAGCCTCGATACAAAGGGCTAAGAAGGAACATGGGTATTTTTTTGTCAGTGCAAGTCTGACACTCCTCACCGCTCTGCCCAGAGCGGGAGAAGTCATTTGATAATTACCAAAGCTCAAAAAAAAAATCCTGACGAGCTTAGTGCCAAAACAATAACGTTGTGGAGCAAAGACATAGCCCGAAGGTGATGTGATAAACCTCGCAAACGATGGTACGATGAGCAGGACAGAACCAACGACCATGCCACATTGATCCTGGATCGAAAAATTTGGAGGTCATGGTCGACACCTTTCAACAGCATTGCAGTGGGATGACACACGCTAACAGTAATAGTTTGGTGTTGATAGCACCTAAGTATTAGTAGTGTTTGGTTTTTTATTCACCATTTATCTAATATAAAATTCTAGTGTTCTATATACGGGCATTTTCTTGAAAGCGTGTGTAATGTGCTGAGAACAACGATAAGTGACGTCACCTATTTGTTTGAAGGAGGTATCTAGAAGCTTTGCAGATACATTCCAGGAAATATATAAGACTTCTGAGACTTCTGAGCATCGAATCTAGGTTATTTGCGCGAAAGACATTTTTGCGAAAACACAATTTACACAAAGACACGCGAAAAGATTTGTGGAATTTAATCAAAAATGACACTTCCACGAAATGATTGAAATCCAAAATACACATCATCAATTCAGTCGAAAGACGTCCATTGTTGGACATAAGCCTCCTACAAGTATCGCCACATTGACCGGTCCCATGCGAGTTGCATCCAGTGGATCCCCGCAACCTTTACCAGGTCATCGGTCCACCTAGTCGACCACAATAAGGTAGTCAGAATGTATAATAAACTAGCTGTTGCCAGCGGCTTCACCCGCTACAACTCTAAAATTATCCCACGGGAAGATAAAATCGGGATAAAAATTATCAGATGTGCTAATTCAGGTTATAAACTATTTGTATACCAAATTTGATCCTAATCCGTTCAGTAGTTTTTATGTGAAAGAGTAACAAACATCCATCCATCCATCCATCCACCCATCCATACTTACAAACTTTCGCGTTAATAATATTAGTAGGATAACCCAAATACGCGGTCCTCTAACTGCAATTACCTAAACTTTAACCCGTCAACGTAAATTAACAGTACAACAGCACCCTTGCCACTCAAGTATCAAGTGAAATTTTAAGTAAAACTGCACAAGTTAAATAAGCCAACATAGTAATGTTAACTAGTTACCAAACTACTAAACAATGCAATTTACCTATCCAAGGGAAATGCATAACGAAATACCGTCCGACAATCGACCAGTCCACGAATAACTCCTGGGAATGCACAAGAATTACACTCACACACCTTGTTTGTGTAAAAATAGAGTCTATATTTCAATGTTGTTAAATGACGTGAGAGTTCAATAAGTATTGGTGAACATGTCACGTAAAGTGTCCAACTAATGGGTATCGATTTTAATGTAACGCCTGTAGCCTGTAAACATGATTCGTGTCATGGTAGTTGAAAGTTGAAAACAAATAGAATTGTCTGGTAATCAAAACTAGTAACTATCAGCTTTTGTAGCAGGAATATGGCAGGGTACCAACCCTGCCATATTCCTGCTACAAAAGCTGATAGTTACTAGTTTTGTTTTCGACTCTCATTTTGAAGATCGTTCTTGATCGGATGAAGGGGAAAGGTGAGATACAGGTGAGGTCTTAAGAAATACAAGTGCGAGTCAGGCATACATACACTTTAAGATTCCCGTACTATCGTAGTTTATTTTTTAAATGTTTAATTTATTTACAGAATATTTTTTTCATTTTTTATTTATTTTCATGATTTTAGTAGCAGCAGAAATACATATTCTATACAACCCGCTATCAGGCATACGGATGGACAGCGTAGGCTTACTAATAAGGGTAGAGCTGGTTACCCTTCGTGTATGGAACCCTAAACACCGTATTACTCAGTAACTTGATTGTGGGCGTGGAATAAGCTACTGCCTTGGTATTCAGGTGCACCCAGTCATCTTGCAGCAGACGAGTGTCACTAAAACGCTGAAAATTAACAATCTTTTATTTATTTTAATTCTCGTAGCACAGTGTAGCTATACTCCTCGGAAACGGCTTGACTGACATTTATGAAATTTTTAGTGTACCTATATTCAGTAGGTACTAAAATAGGCTGTAAAGTACTTTTCACCCGCCTTACCCATCTTTAACTATGGAAGCAACACCACACACAATCACGAAAAACAGCTGTTCCCTGCACTTCACCGTTAGCAAAATACGCTTTGAGTATTGTTATAGAATTAACCTTTGGGTCGTTTTATAAAAGAAACCAGGAGCGACATATAAAGGCTATTCCATAAAACAATGGCTGATGCTTCAAAATCGTTCCAAGTTCCCCTGTAAACATGTTTACGACTTACAAGCTACATTAGATAATACTTTATTGACACCTGAGCCAGCTAATGATGAGCAAATAGCCGCTATTAACCTGAACAGCTTTTGAGGGTTCCGTATTACAAAAATGTTTGCAGAATTTTAGCCTTACCAACAACATACACATAATAAAATTATAAGTAATCATTTAACCAATAAACAAAAGGCGTAACATTTTTCTCCCCTCCTCCTTGCGTCGTTTTTCCTCAATGCTGAGGGTCGTGGCCTCTTCAGATCACTATCTCTCTGACATTCTGACAAACATTTTTCTACTCATGTGGTAATAGTGAACCTGCATTTTCATGTTCACTCTGGGCGGGAGGAGTCATTTGATGATTTCCCACCTTTCAAAAAAAGGGGGGTACTTAGTTTGAAATACATAATGCTTAGGCAACGGCTTCGTTAATGGTTCTTTACATCCTGTATAACACCAATCCGATGCCAGTTGTAGGTTTATTTTAGCAGAATTCCAGTGCCTTCATGTCATCATCATCATCATCATCTGCCTAGCCTTTTCCCAACTATGTTGGGGTCGGCTTCCAGTCTAACCAGATGCAGCTGACTACCAGTATTTTACATGGAGCGACTGCCTATCTAACCTCCACAACTGTGTAATACGATACCCTTTTGGTAAGACTGGTTGTCAGACTTTCAGGTCACTGACTACCAGCCCTGTCATTCCAGTGCCTTCATGTATGATGTAACAACTTTGTTGGTACGGAACCCTCAGTGACCATTCGAACAAGTTATTAGATGGTTTCTAGATATAACAATCTTATCTACGTTGAAAATTATCGTCAGCAAGGAACGGAAGAAAACAGAACCGTTTGTAACGTTTAATAGTAATTGTGTTTACTGAAAGAATCAAAAATGAAATTGTATACTAACCTATTGAAAGTTTATTAAGTAGCAAAAGGAACTGATGAAGTTAAAAAATAGTAAAATGATAGAAAGAAACGTTTGAACTATAAACACTACTCCTGACATTGCTGATCCGTCTTAATTGAACGTTTAAAAAAATAAATTTTATCAACACTACACATTTCATAATAGATTGTTTGCAACGTAACAAAACCTCCAACAACGAATATTCACAAAACAAATTCTCGAAGAAAACATTCCCCATAAGTACCGTTCTTTAGGCCCGTCACCTTCCTAATGCCAATATTTATGTACAGACGTGACGTGTCATTCTCGTACGAAGCTAACACTCATATTGCGTGTTTATCTCGTACAGCGTGACGTAAGAAGCAATTTATTTTTCATAAAGACTCGCGGTCTTATGAAGATGGATTGCCAGCGCAATGACGCAGCGCTTTCTGATTGACATTGCAATTTACTTCGTGTTTTTAATTTATTTAATCGTTGTCTTTAGTTGGCTTTGAATTGTTGTTTTGAGATTTACTTGAATTTAGGTTTATTTATTTGGCTCATCAACAATTGAAGACACTAATTAAAAAATATGAGATATCAATACCAATAGAGTAATAATTATAGACTTGTGTATTCTTATAGGTTTGAAGCATGGTTCACCCTTGTTTGGTATAACAACGTTTTTTCGAAAATCACTCCGATTAATTTTAGTTACAATGAAGTAATTTCGTATAATTCTTCATTTGACCGAATAATTAATTAATTAGTAGATTTTTATTTAGCATATTTATTTATTTGAAATAATATCATTTGACCAAATTTTCAAATACACTAATTTTATTTAAAGTAATGTTTCACTAGACTAATAATGATTTATTCGAAAGATCGTATCGAATATTCAGTTCATTAATAATTCGTTTCTTTTCATTCGTTTCTGTCTGCAGGGTTTATAGGGACCTAACTAACCGAACCTCGGGGCCCATGACGTCGACCGTCTAGGGTTAGGATTTCTGTCAGCATCTGTGTTTGTTTGGGGGACCAATTGAATATTCGATAAAATACAAATTATACCACCTGAACATTACATCAAATGAATATTATACCCTTTGATCAATAGCGCAAAAGTTGTTATCGCAAATAAATATTCGATGAAATGAAAATTATGTTAATCGATATTATACAAATTGAATATTTTCTTACGTTGTTCGAATTAGTAACATTACATCAAAAGTTGTTATACCAAACAAAGGTGAACCTTGAAGCACATCATGCATTGCATTACTTCTTAATGTTGTATTAAAAGAAAACAACTACCTATGTTTTTTTCTGTAAGTATTAAGAAAGTAACTTAGAATTACGACCGATGGAACTGTGAAAGTTACGGAGAGATGTATTTGCTCAACAGTACGACAGTGCGGATTTGAAATAATTAGCTTTGCAAGTATTACGTTATGATATTAGTTTTGATGGTGCTATTGTCTAAATACTGAAAAGGGTTATGTAATAACAATTTGTACAGCTAGCTTTGAAAAAAGGTAGCCGCAACTTACTGCTCGTGTATTTAAATGCCAACATTAACCTCAAACTGCGAAAAATGATTGTCGTGTGGGCACATGTAAACATAATTCATTTAATTACATACATACGTAATTTATCTATAATATGTATGTATTTAGAAATATATAAGTATGTTTATCAGTTGTCTAGTACCCACAACACAAGCTCTGCTTAGCTTGGGACTAGATGGCGTTGTGTGATAGTTCTGGATTATTATTATTATTATTATTATTATTATACATGTATTGTGTGTATGTTCATGTTTAAACAGAATTTATTTCAACCACACATTCCACTAGCTTGTAACCTTCGTATCATTAAACTCCATCGCCCAAAACTCAACTCTCCCCCCTTCTCCCCGAAAATAGTTTTTAACCCCCCCCCCCCCCCTTCAGATTAATGATCCAGTTATCAATCGCACGATATGAGTCGAGCAGATGCCGCCTCTACAGATGGATAGCGTTGCCTGACGGACGGCATTACATTAAAATGCTCCCTCCGGAGCTGTGTGAACGACGCTTTGCATAACATTAGCATGCTTAGCGAAGATTATTGTTACAACCTACCTAAATATTTGACGAAATTCTGCTACGGTACTTTGGGTTGATGAATTGTGAAATGACTGTAAGTTTAAATGCCAATTTTGTTTGGAGTTTTGAGGGATGAATATTTTTGGTTGATAATACCTGGTAGGTACTGTCATTACTGTTTTGGTTGATATAAATCCGGTCAATTTAGATATCCGACACCTTTAAAAAAAATCGATGGGGTCTTTTTACATTAATTTAATTTCGTGTTTTGAACAATCCTACCAATTTTCAGCCGGGTGGGAATTAATGTAACCTCACTCCTATTTTTTTGTCTAATTTGACCAGACTATAAGGTATGGGTAATAGGGTAGTTGACAAAAAATTCTAATTAGTCTGTCACGTAGATTACCAAAAAATATTGGACATGTATTTTTTCTTTTTGTACGTAAACCAAAAATGAAGACGATACAGTGCTTCGAAAACTCGTAGTACCGTCAAAAGCCCCACTCATGATCTTTGACGCGTTTTATCTTCGTCAATTTTTATTAATTTGATAAAACAAAAAACACGTATTATCCAATATTTTTCGATAATCCAACTGACGGACTAAACCGAATCATATTTTTTTTACCCAGGACACATCCCTATTCTCACCGACTGGAATAATCATTCATTAGTTGATGCAAGAGTTTCTTTAAAAAAAAAAATGCACATTTGACAATGAATATCATGTGTGTGTATGTTGTGTTAGTGACCATGCCAGTTTAAAAAATTATAATGAATATTTTCATTTCAACATTCATTCATTTTCAACCTCGCTACGCTAGCCTTTAGCTACTCACTGTGGAGGCGTGCCCTGCTTGGGCAGAGCCCCGCCGTGTTCTCGTAGCGGCGATCGGCGGCGGCGACCTCTCGCGCCCGGCCCTGGTGCAAGCCATGGTCCGGGGCGAAGAGGAATGGGACGCCGTCGCCTCCTTCTGCGAAGCAGTGATGCTAGCGAAGGAGGTGGCGGAACGAGAGAGGGAGAGAACCTCTCAACGTCCCAGCCGGCGCGGAAGGCGCTCCGGGCGTCGGGGGTCACGCGATGACCTCCGGCCCCCGTAGACGCGGGCCTGTGGATGGTGAGTAACGGGTTAGCTCGCCGTCCGGCCGTCGTCATGACGGCAACAGACCGTGTCGGCGGCGCGTACTTGTTCCACGCGCGCCTCAAAGAGATGTCAGCAAGGAGGGGCCCCGCAAGGGCCGACGCCCGTCGGGGCTGTGGATATCGAAAGGTTACCGCGGCTCCGACACAAGGGCGAAGAAGAAGGAACATGGGTTTGGTTTTTAGTCAGTAGAAGTCTGACACTCCCCTTCGCTCTGCCCAAGTGCGGGGGGGGTTATTCGATGATTTTCCACCCACCAAAAAAAAAAAAAGTCTTTAGCTACTGAGGTGGATTTAATTTCACATATACACTGACGTGGGGGCCGCAGAGGCCCGTACATTATAAGTGCTAATATTTAAAAATCTATAGGTTTTTTAGAGTTTAGTGTTTAATAATTGGTTTGAGGGGATAATAATATATTTAAATAAAAATAAATCAAGTTTGGATAATTTATTTGTTTCTACCTGACAATTATTTTAAAGTTTATTTATAAAACACTTAGCATTTTTTGGCAAAAAATACATGAGATCATAAATCACAAAGTATTCATTAAAATTAGGAAAAAAAACAACTTATTGACTTAAAGTCTTAATTTTAAATAGTCTTTCTAGCAAATAGCAATCATCAGTAATTATAATACTTTATTGGAAACTAAAAATTACAGACGTCATTTATCGCGAATAACACACAGTCTGGGCTAATTTGGTTTGCACATTGAATGTGCGTACATTTTCTTTGACTCTTCAAAGAAGTATCTGAATAATGCTTGTGAAGCTTCGTTGTAAAGGTGCCATCAATTTCTTCGGCCAACAAACCGCTGGAGTCTTCACGATCTATCCACGACTAATATTACTGTTCCCCGGCACTACGGATCGTCTATCGCTACATGTTGGTTTTTTTTTATTACCGAGAGACCATTTTGTCTCGTACGACGTATTGGGCTCTATACTATAAAACTTTTTACGGTACTGTAAAAAATAGACAAAAATTAAGTCGAAAGTATTCCAAAAAAAGTTACGTAAATACTGAGGTGGCCCACGAGAAATTTCAAAATGAATTTACTTACCGAAATTGAGCGTGCAAACACGTGCACAGCTGTTGTCAGCCTCCACGTAACTAAACTCGAAGGTGCTAGAAGATACGCGTGTGTAGTGCACGAGGAAAGAGATAACTCTCTTTCCTCAACAATGTTACTTTCTGAAGGCCTGAGATAATATGAGCCCCCACGTCAGTAGTTAAAGGCTAGTAAAATGTATAGTATAAAACACTATTTAATTGCCAGTTATTAAGGAAATTGAGCCTACATTTTATTATAAAGCATCTGAAGCAAAATGAGAAAACTGAAGCGTCCTGTGCTTCAGTTTTCTCATTTTGCACCTTGATCAAAAAGAAAAAGAATCTTTTGGAGTTATTAAACATAGAATTACTTATTGTATTTTTTTCAAATTATAACTATTAACAGATACTGTTCCGGTATACTGAAAAATACTTTGAAGTATCGTAAAAGTCAACATAAGTCGGTAAGTAGTTTATGTCCCTAAATATTAAAATCAAAATGGACAAACTCCAGGAACATCCTCAACTTGAGGGAGCTATTAATTAAAGACAAAACATTTTCCCGTCATCTGTGGCCATAAAGATGGTGGGAATTCGATAAGATTATTTGAATTCTAGAACTTGATACAATAAAAGTAGTGTGTACCAGAAAGGAATGATCGTAGATAAGACTGAAGTACAGACCATCAAAATATTATCTAACTTTCTTCATGGGACTCTTATTGCCCACACAGTCTTGTTACATGCAATAATACTAGCCAAACACGACAAAATCACCTAATAATCATACCACAGGAACGTCATAATGCTTGCCATGATCTAATTTACTATTTTAGCACGTGCAAGGTCAAAAACAACCAACACAACAAACGTCTCTTCACACAATAATAAAATTATACCTACTAAGACTATTACTAACTATTGTCGACCGCTACAGGGCAAGCGATAAGTAATAAAGTAAAAACACACGTACTTTTGAACATTTTGAAAGCAGCTCATTTCATGCCAAAATTCGTTAAGCAAATTATAGCATGCACAATAAATTGCTCACAATCTAAGTACAACGTCCGGACTGACGTCGAAGTAAAATGTGCTGCCTCGCGAATTTAATGGCCTCACCGTCACTTTGATTGGTCGAAAGAAACGAAAGACAGGCAATTTATTATAGACTTCCAGAAGTCGGGCGTGATAAAGGATTTTCTAATATTCCAAACTTGAGAATTTAATAGGCGTCAAAGATTTATAATGAGTATTTATTTCAATTGGAGGTGCTGATATTGTTTTGAAGGAGTTGGCGATACTGATAAAGCTTACTTGGTGCTCAGTTCGATTTTTGAACAGGATTTTTATTTATTTGTTAAGTATTCATTCGAAGATATTAGGTCTTTACCTATGAAATTGGAGATTTGTATGAGAATTTAAAAATATAAAAATTTTGGTATTTTTTTTATTTCAGCTAATCAAAGTACTGGCCCAAATGATCTATACAATTTTGCCATTTTGATGGCAGTTTGTTTATCCCTTTACTGTAGAAGTCTGCCGGACGGGAGGCGATGAAGTCAGCGAAAGCGTTTTGTACTGCCTCTCGGGAGTCGAATTTTTTACCACTTAAAAAAATTTCTAAATTTTGAAAAAAAGTAGAAATCTGTTGGGGCAACTTCCGGTGAGTACGGTGGGTGACGGAGAGCTTCCAGCTGTAACTCTTGTAGCTTTGCGATGGTCTTTCGTGAAGTGTGAGCTCGCGCGTTGTCGTGGAGAAGCAATGGGGAAGAACGATTGACTAGTCTTGGTTGTTGAATTGCGAGCTTCTCCATCATTGTTGGCAATAGACATCAGCCGTCACTGTTGTGCCATTCGGTAAGAAGCTGTGGTGTACAAGTCCACCAGACAGTCACCATCATCTTCCTATGAGTAATCTTTTTTGTAGCGCACTGATTAGGTGATGTACCCGGGTCCACCCACTGAGACGAACGCTTACGGTTGTCGTACAGGATCCACTTTTCATCGCAGGTAACAATTTGATTAAGAATTTCATCGTTTCTATGCCGATTCAGTAGTGCTATGCATGCTTCGACGCGTAAATCTCACTGTTGGTCGCTTAGTTCGCGTGGCACGCACTTATCTAGATTTTATATCTTTCCAATTTGACGCAAGTGCCTCAATGGTGTTTTGACACTAACTCCAAGGCCTGCAGTAAGCTCAGCCTTAGATTGAGTTGGATCTGCTTCCACTATCGCCTTCAATTCGTCGTTGTCGACAATGTGTACCGGCCAACCGCGAGGCTCGTTCTTCGACTCAAAATTTCCAGATTGAAAACGATTGAACCAGTAATGGACCGTGTTTATGCAAGCAGTGTTAAGCCCGTACACGTCGTTAATGTTTCGTGTTGTTTGCGCAGCGGTATTTCTACGTATGAACTCATAATCGAAAATTGTACGAATTAGCAGTTTATCCATGGCGCCAAAAACTACCACAATGTCACAAAAACAAAAAACTATCAAAAAACAAATGACTGTATTTGAAATTAAAATAACACGTCTTTCGAATAAAATTTACTTGAATTTCGAATTACGCGCCAATCCACAGATAATTAAATCTGAAAATGCCGGTTATAGAATCTCCAATTACATAGGTAAAGACCTATTATCTATCATTACAATAATATTGTCGATACAGCATAATTGAGAAATGAAGTTTCTTAACGGTATGAGAGGTTTTCTGAGTAGGTTTAAGGATGTCACTTTTTTATTAATAAAGATATTATTTCTACATTATTCCAGATGCATTTATAATTTTCATTACTTGATAAAAAAAATAATGTTTCGCTTAAAAAATGTAAAATTTCATTTACAAACTACACCAGGCTAAAAGTCTCAACCACTTAGTTTATTACAGCACTCAAAATAAAAGCCTTAAACCGAGTACAAATATGGCGTAACTACCCCAAAACTGTACCTAATCATTATTTAAAAGCTCACAGTTTAACTCAGTACTTTTATGTAATCATTTGGTTAGAAACCAAGGTTGAGGACCCTTGGAATTGTAACCCTATGATTTCGGTTACAAAGTTGAATTTCCAATTTGGGGGTCGTACGTGCTTAACACATTACAAAATAACAGCGCTCATCTGCGCAAGTTTACTAAGCGTTTTCATTTGAAAACCGCAAGAGAGTCGCTGAAATGCCGGATTCGTTTTACTAGATTTGGCGTTCTTCCAACTTTGGGGCAGTAAATAAATTATGACGCAAAATGTACGTAGGTAACTGCAGCGATGCTTAGATAAGGTTTAACGTGGCTATGGGTTTTTGGGTCGGTTTCAAAGCTTGAATATTTTGGTCGACATGTTAATCATATTTCTTTAATAGTTCTTGGTAGCACTGCACTAGCGCTGCGTGGGGGGGAAAATTGTGGCCAAAAAAAAAACGTAATCATACTACTCTTGCATGTGTGAGGACGTAAAGTATGCTTCTGAAGCCAGTATTGCTTCGGTTATTTTAACACACGTCTCTTATATTTTTACTTATTATTTGTTGAAAAAAGTCGTACTAAAAAATAGTAACCCACCAGCATCGGGAACAGAGTTTGGAGATCAGGCCTTTTGAGAGAGGAACCTTCTAACAATACGCTCCGTATTCAGAAGTAGGTACTGCTTTCTAATTATTTTGGAATAAATGTGAACCAGTTGATCATTTACTGGCCATTATGTTATCAACTTGATCAGTAATCAATTTAACTGAACGAATATATTATCATCGATTCTAATAGAAGAAGAGGCAGCACAAAATGTAAGCCTCAGCGCCAATCTGTCTTTTGCCGAGGTCATAAATTATTTGCTACGTTTGAGCTTGGATAGGTAAACTTTTACTGCCTATTCAGTATTTTTATATTTTTACCACTGCTCTGTGATTTTTATTTTGACTAACCGCAAAATTACTTAGTATCAATTTTTTCCTGCCCTTATCTCAATTTATTTGGTGTCGGTGCAGCATGCTTTCTTCTTGCATATCTATTACTCGTTATTTGAGAAGTCACCTCATTTCTAGTCATGTCATACTTACAGATTCCAACCATAATTTCTTTGGTCTTCCTCTACTATAGACATAAAATTATTTAGTATAACCATCATCAGCCTTGCCTTTTCCTAGCAATGTTGGGATCGGCTTCCAGTCTATCCGGGTGTGGCTGAATGGATCGAGTACCTATCTGACCTCCACAACCCAGTTAGGATTGATATTACTTAGAATAGCCATTAAAAACAAAATTAGAATATCTTAACGGCCTCTTTATTGAAAAGTATTTTAGGTTCAACGCCTTTGAATAATAATTAATAATTAAAAATGTCTTTGTCTTAAAGATTAAACTTGAATTATTTACAAGCGATACCCTATCAGTATTGAGACGGTATAATTAAATAAAAGACAATTGTCTCTACTTAATATAAAACATTGAAAATACGCCACTTCATGGAAAACACGACTTTAAAAGTAGAAGTCGTGTTTTCACAAGCAATGAAATTTACACTGTTAGCAAAATTCAGAAGCGATTTTGTCCTACGCTATTGATTAACGTTTTACGTATATACGAATAAATTACAGTATTTCTGAAGCCATACTATTATGAAATAGGCCTTATCTAAATTTAGAAACAGTTATTTCACCAGAAAGTCGGTTTTGAATTTTACTAAGTGAATGTACAATACTATATAAGGGAAAAGGGCGATCGCTGTCCTTATAGTGTTGTGTATCTTAAGTCCATCCGTGTCTTTCTGTCTTCTCTCAAGTCAAGGAGATAGACAAAAAAATTATAAAAATCAACCAAAATCACAAACAATCTATTCCCGAAACAAAAGTTAAAAGCCGGAAAATAAACATCGCACAACGTAAATTTTTCAGCAGTAGCTTAACTTACTAAGTAATTTATCTTGCAAGCGGATCGGAGGCAAACAAAAAGGGGAAATAACAGTGTCTATCGCTGTCTCAACACTATTCATTCGACAACAAAAGAATTCGACGTAATTTGGTGGTTATCCAAGCGGTGTCACGGGTCTAACTGACAACTGCGGATAGTGATGTTACATGTCGATGACAATACGAATCGGGTCGGCTTAAATTCGGACAATGGTTTAGTGGTATTTTCATTTTTGTTTATTTGTTGATTTATGTCGACGTGATTGGTGAAATGTGTAACTGTTTTTATTACGTAGAATTTTTTTGTTACATTTGTGTTTTTTTTTAGTTTTGCGTACAATCGCACTAGATCACGAATAGTGGAAGGAGGGAACGGAGACCTTTGTCCTGCAGTGGGAAAATACTGATGTTCCAGGATTGTCGTACGTAAGTTGATTATGCCTCGCTCACTGATGGTCGACCTTTTAACCTTATCACTCATGGCGTAAGGGTGAAAAGTAGTTGTCCGTCATTGATCGCGTATTTAGTATTTTGGGACGGGTGACTTAACAGGGGCTTAGAAAACAGAGATAGGTACTTAGAAGCCTATACTAAACTTTCCATACTGTATGGAGTAGGTACCAATAAGGTACTGGTATGAAAAGCAATTAATTTAACTAATTTTGCCAGATATCAAAGTAAGCAACGTGCTGAATCTTTGCCTAAACTAAACGATTCTTAATTCCGTCTAATGAAATATCTTCGCAAATATATTTAGTATTAATGCGCTATAAAATATACTGCAACCACAACATTATCTATCATAGCCATATCATTAATCACCGAGTCAAGAAGCTATCGAGTATCGATTTCTAACAAAGCACATCACTAGTTCGAGATGCTTACAGCGAGTATTATTGTTAAGGGAAGCCTTTCAAAATGAGACGACTGGCTTTATTATAGCTTTTACGATGTCAAGAGAAATTTATCGGACTATGACGTAATTTACCAAGGAATATAATACTGCCCTGAAATTAAGGAATCTTTTCATTGATGTGGAATTATAATAATATAAGGAGCTTAGAGTAAGTCGTTTGTCGAAAAGTCTTCGTTGGTTTGAAAGGAAAGTAAGCTAGTGGTGGGTGTGAATTATGAATATTAATAGCTATTTTCTTATTACATTTTTGTGTAAGAATAAATGTCAGAAATAAATACAATTATATTATTAGTGTGTTTCTTCAAAAGGGACAGGTGCGTAGTACTTGCAACTGTCGTGCGGTATGACCAAATGTATGAATATGGACGAGGCAAAACGAGTATGTAAGGATCGTAGTAGGACCCGTCGGGGCTGCGAGTTCCATCGGGGCCGCAGGTTGTTCGAAAGAGATACCGCGGCCCCGACACAAAGGGCTAAGAAGGAACATGGTTGGTTTTTAGTTAGTAGAAGTCTGATACTTCCTACCGCTCTGCTCAGAGCGGGAAGAAGTCATTTGATGATTTACCACCATCCAAAAAAAGAAAAGCAACGTAGCAGGTGGCGTTCTGTGGTTTCTGCCTACCCCCATAGGATGCTTGAGTGATTGTATGTATGGAATAGAAAGAAAGAAAGAAAGAAAGAAAGAAATAACATTTATTGGTATAAACATACAAAAATTAAAATGAACAATGTTTTTTTTTTTAAATAACTTAAAACTATTTGGTACAAAAAAAATATTTGCCCCACGGCTGCTCCAAACAGGCCCAGTTCAGCATAAATGTCAGGCGACTAAGTGCCTGACGCTGGTTTTCATGGAATAATTGGAATAATTACATACATACACTCTAATAGTAACTCTAGTATTAAAGCTGCTTGTTTATTTAAAGGTTCAACTTTTATTAATTCGCCAACAAAAGAAGACGAACTAAAACAAATTTTTCACGCTCACAAAGTAATAACAAATTCCAGGAAATCATAATATAAACCTAGAGCGTATGTGAAAGGAGAAAACAACTCGATTGACTCATCGCGTTTCCGTGATTTTTCCAGGAACCTCTTTTAAAAGCACCAACTCTGTTTTAAACTCTGTTAACGAACTAGCCTAATGGAAGAAATGATAAAAAACGAAATATCACTGTAGTTGAGTGATATTCAGTGTATTTTTTATTTTATATTTGTTCTCCAAGATGTCATTTATAATAAAAACAAAAACAAAATGGATTGTATTGTTGTCCGAAACTGAATAAATAATAATAATAATATAATAATATTGTTTGGCCTGATTTTTTTTTGTTGCATCATAACAAAATCTTGTTTCTCAATTAATTATTTGATATTTTCTTAATTTTAGTTTCATGTAGTTTAAAACAATTTGACGAGCGACGTAATTCCTAGTGTGGGGCAACGTTTTAAAAAAAAAAAAAAAAAAAAAAAAAAAAAAAAAAAAAAACTAAACATTGGCAAGTATGATATATGATACCACCAAAATAATAATATCTGAAACATCTGGTTTCTAATGAGAAAATGTATTTACCAACTCGGTAAGCTTGGCTTGATATAATTAGGGATGTTTTATTGTTTTATCCACCCAAATATCATAAACCCTCTCTAATGCGTTCAAAAACCATAGGCAATGACCAGCATTACCAACCAGCAGAAATAAACAGAACTGTAATGAACTCATAACCTACTGAAAACAGTAGGTTATGAGTTTAAATTTGGAACAGGTGTCAAATTCAAGTGAGTGTGCTATTCTAGTATCTACATTAAAACAGATACCTATCGATACGAAACCCCAATTCAGTATGATTTTAATTATAAATCGCACGATATTTTGATCTCGAGTGACACAAGAATAGTGACTTTGTTTGTTTGCCTATGATTTAAAAAAAAATGACAGATATCCGAAACGCCGCCATTTCGAGCTGTCAATTGTTCGTTATTTTTTATTGCATTACACTGTTAACAATGCTGGTCATTTCCCTATGGTTCCTGAACCCATCATAGAGCCCTTATGATATTTGGGTAGATAAAGTAGTGTATGCAACTATACATGCATTACAACACTCGTGTGATGCGTTGTACTTGTGTTGTAATGCCCTTCATTATGCACAGTCGCATAATAGTAGTTTATGCGACTGTGCATAATGAAGGGCATTACGACACAAGTGTGGGTTTAAGGCGAGTTTCTTAATAGCATCACACGAGTGTTGTAATGCCTAATTATGTATAGTTGCATACACTACTTTATCTACCCAAATATCATAAGGGCTCTATGATGGGTTCAGGAACCATAGGGAAATGACCAGCATTGTTACCAGTGTAATGCAATAAAAAATAATCAGGTTATTAGTTGCATTCGTCGCTGCATTTACGATATCTGGCGGAGTGTTCATATCAATTTCTGAGTCACTATCACTAATTTTCGACAGAAATAAAGAACTTATCAGAAAATTTTTCAAAAGCTAACGAACAAATGACAGCTCGAGATAGCGGCGTTTCGGATATCTGTCATTTTTTTAAAATCTTAAGCAAACGAACAAAGTCACTATTCTTGTGTCACTCGAGATCAAAATTTCGTGCGATTTATAATTAAAATCATACTGAATTGGGGTTTCGTATCGATAGGTATCTGTTTTAATGTAGATACTAGAATAGCACACTCACTTGAATTTGACACCTGTTCCAAATTTAAACTCATAACCTACTGTTTTCAGTAGGTTATGAGCTCATTACAGTTTTGTTAATTTCTGTTGGTTGGTAATGCTGGTCATTGCCTATGGTTTTTGAACGCATTATAGAGGGTTTATGATATTTGGGTAGATAAACTACTGTTTCGTGTTATTTATTTATACTATTTATTATATGACATACATAACGTAACACCCACATGTTGCCAGATATGTTTAAAGTCAGTTCACAAAGCAAGACTCCGTGGCTTCTACTGAGAAAATAATTCCTGATGGAAAAACTCAATAACACTGCCTGACACAGGAATCGTGCCCAAGGCCGCAACCACTAAACCAGCGAAGCAATCCGAAGCAGTTGAACTGTTACAATGGCAGATGTTGGTATTTTTAGTGTGTAACGCAATATAGGTACACTAATAACTGACTAGCATTTATCCTGTATCACGTTGTTGTCTGGGGCCGTGGAGTCCGAGTGCTCATAGCCTGTTTAAGGATATTTAGAAACGCCTAGTTGAAGCTTCCTGTGACCAAAGGGCTGGCTTTTACCTTGGCCAGAAGCTAAGTGTTGCAACGCGCAACGTGGCAACGCCGCCTGTCTCATAGGTATATTACCGGCAGACAGCTTTGAGGAGCAGTTTTTTGACGCCCTTTTAAAGTTTCTTGTTAGTTTAATATAAAATATTTTTTTATTAATAATGTAGGTATATGGGTTGCGGGGCTAACATGGCCAGATATCACACAGGATAGAAAAGTATGGAAGGAGAAAGGGGAGGCCTTTAATCAGTAGTGGGACAAAATGTAGGCTAACAAAAAATAAAAGTATTTATTATGGTGAGTTTACTTTACTCAATTTATCACATTACAAGATCAATTTGCACCAATCTAAACACTATTATCTCCATTCTAGTTCCCGCACTGGATCTTAATTGAGCAGCCGTGATTGGTCAAATTGATTCAGTGTAACAGGATTCCAATAGTGGATTAAGCAGTGATAGCCCAGTGGTGTGACCGTCAGACTGCCAAGTGATAGGTCTCGAGTTCGAACCGAAGATACGCAACACTGAGTGTTTCTCGATGGCATATGAAGCGAATTCAGAGGTCCATTGGTGGCATAAAATCTCTGACACCAGGGTAAACTCAAACACGTTGGAGCTGCAAGTTGTTCGAAAGAAAGGGCTAAGCAAGAACATGGGTGGATTTTAGTCAGTAGAAGTCTGACACTCCCTTCCGCTCCGCCCATAGCGGGAGGAATCATTTGATGATTGCCCACCCTACAAAAAAAGGGTAGGCACAAACCGCACGAAAAAGAAAATACAAAACGATTGAAACTGTTTGCAGCAGCTATCTACGATCATTCAATAGACTATCTATATATGTCATATTCATTAGAATCAAATAAAGAAATAAGGTCACGTCCCACTGCGACACTGATATTAAAGACTTCTAGGAAGAACGCCTGTGAGATGTAATGAAATATGTGTCGCATTTTAATGTGAAAACGGAAAATTCTGCTTTTATTTATACTTATATATCTTGACATCACGTTTGTAATCCCAGAAGGGTTAGGCAGAGGTAGACAACCTTTTATCACCGGTTATATTTTTAGCCCATCCGGTAGGCCGCTGGTCACGACTGTCAGTATAGATCTTTGATAGTGGTTGCATGTAGTCAGTAAGCCGTAAGTATGACAGTCAGTCTTACCAAGGGGTATCGTATTTCCCAGTACTAACTGGATTGTGGAGGTGAGATAAGTAGTCGCTCTATGTAAAATACTGGTATTCAACTGCCTCAAGTTTGACTGGAAGGTGACCCCAACATAGTTGGAAAATTTGATGATGATGATCACACCTGTAATTCCTAAAGGAGTTGGAAGAGGCAGGCCTATATTTTACCAGTTATATTTTAGACACATGCATGTCACCTCGTTCATCAAAATCGGTTAAGTAGTTCAGGTGTTACAGTGAAACATAAAAATGTTACAAACACACAGAAACATAGATTGCTAAAATCATTATTGTTCCTTTGCCATTATTATTCTTATTACAGGAGACCCATATTGTCCCACTACTTAGCAAAGGCCTCCCTCCATTCCTTCCAACGGTCATGATTCTGTGCAAATTCTTTCCAATTATCGAGGTAGACATCCAGTTCGTCCTGCCATCTCCTTCACGGTCTGCCGCGACCCCATCTCACTATTTCAGGGCACCAATCCTGAGTTTTACGGGCCCACAGCTTGTTCGGCATGCGACAGACGTGTCCTGCTTAATCCCATTTAAGTTGGGCAGCCCTTGAACCACGTCAACGATTTGCGTTTTGAAGCGCAGAGTAGTGTTTCGAACATGATCTGTTAATTTTATACCTAAAACCTTCGCCATAGTCGGGTAAAAATTAAACTACGTAGTTCAAAATGCAGCGCATCTTAGCCAAAGCCGCATCCAGTGTAAAACATCATTCGTACAAAATACATTTTTTTAAATTTTGTTTCTGTATAAAGTTATGACCGTACGCTTAGCTAAGTTAACGCTCTCAAAGCTGTGGCAAAATGATGAGTATCTCAGATAAGGACGGTTGGGGCTCGTTTTTTATCCTTGTGTTCCTATTTTAAATGCTTTCCGGGTTTTTTATTTCTGTGGTAATCTGAAGGAGAGAAATATTGAGGGAAACACCCGACAAAATTACTACCGAATGAAAATATTTGTAACTGAAATTAGGCTAGAAATCGAATTAAACAAAAATCCTTGGTAGAAATAGTACTATAAATACCTGTATTTGTTGTGTTTAGATGCAGGTCTTCATCATCATCAACAGCCTATAATGTTCCCACTGCAGGGACTCAGGCCTCCTCTCTAGGAGAGGGATGGGCTATAATCTACCACGCGGGCCCAGTGCGGATTGGTAGATGTCACATGTCTTCGAATTTTTGGTTCTAAGACATGCCGGTTTCCTCACGATGTTTTCCTTCACTGTTTTGGGAGCAGTGGTGATGAAATAAATTACACAAAGTAATGCGCCTGACGGGGTTTGAACCCACGACTCCCTGTTCGTAAGTCGGGGCCGCCACCACTGGGCCACCACTGCTCCCACCACTGGGCCACCACTGCTCATGAATGATGCAGCTCTTAACAAGCTAAATCAAATAATTTTTAGTAGGTAAAAGCAGCACCAAGAAGGTATTAAGATCCTTCCACATTCCTGTTTTTTGCTCCACGTTCATACATTTGCTATACTCAAACCCGGTTACGACTTAAAAAATACTATAACAATCAACTTCAAACACTGCGTCTCATCAATGGTACTCCACGAACAATTTTTCCACGAATAAAATAATTTCAATCTACAGTGACTTTTATGACTATATACAAAGCAAAGCAACGGCATTGTCCGAACGCTACATCTTGTTTGAAAATAATGGAGAGCGAGATTTCTTTGAAATACTTAAGATACAGCACAATGGAAATAATGAGAAAGCAACTAGAATCCAGAGCTGTTAGTATTGCATAGACGTCAAAACATTAACATTTTTCATTATTCATAAGAGATTTATTTTGTGAAACTGTTGCCTCGTTTGTTTTTTGAGTTATTAAAGAGTATTAAAGTGTCATTAAGGAGGGAAGAAATTACGAAGGGTTGTCTTAATTGACTCGCTGACAGTGAGTGTGGACCATTGAAGCTGGCGAAGCTTGTTATATCTGTCATTGTTGCAGGATATTGATACTGTCTGCTCTTGAACGCGGTTCAGATGTGCTGGTGCGAGTTCAGTTTTATTGGAGAAGATTGACGTTAGGTACTGGAGAAAATCTTATACAAAGGATAGTCATGTAAGTCATAGCCAATAGACTTTTAAATAAGTGCTTTAATATTGTCATAGGAATTAAGGAACGCTTTGGAATATTTAAGTTATAAGAGATTCCTTAGTGTGGATAGTTTAAACAACTGCATACTACCACGATAAATACAGGTACAATAATTTTATAAACAATAAACTCTAGTACGAAAACTAAAGGAATAACACAGTTTATATTGGAGCAATTATCTCAAATAAATAAAGGGCCAAACCAATACCAATTATTATAAACCTTAATACCCGTTCATATCCGCAAAAAAAATCATAATATGATTTTTTTTTGCGGATATATACTCGTACACCTCGATTAAAAAGAAAAAAATATTCTATGCAACATTTGACACAGCACAAAATAAGAAAATCAAAAATTTTAAAAAAGAAGGTAGTTCGAATAGTGAACACCGTTTCATTACTCCACGTCTTGGAATTGAAATGAAAATACTCGGCGTAGATTTTTTACCTTCCAAGTCTACCGTTGTTTCCCTTTGCTTTTGATATGCACTTGCTACAAATTTGTTTTCGTTCAGATTTGTATGAACAATTTTTTTACTGATCGAGTACAGCTTCAGATTTCAAAACTACTCAGAATTTAAATTTACATTTAAATTCGAATTCTTAAATTTAGATAGCGACAAATCATATCATCAATCATCATCAATGTCATGGAAGACTTTCAGAAAGCCTTCCAGGACATGCTTTGCCGTGGCCGACTTAGAAATCTCTAAATGGACTCCCAACCCAAGCCGGCCGTAGCAAAGCCAATCTCTTCAGATGGAGGTTCATGGACGGCTCAGATCACAAGTGTGTTTGCGGTGTATCTCCATAGGCCTACCTTCCGTCTTGCGCTGCATGCCCTTGCGACACCTGCACACTTGACGATAATGATTTGCCATCGACACGATAAGAAAAAGATCGGTATCATGTTTGTCAAGTTCAGCTAATTTATTTATTTTGACCTATCGTAATGTCACAATTATACACACAGTTATACTATGGCAACCAATATTATCTTTGTTTAGAAAAAAAAAACATTAAAAACATGACGTAACGGATTAACATCATTTTATCATAAAAATGTCCATCTGCCCATTTCCATGCAGGCAATAAAATCATTTATGTTGACTCAAATGTTTCATCCATTGATTTACAATAACGACCAGCGATATATCAAAAAATATTAGGGAAAATCTGTTATTTTATGGGTTTATTCATCATAAAATATGACGAATGGTTTAATTAGAAATAATGGTAAACAATTTTCAGGTTTAATCAGATAGCAATCAAGGCTGTCCACTGGACATTTGAATAAATGTGTCCCAAATGAGACATGATAATATGTGTGTGTGCGTTGGATTACGAACATTTTGCGATATCTCTGTTCTAAGAACGCTCGGGTAAAGTGGAAATAATATATTTCTGACCATTGTCGGACCATGGTTATCGATCTCGGTATAATAGACTAACTTTTATCATGAGAGATATCTCTCTTCCCTTTTTTTCTACTCTCTGAGCAGAGTGGAAAAAGAGTGTCAGACTTGAAAACTTCCTTTATTCCTTCATAGCCCTTTATGTTCCGGGGCCGCGGTATTCGAATAACCCGGCAGGATATACTATCCTTTGTCCCTCACTTTCATAGACCAGAGAGTGATCTGGCGCAGGACCAATATCATAACCAGCTATTCTAGCCCCGAAGGGGGGGGGGGGAGTAACATACAGCCAACTTCAAGACTCCTGAATACTTCTGAAAACATTGTAATGGATTAACTCAACAACGCTTTGCCCAGTCCACAAATAGAACCTAAAGCTCAGCAGTTCCATTTGCGATTGCAGGACCAACAACACCGGTAAATATCTAAGTCATAAACCTAAGAAAAGCAGCAAGAACAGCCACCACCTTCAGAACAAACGCGAAACCGAAATTGCATCAGCAAATCAACCAAGTCCAATATCCTTTATTAATTCCAGAGCGTGCCAAGAACGTGTTACTTATTGCTGAGACAACTAGGCTCACTATCGCGGAACCATAACGAAATCTTTGGGTTGCTGCCAAATGAATTACTGGTTGATAAGCCAAGGTTAATTTAGCATTGTTTCCAGGCGCCTGGTTGCTACTATTAAATTTAGCTAAACGAGCTTGAGTGCCTTGATTGTGAGCGTATGCCTTTGTACTATTAAAGTGTTTTATTAAATCTTCAGTTGCTATTATTGCATGCAGCTAAGTGAACAGACTTACCATGGGTATATCCCAGTACTAATAATAGTCCTCCTGACCGTTTTTTCGGCCACGGCGGCCAATCTCAGCGAAGATTAGCCATCTGCGCGGGAGATATTGTAGTGCACAAGTGTGTGCGCAGGCACAAGTGCACTCTCTGTTCCCTTTTCTCTCATAGCCCGATGGGACGGCAATCCGACACGACCGGAGAGAGATCAGGCACAGGACCAACGGCTTAACGTGCTTTCCGAGGCACGGGGGTACTATACCGCCAACTTCCAAACTCCGGCCTACTACTGGGAAATTTCTAATGAAAAACCCAATAGCACTTTTTGTCCGACCCGGGAATCGAACCCAGGACCTCACGCTCAGCAGTCGCGCTTGCGACCACTAGACCAACGAGGCAGTTATCCCAGTACTAACTGGGTTGTGGAGGTCAGATAGGTAGTTGCTCCATGTTAAATACTGGTATTCAGTTGCATTCGGTTAGACTTTAAGCTGACTCCAACATAGTTGAGTTTGAGAATAGGCTAGGCAAAAGATGAGTTAAGTGAACAAAGGGTCTGTCGTATTTGATGTTTTTTTGGCGAAATTTTATTAGGTTGTTAGTTAGTTATCAACCTTTGGCTACCCAATGCTGAGTGCAGGTCTCTTCCAATTTTTTCCACTTTTCCACTGGCTATTCAGTTTCTTTTGGGATCGTCTGTCCACCTAGTTGGTTCTTTTCCCACACCTATATACATATAGCTTATGAATTCTTTAGATAATTATGATGTTGTTGTTGAATGACTAAGTTAAGTTTCGATGGTATACAGTTTTGAAGTTACAAAAAAAATATTAATGATATTCATTTCTAAATAAGCATATTATTATGTAAACTCAGCTCTGGATTATATTATGAAAGTATGGAAAGCCATACTTTCACTTAATCCAGAGCACGCCATATTATCTGTGAATCAAAGCAAACAAAGCCATGTTCCCAGCTAGTACTAGGAACCGAACATCGGTTTTAATCCTTCAGTTTGTTAGAAAGCGCATCGTTAAACCAGATTTATTTCCAGGTGAAGCAATCATGCAAGGACATACAAAAGGTTCGGTCCATACAACGAATGAAAATAAGCGCAAGCTAACATAGACATAACGGTTAAACGTCGAAAGATTTTCAAAAGATCTACATTGTATTG
This sequence comes from Diarsia dahlii, assembly GCA_949775195.1. Classification (NCBI taxonomy): domain Eukaryota; kingdom Metazoa; phylum Arthropoda; class Insecta; order Lepidoptera; family Noctuidae; genus Diarsia; species Diarsia dahlii. The sequence goes on from OX459198.1 coordinate 4,352,857, forward strand.
GGTGGTCAAGGGTTTAAGTTTGAAGAAGATAGAGAGAGAAGAGAAACCTAGACGCCTTTAAATATACCTGGGATAGTACGAGGTTCCGCAATTATTGTATGTCTTTGAAAGTATGAACGCGAGATGATGAGGTCTTCTAAAAAGTTGGGAAAACCTGCATACAACCACAAGATGATAGGTGCTGCAAATCGTGGCAGTACAAAACTTAGAGGCTTCGTTTCTGTGGAATAATTTTCGTGTTACGAGTAATTCGGAAACACAGATTACCTTTTTGATATTTTTTTTTTAGTAGCTTTCCTGATCATGTTTAATCACGGCCGCCAACAACAGCAGAGATTAGCCATCGCCACAAGAGATATATTATAGTGCACAAGTGTGTGCGCAGGCACAGATTCACTCTCTGTTCCTTTTTGATTATAGCCTGACTTCTCCGGAGAGATATCAGGCGCAGGACCAACGGCTTGAAGTGCTTAACGTGGCACGGGGATATCATACCACCAACTTCCGAGCTCCGCGCTACCTACTGAGGAATCGAAAGCAGGAGTGCGGGTGGGGCCTCGCATTCCAGAAATGTGACCGTGTTAAGCGTACGTTTTTTTTTTCGGTTGACCTTCTGTTCTATTCTACGTATGTTATTAGTGTCTCTGTCTGCTATCTGCAGGAGCTAAGGATTTGGAATAAGTTCAAGTAGACTTCTTATGAGCGCTCTTTAGGAACCCAACTTTTTATGGAGGAAACGACTCGAAAAATTATGATGTAATGGAAGCTAGTTTCTTAATATAATACGGTAATGTTTTTTCAGGACGTTTTTCATAATCATGTTTTAGAAGATGAGAGACGACAAATTATGGTTTGGACGTCGTGTTATGGTAGATTTTAATGTCTATCACGACACGATCACAGTTCAGAAATTCAACAAATGTGACTTTGCACCATTTTAATAAATAAACATAATACCACGGCTGTAAACCCCGATAGGTAAGGCAGAGGTGTACCCATTAGTGGTGCCCCACTCCTATTCTACTAGTTATGTTTAAGTCCCATATAATAGGGGACTTGCCTATTGCCATCAACCGGGTACAATTCCAAACTCCGTGACTGCTACTGAGAAATTCCTGATTGAAAAATAATAACACTTTACCCGTCCTGGGAATCGAATCCAGGACCTCACGCTCAGCAGTCCCGCTTTCGACCACTAGACCAACAAGGCAGAATAAATAAACGAAACAAAAAATACAAATTAACACGCCAAATCCATTAACCTATTTCAATCAAACGAAACGAACGCGATTTCAGACAGCACCTTTTTATTTTCTAGAACAAAACGAGAAAAAACATTAGCGAAAAACAAGCAATTATAACAGAAAACTCATGTTTATGGCTGAAAAAATGAAGAACAAAGTTCACAGAGACGTTTCTCATAATCTTTAGTAAATATTCAAAGATTGTATAAAAAAATCATGCTTGAATAAGTCACAATGGGCGTTGGAAGTCTTTTGTTGGATGTCAAGTAATCCTATAGCTTTTATTTTATCTCTCCTTACTTTGAATTTTATTCGAATGAGTGGTATTATTATGATTGCTTTTTGTTATTTTGTTTACTGTTTGAACATCACGTACTAGTTAATGTTTGTCTAATTAGGTACTTCGAACCGGAAGAGGATGCGTTGGAAGGCTTCCCACTAGGTGGACCGGTGACCTGGTGAAGGTTACAGGGATCCGCTTAATGCAAGACACACGGGACCGGTCAATGTGGTGACACTTGGGGGAGGCGTCCATTGCTGGACATAGGTCCAGCAATGGACGTCTTTCGGCTGAAATGATGATGATGATGATGATGATGAATTAGGTACTTTCATTTAACACCCGTATCTTCAGGTCAAAATGAGTACTTAAGTAGAGGTGTTAACTTAAGAGATAATTTGTATACTGTAGTTTCTTAAGTGTTTGAAGTTAGAAAGAATAAGTTAAAGCTTCTTCTTCGTTTGACGTCTTGTCTATTGCATGAAATTGGCTTCATAAGATTACTTTAACTCAAGTACTTAATTTTACTTGACTAATAGATACCAGGGTAACTGTGGATTGGACATGGACTAGCACATCCTTACATAGTATAAAACAAAGTCGCTATTTTTGTCTGTTTGTTTGTCTGTATGCTTAAATCTTTAAAACTACGCAACGGATTTTGATGCGGTTTTTTTAATAGATAGAGTAATTCAAGAGGAAGGTTTTAGTATATAATTTGAACGACATCCACGCGGGTGAAGCCGCGGGCATCAGCTAGTTTCTCAATAAAATAATACTGGTAATCTTGTATACCTATTAGCGTTTCATACTATGTTTAATACGGAAAGCACGTTAAGCTGTTGGTCTCAGCTGCCAAAAAAAGATATTTTATGTCAGTGACCTAAAAATTCCAACAACCAGTCTTACCAAAAGGTGCTGTATTACCCAGAATGAACTGGGTTGTGGAGGTAGGCAGTTGCTCCATGTGAAATACTGGTATTCAGCTGCTTCCGGTAAGACTGGAAGCCGTCCTCAACATAGTTGGGAAAGGATGGGCAGATGATGCCTAATTTAAATACGTTAAGCTTGTAAAGAGTATATATTACATTTAAATAAGTAACTACGGAGCAGTGGTGGCTCAGTGGTAGCGGCCCCGACTTACGAACAGTGAGTCGTGGGTTCGAACCCAGACAGGCGCATTACTTTGTTTAATTTATTTCATCACCACTGCTCTCAAAACGGTGAAGGAAAACATCGTGAGGAAACCGGCATGTCTTAGAACCAAACATTCGAAGACATAATAATAAATAATAATAATAATTTAATAATAATAATAATATTCCACAACTATCACACAACGCCATCTAGTCCCAAGCTAAGCAGAGCTTGTGTTATGGGTACTAGACAACTGATAAACATACTTATATATTTCTAAATACATACATATTATAGATAAATTACACCCAGACACAGAACAAATGATCGTGAGGCTGATGATGATGATGATGATTCTTCTTTATTGTGTGGTTACTGTCTAACCTGGTGTCAGAGTTTGTATGCCGCGCATAGACCTCTAATTTGACTTTACAAGGCGGCGACAAATCCCTCAGGCATGCTGCTCACTATGTGTGCCTTTACCGAAGCAAGGGATAATAGGGGATCGGACTGACTCAAAAAAATATGATTCTGTATAGTCCGTCACATTGACGTAAGACATCATTTCATTAGGGAAATCGTTGAAGAAGGTACAGTCGTTATAAAATACCTATCTACTGATGAAATGGTGGCCGACGTTTTAACGAAACCGTTGGCAAAGGAAAAACACAATAAGTTTGTATGTCGTTTATTTATATCGTTAAATAAATGATATATTGGTTCTAAGCAGTAGGTAAGGTATACTTGCAGAAGTATAATTTGTTTTAGATCCGTATCACATAGTTTTGAATATTTACTGTTTATATGTGACGGATACTTTGATTAATTTATACTTTTGCTATGTTTTTGCTGTTGTTATGTTTTATTGTTTTAGATAGCGGATGTATCTATGCTTAGATTATTTATAGTGACCTGTGTAATGTGATTTACATGAGTTTATATTGGTTCAAGGGCCAGTGTTGGAAATAACTTAATGTGCCTAATACACATCATGGAGTTTGTTATGTGTCCCAGTATAAACTCTGGTGATATAGAGTAAGTTATCTAGACAGATGACATATGTAAAAACGTGCTTGTTTTTCTGATCGTTTGCCTGTGCGGATGCACAATATATTTTGGAGTTTAAAATGGTATTTTATTGAGTAGTCCACGAAATCCAACATCGCCTTGAAAAAAATAAAAAATATGTGGTCAATATTTTTAGGAAATCTTTTTGTCGGACTAATTAGTTTTTTTTTTTGTCCTATCCCCTATTATACAATAAGTACATTGATCCGATAAATAAGAAGTACGTATCTTTGGTTCGAACTCGAGGTCTTTGACTTGACAGTCCGACGGTTACACCACTAGATTTTAACTGCTAAACATTGTCATTCGTTAGGTTCGTGATTTATTCTACACTCAAACTTCTTCACCACTGATTTATTTGACACTAGCTGATACCCGCGACTTCGTTCACGTGAAAATTTTGATGTGTGACTGTCTCGTTGATCGAGTGGTCTCAAGTGCAACTACTGAGGATGAGGTCAGAGGTTTGATTGCAAAGTGTTTTCGCAGTAGAGGCCACGGAGCGTGGTTTTTGTGCCAGGTCGATGGCAATATTATATCTATAGACATCAAACGCCCCCTATTCCATGGCGCTTGAACATTACTGGCAAAATGTGGGCTTACGATTAGGTACACCACTGCCTAACTCTTTCGGGATCTTCTGTTGGAACTGGATGGGAAAACTCTTCGGAAAGTGGAATTTTCGCATCTACATCTAATTCCAGGCGACTCTCTCCTGTTTAAAGCAGTTTATTTGCAAAGACATCTGTTCCATGGCCAATCGCAGATTTTTGGTGATGTTGCAAGTTGGGGTAAGATTCGAAGGCAATTTGTAAACGGAAAGTGCAATCTGGCCATTGTTAAGCAAAGTTGCGGCAATGCCCAAGGCAGCCACAGCCGATAAGATGGCACGGTTGGCGCAGTGCCTCGGCGTTTGACTGTGGCGCTGCATGTCCTGTATTCGATTTCCACACTGAACAAATATATTTACGTCGCGGGTCTTATCTAATTTTAATTAGGTTTTTATTTTAAAGTTTTTACAGCTGTTTTCTTACTGTGTACCTGTCAATTTGTATTTGTTGACTATTCACGACAAATATTAACACCGCAATTCCGAAAATGGTGTCAAATGAACAATGCCATCTGTCGAAGACGAAGTTAAACTGCCAAAATTTAATGCATGGGAAGCAAACACACACTATAGGGTTTAGGCTATGTAGTTTCCTGCATGAATGGTGCGCGGAGGCACTACACTGGGGGATAACTCCGCTGCCGCCGTATATTGCCGCATGGCGGACAGACCCCACTGGTGTGATTTGATGGCGACATGGAGAGAGTGACTGTCGCAACCCCGTGCAGGGCACAGTGGTGGTAAGTCTCCTCTTTGAGGAGTGGCTTGAGAGGCGCCACGGCGCCCTCACCTTTCGTCTGGCGCAGGTCCTCACCGGACACGGTTGTTTCGGGATTCGGGAGGCACCTGCACCGAATCAGGCGGAAGGAAACGCCCAAATGCTACTATTGCAAGGATCAGCCGGAGGACACGGTGGAGCACACCGTGGAGGTCTGCCTTGCTTGGGCGGAGCCCCACTTGGGTTGAGCCCCGTCGTGTTCTCTTAGCGACGATCGGCGGCGGCGACCTCTCGCGTCCGGCCCTGGTTCAAGCCATGTTGCGGGGCGAGAGGGAATGGGACGCCGTCGCCTCCTTCGGCGAAGCAGTGATGCAAGCGAAGGAGGTGGCGTGGTGAGAGAGAGAACCTCTCGTCCCAGCCGCAATAGGAGACGCTCTGGGCGTCGGGGGTCACGTGATGGCTTCCGGCCACCGTAGGTGCGGGCCTGTGGACGGTAAGTAGTGGGCTAGCTCGCCGTCCGCCCGTCGTAAGACGACGACAGGCCGTGTCGACGGCGCGTTCGGTTCCACGCGCGCCTCAAAGAGATGTCAGCAATATGGTTGAGGCCCGCAAGGGCCGCCGCTTGTCGGGGCTACGGGTTGTTCGAAAGAAATATCGCGGCCACAGCACAAAAGGCAAAAAAGGAACATGGGTGGTTTTTAGTCAGTAGAAGTCTAACATTCCCTACCGCTCTGCCCAGAGCCAAATGATGATTTCCCACCCTCCAAAAAAAAACCCTATGTAGATTTTCAAAGCAGCGTCATTTAAACTAATCAAGGGTACATTTTGTTATTGTAACTGTTTGAAAAATACGATTTAAAAGTTATCTTGTGAACACACTTATTAATTAGTACCGTTTTGATGCAATAGATGTCGTTGCATGTATGTTTCTAAATGATGATAAGTTTTCTTAAATACCTTAAATTCGTATATCTTTTGATAGAGAGCAACAATTCCAATGAAACAAAAACTAAAACCCTAATCTTATTAGTTTTAAAATGTACACGTGATAATACTATAATAAACTATACACCCAAGACACACAGACACAACAAAAGAAAACATAATTTTTTCTAAATACTTATGTTCAATAAACAGAAACTCTACGTCTACAGATTTATAATATTGTATTTACAATTAAAAGTAGATTATATAAATTTACTCTGAATTGATTTGAAAATCATATAGCATCGAAATGAAAACAAATACGTGGAACTTACAAAAAGTGAAAACCGATTGGGGATCGAACTCGCGAACACGTTTCAACATTTTTGGAAATCTTATAAAAAATCACAAAAAGTGAATACTGACTGTGATTTGAACTTGCGTACCTTTGTTTACAGGTAAGTCTCTGTACCGTTAGGCTACGTACACCAGTGACAAACAGTTTGAAATAGACCTTCTGTTTTAATATAGTATGACAGTTGACAGTTCGATTGTGTACGATACCGGAAATTTGAAATGACGTAAGGGACTTCAGCTTTCTCTTGGATTTGCAACGCTCGCACCAGGTGCTTAAAGTGAAAAATTGCACAGCACGCTCGATGTCTCTTGCGTTATTTCGTATTTCCAGTATCAAGCTGTAAAACAGTTGAGGATTATGGATAATGCAATACTGCTCACCCCCTTAAGTTATTATGGGGATAATTTATAGCCCATGTGTTATTCCAGACTATAATCTACCTCTGTGCCAAATTTCATCCAGATCCGATCAGCCGTTCTCACGTGAAAGAGCAACAAACATCCATACATCCATCCATCCTCACAAACTTTCGCATTTATAATATTAGTAGGATTAATGGAATGTGAATTTCTAAAATCGAATCAGTCTCTGGCCTGTAATCCCCGAAGGATTAGGGAAAGGTGCACATAATAGTACACCAACTTATTTTTCCAGTTATGTTTTATGTCTTGTGTAATAGGAGTCGAGCCTATTGACATCAACCGGGCACAAATCCAGAGGCTGGTTACCAGCTTAGGAATTGAACACAGAACCAATTGCTTAGAACAACGATGCCGTTTCAATACAACTCTGTAAAATGCCGCCAGAAACATCAGTGACTAGAAATTAATGCGTGTACAGAGCTCTCTTTATGATTTAATGTGGAACATAAAACTATTCCCTGGGTAGTGTCATAATATTTATAGCTTGTCTCAAATGCAAGCCTGAACGTTTTTAATATCTGTTCGTATTGCATGCCTGGGTAATGCATTATAAAATTATTATTGTTGCCGTAAATTGTAAAGTGACACTTTATTAAAAAAAGACGATAGTCTTTTGTACCTTATACTTAATAGAACTCCGTAAAGAAATTTATCTATTTGTATTTTCATTTTGTAAGAGCCCTCATTAAAGTTAGTTTTCATCATAATTTTCCTACCCTTGTCCCATTCTATTTGGGGTCGTCGCAACACGTTTTAAAAACATGTAGAAAACGTAAAATACTTTAGTTTGAGAAACAGCTGCGGAACATAATTACGGACTTTTAATTAACAGATTTAAATAAAATTGAATAACAGAAAGTTGGCTGTATTACTAACACTGCAACTTTACATGTTGGTTGATGGCAACTAGTTTTACAGCTCAAAAACATGTTGCCTAAACAAAGTTGCAACAAGTTTTACAACGCAAAAACATGTTGCCTAAACAATGTTGCAAAACATTGTTTCGCAACAAATATGCGGCTTTACAATCACATTCAGCAATGAATACAAGAGCGTTCGTAGTAGATCACAAATCAAGGTTTTATCGCGAGAGGCCGGTGCAGGGAACTATTTATCAGAGTATCATTGATCCGGTGGCAGATGCGATTTACTGCGGTTAATAGTCATATGTGCTGGAAATGGCTAAGAAGATTTTTAATTTACCTGTTTGTGACTTGCACTATGACCTCATTCATAAGACAAAATAAATGGCACCAAATTATTCATTAATTTTTTGTGGGTTTTTTTGTTTAGAAATAAATGAAAGATTTATGCAGATCGGCAACCCGACGCAAATACAGTTGACAGCAGTCGAATAAACCGCTGTAGACGAACATTCGTTCTAAAAGAGTGTCCAAGAAGTTTCTTGCCTATTCTTCTCTATAGAGATTTACACTTTGGAATGGCTTAGCTACATTATTTTCACAAAGCTTTGAGTTTTTCTTTCTCTCGTAATTGAATAATTAAGGATAATAATTTCATACAGATTTTAATTAGTTGTAGTTACAAAATGGACAGTATTTTGGTACTTAATTCATGTTCAACTTTGAAACAGATTCGAAACTTAAATCACAGCAGTCACATCCAGCAACTTTAAATCAAAACACATCTCTTCACCATCCATATTGCTGTCATTTAAGGCTAGAATAAAATATAACTACGGCGCACATATTGGTCGTATAAACAGAGGAAATGATTCTATTTTCATGCCTTATTTTATAGGCGCCACTGGTCTACATAGCAATATTTCATTTTATTCTTAAGAGGTAGGTAGTTTGGATTTCAATATACTCACCCAGAGTATATTGAAATCCAAACTACCTACCTACTGATCTACTGACAAAACTTTCACAAATCGATGATTCTTCAATTTTTTCACGCTTTTAGTTGCTTTTGCTGTAATTAACTAACTATAATTGAAAGGGTTTGATGAGAATACATATAAAATACGAGTAATAAAATGACCTCACTCTGAAGCATGTTTGGAAAAATCTCTAATGGAACCATGGACCCGGTTCGACCCACCGGGACCACGGGTAACGATTTTTTAGTAACTATAAAATTTTATTTCCAGATACTGATTTGACGATTTGTTATCAGTAATTTCCCAGTATCAACCACGGAGGCTGGATTTATGCCCGGATGATGGCAGTAGGCCGGCCCCTGTTCCATGGACTTAAACATAACAGGTTACTCATGTACTTTTAGGTACACCTCTCCCTAAGTGCATGTTTACGTACAGGCGAGGTGGGGCGTCGCGCGGCGCGTTGTGCGTTTTTAATTCAAACACATGGCAATGTATGAAAACGTTAACAATTTCAAACGTCGATTTTTCTAGAAACGTTTTTCGCTCGTTAGCTCGTTAGTTTAAAATGCAGCATTCGTCGTGGTGGACCCGCCTAGTAAATGAATAAAAAAGCACGCATCGAGCCTTCTGCACGCGCCGCGCGACGCCCCGCGTCTCCGTAAACGAGACGTAACCCTATTTAAAATTATAGACATAAGCGATAAGGTAATTTTTAATGATTAATTTTAACCAATATTGACTATTTGAGCTGATCCAATGATGCATTTAATCCATCCAATAAACAAAAATATTATTTAACTCACAAGTAATCCTACTAATATTATAAATGCGAAAGTTTGTGAGGATGGATGGATGGATGGATGTATGGATGTTTGTTTCTCTTTCACGCGAGAACGGCTGATCGGATCTGGATGAAATTTGGCACAGAGGTAGATTATAAGTTTTTAAACTGACATGACATGACATGGTGCTTGTAACAGCGCCGAAATATCGGGAACTCGAAACAACAATCAAACATGGTAAATATCCCGTTTATGATATTAATAGAGGTAGATTATAGTCTGGAATAACACATGGGCTATAAATTATCCCCATAATAACTTAAGGGGGTGAGCAGTATTGCATTATCCATAATCCTCAACTGTTTTACAGCTTGATACTGGAAATACGAAATAACGCAAGGGACATCGAGCGTGCTGTGCAATTTTTCACTTTAAGCACCTGGTGCGAGCGTTGCAAATCCAAGAGAAAGCTGAAGTCCCTTACGTCATTTCAAATTTCCGGTATCGTACACAATCGAACTGTCAACTGTCATACTATATTAAAACAATAAAGGTCTATTTCAAACTGTTTGTCACTGGTGTACGTAGCCTAACGGTACAGAGACTTACCTGTAAACAAAGGTACGTAAGTTCAAATCACAGTCAGTATTCACTTTTTGTGATTTTTTATAAGATTTCCAAAAATGTTGAAACGTGTTCGCGAGTTCGATCCCCAATCGGTTTTCACTTTTTGTAAGTTCCACGTATTTGTTTTCATTTCGATGCTATATGATTTTCAAATCAATTCAGAGTAAATTTATATAATCTACTTTTAATTGTAAATACAATATTGTTACGAGCTGGGTATGGGATAAATAAAATCACTACCAATTAAACACACTAATTAACTTTATTACTCAATAAACACCTATTCACAATCACTTCAATACTACTGAACGCTTTATCGTACTAGATTTCACTTCGATCCTTTCGTTGTCTCGCTTAAAAGTAGACTGCCTCACTTCGTCCTCAATCGGTCCTTTTATACCCAAGCAAACAAAAGACATTCGAGATAATTCTCTATTATTCAAGAAAGCATCCACAAAAAAACATTAACAAAAAATAAACTTAAAGATAAAAGAACCGACAAGGAAGAAGTTACTTAACGTCGTCGGCATACGGTCGAAATTACAATGACAAGTGCCGGCGACTCCCGGCGCCTGACCTTGAATACAATGTAAGTTCTATACCTACTACGGAAATAGGTACCTAAAAGAATGAACTCGTATTTTCTAGGTACTACACAGTTATTAGCGCGGTTTCTCGAAGATTCTAGATGACCGTCGTAACACTGCCCCCTCCTTAGACATGCTCGTCCCGAGCATCATTAGTCCCGTAATATCGCGCCAGTCGGTCCACATGCACAACCTTAGGCGCACCTCGCGGACCCTTCTGTATTCGGTAGGTGACATCGTTGATCCTGGTCACAACTCTGTATGGTCCATCCCATTTTGCTTGCAATTTCGGAGACTTTCCCTTGCTCCGCACTGGGTTATGCAACCACACCAGCGAACTTTCGTCGAAACCACGACTGTTTGCCTTCCGGTCATAACGAGTCTTCATCTTCTCAGACATCTGTTGCCCGGATTGCCTGATATGCTCATACACATCATTTAACTTGTTACGCAGGTCATTCGCGTAATCCGTTACACTGCGTGGGACATCAGGGGGAGTTCCAGTTATTAAATCTGCAGGCAACCGTAATTCCCTTCCAAAGTTCGCGAAGGCTGGAGTTACAGTCGTACTTTCGTGAACTGCACTCCGATAGGACAGAAGAAACGGCTGTATGTGCTTGTCCCAATCCCTTTGCCTGCTTTCCACGACTTTAGCCAGATATCTCTCCAATGTCTGGTTGAATCGTTCCACCATTCCATCAGATTGTGGGTGGTAAGAGGTGGTCCTGGTTTTGTGTGTACCCATCAATCGACAAGTCTCCTGGAAAACTTGCGATTCAAAATTCCTTCCTTGATCACTGTGAATTTCTAAGGGTACTCCAAAACGACAGAAGACTTCCTGAACCAATTTATCCGCGACTGTTGTTGCTTCTTGGTTAGGAATGGCGAAGACTTCTGGCCACTTTGTGAAGTAGTCCATGACAACCATGAAGTACTTGTTTCCGCTATCACTTTCTGGAAATGGTCCCGCAACGTCCAGTGCTATCCGCTCCCAGGGGGCTCCCACGTTGTACACTTTTAATGCACCTCTGCTTCGTGTGTGAGGTCCTTTCACAGCCGCACAGCTGGTACATTTGCGACACCAGTCCTCCACATCATCTCGACAGTGGATCCAGTAAAAGCGCTCTCTGATCTTCAGTAGAGTCCTTTTCACCCCCATATGTCCTCCTGAGCATCCATCATGGTAGAGCCGTAAAACATCCGGTACCTTAGCTTTAGGAACAACCATTTGTAGATGACAGCTGTCCCCACGAGCGTTTTCCCATTTACGGCACAAGACTCCATCCTGGATCTCCAAACTGTTCCATTGCGCCCAATAACTTTTCGTGATGGAACTCATCGCAGCCACATCACTCCACTTAGGCTTCGGAGCACCAGCTTTGATCCAGTCGAAGATTGGCTTGATGTCCGAGTCACTTTGTTGAGCCTGTTGTAGAGTCTCCTTCCATTCATCGCTGAGATCCGTTCTAAGCATCCTCACGGGCACTACTTCCTTAGTCTCTTGCCTGGCACAGTGCTTGCAGTCTTCAGGACAAGGTCTTCTCGACAAGGCGTCTGCGTTACCGTGAGTTCTCCCACTGCGATGTTCGGTTACAAAGTCAAACTCTTGCAGTAGTTCAATCCATCTCGCCACTTGCCCCTCTGGATTCTTGAACTGTAATAGCCACTTCAATGCAGCATGATCGGTTCGTAGTTGGAATTTCCGTCCCAACAAATATTTACTGAAGTGCTGCAATGTCTTCACTACGGCGAGCAGCTCTCGTCTCGTTACACAGTAATTCCTTTCTGGTTTGGATAAAGACTTGCTGAAGTAAGCTATAACAATCTCCTGATCTCCTTTCCGTTGAGATAACACGCCCCCAATTCCAGTATTACTTGCGTCTGTGTCGACTATAAAGTCATTTTCAGTGTCAGGATATCCCAAAATAGGAGTGTTGCACAGACGTCCCTTTAATTCTTGAAATGCGGCGTCGCAGTTCTCATCCCAACAGAATTGTTGCTTTTCCTCAGTGAGTCTGTGTAGGGGTTTCGCAATGTCGGCAAAATTCTTCACAAACCGGCGATAGTAGGAGCACAAACCCAAAAATGCTCTGACCTGTGTCTTGTCTTTCGGAACTGGCCAATCCTTGACGGCAACTACTTTCTCTGGGTCTGTTTGAACACCTTCTCCCGAAACTATGTGTCCTAAAAAGTTCACTTGCTTTCTGAAAAACGAGCACTTTTTCGGACTCAACTTCAGGTTTGCTGTTTGGATCTTCGACAGCACTCTGTTGAGGTTTCTAAGGTGATCTTCAAACGTACGGCCCACAATGATTATGTCGTCTAGATAGACAAGACATGCGTCACCAATCAACCCGGCAAGCACTTGCTCCATCAGCCTTTCAAACGTTGCAGGAGCATTACATAAACCGAAAGGCATAACTTTAAACTGCCACAATCCTTTTCCTGTTGAGAATGCAGTCTTCTCCTTATCCTTGGGGTCTATTTCTACCTGCCAGTAACCACTTTTCAGGTCCAGTGTGGTAAACCACTTCATTCCCGCCAGCGTATCCAGTGTGTCATCGATCCTAGGCAGTGGATAGCTGTCCTTTTTCGTGACGTTGTTCAGTCGTCGATAATCCACACAGAAGCGCATACTGCCGTCCTTTTTCTTTACCAGGACCACAGGAGAACACCATGGACTGGATGAAGGTTCTATAACCCCGTCCTTCACCATTCCCTCAATCATGGTTTCCACTTCTTTTTCCCGTGCAACTGGCAGTCTTCTTGGTCGCTGACGGATAGGTAACTCGTTGCCTGTATTAATCCTGTGCTGAACCAGTCCGGTTCTGCCTATGTCAGCATCACTCGTAGAGAAAATACCGGCGTACTGAAGTAACATCTTCTTAGCCTTGTCCATTTCACCTTCAGTTAAATGACAATTTTCTAGAAGCGTTGACACGTCGAATCTGGCACTACTAATTTTGTTTCCGGTAGGTAGATCTTGCAATTGACGCATCCAGGCTACTTCCTCGCAAGTGCCGATCAAGGTGCCCTTCTTAATCACTTGCTCCGTGTCACTTGGATTCAGGATTCGTACAGCTGAAATGTTGTTGGCCTTTACCAGAGTTCGTGCCATCTTCCATGAAAACTCACTGTCCACCCTTTCTATCAGAACACTTCGATCTTTGTGTCCAGAGTTCTGTGGTAACTTAACTGGCACGATCGTTTCTGATCTGCGAGGAAGAACAATTTCCTTCAGGCAGTACACTTTCCCTGATGGTGCACCTTCCATGAAGACTTCCTCTGAACCACATTTCAACACTCCTTGGTCAATGTCGATCTCACAACGATATTTCCGCATGAAGTCCAAGCCCAAGATGCAATCGTCGACTATGTCGGCCACGATGACATTGTGTCGGTAAATTCTATTACCCAATTTTAACTTCACCTCCTTCTTGCCTCGGACGGTTATGTGCTGACCGGTAGCTGTTAATAATTGAAGACGGTCGCGGTTATTGAAGTAGCCCCCAAGAAACCGATTCGCCAGGTGAGAATTGACGACCGTGTGAGAAGCTCCAGTATCCAACGTCAGTTTGCATGGAGTTCCGTTGATTTCGCCGTTGATAGTCAGGCTGTTCCCGTCATGTACTTGTGAGATCGAGATCCTCGGGGCTCTTTCAAAACCAGCCAGCACCCGCCCCCCAGTCCTGGCATTTACTCGTTTCCCTGCTGCTGTGGTTGGGCAGCCACTTCAGCCACCTTTCCCTGCTGAGGTTGGTCTTCTCTTGGTGAGCTGCGCTTAGGACAGCTTGATCGAAGATGACCCCTTTCTCCACAAGTGTAGCACCTAGGGCTGTATCCTTGCGGGCGGTCGCGTACAGGTGACGCTACAACTTCCCTGACCCGGTGCGTACGGTGGTCCTGCCTCACTGCCTCTACTTCTAAGGCATGGGCCAAGGCATCTTTCAGCGTCTCATGATGCCCAAGTCTCACAGCGGCTCTAACCTCCAAGTCGCGTATTCCATCGATGAACGCCTGTACCAAATTTCCATCAATAAGTGCAGGGGCGGACTGGTATGCTTTCCGAACCAGCTTTTCAACTTCCAGGGCCCACTGCTGTAAGTTCTCGGCACTACGTTGAACGCGATCCCTTAACTTGGCACGAAAAACATGCTCCAGGTGCGCGTCACCGTATCTGGACTCTAATGCCTCCAGCAGCTGTTCGTAGGTCACATCCTTGCCGAGGGCCTCAAGAATGTTAAGGGCCTGGTCTCGGAGACCCAAGGTGAGCGCGGTCATGGCTTGCGCTTTGGTCCACCCATTCACTTTCATAACGGCCTCGAATTGGATTTTATAGGCCGACCACGAAGATGTTCCGTCGAATGGAGGCACTTTAAACCCGCGCACCGAAGGGGCAGAAATCACTGAAGTTACAGACCCGTCTCCAACCTTAATTTCACTTAAGGCCTTCTTCACATCGGCGATCTGATTTTCGGCCTTTGCGATACGGTTGTCGTGCTGCTGTACCTGCTCCTTCATCACGCTCAGCTCTTTTCCAACTGATGCGTGAAGATCCTTTATCAGGAGCATCTGTTCCTCTTGGCGCCGGACCTGCTCCTCTTGACGGCGAGCCTGTTCCTCCTTGTCCCGTTGCAACTGCTCCTCCAACCGACGGGCCTGCTCTTCTTGACGGCGGGCCTGCTCTTCTTGACGGCGGGCCTGCTCTTCTTGACGGCGAGCCTGCTCCTCTTGAAGGCGAGCTTGCTCCTCCTTATCTTGTTGCCGCTGCTCCTGCAACTGGCGAGCCTGTTCCTCCTTGTCTCGTCGCAACTGTTCTTGCAACTGGCGTCCCTGTTCCTGCAGCAGCGCCATTAAGGCAGACATGTCTGGCACTGCTGATACTGGAGAAACGCCAGATGAGCCAGCGACTGGCTCTGACGTAGGCTGGACACCGCCCGGTGTCTGTGTCGGAGAGTCTCCAAATCGCCTTTGGTCCATACCTTGCTGCCGCTGACTCCTCGTACGGATACTATCCGTGTCGTCCTTCGGTAGAATCGGCATTATTTATCCCCACTTCTGACACCAAATTGTTACGAGCTGGGTATGGGATAAATAAAATCACTACCAATTAAACACACTAATTAACTTTATTACTCAATAAACACCTATTCACAATCACTTCAATACTACTGAACGCTTTATCGTACTAGATTTCACTTCGATCCTTTCGTTGTCTCGCTTAAAAGTAGACTGCCTCACTTCGTCCTCAATCGGTCCTTTTATACCCAAGCAAACAAAAGACATTCGAGATAATTCTCTATTATTCAAGAAAGCATCCACAAAAAAACATTAACAAAAAATAAACTTAAAGATAAAAGAACCGACAAGGAAGAAGTTACTTAACGTCGTCGGCATACGGTCGAAATTACAATGACAAGTGCCGGCGACTCCCGGCGCCTGACCTTGAATACAATGTAAGTTCTATACCTACTACGGAAATAGGTACCTAAAAGAATGAACTCGTATTTTCTAGGTACTACACAGTTATTAGCGCGGTTTCTCGAAGATTCTAGATGACCGTCGTAACAATATTATAAATCTGTAGACGTAGAGTTTCTGTTTATTGAACATAATTATTTAGAAAAAATAATGTTTTCTTTTGTTGTGTCTGTGTGTCTTGGGTGTGTAGTTTATTATAGTATTTTCACGTGTACATTTTAAAACTAATAAGATTAGGGTTTTAGTTTTCGTTTCATTAGAATTGGTGCTATCTATCAAAAGATATACGAATTTAAGGTATTTAAGAAAACTTATCATCATTTAGAAACATACATGCAACGACATCTATTGCATCAAAACGGTACTAATTAATAAGTGTGTTCACAAGATAACTTTTAAATCGTATTTTTCAAACAGTTACGATAACAAAATGTACCCTTGATTAATTTAAATGACGCTGCTTTGAAAATCTACATAGGGTTGTTTTTTGGAGGGTGGGAAATCATCATTTGACTCCTCCGGCTCTGGGCAGAGCGGTAGGGAATGTTAGACTTCTACTGACTAAAAACCACCCATGTTCCTTTTTTGCCTTTTGTGCTGTGGGCGCGATATTTCTTTCGAACAACCCGTAGCCCCGACAAGCGGCGGCCCTTGCGGGCCTCAACTACATTGCTGACATCTCTTTGAGGCGCGCGTGGAACCGAACGCGCCGTCGACACGGCCTGTCGTCGTCTTACGACGGGCGGACGGCGAGCTAGCCCACTACTTACCGTCCACAGGCCCGCACCTACGGTGGCCGGAAGCCATCACGTGACCCCCGACGCCCAGAGCGTCTCCTATTGCGGCTGGGACGAGAGGTTCTCTCTCTCACCACGCCACCTCCTTCGCTAGCATCACTGCTTCGCCGAAGAAGGCGACGGCGTCCCATTCCCTCTCGCCCCGCAACATGGCTTGAACCAGGGCCGGACGCGAGAGGTCGCCGCCGCCGATCGTCGCTAAGAGAACACGACGGGGCTCAACCCAAGTGGGGCTCCGCCCAAGCAAGGCAGACCTCCACGGTGTGCTCCACCGTGTCCTCCGGCTGATCCTTGCAATAATAGCATTTGGGCGTTTCCTTCCGCCTGATTCGGTGCAGGTGCCTCCCGAATCCCGAAACAACCGTGTCCGGTGAGGACCAGACGAAAGGTGAGGGCGCCGTGGCGCCTCTCAAGCCACTCCTCAAAGAGGAGACTTACCACCACTGTGCCCTGCACGGGGTTGCGACAGTCGCTCTCTCCATGTCGCCATGAAATCACACCAGTGGGGTCTGTCCGCCATGCGGCAATATACGGCGGCAGCGGAGTTATCCCCCAGTGTAGTGCCTCCTCGCACCATTCATGCAGGAAACTACATAGCCTAAACCCTATAGTGTGTA
Source organism: Diarsia dahlii (assembly GCA_949775195.1). Taxonomy (NCBI): domain Eukaryota; kingdom Metazoa; phylum Arthropoda; class Insecta; order Lepidoptera; family Noctuidae; genus Diarsia; species Diarsia dahlii. Next base: position 4,370,355 of record OX459198.1, read on the forward strand.
TTTGCTTCCCATGCATTAAATTTTGGCAGTTTAACTTCGTCTTCGACAGATGGCATTGTTCATTTGACACCATTTTCAGAATTGCGGTGTTAATATTTGTCGTGAATAGTCAACAAATACAAATTGACAGGTACACAGTAAGAAAAACAGCTGTAAAACTTTAAAATAAAAACCTAATTAAAATTAGATAAGACCCGCGACGTAAATATATTTGTTCAGTGTGGAAATCGAATACAGGACATGCAGCGCCACAGTCAAACGCCGAGGCACTGCGCCGACCGTGCCGTCTTAACGGCTGTGGCTGCCTTGGGCATTGCCGCAACTTTGCTTAACAATGGCCAGATTGCACTTTCCGTTTACAAATTGCCGTCGAATCTTACCCCAACTTGCAACATCACCAAAAATCTGCGATTGGCCATGGAACAGATGTCTTTGCAAATAAACTGCTTTAAACAGGAGAGAGTCGCCTGGAATTAGATGTAGATGCGAAAATTCCACTTTCCGAAGAGTTTTCCCATCCAGTGCCAACAGAAGATCCCGAAAGAGTTAGGCAGTGGTGTACCTAATCGTAAACCCACATTTTGCCAGTAATGTTCAAGCGCCATGGAATAGGGGGCGTTTGATGTCTATAGATATAATATTGCCATCGACTTGGCACGAAAACCACGCTCCGTGGCCTCTACTGCGACCTCATCCTCAGTAGTTGCACTTGAGACCACTCGATCAACGAGACAGTCACACATCAAAATTTTCACGTGAACGAAGTCGCGGGTATCAGCTAGTTAAATAATATAATTAACAATGTATGTGTTATTCGATGCGGTAAGTAAATAAAATAACCGCAACAACGTGATCAATTTGTGACCCAACGCGTGTGGTCACAAAATTGATCAAATAATATCAACTCGATTGTGATTGTGTAATTTTTTTATTATAATAACCCTCCTTTTGGGCTTCGCCGCAGTCGGGTAATAAAAAATCATCACCCTTCCTTTTGGCTTCACCGTAGTCGGGTAAAAACTAGCTACACACTCCAAAATATTTATATTTCTGTGCTATATATTTATCATGGAGCAGCGGTGGCCCAGTGGTGGTGGCTTATTACGAACAGTAAATCGTGGTTTCGAATCCAGACAGGAGCATTACTTTGTGTAATTACTTCATCACCGCTGCTCTCAAAACGGTGAAGGAAAACATCGTGAGGAAACACATGTTAAGACATGTGACATCTACCAATCCGCACTGGGCCCGCGTGGTGGATTATTGCCCATCCCTCTCCTAGAGAAGAGGCCGAGTCCCTGCAGTGGGAGCATTATAGGCTGATGACAATGATCTAAAGAGGGTCTAAACGGAGGGTCCGTTTACACACTATTTATATTATTTATTAAAACTTTATGCACAAAAAAATCATACAAAGGCGGACTTAATGCCTTGGGCATTTTCTACCAGTCTACCTTAGGGTGATGCAGAGACAATACATAGTAGGTGCAAGACTGAAAAAAAACATATCAAGTCAATCAAGTATTAATATAAACTAAGCAACTCTACGAATATTTTATTATAATATACTTTTTGCCTAAGTGTTTCACGAGTGTGTTTATAAAATGAACGATATTTTTCAGCACTTTTTCTGTGTATAAATAAATTATAGAGTAGGATTATTATTTTTGTGAAATAATATTATAACATGTATTTGGGTAGTATTTTAAGGGTTTCTTTCTGCCTCGTTGGTCTAGGGGCCCATAGCGCATCTTGGGTTTGATTCCCACGTCGGGCAAAATGTTATTGAGTTTTTCCATCAGGAATTTCTCTATAACAGCTGCGTAGTCTGAATTCGTGGCGGGTTGATGGTAATAGGATGTGGCCCCTATCCATAAATCTATATGACGTCACAATATTCAATAAGCTTCGCTGAACAAACGTTTACTAAACTTTGTTGAACTTTAAAACCGGATAAGCCTATGCCGATAGTTAAACTTTGCTGTTAAACATACTTTAGCATTAAACTGAAAGCTTGTGGGATCAGTTTAGTATAGTTTCTATGTACATACCTTTAGGGTTTTGTTTAGGTAGTAGGTATATAGGATGGGTTGAAGAAAATTGTGAATTGGTCATGATTTCTTAAAAGTTATCTTGATGTAAGATGAAATAAAAGTTGTCTGAATGGACTCTGCATACCACAGCCTCCGACATGTTGGTGGACGGTACAACTGAACGCTTATGAAACTCACTGACATGCTAGGCTTCAGTGTGTAGAGTCCTAATGGACTTTAAAAGATGGTAAAACTTTGCATCACCTAAGTTTGACCTCTATAATGAACATACATTTTGCAGGCCATGTTTATGGGCCTACTACACGCACGCACTTCCCCACAGTTTTGCCTGCGGGATTACACGGTGCACACAGTACATCGCGCATGTGGTTTGTAATGGTAATACAGTTTTACCAACCATACGCGCGATGTACTGTGAAGTGTGAACGAAAACTGTGGGGAAGTGCGTGCGTGTAGTAGGCCCATTAGTCTCATAAAATAGTGGACTACATTAATGCCTTCAACCGGACATAACTCCAGGCTGAACTACTGAACAATTCTTGATAGAAAACTCATTAAAACTTCGTTCAATCTCTGAATTGAATGAAACTTTTATTACGTGACACTAAAAAAGAAGTAGATACCTAATCATTCATCATTCATCTCATAACAACAAATTAAAGACAAAAATAATTATGTACAGTCGAACAAGCTAATAAGTAAACAGGGTAGAGACGTTTATAATTCTATAACACTGAAAATATTGATTGTAATTTTGTTTTATCAAGTGTTTCGCATTAAGCGACTGATGTCAAACGCTGTATTCTAAACCGCTTTAGGCTAAATGTATCTGTTTAGTCTTAAAAGGTAAAACAAGTTAGCTAGCTGTTTACTTATTAGCTTGTTCGACTGTACATAAATACAAAAAAATATTATATTATATTATGTTAATATTTTATAAAGTTCACCTCTGCCTGATCCTTCGGGGTCCACAGGCGTGATGCTATTTTTGAAACAATGTTACATATAAAGACAGATATGTATATAATACTCCATATTATGTACACCGGATACTTACCCACAGTACAAAGAGAAATGGAATCCATTTAGTGGCAAGGGCGGAGATAATTCGATTATTTGCAAGTCTTGTGACGTGAGGTCTACTCTATTGGAAAATCGGCCATCTTGTGGCTCCTGCATGCATTCTCTGAATGTTTCTACATCAATACACTGAAGTATGAAGTTAAAGGGCGTGTTATGAGAAAAGAGGTAATGTTTGCCTTGTTGGTCAGTGATGGCAAGCGCTACTGTTGTGCTTGAGGTCCTGGGTTCGATTCCCAGGTCGTCTAAGGTAAGTCTAGCTGATCCCGATCCGAACCGATGCCATTATGTTGCTTAAATCAGTGTGCGTTACTGCACGCACACACAATAAGAAGAAGAAAAAGTGTGCGTTGCAGCATAGAGTTTCACAGAAATATTCCAGAACGGTTTTAATTGGGCTCTAAACCCTAACTTGTGTGTTCACTTTTGATGTTCCCAATACTTGAAATTCAATTCTCTGTCACACATTAAAAAGCCCCCGAAAAACGAAAGCCGGTCTCAACAATTTATTAGTTCAAAGTGACATAGTGTAACCGTAGTTAGCACTAAAAGTAATCAAATAGGTCCATATATTTAATCAAATAGGTCCACAAACTTCGTACAACGTCGTTTTCTAAACGATTGGTCGTATTATTTGGATGTCTAGGCCTAGACAAAATAGATAGGCACAGAAGGCTAGTTTATCATCATTCTCTTGCCCTATTCCCAATTCATTTGGGGTCAGCTCAGCATGTATTCTTCTTTCACACTTGTCTATTACTCATCTCATTTCGCATCTCTTTTCTTGCCATATTTTGCTTTGCACAGTCCATGCTCTTCTCTTGCAGCCACATTCACACTCAAAACTATCATAACGACATTTTCCTTATTTCTACGCATTACAGGCCTCTTACCACGGCAACTCATTACCACAAAACTTTCCAATCAACAGCGCCACTTTTAGGCAGAACCCCAGTTTTAAACAACAAAAACACATAACAGATTATAATTGAAATTTTCCAAAAGGAAAATGAAATAGACACCTTTCACTAGATGAGTTATAATTATCGTACTATCATTTATTTTTGGACTAAAACTGTCACCGAATGGCGTCCAAGAACTAAAAAAAGAAGTATAGGTCGTCCAGCGGCGAGATGGACAGACGACATAGTAACCACATCGGGGGGAAAACCTGGATGAGGTTGGCACAGGACCGTGGAGATTGGCCTATACCTACTCAGCTGGGGGTGAGGATGATGATGATGATGATCATTTGTTTGATAACTTCAGAACTTCGTACGGGCCTTTAAGAGTGTGCATCTGGTATGAACTAGTTGAATAGAGTCGACCTTCTATTTCTATCTACATTATGGCAGTAGGCATTTTAGTTTCTGCGACCAAACGTGAAGGTCATTAACAAGTTAAGGTTGCCACCAACTACATTGTAACATTTTACTGCTGAAACTTTGGTGAACGTGCACGCATAACCCAGCAAGTGATTTCTTGGAGACTGTGAATCTAAATTGAATTTTAAATTTATTTCCTACGTTTGAGTTTGCAGTTTCGTCTTTACATAGTTGGAATTGAAATTCGGTTTATTGAATCAATCAGCATAAAGCTCTGCAAAGAAAGAAGGTCTAAAAATAATAATTTAAAGGTAAAATAATCTTGAAGATGAGTTATGGTTAGGTTTTGTGTTCATAATTTTTAGTTCAAATTCACTTTGGTAACACCAATTAAGTATAACTGACTGAACCGGCAACGTTCGATGCATGTCGAACAGTTCATGATCGTAATTAACAACTATAAAGTGCCAGGAAACGGCCAGTAGGCAGACAGACAACATCGTGTCAGGCCCAGGTGAATATGGTGAGACAAGCTGGACACAGAAATCACAGGTGTGATACATATTATGTTGTCCCATAACTTGACTCTTGACTTAACTCTCATAAACATCTCTTAATTTCTCCCAAATTTCGTGGTATTACGTATTTAGTCACTGTGTAAACTTACTCACTAGTGGTTGCAAGCGCGACTGCTGAGCTCAGGTCCTGGGTCAATTCTCGAGTCGAGCAAAGTTATTGGGTTTTTCCATCAAGACTTTTTGTGTAGCCACGAAGTCTGAATTCGAACCTGGTTGATGGCAATAGGCGGGCGAGCCTATTGCCTGAGACTTAAACGTAACTGGCAAAATGAGGTTGTACTTTCAGATACAACTCTGCCTAACACTTCGCGGACTACAGGCGTGTTGTTATGTAACCCAATTTTACACAAAATCTAAAACCGAATCAACCTGTTCTTCCGTGTAATACCGGTTATATCATAACTAGTCGCACAACTATACCTGGCTCCAAAGTTGCAATAAATTGAAACAATGGCTTCGCCCACTTCTGAACTGATTTCCCGTGTTGTAACCCCACAGAAGTCTCTAAAAGATCCTTATCGGGTTATCTTGCTCTTAAAATTGTGGGTGAACTGGAATGGGTTAACAGACGACTCGTTTATACGAGGGAAGTTTTTCGCTAGGTGAAAAAGGTTAAATCTTGCCAGGCGATTATCGCACTTGAGTACTCTTATGTGAGAAACCAAAATTGGTCAGTGGTGTAAAACAATCTATGTTTGTGAAACAGGTAATTTGGCATTTTGTTTACAAGGATCCTTCACGAAGACGACGAAGTTTACTTTTGTGGATTTTCTTCAGTTACAAAGTCGTTATTAAAAATTGCATCACTGAATTAGAAATTTTGTGACTGAATGAGCTGACTATTTCATCTTTATCATTATCATCAGCCTATAATGTTCCCACTGCAGGCTCTCAGGCCTCCTCTCGAGGAGAGGATTCGATTTTTTAGTTCTAAAACATTCGATTCCCCCACGATGTTTTCCTTTTGTTGTTTCAGCGTTGTGAGAGCATGGGTGATGATATAAATTACGCAAAGTAATTCGTCTGTTTGGGTTGGAACCCACGACAAACTGTTCGTAAGTCGGGGCCGCCACCACTGGGCCACTGACTATTTATACTGCGCTATCTAATAAAATATTGTTACCTTTGATGTCCGGCTCACTGAATGAAGCGTCTCTTGTATAGGAACTTTATTTAATATTTTACCTCTATGCGCCTGTTTGAAGCAAGAATATCTCAGATATATCCTCGTGTAAATATGCTCCAACAGTGAGCTAACGATCTTGGTGGACGATAAGCTCGCTGTCTCTGTTTCATGGTTTATTACATCTGTGATGTGAATATGGGAACAAAGGACTTGTTTGTTAGTACAATATTGTTACTGTTAGCCTGTGTCATTCCACTGTTGGGCAAAGACCACCATGACTTACAATTTTTTCTTTCCAGGGCCAATGTGGACCGTTAGTCGTTGGTTCTGTCCAACTGGTCGCGACAGCTCCTGCAAGCTTTGCCCACGGCTCGGTGGGTATTCGGTAGACATATTTTTTTTGTGTCTGTCTGTTTTTGCCGGCTAATGTTCAAAACGCCAGGACCGATTTTGACAGGACTTTTACTGGCAGATAGCTGATGTTTAAAAGGTTATTTTTTTATTTATCATAATTTCACGAGAACAGAGGTCGTGTGTAGTAAAAAATAGTTAGGTATCTGTCATTTGTTTCAAATTACAACCATGCTTTTCAAAGTAGAAACCTTAAAATATAACCTCTTTACAGTAATATCTCGACTCGCGGGGTTTCACCGCATGACAGAATGGCACACATCCGTGAGATATATTTTCGCGTTTGGAATTCTGTGTCAGATCTCCGGACCACGTGTGCAGGCGGACGTGAGTGGCAGATGTGTTCACAGTCTGCCAAGCCCGTCTTCCTAACTCCAAGATTTTGTTTTGATTTTGTAAGAATGATACGGGAGCGGTGTTGGATTTTATTTTGAGAAGATTTAAGTTGCTGTTGAAGAATGTTTTAAGTTTTTGGTGAGGACTACCGTAAATATGTTTTATTTTCCGTTTAAAACATAACATAAACATAACATTTATTTATCAAGTTAAAGTTGACGTTGCGGCGCGACTCTAGTAGCTGCACTCTCGCCACGTACTGGATCTTCTGGCGCACGTACTCCACAATGTCCTCCGTTGCAGTGGTGTAATGTGGACAGGAGAGTACACCGGAGTCTTCGGCTTTGCGGCACAAATAGGCACATTGGGCTGCGATGGAGCCGTGGTTCGCTGACGGCGTTTCCTCCTCAACACCGTCACGAAACCATCATCAGCCTGGATCGGTGCCTTTTCAGGCACAGGCTTCGCGGAAGGTTACTGTAGCAAAATCGCTAATACATGGTACTTTTCTAAATTAATTTGTTATGGCCATTCATCCACCTGTCATACAGCCATTTCAATCGGAGAGTCATGCCATTGTAATCGACATCTGCCTAGCCGTTTCCCAACCACGTTGAGCTCGGCTCCCAGTCTTACCAGTAGATTAAAACTCATGCCACTACAAGTATAATTATCGATGAATAATGAAGAGTTTTTGTCATTTATTTTATGGGTCACATGAAATATTATAACCGTGTGAACTTACTCGTATAACCAGTTTTGTAATACAACAAAATATTTTTTATGCCAACTAGTAATAAAACTATATTAATCTAGTGCCTACCAGTCCTAAAAAGGCCAATGACCGAAGCCAAATTAGAAAAACGAAAATGGCATCCACAGCATTACGTGGCGACAAAGATGGCAATGTAATCTGAATACATAGCACTTAGTGTTGACCGGGGGTAAGGGCAAACCCCTGAATATTGTATTGCGGATTACGGACTTCAAGGGGAAAAAGTTAGCGTAATTTGTTCCAGTGTTTTTCTTGCTTCTCTCACTAATATAGCAAATGGGACACTTAGTTTGGGCTCGCAAAAGGCTAGATACATTATCCTTTACTGAGATTTTCGGACTGTCTCTTAGCGATCTTAGGGATTACGTGATTTGAGACGGATTTCGGTAGTCATGTTGAGTGTAAAAGATTTAGGTGGCTACCAGCTTATACATTCTGTCTAAGTTAGATATGGGTGGAAGAGGACTAGCGTAAATAAATAATTACTTTTCCTAAATTAGAGCCAGTTTTTCATTCATAAAGCTCATTGATTAACCAGTAACACAGTAACGCTCACAGTAACAATAAGTTGTGGGTTCGAACCCAGGCAGGCGCATTACCTTGTGTAATTTATTTCATCACCGCTGCTCTCAAAACGGTGAAGGAAAACATCGTGAGGCACCCGGCTAAAAATTCGAAGATATTTGACATCTATCAACCCACACCTGGTCCGTGTGGTGGATTATAGCCTTCCTCTCCTAGAGAGGCGACCTAAGTCCCTGCAGTGAGAACATTATAGGCATAAGCCCACTGCAGGGACTTAGGTGAGATGATGATGATAAACATCCAGTATAGGTAAAATGAAAGTCTCGCCGACCGTTGATTTGTCAAAAGCCCAATTATTTGGTAATGATGACTGGCCTGCACGACGATGTAGAGTCAAAAAGTGATAAAAACTCATTCATAAAAGTGTGCAAATTAATTTTTGATTGTGTGACCATTCATTAGATACCGAATTTCCTCCGTGCTTTTATTATACCGTTGTGCCCGGCTATCATTTGTAGATGTTTGACAATTGTTACCACGTTTGTGCATAAAGCTTAAATAAATAAATAAATGTGTAGTCAGTGGGCCTAAACTCTGGTAACCAACCAATCAAGGGGTTAGACTGGGAAAGTTGGGAAACACAAAATAAATTAGTTTGTTTCCGAATAAAGTGGCTGTGACATACGGACGGACAGACAGACAGGCGGACAGAGGGACAATTAACTTTGATCGTTTTTAGGGTTCCGTTTTTTGCCATTCGGCTACGGAACCCTAAAAACGATCAAAGTCAATAGTCTCATCACAACATCATACCATCGATTTCGCCTTCAAAGGCAATTATTATTATTTTCACTGTCAAACTTAATTATAAACTCCTTCCTACTTCCATAAATAGTTCAAACATTTTACCCTAAAACTATGAACGGCAAACTTAAACCCAAAACTTACTATTACAGCGCTACCGCTAATTCTATCATACAAAATTAATTTCTATTACGCTTCCATACATTTATATTATAATTATGAACGTTAATATTAGCACTTTCGTGAAATTATAGAGCTTGTTAACACAATCTGTTAATTCGTGAATCTGATGTAGCAACCATTTAAATGTTATTCGCACTCGGGTTAACTCCTGATTACGTCGGCACATAAGGGTTATTTGCAATTGATCAATAGTCTTAAATGTTCTAACAATGAGTTTGTCAGAACAGGACGATCATCCCTTCTTTGAGAGGTACTACAAAGTTCTCTAATGCCGAACACTTTTCTACCTTATTACTTAAGGCATAAGAGTGAAAAGTGATCCACCATCACTGAACTTAGTGGTGCTTCGTGCTATTCATAGTCAAGTACTGTTACCCAATCATTGTTTGTGTGGGTTATCGTGTTTGGTTACACGATTGGCCCATAGGGACCGTTGTCCGATACGGTGGCATCGGTTTTCGAACCTATTAGGTCGAGTTTGCTTGTTTACGTTTATTTGATAGCTTTATTCTATATACGTACATCTTTTAGGTGTTTGTGGATGGATTGAAAATTCATGTGCGTTAATTACAAGACACAAAACTTGAAATAATAATATTTATTTCGATGTTCTTCACACCATGATTATTGAAATAACTGTTTCGGGCGTGAATCGAACCCAGGGGTGCATTGGATGCCCGTCGGGGCTCGGGTTGTTCGACAGAGATACAGGCTAAGAAGGAACATTGGTGATTTTTAGCCAGTAGAAGTCTGACACTCCCTTCCACTCTCCCCAGAGCGGGAAGGGTTATTTGATGATATGCCACCCCAAAAAAAAGGGGTGCACACACAATTTCATAATTAATTTCACAACTAAAAGAAAATATATTATTATCTTAATATTTTTATAACGTTATCCTTAAATAAGTCGATCAAAGGGTTCGAAGTTGTTACACTTGTGACTGTGCCGGTAGCTTCGCTTATTTCCATGGAAAAGGCCAACGTCTGCCGGGGCTGCGTGACTCTTTGAAAGAAATATCGCGGCCCCGGAACACAAAGATCTAAGAAAGAACATGTATGGGTTTCAGTCAGAAGAAGTCTGAAACCCTTCTGCTCCACCCAAACCGAATGGGGTTCTGGGCATTTGAAGATGTCACATCCAAAAAAAACAATGCTTCGCTTATTTTGTTTTTTTTTTCACATTCAAAAGTGCCTGTAATGTTCTAATAATTGAAATAAATGCTTGAGTTTAAATTTAAATTCTATTCAAACTTCTTCTTCAAATGGTTGGTTACTTTGCAGGTTTGTAACTTAACTTCCTGCCTATCAATAAGACAGTAAGATTTAAAACATAATTATTCACCGTCACACATAATCTCGGTATACTATCATTTCCTAATTCCCGTAGCGTGCACAGAGTACAGGAGACGCACCTCAAAGCAGTAGATAAGCAAGGATAAGCTAAATTAATGCAATGCTTAGACGTATTACGATAGTACCTACTGACTGAAGCAGAGAGGTTTAGCGCGTAGTACAACGACTTGTCCTTAATTTTTGTGTTCATGATGTTCTTCTTCTTCTTTATGGGGTTTCAGGTTTCCGCACTTAGTCCTTAAAGTGGACCATTGTGCGTGTTCATGATGTTTTAGAGGTTTTATTTTATTTGTAGCAGTTTTTAAACTTATATAGGGTGGAAGAGACCCCGACCTACACAAATGGTTACTATGTATTCGGTTCATCAAAGAACTTTTTTTTCGATTATTAAAAATAAACGACTGTTTCCTACAAAAGTGCAATACCTTCCAGTGAAAATGTATGGAACAATTAAAGAAATGCGACACTCTAAAGTGTGTTTTTAAAACTAAAATAAAATTATTAATCATTCGCATAGTCAGCCTAAAATGTACCCACTGCTGGGAATTACTCGTACGTCTTTTTTCTGGGACAGGGTGTTAAGCATATGCTGCCACCACGTGCGTACTGGTAAATGTCGATTTCCCCACGATACTTCACCGTTTTAAGAGAAGACGTCCTTAACAACATACCTGTTCCTAACACCGTCACAACAGGCATTTAAATCCAGATAGTTGTCTCGTGCCCAACATTCATACCGACAAATGTCGGACACGACCGACAGTCCGACACGACACATCGCCCCGTGTAATGTGCTATAAAGAACGATACGAGAGCCGGCCACTGGATGCTCCAGATTCCTGCTGCCTGCAGGATTCTTTGGCGTTTTACATCGAATTTCGGGTTTTGGATTAAATCTGAGGTGGACTGTTGTGTAAAATGTAAAGGGCTTTATACTTGTATATGGTATATAGTTGTCATGTACGTAATATTAATCATAACACCCCGATGTGTACCCGATACACCCACATTTCGCCAGTTATTTTGAAGTCTCATGTAATAGGAACCGAACCTGGAGTGTCCCAGATGTCCGTATACATGCACCCTTGGCGACCTGAACAGCGCCTCTGCCGCTGCAATAAACGTGGCTACCTACTGGGCCCAAACCGTGTAACATGGAAGTATATAATCGAAACGAAAAGAAGAAGAAGAAGATAGGAACCGAACCTATTACCCTCAACTGGGATGCTACTGAGAAATTCCCGACGGAAAAACCTATAGTAACACTTTGCCCGACCTGGGAGACGAACCCTGATAAACAATCCTGTGATTGATGTTTAAGTCTTATTTAAATTTAACCTATGGCCTTATTAACTAGAAAAACATAAAACCAACACATTTAATGTACACCATTTTAATACATATTAAATAAACAATAACATTAATCTCAGTTTATAATGAAATGTGCTAGTTAACTCCGACATAGGCCTGTTGTCATTTAGCTAATTAATTACAGAATTAACTATGCAGGATGCATAATCCACCTATCTGCCGTGTTTATTTGATAAACAGAATGTTGCAGTGTGTTTAACATTAGCAGTCGGGGTAAGATTCGCATAAATTATGCTGGTTTTAATTAATGCATTGGCTATTATTTTTATTAGACGGAATTGAAGTTTGCAACTCTTCGAGAAATGTTTAAAAAGTGAGGCACTGCAAATTTCACAAAAATAGTGTTTTTCTTTTATTTCTCTTAAGCTGGGTCACTTTTGTTCATAGTGCTCGCTAGCTCGTAAGATCAGGTTGATGTGTCACCAAGAAGACAAAATATAAAGCAATCCAGTAATTGCTTTATAACACTATATAGAATGACGCTAGCGCATTATAAAACATGAAGGTTTTTTATGCTCCTTCTCTGTGTAGTATGTTTCCTTTGTGAAGCCTTCTATTCATGAAAATTATTGCTATAAGCAGCAAACCCAATCACGATATCAACTGTACCTACACAATGACGTCACCCCACACATGCTACATCATACCTATGTCCTACACATAATGTACCTTAAGATATAACGTGAACCTATGCTTCGATTCAGACTTGCGTTGCACGTAACTCATGTCTTGCCTCATACGTTCGTAGACTAACGTCCAGGAATTATGTCTATCTCTCTGTTAGGTAATCTGATTGACATGAAAGTTTGACCTAGAGATAGTTGTTCCGGGTCTGGGTCATACACAAATGTGTATGTGAGTTTAAATATTTGTAAACGCACACCACGTTACAGGAGAAATTCATAAAGACGGGCAACGTTTTAAAAAGAAAAAGTTTCTACATAAACAGTGATCAACAGATGGGTTAATTTGCAACAATTTTCGAATAATGTTGAGTGCTGAATAGTTGATACCTTTAACTAAGTGAGCTTTGTTCAACTTTACTAATAATTTATTGCGAAAGCGAAAGTTACTTTCTGTCTGTGTACCTTTTTTATTGGGACTAGCGGCACCCGCCCCACTATTGCCAAACAGTGGTTTGGGACTAGTGGTGTGCGACTACCAGAAAAGCACCGATATAATGAAGCTCGACGAAGTCTGAAAGTAACAATTTAACTGTCTGTGTCAACGGTTGAATGGATTTGGATAAAAATTTTCTTCCACTCTTCTCTCTATGCGGTTTATAGAGACCTATTTAAAAAAAAAACCTTGTTTGGTGGTTGAAGAATTTTCAAATACGTAACGTACGCACGGCAACTAAGTGTGTGTATGTGTGAAAAAATAAGGTTTTGAACAAGATGATGAAAAGAAACATAAGGACTGTAGCGAAAATATAAATACATAGTTTTGTATACCAAATACCTTGTCCTATTAAAAAAAAAAAAGCCTAACCCCGCCCCGCCTAACGCCTGTTTAAATAAATTATTATTATTATTACGTCATTGTATGGATATCTTGTGTCAGTTTCTAGGTCTAAGCAAACACAATACCTATAAACAGCTCAAGTAACATATTCTATGTATATTTCTGTTTAAACCCTCAAAGCGGCAACACAGACCAAACTATTCCGCCTATAAATTGGAACCAACCAAGGTACTTCACCGGAATCCGGTGCGGACATGTGCCGGGCGATCGGCCTTCACGGCACGTTAACCTGGTAGATGTCTGATGTCCATCATTGTCCGAATCTTCCACAGCTGTTTGTCAGCAACCGCCGTCACTCTGACCGCCCTTTATAACTTTGATTAAAACTATGTTTAGTGAAAAAGGTACCGTAGCTTTTCGTAGTAAGGTGGGAATTGAGTTGGTGAGAAAAACAATACGTTTTGGTTAGTAAATCCTTGTATTGTCGGAGGTGAATCAATTATAATTTTGGTGATGAATGTACTAGGTTTGCTTTAAGTCTGTGTTAGTGTAATCTCCGTCTTGTGTCTATTCCTTTTCATTTATTGGATTATGTTAAAGAATTCATTTATATGTGAGCTTATCATCATCATTCTCCTGCACTTTTCCCAATTTATTTGGGGTCGGCGCAGCATGTCTTATTCTTCTTCTTCTCGTGGCTAAATAATAATACTGCCCTCGTAAATGAAACCACAGTAACTTCAGTTACTGTGATTTCATGTCATCTGTTATTAAGTTTTTACCCAGTATGTATACAGTTACTGTGTTGTATTATCACTAGAGTACCTGTCATTAAATGTTTAATTCACAGTAACGTGTAAAACTAGACAAGACAACAGTAACCACTGAGTTACTAAGTTTTAGCATAAAAAAATAAAGTTTTATGAATTTTGTTCCTAGTTCACAACACATTAACTGATTTTATGAATTAAATAACAATAAAATATTAGTTCTTTAAATTCTAAATTAAATCTTTATTTATTATCTAACATATAGAAATACAGTTTTCAACCTAATTTTAATATTTTCTTTATAACAAAACGATTTCACAATTAAACTTAAACCGCGTTTTTATCAAATGCACTTTTGGAGTTACTGTGGTTTCGAGTGCAGAATAGCCAGTCGGATAATCTTTGGGTTAAGCTTCGCTTGCCTAGGTTGCTCCGTGGATGGGTGACCATCCATACCGAGATTTCTTCGTGTCTCAGAAATCACAATGTACACAATCATGATAATAACTTGACATATTGTGCGTTATTAATACATAAGGTGTTGTAATTCGATTTGATTAAACACTGCGATCAATCTTAGTGTTGTGTTGTGAACTGTATTGTGTTTACTTTAATTAACAGGTTACCAATTAGACTGTGGTTTAGTTGTCGGTTCAATGAATTTTGAGTTTGGAGCCAATTAATATTGTTTATGAAATAGTGACTAGCGAATACATAGACAGTTAGTACACCTGTATGTTTATATTTTTGATTTAATAAATTGATTTTAAAACTATCATCAATACCTAACTCTATTATTTCATGTTTTTAATTCCTAAACATGTTTATACCTAACTTCACAAAGGCCCGCGGGTGCTACTCAGCAATTCCTAATGGAAAATACCCATGACACTTCGCCAGATCAGGGAATCGACCCCAAAATCTCATGCTCAGAAGAAGCACAGCCATGTTCCTTCTTAGCTCTTTGTGCTCCGGGGCCGCGGTATCTCTTTCGAATAACCCTTACGTTTTATCAAGCTGACGTTTTATCACCATAGCGTTTTTCACCAAACTGACGTCCAAACAAATCCTGAAATACTCAAAGTGTATAATTGACACTGTCATAAAACACTGAAACTTTTCACTTCAATTTTATCGATATAAATCAAAAGATAAAACCTCCAGTGATTCCATTAAATCGTGAAAATTTTGCAAAAGCTAAACTTTGTGAAGTGCGTACGTGATTTGGGAATCCAATGGGCGAAGGGTTAACGACTATTGTTTTTTTACAAATGCCAGCGGTATATCACTGGGCTCCACTATTTGGTTTGGCCCTCCCGTTTTTTACCTCAAATACGAAGTTTTGTAGGAAAAAATCGAATGGGCATTTGTATTTGAGGCTTTTTTGCGTTTAATCCTTGATATTGTTGCTCAATGATGTAGGTTTATAAATTAGTGTTATTGAGTGTGTAACCTATTTTCAGTTGTTTGTTTTCGTGTGTTAGAGTTCTTAGCGGTAAAAATGAGACTAGTTTAAGGCCCGTAATCCACCAAAGCGGAGAGGAGAGGAGACGAGAGGAGATGTGCCGCGAAGCTGGCAGGTTATTTCCACCAAAGCGGAGAAGAGATGCGTTGCGGAGAGGAGATGTGAGCTGTGTGTAGCAGAGATGTGAGCTGTGAGAGATCGAAAACAGTCAAGTTCTGTCTACGAAAGGAAGACGTCATGTCGTTACAAAAGTTTTATCTGAATTTGCTTGAGGAAGAAGAATTAGAGGTTGAAGAAACACAATTAATTCTTCAACATTTAAATTATTATTATTGCATTCAAAGCCAGTCAATCGAATGACGTTTCGGGACGTGCGAGGCGCGCGGAGAAGGCAGCGCAGCCCGGCCGCCCGACTAGACACTTCTCCGCTTTGCCGCGCCGCTTGCTCGCTCGCTGCACAAAATTCTATAGAAAAATGAGACATCTCCTCTCCTCTCCGCTTGACCCATTTCCACCAAAGCTAAGCGGAGAAGAGATGTGGAAATAAC
This sequence comes from Diarsia dahlii, assembly GCA_949775195.1. NCBI lineage: Eukaryota > Metazoa > Arthropoda > Insecta > Lepidoptera > Noctuidae > Diarsia > Diarsia dahlii. The sequence goes on from OX459198.1 coordinate 4,386,523, forward strand.
GAAATCGGATTGGTTTATTCAAACACATCTCCTCTCGTCTCCTCTCCTCTCCGCTTTGGTGGATTTCGGGCCTAAAACTGCCTCTCTCGTTGGCTCGGCGGACTCCTGTGCATATAAGGCAGTTAGCATAAGTTGTTTTCCGAGATGTTTTTTGATTTTACAGGTTGTTTTTAAAAAACTGAATCTTGTTTAACAAACATTTAATCATAAATAACAGCCGCTCGGGATGATATTCAGATAAAGACGCGCTTGTCTAGGTTACCAATTACGTACCGAGTTTTCTCCGTGGTTAGGAAACACGTTAAGCCGTTGCTCCCGGATTTCATTTGTAGAACTTTGACAGTTGTTACAGGTACTAAGTGTCCCGAATATCTACAAGCAGTCTTTACAAAGGGTATGCATTACCCAGTACAAAAAAAAATGTATATAAAGTTTCCCATCAGGATCTTATTAGTAGCAGCCACGGAGTCTGGATTTGTAGTAGGACATGGTATATTAAGTACACCTATGCCAAACCTTTCGTGGATTACAGGCGTGATATCAGAATAAGTTATTTTCTCTACAAAAGTCTGTCGCATAATATCTTTCAATAACTTAAAATATCTCCAAAATAAATAGCCCACCAACCAATCATATCCACCATCCCTTATTTGTTCCAAAACAAAGTCGCAGCAATTCAATCAACGTTTAATAAAAGCGCAATCGTGAACCTTACAGTGTAAACTGTGGGAGCCATTGTTGCCACCCGGGAACTTCTTCTTAATTAACTTCGGCTGTCTTCTCGATCCTGACCCGGGTACCCGGTAGTTACTTATGTGAGCTTGGAGTTCGATACAAAGAAACAACGAATAACTCCTCTGAGGTATTTATTCTTTGAGGTTGCTTCGAAGAGTTCAAAGTTTATATATTTTGTTGTGTATGGCTTATTAGGGCGTTGCAGAAGTTTTCATGGGTGATACTTGATACAGTCAAACGTCTTGAAAAATAACGTTTTCTACTTTGAATTAAAACCTATTTCGTAATAGTTTCATAATAACTTAAAACGTTAATCAATACACAACATCACCGGCCTAGCCTTTTCCCATTTAATAATAATAATAATAATAATCCACAACTATCACACAACGCCATCTAGTCCCAAGCTAAGCAGAGCTTGTGTTATGGGTACTAGACAACTGATAAACATACTTATATATTTCTAAATACATACATATTATAGATAAATTACACCCAGACACAGAACAAATGATCGTGCTCATCACACAAACATTTGTCCTGGGTGGGAATCGAACCCACGACCCCCGGCATAGCAGTTAGGGTCACTAACCACTAGACCAACAGGCCAGTATTTATGTTGGGGTTGGCTTCAAGTCTAAGCGAAAGTAGCTGAATACCAGAATTTTACATGGAGCGACTGCCTACGACGCGCGTCGTAGTTTAACACAGTAGAAGAAAAACATCTTCTTAGCTTCACCATAAGCTTATAATTAACCTATTGCAGAGACTCAGGTCTCCTCTCTAGGAGAGGGATGGGCTATAATCTACCACGCGGGTCCATTACGGGATGGTTGATGGTAGATGTCTTCGGATTTTTCGCCACAGTTCTAAGACATGCCGGGTTTCCTCACGATGTTTTGAGAGCAGTGGTGATGATATAATTACATAATGCGCCTGCCTGGATTCGAACTCTCGACTTACTGTTCGTAAATCAAACTCAAACTCAACTCAAACTTAAACTCAAACTCAAATTCTTTATATCAATTAAGCCATTACAGGCACTTTTGAATGTCAGAAGAACATTTCACAAAAAAAAAAACGAAACTACGAGTGCAATACGTCATTCCGAAAGCCACCACAACTGCTCCCGGATGATGAAGATGTTTCTTGTATACATATTGGTGCTCGTGACTTTGTGAAGTCAAGCACAATCTTTGCAGTGAGCTAGGTCGTTCTATGAATGTTGTTTTTCAGACGACATGAACCATACTCATATGACATAGTTCTATAAGGGTTATATTTAAATGCACATCTGTTTAATTGTTCAGCACATTATGTAACTCCACTAATTAACTGAATGCATACCAGAAAAATGAATGCTGTGCAAAAAAAACAATTGATTAACTAAACATGTCCTACAAAAAAGTCTAAAAAATCACACAAAACGAGATGACCTTTTTTATCGAATTTACACCAAAAATGTAGTTAGTACATCGGATAAATGATTTTTAAAACAAAAATACTAATTGCTTATCAAAAATACTAACTTGCACTCTAAATTGTACAATCTTACTACGGAATTTCTAAAACTGATATCTAATACGACCGTCTCGCGACAGTGTCCTTTATGGGCGGCATGGGCACCGGGCCGTAGGCCGACGAAGGAGGCCGGCGGAGGCCCGGCACTTCGGGGACAGAAGATATTATTGTTATTTAATATGCGAGCGAAGCGAGCGCGCGTCATGGAGTAAATCAGGTGTAGGTTTTCCTTAAAAAAGTTTTAAAATGTTTGTTAGACAAAATAATTATTAGATATACTATTTTGGTAATAGTTATTCGTTTAGTAAAAGAGTTCTGCAAATGCCATTAAAAAGGATACTAAATTTGATTTCTTTAGTGTGCATAATTTGTGTGCAAGTCAGTATTTCTGGTGTAACTTTAAAATATTTTGTTCGAAAAAAGGGAATATACAGATAACGGTTTAAATACATGCCGTTCTATAATGATGGAGATAATTACTTCGCTGCTGGAAAAAGCCTCCTACAATTCCTTCCAAAAGCTGCTGCTGCTGGTTTTTCCGGTTAAGATCTTAATTCACTTCATTTATTACAATTACACGTGTTACTTTTCTGTCATTACCAAAAAAAAAACAACAACTTATTATCAAAGGAAAATCAAGTATTTGAACGTTCAACCCATAACATATTGATTTAGTCATGTTCATTGCCCTTTAAATGTCAATCGGTTACCAAACACGATGGTATAGACACGATTACTACGAGAGGGTACATTATCGAATATGTCGGCACATCATCAATCATATTGATTAAGAATGGCTGCCTTGACAAAATATTTGAGGCAGCGTTTTGTGAGTTGGTGAGGTTATTAACTCAATACTTAGTTTTATTAAATTATTTTACTTTAGTGAAATACTGAAGTAAAAATTTGAAACAACTTAATAAAGTGGTTCTACAGTATTTCTGAAGTCTTATTATGACCTGTATAGCCTTTTCTCAACTAAATAATATTGTGCGTGGCTCCCAATCACACCGATAGTAGCTGAATACAAGTTTAACATTGTTTCTAACGTTTATCAAGATTTCTATTAAACTAACATTAAAAAAAAGTGCTATATTCATAGAAAAAATATTCTCGTTTTCTCACTAATTAAACAAAAACTGTATAATTTAGAAACCACTAGCTAACATAAGCTTTTAATCCTGACATTGTCACTAACATAATCATCTGTCTCAAAACAAATAGTAAATATGGAAAATATCCCCTTTCCATTGTAAATTATAACACTAGCTAATAAACAATTACTTCACATATCCTAATATTAACAAAACCGAACACCAAACTAGCCAATAAAAAAGCAACAACAAAACTAATTAATAACCCAGTCTAAAACCCCACAAACTTGGAGCAGCATGACGTAAAAAAAGCGTCCATGTCCGGGTAGGAACTTTAACCGGGGTGTCAGTGCAAAAACAATAAAACAACAATATGGGCCAAACTCATATAACTCGGGGCTAACTTCATTAATTAAGACTTCCGTCCTGAAGGCTGTGGTGCACAGACCACCGACTATAATAAAGCTCAAGTACTGAAATAGACTTCATGATTGGCCTTACTTGGATAGATAGATGTAATATATCTTTATTGTGTACTATTATTTTTAAAGAAAACTTTTAAAACTGACTGAATCGTTGGAAACTGATCGTTGGTCGAGTGGATGCAAGCGATTGCTGTGCATGGTATCTTTGGTACAATATCATGGAGTCTGTATTTACACCGAGTTGATGGCAATGAGCTCAGGTAAAACCATATCTTAACGTAATGTTCAGATTCATAAGTAAAGTGACTAGGAAGGTAATTCTTGGTGGTGGTGGTGAGGTGGGTGGTGATTTGGCAATTTTATTAATCTCGTTCTTTAACAGAAAAACAACAGTTTTAGTGCATAAAAGCAATGACGTTTTAAGGATGACTGTTGTAATTGTTATTAAAAGACTTTTTTTTTTGGTGGGTGGAAATTCATCAAATAACCCCCCCCGCTCTTGGGCAGAGCGGAAGGGAGTGTCAGACTTCTACTGACTAAAAACCACCCATGTTAATTTTTCGCCCTTGTGCCGAGGCCGCGTTATCTCTTTCGATAATCCGCAGCCCCGACGGGTGTTGTTATAAGCTTCGATCAATAATAGTACTAGATTAAGCATCAGGAACAAAACTAAGTCGCTCAAGTGGCCACGTTTGCACACACGTAAACATCTACATAACATCTTAGAAAAAAGTTCAATATTATTAACAACTTCAGATGATTATAAACCTTAACACTTAAGCATAACGTTTAATTATCATTGTAAAGTATATTTATTTAAGCCCTTTCATCGGAGAAAGATTAGAAGCAAAACATTTTAAATGTCGCTCCAAAGTAAAAAGTCATCAGTACAAAAATATTCATTCTAAAATGAAACTTAAACAATCTGTGCTTAAACTCTAAGCAATACGGTTAAAAGCATTTTGTGTACAATGTCGTGCTTATTCTATTGCGGAACTAGCGTTCCCTGTTCAAGAACATGAGACAATAGTTGGTGCGTTGTAGCAAACATTGGCCAAACAATTATAATATTCGCTGATTTAATTATATTTACAGTTTAATTATGTTTAAATATTATAAAAAAGCACATAATGATATTAAATTACCGAAAAAAAGATATTCCTTCCAAAACCTTGGTGTTACGGTGGTTATTTACGCAGTTTTTGAACGCATACTGCGGCATTTTGACGTCTTAATGTTGGCTATGATTGGACCATACTAATTTGAAATAAGACCACAAATACGTTTGTGGTCTTATATTTCGGGCCGTTTTCGAAGCGCTTATCGGGAATCTAGTACATTATTGATCGAAGGTTATAAGCCTATAATATGGTTCTACTGCCGGGCAAAGACCTCCCTTCCCACTTTTCATTCTACCATTCACGATTAAGTGCGATTGTAAGCCAATCGTTTGAGAAAGAGTTCATCTCATCCCGCCATCCCCATCTAGGTCTGCCTCGGAGTGCCGCGTTGTCGTTTCCTGCAATTTGGTACCAGAATTTGCATTGCATTTACATGCAATCTCTCTTTAGGAATTAGTTTTAATTTCTGTAAGTAGAGACCACCTAATGAACTTTGATACACTACCGTCTTCACCTATCGACTGCGATTCGTGTAACCGAAACCTTCTCTTCAATTATTTTTTGAAAAATAATGTTTTTTCCTCCGGCCATTTCATCGTTTTAATGTTTCCATTTAAATCTAAATCAGTTCAATCAATCAGAATTGATTGAGTGAACGATTGAACAGATGGAAGTAAAAGTCATTCAAGTCATTACCTTGAACATTTCAATTTGAATTTTTATTTTTAGATTCAATTTGATGGATTTTAGTACCGACTCGTTTAGTGGTTTTATTAAGTGATGGCAGACTTTTTTACGCCCACATTTTCATGGTATTTCTAAGTAGCCTAGATATTTATTGACTCGTTTAAGTAAGTAAAGCTAAGCATATTTATTTTTTGTGAAGAATAGTCCTTTCAATGTTTTCCTTAACGTTTAAAAGGAGCATCAGTGATAACACAGAATTATTTTTTTTAACTTTATTCTTGCTTAAAACTCTCATAAGGAAAACTCCAGGTTCTTCATGAAGCGTGTGTTTACGATTGTCAGACTGTTATCTTACTAAGCGGAAACGTTTTTAGGTAACTGATAATTCTTATAATTGTTTCATTGAGAACAATAAATTTCTGTCGACTGTTAAGTAGGATTTTATAAGTATTTATTATACAGGGTTACGTCATAGTAAAAAATATGCCACCAAATGTTCTTCTGAAATTCAGTAGTTAAAAATAAGAGTCACAAAAAGATCTAAAAACAATATAATTATTATCAAGCTTTCTTGCAACACATGACTTTTCCTCAAAATTTAACAATACCAAACCAGAAATTTCACTAGAAAAGTCACAAACCCTTTAGAAATAACGTAACAACGTTCTGTTGAATATTAGGCAATCAATTAACATAATTTTATTAGTCGTATTTACTGCTTTCGACGCAAATAATAGGCTTTATTAAAACTAACTTTGTTTTATTATAGCCATTAAATGACGGACTATCACGCGATATTATAACGGAATTACTTGAAGGTTCGTGAGCAGATTTTGAAAATTCCCCTTTGTTATGTAGTAAGATTAATTCTTAAAACATTTGAGATGATATCATTTATTATGTACAAAGCTTCCAGTGTTTCAATTCAAAATATAAAAAAAAAAAACAGATAACCCATCGAGTCGAGGTTGCTCGAGTCTATTTGTTATTAGTAGGTATTGGTTCAATTATTGCAGAGTCCAAATCGACCGCCTCGTGTGCTAAATCGAGATACTTATTTACAACTAGCTTTTGCCCGCGGTTTAACCTGCGTGAAAATTACGATTTTCATTACAAAATTTCATCCCCTATTGAACTTCTTTAAGGGGTTGAATTTCAATAATCTTTCCTTATTCCTTGTAAACATTATAAAGATAACGTCTGTGCGTTGATGAGTCAGTCAGTCAGGATTTTTCTTTTTATTTATGTAGATAGCAGTATACAGAATGGTGCCGACAATAAATGAAACCACTGGTAGTTCTACTTCATAGAAACATTTTTAAACTATCTAATAAATACTAACACCAAAATAAAAAAATAAAAAAAATCTAAACAGCATAAAACTATAAACGAAATACAATACAATATATAAACAAATATTGGTTTACTAACCTTAGGAATAATTTGCACCGGTTAACGTGTGAAAAAAGAAAAGAAAACAAAGAATTTGGCAAAGACATTTATGTAGGTTGGTGCCGCCGATACGACAACGATTTCGGTGTTAGGATTTATTTGATAGTTTAAAAATGTTCCTATGAACTAGAACTACCAGTGGTTTTATTTATTGTCGTATTGTCGGCACCACCCTGTATAGTATTCCAGTATATTATACCCGTTATAAGTGGAGGATTTGAAAATTCATATTAATAGTACCAACTAAACGGTTGGCGGGGTTGTAAAGTATGTGTATAGTATAACTAGCTTTGCTCAAGCAAGAGAAAAAGTATCCTTTGTCCTAAGCCATGGGTTTTCCGTGGGTTAAAAGAGATTGTTCGATCTGGACCAAATGCTACTCAGGCATGGAAATACTTTTATTTATTGCCTTAGATGAATAGATATTACGTAAATATTTTTTTTTTAAAACATCCACGGCGTTATTAGTTATAGTTCATAAAAACTTAGGTATCTTAGTTATGACGTGATAAAAGGTAAAAGACAACATAAAAAGATATACTTAGTTTCTCTTGAAAACATTAAAATTTCAATACGTTTAATCTGTGACATAATACGGCATATTCTAAAATACCTCCAACGTTCAAGGTTTCACATTCTAGGTCACCGTTAGACATAGTATCTAGATGTCTTATCTAGCACATTCGATCTGCTTTTTATGCGAACCTGGCAGAAACTCCCGGAGGATGTACACACGGCTACACATCAAGCTATACATTTCCAGTTTACGCTGAACTCGCACTATACAGAAATCCTATACAATGCGAGACCAGCTTATACTGGAAATGCATAGCTTGATGTGTAGCCGTGTGTACGTTGAAATATTGAAGCTGTTTGTAACTCAAACACGTCACAAGAAAACTCGACCTAAATTCTAAAGTTAGTGAGAGTGTTAGAAAAAATATTGTTTTGTTATTTTAGTGCTTCTGTTCATGTAACTATGGTGAGGCGGCTTCAATATTTGTTTCGTGGTTTTTCACGCTTTTCGAATACAAAACCTATTAGATAGAGATATCCAGGGTAAATGAGCAGGCGAAAACATACATAAACTCGCGCCTTTTTCTTATGGCAGAACAACAACCGCTGCAATTTTTACATACAGCAGGTGAATTTAATTATTGAAATTGTGTTTTACTCTACAAGTCACCATTGAAAATTATGTCACGGAGGATAATTTATTTTTAATATTCGACAACGGTTGGAAACTTGCAAACATTATACCTTGAACATACTATAGAAACCACGAACTACTAAGAAACGTGATAATTTCATCACTAGTCACTACACACACAAACACAGTCATTAAGAATCTCACAAGTAGGTACCAAGGGCAACGCAAACTCTGGCACTAATTGACTGCTCTTGTCTTACAAAATTCGGCCTTACAGTTCAAGAGTCACAGATGAAAATGGCGGATCATTTTTGGGTAAAAGTAAATTTAGCCAAGTGTACAAAACATCTGCTACGCTCCTTATAAATCCCGTGTTCTGCATTGAAGTAAGACGTAGGATTAAATGACTTGTACGCACAGAAACTGTTATATCTATTTATTCTTAAGTACCCAGTCTGCTAGTAAGTATGATAAAGTGAGTAATAATACCAGTTATTGTTTTGTAGTCGTGCATCAGATTAAGATAAAGTAAAGAGCGTTCTATAGGTACTTATATCACATAATAGCTGATGCCCGCGGCTTTACCCGCGTGGATGTCATTCAAATTATATACTAAAACCTTCCTCTTGAATCACTCAATCTATTAGAAAAAACCGCATCAAAATCCGTTGCGTAGTTTTAAAGATTTAAGCATACAGACAAACAAACAGACAAAAATAGCGACTTTGTTTTATACTATGTATAAAACAAGGAGGTGAGGAGTCGTTTGATAATTTCTCAACCTCCAAAAAAAAAAAGGTGTAGCATAGTTTGGGACACAGCTCCACAACCAAACCCCGCTGCTATTTCATTGTACACGAGGATAGAGTTGTATCTTTCCACCTGAGTCTGGAGTCGGTTCAAGGACTTCCAGGTGGTTCACTGAGAGTTAAAGACCGTGCGGGTAGATGTTCACTTGGTGGTAAGTAAGTGAATAAGTGTATGAGAGGTTTGCATCTGGTAGTATAAAACAGGTTCACAAAATTACAACACTAATCAACAGCTTAGCTTTGTATCAGTGATGTAATTTTTGTAATCAGGTCTTCATCATATCTCTATCTTTTTAAATCCGAGATTTTTGTACAACGTAATCTTAACTATTAATATAATGAACACATAATTTTCTTTGTTTTTATTATAATTTTCCTAGTTTTTCATAAGATAGATTAAAAAAACTAAAGTTAATTCATAAAGTAGAAAAACGATTACTTAGTACTGTCCATTTCTACAAAATAATAATAGTCCTCCTGACCGTTTTTCGGCCACGGCGGCCAATCTCAGCGGAGATTAGCCATCTGCGCGGGAGATATTATAGTGCACAAGTGTGTGCGCAGGCACAAGTGCACTCACTGTTCCTTTCCTCTCATAGTCCGATGGGACGGCAATCCGACACGACCGGAGAGAGATCAGGCGCAGGACCAACGGCTTAACGTGCTTTCCGAGGCACGGGGGTATTATACCGCCAACTTCCAAACTCCGGCCTACTACTGGGAAATTTCTAATGAAAATTCCTAATAGCACTTCTACAAAATACCAAGCTATGAACATTTTCCAACAGAAAGTACACATCAAACACTCGCATTTGAATGACGTTATTTTTTCCCATCCTGTTTTCCCAGTAGCACGCTAATTAAACAACCGCGTACTTCATCACTCCATTATCCATTGCATAGTGGATCACGACAGACATCCCAGTTTTTTTTTAAAATACTATTAGAGGCTTTTTTTAACCGACTTCTATTATATTATGTTTAGTTATATAGTGTTATTGAGGAACGAGTTTGATGGTTTATTATTATTTTTTATTTATTTTGTTCCAAAAAGGTAAGTCATTTCTAAATTAATTCCCAAAAAACCGTTGCAATGGTTTGACTATGGGTTCGATGAGTCTCTAGACATACTTAAATGTACATAAAACTAAATATTATTTACCACTAGCTGAACCCGCGCATGTGTTGCAATGCTTTTTTTCCTACCTACTACTCTACCTACCTACTACCCTACCTAATATTCTACCTACCTACTACCCTACCTACCTACCTACCTACCTACTACCCTACCTACCTACTACCCTACCTACCTACTACCCTACCTACCTACTACCCTACCTACCTACTACCCTACCTACCTACTACCCTACCTACCTACTACCCTACCTACTATCCCACTTACTACACTACCTACTACTACCCTGCCAACCTACCAACCACTTTCTCACTGTTAAAACCTTCTCTGGACGTCCACAAATAATTCAAGACCAAAATTAGCCAAATCGATCCAGGCGTTGTTGAGTTATGCGCTTACCAACACATTTTACGATTCATTTTTATATTTACCATATAGTTACTACAGATACAAATAATCGAATGATATTATTATATCATTAGATTTTTAGAGTTATAATAATTATTATAACTATACAAATATGGCTAATAAAGGTATGTGCTATATAATTATAACAACATTTATAGGTAATTATGAACCAAAACCCATAAACTGAGAATTTCCTGTTCAAGAGCATAGGTCCTCTTCATATAAAGATAAATATTATTATTGAATAAGTCATAAAGCGGGCTAACAAACAGTCGTTAGTAATTTAGGGAACCGTCAATACGTTGAACATATAAATGAAGGCAATTGTACGCACGCCGCATGGAAAAATACGAAAAACGAGGTTTGGCTGATGGATCGACTATATTCCTGAAATATACTATACCGCATTCACTTTTCAGCCTTATTACTCAGGGCATAAGGGTGAAAAGTGGTTGATCCTCAGTGAATTCGGTAGTACCTACTAAGTTGAAGCTGATGAGCTGAATACTGAGGTAGCTTTGGTACATTCTTCTATATGTGTCGATTGTCTCAAATAATACTTGACTGGTAGGTATATATTATACCACTAGCACAGCTCTTTGTTGATTTCGTTTAAATCCTGGAAGGACCAGGTGGTTCTGCAGGATAGACAATAAAGGAGGTGGGGTATATCCTGCAAAGGAGCTACACACTGGCTTTATGTCGTTGAAGTCCGAAAACCAGGTAAGTCAAAAATTAGTGAAAATACTACATTTTCTGAACCAAGCTGGATTTTTTGATTAGCCTGGTGGCTAATCAAAAAATCAACATCTGGCGGATGTGTATCCTGTGGGTGTTCTGTCTTCACATCTTCCATCTGACGTACCTACAGAAAGTCTAAGCACTCCCAATATTGCAGTTCCGCAAAGCATAAATCCCAACAAAAACAAAATATACGAATCCGCACCAAAATACAAAATTGCAATAAACTAATTTGTTACATTCGTGCACATGAAAACCTTTAATAAATCAGCTTGAAGATTGACGCGGTAACACTTGTGTTTTAGCACCATCTATTCAGGGGTACATTTTAATTAGAGAGTACTGAAAACACGGTATTTAGGGAAACGTGACTTTAAGAATATTTGGTTAGTGCTTTAAATTGATTGATGGGATGTTGATTAATTTCATAGCTTTTGTGTTTTAGAAGAGTTTTATTATATATACACACCAAGTTTTCTTCGTGCCTCGGAAAGTACTCTAAGCCGTTGGTCTAGACTGTCCTGACCGGAAATTCTGAAAATCAGTCTTACTAAATATATCGTATTACTTAGGTAATAAACTGGGTTGTGGTCAGATAGGCAGTCGCTCGATGTAAAATACTGCTACATCTGGTTAGACTGTTGGCCGTTAAGAAAAGCCTGTATCTATGGGACTAACAACTCAACAGTGTTGATTCTAGTTCAGATGAAAGTCACATTATGCAGTTTTATGAATAAAGAACAATAGATCCCAATAAACCAAATTTAAAAACCACAACCCAGCATTAAATCCCACAATTTCCAAGCTACCCCCACTCCGTTATGGCATCGCAGTCAACTCACGTTCGAAAACAATAAAAAATTTCCACTGCGGTTCTTTGAAATCTAACAAAAGGGGCAATCCAAAGTCAATGGTCACGTTTGGCCGCAAGTCACCAAGCTTCCTGGTCAATATGACGAGGGTCGAAGACTGGGGACAAAAAACTGGTGACTAACTACATATTTTTGGGTATTTTGGTAACTAGTGAAACTAGTAAAACAGTAGTACCAAGAAAACATCCGAAACGGTATGCCTGTTATGTTATAAGACTAAGGCTATGCTACCTACGGTCACTAATGGGCTAGCTCATCGTCTGTCCATCTTATGAAGACGACACGGTGTTGACGGCACGTTCGTGTTCCACGCTCGCCTCAAAGAGATGTCAGCAACATTGCAGGGGGGTGACCCGACGCCTGCCGCGGCTACGGGTTGTTTGAAAGAGATATTGTGGTCTCTGACACAAAGGGCGAAGAAGGAACATGGGTGGTTTTTAGTCAGTAGAAGTCTGACACTCCCTTCTGCTCCTCCTAGAAACGGAGGAGTCTTTTGATGACTCCCACCCACCAAAATCAAAATCTGTGCTACCTATCAATAGGCTATGAATTTGATTAACTTACTGCGCAGCGAGTATTTAGTCATTATTAAATAAATCTAAATTTTTACTAAGAAATAAAAATAAATGATTTTTATCCTTTTTTACCTTTCCAAAAATACACTTTTCCTATATTTGACAGTCAGTCTATCTAATCCTACAGAGACTATAGGCGTCATATAGTTACACTACGCAAAAGAAAAAACGGTTTCTAGTTCGGAACAAAGCAATTTGTCCTCCTCAACAAATCGTAAGTCTCGATTGTCAAAGAACTGCAGGATAAGATCGGAAGCATACCGGTCACGTCGCGAGTGCCAGACGACGCAGCGACAACGTCTTTTTTAAACAAAGTGAAAATCTGCACTTGTAGTACAAATAATTTGAAAGTATTGTGATGTTCTGAGGAGGATGATATTAACCATTTAACAATTGGGAAAGTAAGAAACACGATATTTTCAGTATAAAACATGACCATTCATGTCTAATTTTTCATCAAAGCTCTTTTATTGTTTTGGATGAATTGGCATAGAGATATAAAATCAATATATTTTTACTAAAACTATCTAAACTTATTCACGGTAATGCCACAATATAGATAAGTCTACAGGCTACTTCTGTATTTAATTCTCATATAGCATAAAAACCAGCATTCAAAATTAAACACTGTTACGTATGACTTTTGCAACAATAGCCATATTCCGTCAACCCAAACGTCTTTCAAATCCCCGTATAGACGAAAAATTTTTATCCTCTAAAGCAAAATCTCGTCCGGAATAAGTCGTCTTCCTAAAATCCGTAGTTTCGTTTGTCACAAAGCTGCACTGTGATCTCATCGAAGATCGCATGTACACGAGTCACGTCTAGCGTGCTACGTCGTAGCACCCGAGCTACGAGCTACGGGCTACGGTGCTACGCTGCTACGACGCCGAATTTGTAGCTGTGGCCGATAACGTTTTATGTAGACGCTTTTATTATGGAAACCACCTTGGGTATTGATGTTGGGCACCTTTCTCTGTCGCATTTAAATGGCTTGAATAAAACTGTTCGGTTTTGTTAGATTCTTACAGAATCCTTTTACCAAGTTTTGTATGATGTAATGATAATTTCACGAAAACACGAAAAGGTTGTCAGTAAAGATTAATTTTAATGGAAATATTCTTACTGATGAGAACTTACTTCAGATATTGAAATTAATGCTACAACTATAAAACAGATCTACAACAGGTTATTCTTTGTACAACAAACAATACAACAACAATAGAAAAAAAAAATGTCGAACATTATTAAATTACTTTCTTTCACAAAGTTATATTTTGTGAAAGTTAATAACTATTAACACTTTTAACTATTATAAAAACTGCGACACTAATTGAGATAGTAAACACAGAAAAACCTGATCGATTTTCGGTCAACACTTGCCCGATCACATTGATTTCCCCATTTCTATATTATGTAGGAGCTTTACTAGTAAAGCTCCTACATAATAACTTTGTGAAAGAAAGTAATTTAATAATGTTCGACATTTTTTTTTTCTATTGTTGTTGTATTGTTTGTTGTACAAAGAATAACCTGTTGTAGATCTGTTTTATAGTTGTAGCATTAATTTCAATATCTGAAGTAAGTTCTCATCAGTAAGAATATTTCCATTAAAATTAATCTTTATTAGGCTGTGAGTAGACTGAGGCTAGAATGTCTAGACATTCTAGCCTCAGTCTACTCACAGCCTAACTGCAAGTCACGTCTCAGTACTTCCACTGCAACACTGAATTTGGTGATAACGTTGTACGTACTTGTAAATGTTTTTATTATAGAAGCATCTTTTCTATTGCTAGTACTTTGAGAACTACTAAAACGTACGTGTTATGTACTGCTGAAGAAGTCGTGAAGTTTTGTTGCATTGTAACTTTTATCTTGGTCTATATTAAAGTAAGTTTATGCAGTAGAAGATAATTATTTTTCTTACAATGTCTTTTGTTACAATATTTTTTGCTTATCGTTCTTAGTTTGATGTGCAGAATGCTTTGTTTTTGGTTTCGTGAACGGTACGTTTACACACTGTGTGTTCGCCCTAGTTTAAATTTTGCAAGCCGTTTTTGAGTTTCATTGAAATAATTATAACTGGTAAAGTGTTGAAGTAACTGAGCAAAACTTTGCCTAACCATTCAGTGAAGATATTTGTGATGGTTTAATGCTATGATATATTGATATCTAATCGAATGTCGACGGTTGAATCAAGGGCCTGATTCAAGGCTGTAGGTACTCTTGATTACGGCCCGTATTGTGAGGAGCTTCCTGTCCCTTGATTGCTGGCGAATGATGTCAAGAAAATTAATGCCATAAACATACATATACATAAACATGACGTCTGTAATCCCTAACCGCCTTATTAATAACAATAGTTAAACCTGGTTTAACATTACGCTTGGTTTATCTCGCATGTTGTCACTTTCTTTTGAATATGTTTGAAGTGAGACGGCATGCGAGATAAACCAAGCGTAAGTTAAACCAGGTTTAACTATTTTTATTAATAAGGCGGTAAAGGATTAGGCAGAGGTGAACCTAATCATACATCCATATTTTACCAGTTAAGTATAAGTCCCATGTAATAGGACACTAGCCTATTGCCATCTACTGGGCGTAATTCCACACTGTGGCTGCCACTGAAAACCAAATAACACTTTGCCCAACCCGGTAATCGAACTCAGGAGCTCATGCGCTTGCGACCACCAGACCAACGAGGCAGTAAGAAATAATAATACAAACATTAATTAACTTTGAAAATATTTTCTTTTTTCTTTTCTTTTTTTTTTAAAAGCGCTTTTGCTTTTCTAAAATAATGCAGCTGTATCAAACTACTTTATTATCAAAGCTGCGTCGACAAATCTGGACTTTACTGCAAAACAAACCTGTTGTTTATCAAAAACTATAATTCTACGTCCCTTCACCTTCTATAATATTTTGCACTGAAGCACATGAAAATGGCTCACCGCACTTTGTATTGCGGTAATCCTTGTGTCGAGCGGACATACAGTGAAACAAGGAGGTGGTCATACGTTTATAGGCGTTTTTTTTAATTTTATTTATCTTTTAAATTCCAAAAAGGTAAGTAACTTATAAGCTAAGCCCCACAAAACCGTTGCAATGGTTTTACTGTGGGGTCGATGAGTCTCTAGGCATACTTAAATGTAATTATAACTAAATATTATTTAAACTTACTTATAGTAAGTAGCACCCTGGTCAAAGGTTCCTTCGGTAGATATCTTCGATGGGTCGAAAATATACAATAGGAACGTTAACTAAAAAATCTAATTAGTCCGTCAGATAGATTTCCAAAAAATATTGGACACATATTTTTTCACGTAAACAAACAATGAAGACATAGATACAATGCTTTGAAAACTCGTGTGACGTCATATTCTCAAGACATTAGTATGACATTTCTTAGCGAGCAGTGTCGTTACAACCTCCCACTCAAATCTTTGACGCATTTTATCTTCGTCAATTTTTATTGATTTGATAAAACAAAAAATACGTATCCAATATTTTTCGATAATCTAACAGACGGACTAATTAGAATCACATTTTTTTTAGTCAGTAAATATCCCTATTAAATTGGCTGAATAAAGGGTGAAGGAATCAATATGAGGTAAAGGGTAAATCTACTTTTTCCCTTTTTTTCAGATTTCAAGTCAATACTATTTTACTTTGGATTCAGACATTTTTTCACAATCAACCAAACCCCCATTATTGTTTTCTTTAGAACAAAATACACCTTTTCCACCATACAACGTCCTTCAGAATCAAAGCCTGATAATGCACACAAGTATTTTATGCTACCCTGGTAAGTCCCTGTAACTTATGAGTTGTCTCCCTTACGGCACACCTGGGCTTCAAACGGTGTTACGTACCTAAAGTGTGTTTTCTTTTACTTGTCCTATTTTATAAACAAATATGGCAAATACTCGTACTCAACTTTTTAAGAAAATGAATTTGATAAAGGGTTTATTTAAAACTGTAAATGCAATTGATACCTATCCTGATCCTTAGAAGACCTAAAATGAAGTGTCTAGTATCGACAACGACGGCATACCGGCACATGACGGGGAAACTGACCAGTAGTGGCTATTGGCGCTAGTAGTAGTAGTGTATAGTAGTGCGTGTGTGAGTGGTTAGTGAGAGAGTGAGTGAGTGAGGGTGAGTGAGTGAGTTGTATCATTGCAATTATGTACGCATCTTTTTGGGTGCAGTAAAGAATAAGAGAGTATAACAGTAACATTAAAGTGACATCCATGAAAAAATAGCGATTACAATACCTTGTTTGCAAAAATGAAAATGTGAACCAAAACTTACTGTACACGAAAGAACGGTGGGTGTATGAATAATATAATCAACTTTCCACGAGACCGTGTTAATGTGGGATTTTTACTTAGCCACATGAGTTATGTATGTAACCTTGTGAATTTCTGCGACATTGCTTGTGGTCAGGTCAGTTGGGACGGTCAGTCGTTCTACACCTTTTAACATATGAATTTAGTAATAGTCAATTAAACATCACTTGTATTATTTGACACTAGTTTTTCTAGTTTTTCTTGTTTTTCTAGTTTTTTTTTTGTTTTTTTTTTGTTTTTGGGTTTCTTTGCTCTTGTAATGTACGAAAATTAGCCAATGGGATCGTCGATATAACCTATAACACTCGGAAATATTGTAGCTACACATTAGTGAAAGAATTTTCGGAATCGGATCAGTCTACATACATACAAACAAGCCCCAATAATGGCAATTTAAATAATGCAATTATTATCGTACATGATGCTCCGTTGACCATTCTTACTTATTTTTTCATAATACATGTTTTATCTATTTCAATAAGGCTATTGATAGAGATAAAACTGTCTCGTGTCTTTTTTGTATGCGTTGTAAAACTTGTAGAGTTTCTTGCCACGAGTAATTCTTTTCCTATAAATTCGGCTTAAAAGAACTACATTTACTTGGTTACTTATAAGTAAACTAACTGCCTTGTTAGTCTAGTGGTCGCAAGCGCCACTGCTGTGCATGAGGTCTTGGGTTCGATTCCCGGGTCGGGCAAAAAGTGCTATTAGGAATTTTCATTAGAAATTTTCCCAGTAGTAGCCCGGAGTTTGGAAGTTGGCGGTATAGTACCCCCGTGCCTCGGAAAGAACGTTAAGCGGTTGGTCCTGCACCTGATCTCTCTCCGGTCGTGTCGGATTGCCGTCCCATCGGACTATGAGAGAAAAGGAACAGAGAGTGCACCTGTGTCTGCGCACACACTTGTGCACTATAATATCTCCCGCGCCGATGGCTAATCTCCGCTGAGATTGGCCGTCGTGACTGAAAACGGTCAGGAGGACATTATACTTTTACGTATAATTACTTGTCGTCTTTATGTGAAAATTATCTACATTCCAAATTAATAAGATGCTTACTTAGGCATAAAGAATAATAAAACAGTAACCACATTAGAAACCTAACCTTAAAACACTATTCTAGACATCTCAGATCTAAAATTAGTCCCAAAAATACATAAAAGTGCAAATAACTGGTTAGATATTCAAACTTACTCAGTCGAATACAAAGTAAATGGATGATTGCGGTGCTACGAGTCAAAGGAGCAGAAACTGTAGCTAGTACTAGATCAACATTACTGAGAATATTCTATCGAAGTTAGTCTCAAAACTTGTGCGGATTTAGAATGATTTAAAGACAAGACTGAGATGTGATGGCTTGTGCTGAAAGTTTTATTGAGATGTGGTTTTATAACATTTCGTCTTACACGAAGATAAAGAAAATAATGCAGCTGCATTCCTGTAGTTTAGTTTTCATTAATCGAAATCGTCTGCCTACCCTTTTTCCAAAATTAGGATTTTCATCTTACTCATAATGTGAACGTTTTAATATTCTTCGGAAAAAAATTAATTCGTTTGTTAAAAGAGTTATATTATTTTAGGGTTTCTTAGTCTATTGGCAATACTGAAATGTTACCAGTTACGTGCATAATTTAACCATAGGGTCTAAAATGGCTTGTTTAGCAGTATTTTAATGCAATTTTTATTATTTTCCAATTATGATCTATTATCCTAAATGGTGACGGTATGGTCCACAGTAGTGACGCAGTTACTATTATGTACTAGGTACAGTTTTCAACGCAATTCATATTATGTTCTGCTATTTTAGACCCCCAGTATCATGACGTTTCTTTTCGAACAAGCTTTGAAACAAAGCTAAACTTACAATCAGATTTAAAATTGTTTCCTTCCTTGGAGTTCAAGTCGAAACATCCAAAAGTGCCTAATCTATATTTGGCCTGCGTCCAAATTGTAGGCGCAAACCGCGGAGTCAAACTTAAAACAATGAATCTTCGTCAAAACCTTAATCAAAAGTATGACTAGTAGTTCCGATTTCAAATGGTTTGTTCCAGGAGATCATAATTCAAGTTTATTTACAACATCTAGAAGTGAAATTTATTTTAGGAAGAGAAATGGCGTTCTAAACTTCATATCAGATGCTTATCAAATGAACGGTGTTTCACCCGAATTATTATTTCCTTTTTTTTCATTTTATGTTCACATCATGTCACGCACTAGCGTTCACCATTTTGAGAGCAGTGATGATGAACGCTAGTAACTATACTAGCGTTCATCTTCACTGCTCTCAAAATGGTGAAGGAAAACACCGTGAGGAAACTGGGATGTCTTAAAACCAAAAAGTTCGAAGACATGTGGCATCTACCATACTGCATTGGGTCCGCGTGGTGGATCCCATCCCTCTCTTAGAGAGTTATAGGCCTGAGTCCCTGCAGTGGAACATTATAGACTGTTTTTTTGTTTTTTTAAACTTCATACACAGGAGTCGTACTTATGCGCACCGCGTTTGCCTAGGTTGGTGTGAATTGGTGACTACCTCCGTGCCTCGGAAAGTACGTTAAACCGTTCGTCCCGACTGTCATTTTGTAGACAGTCGATAGTCGTAATAGATAGTCAGTGGCCTGAAAGTCTTACCAAGGGTCATGGTATGCCCGGGTTGGGTTATTAATAAGCGTTTGGAACTTTGTAGAAAAAAAAAATGTTTAGATAGTGGCTTTGCATATCAGAAAGAAAACTTTTAACATAAAATCACGCTTGTAATCCCCAAAGGGTTAGACATAGTTGTATCTAATTTTGACAGGTATATTTAAGTCCCATGCAATAAGAGGTGAACCTATTGCTATCGCTTCCGTTCTGTTATTGAGAAATTCGTGTTGAAAAAACCCAATACCAATTTGTTTGATTCAGGAGTCGATCCCAGGACCTCGCGCTCAGAAGACACGGTTTCAACGACTAGATATTTTTTTAATAAACGAAACAATACGAGCAAACAACGGTAACACGACTTTCCAAGGATTTTGATAGTGTGCAGTAAGCAAAATCGAGTGAGCAGTGACTCGATTCAATACAACTTCTGTTTAGTTTTGTTCAACGTTCTGTGTTCTACTTCTGTAGAGCTCTTCTATTGTTCTTAAAATACTCATTTACAATAAAAATAGGTACCTACATTCAATTGGGTAGTTTCCAGATTAAAAAATATGATTCTGGTTAGTCCGTCAGATTATCGAAAAATATTAAATTCGTGTTTTTTGTTAGTTCAAATTCATTTAAATTGATGAAGATAAAACGCGTCAAAGATCATGAGTGGGGGGGCTTGTGACGTCAGTGGTCCGTGGTGGATCATCCATCATTCCATTTGGTATCATACACATAATATTATTAATTGAGTTTTATTCTTATTAAAATGTGTTAATCGTATAACAAAAGCTAAACATACAGAAATCCTTTTATTTGAAGGATATAAACTCGTAGACTGTTATCATACAGTACTGTATTTTGCTACCTACTTATCTACCTATTCGTAAGTACACCTGCACTCTGGTACTTGTCACTGGTCTTGTATTACCCAACCATTCATCTATATATAATAACTAGTATTTGCGTGGCTGCGCGAGCTGCGCGCAGCTCGCGGGTCGTGAAGTGGGGCAGAGGGGGAGCTTTGAAAAATACCTACACCTACTAACACCTACCTACACCTACCTACTACCTACCTACCTACACCTACCTACACCGACCTACACCTACCTACTACCTACCTACACCTACCAACACCTACCTACACCTACTACCTACCTACACCTACTACCTACCTACACCTACCTACTACCTACCTACACCTACCTACTACCTACCTACACCTACCAACACCTACCTACACCTACTACCTACCTACACCTACCACCTACCTACACCTACCTACACCTACCTACACCTACCTACACCTACCTACACCTACCTACACCTACCTACACCTACCTACACCTACCTACACCTACCTACACCTACCTACACCTACCTACACCTACCTACACCTACCTACACCTACCTACACCTACCTACACCTACCTACACCTACCTACACCTACCTACACCTACCTACACCTACCTACACCTACCTACACCTACCTACACCTACCTACACCTACCTACACCTACCTACACCTACCTACACCTACCTACACCTACCTACACCTACCTACACCTACCTACACCTACCTACACCTACCTACACCTACCTACACCTACCTACACCTACCTACACCTACCTACACCTACCTACACCTACCTACACCTACCTACACCTACCTACACCTACCTACACCTACCTACACCTACCTACACCTACCTACACCTACCTACACCTACCTACACCTACCTACACCTACCTGCACCTACCTACACCTACCTACACCTACCTACACCTACCTACACCTACCTACACCTACCTACACCTACCTACACCTACCTACACCTACCTACACCTACCTACACCTACCTACACCTACCTACACCTACCTACACCTACCTACACCTACCTACACCTACCTACACCTACCTACACCTACCTACACCTACCTACACCTACCTACACCTACCTACACCTACCTACACCTACCTACACCTACCTACACCTACCTACACCTACCTACACCTACCTACACCTACCTACACCTACCTACACCTACCTACACATACCTACTACCTACCACCTACCTACCACCTACCTACTACCTCCTACTACCACTAAAAAAACATTACCCTAAAGTTTGCTTGTCGTCGCCCCTGAGTTACGCTTCACCCACTCAACCTTCGTTACGCTAAGGAGGTCGCCGGCTCGCTTCGCTCGCCACCTCCCCCCTACGCTCCACTCGGTCTCGCAGGTTCGCTCCACTCAGGACCTACCTACCACCGGAAAGCTATCATGACATTGTCCCTACGCTACGGGGGTCGCCGGCTCGCTTCGCTCGCCCGCTCCCCCCTTCGCTTTACCGCTGTACCACCACCGGACAGGTTTCGACGCCTAGTATAATATTTGTTCAAACACCTAATGGCTAACTCTAACCGTTATGAAGTTACAGCCCTTTTAATTTTAGGGGAGGTTGGGGAGGGGAGGGTATACAAATTTCAACGCCCCTCAAATAGATTTAGGTAAGAATCAAAAATTTTTTTAGGAGTAAAAAAAGAGATGAAGAGGGGGGGGTGAAGGGGGGGGTGAAGGGGGGGAGAGGGGGGAGATTCTAAAAATGATTTCGACTAACGCAATGCCCCTCTATATGAATCTGAAAAAAAATTCGTTCCAAGTCTCTTAACTTTCGAGATCCGCCTAAAGGGGGGGTGAAGGGGGGCAAGGGGGTCAAATTTAAAAAATGGGTTTTACTTCCCCGAGCCTCCTCTATATGAATCTGAAAAAAAAATCGTTCCAAGTCTCTTAACTTTCGAGATCCGCCTAAAAGGGGGGAGAAGGGGGGCAAGGGGGGCCACTTTGAAAAATGATTTTTACTTTACCGAGCCCCCTCTATACGAATCCCAAAAAAAAACCCGTAAAGTCTCTTTGTTTCCGAGATACCATAGGGAGGGGGGAGAAGGGGGGGAAAAAGGGGGGGTTTGGCAATTTTCCCATTCTCACGAGAGTTGCTTGTTTACGAATCTGTCAAAATATACCCACCTCCCCATCCACCATCTGGGAGAACAATTCTGTCAATCAGTGAGTCAGTCAGTGGTAATTTAGCTTTATATAGTATAATAATAATTTATTTCAGGTTCACAAGAAAATTGTAGTACATGAGGAATTTACAAAGTATGTATGCAATAACAATAATAATTATACATGTTTAGGTACAACCAACAGCTGAGTGAATCACTGCTCTCCTAGCTAGATTACTGAGTAATCTGTATTTAGAAGATACAGTTTCGACTCCCTATTTGAGTATCACATTAATCATGTATTATATACATTTAGCGCGAAAAACAAAACAAAAAATGAAAATCTTAAAACTAAAATTAAATAAAACAAATTAGAACAATTAGAGGAGTGCTGGTGTGGTGAGTCGAGTGAGTGTGTGTATGCTTCGTGTGTGTGTGTGTGTGAGTGTGTGTGTGAGTGAATGTGTGTACATTTGAGTTATAGGGAATAGAATCTATGTTAAGCCAAACACTGACTAATGCACTTCCCTTGTCGCGGCCCCATCGCTCAATCTGCTCTTCAATTTGTCCAATTTAGAAGTCGCTACACGCATGCTTAGTGGTCTGTCATATCATGGTAAAAGGTTTTGTCGAAAGATTGATAGTGACGTACCTAATGTCGTATAGTCGACGGAAATAGTAGTGTACTGCAAAAATCGACGTTAGTGCTACGACTTGGCAATATTAATGATAAATTGTTACCATAGAGGTGCAATTGACGGTTTGTGCATGTGCAGTCTCAACCACATTTTAGTATTATGAAAAAGTTTTAGGGTAACCCGTGGAATTAAAAAAATTCTTACGTTTTTGCGATTTTCGTTTCAGACTCAGGCTGTATTACGTTGGTCAAAATAAGATTTTCTTTTTAAAATATTATATTTCAGTAAAGGTATATTTGTATATGAGTATGCACTGGCTTATGCCACCGGCTTCGCCCGCGTAGAGTTAGTACTGGATAATGCGATACCCCTTGATTTGTCTGTTTGTTGTTTTCTGTCAAACATCTTGATATGATAACCGGGATCAATGGCTTAACGTACTTTCCGAGGCATGGAGGGAACAGTGTACCTATAATTATAATGTCACCCATCCATGGATCAATCTAGCCAAGCGCCGCTTAACTTGAAGTTCGACCCAAGCGGCTGTTGAAACCATTGGTCCAAAAAGGAGACAAAACAAAAACAAACAATATTTTCATGGACAATTCATAACACAATATTAACATTCCAAAAAGATGCTTATCGAGTACTTGAGTCATAATCAGATTCATTATTATTGCTCATCTACTACAATTTCATTCGAATTGGCATCAGCTTGAAAAACACGAGAATAACCGTCAGTTTAATAGCAGAAATTAATAAATATAGGCGTAATATTAATTGGAGTGGATACGCGAGGGATTCAAGGGAATTGCTGCCAGTTACATTCTTTTATTAAAACACGTACATTTTTAATTATTTCAGTGGTAACACTGACGAGTGAGGTGGGATATAGGAACCGTAGAATGTATGTTATTAATTATTACTGTTTACATTGTTAATTTTTGCGGTAAGGGGATAAAAGGAAGCTAAAACTCAATTTTGTTCAAATTTTTTGAATGAATAATTATTTTGGTGTGTAATTACACTATTAATACCTAATTATTTATACCTATTATTTATACCTAGATATTTTCTTTTTATAGATAAGTTGATAAAAAATGCTATGCAATAGCTTTACCGCGGCAGTCTCCGAGTGCCACATCAACTTTTTTTTCTTGAATTTAAGATCTTCATTTCTGGCCCTGGTGGATGAATTTCTAAATTTTCATTCCATTTACCTCATTAAAGCACAAACATTTATAAAATGATCCCAATAAGGGATCATTTTCATGATAGGAAAATACAATATTTCAGGCTTCCGCGATGTGGTTTTGAGTTATTTGTCAGTGACTGAGTGAATTTAAGATATTTATTAATTAGAGATTGTCGAAATCCACAAAAATCTTTATTCATTCACAACAATGCAAAATGTAGCCATGATTGTAAATAATAATATTATAATCATCATCCGATGATTCTGAATGATTAATATTTATAAAATTTAAAATTGAAGCATGACGCGCCCGTGGGTGTCAATCTGATGCATCGTTTCCATATTGGAAACTGTTTAATCAATTCGACAGTGCATGTAATCATTGGACAGCTTTTATAGGCAGAGAGATGGATTGTATGAAATTAATTATTCATCAAGGTTCCCTTCGTGCGTCTGGAAGTACGTTAAGCCTTTTGTCCCGGCTGCTGGCTATCCCGAAAGTCTGACGACAAGTCTATCCATAAGATATCGTATTACCCAGAAACTTGACTATGGAAGTCAGCTAGGTAGTCGATCCATGTATAAGACACAAAGTTTGTTGCATCTGATTAAAAATAAAGGTCTTTATCAGTGTTGTCATTTAGTTTAAATTTGACGCCCGTAATACCAAAAAAGTGCACGAGGAGTTTTCCACTTTGTAGAAACGGACCTCTGTCTTTTTTATTTATGGCTGTGGGAAATCATCAAATAACCCCGGGGTCCCGCTCTTGGGCAGAGCGAAAGGGAGCGTCAGACTCAAGTTCCTTCTTAGCCCTTTATGTCGAGGCAGCGGTATCTCTTGCGAACAACCCACGGACCCGACGGGCGTCGTCGGCCCTTGCATGCTTCTTCCATGTTGCTGACATCTCTTTGAGGCGCGCGTGGAACACGAACGCGCCGTCGTCACGTCCTGTCGTCGTCATTTGCCGCCGACAAACTGCTGCGCAGTTTGGTGGGTGCATAAAATGTTGAAAATGTTTGGTCCTCAATAAATGATTTATTTATTATTATTATTATTATAAGATGGACGGACGGCGAGCTAGCCCGTTACTCACCGTCCACAGGCCCGCGTATACGGTGACTGGAAGCCATCAAGTGGCCCCCGACGCCCGAAGCGTCTCTCGCGGTGGCTACGACGAGAGATTCTCACCCTCTCACGTTCCACCTCCTTCGCTAGCATCGCTGCTTCACAAAAGGAGGCGATGTCGTCCCATTCCCACCACATTATTGTACCACGTAGTCACTTGGACGGCTATAGTCTGCTTCTTATGAATAAATCATCCAAGTAACCTGTACATTATGTAGCTGTCTTGACTGTAAATCAAATTAAATGATTTGTAGTACATTTACTAAGAGATTTATTAGATGGTGTGAAAATGATATAGGTAATAATTGTAAGTATTAAACTAGACAGATACAACTTTGGGGCCAAAATAACTTTGCATAGAAAAAATAAATAATTAACCGTGTTGTGGAAAAATAATAATAATGGTTAATTATTTAACCGTTTTGCAATAACAGCATCTCTTCAAATATTTAGTGTATTGTTAATATAAAATCATTTAAAAATAGTAGCCCAGTGGCCAGGATCAGGTTCCAAATGACGATTGGTCAAGGCTCCTGGTCAGTAGAGCCACGGTGTGCATTGTTATAAGGTTCTCAAAATGTACACCGTGGCAGTACTGACTGAACCGTTATTCCTCATGATACTTTATATATTTTGCTTGTAATTCAGAGACGAGTGAGGGTGGGCGGTAGTCCTTAAAAATGTAGGATTTAAAAACCAAACGCAACACAGGAACACAAAGAGTAATAGTGCACTGAGCCTCCACTACTTGAAACAGTCTCGTAGAAGCATTACAAAACACCCCTATTACATTTACAAAATACGGTTACCCACTCTAAACACCAAAGGCGACCAACCTCTCAAACCACCATCTTGCAAGTATAAGTTTCAAAAGCAAATGGATGACATAAGCGTCGCGTCCGAAGTGTTAAATTAAATTTACGATATGACAGGGAGCCGGGTTGTCTATTCCCATCTCGAGAGCTATGGGAATACGCCAAAGTGCAAACATTTTCGTTCGAGACGCCTCCCAGCTTATATTTGATGGCAGACGGTACGTCAGAGAAAATGTGTCGTGTAGTTTGTGGGGCTGATCTTGGAATCTTGGATGGAAATGGAACTGCTTTGGTATGTCAAAGAAGAGGGTCTGGACAAAGAAATGTTCTATCAGAGCTAAGGGTGAAACACAAGCAGCTCACTCTTATTGCTTTAGTATCGTGACTTACCTTTTTACTGTAAATAATAATTTAATGTATAAACCGGAGAGAGGTGGTATAAACTGCAAACTAGTTAACAACGTGTTAGTAAGTCGCATCGTGTATATTTTATGTACATTAGTACATAGAGGACTTACAATAAATGAAAACAAACAAAAAAGAAAACCATAGTCACCAGAAAGTCAATTATTAATCCCCACGGATAAACTTATAACAAAAATAGTTCATGGTGTGAGCATAACAAACGAAAAATGCACAACTTTAATTAAAGTAAGAAGCAATATAAATACTTGGTATGCAATTATTATTATATGACTGGCAACTCATTGGTTACCTGGATTCGTCCTAATTACGTCTTAGTAACTTCGTACAGGCTACATCCGGAGGTATTTACTATACGAACCCTGCAGAAACTAAAACAAATTTAAATTTTTTAGTTTTTGCCATACCTATTATTTATTGATTCATAACTTGGGACCCATTGATATTAACGATATTATTTATCCGTGGTGCTAAGCACCTGGGTTTTTCCCAGTTGTATACGTCCCTTTGTCTGGGCCTGCAGTCTCTACACTAATAACGACGCTACGAATGTCGCTAAGTCGTAAAATCGTAATTTTTTTTTAATAGATTTTCAACCTTATGCTATTGAAACAAAGCTGACAATCTATTAAAGAAAGTTTACGATTTTACGACTAAGCGACTTTTGTAGCGTCGTTATTATTGTAGAGACTGCAGCCCCTGGTTCTGTTCGGTCTCTTGCCGATATGAAGGGAAGTCTAAATTATGTTTTTTCTACTGCTCCGCTATTCTTTTCTGATTAATTTCGTTGCGGGATACAAGACAGTTAAATTGTTTCTTTGGAACTTGGTCGAGCTTCATTTTTGGCGCTTTTCTGGTAGTCGCCACTGTTGATTTTGGCTTACAGGAGTTACAGTGGTTTACGAATAGTGTGGCGGGCTTGTCCCAACTTTAAAAGTAGCTCCTTTCTCTGAGAACATTTATTTTTAAAATCACCTAAAAGGTAATGAAACTGCCGTGTACTTTCTAACAAATTAATGTCTATTCTGTGCCTTCTAGAATAGCCCCATAATGAAAGCCCAAAAGAAAATAAACAAACATTGTCTCAGCATTAAAATGCACGAAGCGGAGATGAATACATCGCGTATTACCCACAAGCGTGGCCAAGATTAATCTCTACTTACTCAGCAAGGAACATGATACTTTTATTGTTCTCTTGGAGAACAACGCCATTGTTTTACCTCCCTCCCCCCTCCTTTAAAACAAATGCATTCGCAAACAAGAACAAATCCACGCACGCGACCTTAAGGGGGATGTACAGTGGTGCCGCATAATACATTCGTATTGCGTCATACATTAGCAGGGGTTGAAATGTCTTGCATTATACATTTTTGTTTGATGCTCTCTTGTGCCGAGAAAGGTTTTGGTATCTTTCTGTGGTAATACACACAATAGAAACCTGCAATAGTATTTTAAAATTCAGGATTTCAGGTACACGTAAAAATGTAATATTAGTTGAATTATGTTCTGCCTTTGACATTGAAATTACTTAATATTTTATAACACGTTCTTCATTCAATACAGGTACAAGCCTTTTTTTTTTTTTGGTGTGTGGAAAATCATCAAATGACCCCCCCCCGCTCTTGGGCAGAGCGAAGGGGAGTGTCAGACTTCTACTGACTAAAAACCGAACCCATGTTCCTTCTTTGCTCTTGTGCCGAGGCCACGTCATCTAGTACTAAAATCTGCAGCCCGACGGGATAGGTACAAGCCTTGGTTGAATTTGCCAATAAGATATTTTCTTTAAAAACCAGTCGCTGCTAATTTTGCACAGTTATGTATGGAAAGTAGAAATTCGAGTGTCTTCCTGAAAAAATTCGATTATAATGTGTTTATTATAACCACTCGCATCCCGAAGGGTTCCCTTCACACCCTTGAAATCCCCGAAGGATTTAGCAACTGTGTACCTATTAGTAGCTACACCCACATTTCGTCACTTATGTTAAAGTCCCATGTAGGGGGGGGGGGGGGGGCGAGTCTATTGCCATCAACCGTGGCTGCAGCTACTGAATAATATCTGATGGAAAAACCCAATAACACTTCGCCTGATCTGGGAATCAAACACAGAACCTCATCCATTAGGCCAGCACGGCAGGTAGAAGTTCGTTGTCATCATCGTCATTCTCCTACCCTTCCCAATTTATTTGAAGTCAGCGTCGTTTTATCTCTCACACACAATCCATAAACAAATTGCCAGTAGGTACAACCACACACAAAAATTCCATTCCGTATCTCACGAAAATAATTGCAGCTCCATATAAAATTGGCTTCCTTAAAAAAGAAACGTGCACACTTGGTACCTTTTATTTTTTTCAGAATGCACGTGAATAATTTGTCTAAATGAGCTCGCCGGAGGTGCCTCGGCTCTTTTATTCCGCGCTACTGATATTAAAAGTTGGTCAAATGTGCATCTCTATTGTACCTTTGGTTCTCATTGTTTCTATTCTATTCTAAGCGAGATATAGTGTTTCTATGCAGCCAGTAATTTATTGTGGGCGGAAAGGCTTGATTGTTCGTTGCTAATTTGTTTGTTGCGGGGTTTCGTATAGATTTATTTTAAAGGGAGGTTTTGGTGATATCTAGCTTTCACAAGTTATTATGCTTTGAGACTGTGACTGGAGCCACACTTTTTTGATATTCAAAAGTGCCTTTTATGAAATTCAAAAGTGCCATTTTTGATATTCAAAAGTGCCTTTTTGATATTCAAAAGTGCCTTTTTTGATATTCAAAAGTAATGGTCTAGTCGAAATAAATGCTTTGAGTTTGATACTTTATTTAAAAAAGTACTAGAGTACTGGGCCCATGGCTATCCCCTGAAGGATTGTGGCTTCTAACAGAAAGGAGGCCTACAACCTAGTGATGACCGTTACAGGTGGTACGGATTATGCACGTGTTTTTTGCAGATTTTGTGACATTAGTTTGATTGAAAAGAGTATCATGCCTATTCTTCTCCATAGAGGTCTACACTTTGAAATCAGCAACTTTTGCTCATGACTGTGTTTTTACATTCAATCAAAAGTGCCTATAATGGTCTAATTGAAACAAATGCTGAGAATACGGTAATCCAACTGTGTATTTTACAGTGTTGAGTAGTGGGTGTTCTGTTTAAGATTCGTACTCAAAACTGGGAAAATCAATCCTAAATATGTCGTGGGTTATTTTTCTACTGAACCCTGAACTCCTAACTAGCCTACGTCTAAAGCCTGATAAATGAGAGCAGTCGTTAGCCCATTAATCTGAAAGCCTACAGTCGTCAACGACTCACCTCACTCAGTGCCTGTGTCTAATTACCTAGAACTTTTTATATCTAGGCAGGATAATACTGAGTTTAGGCAGTATTTAGTCTCGTAACTAAAAGTAGAAATTATTTTTTTTGGAAAAAACAATTGCGATTTATCATGCTTTTAAAAGGTGTCTGATGGGGGTTGTTACCGAACAAAACCTCTGGCAGTGGAGGAGGTAAATCATTATACTATCAAATCAAAACAATACGCATATAGTATGAGAGAACTCAGCAAATAAGCAACTCAGCACACCTTTGTTACATGATACCTCCCAAAAATTGGTGGCGTTTCGACGCTTCCGCAGCCAAGTGTCACATGATCGCAAAGTGCCACAAGTGTAGTGATACCTACTAATAATTATAGTTTTAAGGTTTCATTTACGAACACAAGCTGTATTAAATCATAATTATGTATGTTAGTCTGTAAGGTCAATCAGATCTATGGGCCAAAGTAGCCTGAAAATAAATAAATGTTATGTTAAAAACACCACGGCCAACTTTTCATAATAGTTATCGTTCTTACTAATACGTCTGCAGAAAAAGTTGCAGATTGTATAAAATGAAAAACGTCTGTCAGTCACGGCATCGTAGTCCATTAGTTAGTCAATCTAACACAAGATTACGGGGACACCTTAGTGGCCGTGGTGGTGTAGTGAAAGTACTATCGAAGCCTCGAATGTGAGTAAAACTGCCATTTCTCGGCGCGACAATAGGGTATTTCACCAAAAAAATCTAATTAGTCCGTCTGTTAGATTATCGAAAAATATTGGATACGTGTTTTTTGTTTTATCAATATAATAAAAATTGACGAAAATAAAATGTGTCAAAGATCAAGAGTGGGGGTTTTTGGCGTCACTTAGTGGGTAAAAAAGTACTATGACGTCACACGACTTGACACGACTTTTCGAAGCACTGTATCGTCTTCATCTTTTGTTTACGTGAAAAAAGAAAAAATACGTGTCCATTATTTATTGAAAATCTATCTGACGGACTAATTAGATTTTTTTGGTGAAATACCCTATTCAGTTCAGTTCATTTTTGACCCATCAACAATTTCAGGTAATCTATAAAATAGTATAGATGTATGAATGTAGACGAGGCAAAAGGAGTAGGCAGGTGACGTTCTGTGAATGAATAAAGGGCGTGAGTTTATGCATGTAGTTCAAGCAATATGCTACACAACATAGCAGCAGTTTCAATAAAATTACTTTCAGAACATCTAACTATAATTTCAATTTCAATGCCATCACAGTTTCAAAATTGTTGACCCAACCGCTTCAAAATTCAATACGAACTTCAACAATTTCAGCATAACTATATCTTTCACAAACTTTGAGCGTCTTGCCGTGGTCATCCCGACTGTCGTCAAGGGGGCTATAATTCAGTTACGGTCCTCCAGGGAGCAATGTACGGGACCTCTAACTGAGTGCGAGCAAGTTTACATGGAGCAATTAAAAGTATTATAAAAGGTCTGCGAGTTATTGGACGTCGTGTTTTATTGCATACATGACCTCTGTTGAGGTTGTTTTTCGTTGCAGGATGGGTCTTAAGGGAGGAGGACGTTGTAGCTGTTAGAATAAATGTCGTTTGTAAATAAGACTGACTGGTTGGCCTAGTGTTTTCAAGCGTGACTTGAGCATTGAGTCCAGGGTTGTTTAGTAGTAGTTGTCAGGATTTGTGTCCCGTCATGAGTTATCTACTTGTTGACGAGACAACATCTAATAAACTGATGAACGCCGGCTGCATGCACGAAAAAGGATGACTCATTGTCCCGTTACGCTCATCGGTTGCACCGCATCAATCTCTCTTGGTTCAATGTTTTGTTATGACGTTATCATTCGGTATCATTTCTTTTTACTAAATGTTGACCATTAACTCGCTCATTCGCTCACTCGAAGAGCTTGAGGCTTAATAATAATAGTCACCCGGGTCGATTTTAAGGTAAAGCCATACAGTTCAGGTTGTACCGTGTATGAGTTTAAGGCTAAGAGGGTAGGATCAGAGGAAGAGCGTAGTCTGTGATACAGATCCACTACCACATCCCGCTGCTGTTTCATTGCAGTAGCCCCACTTAACGAGGTTGATGCTACATCTTCCCACTTTCTCTGGAGATGGTTAAAAGATTTCCAGGTAAACCGCAGAAGGAAGATGCTCACTTGGCGGTAAGTAGATTTTTTGGTGACAGCTATGTTCCCAAAAGCTTACATCGAACGTCGGACGTGTCTCCCCTTAATTTTACACTCGACACAAATAATGGAGCGACACTTAAAAGCATCAGCTGTGTCGTATTTTGTTTCAGCGAGTACAACATGTGCTGACCTACTTAGTAGCTTACGAAGAATCGATAGTATCTTCCAGTCTATGACTTAACGTCTCCATAATGTATTGAAAAAGTTTTATCGTGACGCTACCGATATTTTCTTAGAAGTTTCATAGGTACGGAAGTTTCCTGTGTTTTGTCGATGGTCAGTGGATTAAAAACCTTGAATAACAGTATCAAAGAATTTAAAAAAATGAGGAGGATTAAAAAAAAACCTGTTCTTTAAAAAATAACACTTTTTTGTCTAAATCCTTGGAAATAACCTTACGATTATTATAGAAAAGGACTGCACTCAAAGCAAACAGCCATTATAAGAAACAGTCATCAATAAATCTATTCATAGAATATTCTACGTATTATTTATGAACTAGGTAAGTGGGCACTTATCACTTATGGCAGTTAATAATAAATGATTTGTCGAAAACTCTGTGAAAGACCAAAACGATAAAGAAATCAAGTTATTTGAGTGTTTTGCGAGGTTGTTTACATATTATGACATAAAACAAGTAAACAAACATTTTTTTTTAAGTTTTTAAATATACGTGCGATGTATTATTTTGTGGTTTCTTCTTCAGCAAACCCTTAAAATGATACCCTTAACATGAGGGCGCAAAAAAAATACTAGTCTGTCATATTGGATTTTCAATGGCGTCACGGGTTTGCAAAATTTCGGTTTAATCGGTTGGGGATAACTGTATTATATTCAGTAGTAAGATTTGACCTACACATCATCATCTGCCTAGACTTTTGCGGTTGGCTTCCAGTCTAACCGGATGCAACTGAATACCAGTATTTCACATAGTGACTGCCTATCTGACCCCCAAGAGTCAGTTAGTACCGGGTGTAATAATATTATGATCCCCTTCTACAAATGGCAGCCGATTTTACCTACACAAACAAGCATTATAAGCTAAATAAATGTTTGTAAAAGCTTTTCAAATATACAGCTCTTTTTATATAGCTCTTTGCGTCAGCCGATTCGCTACTCTTTGTAGACTCCACGATGAATTAAAATAACTGTAGCAACTGAATGAAGTTTATAATAAAAAACTGCAAGACTATCAATGGCGACCATTTTAATGACATAATTATAAATGAACATGTCTGTCAGCACAATGCTATTAAGTCTCTTTTGTTTGCTTTAATCAAGAATCCTTTGTGGCTCTTTGAGGTGAGCTGCATTTTGCATTGTTCGAGGGAATGTGAAATCTGGGTTTCATATTATAAGGAAAAATTAATTTATCAGTCATCATCAAAGCTGCAAAGCACATATTCAGCCTGACCGTTTTGTTTTAATAAAAAAAAACTACACGCTACGAATTTATCCTATATCGTTGGTGCGTTCTCTATCATTTACATACAAATATTTGCTCCGTGCGTGGATCGAACCCGCGACATGTAGCGCAGCAGTCAACTGCTTGACAAGAGCCACTGCGCCAACCGTACCCGGCGTTATACAATCTTTTTCTGACAGTTTTTTGTACTTAAAATATTATGTTGTACAAAGAAGCTGTTGGTGAATCTAAATTAACAAATAATAAATAACAGTTTTTCTTTCTGTAAACTCACTTTTCTTTGTTGTAATTTTACTGTGAAACAAGAGCAACTGGCGACACTTTGTTTTTAGAATAAATCGATGCCATTATCCCTTATCAACAACTATCTGTAGACCATACAAATATTGTTCACACGACACGCAGCGCAGCGGTCTAATCGCTGAGCAACTGCACCAACCGTGTCGTAAAGCTTTGGAGAATTTTTCTTCTTAGTGATTTCATCACAGTAATTAGAAAACGAATCGTGATGTTTGAATTAATCTCCCTAGTCTAGTGATGGCTAGCGCGACTGCTGTGTATGAGGTCCTAAGTTTGATTTTCAAGTCGGGCAAAGTCTTATTGGGTTTTTTTCCATTAGGAATTTCTCAGTAGCAACTACAGAATCCAACTCGGATGGGCAGCGTTCGGGAAACAGTAACTACGCGACATCTTTTCGTCTAAAATTCCGCAGTGTCTCAAGACGAGGGTGTATAACCAGTGTGTGTTGCCAGTGATGACTTATGGCACAGAGAAATGGTCCTTAACTGCTGGCCTCTTAGAGAAGCTCAGAGTCACGCAACGAGCCATGGAGAGAGCTATGCTCGGAGTTTCTTTGTGCGACAAAATCCAGAATGAGGAAATTCGCCGAAGAACCAGGGTCACCGACATAGCTCGCAGAATATGCAAGTTGAAGTGGCAATGGGCAGGCCACATCGCTCGAAGAACAGACAACCGATGGGGAAGAAAGGTTCTCGAGTGGCGACCACGAACCGGAAGACGCAGCGTTGGCAGGCCTCCCACCAGGTGGACCGACGACATCGTGAGAGTCGCGGGTAACCGGTTGATGCAAACGGCAGGCTGCCGATCTTTATGCCGTTCTATGGGGGAGGCCTTTGTCCAGCAGTGGACGTCTAATGGCTGATGATGATGATGAACCACGGAATCTAGTCCGGTTGATGGCGATAAACTTGCTGCCTATTACGTGGAATTTAAACATTACTGGGAAAATCTGGGTGTTTTAATGGGTACACCTCTGCTTAACCCTTTGCTTATTACAGGCGTGATGTTATGTTATGTTTTGTAATTAATTAGATTTACCTGTAATTAAGCTCTCATGCCTAATCAAACAATTATTCGACTATCCAATAATAGATCCAATTCAATATTTAGCATAAATTACGAATACCTAGCCTAGAATATGTAACTGTAACTTGTAACTCCAAAATATTCCAATATAATTATTGTGAGTTAAATTAATGTACGAGGAATGTTTTCCCAAATCTGATTTAGGAGTATTGGGAAATGTAATAAATTGAACAACTATGAAATGATAATATTTTTGAAATATTTTTGTTAGTTTTATTCAGTAAAACGACGTTATACAGGCATTTCCTGTAACTGTGAAAGAAATACTATTTACTGATTTAGCTGGCGGAATATATCGATAGAATACATTTACACCCAAAACTCACGGGTGTTATCGCTTAGCGATAAAGCCCTTTAAAAAAAGAAACTCACGGGTAGTTGGTCGTTGCGTTAACTTTGTTAGTTATTAATTTAATGAAGCTCTCTGAGTGCGGCAGTTAAAATAAATTGCTACACAAATTAGCTACCATGGCAAATGGCACGTGGATACAGTCATTACCATTTTTTTTTTTTTATTTATTATAAATGGGCTTGCTCTTGACTTCAATCTTGCCCTAAGGGCAGAGATGATGTTGACGATGGAACGAGCTTACCCAGAAGAAGCCTGTTTACTCACGACTTAAATAGATTAGGGTTATATGAACTCGTAAAAACCGACGCAGGCAGGGAATTCCAGTCTTTGGCTGTGCGCATAATGAAGGACTTAGCAAATCGCTTCGTTCGAATGTGTGGAACGTTGACTAGGTAACGGTGATAACCTGCAGTACGTCTAGTCTCCTGATGAAAGAAGGGAGATGGTGGAATAAGCTCGTGGAGATCCTGCGCACACTCTCCGAAGTACATTATATTATATTATATCATAGCCTGGCCCACCGTCGCAAAGTCGCATGTCTGTCGGTCTTCTACAGACTGTACTTCGGAGAGTTCGGATAAAGGTTAGGTATATAATATATACCTAATAATATACCTATAATATATACCTTATCCGAATTCATTTATTCGGATAAAGGTTAATAAATTCGGATAAAGGTTAGGTATATAATATATACCTATATAATATATACCTATATAATATATACCTAACCTTTATCCGAATTCATTTGGGGTTGACGCAGCATGCCCTCCAGAGGGTTTCCCGCCGCCTCATATTAAAAAAAAAAATACAAAAATGGAAATACATGGTAGGTATGTACCTATGTGCTGTGTGCCTCACGGCTGCGCCAAAAAGGTTCATTTCAGCATTCATGCCAGACAGGTGATGCTGTCTGACGCTGGTCTTCCAATGAACCTTGAGGGGGTAAGTGACAGACAGAAAACAGTTTCAAACATATTATGATTATGTAAATAAATGGTTACAATAAATATATATCTTTCAACCTGTATAATAATATAATGTCCCATTAAAATAGGTGGACAAATTT
Organism: Diarsia dahlii; assembly: GCA_949775195.1. Lineage (NCBI taxonomy): Eukaryota > Metazoa > Arthropoda > Insecta > Lepidoptera > Noctuidae > Diarsia > Diarsia dahlii. The sequence continues at coordinate 4,423,178 of OX459198.1, forward strand.
TAACAATCTAACCAAAGATATTTAACCAAAACAAAACATAAAATACAGTGTTTTTTTTTTTATTTACTTAAAATAATACATTGCCGGCACTCTAGAACAAACTCATCCTTTAGTACTTAAATGAGTTTTTCTTATTATTTTTTTTACTATCGTCCTTATTTTGGTGGTCTGAATGATTTCTGAAATTTTGTCCACCTATTTTAATGGGACCTATATACCATATTTAAAAAAAACCCTGTCTAATCTGAAAGAGGCATATAGTATCTTTTTTTGACGGCATACAACCTCCCTCCTACACACAATACTCACAATTTTCAAAAACACAAAAATAGTTTTTTTTTAAAACAGTTCAAATTAACAATATTCAAAAGAATATTTCTACGTAATCCCAACAAATAGAGGAGCACCGAACAAAAGCGACTTCAGCAAATCGCTCGACAAAGGTGCAGACTTCATTTTTTAAATCAACGGGTGGTGGAAGCACGTATTGCCACCGCACTGCAGTTTTTAAGGGTTCCGTACAAAGGTCCACACATTCGAACGAAGCGCTTTGCTGGGTCCTTTATTATGCGCACAGCCAAGGAGTGGAATTCCCTGCCTGCGTCGGTTTTTCCGAGTTCATATAACCCTAATTTTTTTTTTTTTTTTTTTTAAGTGAAGTTACTGTAAAAATCTACAGGAAATAAAAGGCTTTTTTTTTTTTTTTTTTTTTTTTATAACCCTAATCTGTTTAAGTCGCGAGTAAACAGGCTTCTACTGGGTAAGCTCGTTCCATCGTCGACATCATCTCTGCCCTTAGGGCAAGATTGAAGTCAAGAGCAAGCCCATTTATAATAAAAAAATAAAAAAAAGGTGCTAGTAGAACCTTATTACTTAAGTCCCACTGTTTGTCCGTTTGTTTGTCACAGAGCCTTTCTCTTCTCGAGATCTTTTAAACCGGAATAGGTAGGTGCTTAAATGTTTAACAGTCTTCTTCTTCTTGGCGTGTCGATTCTTAGAAAGGCAGCCCAAAATTCGACGTCAAGTTTGGCACTTGCTCCAGTGCTGCAGTGATGTGAAAACATCAGGACACGATATCAACAGTGACTCATAGTTTGTGGAGCTCGAGCAGTATCACTTTCACGATAAGTGCGTACATGTGCGAAATCTCGCCGAGTCGAACTTGACCGGTTTTTAGGGTTCTGAATCCAAAGGGTAAAAACGGGACCCTATTACTAAGAGTTTTCTGTTCGTCCGTCTGTCTGTCACCAGGCTGTATCTCAAGAACCGCGACAGCTAGACATTTGAAATTTTCACAAATTATGTATTATGTTGCCGCTATAACAATAAATACCAAAAACAAAATAAAATAAATATTTAAGGGGGGCTCCCGCACAACAAAAGTAGGTACTCCCATTTAACAAACGCGTTTTTTTTGCCGTTTTGGTACGGAACCCTTCATGTGCGAGTCTGAACTTCCACTTGGCTAGTTTTTAACTCTCTGTGACTTAAAATTATATTGCCAAGACTTTTGCACTGCGACTGTTTACTTGGAGCAGATGGCGCGAGTTATGTCCTGGAAATCTTGAATTACTAGCCTGCACTTGATTGTTTTAAAGTGAATTTTCAACTCTGGGTAAGAGTGTTTTGTGTTTGTTCATGTGGCAAATATATATTTTATTTTTACACTTAACTCGAAGGTTTAAAGGATGGATGACTATCATGACCAAATAAAATAATAAAAATATTATCAGTATGACTTTATGGGCGGCATGGGCACCGGGCCGTAGGCCGACGAAGGAGGCCGGCGGAGGCCCGGCACTTCGGGGACAGAAGATATTTGAAAGTAAAAATAATTAATATTTTAAAATGCTTTGTTTTCGTCCCAAATCACAACAGTTTACCTAAATTATAACAAATTTTGGTAACGTGATAAACAGCATTTGTATGTTTTGTAACGTCACTTTCAGAAAAGTCAACGCTCGCACCCGTGTGCATGTTTATACATGGATACTAACCCTATCATCTCATATCGAATGGAAAACTTTCTTATTCTTATTCTTTATTGCACACATAAAATAACAAATATAAACAAAAAATACAATTATAAAGCTTATGTACAAAGGCGAGCTTAACCCAGAATTGGGTTTTCTTACAGCAAACCTAATTTCATCACAGTTGCTACTCAGCCGCTCCAATCATGCATCAATATGATGCTAGACAGTCAACAGACACCGTTGTATTCTGCCTCTTCAATCGGCCATCTTTGTTCATAATAGACCCCCCTTGATCGGTCAATCACTTATCGAGTCTTGGAAACATTTTCCGTTAATTAATCGGTCATGATAATCTATTAGTTGTGGTTGTGTTGGCTCTCGTCTGTCTATTGTAGTGATACTATAAATTATGTATACTGAAAACGGGATATTTACCATGTTTACTAATTGGTTCGAGTTCCCGATAAAAGTTCCCGGTAATAGTGTTAGTGACCATGTCAGTTTAAAATCTTATATTGTAGTGATGTTATTAAATTGTATTATTAGTATCTCGAAATTATTCCATGTTGATGTGTAACCGTAATTTTAATGGCAGATAGCTGATGATGATATAAAGAATAACTGGGCTTAGCTTAGCTAGGCTTCTTATATTCAAGAAAAAAAAAACGGAATCAAATAGAGATGTGGTGTTTTTTATTATAATTCCACGCAGACGAAGGTTGTAGACAACAGGTACAACTTCATATTAAAATTACAACCAATGTGGAATTAATGAATGGTCTTGAATGTGGCTTATACGTGTAAGGAACATTGGTAAAATCTGTCCTAATTTAGGTGCCAAACATTCGGCAAAACCAAGTCTTATTTTGAAACCCAATTAAAAGTGCCCAAGTGCCTAAGTTCGACCCAAGTGTGTGCAGTATATTTTTATTGACTTGCTTCAATAGAAACATACAAGCCCTAATGTCACAAAAACAGTATTCATTGAGCTACAAACAATTGCCGACCAGTGCCTCGATGTGGCAACCATGTTACTAAAAAGAAGAACTAGGTTGTTTCGTTTTTGCCATCATTTGCAGAACCCATACAAAAAACACACAAAAGAGGATATGCCCCAGAACCCTTTTATTCGTCGAGATAATAGCCTTTTTTATTTTTTGAATCAGAAACTGTTACAGTTCGCTGGATTTTTGGTTCCTGCCTTTATTCACGTTGTTTAAGAATTTGTGAGAGATGCATCGGAATTTTTGTTATCCGGAATTCTATGTTTCGTTTGTTTTTCTCTTCAGGTGCAATTTCTTATTACGAATATTAACTGACAATAACTTTGTTCGAAAGTGGCACCTGTTACAGAAGGATATTGAAAGGAAGTCGATTATCTTGGTATGGTCATGTAAAGAGGGATGAAACTCTTGTGATTAAAAAAGTGATGGATATAAATTTTGATGGATGGAGAGGGAGAGGAAGGCCAAAGAAAAGATGGATAGATTGTGTGAGGAAAGATATGAAAGAGAAAGGAGTAAATGCCACCGTGATGTCTAACAGGGAAGAATGGAAGGAGAAAACGTGTTGCGCCGACCCCAAATATAATGGGATAAGGGCAGAAAGATACATGATTATACTTACATGTCTGACGATAAGTTTTCTAATTTACATAGCAACTAAAAAATAGTCTTGCAGTTGTATTGATGGGAAAAGACTCGCCTCTTAGTACACGGGACTTTAAGGCCCGTAATCCACAGTTACATCTGGTCTTTTGCCCTTCCTGTGATTGGTCGAATTTGGCACATCTCCTCTCCGCTTGGCACATCTCCGCATTGTTGGATTACGGGCCTCACATAGGTATCGAGATTTGGGTATACCATAAATACCTTTGTCGAACCTATGACGGTGTATAGGTGTAGGTAATATAAAATTTTCTCTGTAATTTGGCGTGATGTTAATGAGATGATTCATGCTTGAAATTAATTTCGCTTGAATTTGGACAGCAATATAAACGTTCCTTCCAAAAACTCTATAATAATATCTTTTAACAAAGAAAGGTATCAAAATGAACATTTCCAATTACTAGTAATCTGAAAGCAATTTCTGCAGTAGTTGTTCATTTCGGAATTCCACTAACTATTCGTGCTTGTCAGGTAGAGCGCCGAGGATCGACTATTTATTCGAAGCTAATATTTACTTCTTCAAGTAAATATTAGCTTAGTTTGTCAGGTAACAGGTATAGCATACAATCAATTCTATCTACGGGTATTAAGACTTATCGCCCTGAATACTACTGCATAGTAACGTTTTCAAAACTCAAGCCATGAGTAAACAGAATAGCGCAGCACTAGTTTCTTATATTTTACTGGGGCATTGTCGTGAACAAATTGGCTTTCAGATTTAAAGGGCCTAACATGACAACAGACAGTGTGCGGACCCCAAATATGTTGCGATTTGGACAGAAGAATGATAACGATAATGATGACCACCATAAAACTGTGATGATTTAGCCTCACTTATATGCAGTTTTCAGAATTTGAAGTTAATAATAGGCAGAAAGCGTCGCGGCAGGCAGAACTAGTAAAGGATGGATAGACATTAGACAATCTGAACAAGACTAGCGACCAGTGGTCGACCTTTTTTTCTTTATTTGGAGGGTGGGAAATAATCAAATGACACCTCCCGCTCTTGGCGGAGCGGTAGGAAGTGTCAGACTTCCATTGACTAAAAAACCTCCCATGCTCCTTCTTAGACCTTTGTGTTCCGGGGCCGCAGTATCTCTTACGAACAACTCGCAGCCCCGGCAGGCAGAAGAAAGAAAGAAAGAAAGAAACATCCACATTTCGCCCAGTTATATTTAAGTTCCATGTACTAAGTGATTAAGCTGTGGCGAGATAGTGTTTCCTTACCCAAACCCATTTTTGCCACTTGCTGAAAATCTTTCACCTGCACACGAGTTGCCATGGCTGACCAGGTAGTCTCTAAATAGACTCCGGACACAGGTAGGCCGAAGCAAGGAAAACCTGTTCAGGTAGAGATTCATAGATGAATCTGCCCTGGAGTGTAAATGTGGTTTTGCCCCACAAACTATGGGGTACTTGATATCGTGTCCAGCCTGTCCTGATACTTGCACATCACAGAAGTTGATGGAGCCTACTACAAGTGCCAAACTCGTCGCCAAATTTTGGGCCGACTCAATTTAAATTGTCATCGACACGCTAAGAAGAAGTGGTGACCCAATGGTGCAGTATCAATCCACTAAAAAATACATGAACAAAGTACCGCATCTATGCAATATTATATCTGTGCATATGACAGAATGAGTAAATTAGTTTGTCAAGCGCAGTGGCCCGACAATCCTTTGTGTCATCAGCAAAACAAAGTTATTCATATAAAAGTTGGTACATGCTATCTCGGGGCTGTTTTAAAAGTTCCTGTTCTACATTCATTTGACCTATTTTGTTATGTTACCGCTGAATGAAAAGGATTTTCTGAAGAATTCAGAAAATGAAAAATATCTTGTTCTTTGTAATGTTGTAGATAGGGTTTCTTGCAGACCTAGCATATTTTTCTACTAGCTGGCCCACGCAACTTCGTCTGCGTCACATAAATATAGCTTATAACCTTTCTCGATAAACCGACTATCCAACATAAATTAAGCTAAATCGTAAGAAACAAAAAATCTTATCTTTCCTCTTTATAATATTAGTTTAGATGGTTTAGATTACCTTAGATTATATTAAAGTGAGAATTACTATAGGTGTGCACCCTGTACTTGTAAACATTATGATGCAGTAAATATTTTGAATTTGAATTTCCCGTAGGCCAGCCAGATCCCTCGGATATTTTTAAATTGCGATATCTTCTAAGATATTTATTTAAACTGTATGGAGTAAAGGGCACAAATATTCAATAATAAATTTCCGTTCTAACAAACACATTTATTTAGATATAGATTAATACCATATGGGTTAAATAAGCTTAGCAAAAAATAATTCATTTTTATCTAACATTTTAATAGTAAAAAAGGGTTACAGTGAGACAATCTTAAAAGATAGACATATGCTGTCGCGGACTTTTTTTTAGAACTTTTAAGGAGAAACAATTCCTTCATACATGATATTTACGTAACTTTAACCGTTTTCTCTCAAAAAGGAAATACCTTTTCCCGTTCTTGTAACATTTTTCATTTATGCTCCGCTCCTATTAGCCATAGCGTGATGTTATATAGCCTAAAGCCTTCCTCAATAAATGGACTATCTAACACAAAAATAATTTTTCAATTCCAACCAGTAGTTCCTGAGTTTACCGCGTTCAAACAAACAAACAAGACTTCAGCTTTATAATATTAGTACCTATAGAATGTTTTGTTTGCTCTAGAACAGCGAACAGCAATAGTTAAATCGAAACCTACTTTTTGGAGCTAATTTAATCGGCAAGGGTTACCAAATCCAGTTGGGGTTGCGGGTTGTTCGGAAGAGATACCTCGGCCTCGGTACAAGCGCTAAGAAGGAACATGGGTGGTTTTTAATTAGTAGAAGTCTGACACTCTCTACCGCCCTGGCCAGAGCAAGAGGAGTCATTTGATGATTTCCCAACACCAAAAAAAGGGTAACCAAATGTTGTCGTGTGTGTTGCCGTCAATAAAACACAAACCCAGACTCCGTGGTTCATCATCATCATTTCAGCCGAAAGACGTCCACTGCTGGACATAGGCCTCTCCTAAGTGTCGCCACATTGACCGGTCCCGTGCGTCTCGCATCCAGCGGATCCCCGCAACCTTCAGGTCATCGGTCCACCTAGTGGGAGGCCTTCCAACGCAACGTCTTCCGGTTCGCGGTCGCCACTCCAGAACTTTCCGGCCTCCGTGGTTGTTACTATGAAATTCCTGATTGGAATTCGAAATTGCACTTTTCTCGACCTGACCTCATGCTCTGCAGTCGCACTTGCGACCACTAGCCCGACGAGCCGACAAAAGTTAATTAATACTTCATCATCATCATCTTCCTAGAAGTAAATGACAGAGCTGTGCAGGTGACTACGTCCTGGTCTAATACGATTTGAGCTCATCGACACGTACAGTGCGATCAAATTATCTTGGCAGCTCTGAACATAGGCTTTGCGAAATTTTACGCATGTAAACTTGGGAATAAAACTGTTATTGCCAGATAAACCAATACTTAAACGATTAGAAAATATCTAATTTAAACAGTGAGAAATACAAATAAAATAAATATCATAACACTTTTATACATTCGTTGTAACAAAATTACCTGCACGAAGTTCGGAGCTGCCAAGATAATTTGATTTGATCGTAAAGAAGAAGAATCATCTTCCTGCCCTTATCCCATTCTATTTGGGGTCGGCGCAACCAGTTTTCTTTTTCAATTCTTCCCTGATAAACGTCACAGTGGCATTTACTCGAAATACTTACCTAACATTATTTAAAACATTATTCTGTTCCGGTCATCTTCAAAGTACTGAAACAAAGTGCCAAACGTATCTATTTGCTGATTCATTGTAAAATTACGAGCGAATAATATCTTTCAAACAAGGGGTTGTTTGAAAGAGATAAATTAAATAATAATAATAATAATAATGTAATATAATATTAATGTGATTAATTTAAGCTTTCTTTATACAGATCAACTTTAAGGGCTGCCCCTTAAAGTTGATCTGTATAAAGAAAGCTTAAATTAATCATGACACACAGAACATTACTGTTAGTTTGTGTTTAATGCAAAATTTAACCCATCAACTTTATGAACGATGTGCTTCTCTCCAATTTAATTCATAAATTAATAAACGTGCAAACGAATGCTGATTAAAAAACCATTCACTTTGGATTAATCATCAACTGCGCCATTTTAAATTCATTATTCAAACTTAACGGCTGATGAATTTTATAAATACGTTTTCAATTATTAATTCCTGATTAATTTTTACGCCGGTATTCACAAATTATTTTTGCATTATGTGGATTATAGCATTGAAAAGTTTAATTATTATTTTATAGCAGCTACACTTATGAAAATTTACTCAAATATAATTATGTCAGTGGTATAAAAGGGATTGAATTAATGAAAATTTTGTCTATAATAAAAATCTCGTCATGGAAAAAAATCAGCTGTCCCGTAAACTTGCATGGAGTAGCACTCAATATTGCATTGTTGTACAATAATTAATTAAAAAGAAATGTTTCAGGACACAATAATAGCAAAAGGCTTAACCTAATGTTAGTAAAAAACCAAGATTTAAATACAAAATTGAAACGACTGATCGGTGTCCAGTTAGCCAACATGGGATGGTTCCACCTATCACACGATCCACTCAGGATGCTATTGGAGCTAGGACGTATTCTACCAATAAAAGGACGTGTACTGTTTCCGTCGAATGGCATGAAAACCATCTACCCCGGCGTCGGTGAAAAAAAATCTTGGTAGACCTAACAGCATTCCAAATATTATATTGGACACGCAAGGCGTTGTATGCCCTCAGCGAATACTTGGCCCACAGATTGCACATAATATAAATACTGGCACTAATCGTCCTGCCCTTGTCCCAGAGTGTACTACGTGAGCTCGACAAATGGATGTGCGAATAACACTTGTGCGACAAAACAGTACCGCGACTCACCATAGTTCGAATGCACGCTTGTGCGACACACTGAAGCTCGACATCACGTTAGTGCGACATGAAGATACATTAGTATTCATAATCATATGTATATCTGATGACCTTGATAGCTCAGTTAGTTACAGACTCTTACTGCCGCACTCAGAGAGCTATGATTACTTAGGCCATCACTTAGTAAAGGTTTTGACAGTTTTGTCATACAAAAGTATGTCAAATCTTTACTAAGTGACGGCTTAAATAATCGTTAAAGCTCTCTGAGTACCTACCGCGGTTACCGGATTCTTTTACAGGTTACAAAACTTGTTCCCAAGTTTTGGCTTGACCAAGGGAAAAGGGATTAATTTTTATATACAGTATGTTGCCGGTCAAACCCGATTTTAGGATAAACTAGAGACTAGTTTATTTGGCCTTGGCCAAACTAGTTCTCCCTAAACGCGATATGACAAACCAGTATAGCCTAGGCTAAACTACACTCGCGAGCAAAAGTTTGGAATCACTTACTTGGAATTGATTCTGCGCGATCTTGAGTACTTAATAACTAGTTAAGAATACTAAGTACTTAATAACTAATATAAAAATGGTACCATTTTAAAGGTTTAACAGTTACCTTTAAATTGATACCAAATTCATTCAAATCACGCCATCAATTAAGAAGTTATCCCGGATTACGTTGAGAAGTAAGGAAAAAGATATGTTTCAATCGTTTGAAACGTCGCGCGTTGCGGCTTATTGACTCTCCATAAAAGCATGTGTTATCGGATTTTCTTAATCAATTGGCTTTCACACGTTGACTGGTACACATCTCCACTACTTTTGACCCTTGAACTTGGACGACAATGAATACTACACCTATAGAAGCAGCACAAATCGTCGCCCTATTGCATGAGGGCTCAGCTAGCGGGCTGTAGCACGTCAGCTCCACATAAGCCAGTCCTGTGTTTCGAAAGTTTATCAAAGCTTTCAGGAGACTAGTGGCTTTATCCCAAGACCAAGATCTGGATGGAGCCGGTGTACATCGGAGAGGGATGACCGTTTTATCGTGTCATCCTCTCTCCGAAATCGACATTTGACTGGTGTCGACGTCCAACTGGAGCTCCGAAATGATCGTGTGGTAGCAGCCAGCAAGTGGACAGTTCGTCGAAAACTTAAGCAAGCTAATTTGACTCCAAAAAGGCCTGCCACATGCCTGAAACTGACGACAGGTCACCGACAAGGACGACTTCAATTTGCTCGTTACCATCTTGATTGGGAGGTTGAGCAATGGAGGCGAATCCTGGTCTCCGACGAGTGTAAAATGTGTTTTCACGACATCCACCGATGGGGTTGGGTCTACAGGTAACCTGGGGAGTGATTTGCGCAGTGCTGCTTCGCTGAAACAGTGGCTTATGGGGTCGGTTCTTGTATGATGTGGGCCGGGATCATTTGACCATAAAACAGATCTTGTTTTCGTGCCTGCCGGGAGACGAAGAGGCTGTCTAACGTCAGACCGCTACATTTCTGATATTTAGCTGGATCATGTCGTTCCTTACGCGGGATATATCGGTGATGACTTCCTCCGTAGGGACGATAGCGCTCGTTGTCACACTTCCCGTGCCACAACTGAATACCTCGAAGAAGTTGGTATCGCCCCATTGAACTAACCAGCGCTCAACCCGGACTTGTATCCCATTGAGCACGTGTGAGATAAACTGAAGAGGAGGATTCGTTCCGAAAATGCTGCTCCTTCAAGTGTGAATGAGCTGAAATTGGCTTTTATAGAGGAGTGAGAAGGTGTCCTGCAAGAATCGATTCCGAAGCTGATTAGGTCAATGGAGAACCGTCTTTGAGAAGTTATTAGGGCGAGGGGAGGGTACACAAAATATTGAAACTTAATTTTAAGGCCAAATAAAAATGTTTTAAATTAATATTTGTTGTTTTCTTCATTTATTATTTTTCCATTATCCTTATGTTTTCCTAACTCCTTCACTCAATCCGAGATAGCTCCTTAAATACTGGTGTGATTTACATGAATTTGGTATCAATTTAAAGTTAACAGTATAAGCTTTAAAACGGTACTATTTTTATTATACTTAACTAGTTATTAAGTACTCAAGATCGCGCAGAATCAATTCCAAGTAAGTGATTCCATACTTTTGCTCGCGAGTGTAGTTCACCCTGTTACCGATAGGACAAACCACTTTGGTCTAGGCTAAAAATTATTTCTTTATTTTCCATATTTTTTTCTTAGTCGTTACTGGCACCGTCGGTCGCTGCCGCGGCACTGCTTGCTCCGCTCGCTCAGCTCGCAGTTTAAACCTAACCTAAACTAGCCAAATGATTTTTTATAATGAGGTTAATAATTATAAAAAAAAACCGGCTTCAAAAACACAAAAAAATTAAACATAAAAAAGTAAAATCAGCTTTCAGCTTCGGAAGAAAAATCAGCTTCTGAAGTCCGTGGAAAAAAAAACGAAATCAAACAACCATATATTATGTCACCGACTTTAGAAGCTGATTTTTCTTCTGAAGTTTATTATTTTTGTGTTTTTGAAGTCGATTCTTTTTTTTGCAAAAAGATTTTTTTATTTTTCCATTTTAAGTTGTAATAGCCATGCTATACAATTATTTACCATTCATTTAACATTCAACCAAGAAACTAAACCCTTAACCTTTAAGATTCCCTTATTATTGCTTTCAACTCCTAACTATTGAGTAGTAGTACCTTCCATAATCAGCTCACCTAGATAACCTGAAAGAATACAAGCGTATATACGTCCCCATAATATTTAATTAAGAACTATCCTCCAACTTCTAACCGGGAGTTAATACCTTCCAACATTAGCTCATCAACATGAAGTGATAACTTTCAGATGCGAGTTTGAAAAGCTTTAATTAGAAAAAGCACGAAACACGTAATACCTACGTGCCTATAAAATTTGAGGGTTGCCCTAGATTTCTCTGGGATGCCATCATCACCAGGTTAACATAATAGCCTGAAAGAATACAACTATCAGCCCATAACTACGTATAATTTTGAAAGAATTTTCTTTCAACTCTTAACAGTTGAGGACTTGGACCTTCGATCATCAGCGCATCCACATGAGATTATTATTACCAGACACAAATACATGAACAGCTTTTGGAAATATATGTTTATGGAAAACGTAACAAGTGCCTATAAAATTTGCGAGTTGCCCTTGATTTCCTTGGGATCCAATTATCAGATCCTGACTTGGTGACAATGAGACCTTCTAGGGAGTATAATAATATTCTCTCGAATATAGAAATTATTTTGAAAATCGGTTCATTAATGATAATATTCGATCGAACATACAAAAATATAAAATAAAAAAACATACAGACGAATTGAGAACTCCTTTTTGAAAGTCGGTTAAAGATTAGGTTAGGTTAAAACTGTGGGGCACATTTGTTTGTCGCAATACCGTAGTGTCGCACAATCGTTTGTCCTGTCGCACAATCGTTTGTCGCACTAGCGTGATGTCGAGCTTCAATGTGTCGCACAAGCGTGCCTTCGAACTATGGTGAGTCGCAGTATAGTTTTGTCGCACAAGTGTTATTCGCACATCCGTTTGTTGAGCTCACGTAGTACACTCCTTGTCCCATTCTATTTGGGGTCGGCGCAACACGTTTTCTTCTTCTTTTGCGATCCCCTGTCAGTTGCGATGATTCCTCCATCCATTTTTTTTCTTTTCTTATTATTATTATTTTAGTCACACGTTTTATCCCTCGTCATTGCGTCCATACCAAGACTAGCAGTATGCTCTCAATAGAACTACGTTAACTAGCTAAACGTTGCTAACTCCAACCCAGAGGTTTAGTTTAGGCATTAATTTAGGTTTTACCCCAAGTTAGAAAAAAACGAATACAGTCTCGTTGTTCTAAACGCATATTGGATACTATATCATATTTCCCGGGCCCATTTATTTTTCAATATTATTATTGTTATTTGTCAACAGCAGTCTGTATAGATACTGTCACTGATCCGTTGTTTTAGTGTATCCGGTATATCGTTCCATCATGTCAGCTCGGTAATTGAAAAAATACATGTATCACAAATAAAAACTGTTTTTGTTTGCGAGAGAAGAGTCAATATGATTCTTGAAAGATTAACAAAACAACATTTAATTTATTATAGGTAATGCAATACGAATAACAAAGTGAATGTATAACTACTAACCAATATTGTAAAAATATTAATTTTATTCTTTTACTATTATTATTTTATCTTTCACACATTTATTTAAACGATAATAAGGTCACTCAACCGGATAAGGCGTTCACATTTCTTGAATACTTTTTATGAAATTCGTCTCGGCTGCAATAACAAAGTCTTCCCCCTTGTGTCAAAAGAGATTATTCTGTTTTGGTTACATTGCATGTGCTTGATCATGTATCTGACTTCCACAACCCAGTTAGACTGAGTAATTCAATACCCGCATACTCATTACCCGCTTATGTCTCCTAAAACACACCTTTTCCATTCCCCAATAGTTCCCTATTGTCCAAAACCAGCAATGCAGCTACAGATAAATAACAATTTTAAATATAAACCGTACTAACTCATAAATTTTCCTTTTAAACAACAACAAACTAGTTTGTACGGAAACTAAAAGTAATTTCCTGATAAAATTGTTCTAACCCAGATAGTACGAAGTCGTGGGGTGTTTCCAGACTGATCTTGGAATTAAAGGAAAACATACAATGTATCTAAAGTTTCCTGTTACAAGGAAGTATTGGATGAGGTAACTGGGTTTGGTATACTGGAAACTTTGGAAGCACTAGCTTATGACCCCGTCTTTGCTCTCGTAGTGCTCGGTAATTTTCCAACGGAGTCATGCTACCGGGATAAAAATAATACCATCTGTTAATCTAAGTTGTATACATACTATCTGTATGGAAATAAATGAAAGAATAACAACATCCATCCAACCTTACAAACTTTCACATTTCTACGTAAGATAAGATATTCGAAATTATAGTTGAACTGCTTATCGTATTTTTTTTTAAATTATAACATACATCAGATCCAGCTGATGACTAAATAAAAGCAAAATATATTTTAAATGGAAAATCACAGCCCCTATTATTTCATAAAATAAATATACGGGTGCCAAAATTAAATACTATAATATTGGAATCCTGTACTACTTTATAAAAATAAAAAATATAAAAAATAAAGACAAACAAATAAGTAATAACAAAAGCAGATTATCTTCCTATAATATGGGTTTGTCTGTCAGTTTGTACCATTGAGAATAAACACGCAATTTTACACTGAATAATATAATTATTCTATTATGAAACAAAGGTTTTCAAGAACTGTTTTATTCATATCTACTCTCTCTGCGACTACAATCCTTATAATATGTCTTCTTCTTCTTAGTGTGTTAATGGTAGTCTAAATTGTGTCGGCCCAGAATTTGGCTACTAGTTTGGCGCTTTCGGTAGCGTTTATCAGTTCCTGTAGTGAACAATCAGCACGCAGGGCACGATATTAAGTGCCCCATTCTTTGAGGAACAGAACCACATTTACACTCCAGTGCAGAGTCATTTATGTATGGATGTACCTCAGCAGGTTTTCTTTGCTGCGACCAACCTGGGGCCGGAGTCTGTTTAATGACTTCCAGGTCAGCCACGGCAACTCTTGTCCAGGTCGGAGATGTTCAGCAGGTGGAACAAATGGGTAAGGATGCACTACCTCGCCACAGCTTTAATCTTTCCGTAGACATCCTTCCGTATCTTTCCGTAACTTACTCACTACATAGCATCTACATACAAAAGTAAACAGCTTTACTTTATTTTTATATTAGGAAAATCTGAGGAATTGATATTGAATACAAATAAATTAATTAACAAGTCCAAGTATCAGGGAAAAATATGTATAAAAACTTTTAATTGAATTATTTATAATATAGGAAGGAACTTGAAAAGGAAAACATGATACATTTTTTTTTATTACAATCAAGGAAAAATATCAATCTTTTTCATTTAGGTTTTTCTAGTTCATGATTTAATAACGAAGTAGGAATGCTAGGACAAAAACTGCAGTACCTAGTTTATCTTTAATAAAATGTATCTTTTATTACCTAGTTTTTAATTATCCAATCAGAATCGAGATCGTTTATTATGCTAAACTTAAGGCGCAGATAAGAGGGACACCGTAAAAACGACCTGTTTTTCGTTGCAGAGTTAGCCGTATTGCTACTTATTACAATTCCAAAAAAAATACAGTATATAGTCAAATGTATAGGTAAAAGACTTATGCAAAAATATTTTCTAAAATTAATCAAGAACCTCGAAAAAATTAATCACAAAATCACAAAAAAATCACACGAAAAGACTTTTTCGTCTCGAAATGCTCAATATTTTGAGCGATAAATGTTATTTTTTTTTTTACTATCAGAAAGGAAATTTGACCAACTAAAGACATATATGACGAAGGTAGCACAACTATTTCGGGTTCATCGTTGTCAGAGTCCAAGTTCAGCATGGCGGAGGTACGAAATAATAGTCTCAACACTGATTACAACCGCCTATTTATTTACTTCCGATAACAAATTAACAAAATCTCAAACGATCAAGCCGATGGAAATGGATTCAAGTACGAAAACGCGGTAAGTTCGATACAGGCGGGCAGAACGACCGTTCGCGCTCGTGTCTCACCAAAAAGTCCCGTCCCTCAAATCAAATGCGTCTAATGTCAACGTCAACCGACCACTGACCACTGACGTCTGACATATCACAACTGACATTTGACATATGACAACTGACAGCTGTCAAACCAGACCTGCCACGCTCTGTATCGACCTCACCCAAGCTCACTGCTTGACGTTTCCGAGTTTTCCGACAAACGTTGATAGATGGCGTTATTCTAAATTGTCAACTCTAAATATTGTGCCTCGGTGTTGAATCTGCGACACGGCCATCTTGACATTTCACACGTCCTCGTGTGAGGTATCTGCAACAAGAAGTCACGGAAAGTAAATCGTCCCTTACTCGGCCTCCCTGGCCAAGACGTCGGAGTATTATCACTCACACACACAATTTAAAACAAAGTTTTGTTCTGATCCATATTCTCATCAAATCTCATAAAGAAAATCTCAACATTGAAATCAACATTCTTCAAGAATCATCAACTTTCGACCAAATCTAGTATCCGACCAAATCCAGTATGCAATGCTCTGCTCGGTACCCAGCTTCGTCACATACAACACACACAGCTTCCAACAGGCAAACATGGGACCTCCATTCGGTACCCAACCTCAACACATCTTATTGCCTCCATCCGGCAACCATGGGACCTCCATCCGGTACCCAACATCAACTCAACTCAACACATTGCCTTTATTTAGCACCTTTAGCTACATTGTCATGCTGTACGTTGGTCACCGCCCTCAAGTAAACACTTACACGCGTGCAGCAACGAACATCATTGCAATGTATGCAATCTGAGTCACTTGCATACTACATTTGCATCTTTTACCTCTCACTTAAGGTCTGAACCTTTCATCATAACCTGATCTCGTTTTGTCAGTGTCTATCGTTTCAAAGTCAAATTTACAGTCAGCAATTGCGTCACATGTCTCAAATGACCGTATTTTCTCAAATTGTATCTCATTTGATGACATTATTAACCGAAACTAATCGCAAATAATTGTCGGGTAAAACGTGAAATAGAATTTTTAAAACAATTCCATCGGTCTCAACAGAAGTCAAAATTTGTACAGGTGACTTTACAGAAGTCTGCCCAATACCAGTCGTTCGGCCATTCCTGGTCCAAGTGGGTGGGGAATACAAGGTATTCTGATCAAAATCATTACAGGTTCTAATGAAAATCAAAACAAACTCTTTCGTTTAAAGGTGACATGTCGAACAACACCCATACTCATTCAAATAATAGGAAACTCATTAAAATATTGCAGTGCTCATACTCTGACCTCTATCCGGTCTTCATCATTACACTGATAGCCTCCATCCGGCCATAAGCATCAAAACAATCGACCTCCATCCGGTCTTCATCACGTAACCTCCATCCGGTTACATACACAACAGGCAACCTCTATCCGGTCACCTTCACATGTAACCTCCATCCGGTTACATACACAACAGGCAACCTCTATCCGGTCACCTCCACATGTAACCTCCATCCGGTTACATGCACAACACCATCAAGATAATCATTTCGAGCCTTTATCAAAATAATTTTTAAACTAAGGTTGTTCAACATGTTACTTTATTTTTCCTATAACGTTACAGGTTATAAGAAAACTCTTACTATGCTAGGAACTTTAAATGTTAAGTTGACCACTTAGTATTCAACTAGTTTTGTTGTAATATGGGATCTAGAAATCACTAGTAAACAAAGATGAATATGCTGTCAATAGATTAATTAATTGGGAACGAAATTCTAACGGAACATCTGTATCAACTGTATTGAAATCAATTTGAATATTAGAAGCATTCTTGAGCTTATTTGAAACATCACATAACCTACCAACCTTTTCACGACACAAAAACAACACTATCACACGTCTAACTAACATTAAATCCTTGTTGTAAAATCTCAACGCCAATTAAAATATCATTTTTTTTTTAAAACAACTATCCGGTACAACATGAAATAAAATCTCTAATAGTAAATCGATAGTCATAATCTCAGTAAATAATTGTGAAGTACAAACTATCATGACCTATCCCGTGTCAATTTACAATGTTATTTACACGCTTGCCACTGAACTGTAACGAAACATTTTTGATCAGAGAGCATTCGGCACCAGAATCATAGTAAAATGGATACGACTCACCAGATATTCATCAGCACACTGCTGGCGTTGCTCACATAGCAAACTTCAACACGTAGCTCGCTATTTGCCTCTGCTGCAGGCTGCAGGCACTGCTTGGTCAGCCTGCCGCGCCGCCGCGCTGCCAACCACGCGCCGCCAAGCCGCGTCCCGCCGCCGCACCGCCGGCGCCGCTGCCGAAGTAAATTCTCAGCGCACCGTGACGTCATCGCGCCATTCTTCGTATTTTCTTCAGCTCGAGTGAATCCCGGTTCTGATGTCGCAGCAGGGTCTTCGCGATCGTCATCACCATACGGGGCACTCCAGACTATAAACAGCTCCTAAAAATCGCTCCATTTCATCCCAGGACAAGATATGGACGACCGCCATGACGAAACTTCTCCCATGAGTCTCGTGGAATTCGCTGCGCCGGTTTCACGGCGCTGCTGTCTTCACAGCACCCCGGCGGTCCATCCCCACCAGGTGAGACCAACGGTTACCTGGAGGAGGCCCAGCGGAGGACGACCAGCGACGGAGGTGCCAACTTACGACGCACCTACAGTGGATGTGTGGCTCCGGTCCGTCCCGTTTCTCCCATGAGTGCGCGGTTCAAGGCAATCATCAACGATGCACCTTGACTATTCGGATCGATAACACACATGTCGGCTGTTGCCAACCAAGCACGTGGGACAATATTCCGTTTTTCAGGGTCAAAATGCGGTAGGCGAATATCCGTACTCGCAAAAGGTGTTTTAATTGCTTGCACAATAGTCATAAAGTTTTTGTTTAGCTGCGCGAACAGAAAACACCACATTTCTGTTTCTATGTCACTTTCAGACGCACGCGCATTGTCTTTACACTTTTCCGGCCTAGCACTGTCACCTACACTATGTAGGCGTTAAAGTTACATCGCACTTCTGATGACGAAGGTAGCACAACTATTTCGGGTTCATCGTTGTCAGAGTCCAAGTTCAGCATGGCGGAGGTACGAAATAATAGTCTCAACACTGATTACAACCGCCTATTTATTTACTTCCGATAACAAATTAACAAAATCTCAAACGATCAAGCCGATGGAAATGGATTCAAGTACGAAAACGCGGTAAGTTCGATACAGGCGGGCAGAACGACCGTTCGCGCTCGTGTCTCACCAAAAAGTCCCGTCCCTCAAATCAAATGCGTCTAATGTCAACGTCAACCGACCACTGACCACTGACGTCTGACATATCACAACTGACATTTGACATATGACAACTGACAGCTGTCAAACCAGACCTGCCACGCTCTGTATCGACCTCACCCAAGCTCACTGCTTGACGTTTCCGAGTTTTCCGACAAACGTTGATAGATGGCGTTATTCTAAATTGTCAACTCTAAATATTGTGCCTCGGTGTTGAATCTGCGACATATATAAAAATATTTTAACATTACAGCGTATTTTTTTTTAATAAATTAAATCTTCGAACTATCGTTCATGTTGGCAGTCACGAGAATCAAACGCATCCCCGTTTTCAACATTATTTGTTTAGGCGATGAGTTAAACGCGCGCTCAAGGGCGCGGGCAGTTAATGTCGCCTTAAGTCTTCGATCAATAATAGTACTAGATTAAGCATCAGGAACAAAACTAAGTCGCTCAAGTGGCCACGTTTGCACACACGTAAGCATCTACACAACATCTTAGAAAAAAGTTCAATATTATTGACAACTTCAGATGATTATAAACCTTAACACTTAAACATAACGTTTAATTATCATTGTAAAGTATATTTATTTAAGCCCTTTCATCGGAGAAAGATTAGAAGCAAAACATTTTAAATGGCGCTCCAAAATAAAAAGTCATCAGTACAAAAATATTCATTCTAAAATGAAACTTAAACTCTAAGCAATACGGTTAAAAGCATTTTGTGTACAATGTCGTGCTTATTCTATTGCGGAACTAGCGTTCCATGTTCAAGAACATGATACAATAGTTAGTACGTTGTAGCAAACATTGGCCAAACAATTTTATTATTCGCTGATTTAATTATATAAAATTTACAGTTTATTTATGTTTAAATATTATGAAAAAGCACATAATGATATTGAATTACCGAAAAAAAGATATTCCTTCCAAAACTTTGGTGTTACGGTGGTTATTTACACAGTCTTTGAACGCATAATGCGGTATTTTGACGTCTTAATGTTGGCTATGATTGGACCATACTAATTTGAAATAAGACCACAAATACGTTTGTGGTCTTATATTTCGGGCCGTTTTTGAAGCGCTTATCGGGAATCTAGTACATTATTGATCGAAGCCTTAAGTGTCAACAGTTCCCGTCGGGGCTGCGGATTATCGAAAGGCATAACGCGGCCTCGGCACAAGGGCGAAGAAGGAACATGGGTTGGTTTTTAGTCAGTAGAAGTCTGACACTCCCTTCCGCTCTGCCCAAAAGCGGGGGGGGGGGGGGGGGTTATAAAAAAAAAAAGTGTCAACAGTTAGGATCTTTTAAATAGTAAAGGTAATTACTGTTTTGTTTTGTTGTCATTACTAACATACAAATTAAAATATAAAGAAGTCAATGTAACTTAACGATTTATCTGTAAAACATTATTGAATAAATATGTGCACTGAAAAGTTTCGTAAAAAGTTACCATTGAGCTTATTACCATCGACTCAAAAAAAAACGAAGAACCAAATCCCAAAACGACATTATTTACATATAGGCATTTACATATAGGTTCCAGATTTTGGCCGCAGTTACAGTAATATTAACTACTCTACATGTTAACACAACAAATCAAGGACGGCCATATTGCAACATAAACGACTTTGCTGCGTATGCAGAATTTCTGGCCTGTTAACAAATTAAGGCATACGTTACCAGATTATGTTGTACGGCATTTTTATTTGGGGACGCGCTGCAGGAATATAAAATGCAGCTTTGGTGTAAAAATCGTTGAAAAAGGACACAGTAAAATAGTTACATGGAATTTTTACAAACGTGCCACGGAAAACACGCTGCGCTATTTGGTCTCGGCTGTCATTGGTAGATTTTTGATAGTCGTTACAGGTAGTCCGGCCTGGAAGTCTGACTACCAGGCTTTTGAAGAGCAATAGTATCAAATTTAATTGGGTTGTGGACGTCATGTATGCCGTCCCTCCATGCAAAATACTGGTGGACGTCAGGTATGCCGTCCCTCCATACAAAATACTGGTGGACGTCAGGTAGGCCGTCCCTCCATGCAAAATACTGGTGGAGGTGGACGTCAGGTAGGCCGTCTCTCCATGCAAAATACTGGAGGACGTCAGGTATGCCGTCCCTCCATGCAAAATACTGGTCCAGCGCGTAGTTACTATTTGTAACCGAACACCGTTGGATAATATAGTTACTGAACTTAGTAATAACAAGCGTCATACGCGACGTGTGTGACCATAATATTGATGAAACTTATGTGTACACACGGCGAAATATCTAGCTTAATATGAGATGACCTCGCTTTGTAAAGCTTACCCGTAAAATGAGAGACCCGTATAAACTAGTTTTTACCCGACTACGGCAAAGCCAAAGGAGGGTTATGACTTTTTATAGCTTACAATAGAAAGGTCAGCACATGAGTCAAAGTAACACCGTTATTGGAAAAACTTCAGTGTTTGATGGTACACCTCTGAGACATCTTAGCTACATCACATAGTTATTTGAGCTCTGGATTCTGCGTAAGGTCTATGGAAAATCCCGTCGGTGCTGAGGGTTGTTCGAAAGAGATACCTCGGCCTCGGCACAAGGGCTAAGAAGGAACATGGGTAGTTTTTAGTCAGTATAAGTCTGACAATCACTACCACTCTGCCCAGTGCGGGAGGAGTCATTTGATGATTACCTAAACTAAAAAAAAGGACTATAGTAGACCAGAATGCAATAAAAACTATTTGATTCTTGAAATCGATTAATGAGCGATAGAAATGATTGACAAAACCGACAACAAGATAATATTATTATAGATTCTCTTTCAAGTTCATTCAAAGGCGAATTGTTAAAAACCACTGTGTCTTGTTGTCAATAGATCGCGTACAGCAAGAAGACTGTCCATGGTTTTGCTCTACTCGTTACTTTCAAAAGTTCACAGCAAAGTGATAGTATAGTTATGCTATACCCAACAAAAAGCAAAGAAACATATCGCATTTCAGTCCCACACGCAAAAAATATTCACAGCCACAAACCCTATAAACAAGTAAAAAATATCAACTTCCAAATCTAAACTGAAACTAGAAATCCATTTCAGAAACAGAAAAAGCCTTCCATTTTTATCCAAATGACATTTCGGCATTCGGCCGCTCGCAGGCCAGTTCGCAAAAACCGAAAACCTCTCACTATGGACGCAAAAAAAGAATATACTAGGTAAATCGACCCAAACGAGGTTACAAAGGTCCTCCGTCTCGCAAAAATTTGATTTGTAAATAAAGCCCCTTACATAGGACAAGTACTTGTATATTTAATTCCAAAATCAGTTGATTCAATTGTGAGACTTCGCCGTTTGAGGCCCTGACGACGGTTATAAAGTTCGAGTTTCGACGATTATTCTGTTTTGTGCCTGTATAAATTAAGGATCAGTAACGACTGACGATTTGGTTTTTTAGAGAAGCTTTATCGATCTCTTCGGCTGTCTGCTGTCCTAGTACTGTATCGTAATTGGTTGGTTAAATGGTTACTAACGTAGCTAAGAAGTACTCATCATGAAGCGCAAAAAAACTAAGGGAAGAAACTAGTTAGCCATGACATAAAGCCACCAGAAGTGGAAAGATTTCGAACAGACTTACACTCAGCATTGGGTGGCCAAAGGTTGGAGAAGAAGAAGTTACTAAACTCATGACTGTGAAGTACGAACATTGTTTTCACATGCTTGTTTAACAGAATCTAAAGAAAGTTGATATCTCCGGCAACTTGGACTGACAACCTTCAACAGGTGATTGAGTCAGTGGAGCAGCGTGCTAGGAAGATAGGATGGCGCAAGGGTGTTGAAAGAATTACAATTTGGCCAAAGAATCCACATTGCCATCCTTCGTGGGAATGCAGCCAGCCATCTAGGCATTTTTCCTGTTGACAGCAATGTGGACGAAATTTTTGATGCCCTGTAATCCTTCTCTTTTTGATACTTGTATATATTTTAGTATAATTTTAGTTCTGTAAATTGTACCTTTTAAAATTCTCTTCCATACTATATTTTAATCTTATTCCCATCCAAATATACATTTTCATTTTATTTAGATTTCGGCTAGTCCATCCAAAATGTGTCTGATAGATATTAGAATTAACAATATTGTTAAATAGCTGTGTATCAATTTTGGTGTACAATGCACATACTCTATCTTTACATAACTACATAACATAGCTGAAATAATATTGTTACGAGCTGGGTATGGGATAAATAAAAACACTACCAATTAAACACACGAATTAACTTTATTACTCGCAAAACACTTATTCACAATCGCAAAACAGTACTGAACACTTTATCGTACTAGATTTCACTTCGATCCTTTCGTTGTCTCGCTTAAAAGTAGACTGACTCACTTCGTCCTCAATCGGTCCTTTTATACCCAAGCAAACAAAAGACATTCGAGATAATTCTCTATTATTCAAGAAAGCATCCACAAAAAAAACATTAACAAAAAATAAACTTAAAGATAAAAGAACCGACAAGGAAGAAGTTACTTAACGTCGTCGGCATACGGTCGAAATTACAATGACAACTGCCGGCGACTCCCGGCACCTGACCTTGAATACAATGTAAGTTCTATACCTACTACGGAAATAGGTACCTAAAAGAATGAACTCGTATTTTCTAGGTACTACACAGTTATTAGCGCGGTTTCTCGAAGATTCTAGATGACCGTCGTAACACTGCCCCCTCCTTAGACATGCTCGTCCCGAGCATCATTAGTCCCGTAATATCGCGCCAGTCGGTCCACATGCACAACCTTAGGCGCACCTCGCGGACCCTTCTGTATTCGGTAGGTGACATCGTTGATCCTGGTCACAACTCTGTATGGTCCATCCCATTTTGCTTGCAATTTCGGAGACTTTCCCTTGCTCCGCACTGGGTTATGCAACCACACCAGCGAACTTTCGTCGAAACCACGACTGTTTGCCTTCCGGTCATAACGAGTCTTCATCTTCTCAGACATCTGTTGTCCGGATTGCCTGATATGCTCATACACATCATTTAACTTGTTACGCAGATCATTCGCGTAATCCGTTACACTGCGTGGGACATCCGGAGGGGTTCCAGTGATTAAATCTGCAGGCAACCGTAATTCCCTTCCAAAGTTCGCGAAGGCTGGAGTTACAGTCGTACTTTCGTGAACTGCACTCCGATAGGACAGAAGAAACGGCTGTATGTGCTTGTCCCAATCCCTTTGCCTGCTTTCCACGACTTTAGCCAGATATCTCTCCAACGTCTGGTTGAATCGTTCCACCATTCCATCAGATTGTGGGTGGTAAGAGGTGGTTCTGGTTTTGTGGGTACCCATCAATCGACAAGTCTCCTGAAAAACTTGCGATTCAAAATTCCTTCCTTGATCGCTATGAATTTCTAAGGGTACTCCAAAACGACAGAAGACTTCCTGAACCAATTTATCTGCGACTGTTGTGGCTTCTTGGTTAGGAATGGCGAAGACTTCTGGCCACTTTGTGAAGTAGTCCATGACAACCATGAAGTACTTGTTTCCGCTATCGCTTTCTGGAAATGGTCCCGCAACGTCCAGTGCTATCCGCTCCCAGGGGGCTCCCACGTTGTACACTTTTAATGCACTTCTGCTTCGCGTGTGAGGTCCTTTCACAGCCGCACAGCTGGTACATTTGCGACACCAGTCCTCCACATCATCTCGACAGTGGATCCAATAAAAGCGCTCTCTGATCTTCAGTAGAGTCCTTTTCACCCCCATATGTCCTCCTGAGCATCCATCATGGTAGAGCCGTAAAACATCCGGTACCTTAGCTTTAGGGACAACCATTTGTAGATGACAGCTGTCCCCTCGAGCGTTTTCCCATTTACGGCACAAGACTCCATGCTGGATCTCCAAACTGTTCCATTGTGCCCAATAACTCTTCGTGATGGAACTCATCGCAGCCACATCACTCCACTTGGGCTTCGGAGCACCAGCTTTGATCCAGTCGAAGATTGGCTTGATGTCCGAGTCATTTTGTTGAGCCTGTTGTAGAGTCTCCTTCCATTCATCGCTGAGATCCGTTCTAAGCATCCTCACGGGCACCACTTCCTTAGTCTCTTGCCTGGCACAGTGCTTGCAGTCTTCAGGACAAGGTCTTCTTGACAAGGCGTCTGCGTTACCGTGAGTTCTCTCACTGCGATGTTCGGTTACAAAGTCAAACTCTTGCAGTAGTTCAATCCATCTCGCCACTTGCCCCTCTGGATTCTTGAACTGTAATAGCCACTTCAATGCAGCATGGTCAGTTCGTAGCTAGAATTTCCGTCCCAACAAATACTTACTGAAGTGCTGCAATGTCTTCACTACGGCGAGCAGCTCTCGTCTCGTTACGCAGTAATTTCTTTCCGGTTTAGATAAAGACTTGCTGAAGTAGGCTATAACAACCTCCTGATCTCCTTTCCGTTGAGATAACACGCCCCCAATCCATTACTTAATCCATTACTTGCGTCTGTGTCGACTATAAAGTCATTTTCAGTGTCAGGATATCCCAAAATAGGAGTATTGCACAGACGTCCCTTTAATTCCTGAAATGCGGCGTCGCAGTTCTCATCCCAACAGAATTGTCGCTTTTCCTCAGTGAGTCTGTGTAGAGGTTTCGCAATGTCGGCAAAATTCTTCACAAACCGGCGATAGTAGGAGCACAAACCCAAAAATGCTCTGACCTGTGTCTTGTCTTTCGGAACTGGCCAATCCTTGACGGCAACTACTTTCTCTGGGTCTGTTTGAACACCTTCTCCCGAAACTATGTGTCCTAAAAAGTTCACTTGCTTTCTGAAAAACGAGCACTTTTTCGGACTCAACTTCAGGTTTGCTGTTTGGATCTTCGACAGCACTCGGTTGAGGTTTCTAAGGTGATCTTCAAACGTACGGCCCACAATGATTATGTCGTCTAGATAGACAAGACATGCGTCCCCAATCAACCCGGCAAGTACTTGCTCCATCAGCCTTTCAAACGTTGCAGGAGCATTACATAAACCGAAAGGCATAACTTTAAACTGCCACAATCCTTTTCCTGTTGAGAATGCAGTCTTCTCCTTATCCTTGGGGTCTATTTCTACCTGCCAGTAACCACTTTTGAGGTCGAGTGTCGTAAACCACTTCATTCCCGCCAGCGTATCCAGTGTGTCATCGATCCTAGGCAGTGGATAGCTGTCCTTTTTCGTGACGTCGTTCAGTCGTCGATAATCCACACAGAAGCGCATATTGCCGTCCTTTTTCTTCACCAGGACCACAGGAGAACACCATGGACTGGATGAAGGTTCTATAACACCGTCCTTCACCATTCCCTCAATCATGGTTTCCACTTCTTTTTCCCGTGCAACTGGCAGTCTTCTTGGTCGCTGACGGATAGGTAACTCGTTGCCGGTATTAATCCTGTGCTGAACCAGTCCGGTTCTGCCTATGTCAGCATCACTCTTAGAGAAAATACCGGCGTATTGAAGTAACATCTTCTTAGCCTTGTCCATTTCACCTTCAGTTAAATGACAATTTTCTAGAAGCGTTGACACGTCGAATTCGGCACTACTAATTTTGTTTCCGGTAGGTAGATCTTGCAATTGACGCATCCAGGCTACTTCCTCGCAAGTGCCGATCAAGGTGTCCTTCTTAATTACTTGCTCCTTGTCACTTGGATTCAGGATTCGTACAGCTGAGATGTTGTTGGCCTTTACCAGAGTTCGTGCCATCTTCCATGAAAACTCATTGTCCACCCTTTCTATCAGAACACTTCGATCTTTGTGTCCAGAATTCTGTGGTAACTTAACTGGCACGATCGTTTCTGATCTGCGAGGAAGAACAATTTCCTTCAGGCAGTACACTTTCCCTGATGGTGCACCTTCCATGAAAACTTCTTCGGAACCACATTTCAATACACCTTGGTCAATGTCGATCTCACAACGATATTTCCGCATAAAGTCCAAGCCCAAGATGCAATCGTCCACTATGTCGGCCACGATGACAATGTGCCGGTACATTCTATCACCCAATTTCAACTCCACCTCCTTCTTGCCTCGGACGGTTATGTGCTGACCGGTAGCTGTTAATAATTGAAGACGGTCGCGGTTATTGAAGTTGCCCCCAAGAAACCGATTCGCCAGGTGAGAATTGACGACCGTGTGAGAAGCTCCAGTATCCAACGTCAGTTTGCATGGAGTTCCGTTGACTTCGCCGTTGATAGTCAGGCTGTTCCCGTCATGTGCTTGTGACATCGAGATCCTCGGGGCTCTTTCAAAACCAGCCAGCACCCGCCCCCCAGTCCTGGCATTTACTCGTTTCCCTGCTGTGGTTGGGCAGCCACTTCAGCCACCTTTCCCTGCTGAGGTTGGGTTACTGGTGAGCTGCGCTTAGGACAGCTTGATCGAAGATGACCCCTTTCTCCACAAGTGTAGCACCTAGGGCTGTATCCTTGTGGGTGGTCGCGTACAGGTGACGCTACAACCTCCCTGACCCGGTGCGTACGGTGGTCCTGCCTTACTGCCTCTACTTCTAAGGCATGGGCCAAGGCATCTTTCAGCGTCTCATGATGCCCAAGTCTCACAGCAGCTCTAACCTCCAAGTCGCGGATTCCATCGATGAACACCTGTACCAGATTACCGTCAATAAGTGCAGGGGCAGACTGGTAAGCTTTCCGAACCAACTTTTCAACTTCCAGGGCCCACTGTTGTAAGTTCTCGGCACTTTGTTGAACGCGATCCCTTAGTTTAGCACGGAAAACGTGCTCCAGGTGCGCGTCGCCGTATCTGGACTCTAATGCCTCCAGCAGCTGTTCATAGGTCACATCCTTCCCGAGTGCCTCAAGAATGGTAAGGGCCTGGTCTCGGAGACCCAAAGTGAGCGCGGTCATAGCTTGCCCTTTGGTCCACCCATTCGCCTTCATAACGGCCTCAAATTGGATTTTATAGGCCGACCACGATGATGTTCCGTCGAATGGCGGCACTTTAAACCCGCGTACTGAAGGTGCAGCAATCACCGGAACCACAGTCCCGTCTCCAACCTTAATTTCACTCAAGGCCTTCTTCACATCGGCGATCTGAATTTCGGCCTTTGCGATACGGTTGTCGTGCTGCTGTACCTGCTCCTTCATCACGCTCAGCTCTTTCCCAACTGATGCGTGAAGATCCTTTATCAGGAGCATCTGTTCCTCTTGGCGCCGGGCCTGCTTCTCTTGACGGCGAGCCTGTTCCTCCTTGTCCCGTTGCAACTGCTCCTCCAACCGACGGGCCTGCTCTTCTTGACGGCGAGCCTGCTCCTCTTGAAGGCGAGCTTACCCAACTAGCAAAAGTTAGTTGTATAGAAGTCCATAGAACGTTTTGTAAAAACTAATCGATGGTCACATAAAAGGCCAAAGAAGGTGCACCTACAAAGAAAGTGGCGCAATTATATCTCCATTCAGTGTTATAGTACAACTGTAGCGGTGTCAGGCATGACAATTTTGGCCTATTACAGTTGATGTAACAGTAACGCAATCTCTATTTGATGACATACAAGCCACCGCAACGCTACTAAAGTTCTTTTAGGTACTGTAAAACAGTTCATGATTCCATTACTTCACTATAATATTCATCGTTCATTCATTTTACATTCGTTCACGTGCAGTGTTTTTGAAGAGAATTGGATAATAAAAGAATACGAGGAGCCATATTGTGGTGAATTATATATTATTTTGTAATTAAATTATTCGTCCCTTACGGGGAAAATGACGTGCGACTGTAATTTTACTGATAAAATATGTACTGGTTACCGACTATATTTGAATGCCCCCCTCGAATTATTGAGCTTTTACTAAAACAATTACGAATTTTAAGTCATAAACATACTTCCAGCTTCCTGAACACTACTATAGCATTCGTTATGACAGATTACAACCACCATTACATGCAATTAGGGTTCCTTTTGAATCAAAATGTCAATATTGTTGTAAAAGAGCGATAGAAATGCCTTTACAAAACTGAATTAACATTTAAAAGCATTACTAACCTACCGTTATACACAGTTATTATGTTTTAAAAGAGAAATAATCTCCGATATAGTACTATTGTAATAGAGGGACTATAACAGTTATAAAAAAACAATCCTGTTTTAAAAAAGTGTCTTTGTGATAAGTTTATCACTACGACTATAACGAGCGTTAAAAAACCTTTATATGACAATTTAAGTTCTATAAATGTAATTCGAAACTCAGCTATATCACCAAATCACTCTGTTGTAGACTTTTTGTACCCACTATAGTACTATGCACTGTAACGACGATCTAAAAATCCACAATATCACAATATCGCCCTATTCTTGAGTTTTCATCTCCACTTTAACGAAAGAGTCATTATAGTTCGTTCAGAACTTTTATTGCGTAAATCAGGCGCATTGAGGCGACAGTAAACACTGTTATAAAGTTCTATCGTTGTGTACTAGTCACATTGGAGGTTGCTATAACGCCTGACTATAACAGCTATACAAAGTCACGAAGTAAACCTTTACATCAATTCCTAATAGGTCCTTTTTGCTGTATAAACTTATAGAGCCAAATCGTATTGTCAAACGCTTTTACACAACAATCAGTCACCGCCAAAACCTTTATACATCGTTCACCCAGCTGTTTTGAGATATAAGGTTTGGTTATAGCGCAAAATTGCTGGTTGGGATTGCTCCTCCTTATCTTGTTGCCGCTGCTCCTGCAACTGGCGAGCCTGTTCCTCCTTATCCCGTTGCAACTGTTCCTGCAACTGGCGCGCCTGCTCCTCTTGACGACGTGCCTGGTCTTGCAGCAGCGCCATTAAGGCAGACAAGTCAGGCACCGCTACAGCTGGAGCAACTGCGGATGAGCCAGCGACTGGCTCTGACGTAGGCAGGACACCGCCCGGTGTCTGTGTCGGAGAGTCTCCAAATCGCCTTTGGTCCATACCTTGCTGCCGCTGACTCCTCGTACGGATACTATCCGTGTCGTCCTTCGGTAGAATCGGCATTATTTATCCCCACTTCTGACACCAAATTGTTACGAGCTGGGTATGGGATAAATAAAAACACTACCAATTAAACACACGAATTAACTTTATTACTCGCAAAACACTTATTCACAATCGCAAAACAGTACTGAACACTTTATCGTACTAGATTTCACTTCGATCCTTTCGTTGTCTCGCTTAAAAGTAGTCAATCGGTCCTTTTATACCCAAGCAAACAAAAGACATTCGAGATAATTCTCTATTATTCAAGAAAGCATCCACAAAAAAAACATTAACAAAAAATAAACTTAAAGATAAAAGAACCGACAAGGAAGAAGTTACTTAACGTCGTCGGCATACGGTCGAAATTACAATGACAACTGCCGGCGACTCCCGGCACCTGACCTTGAATACAATGTAAGTTCTATACCTACTACGGAAATAGGTACCTAAAAGAATGAACTCGTATTTTCTAGGTACTACACAGTTATTAGCGCGGTTTCTCGAAGATTCTAGATGACCGTCGTAACAATATATTCATTTATTTGTTTTATATTAAATGATTTCACAACCCGTCAAATTTTTCATTAACTTTCCAACAAATGCTGTTGCCACCTTACTTCCTAATGAACGTAAATAAAATTATACACAAAATATTAAACAAAAAGCAATATTAGACACGTTGAGTTTATCCTCACGGATCGTATCTTAAGTACGGCCCACATTACTACAATATTACTGCAATTTATCTTCCCTTTAACTTGCAAATTGTGTTTGAAGTACATAGATAATATTTGAGATACCTTGTCTCCCTCTAACACTCAAAATTCAGTACGCGTGAGAAAGACAACGACACAACAAGTTCCGAAATTGCGGCATATCTAACGCCAAGTCGTGAAACAATTCTACACCCAAACATTAACATCGAATTATATACGTTTGCTGAAACTATTCGTGTTAACGTTAAGTACGTCATAAAGGGATGTACTAGGACGTCATGTGTCTATGAGTGGTATGGGTATTCTGTAACCAATGAGTTGTCCCATAATGGGACAACTCATTGGTTACAGAATACGATAGTCCAGTGCCTAGTGCCCGTAACAAACTGTTAGTAGTAGTGGTCTACTTTGTAACGAACGCGACAGTCACACACACAAGCAAAGGTTCACACACGTATTGAAAGATACGTCAGAACGAACGTAGAGATGAGACATGGTACATTTGTGTGAGTACTGGTGGGGCTAGCCCGAACGCTCACATACCAAAGCAAAACGAGCGTCGTAATATTGACGTAGAACTATAATAACATTGTAAGTACTCGTTTCACACCTCTTCTTAACGTGTCGCTGACAATACAAATTAAGTCAGCTCAAAACTTGGAGAGCGTTTGGCAGTTTCAGAAGCATCCATAAGCTCCAATAATGATACTTAGACTTAAATAACTTTATTCATATGGGTTTATTAAGGGTGAGAGATTATTTGGTGCTTACTGCTAAAAACATGTAGGTATTTGTGTTTCAAAACGCGCGTTCGTGCAAAGGCCTTTGCTCAGTACGTAGTACAGAGATGTTGTCATAGTGTGTGTAACTCCTGTCTCCAAAAGTCCACACAGTCAACATCGTTCCTGTTGGAAATTATGAGACCAACCGTGAAAATGGTTTAACTGCTCCGCAGCAATAAAATGCAGCCATCAAGTCCTTGCGAAAGATGCGCCTTGAGAATTGGACTATTTATTGAATTAGACGCTTTATGCTGCCCTGGTAATGCTTATCGTAAAGTATCAGATGCTAAAGTAGAATGTTTTATGATTATGTTTATCGAATTTCTGTGTTTTATTAAAAAAAAGTTATGAGAAAAAGAACAGCCTCGTTGATGTAGTTGTTCTGAAAGTAATTTGGTCCGCGTGAGCACAATCCTAGATTTGGGTTCCAGGTCTGGCAAAATGTTATTGGGTTTTTGTATGAGTAATGTCATTGGAGAAGGTTCTCCTGCTTTTTCTTCTTCATCGATTCCTCGATGCTGAGAATCACATTTTTTTCAAAGCATGCTGTATTCTGCAGTGTGAACCGCTCGGTACAGACTGATGGAGGCAGTTCTTAATCGAGTCTGACCATCTTGCCAGTGCATTGTCTTCTGCACTAGCAACAGCTTAAGCAGCCTCAGTAGCAGCCATGGAGTCTGACTGTGGGTCCGGTAAATGGTAATAGGCACGCCTCATTTATTATGGGACTCAGACATACATGGTAAAATTTGGGTATTCTATTATTAACTTCTGCCTTATTCTTTGGATATCACAATTGTAAAGTTAAGTGTATTTGACAAGCTATATACACTTAGATGAGCTCATGAATCTCCTGCACTTTTCCTCATTTTTGTAGGGTCACGTTCGGTGTAGCGTGTGTACGGTGCGTACACTTGCAGAGATTGTTGTTGAGGTTGTTGTTCAGGTTGGAGCGCGTGGAGAAAGATTCACTTCGTTTTCGTTAGGTTTATAACGTTTAATTGTGTTTACAATAAAAACTGTTGACGATTCCTTTCTCTAATGTTAGTCACCGCGTAGCAGTAATTTTGCACTCACCGGTTTATTATGTTGTATCGGTATTTATAGAAACAAAACATGTACGTCAGTCATTTTAAGACTGTACAGCGTGTCATCTTCCATACTTACATCTCTTCTCTTTAACTTAAAATAAAATATTTTTAATTAAAAAACATCTAAAACTAACATGTTTCTGAAAGACTTCACAAAAAAGAACAATTCAATTTAAATGGTTATACCAAATTCGGTAGACGTTTAAATTAATCTAGTCACTGTTTAAAACAAATTTCATTATAAATTAAATAAAAGTGAAATAACACGCGCATCTCAATCCTAATCTAATTGAAATCAAATTTAGTGTAACTAAAGATATTTTTAATGGAACAATTAGCACCGCTAAAGTAAATAACTCCAACGAACGAACAAAAGTACTGAACGCTCGAAAAAGAACTGAGTTTCGGTTTTAAAGTCGTTCAATTAAGTGGCCAGTAATTAACTTCTTCTAGAACGCTCCTGCAATAACAAACGACAATCAAAAAAGAACGAATGAATGAATGAATAATACTTAGTTATATTTGCACTTAGAGGTTTTTGATAAATTAACTGTCAATTTGCGAGAAGAATAAAAAGTGTTTTAATGTTGAATGTAATTTGAATTCACTTTACATTTTTGTTAATTTGAATAGCTCTAGCTGCCTTTTTTGTTAATGAGTTTATTATTCAATTAAGAACATAGGTATGACTTTTGAAAAAAGCAATTATTATAATTAGCTAACTAACTACGAAGCGGGGTAAATGCCTTACTTTATTTTATAAATAGAATCAAATTCACCTAACTTTCAGACTGGTTTAAAGCTGGGATTTGAACAAAATCTTCTTTTTAGTGTATGTGTCCGGAATCTATTTAAAGACTTTTAGGTTAGCCATCATAACTCTTATCCAGGTTGGAGAATGGTTTGAGTAGGGAACCAGTTTCTTGCCACAGTTTAGTCTCTCTTTAGAGCACCGAGCGTTCGCCAGAGAGCAGAGACACACGCTTTTAAAAAATGTTACGGCTTTCCAGCCTTTGTGGATAAAAAAAAACGCACACACAAACATCTCTCACCCTAAACACATAATACCTGCTCCGTTCCGTCGTGGGTAATAAATTCATTTTACTACTTCTATTCGAGTCATATTTGACTGTTTTTATATCTCTATTACCAACAGCTTTCAAAGAGTAGCTAGGATATTTATAATAACTTAATGTGTTTCCCTTCCCGCAGCACTAGCCGTCAATTTCACAGTGAACTAAGCAGTATACAGGCTATAAGACGGAGTGTAATATATCAATGTACGGAAAGCGAGTAATGGAAGCGGTGCAGTCGACAAGCGTCGGCTAGGGACGCTACGTCGTCGTCTATAGTGTGCTGCTTTGGAAAGAGTTACTTTGAGACTTGGATTAGACGCTAGTTGAAACATTTCTTTGGATTTTAATACTTTTAGAGATGCAAAAAAGATCTCGTAGCTAAATAATATCAGCGGCTCGGGTTTATCTTCAGGTAAAGCCGCGCTTTTGCCCAAGTTGGTCCATGGATGAGTGCCCACCGATTTAATACCCATTTTTCTCTGTGTTTCGGAAAGCCCGTTAAGCCTTTGGTTGGTAACGGTTGTCAATTGATGATTTGTGACGGTCATTACAGATAGTCAGTCTTACCAAGAACTAATAATTGGGTTGTGAAGGTCATTATAGGCAGTCAGCATTATACTGGTATTCTGCTGCATCCGGTTAGACTCGAAATCGACCTCAACAAAGTTGGGTAAAGGCTAGGCAGATGATGATGATATTAAAAATGTAGCATATTAATGAATGAGTTCATTTTAAGCCATATTGTATGTTGTATTCCACTCACCCACAACGATAGGCTTACAACAAGTGCACAAAACGAACCATTTTTATCAGAGACTTTTAGCAGCCCGAGCCGAAAGCGAGGGCTGATAGTAATGTCGAGGATAAAAATGGTTTTGTGGACGAGTTATAAACTCTGCTTTTCACTTCGAATGCGAGGAAATAAAACAGTAGTATAACATATTTCTTTTATTAAAATTCAAAGTAAAATTTGTACAGTTTTGAATACTGAAGGAAATAATTGTTAACGGTATTTACCGTACATGAATTTAAATTTTAATATCTTTCCGTTTTTGCGAGCAGACAATTCAATAAACGCTCAGCCGAACTATACAATAAGGTAAACAAAAAAATATGCATATACACAAAAACCACTTATGACTGTAAGAAAACCATCACAAATTGGATAAAAAAACTCACGTATGAAGAGACTGAGGCACTTCTACAGAACATTAAATAGCAAGATACATAATAACAATATGACACACGAAAACTGACACTTAAAAATCAAACAGAACCACATAGACACACGCACACTCACTCACATCCACCCACACACATACACTTACACACACACACACTCTCACTCGCATACACATACACACACACATACACACGCACAGTCATCACACACACACGTTTACACAATTTTTCTTGTTTTTGATCTTATTTTTTATTTTATTTTTTAAATTAAGTAAATAATAATAAAGTTAGTATGTAATTAAAATTAAGTATAAGTTTAATAACCCACATATTTGTTACTACTGTAATTATTGTGCTATGGAAGAGCGGGGTCTCCTAACACAAGCAAAAATTGCTTAAAAGGATTCCCCAAACACAATCTCCCATTTATGTAACAAATTTCGTGAATAAAACATTTTTGTATTTTTTTTAAGTCTTAAAAAACACATAAGGCAAATAAATTAAAGTAAATATTATAAAATAACAAATTCTATCTATGAACTTCTTAATGTGTTTGGCTGTATGGCTCATTTTCTTTGCCTTAATAAAGATACATTTCATTCGAGTAGATACGTTCCCTTGTGCACAAAATTCGATTTTGTGCAGCCTATATCCTGCACAAATAAGCACTTTCAGAGCATGAGTAGTGAAAAACAATTTATTGGTAACTAATTAAGGATCGATCTATAGGGTTTAGAGATTAATCGGTTGGAACATGAGTAGTGAAAAACAATTTATTGGTAACTAATTAAGGATCGATCTATAGGGTTTAGAGATTAATCGGTTGGAACTATAATCCGGCACGGTTGGCGCAGTGGCTAAGCGATTGGATTGCTGCGCTGCGTGTCGCGGGTTCAATTCCCGCACGAAACAAATATTTGTATGGCCTGCAGATAGTAGGCAGTTGTTTCGGGTCTGGGTATTTGTGTATGTAACGCAACCACGATACAGGAGAAATAAAATTCATAGTGTGGGGCAAAGTTTAAAAAAAAAAAAATCCATAACATATGTTTGATTAATCATTAAACGGGTTATGCCTAAAAATATAGTCATGTAGGTTTAATTATTGCAATGAGACAAAGTACCTAACCTAATAAACCAAACCTTTTCAGTCCTGGTTTTGGAATCGTAGTTTATTTTATATTATTCCGTTTAAGAAGAACATTGCACAATCTTTTAGCGCTTAGTCAACTTAACTTATTTATTTATTATTAAAAAAAAACTGGCCAAATGCAAGTTGGACATGCACATTGTAGGAAGGGTTGTAGCAGATATTGAGAGATTTCCCATGTTATTTCAGCACCATAGACTTCTTATAGATTTTCTTGTAATCTATAAGTGTTAAACTAATTTCTGTACTTTTTTCAGAATTGTAAGCGGTGCGGTGGGGGAATGGTCGGACAGACAGACACACGAGTGATCCTTTACGGATTCCGTTTTTTCCTTTTGAGGTACAGAACTCTTAAGCAAACCACTCATTTTGCATCAATCAACTTCGTGCACGATTTCAATAATATTGTTATACTGCCATTTTTTTCAGCAAATTCGCTTATCGATGAACCCTATTATTTTTAAACAAAACCGAAACTTGATTTTAAAAGTTCTAAAACACCACGTGGGCTCGACCTTGACCGCAATTTATTTGTATTTATAAATCATCGTAAACAACAAAAGTAACGCGATAATGAGGCAGAAAATAAGTAACTAATGAGCGATTTGCTAATCACTATCGTTCGACTCGGTTACTTTGTGGAATTATGTAAGACGAGTGATAAAAATAACTGAATCATCTTAATTCAGGGTTTATTTCCATTCACAAAAAGTCCCGATTGTGTTTACTTACTTTACTTAATGTCCTATGTCCCCTAGATGGGGCAGAGGGCGTCCACAGATATTCTCCATCTCGATCGGTCTTGAGCTTCTCGCTTCACCTCGCTCCACGTCAATCCGATTGTGTAACGTTCTCGAATAGGTCGGGGTCATGGATGCTGTCGAGTTGTCGCACCTTGCTGAGAACAAGAACAAAATATATTCTTTTTCTTAGCGTGTCGATGGCAAACCTTAACCAATTTATATTCTGAGGGTTGCGGGAATATCCTGGCAGTCGAGGCAGTCGCTCCATGTAAAATACTGGTACTCAGCTGCATCCGGTTAGACTGGAAGCCGACCCCAACATAGTTGGGAAAAGGCGAGGCTAAATGATTATGATGATTGCGGGAATATCCTCAGTAACTAACACAGACTGCCTCGTCGGTGTAGTGGACGCAAGCACGACTGCTAAGCATGAGGTCATGAGTTCGATAACCGGGTCGGGTTACTATACGGACCTTGTAGAAACTAGAACAAATTTCCGTGCGTTCAAGCATTTTTGTCATACCTATTATTGGAATCAAATATAACAGCTCACAACTTAGGACCCAGTAATATTAATGACAATAATATCCGTGGTGCTAGGCAACTGGGCTTATCCCAGTTGTATACGTCCCTGTGTGCCTATTGGCCTTGTTCTGTTCTGTCTCCTGCTGATATGGAGGGAAGTGGAAATTATGTTTTTTCCTACTCCTCCGCTATTCTTTTCTGATTAATTTCGTTGCGGGATCCAAGACAGTTAAATCGCTTCTCTGGGACTTCGTCGAGCTTCATTGTCTCGGCGCTTTTCTTGTGGTCGCCACTGTTGATTCTGGCTAACAGGAGTTACAGTGGTTTGGGAATAGTGTGGCGGGCTTGTCCCAATAAAAAAAAAAAAGAAACCGGGTCGGGTAAAGGGTTATTGGATTTTTCCATCAGGAAATTCTCAATAACAGTATCAGTCTAGATTTATGCCCGGTTGATGGCAATAGGGTCGTCTCTACTACATGGGATATAATGGGATATAAACATAACTGGTGAAATGTGGGTGTAGTAATGGGTACACCTCTGCATAACCATAAATTCCCCTGGTGTAAGTTATTTTCCTACGACATTGTGTTTATTACCGAGAGTGGCCTATAGGTCCTGAGTAGATTAGAGGTGTGGTGGCAAAGACTGAAGAATGATGGCCTGAAATTAAGTAGGACATGCATAAACATGCCATCAACCGCACAAATTAAGTAGGACATGCATAAACATGCCATCAACCGCACAAATTAAGTAGGACATGCATAAACATGCCATCAACCGCACAAATTAAGTAGGACATGCATAAACATGCCATCAACCGCACAAATTAAGTAGGACATGCATAAACATGCCATCAACCGCACAAATTCAGACTCCGTGGCTACTACTGAGAATTTCCTGGTAGTAAAACCCAATAACACTTTGCCCTACCTGGGGATCGAAACCCTGACCTCATGATCAGCAGTCGCAATTACATCCACTGGACCAATGAAGCAGTCAGCTATTCATTTAACCGCGGTCAGTTACTCGTATTTATTTAACTGCGGTGTAATTTAAATGTGGCTCATAAAAAGGAAATAAATAAATGGGATTTATTTGCATACATCAATGGTTTAATGAACAGTAATACTAATAATGATTGATTACATTTAATATGGGCTTGGCTTAATTACCTTTACTGTAATTATTTTACTGTTTTTGGAAAAATGGTATCGAAATTAATATTATCCTGGAGGGCAGGTAGCAGCTTGGCGACTTATATAAAGGCTAAAAATATTAATTAACGAAACGAAAGGATAACGAAAGGTATTTACAAGGCAAATGTGAGTGGCAACGCCGAGAGGGGACGCCCTAGAAAGACATACACTGACCTTATTGGTGATGTTCTTCAGAAAGTACAGGTGCGTAGTACTCGCAACCGGCGTGCCTGTATGACCAGATGTATGAATGTGGACGAGGCTAAAGGGGTATGTAAGAATCGTAGCAGGTGTCGTTCTGTGGTTTCTGCCTACCCCCATGAGAAAAGGGTGTGCACGCTTTTAAGTAATTGGTCTAGTGGTCGCAAACGCGAGTGCAGCGTTTGAGGTTCTGAATTCGATTCCCTAGTCGGGCAAAGTGTTATTTGGTTTTTCCATCATGAATTTTCTCATTAGCAGCCACTGATTCCGGATTTATGCTCGGTTGATATCAATAGGCTTGCCCCCAATTACATGGGACTTTAACATGACTGGCAAAATGTGGGTATATTATTTTGTTGCATTACTCTTAAACTTTTTTTAATACAACGTTGCTCCATCACACTAGGAACTTCTCCTGTGTGGTGTGTGCGTTTACAAACATTTAAACTCACATACACAAACACCTAGACCTGGAAAAACTATCTGTAGGCTATACAAAATACTTGATCAAATATGGATCGAACCCGCGACACGCAGCGCAGCAGTCGATCGCTCTGCCACTGTACCAATCGTACCATCACCGTGCCTTTGGGGAAAACAAGCGTGATTTTGTTAGGTTTAAAATTGACATGCGTTGTTAAAAATCACACGACGTAACGACATGTTACAAAATGTCTGCTCATATCTAGGTTCGTAGATAACCTAAACCAACTCGTGAATCGCATTATGAGTTCACAGCCCGAAGTACCAGGCGACCATAAATTATCAGAAGAACATTACGACTGCACCAATCGTGTGCACGGACCGATCTTTGTCCTTCGTGTCTCGAGGAACCAGAAAATACCGGATATTTCTACTGGCGATAACGCTGTGTTTGGGTTACATTCAGATTACATCAAAGTAGGGAAGGATGAGTCTAGAGTAGACGATGGATCGTCAACATGTAGCATACATTGCTGCATTGACTCTAGTATTCATTAAAGGCTTGTATACAAAAAGAGCAATGGATGTCTAACTTGTTAATGAGGTCTTTAATGAGCGATATAAGTTAAGTAAAGATTGAAGTGCATTACCAGGGACACGTGCCAATGTTTTGATAGCAATTAGCTAAATCGTTTTGCTTTACTGTAGCACGTGTGCTTCCCCGTTCCCAGTGGAAAAGACCGAGAATTATTGCTTATTGCTTAATAATTTAATATCAGTTTGTTGTTATCAGTTTAAAAGCAATATTCATGAATAATTATGTCGACACAGTTTCAGTTGTCGGTCAGAAATGGAATATTTTGGGACACAGGAAAATTTGGTTGCGTACCTACAATCTGACATTGTGTGACATAGTGTGGAGCTTATTAATTTTATGTTTTTTGTTAGGTTTCAGCCTAACCAGACGAAACTGAAAATCAGTATTATACATATAAGTACATAGACCTACTTCTTACACGGCCTCCAAAACAATATTATTAGGTAGGACAATTTCTTTTGGTAGGACTGGTTGTCAGACATACGACTTCTGACTATCAGTATCGATTTACGAATATTAAACCTACAAATTACAGCAGGGAGAAAATGCTTAAATGTCTCATTACTCTTATTAATTAAAGTTTTAATTTTGACCTAATCTTACCTAAAAGACATTTAGAAAATCACTTCCTATAATCTTATTATACGTACAAAGAAATCTTTAGACTTTCAGATTAAAAACTTTTGTTTTAACACAAATTAAAGTTTTAATCGAATGATCATTTAATTTTAATTATTGGGCTACTACGTCAAGTACTGACTGTGACTACTTGGTCTAGGCATACTAATAACAAACGCATGGTTAAGGTCAGATAAGCAGTCACTCTATGTAAAATACTTTTCTTCTTATCGTGTCGATGATAATTCAAATTGAGTCGGCCAAAAATTTGGCGACGAGTTTGTTACTTTCAGTACCCTCCATTAGCGTTTGTGATGTGCAAATAACAGTCATGACGTTTGAAAGAGATACCGCGGCCTCGACACAAAGAGCTGAGAAGGAACATGGGTCGTTTTTAGTCATTATAAGTCTGACACTCCATAACGCGCTGCCCAGAGTGGGAGGAGTCATTTCATGATTTCTTACAATCCAAAAGCACAGTTACATCAGCACGTTTACACTCCCAGGTAGGGCAGAGTCAACTATGAATCTCAACGTGAACCGATATCATTGCTGGATTTTACCTGCGTTTGGAGACTAAAAAAAAAGCTATTTTACAGCTAAATTCGGATATGGTAGGTTAAATTGATGACCAATTCTTACCAGATGTGCTTCTTTACTGCCCAATTATAACAGTAATTACCAGACTGTTTCCAATTTCAAAATTTCAATACATCCTACAACTATGAAATTCAAAGTAACACTTCAGCAATACTTCGAAAACGTACCTTCACAAAGAAAATACCGTCAAAGCGGCACGTTACATTTCAGACGACCACAGGGGACATTAGTAAGACTCTCTCAAGTTACTAGGCGTTATTCCAAATTGATATTTATGCTAATATTGACGTGTATCGAAATTGGAGTTGTTTTGTTTTGACATTTAACTTCACGCCTAGATAGAAGTGTATCTGATATTACACCCACATTTCGTGATTAATGTTTTAGTTCTATGAATAAAAAACTTTTTTGCAAAAAGAAACAACCGACTTCAAAAACACCAAAAAGTGAAAAATAAACTTCAGAAGAAAAATCAGCTTCTGAAGTCGGTGACATTTGTTTGTTTCATTTAGTTTTTTTGCCACCGACTTCAGAAGCTGATTTTTCTTCTGAAGTTTATTTTTTTCACTTTTTGGTGTTTTTGAAGTCGGTTGTTTTTTTTGCAAAAAAGATTTTTATTTTTTCAGTTTTAGTTTTAATATCCTATAGAAATATTTATTATACATTTAACATTCGACTAAGAAACCTAACATTGAACAAAAAAACACGAAACACGTAATACGTGCCTATGAAATTTGAAGGGTGGCCTTTGAGTTCTCTGGGATTCCATCACCAGGTCCTGGTTTTCATATCACAGTACCACCCTTAAAATATCTCCTTCACGAATAAAAAAAGAATCATCAAAATTGGTTCATAAACGACGAAGTTA
Source organism: Diarsia dahlii (assembly GCA_949775195.1). Lineage (NCBI taxonomy): Eukaryota > Metazoa > Arthropoda > Insecta > Lepidoptera > Noctuidae > Diarsia > Diarsia dahlii. Next base: position 4,464,468 of record OX459198.1, read on the forward strand.
TTCTCGAACACACATAAACGAAAAATGTTCATAAAATGAAAAGTACTTGGCCAAACTATACTAAATTTTTATGAAGAATCACGTAAATCGGATCATAACTCGCAGCGTAATCGGTGTACATACATAGAAAAAAAAAACATACCGATCGAATTGAGAACCTCCTCCTTTTTGGGAAGTCGGTTAAAAAGGGGCAAGCCTATTGCTATTAATCAAACACGACACTTCGGGGCTGTTACTATAAATACTATAACTCGACCGGAGAATTGAACCCAATCCCGCATGCTACGCACTCACAATGTAACTGTCGAAATGCGAGTGTTATACCTATACTTCTGCCTTATCCTTGGGAAATAACAAGCGTAATATTATCTTATATTCAGTAAAGAAGCGAGAACTTTGATCTAAAACTTTTTTAGCAATATTTTTCTTACTCTCTTCGAAAATATTTACTTACTAGAAGGTCATACATTGACCTTATTAGTGATATCCTTCAGAGAGGTCAAGTGTAGTAGGAAAGTAGAATGCAATGTAGGAAGTACTCATCACTACATACCTATATTATTATAACACAAAGTCCTCCGCCACGTCTGTCTGTCTGTTTTTCACGATAAACTCAAAAACTGAGAGAGTGATTCTCGAGAAAGGTTTTAGTATAGTTCCAAATTCAACACCTGTCACGCTTAAATAAGGGATGAAAGTTTGTTAGGATATTTTCCGACATCCACGCGGGCGAAGCCGCGGGCAAAAGCCAATGTTTTAATATTTAAACGAAGGGTTATTTTAGGGTCGTTACACGTGCCGTTCTTTATTTTTTAATGATTCTATAGGAAATATTCTATCCTTCTATAAGTGTGACTTTGTACATAACTATAGGCACGTATTCATTCCGTGTAAGCCGACTATTTTTAGGCATGATTCCCCGGGTCATAATATATCATATTATGTTTGATTGGGAAGAAGCGACAATCTCCTTATGATGGCTATGGTCGCAGCTGGATGAGAGTTGGCTAGAATCGAGCTGAGTGGCGTGTAATAGGGATGTTCCTGACTAAAAAAATATGTTTCGGTTTATTCCATCTGTTGGAAAGTTGTGATTGTCGAAAAATATTGTATACCTACGTGTTTTTTGTTTTATCAAATTAATAAAAATTTACGAAAATGAAACGTGTCAAAGATCATAAGTGTGGGCTTGTGACGTTACTTTCTGGTAAAATTATACCAAACTATGATGTCACATAACTTTTCGAAGCACTGTATCGTTTCCATTTTTGTTTTACGTGAAAATAGAAAAAAGAAGTGTCCAATATTTTTTAGAAATCTATCTGACTGACTTATTAGTCTTTTTTTTGTCAACTACCGTAGTGGAGAAGACTGTATAACGACGTACAATGGAAACATTGTAGCCTCATTGCCTGTCTAGTCTTTTCCCGGAGTCAGCTTCCAGTCTTATTAGATTCAGCTAGATTTTTTTTTTTTCTTTTTTTTTTTGCCCCACACTAGATACCAGTATTTTATATGGAGCGACTGCCAATCTGACCTCCACCACCCGGTTAGCACTAGGTAATACGATACCCCTTGTCAACACTGGTTGTCAAACCTTCAGGCCACTGACTACCTATAATGACTGACTGACTGGTTGTAGACTAATAAAATTATGACTATAAATTATTGGTTACTCCGCGTTGAATTGGTTACAGCCAGCTCCAAGTTATCTGCCTCATGCATTATATTGATCTTTAAACTAAAAATATGTAACAAAAAACTGTGGTGCAATTATAATTCAGAGATAAGTTTAGTTATGTAAACCACACGAAGTTTGTTGATGAAAATCTTCTCACATACCTAGATTTCGTGGAAAATTTGGTAAACTTAAACACAACAACATCTTTTGATCCATATTAGGAGATGATTCAAGATATTTTGTTACCTAGAGCTGAATCGATCATCAACATATCCTGTACTTGTCCTGTTACTTGGGGACGGTGCAACACGTTCTTTTGCTTCCATTTTCCTGTTTAACAGTCACGCTATCATTTATTCCTTTTTCTTCCCTATCATTTCTCATACAATCCAAGACAGTTAAATCATTTCTCTGGGACTTCGTCGAGCTTCATTGTCTCGGCGCTTTTCTTGTGGTCGTCACTGTTGATTCTGGCTAACAGGAGTTACAGTGGTTTGGGAATAGTGTGGCGGGCTTGTCCCATAAAAAAAAAAAAATACAATCCAATTTTATTACCTAGGTCCACTTTCAAGTAGGTATTTCAAAAAGGACTTACCACCAATTAAATTCAGATAAGCAAAAAACAGTACCTAAGCCAAAATAATTATAAACAATTTAAATATTAAATATTATTATTGTTTTATCGTTAAATGAAAACATAATTATGTATCAAGTCTACCGTACGACCGTCTTATCGCTGAAACGCGACCTAGTGACTTGGCACGCGTGGCTAAAACCGGTTAGAAACCAATCGTGGCCGACCTGTGACATAAATATGATTGTCAGTCCGGAGATGAGTGATTTTAGTGATACATGTAAGTAAGGTGACTCTACTGCGTACCTACGGAAAGTAAGTGGGATAAAAATATGTATAACTATTATAAATATAACTATACCTACTATTCGTATTAAAAAAATGAATTTTGACTACATTTAAACTGTATTGTGGTATAAACTTGGACGATCAATATTTCTAAGGATCTTGAATTACTCGGAATTTTTCGGGAATTTTCCTAAAGATTTTTGCTAAGGACTCCTAAAAAAAACTTTTGCTGTTCTAATTAAATTATTCAACTTAAAAATAAACTGACAGTATGTATACCAGTAGAATGGGACAAGGGCAGAAAAACGATAGGTCAGTTTATAATACGTAATATTGTATTGGATCTAAGCATTGTGTAATCCAAGTTTCCATGATGAGTCCCACTCGTGTCAGTAAATTACAAATATATATTCTTCTTTTCTTTTCCATATCATGATAATCTATATTATATTATATTATTATACTTATAATAAATCTGTAGAGAGGTCAATTCTGTACATGATATATATTTTCAAAATAACTATCAGGGGGTAATTAGTGATCGATACTGATGCCAAAAATGCAATCAGTAAAATTTTTGTCTGTCTGTCTGTCTGTCTGTATGTCTGTCTGTCTGTCTGTCTGTATGTTCCTTATAGAAACAAAAACTACTCGACGGATTTTAACGAAACTTGGTACAATTATTCAACATACTCCTGGGGAGATTATAGTATACTTTTCATCACGCTACAATCAATAGGAGCAGAGCAGTGAAGGGAAATGTTGGGAAAACGGGAGAAGTTGCTCCATTTTTTAAGCTTCCGTCGTGTGTGCAGCCTTAATGGTTAAAGCTACATAGAAATCATTTATGACGGAAATGTTCTACATAAAATTATCTAAAAAATATCCCACAACAGCATACGTCTATCTTTTATGGTTGACTCACAATAACACGTGTAACTCCCGATAGCTTAGCAGTTCGGAGCTTTCTGATTATACAGGGTGGAATTTTGTAATGCCACCTGGAGGGAAAGTACTCTTAATACTGCAGATAGAAAATTTTACTCAAAGGAAACATTCCTTTATTTTTGAATAGAAAGCAAACTGCATTCAAAGTTTTTCCAAAATTCTCTTCTCCCACACCCGGGAATCGAACCGCCTAAAATCTAAAAAAATTATACCCTGTACTTTTATTGCATCGATCGTTAGGGTCAATTATAAGGATGAAATCTCTCTAACAAACATGATAAATTAAATGAAAGGAAAACCTGACTGCGAGATCGCCAGATCTCACCCCATTAGATTTTTTTTGTGGGGATACTTAGGTAAAAAATCAAATTTACATGAAATTTTATGCGAATGACAACGAGTTGAGAGTTGAAGTTCAGAATACGATTTATAATATTCACCACAACACTTTATTAAAGGTTACTAGAAATGAATTCGTTAAAAGAATAAAAATTTGTGTATCCAAGAGAATGGAGCCCATTTCGAGCAACTAATTAGTTAGTTTACCATTTTTTGTAAATAATTAAATTAATTTAAGATTTCCTGGTTTTATTGGTTGGATGAAGGATTTATTGAATTACTAGCTTTTGCCAGCGGCTTCGCCCGCGTCAATATGACGATTTTCCATACAAACTTTCATCCCCTATTTAACTCCCATATGGGTTGAATTTCGAAAAATCCTTCCTTATTCCTTGTTTACATTAAAAAGGGAACCTCTGTGCAAAATTTCAGCTTTCTAGGTCCAAGGGTTTGGGCTGGGCGTTGATGAGTCAGTCAGTCAATCAGTCAGTCAGTCAGTCAGGACTTCTCTCTTTATTTATATAGATTTTAATGGTGTAGGATTATGAAGACATTTTATTGACATTTTATTGACATTTTATATTGTAGAAATTTTAATAAAATTAATGTTCTCAGGTTGGCTGAATAAAAAAATACATTACCTTAGAAAGTATGTTATGTACCAATGTGGTACCCAAGTATACGCGTACACTGATTATTTTCTTAATTTTTTTTACACACGGTAGAGTTAGATCCGCTGATCTCACTTTTTTTGGAAAATCTAGCTATCTAAAGCGACACCATGTTATGTTGTGTAGATGTATAGCTTGATATATAGCTTTTTTTTTATTGGGACAAGCCCGCCACACTATTCCCAATCCACTGTAACTCCTGTTAGCCAGAATCAACAGTGGCGACCACAAGAAAAGCGCCGAGACAATGACGCCCGACGAAGTCCCAGAGAAACGATTTTAATTGTATTGGATCCCGCAACGAAATTAATCAGAAAGAAATAGCGGAGGAGTAGGGAAAACATAATTTGATAATTATATAGTTTGAAGTTGCGTTGGAAGGCCTCAAACTTGATGGATCGATGACCTGGTGAAGGTTGCGGAGACCCGCTGGATGTGAGACACACGGGACCGGTTGGTTGATTATCATGATGGCTTGATATGTCACCGTGTGAACTTCGTGTCTGATATTTTGGAGAAGATAGTGTTGATCGAATGATAAAGTAAACCACGCTTTCAAAGGGACCTGGAGTTTCATCCACCTGTCCGATATACAAGAATCTATACTAATGTTATTCGTGGGTGCTATAGGCTTAAACTATCCTAACACATCAGCTGAACTATCACAATTTTTTGGTAACTTAGTCGCGGGCAAAGTGCTAGGCGTGTATTATAGTGCTGGTAACCAAATATAAAATGATTACCTTTAATTGATGTTTACCTTTAAGTGATTCGTCAATTAATAGTGAGAGCCTATAATTGACGTAAAATTCTCGTAAATAACGATACACATCGTCTGGTTTCCGCACCCTTACTTCGTTAATCGGAAAATAATTCATAAATTTTAATAACTTTTCCTGGAAACTCCACACAACAATGAAAAAAGGTGGTCTTAATCTATTTGTTTTTGCCTTGTTATTTATTAAAACACTGCCTCTTTGGTCTAGTCGTTGCAAACGCGACTGCAATCACGCCTATAATCTCCAAAGGGTGAGTCAGAGGTGTACCTAATAGTACGCCCCCACATTTTTCCAGTTATGTTTAAGCCCCATGTAACATGCTTGCGGGGTCACAAGCCATCAACCAGGCACAAATTTAGACTCCGTAGCTGTTCTGAAAAAAACCTGATTCAAAAACCCAATAACACTTTACTCAACTCAGATATCGAACCAAGTACCTCCAGTCGCGCTTGCAACCATTAGACCAACGAAGCGATCGAGGAAGTCAAAGTCAAAGTCAAAGTATTTATTGCGAACCAAGTGTACAATGTGGTGTTAGGTATATTTTGGTTAGTACTTGTATCTTAGCAGCCTTTTACAAGCATTGCAATCTATTATTCGCCTGTCCTTATCATCTATTTTAGCATGCATTAAACATTACACTGAGTTACCTATTTATTTTATAATAGTAGTACAATTATATAAAGAAATTTTAGTTATGTCAAAATTAAATGTCAATGATAGTGGATATAATACAATTAGTCAGCAATGTCAATATCATTTTTCTCAGGTATCTAGCACCATTTTTTATTTAATACAGAGTTTAATAGGACAGGGTAAATGTTATTGTTTGTATTATAGGACAGATCGCCACTTTTGTACAGTCGTTATTTTAGACTAGATTCTAAATATTCTTTAACTGAGTAGAAGCATTTTTGGATGAGATATAGTTTTAGTCTTCTTTGGAATATTGCTACTGATTTTTCAGTTTTAAACGTGTTGGGTAGCTTATTATATATTTTTATTGCCATATAATGTGGGCTATCGCTTAACATTTTGATTCTTGAGGGTGGAGCGCATAGCCTCTTTTTATGGCGAGTGTTGACGTTGTGTGTATCTTCAACTTTAGTGAAATTGTTGATATTTTTGAAAACAAATACACAAATGTCAAGTATGTATATAGACGGCAGAGTTAGAATCTGATACTTTATGAAGTGTGGTTTGCAGGATTCCGTATTATCTATTTGAGCTAAAATTCTTATACACTTCTTTTGCATAATGAATAGTTCCACTGCGTTTACACTATTTCCCCATAACATTACGCCATATCGTAGCCATGAGTATGCGTATGCGTAGTAAGCAGCCATAGCTGTTTGTGTGTTTGTACTTTGTTTAATTTGAAACATAGCATACGTGAATCTCGATAGTTTTGTTTTAACAACTTCTATATGTGACTTCCAGTTAATATGAGTATCAATGTTTATGCCAAGTAGGCTAAATGTATTGACTTCTTCTATTTGCTTGTTTCTGAAGGTCGTTTTTAGGTTAAGAGGTGGTTTTTTGTACGATCTAAATTGTATCAGCTTTGTTTTGTCACTATTTATTTCCAAGTTGTGAATCTGAAGCCAAGTATCAACAGTTTGGAGCACATCTTGTATTTGAAGACTAGGGTTATTTACGTTTACACATTTAATTAATATAGAAATATCGTCTGCAAACAGTACTGGTAAAGCGTTTTCTTTATCTAATATTTTGGGAAGGTCATTAATGTAAATTAGAAATAGTGGGCATCCTAACACACTTCCCTGTGGGATTGAGCAAGTAATTTGTCTTTCTTGTGATCTAATAGTTTTGATTTCATTTTTATTATGGTCGTAATTTTCAATTTGTACTATTTGTGTCCTATTATGTAAATATGATTTAAACCACGAATAAGCAGGTCCACGTACGCCGCAACCATTTAGTTTAGTGAGTAAGATGTCATAAAGTACCTTGTCATATGCTTTTGTCATGTCTAGTAGTAGCCCAATTACATGTTGTTTGTCGTTTATATGTTGTAGCGCTTGTTGAACATATTTATATACTGCCAATGTTGTTGATCTGCATTTTCTGAATCCATTTTGTGCGTCGTCTAGAATATTAAACTTTTCTAAGAATGTATATAGCTGATTGCACATAGCTTTTTCAAATATTTTAGAAAATGTTGGTAGCAGTGCTATGGGTCTATAGTTGCTTGGTATATGCTTGTCACCTTTTTTATGTACTGGTTTTACTAGAGCTACTTTAAGTGCGTCTGGAAATTGGCCGTCTTGGAAGCTTTGATTAATTAAGAACATGAGAGGAATGGAAAGTTCTATTGCACATTGCTTTAATAAAATTGGTGGAATGTCATCAATACCGCAGCTGTGTTTATTTTTAGTTGACCTTATTATATTTACTATTTCTTTCTGATCTACCGGGCGTACATACATTGAACAAGTAGAGGGGTTGACCACGGATTTCCCAATGTTATTGGTCAAGTTAGACGTTTGGTTTTGCCCTACCGTCGCAAAGAATTCGTTAAATATATTTGATACATTTAGCGGGCATTTTACTTCTTCATTTTCTATCTTGAGTGATATATTTTCGCGTCTATTTATTTTTGTCTTCCCTGTTTTTGTGTTAATTATATTCCACATTGTCTTTACTTTATTGTCAGATTTTTGCATTTGTTTAATATATGTCAGTTTTTTTGATTTTCTAATAGTCAATTTTAATATTTTACTAAATAATTTATAGTGCTTTTTTATAACACAACTTTTGGTTTCATTAAAAATAGTTCTTAACACTCTTTTATGTTCACATGATTTTTTGAGGCCTTTAGTAAGCCATCCTTTTTTCGGTAAGCATTTTATTCTTATTCTTTGCAGTGGAATATATTGATTAAGTTTGTGTTTTATTATTGTTACGAAGGATTCATAATTTTTATGTACACTATTGCTATTGTTCAGTATAGTTTCCCAATTTTCTGATTTTAGGGATTTTTTAAAACATTCGATGTTATTTTTAGAAAATAGCCTTTTTTTGGTAAACCAAGTTTTACTATTGTTAATTGATAGATAGTCTACATTTAACTGGACATGTAATGCCTTATGGTCCGATAGTCCCTAATCTTTGACAGTTGCTTTGTTTATAAGCGGTGGGTAGTTTGTGAAAAGTAGGTCAATGCAAGTGGATGTTGTTTTGGTTACTCGTGTTGGATCGCGGATTATTTGTTGTAGGTTAAATGTTTTCATAAAGTTCAAGAAGTCCAGTGTCTATTTATTTTTATTGTACACGTTTATGTTAAAGTCTCCTCCAATTATTAAGTGTTTATGTGTTTTTTTTACATTTAATTTATGTAAAACTTTCCCCAACTGTTGAAAAAATATATCTATATGGCGATCTGCTCTATAAAGTCCTATAAAAGTACAGTTTAATTTGGGAATGTCAATAGCACTAAATTCTAACACATACTCCTTTGAATGATTTACAATGTCAGTTCGTTCAATAAAATCTAAAGAGTCTTTTACAATGATACAAACTCCTCCGCCTTCGCGGGTTTTGCGACAAAAAATAGACGCCATTTTATATCCCTGGGGCACGATTGATTCACAACAATTTTTATTTTTCCACAATTCAGATAGTGAGATAAAGTCAACTTCAGAATCTAAAAGTAATTCTTCTAATAGTTCTACTTTGTTTCCGATGCTTTGGATATTTTGGAAAATTAGTGTAAACTTAGTCAAATATATTTTGTTTCTTTGGTGTATGCTACGAGATGGAACGAAAAAAGCTTCGTTCGGTACACTCATTCTGCGTCGTTAACAATGTCGGCAGTGTTGATTCAGCTTGTATGTCAATAAGAATGCGCTTCATTAAACTATCATAGTTACATTTTATACCAGATGTCATAATTTTACCAGTATTATATGAAAACATGTCAAAAGTTAAGTTATAATTTGAATCAAAGAAATATGCGTATTTATAGTGTTGAATATCCATAAAAAGCAAATTATTAAATATTTCTACACGGTAATTATAAATAAGGGCTCCTCTAATATATGTGGGAGTACATAAAATTATATTTGTATTTTTTATTTGACTTAATGTTTCTCTGATTGAGTTAACCAATTCAATTGGGGGTACATTTTTCTTAAGATCACTTTCACCGATCATAAGTATACAATAATCCTGTTCGCCAAAGTCACAAATCTTGTTTTTTATATTTGACAGTTGTTCTTGTAAACAACTACCTGGATTCGAAAATCGGCAGTACTTGAAATATTCTCCAAAAGTTTTCTCTATTACCTCCAAAGTGCCATTGTAATTACAATTGCTAATAATGCAGAGTCTTCTTGTTTTCTTAACTTCTACTTCGTTCATATTTTTGCATGAGATATTTTGTACGTTTTTCGGCGGTAACTTGTTGAGTGCTATTACCTCTGGGCTGCCGATTGTTAAAGCCGAGTTGAAAGAATCGTCTGCGATATCGTCTGTTGTTTGCGTTTGTACGACTGAGTCCGGTAGGTGAGTCACCGTCATGGGAGACAGATACAAGCCAGCCGGTGTGGAGCAGCCGCTAGTCTGCCGTTTATTCTTTTTAGTTGCCGATCGTGGTGAAAAACTCTTCGTGTTTAATATATTTACCTTCTTGTAGGTTTCAATAACTTTCTGATATTGTCCAATATCCATTTTAAGGCGAAAGTTTTCGCTATTTAAATTTTCGATTTCTGTATGTGCACTTTTTAACTCCATGTTTAGCTTATCAATTGTGTCTTTAAGATTTAGAATAGCGTCGTTTTCATTTAGTGATGTATTTGGCAAACTCATCATCGTTGTGTCCAATAGTGTCGAGTTTGTGCTCAAGTTGACATTAAAGATGCTGTCCATTGAGCTCGACCTCGGTGGTTTGCGAAAAGTAATATTCTCTAATTCAGACTTGTTCATAATGTCGACAAAAAGTAACGAAAGTCGTTGGATGTTATTATTTAGATACTTAAATAAAGATTCAAAAAGTTCAAAATAGCTCAAGAATATTTTGTGTGAAAAAGAGATTCCAAAAAGAGAAACCGTGTGCGGGAATCGAACTCGAGTCACAGGCGATTCGTAAAGTATGTAGGCCGTCCGCCGTACTCGCCACTGTGACTGTTACGCTTTATGTTGAAATTGTTGATCCGTAGGTTCTTCCAAGTAAAAAGGTTCGTTAAAGAAGTCGGTTGTGATTTTATCGATTTGAATATTTTTTCTTCAAGTGTCACTTTTAGGCAAATCACTTTTTTGTTGTTATTGTTTGTTTTTGTATGTCACACGTTTGTTAGCTTAGTATTTGGTAGTATATATTTCATAAATAGTCATAAATACCACACACAAAGCTGTTTTAGTCACAAAATTTTGTCCACATTTATAAGTTTTGTTTACACAGTTCACAGTGAATAGTTTGTGAAGATAACACTTCCACACATGTATTTCACTATTTTCTTGATTGTTTTGGTGTATTTTAGGTAGATACTGTTCAAATAACTATTTTAGAGAATTTTATAACGGGAGCACAATGTTTACATGACAGCTAGCGCCATCTCAACTTCGAATCGAATTAAGTGCTCAAAATATATCTAATCTATTTCTGTCCTATATAATCTTTTCCACTATCATTTACTTTTTTGCGGTCTATTTGAAGTGCACCGCTTAACCTATTGTTAAGGACTATTGTCTAGTTTTTGTCAACCGTGCTGCGGTTAGTATAACAAAACACTTTTTCTGGTTTTATTGAATTAAGCTTTTTTTGTGAAACTTACTGTTGTATGAAAAGAGTGGAATTTTCTAGCTGTTTAGAAATGTAGTAGTCGAACACAACACAAAAACTGAAAGTCTGATTTATTTCCATTATATCGTCGTTTAAGGTTCAGTTGAAAACCAGACTGGGGCACTAGCTACACTAGTTTGCTGAACTGGGCCTATTTGGCACAGCCGTGAGACACAAAATGTTTTTTCTAATGTTAATTTTCGACTGGTCACCATGTCTGTTTAAAAACTAATATAAGAACAGTGTTTTAAACCTATACGTTCTACAACCATATAAAAAAAACTTCACTAAGTTAGCTAACGAAACCAGAATAAAATTACATAGTTCAAAGAAAAATTCTTACTCTGGATACCTAATATGATTCAAAACTAAAAAAAAAGAAACAAAAAAGCACTTGAAATAACACTGAGGTTTTACAACGCAACGAATAAAAAGAGCCGAGTAAGAACTTGATAAGCTAAACAGATAAAAAAGTTTTAGAATTGATGGTAAAAATTGTGTACAATAATAAAATACTGAAATAAACTGAAACCATTATTTTTATTATGATTTATCGTACTTTTTGCCAAGGTTTAGTACTAAATCACATAGGAATTTGTGACATTTCATTCATAACTTTGTAAAAGTTTTTAATATGAATACTTTTCTTTTTTATTATTACAAAACGAAAAATTACTCATCATTTAATTATATTCTTGGTGATGGAAGAAGAGAAGTAAAACCCACGGCAAGTTTAAAATACACTGTTTGATGTTATGTAGGTACCTATTATTTAGATGCTAAGAAGATTGTTTTTTAATAATAAATAATGTTGAATTTATAAACCTTGTTTAATTAATAAAACACAAACCTGTTAATTTTAAAAGACATGTCTTTATTTACATTACAAGAACTATAGTCCTATCCCGTACGGGAACTCCCGTAAATGGCGATAAGTCTGACAAGACCGCGTTTGCACCGAGTGGCACGCATTTTAAAACACCGTACAAAAAGATATGTATAGATAACCGCATCTACGACACTTATTCGTTGTATTTATAATACTTGTTCTTTTATACGATTTGTAAAACAAGGTAAATAAATACAATTTAAAAAAAAAGTGTGTGTATATGTGCGCATAGATAATCTAAAGCCAATGATACAATAAAAAAAATGCCATTTTCGACATGTCTTTATATACGTAGGGACCGTCGAAATATCTATCTAATCAACAAGTCTACAAATACTTCTTTTAGAAACCAGGAAATAAGAACCTACATATTTTTGCGCAACTCAATGCCAAACACACCATTAATAAACCATTAATAACCTTAGGTTTTCAGATCCCATCTTTGCATAAATAATGACGGATACAGATATTACAACTGTTATCAGAGAACTAGTAATTAGCTCAAGGGAACTATAACAACTCCTAGAAAGAAACCTTCAAAATAATCAAAATGTGTCTTAAAAAAACTCCTTGTAAGAAAACAGAATTATTTATTTCGTCGGTTTCTTAGCTATCTTTCCTATTACATTATCTTTTCGTAAGTGATGGTTGAGGAAAACCCTGCTTACAAGGTTACAAGAGCCTTGTCATAGACATTGGTAAAAGGAAAGAGCGATAGCGTTTAAAAATTGTGAATGAACGTGTCGAAGGCCTTCTTAAAATCTAAAATTGGTCAAAGGTTAACTTTTGATTGGTCGCGTGAACAAAAACGTAGAAAACGAACACGGTTGAACATCTGCCGACTCCGACTATCAGTCAATGGCCGCAATGAGAGTATAATAGGGCTGTATGTCAATAGTAACGGCCAGACCTATTCAGCTCAACAGGTCACGTGTGGACTTTTTGGAGGAATGAAAGAAGTCGTAAAATTAAAATATAAATAAATACATAAATGTTTTTACTAATGATGAACTCGTGGCTAAATCTTTAGGTTAAGCAGCACTTGCCTAGGTTGGTCCGTGAATGGGTGACCACCCATTACATACTGAGTTTCCTCCGTGCCTCTGAAAGCACGCTAAGCCCGGCTGTTATTTATAGATATTAATTTGACAGTCGTTACAGGTCGTCCATGGCCTGAAAGTCTCACAATCATGGAATTTCAAATTTTCCAGTACCAACTGACCAGACAGACAGTCACTCCATGTAAAATACGAGTATTCAGCTGAATCCGGTTGAGTGATATGGTCTTAACAACGTTCTGCGTAACCCGTTATCTGTACGTTACAGGGACCAATCCAGGTAATCCACCAGGTCATCCCACTACATTGGTGGCCTCATTATTGTAATTATCAGCCACTTGTGTCCCATTGCAGGACAAAGGCCTCCCTCGCTTCTCATACCTATCCAATGCTATTACTCGACAATCCATGTAAAACAGTCAAGTTTGTCGATATTTTTCTTCACTATCTTGAGCCACTGGGAGAGTCATTACTATGGTAACCACCAATTTCAAGGAACACAAAGTTCCACGTTTTTTAAATGTCAACTATCAATGTTATCCTAGCTCTAGTCACCATGCAAGTTATCAAGATTGCTCATGCAAGACGTGTGGTGAACACAGTTGATACTATTATCAGAAGCACATGTTTGGCATTGAACAGACTATCGATTGATGATGAACAGTATGAGACCAGCAATCTTGGAACATTTCCCTATGATTATAATGCGGTCTTTACCCGTTATCGGTTTTACTGAGTTTTGTGATCTTAGGACGTCTGTAAGAGCTATTTTAGTCTTTCCTGTCGTAGTCCTAGGGAACATCGTCTTCTATGCAAATAGATGAAATTGACGTGTCTGTTTGTACCTATTATCAAAATAGCAGCTTTTTAGTGACGTGAACTTTTACCAAAACACGTTTTGGTCTAACTGGCTTTTTGTTTCGGTTAATCTGCGAAACAAATGGATCGATTTTGACGGGACTTTTACTGGCAGATAGCGCAGAGGTTATAAAAAGTAACTTAGGCAGTTTTTATATTAAAAAAAAATTAGAACCCCGTGAAAAAAAAAAGTCTTTGAAATTGGACACAAAATCCGATTCAGTTTGAAAAGTATTTTTTTTTATGTTTTTTCGCGAACGAGGGTCGCGGCATCTGCTAATTTTTAAATATTTTTCATCCATTAGGCAAAAACGCCAAGTAAGCCAGTGAAATTAAAATATGCTTGCGTATTTTGTGATTTGCAGGTCAATATCATTTTTTTAAGTAACCAAATTATGATTTGCATCTGCACTGTATTTACTTATAATACCTAACTTTATTTTATTTTTTTTATGTTGCTTTATTCCCGTTATTTCACAAAAACTTAAGTCTATACCGTTCTATCACTTATGAACCTATTCATACATTATTCTATATTCGTAACCTTCTTCGTAACAAAACAATCTAAATTCATTCACTTTTTCACGTCTCTAAATTGCGTGGAACAAAAACCAGCTATATTTATAGAAACTCAGTTATATCCGGTTATAAATAAATAAATACCTAAATAGATATAGTTAGACATTGTTTATTTATATACAAAAGAGTATATATAAGGGGGTTCAAGACGGTTCGATAACAGTGTGTGTTTGAGCTTGAGTTAAGCAACTCGTTAGCTTCAGTGATAACAGTTGACAGTCAAGATGATTGATACTATCGTTCCGGCTTTTGCTGAGCTAAGCGAGTTAGGGAGTATCGGGGTGAGTTCTGGTCTTGTACTTTAATTTTTTTTTCTGGGTTTTTGTTAATTAATCTGTAAAGGCACAGTGAAAGAACAGTAAAAGACAGTATTAATTGGAATAATTAATGAATATTTAAATGGGTTTTAAATATGAAGTAGCATTTTAAATAAAATTTACTAACTTTTTTTTTAAAACATTTACTATTTACGAAATGCAAGCGAATTGCATTTCGTCAATAGTAAATAGCAATTCGCTTGCATTTCGTAAATAGTAAATGTTTTAAAAAAAAAGTTTAATAGGAATCTAGATAAATATCGTCTGTATCCGAATAACATAATTTTAAGTTGGTAATATGATCGTATCGCGAATGTATTTGGTATTACGTTTGTATGGAGAATGTTCGTTCACCGTCCCCTTAAGATATTTACAGTAACTGAATATTGTCATTTAGTTATGAAAATGAAGATAAATCAAAAGTACTCTCTTTCCACCAAATTGAATGTAATTGTGTTCAAAACTCTCTCAGCCTGATTCGACACAGCTAGGTGGCAAAATATATAACATGTCTAACCAAAATACTTGCCTCACAGGCTGGTGGAGAAGTAGTCTTCGCAACAGACGACTTCTTCGCAACATGCGAGAACATGATAGCCGACAGCGAGCCGATCTTCATCGAGGAGAAGTACACGGAGTACGGCAAGTGGATGGATGGGTGGGAGACGCGCAGGAAAAGGATCGCGGGACATGATTGGTGTATATTGAAACTGGCTACCAAGTGTGTTATTCGAGGTACGTATCCTCTTTTGCTGGTATATATAAGGTTGGTTTTTGTGTATTTTTGTCTACTCTGAGGCAGTTTTTAGGTTCAGATACTTAGAGTAGCATATATTCTGAATAGTCAGGAATGAGTCCAGACTGTTTGGCTAGAAAAGGCAAAACACTGAAAGGAAACGAGCCCTTTGCTCAACAGTAGGACAGAATAGGCTAATAAAAAAACTTATTGTTGCTTTACGTAGTCAAAAATCAAATCAAAAGTAGTGACTGTTAATTTATTGGTCAAAGGCAGTTGTGAATGCTTTTCACTGACAATTAATTTCAATAACTGTGCTTATAAAAATGAAAAGATTGGTTATTTAATGAAAAAAAAACGAAATTATTTAACAAAACGATTAAGCTGAGGTTAATCGAGGTTAATAATTTTAGGTAGTGATTGTTGTTTTAAGATAATTATTAAGTAACAAACACTGACCTACATAATTATAATAATTTATATTTGATAAAGTTGGACCTTAATTAGGTCATTTATCTCTAGTCATTCATATTTAGAGTCTGCAGACAGACAGATAGACAAAACATAATACAGAACCCTAGAAGGTCAGGGAATACCCACATTTCACCAGGTTTTAAGTTAATACAGGTAGGCTTATTGCCATCAACAGGGTACAAACTTGGCTGCTACTGAAAAAATCATGATGGAAAATTTCAACAAAGCCTGCCCTAGAATCGAACTCAGGACAGGAGGATAATTAATAATATAATATTAAAACATAATAATTTATTTGACACAAATAATAATAAAATTGATTAATTGGATTTTCATTTGTTTCAGGTTTATTGGTCGACACAGCATTTTTCACAGGAAACTATGCGCCAAAGTATTCCATACAGGCAGCGTGCTTGACGCCTGAAGGTACGTGTTTTGAGACTATCACTTAAAAGTAGGTACACATTTTTTTTATATTTTTTTTTTTTCAATGTGGACCGAGTCCATTGCCATCAACCAGATGCAAATCTTGATAGACAAAATTGCCAGACCCGACAATCGAACAGGAAATCATGCTCAACCGTAGCGCTTGCGACCAACGTTCGTTTCACTTTTGTTTTAATAATCAGATGTTTTAAGCTTATTGAGGAAAACGACTTAAAATTCCCACAGGAAAAATCACATCATCTTAGTGGTAAAACTCAAATGATGTACAAATTATCCTTTTATCCATTATTGAATTATGTACTCATAATTAAAAATGAGGATAATGGTATATTATTAACTCTTTAATTAATACAAACTCAGAAAAAAATCATTTTTCCTTAATCCGACTGATAAATAGGTATATATTTAGGTCATCAAACAAATCTAGATCTCTAAAACCCCCGACTGGATTACATTGAAGCCTAAAGTTGACCTGACAATGAGAGGTGCCTCACAAAAACTGATAGCTATCCGTAAATCCTACTTTTACAAAAACCTTCCACATGTTTCATTGGCCACAAGTACTCATTGAAGTACCGTCAATTTATAAGTTAGGTAATCACTTCATATGACTAGCTTTCAAGACCTCAGTCACTAAGTCATGGAATACGCTACTCTTTGGTAGGACTGGCTGTCAGATACACATGGTAATAAAAATAAATACTTTTATTACGCCCCCCTCTTTGAGAGACAGAGTGGGAGGTAATTCACTACGCCGACTGGGCTAGTTACTGGTGTATTTTGGTCCACGAACATGTCATTTTCTCATAATTCTTCTTACGTTTGGTATTGTAGGTGACTCAATATTAAAATTCAAGATAGAGTTAAAATATATCACGTGTATACGCATCACGCCTGTAATACTTTAAGTGTTAGGTGGAGGAGGAGAATACTATACCGACATTTTCACACAGAAGAGTAATTTTAAACAAGTATCTAAAGGAGTCGCAAGCTAGTATACACTCACTTACTTTGTCGTTTGTACCCACATACCTAGTTCCAGCAAAGCACTTAGTTCTAGCCCAATGAGGCGTGTCCGGGCAATTTGCCAATGCTATTTACCGGACACTCGTTATTTTTGCCAAAGAGAGGTCTTGGAAACTGAGACTCTTTATCCCCGGGACCTAATCAATCATACCGAAGGATACTGCTTCTAGTTTAAGAAGTGTTTTCAAAAGCTTTGTTGTAATATCTTTGAGAATTATTGTGTTCTTATATTATGTCATACGAAGCGGTAAATTAGGTACGAAATTGCTCAAAATTAAAAAGAAAGCAGCTGGTTTGGAGATTTTTAGACGAAACAAAATTTGAATGAATTTATTCTAGGCAAGCTTACTCCACCATATAAGGCTGGAATACACATGCTACGTAGTAGCTCAAAAACATGCTAGTTTCGAGCAGCTGTCACTTAGTAGCACACAAGTAGCAAGTGTATACGAAAAGAGCGTGCTTGTTTCAAGGCATGCTACCTAATCGCAACCCGGTCTATTTTTCTTGCTAACTAGCACGACGTATAAAACCTCTTTTTTGAAATTCTTTGGTTTTACTATTTTATGTTTTTTTATCGTGCTGTCACCTTTTTGTTATTTTCTGTCAGTGTCTCCAATAAAAGACTGTAAAGCCGTGTCCCCACTTACGTCACCCGAAACTTTCCTGTTAGGCCGCGCGGCTCATGTCTCGCTCACGTCCACACTCACAAGGTACGGGCGCGTGGCTCGGCCTTACGGAGCCGCGCGGACCTAGTGGGGACGCGGCTTAACATAATGTCACTCTGACGTATTTAAAAGAAGTATGATTTGAAGTCTGTAAGAGCAAATGTACACACTCAGATAGCATGCTAGGAATTAACATACTACCTGTTTTGCAACAGGTACAAGCATGCTTTTCTAGTAGCATGTGTATTCCAGGCTTTATTATTTGTGGTTGTATTCTTCATTACTGAAGGTCGTGTTCCTGATGAAAGTCCTTCATAGATCTTACAATCTGTTTCAATTTCTCTCGATGTTTGGCTTTACTTAGAGGTGTTTCATCCGTGCCTACCTATGATTTGCCGAATTAGATCCAAAAAGTAATTATTAACATAGCCTGTTTTTCTACCTCACCGGTTATGTTTTCGCCAACTGGCACATCAATTTATCCTTCGTATCGGACAGAATGAAACATGTTCAACAACATATTCGCTTACCAGTAAAGTATTTTCTAAATGTACTTCTTTTTTGTCACCACTACCATAGACTTTCCATGAACACAGTATCCTCTACTATCCTTTGGAGACGAAAACTTTTTGCAGTTTTCTGCTCATTTACGTACCTACTGTAATGTTTAGACGTATCTTATGATGCCCGCGGGGCGCTATGAGTAGCCTTGCCAAGGACTATACCGTAAAATACCGCGTTTATTAGACTATGGATATCTATTACTAGCGTGGTTATTATTATGGTAAAACGTATTCAGGTTATTCATTTTATTTACGGGTTGTCGAATACCTGTATAACTATTATCTTATGATATCGTTAATGCTAGTGAGGCTTTGTTTGTAAGGTTATTTATTTTGTCCTACATGCTTGAGGCAATCTGCCTCATTCCTAATCGAGCAGATGGTGCCTACCTATCTACTCGACTAAGAATGAGGCAGATTTTTGATAAATTGATTAGTTTTCCCATCGAAGCCTATACATAGATATATAGTATTATAACTTTACATGATTAGAAGGTAGAAAAACACGTACTCGGTTGCTTTTAGTTTTAGTAAGAAGTATTGTAGTCGTGTAGTAATAGAATGAACTGTCAAAAAAACACGCATAATACGAATTTGCTCTTTAAATATTTTTAAATATAAATAAGTCTACGTTAACTTACGACAGCCCAAACAAAAATAGCACTTAAAACTTTAATTATTTTTATATTGTTACAGAAGAAGAATCAATTCCTACGAGAATCTCC
Source organism: Diarsia dahlii (assembly GCA_949775195.1). NCBI lineage: Eukaryota > Metazoa > Arthropoda > Insecta > Lepidoptera > Noctuidae > Diarsia > Diarsia dahlii. The sequence continues at coordinate 4,483,891 of OX459198.1, forward strand.
AAAATGGGGGCGTCATGCAACAAATTCGACTTGAAACATATCGAACGCCTCAACTCTGACAAATGGGATGAGTTGGTGCCCGTTACAGCCTTAAGACCCGGGTATGAGGAGACCAGGCTCAATTTTCAGAAGGTAATTTTATAAAGATAAAATTAGTTCTTAATTTAGGAGTGAGGAATGTCTACAGGCCCGACGTGGCTGCGGGTTATTCGAAAGAGTTACCGCGACCTCGGCATAAAGGGCTTAGAAGAAACATGGGTGGTTTTTAGTCAGTAGACACTCCCTACCACTCTGCCCAGAGCGGGGGGAGTCATTTGATGATTTCCCAGATCCCAAAAAAAAAGGAATATCTGCCGCACAAACTGTAGGCTAATAAAATAGGAGGAAACTGGTGCCCTGACACAGTGAGTTTTGGTTGCGGCAGTCTACGAAAGAGATGGTGGGACAAATTAGATTGATCCCGTGAGAACTGGAAGGCGGACACGTGGGTTCGCAAAAAATGTAAGAAGTGGAGGGAGGCCTTTGCGCATTAGTGGGACAGAGCAGGCTAGGGAAAATAACATAGGAGATGAACATAGTCTACATCCCTATAAAGGTTCTGATTTTATGAACTGTAGATTCTAGTCATTGGATTTATTTTAACATACGAATAGAATTCATTGCTTTGAAACATAACAAAGTACCTTTGACAATCTACTTCATTATAAATATAAAAGACAATAATATATAATAACGTTAATACGTTTACCACAATTCTAAACCGTTTGCTCATTAAAGAAGTGTTCATTAACATAATACTGGAAATTGTGGTTTTCCTGTGCTATTCTCGTGAATTTATTCTCCCCTAAAATCGAGCTAAAATTATATTATAGGTATTAATTACCTACGGGTAGATGAAAGTAAAGTCACGTGCACTAATATGAATAAAGGAATATTTGAGAGTGATTTTCTTGCGGAATAACTAAAGAAATTTTGATTAAAGATCTATTTCAGAATGTATGGGTGCCAAAATAGTATTTTCGTAGCGACTGTTATATTGTCTTTGAAGCCCTTATTTTTTCAGCGTATTTTTTAAACGAGATTTGTCTAGATACCGTGAATAGCGAGGTGATTGACTTATTTAGTCCAAATACCAATTTATATAAATCCCCAATAAATATTACATTGCTTTCAAATTGCAACTTTTGCGAAATAGCACTTCGTCTAAATTGGGTTTCTGAAAATAAGACGGATGGAACTTGTGTTACTGTAGTGTAAAACTTTTAAAAATAAATCCGATTGGACGTTGAAAACTCATCACTGTAGCTTTCTGAGAAAATAAGACTGTTAAGAGTTTATATGTAACATTACGAAGACAACTTAATTACGTTTTAAATGTGTAGAATGTCGAATTAAAAATATCATTTATTCTGAGAAAGCAGAACTGCTAGTCTAATAATAAAAGAATATATTATGTACTTAGCAACGTTTAGAAGCAAAGGGGATAGAACCGATGTGGCATATCAACCTGTCCGCCATTTTGTTTTTTTTTTTCGAAATCGCGGCCCACGATAAAAGTGGTATGTATGGATAGAGGACATATAGACGAACAAAAAATTTCAAGTAACACGGTACCTAAAGTGTCACGTTACCGAGATATTTGAAGTTAAAGATAGACAAATAAGTACAACGACAATCATTAAATATTTTTTTAAATAGCCTTTTTACGTGACATATGCGTTAAATTGTATCCATAAAATAGTTCCCAGGTTGATTATTATTATACGCACAATAAAATAGCTTCGCATCGCAATGAAACGCCATGTTATGTCAAAAACAGTTTTCTCGTGCTCCTAGTAGTATGTTATGTACCTACTCTCTTTCAGTAACCAGTAATAATAATAATAAACGCCTATAGACACGTAAAAGGTCTAATTTTTATGTGGTCATTGTACTCATATGACCATCTTTACCTTCAAATATCTCGGTATCGTGACACTTTGGGTACCGTGTTACTAGACATTTTTTGTTCGTCTATATGTCCTCTATCCATACATACCACTTTCATTGTAGGCCGCGATTTCGAAAAAAAATCAAAATGGCGGTGGGTCGATATGCCAGCTCCCATACAAAAAAGTTCAAACCCCTTTCGCCTCCTGTTTTGATTTTATTTTCATGTTACGTAACGTAACTAATATTTTGGTAACCCATATTATCATAAGCCATATTTTTTAAAGTTGCAATCGTAATTTCTCGAAAATTCATGTATGAACTTTGTCAAGTGAATACACAATAATTATTATTCGTGACTCGTACACCATAGTGTGTAAAAAAAATTCCTTGAACTTTCCTAATGAGCATAATATCCATAAAAAAGTAGCTTTAACTCCACTAAAATAAAATTCAAAACCCAAAAATAACACCATAATTTCAAATAGAAAGTTTGAAACAAATTTGCGACATTCCCGCCTCTAGCGCTAATTCATGGCACACTAGAGTGAAATTTAAAAAATCCAGGAATAAACTCGTAGAAATTAAAACATGAAACTACACTCAAGTTATTTTTATTTCAGGTACTAAGTGACGACGCTTGGACCCATATTCGTGTGAATATTTACCCGGATGGCGGCATTGCCCGCCTGAGGGTATTCGGGGAGGCAAAACCTGAGCTTCCTCTGAGAAATCAAATTATAGACCTTGTGTCTTTACTCAATGGTGCCTCTTGTCAAGGTAAGGAGAATAATATTCGGTGTGTGGGGCGTTTACCTGCTAGCATGGGGTTTTCAATTAATTTGGTGAGGCGGATGTGAGTGGCAACGCTGAGAGGCGATGACCTAGAAATACATACACTGACTTTATTGGTGTGGTTCTTTAGAAACGACAGGCGCATAGTACTCGCAACCGGCGTGCGTGTATGACCAGATATATGAATGTGGACGAGGTATAAGGAGTATGTTAGGGTTGTATTAGTTGCGTTCTGTGATGTCTGCCATGGGAAAAGGGCGTGAGTTTATATGTATATATAGATAAATTAACTACAACGTTATGTTTGTTCACAGGTTTTTCAAATGCCCATTATGGACACCCAAAGAACGTAATCAAACCTTCAAAAGGAAAATGTATGTCAGACGGTTGGGAAACAGCCAGGAGATTGGACAGGCCTAATGTCATAGAAGCCAATGATGACGGAACAATGAAAAGCACAGGTAAACAGATTTATTTGTTGATTTCCCGTATACCGTAAACCATGTTTGGCAATTTCAATATTCCAGAAATCAGATAATTGATAAATGTTTCATACATTGTTTCTGTATCGTTTAATTCAATTTATACTATGAACAGTTTATTACATTTTGCCTTAACTGGAACCAATATGCTTAAAATGATAATTTTAAGGTCGGAATTATAGTATTATAGTATGACCTATAAACAACTCAAAATCACAGCCAGCATCTAACACTAATATTATTTCACAAAGGTCAAGAATGGGCCGTCTTCAAATTGGGCTTCCCGGGGCACATTAAGCAAATTTGTGTGGACACCAACCACTTTAAAGGCAATTATCCTGACTCCGTCAAGATTGAGGGGGCGTACTTGGGCAACGATTGGTATCCAGAGACAGATGGAAAATGGAGTAATATTCTGAAGCCTAGTAAGGTAAGGAAGATTTCTTGATTATCATTCTTTTTGACTTGGCATTTTGTTGGTTTCCCCATGATTAACTTTTTGTATTACCATTGATTAAATATAAAGGATAATGTGCAAAAATGCATGGATCCAAATGTCTAATATCCAAGAGACTTATGATATTAAATAGTCTAATAATTATATATGGAGGAAAGAAAGAATAAACAAAGAAAAAGTACTATAATGATTTTTTGATAGGTGTCTTAATAACTTATAGACCTTTTGGACCGCATTTGCCCATTACCTTTTTAAATGTTTTCCTTTTTCAATCCAAAATCACATTCCAATTTGAGCCTTCAACCTCAGCGTTACCATTTCCTGTACATTACTCATCATTAGCAAGGGTAAATAAAACGGAAACCACCACTGAATTACCAAATCCAATTTATTAAAGCCTCCATTTTCAATTACAGCTATCAGCCCATAATGAGCACTGGTTCGACTGTGATTCGGGTGTCATCACACACATTAGGGTAACGATGGCACCAGACGGCGGTTTCAGCAGAATTAGGGCGTTGGGATTCGTCGACTCTCAAATTGTTTGAGATTTTAAATCAAGAATCATGAAGCAACTCTGCAGTTACTTAACAAAAGAAATTATGTAACTAGTGTTTTCTGTATACTGGGTGTGACCACACCATATCGACGTGAAATAGTCTTAAGTAAGTGATGTTGAACTAAAACGAGGCAAATGAAGTATTTTTTACATAATTTACTGGTGAATAAAGCTCTCTTTGACTGGCTCAAGCCAGTTTTATACCGATAAGTATGGTCACTTCCATTATGTTCCTTTATTTTTAAACACATAAACACGTTTTTGACATACGCTTTACTCGTATGAGATCAAAAGCTTGTATTGAATACGTATTATTGCTATTGACCGATTCACTGTTTTGTGCGAGCTTGTAATAATAGGCATTATTACGTCCGTATACGTGAACAAAATAATACGATATAAACGTGTGTCAAAAACGAGCTTTGCCTAGGTCTGTAACCACCCTTATAATAGAAAACATATTCGGCACTGCTGTTAGCGACTGTACAATGATGCGGAAGCAAAAGGAGCAGTTGTAAGGGCTATTGTACAGTCGCGCACAGCGGTAGTTAGTGCATACGTATAATAATAGATGCAGGTTTAGACGCTGCCTTGCTACGTAATATCACTGTTAGAACTCAGTGAAGCGGAAAATTGGTATAATAGTCTCTTATTTTATTCCGCGAACTATCTTTTACCTTACCTAATATAAGCTTTTTAAAAATGGATTTTAGTTGTTCTTTTTATTTCTTTAATGATATGCTGAGTTGTTTAATGGTTTTATAAATTGCCGTCCTGTATTATTTAGTTGTATAAGATTTGTTGCCTAATAGAATTATTTAGTTATTAATGATTATGTTCTATTAGATAGGGAATGAATATTTTGTGATGTATTCACTCATTTTTGTTCCTAAAAATAATTAGTTTGCTGTGAGGAATCTTTTGTGTCTTTTTGTTTAAATTATTTTTTAGTGATTGATAATATATTGTTTGGATATTAGTACCTGAAGGTAGTCTAACCAAAGATGATTCCTATAGTAAACGTAAAATATATAAACTTGCTTTGTATTACTTAAAATAACTTTAGTATAAGTGACAGAAATAACTTCGTTTTTGATTACTTTGAAAGAGATATACGTAGCTCTCAGTATAACATCAAGGAAAAAGATAATTAATGTGAGTAGTTTGAATTAAACTTGTAAGCCTTTGAAATTTTTTCATCGTATTGATTTTGTATCCAAATATTGAATATTTAATAGTGAATTTGTTTCTTTCAAATTTTCAATTTCTGATGTTTTCAAGTATTACTAATAAATTAATGATGATTTTATACAGTGGTTTTATTATCGTTCCATCATTTCTCTTTTACCTTTAAAATAGCAATTAGAAAAAGTACTTCAATAAAATTAGAATTTTCGAACACTCAAAGTGTTAAGTAAATTATTTTAAAATGCTTTTTCAGTCAATTTTTACAGTATTAAAAATAAAGTTTACTTTTAATCTAAGGGATCTAGACTTGTTAATTAAACACATTTGAAAGAGCTATCTTGATCACTCATAAAACTTTAATTTACAGAATAAACTGTGTACATTTGTTTAGTAGGTACATACATTTATATTACTTGTTTTAATCAGAAATAATTTTATAAACTGCCTCGTAGGTCTATTGGTCGCAAGCGTAATTGCTGAGCATGTGGTCCTGGGTTCGATTCTCGGGTCAATCAAAGCGTCAATGGCTTTTTCTATCAGGAATTTCTCAGTAGCAGCCATGTTGTCTCCATTTGTCACCGGTTGGTGGCAATAGGCTCGCCACAATGGGAATTCCAATTCCCAAAATGGGAATGAGCTGTAGGTACTATTAGATACACCTCTGCCAAACTCTTCAGGAATAACAGGCGTAATGACATTCTGTTATTTTATTTAAAATTAAAATCACTACACAACATAAAATCGCACCTCCGAACACACACTAAACACTACACCAATAAAAACGAGAAAAAAATATCCACCAAATATAAAATGGACATCTAAATCCCAATATTCCTCGCTGAACAATTTCATGGAGATCGAATGTATGTAACTGTAGCCCTAACTTTATATTGCCACTATAAAATGGCAATATATTTGAGAGGCGTTTAAAATAACAAAATATCCACGACAATCCCTTGTGGGCTTTTAAGCAGACTTCTGCAATCTCCTGTACAATATCCGGCTTGAAACTTTGTGGCACACGTGAATCGGTAAGTCGCAAGTTGTGGCAAGGATCACGGGGCTAGGGAACGGTTATGTTTGAGTAAAACTTCATAGCAAACTCTGGGGTACAGCCTCTACTGTTTTCAGGGCCTGAAAAGGGGGGTCTGTGGGGGAAAACCCTGGGTTTCTATTAGTACTTTTTGTTTTTTGGAGGTATGGAAAACATCAAATGACTTCGCCTACTCTGGGCGGAGTGGAAGAGAGTGTCAGACTTCTACTAATTAAAACCCACCCATGTTCCTTCTTAGCTCTTTGTATCCGGGGCCGCGGTATCTCTTTCGGACAAACCACAGCCTCGGCAGTTCTATTAGTACCTTGGTTTTAGTAAAAAATAAACATTATGTGTTTAATCTTATTCTTTAGCGTTTTGTTAGCAACTTATCTATATTGAGTTGAACCTCCCGATTTGGGATTATTAGTGTTTCATTTTGTAAACTTAATCATGTCCGATACATTCATCATATGTAATACCAGTAGAGTTTATTTAGTTCCTTAATGCATGAGGAGCTCAGTAATTAACCTTTCGGTTCTAATCGAAGGACCCATAAAATTGGTAGCAAAATGTTCTTTCGAGACAACTTTTCTGATAAAGCTTGTTCTTTTTTTCTAATTTAAAAAATAGGTTTAAACATACTCTTTTACATGTCGTAAATCCCATGAAAAATTAAAAAAAAAACTTACAAAAGCACGTCGAGTGTAAGTAAATCAAACAACTCTATAATATATCAAAAAATATCATAATGAACATTTTCTTGAAAAAAATCTCATATTCTGTGAAGTCTACAGTCGTCAAGTCTTTGTGCCACCTTTCTTGGAAAAACGAATACCATATAGGGCGAGTGTACCGGTTACGGCTTTCCAGCAGACCTTTTTTTTCATGGACAAAATGGTCTGAGTTGAGTGAGCAAATTCGAAATCACGAGTAAATTACTATTTGTAAAATATCAGTAATTATAAGTACCTACTCCATTGTAGTAATTGAATAGGTACTTCCATGGTCATGAATTACCATTATTATAACGACACCTCTTTTATTAGAAAACCTACACTTTCGTGACTTTTATTACAGGCAAATGCCAATTACTTTCGAAACCCGATCCGATCAACAAAGCTAATTATCATTCATTATCTAGAAGGTACGACGGCCGACAACTGGGGAGTCTACCCCAATATTTTAAATGATACAGCTCATATATCAAGGGGGTCAGTGAAATGTGTGAAATTGTAATTTTGTGAAGCGAAGAAGTATACTCTCGACCTGTGTTTTAGGGTTCCATATCTTACAACTGAATTAAAGAAAACCATTGCAGTTTCATCACCTACCTATCTTTTTTGAAGTGAAAACTTCTTTAGCGGCGTTGTGCACTTTTTTGTGATGGGTAAAAAAAATTAACTCGCATCAGGACACGTGATCTGATCGAAAATTCGTAAGAAGGCGCAGGGCGCTTGCGTGTGCGTGTTTGTCAAATGTCAAAAATTTAAAACTTCTAGCGGATGCACAACGTTAATGTTCGTGTTTTCTCTTCTGCCAGCACTCCCGGAGTGCAACCCCTTTTTGTTTCTTTATTACAAAATGGGCCTGCTCTTGACCCCAATCACGCCTAATACTCGTAGAAAGCGATGGATAATGGAACGATCGTGCCCAGAAGATGACTGTTCATCCCGTCGGGGCCGCGGATCCCGTCGGGGCCGCGGATTTTTGTACTAGATGACGTGGCCTCGGCGCAAGTGCAAAGAAGGAACATGGGTTCAGTTTTTAGTCAGTAGAAGTCTGACACTCCCCTTCGCTCTGCCCAAGAGCGGGGGGGGGGGTCATTTGATGATTTTCCACCCACCAAAAAAAAAAAAAAATATAACTGTCCATGCTTTTCCCAACTACATTGGGGTCGGCTTGCAGTCTCACCGGATGCAGCTGTATACCAGTATTTAACATGAAGCAACTGCCTATTTGATCTCCAGATACACAGTCGCTCCACGAAAACATAAAATCATTTAAGTTCGAGATTTTATTATTTCAGGCTTTTTAGCCGTATTGCATAAGTTACAGGGATCCCTTCGACAGTTTTGTATAACTAGCAATTCCAGTTTAATCTGTACCCTATAGCAATTGAATGATTATTTTTTCATCACTTAGCAACAACGGGTGTGTACATGGAATGTTTTGCCCGTTCTTCTGCATAGATATTTACGTATATGAATGGGCAACTACAGTACTTTCACAGTCAGCTTTGTGACTATGACTGTAGCTTCATTTTATTTTATTGTTGTATTTGTTTCAACAATTCAAAAGTGCCTGTAACTGGCCTACTTGGAATAAATGTTTTGATTTTGATCTCTAATTGGGCATTCTGAATACAGGATGTTAAAAGGAAATTCGCTGTAGGTATCAAGTAAGGCTGTTGATTTCGCCTGATAAATCGTTTTCTGGCTGGTTTCTCTGGAATTCATTTTGCAACCTAAACACCATTCCTCACAAATATTATTCTAAGTTTAAAAACCTATTATCACACACTAAAATCTCAAAACTCCATAAAAAACACATTTTTAAAAAGCTCACACTTGGCTAGTTACAATAATAAAAACCCTCTCAGACACGACACGTATTTTTATTTCTATAGCGGAGTTCGAGCCGTGAGCTCGAGTGGAAGTAACATTTGATAATGAAAAGCTTCGAGAGTGTTCGAGAGATATTACATTTTTTACTCGGTACCAAATTAAACTCGGCTGTGATTACATGTTCAAGAGTGTTCGGGATTTTAACTGGAGATCTGTACGCTCTGCAGTGGTTTAAAGGTTAACCAGGTTAAGTGGTTTGGAGGAGAGAGTAAAATGGGCTTTTGCTCTGAGTACCTAAAGTTCAATGTCAATCTTGTATTCCATGTCAGAGGACCATTTTTTTTTAGAGCGTGAGAAATCATCAAATGACTCCTCACGCTCTGGGCAGAACGGTAGGGAGTGTCAGACTTCTACTTACTAAAAACCACCCATGTTCCTCCTTAGCCCTTTGTGTCGAGGCCGCGGTATATCTTTCGGACAACCCGTAGCCCCGACGTTAGAGGCCCTTGAGGCGGATTAGAAACTCTGACACTAGGATGTGTGGGGTCGTAACACCTTACTGCCCATACGATAAGAAGAAGAAGAATGTCAATCTTCAAGGTTGACCTAGGTGATTCTGTGAATTTATAAGTGACCGTTTTGTGACTTCATTATCCAGACCGAATAGGCCAGGTGTACTATTATGTACTCGTATACCTCTACCCAAACTAAACAACTACCTAATAGTACACACCTAATTTACCAATTATTTTTAAGTCCCATGTCATAGGGGGCGGGCCCAAATCCAGACTCCATGGCTGCTATTGAAAAATTACTGATGGGGAAAACCTAATAACACTTTGCCCATACCGAGAATTGAATCCTGGACCTCATACTCAGCAGTCGCACTCAGGACCACTCGACTAAGACAGTGGCAATTGTACATAATTTATTCGAGTTTTTTTCAAATATCCAAGTGCTTTAACTCCCTCAAACTATCGTCGTAGACCAAATCATGTCATCCACATATTTATATGATGCCATTTATTTGTATCCGATGTTTGTTCTGGAATGGCGACCGCGAACCGGAAGACGTTGCGTTGAAAAGCCTCCCGCTAGGTGGACCGATGACCTGGTCAAGGTTGCAGGAACCTTCTGGATGAGAGACGCACGGGACCGGTCAATGTGGCGACACCAGGGGTGAGGCCTATGTCCAGCAGTGGACGTCTTTTGGCTGAAATGATGATGATGATGATTTATTTGTATGTGGATCCCTAAACAAGTAAACATGCCATCCACATACAAATAAATGTCACCAATAGGTGGGCAACGTATGTCTCTGAATGGACTCTGGATAACCTATTCGTTGATAAGGCGACACGTGTATGAACATTGATACGAAGTTCTAGAGCGACGTCCATCCGGTTACAACCGGTATTTTGTGGCGGAACTGATAAGGGTAGTCGGTAGGTACATGATCGGGTTACCTCGGACTAATGGACGGCTGTGATTATGAAATAGAATATAATAACTTAATGTTTTACGTTTACATTGTAGGGGCTTCTAATGATCTGGAAGTTGAGGTACCTAGATGACTAAAGTTCTTGGTCAACACTAATGGTGAGTACGACGCCCATCTTGGGCTAGCTGATGCAGATAGTAGCCATGGCTGAGATGAGAAAAACTTTAGTACAGTGCTTGAAAACCTCTGTAGGGTTACCAGAAGGTAGGGTCTGAAAATAAATGAGTTGTGAACTTTAGTGTTCATGGTCGCTAACAATAGACTTCGTAACTATATCAGTAGGCTTATAGTCACCTATAGGAGGATTTGCTTAGATTTGTTATATCCAGGGCAGCCCGTCCCATGTGATTGACACTACCAAAATAATGTATTTCGTCAATCTTTCAATAACAAAAACATTTTGCCTTACCGCATTGCATTTCCTTCACACAATCCTACCCAAACAGAGCAATGTGAAATCAAAAAACCAATTTAAACGTTTGATACCTCTATAGAACCCAAGGGTTTTATTGATAAACCGTCGTCAAGGCATTATGAAAGCCAATTTATAGGGAATATTTCAGTGCAAATGGCGGCCATTTGACATGGGTGTGACATAGGATCGCAAGTGGCAATTATAGAGGTACATCAAGACACGTCACACCTGAAGGTATGTAAGTGAGGATGTTCTGAATATAATTTGGCTGTTTGCTTTCGTAGTCTTTGTTCTCAGGAAGGTCAAGGATACACAGGTTTCTTTGAAAATTTTTCCTTCATCTCATGTCAACTTATGCTTTATTAGAAAGTCATCATTATCATCTACCGAAACTTTTCCCAACCCTGTCTGGGACGGCTTCGAGTCTTACCGAATGCAGCTGAATACCAGGACCAGTTATACATATAACGACTGCTCATCTGACACCAGAACCCAGGTAGCACCGGGGAATACAGTACCCCTTGGTAAGACTAGATGTCAGATTGTCGGTTCATTGAGTATCTGTAACGACTACGATGTTCTGAATATAATTTAGCTGTTTGCTTTCAGAGTCTTTGTTTGCTTTCAGGGAGGTCAAGGTCCTTGCTAGAGGTACCTTTGAAAAATCATGCTTGCTTCAGCAAAAAAAAATCTTGCTTGATTTACGAGAAAGCCACCATCATCATCTGCTAAATGTTTTCCCAACCATGTTTGAGTCGGCTTCCAGTCTTACCGAATGCAGCTCAATACCAATATTTTACATGGAACGACTGTCTATCTGACCATTACAACCCAGTAAGTACCGGGGAATACAGAACCTACCCTTGGTAAGACTAGATTTTCGGGTCACTGGGTACCTGCGACTACGATGTTCTGAATATAATTTGGCTGTTTGCTTTCGCAGTCTTTGTTTGCTTTCAGGAAGGTCAAGGTCCTTGCCTGGGCACAGAGGTATAGAGATAATTATATACCATGACCTTGAATGACTAAAAATTGACAAGGACCGAGTAAGCTAATAAAATAAAATGGTCAATAATCTAGCAGACTTGATTTTTGAGATTGAAATTTCTATGACAGGCCGAATAATCCAATTCAGTCAGAAAAATCACTTTCTCCCAAAAATTACACTTATTCAGATATTCATCAAAATCTTGAAATTGAATTCAGTGGACGATCATATTACGAATCTTATTCATAACTCGAAATTAAAAATATATTTTCGGAATAGATATTTTGAAACCTTCACGAAATAGGGTTAGAATATTATTTTTTTACCCCTTAGACTGTAATTTGCCTTAACTGCCTCGTTGATTTAGTGGTCGCAAGTGCGACTTTTGAGCACGAGTTCCTGTGTTCGATAACCAGGTCGAGCAAATTGTTATTGGGTTTTTCCATCACGAATTTCTCAGTAGCTGCCACGGTCGTCTGAATTTGAGCCCGGTTGATGGCAATAGGCTCGCCCCGAGATAAACATGCTTACCGAAAAGTGGGTATAATATTAGATACACTTCTGCCTTCAGGAATTTCAGGCGTGGTGTCATGGTATGTCAGACAAGACAGGAGCAATCGCCCATGTTGAATTACAAATAGCACTGTCTAGCGTTACGACTTACATAAATACGATCAGGCGACACATTCTTCGACGCATTTTTGATATAAGCTTCTATAATTTACTCAAGTGTTTGTTCTGAGTTGCTGGACTAAATTGGAACTGAAATAAAGGTTCTTTTCGAAGATTTCGGTACACGGAAAAAAAATGCTGATTGTGCAGCTAAGTCTCAAGTCTAGCAGTTCCAGAACGTCTTCGTAGTAATAACCGTAAATAAATATATTAATTATATTTTTTGACTCATATACTGATACCCACAAAAATTAAGATTTGTGAACGTGTGTGTGCGAGTGAATTTCTTCGTATTATCACTAGTAAACAGTTATTATTTATTAACTTTACCAATGAAGTTACAAATTGTGCAATTATTAACCACAAGGGAAATTACCATCGGAAAGTACTATTTACACCAAAATGTCCGATAGTTAGCTGTGTGAGAATCCCGATCCATTTTCATATTTGTAGCCAAACAAACTACAACGTATTTGCCAATTAGATCTAGTTATAAGCCTGACTAAGCGTTACATTTCCCTCAGTGTTCCAACCAATGGATATTGCGTCAAAGAAAATATTTACCGCTTAAAGCTTTTGAGCTCAACTTGTTTTTCCTCTACCGCGTGGAAACGTATTTTCCTTTGGAACTTCGGAATATTTTCCCGGAGCCGTCCCGAAGGTACGGCACATTTGAAAACACGGATCGCTGATAGCAGAGTTTATTCTATTAGTGAATGTTTTGGACAACGGCTTTTATTTAAATTTTTCGTTCTTTTGTTTTTTGTTTAATCGGATATACCGCATGAATGGCTACTTTGTTAATTTTCCTTCTTTGAATAAAGTTATGAGAATTTTTGGTGAAGTTCGCAAAGGTTTTCAACTTTAAATAAAGAAGTATAACTGAACTAGTTGACTGCCAGAGATAGTATTTTAATGACGACAGGCCATTTTTGTGCAACGTGCTTAACAGTTTCTTAAAGCAATTTCGACGGGACACTGGCTCCGCGCCCGATTGACTCTATAGAGTCAATAATAAAACTGTCGAAATATTCATAGTCAGTTTAAGTAATGTAACCTCTGCCAAACCCTTTGGGGATTACATGAGTAATGGTGTAAACCAACAACTGCCTTGACTTAAACTGCTAAGCACCAGTATTTTACATGAAGCGACTGCCTATCTGACTTCTATAATGCTGTAAGGATTGAGCTACACGATAGCCTTTGGTAAGACTGGCTGCCATACTGCTTGTAACGACTGTCAAATATCTACAACCTACGCTGAGACCAACGGCTTTGTACGCCATATTATATTATTATAATAGTCCTGCAATCCGTCAAGCTTACAGAATTATCTAACCGAACCAACACACAGATATAATTTAGGGTCTATTATTATAGTCCTATAGTATAATATAGCATTGCTTATTATAAGCAGACGAACAATACACTAGACGGCTATTGTTATTCTTGCCATTCAAATCGGTTCAACTGACGACCGGAATGAGAAAACGGTTAGGTAGTTATAGAAATATGACCCTTCAGTATGGTGACGCCATTCGTAAAAGTGGACAAAAATATTATTATGTGTAGTAAGGTATGTTTTCCTGTATACACCTATATATTTTATCTAATAGGTACTTGAGATTTGCACCTTCTTCGTACTGGTTTTGGTACCTGGCAGTTTTATGTTGTAAGTGAAAATTCGTACAGTTTCGTTAGATCTAAAAACTTAATATTTTTTACAGGATTTGCGTTTTGCAATTTTTATGTTCTATGGAAGTTAAGAGTCTTACGACGCATCGAAAATTTTTATTCATAAGATAAAATTACGCCTGTAATCCTTCGAAGGGTTAAACAGAGGTTTATCTGATAGTACAACTACATTTCGCCTCGTATGTTTAAGTTCCATGAATAGGGGGCGAGCCAAGAACACAAATCCGGACTCCGTAGTGGCTAATGAAAAATTCTTGATGTACAAACCCAATATTTAACACTTTGCTCGACCCGGAATTGCAAACTAGGACCTCGTGCTAGCACGACTTGAGACCACTAGACCAATAAAGACCGTCAGAATATCTTTCAAAATATTTATTATTTATTTATTTTTATTTTTTTCTGTCAAAATATTACAGGAGAAATTCCTAGTGTAGGGCAACGTTTTTTTAAAAAGAAAGAACAAGAAAGATATTCCTCTTTTTATATACAGCTCATTAGGTAATAAAGGCAGGGTTTGTTGAATAAAAAAAATGTGTAGGTACTATACCTCATTATCAGCCTATAACAGCAGTCCACTGCTAGATAATAGCCTGTTCAATCACACGCCTTTTAAGTTTTTAACACGTTCGTGCCTTGTAAAGCGTCGCTTCACCGAGCTTGAGAGCATCGCACCTTTTTTTTTTTTTTTGGAGATCATCAAATGATTCCTCCCGCTCTGGGCAGAGTGTCAGACTTCTACTGACTAAAAACCAGCCATGTTCCTTCTTAGCCCTTTGTGACGAGGCTGCGGTATTTCTTTCGAAAAACCCGCAGAGCCTCTCACCTTACGCTTGAAGATTCAGCAGGTACCCATAATTCCATACAACATCAACAAGCTTTTTCAAGACTTCCAAAATCACTAAACAAAACCAAAAACGTGAACCTGGGCCTTAATGAGTTCCCAGATAAGTCTCACTTCATATCTTGCTTAGAATTACTGCGTTTCTCATAGAGATACATTTATCAGACTTGTTTACACCGTTACTGTCTCGAATATTATCTTCCTAAGTGTTTTATTAGGGGCTCAAGTGATTATCACTTGTATATTTTGGATTAAGCATTCATTTTAGTACTGTTTCTCAAAAGTTTGGTTGTTTAGAATTTGAAGTGGAAATTGAGTTAACTTCGAGGTTTATATTTATGAATTGTTATGAGGTTTTCGGGTAAACAATCTGATTTGAATATTTGAATTGAAGACATTTGAGTTTGTTCCACTCAAAAGAAAACCAAAATCGTATCATCTTTGATCACCATTTTAGGCAATATAATTACGATTTCAGAAGTAGGAATCGACTGTTTTTCTATTACCAAAAACACTTTGCCGCCATTTACGACACTTAAGGGAATTGGCCCATTCTCGGCTAAGGGCCGCAATTTGTCGATTTTTCTGGCGGATTCCCAAATGGTGCTAGTTAATTAAAGATCTCAGTAACAAATTCACTGTCTTACGGAATCCTCACACTAACTGCAATCCTATAAATCCGTACAAAAGTTGCTAATCACTATACAAACATTCTGCAGCGAACTTCGGTGTGACGCATCGGGCCAGGCGACCTGGCACGTTGCCCAATGGAACGCCGGTTACCCAAACATCAGCTCTAAGATCGCCTCTACGTATCACTGCCTCGGTTTTATGTCTTCCTAGTACTTTGTTTGGCATTGCCTTGATTGCGAAGCAGTGATAGCCTAGATTGGCTTTGGCAGTACGGGTCCCATAACCGTTTGCATTGGTAAGTCTTGTCGTATGTGTTAAGCCGTGCCAGTAACCAACTTCATATCATGGGGAGGTATGCCCTGAGATTGGTTTGTATTTATTATAGTTTACAGTGATTTTATTATTTAGGTCGGTGTTTACTGGCCTGTTGGTCTAGTGGTTAGTGACCCTAACTGCTATGCCGGAGGTCGTGGGTTCGATTCCCACCCAGGACAAATGTTTGTGTGATGAGCACGATCATTTGTTCTGTGTCTGGGTGTAATTTATCTATATCTATACTTATAATAAATCTGTAGAGAGGTCAATTCTGTACATGATATATATTTTCAAAATAACTATCAGGGGGTAATTAGTGATCGATACTGATGCCAAAAATGCAATCAGTAAAATTTTTGTCTGTCTGTCTGTCTGTCTGTCTGTCTGTATGTTCCTTATAGAAACAAAAACTACTCGACGGATTTTAACGAAACTTGGTACGATTATTCTTCATACTCCTGGGGAGGTTATAGTATACTTTTCATCACGCTACAATCAATAGGAGCAGAGCAGTGAAGGGAAATATTGAGAAAACGGGAGAAGTTGCTCCATTTTTTAAGCTTCCGTCGCGTGTGCAGCCTTAATGGTTAAAGCTACATAGAAATCATTTATGACGGAAATGTTCTACATAAAATTATCTAAAAAATATCCCACAACAGCATATGTCTATCTTTTATGGTTGACTCACAATAACACGTGTCGCGCCGTTGCGCGTGAATACTGAATCATGCCTTAAGGATTATTTTTGTGTAACGGTTGCCGCGCTCGACGCGGGTCGTGGCTGTTGATGCGTTCAGAGCGTTCGACCTTATTGACAGACAATAATTGATTTTAACAAACAATGCTTATCAGCGCGACTTTTAGTCTTTAAATAGGTACTTAGTTTATTTGAATTTCTTTTGTTGTTATTTTATAAAATAGGTATTAGTTGTTTTGGTAGTGTTTAAATATTCGTTCAAATTACAAATTATTAATAGTTTGCATTTTATTTCCTTGGTGAAGTAGTAATAGAAGTAGAAGTAGTACGCATAGTTTTTTAGATACCGATAGGTAAGTTTTGGCTAATTTATGTTCAATTAATTTTTGTAGTAGGTAAAAGCGTAGATACTTTTATTAGTTATAGTAGTTAGGTATAGGTATTTATTTGTAAGTGAAGTAGGTATAGGTAGATGGTATTGCACAGTCGTTTCAACTTTATTTTCATTTCTTTTTTTGTTGTAAGTTGTACATATTTCTGGGTATAATTCTATTAGAATATTTTAGTTTAAATAGGCACTTAGATTTTAAGTGTAAGGTAGCTATAGTTAGGACCTCTATCGTAGGTTATTTTGTTACCTAGGTAACTGACAGTCTTTCCGTTACCGTCGATTAAAAATAAAATACACAATGCCACCTAAAAAACGCCACTGAACCGTAAGGAAGGACATATGGTACTTTTTTACGAAAAACGACGGAAACGCGGACGAAGTCGCGGGCAAAAGCTAGTCTATAATATGTATGTATTTAGAAAATATATAAGTATGTTTATCAGTTGTCTAGTACCCATAACACAAGCTCTGCTTAGCTTGGGACTAGATGGCGTTGTGTGATAGTTGTGGAATATTATTATATTATTATTATTTTTTGACTGGCCTGTTGGTCTAGTGGTTAGTGACCCTAACTGCTATGCCGGAGGTCGTGGGTTCGATTCCCACCCAGGACAAATGTTTGTGTGATGAGCACGATCATTTGTTCTGTGTCTGGGTGTAATTTATCTATAATATGTATGTATTTAGAAATATATAAGTATGTTTATCAGTTGTCTAGTACCCATAACACAAGCTCTGCTTAGCTTGGGACTAGATGGCGTTGTGTGATAGTTGTGGAATATTATTATTATTATTATTATTATTATATTACTGTTTAGAGATATTTTTTTGCAGGGTAGGAAAAACTTAATCAAGTGATGTAACAGCCATTTCATTAAAAAAAAAACAAACAATTTTGCACCGTCATTTCTATTTGCAGTTAATTTTCTCCCTATAATTTGGCTAGAATCCTTGACAAAACCTTATCCATCCGGTACTCAAAAGCACATCAACATGTTTACCGCATTCCACGGTTTTTTTCTTCCGTAATCACCCCATCACGAAATAAGTACGCAAACGAGAGGTCGGGAATTATCCCGTGCCACTAATTGAGCTTCCCCTGGTCTCGGTCCCCTAGAAATGGTCCCCTGTCTTCTCGGTCCTCATACATTTTTCCTGCGAAGCGACCCGGGCAATTTAATCCCTGCATTTACGGAGTTGCTAGGCGAATTACCGAATAAATGCGACCCTCTGCGCCTTAAGACAGGTACTACTTATCTTGTAAACGGTATTATGTATTCTGGAATTAAAATTTGGTGAGGTATTTTGCGATGTAATTGTGATGGTAGGTGATTAATCTGTGTTTAAATGATTAAATGTGGGACTAGATCTCATGGAATTTAGTTAGGTTTAAATGAAATATTTTGCTGTTAGACCGAAAAGTATGTGGACACTTAAAACCGTATAGTGCGTATGTTATAGCTCCATGATGAGATAGGAGTTTTTTGGCCTCGTACAGGACCAATGTAGTGTTTACATTTTTTGTTATTTTTCTTATCATTTGCTATGCCCTTTATGAACAATAAATACTTTTCTTTCTTTCTTTAATAATAGCGGCAAAGTCACACGCATTTCTTTGAGCTGAATCTTATTGTGAAACCAATAGGTCATAATCAGCTAATAAATACTTTAGTTAAGATTACTTTAAAATAAAACTGCACTAAAACATTCTGTTTTTCATGTCTGTCTCAATTTGCAAAGTAGGACAAAGTGTAGACTAAAACTTTACTTTCCGTTCCCAGTTTTAATTGCAAGGAAGAGAATCAAAGTGCGCTATAACTTCTGTTACTTTGAGAAACTGAACAAAGATATCACTGACTCTCTTCTCATCAACAATGTGAACAGCTGTTACTGTTATTAAACATTTAACCAAATTCAATCGAATGTAATAAATTGTATGCCTTGAATTTGATACATCAACATGCATAAAGCTCTTAGTGGAAATCTTTGTCCTTTTTATGGGAAATATTTAGTTTATTGAATCTACTTCTTACGGTGTGTTTCCTCTCGCCAGTTGTTGAGAAAGCCATCCAAGGCGTCCCGCCATCTTCTCCTCGGCCTGCCACGACCCCGTCTAGCTGTGTCAGGGCTCCAGTCTTGCAATATTCGGGCCCACTGCTGCATCCGGCTAACTTGGCTTGCCTAGTCCCATTTAAGTCTCGCATCTTTATAAAGCTACTTTATCTTACAATAGCGGTGAAAAATGGAGGAAATGGAGGATCTTGATTTTAATCTTTCATATTACCTTATTGGTGATGTTCGTAGAACTCGCAACCGGCGTGCGTGTATGACCAGATGTATGAATGTGGTCGAGGCAAAAGGAGTATGTAAGGATCGTAGCAGGTGGTGTTCTGTGGTGTTCTGTGGTTTCTGCCTACCCCCATGGGAAAAGAGCGTGAGTTTATGTATGTATGTATGTATGTATTTATATTAAACTAGCAGTTGCCCGCGACTTCGTTCGCATAGACATTTCGTTGTGTATGTGTGAAAATAAAGGTGATATTCATTCCTAAGATATAATCTACCACCTTGCCAAATTACAATAAGATCTGACGTCCTATCTGTTGAAATGGTAACAAACAAACAAACAGACTAACTTTCGCATTTATAATAAAAAGTATGGCTCACGCACATAACATTAGAGTCGTCGTACGATGTTCACAAAAACAAGTTATATTTAATACTGGTATTTGAACGGGTACTAATTACCTGTTATAACTATTAAATTTTGATATACTTTATAGTAACAGTACTGCAAAAAAAAACCCTATTTCTTAATCCAGATACAGCATAGACCACCTTACAACAAAACTCACCTGTTTGCGAACCAAATCAGCATCTCACTAACGTGTGCCGACTACTAAACAGACACACATACTTCAGTCAGGATATAAGTAAAGTGATTCGTCCGTAATTGGATAGACCGACACCAACACCAAACTTTGGACAGTTCGTTCCGTGTTGGACTAATTCTGTGCACACCAAACTCACCCTTTAGTCGAGCAACTTTCCTAATCGAAAAGAACTTGACGAACTAAGCTTTGGAATACGGGAGGACTGGGAACATTATTTTAGACAGACATTAGCTTTTTACTAACGGAATGTGTATTTTGATGACGATATCTGGTCAAATTGTCATCATGGCTATGGTACTTTTTTTTTTTTTTTCAAACGTTGCCCCACACTAGGAATTTCTCCTGTATCGTGGGTGCGTTCACAAACATTTAAACTCACATACACAAATACCCAGATCCGAAACAACTATCTGTAGACATTGATATAATAAAACCAAAGATACACACTCCGCGTCTCAAAACCGTCCGCTTAAATTGAGTTCACAATGAACTCATTTCAAATAGTCTCGCGTCGCTCGCGTCTCTGCACGGTCGTACAAAATACTTTTTAAATTGCTTTTTATAACTGCATTGTAAAAGGAATCTGGGTAAGGTTGAATTTGTCAAAAAAAATATGTTTATAGTGACGATAACTACATGTAGTAGTGCGTGTATTGGTGAGTGTTTGGCGACTGCTTCGACTGTTTGTTTTGTTCGAGACTGTGCATCTAGGGTTTTATTATATCAATGTCTGTAGATCATACAAATATTTGTTCCGTGCGGGGATCGAACCCGCGACACGCAGCGCAGCAGTCCATTGCTTGAGCCACTGCGCCAACCGTGTCGTCAACTTACTCTCCTTCTGCACTTAGATTTGCATTTCAAAGGAGGATATTAAATGCAGTTTTGTGTCTGAATTTTGGATATTTTTTTTTACAATTAAGTCAACAATCAGTTATCTACAATTTATTGCAATTTTTTACCAAATGTTTTGACGTAAAATAAGTCTCCAATGGATATAATTTTTTTTTCATAAATCCTAAGTTTATTGACATTTTAATATCGAGGGTTTAATTCAAAATCCCTAAAAACAATGGAATTTAAAAAAGTAAGTTTTAAGAAAACTATACATAAGAACGGTTTTCAATTTACATTTAAAATTCATAAAATATTACTGCCGTGATACAAGGAAAACCCTGGGCCTTACAAGGTTCAAATAAGTCTCTGATTTTAAAACAAAGTTAACTGACACTTAAAACTCAAACTTTAAACAACCTTCATAAATCTTTAAAAAAATAATTACTTACCTAACTTTGAAACAAAAAAAAATAAGCGAAAAACATTAAAACAAAAATAAAGTTTAAAAAAATAAAAAATAATTCTCATAAATCTTCTTGTCAAATACAAACAGTGGACTGAGAAAGGGGCCGAGCAGAAGTGGCAAAAAGTTTTGTCTAAACACACGGAAGGCTACTTTGGAGTTGGCTTTAAGCTTTGCTTTCTTTTGTCCCTTTTACGTGCTTGGATTTTATACTTTTTGGAAGTTTTTATCCTTAATTAGTGATATTAATTATGAACTTTATGATCTTCAAAAGAAACGAAACGTGGAAAGGCAGATGTCATCATCTGCCTAGCCTTTTGTCATCTTTTAGCGAGTTAGATGGAGCGACTGCCTAGTATCTGACATCCACAACCCAATTAGTACTGGCGTACTTGGTAATACGGTACCTCGTAGTAAGGCTGGTGAAAACCAGCCAGGAAAGTTTTGACCAAAGTATAAGAAGTAGAAAGAGAATAAAATATAAGAAGATTTTATGATAAACAAAAGATAAAAGGAAAAAGGAAGTTGATTAAATGGGTCTGTTATTCTTGGGGCTAGTTAAACACTTCCAGTTGTGTCTGAAAAGCTAAATACACATATTCATTTAGATGAGCTTGTGGCTAACTAAGAACAACCGCTCGTGTTTATCTCCAGATAAAACCAGGTTTGCCTAGATTCTACCACCCGTTATAATTATACATACCGAGTTTCCACCGTACCTCGGAAAACAGATTAAGCAGACAGTCGTTACGCTTAGTCAATGGTCCAAAATTCATCAATTAATCTTACCAAGAGATAAAGCAGACGATGAAGAAGTGGTCAATCACAAACAACCATGCATATCAATGTGGCCACCCAATTTATCCCGATACTTATTACCAACTAAGAAATCAAAAGAGAATACTACTTTTTTAGGGTGTTCGGAAGTCATCAAATGAGTCCTCCCGCTCTGGGCAGAGTGGTAGGGAGTGACAGACTTCTTCTGACTAAAAACCACCCATGTTCCTTCTTAGCCCTTTATGTCGAAGCCGCGGTATCACCATATACACCATATTTGTGACCAACCCGCAGCCTCGACGGGGACCATACCTTGATGCATTTCCTACTTGCAAAAAACCATAGGCAATCAAAACCACAGTCTAACCTCAAAGTTTTAAGCCAATCTCAGCCAGCATTACCAACAGCTAATCCACTAAGTCCCACTATCAGACAGCAAAGTACTTCAGATAATTCAAACGAGAAACATTGAAACAGCACTGTTTACCCTGTTTTAATGGCCAAATATTGGTGTTAAGCGCACTGTGAACGTGACTACAGGCAAAGCTGTGCGATCCCATTGGGTTAATATAATGGAGGATTTTGGTCGTCCCTCAGTTTCTGGTTAAATGATTCGGGTGCAACACCTTAACTGCTTGGTCACGAGTTAAGTTCAAAAGACACGCGCATTGCTAGAGCGAGTGTGAAGAAAACCAATAAAATTGAGAGCTGTCTTTACATTCACCAAAAAGGTATGAAATGTCCTGTATGTAGGGCTACCCTAATGTCTTTTTAATTCGGAACTTAACATGACTTTTGTGTAGTAGTTTACAGAAGACATCAGTTTATCTGGACTTTAACTGTGTAGTGTTAAGAGTCTCGGCGAAAAATTACTGTGACATTTACAGACGGACTGACAGGACGAATCTATAAGGGTTTTGTTTTTTTTTTGCATTTGGCAACGGAACCTTACAAAATTGCCAATAGCAGATGCTTCACTCAAATAAACAGTTCACTCGGTTTAGTGTTCAGCTTTGTTCCATTCTGTGTTCAAACGACACCTATAAAATTGTAGATATAGAAATTAACGATGATTTTCTCATCGCATTTATGGTACTATTATTTATTTATTAGGTAAACAAACAGCAATACATACAAAAGTTCCACTTATAATATAACAATATAAAAGTGATGTCACGTAAGCCTATAATAGGTATACACCGCATTCACCATAATATGACGACAAATAAAAATATAATTAATTATAAATAAATAATATTCAACTGCATCCGGTTAGACTGGAAGCCGGCCCCAACATAGTTGGGAAAAGGCTAGACAATTGCGACACATAATAATTAATATTCCGTAGTCAAAGGAAACCAGTTCCGAAATCCAGCAGCGTTCGATCACTATTAAATTTATTTGGTTCAGCTTTGAACAAATAAACAGAAAGGCTACAATTAACCAGAACAGGTAATCTGTGACAGAACGCATTAGATATCGTTTTTAAAGCATGTTATGAATCGCCCTACTCACGACTATAGTGCAACAGTACTCACCCGAAAGAAACAAGCCGTGTGCGAGTCGCTTGACGCAAGCTGTGTTTCTGGTCGTTTCTAAACGGGGCGTAATGCAGACGTACAGACGTCCCTTTCTGGATTAATGATTCGGGTGCATATCGTCAGCATTCACCTCAATGGCTCGTCTTTAAAGATGGCCCCGGGGCGTTGACTTGTTAAAGACGGTTCGAATTAGTTTTTGGCTAGCCAGAGGTTAACTGGATAAACTTACGTAGGTAGTGATCTTGTTGAAGTAGAATTCTGGAATTTGCATGAAGGTTTCATTTAATTTGGGGTCCAACTAAATTCGTTTGCTTTATTGGATCTTTAGAATAGACAAAGAAAATAAAGAGATAAATACGTTAAATTAAATGAGAGACTAAAACCGTATCACTGTTGAGTAGGAGTTGAATGGCGCGGTTCAAACTCAAGCAGACTTTGATACATTTATTTAATCACCACTGTCATAAAAATGGTGATGGAAAACATCTTGAGGTAACTAACATTTCCTAGTCTAAATTAAACCCAAATATTCGAAGTATAGATTTTACTTGTTCCCTTAGTTTCTTATTTCTAAAACCACAGGAAGAGCGTAACTCAATGATAATAATATATCAGAAAAACTAAAGCTAACAATAGAAAAAAGAATAACGACGACATTGAAAAGAATATGTCGGACATTAAAAGAATAATAGGCAAGAAATTATACTCGATTTCGAATCGCTGACGAATCAGGAGACCGATAAGATTTGACAACAATGACGGTTCCAAAAATACGACAAAAGGCTCAACATGACAGATTTGCAATCGATTTTCCTTACAATAATACTTTCTTTTTACAGCGAGGGAAGATGAAAATAATGAAAAGTCCCTACGAGTCAAAGTAAAAATATATTCTTTTGAGTCCACTGTCCCAAGGAATTAAGATTGATTACCTTGCTTGCTACACTTTCTTTCTAGGCGTGAATTTATTCTATTTTAAGTGGCAAAGAACCTTTCTCAGTTTCGTTGTCATTTCCAAAAATTTTAATAAGATTTTATAACTGAGAAGATTTTCGTGCTATCTTTGTTTTTAATCGCTGAAAAGGGTTAGTGTCAAAAAGATTATTATGATAAAAAGATTACCCGGAATCTGTTTTTGGTTGAAAATTGGCTGTGAATGATGGTCTTGTAGATCAATGATTTTGTCCTTTTGGTGTTATAATTCCTTTTCTTTCACAAAATAATTTATGGAAGAAAAATTTACAATGGGTTTCAATCGAAACTTTTGAGCTAATGAGCCATATAATTATCGTTATAAGTATGTAGTCAGTGACCCGAAATTCTGGCAACCAGACTTACCAAGGGGTATCGTATTATCTAGTACTAACTAGAATGTGATGTTAGATAGGCAGTTACTCCATGTATAGAACCTGGTATTCAGCTGCATCCAGTTAGATTGGATGCCGACTTCGAAATAGCCGGGCCAAGGCTAGTAAAATGATGACAAACCTGTCGCCAAATGGGCCGAATCGACACGCTAAAACAAGTCCTTCTTATTTGTGCTTTTAGTATAAATCAGGGTAGTCCGGCCATCTTTGCCTTGGCCTGCCTTGATGGTGTCCAGCATTCAAATGGTAAAAAAATATGATAACATTTCCATATCAAACCCCATCCACGATAACTAAAAAATTATACAACAATTTTTAAAACCATCATTTTGGCGTAATCGAAAAAGAGTGACACAGAAAAAAAAAACATTACGTGATTTTAACGTGTCATCAAATACAGCTAAACGTGAATTACGAGTGGAATCAGAAAAACCCGTAACGTTAACCCTGTGTGTGCTGCGCAGTTGCTAATTGCGTCCGCACCCATTCGTTTTGTATTTCGCCGTGTTGAATTTAAATAAAATTCGTTATTCCGTGACCCGTGGAGGGTTATATATGTGTTTATGTGAGTGTGGAAGAAGTGTTACATTTTTTGGCAGCGTAATATTAGGGATTGTGAACAGTGGTCAAACTCGGCAAATCGTAAAAATATTTAGGTTTAATTCAACGTAAAATGCAGACTCTTGAGGTGAATTCAGTATAAAATATACTAGCGGACGTCACGAGGTTCAGTAGATCCCGAGATTACCCCTTACAATTTAACAAATATACAAACAAACAAACTTTACTTCTTTATAATATTAGTATAGAATATCATACTTCTAAATGGTTTTCTCCTTATTATATTTTTTTTGTACTCTACCACAGTACTGTCCTATTTGACCCTAAGGTTGACTGGTAGAGAATGCCTTGTGGCATTAAGTCCGCCTATGTACCACTCTTGTGCATGAAGTTTTAATAAATAAATAAATACTTCTAATTCTTTATCTTGTGGTAAGTCCTAATCAGGTGTTAGAGTTTTTATGCCGTCCAAGGGCCAAACTTGGCTTTATATGTCGTCGAGAAAAATCTTTGAGGCATGCTGGTTTTCTCACGATATTTTACTTCACCGGAGAACATGAGCACGTGATAATTATACAATACGTTTATGAATGTCAAAAATCTGAGTTGCATCTCTTGAGTTCGAACTTGGGACATCATATTAAGATCACTGGAACAAGAAATTATTTCAGTAACGTTATTGGAATCCAATTAGTTTGATTTGTTTTATTTCCTCATTCGCAATGTATTGTTACCGTGGTTAAATGCACGTAGCAAACGGCAAGCGCGGAGCAATGGATTCTGCTCATTGGCGTCTGATTGACGTAAAGTCATCAGTATACTAGTATACATCCATGAACATACCCGAGGCATATCCGTTTTTTTTGTTTTGGTGGGTTGGAAAGCATTCAATGACTCCTTCCACTCTAGGCAGAGCGGTAAGGAATTGCCAGACTTCTACTGACTAAAAACCACCCATGTTCCTTCTTAGCCCTTGTGCCGAGACCACGGTATCTCTTTCGAATAACCCGAAGCCCCGACGGGATTAATAGCCTTCACATTTACTTGAACGCCTTCGCCCGACCGCGCGAACGAGTGTTGTCCTAAGAGAATTGTAATTTAAATTCTTCTTTATCATTGTGTTTAGTGTCTATCCTGGTGTTAAAGTTTTTATGCCACCCACGGGCCACACTCGGCTTTACATGACGTCGACCTCGCAGGTATGCTAGTTTCCTCATGATGTTTTCCGTTACCGAAGCAAGTGATAAGTACATGAATTCGAAATATCAGAAGTGCGTGTCAGGGTTCGAACTCGTGACCTATGACTTGGCAGTATGCTGCTTCTTATTGATCATTTAACATCCTTCAGGTTAGGCAACATCTGAATGACCGCCAATTTAGACCAGCTTTGCGAATTCTGGTTACCCTTGAGAGGACTGACCCCCAAGTACCCAAGAAGAAGAGCCACCCAAGATGACGTCACTCTTCCAGAATATCCTTGCTATCACTGTCACTTTAATGGTTCACCTACTCATGAAAATCTTTGCGTCAGAATACATAGCAACATCTTAAATCAAATCCCACCATTAGCACCGAAGACAGGTTCTCAGAAAAAACACTGAATAAGAAAAATATACGGAAACAGAATAATTACATCAAAGCAAATTGTATTTGAATGAAAATGGTGCGAATTTATGTTATTTTTTCATGCTCTTTAACCTTTGGGGCACTTTAGACCT
Organism: Diarsia dahlii; assembly: GCA_949775195.1. Classification (NCBI taxonomy): domain Eukaryota; kingdom Metazoa; phylum Arthropoda; class Insecta; order Lepidoptera; family Noctuidae; genus Diarsia; species Diarsia dahlii. The sequence continues at coordinate 4,511,210 of OX459198.1, forward strand.
GGAATCTTTGAGTAAATAAATTAAGAGGAGTATTTTAAATAATGATTACGACTAGCAATTTTCATGACCTATAAATAAATATTACGTGAAGTGTTTTTGTAATTTGTAGATGCGAAGATTGCATTTGTGCACGGTTGGTGGCAATATGCTCGCCTCATAATACATGGGACTAAATCATAACTGGCAAAATGTTAGTGTAATATTAGGTATACTTCTGCCTAACTTCTCGGGGATTACAGGCGTCATGTTATGTAATTTGGTAAAGCTATCAGCTTTCTCAGTTTGTATGAGAGAATAATTGCCTTGTTCTATATGCTACTGAAAAACTTGCCTGGTGGAATACTTTGAAAAGTAATTTAAAGCGATAGGCGATCGTCTAGGCCTTTGCTTAATAAATCGCAATACCTACTACACAAGAACTATACGCATACGTCTACTATACACTTTCACCAAGAAACATCTTCTAAGATATTAACCAATACTAAAGTAGGGTCTTACTTTTATTTCGAGGTCTACCCGCATCAGAGTTTCCCAGTTATTCGAGCGAAAACGAACAAACTAACCGAAGGTAGGTCAGGATCGGAGATATTCCCTAGAAAGGTACCTACCGAATACATGAATATTAAAAGTAAGGAAGAAGTGAAAGGTTTCAATTTGGTTCTTTAGGTAGAAAAGCAGCTAAAGATTTACGATGTAGAATTTTTGTTAAAGCTCTAAGTGAAAATTATTTATACATAGATTTTGTGTGTGTGAATATAAAATGCTTCTGTTTGATTACTGAATCACTTAGGTATAGTCTACCTCGCTTTACCACTTATTCACAAAAACTTCTTTTAGATGGAAACCTAACATAACACCAAGTCTGTCGTCTCCGAAGGGCTAGGCAGAAGTGTACCAAATAGTATACCCACATTTCGGTGAGTTATGTTTTAATCGGTCCCATGTAATAGGGGGCGAGTCTATTGCCACCAAACGGATACAAATCCAGACTATGTGGCTGCTACTGAGAAATTTCTGATCGAAAAACCCGTTACTGGCCGATCCGGGAATCAACAGAATCTTAAATAGCTCTGAATAATAAATTAAAAAGCACGCCAAGTCACTGCTATTTATTCACTCACATTCACAACATATCTAATTCATTCACGCCCAAATACTCAAACGTCACTCAATTATAAGTATCCCTCAAAACTCCTGTTATCTCTGTCACACTGCGTTAAAGTAACAAAGACAGCACGACATTTAAGTGCAACTTAAAATTGAGTGACGTTTGAGTATTTGGGCGTCAGTCTTACAAAAACCTTACTAAAAACATAAGTAAACAAAACCACATTCATCTTCCTATCTGAATATTGAAGCTGATAATAATATTAAGCTGCATATATTATGAAAGTCAATACGACGCCCCGGGCTCATCTCCCGGAGGCTGTCAACGTATTTTTCCAAAGCTAACATTTTGGCCCTTATTTTAGAAAAAATAAAACTGAAAACCGACGTGTAAATACTGTTTGGGGAATTAATGCATTGGAATGGAAAGAAACAAAAGTTGGACTTTTTAATTGGCTTAAATTATAGGTTGTTTCTAAAGATGTTTTATGTAATGTTATCTGCGTCTCGTTAAAAATAACATAACATCCGCGGAGTCTGGATTTGTTCACAGTTGATGGCAATAAGTTGCTTCCTATTACATGGAACTTAAACAAATATCTGGCCAAATGTGGCTGTACTAATGTACTTCTGCATACACAGACAGACATACCTAATGGACTGCGACCGCTACAAAACTAGTAAGTAAGTTGTTAATGAATATATAAATGAAACTATATCAATGAGGCAGGCAGGCAGTCTGCAGTCACTAGTAATTGAAATGTACAGGTAGGTAAGTCTTATGATCGGGGCATCATTAATTCATTATATTTCCCTGTGCATTTGTTTTGTTCTTTTTATAATAACCAGGGCAGGTTTGCAAACGTTAGTGATTCTTTTTACAAATAATAGGTTTTATGCGTTCCAGCCATCACACAACAAAAAAACCCAAAGAAAATCTTGAAAATAAAAACAACGGAAAAACATTTAAGAAATAAGTACAGTTTACAATAAAACGCACGTCCAACATTGACAGTGCTACAGTAACCAGTTCACAACTAAGTACCCAACGGCCGTCGATATTAAACGGTTAACCGGTTAACTTTAACCGTACTGTTTGCAGTGACCGCACGAACTCCGTTTGCGCTAACTTCACTTAGATCTTTAACGTATATTTATTTTGTGGAACTTTGTAGTTTGCCATAGGAGCAAAGTGGACGTATTGATTGTTAGTAAATTGTTTTTGGACTTGTTCTTGGTATCGACATGTGTTGAGAAAAGAGGAATCACATGTGAACAAAGGAGTGATGAATATAAATTTTGATGGATGGAGAGAGAGAGAAAGACCAAGGAAAAGTTGATAGAGTGTCTGAAGAACGATATAAAAGAAAAAGGAGTAAATAAGGGATCGGACTGGGTCAAAATAATATGATTCTGTTTAGTCCGTAAGTTAGATTATCGAAAAATATTGAATACGTGTTTTTTGTTTTATCAAATCAATAAAAAATGACGAAGATAAAACGCGTCAAAGATCTTGGAGTGGGGCTTGAAACGTCACTTGTGTCGTCAAAATGTACTATCATATGACGTCACACGAGTTTTTGAAGCACTGTATCGTCTTCATTTTAAGTTTACGTGAAAAAAGAAAAAATACGTGTCCAATAATTTTTGGAAATCTATCTGACGGACTAATCAGTTTTTTTTTGTCCGATCCCCTTGACGTTTGGCAGAGGAGAATGAAAGGATAAAAATTACGCCGACCCCCAGTAACATGGAACAACGGGATGAGATGATGACGTCAATTATTTATGATCTTCATGTGGATTCCAAAATGCTGCTACAAGTGGTTTTTGTGGGAAAAAGAAGACTGCCCACATGTTGGTTACCCACTTAGTCACCCATGCAACACACATCACAAGTAATTCTGCAATACTTGGTCCATTAGTAGATGCGTGGCCATCCCAGAATCATAGTTGAAATGCCTCTTGTCCTTGTAAATCCACTGGCACTCATACTCATCTTTCTGGAACATAGCATAGTTGCTTGGTGGCAGATATAGAATATAGGTTTGGTGGTAATTTTATTTTATTTCACAAAGGTAAGTAACTTATAAACTAAGCCCCACAAAACCGTTACAAAGGTAGTCAGGACAAGCTCCTTATAAAACTATTATAAGTATCAGTGTTTGTTCCACACAAATCAAATAAAAATGGAAGTGTGAATAAGAAAAACCTTATTTCTTTATGATTGATTTGATGCCATGTAAAAGTTTACACGTGCCGCCAAGACCAGAAAAGTAAATTATATATGTAGATAACTTTTAAGGTTCTTTTTTTTTAAACAGAACCCTTAGAATTTTGTCATGGTGGTCTGTCTGAGCAAATCACACAGAGTTCTTCTACTATTGGCTTCTACTTGGATACTATACAGCAGTAAACTGCCTTCTAAACTATGCTGGGGTGAAATTATTACATTTAAAGTCACACTCACATTGAAATGTAGGAGAGTGTATCGTAGTCATAGTCATTTATTTCATAACAAAATACATTGTGTAGAAAAACTTAAAATTATATTAATATTAAATAGTAATAATAAAAAAATAAAAAAAAGTAGTCTCCCATATTTCTCAACCTTAAACTGGTACTCACATTACACTTCATCCTAAACCCACCCCCCTCCACACACACATAGCATCATTCACACAACCAATCTATGTATAACAGAATCTTGAATAATCTCAACACCTGTTGTAAAAATCATGCTTTGGGAACTTTTCGGCCGAACACAGTCTCTTCAAATACAGGCTATCCTAGACTAAGGGGTTTGAACTTTTTTTGCATGGGAGCTGGCATATCGACCCGCCGCCATTTTGATTTTTTTTCGAAATCGCGGCCTACGATGAAAGTGGTATGTATGGATAGAGGACATAAAGACGAACAAAAATTGTCCCGTTACATGGTACCCAAAGTGTCACGTTATCGAGATATTTGAAGGTAAAGATGGACATATGAGTACAATGAGAACATAAAAAATAGACCTTTTACGTGTATATTGGCGTTGATTATTATTATTACTGGTTATTGAAAGAGATTAGGTACATTACATACTACTAGGAGCACGAGAAAACTATTATTTGACATAACATAGCGTTTCATTGCGATGCGAAGTGATTTTCTCGTGCGTATAGTAATAATCAACGTGGGAACTATTATTTGGATACAATTTAACGCCTATACACGTAATAAGGCTATTTTTTAAAATATTTAATAATTGATGTTGTACTCATTTGCCGATCTTTACCTTCAAATATCTCGGTAACGTGACACTTTGGGTACCGTGTTACTGGACATTTTTTGTTCGTCTGTATGTCCTCTATCCATACATACCACTTTCATCGTGGGCCGCGATTTCGAAAAAAAATCAAAATGGCGGACAGGTTGATATGCCACATCGGTTCTATCCCCTTTGTAATGTTTTTTTTTATCGGGTTGATGATAATATATCCGTAACTTTGGTTGGTGAAAAACAAAAAAAAATACAGTTGCAGCAGCAGAGATAACTTTACTTTTCATACACAACTTTTTATAGAATAACTTACTATGAATTGCAAAATAGTAGATCTGATATGCAGTCGTTCCATGTAAAATACTGATACTGGTATAGTTATTAACATTTTTTTCATTAACACGTTGACATAGTTGGGAAAAGGCTTTATTCCGACTGCAGAACCTTACACACAGACCATACGGACTTGACCAGTTCAAACAACAGAAGAAGCGTCGAACTTAATTCTTTACATTTTCAAACAATAATTCTTATAAAAGCTGAAAAGGTCTTTGTTATTTTAACCCCCAAGGCTTTCCTCTTGACCTCGATATGTGGAGCAAGCGACAACATTAAACAACATTTGTATAACAAAATAAAAAATAAACAATATACTAAACATAATTGTGAGTTCGTGAACGCAGTTGTTCACGCGACAATGCTGCTGACCTTTGATTGTTATCGATCGTTCACGTTTTCAGTAGGTACATTAAAATAAGTTGTTGTGGGAATCGGGACGATGAGGCTTTGGAACAAAATCATTTAAATATTAACACAAACAGTACAGACACACACACTCAAGGGACAGTTAGTAACACGTCGTTCTGTTCTAATACGCTCGCTTGTCAAGTAGGTAGCATTCGCGTGTAAAAAAATCAAAATCTAAAATGCTCGGTATCAAAATGTTTGCAAAAATAACAACAATTATTAATTTTAACTACTTGAACGAACGACACGATTGGTTGATCGATTAATTTCGTGCCTACCTTATTTTATTGTACCGGTCATCTTAGTATGATTCACTGAATTCACCCCATCTATTCGTGGAGGGCTGTGCCTCACACCCTGTATTTAGTCCATGGTTGACATAATCTGCCTTTAACTATAATATTCATACTGCTGAGACTCACAGCTTCATTCAGAATGTACACTACGCGGACCGATTTCTGTTTATTGACTCGGTTTTCTGTTATCTTATTTCGAAGCATTATATTTTTGGCTTTTCCATAAATATTCTCACATATTCTGACCGTATTCAAATAATTGTATTAACTGAAAATGGAACATCAAAAATAAATCATATATTTGGTCCCGATTGAGTAGGAACTGATAGAATTATTTAAGAGGCCTTAATATGAATAATACAATCACAATTTCAAGCTTTAGGCTTAAAAATAACTGTTTATTTTCGATGTTCAACATGTCTAACTAGCTATTACGTACTGTTTGTTAATTCACAATATTGTAAATAACGAAGTTCAATTGAATGAAGTATTTTGTGGTTATCCAGAAATTGAGTATTTAAAAGTGAACACAATGTTTAATTTTCGACTGGTTTTTCATAATTATTTTGTTTCAACTTTATAGAACACGTCATCCCCATAGCTATCTTAAAACTAGGCATAAGCCTTCCAAATCGTATGCAATTTAACAAGAGAAGTTGAATCTATTCACATAAATAAAATTGAAGTGTCTTAATTAACTGCTTATATTACTTAGAATATCAATGCAAAAAAAAATAAAAAAATTTGTTTGTCTGTCTTTTTGTTCCAGCTAATCATATCTACGAGTGACACTAAATGTAGGTAAATACCGCAGTAGTTTAAACCGAAACCACAGAATACATAATAGTACTACGTACAGAAGGGACACTCACTTCCCCGCGCTCATATTAAATACCGCACCTCACCCCGCACTTCGAGGTATTCGTCGTCGCCACTTGAGCAATGGCTCGCGCTCGTATTAGTCGTCGTTCGGTTTTCGCGACGCAGACCGTTGCACTTTCCGCGCCATTTTTTAGGCTACGATAACCCTACTAGAGTTTACGCACACATTTGCACGTGCACGTCGTGCACAAACGTTATTTGTTTATGTAGTAGTAATAGGTAATTATTTTGCGGGCGTTGTATGGGGTGCGCCAAAGTTCACCTAAAATTTCAACTCCGATAATTGGAAATCCGAAAATGTTCTTCCTAACATTTTTCATCCTAACAATCGCAATTCCTAACTTCTCTGTCTCTAATGTTTTAATTCCGAAGCATTCAACTTCATAATGTCAGTAGCAATAAACATCTATTACACTATTATTTGTTTTCCTATATTTTCTAAACATAACCATCTTTTACACTATTATTCAAAGTCATATTTCTTTTTTGTTTATATTACTTTTTATTCATAATAATCAGTATTATAAAAGGTCCCATTAAAATAGGTGGACAAAATTTTAGAAATCATTCAGACCGCTAAAATAAGGACAACAGTAAAAAAAAATATAAGAAAAATACATTAAAATACCTACTTTTATAGGATGAGTTTGTTCTAGAGTGCCGGCAATTTATTATTTTAAGTCAAAATAAAATCACTTTATATAGTGTTTTTTTTTTGTTTAGATGTCTTTTGTTAGGCTTACTAAACGCTGTGTTAAAAAATGACCACCTATTTTAATGGGACCTTATATACTATGCAAAGATATCCATAGGTTAGGTTAGGTTAGAACTGCGACCAACTACGCGCGAGCCGAGCGAGCGAAGCGAGCGGTGCCGCGGCAGCGGCCGGCGAGCGCTACCTCGAAATTGGTCGCGAAATTTTTCTAAGTATTTTTTTCATAGTGCCCCCAAGACGACACTCTGACCTGAATTTCATTCATTTATTTTATTTCAAGACAAAAATCAGTGAAACGACCTTAATCATTCTAATCAGTTGTATGAGTGAAAATATTATGGTAATTATGTTTAGGAATAAAAGCGTTAGGATAAAAAACAGTAGGAGTTTAAATACATTTACACTAATGATATTATGAATTCCAATTTTCGGAAACATGAGTGTTATGAACATCGTCGGTAGCACTACAAATAGTATGAATGAAAACTTTAGGATGAAAAATTTTAGGAAGAGTGATCATTCGGATTACAAATCGTTAGGAAGAACAATTTCGGATAAAGAACTTTAGGTGAGCCAATATGGACCCCGTTGTATGGAGTGTCCGAGGTGTGCCGAAACGCTACCCTAAGACGTATTTACGATACAAAATCTCTTAAATTCACACTACTATTACGTAGGGCATGCTAGGTCCTTGGAAGGGATCTATGGCAGATAATTAAGAGGTCGTCGTCAGCTGTTAAGGGCCTACTACACGCACGCACTTCCCCACAGTTTTGCCTGCGGGATTTCACGGTGCGCACAGTACATCGCGCGTGTGGTTTGTAATGGTAATACAGTTTTACCAACCATACGCGCGATGTACTGTGAAGTGTGAACGAAAACTGTGGGGAAGTGCGTGCGTGTAGTAGGCCCATTACGAGATGTCGCCATAAAAGTGCTCACAGCATTGTGGAACTTAAGAATACATAGATGTTACATGTCAAGTTCTTTGTTATAAAGGAGAAGAAGTGAATCATGTTGGAGTTGTCCTTGGAAATTGTCTAGCAGCGTTTAGTGGTTATGTATTTCCCTGTTTTCTGCCTAAAACGTAAAACTAGAGGAAATATTTTTGTATTTAGATTGTCCTTTTTACAGTGCTCCATTGTAGACTTGCATTTGTAAATGCCTTTTCACGTTGCTTCATTCATAAACGCGTGAGTCGAACCAGAGTTGTTGACATGGCTCAAATAATAGAGATATAGATCATAGAACCGATTACCGTTATAGTAGATGTGTACTTGAGTGTAGATCTTGTATTGGCAAGCGGACAGTGAGACGCCCTCAGGCTCAGTGGAGTGGCGATCTTTGCAGGGTGGCTGGTAGCAACTGGCCTAGAGTTCAAGAGGACTATATCTAGCAGTGGACTACTGTAGGCTGATGATGATGAGTAAGTATAATTCCCGACATTTAAAATGTATCAATCTATATCTATATAATTAATTATATAAAAATGTTATGTTGGTTTGTGTGCGCTTCAAAAACTCAAGAAGTTCTGCACCGATCGAGCTGAAATTTTAGAATGATATATAATCCGCATCAAGGATTGTTTTTACAGTATCCACGTGGGCGAAGTCGCGGGCATCAGCTAGTAGATAATAAAAATTATAGCACCATCCATTACCATCAAAATACTCATACTTTCTTTTTTATTTCTTTTTTTTTTGGCAAGATTTATCCTTCAAAAATGTTTTACTGCAAACAACTGTCGACTGCCACAACCCTTAATATTATACATAGGTTGCAAGATGTTCCCGTTTTATCAAGAGACGTTGTATCGACTTTTGTATTTAGCATAAATTTGCATGTCAAGATATACATACTCGCCACTTGTTTATGCTAAACGTGATACCCTTTAATATTATGCTGTATATCGTTAACCTGATCAAGCTTTCCTCGAGATTGATCTTGATATTTGAGAGGGAAAAATCATGCTGAAAACAAAGTTTTTGATTGCTATTTTTATTATGTTGTTACCTACTTATTACTTATTTTTTCATTAACAACTGTTTTTCTGTTGACTGTACTTCACTTGTACTTGTGTCCATTAAAAAAAGAAAGGGGATCAGAACGGAATGATAAATTACAGGTGATCAGAAAGGAATAAACAAAAGAAAAATATTGGCAGTGGATCGGTTTGGGGGATCAGACCGGAACAACTCAAATTATGGCTGTATATTTTAAAAGTGGGAAGACAATATAAGTTTTTAAACTGACATGGTCACTACTATTAATATCGTAAACGGGATATTTACCATGTTTGATTTTTGTTTCGAGTTCCCGATATTTCCCGTAAAAAAAAAAAAAAAACCCGTTTAAATATCCCGTTTAGGATATTAATAAAAGTGGGAAGACGTCAGAAATATTTCGCAGTTATGATTAGTTTATCAATATAACTGAATTACCTACATTTTGAAATATCTATCTCTCTGTTTCGACGTTGTAGTGGTCTCAAGAACAGCTGGTTAGCATGAGGTTATGATTTTGATTCCTTGGTCAGGTAAAGTAGGTTTTCAGTAACAGACACGGAGTCAGAATTTGTGCTCGGTTGACGGCAATAGGCTCCTGTCATTTTCAGTATCTGGATAATCTTTATCAGTAATTCACGTACTGCTCTTAATCAAAATACTTCAAGGTAGCTGAAAATCTGTATAAATAAAAAGAGAAGTCCTGACAGACTGACTGACTCATCAACGCCCAGCCCAAACCCTTGGACCTAGAAAGCTGAAATTTTGCACAGAGGTTCCCTTTATAATGTAGACACGGAATAAGGAAGGATTTTTCGAAATTCAACCCCTAAGGGGATGAAAGTTTCTATGGAAAATCGTCATATTCACGCGGGCGAAGCCGCTGGCAAAAGCTAGTACTCAATAAATCTCAATCATATCCAATCCGATGACGTCACAGGCAGAAGGTACCTACTATTGCCGCAATTCCAGGCATAGAATTAATCCGCTCAGATTTACTAACGTCACGTATTTCACATCATCCCGACTGAGTACTATGAACCGTGTTATTGTAGGTACGCATGTACCAATCAAGCTACCTATATCAAACCAGTTTATGTAGAACCTCTCATCTTACGGGAAATCTTTACAATGCGAGGAAATAATATTTTGGAAATAAGGACGTTTACTCACTAAAAAAAATTGATTCTGTGTATTAGCCCGTCAGTTACCTACATTATTGAAAAATATTGAATACGTGTTTTTTTTTTTTGATGATGAATATTGACGAAGATAAAGCGCGTCATAGATCATGAGTGGATACTTGTGACGTCACTACGTGGTAATAAAAGTACTGCAATGTGACGTCACACGAGTTTTCGAAGCTTTTCATTTTTTGTTTACGTGAAAAAAGAAAAAATATGTGTTCAGTATTTTTTGGAGTTGTATCTGACGGATTAGAGATTTTTTGTCCACTACCCTATTAATTGTGCGCTGTATGTACAGCCAGTACGACCAATTTAAGTTTGATCTTTAGGGTGGCGCTACTTGTCAAGGAAAAATACAATAATTACTGAAGATCTTGTTTCTCCGCCTGCACAGATTTTTTTTATTATAAATGGGCTTGCTCTTGACTTCAATCTTGCCCTAAGGGCAGAGATGACGTCGACGATGGAACGAGCTTACCCAGAAGAAGCCTGTTTACTCGCGACTTAAACAGATTAGGGTTATATGAACTCGGAAAAACCGACGCAGGCAGGGAATTCCACTCCTTGGCTGTGCGCATAATAAAGGACCCAGCAAAGCGCTTCGTTCGAATGTGTGGAATGTCGACTAGGACAGATTATGTTGGTCAAGGTATACTGTAAGCAGTTGGTCTTCGCTGACATTAACAAATATGTATGGGTAGTCAAGAGCTCGAGTTTGTTATGGGGTATGATATTTACCACCTTAAATATTATATTAGTGAAGTGAGATATTGCTGACACTGGGCTGAATTTTAAGTGGTATTATTATACCGTTACTTCAATTAACTGATAGTCTTTTTCTAACGAGATAACACGAACTTCTAGGACTATACTTTGTGAATTCTGCATTCAAAAGTTCCTGTACCAAAAAAGGAAGGATTTATGAATTAAAAACCAACAAAATTGATTACAATTCTTTATTAAAAATTAATTAAAACATCCAGTCGATACAAATATGGGAACATTCATATGATTTGAAAAGGAATCATTTTGTATTTCTCTACGAAAATTTGCTGAAAACTACAGTTGATTGCAAAGTTATAAATGCAAGTGATATCACATCGAATATTATTAGTATATAATATTATATTATTATTAATATATAATAGTATATCCTGATTATCATCATCATTACCTGCCCTTATCCCAATTTTTATTTGGGGTCGGTTCAACATGTGTAGTCTTCTTCCATACTTTCCTATTATTCTTATTCTCGTCATATCAGCAGTTACCTCCTTTCTAGTCATATCAACCTTCACACAGTCCATCCATCGTTTCTTTGGTCTACCTCTACTCTTAAAGCGATCTACATTCATACTCAAAATTTCCATTTATGAAATTCGTATCATCATCATCATCATTTCAGCCGAAAGACGTCCACTGCTGCACATAGACCTCCCCTAAGTGTCGCCACATTGACCGGTCCCGTGCGTCTCATATATATGAAATTAGTATATCTGAATGAAATTGGAATAGTCCTTATTTAAATCTGATCAAATAATTATACAGTCAACTGTAATTTCCACGAATTATTTTCAATTCTCATGAACACCGATTAAATTGGTGTGCGCAATAAAATAAATTGGAATAAGTAATTCAATATTTACTTATGTACTAGTTGTTCCTCATTTACAATTTCAAAATAAAATTACACTTGTAATTTATTTACAGCGCTTTTAACGTTAAACTTATGGATAGTATTAATTTTATATTTATTTAATGTTTACTGTAATGTTTTGATTTTACAGATGATTTCAATTTTACGTAAACAAAGATTTGATTTAAGGTTTAGTTAATTACATGCCTTTAGCTTAACTGAAAATAAAACAATGATTACAAAAAACACTTCATCAAAAAGAAGTTTACAAAATCAGAGGACCTAATTAAACACTTTTTTGCCTAAAACAAAGGCAGGAATTTTAAAAAATAGGTAACGCGTGACGTAGGTTACAACAGTAAAGATGTTAAGAACACATTTTCTTCATCAAAAGCATTTTGTGTACTTAATTTCTATTGTATACTACTTTTACAAACTAATCATAAAAGAGAAAATATTTAATAAAATAAGGAAACATCAAATAAAATTCTCTATTGTATTTGCTTTGACAAAGAAAGTCCAATATTATCAAATGACAAAGTTTCAAGGAAATGTTAATTTAATTAGTCCAATATTTCCAACTAACTAACTTTCAATTACACTTCTATGTACTCATTATTAATTTAAACCTTTTAATAGGTCTTTTGTAGCGTTTAATGACCTTTATAAAAAAATCTACTTAAGTAATTTTTATTTACAGTAAAAATACACCGATTTTACATTCAAAGCAAGCATACTTAAATGACATTATAGTTTTTTACAAAAGAAGTCACTTAGTAAACACTAATTTATTTTATAAAAAGTTATTTTTACTGAATTATGAAACATTCCGGTAAAGTAATAGATACACTTTTCCATTGACATGCAGATTTTTAAGAACTGAAAATGTTATTATTAATTTTACAGTCTCGACTTTTTTCCATCGTTTTCTTTTTGTTCAAGTTACTTCTAGAATGTCTAAAGCATTATTTTTTACAATTATTATTATTATTAATAATAAAACTTTACTATCCTATTCACTTCACATTTCATCAAGCGTTATCACAAATGCCGTCTGAGCTACTATACCTTATTACACTTGCTCATTATAATTATTAACCTACATTACATAATTTACTTACAGTATAATACCTATAACTTTTGAAGCACATTAATGTTTACACGTCAAAATGTTAGTTTCAGAATCCACGTAATTATGAAATTGAATAATTGAATGGAGCAGTCCATTCAATTATTCAATTTCATAATTACGTGGATTCTGATTATTGGATAATAAAATGATGACACTATAATATGTAAAAAAAAATGTAAATTAATCTTGAATGTGCTTCTTGATTAAATGTAAACAGGGTATCAAGTTAAATAAATCAAGCAATCTTTATTGAATCAAAAATATTTACACGTATTTAATAAATATTATTATAATAAATTACCAACTCAAAGACACAATCAGAAAAGTTATGGAACATTGTTTTTATTATAAATCTATGAATATGGTATTGAATATTGCGAAAAGAATCAAATTCAGTTAACAACTAGCAAAGACAATAACTAAGCATACACACAAAAAAAAATAGTCGAATTCAGAACCTTTTTGAAGACATAATTTAAAACAACACGGCAACATTAATAATTTTATTATAAAGCCAATATTATTATTACGCAAGCGATTGAGCGGATCGGAAACCCTCGCGGCTAACACGAAGGTCTGTCACGTTCCAACCACGTGACTTCTGCGGGAATTCGTGTAATTTCACTCTGTAGGTTCGTCTCTATGACTTCAGAGAATGGTCTCACTCAAAACTTTTACATTAGTCGATAATCTAGTAGCGATTTGAAAAAAAAAAACAGGTTTATATACAGATAATAATATTTAACTAGTAGGTACCTATTAAAAACGAAGCCGTCAGCCGTATGAAAACCTAACCACCAAGAAAATATACATTGACCATGAAATTGAAAAAAAAAACTGTGAAAGGTTGGACTATTAGATACACTGCCCAACCCCTTAGGAATTACAGGCGTGATGTTGTATGGAACTTCGAAAAGTTTACCCAATAACAATAATACAAGCGATGAAAATCAGCAAAGTATTGACGAACGGTAAAGTTAGCGGTGCGGAGTCCCCGGCAGCCGCTAGAGCGCTTGCGGCCGCTTCAACGCACTGGCGATAAGCGACGTGTTCCAAACACGTGATAGCGCAAAAGTGTTGGTGAGCGCACGCGCCGTCACACGACTCTGAGCTTTCGTGACGGACGCGGTATGCGCGTAAGTACCTGGGGGAAAGTAAAATAATAGGGTTTAAATTAAAAACGGCCTTATTTAGCCTAGGAATATAGTTATTTTCTATAAAGTACGAAATTGTTAGAGTAAGACCGCCAGGCCAGACTTATTTTCTTGATAACCTAACTAGGTGAGATCAAGTAGTGTTAGTATATAATATAAACGTAAAAATATCTGATAACTTGGGTGTGAGGCCGATATTCAGAACCGGTGCTGAAGTTATGTAAAAATATTAGTCACTTTTTCAAAATTCATAGTTTTTTATTTGCTAAACAAAGGACGAGAGCTGAGATTTTTATGCAGCTTGCACGTCTTGAATGCGACTAGTAGGTACACACTCAGCATGATGTTGTGCTGGACAGCTGTAGCACAGTACTGGTTTTCATCATCCAAGTAAAAACATACGGAAGCCAAGACAGCATAAACAATTAGAATCCATAAATACGAAAATAAAATAAAAAAAAAACCGGCCAAGTGCGAGTCGGACTCGCGCACCGAGGGTTCCGTACAAACCTGCAAGGTTTACAAAGTTCGTTCATTACAGAGAGTATAGAGCTGCGCTGGCTGTGAAAAAAGTAATAAGTTTATATTTATTAAAAAATATATTTTTTGTAATGTAACTAAAAATTTAAGGTTTTCGGAATTTTTCCTTTATGTGTGCTATAAAACGTTGCTTCATGCCAAATTTCAAGATTCTAGGTCGACTGGAAGTACCCTTTAGGTTTTGATTCCCTTGCGAGTACTTGCGAGTTTCAAAATATGCAGCTTAAATTGCTGTTTCTTTTAATTGCGTTGACATAGAAGTTTGATTTTGTTACAGCTTAAAGGTATTATAGACTTGAGTATTTGGTATGAATTTCAATTTAATACCTCTACGCGTTTATGAGGAAATGGGTAGTAAGTTTAAAATTATTAAAAAAATATATATTATGTGATGTTACTAAAAATTTATGGTTTTCGTAATTTTTCCTTTATCTATGCTATAAGACGTTGCTTCGTACCAAATTTCAAGATTCTGAGTTCACGGGAAGCACCCTGTAGGTTTTGATTCCCTTGCAAGTGTCGAAAATTTGCGGCATAAACGGCTGTATCTTTTGATTGCGTTGGCTTAGAAGTTTGATTTTTTCACAGCTTTAAGGGACAGTAGACCTGAGTAATTGATATAAATTTCAGCTTCATACCTCCACGCGTTCCTGAGAAAAAGGGTCTTGACAGACGGACGGACGGACAGACGGACAACAAAGTGATCCTATAAGGGTTCCGTTTTTTCCTTTTGAGGTACGGAACCCTAAAAACACTTAGATTGTAACATAAAACAACCCTAGGAAATAAAAGTACAAAATTAGTAATTTTTATTGAGTTTTGTTGATTTTTCAAAAACCGCTTGTCCGATTTCAAAAAAAAAATTGTGGGACTATTTCGGAAGTATACCCTTTCCAACAAAAAAAGAATTTTTCAAATCGGTTTGCAAGTGACGGAGTTATGCCCGAACAAACAAAAAAAAAAAAATACAAACATCCGAATTGAGAACCTCCTTCTTTTTTTAGAAGTCGGTTAAAACAAAGAAACTAACTTCAGTCTCCAACACTTACTTGTGAAATATATTGGTCTCATGCGGCGTGCCAATCTGCAGTTTATCGGCAAGATTATGCAGAGAGATGGCGGACACCTCATGCAGTCCGTAGTATTGAGTCAAGTTGTACTCCGGCGTCCATTCAGCCAGGTTACGGTTGGCGGCCGCCAGGTCTAAGAAATATTGGGTGTAGTCTAACACCTGGGAAGAAAAGAGTAGGTGAGTAAAATATTGCATGTGTTATGTATTTTCATCATCATCATCATCATTTCAGCCGAAAGACGTCTGCTGTTGGACATAGGCCTCCCCCAAGTGTCGCCACATTGATCGGTCCCCCTCACCCCCGCAACCTTCACCAGGTCATCGGTCCACCTAGTAGTTGTGCCCTGAGTTTGGAACATCATTCACAGCCCAAATTGACCCGCTGGGACATCGGCCTCTCTTTTCTTATGCCAATCTCGAGGTTCCTGTGCCTCGGATTTGAACGTTTGGCACATAGATAGTTCATAACCTGGATTAACACTTAAAAGAAATGATTTTCTAGTTCGATAAAAAAAAGAAAAATGATAAAAACTTACCTTTCCCGTATTGGTATCAAATTTGTAAAGCCTGAGACCAGGGTTGGAAGAATCAGATGGATCACGATGAGGACTCACTGACGGAGCCATGAATGTCCAGGATACTGGTCGATCTAAATAAACAGATAATAATACTTGTTAAAACTACATAAATTAAATGTTTATTTCAATTAAAATGGGCATTTCCATACACACTAATAGAGATCACTTTTTAAGCAAGGAATTGCTTGTACTAGAATATTCTGCACATTCAAAACTGGTATGCAAATACATACGTAGTTATTTTAAAACACGAAGGATCGGTCAAACCAAACTCACGCTTCGTCACTGGTGTGCATCGACCAGGCACAAGTGTAATGAGGAGTGAGCCTATTACCATCAACTGGTAAAAGATTCCGTGGATGATACAGATAAAATTCTGATGGAAAAACCCAATAACTCTTTGTCCGACCGGGGAATCGAACCCATTGGATCTCATACTCAGCAGTCACTCTAGAAAAATAAAGAATAATTATGAATAACCGTACCAATAGGGGATCGGACAAAAAAAAACTAATTAGTCCGTCAGATAGATTTCCAAAAATTATTGGACACGTATTTTTTCTTTTTTCACGTAAACTTAAAATGAAGACGATACAGTGCTTCGAAAACTCGTGTGACGTCATATGATAGTACATTTTGACGACACAAGTGACGTTTCAAGCCCCACTCCAAGATCTTTGACACGTTTTATCTTCGTCATTTTTTATTGATTTGATAAAACAAAAAACACGTTTTCAATATTTTTCGATAATCTAACTTACGGACTAAACAGAATCATATTATTTTGACCCAGTCCGATCCCCTATTCTAGAAATAGAAAAAAAGTTTAAGTACCCCGACATAGTTTAATCGCACCGCTATTTGAATGGCCATTTTAATTGTCAGTGACATAAACATTAAAGAACGGCCTAATGGAAACTGCTTAGCAATAAAACAATTTTACTCCACTCTAAATCCACTAATTTCAGCGCCAAATTTTCATGACAACTACCAGACACCGTTTCACAATTTATCGGTTCCCGAAAATGTCATCTCCTACACAAAACAGATAGGAACAGAAGGTTAATGAATGGACGATGATGAAAAACAGTTTACGAGGATCTCTAATTGTATTATAAATCTTTACAAAACCATGCTATGTTATACCGGAAATGTTAAGCTTGGTGTCAAATCGCGCTTGCGACGCCACACATCAGTAAGTAGTAATAAGACGATCAGGGGCGGCCTCTTATTCTTCCTGCTAGACTAGCGGAAGATCAAAAAATATTGATGTTCACCTGTACCCAAGCTGTCTCAAACAAAGTACCGATCGAACGACCGAACATTGCAGGAGCTGAAAAAAGCAACAGGACTTGCGTATGAGTAACTCGTTTCTTTCCAAAAACCGTTGCGTCGTTAGTGAAGTTGTTTTGTGGTGACTCGTCGCATACAGGAGAAATAATGTATGGCAAAGTGGTTTTTAGAAGAGATACAGGAGTCCCAGCAGTGGGAACTTTATAGGCTGATTATGTTAGCCGATTATGCTCTTGTTAGCCGATCATGTTACATGCATTTTGCTTGAGCGTGATGCTCGTGGTAAAGCATTGAGTTTCTGCTCATTGTATTGAGTTGACTTTCTGTTTTCACCTACTTTGTGGCTTCCAGTCGATAAACCAGTTTTACGGTAATTATTCGAATGCCAGCTTCGGGCAAATAAAACATCATGGCTGCTTTTTGCTGAAACGCATTGAGTGTTCACTGCTGACGTTATTTAATTACTGATGTCCATTTCTATAGTTTTTTCGTTTGTTTGTTTGTGACATTTGCTCTTTTGGGGTTCTTTGAATCGAGTTCTTTGTGGCGGATTTCGAATCGAAGTACAAAGGTTTTGCAGATCCCGTCGGGGCTGCGGGTTGTTCGAAAGAGATACCGCGACGTCAGCACAAAGGGTTAAGAAGGAACATGGGTGGGTTTTTAGTCAGTACATGTTTGAAACTCCCTACCTCTCTACCCAGAGCGGGAGGAGTCATTTGATGATTTTCAACCCCACAAAAAAATAAAAGGTTTTGCAGATAGGTACTGTAAGAATGATTGACCTATGTCAAAGTCAAAAGTCAAAAGTCAAAGTCAAAGTCAAAGTCAAAAATATTTATTTCAAGTAGGCCAGTAACAGGCACTTTTGAATTGTCGAATTAAACTAACTGCGGCACTCAGAGATATCCAACGATTGCTCAAGCCGCCACCCAGCAAAGGCCTGACATAGTTTCGTATGACAAAACTGCCAAAAACCCTTACCAAGCGACGGCCCAAGCAACCACTGAAGCTCTCCGAGTGCGGCAGTAAACTACTGAACTACTGAAGCTAAATAAACTAAGCTACAGTCCCAGTCACAAGGCATAATAACTCGTGAGTGTACTGTAGTTGCCAATTCCAAAGCGTTGGTCTCATGAGAAGAATGGCAAGAAACTTCATGGACACTCTTTTAAAATCGTTTGGGTTTACAATATATGTTCAAGGTACAAACATAATCTTGGTATAATACACACATGAAGACTATGCAGATTAGTGTTTGAGATGGTCTTTTGAAGAAAGCACCACACAGATTTGAGTGGACCCGTAAAGTCAGTGCAAGCCTTTGTCAGTTATCGTGGAGCTCGACTTATAACTCAAGGAGCTCAACGTCACGACGAACAATACCAAAGAAAGGACATTTGGGTGGGTCGCTTAAAGTACTCAAACTGCCAAACAATCGTTAAAATTAAATAAAAACCCACACGGTCCTCACATTCACAATATGAAAATAATAAAATACATGAAGATCATGCAGATTAGTGTCTGAGATGGTCTTTTGAATAAAGCACCACACAGATTTGAGTGGACCCGTCCAGTCAGTGCAAGCATTTGTCAGTTATCGTGGAGCTCGACTTATAACTCAAGGAGCTCAACGTCACGACGAACAATACCAAAGAAAGGACATTTGGGTGGGTCGCTTATAGTACTCAAACTGCCAGACAATAGTTAAAATTAGAGAAAGACCCTATGGAGACCCTATGGATTGCCAAGATCAGTTTGTCTGCCAAAGAACAAATTCTTTAGACAATCAATGATTGATGATGCTTCTATAATGTCCATAGGATTGAACTGTTTATTGAAATATGTGTCTCTTGAGAACGGATGGATGGAAGGATGTTTGTTACTCTCTCACGAAAAAACTACTAAGCGGAGATTGACAAAATTTAGCACACAGATTTATAGCCTGTATTATAATAACACAATTGGATACTTTAGATCTCGGTAGTATGGTCCCATGGGTCAGCGAAGCCACAAGCATAAGCTAGTTACCTATAATATTGATTGTATATTTCGCCTGTCCCAATTAACAAAGTTGGGTCTTCAAATACGTAATTTTATTTTACAGGAGAGCGCGTCAAAGTTTAAATTGCTTATATTTTTTTAATTATATAAATTGGGTTTACAAAAAAAAAAATACCAAAAAATTATATATGTTTAAAAGCTCATGTACGGGGTTGGCTTGCATGTATGCTTTCACGGTTGCACAACGACACGCTTTGCTTACACATGGCTGTTAGAATATATGCAAGTCTACCTTACTGCCTCCTTCAGAGGCGGTAAGGTGGCGGGGTCTTGAGGGAGAGCGCCACAGTCGTGTAGATCCTCAAGGCAAGTCTGGTGAGTTCACCTTCACGCGGTTGCCACCCTGTTCTTGGTCTAATTCCATATGAAATAGACGTAACAAAAACCACCAGGCGCTTTCCACCCTACCTCACCGCGACCATCTGTGACTGGATGGTGGTGGGCTTGGTTGCCACTCAAATCTTAACTGGCATCGGGCAGGTACAATCAGTCACCTGCGCTAGGACCTGCGCAGTTGAGCGCCGTAAGCGGGGATGAAGGAATCCTGGGGGGTTGAGCCGAACGGCGCTGGCGGTAATGTGTCCGCAAGGCAACACGCCCTCTTTGGTCCGGATTTCAAGCAAAACGGTGGCCCTACCCAATAGCCGGGGGTAGGGAAATGGCCATAGTGTCCCGTCAAAGGGACACGCCGAGGTGTGGGAGGTCCGCGGAGGTTGTCTTAGGATGGCCAAAGCGGTGGTGAAGGTCATGCTGACGGTGTAAGTGAGGGTTGATCAGTTCAGAAGGGATCAGTCAGTCCCCTATGCCAACCCGATCAAGCACCCGATGTCGCACTGTAAACCAGCCCCTCACACCTATATCTCGATGGTATTTCTAACGTTCGAGCTAGCTTGTAGCGAGACGTTCCCTGGTGCGGGCTCCAAGGAGGGTGGGAAGCCAAAGAGACGAATTCACTCACATTACACTATGGACAACAAACAATCTGACGCCACTAACACACACACACCCAACACACACACTGTCACAACAACCACTCACACACATACAACAACCACTAACACAAACACTCACACTGCACACACACACATCGGAGCCAAGGCGAAAGCCAAAACTCCGAAGGGGAGTGCTCCAAGCACCTCCTCGGCCCCCGGGAGTT
Source organism: Diarsia dahlii (assembly GCA_949775195.1). Taxonomy (NCBI): domain Eukaryota; kingdom Metazoa; phylum Arthropoda; class Insecta; order Lepidoptera; family Noctuidae; genus Diarsia; species Diarsia dahlii. The sequence continues at coordinate 4,532,033 of OX459198.1, forward strand.
CGACTGCTAACGCGGCGAGCTCCTGTGCGGGCACCGGTCTGGCAACGGCGAATACCGCGGCCAAGACCAACAAGTCCCACAACAATAAGGGAAGGAAATCGGAGCTGCCTGGGACCAGTGCCGATCCTTCAGCACAGCCCCCCGCAATGGTTAACGCCGGTGGACGGGCTCTGCTACCAAATCCTCCCCCGCCTTCAGCTCCTCTAGTCGCCCCTCCCCCGTTGGCCGTCACTGGTCAGTCGGCGGAGCTCTGCACCCCCGACGACGTGTTTACGCGTAACTGGCGGGTGCAGAAGGGCAGGAACAAGGGCAGGAAGGGAGGTAACGCTCCGGCACCACGTCGCCAAGGTGCGGACCCCGCAGTGCAAGCTGCTCCGGTCCCCCCAGCTAGTGGCATCCGGAAGAAGAACAGGCCGAGCAAAAAACAACGGCTAGCAGCAGCTCAAGCGAAGGGTAAGTCCCTTCAACCAACGCTGGCGAATGCCGCAGGTCAGGTACAACCTACTGTAGGTAATGTCATCTTCTCCGCAGGCAAGCGGTTGCAGGAAGAGGACGGCAACAGCCGACCTGGACCCAGTCAACCACCAGCTGGCACGGCAGAAGGAACAGCGAAGGTGGCCACGGAGCGACCTGTTCGGAGTGATCAAGCCGCGGCCAAGCGGGCTCTCAACGAGACTTCATCACCTCGTGGAGAGCGCAAGCGGCCTCGGCTTGGTGAGTCCAAACGGGTAGCTAACCGGAGCTACGCCCAAGCTACGGGATCTGACCTCGACGTCGCAGTCACATGCGGTAAGACAGGCCAGATCAACAAGGAGGTGGCGGACCAGATCCTCGAAGCTCTTCAGAGGAAGATGCTCGCCGAAGCCTGTTCTCCTGACGCGGAGGAGTTACCGGTGCCCGTCTTCAATGCGAGGCCAGCGTTTGCCGAAGGGGCCCTTAGGCTGTGGTGTGACAATGAGGTCACCCTAAATTGGCTGAAAACGCTCATCGCAGAGATGCCGGGTCCCACTGGTGCTTCACTGGTGATCAGGAGGCAGGCGGACATTAGGCGCCGTATTCGATGCGGCATACTCATCCCGGACGACCAGGGTGTGTTTACGGACCCACACAACATCGGGCGCCTTCTATGCCACCAGAATAGGTGGCTAGACATAAAAAAATGGACCATGCTGCAAGCAAAGAGGCAGGAGAAGGCTTGCTTCATGGTAGTTGGGATCCCAGAGGACCAGATCCCAACACTGATGGACGCCGGACGTAGACTCTCTTTCTGTGCCGGGAGAGTCTACGTGATGTTTCAAACTTCGAACGGCAAGTACGTCAACGTCCCTCAGGGATGTCCGGCCGAAGAAGCTACCACATCGGGGGTAACAAGGGTGGATGCGGCAACTCCCTCCACGAGCACAACGGTGCCACCTACGGTCGAGCCTGCGGGAGCAGCGCCAGTGGCCCCAGCAGTCGCCGATGTGGAGACCGTCCTTTCGTCGGGTGGGGAGCTCGATGACAATTTATTGTCATCGGCTTCTGACCTGGAGGAGGGCGGTTTCGACGCCGGCTCTCTGTTTGCCGGGCTGCGGCTTGAGGGAGACGAGGAAGGATCGACCAGTGATGGCGTCCCCTTCGGCGACCTGTAAAGTCCTGCAGGCAAACCTCCACCACAGTCAGACCGCAACGGCTCAGCTTCGGAAGTGGCTGGAGGTTCAACATACGGCCGTAGTCCTGATCCAGGAGCCGTGGATCAGGGCGGGAAGAATACAAGGACTCTCCAATCTTGGGGGTAAGCTTCTATTTAGCTCAGAACACGATAATCCGAGATCGTGCATCTATACAACGCGTAACTTAAAAGCACAGCCACTTACGGAATTCTGTTGCAGGGATATCTCTGCAGCTAGGCTGCTATTACAGCGCGGGGACACGGAAGTAGAGGTGGCCTTCGTCTCGGCTTATATGCCAGAGGCAGAGGAGCCACCCCCGCATGACCTCGCCCGCCTCGTAAAGCACTGTGAGTGCACACGGCTCGAGGTGATCATAGGGGCCGACGCAAACGCTCATCACCCTCTGTGGGGCATGAACACGCAGAACGAAAGAGGTAAGGCCTTAGTTGACTATCTGTTTACGACTAACCTAACCCTACTAAATACAGGTTCCGAACCAACCTTCGTCACCAGACGCAGCCGAACGATCATAGATCTAACTCTGGCATCGGAGGGCGCAGCGGCCATTACAACCGGGTGGCAGGTCTCGAAAGAGGCCTCCTGCTCGGACCACAGGTGGATCCGCTTCGACATCCCGGTCTGTGTGACACCTATACTGCCACGTCGCAACCCACGCAACACGGATCGAGCTGCCTTCACTCGCATTCTTGAAACTAAGCTTACGCCAACAAAGCACTGGTCGACCATTGAGAACACGGGCCAGATTGAAGAAAGAGTAAGTTACCTGTCGAAATCACTATTAGACAGTTATCATGCGTCCTGTCCAGAAACCACTCCGCCCACAACACCAGGCAGGCAACCATGGTGGGGAGCCGAGCTGGAACGCAAGCGCAGGAAGGTAAGGTCAGCCCTTAACAGAGCCATGAACACCTACGCTGACGAGGATTGGGACGTCTACCGGGCGGCCAAATCCAGCTACAAGAAATGCATCCGGCACAGAAGCTCTACTGGCTGGAGGAAATACTGCGGGAAAATAGAATCCTGCCAGCAAGCAAACAGGGTAAGGAAAATACTAGCACAGCAGAACTCTGATGGACCTGCAGTGCTCCGAAAACCTGACAATACGCTTACCACTACTCCAGAAGAGGCGATGCGCGTCCTTACTGAAACTCACTTCCCAGGTTGCGTTTTCACACCCACAATTGACTGGACTGAGGTAAACCAAACTCCAACAGGAAACGACTGGAACTATGCTCACATGATGATCACGCTGGAAAAAGTCCAGTGGGCGATCGGGTGCTTCCATCCTTTCAAGGCGTCCGGTCCGGACGGGGTGTTCCCTGCATTACTGCAATGGGGTGGGCTCTCCGTTGCTGAAAGACTGGTGCCCATATTGCGGGCGTGCCTGGCCTTTCGATACATCCCGAAAGGATGGAGGGAAGTGAAAGTCATATTCATCCCTAAGCCAGGTAAGGGTGACTATACTAACGCCAAATCCTACCGACCGATCAGCCTGACCTCCTTTTTCTTGAAAACCATGGAGAAGATATGCGAGAGAGAGCTGAGGGATGGCGTCTTAAAAGCAATACCTCTTCACGCAAATCAACACGCATACAGTGCGGGTAAGTCCACTGAATCCGCTCTTCATCTAGTGGTTGGCCGGATAGAGGAAGCGATACATCAGAAGGGCACCTGCCTGGGTACTTTTATAGATATCGAAGGAGCTTTCGACAAAACAAACTTCTCCAGCATCAGCGCCGCTCTCTCCCGACACGGGGTGGAACAGGTACTGATAGACTGGATTACCAATATGCTTAGCAAACGAGTCGTCCGCCTCGGTGAAGAGCAGCAGTCAGCAGTGATAGTCAGGGGCTGTCCCCAAGGAGGAGTGCTGTCGCCCCTTCTCTGGAATATGGTGATTAATGACCTCATTACGAAGCTCAATGCTAACCACTTCTACACTATTGGGTACGCAGACGATCTCGCCATCCTCATCTCAGGGAAGGTGACAGGGACAATCTGCAACCTCACTCAGCAGGCGTTACGTATAGTTGAACGATGGTGTGCTGAGTTCGATCTCTCAGTGAACCCCACAAAAACTGAACTAGTCATGTTTACCCAAAAACGAATGCTAGGCCCTCATCGCCTACCTAAGCTATTTGATACTGAGCTCCAGTTAACCAACGAGGTCAAATACCTGGGGGTCATCCTGGACAGCAAGCTAAATTGGAGTAGTCATCTTGACAATAAGCTAAGCAGGGCCTGCCTTACCTTTTGGCAGTGCAGGAGAATGATAGGTAAGAAGTGGGGCCTATCCCCTAAAATTATACTCTGGCTTTACTGCGCGGTAATCAGACCCATGATCACCTACGGGGCAGTGGTCTGGTGGCCCCGTACCAGATTAATCACAGCAATAAGCAAGCTGCAGCGTATGCAAAGGCTCGCCTGCATGGCAATCACAGGCTGCATGAGGACAACCCCGACCGCAGCTCTCGAAGCCATACTGGGAATTCCGCCGCTCCACCTGTTCATTCAGCAGGAAGCAACGATGACGGCGTTGCGCCTCAATACGCTACAACTCTGGGGTAAGAAATGCACGCAACATACTGCGGCACTAGAGGGAATCCAAAGTGAGCTCCCCCTGGTGAAAGCTGTTAACGATCGAGTACCCAAACAGTACGTATTCGATAAAAAATACAAAATCCAACTCCATGAAGACCACCGCTGCGAGGGACTTAACCCTGCAGAAGTACGGATCTTCACGGACGGATCCAAAACAGGTACTGGTACTGGAGCAGGGGTCTTCTCGGAGGATCTCAATATCCACATCGCCGTACCTCTGGGGGCCCACAACACTGTCTTTCAGGCAGAATGCTTGGGTATCTCCCTGGCGGCATCTGCCATCTTGGCTCGGGAGGTAAAGGATCACTCCATCCGTATACTCTCAGACAGCATGGCGGTGCTGCTGGCATTAAGGAGCCCCACGGTCAATTCCGGGCTAATACACGAGTGCCATCAACGCCTGAACCAGGTTGGTAACCTCAATAATGTAACCATTCAATGGATTAAAGGACATAGCGGCTCCCGAGGCAATGATGCAGCGGACGAGCTCGCTCGAAGGGGCTCGAGCATGGCGGTGGTGGGACCAGAACCCATCGTGCCACTCCCGTTCGGCTATCTTCGCACGCTGGTAAGGAAACGTACCAAAGAACTTCACGCCAAGCTGTGGCTAGACCACGGCGAGTGCAGGCAGGCCAAAGAGGCGCTACCCGCCATCGACACCCGCCTCACCAAACAAGCGCTCCGGCTGACTAAGCTGCAACTACGCACAGTGACGGCTGCCATCACTGGACACGGTACTTTTAATAAGCACCTCTTTGTTATAGGTGTCACAGATAGTCCTCTGTGTCGAGCCTGCATGGAGGAAGAAGAAACAGCCGCCCACGTGCTTCTGCACTGTCCGGGCGTTGCCCGGTATAGGACCAAGTACTTCGGTGACCCAGGTACTCTCCGCGAGATTGCCAGTAACACCAAGGGACTGCTGGCTTTTCTCGGGGAGCTAGGGTGGATCGAGTGATATTCCCACCTGCACGCAAAATACGCGCATCGAACGTGGAGTTGCGGACACCAGCCCGTCGTACTTATACTTATACTTATACTTAAGCTCATGTACATAGTAATAAAATATTATTTTTCCTTTTCTAAATATGTTAAAAGTGAGTAATGACTTTTTTAGCGGTATTAGATTCGCTGTATTTAGTCGGATCTGTCTTAACCAACAAAGTTATGCTAAAAAACTTATCGATCAACTGTCGCAAGTTCCACATACGACAAAAAACTTCGACAGCAAAGTCGAATATGGTACATCTTACAATTTTAATTGGACAATACAATTATTTCCTTATTACTATCAGTTGTGTCTATTCACCCGGCCCCAAAACTAACTAACGCCTTGTACTCATCACAGCCTAGTACTTGAAACGGGTATAATGGACAAATCTCTCTCGGACACCAATATCAGCGTAATGATGGACTCGACTCCCCCTAATTTTATTTGGGTGCTAATTAAACCGGCTTCTTTTTAATAGCATTATTTGCATCTAAAAATCTAACTTGCCTTCTAAATTACTAAGTCAGCCACAATTAACGAGCATCTAAATATATATATACTATCTTAGCCACAAGTTATCTTTTTTAAAGCCACTCTAAATACAACTCAGCATCGTGATTATTTTTTAGCATCTAAATTTGTAACATGAATTCAAACAGTAAACTTCTAAAATATTATTATATATCATCAAAAAAATATTCAATTAGCTTCTAATTTATTAACTCAGTACGTTTAAATTATAACTCATGCCACATTAACTGAGCATCAAAATTTAATTAAAATTGTCATCAAATATTATATTATAGCCACTAATAGTATGTATAAACTCCTGTCGTGTCATCGATAGGCTTAATTACAGAAGTTCAGAGTACTTAATGACCTAAATATTGAAGTTCAGAGTATCGAATGTCCTAAAGATCGATTTTATTTACATGTTGTGCTACAAAAATTATCGACAGAATCGCTTCAGAACTTCATTTTTATCGGAAAACTAGACAATAAATTGTGAAAACATTTCTGCAAGCAACTCGGAAGTAGCGCTCGCCGGCCGCTGCCGCGGCACCGCTCGCTTCGCTCGCTCGGCTCGCGCGCGTTTGGTCACAGTTTTAACCTAACCTAACCTATTTCCCTCAGTTTACAATAACGAATCATACAGTCTGCCTGTGACTAGTCAATTAAACAATGGTAAAAACATTTCTGTAACTAATAGGTATTTTTAACGTAAATATAATAATCTAAAGTTTAGCAAAAGTTGACATTTCATATATAATATACGTTGGCGCTCTCTGATTGGTGCAAATGGCCGGTCGCTGTCGTCTCGCGCGCTCGCGCCAAATCTTTCTGTTGCTATTTTCACGATAAAAGAATGTGATGTATTATTTTACATGCGAAGTTATGATAAATGATGTTGACTACGGTCGCTTCATTTATATTTTTTTGAGGGCCTTGTGTTGGAGCTGTAAAATGTAAAATGGTGGTGAGATATAAATTCCGTGGCTGAGTTAGTAAATTAGGTGCCTATGTATAAATAACAAGGACAAGTTAATATAAATGTTGATCGTCACTTGATGCTTTCTAAAGAAGTGGGCGTTGTAAAGAAGACGAATTAGTATATTAGAGGCTATATAATTTTCCCGTGGCTGAGTTATAAAATTAGAAGTTTGATCCTGTGGCCAATTAAAAAAACTGTGGCTTGATTAATTATTTCTCATTTTATTTCTACGCGCAACAAGAGAGTAAGGGAAGAAAACTTACCAGAAGAGTTTTCAAAATTTAAATCAGAAATCAAAGACATGTTTTCTTCATTCATTTCAACTCAACAAAATGAATTAAAAATAATTACCTCGAACCTCAAGGATATTCAGCAGACAAATATTAATATTGAAACCGCCATCACTAACCTATCTTGTCAAAACGAAGAGTTTCGTAAGAAAATAGAATCTCTTGAGTCACAAGGAAAGAAGGACCGCGAGTACATTGCCCTATTAGAAGAAAAGATCGAAGATTTATAGAGAAGCAGTAAAAAAACCTGCATTGAGATAAAAAATGTCCCTAAAAAGCCTCAAGAAAATAACATTGACTTGATAGACATGGTTACGAACTTAGGAAAACACCTATGCCTTGAGATTGACTCACGCGACCTCAAAGATATCTATCGGCTGCCTAGTAAGAAAGAGGGTATTACTAACACACCCATAATTGTTGAACTAAACTCCACTATGTTGAAGACTAGTCTGCTCAAAAAGGCAAAGTCATATAACATTAAAAACACTAGTAAACTGCAGGCGAAACATCTTGGAATAAAAAACAACGCGGAGGTTCCTGTGTTTAAATCCGAACAGTTGACCCCAAAAGGTGCCCGACTGTTTTTCTTGGCTCGTGACCCAGCGAAAATTAAGCAATACAAGTTTTGCTGGACTGCTTTTGGACGTATTCTGGTCAAGAAGGATGAGCATGCTCGTGCGATCGTTATAAAAAGTGAAGCACAGGTACACCATTTAATGCAAGAAGCATGACTAATTTGTATTTTGATGTTATTGTTAGAACGAAAACCTTTGTTATTCTCTGTTTATATAATCATACTCAATGTTTCCGCTAACGTTAAACTAAATAGATGTTTTTCAAACTCTTTTTACTGTAATCATGATCGGCTCGCTTGTACACATTCAAACGCTACATTTCACACAATTCATTTCATACAAAAAATACAACTAACTCACTCAATACACTCACTCCACTCAGTGCCTAATGTAACAGGTCTTACTCGCACTATGCGAAGACAGACATCACGCGACTACAGTGCAATTTTCCAAAAGTTTATGAAACAACAATCGTTTACTTTATTCAATAATGGATAGTAACTTACTTAGCTTACAGGAATTGGATACTGCTGACATTGCTAATTCGGCTACTCTTGATATTGCAAACCTAAATACTTACCTACAACATAATAATAGTAACTTAACCGTCCTGACTCAAAATATAAGAAGTATATACTGTAACATCGATGATCTTCAAATAACTTTGTCCCAAATTGGAGTTGAAGTAGATGTCTTACTTTTAACAGAATGCAGATTGAATGCAAATAAAAGAATACCTGTATTAAATAACTACACTTCGTTTAACACATCTAGACATTTAAATCAAAATGATGGCGTGGTCGCCTATGTAAAAAACTGTCATTTACCCCAGGCCACAGAGATAGTTTTAAAACATGCCTCAGCTATGCAAATCACTATCTCTAATTTCACCATCATTGGTATTTATCGGTCTCCATCGAACGTTTCCGCGGACAGTTTCATTGCATCGCTTGATCAATACCTTCAATCTATAGACTCACATGGGAACACTGTCATTACAGGTGATATAAATACATAAACTTAATAGGGAAGCCAGCAGAAACATCACAAATACGGAATAACAGATTAAATTATCTAAATATGGCAGCCGTACATGGTTTTCTCCCAGGACACTCTTTACCTACCAGGGATGACAGTTGCCTTGATCATATGCTTCTTAAGCTAGACAAATCTAAAAACTCGGCTTTCGTGGCAGTTTTAAATACATCTGTCACAGATCATGCAATGGTACTACTAAGCATATCCCACACGTACCAAACCAAGTCTTATGTCAAATCTAAGACCGTGACTAACTTGGGGAATGCCTACAAACACCTTATAAATACAGAAACATTTATTCTAAATGCATATAGAGACCCAAACATATTTGCAGATGCGTTGATACATATGATTAGGTCATCTCTCCTCCAAAATACTAAGGTTGTCTCAATCTCTAGCTCTAAGCGTACTCTAAAGCCCTGGATATCCCCGGGGGTCCTAAGATGTATTAGGCTTAGAAATAAAATGCAACTACAGTCGAGGAGAGACCCTTTTAACCTTATCTTAATCATAACGTTTAAGCGTTATCGAACATTTTGCTCAAATCTTATTAAGAAACTCAAAAGACAGTATTATAAGAACCAAATTTTAACTTCTACCAGAAATCCCAAGCTACTCTGGACTAAAATTAACGACATAACACATTATAAGAAATCCAGGACATCTAGCATACACCTACTTAAAATCACACCACATCCACTCGACTCACTAAACTGCGTAAATCACTTTTTCGTGACTATTGGTAACACATTGGCGGAAGAAATCATGACCCTAACCGGACAACTATATAATCCTGATGTTGGCACTCCAAATATACCAGCTCAAGCCAACTCATTTGTGCTCCTGGATACAGATCCGGCTGAAGTGGATAGTACACTCATGGCACTTGACTCAGCAAGTGCTTCGGGGTGGGATGGTATACCAGTGAGTTTCCTTAAGTTGGCACGAGACTTTGTAGTTCCCCTCATTTGCAGATTAACCAATCTGTGTTTCGAAACGGGTATATTCTGTAATGCGTTGAAACGATCTATCATCACGCCTGTGCACAAGGATGGGGACAAGAGCGATGTCAATAACTACCGACCGATTTCCGTCTTACCGTCACTTTCAAAAATTGTAGAAAAAATATTAAATAAAAGGCTTACAAATTACTTAAATAAATATAACATTCTTTCCGACTCACAATATGGTTTTAGACAGGGGCGGTCAACTCAGGACGCGGTTATAGCTTTAACGTCAGAAATTACAGATAAGGTAGATAAGGGGTTCAAATGCGTTACGGTGTTTCTAGACCTCAAAAAAGCATTTGACACCGTGTCTGTTCCCATCCTTGTGCGGAGGCTTGAGGCTATAGGGATTAGGGGTAAGGCTCTTTCTCTTTTTGATAGTTATCTTCGGGGGAGGAGACAACAGGTTAAAGTAGGCGAATCGTACAGCAATGAGGAAAGCGTTGTTTTCGGTGTTCCCCAGGGCTCCGTGCTCGGCCCGCCACTTTTTTTAGTGTATATCAACGAGCTCTGCAAACTACAAAACAGTGGCGGGAAAATCTTCTCATATGCGGACGATACGGCCATAGTCTACTTTGGCGACACATGGGAAGCGGTACATGATAAGGCCGAGCAGGGGCTAGTTATTATTGATGGGTGGCTAAAAGAAAATCTGTTGACCCTTAATATTGCAAAGACAAATTACATTTGTTTCTCGCCAAGTGCAAGGTCTAAAGCATGTACTGATTTCAATATGCGTATTCATACGTGCACAAGCAGATTGGAGCAAAACTGTGACTGTAAACCCATCAAACAAGTACCGTCAACAAGATACTTGGGAGTCATAGTCGACGAGCGTCTAGCATGGCACTCGCATGTCGAAGTTATTATGTCACGTGTTAGAAAATTTATTTGGGTCTTTAAAAATCTTCGACATGTGATGCCTCAAGGCATACTAAACAACGTTTATGTTGCACTCGCGCAGTCGGTAATCACATACTGCTTACCAGTTTGGGGAGGAGCCACAAAAACAAAATTTCTAGAGTTAGAGAGAGCCCAAAGATCACTTCTAAAGGTTATGTATTTTAAGCCATATAGATATCCTACAGTTGATCTGTATAGAATAAGTGGCCTATTATCAGTCAGGAAACTATACCTCTTAAACATAACTCTATATTTACACAAATACATTCCAATTAACCAAGAAACCCAGACTAGGAGAAGAAAAGATATCGTGGCTTACTCTCCACGGGTAGGTACAGTTTTTGCAAGGCGTCAATATGTATGCCAATCAGCCTACGTATACAACAAAATTAACGCAAAATTAAAGTTCCACCGCGAGGTCTCGTATCAATGCAAAAAATTAATAACGGAGTGGTTAAAAACTCTAACATATGAAGAAACAGAGGATATCCTAGTCAGACTTGCATGAAAAAAAAATGAAAAAAAAACTGACTATAAACACACACAAACACAGTCACACGCACGCACACACACACACACACACATATTTACACATTCACACTCACACTCTTCTAACACTACAGACACACATACTAACAATTATTATTACACAGCCGCGAATTTATTTATTGAGCCTATTAGTTTTAATTTTAAGTTGGCTGCTTTATTTTGATTTGTTTGAATTAGTTTAATTTAATTAGTTTTTAGATTTAATTTGTTCTTATTACTTCTTTATTTGTTTTAATTAGTAGTTATTTTAATTTTAAGTCTCAATATTGTTACATGAAGGGAAGGAGCGAAACGATCCCAACACAAGTATTGTTTATTACTTACTGGGGCTGTTTCATTATATTGCATCGCTTCATTCTTCAGATATAACATTCACAACGTAGTTCCTCTAACCTACAAGGCAACTTCGCACTTTTTTAAAATACCCCCATTTTAATTTACTTTTTTTATTTTTTGGTATCTGCGGTCAGTGTATCAAGTCTCATTCTTTTTCCGTGCGAGGCAACGTTAACACAAGTTCTGCGATCAAATTTCCCGATTCGAAAAAGTTTTAATATTGAGTTTAGTTTTTTGTCATTATATAGTTAGAAATAATGCCTAAGCGCAGTGCTAAAGATAAAATTGACCGTTATCATAAAAAGATTCGTAAACTCGAAGAAAAGGAACGACAAAATCGTCGTCGTGTGATGCGAGTCGTTGAATCTTCGGACTCAGATGTAAGCGTCGATAACGACGCCGGTAACCGTAAGTACCTATTTATATTAACACATTTTGGTGAATAAGTGCTTCAATTTGGTTTCTTAACCTAAAAAGTCTTTGTTGCCTTGATTCGAAATCGAACGTGGCCAGCCTGGGGGTTGGCCGTGAGTCAACACGAGGGCATTTAAGCAAAAAATAAGCATATCTTACATGAGGTAGCTTAACATATTTGCGAAATTAGACATAGCCTGGGGTCTATCCGAGAGATAGAACGAAGGTATTTTTGTCAAGTTCCACACATATAAAATAAATAATTTTATTATTAGATGCCGATAAAGTGGACAACAACGGACCTGCCAATCCACCAGCCTTGGAGGTTACCGACATTCCCGAAATTCTGGTTCCGGTTCCCGATTCAGGAATACCAGAAACCGAAGTACCTTCGATTGCACATGAACTGGACCCAGAAATTTTGTCAGCATTAGGGGAGCAATCTAACGACACTCCCGAGTTTGGGGAAGCCATACACGAAAATTTGGCCCAAAGATGGCAGCCCGTATTAAAAAAAGGACTGCCCAAGGAGGCTAAGGACAAATTATTAAAAGAATATCTTGTCCCCTCCAATTGTATTCTTTTACAAGCACCAAAACTTAATGCTGAAATTTCGGCAGCCATTACAGACATGGCACGTAATCGCGATAAGAAGATGGAGTTGTCGCAACAACTTCTTGGCGCTGGAATCACAGCCGTGAATAGGGCGATGACTCTTCTCATTACTGGCGAAGAAAAAATCCAAGCCATAAAAATGCTAAGCGACAGTTGTCGCATCTTAACCCATCTTCACAATATGGATACTGAAGCACGCATCAAATTAGTGACACCTGGCTTAGAAAAATCATTCCTAAATGTTATCAAGGATAACGAGAGGGATAGCACTTTATTCGGGATAAAACTATCCGAGAAAATCAAAGCTTCAAAAGCTATTGAAAAGCAGGGCCTGCAAATTAAAAAGCCCTCTGGGCCTCAAAAACCTCCACAGACAGTCCAATCGGCAGTCGCACGACCTCGCTACCAGGAAAACTGGCAAGGTCCTTCGCGTTACCTGTCGAACAGGGGGGGGCGCGGAGGCCAGAGGAGACAAGCCCCTGCAATGCGCAAGGCTCAGACAGCGGCGCAACCGAGGTACTCGAACACGAACAAAACGCGTGCTCAACCTCAACAATAGAACAGGTACACTCTGGACGAATACGTCATTTTTATTCTCACTGGCTTAATATATCTTCCAATGACATCGTTCTCGAATGGATTCGTAAGGGTTTTTCCATACCATTTTCTGAAACTCCGGTGCAAACTTTTCCACCTTGTAATGTTCTTTCAACGACAGATAAAGAGGATATGAATGTGGCCATCAAAAAGTTAATCGATTTAGGCGCAATAACAACATGTTCACCTATCGATAATCAATTCATATCAAAGATATTTCTTACTGCCAAACCAAACGGCGACAAGCGGTTTATTTTGAATTTAAAACCACTAAACAAGTTTATTTCCAAATTTCATTTTAAAATGGAAGATTACAGGACCGTTACTAAATTAATACCTCAAAACGGTTACATGGCTAACATAGACTTAAAGGAAGCATATCTTTTAATTCCTATCGCTAAATATCACCGAAAATACTTGCGCTTTTATTTCGAGAATGATAAAGGACAAAACATTTTGTATGAGTTTAATGCTATGCCTTATGGCTTATCTATAGCACCTAGAACCTTTACTAAGATTATGAAAGAGGTGATGACGCATCTTAGGAAGCGGGGTTATAAATCCGTTCAATACCTTGATGACGTATTATGTATAGGTGATACATATTCTGAATGCCGTGAAAACATAACAGAAACTTTGAAATTATTAGAATCCCTTGGTTTCGTTATTAATTTCAATAAAAGTTCATTAGAACCACAACAAACTTGTAAATATTTAGGTTTCATGTATGATTCAAAAAGTTTAATTATGTACTTACCAGACGAGAAACGCGCTCACATAGCTAGTTTATTAAATAAATTTGTACGCTTACCACGCTGTACAATAAGAGAATTTGCACAATTCATTGGAATTCTTACTGCGGCTTGTCCCGCAGCAAAATATGGATGGATTTACACCAAAATCTTAGAACGACAAAAATACTTGGCTTTAAAAATAAACAATGATTTTGATACGAAAATTAAATTATCTAATATAATTTTAAATGATCTGAATTGGTGGTCAAAAAATATTTCAATAACTTCCAATTCCATAAGGGCTCAAGCATTTACAATAGAAGTATTCACTGATGCATCCAGAACTGGGTGGGGCGCCTGTTGCAACAACGAACGCATTAACGGTTCTTGGAAAAATTCAGAATTAAAGTTTCACATTAATTATCTCGAACTCTTAGCGGTATTTTTAGCATTAAAATGGTTCGCTCGCAATTATTCTGACTGTGCTATATTATTACGCATCGATAATACAACAGCCATTAGTTATGTCAATCGTATGGGCGGAATACAATTCCCACATTTGAACGACTTATCTCGATCTATTTGGCAGTGGTGCGAGGGGAAAAATATCTGGCTAGTAGCTTCTTATATAAACACACACGATAATTTTATAGCCGACGAACAGTCTAGAAAAATTAACATGGACACAGAATGGGAGTTATCAAATTCAGCATTCCAATTGATATCACAAGAATTAGGCCAACCAGAAATAGACTTATTCGCCTCTCGCACTAATGCAAAATGTGAGGACTATGTGTCTTGGCGACCAGACCCCGATGCCATCGCAATTGATGCGTTTACAGTAAGCTGGCGCGATAAACGCTTTTATGCCTTCCCGCCATTTTCAGTAATATTAAAATGCTTACAAAAATTAGTTTTAGACCAAGCCGAAGGTATTTTTGTTTTTCCCATATGGCCATCACAAGCCTGGTATCCTCAGTTAAAGAGTATGCTTGTAACCGAAATAGTTATTCTGAAAGCCAATACAAGTCTTTTATCTTCCCGTTTCAGAACCCACCATCCACTTTACAAGTCGCTTACCCTGGGTGCCGCGGTGCTCTCGGGCTTGCGTTCACGCAGCGAGGGACGCCTCCAACCGCTCTCGACTTAATGTTAGCTTCTTTGTCCCAAAACACCGTACAGCAGTATAATGTCACCTTTAAATTATGGTGGGAATTCTGTATACTTAATCATTATAACATGTTTGAGGTGTCAATTCCACGGGTCATGACCTTTTTATCAGATCAATTTAATAAGGGAACATCATACGGTTCACTTAATAGTCATCGCTCTGCCCTATCGCTACTTCTAGGAAGCAGTATAGGAGCAGACGACTGTATATAAAGGTTACTAAAAGGCGCATACAAGTTGAGACCGTGTGTACCGAAGTACACGAGTACTTGGGATCCCCAGGTGGTACTCAACTTTATCTCTAATTGGTTTCCAAATGAAGATCTAACAATAGAAAATATCACTAAGAAATTAGCAATTTTGTTAGCTATTTGCACAGCTCACAGAGTTCAAACGTTTGAACTTATCAAGACCTCAAACATAAAAATAAATTTTAGAGGCATCGAAATAATCGTAACTGATATTATTAAGACATCGGCACCTGGCCGAGATCAACCAATTTTATATCTACCATACTTCTTTACATTTGCCCGGCTACGACATTAAAAGATTACCTTGAAATTACTAAGGAAATTAGACCCGAGAACGTACCTAATTTATTCCTGACGCTTAAAAGGCCCTATAGAGGCGCCACGGCGCAGTCAATCAGCCGCTGGATAAAACAAGTGTTGTGTGCGAGCGGCGTGGACGTGACGACATTCAGCGCGCATAGCACCCGCCATGCCGCCACGTCCTCGGCGCACCGCGCTGGCCTGTCCATAGACGCCATCAGGAAGGCGGCTGGCTGGACAGCCTCTTCTCAAACGTTCGCCAAATATTATTGTCGGGCTATACGCGAAGAAAGTTCTTTCGCAAGTTCGGTTTGTTTTCCACCAAACCCAAATTAAAAAGAGACTGATTAGTGTATACATTATTGCCCTATATTATTAGGATTGTAGTTGATTCTAGATTAAGATACCAATGTATTATTTACAATTGATTACTGATTAAAAGTTATATATTAAAATAACGAAGGCTTATGTTAAATATACAAACTAAATAACAACTTATCTATTATTATTAGCAAAACTTCATCTCTAAACATCTACGTTGTGAATGTTATATCTGAAGAATGAAGCGATGCAATATAATATTATTATATGATCAAACGAACTTCGCAAGTGAAGTTCGATCGATATTATATTAATCGCTTCATTCGAAGATATAACACCCACCCACCCTATTTCCCTATAGCGAAGCTTTTGCTAAACTATAACTGTATTTACTCTAAAAAGAATGAGACTTGATACACTGACCGCAGATACCAAAAAATAAAAAAAGTAAATTAAAATGGGGGTATTTTAAAAAAGTGCGAAGTTGCCTTGTAGGTTAGAGGAACTACGTTGTGAATGTTATATCTTCGAATGAAGCGATTAATATAATATCGATCGAACTTCACTTGCGAAGTTCGTTTGATCATATATTACATGTGTTAATTTTAACTTTGAGACAAATAAACAATTTTATTTTTTTTATTTTTTTATTTCCTTAACTAACTGATACAAACTATTATTATAGAATAAACCTAAAAGTATATGAAAAAGCACTAAACTGACGCGACTTGCGCGTAGGGGTGTCTACAACATGGTTCGAAGTTTCGAACTGGCACAATCGCCAGAGGATTCTCCAGTCACACCCCGCTAAAAATATCGTGAGTTTAACATCCGTCATTGTTTTACGGACAGTCGTACCGTATATCCAACTTTGTTAACTTGGCTATTTCAAAAACTATGAGAAAAAAATAACTTTTTGTTAAAGCTACTGAAAGACAATGCTTTTCTTAGGTCAAAAGTTAAATAAACCCAAAATCGGAAAAATTATATATCAGACATTGTTAATTGGGACAGGCGATTTGTGTTCAATGTTGAAGTTCCGAATTATCAACTGAATAATAATAGTCATGTCAGCAGAATATCATGAATTAAGGTTATCTTACCATGCTAAATATCTATCCAAAACATACATATTAAGCCGCTATATAAACAACCAATTTTCCAATGAAATACAATAATAAAATACAATATAATTGATCACAAAAGAATGAAAGTAGCGACATTATTAGCAGGCTTTTGTTTACAATGTATCGCATGCATAATCAGCATACCTTCCACGACACTATTTAATGAATGCATACGACAGTAACGCTGCTGAACACAAATGAAATGATAAATAAATATTCTCTTCTCATATTTAAAACATACGGACTTCATACTATGAAGTAATTATTCCGTATTATATGTCCAATAATTACTTTATGCAACAGCTTTTTGAAGATAAAAGCAGATTGCCTACAATACAATGTATGAAATGAATCTGTTTTTTGTAGTTATCAGAAAGATACGTGCTTGCGAGAGATTCATTTTTGTTCATCAATAAAACATGACTTGGTAGCAGTGAGTTATCCTAGACACGTCGATCGACTTCGAAGGATTAAACACGATATACATACATAAACTTACGCTTTTTTCCAATGGGGGTAGGCAGAAACTACCGAACGCCACCTGCTACGATACATACTTCTGTGACTCGTCCACGTTCATACATCTAGTCATAACTAATCACTAGCATACCTAATTTGTCTAATACGTATCGAGTACAGACCAACTTTATTGTTTCAGAAGTATATTATATAAAATTAAAATTCGTCTATGGTCTCGACACTACCGTTCCCAGGGTCGTGGAGACCCCGTACATCGGGGCTGTGGTTTGTCGAAAGGTTAACGCGGCTCCGACACAAGGGCGAAGAAGGAACATGGGTTTGGTTTTTAGTCAGTAGAAGTCTGACACTCCCCTTCGCTCTGCCCAAGAGCGGGGAGGGTTATTCGATAATTTTCCACCCACCAAAAAAAAAAAGGGTCGTGGAGACCAGTTTCTTTCATTGTTGCATAAAGAAAAGTAACCTGCAAACTCTGTTGTTTGTTCATTACAGAAATTGATAGACGCTACCGAAAGCGCCAAACTAGTAGTTCAGTTCTGGACTAATAAGATTGCCATCGACACGCTAAGAAGACGGCCAAAAAAATAACAATAAAGAATTCAATAAAAATTATGAAGGTCACATGAGTTCGTCAAATTCTGAACGACTCCTAGTAGATCGTTAGTTTCCATAGTATCCTAGGCGTTAAACTAACCAACCTTATAAGCAACACCCCACTGCGCTCCAAAACACAACTCACTGACATTGCTCAAAACGCCGCTCTGCTGAAATGGGACTGGGATGGTCTTGTCTGCCATTTGCCCGACGAGTTGTGGGTCAAACTCAAAATAACCACGTTGTGGAGCCCTTACACAGCGATAAAGCGACGCGGTAGACCTCGCAGGCATGACCAACGACCAGTGGTCCACATTGGCATCCACATTGAAAAATTTGGAAGTCATGGAGGTGACCTTGGCCTAGCAGTCGAATGACACATGCCAACAGTAACAGTACTAGGAGATAAGAGACACTGGGAGCCACAACACGTTGTATGTCCAAATCCTAAATGCAACACACGTAAACAAATTACGCACGTGTTTCGTTTCCCCGTCATGCGGGTACAAATACTGTTACACGCGTAGAGGCACGTGAACGCTACTCTGCGTCAGGGCCATTGCGGTCTGGGCGAGGTTTTATTTTTCTGTGAGTACCGCAAGTCGCGTCGCATGTTCCAAATAACAATTGACAAAAATGGGAGGTGTAAAAATACCCTAACGAAGTCGTAAGGCACTTATTGTCCACGTCATTACTTTCTAGTTACGGAGATATACGGTCAAAGTTCCAGCATTTTCACAAGTATTTTTCATATACAAGTTTTTGTTTCATTCAGCAAAATGTTGGTTGGTTGTTACTACGCACGTAATTTTTCACCTTAAATAAAATAAAAAAACGTGTGGCACTCGGAGACTGCCGCAGTAAAGCTATTGCATAGCATTTTTTATCAACTTATGCAATTCCAGAAATTCCTTAACGAAAATAACCTAACACCCCCCACTCCGATCGGCACGGCGGTGATACTTTTTAGTTTTTCCATCTATCGATGAACTTATGATCTTTTAATGACTTTTTGAAATATCACGCTTGTCTCTTTAGTTCAGCAACCCGCCTTTAGGTGGCATTGGTTGTATCGGCGATACTGCGCATGCGTAATCGCCCTCTTCGCCCCGCAATCTGGTGACTCATGCCTGCTTATAATAATATTATTCTATATTTTTGCATTACTATTCTGCGAATCGGTCTAAAACGATTCGTTTTCCTAAATATCTAAAATAATTTTCATATTTTTCAATGTTATGACACTTACGTCAGGCTGTCAATACTTTTTCTTTTAAATTTTCTTACTAGCTTAGTCTATGAAGGTAACGTTTGATTTATATAATTTAAATTCTTTTTATCAATCAAATATTGTATTTTATAACTTACATTAAAATTTATAAAAATTAATTAACACACACTCAGAATTCTTCGAAAAGGTTTTGGATTGAATATTACTGGCTGTTTTGAATACTGGCAAGTTGCATTTTTATAACAACATGAAGTCACTAACTTAAATTTTGAAAAAGAACAGAAAATTACAAGGTGTTAGGTAAAACCTCATTGGTGTGGTTATTTTCGTTACGAAATTTCTGGATTCGGTCTCCACGCTCAAGGCCCGCGATAGAAGCTATGCAATAGCTTAAAAAGGGTCTTTTCTAGCAATATTTTTGTGAAGAGTTACTCTGTTTGATGTATAGTAGGTTTTGTAGACCGCTTCGTGCGAAATCCATTTACTACTAAGATTTCAAAGACACCAGCTGTCCAAACTCGTTCTTGCAAAACGTAATAACATACGAAAATAATGCCACGAAGAAGCGCCTTGCGTTTTAAAAAGTAAATTGTAAGAGTCAACTAAGAAAATTGGATTACTGGGACACTCGCGAAGATGGGAACCACTGGAAACACTCTCACGAACATACGTGGTTGACACTTTCTGTTTTCTTTTAATTTCCAATTTTAGCTAGAAAAGAGTTCATTATTGGAATGAAAATACATAGTAGAACGTCGTGGCTTAATAATAACTTGCACTCGGGTTGATCTTAAAGTTAAACCGTGCTTGCCTAGGTTGGTCTGTGGATGGGTGACCACCCATTACATACCGAGTTTCCTCTGTGCCTCGGAAAACATGTTAAGCTGTTGGTCTCGGCTGCCATTTATAGATTTTTGGTAGTCAGAGTGACCTAAAAATGTGACTCTACAACCCAGAACTACCCGGATTGTAAAGGTCAGATAGGCAGTTGCGCCATGTAAAATACTAGGACTCAGCTGCATTCGGGTAGACTGATAGCCGACCCCAACATAGTTATGATAAACAACTAGGCAGGTCATCATTTCAGCCAAAAGACGTCCACTGCTGGACATAGGCCTCCCCCAGGCGTCGCCACATTGACCGGTCCCGTGCGTCTCTCATCCACTAGGCAGGTGATTAAAGTTGAAAGGACCAAATCGTGGTACATCATCATCATCATCAGCCTATAGTGTTCCCACTGCAGGGACTCAGGCCTCCTCTCTAGGAGAGGGATGGGCTATAATCTACCACGCGGGCCCAGTGCGGATTGGTAGATGTCACATGTCTTCGAATTTTTTAGTTCTAAGACATGCCGGTTTCCTCACGATGTTTTCCTTCACCGTTTTGAGAGCAGTGGTGATGAAATAAATTACACAAAGTAATGCGCCTGACGGGGTTCGAACCCACGACTCACTCAATCAATCGTGGTACATTTTGATGATATTATAGCGATGTAGTTTATGCTTGGTACCAGTATCTGCTTCCATATTTCCATTATTTTGGATATCGTCGGGCTAGATTTGAATTTTCATGAGGCTAGAGAAGATTTTGTGCGTAAATTATGGGGAATTCAAAGACTAGAACTGTTACTGAAATGGTTTATGAAGTTTGTATTGTGGATTTGGTTGTTCGATTCAATTTTGTTAATACAGGTTACAGTTTCTTTAAAAACATAGTCATAGTTAGGTGAATATCATATTACTACTTTTTCCTACAGAAAAGTTTAGAATATTATGTATTGCTACTACAGATAGTTTACAAAAATAAAGCGTCAAAATGAAAAAGCAATAAATTCCTGAAACTTTATTAACTGTATATCTAGATTTGTTTCTTGACCTTGAAACCTCGAGTCGAAATCAAATCAAAAGACATTTTAAATTCAAACAAGGATCAAATTCAGTACTTTTTGAACGTCAATTATACCGGACACTCCCCAAAACGCCCGCAACTCGACGTTCGGGTTTTAGGTGGGAGGAAGAAGTGGTGAAACAAACTCCCTTGCAACACATCTATCTGTTAGGTTAAATAAGGTAGGTATTTCTAATTACATAACAGAAACAAAACATCACGCCTGTAATCCCTAAAGGGTTAGGCAGAGATGTACCTAATAGTTGCCCACATTGTTTCAAATCCCAAGCGAGCGAACCTATGGCCATAGACCGAGCATAAATCTAGACTTCGTGTTTACTGAGAAGTTCTTGATGGAAAACCTCAATAACACTTTGACTGACCCGAAAACTCAGGACCTCATGCTCACCAACGAGGCAATCAAACCCAAAATGACTCTTTAGTCAACTGTACGCGTTAACTACTGGACGCGCGGCCCGTCGGCCAAGTTACAACGTAAAATTTGGTTGACTAATCCCGTGGGTCCAGTTTGAATGGATCCTGTTGAATAAAGACTCAGGTACTTCTAATACCTTGTTTTAATACTAAAAAAACAACATAATATAACAGTTATTAACTCACCATTATCATAAATAACGCGGAACGTATCAGCATGTAGGTGTCCGAAGAACTGTCCGGCAATGATCTTGGCGTGTCGTCTGACCATGCGCAGGTATTTTGCGTTGGCGTCTGCGGACATATCGTAGGGATACCGCGAGTCTGACCCCGGGGCAGCGTGGCCCACTATGTAGACCTGTTGATGAGAAATTGTGGCTTAGAAAAATGAATAGTATCACCAATATGGCGAAGGTGGTGTGTCAATCTGATCTTGTTTGCAAGGCTAACATGGCCAGAGATCGCACAGGACAGAGAGTTATGGAAAAAGAAAGGGGAGACTTTTGACTAGCAGTGGCTATGTAGGTGGGCGAAACAAAAAACACAAGTATAATCTAAACATAATATATAATAATAATAATACTACCGGTACTAGTGTACAAATGATACACCCACATTTCGCCAGATATAATTATGTTTTAAGTAATTGAGTGGGAAAAATTCCCGGCTGCTATTAATAAAATCATTAAAGAAAATCTAATAATGTAAGTTGTGGTTTAGAAACATGCTTGAGGACACAGGTCCCTTCTGTGTAGGAGGAAGTCGGGCGATCACCCAACCCATGGGTCCAATGAGGGTTAATCCGTAAATGTCGCTTGCATTCAATGAGAGCCTTTACCATTACACTACAATTCTCGCTTTATGCTGATAGCAGCATGTTGTTTTTATGCCTAAGTATAATTATAGTCTTTTCTTTATTCATCTAAAGATCAGGCATCAACTGTTCTTACCTACTTGCTTACAAGGAACAAGATATCTTCCACGAGTATACATTTCCATAAAATCGAAATGGAAACATCTTTGTAAGTCTTATTGAGACATTGAGTATAACTGTCGTTACTGGTGCACGGAGCTTCCATTGCATAAAGTTGTGTGACGTAAATTTTTCTATTAGACCCAAATTTATATGCTCGCATAAAATTTTATCTTCTACTGACACTTTGAAAATCTTGTGCACCTTCCAAGAGACGGAATTGCAAAACTGAGGACGGAGAATCTTTATAAAGATTTTGTGTACTTTGCAGGATATTTTAGTTGCAAAATATTTGGATGGGAAACCGTTGATTAAATGGGAAGTACGTTTTATTTTAAGATCGTAATTTCGCTGGAGAGTTTAATTTCTGACAGGAAGGCAATAGATGATAAAATTTTAGTGGTTATTAAAACGTTAGTGGGTATAAAACACATTTAGTATGGAAGTGAGTCGTCACCTAGTAACCCGGGTAGCTTGTCCGAGGATCGTTTAGTGCTAGCAATAAAGCAGCCGTTTAAGACTAAGCTGTTATAATTAAACATTTGATGTTTTCCATTTTGTTTCCTAAATTAATTCGTGATAAATGGCTAAACGTTTTCGCAATTACATTTTATGAAACCATTCAGTGAATACCAATTTCTTTTACGGATTTTGGGATATTTGGTTTTAGCGCACGAATACCCGCTATTTACTTACTTGAGCCCTAGGTATATATCGTATTGGAGGATTTTTCTGTGCGAATATTTCCACGTAATATTGTACATCAATAGAACAAACAGAGCTATAGAATTGGATAGGAAGCAGCTTCACAAGGGAAAATTTTCAATAAACAAAGCACTGGAGTGAAGTTGACAGTATCGAGTCATTTTTAACAGTGAATTAAAGCTGACAGTTGAAAGAAAGTGGTTTAAAGCTGACAGTTCTTTGAATTCAATGCACCAGTTAGGAGAACTGTATTTGTTTATTAGCGGTAAAGTCGTCCTATGACCCATATGGACCACTGCGCCACGGGTGGTTTTTATCTAACTTTGTGAAAATGGTGTCAGATTTTTGTCGCTTTGGTTTACAATTACTGTCGACTTTGGGATTGTACCTTTATCCTTTTAGTTACGATTATCATGATAAGTTTATTGGTTTTTCTGTTTCATGTGTACATCGCGAGCACCAATCGAAACAATCTTTAAAAGTGATCTTCTTCTACTGTGTTGATAAACGATTTATGTTTTATTTACAATTTATTGTAATAACGACTCATAAACATAAATTTTATGATAAAAATATCCCATCTAGCCGTCCATTAAAACCCTAAAATCAGCAACAAATCTCACCTACTTTGAAATAATTTCCCTAACAAAAGGGTAATCCATTCAAATCGCAGAATCGTTCTATTCAACAGCTTTAACGCCATACAGGCTCCGTTTACACAGCCCTTAAACCCCACTATTGACTACGCCTCTCAAGGACCTACCAAAAAGGGTATAGTGTGAGGTACACCAAACCGAACAAAGGGTACAGTACAAGTATACATTTTCCCATATAAAATTGACTTTAAATCCGCAGCTCAGAATGTATTGACAGTATGGGTGGAATAAATTGAATTTTCCGACACGGTCTGACTTCTGTCGTTTCAAAAGGCAGAACACCCGTATCTTTGAGTCTGAAATGTGTTCGGTAAAGCCTTTTTCTCTTTTATGGGGACATTACAATGGATGGTGATAACGTTGTACTGTTTAATGAGTGGTATTGGCGTTTTATTGATAATTTCGTATGAAAAGGATGAGTGGATTGGCGTGGCATAAAATAAGATTCTTGCAGCGGAGCAGTGGTGGCCCAGTGGTGGCGGTCCCGACTTACGAACAGTGAGTCGTGGGTTCGAACCCCGCCAGGCGCATTACTTTGTGTAATTTATTTCATCACCACTGCTCTCAAAACGGTGAAGGAAAACATCGTGAGGAAACCGGCATGTCTTAGAACCAAAAAATTCGAAGACATGTGACATCTACCAATCCGCACTGGGCCCGCGTGGTAGATTATAGCCCATCCCTCTCCTAGAGAGGAGGCCTGAGTCCCTGCAGTGGGAACATTATAGGCTGATGATGATGATGATGATGAAAATAAGATTATGTGATTGAAAGTGTTAAATAAAGGTAGTTGAATAAAGCTAGGTTTTAGCTTTGTAAAGTAATTGTTTTGAGTATCAATGGCAGTTTTTGTTTCTGCAATATTACCAATGATAATCTTCGTATTTGTAAAGCTGAAATACATTGATCCAGTATTTCCATGCTGCGTTTGAATTAATTCAGTAGCACTGGTGTTTACTTTGATCTAGAAACGATACAGTGTCAGTGAACGCCAGAGTTTGACTTGAATACTGGAATAATGTTACTTAGCCCTTAATCTTTTAAAGTGATAAATAATTTTATTTTAATCTTATATTATAAACGCGAAAGTTTGTGAGGATGGATGAATTTGTGATGTGGATCATTCCCATTAGTTCTACTGCACTGCTGCACAGTCCTACAATAAAACTAGTGGGTTTTTTTTTCACCACTAGTTCTACGATTCAAGGTGGTACGAAATCGTAGAACTAGTGGGAACAAAAAGTCCCATTAGTTCTACTGGTCTTATTAAATAATTTATGATAAAACTAAAGGGACTTTTTGTTCCCACTAGTTCTACGGTTTACGGGTGTTACAAAATCTTAAAACTAGCGGGACTCATGTTTGGGATGGGTGTGTTGGGATTGATAGTTTGTCAACGGATTTGGATTAAATTTGGCACACAGACAGTTTATAACATGGATTAACATATAGGATACTACTAATCCCGATTGTACCATCTTATTGGGAAATTACCGAACCCTACGTGGACGAAGCCGCGAGCATGAGCTAGTTATATAAATACAGCTTATCTAAAACATAACACGAACATCATGGCTATAACCCACGAAGACTAAGGCAGGCTTAAATATAAGCGGCGAAATGTGGGTGTACCTATGGTACACCCACATTTCGCCGCTTATGTTTAAGTCCCATGTAATAATATAGCGCGCCTATTGCCATCAACCGGGCACGAATCCAGACTCCGTGGCTGCGACTGAGAAATTACCTAAAACATCTTTGTTTTTTTATTCATTGTTATTTTCACAACCACACACATCACAAGACGAAAGAAATTCGTCAAGCATCCTTTTTGTCAAAATCACACTTCACGATTTCGATTAACATCAAGCATTTCTCACCATCAAATTATTCCGTCACCTTTCGTAGTCAGAATATATTAGCGTAGTTATGTGATTTATACAAAAAGGGAACAGTCCTGACTATAATCACGCGACAAAGATTGATGTTTGAGCTGCAGAAATGTATTTAAGAATCAAAATAATACAAGCGTGTTTTTCTTTACTTCTTTTGTGTTTTTTTCCGTGTTGTGGTGTTCTTTTTTTTGTGGAAGGTGTAACTTTCAACTGAAGTTGGATATTTAATAGAAGGTTGATGATGCTGGCATGAAAGCTTTTACAATTAATAGTAGGTACAGAAATATTTGATGTTGTATAAAAATACTTAAATATTATGTGCTAGCTGTTGCCCGTAACTTTCGTCCGCGTGAAATTATTATGAAAATATTACTTCTCTATTTGAATGGGACTTTGTTAACCATATCATAAGGGCTTTTTATAATCTGATATTTCCTTTACCTATCGGGAACACAAAACAAATAGTAAACATGGTAAATATCCTATTTTATGTGTGAATAGTAACATTCATTACGAGACCATTACATGCCCGCATGAACTACATACATTCGTATACCTACTTTATGAATCGACAACCAAATCGCGAAAATTATGTTCGCAATTGATTCACTGGTAGCCCCCACACAATGGTACACTGTTGGTATTTACGACTGTGAATTACAACCGGCCCAGAATGATTCATAATTGTGGCCGAGGAATTCATATCAGTTGTTTTGAATGTAACGAGGTAGGTACTGTGGTAGGCTTCATTATTTAATTATTGTGGGGAGTATAGACTTATACTATAGTTATATAATACATTCCACAGAATGTACTAATGAAGACTCTATAGTATATAGTGTATATTTGGATAGCTTCGCTGGAACAGGCATATATATTAAGACTATTTCATTTTATTATTATAAAGAGGACACATGCTTGTGCGGTTTATAATAAGTGGTTTTGTTCAGCAATTATTTACAAAACTGCGGTTAAAATTAATGGAACAGCTGTTTCTTTTTACCCGACTGCAAGGAAAGGGTTATGTTTTTATTACTTGTGACATAAGTATTCCTATGTACTGTAAATCTACGTGATAACCATCAGCTCGAGAATGTTTCTTCCCTATACAAACAGAATGTTTAAAAACCCTGATGAAAAAGATATTTTGCAATAAAGTATGTTTGCATAAACAAAACAAATAATAACTGTTGAAATGTGGGTGTACTATTAGGTAGAACTCTGCCATAAACTTCGGGGATTACATGCGTGATGTTATGTTTCGTTAGAACATAATTTTTTGTTATCCGCTACTTTCAAACCAAAAGAAGAATAAAACAAAAAAAAAACAATAGAAAAACGGAATAGGATACATGAATTTCTACGTAGCAGCCATGGAGTTTGGATTTGTGCCTGGTTGATAGCAATAAGCTCATCCCCTATTTCTTAGAACTTAAAACTTAGCCAACACTAGAAAATAAAAATATGAAAATAGAGTCATTTGTGTTATCTATCGATTTATGTGTGCATTATTTTCCTTGTAACTTCAATAAATAAATTAAATATGTGATGTAATGATTGGATAAACTTGAGCGTATTTTAAACCTCTGTCTCCTCCTTCGGGTAATACAAGCGCGATGTTATATTTAATCAAGAAACCAAACAAACTCACTTCACTCTACAAAATTCCATTCACAAAACAGTCCTTAAATAAAAAAAGCCAAACAGCAATTTAAGCCAAAGCGATTAGATTAACGATTTTCTAATCTGTAATTTATTACGGGGCCGGCCGTACCGGACCGGGCCGGACCGGACCGGACTTCCTACGGTTCCGGCACCGTAGTACCACTATGTAGTTCCTCCAGTCTTGTTAAAACCGTGTTTTGAAATGGAGCCGACTCAAGTGCGCATATTTATGAAGGAAGCTTGGAATGTAGTGTTTGTAATTTGTATGCGTCAAATCGGAGGTTTTGAGTCAAGGTTTGGATTTTATGGGGTCTTAAATGGGTCTAGCGGCGGTAGCGAGGTTTTTGCAATTCACCGGTCATGTTGTATGTTTATTAAAATTTGATTCGCACTACGTATGAATTCACAGAATTGTAATCATTGACACCCACAATACAACCCCATAAGTTCTTGTATCCCATTGAATGACTATTTCATGAAAAACAATCAATGGAATTAACTCTGGTGCTTTCCCACTAATCGCTGTTCCATGTTTAGTGGTTTTCTCAAAATAATCATACTCCTTTTTCATGTGTCGATTTGACTTTAATTTTATCTGGCATGTCAATATTACGTCACCGGCATGGGCAATGCCAACTGCCTATGGTTCGATAGCTAATTGGTGGTGATTGTAGATTTTCTCGTCCGTTCTTTATATTTTCCTAATAGGGCGTTGGTGTTATCACACTCATCAAATAAAGGTCAAAAATTCTGATTGGGCTTGGTTCAAGATAAAAATACCCATAGTGTACACTGTGTGTACACTGACCGATATTTACTTCATCATAAACACAGCGAAAAAAAAAAGTTAAAAAGCAACAATTCTCGTTAAATCAACCAAAAGCAAAACATGAATCAACCACAAATATATTATTTACAGTGCCCATTGCTATTTTAAAACAAAAATAAAAATCTGATTGAAAAATCATGGCTGTTTACAAAACAATGAATAAACAATGCCCACTGTGCAAAATTCACAAACTTTGCAAACATTTTGTTTGTTCGACGTCAATGTTTTACAATAGCATTGTGTTCTTCAATAGAATGGTTAGGATAAAATTTTGATTTTGTGTATTTTACTTTCCAACTTTATTTAATTAGTCCAATTTTAAACAAACTAATTGTTATTTGAACCCCCTTTTACTACTCAAGGTTTAGTTGCTTAAACTGTATACATTGTGTACACTGGTATTCAGCTGCATCTGGTCAGACTAGTAGCCGACCCTAACATGGTTGGGAAAGTTCACACTCGGGTCGATCTTCAACATCTACTCAGGATGGCCCGCGAATAGGTGAACGCCATGTGAACGCCCAGTACCTAGTCGCGCGGGGTGCGCGGTTGAGTGGGTAAAGTCACGATTTTCCCCCGAGCTGATGCCGATACTGACAGTAGTCTTACCAAAGAGTTATCATAATTATAACCTAGTACTAACTGGGTTGTGGAGGTCAGCAGTCGCTTCATGTAAAATACTGATATTCAACTGCATCCTGTTAGACTGGATGTCGACCCCAATATAATAGGGAAAAGGCTAATTGAAGAATATTCTATAACTTTACCAGCATCCACAACCAGACTTCGTCACTGCTGGGCACGGGCGTAGCCAGGGGGAGGGTATTAATAATATTAAAATAATGGGAGGCGAGTGGTATACCTTTTTTTTTTTTTTTTTTTTTTTGGTGGGTGGAAAATCATCGAATAACCCCCCCCGCTCTTGGGCAGAGCGAAGGGGAGTGTCAGACTTCTACTGACTAAAAACCAAACCCATGTTCCTTCTTCTTCGCCCTTGTGTCGGAGCCGCGGTAACCTTTCGATATCCACAGCCCCGACGGGCGTCGGCCCTTGCGGGCCCCTCCTTGCTGACATCTCTTTGAGGAGAGAGTATACCTAAGTAATAATTAGGTATATGTATTTTGAATTTGCCGCCACCGGCTGTCGATACTCCGATCACATTCGGTAACCTTCTTATATTATCGTGCCGTATCGTATCCCACCCGTACTCGTCGCATTTAGTCAGCTAGTCTGTTGCCAGTATGTATCGAGTGAGTCTAGTAAATGAGATTGCAATTTGTACGTGTAACGACTGTCAAAGACGTTGTCGAGAAGGTATCAGTCGCATCTTCCAAACCTCCTTCGTAGGCGCTTAGTTTCGAAAGTAGAGGATTAATGTCAATTATAATAAGAGTAAGCAGTTCTCTTCTTGAAACCAAGTAAAACAGTCCTTTATCCGCTTTCCTCCCGATGACAATATATTTGCCCCCCCCCCTCCCCCCTCCAACCCCTAATCTATAAAAATGTACAAAAATTATTACACGTACTGTAAGCTTCTGATTTCCATTTTCGAATACATTTACGGGACCTTGTTCTCAGTCATCACTAAAATCGTTTGACTTGTTTTTATTTTCTTGAACCCCCCGACACTAAAACCTGGCTACGCCCGTGCTGCTGGGTATAGAGATATTTTTTCCTTCTGTCACGCTTCTAGTTCTAGAAAACAAATAAATATCTTACCATTTCCTTATTAGTAGTGGCCTTATCCAGTACAGCATCAAGCCACTCCCACTGCTTTCGCGTCTGGACGCTGTTCGAATCCCGAATGCTGAACAGATTCGTGTTCAGCGCCACTATTCGAAGCTTGCTCTGTTTTTGCTCTATCGTGTAGTAGCCCCCTGTTTTTGAAAATAATTTAACGATTAGAATAACAGACGGAAGACTAAAATAATTGGCAATACTATGATAGAGATTTTTAGTAGGGAGCTAAACTGGTGATAGAAAAAGCGAAATTTTGTTTATTTCAATCATCATCATTTCAGTCGAAGACGTCCTTTACTGGACATTGGCCTCCCCAAAAAGTCATCATTGACCAGTCTCGTGCGTCTCGCCTTTAGCGAGATCTATCACATACTTCAAACTAATCCTTTAATTGAAGTTTTAAATGTAATCATCAGTTAGAACACTAACTACAGATCAGAAAAACCCACAAGGCCAATGCCTCAATTTATTGATTACCTACTTCTTTATTTTTCATTCTACCGACTGTTATTTCACACCACGAGTTTTACCTCATGTTTATATACCCCTAACCTCATACACCTTTCTATCAAAGCCTCATTGAATATAGATCAAGCCCCCATTCAACCACTTCCCAGAAAATAATGCACAAAGCGAAAACTACAAAAACGCGGAACACGCAGTTTCGTTCACCGTTCGTGTTTCTTATTTCCCGTCGACTCCGGGAACTTTAAACTTTTATAAAGCGGACTTCAGGCGGTAAGTTAGAACTGATGGCAGGAAAGTTAGGCGTTCCAGTCTAAAGACATCACAACAATCACCATATTTAAAAGTCTGCAGTGCTTGCGAAGCCGCTGCATCTAGAATAAGGCATTATGTTCTTATACAGCTTCCTGGTTGATTGCACAGAGTATTATTTTGAAGGATTATAACAAGATAGTATCTTGGGGCTTTATTAAAATCTAGTTTCCTGGGAGCGCGGGCTTTAATGGGATTTTACCTTAGTATACCGCAAGTTGGTATTACGTTGTTTTGTAGCTATACTATAATTTGTTTGGATATAAGTATCTGTATCAACAACGGTCTCGAAGTTAATGTGGGTTGTCAAACATACACACAATAGTATCCATCCGCTGTGTTTTTTTAAAACACATGAAGTAATGGATTTGTTAGATTCAAATAAAATAGTGGTGCATGTGGTGTCAGCCTGTAAGTAATTGTCGCACTCTTAAATGTATATCGTGTACATTTAAATGCATGTAACGTGTAAACAATAATTGTAGGTTAGCCTAAATAAATTAGTTAGTAATTTGTATCAAATCCCTTGGATTGGTAAACAAGGCATGTCACGCATTTTTAATCTTCTATAACAAATATCTAAAGGAAGGAAAGCCTTCCACCAGGTGAACCGATGACTTGGTAAAGGTTGCGGGGTCCATTGGATGCGAGAGGCATGGGACTTGTCGATGTGGTGACTCTTGAGGAAGGCCTATATCCAACTGTGGACGTCTTTCGATTAAAATGATGATGTTAATGCAGTATCTCAAAAGAAAATACGTACCAGTCTTAAAAGTCTGCAATGCCTCCAAAGGAAGCCAGTGCATCCACAAGTTAGTGAGGCTCTCGGACGGCGCTGGGTCCAAGTGTCCCAGCACTGGGAACACGAAGTGGGAACTGAAGGTTCTACTCAGGAGATCTGTCATGTTCCTGATGGCTTGGATCTTGTCATCTTCGTTGCCTGTGTAGCGGGCAGCTATGATGTCGCTGCAAGAAAATTTGGCATTAGACATAAATAGGTACCCTATAAATGCTTCGTTCGTTGGACTAGTGATCGCAAGCGCGACTACTAAGCTAGAGGTTCTGGGTTCAATTGCCGAGTCAGTCAAAGTGTTATTGAATTTTTCAGTAAGAATTTCTCAGTAGCAGCCTCGGAGTCTTTTTTTTTTTTTGGTGGGTGGAAAATCATTGAATAAGGAGGTTATTCTGAGGTTGTCTGACACTCCCCTTCGCTCTTGGGCAGAGCGAAGGGGAGTGTCAGGCTTCTACTGACTAAAAACCAAACCCATGTTCCTTCTTCGCCCTTGTGTCGGAGCCGCGTTAACCTTTCGACAAACCACAGCCACGACGGGCGTCGGCCCTTGCGGGCCCCTCCTTGTGCGGGCCCTTCCTTGAGCCTCGGAGTCTGTATCTGTATTGGGTGGATGGCAATAGGCTCGCCTCCTATTACATGGGACTTAAACGTAACTAGCAAATAGTGAATGCATTATTAACTGCACCTCTGAATAACCCTTCAGGAATTACTGGTCTCATTTTATGTTATGTATCTGTTAGCCTACGTTATACGAATCCTGGTTAAAGGCCTTTGTGGCTTTGTGGCCCGTCGGGGCTGTGGATATCGAAAGGTTACCGCGGCTCCGACACAAGGGCGAAGAAGAAGGAACATGGGTTTGGTTTTTAGTCAGTAGAAGTCTGACACTCCCCTTCGCTCTGCCCAAGAGCGGGGGGGGTTATTCGATGATTTTCCACCCACCAAAAAAAAAAAAAAAAAAAAAAAAAAAAGGCCTTTGTGGCTTTCAGTGATTTCGATCCAGGGCCAACATGGACCACAGGTCATTGATTTAGTTTTGTTCAAACCGCTATCTTACGGGTCTGCCATGACGTCTTATGACTGCGTTAGGGTTCACATAGCAGATAATTTTACATGATCCTGAAACTTCCTTTTTACTAAACTAAAAAAGTCCAGGTTAGGCACTCCCGAGTCACAACACAATAAATAAAGATTAAAAATAAAAATCGGTCATTAAACTTACCCAGTCCATAGTACGAACTCGACGTTTTCTGAATGCCTGGTGCGCATGTACCGCGCCGCTGACTCGATCAGCTCGAGGGAGCTGTCGCAGGAGTAGTCTCCGAAGCGGCCCAGTGCCCGATGGTGGCCTGAACTGCCTCGCTCGTCTGCTCGGCGACAATCTAGAGTGGAAAGGGGGTTAGCTTGGATCTTTATAGAATAAAAGCTGGTGTGATATGACCCGGGGCTGCGGAACTGTATGAAAGATACCAAGGCCCCGGAACACAAAGGCTAAGAAAGAATGTGGGTAGATTTTAGTCAGTAGAAGTCTCCCACTCCCTTCCGCTCCGCTCAGAGCGGGAGGGTCTAATGACCACAATTTGATATTAGTTATAGAACATGCTTGTTTTCTTAGAATGCAAAAGCAAGCATTTTGTCTGCCATATGCTCCGCTTACTGTAAGTTTAATTAACTAATGCAACCTCATTCGTTAATTTTATTTGAACAATTTTTCATTGAGAGGCCTCAAAAGTTTAAACGCCGATTAACATATAAAAATGGTCATATTTTAACTGTTCAATTTTAATTTGTTGGTGACAGTACATCAGATAAACCACTGTCCAACCAGTTAATGTCGAAAAAGCAATCAGTCAAAAAAAAATGCAATTCTTCTATTTATAGGTACTGCTAAATTGGAAACGCTAACTAAACCGATGTTTTGCATACAAATTACAGTTGCCATTGACACAAGCAAACCAAAATTGGGCACCAAATTGAATCGGTTCGCTGAATTGTATCCAGAGTAGGAGGGACGTTCCATGTAACTGTTCCACACATCCTATGTTACCTGACAGCCTAGTAGTTGGGTGACATTCGAGCAGCGTTTACGATTATTTATGTTATCATCATCAGCCTATAATGTTCCCACTGCAGGGACTCAGGCCTCCTCTCTAGGAGAGGGATGGGCTTTAATCCACCACGTGGGCCAAGTGTGGGTTTGGTAGAATCAATCAAAGGTAGTAAATGTATTGAACAGTGATGTTAGTGTACATGGAGTTTCTTGCCCATTTTTCTCCATAGAAGTCTCTTCGGTTTGGAATAGGCAATACTTTCATATGTTAAATAATGCCTGGCGACGTTGACTTAAGCTTCGCATTCTTGTTTTTCTGACAATCGAATGTGCCTGTAATGGCATAATTCAAATAAATGCTTCGAGTTTGAGTTAGAGTTATTGATACTTAACCGTAGCTATAGCAATTGCATCATTGTGCCAACTTGACTACTGTTAATAATTATATCGTTTTATGTTTAACAATATTTTTCAAATAATTTTAATTTTATTTTGATTTCTATGTACCTACTGTCTGTCAATTTGTATCTATTCACAAATGTGTAAATAATAAACCCTTTTACCTAAACGCTGTTTTAGACAAAATGGTGTTTAGTGAATAGTATACTAAAGCTTTTATAATTCGATTGTACAAAACAAAATCTCTTTGAAGTAATTGTAACAAATTACTGCATTACGACGTCAATACAAATTCTTATATACTGAAATAACTTTTCCAACCCGGTTAACTTGTAAATTAACCAGTAAGGTTTCCATGAACTGTTCACAGTTAAAATTAACTGGGGTTAACTAAGGCGGTTCCTACGCAAGTTTATAACTGACGTCAATACAAATTCTTATAGACTGAAATAACTTTTCCAACCCGGTTAACTTGTAAATTAACCAGTAAGGTTTCCATGAACTTTTCACAGTTAAAATTAACTGGGGTTAACTAAGGCGGTTTATAACTTGGGTAACTTAGAAATAGTTAACATTTTATACCTACGTCTTCTAGTGTCGCCTTGTGATGTGTAGAGCGGGTCATAATGGAAGTCTGTGATGTGCCAAAAGTAACCTGGAACAAAGAAACATTTTGTTTTAGTATACCATAATAAATATAAATATACCCTTTGCCCTGCAGTGGGACAGTACAGGCTAATAATAATAATAATAAGCCCCCTAAAATCCAACCTTACGTCCGAGCTGAACACCTATGCTCACGTGGGGGGCGGACACGCGTACTGTACAACTGTACAAAAAACTTACGCGGCTAACAAGGCAGGGTAAACCTTTATGGAGATGAGTAGTAAAAGAATATATAATTTACGGTCGCTTCCCGGGGAGCGCCGGGGCGCATCTGGAGCCGATGCTGGGTGCCACAGCATGCGAACCGTCGGCGGTGAGGAGTTGAGCAAGCGGGCTCCTACCGATAAAATTGTTACAGCTGGTCGTAGTGAGCTGAACAGGCGGGCTCACAACGTAGAAGCTACAGCCGATTCCACGGGCGATGATACTATTTCTTTATTTTCATCCATCCCTTCGACTCGCCCCTCCTACATGACAAGAAGTAAAGCCAGCTTGTCCACCACCAGCACGCTTGATAGTGTTGTGCGAGATGTCATCCTTGACAGTGAGCTTGCACCCGCTACAAGCGCTCCAAGTAGGCGCAGGCGATGGACACCTGAAATGAATATGTTCATTCTGCGCACTTACTTACAATTAACTTTATTAGATACAGATAGAAGAGCCTACCTCGAACCACTTCATCTAAAATTTACTGAAAAATTCCCAGACATGCAGGTCAGCCGACAGAGAATCGGAGATCAACGTAGAGCCATCATAAGCAATAAATTACTTCCACAAAATACAATACAGGAGATAAGAAACCAGGTTAAAGAAGAGTTAGATCAATTACAATTAAATCATTCCACCCAACACATACAAAGCTCTATTGACCTTGCACGCCCCACACCTACACCCACACAATCTACCCAAATACAAACTACATCCCTAGAAACAAACAATACACAGACTCGAATGAGATGGACCTGCGAACAAAATGAAGGTATAATGCGGTCCTATTATCGGGTAACAGATTTAGGTAGAAATGAAACAGTATACAGAAGGCGCATGTATGAAGATTTTATCAACAATTTTCCTGCACTTTCTCATTTAAGCGAACAGCGAATAGCTGACCAGAGGAGAGCAATTTTAAATAATAAATATATCAGTAGTGACAGATTAAATTCATTAAAACTAGAAGTTTCTCAAGAATTACAACTAGATAACACAAGCATCACCAGGGCTACTAGCCAAACACCAACAGTTGACCGTAACTGCAACAATAACCCTGACATTCAATTTATAACCATCACTAACGAAAACCCCATAAATGAACCTTCACTTAATTTAAATCAGATTGAAGTTAACATTGCAGAAGAAATGGAACCTAATCAACAAGAGAACCGAGATAGAGACCCTCTAATAGATGAGACTTTCAAACAAGCATTCCAGTATTTTAAAGAAACAAGCCCTACAAATAGAAATTTTATTCCTAAACAAAAACCTACTAAAAAACTTGCCCGAATAGTTAACTACTTAGACAAAATAGTTCTCCCTGAATACGTTAACAAAGATACCGATTTCCATACATTACAGACTTCTATATATTGTGCAGCATGGACCGCAGCCAAAGTTAATGGAGCAAAAATAACACTTCAACCAAGAGTAGCCACCCAAAGGGCAAAAAAACAACACAAACCCAACTGGGAGAAACGGCTAGAACGTAAATTAAATGATCTACGATCAAAAATATCTAGAATGACACAATACATCAATGGTAACAGAAGTAGAAAAATAATGAAACACATTGATAAGATAGTAGAACAATATAAAATTCATACCGTTCATGAAAAACCAAATACAAAACCAACACACACATTAGACACACTTAAACAAAAACTTTCAGTCGTCGCTGGGCGCCTACAAAGATACAGAGCATGTACACAAAGAAAACTGCAAAACACGCATTTCTCCCACAACGAAAAACTTTTTTACCGCAATATTCGACAGACAACGTCTAACGTTCAGGATAACAACCAGAATGATGATAATAACCTCCCTGACCCAGAGGCGTTACAAAACTTCTGGGCAGGGATTTGGGAACAGCCAACCGAACATAACACCCGAGCAGACTGGATACAAAAAGAACTGACACATGGCGATACAAATATTCAAGCAATGCCATTTGACAGTATTTCCCCAGAAATTTTCCACAGGGTACTTTCTAGGTTACATAACTGGAAGACACCTGGTTCAGATCATATTCATAGTTATTGGTACAAAAAATTTACATCAGTTCATAGCTTATTATATAATCACATACATTTATTCATCCAGAATCCTGAGTCAATTCCACCCTACATAACATCAGGTACTACTTTTATGATTTCTAAAGACTGTAACGATCTCACTAACCCAGCAAAATATAGACCTATAACATGTTTGCAGACCTTATACAAAATTATTACATCGTGCATATCTGAACTAATCTATCAACACATCGACACTAATAACATTTTAGCTGAACAACAGAAGGGCTGCCGAAAGTTCAGTCAAGGCTGTAAGGAACAGTTAATCATAGACTCAGTTATCCTTAAAAAAGTCCAAAAAACCAAGACCGATTTGTTTAGTATGTACATCGATTACAAAAAAGCCTACGACTCTGTTCCCCATTCGTGGCTCGTAAAAACTTTAGAAATATATAAAATACACCCGACAATAGTAACATTCCTGAAGACTATGATGACCACCTGGACTACTAAACTTAGACTTAGTTCCTCCACTGAAACAATAGATACTAGCCCAATAAAAATTCAGAGAGGGATCTTCCAGGGAGATGCACTCAGCCCTTTGTGGTTTTGTCTTGCCTTAAACCCCCTATCTAATATATTAAACGCCACAACGTTAGGATTTCCATTAAAAGATACACCCACCGATGGACAAGAACAAAAAATCGATTTAAATCATCTGTTGTATATGGATGACATTAAGCTTTATGCAAAAAATGAGGTTGAACTTCACGAATTAGCCAACTTGACAGAACAGTTTTCAAATGATATAAAAATGGAATTCGGCATAGACAAATGTAAAATAAATTCAATTAGAGCAGGGCATAATTACCAACACCAATATACTTTAGGAACTGGAGAACAGATACAACCATTAGATGAACACGATAGTTATAAATACCTAGGATACACACAATTACGACAGATTCACTATAAAGAAACTAAACAAAAATTAACACAACAATTTCAACACAGACTTAACACAATTTTAAAAACACAGTTATATTCCCGAAATACAATTAAAGCGATAAACACCTTCGCTATACCGGTACTTACATATTCTTTTGGTATAATCAACTGGACCAAAACCGACCTCAAAAACCTGCAACGAAAAATTAACACCACTATGACCAAATTTCGCAAACACCATCCACGATCCTGTATGCAGAGACTAACACTACCGCGGAAAGAGGGAGGCAGAGGTCTAATTGATATTCCTAACCTACACAACAGACAGATAAAATCACTTCGACAATTCTTTTTCTCAAAAAGTGAAACTTCTGTTCTCCACAAAGTAGTTAGTCAAAACGACAAACATTTGACACCCCTGAATTTAAAAGACAAGTCTGAGCAGAGAAATGAAAAGATTATCGACGATAGAACTAAGCTCCTAGAATGGACCCAGAAGTCGCTACACAGAAGACACCGCCAAGACTTATGCCACACAAATGTCGACAAAGAAGCGTCGAACGCGTGGTTAAATCGAGGCGAACTCTTTCCAGAGACTGAAGGGTTCATGCTTGCTATTCAAGATCAAGTAATTGAAACAAAAAATTACAGAAAATATATTATTAAGAATTTAAATAATGACACCTGCAGA
Organism: Diarsia dahlii; assembly: GCA_949775195.1. NCBI lineage: Eukaryota > Metazoa > Arthropoda > Insecta > Lepidoptera > Noctuidae > Diarsia > Diarsia dahlii. The sequence goes on from OX459198.1 coordinate 4,570,650, forward strand.
CGATGCAACAGTTCTCCTGAAACAATTCAACATATCACAGGCGCGTGCAAGGCAATAGCACAAACAGATTATAAACACAGACACGATCAAGTAGCCAACGTCATACACCAAAAATTAGCGCACCAGTATAAACTCATAGATTCCGTTGTGCCGTATTACAAGTACAATCCAGAGCCCACATTAGAAAATCTGTCAACACAACTATATTTTGATCGTGGTATTTTTACCGACAGAACAGTTCACTTCAATAGACCAGATATAACACTTGTAAACAAGATAAATAAAACTGCATATTTAATCGACATTGCTGTACCAAATACACATAATTTACAGACCACAATTGCAGAAAAGCTGTCTAAATACATCGAACTTAAAGACGAAATTACCCGAAATTGGCATCTCCAAAAAGTTACAATAGTACCAATAGTTCTGTCGTCAACAGGCGTCATACCCAAACAACTTCACCAATCCCTTAATACTCTCAGTTTACCTCCAAATACCTTCCATCTGCTACAAAAAGCAGTGATATTAAACACATGCAGACTCGTGAGAAAGTTCCTGCAATGTGAATCAGAAAATCTTCATCAGCACTCAAATACTCTACCATCTTCAATACAATTCTCTGCACCTGACCGAACTTCATCTAATCCAACTGATAATCACTTGGCTTAGGCCCGTACTATCAGTATTTTCCGGCTGGCCGTCTAGCCGAGCAAAACAAACGTATAAATAAAAATAATAATAATAATAATCGAGATACGTAAAAGTATAAAAACAAATAATAATAATACCATAATAGTGGTGGAAATGTGATTAGTAGGTACCGTATCCAAATAATAACATACGCTCGGGAGTTTTCTCCGTGACTTGGAAAGCACGTTAAGCCTTTGGTTCCGGATGTCCTTTAAAGATCTTTGAGTCTTTACAGCTTTTAGTTGCCAGACTTCTTAGAAACGGCTTCATAATTTTTTTATGAATACATATTCAGTAAGTCTGCGAATCGGTCGTAATTTATTATTCACACCCCTAAGTGTTAAGGGTAGTCAACCCCAAACATTTTTTCAGTCACACATCAAAAAAACCACGGTAACGATATTAGCGGGCATCAGCAAGTAAGTTTTAAAATTTCTCAACTCGGAAACCTCAACAACTTATACTTACTAAATATAAGTACTCTGCAGTTTAAATTTAATTCAGAACATGCAATAATCAGTTTCCAGGAATTTTTCTATTACTGATCTCACATAATAATAGTACATCCCATATTCACTTTGTCTCATAGTAAGATTACGTGCTCTTAGACTAGGGTTCCAAGAAAAGGTAAGGTGAGGTAGGAATATGATTATGTATAGTCTAGGAAAATGATTAGCTTTAATTCCAGAGATTAGCTCTGTTTGTGTTTTCGCAGTACGGAGTTACTAGTACTAGGAAAATATTAGTATTCGCATAACAAATTAACTAGAGCTATGATATTTTTAAGCTATTGCATAGCTTCTATCGCGGGCCTAGAGCCTGGAGAGCGAATCCAGAGATTCCCTAACGAAAATATTGGATTCAGTATTCAACCAGGTTGCTATGGTTACGGAAAATAACAAAGTTGTCAACTGAGGTTGTCATATTAAATAATTAATTATTTGCTGTTGATAAAAAATGCTATGCAATAGCTTTACCGCGGCAGTCTCCGAGTGCCACATTTAGTTTTTTTTGTATGCCTTTCATATCAATGCAGTAATTCAATAACAAAATGAAAACATGTTATGGATAATAATGTTGATAGATGGAGAGGGAGGGGAAGGCCAGAGGAAGGCAAGTGTTGGTAGATCCATCTTTTCTAGATGGATCTACCAACAGTACCTACCAACCCACACTTGGCCCACGTGGTGGATTATAGATTTATAGCCCATTCGCCCCATTATAGAGAAGAGGCCTGTGTGAAATTACATTTCAGAAAAGTATCATATTGCTGTCTTTTCTTTGTTTTTTTTTGGGTGGGTGGAAAATCATCAAATAACGGGGTCCCGCTCTAGCGCACAGCGAAAGGGAGTGTCAGAATTCTTCTGTCTAAAAACCACCCATGTTCCTTCTTGGCCCTTTATGTCGAGGCCGCGTTATCTTTTAAACAACCCACAGCCCCGACGGGACACACCGCCCCGATGGGATCATATTGCTGCCTACAATGTAAAAAAATGACTTAACCTTTTTAATCTGCAAACAAAAGATAGCTACGTCTTAGATTTAAACACTTTTCATGAACTTTTTTCGAGAGCATAACTACTTCGCTTTTTCAAGCCTCTAAGGCCTATTTTTTCCAAAAAATAATCAGACACGCTATGTTACTCCAATTGAGCTGAAAAAATATATATCGCTGCAAAAAAAAAGTACTCAAGTTTTTTCTCGTCTCCGGAGATTACCCAAAAGAAAATCGTGTTGTAGTAATTCGTCGAAATTTATCTGCAGGCCCGCATCGGGTTAGACGGAGCAAAAACGTCTGATTAATGACGGCTCGAGTCAACTGATGAACACGTTGCGTATTCAAACATGGACCAAGGAGTCTGTGGTACTGGATGTGAATCTTTTTTAAACCGACTGTGGCGAAGGCCAAAAGGAGGGTCATGCGTTTGACTGTATGTATGTAGTTCAGTTTTTTTGTTCCCTTATAAATCCTAAAATTTATAATTATTTAGATATAGATTTAGATAAATTATACGTCGTTAGGTCTGTTGGTGAGTTGTGTGTAGTGTTACTGGCTACATTCAAATTAAAAACAAAGAAAAATGGCAAATTTTGAGTGCTAAACTGTGGCGTTTAGATATTTTTTCCCTTACCATCCAGTAGTTTATTTGTCTGTCAAATTACATTACATCTCTGCCTGGGTCTCACTGTGGCTGCCTCATTGGTTCGATTCTCGAGTTGGGTAAAGCGTTGTCGGGTTATTTTTCAGAAATTTCTCAGTAGCAGCCATAGAGTCTGTTTTTGGGCTCGGTTGATGGCAATTTACATAAGACTTAAACATAACTGAGAAAATGTGGGTATGCCATTAGATAAACTTCTGCCTAACCTTTTGGGAATTAAGGAGCTGAAAGGACAATGGCTATGCGTGGGTATTTGACATTGGTTTGCGAAAGAGAAAAAATATAAGAAACTATATCTCTTGATAAAAATATTATTTAACCACTACCATAAATTTTAGATTCGAGGTGATTATAAAAATCATTTAGGACTGTTATTATTGTATTCGGGATTCCCGCTTCGGTTGCCGCTGTCTTTGAAACACAATATTTTATGAAATTAGAATAAATTTCTTAAACTATTGAATGTAATTAAATAGCCAGAATACGAATAAGAAAAATATTTACTCTGGTACGCAAGAGTTATCCTTGCAAAAGTATATGGTTTGGTTACTTTATATATCATTATGGTACTTGCATATCCATACCCAGTTACACATATGCATAGTTATCGACAACCCTGCAACTAAAAGCAATATTCCCAGATAACATACGACCATTTCAAAGTAACTATAAACCATTTCTCAACCCAAATTCCCTGAAACGTACACCTTAGTAATGTAACAAAGTTCTAAGTGCCAGTCATCGCGACCAATAGCCAGCACTTCCAAAGTTCATTATAAACTCCTGCTTATCCAAGTCATGCTGTACACGGGTATCGGAGGAAAGAGGAACAATGGCTGTTGGTATCTATAAGTATGTTTTAGATTGGTTCTATGGCTGAGCGATAGGCATAAATTTTCGCAGTACACAAGTATTTTGAAGTGTTAGAAATAGGTATCAAAATCAAAGCAATTGTTTGAAGTAGGCCAGTAACAGGCTTTTTTACCCGACTACGGCGAAGCCAAAAGGAAGGGTAATGATTTTGGCAGTCTATGTATGTATGTATGTTCCACCGTAGCGCCTAAACTACTGAACAGATTTTAATAAATTAGGTGTCAATAGATTCGTAAGAATAGCCCGGGTGACAATAATTTTTAATTTTTTTAATTTTCTAAACAAATACAACAATAAAAAAGCTACCAACTTAGTCACAAGACATAGTAACTCTGCCGGCGCTGCGGGACTGTTTGAAAGAGACACCGCGAACCCGGCACACAAAAGGCTAACAAGGAATATAGGTGGTTTTTAGTCAGTAGAAGCGGGAACGGGAGAAGTTTTGATGATTTCATTCATTTCAGCCAGCCATCAGCGCTCGCGTCCCTTCGCTTCTCATGGACCATGGACAATAGTCTATGGCATTGACAAGCGTAGTCGGAACGTTTCGGTGCAGCCGAGCCGATTATTAAAATTTATGAGTTTTGTTTAAATACTTTATTTTATACTACAGACTTTAGTGTTTATTTTATTTGTGAGTATTATATTTATCTATTTTTTTATTTTATTTTTTGTGTGTGAATGTATTTTGTGTCCGTAGGTGTGACCGTGACATCACAGTGGGCCCTATCAGAATACCAGCGCTGCGGTATTTGTTTTCGTTTATCGCAGCATCATGCTGAGATGGAGCCTTTTTGGCCTCGCACAGGTTTTCTCTTATTTAGCTTTATATTCTTTTTTGTTATTATTATTTTTTGTAGTTCCTGTGCCCAAATAAATATTTTTCTTTCTTTCTTCTTTCTTTCATTCACCAAAAACAAAGTCTACTCCTTTTGCATTGATCATCATCATCATCTCCTGCCCTTGTAACATTCTACTTGGGGTTAGAATAACACTTACACCCGTATTTATAAACAAGTCATAGTGATTACTTGAGTAAAAGTCATTGTTTAAGATACGATTTATTCCCTGTAGTTTAGTTATGTCTTGATGTTAGAACTATCAAAGGTTAGAATTATTAGCTTTGCTTTCATTGACGGTTCTAACTTCGTTTAAATTCTTGCCCATGCATAAACATTTTTGCATAAGTAATTACTTAAGACCAAGTAATTACTTTAACTTGACTATAGATACGGATGTTATTGTTATGCCATTCTTCTTATCGTGTGGGCAGTAAGGTCTAACGACCCCACACACCCTAGTGTCAGAGTTTCTAAACCGCCTCAAAGTATGTTATGCCATTCTCCTCCATCAGACGTCACAACATTATTCCTTCCTTTCTCTTTCATATTGTTACGACGGTCATCTAGAATCTTCGAGAAACCGCGCTAATAACTGTGTAGTATCTAGAAAATACGAGTTCATTCTTTTAGGTACCTATTTCCGTAGTAGGTATAGAACTTACATTGTATTCAAGGTCAGGCGCCGGGAGTCGCCGGCAGTTGTCATTGTAATTTCGACCGTATGCCGACGACGTTAAGTAACTTCTTCCTTGTCGGTTCTTTTATCTTTAAGTTTATTTTTTTGTTAATGTTTTTTTGTGGATGCTTTCTTGAATAATAGAGAATTATCTCGAATTTCTTTTGTTCGCTTGGGTATAAAAGGACCGATTGAGGACGAAGTGAGTCAGTCTACTTTTAAGCGAGACAACGAAAGGATCGAAGTGAAATCTAGTACGATAAAGTGTTCAGTACTGTTTTGCGATTGTGAATAAGTGTTTTGCGAGTAATAAAGTTAATTCGTGTGTTTAATTGGTAGTGTTTTTATTTATCCTATACCCAGCTCGTAACAATTTGGTGTCAGAAGTGGGGATAAATAATGCCAATTCTACCGAAGGACGACACGGATAGTATCCGTACTAGGAGCCAGCGGCAACAAGGGATGGATCAGAGGCGATTTGGAGACTCCCCGACACAGACACCGGGCGGTGTTCAGCCTACGTCAGAGCCAGTCGCTGGTTCATCTGGCGTTTCTCCAGCACCAGCAGTACCAGACTTGTCTGCCTTAATGGCGCTGCTGCAAGACCAGGCTCGCCAGTTGCAGGAGCAGCGGCAACAAGATAAGGAGGAGCAAGCTCGCCTTCAAGAGGAGCAGGCTCGTCGTCAAGAGGAGCAGGCTCGTCGTCAAGAGGAGCAAGCCCGTCGGTTGGAGGAGCAGTTGCAACGGGACAAGGAGGAACAGGCTCGCCGTCAAGAAGAACAGATGCTCCTGATGAAGGATCTTCACGCATCAGTTGGGAAAGAGCTGAGCGTGATGAAGGAGCAGGTACAGCAGCACGACAATCGTATCGCAAAGGCCGAAATTCAGATCGCCGACGTAAAGAAGGCCTTGAGCGAAATTAAGGTTGGAGACGGGGCTGTGACTTCGGTGATTGCTGCACCTTCAGTACGCGGGTTTAAAGTGCCGCCATTCGACGGAACATCTTCGTGGTCGGCCTATAAAATCCAATTCGAGGCCGTTATGAAAGTGAATGGGTGGACCAAAGCGCAAGCTATGACCGCGCTCACCTTGGGTCTCCGAGACCAGGCCCTTAACATTCTTGAGGCCCTCGGCAAGGATGTGACCTACGAACAGCTGCTGGAGGCATTAGAGTCCAGATACGGCGACGCGCACCTGGAGCATGTTTTTCGTGCCAAGTTAAGGGATCGCGTTCAACGTAGTGCCGAGAACTTACAGCAGTGGGCCCTGGAAGTTGAAAAGCTGGTTCGGAAAGCATACCAGTCCGCCCCTGCACTTATTGATGGAAATCTGGTACAGGCGTTCATCGATGGAATACGCGACTTGGAGGTTAGAGCCGCTGTGAGACTTGGGCATCATGAGACGCTGAAAGATGCTTTGGCCCATGCCTTAGAAGTAGAGGCAGTAAGGCAGGACCACCGTACGCACCGGGTCAGGGAGATTGTAGCGTCACCTGTACGCGACCGCCCGCAAGGATACAGCCCTAGGTGCTACACTTGTGGAGAAAGGGGTCATCTTCGGTCAAGCTGTCCTAAGCGAAGCTCACCAAGAGAAGACCAACCTCAGCAGGGAAAGGTGGCTGAAGTGGCTGCCCAACCACAGCAGCAGGGAAACGAGTAAATGCCAGGACTGGGGGGCGGGTGCTGGCTGGTTTTGAAAGAGCCCCGAGGATCTCGATCTCACAAGTACATGACGGGAACAGCCTGACTATCAACGGCGAAATCAACGGAACTCCATGCAAACTGACGTTGGATACTGGAGCTTCTCACACGGTCGTCAATTCTCACCTGGCGAATCGGTTTCTTGGGGGCTACTTCAATAACCGCGACCGTCTTCAATTATTAACAGCTACCGGTCAGCACATAACCGTCCGAGGCAAGAAGGAGGTGGAGTTAAAATTGGGTGATAGAATTTACCGACACAATGTCATCGTGGCCGACATAGTCGACGATTGCATCTTGGGCTTGGACTTCATGCGGAAATATCGTTGTGAGATCGACATTGACCAAGGAGTGTTGAAATGTGGTTCAGAGGAAGTCTTCATGGAAGGTGCACCATCAGGGAAAGTGTACTGCCTGAAGGAAATTGTTCTTCCTCGCAGATCAGAAACGATCGTGCCAGTTAAGTTACCACAGAACTCTGGACACAAAGATCGAAGTGTTCTGATAGAAAGGGTGGACAATGAGTTTTCATGGAAGATGGCACGAACTCTGGTAAAGGCCAACAACATTTCAGCTGTACGAATCCTGAATCCAAGTGACACGGAGCAAGTGATTAAGAAGGGCACCTTGATCGGCACTTGCGAGGAAGTAGCCTGGATGCGTCAATTGCAAGATCTACCTACCGGAAACAAAATTAGTAGTGCCAGATTCGACGTGTCAACGCTTCTAGAAAATTGTCATTTAACTGAAGGTGAAATGGACAAGGCTAAGAAGATGTTACTTCAGTACGCCGGTATTTTCTCTACGAGTGATGCTGACATAGGCAGAACCGGACTGGTTCAGCACAGGATTAATACAGGCAACGAGTTACCTATCCGTCAGCGACCAAGAAGACTGCCAGTTGCACGGGAAAAAGAAGTGGAAACCATGATTGAGGGAATGGTGAAGGACGGTGTTATAGAACCTTCATCCAGTCCATGGTGTTCTCCTGTGGTCCTGGTGAAGAAAAAGGACGGCAGTATGCGCTTCTGTGTGGATTATCGACGACTGAACGACGTCACGAAAAAGGACAGCTATCCACTGCCTAGGATCGATGACACACTGGATACGCTGGCGGGAATGAAGTGGTTTACGACACTGGACCTGAAAAGTGGTTACTGGCAGGTAGAAATAGACCCCAAGGATAAGGAGAAGACTGCATTCTCAACAGGAAAAGGATTGTGGCAGTTTAAAGTTATGCCTTTCGGTTTATGTAATGCTCCTGCAACATTTGAAAGGCTGATGGAGCAAGTACTTGCCGGGTTGATTGGTGACGCATGTCTTGTCTATCTAGACGACATAATCATTGTGGGCCGTACGTTTGAAGATCACCTTAGAAACCTGAACCGAGTGCTGTCGAAGATCCAAACAGCAAATCTGAAGTTGAGTCCGAAAAAGTGCTCGTTTTTCAGAAAGCAAGTGAATTTTTTAGGACACATAGTTTCGGGAGAAGGTGTTCAAACAGACCCAGAGAAAGTAGTTGCCGTCAAGGATTGGCCAGTTCCGAAAGACAAGACACAGGTCAGAGCATTTTTGGGTTTGTGCTCCTACTATCGCCGGTTTGTGAAGAATTTTGCCGACATTGCGAAACCTCTACACAGACTCACTGAGGAAAAGCAACAATTCTGTTGGGATGAGAACTGCGACGACGCATTTCAAGAATTAAAGGGACGTCTGTGCAACACTCCTATTTTGGGATATCCTGACACTGAAAATGACTTTATAGTCGACACAGACGCAAGTAATACTGGAATTGGGGGCGTGTTATCTCAACGGAAAGCAGATCAGGAGATTGTTATAGCTTACTTCAGCAAGTCTTTATCCAAACCAGAAAGGAATTACTGTGTAACGAGACGAGAGCTGCTCGCCGTAGTGAAGACATTGCAGCACTTCAGTAAATATTTGTTGGGACGGAAATTCCAGCTACGAACCGATCATGCTGCATTGAAGTGGCTATTACAGTTCAAGAATCCAGAGGGGCAAGTGGCGAGATGGATTGAACTACTACAAGAGTTTGACTTTGTAACCGAACATCGCAGTGGGAGAACTCACGGTAACGCAGACGCCTTGTCGAGAAGGCCTTGTCCTGAAGACTGCAAGCACTGTGCCAGGCAAGAGACTAAGGAAGTAGTGCCCGTGAGGATGCTTAGAACGGATCTCAGCGATGAATGGAAGGAGACTCTACAACAGGCTCAACAAAATGACTCGGACATCAAGCCAATCTTCGACTGGATCAAAGCTGATGCTCCGAAGCCCAAGTGGAGTGATGTGGCTGCGATGAGTTCCATCACGAAGAGTTATTGGGCACAATGGAACAGTTTGGAGATCCAGGATGGAGTCTTGTGCCGTAAATGGGAAAACGCTCGAGGGGACAGCTGTCATCTACAAATGGTTGTCCCTAAAGCTAAGGTACCGGATGTTTTACGGCTCTACCATGATGGATGCTCAGGAGGACATATGGGGGTGAAAAGGACTCTACTGAAGATCAGAGAGCGCTTTTACTGGATCCACTGTCGAGATGATGTGGAGGACTGGTGTCGCAAATGTACCAGCTGTGCGGCTGTGAAAGGACCTCACACGCGAAGCAGAGGTGCATTAAAAGTGTACAACGTGGGAGCCCCCTGGGAGCGGATAGCACTGGACGTTGCGGGACCATTTCCAGAAAGCGATAGCGGAAACAAGTACTTCATGGTTGTCATGGACTACTTCACAAAGTGGCCAGAAGTCTTCGCCATTCCTAACCAAGAAGCAACAACAGTCGCGGATAAATTGGTTCAGGAAGTCTTCTGTCGTTTTGGAGTACCCTTAGAAATTCACAGCGATCAAGGAAGAAATTTTGAATCGCAAGTTTTTCAGGAGACTTGTCGATTGATGGGTACAAACAAAACCAGGACCACCTCTTACCACCCACAATCTGATGGAATGGTGGAACGATTCAACCAGACGTTGGAGAGATATCTGGCAAAAGTTGTGGAAAGCAGGCAAAGGGATTGGGACAAGCACATACAGCCGTTTCTTCTGTCCTATCGGAGTGCAGTTCACGAAAGTACGACTGTAACTCCAGCCTTCGCGAACTTTGGAAGGGAATTACGATTGCCTGCAGATTTAATCACTGGAACGCCCCCGGATGTCCCACGCAGTGTAACGGATTACGCGAATGACCTGCGTAACAAGTTAAATGATGTGTATGAGCATATCAGGCAATCCGGGCAACAGATGTCTGAGAAGATGAAGACTCGTTATGACCGGAAGGCAAACAGTCGTGGTTTCGACGAAAGTTCGCTGGTGTGGTTGCATAACCCAGTGCGGAGCAAGGGAAAGTCTCCGAAATTGCAAGCAAAATGGGATGGACCATACCGAGTTGTGACCAGGATCAACGATGTCACCTACAGAATACAGAAGGGTCCGCGAGGTGCGCCTAAGGTTGTGCATGTGGACCGACTGGCGCGATATTACGGGACTAATGATGCTCGGGACGAGCATGTCTAAGGAGGGGGCAGTGTTACGACGGTCATCTAGAATCTTCGAGAAACCGCGCTAATAACTGTGTAGTATCTAGAAAATACGAGTTCATTCTTTTAGGTACCTATTTCCGTAGTAGGTATAGAACTTACATTGTATTCAAGGTCAGGCGCCGGGAGTCGCCGGCAGTTGTCATTGTAATTTCGACCGTATGCCGACGACGTTAAGTAACTTCTTCCTTGTCGGTTCTTTTATCTTTAAGTTTATTTTTTTGTTAATGTTTTTTTGTGGATGCTTTCTTGAATAATAGAGAATTATCTCGAATTTCTTTTGTTCGCTTGGGTATAAAAGGACCGATTGAGGACGAAGTGAGTCAGTCTACTTTTAAGCGAGACAACGAAAGGATCGAAGTGAAATCTAGTACGATAAAGTGTTCAGTACTGTTTTGCGATTGTGAATAAGTGTTTTGCGAGTAATAAAGTTAATTCGTGTGTTTAATTGGTAGTGTTTTTATTTATCCTATACCCAGCTCGTAACAATATCATTTCTCACACAATCCATGACTCTTTTCCTTTTGCACAGATAGAATATTATAAAAGCAAAACTAGATTTTTCATTCAAGAACAAAGTTCAAAGTAAGAGGGAGATTAAAATAATCGATTTACTAACTTCGACCAAGTTTCTGTCTTTGATCATTTTCACTGCATCTTGATAAACTTATCTGAGCCAAAGTGGGCAGGAACTTCGTGTCACAGACAATTTGATCTCTGTTATTTAGAGAAGAGAGGTTATCAGGCTGATTTTATTGTAAAAGAGTTTATTTGGTAAAAGAATAAATAGATTTAATAGGTTTTATCTATTTTAAATGTACGTTCAAAAGGATTTTGCGATGTTTTGAGAATGCAGCCGTGAAAAGCCGAAAATATAAATGACCTACTTATCGTAAGTATTAAAAGTTCTTAACACAAATGATGTAATAGTAGTTTAAGCGACTGTGCATAATGAAGGGCATTACAACACAAGGTTTCTTAATAGCATCACACGAGTGTTGTAATGCCTAATTATGTATAGTTGCATACACTAATTTATCTACCCGAATATCATAAGGCTCTATGATGGGTTCAGGAACCATAGGGAAATGACCAGCATTGTTACCAGTGTAATGCAATAAAAAATAAACAGGTTATTAGTTGCATTCGTCGCTGCATTTACGATATCTGGCGGAGTGTTCATGTTAATTTCTGAGTCACTATCACTCATTTTCGACAGAAATAAAGAACTTATCAGAAAAGTCTACTCGTAACTGGAAATAAAAAGCTAACGAACAAATGACAGCTCGAAATGGCGGCGTTTCGGATATCTGTCATTTTTTTTTAATCATAGGCAAACGAACAAAGTCACTATTCTTGTGTCACTCGAGATCAAAATGTCGTGCGATTTTTAGTTAAAATCATACTAAATTGGGGTTTCGTATCGATAGGTATCTGTTTTAATGTAGATACTAGAATAGCACACTCACTTGAATTTGACACCTGTTCCAAATTTAAACTCATAACCTACTGTTTTCAGTGGGTTATGAGTACATTACAGTTCTGTTTATTTCTGCTGGTTGGTAATGCTGGTCATTGCCTATGGTTTTTGAACGCATTAGAGAGGGTTTATGATATTTGGGTAGATAAAGGATCATTACAGATGTTTTGGTCCGGGTCCCGTGTTCGTTTTCCGGGTTGGGCAAAGTGTGATTGGGTTTTCCATCAGGAAATTCTCAGTCGCAGTCACGAAGTTTAGATTTGTACCTGGTTGATGACAATAGGCTCGCCCCCTATTACTTGGCACTTAAACATAAACGGGCAAAATGTGTGTATACTAATAGGTGCACTTATGCCTACCTCTTCGGAGATTACGAACCCGATCTTATGTAAAAATAACCAGTACGCACAGAACGCAATATGTTTTTCTACATCTACGTAACTTCCCATGAGGGGCAAGTTGGCAAATCTCGCTGAATTCAACTCGCGAAATAAATTAGACAAGCGATTTGTATTTCTAGCGGATTAAATTGTCTTCATTTATTAGGCAGCCCCAGGGGTAGGGGGTTTCGTTAATTTGTTATGTTTTAATGTATTCTGTTTTAACATTTTCTTTTCTATTTTAATTGTGGAATCTAGTGGTGATTTATCATTGGTGAGTTGTGAAAACAGATGCTTTGTGATTGAGTTTGTGAGGACCGTGCAGTTTAAAATTTTTGCCAGATATATTTAAGTCCCATGTAATAAAATTAATGATACGAGTTATGTTTCGGCGGCTTACGTTATTATATTTTTAATCTTTTTCAGGACTGCTTCATTGGTCTAGTGGTTGCAAGCGGTAATGCATTAGATCCTGGGTTCGATTCCTAGTGCAAATTAATGTTATTAGGTTTTTCCATCAGGACTTTCTTAGTAATAACCACGGAGTCTGGATTTCTGCCTAGTTCATGGCAAGTCTCGCTTCTGAGCCAGGGCTGTGGGTTGTTCAAAAGAGATACCGCAGCCCCGAACATAAAAGACTAAGAAGGAACATGGGTGGTTTTCGGTCAATAGAAGTCTGACGCTCCTTCCGCTCCGCCTACAGCGGAAGGGGTCATTTGATGATTTCCCCCTTACAAAAATAAGCTCGTTTCTTAGTAGATACACCTATGCCTAACCCTTTGAGGATATGATCAGTCTTTATTGGCATTTTCACTAGTTACCTTGAAAACAAATTTTCCGTGATGAAACTTTTTTGTATCATCTTCATCGTTTTGCTGAACACGTATGCCTCTGATGTATATCCGAAGAAAGATTGAAATAATGTTCTAGTTCAAGGCCGATTATAGAAGGATCAATAATATTTCGAAAGACGAATAGCTTACAAACGTTTCTACGATAGACATTCCTTCTTCGGGATCTAGGAGAAAATCCTATTTCATACTAATATTATAAATACGAAAGTTTGTGAGTGTGTATGTTTGTTACTTCTTCACGCAAAAGCTACTGAACGGATTTTAATAAAATTTGGTACACAGATAGTTTATAACTTGGATTAACACATGGGATCCCCAGTTTGTCTTCCCGTGGGATAATTTTCGGGTTGCAGCGGGTGAAGCCGCTGGCAACAGCTAGTTATAAATAAATTATATTTTGTAAATTAAACGTCGACTTTAATTTAACATAATAATTATTGTTGCGTGATTACTCGTTCTATTTTCGTACTCTAACGGACCAATTCATATCATAATCTTATTTTAGAAGGATAATAATGCCTGTGTGATATAAAAAAACAAATTTAAAGGTTTTATTTCTGAAACCACACCTATAATAATAAAAAAGATCAACAATAACTCAGTTTGTTTATCTGTCCTTTTCACACGTCACGGGTTGATCGGATTTTAAGTCATACAGTAAGAACCTAGTTTATGAGATAAAATATTTAATCGCTAGTGGTTTAAGTACTCATAGGATAATTTTAGCCTTTCTCAGGAAGGAAGCAGCTGCAAAAGGCTAGCTGAATTGAAAAGGGGATCGGACAAAAAAAAACTAATTAGTCCGTCAGATAGATTTCCAAAAATTATTGGACACGTATTTTTTCTTTTTTCACGTAAACTTAAAATGAAGACGATACAGTGCTTCGAAAACTCGTGTGACGTCATATGATAGTACATTTTGACGACACAAGTGACGTTTCAAGCCCCACTCCAAGATCTTTGACGCGTTTTATCTTCGTCATTTTTATTGATTTGATAAAACAAAAAACACGTATTCAATATTTTTCGATAATCTAACCTATGGACTAAACAGAATCATATTATTTTGACCCAGTCAGATCCCCTATTATAGAAATACTAATATTATTGAAAGCTTACAGTTTTATCAATATAAACTTTGAAATTCAGTATCTTTACTGTCGTGTTAGACATAACAATAATGATTCATGCCAAGACGTTATTACGACCTTTGAAACTGACATTTAACGAGTAGTCGAAGCACCCCTTGTGTATAACGTTCATACAATATTACATAAGAGAATAGTATTGGATACATTCCAAATTGACCAAAAAGAAATTTTGCATAACATAACATTAGGCCTGTAATCCCCGAAGCGGTAGGCAGAGGTGTACCTAATAGTACAGTCGAACAAGCTAATAAGTATACAGCCAGCTAACTTGTATTTACTTTTAAGATTATACAGATACATTTAAAGACTGATGTCAAACGATACGGCGTTTGACATCAGTCGCTTAATGCGAAACACTTGATAAAACAAAATTACAATCAATATTTTCAGTGTTATAGAATTATAAAGATCTCTACCCTTTATACTTATTAGCTTGTTCGACTGTACAACTACATTTCGCCAGTTATGTTTATAGGTTCAATAATTATGATATCGTCATCATCAATTATTGTGTTAACACTACAGGGACTCAGGCCTCCTCTCTATGAGAGGAATGGGCTATAATCCACACCCAGACCCAGTGCGGGTTGGTATCTTATGGGGCGAGCCAATGGACAACAAGCGGTGCTTCTTAGAAATTCAAATTCTTAATTGAAAAATTCAATAAGTTACGCTATGGGAACCTGAGAACCGGACCTGGAACCTCTATCTCAAATGTCACTTACCAATCTAGGCTATTAGACCAACGGAGCAGTAAAAATATCTAGGTAGGTACACAAAACTAGGTCCCTAAATAAATCTGTCTTCCTGACAAATTGTTTTGTTAGTGAGATTTATGTCACAAAATAATATAAATCTTTTTAGGATACTGAAATAACGTAGAAATAGATCATTTTCAGGCTCTTTATGCTTAAAGTAATGGGTAGGCTACAGAAATCGTTAGTTTGTAAATAAATCAGTACCGTTTGGGACCTAGGATGTCCCTTTGGATAAAAATATATTAGGAACAATCACAATTTGTACCCAAAATAATGTTTTAAATATTCCGGATTGTGGAGCTCGTGGTCTAATAATAACTGTCACTCGGGTCAATTTTTAGGTTAGTCCGCGCTTGCCTAGGTTGATCTGAGGATGGGTGACCTCCCATTCATACCGGGTTTCCCCCGTTCCTCGGAAAGCACGTTAAGCTGTTGGACCCGTCTGCCATATATAGATCTTTGGCAGTCGTTACAGTGACCTGAAAGTCTGAAAACCAGTCTTACCAAAAGGTATCGTATTAGGTACCCATTAACTGGGTTGTGGAGGTCAGATAGGCGCCATCCAGTTAGACTGGAAGTCGATCCCTAGTTTAAGAAAAAGGTTACACATGCTGGCAGTTTGAACGTCAATTGTGTTTAAGTATGCAATTATATGTTCGTCTACAAAGAAAAGCTAAATATTAAACGCTATCAAAATGACGTCACTTGACGCGAGGAAAATGTTTCAGGGCTGTGACCTCGTGTTATTTTTCAGACACACTTGCTTGAAATGTCCCTTATTGCACTGCGTTAAGGTTCAAAATGTAATTTATTTAACACGCGTGCTTTCTTAGAAGCAAGACTGACAGAGCTAGAACAGCAATAGCAAACTTTATACTTTTGCATTAATATCACATTTTTTCTAATATCAATCACCATATTTAAAAACAAGAAGAAGTTAATTATTGTTAAAAATAATTAATCAAACCTCAAAAGCGTTTGAACGTCAAATTGATACATTATGGACTATCTTACTAATCCTACAATCCTATCCTTCTAATAATATGTGAAAGTTTGTGAAGATGAACGGTTGTTTGTTACTCTTTCACGCAAAAACTACTGACCGGATTTGGATGAAATTTCGTCAATAGACGGTTTATAAACTGAATTAGCACATTGGATTATTTTAATCCCGGTAGTACGATTCCTTGGGTCAATTAAACAAAACTAGTATTGTATAATTTTGACATTTAAAACGTGTTTATTTTTCCTTCAATGAAACTTATTTTATTCAGTCTACTAGCTGCTGCCCGCGACGTCGTCTGCGTGAACGCTATACAGCATCAAAAATACCTACGATTATAGGTACCTTTTAAGGTACCTTTTTGGTTTCTTCTTCACATTTCATATCTACAGACAACTTTTGTAAAATTGACTTTCAAAAAGTGCAAATTTTCAGCCTGCTTTGAATTTATAAATGACTTTATGGTGATTCTGCTGAATTAAGTCATAAAATGCGACTGAAGCAGATGGAGAAAATAATGAATAAGGAATACTGAATAGGATAATTATAAATACATACTTAAAGGACTTCTCGATAAACAACATTAGTGGTTCCTGGTTTGGCTCTCCGCAGCCAAAATGTAAAGAGAGTCAGGTCTGGTGATGCGGGAGCAACCAACGTACCTACACCTGCCCGTGTGAGAAGCAACTCGTCCTGAGGTCGACACTCGCTACCCTCAGTGTCTGCCCCTGCAATTTATTGATGGTCATCGCTAAGCAAACACTCACGGGGAACTGTACGCGTTTGAACTGGAACGGGAAGTTATGAGGTATGAGGGGAATGCGTGGTATAAATAGTGCCTCTGCCACAACCCGTAAGAATTTCTGCCTCAATGGTGTGTCTGTGAAGCGAGATTACTTTAAGGCGGATCCCGTTACACTACTTCGGAGGAGATAGGTTCCGAAGAAGCATAATCGGGTCACCGACCTTCAGCTTGATGGCTTGCGCTGGAAGTCGTCGTCTTGCTCGACGACAGTGTTTATAGAGGTGTAGACCACTTCATTTCCCTCAATTTTCGAGAGAATGCATTCGCTGCAGCTTGATAATTTTTGGGCGTCAAAATGGCCCGCTCACACACCCAAGAATTGTGAGGGTGCAGTATACATCTGATTTCCCCGTACACACAGCGAATGAGTTCTTCTAAACTGGATATAACTCTACCGAGAGACTCAGGAAGCACAACTTGTCCACCTCTCTCCTCTGGTAGAGTGTCTTCGCCAAGACTTAGAAGGAAATCGGAGAATTCTTGAGCACGTGCATTGCCGCTGAGCCGAGCTCTCATAGTAATGGTCAAGCGCAGTGTACGAATTCGCGACCACAACGAAGATCGTTTCAACGAAGTATTCTCCTCGTCACCCCTCGAACCCCGCGTTACCACGGGAAGCGTTTGTCGGAAATCGCCATTGAACTGAACTGTGACACCACCCATCAAATGATCGTTCCTGCGGATGTCCTGCAGGGTTTTGTCCACGGCCTCAACTGCCTTCCTATTGGCCATCGTATACTCATCCCATACGATCAGAGAGCAATCCTTGAGCACGTGTCCCTTATCACTGTTACGTGACACACCACAAACAGGCGTTTCGGCGCTCTCTAAATCGATGGGAATTTTAAACATGGCATGTGCTGTCTTGCCACCCGGAAGCAGTGTGGCAGCGATTCCCGACGACCTGGAGCTGGTAACCCATATTCTACCAGTGGATTGCCGCCGATACAAATGACCACGTCTTAAAGTGAACTGAGACAGGTGTTCAGCACGCTTTCATCAGTTACTTCGACTTTGTCTCCAGTAGCACGACTCAAAGCTCGTTGAAAATCTTCAGACAGATGATGGCGATACTTCTCCTACAAAGCTACCGGGTTCGCGACTCCACAAAACATTAAGATGACGGCAAACAGATGACGCATGCGGCTGGGACTCTCACTGACGCTCGCCTCCGCAAGTATGTCATCCCAGTTTTAGTCACCGTCGAGAACGTGACGTGCTACGCAGGCTGCGCGGTAAGTGGGATACTCCACGCCATCAAATGTCCTCAGAAAGGCGAAAGATGTTGGGCCTCGGACCGTGTGAAGTAACAACCGCAGAAAATAGCATTCGCCATTATTCGGGTGCACGGTAAAAAATCTACAATGCGGTGTCCTTGAAAATTCCCGGTAAACCTTCCACAGCACCTCGTCGTTGACGTTGGTACACATTTTTATGCACAACTCCATCTATTACTTTTAAAAACAACTACTAACCTCGCCAACATTATGAAATTTTAATTATTTAGATCCAAAAAGGGCTTACGCATGTAATTCGACTTGATGTTTTTGAAATCTCATAGATGGCGCTGCTTTAAATTTATTCATTTAATTATAATTATGTTTATCGGCCTAAGTTACTTATATTGCGTGTTTTTATAGTGTGAAGCTAGCTTATAGCATGGTTAATTAACATAATAACAACATCCAAATATGCGTCGCTGGATTACACGTTGTTACAGAATGCGTTGAAGAAATAAAGGTTCACTGCTCGTTCCCCGTAGGTGATAGCGTGATAATATGTAGCCTATGTGTTGACCCGACTTCTTAATAATATTCGTGCCAAATTTGAAGTAAATCCGTGCAGTACTTTTTGAGTTTATCCCGGACAGACAAACAGACAAACAGACAAACAGACAAACAGACAAAAATTCTAAAAACTATATTTTTGGTTTCGGTATCGATTGTAGATCACCCTCCAAGTATTCTTTTAAAAAAATATTCAATGTACAGTTTTGACTTTCCTACCATTTTATTATATGTATAGATAATTAGTTTTTTTACAAATGTAACCATATCAACACACATTTAAATGAACTTTCGCCAACCCTATCCGATTAAGTACGTGAGCAGAATTTAGTTATTTTTTTGTTCCATTCCGTAACAAAAAATATTCGCAATCCAAGAGGAACGTACTGAATATCCTTTTTGAATAAAACTGTGCTTTTTAAGTTTTTCCTTTAAGTTATTTTCTTTGAATAGAGTTTTCTCCTTAATGTTATTGCGATTATGTTATTCATATTGTTCCTATTGTTATCTGTTTTTTTTTATAAAGGTCTTCTGCTTTAGCGTGTGGTTAGTGTCTAACTTGGTGTTCAAGTTTTTATACCACCCGTTTCCTCACGATGTTTTTCTTCACCGAAGCAATTTATAATTTTTCACTTCTCTCGCTCTAAAATGCGTCTTTATGTCGTGCCAAGGCGACATAAAGTCTCGTTTTATGCTCTAGAGCATAAAGTAAAATCTTCGTCGAAGACCAAGGTGATCGGCACAGGTAATCGGCCCAACAGCCACAGGAACAACTTCAACTTCATAGAATAATCTCTTTAATTTAATTCGTTTCGCTAGTATTCTAAGAGCAAGGGATTACTGCTTTTCATTACGAATACAAGGAAAGTTGATGGAAATAGGCTTCCCCCAATTACCTAAATCGCTTGATGGCTTGCTCATAATTAGGTTGGTTGATGGCAATAGGCTTGCTCCTAATTACATCATTTGATGGGAATAGGCTTACTCTTAATTACATTGATTGATGGCAATAGGCTTGCTCTCAATTACCTAAATCAGTGGATGGCAATAGGCTTGCTCCTAATTACATCGTT
This sequence comes from Diarsia dahlii, assembly GCA_949775195.1. NCBI lineage: Eukaryota > Metazoa > Arthropoda > Insecta > Lepidoptera > Noctuidae > Diarsia > Diarsia dahlii. Next base: position 4,590,435 of record OX459198.1, read on the forward strand.
TGATGACAATAGGCTTGCTCCTAATAAGATTGGTTGATATTGAAAAAAGGATAAAATAACTTAAAACACTTAAACACCCACCTTAAAAAAACCCAAGAATGTCCGTCGGGAGCTGAACATTGCATAACTAGTTCATTTAATGGCAGCCCCCGACGGACATTCTTGGGTTTTTTTAAGGTGGGTGTTTAAGTGTTTTATGTTATTTTATCCTTTTTTTTTACTCTCTACTTTATATCCATCCTCGCTCGCAAGCTCGCATCGGATGGATAAACGTCTCGCGTAAAGTGGTGCGTTTTATGCACTTGGTGTACAATCTACTATTAGAATACGCAAATAAGGTATAATATAATATAAGGTTATACGTTATGATTTTTATGCCTTGTGCCCTTAATTAAGTTCTGCTTCTTCGTCAACCTTTAGTCACCTAATACTGAGTGAAGATTTCTTACAGATCTCTGCACTTCTAACAGATTTAGTTTTCTAAGATCATCTGTCCACTAAACTTAACTATAAAGTTAATACCTCGCCTTAAAGTAAAGAATTAGTAAGCTAACTACGAAAAGTGTATAAGAAATTACCAATGTTTATAATTTATAGCACTGTAACGATATTTTTTGTAAATCTTTGCTGGAAACATCCTGAAAAGGTACCTGTATATTGGAAAATATCTTGGGGCGGCTTCTAGTATAACTGTTATATTTCACCCCGAAACCCCGAAACATAACTGCTATGAAACGAAAACCTAATTTTAATCCTTATTTTTTTATAAAAATACTATCGTGCGTTAAATCAATCCTTAAATTATCCCGATCATCAAATAAATCGATCATCTAAAAAAATACAAGCGGTCCCATCAAATATTTTCCCCATTACAATCATAAAATAATCACTAAACGAATTTCTTCATCCCCAAGCGTGCGAAACGTATCGAGAGAGGAAATAATCAACGAAAAACCCATTCGTCATTGGGAATAAAGATTTAATACAATGCGGGGAGCGTGAGTTGCGTGATCAACCTGTTTCGTACCCGCCCGTCTATGTATACTATACAATATAATAACCCCATTTGATTGATGAATACGAGTAAATACGAAGTTTTACGAGGAACGACGAAGCTTAGTACTGTAACTCTTTGTGTTACTCGTATTGTACGTGAGAATTATGTGAGGCAAGGTTTACGATTACGGGTGACTTTGAATTGGTATTATTTATACGTAGTAGGGGAAATGTATTGTGATATTTGTGGGAGACGGCTGTTATGATAACTGATGGCGTGTAGTTGACAGAAAGTGTATTATAGTGAGGTCGAGGTAATATGAATGTCGTAATAGTTCGGGTTGACAGACTGGTTGTCACAATGTATGTCGGTTATCTTAAACAGCATTGTAATGTGTTTTAGTCGATATTCTTTTTGCGTATTACTTGTGAATGACTTTTATAAATATATCATAGAAATAAGTACTGACAAAAAAAAATACTGTTTAATTTATTCATCATCTGCCTAGCCTTTTGCCCAACTATGTTGGGGTGCAGCTCGACTGCATGCAGATCTGACCTCCACAACCTAGTTAGTACTAGGTAGTCCGATACCCTTTGATAAGACTGGTTGTCAGATTTTCAGGACACTGACCATCTGTAAAGACTGTTAAGGGTGTACAAATGACAGCCGGGATCAATGGCGTGCTTTCACTCCCGGAATAGAAAATAATGTTTAATAAAACTGATCCCCTAGGGTATCAGTTTTTGGGGATCCGAACGGAATAACTCGTGCTTTCCGAGGCTCGGAGGAAACTCGGTATGTAATGGATGGTATCCCAACCATGTACCAACCTATACACCCACGGCTTTACCTTAAGATCCACCCGAGTGGTTGTTATTATTACGAGCTCCTAATATCTTTCTTAAAAATTAAATTAATATTAAACATAGCCGAAGGTACTCTCTCATATCATTATTTATAACTACGTTAACAGACATAAAGAACTATTTAGTAAAATCGATAATCGACAATGAGTATGAGTAATTATCTTATTAAAAATAAAAGCTACTGGATCTACCTACAATTAGTGTCAATAGACATAATTCTAAAAGACAATAGTGGGAACTAAATCGTATAAAACACCTGCTCTAATAAATAGAAACAGATATAAATTATTCTATTTACGCTATAGAGTGGTTAGTAAGTACCTGCTCTACACGAACATACAATATAGATAGATACATCTATAACTATACATCACTATCACTACATATTTTAAAACAAAGGCCTTCGCCGCGTCTGTCTGTCTGTCTATTCGCGAAAAACTCTAAAACTGCTGCACTGACTGTCATTGTTTTCATCAATGGATAGCTCTGGTTCTCAAGAAAGTTTTTAGTATAATTATTATAATTTGTCTAGTTCCGACATCCACACGGGCGAAGTCGAGGGCATCAGATTACGGTATGTGTTTTTAAAACATCATGATTAATAATATTAGTAACATAACATAACATCACGCCTGTAATCCCTAAAGGATTAGGTAGTACACCCACATCTCGTCAACTATATAATTATGCTTAAGTCCAATGTAATATGGGGAGACCCTAATGCCATCAACCAGGCACAAATTCAGACTCTGTGGTTGCCATAAAGAAATTCCTCATGGAAAAAACTCAATAGCACATTGCCCGGCCTGGGAATCGACCCTAGGACCTCATAATTGCGTCAATGATTGATATCTTGATGTATCGTACGTACTGAATATGAGGCCAAATGTATATTGACATGGTAATATAACGATTAATTCATTAATGGATTACTAAGGTCTAAATGTAATCATACGAAAAAAAAACATCAAAAAGCGCGTTTGCTCTCGCGTATTCCAGCGCGCAGAGGTCAATGACACTAATTAAATATACATTTGGGTTTCCTTTCTGAATATTTCGTCAGCAAAAAATATTACAAATTAATGCTTGATTCCGACGTAGATTGAACACAGCGTAACAGGATTTCGTAAAGCCTGTAAAGTAGATAATTTAAAAAGGAATACTTTATGTGTTATGTATAAACTGTGTAACTACGTAATGTGAATATGAAATTATTACAAAAGTGTTTTTGATTGGGTACTTGAATATTTACTTAAGTTCTATTGTATTGTACTAAGATTAATAATGTATCGTGTAAAAAAAAAAAATAAGCAAGCTTTATACCTGATTCGATTGCCTATTTGCAAAAATGACAGTTTTTCGTCTCATACTTCCTACTTTCCTTAAAGCTCATTTTCGTTATTTTGGGAAATTTTTGTGCTAACATGCTCCATGAACAGCAATGTAAACTATGTTTATACAAGATGTAAACAGAAGCTTCGTGCAACCGTCCACCAAGCTACACACCAAAGTAAGTCTACAAAAAAATATTGCTGGGAAACGAGTTTTCGTTACAGGTGAAAAATCACGTTTTATTTTAAAACTCAATGAAACGCACTCAATACCTTGTGTAATGGGTGCATTTATAGTTTAGTGGACATGTAGACATTAAAAGTAAAGTTAAAACATCAAAAATCTGAATTAACAAAAACAGATGATACTTTGATCACTTCCTTTCTTCTTCTTTGACGGCACGGTTGGCGCAGTGGCTCAAGCAGTTGACTGCTGCGTGCTACGTGTCGCTGGTTCGATCCCCGCACGGAACAAATATTTGTACGGCCTACAGATAGTTGTTTCGGGTCTGGATATTTGTGTACGTGAGTTTAAATGTCTGTAAACGCACCCACAATACAGGAGAAATTCCTAGTGTGGGGCAGCGTATTATAAACAAAAAGAAACAAAAAAAAAGAAATATCTCCGTAACTTGAAGATTCAAAATGAATACAGAACAAAAATGGTTTCAATGATGGGAATAACACGCTCTGTCGCCTTTGTTGGTGGTATTTTTAGTCAGTATTTTCTATTTTTTAAGATTATAATGAATGCTTCTAACCGCCGCATAACAATTCGCTGCACACCAAAACAGAGGCCTCGACTAAACCCATAATCTGACCCATACATAATGTCATGGTGGCTCCAAAGACTTTTCTTAAGATTAGTATTCAAGCCCCATCACTCTCACGGCCGGAATAAAAAATAGGAGGAGTGCCTAACACTTTCCCTCTTTCCCTCCTTAATACAATGTCAGCCTGTCACTGTTATGAGGGACACAGTCTACGTGATTCTGCGACGGCTGGTAATAAGCTGATAACACGATGTGGAATATTTGGGAGACGGAAGGATGGCTAATTTTTTTCATTGTTTTTTGTCAGAAAAATCGTCATTTTTGTTGGGTCGTCCGTACTTACAGGAAGATAACAAATAAACACGCTGGGCACACTTGACGCAAGTCTTTTTTTTGGGAGTTGGGAAATCATCAAATGACTCTTCCCGCTCTGGGCAAAGCGATAGGGAGTACATGCGTTGCATGTATGAGTGACGTGACCAAAAGCTTCGTTATACTTTGTTCTAATAATATTATTATGATAAATAAACATTATGTTATTTTAATTTAGGACTTAAAACTTTTATGGAAAACTATTTTATGGCTTTCGTATATTATTGATTGTAATATTTATGACAAATGGATTTAGGACATTATATTTAGGGATTTCAATTTTATGGCATGTGATATTATGTGATATTTAGTTCGGGTAAGTTATCATTCGGACAAATGATGATTATGACAAAAAAAGTTATGGCATTTTAAATTATGGATAAAAAAGTTAGGTGACACAATAGAGAACCCTTCATTTGATTTAAGTAAATACATATTGCTTTATTTTTTCGGAATATATGCAACCTACCCTTAAAAAATTAAATTTCTTAGCTAAAAGTGTTTCTTCAAATAGTTATTTCATACGATCATTTTCAAAAAAAAAGTGTGGTCATAGTACTCTACTCATTATAGTTATTTTCAAAGTGATTTTTCTAATCGAAACACTTCATTTAAGATAAAATGCCGTTCAGTATAAATAAATCATTTGCCAAATATTGAAAAAAATGCAGGACGTAACGTTGTCACTCTTACAAATATTGGGTCGCTTAAAAATTATGAAGCTACTCATTTTGTATTTTAAGTAGCTCAAATTAATGTTTGTAAATTGCCGTTCTGTTGATTTCTTGTCGCTCACAGTCAGTTGCTCACTTAGTAATTCTGTGACCTAAATTAATTATTTTTGTAACTAAAAATTTTAATTTACAGTCACTAGTTTAAATACTACCCTTTAAGTATTTATGTAAGAATTATTAAGTGTATAATAATTTACTAGAACTTTCGTTAAGTGTTAAACATAAAAAAAATGTCTGAATTGATTTTTAAGGTTTTGATCATTGACATGACAGTCTAGGGAAAATAAAACACTATTGCAAGCTAGGCAAAAAAGCCTAATGGCCCCTTCATTAGGTTTTTTTTAAATGTTAAATTAAAAATTGGCTTGACTTCGGCTGAATACTTTGTATGCTGACGTTCAGACTAAAAATACATAGGATATCTACTTAATTTTACATAACATAACAATTCCCAAAGAGATAGGTACTGGTGTACCTAATAATACAGCTACATTTTGTTAGTTATGTTCCAAACTTATGTAATAGAGGGCGAGCCTATTACCACCAAAAGGGCAAAAATCCAGACTCCGTTAAACAAATCAGGCAACTTAATTTTCTTTCCAAAATTACCTACTAATTTTAATAAGACGACATTTCCCTCGATTTTAACCATTTTTGCGCAGTAAGGGTAAGTAAGTAAGTCACGATTCCAACCTCTTCTGATTTGATTAGGACCAGTTTAACCAACTGGCAATTAACTTTTCACGAAATAAAAACGTTAATTTAGAAGTACAGTCGACAACGATATCGTTACCGAAGCTATTATTAAATAATATAAAAAAATATTCGTCGAAAGTAGTTTCTAAGTACCTATACCCATAATTTACATAGTAGTTATGAAAATAACGAAATAGGTCTAGTTGAATTTTATGATTATGGTTCGAATATTTACTAGGTCAAATCCTATAACTAAATTATAATAGTATAATAACTAAGCTATTTTGAACGAAACCTCATAATTTTGGTTACACTTTACTATTCTACTACAACAAAATAATAGTTTACCTCTAGCAGTGGGACAATAAAAGCCAAGGAAAAACTTAACGATTCGTTTAGAGCGTGGCCGATATCGGAATTAAAATTAATTCCTTCAAAATGTTCATCAACTGCACTCCTTTTTCAACATTATTCGAACATTATTCGAAATATTCTTTTACCACAGCAATTACTTCAAAAATATATAACAAACAACTGTCACATCTCATTGTATCCCAAATACCCTCAAACAACAAAAACAAAAAACAATCACTCTGGCTTACAAAAACTCGCCAGCGAGCATCCTCTCCTCATTTCACGAGTTCATATCCCCATACATACACCTAATAGTGTGTTGTTTGAAGATTAACCCGACATCGGCAAAGTCGGATCATCAATCAAGCTTTCCCCTCAACAAAGAGAAACCGGCAGCCTGTGATTAGCGCTTCTAAATTATCTACCGACGCCGTGTGTGGAGTACTGGTAGAGAAAATGCTTTCAACTAATTGATCAAAGAAATGGTGTTGTTTTTGTTAGTTGAAATCGTTTATTGGGTGTCACTGTAATAGTGAGTTTTAGTGTTATTAAGTTTTGATAAAAAACTTAAAGTTAATGTAGTTGAAGAATTTCATCAAAGATGATGAATTGATGACTGTGTAGTGCAGACGCACATACAAATAAAAATAATAGTTAATGGCAGTGCGTTTCTTTAATCGGAAATCAGCATGACTTTTTTTTTTGCGCTTTTGGAAAATCATCAAATAACCCCTCCCGCTCTTGGGCAGAGCGAAAGGAAGTGTCAGAATTCTACTGACTACAAACCACCCATTTTCCTTCTTAGCCCTTCATGTCGAGGCCGAGGTTTCTCTTGTGTTCAACCCGTAGCCAAACCAGCATGCCTGAGACATATTTCTCGACGGGTGTAAAGCCAAGTCTGTGGTCTATGAGCAGAATAAAACTTCTAAAACCAGGTTAAACACACGATAAAGGTAAGACAGAAGTAACATCGCAACAATGTTTTATTAATTCAATTTTGATCCAAAGACCCTACAATTTAACGACTATTTGCCAGCAGCCGAGCGTTTCTGTGAACGCCATTTAAGCGCTAAATGAATCATGAAACAGTACTGTCTGTTTAAATATGTAGGTACAATTTTAGGCTTGTGAGTCAAAGAAACTCTTAGGATTAGCAAATCTAAAGCCCAGACCATAGTAAATGTTTTAATATTGACCCTTCAAAATATTTGAGCTTCATGAGTGTACCCAATTCACAAAAAAGTAAAGCCGTCAAAATTAGAAGCAGCTACTAAATTCTAAATCTCCCAACAAATAAAAGGAAAACAGAAAAACGCCCACGGCAAAATAATTCATTCACTCACTCTCATTTTCCTATTCAACCATTTAATAATGATATCCTTTACAAGCACTGCGCGCGATTGTACCGCCCTACTTTTGCGAACCGCCTGAGCATATTAAATTATTGTAATGATGAATTTACAAAAGGGGAATACCTACCTTCGTTGTAGACCGAGAATTGAACAACCACGGGCTATATTTTATAACATTATTAAACTGACATTTATAGATCTTATCCCCTGGTATGTAGGTTGTAAATTATGACCGAAAGAGATATGCAAAAACGGAGCGGAATGGAATACTAACAAAAGATATTATTGTGGTAGGTTCTTTGTTGAGGTATTTTTAAATGTAGGGTAATGGATCCAGCGCAATTGGATTACGTCAACATGTTAAGTTTCGAAATCGTCAAAATTGTATTAATGTTTACACAGGCAATTAATCATGTATTTATTTGTAGCGGGATATTTACCCATGTTTACTATTTATTTAGAGTTTCCGATACTTCGGCGCTGTTGCATGCACCATGATCGCTGATAAACTGATATTATAGCGGGTTGATTTATTTATTTATCTACTATTACAGGATAACCGAATACGATAAATGCGACTTAATTTATCTTATGACATAACATGAATTGTTTAAGTACAGTTCAACGAAGAGCTATCATATTACATAGTACTAATTGTGTTCTGGAGTTCAGATAGGCAGTCGCTCCATGTAAAATACTGGTGGTGGAAAGACATACGAGACAACGGCTTATGTATCTTTTTAAATTTCACATCTGTAAGACGTAGATATGTGTTATTCCCATACTAGTGTATGGGAATAGCACATCTCTACAATAGGCAGTCAATCTGGCTTACTTTAGATGTAGTTGCATCAGTTCACTGACTTTTAGTGGGCGCGTCTTTGTAGTTTTTTTTTACAAATACAAATAGTTTATTTTCTTTACCAAGTTTGTACTACATATATACTAGTGATAGAAGTGTCCTTTTAAGCAAATAAATGCCTGTTTAGGTATATACTTTCTGCTACAGAACTTGTAAGACTTTTTTGTTGAATTCTGCTTCAAAAACTGCTGAACTGCTAACTCATAGGTCTAAAGTTCGAGCCTTTGGTGGAGGAAAACATCGTGAGGAAACCTGAGAGATACTTCTCGACGGCATTAAAGCCAAGTCCCATGAGCAGCATAAAACGCTGCCACCAGATTAGGCACTAACCATACGATAAAGAAAGATGAAGAAAGAAAGAAAAAATATTTATTGGTTTCCCACAGGATAAAAACAAATTGACATTTTTGTTTGTTTGTTTGTTTTTTTTTTAAATAACGTTGCCCCACACTAGGAATTTCTCCTGTATCGTGGGTGCGTTCACAAACATTTAAACTCACATGCACAAATACCCAGACCCGGAACAACTATCTGTAGGTCATACAAATATTTGTTCCGTGCGGGGATCGAACCCGCGACACGCAGCGCTGCAGTCCATTGCTTGAGCCACTGCGCCAACCGTGCCGTCCGTTTTGACAATTTGTTTTTGTTTTTGTTATTAAAGGTAAACAAAGTAAACATTTTTATGTTGTGACGATAAAGGGTTACGTGGCGCAGGTTATATAATAAAACCACGAACCCTGGTCAACATAAATATATTTAAAAAGAGATAGGGGTGGTGTACGTTCACAAATCACACACTCAGTAGGCTTTCCTGTGGGGTGCACGTTACTGCCCTGTTAGCTGGCGTGGCGATGACCGCAGCGAGGTGCCACGCTGGATGACAGGGGTGAAGGCCGACAGGTGGTCGCGTCGACCCGGTGATCTTCTCGGCGAGGCCCACGTGGCAAGGATGGCCAACGTGTGAAGTCCGTGCCGAACTTATGGCGCGCACGACGTAGCCAAGACGGGCTCGTCTTGTGCTGGCGCGCAGAGAGATGGTGTGTTCCTTAAACCGGAACTTTGGACCCTGGAACATGACGTCCAGCGTGTCACGAGATGACCAAAGGTCAACCCCGCTGATTGGGACACCAAGCCAAGCAAAGCGAGCAGCAATAACAGTGCGCTAATGAAGGTGCTGGTGGATTGTCACAATCAGACGGAGTTTACAAGATGAAAATGAGAATTTAGGCATGATAGCACATTTTGATGTGTCATCGAAACACTGTCAAAATGTTTATTAGCTGAAGGCGATTAGAATTGAAAATACATGAAATTAGCGTAGAACAAAGTCAGATAAAACAAGCATACATGCCAAGTTAACCTAGAAAGATAAAGAACAGAAAATATACACATGAACATGCTATCAAACGCTTACCCTTTATGCGGGGTTCCAATACACCGAATTTAGATGCTCGATGGCAGAGAATTTTGGTGATTAGGTAATTAACTGTTCTAGGACCGGATAATGGCGAGTTAAGACGCGTGTGAAATCACTGATGTAAATTAAAATCAGATGAGACGTGTGACCGCTCTGATCCGGACCAAATTTCCTAATGTCAAAAGGCAAGCGCCGCGTTGGAAGTAATAGAGCACGAGCGAGCCATAGACAACTGCGCGAGCCCATAGATAAATCCTCACTCGCGCGCCCGTTTGTTCATGGATCGTAATTTAGTAATACTAATTACTACCGCACTACTGGTTGTTAATATCTGTGGTTATTACGTTTGACGTTTCTACGTTCTGTCATTGTCAGTGAATGTAAACAAACAATGAATCGTGATGTTTTTAGTGTTAATTTAGGAAATATGTGTGAATTAATCAAAAATGTAACGTACAACGTTACAATGTAACACTTAAAATAAAGAACATAAGTACATACATTAAATTTAAATAGAAGAATTTGAATAGAAGAGGTATTCCGTGTATTCTAAAACGAATATTACCTCCAAAATTCTTCAACAAACCAGCCTACATTAGATAACAAAATGACATGACTGCACACCGTCAAAAATTACGCTTCCATGTCCCAATGATCACAGCTCCTGATTCCGTTTACAAATCAGATTGAACATAGACCCAGTGACGCGTGACGTATAACATTTATTCAGAAACAATCAGGCGTGCAAAGCGAACAGCCTTCCACTGAATAGAAACGCTAATCTTTTGTGCTACGAACTAATTTTCTGGTCACGCAAACCATCGATCAGGTATTTAAATTTATTTCTTTGCAGACGTTTTACACACTGGTGAGTTGTTGGTAGATTTGATCGGCTTGGAATAAAACTAATCGTTTCCTTGTAAAACTGGTCTAAGTTAATTTAAAGTTCTAATGGATTATGCTAGTAAGCTGGATTATAATCAAATCGTAGCTTTGGGTCTCTAATTTTTAGATAAACAATGATAATATTCTTCGGAAAGGGTTTAGTTTTCCCGGAAATATAATTGGCAACCATAACGACAGGTTTTTTGTTGGCCCCATAGTAACGGTATGAAAATTGAAAAACCCTAAAAAAAATTGGGGAGTACCTTTTTAGTAACGTAAAACATGTTCGTTGTTACCTAAATTATTATGGAACACATGACAATTAAATAATAAAACAGAAACGATACGACGAAGTCGGAGTTAATTTGGGTTTCTTTTGAAATATTAGACCCAAAAGCTTAGTCTTAGTCTGTACGCGACGACATAAAACCTAACATCACCCTGTGTCGAATAAAAATGTCGTTCAGCAAATACGTCACCCAAATGTCGCCAGGACGGCAAAAAAGGGAAAAATAAAACCTGTATTCATAATTAAGTTTTCCGTACATGCGAACGAAATATTTGTTTTACATGACTCTCAAACCCACTTCCATTATTATAAAGTTTAAACACAGATAAAACAAAGTTGATAGTAGCATCACGCCTGCTATCCTCGATGTGATCGAAGGTGTTACGTAAAAGTACACCTATACCTACACTTCGCCAGTTATGTTCAAGTCCCCTGAAATAACCCGGTTGATAGCAATAGGGTCGTATTGCCATCATCATCATCATTCCAGCCAAAAGACGTCCACTGCTGGACATAGGCCTCCCCCAGGCGTCGCCACATTGACCGGTCCCGTGCGTCTCTCATCCAGCGGGTTCCTGCAACCTTGACCAGGTGCACGGTCCACCTAGTGGGAGGCCTTCCAACGCAACGTCTTCCGGTTCGCGGTATTGCCATCAACTGGGCACAAATGAAGACTCCATACTGAGAAATAAATTTTTGATGGGAACCCAAACACTTTGCCCGACCCGGTTCAAAACCTGAACCTCTGTATTCAGCAGTCGCGCTTGAGATCACTAGACCAACAAGGCAGTCAAATAAAAATGATGATTTTTGAAATCGCATAAAGAAAAAACAACCGACTCTCAAAAATACGGCATGTAAAGTGAAGGTGGAAGGAAATCTTGATGTCTTAGTTTCTTTCTTTTTTCACTACTGAATTGAGAACCTCCTCCTTATTTTGTAGTCGGTTAAACTCAAGGTTTTGAGGTAGACCTATAGGTACCTATTTTAGCACACACGTCATTGAGTACCTACCTATGTTAAGCAGTGTTTCGGCCCCGAACAAAGGTATTCGATCCATTACCGGGACACTAAAAGCCTATTAGTTCAACGCAGGAACATCGTTAACATAAAAGATTAATGTTTTTTAAATGAACACGAGGAATCTGAACGCGACTAAATGCCTAGACAATTAAGGAAATTGGCAACACAGGCTGAAGGAGAAAGAAATGTCGTACTCTATTCAAAGAGAAAGTTTAGCCTAGAAAAGTTTCTTCATAGCAATTTTACCTGCAAAACTTTCCTAAACTGGCTTGACTCCCCAATCGACTGCTTTGTTGGTCTAGTAGTCGCAAGCTGCTGACAATGAGATACTGGGTTCGATTACCGGGTCAGCCACTGTTATTGGGTTTTTCAATAAGGAATTTCTCAGTAGCCTCCACAGAGCCTGGATTTTTACCCGGTTGACGCTATGGGCTCGCCTTCTATAACACATAATGGAATTTAAATATAACTCGTGGCATGTGGGTGTACTATCAGCTACACCTCTGCCTTCCCTTCGAGCCCTTCGAGGATTAGGTTATGTTATGTTCTATTCAAAGAGAACGTTTAGTGTAGAGAAGTTTATTCAAGGCAATTTAACCTGCCGCGGAAGGCGCTCCGGGCGTCGGGGGTCACGCGATGACCTCCGGCCACCGTAGACGCGGGCCTGTGGACGGTGAGTAACGGGCTAGCTCGCCGTCCGGCCGTCGTCATGACGGCAACAGACCGTGTCGGCGGCGCGTACGTGTTCCACGCGCGCCTCAAAGAGATGTCAGCAAGGAGGGGCCCGCAAGGGCCGACGCCCGTCGGGGCTGTGGATTGTCGAAAGGATAACGCGGCTCCGACACAAGGGCGAAGAAGGAACATGGGTTTGGTTTTTAGTCAGTAGAAGTCTGACACTCCCCTTCGCTCTGCCCAAGAGCGGGGGGGGGGGTTATTCGATGATTTTCCACCCACCGCAAAAAAAAAAAAAATTAACCTGCAAAACTTTCCTAAATAAAATATGGAAGAGACTTAAGTTGTTAGAGAAAGTTCAGTTCAATATTGTTGAAGCTAAGAGAGTGATTTAATCAATAACGGTTTGTAAGAGACATTAGGAGTCGAGTAGTCGCTTAATTTTATCGTTGAATTTGTTCGAAAAACATTAGAAAGTGGTGGATGTACGAACGTACATTGCTTCACGGCTGACCACTGAAAACAAGCGCTGCGTTGTGCTGTGGACCTCCCTCTAGCACAGCATCGTGGTGAGTGATATCCTGCTTGACTGTGGCGAAGTCTTAAAGGGGTGTTATGACTTTGACCTTTATGTATGTTTGTCCGTTTTCTCGGTCGCTCAAAATTTTCCATGTTGTATTTATTACTATTTGTTATACGTTGTATTGTTATTGGTTTTTTTGCCTTTTTGAATGCAAATATTTTTTTTTTTCTTTCCTTCTTTTGTAACAGGTAATTCCCGAAGAAGGAGTAATGGAATGGAATAATGAAGGATGTACCCGTAAATGGATAGAGCTAAGTTTAGCCACCTGCTACCGGCCGCACCTTTGTACAGCCGGTTAGAACTAGGTGTAACCGTACTTTGGCTTTCAGCCTTAACATAGTTACTTTTTGGACTTCACTCAAAAAATTAGGATAAATTACGTTTACTTTTTTTTCTTAGCATTACCTGTAATAGATTAAGATTTTCAATTCACCACTAGACAAGGCACGGCCTAAACCTCTGAGTCTAAGCGTAAACTACGCAAAAAACTTGTAGGATTAGAAGAATAAATAGATTGGAGCTCAGTTTGTAAGCATTGAGGTATAGTACTAGAGAAGCTATTTCAAACAAAAAATGTGCGCGCACTTGATGACAGCGGGGCGTGTCATGTTCTCATAGATTACTATCAATACGTGCAGATGCGACATAATGTTATTATTCTGCCTACTTGATATTGTACGTATGTACTTAGAAAATAAATAAAAATTTACTTAAACTGTAACAATAATTTTTATTTTATTTGTGATTGAATGTTGATGGCTGATTCAGTAAATGTTGATTCAAATTTGCAAATACTTCTTTCCTAATTAAATGCTTTACGGTGTTTACGGACATATAACTAAAATCACATTTCAAGACAAGACCACTTTGCCGTATTAAATTACGTACCTATGATAGATGTGTGAAGTGGAAGTTTAGTATAGTCAAACTATCAATGCAATATTCACATTTTAACTTTTTTATTAATTGTCTTGATACATAAGCAAATATTATACAACCTACTATCAATTTTGACTCGCATGTAGAGGATTCGTGGCCAAGCATTGAATACGTCGATAGTGTCTGGTCTGAGCATTTTATTCTTTGACATTCACGTAAAAATGGCCGCCGCGATGACATATTGCAATGGAAAAAATATAATTAAATTATGTGTGTTTTAAAGATAATAGTTAAATTTACTGGTGAAAAGTCACTCCTTGACTTTTACTTATATTTATTGAATTATTTCTACAGTATCTAAATGCACACGAAGACATAATTTAGACAAGAAAACTTTACTCAAATATGTCATGTCGCAGCAACCGCTCGGCATAGACTAAATGAGGTTCAGTGCACGAACCGAAACGTGTGTTACAAAAAATCTAGTTGAGGCGTCTCCTCTAGTGCGTAGTACATTATACCTCAATGTTTGTAAGTTCGTTTTTCTTTGCCGATTAGGGATTCCATCGGAAACTCGGGTAATGAGAAGATTGAAATAGACAAGCGTTTCTATTTTCACACTAATTTAGTAAAATAATATTGACAAAGAAAATCTACAGTCTGAAATAGATAAGCGTTTTGATATTAACATTAAATTATACAAATAACTTTGACACAGTTGATCAGCCCCCCTATTGCGTATCTTTTTAACGTCAGTGGCTATCAGAAATGTCCATAGATTAACTGTAAATTGGTTATGGTTTGGTACATTTTTTTCTTAAAAACTCACCACTTGACAGTTATTTGATAGACATTATAAGTTATCCACTGTCATTAAAAGATACACAATAGCCCTGCAGATCGTTACTACAAGCTAATATAGGTCATAACCTCTAAACAGTTAAGTCTAATTCACAACAAACAATAAGCTGTCACTCAAAGTCCTTCAGAACATCAGGAGCGTCAGTCAAAATGTTTATAAACATATTTCATTCGCATACACTATTATAGGTAGGTAAGGTACACGTCACATCGTAAGCTTAGCTAAGGAAGCTAAAGTGAAGCAAAAACGCCACAGGTTCTTGAACAGCGCTTAATAAAGTATAGCTAACCTTAGCGAGTTAGCTGGAGAGCGAGATCTAACATAACCGTGTTTACCAGTTAGGTTAGGGTAATACACTTCATTCTCCTCCAATCCTTCACACCCACCAGATTTGTCACTACATCATTATCAAATACTGTTTTAAGCTTTCAAGTATTTTAACCCCTAGTTCCAGTAGTGCGTGTAATAAAAGACGATTGAAGATTTGTCTACACGTAACGATGTATTTATCATCAACCGGCATTCTCCAATCATCCCGCGATCATGGCGCTTTGCAAGACCGTCGAAATATCGGAACAGCAATTATTATCGGGGGTAAATGTCAGTTAACATCTTTATCATTAGCACGGATAGGTGAGCTAAGCCAAGCTAGGTAGTTACACTCACTGTGTGACCTCAACCTCAGACATGCCTACTAAAAATTCAGAGGCGGAACCCATGGCTTTGCATTTTAAGGGTCGTCGGGTGAAAACCGCAACCATGGATAGGGGATAGAACAAAATCCCATGCGTCCCATACCCGACGCCCCGTGAAATTACACCAACACCTAAATATTGGATATATTATGTGGTGTACCGAGATGGATGGAATTAGGTAGGTAGACAGATTCTTCTTCGTATATAGATAAAGTCAATTATGGGGAGGTATAAAGGGGTTTAATCATGTATGGTGATTTAAGCCGAGTAAATAATGGTTTATGTCTTCATATAGCACTTTCCGGTATTTCTGTGGAAGTGTGTGAGTGTTTGTGAACGAGTAAGACTGACCTGCCGTGATACAGTTTTCACTAGTACGGAGGAATCAAGCTCAAACAACCCTATAATAACCACAAGTATTTATAAGTCATTAAGTGTTTAAATTTGTAATTGTCAACGCAGAAAATTGTTAGGATTTGTATTTTTAAGATTGTTCTTTTGTATTGTCAATAAACTTTTGTACTTTACTTATTCGTGTTATGCCTTCATTTCTGAGGTAGGTTACCATTGTAACTAAACGGGTTCTGTGAGTCTGTGTCAATATTTCATAGATATTTTGGCACTGACAGCTCTCGACCGCAGTTTAGATTCTATGCGGTGCTCACGTTCAGTTTATTAATGAAATTCACTATGAAAAAAACATGACCCTTATAATATTGCAATCGTTGTGGCCGACAGTAACGATTGCAATAGAAACAATAAGACTTTGGTTACAGTTACATAGATCATATTTCTTAAAGATCGGTCTTGTTTTGGACTTGCGTCTTCATCAAAGACTACGAAGACGAAACTGTTATAGACTGTGGATTCAAGGTCTTTTTATTAAACCTACGTAAGAACCTAAGTAAGTGTGTATCGAATATCTACGCGAAAACTGCCCACTTTCTTTATCGTGTGCTCATCATGTTTCTGTTTTACTTTTTACCTACTCATTTAATTACACAAATAATCCAATAAAATATTGCCACCACCAAACAAAAATTGCTTTATTTTTCGACAAACCATATCAAAGGGAAACTTTTCGATCCATTTCGGAAATGCTTCCCAATACTCCATCAATTACGTTTCCTTACGATTTTATAATCAAAGGTTACAAAAGAAAAAATAACATGTACAACATTTTATTTCGCGCACAATATTTGTTACATATTTCCCGGAGAAACCAAAAGTAATTTCGTATCACAAATGACGAACATCGGCTTACCCCCAACATATATTTACGATTTACCCTTACAAATATGAGGACTTAATAAACTTCAAATGCACGATTTTTTCCTTATGAGACGATTTTACCATTGAAACTGAACACGATCACAATAAACCGCGTTCAAGACCTGTCAGTATCATTCTTTTATCAGAATTAGTATACTGTTATCTCGAGTTCATGAAACTCGATCTTATAGTTATCATCTGCTTAGGCTTCTAGACTAGTATCTATATGGAACGACTGCCTATATGATCTCCACAACCCAATTCGTATTGGATTAATGACTTTCGGGCTACTGGCTACCTGAGACGAATGCCAAAGATCTTCAGTTGACAGTCGGACGTGCTCACCGAGGCAAGGAGAAAACTCGATCATGAGTGACCATCCATCCATGGACCAACCTAGTCAAGCACCGCTTAACCAGGAGACTCTTATTATTTAGCAACGAGCTCTTCATCAAGCAAGTATAATCTTTAAAATTTCTTCAATAGATTTTCAGCTTTATCGCTGAAACATTAGGTTCAAGGTTGATTGAGAAAATAGTTATGATAGTTTGTAACTACTTGATGTGCTGACGGCTTTACCAAAATAATTATACTGACAGTTCGAGTTCAGTTTCGTTCATGAAACTCGCCCTTAGTCATCATCTGCGTAGCCTTATCCCAACTATGTTGGGGTCGGCTTCTAGTCTAACCGGATGCAGGAGGACCAGTATTTACATGGAACGACTGCTTGACCTCCACAGCTCAATTTTAAATGGGTATATGGTAAATACCCTTTGGTACGACTGGTTTACAGACTTTCGGGCCACTGATTTCAAATAAAGACCTATTCTATTCTGACTACCTGAAACGACTGTCAAAGATCTTTAAATGACAGCCGGGATCGACGACGACGGCTGAACGTGCTTTCCGGGACACGGAGGAAACTTTAATATGTAATGGGTGGTCACCCTCCATGGTCCAACCTAGGCAAGCGCGGGTTAACCAAACGGCTGGTTGACTTTAGCCACGAGCTCCTCATAAAACTCATGTTATATTATAGACTGAAGTAATACAGCAAACATTATTATTCTTATCGTGTGCCTAATCCCTAATAATAATCTTTTATTTCCAGTTTACAATTCACAATGTCACTATTAATATAATATAATATTACTTAAAGTTTCGGTTGAGAATTGTTCTTAATACAGACTGATAGACTTCTGACACCCAAGCTAAGATTGAACTTGTGATATGGGAACTCATCCATAGTATGACGCAACTAATGCGCAACTACAACTTAATTTAGACTGTTTCACCTAATAGCCCATGACGGTAAATAAAGCCTTTTTTCAAGACAATAATGCTTAAGACTTGATAGGGTTGCCAGATTTCTTTTATTTTCGAATAGGAATCTGTATTATCTGTATCCAATCTTTTGTAGGAGACCAATTAAAGAAATGCTAGGAAAAAGTTACAAGTAAACTGATAATAGTTTAGGCCTTATATGTATTGGTTTACATATAAATGTTTTTCGAATCGATTGACATAAACAGGACAGAAATCTGCACTTTAAACTGGTGTGTATATACTGGGAGACTGAGTTGTCCCATTTTGTACACTCTATGTCAGCTTATGAGAGCAGCGGTGCCTCAGTGGAGGAAGTCCCGACTTACAAACGTGGGTTCGAACTCAGGCAGGCGCATTGCTTTGTGTAATTTATTAGATCACCGCTGCACTCAAGACGTTGAAGGAAAACATCGTGAGGAAACCGAGATTTGTCTTAGAACCAAAAAAATTGAAGATACAGTGACATAATAATATTTTATCAACCCGCACTGAGCGGCGTTTTGTATCCCTCCCCTGGAGAGGAGGCCTGAGTCCCTGCAGTGGAAACATTATAGGATGATGTCAGCTTCATGTGCCAGATCATTATTTACTTTAATTTGTAATAAATTATTTTGTGTCAATGTTATGAATTCATACGTCTTGAAATTATTTAACTCTAACCCGAAGCTCTAACCAAATGCAGTTCACTGAATACAAGTATTTTACATGGGCTACTACAGCCTATCTGACCTCCATAACCTCCATATCTATTTTATTACACATATAAGGGACAACCCTAATTGCGTGAATATGTCCGTAGGTAGCCCATAACTCAGTGGCCTCGCATTTTATCGCCTCATACGAGTTCATTCCTTTTAAAGGTTCGCCTTGTAAATGGAAATCCTTATATTTACGAGATATTCTGAAATGCTAGTGTAAACAGGCTTTATGTTAGGGGCAGATGAACCGCTATATTTTTTTCTTTGATAAGTAGGATTTGTAAGCTGCCGTTTATCGCTTTTGTATAGATGTCTTTAGGAGATGGGATTTAAGTGCATACATTCTGGGAAAAGTTTTTTTTTCTATTAAACATTTTCAGGAATGGCTTTTATCTACCTGGCAGAAAGATGGGCCAGTCAGTAAGAGCCCCTGATTTAATTCCTACATAATAACATGTAAGTACCATTACATTGGTCGAACTATGTCTAAAGATGAACAACTCCCGGGAGTCCAAAAAATGTCAACACTGATAATGACTGTGCAAACAAATTCAAACATGTGAAATTATGACATACATAGTTCCCAAAAATATTTCCATTCTTACATTTATTCCTACCAACACAAAACGCCGCAGTCTTCTATTTACCCGAGCGCTGAGCCCTAAAGGATAGTAATATTTTGTAAGTCTAATAAGCAAGGTCACCCAACCTAAGCAAACAAAATGGCTGAAACTATCTCGCTTGATTGGAGAATAAGTAATCAAAACATTACCTAATTAATTCCAGGAAGAAAGTCCCTACGGGAAGCAAAAAGGTCACCTCTATTGGAAATCACATAGTAGTAACAAAATATACGCATAAATCGCAAACAAAACAAAGTTCCAATAACTCCCGAACCAAGTTTACTGCCGATGTTATTACAAGGTATTGGCAAAGGAGTAGAGATACAATAACAGAGACCCAAGTTCATGTACGTTGCGACAGAGCACTGCTACATAAGCCTTCGTTACGTGACGCGTTATTAAAACGGGTGGAGAAAAGATTAGGATTAATTTTGTCGTAAAATTTAAAAGCGTAGCTAACGGAATTCTTATTTATTCTAGGTTTTCTTCAATTAGCATTTTGTATTTGTGAAGGACGTTTTTTTATAACAGGGTAAGAAAGGCAAACACTTATGATTGGGAAACTCGTCAACATCGTACACTATGAAAACCGTACCACATTCTATGCTGGGTACGTCATCATCATCATCATTTCAGCCCGTAATCACCCACTGTTGGGTATAGGCCTCCCCTTTCTTCTGCCAGTCCTCTCTGTTTTGTGCGTCTCTCATCCATCCACTTCCCAAGCTCCTGCCGATATCGTCCATCCAACGCGCTTTAGGGCGGCCCTGGTTTCTCACGCCCAACCTTGGCCACCATTCGGGTACGTACCTATGATTAATGAAAGAAGTAGCAATAACTATAGTAAAAAGTTTCCCACTTGGTCTCTGCCAAATAGCCAACTCAATACGGGCGACGGGCGCTACAAAAATAACTAAATAACATCCAGTGTTTATTTTCTTGGAGCCAAGTTACCATGATATTGCTGAAACGATCAAAACAAAAGCCAAACGCTTATTGTTATAGCCTACTATAAACTAAGGTGGGTATAAAGGTGTGTTTATAAGAGCTGTTCATATTACGGTGTTTTAGTGTAGATACTGAAAGTTTTCCCGGGAAATTGCACTGCTTTTTATATCGCTGATAAAGAGGACTGAGATTATAGGTTGT
This sequence comes from Diarsia dahlii, assembly GCA_949775195.1. Taxonomy (NCBI): domain Eukaryota; kingdom Metazoa; phylum Arthropoda; class Insecta; order Lepidoptera; family Noctuidae; genus Diarsia; species Diarsia dahlii. Next base: position 4,611,151 of record OX459198.1, read on the forward strand.
AAAATATATCAAATTGGTTTTCGTTTTGGTAAAGAGTCGCAATGTTTTTTCCTCCTTACTAATAAAGTTCATATGCATGTAGTTTTTGCTAAACCCTTTTGAAAAGGTGACTTTTATACGAATATTAGCGTTGATAATACACCCTCATTTCGTCATCATCAGCCTATAATGTTCCCACTGCAAAGACTCAGGCCTCCTCTCTAGGAGAGGGATGGGCTATAATCCACCACGCGGGCCCAGTGCGGATTGGCAGCTGTCACATGTCTTCGAATTTTTGGTTCTAAGACATGCCGGTTTCCTCACGATGTTTTCCTTCACCGTTTTGAGAGCAGCGGTGATGAAATAAATTACACAAAGTAATGCGCCTGCCTGGGTTCGAACCCACGACCTACTGTTCGTAAGTCAGAGCCGACACCACTGGGCCACCGCTGCTCTCCATACTTATACAAATATTGACGCAATTAAATGAAGTAAGCACCAATACAAGAAACTTGTTTATCCACTGATTGGTCAATTAAAGAACCTTACAAATAATACTGGGAAATTAAAAGTAAATACTGCTGACATGGATTGACATACATACTGAATTGACTACCCATCGAGTGGGTAGGGGCAACGTTCTTGAGTGATAACATCATTACTTTATATAGGGTAGTTGACCTGAACTTTTTATTGGAAATTTACGGTTGCTTCTTTAATGGGTTACTCTATTTGGAATCCTGTATGTGTGTATTTTAGAGTCGAATATAGATTTGAGCTCGTTGTAGGAAAATGCTCGGTTATAAAAATTACAAATTGTGTACCAAAACCTAAAACACTGACAGTTTTTTAACATGTTAACTCACAGTTTAAACATCGTAAAACACATGACAAACATCTAAAAATGAAAGCCGGGACCGCCGAAACATGAAGCAACTTCGATATGTAATAGAGGTTCATCCGTCCAGGGACCAACCTATGCAAGCGTAATCTAAAGATCGACACAAGCGGCTATTACTTGTTTTGCCATGAGCTCCTCCTCAAATCCCTCCTCCTTAAATTCATTTACCAAATATCTTTGCCAAAAGACAAATGTGTTGATGAGGAATCAGTTGCTCCATTTCTATTTCCCAGCTATTTAATGGCAAAATTTAGACGTCTCCTTAGACAATCTGATTTGTGTTGATATTCTGACCTAAATAGATAAAATGAATAACATTTTAACTGTCTAAACACACTGTTGTCTACTTTATGACTCTACTAGCTTTTGCCAGCGGCTTCGCCCGCGTGGATGTCGGAAAATATCAAAAATGACGATTTTTCATACAAATTTTCATCCCCAATTTTACTCCCTTATGGGTTGAATTTCGGAAAATCCTTCCGTATTCCTTGTCTACATTATCAAATGAACCTCTGTGCAAAATTTCAGCTTTCTAGGTCCTAGAGTTTGGGCTGGGCGTTGATGAGTCAGTCAGTCAGTCAGGACTTCTCTTTTTATTTATATAGATTTTATGGTGGGTTAATTATCAAATGACGGAGTCCCACTCTGGGCGAAGCGGAAAGGATTGTCAAACTTCTACAGACTAAAAACCACCCATGTTCCTTCGTAGCCCTTTGTATTCCGGGGCCGCGGTAAAGCTCAGCCCCGGAGCTTTTTGTCCCTGCATTCATGTCTAGCGGAACCTATAAGACATTTTTGCCATAATACCATCTCTGAAAAATACACCGGCTTGCTACCAGAATACAAAATATTTAATCAAATTATACAATTCAATTTCTCCATTCATATCTGCCTAACAGTTATAAATGATATGCACAACTAAGCCGGCGGATATCCGCATTCATGCATAAATGATTCGAGGGTTCCCTGCATAAGTCCTGGCTTGGAGGGCAGAATCAATAAGTCATTTGGTTATCTGTGCGTTGCCTCGGTTTGATTTTGTGGAGTGTACAGTGAAAACGTTTTTGAAGTTTAAAGCATATTATAGCACTAGAATGAATGATGATAAAGGTTGCTTTGACACACTTGGAATGGGCAAGAGGAAATCTGACTGAGGCTGTGGACCACCTTTCTGTACCAGTAAACTTCAATACAAATTACAATTTAAGAATAATTACAGCAAAACATAGCGAAACTTGGCCGGGTATGGCTGTCAAGGGAATAACCTACACTTTTCACTTCCATTCGATTCGAATTAACAAAATTGTTTACAAATTTGCGGGTCGACGCGACTCTTCGATCTTGTCTCATTCTATTTGGGGTCGGCGCAACACAATTTCTTCTTCCATTCTATAGGGGGGGCCTATCAGACACCATGCTATGGCATCATAATTATACTCATTTCTCTTTCATATCATTTATCTTTTCTCCAAAGTTTCAACAATAACAAGCAAATATAATATCGAGTATCCACGGACCACAATAACATTACTCCTTCACAATATAAAGCCAGTAATTGCTTACTAAATCCAATATCACAGTACTAGTCAATTAAAAGTAAATAATTGTGGCAAATGAACACGCTAACTGAAAATTATCGGGCTTATTGTTGGAGCCTTAGAATAGGGTATGATAGTATTATGATACGTGGATTGTTGGTTCTATGGGGGTTGCGTGTCAAAAGGTTTATTGGGGTGTTAATTTAAAAAAATAAGGGGCTTGTGATGATTCAGGGTGGAAGGGACAAGGACGTATTCAATGGATCCCACATATCAATTTATCGTCAGTTATTACGGGGACGGTGAACGAACATTCTCCATACAAACGTAATACCAAAATCATTCGCGATACGAACATATTACCAACTGAAAATTATATTATTCGGATACAGACGATATTTATCTAGGTTCATATTAAACTTTTTTTTTAAAACATTAACTATTTACGAAATGCAAGCGAATTGCTATTTACTATTGACGAAATGCAATTCGCTTGCATTTCGTAAATAGTAAATGTTTTAAAAAAAAGTTTAGAAGGAACCTAGATAAATATCGTCTGTATCCGAATAATATAATTTTTCTCAAAAATGGTATGTAATGTTGCCATAAAATCTCTAAAAAGTATCCAGAAAGTGAACTTTACCGGAGACTTATACACAACTGTCCAGTAAGAAGCGAGATTTTAAACTTGGAATCTCCTACTGTCCAGTAAGTAAGTATGTAATTTACTTACTGGACACTAGGTCATCCTCTTTAGATCTGTTTAGAAAAAAAAACATAGTACCAGACACAGATTAGAGTTTAGCCATTATAACATGGTTATAGAAGGGAGGTTCCAAATATATATCTATCTCTCTTTTTGGTATGACATTTTATGAGATACATATATTTTTGGAACCTTAAACAGCCATTTTATACGTTGCGTTTTGTACTTAGTAATGTTGTAGAAGTATAGTGTGGGATTTTATGATTGTATTTAGTAATTTCAGTTTATTAAAAAGTTTTTTCTAAAGTTGTTTCCTAAACTGCCTCGTTGGTCTAGTGGTCGCAAGCTCGACTGCAGAGCGTGAGGTCCTGGGTTCGATTCCCGGGTCGGCCAAAAAGTGCTATTGTGTTTTTCACATATGAATGTAACCTTCAATATTAATTAAACGAATTTGTTGTTGAATTGAATTTTTAAAATTAATTTTTTTTTTTTTTTTTTAATTGAATTTTTGAGAAAAGCATTATACAAACCTCAACCAGTAAGAAAGCCATCCTGGCCTCGTATATAACCAGACCTCACCTGCGGTTCGGTCCGGTTAACTCATACTTGGCCAGGAAGGCTTACTTACTGGATTCTGCAGTAATGTACTATTAAGTTGGTAATATGTTCGTATCGCGAATGATTTTGGTATTACGTTTGTATGGAGAAATGTTCGTTCACCGTCCCCTTAATACAAATACCTACAGCATTTAAAAAAAACTGCAATACTAGTAAACTGTAACATCCGTATCTATAGTAATTACTTGAACTTAAGTAATTACTTATGCAAACATTTTTATGCAATGAGCAAGAATTTTTCTCAAAAATGGTATGTAATGTTGCCATAACATCTCTAAAAAGTATCCAGAAAGTGAACTTTACCGGAGACTTATTCACAACTGTCCAGTAAGAAGCGAGATTTTAAACTTGGAATCTCCTACTGTCCAGTAAGTAAGTATGTAATTTACTTACTGGACACTAGGTCATCCTCTTTAGATCTGTTTAGAAAACAAACATAGTACCAGACACAGATTAGAGTTTAGCCATTATAACATGGTTATAGAAGGGAGGTTCCAAATATATATCTATCTCTCTTTTTGGTATGACATTTTATGAGATACATATATTTTTGGAACCTTAAACAGCCATTTTATACGTTGCGTTTTGTACTTAGTAATGTTGTAGAAGTATAGTGTGGGATTTTATGATTGTATTTAATAATTTCAGTTTATTAAAAAGTTTTCTCTAAAGTTGTTTCCTAAACTGCCTCGTTGGTCTAGTGGTCGCAAGCTCGAATGCAGAGCGTGAGGTCCTGGGTTCGATTCCCGGGTCGGCCAAAAAGTGCTATTGTGTTTTTCACATATGAATGTAACCTTCAATGTTAATTAAACGAATTTGTTGTTAAACTTTCTTTAATTTTTGAGAAAAGCATTATACAAACCTCAACCAGTAAGAAAGCCATCCTGGCCTCGTATATTACCAGACCTCACCTGCGGTTCGGTCCGGTTAACTCATACTTGGCCAGGAAGGCTTACTTACTGGATTCTGCAGTAATGTACTATAACGAAGTTAGAACCGATAATGAAAGCAAACCTAAGATTTCTAACCTTTGACAGTTCTAACATTAAGGAATTACTAAACTACAAAGGAAAAATCGTATGTTAAACAATGACTTTTACTCAAGTTTTCACTATGACTTGTTTATAGATACCGGTGTAAGAGCTGTAACAGCTGTTCGTTCTTAACTACAAAACACATTGAAAAGAATACTAAGCAAATGATGGAAACTGAAATGAAAACTGACACGTGATGAACCTCGTCATAATCTACAACTTCTAATTGTAGACTATGACGATGTTCAATAAGAGTTAATAGCTATTCAAAGGGGGAACGCTGCCAGTATCTTCGGAACCTTGCATAAAGGGACTCCTTTTAATAACATTATTTTAGTTACTATGGTTTTTATTTTTAGGTTCTTTGTTCTAGTATATATTTTGTTATAAGAGTCCTGATGTAACATGTCATGTCATGTGTTCTTGGTCACAGGACATGCCAATTTCCCGACAATGTCTGACTTCACTGTATATTCAAATTGTTTTACCATTTTTTTTTTTTTGGTGGGTGGAAAATCATCGAATAACCCCCCCCCCCCCCCGCTCTTGGGCAGAGCGAAGGGGAGTGTCAGACTTCTACTGACTAAAAACCAAACCCATGTTCCTTCTTCGCCCAATTGTTTTACCCTACGAACAACACTGCATACGGTAAGTAAAACAATTTCTTTTACTTAATAGAAGATTTTACTATCACACGTTTCGTAACACAATTTCCAAGCTCAACCCAGATAGCACATGTAAGGCTTTGCAGCAGTCCGTCTAAAGCGTAAAGCAGCGTAAAGCCGCTGTAAGCGCCTGCCTTGCGTGTCACGATGATGTGTAAAGCACATTAGAGATCACGCACATTGCTTTATATATATTGGTTTTTGATCGAACAGCAAATATGAGCAGTTGCTACTTTCTCAAGGTATTGATTTTATTATGTACGAATATTGGTATCGCTAAGCATATACCAATTGCTGCTTCAGTTATTTCTTTAGAAGGCGAAAGAAAAGAAATAGATTTTGTAAGAAATGACAAACCAACACGCCTGTTCTCGCCGAAGGGTTAGGTAGAGGCCGCGGGAGACGCTCCGGGCGTCGGGGGCCACGTGATGACCTCCGGCCACCGTAGACGCGGGCCTGTGGACGGTGAGTAACGGGCTAGCTCGCCGTCCGGCCGTCGTCATGACGGCAACAGACCGTGTCGGCGGCTCGTTTGTGTGCAAGGGCCGACGCCCTTCGGGGCTGTGGATTATCGAAAGGATAACGCGGCTCCGACACAAGGGCGAAGAAGGAACATGGGTTTGGTTTTTAGTCAGTAGAAGTTTGACACTCCCCTTCGCTCTGCCCAAGAGCGGGGGGGGGTTATTCGATGATTTTCCACCCACCAAAAAAAAAAGGGTTAGGTAGAGGTGTACCTAATAGTACACCTAGATTTTTGCCAGTTATGTTTAAGTATAATGTTAGTTCAGATTTCGTGGCTGCTACTTAGAAATTTCTAGAGGAAAACCCAATAAACCGATGCCGGTGCAGTCAGCAGTCATGCTTGCGTCTAGTATAGACCAACGGGGCAGACACAGAAATTAACTTCAAACAAAAAGTTTTGACTGATAGCGTGCAGGTTCACAGTCTAATTAGTCCGTCAGATAGATTTCCAAAAAAATATTGGACACATATTTTTTCTTTTTGCACGTAAATCAAAAATGAAGACGATACAGTGCTTTGAAAACTCGTGTGACGTCACGTCGCACGACATTTTTTACCACGTAGTGCCGTCAAAAGCCCCCACTCATGGTTTTTGACGCGTTTTATCTTCGTAAATTTTTATTAATTTGATAAAACAAATAATCTAACTTACGGACTAAACATAATCATATTATTTTGACACAGTCCGATCCCCTATTCCATTGTCAGCTTTTCGGGATTCATGACTTCTGACCTCGAGAAAAGGGTATTGATACAAGGATATTCACCCATCCAAGAAACAACTTCAAAATAATATCCCCATTAAAAACATAACCCTCTTCATGGGCTTCACCGCAGTCGGGTAAAAAACTGTGAGGTTTCTTTATTTAGGATTAACTTTCGGTTCATTAATCTTAAAACTAGTACAAATCATTTTGGCTTATACACTTCTAGCGCTGCTTTAAGAGTATTTGTAATAGGATATTTGAATAGGATAAGCTATTCTGTTAATAAATCCTGTACGGACTGGTATTCCGTTTGGTTGCATTCGATTTATATAGAAACCTCTGATTACTATGTGTTGTCTTGTTGAAATACGGCAGTCTGGATGTTTGAATTAGTATTAAATACTGTACAGTATTTAATACTTCAAGAAGAATAAATACATTAAGACACAAGATAGGGATAGAGATTTTTATCATCCCTCTTTCTTGACCGTCTGTCAGTCAAACACAATAATTTTCTCTTTAATAATTATAATGTTCACCAAACAATTTGCAATTTACGTAAAAGAACACATTTTACATAATCAGAGGTTCACCTCGAGATCTATGTTACGTAGGAATTATAATTTTGTTTTAATGTTAGGTGTGAATAGCGCATAAAGAAGCGCGCGGAAGCGGAAGACAAAAAAAGACTGCAGTTAATGTACTTCGATTCTCCTGTCTCACACATCCCAATGTTTCAAAATACTTACGCCCGAATACTCGAACGTCACTCAATTATAAGTAGCCCTCAAAACTCGTGCTATCTCTGTCACTCTGCGTTAAAGTAACAAAGACAGCACGAGATTTAAGTGCAACTTAAAATTGAGTGACGTTCGAGTATTCGGGCGTTAATCAATCAAATAAGCTGGCTACGTCTGTCCAAAATCCAAAAACATTTCCGATTTCTGACAAAAACACAATCAATACTCATAAGTGAACAACACAATTTTCAATTAAACGCGTGTGAAATTAAAACAATTGAATACAAAAATTCGAATATTAAATTTTTAAAGGCTCGTGTATTGGTTCAGAACATGATTTGCGCAAAATCGTAGCTTCAAATTCAATTTTGAACCATTTAACCCAACGTATGATACGACAGGTATCAATTTAACCAACTTTAATTTATACGGGGCTGAACGGAAATTGACAAACCCTTCTGCTCTCAACCCTTTTGATGTGGCAATGTATAGTGCAGTTGTTAACAGATACCTTTAAGGGAAGGTTACAAGGAAGGTTTAAATTGAACTGAAATCAAGGCCGAAGAAACTCTAGCTGAATGGCACGAACATTAATTTTTAACTTGGTTGCTCCGAGTCTTCAGACACTTATCATTAAAATGATTTCAGTAAACAAATGAAATAAAAACTGACATTTTAAAACAGACTTTGACAATGTTCTTTTTAGGGTTCCGTAGTCAACTAGGAACCCTTATAGTTTCGCCATGTCTGTCTGTCCGTCCGTCCGTCCTCGCTTAATCTCTGTGACCGTTAGCACTAGAAAGCTGAAATTTGGTACCAATATGTGTATCAATCACGCCGACAAAGTGGTAAAATAAAAATTGGAAAAAAATGCTTTATTAGGGTAGCCCCCCTATATGTAAAGTGGGAAGTGTTTTTTTTTTTAATTTCAACCCTAACGTGTGATATATTGTTGGAAAGGTATTTAAAAATGAATAGGGGTTTACCAAAGTCATTTTTTGATAATGTCAATAATTTCGGAAATAATCGCTCCAAAAGTAAAAAACAATGTGTCCCCCCCCCCCTCTAACTTTTGAACCATAACTTTAGAAAATATGAAAAAAATCTGAAAAGTAGAACTTTATAAGGACTTTCTAGGAAAATCATTTTGAACTTGGATGGAAACAACAGATGGAAACAGCAATTAACCAATATAATTTGGTCCCTGAATCGTATGAGCGCCTATACAATCCAGAGGTCAAGTTTCATTGGCCCGTAGAAGAAATTGTATAAATTATAGCATACCGTTTTGGTACGGAACCCTTCATGTGCGAGTCCGACTCGCTCTTGGCCAGTTTTTTTATTAAGATGACGATCAACGGCCAATGATGACACACACTGTAATAGTTTGATCTCAAGGAAATTAGAATAAGGGTGCTAAGATGATAGTGAGAATCATTCACTGTTGGTGTTTATCCTCTTATAATTTTCGTTTCCGTGCGTCCTTCATTCAACTGTTTCCTCAACTTTGAGGATATTCAAACTAACGCTCATTTAGACGGCCTTGGTTTCTTTACACCAACCTCTTTTTCAGTTAAAAATAGAATAAACTATTCCACCCCAACTCCATGACAACCAATACTGCAGTCATCATCAATATCGCATCAAGTAGAAGTCTCAATCAAAGTCGCTGCTCATATTGAAGTCGAACACACAATGAAAGTCAATCATGACTGATTGCTTGACAGCTCGCAATCAGGAAGATTTCTTACTTTCTGATTGCTATCAATCATCTGGAATAGATGCGCCTTTGTTTTGCCGGTCTATCTAAGACGTTGATGGTTATAGGAATTATGATTGATTGGAAGAAAAATAGCACTCCTATATCTGAGTACCCAGATAAATTAAAAGCCTCGTTAGTCGAAAGCTGGAGGGAGGTCTTGGTTTCGATTTACGGGTCGGGCAAAGTATTATTGGGTTTTTTCATCATTACTTAGAAAATATAGTAAACTGTTCCATTTTGGGTGGAGTAGATATTGAAGTTTTATTTTATTGTTAACCATTTATTTCGGACAGAATCCATATAAGTGTTAGTAACAATTTTCTTAAGATCTATGTTAGTAGGTACATAATATAAGTGTTAGTAACAATTTTCTTACGATCTATGTTGGTAGTTAAACAAGTTCATCACAACTTTCCCGTGACTATTCCCACCCAGTGAGCCTGTATGGGACAGTCGCAGCGGGATGCAATCATTTGCAAAATGCTGTTGGTGCTACCGCGCAGTCTTTGCAATAATAAGTCTAAAGTATTGGTCCCGTGGTTGTTAAGAAGATATTATAAGAGCAGTGGTGGCCCAGTGGTGGCAGCCCCGACTTACAAACAGTAAGTCGTGGGCTCAAACCCATGGCAGGCGCATTACTTTGTGTTATTTATTTCAACACCGCTGCTCTCAAATCGGTGAAGGAAAATATCGTAAGAAAACCGGTCTTAGAACCAAAAATTTCGAAGACATGTGACATCTACAAACCCGAACTGGGCCGACGTGGTGGAAGCCCATCCCTTTCCTTAAGAAGAGGCCCGAGTCCTTGCGGTAGGAACATTATAGGCTGATGATGTTGAAAGTATTAAATAACTTCAGATATGACCAAACTTGTATTAACTACGCTATATAATATTGTAAAATTGATTTCAACAATAGAAAACAAAGCCTGAGGTCTTTATAGATTTACCTAAAGTCTACAAAACAATATATCCTCAACCCCGTAACACAAAAGATCTTCTTATTTAAGTAAAACTAAGTTTCACGCAGAGCTCAACTTTGGGGTTACTTTGCTTTGTATTACGTCTACTAAAAGTTACTATAAGTAAATAAAGATCGGTATGGTACGGTACGGTACGGTATGTGTGCAATAAAGAATAAGAATAATATGACCTGATAGAGACTGATTTCTTTGACTAAGGGACATAAGCAGCTTGTAATCCCCGAAGGATTAGGCACAGGTGTAATTACTACTATGTGTTCGTGTTGTGAGGTACACATTGTGTTGCGATTTGGTAGCCTATTGAGCTGAGACCCTTTTGGTATTATTAGTTTTGTTTGTTATGTTTTTTTTGTGCATTTTTATGAATGCCAAATAGACACATTTTTCTTTGTTTTCTAATAGTCCACCCACATTTCGCTAATTATGTTTCAAATCCCATGTAACAGGGGGCAATTCGTATCAACCGGGCACAACTCCTTCTGGCTGTTACTGGGAAATTCCTGATGCACAACCCCAATAAAATTTGTTCGACCCAAGACCTCATGATCAATAACTGCGCTGATGAATACTACTAACGAGGCAGTATTAGTCATCTGCCTAGCCTTTTCCCAACTATATTGGGGTCGGCTTCCAATCTAACCGGAAATGACTGCCAAAGATCTATATAATTATATGGCAGCCGGGACCAACCGCTTAACGTGCTTTCCGAGGCACGGAGGAAACTCGGTATGTCGGGCGGTCACACTTCTACTGACCGACCTAGGCAAGCACAGCTTTACCTAAAGATCGACCCGAGTGGCAGTTCTTATTAAGCCACGAGCTCCTCCGAGGCAGTATTAGTACGAGTCCTATTAATTTACTTCTTTTTTTTTTTACTTAGTACGTACAGTATGACCACTGAAGATATAAGGATTTTAAACTGACATGGTCACTAACATTATTATTTATATTGAAAACGTGATATTTACCATGTTTGCTTATTGTTTCGAGTTCCCGATATTTCGGCGCTGTTACAAGCACCATGATCATGATCACGGATGAACTGAAGTCATTGCTCTTTCTAGTTCGTTTTTTGCGTTCGCTACTACTACCATTGTCACTCACTACACGATGACCACTGAAGGTTCAGATCAGTTAAGGTCCTTAAGGACCACTACAATTCAACGTAGCATAGCCTGTCGTGAAAATGTACATCGATTTGTCAAACTGCCTGCACAGATAAGTTGTTTGAAGTGTACGTTACCATAGTAGTATTCCTGTCAGTGTTTCAAAACTGTATGCTATTGAAACGGAAATAAGTTGAAGTCAAAGCACAGGCTACGTATTCTAGGTAATAATAAATTCTGGTCAGAAATTAATTTCTTAAGAATTGTTAAACTTTGTCAGAACAAAATTTGAGTCAAAAAAGAAAATTTTTATTATCACAATATAATTATGAGTTTAGTAGCACCAAATTATAGGGTGAATGTCCCAATTATACGTCTGTTAAGTTTATTAGAATATATTTATGATTTTTTATGAGTTCACTATGATGACCGTTTCAATTAATTAACAATGTGTCTGTGATACAATGGTCTTCATTCATTGATACAGACACTAATTACTATAGACTTTTGTCTGTAATGTTCACATGGAAAACGGATTTTTGTGCCATGACTGTGTTTTTCTGAAATAAAATTTAATATTTATTTATTTTTTATGTTTAAATCTAAAACTCACCTGTTTTGGCGTGCGTGCAAGTGAGGGAAATGACACAAATGAGTGTCAACACTAAATTAGAGGTCTTCATTTTGAACACTTTACACTTAAGTCACTCGCATTTTTTCACTTTACACCACTATGTTTTATCTGAAAAGAAGAAAATATTGTTATTAGTTATTTTTGAAAAAATATCTTAAATTATTAGAATAAATACACAGATCAGATCATGTTTTGAACATTAACATAACATATACAACACGCCTGTAATCCTCGAAGAATTAGGCACTTGTACAATGTATCACTACATAGTATAGGACAAAGTCGCTTCTCGCTGTCTGTCCCTATGTATGCTTAGATCTCTAAAACTACGCAACGGATTTTGATGTGGGTTTTTTTAACAGATAGAGTGATTCAAGAGGAAGGTTTATGTGTAGAATAAATGCTTCCGTGCGAAGCCGGGTCGGGTCGCTATAGTCTTATATAATTTGTACTATACCCAAATGTCGCCAATTACGTATTTAACTCCAATGTAATAATCCCACGCAAGCTTTTTGCAATTATCTGGGCACAAATCCGTAGCTGTTACTGAGAAACTCCTGAAAACTAAATAACATTTTGCCTAACCTGGGAAACGAACCCAGGACGTCATACACACCGGTCGCGGTCAACGACATCAACGACGTAGTTCATACAAAATTCTAAGAATAATAAGACAGAACAGATAATATTTTGTTTTCACAAATTATAAAGGAGAGGAGCTTCCTTTGTTATATATATGCACGCTTCAAGATCAACGTCTGCTTAGCGGCGAATAAAATCAACCAGTTTTGCACGAAAACAACTTTTGGGAAAAACAAGTGAACAGCAGTAACCAAGATACCGTAGATATTATTCTATGGACCATAGAGCTTAAGTGATATTACACCAGCGATAACTATGACAAACAAGTAGAAAAAGGCTAGAAATGAATTGATAAATAAATACGAGGTGATTTAAAAGCGTTTACCACTCATTTTGGAACCCTCAACAATTCAAACTCAAATTATCTTCAGTAATATGTAAAAACTCCTGTTTCTGCTCTAACCCTCTTTTTCACTTTCTTATAAACCTGTCTGCTACCCCGAACCAAATAAATAAACAAACAATCACATTTACACTACACCAAACCAACAAAAACAGCAATAAGAATCTTTTATTGACAACAGCCCCGACGTAACCCACTTGTTATCAGACAAAAAGGCATTAAGTGTCTCCATGTCACTTCATGTCGGAATTTATTTAATACTTTCCCTCGATAAGGCCTACCTACCACAGAATGTGGAACAGCATTCCATCTCGTCAATATAAGTCAGAAAGATGACCTAAATCACACAAAAGGGGCGTTCGCCTTGCGTTTCATGACTCCGATTCTTGCTTTGAGACAAAAGATTTTGAGGTTTTCATTATTTTCGTGCTTTCCTTTCTACGTTTTGTAAAGGTATTGATACTTGCCCGTTGGGACTGCGGGTTGTTCGAAAGAAATACCGTGGCCTCGACACAAAGGGCTAAGAAGAAACATGGGTATTTTTTAGTCAGTAGAACTCTGACTATACCGCTTCACCCAGAGTATGATGAGTCATTTGACGAAATCCCACCTTCTAAAGAAAAAAAGGTATCGATACTTTTTCATAGTTTTTTATATTATTATGACGATTGTTACACGACTTACCGAAGGAGAAAATGTATGATGAAGATGAAAATAAAAAGTATTGGAACTTAGATGAGTGAGTGCGTATTAAAACACAAGAGTGTAGTAAATCATAATACAATCCCCAAATGATTAGGCATAGGTAACAAAAATATAGTACACCCACATTGCCAACACTTAGCACCCAACGGTACCTGTGAATCAAACCCCGGACCTCATGCTCAACAATCGTGCTAGCGAAAACTCGACCAACAAGTCAGTTTGTGAAGATTTTTACTAAGAGGAAACCGAGTAGAAAATAAGCTATTAAATTGCCGATACCAGAAAAAAAGAAGCTTGAATATCGGCAGACAGTAATATTAGGTCTATAAAACTCGAAAGACACTTCGAGTAAGAATTCATGTATGCGAATCTGACCCCAATGCGGTCGGAAAAAGGGTAATGATGATGAAACGCGCAGGCGATATGATACTAGCATACGTAATGTAGTTTACGACGGAAAAGAGTGTTCCATTTTATTGTCCTGTATGTACTGACAAGCCATTTTCTCGACAATAAACCACAAAATTCTCCAGTCTTGCTTTATCGTCACAAAATCCGAAGACGAAAATAAAGCCTTTGTCAAACACGTATATAAACATGGGGAAACCAGTACGAACGACCAGTTATTACGTATTGGCCACGCATTCGCGACCACAGCCAAGCTTTGTCTGACATGACCTCTTTTTATCTTCCCCTTTCTGTATCGAACGGCCTCTGTTTGTCATACGGAGCCACGCCAGCGATTTAGCAATTTTCCGGCGGCAAATAGACGTGTTATTAGTGCTTCTACCCTACTTTTATTTTTTACTAATGTCATATTATTACGACGAAGGCGTTTTGTACAAATTGAATTTTGTAAATGTGAAGAAAAAGGGTTAAATTTATTTTTTGTTTGCGGATATGGTATTTGTGAGTTCGGAATTGGTTTCGTGATTTTTATTTGGTGTGTCGTATCGGGTTAGACTGCTGTGTCAGGGGAAAATATCCCTTATCTTGTACGAAATATTCCGGCGACACTTTGGAAATTCAATCCGATAGTTTTTGGAAGTTTTATTTTGATACTGGGAACTTTTTAATCCTACGGTTTCAAAGCTACCTCAGTGACGAGTTGAGGAAATTTTTATTTAAAAAATCCTTCTGACTATGAACAGACTAACAAACTTACGTCCGTAGAATTCACAGGAACCACGTTCAGTTAATTCGTTTATGTATTTAACTGGACGTTTTACTAAGAAACTTGTGACTAACTAAGCATCATTAGTCAAATAAAATATCACAAAGGACGGCCATTTCTGTAAGTTCTAGTCACACAATTGAATTGAACAACGAACTTTCAAAATAAAGCCTTGCTTTTATATTTTCTATAGAATGAGCACTTAGTTAGTTAGTTTTCTTTGTGCATAGATAACTGTTATAACTTGAGAGAATTAATTATAAATGAGAGTATGAGAGCCACTTTAGTACGAATTTTCTTAGAAAAAAAAGATGTTTCTAATGATTTTACAAGTATAATTATCTTCGACAGCTAGTAATTATAAATTAATCAATTTGTATTTCGTCTTTGTTTTAGTTTACGTACCTACTTAATCGTAATATAATCGTATATATTAGGTAGTTAGAAATTTAGCTAAGTAGCTAGTATCTAGAATAACATCATTAAAATTATAATAATAGGAACACAGCGCAAAATTAATAACCTGAATTTCTCATCTTACTCAATACATAAACGCGTGTTTTACTATGTAATTGCAAAACTTTCGATATAAGAAATAAAACCAACACAACATAACATCACGCCTGTAATCCCCAGAGGGTTAGGCAGAGGTATACCCAATAGGACACCATCAAAAAATAGGAAAAACTGCTAGTGGGAATGTAACTAAACTACTACTCGTCTGAAAGCCGTTGCATGTTCCTCGTTTACGGTAATGATTGTTACTGTATTTCTACGTTATTTATGACATTATGGTATAAATAAATACTTCTGTGTAATGGATTTAGTTTTTCTGATAACCTACTGCGCTGTACAGACAGATGCGGCAGCGAAATCCTATTAAACTTGAATGGGGTGAGATGTAAAGTTTCTCATTTTCTGCAGTAAAAGAAGGACTCTCCGATAAGATACCCATGCATCTGTAATACTTGGGATTTTTATCAAGGCTGAAAATGGGAGAAGAATGGGTTTTTTTAATCAAGAATGGGATTATTAGTGATTATCTTAGTAGCAGCCACAGAGTTGTATTAGTGCCCGGTTGTTGGCAATAGGCTTGCTCCTATTACACATAACTGGCGAAATGTGAGTGTACTACACACACTTTTATGTTTGTACATAATACTCTCTACTTTCCACGTATTTTTTTTTATTCCAACATTAAAGATCTACTCAGCTTATTTCCACACATTTCATTCATCTTAGCTGTTGATAAAGTCTGAAGATGTCGCTACAGCTAAAAATTAAGGTGATTATAGTAACTACCTATTCGTCTAGAAGTTTAAGCCTACACTATTAATAATGAGGGCTTTTACTGTACTTCCGTTAGCATGTAAATATTCAAATTAATCTTCCATAACATAAATGACAATAAAAATTAAAAGAAGCAAAATTCCATCACTACAAAATAACACCATTCATTATTTAATATGATCATAACCTTTGCTACTCTAACAATACAGTCAGGAAAACATAATATTCCTCCATTACGAACCCGGAATGGTAATGACAAGCCCCAAAAATATTCCATTTCGCGTCGCGTCATTATTAATATAGAATGCATAATGCGACAACCAGAGAATAACGTAACGTAACGGAAATGAAACCGGTAATGATGACAGATACAAGGCAATGAATTGACAGAAACGTGGCAATGAATTGACAGAAACATGGCAATGAATTGTTAGTTCGGGCAGATGTTAATGACGGGGGTTTAATAGGATAATATATTATTTATTTGAACTCAGTAAAATGCATGTGACTAAAAAAGTGATGGATATTAATGGTGATGAAAGAAAAAGGAGTGGAAGGCTAAAGAAAAGTTGGATGAAATCGTGAAGCATGATAATGAAAAGAAAAAGGTTAATAAATTCGTCTGTTATGGGAATTTGAAAAAGAAAACGTGTTGCGCTGACCTCAAGTAGAACGATTCATCATCATCATCATTTCAGCCAAAAGACGTCCACTGCTGGACATAGGCCTCCCCCAGGCATTTTTGGGGGGGTTTGCCATAATCGCCACGCTTGGCAGGCGGGTTGGCGATCGCAGTATGGTTGTTACAAAGACACAGAGAACGCTGCTTAGTAGAACGATTAAAAAAAGGAAATTAAAAACTAGTGTGAACTTACCTTTCTAGATGAAAAAACCCAATAATGAAAAGCATAGCTACTTTATTATATTCTATTAGGTATACTGTGTTCAATATATCACAAAGCGATGACTTTTTTGCTTGGATCCCGTCAGGGCTGCGGGTTGTTTGCAAGAGATACCGCGGCCTCGACATAAAGTGCTAAAAAGGAACATGGGTGGCTTTTAGTCAGTAGAAGTCTGACACTCCCTTTCGCTCTGCCCAAGAGCGGGAGGGGTTATTTGATGATTTCCCAAAACCACCCCCAAAAAAAAGGGGTAATAGACGATGGGTAGACGGCTATACAAACGAACATAAATATAATAAGACAGTATTTTTTGTTTTTATTTTGATCAATTTGTGTTTTGTGTTATTTTGACTTTGACCTGTTGAAAAACCCCTACTGGTAAAACCCAATTACACATTGCTCGACCTGTAAATCGATCCCAAAAACCTCGTATTCGTAGACAGCTTTTCAACACTTAGATCAACGAGGTAGATGGCTGGTATTCATTTTATGGCATGAAAAATGGCATGTGTTTTTTGCAGATATTTCCACAACGTGTCATATAGTGGTAGGTAATATTGCGAGTACCTTAGGTCAACGGGAATATACCTACGTTACGTCAAATGCAATGTATCAATGATATTTCACTGCTATTGTATCATTTTCATATTGTATGTCATTATGATGAGTAGTCTAAATAGAAATTTATTTGAGTTGTTTCATTTCTGAATCATGAAAATGGTTGTGGTAAGTTCTTTTTGAGCTTTTAACTTTGACACGTTTTAATTGGCCAGAAATTTACTTTAAAATGTAACTAACAGGGAACAAAAGCAGAAAGCAGAAAAGCGACATCAGAAGATCTTTTTGCCCAGAGGTTAGACTATACAGCTGGTTGAAAAAATAAAAGCTATTCCGACAAAACTCGTGCTAAATTCAAACATGAACCCTAAAATGAAAACAGCTTACAATCAGATAGGCATACCACTTAAAAATAAACCAAAAACATTTAAAATCCGCATTTTAACTTGAATTTACGGGCTCGCAACCGTTGAGATTATGTCAAAATTTCAACGGGGAAATATATTTGGAATTGTCGGTGGCGATACGGGGCCCCTTTTCTCGGTACGATTTTAGTTCGGGCCCCAGTACCTTGACATTTCGTTTAGACTGGAAATAAAACTACAAAAACATGTGTAGGGTTAAACCGTTGACGGCGACCGTGTGTGGGTGAAGAATGGGGTGCCGTGATTGTGAATTGTTGGATTTCTTTTATTTGATATTGTGTTAGTTTTCGGGTATGTCGGGAATTTTGGTTAGAGGGAAAACGGAGACAGCGAAAATGTTAGTCTTACTGTCTGTCAGTCACGTACGTTTTATATTGAAAAAGCTGGTGTCTAACCGCTATGATACCCGGTATTATTATAGTTATCGGTTGAATAGCGCTTTCATCAAGGAGTGTGCTGTTCAGTCAATAGTTTAATTATTTTTTTACAGCACTAAACAGTTTTAAGAAATTCAACATAAGTTAGTAAAAGCGAGACTAATATTAATTGAGTATAAACACAATCCCAATGAAATATAAATTCACAGTAGCAATAACATTCCGTAAACACGGCACGTTCACCAAAAAGCCTTACTACAATCTAACCAAAAAAATATATACAGCTTTTGCAGCGCCTATTTTAAAGCGTAGGTGAAAAGAAAAACAGCATTGCAAACCAAAACGGTTGGCGCTTTAAGCGGCTAGAAAACTGCGAACTATCTCCGCATTACGTTTGGAATCTCGCCATAACAGTCCGACCCAGGTTTACACTACGGTCCTAGTGTTATTGTAGTATTATTACTTTTCACACTGGCATTTAAGGGTTACGAAGTGGCGAAGAATATTTTTATATTATGTGTCGAGTCTTGCGGATGTTGTGGCTTCTGGCTGCATCGTTGTTAGGATTTAAATTGGAGTTACGATAAAGAATGTGGGGAATATTATGTGTGTTTGTTTGGTTACTAGATGATTTTATAGATGGCGAGTTATTTGTCTGTGTTTCTGTAGGCATTTTTTACAAAGATAATATTACAAGAGTGATTCTCTAATCTTTAGGCAAGTGAACGAGTATAATTTTGGAACCTTATTCTATTGGCTTCTACACATACATACATACATAAACTCATACCTTTTTCCCAAGGGGGTAAGCAGAAACTACAGAACGCCACCTACTACGATCCTTACATACTCCTTTAGCCTCGTCCACATTCATACATTGGTCATATAGACGTATACGTACGCGGGTTGAAAGTACTACGCACCTGTTCTTTCTGTAGAACCTAACCAATAAGGTCAGTGTATGTCTTTCCAGGGCGCTCCTCCCGGCGACTTTCACTCATCCTCACATTACCAAAACCATCTAAGTATGTCTATTTGGCTTCTAAATCAATAAAAACGATGCATACTTTCTATCTCTTACCACGAAACTTCTACCATACATTAACTTTCGCTCGGAGGGTCGTTTACAAGCACTTAAAGCTGCTAGTGTTATAATATTTTTATTGCCACCGCACCAATACTTAAGGGTAACATAACGATAAAACGTTTTTTATATAAGGAGACATGTGCTGCCTTTGGGACCAAGTGATGAACGGATAATGTTATTTTGATCGCAGTCGTAGTTTATGATCGCCGTTTTTAGCGGTAGGTATAGTGTTAACAAGTTTCTGTTATTCTTAAAGGTAAGTTTAATTTAGATTAAATAAGAATTACGAACAACTCTCGACAATATTCGTTGGCATGTGACATCTACCAACCCGCATTGGGCCCGAGTGGTGAATTAGCCCATTATCTCTCACAGAGAGGAGGCCTGTGTCCCAGCAATGGGAATATTAAAGGCTGATGGTGATGATATTGAAAGGACAATCCACGACTGACTCGTTGGTTCAGTGATCGCAATCGCAACTGGATTTTTCTATCAGGAATTTCTCAGTAATAACCACGAGTCTAGATTTGTGCCCAGTCGATGGCAATAGGATCGCCCCCTTTTACATGGCATTGAAACGTAACTGGGAAGAAAAAGTGGTGGGAAAAACTATCAAGCAAGGGTCATTGCAAAATTGGGAATAGCGTGGCAGGTTTGTCCCATTTAAAAAATCCTATCTGGTACCAGGAATTACACATTACCGGGTAATTACTGTACTTTGCAACACATAAATTATTTCCACCAATCCGTGCAGCAGCTACCAAAACACAGAAACAAATGAACCACGAAATACACTCGCGAGCTAATAGCACACGTAATGACGTGTAAGAATCGACTCGTGTGCACTGTCGAGCACAATTACATTTCTATTCATTAAAAGGCTTCCTCCGTGGATTGCCGTAAATTAAATTTCCCAGATTCAACGCCATAAGTGTACAATGCACCGGTTTAAATTTTACTTGCGTTCGTGTGTGGCTGCTAAGATGGCGAAGAGCAGTTCGTTTAATTAAAAGACGTTGGAAAATTATGGTTTGTGTTCTGAGGGTAACTATTTTGAGTAGAATTAAAACGTTATTATGCTGTGTAATAATCAGCATTATTCTTCTGCCTGTATTCTAATTTATTTAAGAACGCAGCATGTCTTCTTCCATATGTCTCTATTACTCAGCAGGCACCTTCTTTTTATTATTACGTGAGAATAATGTAATTATGTGAGACAAAAATAAGGTTACAACTTTACTTTACTCCTAGCAGCCTATGTCTACTATTGAATATAGCACGTTGCTGTGGATTTCATGTCCAGCAATTTACAGCCTTCTCCAGGACATCAGCAGATCTAGTAACAAAAGTGATCTACACTGCAAAACACTTACGGTCAAATTGGCCGAACGGGTGTATGGCTATTCAGTGATCCATGTCCCTTGCTCACAATCAATCTGTTTGGTAAATTATTGTCTAGGCTATACCAGTTACATTGGCCCTCCTGCAGGCCCCTTATTCACGAACACTTCGATTCGATTTCGATTCAAAAAGTCATAAGTCTATCTCGCTCGCTTTCATAATGGCAAAAAAAGATGGGCATGCGACTCGTCGAATCGAAATCGAATCAAATCTCTTTATTTCTGATTCTAACAGGGAAGCTCCAAGCGTAACCGTAGTTACCGGGACTGATTTCACTTAGTCCTTCAAGCTACTGTTATCTGTGAAAGTTCTATAATAGATTTTAAACTTTACCGCTATTGGTTCAAGGTTACTCGTAATTGGAAAAAATTGTCATTTTCGGGTAACTTAAGGTGCTGGTATGTACATGAGCCATGGAGGCCGGCGTTGGTCGTTGCGTAGCCCTCTCTATTACCATTGGATGCCTATCACTGTACAACAGTACGCCATATATACTGACCGGGCGTCAATCTAGATAGCGGTTCGATACCTATCTCAGCACACGGTGTGAATTTATTTCTATGGTTCGAGGCACTGAGCCGGTTGGGTAACCATGATATTAAATCAGTAGAGTTAACCCTTAATTACTCGCGTACATTATAGTCACACTTACGCTCGCGTGGGGAATATATAACCCCAATTTTAAAGGTACAATAAAACATATTTTTAATGACATACTTTTATTATAAAAATTAGAAAAAGACAACATTGTTCTAAATTGTATACAATCAACATTGTTCTAAACTTTTAAAGATACGAAACTTTAAATTTAGGAACTTTTTAATCAACAGGTACATTTATCACATATCATAGTGGAATGGTCGTGACAAACTTGCTGGTGGCATTTGGCACACATAAATCTTATTTTTTTATCCTTCGACCTTGGACAGATATGGCACCTTATATAAGTTGTCGATGGACCACATCAGTAAGTGGGGACTTAGGACCTTGTACTTGAGACACTCGTCCAAAAAAAATTGCGCGAATACTCGCGTGGGGCAATATATACCCCAGACGCGATCTCCTGAAACAACCACACGACACGGAGCGGCGCTCGCGACTGATTCGCGGCGGGGGTAGGTATTTAGGCAGCTATTATGAACGGCATCGAGGTAGCTTTAAAAATGGTGGAGATACGACGCTTCAAATACGCCGTGGGGTTAAATATACCCCACACGAGTAATTAAGGGTTAAATGAATATACATCCTTGAATACCTGAATCGGTAGACTAATTGTATGCCCATTCTATAAAATCATCTTTATGCCATATAAATAAGGTTCAAAAGTGGTCATCCGTCAAACTTCTTCTTCGTGTCCCTGCCACGACACTTTTTATGATTTTTTTATCCCAGAACTTCGCCACTTCCACCATGTCAACAGTCGCAGCGAAGAGGTCACTTCAGCTGCATATTTTTGGGCTACGAGGGCAGGACATGGAAGCATGGAAGCATGGTTTGCGACACAGCTCCAAAACCAAAACCCGCTGCCGTTTCATTGAGGTAGTCCTCCTGACGAAATCGCTCATTCTAAAGCCCGAGTGCTGTTATTATAAAACCTTCTAATTGGAAGCAATATCACATTGCATGTAGGAACAACGTATTTCATAATGAGTGGGCGTTTTTTAATCACTTCGGAATCGCAATATACCTTCTTTGAAATGCGAAAAACGTTAATACGGTGGTAAGCAATTTAGATACGGTGTTAATGAGCATTGTTCTAACAAAGGAATGCTGTAGAAGAATTGTTATTTATGTTCACTTTTGTATACACCTTTAAATAATGGTATACCTTCTTATTTTTACGAAAGAACAAATGAAAGAACCTACCTCGTACCATTGTGCTCTTCTATTTTAATGTTATGTTCTGTATAGTATTTGGTGTAGACATAAATAAATAAAGAAAAAAAGTCAACAAAAAATGATTAAATGATCAACAATAAACAAAATGATATAACAAAGTGAATATAAGAAAAAAATAAGACACATGAAATTGGTCCTGTAGGAGGTCAAAACGATCTCAACTTGGTGCAGACACATTAAAAAAAAAAGAGACAGTGCTGGTAGTCTGATTAGCACAACATTCATTCTATTGCTAACTAATAACAATAATACATTCTTATATTTTCGTATAATAAGCTCGAAAGCTTGAATATTTACTGATACGAAAAATCATGCAAACATCATGAAAATCGAGTACCATTGAAAAAAATGTGAGTTGGCTTAAAATTGTGATATAATTTTTGGGTGTAATGGATGATTTTACGATTATTTTACGTTATAAAACTAAACAAGACAACACAATTATTACCAAACAAGTTCATAAAAATAACGTTATCCAAAGCTTTAAGCTGTCAAAACCCTCTTTAAACATTTTATAGTACTAAACGCTTTTACCAACTCCGGTTTATGACAACCCCAAAATTTTCTAAGTACCCACAAAAGAAGCATACCATACCGTTACTTTACCTTATTCTACTTATAAAAGAAAAAAACCTCAACACTTTTACCTCATAAAAGAAAGACTGGAACACATTTCATGAAAGAAAGCAGAAGGAAAAAAAAATAGAAAAAAAATGGAACAGATTTCCTCTCAAACGTACCGCGGTCGACGGAGAATTCAATTTCCTCTGTAAAAATCAGAAAGGACGGTAAATAAATCGAGTAACCCATGTATTGACCGAGCGTTTTACATAAGATCAGTGTCTGGAAAGCCAAAGGACTTTGTATGGCTTGAGGTAGGATGATTACTGTTGGTGAAATGAAATGAAATGTAAATTGAACCAGTTTAATTAACTTTGGTTACGTTATGTTAGAAATTGGAATGAGTGTGATTATTATCGTTCTGACCGAATCTTGCAACAGCATCCTATATAGACAGATTACTACTACTACTAGATTATAATGCCTTTCGTGAGCTCTGATAGAACAGCAAGCAAAGCCTTTGGTCCTCAAAAACCATTGATACAAAAGACTCTGTCACAATAAGTAACGGTGACCATCAGCGACAATGATTATAATAATAATAATAATATTCCACAACTATCACACAACGCCATCTAGTCCCAAGCTAAGCAGAGCTTGTGTTATGGGTACTAGACAACTGATAAACATACTTATATATTTCTAAATACATACATATTAATAATGTTATCTATATAAATAAAGAGAGAAGTCCTGACTGACTGACTGACTGATTGACTGACTGACTCATCAACGCCCAGCCCAAACCCTTGGACCTAGAAAGCTGAAATTTTGCACAGAGGTTCCCTTTATAACGTAGACAAGGAATAAGGAAGGATTTTTCGAAATTCAACCCCTAAGGGAGTTAAATAGGGGATAAAAGTTTGTTTGGAAAATCGTCATTTTCACGCGGGCGAAGCCGCTGGCAAAAGCTAGTAACTAATAATAATGATTGCCTATGACGTCTTCTTTGTGTGTACTTGTGACAGGCAATAAAAACTAACCTTTTGATTTGTCAACAGGTTAGGTTCAAGTGATCACTATGACTCTGTGGCAGCTCTTGAGAAATTACTGATAGAAAAAGGGTAGACCAGCCTCTTCAAAAATGCATTCACGAATACTTTAAAACTACATTAAAGACATTATAATATGTAAATCATAGATTGTTAAACTTTCAATTTGGAAAACTTCTGGGGTACAATAGGAACATTTCTATATGTTCTCCTGGATATCAAATTATTTAAAGCTAGCTAAGAATTTTAATTAAAACGGTACTCGGAGATACCTTTGCTGCAGTAGCGTTTTAATTTGAGATAAAACAGTAATAATTAAAATTTCATGCACAAGGTTCTTTATAAAATTTTTCTATTTTATTTTTTACGTTGACAATACCTATTGTTAAAAAAACATTTTTATGCAAATTAGTCATATTCAAAAAATGATTTTGCTTATTCGAGTATGAATAAAAAAATAGAGAAGTGTTTTATGGACACTCGATTCGAACGGAGATCGCAAGTTCGACGGCGTCCACGGTCATCCCCTCAAAATGCAAACAATATTATTTGGTAATCTTTTTTTTTTAATCTCAGTTGTTTTTCTTTGAAAAATATACCGGGTTAATCACACATAATTTCGTACAAAGCCCTCTCGCCTAACCAACCTTTTGGACTAGCTAATCTGTTCACATAGGTACCACTGATAACAGAAAGAGGTTGTATATCTAACAAATCCTTCCGATTACATTGTCGTATGTAAAACCAGTGTGTTCACGGTTCATTGGCAACGCATAATCGTCCCGACGCCTTCACAGGCATTCACGCGGGTAACATTATCAGAACAGATTAACCCTGTGATCAGTGTAAACACTGCTCCAATTTGAACTGACGCTTATATGCGTGCAAGTATTGCGTCAAGTGTAAGCTCGTCGGTTCTTTAAGCTGTTAATTCAGTGGGTTCGAATTTACATTGTGGACTTCAAAGACGTAGAACTCATAGTATTAATGTCTCTCTTGAATTACCTGAAGGATTTTAGTCTTGAATTTAGGCAGAATTTCGTTTAAAAAGGTGAGCCTAAGTAAGATTTCATCAGTTTGTTGTTTAGATTAAAATTTGAAATCCTTTTCGCACGTAATCGTTCTGATTAGCTTACCTTTAGCATGATCAATGTTTATGATGAAATTATGAATAATCCTTTTTCCCGGCGTATTATTTTATTAAATGAATCATACTATTTGTACTATTATCACGAGTTTTAGAGAAATTTAAAAGAAAGAGACATTATGCTGCGTTGACCGAAATAAATGAGGAGGATTCTCCTGCCCTTGCAGCAGAATGATGATATTGTTTGTACTATTGTTTTTTTTTTTACTTATTGTTTTACCAAAGAATAAGTAACATATTCTTACACAGCAATATAAAGATGAAAGACTGTTTTGTACTTACAATTAAATTAAAACTTAATACCAGTTACATTTAGGTTGTTAATCAACTTTCATCGTAATCACTTGTATACCAGCAAAGCGACGCCATATATCTTGAAACTTGCGAAATAATCTGATTACACGCTAACTGATTAATTAGTTCCAAAGGCTTTAAAATACAGCCATTTGTAGCAGGAGTTGGAAATAAATGGAGATAGTTTTGATTACGGTAAAGAATTAACAATGTCTTTATTCAGTATAGTGACAACGCCTCTACCGATAAATAAGAAAAAAAAAATTGTGTCGCTCGGGCTTGACTTTTTGTGTTAAGTAAAAAAGCCGCAAGGAAGGAAAAGTCAACGAAAAATATTATTATTTATTGTAAAAGAACCTGCATTGTATAACACCTAAAAAGCTTTTGCTCTGGGCTGGACTCCACTAAAGCGGAGAGGAAAATGGATGCTCAAGAGTAACGATGTGTATCCACCAAAGCTATACAGAGATGGGTACTGGTTAGATCGGAGTAGAGATGTGTGTACTATTCGCCGCTCACGACTCTTTTCGTGTGCTCTGCCTGTGTGCGTAGACTGGCCTAAACAAAATAAGAGATAAATATCCTATCCTTTCCGCTCATCCGTTTCCACTAGAGCTAAAAGCGAAGACGAGAATTGTAAATTACGAAATTCTATTGGTAGTTGACAACACATGTTGTCTTTTCTCGTCTCATCTCTGCTTAGAATAATAACAAACTGGTGTTATTTGCAAGAAACCCAGATTTTACATCAAAAGCACCATAGCGTAATAACCGACAAGAAGCAGGTAATAAAAAATAATGCATCATAAACACCAATCTATCACAAACTTTCTGATTGAAATTCAAGCAACCGACGAATTTCATCATGGAACTTTCTACTCCAATGCGATCGATGGTGTGGTGTACTGATAAACGCAAGTGCATTACGGGCCCATCAAAGTTTTATGATCCATGAGGTGAAATTGGAGCAGAATGGGTTTAATGGGATAATTGTAATTTATTGCACATGGCGAGCAGTTGTAGCCATGTGGTGGCGGCCTAGACTTACGAACAGTCATGGGCTTGGATCCAGGCAGGCGCATTACTTTGTATAATTTATTTCATCACCACTGCTTTCAAAACGGTGAAGGAAATCATCATGACGAAATGTCTTAGAACCAAAAAATTCGAAGACATGTGACATCTACCAATCCGCCTACTCTCTAGGGAAGGACCCTAGAGGGTAGGCCTGTGTCCCTGCAGAGGGTAGGTACATTATAGGTTGGTCAAGTCTGTGACAGTTACTGAAACCTGTAAATTTATCTTCTAAAAGAATCAATGAAACAGCGTAACAGAAAAGGATACGTAAATTTGTAGTTTTAAGTAACATTTATATATAAATAAAAAGAGAAGTCCTGACTGACTGACTGACTGACTGACTGACTCATCAACGTCCAGCCCAAACCCTTAGACCTAGAAAGCTGAAATTTTGCACAAAGGTTCCCTTTATAGCGTAGACAAGGAATAAGGAAGGATTTTTCGAAATTCAACCCCTAAGGGATTTAAATAGGGGATGAAAGTTTGTTTGGAAAATCGACATTTTCACGCGGGCGAAGCCGCTGGCAAAAGCTAGTAGTAAATAATTATACATGTAATTACAAGAAAAGCTGGACCTATAAAACAATTTAACTCTTAAGGAGGAGTATCTAAGCGCTCTGTTTTATTCAGTTAGTTCGTTTATTTTACTAAAATAATTTTTAGTTATTTTACCATTTAGTAAAATAAAAGTTTAAGAAAACAATGAAACAACTAATATAAAACAAATAAATTCCTGTTAAATATTCGAGCCTGGCGAAATATGAATTTCCAGAATTAGGTACCATACGAACAAACTTGTAACGTGCGAAATAATACAGAATTTCGCGGTATTTTGAATAGAGTTCATTGAAATATTTAAACTTTACGAACGACGCCTCTGTTCATACGCTAACGGTTTGAGCCTTGACTACTTAAGCTAAGTAGGTAGTTTATAAGTTTCTCAGAGTTCAGTATACTAAAGAAAGTATACAGAGTATGTTTACTACGGCCTTCCTCGAATATAGAATGTTTGGCATAAAAGGTATTTTTAGGATTCTTTTTTTTACGTGTCGATAGCCTGTTCTTTGCTCATTTTTAGTATTTGGTAAATTAAGGAAGTGTTGGATTATCCATTCCAGTACAAAATGATACAGTGTTTTCGCTTTTTGCTAGAAATAGAAAAAAAATGTGGAAAACCCGTGACAATAACGTAACAAAAAAAAAAACCTTCCTTCTGACGAAGTCCGTCCAAAACTCAAAGCAAACAACAGCCTATTTATAAATATCCAGTCAAAAAAACGATTCCCTAAAAGCTATCTCGAAATAAAACATTTTAATAGAAACGGCTTCAGATCCATTAAAACCGTTTCATAATTTCATCTGTCACGGCACTTCCCGACATTTCTTCAACTTCAGACATTTCCGTTCTTAAAGTTTTTAAGGAAAAAAGTGTATTTTTCCCGAAGTTTTTATACGTCCTCCGCGGTTCAATAACAAAGTTTCGATCGATTTACATCCATCAAAAAGTGGATTGTTGTCGGTTCCGGTAAGAGTTACTTTGAGTTTTACGTATTTGTTGAACGCTTTCTATTAATATTTTTGTTGGCTGTAAATACTCGTGCCATGAAAACCCTTGTGAACGAGGTGTCTCATTCTGGGCGACGACGAGTTGTTCGAAAGAGAAACGGAGACCCCGGACACAAAGGACTAAGAAGGAACATGGGTGGTTTTTAGTCAGTTGGAAGTGTCGATGGGTGGGCGTTTTGGGGGACTGTCTTATAAAAATGTAAATACAGTGAAACCTGGTTAAATGTGTCTCAGATATTCAAATCTGTCTCATGGGACCCCAGTATGAGTTCCAGTTATAGAGGTTTCTCACTTATCCAAGTCCCAGTTAACCAAGTTTCACTGTAGTAAAGTAGGTAAAGTAAATTTTGACCTTCGAAAAGTGCTGATTATCAGCCTAGTTTGAATAAATGAATTTTGATTTTGATTTTGGTTGAATTCCACCCTCCAAAAACAAGTGTATAATTCCTTTTGAGAAATTTGACGGCACGGTTGGTGCATTGCTTAAAACCTTAACTGATGCACTGCATGTCGCGGCTTCAATCTCCGCATAGAACTAATGAACTACAGGTTGTCATTCCGGGTGTGGCTGTTTGTACGCGAAACAAATTCACAGGGAGGGGTAAAATAAAAAAAAAAGATGTTAATCAAGCAGCAAGGCAGGAGGCCTATGTCCAGCAGAGGACGTCTTTTGGCTGAAATGATGAAGCAGAAGAAAACAAAAACAAGAAAAAATAACAATAACAATCTGCAAATTAACAAAAATATAACAAGCCTGTAATCCCCGAAGGGTTAGGCAGACGTGTACCTTTAGTACACCCAATTTTCATCAGTGATGTTTAAGACCCATGTCGCCTCCAGGCGAGTCAATGCCATCAACCGATAATGAAAAATTTCTGATGGAAAAACTCAATTACACTTTGCCCAACCTGGTAATCGAACTCAGGCCATCTCTTGCACAGCAGTCACGCTTGCGACGACTAGACCAACGAGGCTGTCAAGACTCAAATCATGATCATCAACAATCTCTTGCCTTTATCCTAATTCATTTGTGGTCGGCGCAGCATGTCTTCTTCTTCCATACATCTCTGTTTCTCGTCATCTCATGAGACACCTTTTTTAAAAAAAACAATAATTCCACGAAAATTGTATCAACTTTCAGAAATTATTACAATCAGATGAAGGTAGCTTCATCTGATCGAGATGTCGTTCAGAAACGTTTTACCCATTTTCAAAGTACCCATTATTTATGATAAAAGCCTGAAAAGTCCAATAAACATTAATAGATTGTCTCGTGACATTGAGGATTATTTTTGACGTGACATTGAGTAACGAGGTCTGTCCTTTGAAGGTGTAAAGGGTTGAGGGTACCTGTAACGTTTTTATTATATTTTTTGAGTACTTTTAATACATTGTTTGATGGATGAAATTTTTTGCTATCGATAAACGTATGACGATAGGTGGAATTATCTTAGTTTTTACATTTTTATTTACGTTTTCATTCGATTAGGCTGTATCTGTTGAACTACAAAGCCATCCACAAGAAATCACTACTATAGTCACATTTCATTTGGTCTATGAACGTGGACGAGACGAAACGAGTTTGTATTTAGGTTCGTACTGTGATTTTGATTATCGCCAAGGTTAAAAGTGTGAGTTTAAGAATTTATTTATTCGACTTTCATTTGGCTGAAGCCGATCAGCCAATTTAGTACGGCATCTACCATGGCTGAACCATGATTTAGGTTTGCTGAGTGAAACTCTTCCTTTATGTACTTTGTATCCTTAAAATAAGTGTGATAACCTTAAAGCGTTCTGACAAACCATATAACTATTAATTTCCGTAACATTCTTTACTTAAAAAAAATTAGAGGCACGCGACACATTTGAACAAGAAGATAGGCGGCTAGCTGGCAGCCTGCCACAGTATAGTGCGACTTTATCAATTTTTAACCCACAGTATTCATGCCAAAAGGACAGTTTCGAGCATAAGCTTGAAGCTATGAAGTTTCGAAATGGTCAGCAATGTTAAATAAGAGCCAAATCTGGAAACAAACCACTGTGCAGTGTTGTGCTTAGTTGATAAAATTACTTTTAGTGCGGAATCACAGCGCTTGGCAGACGTGTTCGTACTTTTGTATTATCTAAACTAACAATAGAAAGCTGAAGAGTTTGTTTGTTTGGTTGAACGCGCTAATCTCAGGAACTACTGGTTGGAATTGAAAAAATATTTTTGTATTGTATAGTCCATTTATTGAGGGTTTTAGGCCATATAACAACACGCAACGACCAAAAGGAGTGAACAATATTTTAAAAATGCTTTTCACAAGAACATTTCCACGTGGACGAAGTCGCGGGCATAAGCTAGTTCACAGATTTATTTATTTATTTTATTTATTTATTACATTTAGTACAGCAAAAGCCATTAATACTAAATTAACTAATCCTTTTATTCGGTCTTCTCGCAAAACCACAAGCATTCTAACATTATCGTCTTCCATTCATCAGCAAACAAATCAGGGTTGTTCTCCACGAGCGCGTTGAGCATCGTTAGCATACGCGGTATAGGGGAGGTGGACCGAGCTACAGTGCGACAAAATGGGACATTAAATAATTTGTGCTATCTAGAGCGATTATAATTATTTGGAACAAATAATTGACACAGCTCCGCATGTAAGTCTGAGGCGTCGGTGTGACCATGTATGATTTTATACGCTGTTGTTATTTGGTCAACAGCCCGCCTAACTTTAAGGGAATTAAAATTTAAACATCCTAAAAGGAATTTAGTAGGATACATATAGGGATAGTATCCAAACACTCGTTTGTAGAGGTACCTGAGAAAAGCTTTTTGCACCTTTTCCAGCATGAGCATATAGGTATCCTCGTGAGAATTCCACACACAAGCGCTAGTTTCAAGCTTGCACCGAACTAATGCGTTAAACAAAAGCCTAATAACTGCCTGGTTATTAAAACCTTGACAGATGTAAGCATACTTTCGCTTAAACTTATTTTGGGCATCTATGGGATAATTTCCTAACACACTTACAAAATCCTTCTGATTGTGATAGAAAATTGTTTTATTCGGGACAATACCAACAATTACTCTATGAAGGAATAATTTATCATTTTGGGGTATAAATAAATCTTGTAGATATGACTAGTAGAAATGGATCATAGAAATAGCTTGTAGAACTGGTTCATGAATATGCTTGTAGCCATTATTTAACGATATCTTTAGATTATCACTACATGTCTATTATAAAACAAAGTCCTCCACCGCTTCTGTTTGTCTATTCGCGATAAACTCAAAATATACTGCACCGATTTTCATGTTGTTTTCACCAATGGATAGAGTGGTTCTCGAGGAAGGTTTTAGTATACATAACAGCCGACATCCACGCGTGTAAAGTCGCGGGCATCAGCTAGTATATACTATACTCACAAAATCTGCACTTTTAGCCAGAATAATAACCGTAACATTTTTACACCTCCTCACAAAAAGAGAAGCACACACAAAAAGCATTAATTAAAAAGCTTTCTTCCATTCTTTGCATCGCTTTACCCTTCCAGTACTCCCATTTCATTGTAATTTATGTACCGACGCGAAAGTTAACTTTGCAAAGAAAAGCGTTACAACACAAAAACACGGCGATATAGGAAAAAAAATATTTTTACGAGAAAACCTCATTCGCTTAAGATTTATCCACACTTTTTTCTGGTCTTCAACTTTCCTTTTAATATTTTTTGTTGTTTTTCAAAGAATAAAATATGATTATTTATAACATCTAAATTACTGATTTCAAATTTATATTTGGATCCGTTTTGACGAAAGGTTATGTGAGAAATTAAAGTAAATCGAATCGACGACCTCAAACTCAGCAGTCGCGATTGCAACCACTAGACTAAAGACGCTGCTAAAAATACTAAGTGCAAAATCCTAATTTGACCCCAAATCAAACCAACCAGAATCCCTTTAGGCCTCGCCCTCAAGGGAATAAAACTTTAGGGAAACGAACAAACAAAATAATCAAAAGTAACTTAGCAAACGCTTAGTATAACAATTTGCCGCCTATTATACGAAATAGTAGGTCGTTGTAAATCATAAAGAACAAGAAAAGGGGAATATTTTCTTCACTCCTACGACAATAATACTATCAATTATCAACTTGTGTCGTTATCAAAGTTGAGGCAATTAATACTTCTATGTGTTGATGAGATATAATTTTGGGTAATTTACTTGATTTTCCTGTTTTTAATCATTAAAGTTGCAAAACCGGGAATCATGGCGTGTATTCCGTAGATAGATCTGATTTTCTATGGTTAATAGGGAAATAATATTTTAGTTCTTTTATTTCCTGTATAATCTCTTTGAAAACGACAAACATTATTTTATTATACTGAACGATTAAAAGCCCTTTGTTTAACAGTAGACTTATTTATAACGTCGCCTGAAATTAATAGAGGTTACGAATTTTGATTGGTGACGATTTATTACTCCTATTGGTTTTTTGTTGTTTTACTTCTAGCAGAATACACATAAATCGTCATAGGTTACTTCTTGTGCGTTCTACGGTGGAGCAAAAACTACAGCAATATGTATTTTTTATCTTCAGTTATTACTCCATAATTTATGTATTATAAAAACATCACTAATTGAAAATGTGCATTTTGACGTATGAATGTGGACGAGGCAAAAGAAATAATAAGTAAGGATCATAGCAGGTGTCGTTCTGTGATTTCTGCCTACTCCCATGGGAAATAGGCGCGGCGTTTATGTATGTAATTATGTGAAAATATGGTAAAAAGACCCAAATCTGCTTGCACCACTTAAACGATACTTGCAATTTTGTTGGTGCAAACTTTCAATTTTTTTTTTTTTAAACGTTGCCCCACACTAGGAATTTCTCCTGTATAGTGGGTGCGTTTACAAACATTTAAATTCACATACACAAATACCCAGACCCGGAACAACTATCTGTAGGTCATACAAATATTTGTTCCGTGCGGGGATCGAACCCGCGACACGCGGCGCAGCAGTCCAATCGCTCAGCCACTGCGCCAACCGTGTCGTCAAATTGCCTAACATACTTTGATATCGTATGACAATCATTATCAAACACGAATTAACCAAAATATAAAGAAACCCTTTCACTTTATAAGTAATTAGCCCTTAGCAAGTAACTTATACCTAATGGTTATTTGACAACTTCTCAAAATATCCCATCAACATGCCTTTATAAACAACAACAACAATTAATATCTTCAAACAACTAAAATTAAACCGATCCAATTTGGAACCGTCACTTAGACTCATAGCCTAACTTTAGACAGCTCTCACTGAACTTAAAAAACTTTAGCTCGACTTTCTACCAAACCGTTCATATGAACGATACAGAAAAAGCTTAAATCGTAACACTATTTCTTATAAAATAAAAGTTTTGCTACAAAAAAAAGCGGAACGGGTTCCCAATAAAACGATATGGAATGTTCCGTGTTAGTATAAATGTCTTTTGTCGGGTA
Source organism: Diarsia dahlii (assembly GCA_949775195.1). Taxonomy (NCBI): domain Eukaryota; kingdom Metazoa; phylum Arthropoda; class Insecta; order Lepidoptera; family Noctuidae; genus Diarsia; species Diarsia dahlii. The sequence goes on from OX459198.1 coordinate 4,645,044, forward strand.
TTCTGAATAACGCTTTCTTCTTTGTTCCTTACTTGGAATTTCTGACAAGGAAATTCTCTTGTTTTTATTGCACCTTTTTATTTGAATTAGTGATGCTGATAGTAACTTAATGATCATGGCAGCATCTGCTAGATTTAATGAGTAAAGTCCATTTCACGAAAGAAGTCCCGCGACAATTCTGGAACTTTTGACAGATGGGGAGATATGGCTACTCTGTTTAAGTCGCGAGTAAACAGGCTTCTTCTGGGTAAGCTCGTTCCATCGTCGACATCATCTCTGCCCTTATGGCAAGATTAAAGTCAAGAGCAAGCCCATTTATAATAAAAAATAAAAAATGGCGAGAGAGAGAGAGAGAGAGATAGCAACATTATGTCGCGCGAATACAGCGCTGCGTCTGCGGGACTTCTTTCGTGAAATGGACTTTACATAAGTTTTAAACTGACATGGTCAAAAACATTATCATTAAAACTGAAAACGGGACACGGAACGGGCAATTTATCCGTGATCATGTTTTCAACAGTGCCGAAATATCGGGCACTCAAAACAAATAGTAAACATGGTAAATACTCTGTTTTTAGTGTTAATGTTAATAAATCAACATGTTATTTGAATTAACTGTACATTATGTCGATGTTGTCAATAGTTTACATTTACGTTTCGTGCTCGAAGTTTTCCGACCAAAGTTGGATATGCTAGCCACTTCAGAGCACTCGGCTAGATGACATAATCATGATCATTAAAATTATGTCAACTAATGTGCTAACGAGCTGAAGAGTCAGCAGGACTTTACCTGCTGACTACGACAAAACCACATTAGCTCAAAAACTTAAACTTACTACATTTTCTCAACACATAGTGACCCTATCAATAAAAGCACTAGCTTTTAGGTGCACAAACTAGTGTTTAAGATAGAGTGTTGACTCTATCTCACGGACGTCTTCGGTAAACATGATGACAATTTATATCCAACTTTGTGCTAACATCACAAGGTTGAAGTTAAAGTCAATTTTCATGAAAAACGTTGTGTGAAGGCAATAATAGCTAAAAAATAGTTGACTGCTGAGATGAGTAGCGATAGAGAATTATTTGTAAAAGAGAAGCTCACACGCTGCGCCAACTCTATGTTAATTGGATAAAAGGCAGAATAATAATTATTGTAATGACAAATAATGTTTTCGTGACAAAAATTTACGCAGGACAGGTGCGTATAAAGTACTCGCAACCGTCGTGCGTGTATGATCACATAAACGAACGTGGACGAGGCAAAAGGAGTATGTAAGGATCGTAGCAGTTCGACTTCTGTGTTTTCTGCCTACCCCCGTGGGAAAAAGGCGTGAGTTTATATAATTATGTATGTAATATCTAACTCACTTAGTTACACACAAGCTATTCTAAATAACTGCTTTTGTTCAACGTTCCTAACTTTGTAACTCAGTGGACACTCCCACATAGTACATAGTACTTATCTCACACACGTGCAGTTGTAAATAGTACAGTAGCATGTTTTGTTATGCGCCACGAATACGGTCGTGTGATTTATTGTGTTCAAGTTTTTGTGAAGATATGTTTTAGTTTTTGGGGTTAGTGTGAAACTGTCTTGTTTATTCATGGGTTGTAGTTGGTCGTTGAAATAGATGTAGGATCTGAAATCAAGAAAATATAATTTCTCTAAATGTATAGTAAGGAAAATGTTGAGAATTAATGTAGATGGCTATAAGAGAAGAAAAGATGGATGAACTGTGTGAAGAGTGATTTGGCTCAAAAGAAGGTGACTACTGAGATGACGAGTGATAAAGGAGTGTGGACAGTAATTACCAAACTACCATAACAAAACGGTTCATTGATGATTGATTACACAGGTCTATTTTTTTTGTGTTGCCTTCGATATTTTTGCGAATGATTTATAACACAGCTGTTAAGAATAAAGTCATTAGTGTACTGGATTAGCTCTAGTTTTTTAGTTATTAGGGTATGTGTAGGTAAACTTAGGCCTGTTTCCACAAGAATTCACCATACATCGAGTCAAGTGAAGTGTTACTAAAATAGTTTTATGTTGCTTAAACTAACACTAAATAATGTTATTAGCATGTTTATTTAGGTTTAAGTTATCTATGGGTCCGTAATACCTGAAAATAACCGATTCTATTCTCATACAGGCCGAGCGTAAAAATGAAACTAAGAAGAGGAAAATTATTGGCTCCCAATTGATGTAAAACATAAAATTGCGTTTTAATATATTTTTGTTGTACCAGTTTTTCAATGATTTTTAAATAACTACGCGAAAAATCGATTTTTAATAAAAAAAAAATATTTTGCTCCTCCTTAAATTGTTCTATTTCATACAAACTATAAACCGTAATAAATAAAAAACTAGAGCCAATTTCCAAAAACTGTTAATACTACGTTATTACTGGGTACAAGGCCAATCTAAAACCACTCTCATATCAAGAGCAACAAATTCACTGTTGACTAGTGTTATCATCATCTGCCTATCCTTTATCCCAACCTTGTTAGAGTTGGCTTCCAGTCGGAACAGATGCAGTTAAATACCAGTTATTTACATGGAGCGACTACGTTATTTGCCCCTTTAGTACTGTGTAAAATCATACTTATAAATATACTATGATCACAAGTACCACGCGGGCGAAACCGAGGGCAAAATCTAGTATAAGTTGCCTTGATTGTAGTAATATCAACCTATGACCAATAAGCAGCCCTATAGATAAATATATCCATATTCATCATTATCTTAACATATTAATTTATTAGAATGGAAAAAGAAAAGAAAGAGTAATTTGTTTATTAGCCAAGTAATACCTCATCATCATTCTCTTGCCATAATTCATTTTTTTTAGGGTTGGCATCTTGTCTTATTCTTCCAAATACTCTCTATTACTCTTTATATCATTAGACACTACCGTGCCATATACATTACACAGTCCATTCATCGATTCTTTGGCCAAGTAATATACATAAGCAAGTACAAAATTATACACAAGATATGTTACAAGTATTTTGAGATATTACCTAAAATTAGTCAATATAGTGTTGTTGCTAGTGAGCCCCGAATTAAGCAGTTAGTCTGTATTTTGGGGCTCGGTATTTGATTTCAAGAGTAGATTCTAGAGAAGGAATAAGAAAGAAGAAATTGTGTTGGTATCTCGGATTTGTTCATACGAGTACTATTACCACATCAACTAAACCGTAGTCTTTCTTTATCGTGTGGTTTTTGCCTAACCTGGTGTCAGAGTTTTTATGCCGCCCATGGGCAAAATTAAAAGTCATTTATTCAAACTAGGCTGATAATCAGCACTTTTCGAACGTCAAAATTTATTTACAAGATACAGTCCCCCAAAACGCCCACCCTTCGACACTTCCTCTTGACTTGGCTTTACATGCCGTCGAGAAATATTATTTAAACATGTCGGTTTCCTCACGACGTTTTCCTCCTTTCCAAGTGATAACTATACAATACTTAAATGACTATTGAGGACTATATATTATATATATACTATTATATATATACATATACTATAATTATATACTATTGACTTTATAATATATTATTAGTTCTTATACTACTATACTATACTCCGAATAAGCAGAGGTGACCTATGACTTGGCACTCCACTAGACTATCGCTTCTTAAACCGTAGTAATCATGCTAACTACTGCTCTCTTCACAAATATCGTAATAAAAGGCCATAAGGTCGTAAATCATTAAATGACTCCTTCCGCTCTGAGCGGAGCGAAAGGGAGTGTCAGACTTCTACTGACTAAAAATCACGCATGTTCCTTCTTAGCCCTTTGTATCAAGGCCATGGCGGTATCTCTTACGAACAACCCTCAAATCTTTCTAGACCTGCCTCAACGACGCGGCCCATCCCCAATTAACAATAGTGTTACGATTCAAGTCATTCTTTTCTCAACCCGGCAAATTACATAAGAAAACTCAACACTACATTATTTTTCAATCCATCCACCTATTTATTTCCCTTCACGAGACATCTGCAGTATTTAATTTCCTTTGTTAGGCATCCATTATTCTAGTCCTGATTAAAGAGAAAAGCTAACAATGTAAAATATAATATCTCCAATTTTAGGGAAGGTCTCAGAGGATCTAATAATTTCAGAAGCTCCACACTCTTGTAATTTAAACGTAAAGTCTAGATTACAAAGACACGGTACTTCTTTCTAAATGAAATTCGTCTTGATGTATATATCAAACCTTTATCTCAATCAGATAAGTAAAGATTAAAACAAAAAATTCTAAAATACATAAATTACTGTAACTATGGGTCTAGAGAAATCAATCGCTTTTAGAGTTTCGCATTTCATCAATGATTTTCAACAGTACTATATAAAATGTTTGGTAGCATTCTAAATAACTGAAGACGGTCCTTCTAAAACATCTTAAAACGGTTTCCAAGAGAAAAACCAAAACATGGCCATCAAACCCTTCGAACAAAAATCCCACTAGTTTAAATAAAAAACCAATTTCCTGAACTTACACCATGAATAAATAAACGCTAGTATGAATACTGACACTAAATCTTAATACTAACTTCCTTCCCGAGAGTCTCAATTCCCAGTAGAAAATAAAATTAAACTACTATTAACTCGCTACGGCGTAGCACCGACGTAGCTCCTCGTAGCACGGCGTAGCAAAAGCGCTACGAGATATTCTTCAAACACACATTTACGTTTGCGGATACGGCGGACTTAATTTAATTTGCGAAATGAATTTCGAGATATTATTTCAAAATTAACATTTATGTATGAGATTTCTCGCGGTGGTGTGATGAAATTTTAACGTTGTGTTACTTACGGTTGAATATCGTGTGGATATTGTAATTTTGAGCCCGATTTGCTATTCATACTTTGACCTGTAGAATTTGCTGTAGTCATATTTGAGATGATAAAAAGGCGGTTTAATGTTAATATTTGTGTTATAAAAAAACTACAATAAAAAAAACACACACAAGAAAAAAAACAAACAAAAATTCTCACCTTATTAGGTCCTAAAATCTTCCAAGGCAAACACCATTTATGTCCTCATACTGTCAAACACAACAACATTAACCACTCGTTCACCACTACACCAAACGTACGACGACGGTATTTGTTCAGCCGACCAAACACGTCCGCACACAATAACGGTCGGCGGCAAACTGCGCTTCTACTTCGGTTAACATTCCAAGTTTGAAAACCGCTGCTCGGAAAGCTTCGGGAGCGCTCGGCTCGCGGTGCAACATGATTATTCAGAATTTCAGTATTTTCTGTAGCGACGCCCGGGATCGGATATTTGTTATCTATGCACTAGAGTTATGCAGGAGACGGATCAGTCCAATATCATAAAACGTGTGTTTTCTTACAGGTTTATTGAAATTGTGTTTACGTCACCTCGATTTCATATTTTTATGTGAAATGGTTTTGTTGATACTAAAACTTTTACTTCTAGTTTATGTGTATTCAAACGGAAGAGAAAGTGTCGAATATTCTACTGTAATGTTTTGAAAAAAACACAAAAAAGTTACAAATAACTTAACTTTTGGAAGCTTAATTTCATTCATTGCATTGAAAGACAAATTAAGTTATTTTTTGCTCTTTGGACATAGTTTTGCGGACTCCAGTCCGTAATACATAACCTCATCCTCATTTAAGAAGTCGGAAAAATGAAAAATAACTACAAATATGACGTTGACATCATTAAACCGTCATAACCAAATGACACGCTTTATAAAGCTGCAGCGGCTTTAAAAAGCATAATAAGTCGGGAGTCGGGTAAAAATCCGTGAAAGAAAATTTGCAGTCAATTATTATTTTGTACGTTATGATTGGTTGACCGAATAACAGCAAATCGAATCACTGGACAAGAGATTTGATAACAGATGAAATATTGAATAGACGTTCATAAATTGGGGTTGTTCCGGTCCCAGCTGAAACGAATTTAGGGTGAATTTTCGTGAAAAATTACCAAGGAGCTGAGGCAAAAATACATATATTTTTAGTTATGCTATGTTATTTTTTTTATTTTGACAGTTCCTTTCTTACGTGTAGTCTTGTTCTGAAAGTCTGACAATCAGTTTTACTAAAAATAGGGTATTTCACCAAAAAAATCTAATTAGTCCGTCAGATAGATTTACAAAAAATAATGGACACGTATTTTTTCTTTTTTCACGTAAACAAAAAATAAAGACGATACAGTGCTTCGAAAAGTCGTGTCAAGTCGTGTGACGTCACAAGGATAGTACTGTTTTACCCACAAAGTGACGTGAAAAACCCCCACTCATGATCTTTGACAGGTTTCATCTTCGTAAATTTTTAATAATTTGAGAAAACAAAAAACACGTATCCGATATTTTTCGATAATCTAACAGACGGACTAATTAGATTTTTTTGGTAAAATACCCTATTATAATATAATCCAACATACTGGTTTGGGAGGTCAATCTTGGCATGAAAACACTGAAATTTAGTATCATCATCTGCCTAGCTTTTTCCCAACCATGTTGGAATCGGCTTCCAATCTAACCGGATTCAGCTGAATACCAGTAAGTTACATGGATCGACTGCCTCTCTGACCGTGGAGGTCCCTGGAACCCTGTTAATACTGGGTAATACGATACCCTTTGGTAAGACTGGTTGTCAGACTTTCAGGTTACTAACTACCTGTAAGGACTGCCAAAGATCTACGTATGGCGGCTGGAATCACCAGATTAACGTGCTTTCCGGGGTACGGAGGAAACTGGGTATGTAGCGGGTGGTCACGCATCCAAAGATCGACCCGAGTGGCCAGTGATTATTAAGCCACGAGCAAGTCATGGATTTTCCCGAAGATGGTAACTTTCTTGGTGATGTTATTTTTATTTCATAACATAACATCACGCCTCCCATCCCCGAAAGGTTAGGCAAAGGTACATGCTCATTATATTAATAACAGTGAAATTCCTGTCTCGACCGGATCGGGCGAGTTACAGCGGCCGAGTCGCCTACTAAGCCGTAAGCCCATATTTCGCCATTTATATTTAAGTCACCGTTCAACCGGGTAACCGGGAAATATATACTATCAGCTATCTTCTGTTCTTTTATTGTAATATACTGTTTACATATTAAACGTGTATAATATTTTCGAACTGTAACACAGCAACGTCGATTGTCATCAGAAATAGACGTAAGATGGTAAATAGTCCTTCTCAGAACGAGATCTTTTACAAGTTGTTCCGCTATTACTTGGAGCATCCATGCATATTAGGAACTTATTGACAAAACAACTGTCAAGTAGGGTATCATTTTGTTCCTCATTTTCTCGAATTTGAAAATAGCATAAAATATAGTAGTTTGTCTGAGTATTTGCATAGTATTTTTTTAAGGTGAATTTGACTGATTAGTTACAAAACGCGTTTAAAATTTAAGCCTTTTCTCAACTATGTCGGGGTTGGCTTCCAGTCTACCCGAATGCAGCTGAATACCAGTAATTTACATGGAGCAATTATTATCTGAAACCAGTCCTCCAAAACAAGACTGGTTGTACTGACTGCCTGTAACGACGCTTAAAGTGCATTCCGAGGCACAGAGGAAGCTCGGTATGTTGTGGGTGGTCACTCATTATATGGAACAACTTAGGCAAGTGCGGATTAACCTAGGGGTCGACCCCAGCTGCACTTATTATGTGTGTGGTATTCCATTGGTTCCACTGGCAAATATCACTAAATCGCACGAAGTATCGTGCAAGTGAAGTGCTACTAACACAGTTTTTATTTAAGTTACTTAAACCCCCTATTTCACTGAAGCGCAAGCTGGTCGACATGTGTATCCTGCCTATCCTAACCTATGGCGCTCAGACTTGGTCTTTGACTAAAGCTCAGAAGTCCAAACTTAACGTTTGCCAAAGAGTGATGGAACGTAGCATTCTTAAGATTAGACTCTCCGATCGAATGCGCTCTTAATACGGTCTAAGACAGGCATCGCCGATGTTGTCCTTAAATCTGCCATGTTAAAATGCGACTGGACGGGTCACGTTTCAAGGATGAAACCGGACAGATGTGCGAAGATAGTAACAAAGTGGGTGCCTGAAGACGGCCGACGTAACCGAGGCAGGCCCAAAAAACGCTGGCGTGAGGATCTGGACTCATTGGCAACGGATTGGACGGAGAAGGCAAATTGTAAAAAAACTTGGAAAGCCATTGGGGAGGCTTTTGCCCAGCAGTGGGACAGCGTAGGCTAAGGAAAAAAAAAACCCACACAAATTTTATTGGTATGAATATTTAGGTTATGGTATTTATCTATGGGTCTTTGTCACCTGAAAATTAATAAATTCTATTCTATTTTCAACAGTGCAATAAAAAACTATTTTAAGACTTGTGAGTTGATTTTTCACAGACACAAATTGGCGTCCACAAAGGTCATTTATGGTCACCAAACCCAGAAATACACCCAAACTTACAACACGAAAACAAACCAATTTTTCACTTCGTTCAGTAAATGAAAAAAAAAGGCAGTTAGCCTAGCCTAGCGGCCGACGTCGCGGACAAAAGCTAGTTTTTGATAAATGTAACGTCCCGAGTTCAATCTTTCATGTTCGAGTGGATACGATCACAGGTTCCGAGGTGAATGATGCTTTTATGAAAAAGACAGTCCTTTTGAATTTTTTGTTCCGTGTTCATGTTCGCTGGAGCTCAGTTACCGTTTTTGTGCCAAGTGCGAAGTACTTGCATTTTGGGTGCGACTGTACGTTCCGTTTTGTCACTTTATTTCATTAGTGATTTTAAAAAGTTTCTTTGTTGGGTGTCAGTTTTGGATAGGAGATGCTATTCGTTGATAATACTGATAAACTAATGAACCAACAGACATTTTTATCATCATAATAAATATAGATTATTATGATTTTTTGTAAGCAATTAACTAGATAAGTCGTTCTCTGTTACGCTCTATCGCACAATTTATATATTACTAGCTGATACCCGCGACTTCGTTCACGTGGAAATTTTGATGTGTGACTGTCTCGTTGATCGAGTGGTCTCAAGTGCAACTACTGAGGATGAGGTCCGAGGTTTGATTGCAAAGTGTTTTCGCAGTAGAGGCCACGGAGCGTGGTTTTCGTGCCAGGTCGATGGCAATATTATATCTATAGACATCAAACGCCCCCTATTCCATGGCGCTTGAACATTACTGGCAAAATGTGGGTTTACGATTAGGTACACCACTGCCTAACTCTTTCGGGATCTTCTGTTGGCACTAGATGGGAAAACTCTTCGGAAAGTGGAATTTTCGCATCTACATCTAATTCCAGGCGACTCTCTCCTTTCTAAAGCAGTTTATTTGCAAAGACATCTTGTTCCATGGCCAATCGCAGATTTTTGGTGATGTTGCAAGTTGGGGTAAGATTCGACGGCAATTTGTAAACGGAAAGTGCAATCTGGCCATTGTTAAGCAAAGTTGCGGCAATGCCCAAGGCAGCCACAGCCAATAACACGGCACGGTTGGCGCAGTGCCTCGGCGTTTGACTGTTGCGCTGCATGTCCTGTATTCGATTTCCACACTGAACAAATATATTTACGTCGCAGGTTTTATCTAATTTTAATTAGGTTTTTATTTTAAAGTTTTTACAGCTGTTTTTCTTATTGTGTACCTGTCAATTTGTATTTGTTGACTATTCACGACAAATATTAACACCGCAATTCTGAAAATGGTGTCAAATGAACAATGCTATCTGTCGAAGACGAAGTTAAACTGCCAAAATTTAATGCATGGGAAGCAAACACACACTATAGGGTTTAGGCTATGTAGTTTCCTGCATGAATGGTGCGCGGAGGCACTACACTGGGGGATAACTCCGCTGCCGCCGTATATTGCTGCATGGCGGACAGACCCCACTGGTGTGATTTCATGGCGACATGGAGAGAGCGACTGTCGCAACCCCGTGCAGGGCACAGTGGTGGTAAGTCTCCTCTTTGAGGAGTGGCTTGAGAGGCGCCACGGCGCCCTCACCTTTCGTCTGGCGCAGGTCCTCACCGGACACGGTTGTTTCGGGATTCGGGAGGCACCTGCACCGAATCAGGCGGAAGGAAACGCCCAAATGCTACTATTGCAAGGATCAGCCGGAGGACACGGTGGAGCACACCGTGGAGGTCTGCCTTGCTTGGGCGGAGCCCCACTTGGGTTGAGCCCCGTCGTGTTCTCTTAGCGACGATCGGCGGCGGCGACCTCTCGCGTCCGGCCTTGGTTCAAGCCATGTTGCGGGGCGAGAGGGAATGGGACGCCGTCGGCTCCTTCGGCGAAGCAGTGATGCTAGCGAAGGAGGTGGCGTGGTGAGAGAGAGAACCTCTCGTCCCAGCCGCAATAGGAGACGCTCTGGGCGTCGGGGGTCACGTGATGGCTTCCGGCCACCGTAGGTGCGGGCCTGTGGACGGTAAGTAGTGGGCTGGCTCGCCGTCCGCCCGTCGTAAGACGACGACAGGCCGTGTCGACGGCGCGTTCGGTTCCACGCGCGCCTCAAAGAGATGTCAGCAATATGGTTGAGGCCCGCAAGGGCCGCCGCTTGTCGGGGCTACGGGTTGTTCGAAAGAAATATCGCGGCCACAGCACAAAAGGCAAAAAAGGAACATGGGTGGATTTTAGTCAGTAGAAGTCTAACATTCCCTACCGCTCTGCCCAGAGCGGGAGGAGTCAAATGATGATTTCCCACCCTCCAAAAAAAAACCCTATGTAGATTTTCAAAGCAGCGTCATTTAAACTAATCAAGGGTACATTTTGCTATCGTAACTGTTTGAAAAATACGATTTAAAAGTTATCTTGTGAACACACTTATTAATTAGTACCGTTTTGATGCAATAGATGTCGTTGCATGTATGTTTCTAAATGATGATAAGTTTTCTTAAATACCTTAAATTCGTATATCTTTTGATAGAGAGCACCAATTCCAATGAAACAAAAACTAAAACCCTAATCTTATTAGTTTTAAAATGTACACGTGATAATACTATAATAAACTATACACCCAAGACACACAGACACAACAAAAGAAAACATTATTTTTTCTAAATAATTATGTTCAATATACAGAAACTCTACGTCTACAGATTTATAATATTGTATTAATTACAATTAAAAGTAGATTATATAAATTTACTCTGAATTGATTTGAAAATCATATAGCATCGAAATGAAAACAAATACGTGGAACTTACAAAAAGTGAAAATCGATTGGGGATCGAACTCGCGAACACGTTTCAACATTTTTGGAAATCTTATAAAAAATCACAAAAAGTGAATACTGACTGTGATTTGAACTTGCGTACCTTTGTTTACAGGTAAGTCTCTGTACCGTTAGGCTACGTACACCAGTGACAAACAGTTTGAAATAGACCTTCTGTTTTAATATAGTATGACAGTTGACAGTTCGATTGTGTACGATACCGGAAATTTGAAATGACGTAAGGGACTTCAGCTTTCTCTTGGATTTGCAACGCTCGCACCAGGTGCTTAAAGTGAAAAATTGCACAGCACGCTCGATGTCCCTTGCGTTATTTCGTATTTCCAGTATCAAGCTGTAAAACAGTTGAGGATTATGGATAATGCAATACAGCTCACCCCCTTAAGTTATTATGGGGATAATTTATAGCCCATGTGTTATTCCAGACTATAATCTACCTCTGTGACAAATTTCATCCAGATCCGATCAGCCGTTCTCGCGTGAAAGAGCAACAAACATCCATACATCCATCCATCCATCCATCCATCCATCCTCACAAACTTTCGCATTTATAATATTAGTAGGATAGTTCATGGTCATGGACACAGACATGGGTTTGTTCATTATAATAATACTAGCTTTACCCCGTGGCTTCGCTCATGTAAATTTTGGATTTGAAAAGTTTCAAATACTTTAATCATGATTCGAAAGACATGTAGCGCCATCTATTGTATAATAAGAACGTTATTGTTGTTTTTCTTGGGAACAGTATCATTTTTCAGGATGAATGGTACTCCATATTAATTTCCAAACAGCTGACAACGTTTATAAAACAAAAAAAAATGATGATCGGTTCAGTGGCTTAGGCGTTAAGGTTACAAATAAACTTACTTTCCTTTTTTATTATTAGTTAGGATTACTCTAGATCGATGGCTAGTTTTCCCACTGAAGTGGTGGCCTAACGGACAATTTATTATTATTTATTGATTAATTAAAGTTTTTTATATGTTTTTCACACACACATCACATAAACTCACGCCCTTTTTCCATGGAGGTAGACAGAAAAGTCAAAACGCCACCTGCTACGATCCTTACATACTCCTTTTTTCTTTTCTTTTTTACCCGACTACGGCGAAGCCAAAAGGAAGGGTAATAATAAATTTATTTCAGACCATAATCATCACACAGGTAATAGACACAGATCCATATTAAATGTTAGTAATCACTTAAAAACTATGTTAGTGAAACACACAAATAAAATATAACAAAATACAATTATACAATAAGAATTGCAATCACACCGATGTGTGGAGTGCGATCCAGTGCCTTACAAACGGACCATCAAGCCTGTCCGCTATTACTTTTAAGATGCTGTTTGAGCTTGCCCGTATACGGTGTAACAGTGAGGCCGCCCTCTTTCTCATGATGGCATGAAAGCCATCAATTCTAGCTTCACAAAACATGCCCGATGCACTACAGTATCTCGGAAGCCCCAACAACATCCTAAACACATTATTATATTGAACTCGCAGGGCATTAAGTGCCCGCTGAGTACAGCTGATCCAAAGGGTGCACGAGTAAAACGAAAGGCAATATGCACGGAACATAGTGCACTTCACCTCACCCGCACATCGTTTAAACCTGCGCGCCAGCATGTTCCCACGGACAGCCAATGCCCTACGTTCCCTCTCAACGTCCACGTCATCAGTGAGGTCCTCCGTGACCCAGTGGCCCAGGTACTTAACTTGCGTAACTCTATTAAGTGGTATACTATTTAGTGTAACAGTTGGGACAGTGTCAACTTGCAGATTCCGTGGTTGAAATACTAGCAACTCACTTTTCTTCGCATTGTACCTCAGCCCATGGGCCACGGCGTACTCCTCACATTTCAAAATGAGTTTACGTAGGCCGCTGATTGAAGGACTCAGCAGCACCATATCGTCAGCGTAGCTTAGATTATTAAAACAAGTGCCATCAATAGTACAGCCGACTGCAGTGCTACTGAGACCCTCAATCAACTCATTTATGTACAGGTTGAAGAGCCGAGGGGATGTTAACCCGCCCTGCCTCACACCACACTCCAACCTGTACTCATCAGACAAAACGTTAGCCCACCTTACAACGTTAGCTTGATTGCTATACCAGTAGTCAAAAACATTAATGATCTCAACGGGAAGTGAGGTGGACCTCAGCTTCTCCCAGAGATGTTTATAAGACACCAAATCGAAAGCTTTTGAAAGATCAAGGAAGCATCCATAAACTGGAGTCTTCCTGTCCGTATAGTAATGATTTTATTTAATTTGTATTTAATTAATATCAATACACTGAAAAACCTAACGTTGCTTGAAAACTTGTACAATGATTGATTGAAACTTTCTGCTATTGTAAATTTTATATCAATCGCCAATTTAGTTCCTTCCGTACATGTAAGGGCAAAGCGATCATTGACCTCAATCTGTCCCTTTTGACTTATTACGTAATTTATATACTCCGCTCTCTATTTCAAAAGGTCCTGCTTTCCCTCCTATCACGTTACGTCATAATTATGTCATCAACCTCAAAACCGCAAGAAGTAATTAGGGTCAATGACAAGGCAACAGTTAATTAGGTAACCATGGCAACAGAGGTTCATGATGTCACCTTGTCTATAACTTTAATTTGGTATACTTGGACAAATTTGGAACTCGATTCGCTTTTTGTTTTTTCAATACAATTTCATGAAATCACACAACAACACACGAGATATTTCGCGTTTGAACTTTGCCAAGCGTATACAAATTATTGCTCTTTACACAATTCACTCAGTGCCTCATTTAATTGAAAACCAAAATACGTTATTGATAATTACCAACGAGACAACAGCAAATGTTTCGGCAAATCGATTTTTCGTATTAACGTTCTTCGGCGAACCATGCTTTCTGTAGACAATTAGATCGCTCAAGTGTAATTCTGTTAACCGTACGGGACTCCTATTTTGAGGTCGGATTCCAGTCTAGCCCGCCACACTATTCCCAAACCACTGTAACTCCTGTAAGCCAGAATCAACAGTGGCGACCACAAGAAAAGCGCCGAGACAATGAAGCTCGACGAAGTCCCAGAGAAGCGATTTAACTGTCTTTTATCCCGCAACGAAATTAATCAGAAAAGGATTCCAGTCTAACCGGACGCAGCTGAATACCCGTATTTTACATGGAGCAAACGCCTACTTGACCTCCAGAACCCAGGTACCTAGTGGGTAATAATAATACCGCTTGGCAAGACTGATTGTCAGACTTTCTGGCCACTGGGTACCTGTAATGAATATCAAGGATCTAGAAATTACGGCTGTGCTTAACGTTATTTTCGAGGCATGGAGGAAATTCAGTATCCGTCCACAAACCGACGTAGCGTGACTTAGACCGACCCCGTGCGTTATTTGAAACAGTACCTTTAGTAAAACGTATAAAAAGATCATACCATACAAAATAACTACAAAATTTCCCAGTAACTACCTCAACAAACAATTAAACCTCTAATCAACTAATGTACCCCGACCATTAAAACAACGCAACGTTCCGTATAAGACAGAAAGCTAAATAGCACCTCTCTATTCTATAAGCCAACCCTCGATGCAGCTTGAGATATAGGGCTGTCCGCAAACAGTTATTTATCCACCGACGCACAGTCGACAAAGCTAATAAGTATTTAGCCAGCTTTTTTCTGAGGGGGTGTGGGAAAACAAATAACCACTCCCGCTCTGGGCAGACCGGAAGGGGGTGTCAGACTTCTACTGACTAAAAACCACCCTTGTTCCTTCTTAGCCCTTTGTGTCAAGGCCGCGATATCTCTTTCGTACAACCCGCAGCCCTGACGGGGACCAGATAACTTGTATTTACTTTTAAGATTATACAGATACATTTAGAGACTGGTGTGAAATGATACAGCGTTAGATATCATTCGCTTAATCCGAAACGCTATAAAAAACAAAATTGCAATCAATATTTTCAGTGTACTAGAATTATAAAGATCTCTACCTGGTATACTTATTAGCTTGTTCGACTGTACGTACCAGCGAAACAGTTTCAAGTTAATGCTCTAAACATTAGTTACGGCCACGGTTATTCCGACTGCAGGAAGAATGCGCTTGCAGTTGGCCGCAGGTCGTTATACCATACGTCAAAGTCGCTCTGTGTTAAAAATACGGACGTGGAGATATTTTTGTGTACTAACGGCGAAATAGTTTAGTATGCTTGTGTACTTGGAACACTTGGCAGACTACTGTCAAGTTTCTTTGTAGGTAGTTACAGTATTTTGTGTGAGTTTTCTCCGTGCTTTGGATAGCACTGGCTGGGCGTCATTTGTATATCTTGACGGTTGTTACAGGCAGCGTCCTGAAAGTCTGACAACCAGTCTTACCAAAGGGGTACCGTATTACCCAGTCCAACAGGGTTGTGGAGGACAGATAGGCAGTCGCTCCATGTAAAATACTGGTGTTCAGCTGAATACGCTTAGCATGAAAGCCAACCCCAACATAGTTGGGAAAAGGCTCGACAGATGATGACATGAATTTGTGTATAAATATGTTGCTGTTCAAATCTCAAATACTTGCAGAGCCAATGTGGCATGAAATTATAATTAATATGGTTTAAAAATCATCTATTTAATTTAATTATCTAATCAACACAGTACCATTAAAAAGCAAATGCCGTGATTTGCCTGCACACTTATTACTTTTGCGCACGGTACAACTTGATTAATGTGATATTTCGGCCATTTTCGAGCGCAGTGTTGAAGTGAATCACTTTAATGATGTTTTTGTATCATAGAACGTTTTCATAAGTTGTAATGGACGTATACAAACGTAACGTCAGTGTCAAAGGACGCACTGGAATGTTAAATAAACTCTCAAAAATGTTGTTTACAAATTTTACACATGTTTTGATATTCTAGTTTTACCGCGAAACGTGATTTTTACCCCAATTTTTTTTTACCCCAAACAAAAGTTGTTTCCCAGCAATAATTTTTGCATCGGTTTACTAGTACTCTCTATTTCGTCTTTTCAGGAAGTCATCGTAACCGCCATTTGCATAATTTTACAGGAGAACGTTTTTTTTAATATTTCTCAAAATATTTACAGTGTAGCGGTATGTTTACCCACACATGCACACCACTTGCGAGCTTATAAGTGCCTATGACGTTGCACCGTCAAGTTAAGTTCGAAACCACGCGTCCCCGTGACAACACATATCTACTACTACCCGTTACTCGCGTCAATCATTTATTGTAGTATTGTACCGTGTTTAGTTATAGCAAATACTTTATTAAATTCATAGTGCAACATAGAATTGGACATTTCATTTCATCTAACTATAGAACCCATATCACGTCCCAACAAAAGTTCTATATTGGTGACCCCGACGTGAATGAAATAATACGGTTCCATACTTTGACCCGCGAGTGCAATTACGTTCAATACAGACGTAGACTTTATTTAGTGTTGTTACTGTGAACTATACCAAACCTTCAAAATGGTCAACCCTAACACTGTTGCTGCCAGTAAACATAAAGTTACCATAAATCCCGAGCACACAGCCACCACGGCTGCCGCCGCACCTGATAGCGTCAACGCACCTCAACAAGCTGGTCCGTGTTACACCACAGACCAGCACCAGCAGCCAGAGACGGGGACGATCACCATCAACTCCCGCATCGCCGACTTCTGGACAGCGCGTCCGCGACTATGGTTCCATCAGTTTGAGGCCATAATCGGTGCACAAAAAGCAGGTGACTTGCATAAATATCAATTAGTTATAGCTAAGTTAGGTCGAGATGAATTGGGTCAAATTAGTGACATTCTTGAGAACCCGCCAGTGAACGGTAAATATATAGCACTGAAGGACAGGTTAATTTCGTCCTATGAAGAGTCCGAGTCCAAGCAATTACATACGTTGCTTACGAAAGTCGAGCTAGGGGATCAACGACCCACTCAACTTCTTCGTAAAATGCGAGAGCTTGGAAGTAACAAAATTCCCGAAGATACAATCAAAATTTTGTGGTTAGATCGCCTGCCTCAAACAGTCCGTGCAGTAGTTACTGTCTGCGATGTAACGTTGGACAACGTCGCAGCAATTGCTGATAAGATAATGGAAACTTCACGGTCATCTGAAGTCTGTTCGCTAAATCCGGTCGCTATCCCTAGTCATTCAACGGATCAACAATTTAATCATTTAATTAAAGAAATTGCCGCGTTAAACACAAAAATTAGTGATCTACAAAACACGCGTCAGAGTACAAGTCGGAGTCGTGGCAATGATCAGTCGCGATCACGGTCACGATCACGCTCTCGGTATCTTGACAATCAAGACAGATACAGGCGTCAAACAGCGCAACCGGGAGACAAAGATTTTAAGTGCTTTTATCATTATATTTATGGAGACAACGCAAAGAAATGCGGCGACGAGCAATGCATCAGAAAGGCGTTAAACTAAACCCGACACCTACCTTGGCGAGAGTAGGTGTCGAAGGAACATCCCGCTTGAGCGTCACCGACTGGAAAAGTGGTACGCATTTTCTTATTGACACCGGCGCTGATATTTCAGTTATTGCCTACAAAAACGTTAATCGTCAACCCGCTGATTTTACTTTATTTGCTGCTAATGGGACCACAATCAAAACATATGGGACTCAGAAAATGACTTTGGACCTTGGCTTACGTCGAGCTTTTACCTGGGAATTTGTCCTGGCTGATGTACAGCGGTGCATTATTGGGGCAGATTTCCTATCCAAACATCAATTGCTTGTTGATCTTCACGCAAAAAAGTTAATTGACAAAGTCACACTACTCTCTAGGTACACTAACGTAGAAGATGCCTCAAATATTCCTACAATTAAAGTCATCGACTCGGATAATAAGTATCATCGTATTTTAACAGAGTTCCCAGACATCACTAAGAGTGAATGTTTCAAGGACCCACCCAAACACAATGTAACGCATCACATATGTACCCATGGCCCACCTGTTTATGAAAAAGCACGTCCACTTAACGCTGCAAAATACAAAGCGGCAAAGGATGAATTCCAACGAATGGTAGATTTAGGAATATGCAGGCCGTCATCCAGCCCATGGGCAAATGCTTTACACGTTGTTCAAAAGAAAAACGATGAGTTACGCCCGTGCGGTGATTATCGTCGTTTAAACGCTATCACCGAGCCCGACCGCTACCCGATTCCTCGTTTAACGGATTTCACATACATCCTCAAAAATAAAAAAGTTTTATCTAAAATTGATATTAGACGTGCTTACCATAACATAAGCGTCGCACCTGCGGACATACCGAAAACCGCAATAATAACTCCATTTGGTCTGTTTGAGTTTACAAAAATGAGCTTCGGTCTGAGAAACGCTGCACAGACGTTTCAAAGATTTATCAATGAAGTTTTGAAAAATACTCAAAATACGTTTTGTTACCTGGATGATATACTTATTGCTTCAGAATCAGAAGAATGTCACATTCATGATCTCAAAGAAGTGTTCAAGCGACTTAGTGAATATGGCGTCACAATCAACACGTCTAAATGCGAATTTGGAAAATCCGAAATTACATTTCTCGGTTATAACGTTAGCTGTGATGGCATAAGGCCGGACGAAGAAAAGGTCAAAGCCATCAATAACTATCCACAACCCGAAACCATCGAAGAACTGAGGCGTTTCCTCGGTCTTATAAATTTTTACCGAATGAGCATTCCTAAAGCCGCCGACACTCAAACTATCTTAGACAAATACTTACACAATGCTAAGAAAAAAGACAAAACAAAAATCGCTTGGACCGAAGAAGCAATCAACGCATTTAATCAATGCAAACATCACATAAGTGAAGCTGTCACTCTCACGCATCCAGACTCATCATCCAAACTTATTTTAATGACCGACGCAGCGAATACCTGCGTTGGCGCAGCACTTCATCAACTAGTCAACAAACGGTTAGAGCCACTAGGATTTTATTCGAAAAAACTAAGTAGCGCCCAGACAAAATACAGTACCTACGACAGGGAATTATTAGCTATTTACATGGCAGTAAAACACTTTCGGTATATGATTGAAGGGCGTGATCTCACAGTGTTAACCGATCACAAGCCGTTAATATTTGCTTTATCGAAGAAAGAATCGAAATCCGATCCACCAAGACGTCTTCGTCAATTAGATTTTATTTCTCAGTTTTGCAACAAAATTGAGTACGTTAAGGGCGAGCTCAATAACGCCGCCGACGCTCTTTCGAGAATAGAAGAGATTTTTCTACATGATATTTTCGACTATGAAGAATTATACAAAAGCCAAGTCGAAGATACGCAATTGTCATTATTAAAACAAAAACCTAACTTGGAATTTAAATTGTTCCGCATGCCATATGCAAATCATGAGCTTACGTTCGAAACATCAACGTCATCAGCGCGACTTTATTTGCCGTCGGAGTTTCGAGAAAAAGCGATTTCAAGTGTCCACGCACTTAATCACCCTGGGGTAGCCGCTACGCGTCGCCTTATCGCGCAGCGCTATTTTTGGCCTAACATGAACACTGACGTTGCAAACTTTGTAAGAAGCTGCATTAAATGCCAGAAATGTAAAGTACAAAGGCATACAATTACACCTCTAGGAGAGTTCGAAAGGTCAGACCGTTTCGAGCATGTGCATATAGATATAATTGGACCATTACCACCTTCCGAAGGATACACATACTGTGTCACAATGATTGATCGTCATACAAAATGGCCTGAAGTTGTTCCTGTAAAAGACATAAGCGCTGAAACCGTCGCGAAAGCTCTACTCGAGCATTGGATAGCACGTTTTGGTTGCCCTGCAAGAATAACTTCGGATCAAGGTCGTCAATTCGAATCCAATCTTTTCAAACAGCTGACCAAACTACTTGGAATAGAAAAGATTAGAACAACAGCATACAACCCAAAGGCAAATGGACACGTCGAAAGGATGCATCGAACGTTAAAAGCTTCCATCATGACACGTTGCGATAGTAGCAGTCAATGGTCACAACAATTACCTATCGTGTTATTAGGAATGCGCAATACAGTAAAAGAAGACTCAGGGTACAGCCCTGCTCAGATGACCTACGGTAAATCTATGCGTCTACCGGGAGATTTTTTTGTTCCCACCGAAGCAGACATTAACAACACCGATTACACTTGCAAACTCATGGAAACATTAGCGAACCTTCAACCAACCACAAGAAAACAAGCTGATAACAGAAACATTTTCGTGCACAAAGATTTGACTAAATCGGACTACGTTTTCATTAAAAACGAAGTTAAACGTTCGTTAACACCGCCGTACGAAGGTCCTTATAAAATACTCAAACGAAGCAATAAACATTACGTCGTTCAAGTAGGTTCTCGAGAAGTCACTATTTCTCTCGATCGTCTCAAACCTGCTTACGTTATAATTAATAGCCCTGCACTTCAGTCGCCACATGAAGTTTTTGTTTCGCCCAAAACAACTGCGATAACACCGGTTGCAACCAAATCGACCTCACTTGACAAAACTGAGCCATCTGTCACTACAAGATCGGGTCGCGTCGTGAAAAAGACCGTGAGATTTGCCATTTAAAACATTTTTTGTCGCCAGTCCCAAAGTCATAAAAATATCAAGTGAAATTTGAAGTGCGGTGAAGTGTTCTGTGTTTTAAAATAGACCAACAAAATTGTTTGTTTTCACACTAATTATGTCAACTTGTAACGTATTTATTTTTATGTTATCGTTACCACTTAATTAACTCTTAAGTTTAAAACCTTTTTGTATAAGACCTTTTTGTGTCAAGTTGTTACCAAATTTATGACCAATGTATTTTAATATTTTTTTACAAAATGTATTCAATTTAGGTAAGTATCCATTTGTGTAGTGTTGTTTTTATATTATAAAAATACCTCATGTTACCGTAGTCTTGTTGTTTATTAATTTAGGAGTTATGTATAGTTATACACTTTTAAACCAAACCATTTTATTTGGTATTTGCAATGTTTTTATACTTTGGTCATTGCTTTTGATGATTTTTTTTTTCACCCTTTTATTAAATTGTCTTCATCTAAGGGGGGAGGACATGTAGCGGTATGTTTACCCACACATGCACACCACTTGCGAGCTTATAAGTGCCTATGACGTTGCACCGTCAAGTTAAGTAATTCGAAACCACGCGTCCCCGTGACAACACATATCTACTACTACCCGTTACTCGCGTCAATCATTTATTGTAGTATTGTACCGTGTTTAGTTATAGCAAATACTTTATTAAATTCATAGTGCAACATAGAATTGGACATTTCATTTCATCTAACTATAGAACCCATATCACGTCCCAACAAAAGTTCTATAACAGCATCAATTTGAAAATTTTAATAGGTGTAATATGGGCACCTCCCTATTAATTCTCAAACTATGAACTCAAGTAAGTGACAAAAGATTCAAAATCAGTTGATCTGGCGGTTAATAATTATTACCGGTTTTTGGGAATTTTGGCGCTTACGATGTTCTTCCTGAAAAGGCTCGATTGTTGTCTCTATCGTATAATACTCATGTATTCCTATAATCGGAATCATTGTAATTCTTACTTTAACTGCTTACTTATTATAAGCTCCACAAAATGACTTCAGAATTAAACCAAAAATTTTCTCCAAGCTCATTTTGAGACCAATTTTGAGATACCCAGTTACGTCACTGATACGTAGTCTCATACGCCAAGCTATACCTAAGATATCAGTCTGTATCTCAAGTCAGCCTCCTATTACTGGAATTGAATCACTTAAAGCCTCCCCGGAGCTCCGTTATTTGAATTTTATGCCAAGGTTACCTAATTTTGTAAAGGCAAGTTTAATTTTAGAAGGATTTTTCTTCGTGAAATTGGGATTGCTTTTTTTGGAACTAGGATCAGAAAATTGGTTGGTTATGTGAGTGAGGAATGCTACAGTAGCATTTATAGTATGGATGGTGGAAGGGTTTCTTCTTTGTTAGTTCTGAAATGTATTAGTTGGTTTTTCCATACGGAATTTTTCATTTAGCAGCCATGGAGTCTGGATTAGTACCCGGTTTATGGCAATCGGCTCGCATTAAATGAGATTTAGACATAACTAGCGAAATGCAGGTGTCCTATTACGCGCAGGCCACAAATAAATGGCGTCGGGCGCGGATATGGTACGGGCGGCAAAATGGCCAGTCATTATATCCACGCCCGATACACGGAATGTCGTGGCTCGGGCGTGGATATGACGCGTTATTCCACCGCCCGCGCCATTTCCGCGCCCGACACCATTTATATGTAGCTTGTGCCTTTCGTACACTCTTTAGCAAGTACAGGCGTGATTTTATTTTCTGTTAGTTATAAAAAGTCTTTTTCGATGTTCATTTGGAAAAACGGATTTTTTTATTGTGACTAAAAACGGTTTCTTAATAAAAATGTTTGCTTAAAATGCTGAGGATTGTGAGGTAATATTCTCAAGTATAAACTGGTCGGCACATGCTGCCTCGAACAGCCTTCTTGATCGCGTCTGTACATCTTGCCGGTGCCTTCAACGAGTGCGTTTTCTTTCCATGATTACATACCTATTTTTCCACTGGCAGGATATAAATTAAAAACAATAGCAGACAAAGCACTACTGTCATATGTGACATTATTTTATATTACATTTTCGGAAACAATAATTCTTGTAAAAATGAGCGAAAACCCCATTTCAGAGAAAGAACTTTTAGTTGCAATCAAGGACCTTCTAAAGAAAAATGGATATTTAAACAAAATAAATGCAGAGGTATGTAATTATTAAATTATCTTAATGGTGGCGGTCTTCAGAAAAGAAAGGTACGTAGTACTCGTAACCGGCGTGCGTGTATGAACAGATGTATGAATGTGGACAAGGTATAAGGTGTATATAAGGATCGTAGCAGGTGGCGTAATGTGGTTTCTGCTTACCCCCATGAGGAAAGGGCGTGACTTTATGTATGTATCTTGTGTAGGGTATGGTGTGTTCATCATCTGTCTAGCCATTCTATGTTAAAGTCAGCTGCCAGTTTAGCCTGATGAAGATGAATATCAGTATTTCAGATGGAGCGACTACCTATCAGACCCCTTATTCACAACGCTTCGATTCGGTTTCGATTTCGACAAGTCGTATTCTATCTTTTTTTGGCATGATGAAAGTGAGCGAGATAGACATACGATATGTTCGATTCGGTTTCGATCCGATTATTTGTGAATAGCACTACCCAGTTGTATACGATATACCTCTTTAAAACTGGTTGGACAAAGGACTTTTTACTACGATCTATAGATTCCGTTTACATAACGCTTTGAGCTGTCGATAGGCCCGTGCTCTAAGTAAATCTGAAGATATCTTGACAGATTCCTTTAAAATATGTTGAGTTTAGAGGATGAGTCTATAGTCATTATCCGCCTTATTACAAAAGGTAGTTAAACCTGGTTTAACTTAGACCTGGTTTATCTCGCATGCTGTCACTTTCTTTTGAATATTATTGAAGTGAGACGTCATGCGAGATAAACCAAGTCTAAGTTAAACCAGGTTTAACTACGTTTTGTAGTTTATTTGCCTTCATATCAATAGTTTGGTCCGTGGATGGGTGACCACCTATTTCATATCAAGTTTCTTCCGTGCCTCAAAAAACGCGGTCAGGCGTTGGTCCCGGCCGCCATTCATGGTTTTTGGACTGCAGTCGTAGCAGGTAGACAGTGGCCCGAAATTCTTACCTATTATGGGTATCTAATTACCTAGTACTAACTGGGCTGTGGAGGTTAGATAGGCATTCGTTTCATGTAAAATACTGGTATTCAGCTGCATCAAATAAGACAGGATGCCTTCCCTAACATAGTTGAAAAAAAGCTAGGCAGATGATGATTTGCCTCCTTTACATCAATTCATAACATTGCAGTTTTCCTGCAGAATTTCAAAGAAAAAAGAAAAATCATGTCTGTGTATCTAGTAGACTAACATTTATTTTAGTTCTAGCAAAAACTGCATGTTCCGCGTATGACCAATAAAAAATAAAACAGCGCAAAAGGTTTATTACAAAAAAATGTTTCTCTCCATTTCGATTCAACAACTATTTGTTACCAGGAATCGTGGTCGCTATATAATGTGGTTTGCATAATAATACGCGCCATTAAAGTGCTGGACTGAATTAAAACCCAATGTTTAAATACAAATTAAGCGCTGATCATTCTTATTTAATTTGTGCGCTGATCCGGAATGCTTTACCTGTGTTTCGGTATATTTTTGTGATTATTCTTGGTTTTTTTTAAGATATGCGATTCTATAGTTGCGCTTGCAATGAGGTAAAATAACTTAACAATATTTTAGATTTTTTTGATTCTTCACTATTTTCTCAGTTCAATGTAGGATTTTATCTTCGTTAAAAGAATAAATATTCAGTTATCTCTACGAGTGACAAAGCTCTTTAAAGGAACTCTTCCTGTAGGGCTATTGCGTATCTTTTTTATATCAGTGGCTGTCATAAGTGACTATATATTAACTGTAAATTGGTTATGGTGTGGTACACATTTTTTAAGTAACTAACCATTTGACAGTTATTTGATAGACACTTTAGGTTAGCCACTGTCATTTAAAAGATACGCAATAGCCCTGCAGGTCAATTTAAATGACCTTTTTTTTGGAGGGTGGGAAATCATCAATTTACAAATAATGTCTCCTCCCGCTCTTAGCAGAGCGGTAAGGAGTGTCACCCATGTTCCATCTTCCTTCGTGTCGAGGCCGCGATATGCGGTATTATTTTTGAACAACCCGCTGTCCCAACGACCTTTGACCCCCTTTTTTTGGGGTTTTGAAAATTATCAAATGACTCGGATCCTCCTGCTCTGGGCAGAGTGACTTCAAATGGCCTTAACTCCTCATAGCAAAGGTTTAACTCTATCCTTACCTTCGCAGGTTCGAGCCAAAGTGACAGAACTTCTTCAAGAACGGCAGACCACTGGGGTGGTTTCATCACCCCCTACTCCTGCCGATGAAGTGCTTCTAGTCAATGAGCTGGTGAGGGAATACCTGGAGTGGAATGGGTATTTGTACACCGCGTCTGTGATGATGTCTGAAGCTGGTATGCCGAAGAATAAGAGTACTAGGTAAGGCCCTTAATTTACCGTCAGGGCTGCGGGTTCTTTGAAAGGGATACCGCGGCCTCGACACAAAGGGATACGAAAGAACATGGGTGGCTTTTAGTCAGAAGTCTGACACTCCCTACCGTTCTGCCCAGAGCGGGTTGCTATCTGTTAGATTATCGAAAAATAATGGATAGGTGTTTTTTGTTTTATGAAATTAATAAAAAATTATAAAATAAAACGTGTTAAAGATCATGGGTGGTGGCTTGTGACGTCACTTTGTGGGTATAAAAGTACTAACCTTGTGACGTCACACGACTTTTCGAAGCACTGTATAGTCTTCATTTTTTGTTTGCGCGAAAAATGAAATAATTCGTGTCCATAATTTTTTTTAAATCTATCTGACGGATTAATTTAATTTTTTAGCGAAATACCCTATTATACAAAGAAATCAACTCTCTCATTTTGATCCTTATTATCTTTAACATGAAGCTGCTTTTCTCTTCTCAGGGAAAATTTGTGTACTGAAGTAGGAGTAAAGGATGATGAGAAGTCTTCAGCCTTACCTCTGTTGTCTAATATCGTTGCTGCTTATACTGCGAGGATTAAGAGGAAGATCAATAAGAGTAGGAGAAATGAGGAGTGATAAACTGATTAAATGTTTTTAGCTAAAGGTTGGATTTTTAATTTGTTGTATTTTTACAGTAATGAAAATATTGGTAATTCAATAATTTGAGAACCAAGGTTACCGACGTAACACGAAGAATTGCCAGACTTAAGTGGCAATGGTCAGGGCACATTGCTCGCAGAATGGATACCGGATTGGGCCAAAAAGTTCTGGAGTGGCGACCGCGAACCGGTAGACTCCCACTAGGTGGACCGATGACCTGATAAATTTTGCGGGGATCAGCTGGATACGAGACGCACGGGACCGGTCAATGTGGTGACACTTGGAGAGGCTTGTGTCCAGAAGTGGACGTCTTTCGGCTGAAATAATGATGATGATAATGATGTCAGAGCTGTGCAGTTGGCCTACTACTGGAACATTTTGAGTCCATCGACTCGCAAAGATGAAGAAGAACATGCCAGGTGCAAGACTCCACTGTCTACAAACATTGTTATAACTAACTCATCTCCAAAACATCCATCCTAGGTTGAAGGTAGTTTAAACCTGAAGTTAGACATCAGCTGAAGCTGTTACAGCTTCAGTACAGTCTAATTTATTATACTGGGGGACTACAAGAAATCTTGGAGAATCTTTATTACGTGCAGAGTTGTGAAACACAATGAAATATGTAGTAACTTTGTCGAGACAGTGGAGTCTCTGTAAGTTAGTTACTTGGGAGTTTTTGAGACTGTGGTTTTGTTTCTGAATCACATTGGCCAAGGTTTGAAAGGTAAAAAGACACACCACAGACACATACACGGTTACACAAGCATACACTGGACACACACAATAATATGTATGATTTCATTTGATTTCTTTCAGAATTGAAACTAATTCCGTCATTTGGTAAATCAAGAAACCCTTCTGTTAATATCATTCAAATCAAAATATTTTATTTGCTAGAATATGGTACAGATGTTACAACCACCCAAGCGTCAACATATCCCTAACAGCACTTCGTCTGCAAAAATTGGGAACTTAGAATACTTGCTTCTTATACAAGCGGACGCTGATTAGAAAACTATCAAGATTGTCTACCAAATCATGTTACTTTATCAAAATCATAATAAATTTTGGGATTCAGGACAAAATAATTTTGAATAAATTTTGCATTGGTTTTCCTAATAACATTCCGGAATCTACATTCGTACCCTACTGGTTGATAGAAATTGGCTCAGTCGAATGTGAGGTTGTACCTATTCTTAATATTTCCTCGACACAAAGGGCTAAGAAGGAACACGGGTGGTATTTAGTCAGTAGAAGTCTGACACTCCCTTTCGCTCTGCCCAAGAACGGGAGGGGTTATTTGACGGTTTTCCACACGCCCAAAAAAAAAGGCTTACTCGAAGACAGCATTGTAGATACCTACTACATTTCTGCTTGAACCTTCGAGGAGTACAAACGTGATGTTATGTTGTTAAACTAAAAATACAAGCACTTTCTCTTACAAAATCCCTTTAATTAAATTAGAAGACAATAAGCTCGTTCCTGATAAAATGTTTGTTTTGTTCAACTAATTCAGGGATGCGTGGGTGTTCTCTAAATCTTTCTAGTCTCTCTCTCTGTCTGTGGTGGGCGGAACCCCGGAGTGAGCTAATTTTAGTTAGTCTATTTTGATTCTAGAGATCAGCTAAGATTTATAGTTTACGACTTAAATAGCTGCAAGACTTTTGTTCTAAAATCTAAAGTAAATTTGTTTATTTCAATAAGACCTTTAGAAGTTACTTTTGAATGTCAAAATTTGCTAGGAAATAATATTGGTTCTAGTTGGCCTAGTTGTAGGTGGGTTAACAAATATAAACATAGACTTAAACCAACTATAATTTCTTATTGAACCTTTCGTACCTAGTTAACAAGTAGAGTAAATAATAATTTAATTTCCATGCTTATTACTTTGACATGCAATTTCATATGTTTATAACTTTGACTGGCCTGTTGGTCTAGTGGTTAGTGACCCTAACTGCTATGCCGGAGGTCGTGGGTTCGATTCCCACCCAGGACAAATGTTTGTGTGATGAGCACGAATGATCGTGCTCTGTGTCTGGGTGTAATTTATCTATAATATGTATGTATTTAGAAATATATAAGTATGTTTATCAGTTGTCTAGTACCCATAACACAAGCTCTGCTTAGCTTGGGACTAGATGGCGTTGTGTGATAGTTGTGGAATATTATTATTATTATTATAACTATTATTTATTACAATGTACAACTGCATTCTTACAAATAAATAAAATTCTAATTCTAAAACACGGTGAGATATCACGGAGGATGGTTGTCCACCCATCCTCTGGTTCTGGGTCTTTCCTTACTTCAAGCAATCACTTTAACTTATTTATAACTACAGCTGTAATAGGGGATCGGACTGGGTCAAAATAATATGATTCTGTTTAGTCCGTAAGTTAGATTATCGAAAAATATTGAATACGTGTTTTTTGTTTTATCAAATCAATAAAAAATGACGAAGATAAAACAATAATAATAATAATAATAAACATTTATTTCTCTTCCACAAAGGTGCCTTAAAAATATGTTTAAGCTACGTCAGATAAAACCTTTGTGGGAGACTGGTATCTGCACTAGGAAAACCCTGTCACACAGATTACCAGGCCCCCCCCAAAACAGTTAAAAGTATTAAATATTAAATGGTAACAACTTATTGTAACCTATGGTAGAAGAAACAGTAAACAAACAAAGGGGAAAACAAAATTAACAAACTTAAATTATTGTTGAAAGTGTACTAGTTGAGTGTAGTATGGTGTGGTGTGATGTGGTGTGGTGTGATGTGATGTGATGTGGTGTGATGTGATGTGGTGTGATGTGATGTGATGTAGTGTGGTGTGTTGTGGTGTGGTGTGAAATTTATATGATATGTATGATGTGATGTGATGTGGTGTGGTGTGGTGTGTGGTGTGGTGTGGTGTGGTGTGGTGTACTGAGGTGTAGGCTAAAACACATTTAACTTAAAACAAGTAAGAGGCTTTCAGTGCTATCGTAATCAAGGTCCAATAAATATGAGGTGAGTACTTGCTTACATTTCACTTTGGTAAGAGGAAAAACGCGTCAAAGATCTTGGAGTGGGGCCTGAAACGTCACTTGTGTCGTCAAAATGTACTATCATATGACGTCACACGAGTTTTCGAAGCACTGTATCGTCTTCATTTTAAGTTTACGTGAAAAAAAAAAAATACGTGTCCAATAATTTTTGGAAATCTATCTGACGGACTAATTAGTTTTTTTTTTGTCCGATCCCCTATTATCGTAGTCGTAGACTAATTATCTCGCGTGTGATTGGAAATCCGCCACAATTGCTGTAATTACTACTCTAGTGCTCTGTGGTTATGGTCTAAGCTGAGGTAATCTCATAAAGGAGAATGCACGTTGCACGCATGACGAACGGGTGTACGGCCCGGACACAATCAATTAGCCGGATTGGCTTTGTTGCCTCAAAGTGGATATCGCAATCTAACTTCGTTTAAAATGATATCCAGTGCTAATTGATAGTATTAAACCTCAGTGCAGACAGTTCTAGTTATACTTTTTGTCTATGGCAGTAAAAAGTTGGAACTTATTTCTTTTCAGCTCGATTCGAGTGTTGTGTGGCTATGGTTTAAACTAAAGTAATCTTCCAAAAGAGAAGCCACGTTGCGGGCCTGATGAACGAATGTGGTCGTCGTTAGTCTTCAATCACACGCTTCTCGATTCGATTTTCGGTCACTCTCATCTAGTTGCTGCCAGTTACCCTGCGAAGATCGTCACTCTACCGAGCAACGGGTGTACCATCCGGACACAATTAGCAGAATTGGCTATGAAAAAAGTAGTTAAAAAACTAAAAAACCCGACTGAAAAAACTGAAAAGCAAAAAAACAAGCACATTTAAAATTAAACAAAACTTGGAAGCAGGCGGGGTCCATTCTATTTTCATTTTTTCTTTTCATAATTTAATATTCATATGAGGACCCCGCCTGCTTCCAAGTTTTGTTTAATTTTAAATGTGCTTGTTTTTTTGCTTTTCAGTTTTTTTAGTCGGGTTTTTTAGTTTTTTAACTACTTTTTTTATTTCCAAATTTTTAGTTCTTTTGTTGGTCGCGTAAAATTCTTCGCAGATGATTTATTTAACTTTTGTGCTTTTTCATAGGATTTCTCACTTTGAATTTCTTTTAAACATATAAGTATTTTATATTTTTGTAATCTCCTTTTAAAACCCTTTATTTTGATACCCTACTCGATGGTATTGAAAAAAAAAAACTTTTTTGAACTCCGCGATTTGGCTCCCAAAATCCACAATTTTTCTTTGTTTTTTAATTTTAATGTAGCCTATAACACTCGCGGCATCAAGACAAATCTAACGACGTATATTTCATTCAAATCTAACGACGTATAGTTTGACGGCACGGTTGGCGCAGTGGTTCAAGCAATGGACTGCCGCGCTGCGTGTCGCGGGTTCGATCCCCGCACGGAACAAAGATTTGTAAGACCTACAGATAGTTGTTCCGGGTCTGGGTATTTGTGTATGTGAGTTTAAATGTTTGTGAACGCACCCACGATACAGGAGAAATTCCTAGTGTGGGGCAACGTTTTTTAAAAAAAAAAACATCGGTTCATCCGTTTATGAGTTATGAGGGAACAAAGAAACGGACATACATACATACATACTTACATACATACATACACGTCAAACACATAACCCTCCTTTTGGGTTTCGCCGCAGTCGGGTAAAAATTATATGTAGTGCTAATTGATTGTGTGTAAAATCTCAGTCCAAATCATCATCAATTTCAATGAAATCATAATTGTTTTCTGTGATACACTCTTCACTTCTCCATGCTGCAAAGAAAAAAGTATATAACCTAGAAAGAAAAGAAAGATGACTAAAAAATTGTGGCAAAAAGACCTTTTCGGGTTCCGGAATTCTCCATCACCATCATTGTTCAACCAGTTGAAAACCTCAGTTCAAATTATAATAGCCACAACTAACATTCGAAACACACCAGCAAATAATATGCTTGTTAGGCAATCAAGATCAATTAATCCACCTTAAACAAGTACTATCACTCCTAACTAGATCGCCCGTCAATACTCCGTATTACTATATCACCACACCTACCATACGCCAATTGCCAACATCAATCCGAAACCATCACGTATGTTAACTCATCCGAGTACCACATTCCCCTCATACAGTCACCTGCAAAAATGCATGGACAATTCAGAACGAAAATCGTGTGAAGCGAGAAATGACGCCACCTAACGTAAACGAGTTATCGACTATAATCGTTCACAGGAAAATACACACTAAAGTATCCATGCAATTTTGCAGGTGACTGTATGTACCCGGGTACTCAACTACCCACAGCCAAACCCTAGCCAATGAATATGGCTTGTGAAGCTATGCGTAAAGTCCCCATGACTAGGGTAGCCGGTTGTATGCACCCTGCCGAATGATGCAGGAAATGTACCGGACCGCTTCATGTCCGATACTGATAGTGTGTATGTCACTTTATGTTAGAGGAGTTTGTGTTATTTAGATTTGGTAATTGTGTATTAGGTTTAATTGGTATGGAATTGGGCATGCTTAAAAAAAAAAGTGTATTTTTTTTATATTTTTTTTCGTAAATTTAAACTATTTTAAGAAACTAATTTGGCTATTTTAATTTTTAGATCATTATTTATTTATTTATAATTTTTTGAAAATTAATCCCTGATGACGTCACATGTTCACAATTTTAGTTTCTAAACGAACTCAAAACATGCAGCTCACTGCAGCTGTCAGTGTCATGTCAGTCAGTTGCAGATTGTCATATTGTTGATGTTGATATTTTTTCTAGTGCTTATTTAGTTATCTCTGCCTAATTTAAAATACTCATTTAAATCAAAAATGAGCCGTAGGTTTCAATGTTTTATACCGAACTGTCGGAGCTCTATCTCAAAAACACCGGATAAGGTGTTTGTTCACGTTAACAATAAATTAAAAAGACGGTGGTGCGAGCAAATTAATTTAACGTACTATCCAGAGCAGCGATTATATTGTTGTGAAGATCATCTTAATGTAAGTACACTGTCCTAAAACTGATATTTTATTTGAACTTTCCAACATAATCATCATTTAATTATTCATTCAATAATTTTCAGTTGGATGAAGATTTGGAAAATTATTACCAGTGGAGATACATGAAAGCCAAACCAAAACTGAAAGAAACAGCCAGTCTACAATATTTTAATGAAAATGTATATAGCAGTGCAAAACCTTTGTCATCAAAAATTGAGAATGATGTTGAGGTAAAGTGATATTGTTTTTTGTTTTGAAGTCTTTATAAGTAAAATAGTATATTATCTAAAATCAAATAATCATTATATCATTATTTTTTAAATCCTTTACATAGATTGAAGCAATGGATGAATCCAGTGAATTGAAAAGGATGCTACTACAACCAATTCAAAATTTACCTGTACCAAGATCCAAAGATGACCGTCCTACTGCTTCGTCAACTTGTACATGCCCTATACAGGTATTATATTTCCAAATTAATATTTGTAATAATAATTGTATGTTTTAGAAATAAGCAAGCTTTAATTTTATTTTTTTTTATTTTAGGTTGATGTGGCTACACAGTGCCAAATTATGAAAATGGTGGACAAAAGCACATTGGTTAAAAAACGTGTTATTAAAAAAACCAAGCCTTTGATAACAGAAAGGGTAGATTCATCAAATTACACATCAACTGTGAGTGCAAGCCCGTCAATGTATGGTTGTACATCAGAATCAGAAATATCAAACAAGGATGACCAAGTTAATCTTAAAAATATTATTAGGAAGCTTATGGTAAACTTAATTCATAAAAATCCAAAAATATATATAGGTTTGCCAAAGCAATATCTGTGGGTTATTAAAGAGATTGCAGAGCAGATGCTTGGCAAGGAATTGGATATTTTTATTACTCTCATGAAAATCAAATTGAATTATTCTATGATACAACTGGCAGATCTGTTCCAACTATCAAAATGTACAATAACAACATCATTTCACTGTGGTTTGGTAGTATTAGCTAATTATTTTCAAAACTTTGTTTTCATGCCTACACCTGCCGAAATTAAGCAAAATTTACCATTAGTTTTTAAAATTAGATACTCAAATGTTCAATGCATTATAGATGCCTTTGAGATAGAAATAGAAAAACCAACAGATCCAAAAAAACAAGCGCAAA
Source organism: Diarsia dahlii (assembly GCA_949775195.1). NCBI lineage: Eukaryota > Metazoa > Arthropoda > Insecta > Lepidoptera > Noctuidae > Diarsia > Diarsia dahlii. Next base: position 4,678,209 of record OX459198.1, read on the forward strand.
CTTGGTCACAATATAAACACTGTAATACAATCAAGTATATTGTTGGCTGCACTCCAAATGGTTTTATAACTTTTATATCTAAAGGTTATGGTGGTAGGATTTCAGACAAAGCACTTGTCGAGATAAGTAATTTCATTGAAATCCTGCCTCCAAATGCTTTAGTTATGTCTGATCGAGGATTTAAAGAAATAGAACCTCTTTTAATGACAAAAAACATAAAACTTCTTCGTCCTCCTAGTGTATATTCCACCACTAAACCAACAGAACAAGAAGTTTTACAAAGCAAAGTCATTGCAAGCCTTAGAATACATGTTGAAAGAGTGATTAGGAAAATAAGGGAGTTTCGACTCCTCAAACCTCATTCAGTAGTGAGCCATAAACATGTAGGCTACTTAGATAAGGTAGTATTAATTGCTTGTGGGTTAATTAACTTGCAAGACGAAATAATAAAAAGGTAGGGATCTAATTTTGTGTTAATGTTTATATAATTATAGTTTGTTTGATAATAAAAATGTAAAGGTATTTTTAACAAAATAAAGAAGTTTGTAATTTATTAAAAATGCTTTTTCTTTAATTTACTTCATTTATTCGAAAATAACTTATTTTTACAGTTAACAAATGTTATTGTTGTTACAATGTTGTTCTACATTATAATATCGAGGGATAAAAGGCTATGTTTGAAGCAACATTCTGGATGAAATTGAATTATAAACTAAATACCTCCATAATATAAGTCTAAAAATTCAATATTATCTAAAATGTTGCTTCAAACAAATAGCCTTTCACCCTTCGATATAATGCACCATGAAAAACAGCTTTTTACGATGCACTTTTTATGATTTTCTTATAAACATATTTTTCCCAAAAATGTGTGGCTTTTTCTAGTAATTCTTGAGTATAACTTGGATTATACTGAAGCCAATGCAGATAAACTTTTTTATTTGTTTCAAATGAGGGATCTGCTACACAAAACAATCCCTTATTTTTCTTCGCAGCTAACATTTGAAGCTGCATCTGTGCTACAAATTTCTTGTTTATTTTGTTTTTACTAACATATTTTTCTATATTTTTTTCTGTCATGGGGCACTTCACTTCCACTATAAAATCTTCCCCTACACCATCTGGTGAAGCCCCAATCAAGCTGTTAATTAAAATAAATCCAGATTTGTTGATCTTTTTATTCAGTACTTTTTCTGCTTCTTTTATGACACTGTCTTCCAGCTTTTTGCCTCTTTGAATTGCCCTGGTTTCTGGGACTTTATAGCCTCCTAAAATCTGCTGCACTAATGAGCCATCGACGTTGCAATGAGCAGCCTCATAAATTTTCGATGCTGTGATACGTCCTTGGCGTATATTATGCCACATCTTTGAGTTCGCTTGCAGCATAGTATTTTCATTTATTTCATCAATAACTTCTGCTGTAATTTTGGTGTCTAAATCAGTTTTGTATTTTTCAAAATCAAACTGTTGTACTGATTGCACATACTCCAGTGACATATCAAATAAATTGTATGTTTTTCTTTTTTCTCCAGTAAATAATAATATTAATGAGTCTGTGCAGCCATGTTTCTTAGACTCTTCACAGAATTTTCTTAATATGTTGGGATTTTTAGGCATTAAGTCAATTTTTTTTGCATTGTTGAACACTTTTTCTGCTTCAACTGGCTCGGTGCGCACAGATGATAGCTTAGGCTTTTTCCAGTAACACTCTACAGATGTTGAGGAAGGCTCATCACTCCTCTTACTGAGCCAAAATAAAAACACAAGAGTGTGCTTGCATCCTCCAGCAGAGGCGGCACATCCATCACATGCTGCATCTTTGATTTCTTTGTCCTTTTCTTGCAAATTGACCGTGACCATGTAGTTTTTATTGGTGACTCTATGTTCAGGTGTTATTTTGGCTCGTATTACACATTCCTGACCTGCTCTCTGTAACTCAACATATCCCACAGCTGACTCCAGGTAGGAATCCCTAGAGGACCTGCAACAAGGATAAAATCTCAGTTAATATTTTTAAATACTAGTACTGGATATGCAATAAAACGTATAGGTAGGTGCTATAACAATGCATACTTACAAAAGAGTTTTAGCCCCACGAATTTCAGCAATATTGTGTTGACTGCTGTTTGCCATATATTCTAGTATCATACACATGTCCACGTGAGGCAAATTACTAGAATCTGCTTGCACAAAACCACTACAAGTGGTTTGGCCGGAGCCGGGCGAGACACGAGCACGACTTGTACCAGGATTCATTTTCCAAACAATAGGCAATTTCGGTCGAAGTCCAATTAAACAATGCGATAGTCAACGTGTATGCAGTCAAATCAAATCCAATAAATAGGCCAGGTCGTAGTAAAACTTAATATGAAACAATCCACAAAACAACAAACTTCCTCAGCGCTCAAGCAACGAAACGAACAAACCATTACCCAACCAAAGTCCAAACGTCAAACGGACCAGTCAGTATTGCTAGTTCTGATAGTCAAATTTGGACGGTTTTTAATCTAAAAGCAGTCGATTTTTAACATTGTTGTACATATATCTATTTACACATATTTAATAAGCTATGTGATTATATTTTAATATAACCACATAGAAACAAAACATTCGTAACGTAAAATGCGAATTTATATAAATAAGGTTTAAAATAAACAGAATGTGTGTATTTCCTATTACGAAGTCTGGCAGCACTAAAAATCCTTATAATATTTTTAGTCCACAGATAATGAAAGATGTGAACATGTGACGTCACGTCACGTGACATCAGGTCAAATGAAGGTCAATAGTTATTATTGCTGTTTATTTTGTAATCTTGTACTTTTATGAATCGAAATTAACAAAATAAAGCATCAAATTAAAAAATCTCCAAATGGTTTTTTCTTTAGCACGCCTTAAATAAAATTTGGCATGCCCAATTGTGTGAAAGTTGTTTGGGTCTTGTTGGTTGGTAAGTTGCGGTTTATAGGTAATCCAAGCCACTGCTATCTACAGGTCATTCGGTCATGAAGTGCTTTTTCCTATTATTATATCATAGAACAAGACACAATCGATTCGTTGTGTCTTAAAACTAGAGTTATTCTGAAGAAAGGAAGAAATTATCAAGCGGTATTTGGGAACATATTTGTGTCTTATCTCCTCACTGGCACAAAATGGTATATACGAGTATAAGACGTACTTTCCCGTTTGTCGCTTGTAGCTTTTTGTGTTTTTGAAATAGTTTTTTTTTTGCATAAAGTTACTTTGTTTCATCATAATATTAACAGCACGTGTACATACTCACTAGCAGATTTTATTTAATCCTGTATACCAAACATTCTATGACTACCAAAAACCATCTCTTCAATTCATCATCCCACCTATTTTAACCTATATGTTTCCCTACCTTACAAACCAACCTTTCTATGCCCTTGAAACGTTCAATACCTTGTTAACTTATTGCCTTTCCAACGTACAGTCATAGCCCAGCATTATCTGACCCCTCCTCTCACATCATTTGCCCTCTTTTTCTTTATATGAGGGGCCATGTAATTCTGGCTACTGACAGTACCATCTGCACTACCTACCCTATAAATTAAATTCAATTAAAGTCCGCCCATACACAACCGCTCCAAAGTAATTGATTGATATAAGCTTCCATAAAATTAATGGGACGTATGTGTAGTACCTTGGGTTTCGAGGTCAACAACACTTTAAGTACGAGTCTATACGTTCTCAATACTAATAGTCTTAATTTATCTTCGTAACTGTTCAAAGTTGTGTATGTGAACGTAATCAGTCTTCGGAAGTGCGTTACGTGTTTTAGAGTGTAATAATGTAGGTATTGGTACAGGATGGTTGTAGTTACTATATTATTATACCAGATTATGCTTGTGGCTTCGCCCGCGTAGTTCTCTTCCCCACAGGATCATTCTGCCGGGATAAAGAGTAGCCTTTGTGTTTATACAGGTTATAAACAATCCCTGTACTAAATTTTAATCAAATCCGTTCCGTAGTTTCTTTGTGAAAGAGTAACAGACATCTATTCACCCATCTTCACATACTTTCACATTTAAAATTATTGCTATGGAGAAACAGAATTGAAATATAGATGAAAATTTAATGTGAGACTAGCTGTTGCTCGTGACCTTCATCCGCGTAAAATTAAAACGAAAATATGTTCGTAAACAATTTCAAAGGTTTTGCATGGAACCTTTTTTCTTGGAAAATGAAAGAAAACCTCATTTACTCCCTCCTATCTATCTTTGTTTAACATCAGCTATCTGCCAGTGAAGTCCCGTCAACATTGGTGCAATCAGACGTTGAAAGTTATCGTCGCTGAGAGCTCTGACTACGACAATGTAGAAGCACGCTATGTAGCGTGATGTTATATGCCCGTACTAATGATCTGATACATTAAACCTCTTAAAAGATCTCCGGAATTATCATTTTCCTCTTACTACCCCCAAATATGACTTCTCCCTTTGATCATTTAATCGTACTGTATAAAGAATTAACGGTAATAAATGATCAGTCCCTTTATGCTTCGTAATGGCGTGAAGTTAATAGCTCCTAGTCGAATGGTCGATGAAACCTTGTCGAGTGATTAAGGCTTCAGTGATTGAGGCCCATGATTGGGCACCAATTACCTGGACTGCTCTTAGATGTGGTTTGTGAGGTATCTGGCTGAAAGGTGTTACGTGTTGGTGATAGATAGCTATGTAGGTACAGGGCTTTTGGAGCTCGAATATCGCTGTCTGAGGAACGCTGTTGGTAAGTAACAAAGGGAATATAATTGCCTGTATTGTTTCTGCTAGTAAGATTTATAAGCAATTGGTAAGTCACTAGTTCTTCTTTAGGAGAGGCAAATATACAGTGAAGGAGCTTAAAGTTAAATTATTAGTTTCCTCCGTGCCTCGGAAAGCACGTTAAGCCATCGGTACCGAGTAGTCAGATAGGCAGTCACTCCAAGTAATATGCTGGTATTCAGCAGCATCCGGTTAGACTGGAAGCCGACCCCAATATAGTTGGGAAAAGGCTAAGTAGATAATGTAGTAAGGGCAAACATATTTAGGTAGCAGTAGTTGAGACTTGAGATGCATAATTAATTTGTTTTTGCAATGGCTCTCCTTTTGAGTCTCTGTCAAAGTGTGTAGTAGTGTGCTTTAGTTTTTAGCACACAGGTTTACTGCTGTATTTGACCGTTTATAGACAGAACTCAGAAAATAACGTTAAATATAATTATTAAATAAAAATGACAATGACGGGACATTGTAAAAGATAATAACTAAAAGAAACTCTTTAATCCACATAATAAAATAATTGTAGACAGCTTCAGCAATCCGTAAACATACAAAAATCCGGCGACCCTTAATTTTCTCATGCGTTCCTGGTATATTGTTTCCAAAATACCTTCACCATTGTTGCATATTATTATTGTAAAAAGCTCATATTATTATCTGCCCTTTACTGGACGATCCAACCCCAGTGTATATGTAGCACACGCACAGTCAAACAAGCTAATAAGTATTATATACAGCCAGCTAATTTACTTTTAAGATTATATAGATACATTTAGAGACTGATGTGAAATGATACAGCGTTTGACTTCAGTCGCTTAATGCGAAACGCTTTATAAAACAAAATTGCAATTAATATTTTCACCTGTATACTTATTCGTTTGTTCGATTGTACCTACGGTTTTAATGTAGGTTATATTATACGGTAACGAACATGTACTATCTTTCAGGAAAATTGAATAGAGGACCCCACCCTCGAAGCCGAGGTAAGGATATTCAGAAATCGCTCTCACTCGAACCTGGGTGACAGTGTCTGTGGTGATGTACGGGTAAGAAGTTCTGATAACTTTTGTCGAATAGTTTAACTCCTTCTGCAAAACCAACTTTTCATGGTGTTAAGTAAAAAACAATTGAAAATACTACCTAAATAAAAGCTTGTAAAATCACGATAATATTGATAACTCGCATTGCATACGATTTATTTCATTTTTAGATGTATTTATTTTAACAGCCTTAATGTCCCTATGGCGGCAAAGTCCTCCCCAATCCCGCCTTCATGATGCGCGTCTAGATCATCTCGAGGTGCCGTCCATCTTCAGGATATAATTACACAAATAAATTAGCATGTCATATGAAAACAATTAATATATTATTTCTAAATCGACGGAATAAGTCGCTACAGCCGACTCTTACGTATTAATTAAATAACTTCGAAAATCTATAACAATATTATGAAATATTCAACACGCCTGAGAAATATTTAAAAACATAAAAACTCTGACAATAGGACGGGTTACCACACGTTAAAGAAAGAAGACTCTCACTCAGATCATTTTCCATTTTGCACACGAAAAAATAGTTACCCTATTAACTGTTGACAAAAAAAATCTAATTAGTTCATCATCACCATCATCATCGTATTAAGATGATACAGTCTTTCAGAAACTCGAGGGTCGTCAGATTTCAGTACATTTTTTTCCAAAAACTGACCCCAATCAAGATCTTTGACGCGCTTTATCTTCGTATATTTTTATTAATTTAATAAAACAAAAAACACGTATCCAATATTTTTTGATAATTTAACGGACGTACTAAACAGAATCATATATTTTTAGTCAGGAAACATCCCTATTGAAGTAAAGATTACCAAACGCATTTCCCAACGCCAAAAAACAGCCATACAACGCTCACCTTCCTTTCGCTCATTGAATCCCTTCCATTGAAGCGCGATGAACATCCCATTGTGATATTCTCACATCTATTACCTGTTGTAATCAGTTAAAGCACAATGGCTGCCTGACTCAATGGGTGAGATCTCTTGAGATAAATCCACTACGATTACTACCCCTGTCTCATTGTAGGTGGACGATCGAGTGGCTATTTCAAAAATGGCTTCTTGGCTGATTCGGCTTTCGGCGTCGAGTCGGCGGAAATTGGCCGAGGCGTTCGGCCTTGTTGCTGTAATGATCGGGTATTGGAGCTGATGCAACTAATCAAAGCTGGGTTTTGGTATTGATTTTGGGTGTGGGTGTAGAAAGTTGAGCTTTGAAGACATTGTAACAATTCTCATGTAAATATACATAAACTAGCGACTCTGCTCCATAAAAGGTTTCTAGTATAGGGGTGGCTAGAAACTACATTTACGTCACGTTTTAATCTTTAGACTATTTTTCTTTTGATCACATTCATATACCTATAAAGTCCTATACGCACATAGTTGCGTTCAAAAATAACTATATTTTCTTAAATTACGTCGGCCACTATAAAAGAACGCTATTTTTATGAGCCAGAGATACGAAATGAAAGTGGTATTGACACACAAAAATAACCACAATAAATACATTCTCCATTTCAAAAACAAAAATAAATCCAATTAAAATATTTCGTTACTTGCAGCAACGTGTTACAGCAACACACTGTGCTACTGTAACAAGCCAGTCACAAGTTCGTTTTACATCGTGTCTCGCCCTAGTTATGGTCGTGTCGAGTAGCTGAGAGTAACATGATGCCTACTTCAAGTTTTTGTTCGTTTAAACTGGTGCTAGAAAGATTTATGGAGGGTAAAATGTTTGTTGTCTAAAAAGATAGGTTCGTCGCGAAATAAAAATGGTTAATTATCATAATCTGCCTTTATTTCCCAACGTTGTTGTCCCAACAGTCAAACTGGATGAAACTGTATACCACTGGGGCTACGGGTTGTTTGAAAGCGATACCGCGACCCCGAACACAAAGGGCTAAAATGGAACAAGGGTTTTCAGTCAGTAGACGCCTGACACTCCCTTTCACTTCGCCTAGAGCTAGAAGCGTCATTTATGATTTCCCACCCTGCAAAAAAAAGCTTTATATTTACCAGTATTTTACAAGTACTGCCTATCTGACTTCTAAAACCCAGTAAGTACTGGATAATACAATAACCCCTTGGCTTGGCAACACTAGTATGTATAATATCGGTGCCTGGGTACTGACCAACGATTACAGGTATTCGTGTCTTGCCCGTCGGGGATGTGGTTTGTCGAAAGATTAACGCGGCTCCGACACAAGGGCGAAGAAGGAACATGGGTTTGGTTTTTAGGCAGTAGAAGTCTGACACTCCCCTTCGCTCTGCCCAAGAGCGATGCGGTTATTCGATGATTTTCCACCCACCAAAAAAAAAAAAGGTATTCGTGTCTTGGAAATAATGTTAAGCTGTTGGTCATTTGTCTGGTTTGTCAGCCGTTACGTGCAGTCAATAGCCTTAAAGCCCAGTGTTCCCAAGAGGTATTGTATTATCCTGTAACTGGGGTGTGGAGGTCAGATAGACAGTCAGATAGACAGTCGCACCTTGTAAAGTATGTTTTTATCTAGTAAAACTGCAAGCCAAAACACGTTTGTAATGGCTAGGTTAATGATACTAATCTTCAGTTACTTATAATTGAGTCGTGAAAAATTCATTATAAGACATTATATTTAAATAATTACCAGTGGAAGAGTTCGTATTTCTGGCTAATTAGAAAATTAGCCTTATTTTGATCATCTTTGTACTTGAGATGCGTAATTAAATCTTTGTTGGCTTCCGCTTAATAATATTAATCAGGCACGACCAAAACTTAACAAAATTGATCAACTAAGCACCCTCAATGATAGCTAAAATGGATAACAATAGGATTGAAATAGATTTCTGCAAAATTGAAATCCTATTATCTCCACAATAGAATTTCCAGATCTTTTCTTGATTAAATACTTTCTCTTCCGTGATTAAATCGCTTAGTTTAATATTTCACTTTTGATGTAAACTTATTTAGTTAATAATACTAGCTGTTGGCAGCGGCTTCGCCCGCTACAACTCGAAAATTATCCCACGGGAAGATAAAATCGGGATAAAAACTATCATATGTTAATCCGGGTTATAAACTATTTGTATTCTAAATTTAATTCTCATCCGTTCAGTAGTTTTCGCGTGAAAAGAGAGAAGTAACAAACATCCATCCATCCATACATACATCCTAAACTTTTGCATTTATAATATTAGTAGGATTACAACATCCGTGTAGTAGTTATGATGACAAACCGTGCTCGCGCATAGGGGAAAATATTATTGGCTTGTCCTTGTACATTTATCGAAACAGAAGGAAGTCTGGATTTACACACAGTCTATGGCAAAAGACGTACTTGCGTTTCCCTTTTAACATAGGAATAATAAATTTACCTCACACTGCCAAAGTGTGTTAATATAAGCACGATGTTATGCACAAAACATTAAATTTACAAAAAAAAACAAATGGGGGGAATGGTTAGACAGAGCAGTGGATACCCCTTAGTATATTCACGTAATGCCAGTCATCATTTTTCTACCCATATCCCAACTTAATTGGACCCGAACAGCATGTTTTTTTGCTTCCATACAGAAGTATGAGGTGACTGCAAAGAAAACGAGTAAAAGAGAACTTTAAGTACTGGGCCACACTGGCAGCGCGGTGCGGGGAGCGGCGCGGGTGCGGGAACGCGCGCGATTTGCCTGTCCGCAGTGGACCGCGAATTCGTTCCGAGCGTTGTCGCGTCCAACTGTCCGTCCAGTGTTTGTCAAAATATAATATGGATGACGAAGACTTGTTTTTATTGGAAAATTCTTTAAAATTCGGGTATTTTAATTAATTGAATACTGTCTTCTATAAATAATTATAAATAATTGGATTAATTTATTAAGCTTTAACTTATAAAAGTTAAAGCTAAATAAATAAATCCAATTTATCTGGTTATCTGGCGCAGACTTAAGTTTGAGATACGCCGCTCCCGCGCGGTTTATCGCTTGCCGCCCCGCGCACTCACTGCGGCCACTTGTATGAACGAGCTATGGCACGAGTTGCCCGCGCGCTCCCCGCGGAAAGTAGCCCGCGCCGCTTCCCGCGCCGCGTGCCCACTATGGACACTCAAATTAAGTTCCATACGTTTAAGTTTGTCGCGCCGCGCCCGCGTTTGCAGTCTGGCCAAGCACTTACTTACAGTCACCTCCTTTCTACCCAAATTATCCTTCACACAGTCCATCTACATTTGTAGTCAACGTTTTCCTCCTCTGCATCACATGTCCATACCACGATCAACGATTATCACTCAACTGTTTAGCTAATATTTCGTTATTTAGAAATTTCAAACATATACCTACTCACTCATATCCTTTTAGGCAAAAAACACAGAACGCTACCTACTACGATCGTTACATAGGGGAGACTGGGTACACTTGATCCCTCTGGGACACATGGTACATTTATTTTATAAACCAACCACGCTTGCTAGCTGTTTGTCTATGGTACCGCAACGGTAGGCGGTACCATAGACAAACAGCTTTGCTAGTTTAGAATAGTCTAGCAAGCGTGGTTGGTTTATAAAATGTTAATGTACCATGTGTCCCAGAGGGATCAAGTGTACCCAGTCTCCCCTACTTATAATTATTGCCTCGTTCACATTCATACATCTGGTCATACAATTTTTTTTTATATTAACAACAACAAATAACTAATGTACCAACATTCTAATGCCCCAGCTACATACATCGTTGCAACCGGAACTCGCCGTCGATATCGAAATTCGGTCGAAAATGGGACGTTTCACGCCTTGCAAATGTATTCATGCTACAAATATTTTTGACGTAGTCGCATACTTGTGGCCGTCATTTTATTTGTTGCATTTTTATTTTATTTATGCTTCGATTTTAATCGGACATTTCGTGTTGAGAATTTCTGTTGGCTAGTTATATGTATGGGTGTTATAGAAGTATTGAAAATTTAAATGTTTTCTTAAGTAATGATTAGCTAAATAACTTCACAGTAAAGACCTGGCGCCAGGTTTTGTGTCTGGTAATAGGCTCACGCCTATCACATGGCTCAACTTTGTTAAGGAAAATGTGAATGCACATAATCTGTCTAAACCTTTGGAGATAATAATGACTGTGTGTGTCAAGATAAGTTCTGGTGTTTTATATAATATAATTATTATGTATAATTATGTTGTGCAGTGTAAAAAATTACTCGATATGCCAGGTGTTGATCAATTTGATTGCTGCAAAACTAAATTCATTTATTACTAACCAATCTCATCTCATATTAATTTGATCAACATCAGAGTGGTAAATAGAATGGCATAGAATCTAATTCGACCATGCCACACTAAAACACACTATCAACACAAAACTAAGACGGCCATTTTTCTTACTTTACCCTTAACCCGGACGTTTATCGAAAACCGAAGCACATTGTAATTCCTCTCACACACGTTCGGAGACTACCTACCTCAGTTCCGTCCCTCTATTAAGTGACCCGTGTTAAATGTCACTCTCAAAATGACATCACATTATTTATAAATATTTAAAATGCCACTTTGTACCGCGAATAATTGGGTCAGCCTATACGGCTGCTACCCAACAAGTATTTTTTGTGTTAAAATGTTTTAATGCCGGTAAAAATGTGAAAGTGAGTGCGATAAAGCTCGTTCCTCCTTATCAGTTTCGTAGCAATTTCGTAGCAAGTGCGTAGCAGTTTTGTAGCAAATGCGTAGCAGTTTTGTAGCAAGTGCGTAGCGGTTTCGTAGCAATGTCGTAGCAGTTTCGTAGCAACTATGTAGCACTTTCATAGCAACCGCGTAGAAATACGTATGATTAGCATTTACTTAAATTAGTCTTATTTTCTCAGAGCCTGAACCAAGGATCAGTTTTTGAAAGTACTCATAGATAAAACAAGATTTGTTGATGTTTCTGAGATCATTCATTCTTCATACAGCATAGTATGAAGAAAAGAAGTTTACACATTTTTACTTCTCGTTAGTCCCTACAACACTTACGTCCTTCAAAACCCTTTGCCAGCCAATATTCCCGTACTCTCGGTCAAGTAAACACCAACATATACGAGTAATTAATAGTATTTCCGTCGACCGCCACGTGTGCAGGGTCGCCAATGTTCTTATTTATCGGCTCCTATTCCCACCCATTAGGCGGACAGCTAGCTTATTAAGTCTGCTCACGACAGAGAGAAATGGATTGTATTTAAATCTTGGGTTGTAGTTATTAGGGGCGGTGTTGTGTTTTTTTTGGGCAAATAGGCTTGTATTCAACATTTTTTTAGACAAATCTATACAGTTTCACACGGCGCGGCGGCGGTAAAAATATATGTTAATCTTGGACATATTTCTGAGAATTTCGTTGTATTCAAAACACGTTTTTGAAAAGTTTTCTCGATACAAAAAAATGGTAAACTAACCTCTTAAAATGATCTTCCAACAAATATATTATCTGTATTACTTATCAACGTACGTTGGTAAAATTTATAACAATAACGTATCATATTTAATTACAAAATTTGTTTTTTTTTTATTATTTCAGAAATTATTTTTAAGTAATTTATTATTATATGGTATGTAAGAAATTCGAGCGTTGCGCCATCGCGCTTCTCTTTTTTATGTATGCAATCCGACAGTGATCGCTTAGGCGCGGTGCTAGACGGACATATGTCACTTTGCGCCCCGCTGACAGCTATCCGTTCATTGCTTCGATCAATAATGTACTAGATTCCCGATAAGCGCTTCAAAAACGGCCCGAAATATCAAATCAGTATTGTCCAATCATAGCCAACATTAAGACGTCAAAATACCGCAGTATGCGTTCAAAAACTGCGTAAATAACCACCGTAACCAAGGTTTTGGAAGGAATATCTTTTTTTCGGTAATTTAATATCATTATGTGCTTTTTCATAATATTTAAACATAATTAGACTGTAAATATAATTAAATCAGCGAATATTATAATTGTTTGGCCAATGTTTGCTACAACGCACCAACTATTGAATCATGTTCTTGAACAGGGAACGCTAGTTCCGCAATAGAATAAGCACGACATTGTACACAAAATGCTTTTAACCGTATTGCTTAGAGTTTAAGTTTCATTTTAGAATGAATATTTTTGTACTGATGACTTTTTACTTTGGAGCGACATAAAATGTTTTGCTTCTAATCTTTCTCCGATGAAAGGGCTTAAATAAATATACTTTACAATGATAATTAAACGTTATGTTTAAGTGTTAAGGTTTATAATCATCTGAAGTTGTTGATAATATTGAACTTTTTTCTAAGATGCTATGTAGATGTTTACGTGTGTGCAATCGTGGCCACTTGAGCGACTTAGTTTTGTTCCTGATGCTTAATCTAGTACTATTATTGATCGAAGGTTCATTGTTAATTATTATTGACCGCGTCACACTGATAGTCAAGGATCCACGGTACATTGTTGCACTTGATAACTATAAAGCTAATTTTTCGTGAGCAGCTGCATTTTGATGATACACCCAACATTTTGTACGGAAACTCTCGATTGTGGTAGGTAATAGGAGTAGCAGGGATAAAATATGTTTATTTGATGATTCTCAAAAATGTATTACTAAATGGGTTTTTTTTTGTTAAATCTGATGATCATTATCTAAAGAATTCGAAAAAATATTTGTCCTACAAAATGTATGGTTTGATCAAAGATCCCTCCTTCCAACATGTATTGATAACGATCGAGGTCATCAAAAATTATTATAAACCAGCTGTTTTTTTTTTAAATACCTATTTTTCTTCAGTCGGCCCCTCATTACTGAGGACCCTGGGCACTAGATCCCTTCAAGCGGACCATCTACTCCGGTTCAAGGTTGCCATAACCACCTGCTGAAATTTGCTTGAAGAAGTAGCTTCTTTTACTTGGTCGGAACATCGTGTTGGCGACCGGCCTCGAGGTCGCTTGCCTTCAGTATTGCCAACAATGACCAGCTTTTCAAGGCTACTATCTCCTCTTCGCATTATGTGGCCGAAATAATAAAAAATACGCTGTAGGCAAACTGTGGACAATCTAGTCTTGATATCGAGTTGGAAAGGATAGACACATTTGTGCGTTTTATGCGCACAAACGCACAAATGTGTCTATCCTTTATGCGTCGAATACGAATCATAATATGAACCATATAATGAATCGTAATCTGAATCATATAATGAATCGTAATCTGAATCATAATATGAATCATAATATAAATCATGATATGAATCATAGTATGAATCATAATACGATTCATAATATGAATCATAATATGAATCATATTACGAATCATAATACGAATCATAATACGAATCATAATACGAATATGAATCGTAATATGAATCATATAATGAATCGTAATCTGAATCATAATATAAATCATGATATGAATCATAGTATGAATCATAATACGAATCATAATACGAATCATAATACGAATCATAATACGAATCGTAATATGAATCATATTATTCGTAATATAAATTGTAATATGAATCGTAATATGAATTGTAAAATGAATTGTAATATGAATTGTTAAATTAATCGTAATGTAAATTGTAATATGATTCGTTATATGAATCATAATATGAATTAAAATATGAATCGTTATATGAATCTTAATAGGAATCGTGACATGAATCATAATATGAATTGTCGTTATATGAATCGTAATAGAAATCATGATATGAATCATAATATGAATCGTAATATGAATCGTAATATGAATCATAATATGAATCGTAATATGAATCATAATATAAATCATAATATGAATCGTAATATGAATCATAATATAAAACAATATGAATCGTAATATTGATTGTAATATGAATCGTAACATGAATCGTAATAGGAATCATGTTATGAATCGTAATATGAATTGTAATATGAATTGTTATATGAATTGTAATACGAATTGTAAAATGAATTGTAATATGAATTGTAATATGATTCGTAATTTGAATCGTAATAGTAATCATAATATGAATTCCAATATGAATCGTTACCTATATGAATCGTAATAGGAATCATAATATGAATTGTAATATGAATCGTAATATGAATTGAATTATGAATTGTAATATGAATTGTAAATAAATTGAAATATGAATTGTAATATGAATCGTAATATGAATTGTAATATGAATCGTAATATGAATTGTAATATGAATTACAAAAAAAATAAATAAATAAAAATAAAAAAATAATAATTAAATTGTAATATAAATGAATGAATGAATGAATTGTAATATGTATTTTAATTATAAAATTAGAAGTTTGATCTCGTGGCTCGAAAAAACTGTGGCTCGGTTTATTATTTCTCTATTTTATCCCTGCTACCCCCTTTACCTACCAAAATCGAGAATTCGAGTTTTCGTACAGGCAATTATTGGGCGTCTCATCAAAATGAAGCTGCTAACTGAAAATTTGCTTGATAGTAACCAAGTGCAAAAATGGACCGTGGATCCTGAACATAATATAGTAGTAAGTATTTCCTTATTTGGTAGGTAGTTCGCCCTTTAAAAATGGCGCTAGAGTATCGCCCAAAGATACTGAAACATCGGGGCTCAATAGCGGTTGTCAGCGGCTTAACTCGCCGTCCGTCCGTCTTATGACGACGACAGGCCGTGTCGACGGACGGCGCGTTCGTGTTACACGCGCGCCTCAAAGAGATGTCAGCAACATGAAAGGGGCCCGCAAGGGCCGACGCCTGTCGGGGCTGTGGGTTGTTCGAAAGAGATACCGCGGCCTGGACACAAAGGGCTACGAAGGAACTAGGTGGTTTTTAGTCAGTAGAAGTCTAAAACTGATACCGCTCTGCCCAGAGCGGGTCATTTGATGATTTAAAAACCATCCAAAAAAAAAAGGGTTTAGCAGAGGTGAAACTATTAGTAGGTACACCCAAATTTCTCCAGTTATGTTATGTAATAGGTAAAGTACATACATAAGCTCACGCCCTCTTCCCATGGGGATAGGCAGAAACCACAGAACGCCACCTGCTACGATATATGATCATACACTCACACCGGTTGCGAGTATTATGCACTTCTCCTTGCTGAAGAACATCACTAATAATTAGTAAGGTCAGTGTATGTCTTTGTAGGGCGTCCTCTAATAATAGGTGGGGGTGTCTTAATAGCCACACTTCGTGGGCTGCGACCAACTGCGCTTGTGACACAGTTTACCCATGCTTGCGTTGAACAGCTCGTGGTTCAGTTACCTGCATCTCAGTCTCATAAACACCACGTCATCAGTGTAGCGTACATACCACCTCGCACTACTGATGCAATATACAGGCAATACTTAGATATGTTGCATCTGATTGCTAATAATTCTACTACCGAGTCATTCTTTGTTGTTGGAGATTTCAACTTGCCCGATATAAAATGGTTGGATCAGGGCAATTTTGCAGTGGCAAATACCACAACGTCAAGCGGCCAGCTAATATCAAATTTCATGTCATTAATTAATGGTTCGCAATATAATAAGACTAGAAATAATCTCGGACGAATACTTGATTTGTTTATCTCCAACATTGATTGTCAGACTGTACCGTGTACGTCACTACTTCCGGCTGACACCCACCATCCTCCTTTTTCTGTGTTTGTGGATCTCAAAATGCAATTTACCCCTATGAAATGCCGTTCCGTACCTAGGTACAACTATCATAAGGCGAAATATCCCGAGATTAATGCAGAGCTCGCTTCTATAGATTGGGACACTAAACTCGATCTGACCGCAGATCAGGTTGTCAACACTTTCTATGACACGTTGTACGGGATAATTAGACATCACGTTCCACTAACTCGAGTTAAAAATCCACAATTTCCTGTTTGGTTTACACCCTCTCTGATTCGTATATTTAAAAGTAAAGAACGTGCGTGGATAAGGTGGAAAACATATAAAAACCTGTGCGATTATAACCACTTCTCGAGTTACCGTAAACTATTTCAGGATGAATCTGTTAATTGCTTTAGAAAATATATTAATTCAGTCGAAGATAGTATACCTAAAAGCGTTAAGTATTTTTGGACATATGTATCCAATAAAAAGGGCAAGACTAACTACCCAGCCAATATGTATCTGAAAAATACCTTGTCTGATAGCCCTACTGATATATGTAATTTGTTCTCTACTTTTTTTGCATCTGTCTATGAGCCGTCCACGTTTGATCCTGAGACTTGGGCACCATCGAACAACAGCCTGGATAGCTCTGCTTGTATACCCGATATTTACCTTGCAAAAGAAGTAATACACAGAGCAGTCAAATCACTGGACCCATCGAAGGGTTCTGGCCCCGATGGTATTCCACCAGTCTTTTTTTTAAAACAGCAGATGCTATCTATACTGCGTTGTACTTAATTTTTAATAAATGTCTACAGGATGGTGTCTTTCCTACCGTATGGAAGCGAGCATTTGTAACACCTGTTTATAAAAGTGGAGACAAGGACAATGTCGAGAATTATCGTCCCATATCTATTATTTCCGCCTTGTCAAAACTTTTTGAGAGACTTGTGCACAGCGCTCTTTATCCTCAATTACATGGCCTTATTATATCCGAGCAACATGGATTTGTTAAGCAGCGTTCGACAACTACCAATTTAATGATATTTGCTAACTTTCTATTTGAAAATATGGATAAGAGAGTCCAGGTAGACGCTGTGTACACTGACTTTCGGAAAGCTTTTGACAAGGTGGATCATACAATTCTTCTGGAAAAGCTTGCCTACAACGGTATTCGGGGCAATTTACTTCGATGGTTTGCATCATATATTTATAACAGGACACAAAAGGTCGTTATTAATGGATTCGAATCTGAAATTGTAACTGTCAAGTCTGGGGTTCCTCAAGGGTCTATTTTGGGTCCTTTGCTTTTTATCCTGTATATAAACGACATAAAACAGTGTTTTGTTAATTCCAATTTTTTGTTGTATGCCGATGATGTAAAAATTTACAAAGCCTGCCATAAACTCCATGACTGCCTATTGCTCCAAGAGGATCTTCACAGACTTGATACCTACTGTAGAAAAAACAAACTCTTTCTTAGCCTTCCGAAATGCCACAGTATATCTTTTACTAAAAATAAAAAGAAACTTAATTGTACGTATACATTGAATAACTATTATTTAAATGTAGTAGATTCCGTTCGCGACCTTGGTGTGACAATTGATTCGTGTTTGCACTTTGACTTGCATATAGAGAACATAATAAATAAAGCATTTCGGATGTATGGTTTCGTCATGAGATCTACGAAAGACTTCGTGCGACCCTCTACTTTTCTGCTATTATATAAAGCTTTGATAAGATCTCAATTAGAATACGCGATTCCTATTTGGAATCCGTACTACGACAAATATAATTTTAAATTGGAATTGGTACAAAAAAAGTTTTTACGTACTGTAAACTATAAATGTTACCATTCGAGGATTCCTTACACCCAGTTACTACAGCAGTATAATGTTTTAAGTTTAGAATCTCGGCGATTACTTTTAGGGGCCATGATGCTGCATGGTTTGTGTAACAATAGATTTGACTGTATTGAAATCACAAATAAGTTATGCTATACAGTACCTAGAACTGTAATCAGACGGGCGGCGCGCGTGCCCCGGTTGTTCCATGTAGATTCATGCAGGACTAACGCCGGGGCACGAGTGCCGCTTCGTCAACTTGTGGAGGCCTATAACGCACACTTCATCGACATAGATATATTCTCTCTTTCTAGTATAAAATTTAAAACCTTAGCAATAAATTCTCTTTCACCGCAGTCTTAACTTATATTCGCTTAATTCATTTAAATATAACAAGATATTATTGTAAATACATTTCCGTTACTTACTTGTTCATATATTAATCCGTGGACAATGGTGTGGGTTATATGTTTACATACATATTTATGTAACGAATCATAATTGTTAAACTTAACATGTAACTGTTTTTTTGTCCCTAATAAATAAAATAAAATAAAATAAAATAGGTAAAATATGGCT
This sequence comes from Diarsia dahlii, assembly GCA_949775195.1. Taxonomy (NCBI): domain Eukaryota; kingdom Metazoa; phylum Arthropoda; class Insecta; order Lepidoptera; family Noctuidae; genus Diarsia; species Diarsia dahlii. Next base: position 4,697,006 of record OX459198.1, read on the forward strand.
TTATTATTTATACATCTCTGCCGAAAATTTCTGGAAAATACGTGAGTATACCTATAGTATATAGTATAGTGTAGTAGTTATATTGTAATTATCGTTTCTATTTAAAAAACAAATACGCAACAAGACTTTTGATAAGCGCTTCTAAAATCAGCTCCCCTTTCTTTACCGAATTAACTTCGAAGTAACTTTCAAACAAACTTTATGGTAAAGAAACCCTTATGTACGCTTAGAAAACAACTTTTAAAACATTCTATTTACGTTATTCAACGTGGTGTATAAAAATATACACAGTCGAGGTCTATGTAATAGTATTTTATCAACTATTTATCAACTATCTAGCTGCAAATGTAAAAATCTAATAAATAAATGGCTTCAGGGGCTGACCTACCAAGAGACGGAAAACCTCTTAAGTACAATGGTGTAGTATAATTACCATACACCAATACACACAGACACACACACACACACATACACATAACTAAACACATTCACACCCACACTTACACATCTATTACTCTCACTCACACGCGCATGCATACAAAGAAAATTTTCCATTAGCTTTAATTTCTTTTTTGTTTCTTTTTTGTTCTCTCACATTGTTAATAGATTCTGGATTGAAACTTTGAAATTCGTAAATTATTATTGTCCTAAAGATTTATAAGGGAATGGGACTGGTATCTTTAACACAGGTTACTTTGTAATCTAGCTAAGATGCCAGTTGCGATCCGTACTGTGACTTTAAAGCTACGATCACTGTTATTATTGTAACTATTTAATCTTAAGGTTTTATACTGTGAGAACTAATAAAGCTTATTATTATTATTGAGATAACTTAAAGGCCGTGTTGGTAAATGACAGGTTTCAGTAATACGGAATAAAACAGTCTGTTATGCAATTATTGCTCGTTTGCTTTAAATAAACAATTTGGTTACACAATAAAGTCATGTTATAGAACATTACACTGCTTAGTCCGTATTTATAGAGTAAGGAGTTTTATTGCTATGTTATCATTCATCATCATCATTTTAGCTAAAAGACGTCCACTGCTGGACATAGGCCTCCCCCAGGTGTCGCCACATTGACCGGTCTCGTGCGTCTCGCATCCAGTAAGTGGATCCCCGCAACCTTCACCATGTCAATAAGCTAAATAGATATCATTATTTTTAAATAACAAATTGTTTGAGCCACTGCGCCAAACGTGCCGTCGCTGTTATTATTGCTGTGCGTTAAAACATATAAGTACTCGTACTTATTTTTGGTTTAAAACTATTCGAATTAGTACTCACATATAATATTATGTTCTTAGTAAAAGGTAAGACTGCTTGCCAAGGCATATCGTATTATCTAGTACCGGCTGGGTTGTGGAGGTAAGATAGTCGTTGCATGTAAACTACTGGTACTCAACTGCATCCTTAGACTGGAAGCCGACCTAAACATGGTTGGGAAAAGGCTAGGCAGATGATGAGTGAAAAGTAATAGGCTAGGCAGATGATGAGTGAAAAGTAATACTGACCAAAGAAAGACTTCTTTGGTCAGTGTTACCTTTTCTTTTGCTCTGATAAAAAATCAAAAGGTTTTCATTATGGTGAGCTTAAAAAACTTTTTCAATCCTTTTTTTTTTGTAAATACGAATATACTTGGGAAAATGTCTTCATACTATCCATCCAATAATATTTAAAACTACTGAACGGATTTGGATGAAATTATTCACACAGATAGTTTATAACCTGAATTAAAACATAGGATATTTTTATGCCGGTAGTAAGATCCCATGGGGAAATTATCAAACTTCACGCGGGCGAAGCTGCTGGCAGAAGCTAGTAACATATATACATACAAACATGATGTTGACACAAGAAGTGATATTAGGGTACTTTCAAAAGTACGTTTTATAATACGTAGACTATGGGACACTTTATATCGTGTCCTGCCTGTCCCGTTACTTGCACATTACAGGAGTTATTGGTTGGAACTGAAAATGCCAAACTCGTCGCTATGGGCTGACAGAGAATTACTGATTAAATACAGTAATTCTCTTCATTTATCAAGTCTAGAATCGTTAGAAGTGATTTTCAAAATACTACAGGTTATTTACTAGCATGATTTTAGAGTAAAAAAATAAAATGTGGGTGGTGCTTCGCTCAAGGTCGCTGGCATTTAGTGTCACCTTAAATATTGTCATCGACATGCTAAGAAGAATACACACATATATATTTAAACATGCTTTATTAATTAATCATTTTAATGGAAGTCAAAAACATAATCAGCTCAGCAGACGATGATGACATAGTCAAGTCAAGTCAAGTCAAGTCAAGTCAAAGCATTTATTTCAAGTATGCCGTTATAGGCACATTTGAATAGTCGAATTAAACTAGCTGCGGCACTCAGAGATATCCAACGATTACTCAAGCCGCCACCCAGCAAAGGCTTGACATACTTTTGTATGACAAAACTGCCAAAAACCTTTACCAAGCGACGTCCCAAGCAACCACTGAAGCTCTCCGAGTGCGGCAGTAAACTACTGAAGCTAAATAAACTAAGCTACAGTCCCAGTCACAAGGCATAATAACTCGTGATTGTACTGTAGTTGCCCATTCCAAAGCGTTGGTCTCATGAGAAGAATGGCAAGAAACTTCATGGACACTCTTTTATACATAACATACCATCACTCCTGTAATGCTGGAAGGGTTAGGCAGAGGTGTACCCATTAGTTCACCCACATTTCACCAGTTATGTTTAAGCCTCATGTAATAGGAAGCGAGGCTATTGCCATTAATCGGGCCCAAATCCAGACTCTGTGTCTGGTACTGCAAATTACTGACAGAAAAATTCATCGAATATTTGCCCGACCTGGAAATCGAACCTCAGGACCTCATGCTCTGTAGTCTGCACCACAAGGCCAAGGAGCCAATCGTAATAACATGACGTGGTAACCAAATACAGAATTTCCTTTCTGCTTTCTTTAATATGATACAAGCAAAACTTTAGTAAAGCAGTTGACATCCTACCTAAAAACATAATATAATAGAATAGAATGAGTGATAGTGTCTAAAGATATGCCCTCTTAATGCTACAAAACCTAAAAGTATGAAACGGCATTTAAACTTTCCAGGAATTATTAGCTGCTTACAAAACTCAGATTTTGCAAATGTTTTTACTAGCACAGATCCAAATGAAAGTGCGGAACAACTCATCTCCATTATATCAGACGCAATAAATCAACACAGTTCGCTAAAAAAAAGTCCCTAACAGGAAGCAGACTATTAAGACATGGATGACGCCTGGCCTCCTGAGGTGCGTGCGACATCGGGATCAACTCCATAAAAAAGCAACTCAAAATCCTAAAGACATTACGGCCAACCTAATATATTCTAGATACCGAAATTACTTGAAAAATTTACTAAAGACTATTAAATGCAATTCTGACCAAAGAGAACTCCAGAAAGCCAATGGTAACCCCAAAGCAACTTGGGATATCATAAAAACCATCAGCTATAAGAACACCTCACCCATAAAGAAGTCAGGAGAGCTCCTTAATATGTGCAATGATCCAAAGTCCTCTGTCAATGCTATAAATAACTATTTTGCAAACGTTGGAGTGGATCTTGCTAGACATGCTGCACAGGGTCAGCGTGTAACTCGCTCAAACTTTGAATTTGACAGCGTAATAAATCCTCAAGGTAACTCATTCGTATTACTTGAAACGAACTTCTCAGAAATAGAAAATATAATTATAGGATTAAAACACAATTGTGCAGTAGGTCATGACGGAATACCAGCCTCGGTTATCAAGTCTGCCAGACATGTACTCGTTCCCGCAATAACACATATCTGTAATTTATCTATGCTAAAAGGTATTTTCCCCGACACTTGTAAGAAGGCGTTAGTTACACCAGTATTTAAGGGTGGGGATGAAGACCGTGTCGAGAACTATAGGCCTATATCTGTGCTCACCACACTGTCTAAAATTATGGAGAAGGTTCTGAACAAAAGATTGCTTAGCTATCTTGAAAGCAACAACATAATTTCGCCAAGCCAATACGGTTTCAGGAGAGGCTTATCAACAGAGGATGCTGTTCTTGAACTGACAAGTCACATTGTTAAGAATCTTGACTCTAGGACTAAAACAATAAGTATTTTTCTTGATTTAGCAAAAGCTTTCGACACGGTTTCTACTCCCATCCTTCTGCATTGTTTAGAAAGCTTAGGAATAAGAGATATTGCTCTGAACCTCTTCCGTGACTATCTGACAAACCGTAACCAACGAGTTAAAGTTGACAACTACATCAGTGACGATGTGAATCTGACCTTTGGAGTACCACAGGGCAGCGTGCTAGGGCCCACCCTTTTTCTTCTATTTGTAAACAGATTGTGTCAGTTGTCAATCCCACACTGCAAGATACTTGTATATGCAGATGATACTGCGCTAATCATAAGTGGAGAAACATGGGAATCTGCTCACCATGCAGCTGAAAATGCTCTTAGCATAGTCATGGATTGGCTCTCATTAAATTTACTTACACTAAATGTTTCTAAAACCCACTATGTCCCTTTCTCAGCGAACACTGCTACGCAGCCTAGTATGCCAGATGTTAAAGCCCATAGTTGTCACCCCACGCTAACCCTTTGCAGTTGCCCTAGTATACATAGAAGCTCTTGTGTAAAATACTTAGGCGTGCACATTGATAACACATTGAGTTGGCAAAAACATATCAGTATGACAGTTACGCGTGTTCGCAAGCTAATGTTCCCTATGAAAAAACTGAGAAGAGTAGTTGACGACCGACTCATAAAAACTATATATTTTGCCTTAGCTCAGTCACTTCTAACGTATTGCATATCTGTCTGGGGTGGTACACATAAAACGTATCTACTTCGTGTTGAGAGGGCACAAAGAGCTGTCCTGAAAGTCATGCTTCACAAACCTTACCGGTACCCAACAACCCAGCTCTACAAGGACATATCTGTACTCACTGTCCGACAGCTCTGTGCACTTAACGTCACTTTACGTGTACACTCATCATTGACCTATGACGCAAGGTTACTAGAGCAAAATAAACGACGTAAGGACCCTGTATGCCCACCTCTCACCTCCAAAACTGCTCTGGCGAGGCGAAGCTACCCGTGTCTTAGCAGGCACCTTTACAATACAATAAACGAAACCTGCAACGTATACTCTTTGCCCAAATATAAATGTAAAACCGTAGTTAGTAGTTTTCTTCAAAAGTTAACGTTCCCTTCGTACGTTAACTTTCTGAACAACTCTTTACAAAAAAATTTTACTAACACATCTAAACACAGAATTAAATTGCTCCTTTATTATCTATCCTACACTGAAACACAAACGAAACACACAACTAAACACACACGCCCACTCATACACCCACATCACACATACACACAACATACACACACGACACATACTCACTCCACACACCCATTTCTGCCTTCCACAAATTTTAGTAAGTAAGTGATTTATTTAGTGTTATGTACTTTTGTCAAACTAAGTTTTATGGTCATAAAAACTCATACAAAGTGCAGCAAATTGTAAATGAACTGTAAGAGGAAGGCGCCTGTGTCTGTAACACAGTTTATACTAGCACAGACACAGTCGTTCACTCTATCTCAAATTAGCATATTGTTGTACTTCATTGAACGTTTTTCCTGTTTTGATTGAGATGGACAAATTGTATCTGGCTTTTTGAAATAAAGATTATTATTATTATTTTTGGTAAACATGTTCTGTTTCATAGCTCATTTGGCTAGTTTAAGCTACATTAACGGGCGCATGCCAAATCAATGTAGCGTGTGTGTGTGTGATGAAGAATGAATGTTGTGAATCAATCAATCAATCAATCTGCATGAACTTTCTCACTATTCTGCAGGTATTTAAAATTGCGGCTTTTTGAAGTGATATATAAATTGAGTCTTTCAGGTCTATTAGTTTGAGACTATGGTGAAGATGATTAGGTATAACACCCGTAGTGGAGAGAACAATAGGTACAACATATACTTTTTCCTGGCTCCAAATTCTGGTCACTTCTTCTTTCAGGTCAGCATATTTATTGATTTTTTCCCCTATTGTTTTTTGTAGATTGTGTGTATTAGGGACTGCAATATCTATGAGGTATGTTACTTTATTTACTTTATCTTGAAGAATTATATCTGGTCTGTTGTAGTGAGTGGTTCTGTCTGATAGTATGCCGCGGTCGTAAAAGAGTTTGTGCGTTGTATTTTCTAAGAATCTTACTGGTATATATTTATAATATGGAGTGTTAGTATCTTGTATGAGCTTATGTTTGAGTGCTAGGTTTTGATGTATGATATTTGCTACCTGATTATGCCTGTGAGTATAATCTGTTTGTGTGAGTGTTGTGCATGCCCCTGTGATGTGTTGTATGGTCTCTGGTTGACTGTGGCATTTGCGGCATTTATCGTTCGTTATTGTGGGGTCTTTGATAATGAATTTTCTATAGTTTTTAGTATTTATGATCTGATCCTGGATTGCAATAATAAACCCCTCACGCCCGAATACTCGAACGTCACTCAATTATAAGTAGCCCTCAAAACTCGTGCTATCTCTGTCACTCTGCGTTAAAGTAACAAAGACAGCACGAGTTTTGAGGGCTACTTATAATTGAGTGACGTTCGAGTATTCGGGCGTGAGTCTCCGGAAATAGGCTACCCATTTTAAGCCATTTATTTGATGCTGTCGTATCTACGTGAGGTTGTTCTAGATCATGGGGGTGGCGACCATGTAGCACTTTCTTTTTCCAGTCTTCTACCTTTTGCTTCTGTGGGTCTTCGTTATTAGTGTTATGTGTGTCTGTCTGTTCGTGCAGGTTAAGTGGGGTGTAATTGAGATCATTCATTACTGTTGCCTTATGGATACTACTTGTGTGTGATTTAGAGTGAAAGAATGTTCTTAGCCTCGTGATTTGTTTCTGCCATAGGTGATGGATATCAATTAGGCCTCTCCCTCCGTCTTGTCGTTTGATAGTAAGTCTTTCTATTGCAGATTTTGGGTGTAGGTTGTTATGTTTAGTAAGAGTAGTGCGTGTTGTTCTTTCTATTTGTTGGATGTCAGTTTTTGACCACTTGATCACCCCAAACGAATATGTTAGAATTGGGATTGCGTAGGTGTTTAATGCTTTTATTAAGTGTTTGCCGGATAGTTGAGTCTTACATACTGCAATCACTCTTCTCTTGAATTCTGTTTTTAATGTGTCTTTGATTGCTGTGTGATCTATTCCTTTGAGTTGCTTGTATCCTAAGTATTTATATAAGTCCGTTGGCTCCAAAGCTGTGATGACGTCTGTATTGTTGATAGGATAGTCACCCGGTTTAATTTTGCCTCTGATAATATGAACTGTTTTCATCCATCTAAAAGAGATAAAAAAGAAGAGACAGCACCCTAAAGAAGGAATTACATCAGGTCAAATCCCACTCATCATCCCAGAAAACTTGTTAACAACTTTGGAAGATAATGTACTGAATAACAACAAGAGTGAAAACATTCAAGAAAAATATAATATAATAGAAAAAGCACTGCAGGAAATATCTAGAAAACTATACACCCTAAAAAACAAGACAGACAAAATAGGAGATGAAGCCAGACAACTTATTGAAACCAGGAAAACTTTATTAAAAAATAAAAAGAACAATAGAACACAAATAACACAGCTAAGTAAACAAATAAATGAAAAAATTAGAACCCACAGGAAACAAATTCGAAACAGGACCATCCAATACCACATTGAAAAAACAGGTGGCATAAAGAAAGCTCTGAAAGAATTGAGAGAGAATACTTGCTGGATTCCATCCATCAAAAGCAATACAATGAATAAAAAAGCGACAAAACGTCCCGAAATCATGGAAATAGCAACAATATTTTATAGCAAATTATACGATGATCCAGACTATACAAACACGACAACCAAACACTCACCGAAAGAAGACGAAGAAGTTACTCCCCCAATATTAGAATCCGAAGTAAGAACTGCAATACTATCCCAGAAAAATTACAAAGCTCCAGGAGATGACGGAATAACAAATGAGATTCTGAAGGGATGCCTAGACTACATAATAAATGCTATCACCAGTATATACAATGACATTCTGACTGAAGAAATAATACCGCAACAATGGACATCATCAACCATCATATTGCTCCATAAAAAAGGCGACAGGACAGAAATAAACAACTATAGACCGATCAGCCTGATCTCCAATTTGTATAAGATATTTGCAAAGATAATACTGAACAGAATAAGCTCAAAATTGGAAGAAAACCAGCCGAGAGAACAGGCTGGATTCCGAAGCGATTTTTCAACGATGGATCACATTCATGCCGTCAAACAAATTATCCAAAAGAGTAATGAATACGGAAAGACATACTACTTGGCGTTCGTTGATTACAGTAAGGCATTCGACTCTCTGAAACATGCACACATTTGGGAAGCTCTACACTCACAAGGAGTAGATCAAAAATATATCAGGATAATAAAAAACATATACAAGGAATCAACGGCAAAAATCCAAACTGAAAGGAAAGGGGAGACCTTCAAAATAAGAAAGGGAGTACGACAAGGTGACCCCCTTTCACCAAAACTATTCTCGTCAGTACTAGAACATATATTTCGCAAAACTAACTGGGACGATTATGGCATAAATATAAATGGCAAGAAGCTCAATCACCTTAGGTTCGCAGACGACCTGATTCTGCTAAACGAAAACCAAGAAGGTTTAAAAACAATGCTAACGCAATTAGACAGAGAAAGCAAAAAAGTAGGTCTGACTATGAATCCAGATAAAACAAAATTAATGACAAACAACACAAGAACACCTATTCTATTAGACTCTAATCAAATAGAATATGTGGATGAATATACATATTTGGGACAGACCATCGCCCCGGCAAATCAAATGCAAAAAGAAATTAACACCAGAATAAGCAAAGCTTGGCAAAGATTTTGGTCCCTAAAGGAAGTATTAAAAAATCCACATATGCCACTTAAAAATAAGACTACAGTGTTCAACTCTTGCATACTACCAGTATTAACCTATGGAGCACAGACCTGGGCCCTCACTAGCAAACAGAGCGGGACACTCAGAGTGTGTCAAAACAAAATGGAGAGGAGCATTCTTAACCTCAAGCTAAGAGACAAAGTCAAACTTGAGAATATAAGAAGCAAGACAAAAGTCATGGATGTCACTTACACAGTGAAAAAACTTAAATGGAACTGGGCAGGCCATATGATAAGAAACAATAAGGATAAATGGACAAAAGATGTTACGGAATGGTACCCTCGGGACGGGAAAAGAAAGAAAGGAAGGCAAAAAACAAGATGGGAGGATGATATCAGAAAGGTAGCGGGAACAACATGGCTAAGGGAAGCCACAAAGAGAGATAGATGGAAAAGCCTAGGGGAGGCCTATGCCAAATGGCAAACCGATAATAATGTTACCGATGTCGAAGACTAGAATGACTAAGTCAAACATACTTAATCTAATTTATCAATGATCCAATTTTATATTATTATTTATATAGTATAATTAATTATTAAAAATGCATGAAATGTTGTCTTAGAAGTGCGTGAAATGTTGTAATTAAATATAAATAAGTTTTATTGTAATATATTGAAAAATCATATAATACAAACCAATGAATGAACTATAATGAAATTTAATGTAATAATATTATCAGTAATAAAGGCTATTTTGATTTTGATTTTGATTTTTGAGGTGTTTAATGCTTTTATTAAGTGTTTGCCGGATAGTTGAGTCTTACATACTGCAATCACTCTTCTCTTGAATTCTGTTTTTAATGTGTCTTTGATTGCTGTGTGATCTATTCCTTTGAGTTGCTTGTATCCTAAGTATTTATATAAGTCCGTTGGCTCCAAAGCTGTGATGACGTCTGTATTGTTGATAGGATAGTCACCCGGTTTAATTTTGCCTCTGATAATATGAACTGTTTTACATTTATCGAATCCAAATTCCATGTTTATGTCTATACTAAATTCTGTAGTGGTATTGATTAATTTTTTCATCTCTTTTTCAGACTTCGCATATAATTTTATGTCGTCCATATAAATAAGATGTGATATAACGGTTTCTTCTGAGGCATGCTTAAAGGAATATCCCGCTTGGCAGCGCCGCAGTAGGTGGGATAGGGGGTTTAGAGCGAGGCAAAACCATAATGGACTCAAAGAATCTCCTTGATAAATACCCTTCTTTATAGGTATTTGCCGAGTTGTGATAGCTGTGTGTTGGTAATTTAACTGGAGTGTAGTTTTCCAGTGAGACATAACATTTCGTAAGAAGTTAATTATTTTTGGGTTTATTTTATAAATCTGTAATATTTGAATCAACCATGAGTGTGGAATACTATCGAATGCTTTTTTATAATCTATGTATGTGCAATGTAGGTTTCTATTTTTTGTGGTGGCATGTTTGTGTATTATTGAATCTATTACTAGTTGTTCTTTACATCCCATATGTCCCCGTCTGCACCCTTTCTGTTCTTCTGCTATTATGCTATGATGTTCTATGTGTTTATTTATTTTAGAAGTAATTGCTGATGTTAAAATCTTGTATATTGTGGGTAAGCATGTAATCGGTCTGTATTGGGAAGGTTGTGGTGAGTATTGGGTTTTTGGCAGCATGTAAGTTATTCCGGTGGCAATAAATTCCGGAATTTGTTGTTGTCCTAAAATGATTTCTGTAAAATTTTTAGCTAAAATTTTGTGCAATGATTCTAATTTTTTATACCAATAATTATGTATTTTATCTATTCCAGGGGATTTCCAATTGTGTAGTCGCATTGTAACACTAGTGATGTCAGACTCAGATAACTCTATGAATTCCATTTCTTCAAGTGAGCTCCATTTAGTTTCTTCTTCTTTAATCCATTCAGATGTTTCCCTATGATGTACTTGTTCTTCCCATATGCCTGCCCAAAAAGTTTCTAATTGTTCCTTTGTTGGTAGTTGTATATTGTTATCGGTTGTCGCTGTGTCAGTGTTTGTTTGTGGTTTCTGCAATTTTCTGTAAAAGTTCTTTTCGTTGGTAGCGAACAATGCGTTGTCATTTTTACGTTCTTGTGCTTTCTTATATCTTCTCAATCTGTGAACTTTTACGGCTAATTTCTGTTTTAATGTATCTAAAAACTCTTCTGGGGTACTATTGAGGGGTTCGTGTCTAGTGTGAACAGCCATATTTTTAAAAATTATTTCTACTCTTTTGACTACTTTGTTTGATCTATTGTTGTTAATATATTGAGTTAATCTACCGCAGTCTGCTCTAAGCTTTTCTATATCTTTTTCAAGCCTCTGCTGCCATGCTGGTTTGTAAGCATTTGGCTGTCTTGCATTGCTTCTAGGTTCTATTATTTTAAAATTGAGTTCTTCGGAAATAACTAATGCTGTGCAATATATCAGAGCATGGACGTCTATGAGTTGAGTTCCTTCGCTAATGTACTGAGTGAGAATATTATTATTAAATAAATGAACGAGCTGAGCAAGTTTTGGTGTGTAGGTACCTAAGTTTGGGAAGTTTTGGTCGTGATGCCGGGTCCATCCCAGAATATAGAGTGAGAGCTGTTTTAAACTTATCGTTTATTGCTTGAATACGTGTATCTGTGGGTGAGTTTTGATCTGTGTTTGCAAGGACCTCAATGTCATTTTCCAACATTATGGTTACATTTTCGGTTTGTGTGGATGTATGCGTAATTTGTGAATATGCATGAGACTGATAGTATGATTGAGATTGTGTGTATGGTTCTGATTGAGCGTACGATTGAGGTTGTTCTTGTTGAGTGTCCTCGTTTGTGTTTTGAGTTCCTGCGATAGTGTTAGTGTCTTCATCATTTACTGATTCTTGGTGTAATTGTGTACGTACTTCTACTTTTAATATATCTATTTCTTCAGGTGACAACAGCTTATTCCTAATGATAGCTCTTCTTTGATCCGAGATCCTTTGCTCAGAAACGGTAATCTCAGGATATCGGCGTGTAAAGAGTTCATGCAGTTGTTGTCTATAGGTGGTCATATCTGTCTCTAATTTAGTGATGTGTAGGTAAGATCGCATGATAAATGTGTTTACTTCTTTGCTCCATTTCATGCGAACTCTTGCTTTTCCAGCCTTGGTGGACGCGGGTAAAAAGGTAGATACCCCCTGCGCAGCATTCAAGGTCGGAGTGGGTGAAACTGTATTTAAACTAATGATGGGGGGTGATGAAAGTGTTGGTGACGATGGTATGAATGGTGATGATCGCCCAGAAGGTGCGTATGAGACTGTGCTTGGACTATACGGTTCTACAGGGGTGTCTGTCCTGTCCGTCAGTCTGTCACCATCGTCAATGATTTCGGCTGTAGTATCTTTGTCGGTGGGAGCCCGCCTGCTCAACTCCTCACCGCTGACGGTTTGCATGCTGTGGCACCCAACGTCAGCTCCAGATGCGCCCCGGCGATCGCCCCCGGGTAGCGGTCCTATACGTATTCTCTTTGAACGAGTCTCCATTTTTAGTGGGTTTCCAGAGCCACGTTAGCCACGCCAGTAATTTCTCATTCGTGTGTCCGCCCCCCACGTGATTAGATGGTCAATCAGGACGTGTGGTTGTTTAGGGGCTTATTATTATTATTATTTCCTTTATTTATCTTTACATAAATTTAGTACATTTTTAAATATTTCTTACAAAAAACAATACAAAAAACATTTAAAAATATAAAAAATTGTAGCCCACTGGTATCGGGAACAGGGTCCAAGCTACCGGCGGTCAGGGCTCCAGAGAAAGGAACCTCCTAACAATGCGAGCCGTGTCCAGGAGTACCGCTTTCTGCATCAAGCCCTTGATCCAGCCGCCTAACGAGAGCCTCCTCAGGTGTTGGTCGAGGCTCTTGGCAATTAAGCCATTGGCTGTAACGACTATCGGCACAATGATCGCTGAGTCCACATCCCACATGTCGACAACCTCGCGAGCCAAGTCAAGATACTTGATTTGTTTATCTTTCTCGGCTTTCACGAGGTTCCCGTCATGCGGGACGGTTATGTCAACAATCATTGCGCGCCGCTCTGATCGATCCACCACCACTATATCAGGTTTATTAGCCATAATAGTCCTGTCAGTGATGATGGATTGATCCCAGTACAGTGTGATACTGCCATTATCGAGAACTGGGTCGGGCACATACCTGTAGTACGGCACTTCCGATTCCACAAGGTTGTATTTCAGAGCAAGTTGCTGATGGATAATCCTGGCTACAAGGTTGTGTCTATGCAAGTATTCTCCGTTAGCCAGACGAGAACACCCGGAGATAATGTGACGAATTGATTCGCCCGGACGGTGGCATGCCCGACAAATGTCAACCGTACCGTCCTTCACAATAAATCTCCGGTAGTTATTCGTCATCATAACTTCGTCCATAATTGCACAGACAAAACCTTATTATTATTATTATATCAAAAACAAAACCTTATTATTATTATTATTATATCAAACATTACCTAATACATTTGGTTGATTAGATAAAAACATCTTCTTACAGCTGAATAAACATGTGTCGATTCTCAGAAAATTGCGTACTCAAGTAGGTAAGAAGAACCTTTGCGAAGAAACCTCCATCAGGCTGTTTCAAAATCTCAATGTTGTAGAAAAACAATCTTTATTGGATTATCATTAAAATCAAAGTTGGTTTAATTCATCAAAGAAACGACAAAGCTGTGGTTTTCTAACTTTTAAGGGGGAGTTGTTCGAACGGAAAATCGGAAACACAAATTGGAAGGTCAACAAAGTTCAAGGTTCAAAATAATATCTGGTGTTTTGTGCTTTGTAAAGAGTCCAGCATAAAATGGTCTTTGTGATTCAAATCTTAAGTTTGTTTTTTTAAAATAAGTTTAATATTTTTATAGTTAATCAAGTATTCTTCTGGTATTGAGTCTGATAGGATATTAAATTGAGAAGCACAAATAGTAGATTATTAACCAAGGGGATAAAGCAGTGTCTTCTGTCGCGGGTGACGATTTAAATCGCGAGCGTAACGAAGGACCCGAGGTTTACTCCCGAGCGTAGCGAGGGTGTTAAAAACTTAAATCACGAGCGAAGCGAGGGATTTAAGACGAGTCCTGGGATTTAAGTTCACCCAAGACTAAGACGGCTTTATCACCGAGGAAAATACTCTACTTTTAGTACCATTTGCGAAAAAATTAACACAATAATAATATGAGATAAGCATTTATTTAAAATAATGACAATTAAGAGTAAAAATTAACATTCGAAACATTGGTCAAATTATTGATAGAAATCACATTCTCCCCCTAGAGGATGAATGAAATTCAGTACAATTCTCTTTCCCTGTTTTTAACAGATTAAAAATGACTATTGTTATGTTCGCTTTTTGTGGCATAGAATGTCACTTTTGACGTGACAACGTCTTATAAATTGGTTTGCCGGGTGACACTTCAAGAAACTGCGTTACGCTCCGCTCACGTTATGCGCTTGTTAGAAAGTGTATGTAAATCTATATGTATATGTATTAATATCCACCAATTAATAAACCGAGTGTCAAGATGATTACTCGTTATTTAATGTGTTTAAAAGTATCTCTAAATAAGTGTGTAGGGAACAGGGTTGTTATGAAATAAAACCACAATAGACAAGACCATTTATTTTATTTATTTAGGTCTTGTCAAACTCAAACTCGAAACTCTATTCCATTCACTAAGTCCCTAGGTCTTCGTGGAGAAGAATGGACAAGAAACTCCACGGGAACATCTTTTAAAGTATTTTACAAGGACAACCTGACGTTGTCCTTGACTGTCTCAAGTTATAGCAATTTATCAGTGTACATAAATAATAAGCAATATAAACCATATTATGGTACATATTTCTAAGACATAGTAATCAGGAATATTCATAGAATAATATCAAATAACTTACATAAACATTATGGATCCTTTAGAGTAATACAAATAGGTTTCCGCTTTTACACATTTGGTATCTTCATAACTAGGCCACAATATGTAAACTTAATTCTCTCACAATTACACAATGATACACAAATGGAATACACTTTGGGTCTGTCTTTACCCTTCAACAGTTGCAGCGTAACTGAACCTGAATTGGCTGTACTTCTACTTTTATAACCGTCGAATATTAAAAAGTACATCAACGACTACCACCATAATAAACCAATGGCAAATGGTTATTCATTATAGCTAAATAACTAATAACATAAATAATAATTAACAAATCCTATGTAGTGAAACTATTTTAAAACGTCATTAGGTAATTTACCAATGTAGTATGTTTTTATTTGTAATCTTTATGACTATCGGATGAAATATGAATATCAACCGATAGTTCAGAGAATTGATTGAAACTATTTAATTTATTAAAATTGCAAGATAAAATCTAGGAAACACTTAAAGTATCGTTTAATAATAACTATATAATTTATTGGCAATTTTTAATAAATAAACATTTAACTTGACTTATCTATTCAAATACCACAATAGTAATTGTGGTTCGGAAACCAAGTCTTTTAATAAAAGCTACTTCTATAAAATACGTCGGGATATAGAATATCATTAGAATAATGTAAATTAGGTTTATTTTAAATTAGAACCTTTGTTTTTAATATATTTACGATAATTATTAAATCAACAATATACTTGACGCAACGTCGCCCTACGTCATTGTCACTTGACATTTGACAGCCGACGTTGCTACGTTATTTTGGTCAATAATGAGAGTTTCTAAATAGTTACCTAGATATTCTTATACATATTGCTATGCCATCACTATAAAATACGTCGGGATATAGAATATCATTAGAATAATGTAAATTAGGTTTATTTTAAATTAGAACCTTTGTTTTTAATATATTTACGATAATTATTAAATCAACAATATACTTGACGCAACGTCGCCCTACGTCATTGTCACTTGACATTTGACAGCCGACGTTGCTACGTTATTTTGGTCAATAATGAGAGTTTCTAGGATTCTGTCATTGTCAGGGAGAGAATACACGCGATTCTTTAAGTCTAAGTTTATTTTATCTGCAATTTTTTTTTGTTTTTAGTGTTGATTCTGTTGTTTGTGTTGTCTGGTGTTGGTACCTAGTAATAAGGTTAGTATCCTAAGTTTTGTTTGGCACTCATTTCCCCAGGGAAATGAGTGCCGAATATCCCCCTGATGGGGGTGGAGAAAAACCTCCGGATATGGAGGTTGTGGAGTGCTCTCAAGACTCTGAGGTTAGTCGGTTGAGGACCGAGATCAGAAAGCGCCCCGGGGGCTCTGAAATCTTCGTTGACGCCAAAAGGAATAAACCGCCGTCCGACTCAATTCAGTCTGTTTACACGAGGCCAGGTTTTGAGAGCGACTCTAAAATTATATATGGCGAGAGTGACAAAGCACCCTTCAAAGTGTTTGTCTCTAGAATGGAAACAGACCCTAAGCAAGGCTTATCCTTGAATTCCCTTAAGTTTGCCCAATTTATATTTAATAATGGTTTTAAAGGTGTAGTCCAAGGCAGTGTCAAGTCTATGGGCCGTAACAAGATGTCCCTTGATTTTAAGTCACGCATTGACGCAAATAATTTTGTTAACAGTCAAATTCTAATGAACCATAAATACTTGGCTGCTATCCCACGCTTTCATGTTACTCGCATGGGAGTTGTAAGAGACATCCCCACTGACTGGTCCCTAGATGAGCTAGTTCACGGAATCGAAACCCCTCAGAACTGTGGGGAAGTTATCAGGGCAAGAAGGCTTAATTTTAAGAACAAGAGAGAAGAATCTGTTTCTTGGTCCCCTTCAGGTACTGTTGTGTTAACTTTCTCTGGCCAAGTTCTGCCAGAGCGAGTTTACTGTTATAATGCCTCCCTTCCTGTCTCAATTTACCATCTACCCACCATCCAATGCCGAACGTGTTTACGTTTCGGACACATCAGTATTAACTGCCGATCCATTCCCCGCTGCTATCGATGTGCTCAATCACACCCTGGTGATAAATGTGATGTCCCGGACTCACAGGCTTCATGCCTATTGTGTGAAGGAGGAAATCATAAAGCCACAGATCCTATATGCCCTGAACATACACGACAAAAGTCAATAAAAACGATCATGTCACAGGAAAATTTAAGTTATAGAGAGGCCTCCGTAAGATTTCCCCATTCCAAAATTTCATACTCTAATGTAACTGCATATCCCTCCCAATTTAGACCATCACAAGCTTCTCCTGATGTATTCTACTCAGCCCCTCATAATACTCCTACTTCTTCTCCATACGCATCCCCTGCCAAGACGTCATACACTAAAACAGTTTTTCGTTCCCCTAAACCTAGACCTGAGCTGGGAAAGTCATATGACACCCAAGTCCATAGGTCAATGGTCGCTACCCCCAATTCTTCTCAGCCTAATGGCTGCGCTCTGAATTCCTCCTACATAGAAACCACTCCCCTTCCTACTCCTAATGATAATTTAATTGAACTACTTGTATGCTCTCTTATTAATATGTTATCCAAATTTGGTGACGCAATACCGGACAATGTCGTTATATTAGTCGAACAGCTCTTAACTACCTGGACTCGCCAAAATGGAAAGCATCCTTCAGTGGAATTGTAGAAGCGTCCGCAGGAAAAAACATGATTTAATTTACCTTATAAACCGATATAAGCCCATTATCTTTGCTGTGTCGGAGACTTGGCTCAGGCCTGGCTCCCTTTTTAGGGTTCCCGGTTTTGCGTGTCTTCGGGACGATAGAGATGATGGCTGGGCGGGTTGCGCCCTATTGGTTAGCAGATCTATCACCTTTTCTGAAATTCCTATCCCCCACCATGATACTGGTCTACATGTAGTAGCTGTTAGAGCCATGGATATATCCTTTGTTTCTGTTTACATCCCTCATCCCAATGCTAATATTTTAGCTGAATTTAATTCTATCCTTTCTTCTATCCCCAGCCCTTTAGTTGTGTTAGGTGATTTTAATTGCCGACACACTCTTTGGGGTTCTCATTGTAACGATCCCTCTTCCAGCTTTTTACTAGATCTCTTAGATGATCGAAACCTATGCGTCCTTAATGATGGATCTGCTACCCGTAGGGTGTCCCCTATCCAAAATATTAGTGTTCCAGACCTTTCTTTCACTTCCCCTTCCTTAGTTTCTACACTTTCCTGGTCTGTTCTCCCTAATTCATTTGGGAGTGACCATTTTCCTATCTTAATTTCATTACAAAGCTCTCATTCACATGCTCCTCCTATCCAACCCCTTCAAAAATATCGCCTGCCCCAAGCTGACTGGTCTAAATTCTCTTCCCACTTAGAGTCAGAACTTCAAAACTTCCCTCAAATTAACCCCTCTAATTCCCTTGCCCTCTATAATGACTTCGTAAATTGTTTGACACGAGCCGCTGACTCCTCAATTCCCCTTAAAAACTCTTCCCGTCACCTTATACCTTCTCCTCCTTGGTGGGATGCTGAGTGCACTGATAGCGTTAAAAAACGCAAAGAAGCTGAAAATACCTTTGCCTCTCATTTTGACATGCCCAATTATTTAAATTTTAAAAGGACTTCAGCACGAACTTGCAGATTATTGGCAAAAAAGAAAAGATGTGGATGGCTCTCATTCTGCGAATCTCTATCCCCACGCTCCCCTGTTTCCCTTGTGTGGAAGAAAATTAAAATATATCGTAGATCCTGTGACAATCAGTCTCTCGATCTCTCATCTAATGATCCCAGCTCTTGGATGGAGGAATTCATAGCTAAATTAGCCCCCCCCTTCGTTCC
This sequence comes from Diarsia dahlii, assembly GCA_949775195.1. Taxonomy (NCBI): domain Eukaryota; kingdom Metazoa; phylum Arthropoda; class Insecta; order Lepidoptera; family Noctuidae; genus Diarsia; species Diarsia dahlii. The sequence goes on from OX459198.1 coordinate 4,715,795, forward strand.
TAGTCTTGAATGCCTTCCCACTACAGATTCCCCTTCTCCCACCCCTAATGATAGATTCGACGATCCATTCTCCTATTCGGAATTAACGTGTGCCCTGGATCATTTACGTGATTCTGCCCCGGGTATCGATGGTATCCCTTACTCCTTCATCTCCAAATCTCCCTCAAATTGTAAATTACTCTTCCTCAACTTAATTAATTCCTTCTTTGTTACTGGTCAAGTCCCGGAGTCTTGGAAAACCCAAATCATTATCCCAATTCTGAAACCTGGGAAAGATCCAAAAGACTCTGCTTCATATCGTCCTATCGCCCTATCTTCCGTTTTAGCTAAGATCATGGAAAACCTCATCAAAAACCGCCTTGAATGGATCTTAGAAACAAAAGGCATCTTATCCAGCTCCCAGTTCGGTTTTCGAAGAGGTATGGGTACTCTGGATAGCCTTAGTGTTTTCACTTCTGACGTTCGCATTGCATTCTCTAAAAATGAAAGTGTCCTTGGTGTCTTCTTAGACATAGCTTCGGCATATGATAACGTCCAACTTCCACTACTCAGGCAAAAGCTGCTACAGCTGAGTATCCCTGTGAGGATGGTCAACATCATCTGTAATTTGCTTATGTCCCGTTCTATCACGGTGCGCCACCAAAATTCGCTTTCTTCATCTCGCTTAGTTTGGAAGGGTCTACCCCAGGGGTCCCCTTTAAGCCCTATACTCTATAATCTCTATACATACGATTTAGCGTCTTCTGTGAGTTGTTTCTGCAAAATCCTTCAATATGCCGATGACATCGCTCTTTACTTCAGTGCATCTGCCTTATCAGATGCCTCATCCCGTTTAAATTCTGCTCTTCATTATTTAAATCAGTGGCTAACTAATCACGGCCTAAGTTTGTCAGTATCCAAATGTCATGCAGTAGTCTTTTCCCGCAAGCGCATTATCCCACCTATAAGCCTTTTTGTTGAAAGTGAACCAATTTTAGTTCAAGATAAAGTTAAATTTCTGGGCCTTATTCTTGATTCCAAATTAAATAGTCTACATCATCTAGATTATATTTCTAAGAAATGCGAAAAAGGCGTTAACGTCCTGCGAGCTCTCTCCGGCGTTCGCTGGGGTGCTCATCCAACATCCCAGAAAGTTTTATATAATGCCATTGTTCGTAGTCACTTTGACTATGCAAGTTTTCTCCTAGAACCATGCAACAAAATTGCCCTCGCAAAGTTGGAAAAGATCCAGTCCAAGTGTTTGCGCATTATCACGGGAGCTATGAAATGCTCACCTATCAATGCCCTTCAGGTAGAATGTTTAGAGCCCCCCCTTCACTTACGAAGACAATATCTCTGTGATAGATTTTTCTACAAAGTCATCCAAACTAAAACTCACCCTCTTCTTCCACTTCTCCGTACCCTTTTCGCATTAATCTCTACGTCCCGCTATTGGTCCCACAAAAGTCCTCCTCTCCTCGTAAATAGCTTCAGTAAATTTGATAATATGCACATTTCATTAGTTCAGTCAGATAAAAACCCTCTTTTCGAAGTAGATTTTGACGCCTTACTTTTCCAACCTAAATTTTTTCTTTATTTTGGTATTTCAAAACACGACCCTGGCGCTAATGATAAACTTAATAAGATTTTAGACGAAGATTGGCCTGATTGGCTTACAATTTATACAGATGCGTCTAAGTTGTCAGACAATAGTGATGTTGGTTCTGCTGTGTGGATTCCAAAATTTAAAATTATACTTAATTTTCGTAGCTCTGAATTTGGATCTGTCTATACAGGAGAAGCAATAGCTATATTGGAAGCGGTTTCATACATAGAATCACATGGACTGAATAAAACTTTGATCCTGTCAGATTCACTTAGTTGCTTGCAAGATTTGTTAAAATCTCCTTTCCGCTCTCGTCACAATTTCCCCATCATTTTAAAAATTAAGCAATTGCTTCATAGATGCCAATGTTTAGGCTTAGAAATTGCAGTGGCTTGGATCCCTAGTCACTCTGGAATCGTTGGCAATGAAAATGCAGATTCGATTGCCAAGTCGGCTACTCGGAACGGAACCGATTCTTACTCATCTTGCTATCCCCGAGACCTGCGCTGCCTTGCTAAGCCTGATATGATGAAGTGTTGGGATACACTTTGGCAAAAAACTCGAGTGATCAAGGGTAAATTCTATGGCGCTATTCAACCAGACATCCCTCCCAAATGCTGGTTTAGTAAGCATAGGTTCAATAAATGGGCCACTTCTATTATTATTAGACTTCGACTTGGTTTTGTTTGTACTCCAGTATTTTTGGCCAAAATCCGTATTAGAGACAACTCTTTTTGCGAATGCGGTCTGGATGAGGGTACTCTGGAACATTTGTTTTTTTCCTGTCCCCGTTTAACAATCTCCCTGTATGACTTACTTCCTAGTAATATTCCCCGTCCAATTAACATTCCTTTCCTTTTATCTTTGGCCCATACACCTGCTATCAAAGTCCTTTATAAATTTATAAGTATAAATAAAATACAGTTGTAGCTAGAAAATACATACTTATTTCTATTTGTTTATTATGTTCTTGATGTATTAACAATATATTGTGCCGTTTTACATGTATTAACAAAAATGTTTTGTCCCCCTCTTAGCATGGTGAACAACAGATGTCATCGCTACAAACACCGATCATTTGTTGTATGATATTAAATTTTTTTTTTTAAAAGAAAACGGAACAACCTCATCTCACACCTGGACATTGGCAAAATCATCGAAGTACATCGATGGAGCCATAACCTTCAAAAATTGAATTGAATTGAGAGTTTCTAAATAGTTACCTAGATATTCTTATACATATTGCTATGCCATCACGCTCACAATGAGAGCGAGTGAGAGGCACGCGTCCCTTCCACTCGGGCATGGTTAGCCCGCCTAAGAGCGAGAGAGACAGACATAAAAAGTGAAAGGCACGCGTCCCTTCCACTCGAGCACAGTTAGCCCGCCTAAGAGCGAGAGAGACAGAGCGAGAGAGAGAGAGTGAGAGAGATAGGCATACACACCGGTTCATGTCTTGCGCTTTAAATTGTTACTATTATTTCATCCTTCTTCCTACTATACGAATGAATATTCACATTAAAATTATTTTACCACTCAAAGTCGTTGTCACGTAAAACTTTCGCCCGTATACCGACTTTACAGGCAACCAATTTTTTTTTGAGCAAGTTAACTAATAAATAGTAAGTTCAAAGTGGGGAAGAGGGTTTTAATTCCGGGGTCAGGCAGTGCTATTTTTTTTCATCAAGAATTTTAATGTAATGAATGCCCCAGAATCTGGATTTGTGCTCGGCTTATCGCAATTAATAATCTCGTCTTATTACATGGATTTCAATGTAACTGGTTGAATGAAGGAACAAAAGTTACTCCTGTTCCTAACCCTTCGGAGAAAACAGGTGAGATGTTATATTGTTTCATTACTAAAACTTAAAGTCGCATTTTATTTTTTCTTGTTAACTCCTAGGCAGTAAACCAAACTCAAATATTGACCACACTAATCCAGAACTCGTCATCCGATAGGGTTGGGTAGATAGCTACCTAACACAGCCCATCCAATCGAAACACACGCACCGAACGCAATCCCGAACATCGAACAAGCCAAACATCGCAATAAACACACACTCAACGAAATGAACAAGCAAAAGACTCCAATCAATACCAATAGTTAGCATTCTGATGGTTGATTAAGTTATACCCAACGGTTCGTACATGTGGATAATTAATTACGAGCCCCGGACACTGGGACGAAACACGCAGTCCAGCCCGAACGGTAACCGCAAATTGTCTAATTTATCGGCCCGGTAACTCGACGTTTGTGAAACTCTCCGAGGATTCTGAGCCGAAAATTTTCCGGGAACGCTTGTCTCGTGACAAAGTTCGGCATCGTCTATTTTTGTTGACGTTCTGTCGTTTAGCAGACGGACTGAGATGTTTGTGGCTTTTCGGAATACATGATGACGCAGGTTGCCTGTTGTGGGTGAGTAAGAAAACTGTAGATCAAGCTTCGTGGACTGGAGTATATTTCCTATTCGTTAATGTTTTTCGCAGACGCCTGTAGCAACACGAGTTACTTAAGCAGGCAGATCATGGCCAAGCTGTTTAGGTTGTTTTGTATGGCCTTTACATAAAGAGTAATCCATTTCCCAAGTCTTGTGCTAACAATAAGAAATTATCGTTTCTCTAAGGATACACAAACATCGTTTTCAAAGCCCACGTATATTTATACATAGTATCAAAGAAATTAGCCTTGAATGAAATTCGATACAAACAAATATAAAAGAAAATAAATTGCCTTAAAGTAGAGACAAACAAACTAATGGCTTTTACGGGTAATCGAATACCTACGTTATTGTCGTATTAAGATGTAGACAAAATATTTGTTTTCGTTTTTACATGTAATTCTCTTGTACAAATATTTTTAGCTAGCTGATGCCCGCGGCTTCACCCGCGTGGATGTCGGTTATCGCAACCAAAAATAATATTTTCATAACCCCCTTTCAACCCATTTTTCGCATTAAAAAATAAAACCGACTTCGACAAAAATAAAACACAAAAAAGTGAAAAATAAAAATCAGCTTCTGAAGTCGGTGACTTTTGTTTGTTTGATTTCATGTTTTTGCCACCGACTTCTGAAGCTGATTTTTATTTTTCACTTTTTTGTGTTTTATTTTTGTCGAAGTCGGTTTTATTTTTTGTAAAAAAGTTTTTATTTTTCACTTTTTAGTGGTTCACATGTGCTTACCCCTTCACAACGTACCGGCGTGATGTTATGTTATGAACTGGTGTAAACAATAGACAGACATGAGATTTCAGCAATCCCAGTCCATTTGCTATCATTTATTGAGGAGTTCCGTTGTCTATCTCCGAAGTACTTCATCAGAATATGTTCACCAACCTTTGTAGTGAGTACAGGCGAGATATTATGTTGTGTGATGGCGTAAACAATGCTTAGATATGCTATAGCAACAATCGCGGTTAATCTGCTGTTATTTATTGAAGAGTTCCCCCGATTTCTACAAGATCCCATCATCAGATATTGAAATGGTGACAATGGGACCACACGGGAAGCACCAGCTTTCAAATGAAAAAAGAATCATGAAAATCAGTTCACCCAGTCGCAAGTTATGAGCGAACAAACATAAAAAAAAAAAAAAATACAGTCGAATTGATAACCTCCTCCTTTTTTTGAAGTCGGTTAAAAAGTAGCCTCTGATCTTTCTCAGGCTTTCGACTATCTGTGTACCAAATGTCATTTAAATAGGTTCAGTAGTTTTGGCGTGAAAGCGCGACAGACAGACAGAGTTACTTTCGCATTTATAATATTAAGTAAGAATTCTTACGTAATAGTACATTACTGCAGAATCCAGTAAGTAAGCCTTCCTGGCCAAGTATGAGTTAACCGGACCGAACCGCAGGTGAGGTCTGGTTATATACGAGGCCAGGATGGCTTTCTTACTGGTTGAGGTTTGTATAATGCTTTTCTCAAAAATTAAAGAAAGTATAACAACAAATTCGTTTAATTAATATTGAAGGTTACATTCATATGTGAAAAACACAATAGCACTTTTTGGCCGACCCGGGAATCGAACCCAGGACCTCACGCTCTGCAGTCGAGCTTGCGACCACTAGACCAACGAAGCAGTTTAGGAAACAACTTTAGAAAAAACTTTTTAATAAACTGAAATTACTAAATACAATCATAAAATCCCACACTATACTTCTACAACATTACTAAGTACAAAACGCAACGTATAAAATGGCTGTTTAAGGTTCCAAAAATATATGTATCTCATAAAATGTCATACCAAAAAGAGAGATAGATATATATTTGGAACCTCCCTTCTATAACCATGTTATAATGGCTAAACTCTAATCTGTGTCTGGTACTATGTTTTTTTTTCTAAACAGATCTAAAGAGGATGACCTAGTGTCCAGTAAGTAAATTACATACTTACTTACTGGACAGTAGGAGATTCCAAGTTTAAAATCTCGCTTCTTACTGGACAGTTGTGAATAAGTCTCCGGTAAAGTTCACTTTCTGGATACTTTTTAGAGATGTTATGGCAACATTACATACCATTTTTGAGAAAAATGTATTTATGTATAAAGGATATGACGGCTAAGTGCGATCTCCCGTTGCGAGGTGATCAAATATCATAACAGGCACTTACTGGAAATTGGCTTCAACGTAGTATCCTTTAACGTGCCAAAAATCTAGCCATTGGTTTTCCAGGATAGTCTGACCACAATGAACACGCCAAAACCAGGCTTTAAGGATAGGTTATGAGTGCCTTTTTTAACCTATCACCCGCCGTAATAGTTCCATTTTGAAGGAACTAACGAAAATCTCTTCTTTGGTTTAATTTGGTAAAGACAAGCAAGCTTCTTATTACCGTAGCAGTAGGCACAGATTTCACAACCTATTTTAATCTTCTTTCCCGTTTTAATCTTCAAAAACAGTTTTTATGTATATTATGATTTTCACAAATAGAAAACAACAATAAACATGTAGGTATTCAAATTTTTGTTTTGAAAATTGTTATAGTTATGTGGCGGTGCCGCTTGTTCGAGAAAGTATAATCATACTGACCACAACTACAACAACAATGTGTTGGACTAGCCAGAGCGGAAGGGAAATAAATAATAAGCTTCTATTTGAACAGTCAATCATGTTTTAATTCAAAGGGGTCAGACTGAGCACACATCAAAATAAGTACAGAATAAATGGCTACAGCACATCAAACACATCAAAATAAGTAGGTACAGAATAAATAGCTACAGCATAACATTACAAGTTTTTTATAAAATGCACAGTACTTACACAGGTATTTAGAGCTCCTCTCACTTTCCAAGTTCAGTAAAGAATGACCCGCTAAAATGGCGCCTTGGACCTTTTATAACCGTCTGTAGTACAGACTGCAATAGTTAACTGTCATTCCAATAACCGTTGGCGCCATTTTAGCATTTCAACTCAGTAAAATAACTTATTTATACAAAACAATTCTCTAATTTATAAAAAATACTGTAAATATCTTAAAACTATTTATAAATGTATTTAAATAGCTAACAAATGTTTTCTCGGAACACAAAGGTCAGACTGTCAGCCAAATTACAGCATCTCATCATCTTCGGACCCTTGTCCCATGTTACTTGGGTTCTGCGCAACACGTATTGTTTTACTTCCATTCTCCACTGTTAAACGTCACGCTATTCACTCCTTCTAAAAATTATAGCATCTCAAAGTAATAAAAAAAATATATATTTTTATTCTTATTCCAAGTCCTAGTACCTATACAATTTCTCGAGAAAATCAAGGAGTACTTCCCAAACTATTAGACGACCCAGCCCAAAATCTTCTCAACCTAACAAGTTGTGTCTTATCTTAATTTGTGTGAGACCTTAGCATCACTATTTCTCAATGAATGGGCCAAGAAATTCCCCGTGCGCTAATGAATAGCCAGCCCTAAGTTCGTCGAGATATTTTAGGGCTCAGAAAGGAGAAGGTCCCTTGTAATGACAGAGATAAGAGAATTGTTCGAAGGTTCTATTAAAGCCTGCAATTCTATTTGCAGTCTTATGTCCTGGTTTTAAAGGTTCTAGTTTAGCCTCGAGACGAAATTAAAGTTCTAAAAATAGTTTGAATGAAGGATCTTGTCTGTGTTAGCGCTTTCGTCTATTGATAGATTGTTGTAGGCAGAAAATAGGTTGTGTTTACTGAGTTCCGTTTTAGTCCAATAAAGCTGGAATTTCACGTGTCTAATTTACCACGCGCGTCGTGGTAAAATGGAATTGGAAAGGATTGACCTTTGCTCAGCTGGGGACAGATCAGGCCAATTATTTAAAAAGCTGAAACTATGACTCCTGAGCATTTCAGCAGCGAACGACTATTGACTGAATTCAGCGTTGTTTTATTTTTAACCGACTTCAAAAAAGGAGGAGGTTCTATGTTGTATGTATTTTTTTTTATGTATGTTATCTGATTTCACCCCCATTTGTGGACCGATTCTCAAAATTCTTTTTTTTATTTGAAAGAGTATACTCCTGAAGTGGTCCCATTTTAATTTGGTGAAGATCTGGTGCTGATCTTCGGAGATATACAATGGAACTCTTCAAAAATAGACAGCAAATTTGTCGTAATTGCTGGAATCGCTTGGATGTTTATTGAATATACATTATCATGACGTAACATCACGCCTGTATGCTCAGAGGGGGTATGCAGATGTGTACAGTACACATTTTTTTTATGTATGTTACCTGTTATTTTTGTTTATTTATTTATTACACACTTAGAAATGCCCATTTAATAGAATAAAATTATTTATTTACTACCTACTACCCTCATCCGTGTGTCACTGCGGGGGGCCTACTGAAAACCAGCGCTGAGTGTTTTACACCCAACATATGCAGAGTTGGCTACCCTTTCGTTATGGGCATGCTCAGCGCAGTTGAGCTGTTTAATTAATTGTTAAGCTGTTTGTTGTTATTTGTTTATATATGTGCTGCTCTTTTGTGTTGCTGCTGTCCATTAGCGAATAAATACATATTCTATTCTATTCTGATTTTGTGTATCGCGAATAACTTCGTTCCGTGTGGTGTCGGTCGTAAAGAATAGCACCATCCCATATCTTCCCGTGGGTGTCGTAAAAGGCGACTAAGGGACTTACCAGAGAATGGGCAGCAGCGTTCTCTGTGTCTTTGTAACAACCATACTGCGATCGCCAACCCGCCTGCCAAGCGTGGCGATTATGGCAAACCCCCCCAAAAATGCCTGGGGGAGGCCTATGTCCAGCAGTGGACGTCTTTTGGCTGAAATGATGATGATGATGAATAACTTCGTCGTTTATGAACCAATTTTGATGTTTCTTTTTTTATTGGAACGGAGATACTTCAAGGGCCACCATGATATGGAAACCAGGACCTGGTGATGGAATCCCAGAGAAATCGAGGGCAACCCTCAAATTTCATAGGCACGTATTACATGTTTCGTGCTTTTTCTGACGCTATACAAGTATTCGCATCTAGCAGTCATCACTTCATGTTGATGAGCTTATGATGGAAGGTACTACTCCTCAATGGTTAGGAGTTGAAAGGTTGAAGGTTAAGGGTTATGTGTCATAGTAAGTATTTCTATAAGATATTTTAGAACTAAAAATGAAAAAATAAAAAACTTTTTGCAAAAAAAAAACAACCGACTACAAAAACTCTCTTCTGAAGTTTATTTTTCACTTTTTGGTGTTTTTGAAGTCGGTTGTTTTTTTTTTCACAAAGTTTTTTATAATTTTTAACATTGCGCAGCCACACACACAGACATTCACACACATTCATAATTATGCACATATTTCATACACTATTTTCAAAACTCCAGTTATTTCACAAACAAAGTCACAAATTCAGTAACGCAAAAAAAAAAGACTCCACTATTACGAAACGGCATAATCTCCATACAAATACACTATTAGCCATGAACCATAATAAATCAATCCAAGACAGCATCAGGCAAGAAGTAATGGATCACGTCTACCACATTTGACAAATTATTGAGCACTGCTCGCGTTACAAATATGAGGAAAATACGATAATAACTATAAAAACTAATAGGAAAATGTTTGTGATGTATTATGTATGTTCTGATGGTCTTGACCCTATTTTTGTCCCATTTTAGAGGGATATTGTAAGGGAAAGCATCATAATATTTTATAGCAATAAAGACGGTATTCCACTGTTACGAAGGATTTACCAGGAGAGGTCACCTAAATTAGTTGCTTGGTTCATTTGTTTGCAATCATGCATTCGTGCGTTCGTGCATAGCGTAGCGTTGCTATGGACTACACCGGCAGCACCTTAAAATACTTTTTCTAATCTGTATAAAAAGATAAGTAGGTGAATTCAAGACATAATATCAAGCCTGTAGTCCCAGTTATTTCTAATTCCATGTAATAGCAAGCGAGCTTATTACCATCAACCGGGCACAAATCCAGACTCAGTGGCCCGACCTGAGAATACAACCCAGTAGGTACCTCAAATCACCTTGGCAGTCGCGCTTTCAACCACTAAACCAAAGAGACAGTCTTAGGATAGTTGGTGGATATATTTATAGTAGGTTTTTTTTTTCTTCACAATCTGTAACAGCAGTTGCAAAATCCTACTAATAATTATTATAAATGCGAAAACTTGTAAGTATGGATGTTTGTTACTATTTCACGCAAAAACGACTGAACGGATTTGGATAAAAATTGGTACACAGATAGTTTATAACCGAGATTAACACAAATGATAGTTTTTCCCGATTTTATCTTCCTGTGGGATAATTTTCGAGTTGTAGCGGGCATAAGCCGCTGGTAACAGCTAGTGGAAAAATACAAAGTATTTAAACCCATGTATCATACGGCTTAAAACACAAGCAGCCCCATTTTCCTACCTACAGCGAACTTTAGCAACTTTCACGGATTGATGAACATTCAGCCTTGTTTTTTTCTCTAATGGATCTAGGTGGAAAACAAAACCGAAACTTCTAAATCCAGGTAGTATCCAGTTGCTAAACTTCATTGTAGTTCTTCTAGTAGTTTCTACGGAAGTGTTTGTGACTGCACTCAGTGTGTTTACTTTTTACCACGGATAGTTGAGTTGGTGTGATTCTTTCGGGTGAGTTGTTATTGTGATGTTTATTAGGGTACCTACTGGATTTCAAGTATTATCTATATAAATTAGAGAAAAGTCCTGACTGACTGACTCATCATCGCCCATCCCAATCCCTTGTACCTATAAAGCTGAAATTTTGCAAAGAGGTTTCCTTTACAATGAAGACAAGGAACAAGGAAGGATTTTTCGAAATTCAACCCCTATGGAAGATAAATAGGGGATGAAAGTTAAAGGCTAGGCAGATGATGATGAGAAACCACAGTCAATTAAATATTCAGAGAATGTTATACTTTTCTCTATGGAAACAAGCATAAAATGTATAAAAGATCACACTACACGCGAATCTACACATGAATGAAGTAGAAACTAGTTTAAACTAGAATTATAATCGTGAAAGTATCTCTGTCTGTCTATGGGTCTGTATTTCTGTTGCGTTTTGCACACTTGAATGGCTGAAAGGATTTTATTAGCATTTGGCATACAGTCACGAATAAAATATATTAATAAACTTAGTAAAATTCAAAAACAATTTTCTTGTGAAACTACAAAATAAAGTTTCACGCATTTTGTAAGCCATAACCTTCCATACATTTTTAATTTGTCAACACAGTAACAGAAAATTACTTTTAAGAGTTGTTTTGTGTATACATGGTACCTACTCGTGACTGTAGATACTATTAGGTACCTTGGGTCTCATCATCATCATCATCAACAGTCTATTAATGTTCCCACTGCTGGGACACAGGCCTCCTCTCTTTGAGAGGGAATGGGCTATAATCTACCACGCGGGCCCAATGCGGATTGGTAGATGCCACATGTCTTCGAATTTTTGGTTCTAAGACATGCCGGTTTCCTCACGATGTTTTCCTTCACCGTTTTGAGAGCAGCGATGATGAAATAAATTACACAAAGTAATGTGCCTGCCTGGGTTCGAACCCACGACCTACTGTTCGTAAGTCGGGGCCGCCACCACTGGGCCACCGCTGCTCTTTTACCTTGGGTCTCACATAGGATAATTTAAGTCCTTTACAAGGACGAGACCACGGGTATAAGCTATGGTCATTACTATCACTACATTATTATAAAACAAAGTCCTCCACTGCCTCTGTCTATCTGTTCGCGTTAAACTCAAAAACCACTCTACCGATTTTCATCCTATTTTCACCAATGGATAGAATTGGTTCTTGAGAAAGGTTCTTTGTCAAGTTTTTGTATATAATACATATCCGACATCCACGCGGGCGAAGCCGCGGGCATCAGCTAGTATATCTTCATAAAATAGGTCGCGTATTCTTGGTAGATCTCAAAGTTCGCGAAACTTTGATTCCGCGTCGCGGTTGCAGATTCACAGAGTAGCTATATGTAACTGGAGCAAGGATCTTATTCTAAATCTTTTCTAAGAAAGCTAAGTTTATGTAATGATATAGAAATGTCTTCTACACAATACGCGTTTGTAACTAACTAACGAAGTTGTGTTGTCCCACTCAAAACTGCAAATGTAAGTTTGTTTTATTTTACAACTAGTTAACCGACCCGACTTCGCGCGGGTGCAAAAAAAATACTAAAACCTTCCTCTTGAATCACTCTATCTACTTTATAAAAACCCGCATCAAAATCCGTTGCGTAGTTTTAAACATATAAGCATACATAGGGACAGACAGCGGGAAGCGCCTTTGATTTATACAATATAGTGATAGTGAAGTGATGATAGTGATAGTGATTGTGATAGTGATGATAAAAAATCATCGTTCGGAGGCAGGTAGGCAGGGTGGTTAATCAGTTTAGTAAGTTCACATATTTTGATGCGCAACTACGGAACCCTACATAGCGTGTGGTCCGACATGCATGTGAGTTACCTACTTATTTATTTAAAAAAAAATATATGTTGTACCTTTAAGGAACTCTACTCTACCAAAATTTATTCCATGGCTGTAAAACTAATTACCATAGTCTTTGACGGCTTTTACGAGAAACTATCATTATGAAACAATAATCACGCCTGTTTTCTCCAAAGTGGTGTTAATAGATGTGAATTTAGTCATGAAGTTAGGGGTAACTTGAACTTAAGTAATTCCTTCACAAATTGGGCTTTCATTGCATATTTTTTTAAGATTAGGATTCTCTCTTATTTGTATTTTAGCTGATTCGCTTTCATAGCTTGATTCAATTTTAACTAACCTGAGCGGTTTTTTCGAATGTATTTCTGGCCTACCTACTTATTGGTCTAGTGGTCGCAAACACGACAGCTAAGCGTGAGGTCCTGGGTTCGATTATAGAAAGAAAGAAAGAAAAGTGCACACAACAAACAATAAAAAATAAAATGAACAAAAAAAAAGAGTGTGTGCATCTCACGGCTGCGCCAAATAGGACCAGTTCAGCAAACTGCCGAGCAGCTAGTGCCCGACGCACTATATAGGGGTTTTCCATCAGCAATTTCTCAGAGGCAACCACGTAGTCTGTATTTGTGCCCGGTTGATGGCAATAGCCGTGCCCGTATGTAATACGGGACTTAAAAAATCTGGCGAAATGTGGGTGTAATACCCACGATATGTGTGTGTTATCTATATAAATAAAGAGAGAAGTCCTGACTGACTGACTGACTCATCAACGCCCAGCCCAAATGCTTGGACCTAGAAAGCTGAAATTTTGCACTAAGGTTCCCAGTAGACAAGGAATTAGGAAGGATTTCTTGAAATTCATCCCCTAAGGGAGTTAAATAGGGGATGAAAGTTTGTATGGAAAATCGATATTTTCACGCGGGCGAAGCCGCTGGCAAACATATACGTAGAACTTGTAAGTACTTCTTGAAATAGAAACAAAAAGGATTATAATATCATGCTATTATAACCAACAATAATCCTAGAACCAAAACTACGAGTCGCCAAATAAACCAACCAACTGAACCGCCCTTTAAAGTTATACAACCCGTAACTAGAAGTCAGATAATAGCGTACGAATCCTATGAATTTCAATATCTTTGAGAACTAGACACGACTTATGTATTCAAACGGACGTGTTTCAATAGTTCACGGGGACTGATTGCGATCTTTTGTAAGGCGTACGCATTGAATTTATGTACAGACGACAGCATATAGGTATCAAGTTACCCGAAATTGTACAATTTTGCCGAATCAACCTTGAACCTAATGCTTTGGTGATACACTTGAGAATCCATTAAAGTTTTACAGAAAGTAGCAGCGTTATGTACTAGCGTCTATACTTACAATTTATAAATGTATCGAATTCAAAATCGAGAGACTCCGCGTGGATATATAGACTCGATCTTGGATATGAAACGCTTGCGTCAGGCATTGGATGGATCCCGTCGGGGCTGTGGTTTGTCGAAAGGTTAACGCGGCTCCGACACAAGGGCGAAGAAGGAACATGGGTTTGGTTTTTAGTCAGTAGAAGTCTGACACTCCCCTTCTCTCTGCCCAAGAGCGGGGTTATTCGATGATTTTCCACCCACCAAAAAAAAAAAAAAAGGCATAGGATGAGTGAACATCTATTACGGATCTTACGAGTACGATCAGTTTTTCCCATTGGTGGTGGTCAGAGAAGAGGGGATCTTTCTCTGAGACTTCGTCAAACTTTATTGCCTTGGCGAAGTTTTTGTGGTCCCCACTGCAGTTATTTCTAATTTTCAGGAGTTGCAGTGGTTCGGGAATAGTGTGATGGGCCTGTCCAGGCTTGTCCAAATAAAAATAAAAAAAACTAAATGTGGCACTCGGAGACTGCCGCGGTAAAGCTATTGCATAGCATTTTTTATCAACAGCAAATAATTAATAATTTAATTTGACAACCTCAGTTGACAACCTTGTTATTTTCCGTAACCATAGCAAAAAATACTGAATCCTGAATTTTTTCGTTAGGGAATTTCTGGATTCGCTCTCCACGCTCAAGGCCCGCGATAGAAGCTATGCAATAGCTTAAAAAGAGGTTATCAGTACCTACTAACTTGTTACATCTCTGTCTTATAGCCTACACGCTAGTGAGACAATTTCAGCCGAATATTTTGATAGTAACTAAAGCTTTGTGCTGACAAAATCTTTGACATCAATTCTCTTGAGTAAACTGTCTCTCGTTAGTAAATAATAGACGCAGACAAAAACTTGAGACGCTGTTACACAAGCTCTTTTTTCTAAGAAAAGAGGCACTTATTTTTTTGTGTAAGCTAAGTATTTGTATTGCAATTTTAGTCATCATCGGTCTATGGCAAAACGGCCAATATAACCAGGCATTTGACTTGTTTCCAGAAAAAAATCCAAACACCAATCCATCATCATCATCATCAGCCTATAATGTTCCCACTGCAAGGACTCAGCCCTCCTCTCTAGGATGAGCTATAATCCACCACGAGGGCCCGGTGTTGGGTGGTAGATGTCACATGTCTTCGAATTAAACAGGTTCTAAGGCATGCCGGTTTCTTCACGATGTTTTTCTTCCCCGCATGAGAGCAGCCGTCATGAAAACAAATTACATAAAGTAATGCGTCTGCCTGGGCTCGAACCCACGACCTATTGTTTGTAAGTCGGGAACGCCACCACTGGGCCACCGCTGGGCAAATACTATCGTCCAACTATAATGAGACAAATACCTTTTTAACTAGCCATTCCATTCCAAGCACGACTTAATTAAGAAAACATCGATTTAAGCCCAGTCAAATTATAATAAGAAAAAAGCCTTGACTCCTTCAATTCGTACGGAGCAAGTGAATTAGAAGTATCCCCGCCCGCTCGACAATTGGACGCAAAGTAAAAATATATTATTCAGCAAGGACTACAATTTATTGTACGGATGAAACTTTGTATAAAATATACTAGAGATGTATGTGTATAACGGCTTGGCCACGTGATATGCGCTTGATAGATTAAGGTAGAAGCACCTATTCCCGTGAGTGTCCCAGTTCCCGGTAAAAAGTCAGTTATTGCGTTATTGCACTTTTCTACCAATAATAAATTATAGTTTGCGAATGGCAATACATTCTTCGTAATATTTGACACAATTTTAATGGCAGCACTGGCCAAAAAGTTTAATGGCGTCAAACTTATGCGGTCGAAAAGTTTGCTGTATAAAAATTTTAGGAAAATTCGAAGTTCTGCCAGTGAACTACCAAACCACCACGTCCCTTTGATCAGCTAGCCACACTGCAACGGATAACGTTATGGTAAGAGTGTTAATTTTATAAAATATTAGAATGTATTATTTAACGATAAAACCCATAAATTGTGATGAATCTAATTGAAAAGTAAATATTATTGCATATCACATCTATTGGTACTCACAAACCCCTACTTGACCTAGTACCCGTTAAAATCTTACTTTTTTTACCGGATATTGGTACACAATTACACGTTGCACCGATACCCGTTATTGTATACTTATTGCCTTGAAATAAGGCTCATTTTCCTTTAAGCTGTATTATTTTCTTTTGACTTAGTAGAATGTTGTTACTATGTTCCTTGTTTGTGTTGTAACCACGTGGTTTTGATTCCTTTTTTTAGTTTTTCTGTATGATATCCCAATTTTTGCACATTTCGCGTTACTGCTCTGTTATTTTGTGTGTTGTGTTTTTTTCAGCTAGTCATGACATAGGCAGAGGGCCATATTAAAGGCCATGGAGGCAGTCCAAAAAGAGGCTACAATTTCAGCTGCTGCCAGGAAGTTCGGTGTCCCACGGTCGATGTTGGATGATAAAATATGCGGCCGCTACTCTGTCGAATGCTCCAAGGCGGACGATCGGCTACAGTTTTGACGAAAGAAGAAGAATATTTAAGAAACTGAACTATTTTTATGTCAGATAGTGGCCATAGTGGGTTACCTGTCGTAACAAAGGCGCAGTTATTGGATAGCGTGAGTTTATTGGTAAAAAACATTAAACGACATACCCCATTCCAGAATGACAGACCAAGTCGTCACTGGCTTATGGTTTCAACGAGTGGCCCAAAATTTGACGCAAACCCGTCATCATTCATCATCATTTCAGCCAAAAGACGTTCACTGCTGAACATAGGCTTCCCCCAGGTTTCGCCACATTGACCGGTCCCGTGCGTCTCGCATCCAGCGGGTCGCCGCAACCTTCACCAGATCGTCGGTCCACCTAGTGGGAGGCCTTCCAACGCAACGTCTTCCGGTTCGCGATCACCACTCCAGGGTTTTACAGCCCGTCTGCCATCCATTCTACAAGCAATGTGCCCTGCCCACTGCCACTTAAGTTTGGCAATTCTTCGGGCTATGGCGGTAACCTTGGTTTTCTTGCGCATATCTTCATTTCGGATACGATCCCGCTAGACTCCGAACATAGCCCTCTCCTTTGCCCTTTGGGTGACTTTGAGCTTTCTGATGAGGCCCATTGTGAACGACCACGTTTATGTCCAGTATGTTATCTCTGGCAACACAAACTGGTCATAGACTTTCGTCCTGAGACACTGTCGTAAGTTGGGCGAGAAGATACATACCGCGCCACTTCCCGAACGCTGCCCAGCCGAGTCGGATTCGACGATTGACCTCTTTCTCGAAGTTAGACCTACCCAACTGAACCGTTTGTCCCAAGTTGACATAATCGTCCATAACTTCGAGTGTAGAGTATCCGATCTTCTTAGGAGTGGGTGTTACATGAACATTCAACATAACCTTGATTTTGTCTATGTTCATTTTTAGATTCACTCTTTCGGGAGCTCCACTGAGGTCATCGAGCATTGAGATCCGCCATGGTCTCAGCCATGACCACTATATCGTTGGCAAACCGAAGGTGAGTGATGTACTCGCCATTGATGTTGATGCCCATTCCTCTCCAATCCAGAACCTTTAAGGCATCCTCCAGTGCAGCTGTGAACAGTTTCGAAGAGAATTGACGTGTCCCTCTCACCGCGCTGCAGAAGGATAGGTTTCGAGGTCTAGTCCTAAAGTCTGACTGACATGGTGGTGTTTTTGTACAAACACTTCAACACCTCGATGTACCAGTAGTCGATTTGGCAACGTTGTAGTGACTGTAGTACCGCCCAGGTCTCGATCGAATTGAAGGCTTTCTCGTGACCACAAACGCTAAACAGAGAGGCAGGTCATACTCTTCGGTCTACGGTACTAAAGCCTTGTCGGAATCCGGCTGGTTCGGGAGGCTGGAAATCGTCAAATCTGCGTGCGAGACGATTCGTGATGACTCTTGAAAATAACTTGTAGACATGGCTTAGAAGTGAGATGGGCCTATAGTTCTTCAGGCGGGTACTGTCATCCTTTTTGAAGAGCACCCCTGCACCATGCTTGTGGCGTTTGCCCCTTGAGTATGTCGCATTGCTTGTTGGTAGACATGATGTAGTCTATCTCATTTTTAGTCGCACCATCGGGGCTCTGCCAGGTCCACTTCCTGTGCTCACGTTTTTTGAAGAAGGAGTTCATCATAAAGAGGCCTTTCTTCTCCATAATCTAGCCAGTTGAGAGGTTGATCCGATGTCCAACCACAAATTGCCCCACTTGCAGATCATCCTCGCTTCGTTTGTCTAGCTTCTACAACGCTACGACAACGGTGAAGTAAGTTCTAAAACCATGCATGTCTTTAGAAATATACTCATTCATGGTTTCTACTTTATTGTCGAGGTGTAGACCTGTATGACCTTCAGCGAAAATCTTGCAGATATTCTGAGTATAAGGTACGCAACTCTGTTCGACACAATCTCGATCTTCACCATGTGGTTCACGAGGGACTTGCGGACGATAAACCCAAAACCACCTTGGGACTGTCGGTCAGTAAGTCTCAGAAGTAGAGCAGGTTGCCGGATTTCAGAATTATCGTGTCCTACAACACTCCATCGCAACCTGCTCTATTCCTCTTCGAGTTCCGTTATCTTCTCGTCAGCCCGTCAGTGTATGTGTGTTGTATGCTGCCAGGTCAAGTCGTCGGTATGTTTTGGGGTATCCGGATCTCTTCCGGAGATTCTTAGCACCCCTTGCCACGCCGTCACCTCGACCGCTACCGTAGTCGAGGGTAGATGGGCTGCCTGGTACTAGGGCCATTTTTGTTTTGCACTCATTTTTTAGGGGGTTTTGCCATAATCGCCACGCTTGGCAAGCGGGTGGGCGATCGCAGTATGGTTGTTACAAAAGCACAGAGAACGCTGCTGCCCATTCTCTGGTAAGTCCCTTATTCGCCTCTTACGACACCCACGGGAAGATATGGGATGGTGCTATTCTTTACGTCGGACACCATACGCATTACTGTCTTTTTTTTAAAGAATTTGTATGTGAAACAATAGATTTGTGTTATGTTTTAGTATTTCGTAGGTATTTTATGTGATTTTAGCGTTTTCTGATAAATGTGTGCTGGTGATATAATACTTTTGTTAAAAAAAGTGATTTACTAACACGATATTACTTATTATATTAGGTTTACAAACTTGATTGTATAAATAAATAACTGATGTAACCTTAGTATAAAATACATTATACTTATTTGATAACTCTTTTCATCTTTTCTTTGGATAAGCTCTTTTTTATTTATTTAAACACAGAAGTAGTATTTCTGTGAACTTTAACGTATAGCAATAGAGCTCAAATTCGCGGTGAAAATTACCGGATTTTGGGACACTTTAACGTTTACTAGTACAAATCTACCGGGTACTGGTACAAATAGCCGTTTATTACTATTTTTGTATTATAGTTAATGCACATTTATATTTGTTTAAAAAGAGGATATTACACCAAAACTAGATAAAATTATCTATCCAGTCATATAAAATTTGTTTTTGTAAGTCTACTAGTTTTAGCACAGCAGACCTGCAAAGTCAGTGAAGTTCGAGACTTCACGGTTATTGGGCCGTTTACCTTATTCCAATAATTTCAGTTTATTTATTACACTGTTTCTTTAATTAAACACAAATAAAAACATCCCTATGATAATTATAACCTTGTTTACATGTGATACACAACATTTAACAGTTCCTCATCAAAATACTATCAATTATTATGAAATTATTTTAATTATTAGAAATTATGAAATTATTATGAAATACTGTTGATTTAATAATCATCGTTAAAACAAAGATTCTAATTCAAATAAACCTAATTTACATTATTCTAATGATATTTTATATCCCGACGTATTTTAAAGAAGTAGTTTTTATTGTGACTTAAAAGACTTGGTTTCCGAACCACAATTACTATTGTGGTATTTGAATAGTTAAGTCAAGTTAAATGTTTATTTATAATAAATTGCCAATAAATGATATAGTTATTATTAAACGATACTTAAAATGTTTTCTAGATGTTATCTTCCAATTTTAATAAATTAAATAGTTTCAATCAACTCTCTGAACTATCGGTTGATATTCATATTTCGTCCGATAGTCATAAAGATTACAAATAAAAACATATTATATTGTTAAAATTAACTTAAGACGTTTTAAAATAGTTTCACTATTTAAGATTTGCTAATTATTATTTATGTTATTAGTTATTTAGCTGTAATGTATAACCATTTGCCATTGGTGTATTATGGCGGTAGTCGTTGAGTTACTTTTTAAGATTGGACGGTTATAAAACTAGAAGGACTGGCAATTCGGGTTCAGTTACGCTGCAGCTATTCTACGAGTTAGCTAGTTAAATACGAGTAATATCTGGATCTGTACCCAGAGTGTTATATTCATAATGTGTCTAATGAATCAAGACTACCAAGTGTAGCAAGCTGTAACCTATGTGTATTGTCCTAAGGACCTACCTACAATGTTCATGTAAGTTAATTGATATTATGCTATGAATATTACTGATAACTATGTGTTAGAAATATGTACTATAATATGGGTTATATTGATTGTTGTTTATGTAAACTGATAAATTGCTGTAACTTGAGACAGTCCAAGACAATGTCAGGTTGTCTTTGTATAATACCTTAAAAGATGTTTCCCGTGGAGTTTCTTGTCCATTCTTCTCCACGAAGACCTAGGGACCTAGTGAATGGAATAGAGTATCGAGATTGAGTTTGACAAGACCAAAATAAATTCAATTAATGGTCTTGTCTTTTGTGGTTTTATTTCATAACAACCGTGTTCCCTACACACTTGTTTAGAGATACTTTCAAACACATTAAATAACGAATAATCATCTTGACACACAGTTTATTGATTGGTGGATATTAATACATATACACAAGATACTTTCAAACACATTAAATAACGAATAATCATCTTGACACACAGTTTATTGATTGGTGGATATTAATACATATACACAAGATACTTTCAAACACATTAAATAACGAATAATCATCTTGACACACAGTTTATTGATTGGTGGATATTAATACATATACACAAGATACTTTCAAACACATTAAATAACGAATAATCATCTTGACACACAGTTTATTGATTGGTGGATATTAATACATATACACATAGATTTACATACTTTCTCACACGCTCAAGCGACGCGCGTCTTTCACCACACACACAATCAATTTGACGCGATGACCAGCACCTCAAGAAATTCGACTTTCTATGCATGTTTTTGCACCACGCATTACGGGAGCGTGTCACTTTACTTTCACCTTGTGTCGTGGCTTTTTGTGCTTTGTGGCCATTTATGTTTGTTGTCACACTTTCATGAAACAACAAGCTAATTGCTTGAACATGTGAAGTTGGTGATGGTTGATTGGTGAAGTTGTAACGTCCCGGTTGCGACATCAGTACCTCTAGTAAAACGCGTGGCGCTTGTACGCAAAGTTCATGGCCAAGCGGTAAACGGGGCCTAAAGATTTGTATGTAGCGTAATTAAATTGAGCTCAAACGAGGAGCTGTTTTTTGTAATCCTGCTGTTGTGAAATTTATAAAGAGCTTTCTGCGTGTTGATGTAAAAATGAAGGAAAATGTGCGTTGGTAAGTTAGTCTCACCTTGAAAGTTCGTGTACCTTCTTGTGTTTCTTTTTTCTTATTTCTGAATCTGTCTAGTAGGATTAGTGACCTTAAGTATAATTGGTCATCTTATAGTTGGAATTCCATGGTAATGAGCCGAGGCCATGATCGACTATCTATAGCTCTTTTCTGGTGAAGTCAGCTTCCAATCAAACCTGAAGCAGCAGAGTATCAGCATGTTACACATTTTATTTTAAACAAGCCAATTACTGGATAATAAAATTCTTCGCTAGACTGGGCATGAAGTACTCAAGGGTCCTCCCATCCCCTAATACTTTAGGGGGGGTTGGGGTACAAAGAAAAAAACACTAGCCAATTCCTCATTAAGTAATCGATGGTCACCCTTCCACGTAACGACCTCAGCATGCGTTACTTTACCTAAATATGGCTGTGATACCACAAGCCTACAAAATATGCGACTGAGTATTAGTACTTTTGTTATAAAATCTACCAAAACCCCAAACTTCGAAATAACGAACCTAAATTACCCGAAAAACCTTTTATAAGCGCCTCAGTAAACAAACAAGAGAACCAACAAAGAAAGTCACAACAGAATTAATTGTAAAACGCTTTAAAGGAAATTAACGAGGGACCGAAAAAAATATCTTTAAGCTTTGATTTCTCAACAATTTGATCGTGGCCTTGGACCTCGTATAAATAAAGGGAATTCCTATCTGGTATATTAGATTCTGCTGCTGTATCCACCTGTCGGGGCTTATTTAATTAAGAAATGTTTTCGTTGGGAGAACGGAGGACAATGTTGATCTCTAATATTGCATTTGTGTATAATATTGCCCGTCTAATCTTGCTTTTTGTTTGCTGCGAATGTTTTTCTCTGTACATTTAGTTTTGGTTGGTGTTTTTGTTGTCGCCAATGAAAGAATAATAATACGGCTGCGGATTTGTTAAATTGACTAGACTGAATAAATTGAACTTAGAGTGGATAGGTATTAGGTGCCACGGTTAAATTGACCACTTCCGATCACGTAATCAGAAGTGGTCAATCAATTTATCGAAAGTTCTTATGTTATTTTAGGATCCACGGCAAAATATTACTCTATCCAGTTTTGTTCCACTTTGATGTGTTCATTGTGGCTTTGAAATACTGCTGTGTATAACCCAATTGCACGTGTAAACGGGCACGCCTTTTATACCTATGGAGGCTTTATTTATTCTTGAGTATACTTTTAATGTTTTATATTTCACAAGCTTTTGCCCGCGGCTTCACCTGCGTGTATGTCGAAAAATATTCCTTCAAACTAAGAAAAAAACGGAGGACTTTGTTTTATAATTATGTTGTGATAGTGATTAGTGATTAAGTGTGTGCTAACTGACATAATTATTGTAACAGTAATTTAAGTCAGTGGGTTCTTTGTTTTTATTCGAAACCGAGTTCTTCTAACTAAACAGATAGTTGTGTTGCTGAGGAGTTAGTCTCCGTTAGGTCCGGCATAGAGTATTGTTGTCACCTTTGGGATGGCTCAGCCAAATACCAACTTGCCACACTTGACTCTGTAGAGCGCAGAGCCAGGAGGCTAATTGGTGACGATAAGCTGGTTGTCAAGCTACATAGCCTGGCCCACCGTCGCAAAGTCGCATGTCTGTCGGTCTTCTACAGACTGTACTTCGGAGAGCGTGCGTAGGAGCTCCACGAGCTGATTCCACCATCTCCCTTCTTCCATCGGGAGACTAGACGTACTGCGGGTTATCACCGATACCTAGTCGACGTTCCACACATTCGAACGAAGCGCTTTGCTAAGTCCTTTATTATGCGCACAGCCAAGGAGTGGAATTCCCTGCCTGCGTCGGTTTTTCCGAGTTCATATAACCCTAATCTATTTAAGTCGTGAGTAAACAGGCTTCTTCTGGGTAAGCTCGTTCCATCGTCGACATCATAATCTGCCCTTAGGGCAAGATTGAAGTCAAGAGCAAGCCCATTTATAATAAAAAAAAACACTTCTTCTTCCCAGCTAAAACAGTAGGAAGTGTCGAAGGGTGGGTGTTTCGGGGTACTGCCTCTTGTAAACTATGACGAACAAAAAGTGTACAGAAACATAGATAAAGATTATTAATCTACATTTCTGTTCTTACGCAGGCCTGCTGGCAGAAATTTCTTTTGAAATAAGCTGTGCCTTTGTACTCTACATTTTGTTACGATGTTTCCTTATGTTCTCACTTGTGAATACTTAAATGATAAAATAAATTATTTATAAACCAGTCATTTACATTAATTGTGTATTCGTCGTAGATTTTTTTCCATCACAACTGGCCTGGACCAACTGTATTATTAGGACCTTTCCCATGCCGTCCCATCTTTAATAGAACTTAAATTAGTTCTCAAGATGGTTACCTACTTACTTATAAATTCAGTAAGAACAAATTAAACGAACTAAGACCGTTTAGTAATGAATAGGAAAGCCAGACATTAATTTATTTTGTGATTCCAATTCTATTTTCTAGATAACCTTGAATATTCTAAAATTGGTCTTCGTAATCAAATACGAGTAGATATTTGTTGTGTAAGTGTGCGTTTCAGTAGTTAAACGTCCTTGAAAATAATATCTATTTGTGATATAAAACCTTATTATTGCCATTATATTTTTTTCAGTCGAAATGTGCGTGTTCCAATCGGTACACCACCTCTGCCTAACCCTTTGGGGATTACAGGCTTGACGTTATGTTATATTTGTTAGCTTATATTCATCCCTATTTGCGACTGACCTGCACAACCCAGTTGGTTAGTTGGTACTGGATCGCCTGGACCCTTTGGCTGGTTGAACATTTTTCTACAAATAACAGTGGTTTTCAGGTACCATTTTAACGTATAAGCAATCATAAATGTGAAGATATCATGGTCTTAATTTAAAGATAATTTATTCGTCTCCAGATTGGCATCAGAAAAATTGTATGACGTCATACAAAAAAATCGCACAAATACGTTTTTTCCATCACAATAATCGCAGAAAATGTAAAAAAGTAGGGTCCGAATAGGTACCCATTATAGGTAAATTTACAGCATATTATATCTCCAAAATTATTATAAATTGCGGTACATATAGTCCTTTAGATGTTGAGATATATTTTTTTTGTTTATATAATTTTTTTTATTCAATTATTAGCTATAATAAAAACATTTGCCAATTTCTTCATACATTTTTCGCTCCCGGTTCATCATTCCGCGCTCAGCAGCGCTAGTGGAAGGACGGGTGTATCGCTCTCTCGCAAAAAATACGTACGATAAACGTGATAGAAAAAGATTTTAGTGTACGGTTACCACGGCAACCGACGACCGACGACGACCGGAAGGAGTTGATACTTTTTAGGACTGAGATAAAAGTAAGTACGAGTTTCATACTTTTATTATTAGAATGTGATTTAGAAATTATGTTGGGTACGACCGGGATTTGGATGGGTGGGGTTAAGCAGTTTGTTGACAAGGTTCAGAAATGGATGGGTCAGGTCAAGCTGTCGACGGTGAGGTTTGGAAGTGGATGGGTAAGGTCAAGCTGTCGGGGGTGAGGTTTGGAAATGGATGGGTAAGGTCAAGCTGTCGGCGGTGAGGTTTGGAAATGGATGGGTCAGGTCAAGCTGTCGACGGTGAGGTTTGGAAGTGGATGGGAAAGGTCAAGCTGTCGGTGGTGAGGTTTGGAAATGGATGGGTAAGGTCAAGCTGTCGGCGGTGAGGTTTGGAAATGGATGGATCATGTCAAGCTGTCGACGGTGAGGTTCGGAAGTGGATGGGAAAGGTCAAGCTGTCGGCGGTGAGGTTTGGAAATGGATGGGTAAGGTCAAGCTGTCGGAGGTGAGGTTTGGAAATGGATGGGTCAGTTCAAGCTGTCGGCGGTGAGGTTTGGAAATGGATGGGTCAGGTCAAGCTGTCGGCGGTGAGGTTTGGAAATGGATGGGTAAGGTCAAGCTGTCGGCGATGAGGTTTGGAAATGGATGGGTAAGGTCAAGCTGTCGGCGGTGAGGTTTGAAAATGGATGGGTCAGGTCAAGCTGTCGGCGGTGAGGTTTGGAAATGGATGGGTAAGGTCAAGCTGTCGGCGGTGAGGTTTGGAAATGGATGGGTCAGGTCAAGCTTTCGACGGAGAGGTTTGGAATTGAAATTCCTATTTCATTTTAAGTACCTACTTATTTCACATGGTTATTTCACGTAGGTAGCGTATTTTTCTTTTCGGAAGTCGCTGTCGGTACCGGTTGTTCTTTTTCATTAAGTTTGGTTGGTAGGTACCCCATATTGGGTGTACATCTGTTTGCCCCTTAAACCCGAACAAGCGTGATATTATATTATGAAATGGCGAAAACACTACATAAACATACGATCACAGCTATCGTGAGTCATTTGCTGTCTATATTATTGAAGAGTTCCATCTTCTACTTCGGAAGATCTCCAATCCTGGTGACCTGTAATACAGGTTTTTTTGAAACGTACTTCAGGCACCAGCTCTCACAATGTGAATATTATAGTGTTCAAAACGTGCTACAAAACCATTGTGAGAGAAATAAATAAACTTATTATTATTATTATATTATAATCATATTTTACAGTAAAACCTTCCTTAAAAACACAATATGCATTTATCAACGAAAATCCGATTGATATCGGATCAGTAGCTTTTGGGAAAATCGCGGATACATACAAATACAGCACCTTCTTTTTTTTCGACTCGGTTGAAAATACTAACCTACTTATCATGACGACGATACTAATAATTAACAATTACCAAATGCGTTTTCAAAGTTCCAAGTAATCTACCAAATTCTATTTCAATACAATTAAAAAATAATATCAAAGATCAAGATTATTTATAGGAGGTTTAAAACCGAGCGCTATTGTGAGACCTTGCTTTGAGCGACTTTAGTTACCTAAACATGAGTTGATCGAAAATGTAACAGCGTCCTTAACGAATGTCAAAGATCGACAATTAACAGCCGGGACCAACGGCTTTTGCCTCCTTGAACCTCCAAGGTAGCCCGCCAAATTCAAATTTTCTCATGTTTTTTGCAAATTGCAGGTGCAAGGGTCAGGTGCGCGGGCTACCTTGGAGGTTCCACCTTTTTTTTTTTTTGGTGTGTGGAAAATCATCGAATAACCCCCCCCCGCTCTTGGGCAGAGCGAAGGAGAGTGTCAGACTTCTACTGACTAAAAACCAAACCCATGTTCCTTCTTCGCCCTTGTGTCGGAGCCGCGTTAACCTTTCGACAAACCACAGCCCCGACGGGAACCACAGCCCCGGCGTGCGTCGTGCGACGTTCCACCTTAACGTGTTTTCCGAGACACGGAGGCACCTCGGTATCTAATTGGCGGTTACTCATCCAAGGAAAAACGTGGGCAAGAGCGGCTTAACCTGAAAATCGACCACGAGAATTCAGCACAATACTATTCCAAATATTTTCATACAAAAAAACACGTTCCAGCACAAACACATGCACTTGCATAATAAATAAAAACACGATTGCAACCCTATTTTCAGCTACAAACGTCCGAAATTGACATCATAGTGTATCCAAAAATACATTTATCCTATACAAGACGAACTTTTGACATGCATTCGTGAGCCTTGGACCACAGTACGACACAGTACAGTATTCCAGCGAAAAAATGTTTACATAATATTACAGAAAAGTTGAAAGGCATGAATCGCCTAAAACTAAAATAGTGGTGAATAAATAAATTGGATGAAAAGGGTGAGGAAGACCAAAGAAGCGACGAATTGATTGATAGAAGAGGAAAAAGACGTTAATGATTGCGTGAACGATTGACAGGCAAGAATGAAAGAAAAAAACATTATAAAATACCCCCAGTATCATGGGACATGGACAGGAAGATGAAAATAATTCAGTACCTATTCCAGGTAGTTACAAGTCGGAATTGACTCACACATGCAATATGCAAAGCGTTCAATACTTTTAAGCATGTTTCTTTGCTTGGCTTCTCGTTACTAATTTGGGGCTGTCACATCGAGTCAAGTGTTTACGTTTTTGACATGTATAGCACCATAACAAAATGTTGTGAAACCTGCGTTTCCCGCGGGGCTGCGGGTTGTTCGAAAAAGATACCGCAGCCTCAACATAAAGGGCTAAGAAGGAACATGGGTGGTTTTTAGTCAGTAGAAGTCTGACACTACCCCTCTCTCCAAAAAAAGAAACCTGCGTTTGATTTCACATTATAGTTGGTTTACTGGTTATTATGTAAACTGTGGTTGCACGTTTGGATGTTGTCGGGCATTCTCGTGTATAGGACTCGTAACGTGCATGGGGCAGCTCGGAATATAAAATAAGATGGTCGGAGCTCCGTCATACCTATTAGGTATTTGCCTTTGGCATTTCGAGATAGCTGTTCTCAGGGACCTTTTTTGTTTGAATTTTTTGTGGTTGTGATGTTAGAAAGATATTTATGTGATTATTCGTTTCATCATCATCATCAGGCTATAATGTTCCCACTGCAGGGACTAAGTCCTCCTCTCTAGGAGACGGGATGGGCTATAATAATATGGCTATAATCCACCACGCGGGGCCCAGTGCGTTTTGGTCGATGTCACATGTCTTCGAAGTAGTAGTATTTCAGGGCTGCGGAGCTGTTGGACTTAAAGGGCTAAGAAGTAACATGGGTGGTTTTAAGTCAGTAGAAGTCTGACAGCCCCTTCCGCTGTTATTTGATGATTTCCCACCATAATTAAATTGAGATTACCTTATCTTTACATACAAATTAAGTTGAAGTGTTTGCTTGTAGTGTCAAAACAACAACTGGTGTATTATTAAGTACAACTCGGTCCAACGATTTGGGAATTACAGTCTAGGCATGATGATATTATGTTTAAAAAACTGTCTTAAACTTCTCTACTCTGCCTGCAATTCGTATTAGGTAGTCTATTACAAATTGCAGGAAGGAATTCATTAAGGTAAGCGTGCGCGGGGTTTTCTACGTTGCTTTTAATTTGAAATACTTTTACGCTCCCTTCGCAATGATCAATTTTTAACGAAAGGTTTTCAGTAAGATGAATTATAAATATATATTTTCTTAGCCTTTCTGAGCCCCTACCAAGATCTAGTAGTATAGTAGCTTCTAGTCTTTCTAGCTTTTCCGAACCACGTTTAAGTCTACTTTCAGTCGTACTGAATGCGGCTGAATACCAGTATTATACATGAAGTGATTGCCTATCTGACCTCCATGACTGGCCTGTTGGTCTAGTGGTTAGTGACCCTAACTGCTATGCCGGAGGTCGTGGGTTCGATTCCCACCCAGGACAAATGTTTGTGTGATGAGCACGATCATTTGTTCTGTGTCTGGGTGTAATTTATCTATAATATGTATGTATTTAGAAATATATAAGTATATTTATCAGTTGTCTAGTACCCATAACACAAGCTCTGCTTAGCTTGGGACTAGATGGCGTTGTGTGATAGTTGTGGAATATTATGAATATTATAACCCAGTTGGTACTGGGTAACGTTATATCCCGTGGTGTGACTGGTTGTCAGATTATCGCGCCACTGGCTACTTGTAACGACTGTCAAAGATCATAATATATACAAATTAGCTGACGCCCGCGGCTTCGCATCAAATTATACACTTAACCCTTCCTCGACAACCACTTTATGCAACGGTGAAAACAGCATGAAAATCGGTGCAGTAGTTTTTGAGTCAGATAGCCTTTGTCAGATGGACTTTGTTTTATAATATCTAGTGATGACAGCCAGGACCAACCTTGGCGAGCGCTCATCATTTAAGGCTATGATCACACCCGTCGGGACTACGGTTTGTTCGAAAGAGATACCGTGGCCTCGGCAAAAAGGGCTAAGAAGGAACATAGGTGGTTTTTAGTCAGTAGAAGTCTGACACTCCCTACCGCTCTGCCTAGAGCGGGAGGAGTCATTTGATAATTTCTCACCATCCAAAAAAAAGGCTATGATCACAATTGAAAAATATTCCAACAAACCGATCTCGGAAGCAAATACCTACATACATATATCTACAAACACAAACCAGGTCGGTATGTATGTAACTTCCTACAAACGGGGAATGTCGTTGCACAGGCCTGTAATCTAATGGATTACGTATGTACCGACGACTGTCGAAGCTCAGTGTATCCTGTGTATCCCGGCCGTTTCACGGACATGGCAACATTGTACGTTTGGGGGAATGTGGACGAATAAGTTTAACGTGGTATGGCTTAGTGAAATATTCCTTTTTACCTTTGAATTTTATTCTATGATGGAATTAACTTAGTAGCTGTGTGAGTGAAAATCAATTCATTTCTGATAAAAGTATATTTTGTATTATGTTGAAACCGCAAATATTGGCAATAAAACTTTCGGTTTCAGTTAGACCAAATAACAAACCATGGTATTTTTACCCGACTACGGCAAAGCCAAAGGAGGGTTATGATTTTGACTGGCTATGTATGTATGTATGTTTGTATGTATGTATGTATGTATGTGAGTATCTTCATCTGTTCCCTCATAGCTTCTAATCCACTTATCGGAACTCGACATATGAGGTATCGTTAGAACCGTCTTAATTTTCCGCTGAACACAGGCTACGTGAAAAAAACACAAAAAACGATTTGGCGCCCTCTAGCGGACAAAAAGTAAGGCTTAAAAAATAAAAATGGAAATAAATACGCCGTGTTTGGTATCATTTGAAAGGTCCTCACTTGTACATTTCCAAAATATTGCTCAAATTTAAAATCACGCCCTCTAGCGGACAAAAAGTCAAGAGTGAAAAAAAAATTAACACCAAAATTGATTAAATAAAAAAAAATATATTATCCAAATACTTTTCAATTATAAGTTTCGTTAACATCACATAGCAAATTAATTTCAAGAAGAATTGTAGAAAATGGAGCAGGAACAGGATGAACAGTGTACCCTCCACTTTCATCTAATATATCTAATAGCTATTCTAGTTTTTATTTTTTGTTTTATCGTGTCCCACAGCTGGGCAAAAGCCATACCTCTCTCTCTATCCTGTGCGATCTCTGGCCATGTTAGCCCCGCGAACATGTTGAGATCGTCACGCCACATTTGCCGCGGTCGACTTCGATGGCACTGTCCTTCCTCAGGCGTCCAGTGTGCGATCTTTGTCCATCTGCCTTTTTTCTCCAATCTCATGGAACGAAGGGAACTCAGGAACGAATCTAATGGGATCTGTTCGCATAAAAGTGTCAATGCAAAGCAAGAATTTCTGTCCGTTCACTTCTAAGAGATCTATAATTTGGGATGGACAACTACAGAATGATCTACAGTTATTATGCCTTGTGACTGGGACTGTGTGTTTGTTGCGACATTTCAAGACAAGACAAGACAAGTGCCTTTAACTGACCTACATATAATAATTTCTTTAATTTCGATTGATTTTAATTTTAACACCTATAATGCTGCGTTCCATTTCAGTTTAGCCTCGCAAAATCCCAAATTACTCACCTCACCTAAATTCCCTGTACACTAAAACGTTTGTCCTCCCAAGAAGGCTGCATAGAGATTTGTATCTCTGCCAATGAATTCACTAACTTCATAGACACACCGCCCCATTTACTTTGGCAGGGTTCCAACACAAGACACTGATTGCATGTATTGACTCATATTGCAACTATATTTCTTGCTATATTAAATTTGGGTGGCATAAACGAGACAGGTAAAGACTTATTTTATGAGAATCGTGTTTTATTGAATTCTTTTTCCGCTTGATTTCGTCCACGTGGACTTTATGAAGAATCTGAAGGTATACGGAGGAAAATTGCGAAAGTATAAAAATCTTGATTGGCATTGCGTTCTAGTATTATGTGTTACGTAAATACCTTAGAAGGTTACTGAAAGTTTTATTGGGTAACATATCAGTTTTCTATTAAGGATTTTAGTGCATACTATCGTGTGCACTAAAATCCTTAATGGAAAACTGCTTGCCAAGTTAATGGCTTGATAGGAAATTGCAGATAGCCGGAAATATGGGAGCTCCGCATTTGCATACCATTGAAGTGAATATATTATACATGTGATGGTGCCTTGTACCCATCTATAATTTTGGTAAAACTCACAATAAAAAACACAGTTTTACACAGTTTTTTTTTTAAATCACCATCAGTATAACAACCCTTAATAAACGCTGAACCTGATGTACCCCCAAGAGTCACTATGTCGGCAGGCCTCGTTGGTCTAGTGGTCAAACGTGACTGCTGGGCATGGGGTCCAGGGTTCGATATCCGGGTCGATCAAATTATTATTGGGTTGTTCTATCAGGAATTTGTCAGAGTCTGGATCTATGCCCGTTTGATCGCAATAGGCTATATAATAGCCTTCTATTACATGGGACAATGTTTTGAATTTACTATTTTTAGGTACCTAGACCAAGGTGGGCAGAGCGGTAGGGAGTGTCAGACTTCTACTGACTAAAAACCACCCATGTTCCTTCTTAGCCCTTTGTGTCGAGGCCGCGGTATCTCTTTCAAACAACCCGCGGCCCCGACGGGCTTAAGTACACCTCATGGGATGACAGGCGTGATTTAATGTTTTGTTATGTAATATTCCTATCATTCAATTCAAATTTCAAGTAGGGAACCGCATATTTTTCACCCAAGCAAAGATAAGGTCATATACTTCGATCAAGAACTGTAACGACAGTCTATTAATTCTTAGCGTTTGAGTAACAGTCACGTTTTATTCTTCACTGAAAGTATACGTGCCCGAAGCTACGTAGACATTATTGATACCGCTCCAACAAATATGTACAGTCACGAGCACTAAACACTTAGGAAGATTCGAGAGTGATTTCCACGCGGTATTACTAATGCCACTTTGATGATCTATTTCATAATTGTAAGGTTACCAAAATAATACGTAGTATAGTTCGTATCTACATAAAAAAAAATAAAGAGATTTAAGGAGAAAATCAGTTTTAAAAGTCGCTACTTGTATACAGTATACATGTAAGTGCTCGTAAAGTCGTGACTGCTCAATCACAAGCTCAAATACTTTGAACATAATATAGGTGTATAATTCCTATTTCCTATCCTACTAATAGTATCCTAATCCTACTGTTCGTATCGTTTAGTTCTGCTACTTTTTCTTCTTGGCGTCCAATTACCAATACCAGTATGGGTTATTATCTCGCTCAATAAACATAGGTAGTTACAACAGATATAACATTACGTATAAACAAAATTGACTTGTACCCACTAACGTATAAAGAATGTTCAACGGCCAAGTCACACAACATTAACTATAATAATAAAGAAATCGCAATAAGGAACCTTAGACTTGGCTCGACTTTGTCTAGATTTCATTACTTTTTAGAGATAAATAAACAAGCAGCTCCATCGAGACTTGGCTAGTTTTTTACAGAATGTTTTTGTTGGGATAATATATACTACTAGTGTTGCAAGTACTACGCAACACACTTTTTTTGAAGAAGAACATCTTTCTCTCCTATCATTTATATTTTCATCATACATTATTGATAGTTACTTATGCTCGTAACTGTACCTTAGCACGATTCCTTTTGCCAGTCCACTTCAGAGATTTTGAAAGAATCGAGAT
This sequence comes from Diarsia dahlii, assembly GCA_949775195.1. Classification (NCBI taxonomy): domain Eukaryota; kingdom Metazoa; phylum Arthropoda; class Insecta; order Lepidoptera; family Noctuidae; genus Diarsia; species Diarsia dahlii. The sequence goes on from OX459198.1 coordinate 4,748,896, forward strand.
CTTGGAAGTATAGCAATTTGCTTTGATGTAAAACATTAATATATTAGTGTTTTGGATAGATTGCTGACACATTTCGTTTTTGTAACTTCTACGCTACTCAATTAGTGATGTATTTTAGTTAGGTTGGAAGCCGATATCGATGAAACAAAAATACTAAGATTATAAAGAGTATAGATAATAATGGAATCAAACACTTTCTGACACTTTTTATTATCAGTTTGGATGTAAGTCAGGCTTAGAAATCGAATGTCTTATCCCAAATGTTATCAAATACGGGGCTTTGCATTTATTGTACCTAAGATTTGGCAGTGAAATTCGATAACCTGAAAACTAGATATCTATCAACTACATAGTTTAGTAGACTGAGATTAGAAATAGCGACTTCAGGATTAGGTTTCTGCTCGCAGAGATTTTGTGCGAGCTAACATACTTGTTAGCTACCGTTAGAAATGCAGAAAGCATTCAAATCTAGTGGTATAATTGCTTTACATCTTATTTGAGAATTCTTCGATTTTCAAAGCGATATTTACGTTGCCGAGCATCTGACTTTGGACATACCAAGCAATGGAATAGGATTTTTCTTCGAAACCCTTTGGATTTTAATATTTAGTCAATTTGTTACGTGATTGGGAAGCACGAAGGCACCTGCTAAAAATATAAGGATGTGTGAAGTTGATTTCTGCAAATTAATTTACGCGAAACACTCACACTTAACACACTCAACACGATGGGTGTTTCAGGATGCACGGTGTCACCGAAGCCGGCTTAGAAAGAGATGGCGAGATGATCTAGAAGCGCATCACGAAGGCTGGTGGGAGGTGGCGCAGAAGAAGAGTATCTTGAAGGATATGGGGGAGGCCTTTGCCGCAGCAGTGTGACACACATGGCTAATCATAATTTTAGAAACGTGTTAATATTGCCACACCTAGCTACAAAATCAACTTATCTCCAAACCTCTGCTGGCCCAATCCCTTACCATTTTATGAGCACATTGTAATTACCTCTGAAAACGATCCAAGACTCGTCCAGAACCGATAGGAAAATAAAGTACACGTCTGGAAGTAGCTGGGCCGATTGCCAAACGATATGAGATGTACTTGGTAGATGTCCATCCTTATAAACCAATTGGCGTTAAGGAATACACGACCTTTTACGAAATGGAAATTGAGTAAAAGGATATAAGGTTACTTTGTTATTTGAGTTGTTTCTTGTTTTTTTTTGTCATGAGTTTGGGCCAGAAGGGTTCCAATTTTGACGCATTAAGTTGGGAAGAAGAAAATGACATGACATTTTTAATATCGTTCAGAATTTGTCTGCCTCGATGGTCTAGCAGTCGCAAGCGCGAATGCTAAGCATCGGGTCTTGTATTCGATTACCAGGTCGGGAAAAGTGTTAATGGGTTTTAAGATATTTATCAGTAGCAGCCACAGTATCTAATTTTGTATACGGTTCACGGCAATAGGCTCGCACCCTATTGCATGGGAAATAAACATAAGTCTCGTGGTGGAATAATGGCGTACAGCCACATTTCCCATTTACCTATTAGGTACACTTCTGCCTAACTTTTCAGGGATTACACAGGAGTGATGTTATAATTATTTGAATTCTTACACACCCGTAGCCGCCCGTAGGGCGCATACCTCAGGATAGCTAGGTATAGGTACCTACATAGGTACCAGTACTTTAGTAAAAAAAATATCGTGAGGAAATCTTTACCTCAAAACTTTACAAATAAATCTACGCTCACAATTCCAGTCACGTAACCGAGAATCCAACACATCAGAAACTACCCTCAACATATAAAAAACATTCCCTACTCTGATTTACATACCCTAACAAACAGTCGAAAAATAAAAAGCAAGAAAAGTTAAAAAATTAAACCAACGCGAAGTGACAGAAGCAAAATTGAGTAAAAAAGCTCAAACGAGCATCACACGCGAGCATCGGAAGTTTCTCGAACAATGGATGTCACTGCTAGTTGTTAAAAATTAAAATATAGCTCACCCTACGTTCTGGTAACTTTTTGACTGAATGGAAAGGCAGAAAAATGTAACTTATCTGAATTTCATGTTCCAAAAAAGGTGAAAAGGTGTAGGCAATGGTATTGTGTTACGCAGAATAAAAGAAACAAAGAAAGGCGTATAGTTCATCCAAATTGCGCCAGTTACCTTTGTCTAAATCCAATGTAATAGGAAGCATCTGTTGTTTTTTTTCTTAGCTCGTGTTTTTCCCACAGCTGGAATACGCACACACACACATTTATTTAGAAGTGTGAGATTGGCAGACAGACCACAGGCTTAAATCGAACTCAACTGCAACGGTGCCCAAAAATAGGGCTGTGTTTTAAGCCTGACAAAATGTAACTATCAAGACCAATTTAATATACCTACGAAATGAAAATTATGAAGAACAGTATAAGCCAGAAATTATAAACACAAACCTCATACATACAAAGTTTGTATGTAACATATAACTTAAGTGCTGGTAACATAAACAAACAAGACGCAAAACGTGCTTACTAGAAAGATAGCTCGATGCTCAAGGCAATTCTCAGGAACTTCTGAATATATCCCACATATAACGGTCCACAGTGAAATTCACGGAACACGAACAAAATAAATGAGCAATATACTTAGCATTTGAGAGGATAACTAATATTTTAACTAGATTACGTGGTATTTGATTCGCTTTATAAAAGTTTCTACGTTTTTTTGAGATAGGTACATAAAGGATTTTCTTATTTTTCTCTTTTCGTATACTTTCAATGATTCCATGTACAACCTACCTACTTAATAAAAATCTTAAATCCATTCACTAAACTGAGGAACTCGTGGCTGAATAACAGCCGCTCGGGGTAATATTCAAGTTAAGCCACGCTTGGCTAGGTTGGTCCGTGGATGAGTGACCACGTGACCACCCATTTACATGGCCCCGGCTGTCATTTGTAGTTCTATGGTAGTAAGGGTTCGTTGTCACTAGTACCATTGACAGTTCCAAGATGGAACTACTGAATGTTTTTTTTTATCACTAGTTCCATTTAAAAAAAAAACTGAAAATAGTGGAACTAATGTTGAATTTTTTATCATTAGTTCCATTATAAACGAATCTGAAAATAATGGAACTAATGTTGAATTTGTTATCATTAGTTCCATTATGAACGAATCTGAAAATAATGGAACTAATGAGTGGCCAGAAAGTCAGACTGTTTTACCCAGGGGTATCGTATAACGCAGTACCTACTAAGTGGTATGGAGGTCTCCGTCTGGTTTACTCTCCGTAGTTCGATCTAGTTTCGATATTCAAAAATCTGAGGAATTCGGTGTATGCTATGCTCTACTTTCTATCAAGGTTTATTGCATGTTTCACCATCAAACTTTTTCTCCAGCGCCTTATATTTCCTCCAGTATATTACAACACGATACACAAAACTAAGCACCGTTATAACTACTTAAAGAACAATTCCTGGAGAACAACGTATGTAACCGTTAATCATAAGCCAGTTAAGCGCTTACTCCGAATGCGCACATAAATCAAAACTTTGCGCTCGTTTTCTGAATTGTTTCTTGCGAGCATCTTGCGAAGGAAAAGCTGTATTTTTAAGTATGTGCTGAGAATTGGAAGTAAAAGATGGACTCTTTACCTAGAAATAGGACTCTGACGGAAGAAGTGGGTTCAAAATCTGGACTTATTTAATCTTCGACACCAAACACTATACTCAACATACTTACATACATAAACTCATGCCTTGTCCCACGGGGTAGACAGAAACTACAGAACGCCAGTTGCTACGATCGACGTTCAAATAAGTAGTTCCGTTGAAACTTTATGGCAGGTCGGAAGTCAGCTGCTATAGACCGTCTGTGCATTATACAGTCAAGACGATGCGTCCTCTACCCCCTGTCAATACCAGAATCTGGTCATACACTTGACGTTTCCGAAGAACCTCACCAACAAGATAGACGTGAGTGGGACGGCCGGGAGGACACGTAAAAGAAGGAAATACTCATTACAGTTATTTAAAAAAAAACCTTTAAAAAAACTGACTTCTCTAATAAAATTCGTGGTTAGCTGTATCTTTTGAGAGAGGTTCATATGTGACTGTCCTTCGAAATACTCTTCTGCGAAAATTAATTGAAAAGTGTTAGCGCGACGTTATGTTACTACGACTTTTTTGTTTGCTGTTTCTTAACATCGGTAACCTTATATCGAACGTTTGTATCTCCGACGTTCGTTTGTTCTATGTAACGTTACTTATGTATGTCCTGAATGCGTTGAGATATTATTCTAAGCTGACTGGCGTCTTTTCTCTTATTTGTTGTATTTTGTGAATTACTAACATAGCTATAAGTCACCTTGATGGTGACTATCACTCTATGGACCGAAAAGTCTGAAATAAATGTTTTGAATTTGAATTTTGATTAATCTATTTCTTTACCTCTTTTAAATATTTTACGTTCCACATTGATATCAGGCCATAAAATTACACCAACAGCGGTTTCACCAGGTAGAGCATGTTAGGTTAGTTTTGCACAAAATTTTACTAACGTTCAGTAGACTATAAAAAAAGATTGCGTTGTGTATTGGTTTTAAGAGCAGCCAAGCGTGAGACGATAATATTTTAGGTGGTGGCTTCCACTGGATATACTTAGGTAGATATGTACCTATATTGGAACTAGTGTTAGGTATCTACTTTTATCACAGTTTATCCTGTGCATTATGAAGTTCATTTGATTTTACAGACTCTAAAACTGAAGTTTTATGCAGTGTACAATCACATCAATGGTGATGGCAAGGAATGCAGGTCTTTATTGTGAGGTTAGTGCTTAAACTGGTGTCATGACGGTGAAGGAAAACATCGTGAGGAAACCAGCATGACCTAGAACCAAAAATTCGAGGACTTGCGACATCTACCAATCCGCACTGGACCCGCGTGGTGGACTACGGCCCATTCCCTCTCAAAGAGAGGAGGCCTGTGTCCCAGTAGTGGGAACATTAATATTATAGGCTGATGATGATGATGATGATGGGCATGACAGCATGTAATGCTAAGTCAGAGGGACTTGGTTTTACAATTACATGCCGTCGTGAAATATGTTTCAGACATGCTTTCTTTCACCGGAAAGCTTCGTCAGAAAAATCAGAGGCTTGGTTTGGGTTCGAATTCGAGATGTATGTATGGATTGACGTTAAGATTTAATAACAAATATTTTCACAGAACAAAACTACCTCTCAACTTAACTTGAACTTGAAGAGGCTTTGATTTTTCATTAACCAACTCTTCTAAAGATAACACCAAAGGGCCAATAAGCCAGAAACTCCCAGAGATCCTTAAGACACTCAAATCAAGATCGACACCGTATAACTAAGCCATTGTACAAGTTGCTCTCACCAATAAATTGTGTCCACGACCAATAGTTAATAGAAAGAATACCTATAATGATACTAGTGTTAGGTACTTTTATCCTGTAGATTATGAAGTTCGTTTTATTTTACATACTCTAATATTGAAGTTTTATGCAGTGTACAATAACACTAACGATGTTTTTCTTCACCAAAACAAGTGATACTCATTATGAATTCGAAAAAATAGAAATGCGTGTCGTGTGTTCAAACTTGAGACCTATAAGTTGAGATTAACATTAATTAACAAAGATTTTCTCAAAATAGAACTATCTCTCATCTTACAAGCGAATCTAAGTAATGAAAAATCAAAGCCCCTTCAAGTCCCACTTATCATTAACAAACTCTTCTAAAGATAACACCAAAGGGCCAATAAGCCAGAAACTCCCAGAGATCCTCGAGACACTCAAATCAAGATCGACACCGTATAACTAAGCCATTGTACAAGTTCTCTTCACCAATAAATTGTGTCCACGACCAATAGTTGGGAAGTTCCCGTTCATCGATTTTCTTACGTTCCGACCACAAATTGTGAAAGTTACTCCATTGTTGTGGGCGGTGCAATATGGACCGTCCGCTTGCAGATTGCAATGACTTTTGTAACTTTTGTCACCATTGTTGAGGCTTGGTCGTGGAGGTCGCCTTTTGAGTGTCGACGTGTATTGAGAGATGTGGCCAGGCATTGTTGTTGTTGTTGCATTCATTATTTTCAGACCTGTGATATTTCTAAAAGACGCATTGAGGTGTAACCCCCCCGGCCCCGTCGGGGCTGCGGGTTATTCCAAAGAGATACCGCGGCCTCGACACAAGGGCTAAGAAGGAACATGGTTGGTTTTTAGTCAGTAGAACTCTGACACTCCCTTCCACTGCCCAGAGCGGGAGGGGTTATTTGATAATTTTCAACCCACCAAAGTATAGGTGTACCTACACGTTGCTCGGTTAAAAAGTGTTAGATAACATAACATAACATCTCGCCGTTTATTCTTCATCATCAGTTTAGCGATAAGTAATTATGATGCCGCCATGTCATCATAAACTAAGAAGAAGAAAAATCCGGGTTAAATATAAGATTACTCGTAACTACCCAAGTTAACACCGTGCAAGCAAAGTAGAGGAACCAAATGAAAAAGTGGCAAGAAAATCGATCTGTAATCACGGAGAATTCGGTGTAGGTACATCCTGGTAATGTAATGCATAACCTTCTCCTTTTTTAGAAGACAGTTAAAAAACAGATAAACTTTCATCCAAATCACGCCTGATGGCTATTCAGCGAAGCGATAGGCAAATAAATCACTCAAGTTACTGAATATTTACTTTTGTAGTATACCACACTAATTCTTGCCATAACACCTGATACTTACGTTTATAAAATCTACACAAATCGCGACATTACGACAACCTTCAAAAATCTTACCTTCCAAATTCATTCATTCATCAGTTTGGCAGAGGTGGACCTGACAAGTACACCAACATTTCACCAGACGTTTGAGTCCCATGTTATAAAGCGCGAGCCTGTTGCCCTCATTCAGGCATAAATCTAGCCTCCGTGGCTGCTAAGAAATTCCTGAAAGTGTTACTTAAAACATCTCAAAACACCATCCCTACTGGGTTTATTATTACGCAAGATACCGTTCCCAATTACATACGTCTATAAGAACATAATATCTCTGGTAATATTTTATTGCTAATGCTCTAACAAATATGAGCGAACACTTATGTATGGTTCAGACAGCCGCAAATAATCCCCTAAGCCGCCCTTAATTTGAATAACGCTTTGCAATTGCGTACAGTTAGGAGTGGTGTGAAATATGTGGCTGCTTAATTTAGTTATGATTTGGGGGATCATAGTTATTATGGGGAATGGTTTGTAATTACGTTAATACATAATTAGGGACTTACTTGGGTTTGTGGGATAAAATACGAGAAAAAATTAGAAAATAGATACCTAAAAGATACCAGAACTTCTTTTCAGCATGTCGATGGCAATCTAAATTGTGTCACCCAGAACTGAGCTACTATAGTTTAGTGCTTTCGTCCATCAGTTCCTGTAGTGAACCACCAACAGGACACACAGGACACGCTATTAAATGCCCCATTGGTTGTGGAGCAGCACCACATTTACACTGCAATGCAGAGGCATTTATGGATCTCTACCTCAGCAGGTTTTCCTAACTGCGAACAACCTGCGCCTGGAAGTTAAAACTTAAATTTGGTGTTTAAAAGGATATAAGCGAGCCTAAAGCCATCAATCGGGCACAAATCTAGACTCCGTAGTTCATCATCATTTCAGCCGAAAGACGTCCACTACCTACTGGACATAGGCCTCCCCTAAGTGTCGCCACATTGACCGGTCCCGTGCGTCTCGCATCCACGACACGACTCCGTAGTTGCTACTGGGAAAGTCCTGATAGAAAAACGCACTAACACTTTACCTGACCCTGGAATGCAACCCAAAACCTCATGCGCAGCAGTCGCGCTTGCGACCAAAAGACTAATGCGCCGGTAACTGCTCGCAACAAAACGTCACATGTTCCGTACAACACCATATTCATACAATCTTCATTAACTCTGTAGTCTACACAATCTGTACTTAGTAACAGAGTCAGCTAGTGTAGTACAAACACAGATATAGATAGACCTAGATAACGCAAGAGCAACTACTTCGCGTGCCACTTTTCGTGCCTAGCTTACGTACAAAAATCAGCCACTTTCGCGCTCAGTTTGCATCGGTGTATAGCGCTAGTCGGACGTCGGCGTTGGTGCAAAAGGCAAGGATTGGGGCGAAGGAGGCGTCGTACGCGGCGTCTTTGAATCGATTTGAATTCGCGATTTATAGTGCTGGTGACGTCATGGCACGCTTGGTTTTCATACAGATCGTGATACTTGCGTTATCTAGGTCTATCTATATCAGTGAGTACAAAGCACTTTATAACAAGTCTGGGCTTAGTAAGGAAGCACTTTAGTGCAGGTCGAGTTTGGTGGCACTCAATATGGGACACCGAGTGAAACATTTAGAGAAAGGTCTCCGGTTAGCAATGTTTACATAGGTTCGGCTGTTAATGTGTTTGGGTACTAAAGGTTAAGAGACCTTTTTATAGGTGGGTTTTGGGACTTTCCTAGATTTTCTTTATCCAATAATGTTGAAGCAAATAAAAGAATGGAAAGAAAATGCAAAATTGCCCTTTTTATTAGAGATATTCTACATAATATTTTGCCGTGCTACATACGTTTTACTACGTTACGATAAGTAATTTTATGATACCGCCATGTCATCATAAACTAAGAAGAAGAAAAATCCGGGTTAAATATAAGATTACTCGTAACTACCCAAGTTAACACCGTGCAAGCAAAGTAGAGGAACCAAATGAAAAAGTGGCAAGAAAATCGAATCTGTAATCTCGGAGAATTCGGTGTATGTACATCCTGGTAATGTAATGCACCTTCTCCTTTTTTAAAAGACGGTTAAAAATAGATAAACTTTCATCGAAATCACGCCTGTGGCTATTCAGCGAAGCGATAGGCAAAGGAATCACTGAAGTTACTGAATATTTACTTTTGTAGTATACCACACTAATTCTTGCCATAACACCTGATACTACGTTTATAAAATCTACACAAATCGCGACATTACGACAACCTTCAAAAAACTTACCTTCCAAATTGAAGTCCTTTCCAATTTATAATTTAATTTCCATCACATTAAAATTGAATCTCTCGGCAAACATTAGTACAATATTCTATCTAACTTAATAGGGGCCCTAGTACTGCGAGACGAAACAAAGAGACTTTCGAAGACAATGTTCCACTATCGATTCAGGTCAAAGCTTCGTCGGCTTGATCTCGGAGTATTTTAATTAACAGAACACGAGAAAAAGAAGTTTTATTGAAATTAGTTTTTATTCTTTCGTGTGGTGATGTCATTTTCTTTTTAACAACTTTTGGGTGGATGGTGTAATTAGTTCTTGGCTGAAATTGTCATGTAGTTTCTGAAGTTTAGTTTCAATTTGGCAGGTAGGTATTTATTTTAATTTATCTTTTATGAAATGGTTTATGTATATAATTACGTTTGATGTTCAAAAAACTTTTAGCTGTATTACTTTTTGAATAGCTAGGTGCCGACGTCATAGTCATTAAGCTTTATAGGTAAGTGTTTTAATTAGTTTCTCTTCCTCACACAACTGCCGACCATTAGTTTGAAGCTCAGGTCATACAAATGTAATTGGTAGGTTTTTCTGGTTGTTAATTCTTAATGACTACCTAATGCCAAGCCCGGAGCCAAAATTCAGGTGGACCTTTACTTAATAAAAACGTTCGTAGAGTAGGTACCTACGTAATGTTTAAACAAACCCAAAAGGACCCAAGATTTTTTTGTACCCCTCGCTTTTCTTTGCCTAATCAGTTTTTTCCAAGACTAATTTTCTCACGTCTACTCCTGTTATTACTTGAACTAAGAAGCGAGCGACAAAGCTGGTCTCAATTTACTTAGTAAATACACGAAGCCAAGCCAACTGCGCCCAGCGCTACTAGATAGCTCACAAAAGCGGGCATTTAGTTTCCAAACTATTGGCTAGAGACACAATTTATGCTCACTCCACAACTTCGTCAATAGTTTTCGAAGATTGCACGAGGAGGTCGCCCCAGTGTAGGAAATTGGAACCTATTGTTTATGTGTTTCGGATATCGTATGATTAGTAATAAGGTGCAATGTGCTGGTTGCATTGCGACGGGAGAAAATGGGAACGTTTGGTCGTGGTCAGAAATGAAATAGTGGGTTATAAAGTGTGGGAAACGAAATTATTGAAAACTAGGAGTTGTCTTTTGGGCGAGATATCGTGGCTGTATTGTTATTATGAATAACCATAAGGTGAGATAATATGTGAACTTTGCACTTAGCAAAAGTTGGGACCTGTCCTGCAAGAAGGCAACAGGTAAAAATATGAAACGAAGCATCAACTTACGTAGACCGATTTATTATTTCATAAGAAAGCGGTCCTGTTTGCGCCTTTTTGTGCCTTTAATGATAGTAATAATAATTATCTAGGCTGAGTATTATTTATTTATATTATTAGTTGAGCTGGTTTAAGCTTTGATGTAGTTCTATTATTTGTTTTTACATTATATTATTTAAAGTGAAAACTAGTTTCATGTAGGTACTAAATTTTCAACCGACTTCCAAAAAGGAGGAGGTTCTCAAGTCATCTGTATATTTCTTGTTTATATGTTTATTTCCGTATATCTCTGTCACTAATGAACCGATTTTCAAAATTCTTTCAAGAAAAATCAATCTTCATTTTATTCTGTACAGAAAAATCCGCTTCTGAAGTCGGTTGAAAAAAAAACCAGAAGACTTCAGAAGCTGATTTTTCTTCTGAAGTTAATTTTTAACTTTATTGTGTTTTTGAAGTCGGTTTTCCTTTTATATGTTTTATTAGTAGTTAGATTTAAATAGGAAATTATTATTAGGTATTTATTTGAAATAGGTACATTAGTAGATATAGTTCAGACAAATCAGGACATCATTTAGCCATTAACATTATGCAACCACAAGGAATGTATCCTTTGGGTAATTTGTTAGAAGCGTCGGTCGAGAGCACATAGGGAGAGCCCCATTTAATGTCAGCAAGATTTTACAGCATAATTTATGTTTATAATTACCATACATACTTACCTACTGATGATCGCTATAAAGCTAGTCGTGACGCTAGAGGATTCGCGAATATAATGACGTCATGAACAGCGATTAGACCATGATAACGCGGAATTACGCACAAAATAATGCTTAAATAGAGCTGGGAGTAGATTTGGAGTCAAAAAATGTTTGCTCCAAACCATTTTTCGGTAATAGAGTCACATTGCATCAATAAATTGAAAGGTGAAATGTGAACTGTTACATTCTAATCTATCATCAGAGGTTCCATGAAATGGTTCAAAGCAAAAATGGTATGTAACAAAACCATAATTAGGTATAATTGTTTGACGTTTTACACTTAGTAACAATCTGTTGACTTCCGTGGTGTAAAATAGTGGTAGGTAGATGCATTTGGTCTGGTTGGGAGCTGGCTTTAACAGATTTCAGAAATGGCTGGGCAAATGATGAGTAGGTAACTGTTACTTGAGTAGGTATACTTATCAGCTTGTGTGGCCATGGGAACTACTTGTCCCGTAATTTATTTGCTTTAAATTGCTCCTGGGAACTACTTGTCCCGTAATTTTTAAATGCCATCCTAAAATCCCATTCCATTTATCCCAGATGCGCAAAGAAACACAGGTTGGTAGATATTACATAGTCAGTGTCTTATAAATATTCAACTTTTACACATTTGTTTAAACCATTAAAAGGTCAATACGGGTTGGTTGGTTACGTGATGGCGGATAGTTGTAGGACATGCCAGTTTCCTCACGATGTTTTCCATCGCCGTTGTGAGAGCAATGGTGATGATTTAGATTACACAAAGTAATGCGTCTGCCTGGGTTCGATCTACTTCTTGGAAATACGACTGATAATAGCATTATTCCAATGGTGTCGAAATGCCTTTCAGTAAGAAGATTATCATAACTGACAAAATCAACAATTTCGGTGTAAATGATTGGCCATTCAAGCACAAATTCATTTCTAGGCTTAAACCGCTGGCCTTATAATAACTAAATCAATAGCCACTTATTACCAAGTTCCAGTTACTAAGCGCAGGGAAAAAGGTTAAGGTTCGACGGAAATCGAAATAGAACCACGAAAATTCGCGGAATTCAAAATTGTAATAACATAGCAAACAATAAGAAGCTCGGGCTTTTCACACCTAAACACGTTTCTATTTCATTCCCTTTCCAAGTACTTGATCCCACGTCAAAACCCAACAAAATCAGTCGGACATTACCGAAAATGTAAAGAGGAACAAAAGGAATAAATCAAAATTTGATTGGAATCGTCCCGGAATGTAACAATCGCATCACGTCCGCGGCGCGCTTTGAATAAACAATTCCGGGACAACTTCGGTGATCCGACCGCTACCCTAGGTCGGGAAGTCACTTGAGACTCGCTACTCTATTTATTCCTTCTATTTTAGATAATTGGGTGAAATGAACGGGAATATTTGTCGGTTATCCTAAAAGTACAAACTGGGAACGGAAATGTATCGAGTTTCTCATTCAAGCTTTTAAAAAGTCATCGTTCGTGGACTAAATTGCACTCAACAGACAGTTCGGATAAAATACACTGCTCTTCAGAAGGGTGTGGATAGCGTTATGCTAAGATAAGATAAGATAAGATGCATCGGGCTAGTGTCCGCAACTCCACGCTTGGAGCGTGTGTTTTGCGTACGAGTGGGAATCTCATTCGATCCACCGAAGCTCCTCGAGAAAAGCCAGCAACCCCTTGATGTTACCGGCAATCTCGCGAAGAGTACCTGGGTTACCGAAGTACTTGGCCCTGTATGGGCCAACCCCCGGACAGTGTAGGAGCACGTGGGCAGCTGTTTCTTCTTCCTCCATGCAGGCTCGACACAGAGGACTATCCGTGACACCTATAACAAAGAGGTGCTTGTTAAATGTACCGTGTCCAGTGATGGCGGCCGTAGCGTTATGCTAGCAGCTTTATTCACTGTAAGGAATTCTCATGAATACCCTCCGTCCGTGGAGCATAGAGAGTTATCTTGTAATCTTACGTGCCAAAGTCTCTTCCTTCTACTACTATGAGTCGGCGGTCCGGGACATAGCCTCACAGCGATTTAAATTGGACTGTCAACAAGGTGCGCAAGACTTGATCCAACAGAATAACCAAAATATTTTAAGTAGGTGATTTCGCTCTTACAACATACAGAAAAGTTAAAGGAAAGTTGAAACGGAATCAACTGTCTTATATGGACATGTTATGAGGAGGGACAAATCGAATATGACTGAAAAAGTGATGAATATAAATGTTTATAGATGGAGAGGGAGATATAGACCAAAGAAACGATGGAGGGATTGTGTGAGGAGTGATACGAAAGAAAAATAAATAAATGATAGCGTAACGGTTAACAGATGAGAATGGAAGAAATAAACGTGTTACACGTAAGTAACACGATAGTCCAAGATCCCAGGGCCGCCAGACGTCACGTATTTTCTGACGAAGGAAATGTGGGCGATTTGAGTAGTGTTAGTATGAACTAAGAACACACTACTACCAGCTAGCTTGCTTGGACGGCCAATTTTCAGGTATCAGGTCATCAAGGTACATACAAAAATTACTTACTTCACGTATTTTCTCCAAGCTGATTTTTACGTATATTTTAGGCAATATCCTTAATATTATCCATTATCAGCCTATAATGTTCCCACTGCTGGCACACCAGACCTTCTCTTTATGAGAGAGTATGGGCTTTAACCTATTGACCGCCACAGACGCCACAGACGACACGCCAAAAAGTCTGTCGACTTAAGGTACTTTTTTGCTTGTTCGGCTTGTCCTCTATACGTGACTGTGGCTCTCAAAAGGTTAATTCCAGTGAGGGTTGGTTGATGTCACATGTCTTTAAATATTTTAGTTATAAGACATGTCGGTTTCCTCACGATGTTTTTCTATACCGCTCTTACAAAATCCACTCGACTTCGCTACCCTTAGTAATGATTTTACTAGTTCTCAATTTACATCTAACATGTCGAGCAGCATAGAGCGTAGCGTGTAGCAACACAGCCGACGGTGTATGCTCGCTAAAGATTTGGGCTTCGAACCCCAGTTCAAGTTTATTTGCATCGGTTTCCGATACACCGTTTGCGTGGCTTATAAAGCACTTCGATTTGCGTTTTGGATTTAGCGTGTTCTTTGATTGGGTTTCAGGTTTTAAAAGGTTAGTGTGGACGTTTTATTGTGTTGAGAAGCTAGGAGATATTTTCCGTGAAATGTCGTAAAACATAGACGAATTTGGAGCACCTTAATAAAAGAAAGGTGCTTTTTGGGCCAACTCTCGGGCGGGCAAAATTTTTTACGCAAACTCGAAAAATAAACTTTACATTTATAAACCTACCCGTGAGAAAAACATGCTTTACCCCTCACAGGGGTAGGCAGAACAGTAACCACAGAAAGCCACCTGCTACGATTCGTACATACTTTTTTTGCCTCGTCTACATTCATACATCGGGTCATACACGCACATCGGTTGCGCGTAACACCGTATCCTTAGGATTATTTTAGTTACCCTAATAGATAACTGCAAGCGAAACAAGCCTAACAATCCTTATTATAATATTCTATTTGTTATCGTCACACAGCCATACCCAAGAGAAAAATACAGCAAGCTATAAACTTTCCGATCTCCAATAACAAAACACGACGCGCAAGAAGAAAACTTTACAAAAAGAACCCCGGTCGCGCGTTTAAAATATCAGATATCGGAAGAAAATTACGATCTTCTAGTCTCGCCTCCGTCCGGAAACTTATTACCAACCAACTCCTAATAGAATCTACTGTGTTTAAACTTACAAAATGTCAATGTCTATGGACCGAAGTTGCATGGAGTCCTTTATAAAACTTATGACACCGACTTCGAGGGAAGTTTCCCTAACTTTAGTTCTAGAGAAAAATGTTTCACAATTCATGTCCCTGTGAATATTTTATTGGAGAATATTGTATTTTATATGGAGTTGCGGACTTATGCCAGTGTTGACGTTTTATAGATATTGGCGGCAGATTGGATAGGCTTCGGATGAGTGGTGAGAATTTTATGGGTGGTTTTGGATAGGTATTGTAGTTGAGATTTATGGAGGAAAAGGTGAGTACCTAGGTCTTGTAGATTTTATTGAAATAGTTCAGGGCGTAAGAGACAGCCCTAGCTATGCTGACTGATAGTGTGAATAGGGATGTTTACTGACTAAAAAAAATATGATTCTAATTAGTCCGTCTGTTAGATTATCGAAAAATATTGGATACGTATTTTTGTTTTATGAAATCAATAAAAATTGACGAAGATAAAACGCGTCAAAGATTTGAGTGGGAGGTGGTGACGTCACTGCTCGCTAAGAAATGCCATACTAATGTCTTAGAATATGACGTCACACGAGTTTTCAAAGCACTGTATCGTCTTCATTGATTGTTTACGTGAAAAAAGAAAAAATATGTGTCCAATATTTTTTGGAAATCTATCTGACGGACTACTTAATTAGATTTTTTTGTTATCATCCCTATTCTGTACCTACCTCAATCATACTTAATTGACCTGTACAAGAAATTATTTCCGGAACGTTATGGAAATTAATTCAAAAACAGAGATGTATGGAAGAAAAAGACATGCTGCGCCGACCCCAAATGGATTGGGATAAGAGAAAGAGAATGATGATGATTGAAATCCAATTTTGATTTGTTTTATTTCCTAATACGCAACATGTCGTTACCGTGGTGAAGCGCACGAAGCGAACGGCAAGCGCAACGACGAGTTCAATTAACTCTGTAGCTAAGCAGGAGTGGGCAGCTTCACGCGTCGTTGCGTATTTAGTAAGTACGTTTAGCCGTATTAATTAAATACATGGAGTGCTGCGTACAGGGAATTAAAGTTTACATTGACATAAAAGAATATTAACAGAAAACAGAAAAAAATCAAGTGGAATATTATTCAAAATAAGGAGCTAAAAGCACCCAGTCAGTTTGCGGAGAGCTGTCTTTTACACCCTGTATACCAATTATTTAGGTAAAGGTGTGGTGTTCTTGGCTTTTAGAGTAACTTCTCTTCTTTTAAAAATCTGTTCCAAATATTATCTAAATTAATGATATTTATGGTAGGGGAGAATGATTACAGAATAAAAAACTTAAGAACAATATTAACGGCTGTCGTATATTTTCGTTTAGCAACTAAGACATAGAATAAGTTTATCTCAATAATAATTTATAACAACTAAAGCACTGAAAATAACAGCAGAATACCTTAGAAAATAACATTTTGTTCATCTATTGATGTGTGTACTAGCAAACTTAATATCCACAAAGTTAAAGCAACTGCTTGTCGAGCTTCCCATGGGTTGTCGTTAAGGTGAATGTTCCAACCAGCCCGCGAAGTTCATGTAACTGTCAAATTCAAATTCAAATTCAAATTAATTTATTGTTTGTCACAGGTGAAATTAGGTCTTATAATTACGATTATTGGATCGCTGCAACATACCTATAAGGTGTACAATTTTATAGTTGCAAATTCACATAATCAGTTAAACAAATTAAATAATACATTGATTTCAAGTTAATTACATGATACATTAATGTCATAAAAATTAAATTATTCAATGATGTCATTCAAATTAAATTATTCATTTATGTCATACCTACAAATTAAATTCCTCAATCATTCATTGTCTAAAGGTCAAGCAAAGTCATCAATTTTTTTGTCATTAAAAAAGTCATTAATTGAATAGTAGGCCTTACATATCAAAAATTCCTTTAGACTTTTCTTGAAACTATTTAAGGTTACACTGCATTTTACATGTTTTGGAAGTTTGTTATAAATTTTCACACCTATCACAAATATACTCGTTTTAAACTTAACTGTCCTACACTTAATTCCACTTAATTGATGTTTATACCGCGCACTTCTCAATGTCTCATAATTATTTAAATCGCGTTTTATCATTACTGCAACTTCATAAATGTATAGTGATGGAAGAGTTAAAATGTGTAGTCTTGGAAACTCTGTTCTACATGAATCGGTTTGTTTAAGCCCACATATACTCTTAGTACACTTTTTCTGGGCCTTAAATGCATATTCTCTGTTGGTTGAATTGCCCCAAAAAAGAATACCATATTTGATGGTAGACCCAACGTATGCATGGTAAGCGCTCAGTAATGCTCTCTCGTTAACAATTTTTCTTAGCATGTATAGGGCATATGAAAATTGGTCAAGAATGATTATTTCATCAAAAGGTCATTCTTGACAGTTACATGAACTTGGAGGGTTGTAATGATGATTTTGATGATTATAATTCTGTAACTGCATACGTCTTACAGCCGCGAATAATATTTTCACTAACATACAACCTAGCACTGGCCTGCAAATCGCTAAAAACGTAAGAAAATTTGAATTTCGCGGGCTACCCTGGAACATCCACCTTAATAATAATAATCATTTTATTGCAGGCTACAATGGCCCATAGATATAAACCCCTTACCTTATAAACTAACAGATATAAATTAAATACAAAACTCTTGTTAATAAATAAGACTTAAGACTATGTTAGTAGCACTTCACTTGTAACCACATCACTTGTGCAGGCTGTCCAGTGGAATTTGTCCGCGGAAGCGACGGAACACCACGTCCTGAGGCCAAAAGTCTTCCTTCATCACCTGGGGCAGATAACAATTCGGTACTCGCACCACGAACGCCTTGAAGTTAACATTACGGCTCGACTCCAGTAAATGCACCCTCGGTGTGTACCTTATCTTTTGGCGCACGTACTCCACGATGTTACGAACGTTGGTAGCGATTTTCCCCGAACATTCACGTAGTTACATGAACACTGTCACTATCAGTTTGGTAAAGGGAATCCACTGGATACCACAGATGAGGCGAAGTTTGGTGGGAGGTCTATCTCCAGTAGTGGAAGTCCTTTGTCTGAATGACGGTAAAAGAAAAAGCCCTTTACTATTTGACTTGAGCTCAGCGACATACATGGTGATTATGTTTTTTTTCCTACTACGCCGCTATTCTTATCTGATTATTTTCGTTGCAGGATCCAAGACAGTTAAATCGTTTCTCTGGGTCTTCATCGAGCTCCATTGCCTTGGCACTTTTCCGGTGGTCACCACTGTTGATTCTGGCTTTAAGGTGTTACACTGGTTTGGGGATAGTGCGCTGGGCTTGTAACAAAAAAAAAAACACCTGAATTATACTTTGGTGCGTCTGCAGGTAGACCCAAAATGCCCCGAACATTCCCGAAGATAACCGATTACAGAAGTCCTTCACTATTGGACTTGAACATAGCACATAGCTGCATCAACTGCTTATTGGACTTCCCCTGTGTCTTCATATTGCGGACATCAGTACGTCGGTTGACGTGAACCCTGACTCCTTCCAGACCGGACCAGGCTTTGGCCACGGAGACCAACTTGCTCCAAGGTATTGGCCATTCGCCGCGGAGAAACTAAGGACAATACACACAGAATGGGCTAAGTGGCAGAACGCTTATAATAGTCATTAAAAAGGTTTTTTTCAATTGGTGTTGTAAGGACAGTCGAACACGATAAATAAGAAATAAAAAGGCGAACCTATTACCATTAACCGAGCCCAAAACAAAACTACCTGGCTTCTACTAAAAAAAATTTGACGGAAGAATCCAATAATGGTTTACCAGACCCAGGAATCGAACCTAGGACCACATACTCAGCAGTAGCGTTTGCGTCCACTAAACTAACAAAGCAGACACAAAAGTAAGTCATCACAAAACGGAGGGTATTATTTTACAACTTTGATCTTACATCGCCCTAATAAAAAAAAAAACTCACCTGATCAAATGGTTGTTTTCCGATATGAAACATGATGTACAACAGTGGCGCCTTATTTATAGGTATGGCCACATCGCAGGAGTCCTGAATGCCAAGCTCCTTGTATATCCACTCCGAGTGTAGCGCAAGATGTTCATAAATGACCTAAAAATATACTGATTTGTATTAAACATTACGTAAACGTTAACGATTGCAAAATCATCAAATGACTCCGCCCGCTTTGAGCGGAGCAGAAGAGAGTATCAGCCTCTTACTGACTTAAACCCATCCGTGTTCCTTCTTATGGCACTATACTCCATTTACTATAAGATTAGAATTTTAAGTTAGCCGTTTTTACAGTCCGTTCAACCGATTTTGACTTCTATACCGTAGGCATAAGGAGGCCATTAAAAGCAAAAAGAATGTTACAATACCGACTGTTTACTGCAGCTGCATTTTGTCTTTCTAACAACGTAATAATAATAAATAATAATAATAATAAACATTTTATTTCAGGCTTCTAAGGCCCATAAGTAAAATACACAAATAACATAAAACAATAACAACAAACTAATACATATGAAAATAAATCCTAAAAACTATAACTACACACGTAACGTTGACGGCGTCGTGTTTCGCTGCGAGGTGTCACGTAATCGTCCCCGGAAACGTCGATATAAGACACCTTTCGGCCAAAAGTCCTCTTTCATACAGGTCTGTAGATGCTGGGTTGGAACTCGTACCACGAACGACTTAAAGTTGATGTTGTGGCGCGATTCCAACCTTTCAACCCTCAGAGTCCAGTTGGTCTTCACCTTCAAGTACTGCACGACTTCTTCAACCGTCGTGTAATAGAGTTCACAATCGGTTGAACGGACTGTAAAACGGTTAACTTAAAATTCTAATCTTATAGCAAACTAGCTTTTGCCCGCGACTTCGTTCGCGTGGAATAGTGACTTCCGGCAGATTTTTGGTTTATCTCGAGAAAAAAAAAAAAAAAAAACTATCCTATGTCCTTTCTCAAGTTCCAAACTATGTCTGTACCAAATTTCATCAAAATCCGTTCAGCCGTTTAGGCGTGAAAGAGTAACAGACAGACAGACAGAGTTACTTTCGCATTTATAATATTAGTATGGATGGAGTATAGCGTTCAAGGGCCGTGGTAAGTCTTTTGAACAAATTCCGCTACCCAGGCCGGCACTGGCCGTAGTGAACCCCATCTGTTATGCTGACAACTGTTTGAGGCGCGCGTGGAACAAACGCGTCCAACCCGGGCTTGGTTCTGACCGGACGGAGAGCCAGACGAGTCATCCACTACCTAGCTTTTTGCCCACGCACTCGGGTCGGCTTCCAGTCAAACCGGATGTCGCTGAATACTAGTATTTTACACTAGCTTTTGCCAGCGGCTTCGCCCGCGTGAAAATGACGATTTTTCATACAAACTTTCATCCCCTATTTAACTACCTTAGGGGTTGAATTTCGAAAAATCCTTCCTTATTCCTTGTCTACATTATAAAAGGAACCTCTGTGCAAAATTTCAGCTTTCTAGGTCCAAGGGTTTGGGCTGGGCGTTGATGAGTCAGTCAGTCAATCAGTCAGTCAGTCAGGACTTCTCTTTTTATTTATATAGATAGATAGATAGATGGAGCGACTGTTCTGAAACTCGGTTAGGACTGGGTAATACGATACCCTTTGGTAAGACTGTTTGTCAAACTTTAAGGCCACTGACTGCTCGACTTTCAAAAATCTGAACATATTTTCCGAGGTATGGAGTGAGCTTGATATTATGTAATGGGTGGTTGGTTACCCACTACACGGCCCAACCTAGGCAGGTACGGCTTAACCTAAAAATAGATCTGAGCGATCATACGAGTATTATGTCTAAAAGGCTCTATTCGGTTTTCGTTGTTGGGCCAAGTATCGTGGATAATTCAGTGTGTATAGGACTAATTCATACCATCTTAAAGTTGATATTTGTTTAAGTAAGTGTTAATTAACACATCTATAGGATATACTTACTCGTAAGCTATCTCTTCCAGGCGATGTCATAAGTATTTGACTAGTTAGGGCCGCAGCGTCGCTTGCTCGCTCGGCATTGGATCCGGGTACGTCTCCCTACAATATTATAATGTATTTAAGAGCATATAAATGACATTTTCTTGCCTGATGACTTGTGGCTGTCATCAGCTTTTACAGAAAAGACTTTTAACGAATCTTGGTCTCGTAAAAACGGTAGGTAGGTAAAAAGAGGTTATTATTTGCTAACGAGTAAGTATCTCAGATGCCTTACAGAAAAACCTTTACCTACTCAAATAGTCAGAGTCTCACGAAAAGACGTCAGGCACAGGACTGAGGCACACGGGGAACATACCGCTAACTACTATTGAGGATCTTCTAATGGAAAAAGCCCAAAAGAACTTTTTGGCCTATCCAGGAATCAACCCCAGGACCCCGTGCTCAGCAGTCGCTTTGCAACCACGAGGGGACCACCGCCAATGGGGCAGTCAATCTAACTAGACGTAGACATTCATCAGAAGAAGCTTACGAAAATAGTTACAAAAACTAGCCAAACCAATCCGCACTAGGTCCGCATGGTAGATTATAGCCCATCTCCTAGAGAGGAGGCCTGAGTCCCTGCAGTGGGAACATTATAGGCTGATGAAGATGATGACTAACAAAAACTCACCTCCTCAAACAACTCAGCGAACTCCGGAAAGTCCTCCAACCCAAATTGTTCAGACAACACGACCTTCCTCTTAGCCCGCTCTATGAGCAGTTGTATGTCTCTGGTGTGTTTGTCGTCCTCGTCTATGGAACAGAGGGCCTCGGCGATGGCTATGGCTATGGACGATGCGTTGCTGTGACTGCCGTCGAAGCTTAGGGATGATGAAGTGTCTGTGGGAATGGTTTTATTTGAGATATGCGATATGATTGACTTGTGGTAGTTAATTTTTTCGCTGTGAGCGAAAGAGGGCCTCTAGGAACGAATGACCCTTTTTAGCTTCTTTATTTTTTTCTATTTCTCAGATCCCTTTTACTTACGGTGGTAGAATTGGGTATTTGAAAATATCAAAAATTCATGAAAATTTCATGTTAAGAACTAAAAGAAATAATACGATGTGTAAAAAAAGTTATAAAATCGATCAAAAAATGGAGTAGCTACACGCTTTAGAAGGTTTTGGTGGGACACTTTCTATCCTTGTCGCGTGAAACGGCCATTAGTACTACGTAACTATGGTGGTATGTTATTATGACGTCACATTACATGTAGCGCTGTCTCTGTCTAGCACGTCCTTTAAAATCGGTTAGAACTAGGCATTTTTTAAGATATCACACTATATTTTTTACTTTTGTCTATCTTTTTATTTACTGCTTCCGAATCACAAGTAAAAAAAAAAATATTCAACTACCCAATTGTTTCACCTTCACTTAGGAGTCATTACCCTTTTGCCCTTATCCCAATTAATTTACGGCCGGCGTAGCATGTTTTCGACTTCCATACTTCTCTATTATGCTCGTCATCTCATCCGGCGGCACCTTTCTCCCCATGTTATTCTTTATTACACAGTCCTCCACATTTCTTTAGTTTCTTCTATTCTGATGCCAATTCGCATTCACACTCAAAACTTTCCTCACGACTTTTTCCTATTTCCTTCACTTACCAGTATGAACATTAGAATAAAGATCTTCGTTGATAAATTATGAATGTGCTTATTATTTATTTTCTTCGTCTTATACAATTATGATATTTCGGTATCAACGTCGATTCGACTCACTATTTGACATAAAGCGGTAGTAATGAGATAGCAGTAAGATTTAGAATAGGCTTCATAACTTACTTGTTTGTCCCATACCAGCAATCCTGACTTGCTTAGACCTCGGTCTACGAGATCTTGCGCTCATAGTGTGAGGTTCTCCGTTCGCAGTGGATGCTACTGCCAAATAAAACTAAGATTAGTAAAAACGATTAACTTGATGAATTGCTATAGGACGCACGGCTTTATCATTATTATAGTTAGCCTATAATGTTCACTGCTGTGCAAAGGCCTCCCCCTATTCCTACCAACGGTCACCATTCTGTGCAATTTCTTTCCAATTCTCAAAGAAGAATTCGTCCCGCCATCTCCTTCGTGGTCTGCCACGACCCCGAGTAACTGTTTCAAGGCACCAATCCTGAGCTTTACGGGCCCACAGCTCGTTTTGTATGCGACAGACATGTCCAACCTAGTCCCAATTAAGTCGGACAGCCTTTTGAGCCACGTCAAAGCAAAGTTAGCCTCAGTAGTAAAGTATAGACGCCAGCGAATCAAGCTAGCACAAACTGCAAAATTTTCTAAATAAACCTTGAACCTAATGCTTTGAGGATACCACAGAGCCTTCATACAACCTCGTGAGTAGACGCACACGCGGGGCATGTGTGCGTGACCCATAGATTGTACTCAGGTTGTGACAGTGTAAGCCGGTTTTATCCAGTCTCGCCTAGTCTGGACAAGCAGCCCGTGGTCGCGCACGCATGCCCCGCGTGTGCGTCCACTCGCGAGGTTGTATGAAGCTTATACTCTGTCCGTACTCTGTGACGATACAGTTGACAAATTAAACGACTTGACAGATTGTAGTAGTTTAATGTGCTGGCGTTTGGTAGATTGAGGTGATTCTGGTGATAGTTTCGAAATCGCCAAACAAAGTTTCCATACTATTGAATCTCAATTTGAACTACACACATCAAAAGTGTCTAGGGATCAACATATATTTTTGCAATAACTTTTCTCCTGATTGATATTAATTAAAATTTTCTTTAAGGATTCATCAAATAAAGTGTTTTCGTTTGTCACAGTAACGATAAACCAAGTCACCTTTGCATTAATAAAGAAATTTGCCATTTTCCTAATAAAGGGATTTTTGACATTTGAACCACTAACATTAAAGTTCGAAAAAAAGACTGAAATAACAGTTTTCTTTAAAATTTTATTGGGTAACTTAAACAATTAATAATCCGTGTTTCTACCGCGAACACTAACAACACAAGAACATCGGTTTGGCATACTCAAAATGAGTTCATCCAAATCACGCTGTGGAATGGCCGCCCATGTTCGTTGCAACAACAAAAAAAGGTCTTCTTGCGACTGGATACCCTCCATATTCGGCAGAGCTCTTCTCTGTAGCATATCCCATGCATGCTCAATCGGGTTCAAGTCTGGCGACTGAGCAGGCCAGGGCAGGACATTGATGTTAGCTGTGGCGAGAGTCTGTCTTACAACTCTTGCGGTGTGCGGTCGTGCATTATCATGCATTAACTGAAATAAGGGACCGATTTGCACTTGTAGAGGAACGATGACGTCTGATACAATCGTCTCAGCATAAATTTGAGCGTTGAGGTTGCCTCTGATCCAAATCAACTCAGTTCTTCCGCCGATCCAAATACCCGCCCATACCATGATGGTTCCACCACTATAAGGATGGACTTCCTGGCAGGATTTTAATAGCTGTTGGCGTCCAGGGATTCTCCAGTGTCGTATACGTCTTGTATCCGGTCTCATACCAAAACGAGACTCATCAGAAAAGCACACGAAACGCCATTGTTCTTCTGCCCAATTTCTGTGTTCAAGAGCCCATTGATATCGAATCCTACGATTGTGCATTGCTATAGGTGGTACCGGTAGCGGTCTTCGGGAATGAAGGTTCACTTCATGCAAGCGGTTTCTGACTGTTTGGTCGCTAATTAAGTTCCCTGAAGAGTGATGAAGCCTCACGGCTAACATCATGGCGGTTATTGTTGGAGCTCTTCGAGTTAAGATTTGAATGTATCGGTCTTGTCTCCGTGTGGTGCAGCGATACCGTCCTCCATGGCGCTCAGCCACGGTACCAGTGCTTCGGTAACGTGTCCAAAGTCGACTGATAACACTCTGACTTGTATTCAGAGCTAAAGCCACAGTACGTTGCCGGGAACCAGCTTCTATCATTCCCACGGCTCTGAGCATTTCTTCCCTGCTTAAATGACGTCGCCGCTCCATAATAACGTTGGTTTTAATCAGTAGTAGGGAAACAGTAGCACTAATAATGTCTTCAATGCGTTGTATGTTTTTATAGGGAAAATATTGACAGCTGATTTTCATCTTTTACTCGAATTTGATTCACAGTTCCTGATTCAAATTATGAAATGCACCAAAAAGGATCCATATAAATTTATAAAATCATAAATTTATTACAAAGCCACATCTCAATCTCAAGAAATTCGCATAAAAATGCTTGATCCCTAGACACTTTTGATGTGTGTATAATAATTGGTTACTATTTTTATAAGTAGATGGCGCTCTCACTAACTCATGCAGTTACATACCAACACCAATAGATGGCGCTTACCTTCTTTTTCTTTCTCAACTTCTTCATCAGCCCATTTCTGTATTTCTTCGTAAGTGACTGTTACAAGCATTTGCAGTAATACGGAACCTCCGACGGGGTTAATTTGGGAGGGTAGAGTTCCCTCTATGATGGAACATGCGTTGACAAAAGTACGGGGGACGCAGTCTAGGGATCTTGATATACAGGAGAGGCAGAGAGCCATTGTCTGAAAGTAAACAAAATTATGTGGTAGGAATCCTGATTGCATAAATTTGTTGATATATGTAAATATTTTTCTTTCGTTTTTATATGTTGCTAAAAAGAGTGTTTTTTGTCAAGTTGAAGGGGTATATTATAACATAACGCTTGTAATCCCCGAAGGCTTAGGCAGAGGTGAACCCATTAGTACACCCACATGTGAGAGGAGGCGAGCCTATTGCCATCAACCGGGTACAAATCCAGACTCCAAGGCTGCTACCGGGAAATTCCTGAAGGGAATACCTAATAACTAGGCTATTAAATTGCTTTCAATTGGGCAGAGAGCAGTGGTGGCCCAGTGGTGGCGGCCCCGACTTACGAACAGTGAGTCGTGGGTGCGAACCCCGTCAGGCATATTACTTTGTGTAATTTATTTCATCACCACTGTTCTCAAAACGGTGAAGGAAAACATCGTGAGGAAACCGGCATACTTATTTTAGAACCAAAAAATTCGAAGATATGTGACATCTACCAACCCGCACTGGGCCCGCGTGGTAGATTATGGCCCATCCCTCTCCTAGAGAGGAGGCCTGAGTCCCTGCAGTGGGAACATTATAGGCTGATGATGATGATGATGATGGGCAGAGTTAGTGCATTATCAGTAAAACACTGTTGCTTTTGTAATTTTGAGTTAATAGAACTGTTCTTTCTCTTTTTCATTTATATTTATTTATCAAGTTTCCAATTATGGCTTACTTGATACATCGAAGCTCCACCCTGAACGGCATTAACGAGTATAGGAGGTATAAACTGTAGAATAGAGCCCACTATGGCTAGTATCCCAGCCAGCCATGGAGGTCTCCTGTCGCACCAAACCTGGAAAACAAAAAAGAAATCAAGTGAAGGAATTAGGAACGCCTTTAAGGTTCGAACGAGATATTAACTAGCAGAATGACCAACCATAGCAAAAGCTTGTAATAAAGCCTTATTTAGGCATACCTACGCTTTAGACATTGCATTTTTTAAGCTATTGCATAGCTTCTATCACGGGCCTTGAGCGTGGAGAGCGAATCCAGAAATTCCCTAACGAAAATATTCAGGATTCAGTATTTTTTGCTATGGTTACGGAAAATAACAAGGTTGTCAACTGAGGTTGTCAAATTAAATAATTAATTATTTGCTGTTGATAAAAAATGCTATGCAATAGCTTTACCGCGGCAGTCTCCGAGTGCCACATTTAGTTTTTTTTTTCTATTTTTCTATCATTTTTCCCAACTATGTTGGGGTCGGCTTCCAGTCAAACCAGATGCAGCTGAATACCAGTATTAAACAAGGATTGAATGTCTGTCCTCCACCTTGGTAAGACTGGTTTTCAGACTTTCTGGCCGCTGACTAGCTATTACGGCTGTCAAATATCTACAAATGACAGCTCTGAGGAAACTCGGTATGTAATGAAAGAAAGAAAGAAAGAAAAAATGGGTTGTCACCTATCCACAGACCAACTTAGGCGAGCGCAGTTTAACCTAAAGATAGTCTCGAGCGTCAACATTAAGCCACGAGCTCATTGGGAACCATAGACTGCAACGCCAAAAACATTCTTCAAAGGGGTAACAATAAGGGGTAAGCAGTACCTTTGTGCTCTTCTATGTTTTTATCCTATTTTTGTATTTTGTGTGTACATAAATAAATAAACAATTTACCTGTCGTTTATCCAAACACGCTGCCCAGTCTTTACCAGAAATCTCAAGCGCATAGCACAACGTAGACTTGAGTTCAGCTTTACTGCCGATTGTAGCCAGAATGTATGTTAGAGCACCAGCTGCGCGAGCTAGCTCTTCGCCCGCTGAAACAAAACAAAAAACTTTTTGCAAAAAAAAACAGAGTTCCAACAAAACACTAAAAAAGTCTAAATAACCTTCACTTTCAGAAGTCGGTGGCAAAAAAGTAAATGAAACTAAAAAGTTACCAACTTCCTTGGGGTCTTTTTTTGCAAAAAGTACTTTATTTTACCCTTTTTAGTTGTAGTACAAGTATACCACACAAATTCTCGTCATGATTCAAATTTTACATTGTAACTAGAAGTTGATAAGGACCATCATGTCAATATGTCATCATGTCGACACGGCCTGTCGACCTGTCGTCGTCATAAGAGGGACCGAAACATCCGTGTCCGGTGAGGACCTGCGTCAAACGGTAGGTGAGGGCGCCGTGGCTCCTCTCTAGCCACTCCTCAAAGAGGGACTTACCACTACTATTGTGGCGTGCCCAAAACCGTTAGGCATGGCAGACCTTAAGTGAGATTGCATGACGCCTTAGAAAATAGCAAGAGGTGGAATTGAAACAGTCAGTTTCAGTCTTGATACCTTTAATGCAGTGTACAAAATGCTCTGGCAACACTCACGGTTAACGTCTCCCTTAAACCTGCAGAAGCCGTCAGCGGTGCACAGAAAGCCGCTGCACTTGTTGTGTCTGTCGTGCACACTGTACCACAGCCCGTCTGCCGGCCACTTCAGGTTGTCCGCGCACATGTGCCGGATGGAGCGGATGAGGAGCAGACGGGAGAGGTGGCAGTCGCGCATCATTAGGACCTGGAACGTTGTTTTAAATATTACATTACTTAAATATACTGCTAAGCATGGGGTCTCGGGTCAGGGCAAAGTGTTATTGGGTTTTTACAACGGGCTTGGCCAAACAAATCGATATTTTTGGTCAAGCCCAGTATGCGTCACTCTTTGTATTACCATGCAGTTGTGATTTTTTGCATGCAAAAATGGTTTAGCTAAATCTTTTTGCAAAAAAAGAACTGTTTTTTTTTTAATTTATAATTTTTTGTTGTAAAATTCCATCATTAATATTTTGACATGATGACAATGGGACCACCTCGGGAGTTAGTCCGGTGAATTTAGACATCCGAGGTTACATTAATTCCCACCCAGCTGAATTTTGGTAAGATTGTTCAATTCAAAACACCATTATAAATGATATGTAAAAAGTCCCCATCAATCCGACACTTGAAAAAAAGTTATTCGAGGTCAAAGGTCACAAAAAACCCGACTGAAAACACTGAAAAGCAAAATACAAGCACATTTTAAATTAAACAAAACTTGGAAGCAGGCGGGGTCCATTTTATTTTTTCATTTTTTCTTTTCATAATTTATTATTCAAATGAACCGGTCAATGTGATGACACCTGGGAGAGGCCTATGTCCAGCAGTGGACGTCTTTTGGCTGAAATGATGAATGATGATGAAATCATCATCATTCATCATTTCAGCTTATCCCCATACCAACATACCTTAACAATCAGCGCCCAGTTCGGCTGCGGCTGTGCCAACAAGACAATCAGCTCCAATCCCAGAGCAGTCTTATTGGTCAGGTCATGCGTACTTCTTACAGACGGGTCGTCCAACTTGTCGAACAGTTTGGGGTTGACGAATGTGAACCATGGGTAGGGACACTCTCTTGGTATCGATGGAGGATCTCTTTCTTTGAACTCCTGGAAGTTATATGAAAAATTATTTGAAGGTAATGGTTTCGGTAGAATGACAAATCATTATTTATTTTAGCTATATGCTTAAGTAGACCAAATAACAAAATTAAGGGACAAAAGCTTCCCGTCGGGGCTGTGGATTTTCGAAAGGTTAACGCGGCTCCGACACAAGGGCGAAGAAGGAACATGGGTTCGGTTTTTAGTCAGTAGAAGTCTGACACTCCCCTTCGCTCTGCCCAAGAGCGGGGGGGTCATTTGATGATTTTCCACCCACCAAAAAAAAAAAAACAAGGGGACAAAAGCTTAACGATTCTTGATGCTAGTATATTGGCTACAGCTGGGCACTGATCAGCTGTAGCCTATTTAAAACTTAAAGTATGGCATGAGTAAGTACTGCGTAATGCTTTCGAATATATGAACCGCTCCAGACACAACTCACAAACCGGAAACCACAAGCAATAGCAATCAATAAAAAACTACATACAACAGCCGAAGAAAGGAAAAAACACAAAAACAAACAACAACGACAACAAATCACATTCCCCAAGCCGGCTGGTCCCCGTGGGGAATAACGACCGCCACCCTCCATCTATTACAAGGGGGACAAAAAGTGAACTTCTACAAATATGCACATATAATGTGAGATCCCTGTCTACAACTGAAAGATATCTTCAACTTACATATGCTCTCGAAAATATTAACTTCGACATTTTGGGTCTTTCCGAAGTCAGAAGAACAGGTTGCAATATAGAAGAATACAAAGACTACATTCTATGTTACATGGGAGAAACCAAGGGGAAACACGGGGTTGGCTTTTTACTGAAGAAAGCATTTAAAAACAAAATAATCAACTTCACAGGACTGTCAGAAAGAGTTGCTTTGCTGCAATTGAAACTAGAAGACTTGCACCTCTCACTTATACAAGTCTATGCACCCACAGAGAAAGCGAGTGAAGACGATATACAGAAATTCTACAACACCATCACAGAAGCACTCTCCAAAGCTGACGACAAAGTGATACTAATGGGCGACTTCAACGCTAAAATAGGA
The DNA here is from genome assembly GCA_949775195.1 of Diarsia dahlii. Lineage (NCBI taxonomy): Eukaryota > Metazoa > Arthropoda > Insecta > Lepidoptera > Noctuidae > Diarsia > Diarsia dahlii. Next base: position 4,778,804 of record OX459198.1, read on the forward strand.
CATCCCAAGGAAGGCGAGAACTTAATAATGGGTCAGTACGGATATGGCGAACGAAATGACCGGGGCGACCTACTGATAGACTTTGCTTTCGAACACAAGCTTCCTATAATGAACACATATTTCAAGAAAAGAGAAAACAAACGATGGACCTGGATATCACCGGACCAAAAAACGACAAATGAAATAGATTTCATATTAACAAGCCACCCCCAACTCATCACAAACACAGAAGTACTCAATAATATAAAATTCCCTTCCGACCACAGACTTTTAAGAGCCTCACTCGATTTAAAACAGCCAAAGAAAGATAGAAAAAACTACAAACCTTCAGCTACAAGTCTAAAAACTGACAATGAAATTAAAAGTTACGTGAAAAGCCTGCAATCACGTCTAGAAACCAATTTTAAAGAGACCCTGAGCATCCAAAACTACTACAACACTTTAGAAGAATCCGTGATGCACAGTTAAGCACAAGTAACCAAGAGAAAAAACAACAAAAAATATTTAGTAAAGAAACTGAAGAACTAATAGAGAAACGCACACAACTAATAAAAACAAAACCCAAAGATAATATCATAAGAAAGGAGCTAAGTGAAGTATTCAAGGTAACCAACAAATCTATCAACCAAGACTATAAAAAGCATAGACAGGACATAATCACAAGAAACCTTACAAATCATAGAAGTACAAAAAGAGCCTTTAGAGACTTGAAATTACAAAAAACATGGATACAGAAGTTGGAAAACAATAAAAGAGAAACAAAAACGAGAAAAGATATCATTAACCATGCTACAAATTTTTACAGAGAAATGTACAAGAGAAAGATACATAACGATACCCCACAAACACAAGATCATAGTGATTCTAGAACAACAGTAAACCCAATAACTGAAAGAGAAATATATGACCACATTAGAAAGCTAAAAGATGAGAAAAGCCCAGGACCCGACGGTATAACCAACGAAGCCATTAAATTAGGAGCACCTTGTCTACTCCACCATTTTACCAAGCTCTTCAACATGATATTAGATGCTGAGATAGTGCCACAACAATGGTGCACTTCAGAAATAACACTAATTTATAAAAAAGGCAATCCATTAGATATAGGCAACTACAGGCCAATTAGTCTGATGGCAAGTACATACAAATTGTTCGCATCTATCATCCTAAGCAGAATAGCACCTACAATTGATGACTCACAACCAATAGAACAAGCAGGTTTCCGTTCGGGTTTTAGTACAACTGACCACCTACAGGCACTGGAACAAACAATGGAGAAGTACAAAGAGTTTAACAAGCCTTTATATCTAGCATACATTGATTACAGTAAGGCTTTCGATACAATTAGTCATAACTCAATCTGGGAAGCACTGAAACTCTCCAACGTCGATGGAAAATACATAAACATTCTGAAGAACATATATGCTAACAGCACCAGTAAGGTAAAACTAGAAACAAGAGGGAACCCAATCAAGATTGAAAGAGGCGTGAGACAAGGAGACCCCATCTCACCAAAACTCTTCATAGCTGTTTTGGAAACTATCTTTAGGAAGCTAGACTGGACTCACAAAGGTATTAAAATAGGCAAGAGATACCTTAACCATCTAAGGTTCGCAGACGATATCGTTATACTGGCCGAAACCGCACACACTCTAGAGGAAATGATATGTTCATTGGCCACGGAAAGCTCCGAGGTAGGTCTGGAAATGAATGCAAACAAGACTAGAGTAATGACGAATAGCTATGAAAAACCAATATGGGTCAAGGGAAATCGCATAGAATATGTAAAAACGTATACATACCTAGGAAAACAAGTGACATTCAGCAAAACAAATAACGAAGAGGAAATACAAACGAGAGTAAACATCACATGGCAAAAATATTGGTCACTAAAAGAAATCCTAAAAGGCCACTACTCCTTGAATCTCAAGAGAGTAGTAATGGACACTTGTATACTACCCTGCCTATTATACGGCTGCCAAACATGGGTTCACACCGACAGAACCAAGAAAAAAATTACAACCACCCAGAGGGCAATGGAGAGGAGCATGCTAGGAATTAGAAAGATTCACAAGGTTCGAAGTACAAAAATTAGGGCAAAGACTATGCTGACAGATGCTCTAACACAAGCACTAGCACTAAAGTGGCGGTGGGCAGGACATATCGCAAGGCTCACTGACGACAGATGGACAATACGAGCCACTAACTGGAAAGGACCGCCAGGGAAAAGAAAGGTTGGAAGACCATACAAACGATGGGCAGACGACATAGCCCAGACTGCTGGCACAAGCTGGCGAACCCTTGCCAAAGATCGGGAGAATTGGAAGCGGATGGAGGAGGCCTTTACCCGATATGGGACTACATCTCCAAAAGATATCCAAACAAATAATACTACTAACTAGAATAAGACAAACACTAACACAACTAACACTTATTGCATTTAAAATTTAAATATTGTGAGATTAGAAATAAAAGGCTTATTATTATTATTATTATTATTAATGTAGGGTTTTGTACTGAACTGACATACGATGATTCACTCGAGTCACGTTCACCCTGTGCTACATTCCACATGATAACAACCGCTCGGGTCGATATAATTTCCTACCCTTGTCCCATACGACTTGGGGTCGGCGCAACACGTTTTAATCTTCCATTCGTCCCTGTCTGACGTCACGGCATCATTTACACCTTTGTTTCGAACAAAATGCCTTACACAATCCATCCATCATTATTTCTTTGGCTTTCCTTGCTCTCACCATTCATCAACGTTCAAATTCATCACTCTTTTAGATACATATGCGTTTAATTTCTACCAGAAATGACTGCCTTTCAATTGTTCTGTAACAGGGGCACTTTCAAACGTCCCCGACATAGGGTTGAAGAGACACCAACACACAAACGATTACCACACTTTTATAGGACACAGATGTTTTTTACAAACCGATGAAATGTGCATACTAAATAAGTGGTAACCGTTTGTGTCTTCCTTTATCCATTCTTGTTACTTCACACATTCATGTCAATATTCTCATCTTCGTTACAAGGTTTCGGTTTCAAAACCTGCTTTACGGAAGGGGACTATTGGGAATAATCCATGTTAAATACTATGTGGATACCAAAAACGTACATTGGCGAGTTTGGTCTTTAAGGTAGTCGCGAACTTTCGACATAGAATGTACGTATTCGTACAGGATAAAATTAGTATCATAGTAACCTACCTGATGAATAAAATGCAAATCAGCCCCCCTATAAACGAAGCACTTGAACAGCTCATTGCACTTCGCATGCACATCCCTTACGTCTCGAGTCTGATGCTTAGCGTCCAACCCGGCTAGGTCAGACCCGTTCGCGCAGATAGATGGCAGGAGCTGGGCTACGCAGAGAAGAATGTTCAGGATGTCGTTGAGAAGGAGACGGGTTGTGGTGTCCGTTGTGTTAGTCTGGAATGTGGAGAAGAATGATGATTGATTTGTGATGACGTTTAATGATACACTGGTAAAAATAACTATCAAACTGTACTTGAAAAATTAGTAGGTACACTTAGGTCCATTTTCAATTATTATTTTATGAATTCACTGAGATGACGATTGTATTATTATTATAGAGAAATATGAAGAAAAGGGATACGCTGTTTCGAATTCAAATTTTGAAATATGGAAAGAAGAAAAAGAAGATTTATGTAATAATGAATGATCGTTCATTATTAATAATAATTCAACCATTAAGGCAGAATCTCTTTAGTATGTCCAAACTTTTGCTATTTTACTTACTTGGCAATATCTAACTGTTAAAATGGTCAGAGTTTCATTGAGCATCCCTGCAAATATTCTTTGAGCCATTCGCGGCGGTACCGTGTCCCAAAGATCCCTTCTACTACCTGGAATACCAAATTCATCAATTTTAAGTACAAGTTACATCATCATCAATCTCTTGTCCTTATCCCAATTCATTTGGGGTCGGCGCAGCATGTCTTCTTCTTCCACACTTCTCTGTTTCTCGTCATCTCATGAGACACCTCCTTTCTTGCCATATCATTCTTACTACAATATATCGATGGTTTCTTTGGTCTTCCTCTACTCGTATACCCTTTCACATTCATATTCAAAACCTCCCTCGCTACATTCTCCTCATTCCTCCGCATCACATGCCCATACCACGACAACCGATTTCCACACAACTTTTCAGTCACCGGCGCCACTTTCAGACTTCTTCTTATGTACTGCAAGTTACATATCTTTGAGAAAAAGGTTCAAAAGGTTTTCATTGTCAGGCATTTATCAGCAATATAGACATAGAAATAAAGCAGGAATTGGATAAGCCGCCACTTGGTAAACCTATCATTCCTTTGTTTTCCAGACAACTTGGAGGAAGTGAGGGATTGTTCACTGTAGTCTGTAGCTTTATCATCCTTTTAGTTTTTAACTGATCAATAATTGAACAGTAATTACTTTGAATAATTTAATTTGAGTTAAAGAGTAATTTAATTTAATAATTCTCTTTTTTTATTTAGGACAAGCCCGCCACACTATTCCTCAAACCACTGAAATTCCTGAAAGCCAGAATTTAACTGTATGGATCCTCGACGAAATTAATCAGAAAAGAATAGCAAAGGAGCACGAAAAATCCCCCGAGATACAGAACCGAACAAGGCCAATTGGCACAAACGGACGTATAAAACTGGGATAAGTCCACTTTGCTAATAGTTCTCTTACCATTCATATAAAGCCACCAGCCCTGCACAGATGGCGTGCCGGTCTCGTTAACCGTCCTAGTCTTGCCATCTATCGGCCGCCCCCCGGAATCTTGTAGTATGTACAGGGAAAGCACCCTGTTGTGTAGATCAAGGACCCTTTCCCCAACAGCCTCTGACATCGTAGTGTAGCGTTTGTAGCAACCCTGGAAATGATGAGGGTCGTTAAATATAGATGGCGCTGTCAGCAATCATGAGGCTTGTAAGACTTTATCAAAAAAACTTCCTAAATTAACATATTATTTTATTACTAGGAATAAAAACAATAAAATAAACGGAAGAAAAGCAAAAAGCCAACGTCACGTGGTGTTCCCAGGCGGTCACCCATCCAAGTACTGACCACGCCCGATGTTGCTTAACTTCGGTGATCGGACGAGAACCGGTGTATTCAACGTAGTATGGACGTTGGCGAATGCTACTCCAAAATTATCAAACGGTATCAGAACTAAGTCACGTGCCGTAATCACTTTAGATTGGTGACGGAGCAGGAGTACAAATCGACTTTTGTTTTTTTTTTATCTGAATGCTTAGTACGTAACGAGCAAACAGTATTGTTTGCTGACGACAATTTATTGTGCTAGTAGCCGAGAGAGGCCTAGAGGTTCAGAGCAGATTGGAGGTGTGGTGGCAAAGACTGGAGAATAGACCGAGATGTAATGCACCGGATCAACTCAGTATGGATGAAATGATGACAGGCTAAGAGGAATATATACAAGTCCATGATTAGGCCTGTCATACTATATGGATCGGACTGTGAAGATGATGATGATGAGCGGAGATGAGAATGTTGAGGTGGATGTGTGATATGACAAGAATGGATAAAGTTAGGAATCAGTATATTAGAGGATATATTTATAGAACCTGATTAACTAAAAAAAGCTGAACGCAGCCAACGTCACGCGGTGTTCCCAGGCGGTCACCCATCCAAGTACTGACCGCGCCCGATGTTGCTTAACTTCGGTGATCGGACGAGAACCGGTGTATTCAACGTAGTATGGACGTTGGCAAATGCAAAATTGAAATTATCAAACTGTATCAGAACTAAGTAGGACGTTATCATTTGATTATATTGATTGGCGATGGAGTACATTTAATCGGTTTTTAACCGACTTCAAAAAAAGGAGGAGGTTATCAATTCGACTGTATTGTTTTTTTATGTTTGTTACCTCATAACTTGCGACTGGGTGAACCGATTTTCATGATTCTTTTTTTATTAGAAAGCTTGCCGTGTGGTCCCATTGTCACCATTTCAATATCTGATGATGGGATCTTGTAGAAATCGGGGGAACTCTTCAATAAATAACAGCAGAATAACCGCGATTGTTGCTATATAGCATATCTAAGCATTGTTTACGCCATCACACAACATAATATCACGCCAGTACTCACTACAAAGGTTATAAAAACTATTTGGTGAAGATCTGATGAAGAACTTCGGAGATAGGCAACGGAACTCCTCAATAAATGATAGCAAATGGACTGGGATTGCTGAAATCTCATGTCTGTCTATTGTTTACACCAGTTTATATAACATAACATCACGACGGTACGTTGTGAAGGGGTAAGCACATGTGAACCAATAAAAAGTGAAAAATAAAAACTTTTTTACAAAAAATAAAACCGACTTCGACAAAAATAAAACACAAAAAAGTGAAAAATAAACTTACTGAACTGAAGTCGGTGACTTTTGTTTGTTTGATTCCATGTTTTTGCCACCGACTTCAGAAGCAAATTTTTATTCTCAAGTTTATTTTTCACTTTTTTGTGTTTTATTTTTGTCGAAGTAGGTTATATTCTTTGTTAAAAAGTTTTTATTTTTCACTTTTTAGTGGTTCTGGTTGTGGTTTTTTTTATTATTATCTTCAGGTTTTACCCGACTGCGGCGAAGCCCAAAAGGAGGGTTATGTGTTTGACGTGTATCTATTCTATATAAGTATGTCTGTCTCTTTGTTCAATCATAACTCCTAAACGGATAACCGGATTTGAATAAAATATACGTCGTTAGATTCGTCTTGATGGCGCGAGTGTCACTGGCTACATTAAAATTAAAAAACAAAAAAAATGGATTTGGGGGCCAAATCGCTGAGTTAAAAAAAAAACCGGTACTATCGAGTAGGGTATCAAAATGAAGGGTTTTGAAAGGAGATAACAAAAATATATAACACATATATTTAAAATAAATTGAAAGTGACAAATCCTATAAACGAACACAAAAGTTAAATCATATGCGAAGAATTTTAAGCGACCAACGAAATAACAAAAACAAAAGAACTAAAAAGTTGGAAATAAAAAAAGTAGTTAAAAAACTAAAAAACCCGACTGAAAAAACTGAAAAGCAAAAAACAAGCACATTTTAAATTAAACAAAACTTGGAAGCAGACGGGGCTCATTTGAATATTAAATTATGAAATGAAAATAGAATGGACCCCGCCTGCTTTTTTGCTTTTCAGTTGGGTTTTTTAGTTTTTTAACTACTTTTTTATCTGAATGCGTATCTTGTCCGTACTGGCAATAATTATTAAAATTTTATTCACGAACAAAAATAACAAAAACTGATTAACCACCCTGCCTACCTGCCTCCGAACGATGATTTTTATTGTTAAAAATAAAACAAACTTACATTTGCAGTTTTGAGACCTGCGCTCCCATACAACAAGTACATTACTTAATAATAACTGCCACTCGGGTCAATCTTTAGGTTAAGCTGCGCTTGCCTAGGTTGGTTTGCGGATGGGTGACCGCCCATTTCATACCGAGTTTCCTCCGTGCCTCGGAAAGCACGTCAAGCTGTTGGTCCCGGCTGTCATATATATCTTTGACAGTCGTTACAGATAGTCAGTGACCTGAAAGTCAGACAACCAGTCTTACCAAAGGGTATCGTTTTACCCCGTATGAACTGGGTTGTGGAGGTCCGATAGGCAGTCGCTCCATGTAAAATACTGATATTCAGCTGCATCCGGTTAGACTGGAAGCTGACCCCAACATAGTTGGGAAAAATAAAAACAAAAAACTTTTTTTTACAAAAAATAAAACCGACTTCGACAAAAATAAAACACAAAAAAGTGAAAAATAAAAATCAGCTTCTGAAGTCGGTGACTTTTGTTTGTTTGATTTCATATTTTTGCCACCGACTTCTGAAGCTGATTTTTATTTTTCACTTTTTTGTGTTTTATTTTTGTCGAAGTCTGTTTTATTTTTTGTAAAAAAGTTTTTATTTTTCACTTTTTAGTGGTTCACATGTGCTTACCCCTTCACAACGTACCGGCGTGATGTTATGTTATGAACTGGTGTAAACAATAGACAGACATGAGATTTCAGCAATCCCAGTCCATTTGCTATCATTTATTGAGGAGTTCCGTTGTCTATCTCCGAAGTACTTCATCAGAATATGTTCACCAACCTTTGTAGTGAGTACAGGCGTGATATTATGTTGTGTGATGGCGTAAACAATGCTTAGATATGCTATAGCAACAATCGCGGTTAATCTGCTGTTATTTATTGAAGAGTTCCCCCGATTTCTACAAGATCCCATCATCAGATATTGAAATGGTGACAATGGGACCACACGGGAAGCACCAGCTTTCAAATGAAAAAAGAATCATGAAAATCAGTTCACCCAGTCGCAAGTTATGAGCGAACAAACATAAAAAAAAAAAAAAAAAAAAAAAATACAGTCGAATTGATAACCTCCTCCTTTTTTTGAAGTCGGTTAAAAAGGCTAGGCAGATGATGATGACGTTTTATAAGTTGGTTGACAATTACTCGTGAACTTGTAAAGCCTACTTAGCTGTGATAGTTTTCCTTTCATTTCTGTTATTATATAGGTACTACTGCCATGAATTTTTTCACAAGCCCAGACACAACCCGTATTAGGTTGGCACACTTGATTCTAACAAAAATTTGCCCTATAAAACTTAATATTTCACAAATGAATCCCATAATCAAAAAATTGTATGTATTTGAGCAAACTTGCAATATTTTTTAAGACCTATCCAACGACATCCCACACAATGGACTTCGCGAAAATAAACATCATCCCCACTTTAATGTGTGCTGGAGGTAGGTACCCTAAAAAAAATATTTTCAATATTTTACTGTACCACTTTGTCGGCGTAACTCATTTGTATATTCATGCCAAATTACAACTTTCGTCAACGTTAACGTCTTTGAGAAATAGTGCGGACGGACGGACGGACAGACAGACGGACATGGCGAAACTATAAGGGTTCCATATTGACTACGGAACCCTAAAAATCGACCAAGTGCGACACGTACTCGCTCATAAAGGGTTCCGTACTTTCGTACCATCGTAGTAGGGAAGCCCCCTTTAATGTGTAATACAGCGACAACAGAAGTAAACATTCTATTTAAAAGATGTATTTGGGTTTTTTTTTAATAAGCTGTATTTATAAAAATACTGCCTTTATCTCGTTCAAACCAATTTTGGTTCAGTGTTCATTTAGATCTACAGTATACCTATATATGTTTGAAGTGAAATGACTAATTTATGTATAATGGTTCCATAATTTGCCATCCGGGTATGGAATCCTAAAAAGAAACTAAATACCACAAAACGCAAAAAGCCAACGACATGTGGTGTTTCCAGGCGGACACCCAACCAAGTACTAACTGTGCCCTCTGAAAATGATGAGGGGCGTTAAACATAGATGGCACTGTCAGCAATCATGAGATTTGTAAAAAAAACTCAACATGAAAATTATGAGTTTACCTATTTACGAATTAGAATAAAATACAGCAATGAAATAAAAACGGAAGAAAAGCAAAAAGCCAACGTCACGTGGTGTTCCCAGGCGGTCACCCATCCAAGTACTGACCACGCCCGATGTTGCTTAACTTCGGTGATCGGACGAGAACCGGTGTATTCAACGTAGTATGGACGTTGGCGAATGTTATGCCAAAATTATCAAACGGTATAAGAAGTAAGTCACGTGACGTCATCTGTACCAGGAGTCATTTGTATTATTATTGTATACTTAAACTTTAATGAGTGTCTTTGACAGATTGTACTATTTCGTTACAGATTGCATCTACTTAAGGACGCTAAAACATTTTTCTACAAATAACAGTGGTTTTCAGGTACCATTTTAACGTATACGCAATCATAAATGTGAAGATATCATGGTCTTAATTTAAAGATAATTTATTCGTCTCCAGATTGGCATCAGAAAAATTGTATGACGTCATACAAAAAAATCGCACAAATACGTTTTTTCCATCACAATAATCGCAGAAAATGTAAAAAAGTAGGGTCCGAATAGGTACCCATTATAGGTAAATTTACAGCATATTATATCTCCAAAATTATTATAAATTGCGGTACATATAGTCCTTTAGATGTTGAGATATATTTTTTTTGTTTATATAAATTTTTTTATTCAATTATTAGCTATAATAAAAACATTTGCCAATTTCTTCATACATTTTTCGCTCCCGGTTCATCATTCCGCGCTCAGCAGCGCTAGTGGAAGGACGGGTGTATCGCTCTCTCGCAAAAAATACGTACGCTAAACGTGATAGAAAAAGATTTTAGTGTACGGTTACCACGGCAACCGACGACCGGAAGGAGTTGATACTTTTTAGGACTGAGATAAAAGTAAGTACGAGTTTCATACTTTTATTATTAGAATGTGATTTAGAAATTATGTTGGGTACGACCGGGATTTGGATGGGTGGGGTTAAGCAGTTTGTTGACAAGGTTCAGAAATGGATGGGTCAGGTCAAGCTGTCGACGGTGAGGTTTGGAAGTGGATGGGTAAGGTCAAGCTGTCGGGGGTGAGGTTTGGAAATGGATGGGTCAGGTCAAGCTGTCGACGGTGAGGTTTGGAAGTGGATGGGAAAGGTCAAGCTGTCGGCGGTGAGGTTTGGAAATGGATGGGTAAGGTCAAGCTGTCGGCGGTGAGGTTTGGAAATGGATGGGTCAGGTCAAGCTGTCGGCGGTGAGGTTTGGAAATGGATGGGTAAGGTCAAGCTGTCGGAGGTGAGGTTTGGAAATGGATGGGTCAGGTCAAGCTGTCGGCGGTGAGGTTTGGAAATGGATGGGTCAGGTCAAGCTGTCGGCGGTGAGGTTTGGAAATGGATGGGTAAGGTCAAGCTGTCGGCGATGAGGTTTGGAAATGGATGGGTAAGGTCAAGCTGTCGGCGGTGAGGTTTGAAAATGGATGGGTCAGGTCAAGCTGTCGGCGGTGAGGTTTGGAAATGGATGGGTAAGGTCAAGCTGTCGGCGGTGAGGTTTGGAAATGGATGGGTCAGGTCAAGCTTTCGACGGAGAGGTTTGGAATTGAAATTCCTATTTCATTTTAAGTACCTACTTATTTCACATGGTTATTTCACGTAGGTAGCGTATTTTTCTTTTCGGAAGTCGCTGTCGGTACCGGTTGTTCTTTTTCATTAAGTTTGGTTGGTAGGTACCCCATATTGGGTGTACATCTGTTTGCCCCTTAAACCCGAACAAGCGTGATATTATATTATGAAATGGCGAAAACACTACATAAACATACGATCACAGCTATCGTGAGTCATTTGCTGTCTATATTATTGAAGAGTTCCATCTTCTACTTCGGAAGATCTCCAATCCTGGTGACCTGTAATACAGGTTTTTTTGAAACCTACTTCAGGCACCAGCTCTCACAATGTGAATATTATAGTGTTCAAAACGTGCTACAAAACCATTGTGAGAGAAATAAATAAACTTATTATTATTATTATATTATAATCATATTTTACAGTAAAACCTTCCTTAAAAACACAATATGCATTTATCAACGAAAATCCGATTGATATCGGATCAGTAGCTTTTGGGAAAATCGCGGATACATACAAATACAGCACCTTCTTTTTTTTCGACTCGGTTGAAAATACTAACCTACTTATCATGACGACGATACTAATAATTAACAATTACCAAATGCGTTTTCAAAGTTCCAAGTAGGTAATCTACCAAATTCTATTTCAATACAATTAAAAAATAATATCAAAGATCAAGATTATTTATAGGAGGTTTAAAACCGAGCGCTATTGTGAGACCTTGCTTTGAGCGACTTTAGTTACCTAAACATGAGTTGATCGAAAATGTAACAGCGTCCTTAAGCATACTATTTATGTAGTATGCAGCATACTACATAAATACATACAAATAAATATAATTGAAGTGTCTGCTTGTAATAGCAAAATAAGCTTTTTACTGAATGCATAATTATGAAAGTAAGTACGTACTATTCGGTCTTATTGCAGTACGGTTAGCATCTTTGTTACCGATTCGCGCATCAATAATTTGGCTAGTTTTCTGTTGTTGTTATATTGTTTTTGGACTTTATTGTTACAACGCCAAGCGTCTAGTTAATGTGACCGAGTATTACGGTACATATAACAAAACCACATTCTTTAAATTTTTTGTATGTCTGTGTTTCTATCTGTTTGTTCCGGCTAATCTCCAAAATGGCTTAACCGATTATGACAAGTCTTTTACTGGCAGATAGGATAGCTGATTTTAGTTATGAAAAATAATTAAAGATCCGTGTAAAAACATTAAAACCCTTGAAGTTCAACAAAATCCGATTCAAATGAGGTCATAATATTTTTTTCACTTCTCTCGCTCTAAAATTCGTCTTTATGTCGTGCGTAGGCGACATAAAGTCGCGTTTTATGCTCTAGAGCATAAAGTAAAATCTTCGTCGAAGATCAAGGTAATCGGCACAGGTAATCGGCCCAACAGCCACAGCAACAACTTCATAGAATATAACCTCTTTAATTTAATTCGTTTCGCTAGTATTCTAAGAACAAGGGATTACTGCTTTTCATTACGAATACAAGGAAAGTTGATGGGAATAGGCTTCCCCAAATTACCTAAATCGCTTGATGGCAATAGGCTTGCTCTTCATTAGGTTTGTTGATGGCAATAGGCTTGCTCCTAATTACATCATTTGATGGGAATAGGCTTACTCTTAATTACATTGATTGATGGCTATTGCCATGGCTTGCTCTCATTTACCTAAATCAGTGGATGGCAATAGGCTTTTCCTAATTACATCGGTTGATGGCAATAGGCTTGTCCCTAATTACATCAGTTGATGGCAATAGGCTTGCTCCTAATTACATTGGTTGATGGCAATAGGCTTGGTCCCAATTACATCAGTTGATGGCAATAGGCTTGCTCCTAATTACTGATGGCAATAGGCTTGCTCAAAATGTTTTTATAACTGAGCAGTATGAGTAACGATATAAGTCAGGTGTTATGTCAAGTTTCCTACTGAAAAAAAAAGTTAATTTGCGGGAACCATAATTATTTTTACAATATTTACAAGTTGCTGTTGCATTTCCTCGCAATCGAAGTGAAAAGTAGAGTGTAAAACTCGTCCATAAAACCCATTTTGCTCTCTACTTTATATCCATCCTCGCTCGCAAGCTCGCATCGGATGGTTATACGTCTCGCGCAAAATGGTGCGTTTTATGCACTTGGTGTACAATCTACTATTTCATAATAATTTCACACGAACTATTCTGTTCTGTGCTAACTATGGTCGATAATTACTACAATATTTTATTCACGAATAAAATAGCAAAAAATAAACTATATAACATGAAAAGCAAAAAGCCAACGTCACGCGGTGTTCCCAGGCGGTCACCCATCCAAGTACTGACCGCGCCCGATGTTGCTTAACTTCGGTGATCGGACGAGAACCGGTGTATTCAACGTAGTATGGACGTTGGCGAATGCTACGTCGAAATTATCAGTGTGTATCAGAATTGTACTTATGACGTCATATTTTAATATAGATCGGCAATGGAGCGACGCGTGACGGAGTACAATACTTACAAATAAATTTATTGCTATTTTTTAATACTTTCTTTATCTTTACTTACTTTATCCGGATGCCTGTGCGGACAGGCAATATATTGTAATTATATTTACGAAGAAAAATAACTAAATAAACGGTAAAAAAAAGCGTATGAGTGCGTAAGCGTGTGGCCTGTTCAAGGAAAAAAAAAGTGATGGACTTTGGCGAATTTACATCAAAATTATCAAACTAAATGACGTCATATTTTACTATCAGAAATAATGTCTAACAACATAGCGATAGTACAATCACAGACCTTGCTAAAAAAAACTACATAATCTTAGTTAAGAGTTAAGTACATGAAACTGGTAGTCCGACTTTCAAGTAACCAAGTAACCAACATTGCATGATTGTCAAATTATTATGAAAGTATGAAAATTGATAACTACGAAGTTAGACGAGATAATATTAATTATTCCGTTCAATGATAGAGATAATTATGTTCAACTTCAAACCGTTCTCGTATTTAATTTACATCAGTGATCAGAGGAATTATAATTATACTCTGCCGAAGCAGAGTATTTCAAAAATACTATAGACTCATTTGAGTGTTCCCCTCCACGGAAATCTTTAGTAAAAGGCGAAAGATTTATGCGTTTTGAAGGGAAACCAGAGATACCGAAAATTAGCAGTACCAAGGCACCCAACTCAACGCCGGAGAATCTTAACACCGCGATTCAGGATCGTGACGTAAATGTACAGCGCCATCTGTTGAGACAAGGTGAAGTAAACAGGTTTTAACGCGGGAGATTGTATTGTGTCGCCCTTTTGAAAGGAATCCGTGTAACTCGAGTTAGGGTGTCGTTTTATTAAGGAGCGGTGAGGGGTTAGCTTTTGTTTTTCTTTACTTATAGAAGCAACACGCTATTTTCCGTTCTTATACAATTGTTTGACCTGCCTGAATTATATTAACAACCCACAGCTCAACCTAATGGATGGATCGCTATCTTGGCACTCCTTATTACTGATGCCTAAAAGGGCACAACTGCGAAAATAATGTTTAGACAAATAGGCCTAAAAGGAGAACGTATTATGGGTTATTTTTCCGCATTACGTTTTCTCAGATGTGCCCTTTTTTCTTACAATACCCTACCTGAAGTAGCGAGTACCTCTCAGGATTGCCACTGTCCTCAATATGCTGCACGTAGCAGTACAAGCTGTTCTTCAATAAGGCCGCGGCTCCAAGCGTAGCAGTCAGTACCGGGAGATCAGCATGGTCAAGCGCCTCTTGAGCTAACATGTGGAGATGCTCTGGAAAAATTAAGGATTATGTGATGATCGGAACTTGTGTAGGTAATGACTTTCTTTGGGGACAAACCCGCCACACTATTCTAAAACCACTGCAACTCCTAAAAGCTAGAATCAACAGTGGCGGCCACCAGAAAAGCGCCAAGACAATGAAGCTCGACGAAGTCCCGGAGAAACGATTTAACTGTCTTGGATCCCGCAACATATTAGCAGTGTTTCTGCTTCTTTTACTATTTTGTAATATTATCGGGAAGACTACCATCAGCAATTTCTCAGTAGTAGACCGAAGTCAGGCAGGTTGATGGCAATAGGGGATCGGACAAAAAAAAAACTAATTAGTCCGTCAGATAGATTTCCAAAAATTATTGGACACGTATTTTTTCTTTTTTCACGCAAACTTAAAATGAAGACGATACAGTGCTTCGAAAACTCGTGTGACGTCATTTATGATAGTACATTTTGACGACACAAGTGACGTTTTAAGCCCCACTCCAAGATCTTTGACGCGTTTTATCTTAAATTCGTAATTTTTTATTGATTTGATAAAACAAAAAACACGTATTCAATATTTTTCGATAATCTAACTTACGGACTAAACAGAATCATATTTTTTTGACCCAGTCCGATCCCCTATTAGGCTAACCCGCTATAACATTGGACTTGACGATTGGATACACCTCTGCCTAGCCCTTCAGGGGTTACAAGCATGCTGTTATGTTCTTCGTACTATCTGATTTTGTGGCAAACGTGGCTGCTTATGATCATTACCATGCTAATGTAAGTTGGATACCCATACAAGTTGTGTTCAATTACAAACAGGAGTCGGTAATTTCACCTGTTGGGTAAAACGCCAGGTGTTGTTATTAGCCCTTTCAGGAGAATTATAAATACCTACTGTTACAGTACCTACCCAACAAAGAATCACCAGACTTGATAGCCAGTTGCACAAACTTGTCAGGATCAGAAGTCTTGGCTACGCCAAAATCACCCTTGTCATCCTCTTTTGTTACCACAAACATGCCTGATCCTTGTCTGTAAATGATTAGTACGGCAAAGTTAGATTTTCACTGCAACCCTACAACCAAACTATAGTTGTTTACATGACAACAAGTTACAAGGTCATCTCGTACTATGCAGCGTGCGTGTATGACCATTGACCAGGACTGTAGCAAGCGGCGTTTTGCATTGTCTATCTACTGTCAACTCACCCTCATGGGAGAAAAGGCGTGAACATAATATGCAATAGTGGAATGGTAATAAATTCTATGAACCTAAGACTGTAGTATTAAAGGTAAGGATAATCACAAATAACTTGTAAATTGTTGGTTTATTTAATGAAAGTGGGTAAATAAACCATAATATGACTACAAGTAGACGAGTTATTAAATAATTTACATTTGTAGAAACACAAATTAACATTCTTATCTTTCTATAAAGGGTAATTTGCATTTCAGTGTAGTTTTACTTCTAAGCTGGCTCGATTCTGTGAGGAATTCTAAGAAAGAAAAAGAAGTACTTCAATGATAGCATGACAGCTGACGAAAAGAAAACGTGTCGACCCCAAGTACCATAGGGTAAGGACAGGAAGATGATGTAGGAAGTGTCGAAGGGTAGGCGTTTTAGGGGAGTGTCTCTTGTTAACACATTCTTAAAGTGCTGATTATCAGCCTAATTAAATAAATTACTTTCGATTTTGCTTAAGTACATGATGATTTAGATAACTACAACTACCAATTATACTAGGTACTCTAATCTACTATCAAAATTATTCTACATCAGTGGGTAGGTACTGGACTACTTAACTGGCGTAGGTAGGTACATACTTGAATGCTATGGAGAATTCCTCTTCAAGCCACAATACAATTTTGACAGAGGCAAAAGAAGCATTTCTTGGGAAATCTAGTCTTCCACCCACAACACCTTTGCAAATGGTTTCAGAGAGAACAGTTTGGTTTTTCTGAAATATTCAAGCAATAATTTAATACAGACTTTTTTTTTATTGCAAAACTAATTTGAGAACCTTCTTTAATACAATTATAAGGTAATTGTTGAATCATGAGGAATTATCAAGCTTATGGTGTGGTTGGTCACAATAGTATTTTTTTAAAACATCAAAAATGTCTATATTATCATACACTTTAGAAACAAATTACAAAAAAATTATGTATTAAACTATTTATTTAGGTGTATTTAGATTCCATGCAAAAGTAAGTGGAATATACTTCAACTGAAGTAGTAGGTAAGCAGTACCTACTACTATTTCAAAAGTCTACCAATTCAAATTTAACAACTACCTACACTATATTCTACTGAAAATAAAAGATAATATACCTGATAATATTCCAAATCCCTTTGCAACAAAATAGGGATGCGGTCCATAATATTTCCATCTTCAATAACCTCCATTTTGGATAAAAAAATAAAACAAAAAACTAAACAATAAAACCAATTTACTATAAAATAAATAAAATATACAATAATCAAACTAAACTATGAGAACACTTATTAAATTCTACTTTGCTTTTTACTATGTTAGATATTTCGACTTGTAATAATTTATGTAAGCTCATTCCGTCATGTTTGTAGATCCAATGGCCACCATCTTTGAGTACTAGGTCGTAACGTTTTGGCCCGGAGACTGGGGAACTGAGCCAGATTTGTTTGTTGGGAGTTTGTCTATTAATTACGTATGTTCCGTAGTTAGAACCGAGGGCCACTGTTAGAACGCCGTCCTGGAATAAGAAAAACAGAGGACATTAATTTTGTTATTATTTTATAAAGTTATCCTGTTATATAGTTATCACGGCCTTGATTTCATACAAGATGTAAGGAACATAGACACACCACAAACACGATTCCTAGAGAGGGGCAAGGTTTCTTAAAAACAAAAAAACTGGCCAAGTGCAAGTCGAACTTGTAAATGACTTCTTATAGGTTTTCCTGTAATCTATATGTGTTGAACTAATTTCTGTATTTTGTTCAGAATTTTAGGCCCAGTAGTTTCGGAGATCAGGGGGGGGGGAATGGTCGGACAGACATACACACGAGTGATCCTATAAGGGTTCCGTTTTTGTCTAAAAAATTAAGTAAAGATCAACTGTTCTGTTCGTATCCCATTTTTGTATGAACAGTTGTTTACTTTTTAGTACTTATCTGGTTAAAAAACTGAATGCTGAGGGGTTTATTCATCGTCTTAAGTCACGGTGCGCCTCAAGTGGACGTGGGCAGGACATCTGGCTAGACGAGGAGATGGCCGATGGAGCAAGGCTTTGACCGAGTGGTGGCCAAGGTTAGGCCAAAGAAACCAGGGTCGTCCTAAAGCTCGTTGGGTTGACGATATCGTCAAAGTCGCCGGAAACACGTGGATGAGGTACGCACAGAACCGGGAAGTGTGGCAGAAAAAAGGGGAGGCCTATACTCAGCAGTGGGTGATTCCGGGCTGATATGATGATGAAGTCATGGTAGTGATATATGCATAAAGTCCCTTACACCGTTTATATGGTTTGGTTGGAAAGTTCTTAGGCAATACTTCACAACATGCAATTTCAAAAGTTATTTAAAATAAACCACTAAAAAAACAATGTAACAAGTTGAAGTTTATCTCATCATTTTAAGTCTTCTTGTTGATAAGAACATACTTAGAAAGAAATATTAGGCATTTACACTTGAGTAAATAATGTAGGTAGGTAGGTAGGTACTTAAAGAAAAATTGTTGCCAATATTCTGAGTAAAACTTACATAACTTTGTAAATACTTATTATCATAGTAAAATGAACAAAGACAGTGTTTTATATGGAATTTTAGCGTATCTATTGACTATATAAACACATACAAACGAACTACTGTGCGAATCTACTTAATTTTTTATTAAAATATAAGAAACCTAAATCAAGAATACTTACACTGAATGTGACATCAGCCCCTTTTAAATTCGGAGATGCGTCCACAATTTCTTCGAAATAATCACAGAGAGATTCTAGAGTTTCGTTACAGATTTCTTCAAAAACCACCTGATCCACATCAGAAACTTCAGGTGTAGGAGGGTTTGTCGAAAATTGGCGGTCAAACGTTATACCAGTGACTTTTACCAATGAACGCGGGCAATGGCGTCTTATTACTGGAGTTACACTATTGATCTGCCTTCGTGCCAGCCAGCGGCTGGTACGCAAAATGTTCCTCAACATTTTGTTAATGACTGGGTTGGTTGAGGTCGAAACTTTGTAGGTTACGTTTTTGTTGATGTACGAAATGAAATGACACTTGTGAGTTGTGATTGTGATGACACTGACAGTCAAGTGACAGGACTCGGAGTCTTTTTTTTTTTTTTTTTATAAATGATTTTGGCTTGGATACAAAGTCCTTTAAGCCAAATCTTCATTTTATTCGTCTTTACAATTTTCAACTGTATGTTTTATAAAAAGCCAAGTCTTCATTTTCTTCGTCTACAATTTTTCAACTGTATTATAGATAGCCAAGTCTTCATTTTCTCCGTATTTACAATTTTTCAATTGTATGTTTTATATAATTATATAATGGAATAAAATTCTTGTGATTTTTTAAGTAGTCTTCTAAGCGGCGGGCTTCATTATTATCAATTTTTGTACTTTCACTATCACTTCCTGTCAGTTCACTGGCAAGCAAAAGTCGTTGAATATTAAACTGACAACATTTAAATAACAGATGATGAATATCACCCCGCTAGAGTATATATGTTCTGTGAATATCACCAACTTGATTAGTGTTACAATACGGGCATAAATTCGTTGGTATTATATTGAGCCGTCCCAAATGTGCAGGAGTTTTGTGGTGGCCAAATCGTAGTCGGTTAATAGTGGTTATAAAATCTCTGCTAGCTACTTTTAGCTTGGTGTACCAAGGCTTCGCAGGTATTACTTCTTGAATGCTTCCATACCATTTGCCTTTAGTTTCTCTGTCTTTCTTCCAGACATCATCCCATAGCAATAACACATCTTTTCTTATTTCATTATAGGTATCGGTAAATGGAATATCAGTAATATGTCTTACATCTAATGAGTTTAACCCTTCACATGCAGCCTTGTCCGCTACTTCATTACCGGTAATGCCTTTATGTGAAGGAATCCACAGAAAGGCGACTTCAACATCTTTTTGACGTAAGGCAAGTAATATCTCTTTAATTTTATAAACAATATAACTTGTTTTAAAATGTACATTATAATTTTCTAGACATTTAATCACACTGAGAGAGTCAGTCAAAATAAGGAAGTTTTTATTACAACTATTTATAAAGTAAATATGTTTAAGCGCTTCAAAGACTGCATATGCCTCTGCTGTAAATATACTACAAGTAGTATCCAGAATAAAGCTCTGACAAAACTCTATCCGGGGATCATAAATGGCACTTCGTACATGTGAATTAGTTTTACTTCCGTCTGTATATAAAGTGTAGTATTTGTTTTCATCTAAAAACTGTAGTAAATCTAGATTATTATTTACTTCTACTTTAATAATGTTAATTTCATTTATCAATGTATAAAATTGTTTAGCATAAAAGGGCCATAAACTTGTTTTCTGTAATTTCTGATGTTTTTTGTTCAGGTCTACTAGAATTTGGGATAATCTTGGAAATTTGTGGCTTAGAACATCAGCAGCTGAAGTTAATGGAGTTGGAATTGGTATCGAGTAAGGTATGATCTTTTTAATGGCGTATTGATTGTTGGTGGCTAAGAGTTTTACACAAAATCTTTTTGCAAGTAACAAACGTCTAAGAGACAGTGGCATTATAAGAGTTTCAATCTCCATGGCTCTAATAGGAGTAGAGCACATGGCCCCAGATATAGTCCTCAAGGCCTTATTCTGTATTAAGTCTAATTTATTTACATGTTTACTATCTAAATAGGCTATACAACTATAGTCAAAATGACTCCTTATAATAGCTTTGTACAAAATGGAGAGAGTCAATGGATCTGCTCCCCATGATACCCCAGTTAAACATTTGATGATGTTCAAGCCTTTCATTGCTCTTTGTGCAATGTAGTTAATATGTGGCTTAAAGGATAAATCTTTGTCAATAATTACACCCAAAAATTTATGCTGGTCAACCACAGGAATAGCTTGATCATTGTACAAGAGTGCAGTAGAAGGAAAATCTTTGCTAAAAATCATGGCACTACTTTTGAGGGGATTAATTTTAAGTTGCAATTTATCATAATACCCATTTAAATTAACAAGAGTTGAATTAACATTATCAATAGCCATGTCAATATTATTATTTACACTGTATATCACTAAGTCATCTGCAAATTGGAGAATATTTACATTTTCAGTATTTACATATTTACAAATTTCAGATGTATATAAATTATATAGAAGTGGGGACAATGTGGCCCCTTGCATTGTGCCTTTAGAGACAGTTCTAGGTCCATGTAAAATGTTGTTATATTTAACATATAGAATTCTATTGCTTATGAATTCATAAATCCACTTGCAAAGTAGGCCAGGTATGCCTAACCCCGATAACACCTGAACTAGAATTTGCGGTTGAACATTGTCAAATGCCCCTTGAATATCTAAAAAGGCACTTGCTACACTTTTCTTATTTTGTTTTGCATATTTCAGATCTGAAACGAGACAAGTGAAGCTGTCAGCACAACTTCTGCCTCTTCTGAAACCATATTGGATATTTGGTAGAAGACTATTTGATTCAGCAAAATGATCCAGACGAAGTTTTACCATATTTTCAAATATTTTTCCTAAGCAAGAAGATAGGTAATGAAATAGGCCTATAAGAGTCACAGTTATTTGGAGGCTTGTCAAGCTTCAGAACTGGAATAACACATTGTGTTTTCCATGACAATGGTATTATTTGTTTATGCCAAAGATTATTGAGAATAACTAAAAATAACTTCTGAGCTTTAATATTTAATTTGCTAATCAAGATATAGGGAAAATCATCCATTCCAGGAGTAGTATTTTTTCTAGTTTGAAGACAGATCAAGAACTCGCACCATGTAAATGGGTCTAGCAAATATTTTGATTTATTGTCATTGTTATGTAAATTAAAAAAAGTATTTAAATCAGTTGTTTTTTCATTGTCATTATCAGATAATTTGTTTAAAAATTGTGGAATAAATTCATCAGAGTAAGATTTGTTAACTTTAAGTCCTTTAAATTTCTTAATATTATTCCAAATGGTTGAAATAGGCGTAGTTCTGTTAAAACTGTCACACAATGATCTCCAACTATTCTTTTTCTCTTCGGCAATAGTTCGTTTTTTTAAAGCATCTGCTTTTTTGTAAGATATATAATTTTCAATAGTAGGTAGTCTCCTGTATAATTTTAAAGCCTCTTAGATGAAATGACGCTATTTTTACATTTATCGTTCCACCAAGGTGCAGGTGGCCTACTTTTGTATTCTGTGGATTTGGTAAATTTTGGTACACATTCTGATTTCAGGGTAGAAAGTGTATCACAGAATGAATGGGTCTGACAAACGTTTTTTACTTTACATGCCAAATAAATGTTCAAAAAATTACAAGAAAAACTGTGTTTTTACTTTTTTCATATCTTAAAAAATGGCTGAGATATTTACGATCAAAGTGCGTATTTCCGGCCGTAGGTTTTTAAAAACGCCGGCGGGCGCTCACTACCCGATGACGTCACAGCCAGTGTCATTCGACAATTGCGCTCTCGTTTGCACGCCGGTGCGCAGTAAAAATCAAAATTATAAATCTCTCCGTGGTAAAAATGGAAAAAAATACTGTATTATGCCTCGGTGCTTCAAGTCAACAGTTTAAACACCTGATAAACTCTTTTTTTATGTGCCTGAGGACCCAAAAAATGAAGAAAAAGTGGATGACAGCCGTAAAAAAGAGTTGATATAACAGGCCCTAAAACTAAAGCGCTCTGGTGTGAAGATCTAATCGATTTTATTTTCTTTTCATTTAGAAATAAAATTAATCAAAAATATCTGGTTTAGTACTTATATAAATATAATAATAGGTAGGTACCTACTAACTAAATGAAATATACATTTTCAGTTAGGTTTAAGTTTGAATAAATACCTCCCCAGGAGTAGGTAATGCTTAGTTAGAACAATACTTTTTCATCGTTAGGTACTCCACGATTTTCGGCAACCATAAAATCCTGATTTTTCATGAATTATTCACCACCAAACTATCCAGCAGGCAGATTGTTAGGATGAAATTTTAGAAAACCTTCTTCATTCTATACAATAAACGTTTCACTTTTGAGTAATCGTATGTAAAGGATAATATTATTATTACTTTGAAATACAAGCACACTTTAGGTACTATTATGTATTCTGTGCTTTAGGTACGACGACGACGACGAGGCAAAAGGAGTATTATTAAGGATCGTAGCAAGTGGCGTTCTGTGGTTTCTGCCTATCCCCATGGGAAAAGGGCGTGAGTTTATGTATGTATGTGTATGTATAAGTACATAATAGGAAAACGAAGACGATCAAAACAAAATGAAACGAGACGCGCCTAATTTATAATGGTCAACGCACCGGACTAAGTACCGCGCCGTGTCCCGGTCGCGGGCTGAGCCGGGTCGTGACGTAAGAGTACGAGCGCGCGTAATCTCGGAAATTCAAAAAATTACTTTAACTTCTCGGCGTTATAACTTCGGAAATACTGCATGTATCGAAGTAAAATAAAAACTTATGTAATGTACACGTTCTACGCTCCGATTTTAGATGTATTTAATACTAATATTTTGACCCTTTTGTGTTCCCCATTGTAAGAGCTAAGAGGGTCACATCTGTTAGGAATAATATTATCAAAACATGTTTTCGAAAGTTCATCATACTGGTTCCAATCAGCTTTATTATATATAAATTTATTCATAGGAGGATTAACATTGTATTGATCAGTTATAATAGTTATTTCTGTTATTGTTGGGAAATGATAACTGCCCATGTTATCATCATGGACTGACCATTTACAAAGAGGGGTAATTGATGGGCTAGCCAAAGACACGTCAATAGCTGATGGATTACGATTTGGATATTGCATAGTAGTAATGTCACCTTCGTTTAGTATACATAAATCTAACTCATCTATAACAGTATATAATTGCTCTCCTCTTCGTTTATTTGATATGCATCCGAAAGCAATGTGATGAGCGTTAAAGTCTCCAGCCACGAATATAGGCTTAGGAAGATTGTGAATAAGGTCACGTAAGTTGTTAGTTCTAAGTGGGCCCGTAGGGGGGCAATAAACACACAAAATAGTAATATCTCCTCTAGAAGTGGATATGGACAATGCCACAGTTTGCAGTTCATCATAAAATACTGTGGAAAGTGCTTTGTATTTTAAATGTGGTTTAATTAGTATGGCTACCCCACCATGTTCATTTGAAGCATTTTTAAAATACATGTTATATCCAGGTATACGACAAGGTCTACTGTCTCGCAACCAAGTTTCATTTAATAAGCATATATCAATGTCATTTTCTCGTAGAAAAGTTAACAAAAGAGGGACTTTATTATAAATACTTTGAATATTAAATTGGGCTATTCTTAGAGAAGACTTATTTGAGGTACTATAATCCATAAATTAAGAAAGGTTTTTGAGTAATAAATCTTTAATGGTAATAGAAGTAATTGGAGTGTCGTCACCTTTGTTAGCTATAGAAATTAAAGTTCGAACTATAGCATTGGTTAAGTCAGCATTATTAATTAATTGACTTTTAAGTTCATCAATAGATAGAGATCTCTGTGTAACAGATTTCACAGATTGCTGAACTTTATTTACAGTTTTTTGTACAGGGACATCAGGGTTACTGTTTGATTTATTTACAATATTTTTATTATTATATACAAGAGCTGGAAAATCATCAGCATTTAAATTTTTCTTTTCGTTTGTAACGGCAACAGTGCTAGCATACGTAATTTTGTTTTTCTTTTCTAGATTTTTCTTTATTTTAACAGGACATGAGTTTGAAATTGCTAGATGTGGTCCACTACAATTGATACAACTTAGTTCATTAGGTTTATCACAGTCTTTGTAATAGTGTTCACCCGAGCAGATACTGCAGCGCTGTTTGCCGTTACAGACCTTTGCCGAGTGATTAAATTTAAAACATCTATAACACTGTTGCAGAGGAGGGATGTAGGGGGAAGTCCCCTAAGCCCGTACGGGTCCTAAAGCCGGACAGACATTGAATCAGTGCGAAGAAGCACACCAATTGGTTGCTTAATGTCGCGGTTAGGAAGCTTCTCCCAAGTGAAGAGCAGGGGAGGAGTGCCAAAAGCCAGTGCTGACTCGATCGTCGTGGATCGTGGTGCGAATTTTGAGGTTAGTAAAAAAATTGTACGAACTCATTATATGAGGTCTGTTAACAGTATTTAAAGCATGGGATAATATTCATTGTTATAAATTGTTATTGCTATTGTACAAATCTGATATAATTCAAGCGTTTTTTTGTGATTTATAACACACAATGAGAATGAGAATTTTTCTTGTAAGTGTCTAAGGGTCCGTAAGTTCGGACAATCTCAAAGTCCCTTAAAACCGGACCGTTTTACAACAAGTTAGTTTTTTGTTGTATTTTTTTTTATTTTTTGTTTTTCAGATTCAACATGGGTAAACACAAACTGAGATGTGAGAATACCCCCAAACATGAAATATTGAAAAAAGCCATCGATAAAGTGATGTAAAAAAAAATGTCCTGAGAAAGTCTTCTGAAGTCTACAATGTGCCAAAAAGTACGCTGTTCGGCCAAATTTTATTAAAATTATGATTAGTTTTTCTATATTAACTAGGGATTTGTTCTATTGTAATAGATATTGTTACAAAATAGTTTGTTAAAATAATCGTTGAGTCTAAAAATGACCGAAAAGTTTGGTGTCCGTCATAAGGGGACCTTTTTGAAAACGTCCATGTATGTATGTTGATTATTCCTTATTATCTAGTACATTTAAAGTGACATTTAAGACTGCTGATATATCTGCGTTGATGAGTTATATACTAGAGAGCTTATTAAAGAGAAATAAACAAATTAATGTATAACACGTTTATTTTTATTTTCATTATACCTTAAGTGTCCGGTTCTCGGGGACCTCCCCCTACTCAAATACGCGGTATGAAAACAAGTCATACTGTACAGAATCAGGTAATGTATTGGCTAGGAAAGTTATGCTGACAGTTTGTAAAGGCACTTTTTCATTGTTTACTTTTCTAAAAAAGCGACGCACAGCAATAATTTCATATGTAGAAGATAACTTGCAATATAGTTCTTTATTAGAAATGTTAGTTGGAACATATCGGATGATTCCAGTTTTTTCAATTTGAGCTGCAGGGATGAATGCCTTCAATTTATATCTTTCCAGAAAGACATTATTTGCCAAAAAATTGTTGGCAGTATTGTATTGTTTAAATATAACCGCAATTTTATTCGCGTTCACTCTGTGAATGGCCACTACTCCTTTAATTTCTGCCGTGAATATATGATTAAGGTAAATGGGACTTTTGTTGCCCAATCGTTCATTATTACTGCTTTCAACAAACACTTTGAATTCATATTTTGTAGAATTTTCAGGGTACAGACTTTTATAGTTAGGTTTGAGAAAAGGTAAAAAGTTCAAACTTTCCTCACCACCGCCGCTAACATCATCATTTTCGTCCATTTTTCTGGCCCGCTTGCCCGAAGACCCCGGGCCTTTGGTGGCCGGGGGGATTTCACCCCCGGCCTCACTGTTTAACATTATATTTACTTACAAAGCGATTATTTACAAATTATTAATCGAATTTTAACTATAATTTATACAAAAATATCAATTTTTTCCAAATTAGCAAATTTTAGCGCCCTTTCAATTCAAATTCCCGCCAAAGAATCACTCGGAGTCTTGCGTAAGGCGTTTTTATGTTTACCACACTGGCACTTAGTCTTTTCATCAACCCTAAATGAAATAAAACGTTTGTGACTGTGTGATCCACGGCTAGGTAAATAATTATGTAGAATTCGAAAAAAAACAATTTTCCTTACAAGTTAGCTTTTTACCCGACTGCGGCGAAGCCCAAAAGGAGGGTTATGTGTTTGACGTGTATGTATGTATGTATGTCCGTTTCTTTGTTCCCTCATAACTCCAAAACGGATGAAGGGATTTGAATGAAATATACATCGTTAGATTCGTCTTGATGGCGCGAGTGATAGCTACATTAAAATTAAAAAACAAAGAAAAATTGCGGATTTTGGGCGCCAAATCGTTTTCAGAAAAAAAAAAAAATTCCAGTACCATCGAGTAGGGTATCAAAATAAAGGGTTTTAAAGGGAGATTACAAAAATATATCACACTTATATGTTTAAAAGAAATTCAAAGTGACAAATCCTATAAACAAGCACAAAAGTTAAATCATTTGCGAAGAATTTTACGCGAGAACAAACACGTCATCTTCTCTTCTTCTCTTCTTTTGAAATAAGCAGTACCTTTGTGCTCTTCTATTTGTTATGTTTTTATCCTTTTTTTTTACAAAAGTGTTAGAGGGAGAGCTGAGATTTTACCTCAGCAATGGCCAGGACAGGCGTATTGTTTGTACCTACTATTTTTATGTTAGAGCCATGGTTCACAATATTAGAATAAGTAAATACGATTTCTTTATTTACAAGACAAGAAACAATTTTACATACGAAACAGTAAAGTTGGTAAGTACCTACCTATTACAAGACAAGAAGTTTATGACCAAGTTAAAATCTGTTTCATCGTATATCTATTCAGAATATCTTGGACTGTGTTGGTCAGGTGGACCATAAGTTTTGGTTTGTGTTTCCTGCGGGGCCGTATCTTCATCTATTCGATTTTGTACTGGTAGCATCCAAGGTTTCATAAGATATTCCGGAGACAACATAGAAATCGATGGCTCTGGAACTCTTGGTATAGGCAACAATGAATTGTACTGGCAATAATGTGGATTGATGTAAAAGATATGACGATCTTCGCGTTTTTGTAGTGGTCTGTAGTTTCTTAAGTTGGGTTCGTCCCAAGGGTCCCATAGTTTTCGAAATTCTTTCATCTGTAACGAGAAGTTTTATGATTGCTTTAGTGACGAGTCTGACACCACGAATTTCCACGTGTACACTCGGCGAAGCCCTAAATTCAAGTGGAGCTCCACCCATCCATAGGTGTCCATGGCAGTCGACTTCTTGGCACATTTACAAGTATTGTGGAGTGTTTACAATTTAGATCCTAACTTTTAATTTAACTTGGTCTAAATGTCGCGCATGTCGGTGTGACCGCTAGGTGCATTATTAAGAGAAAACAAGACATTTCGTTGGTAACATAATTATCGTGAAAGATGACGTTCTTGTAGTTTCTAGTTGCGTGTGTTCATGGTGATGAGGATGTTTGTAGATAATATAGGATATTTAATAACAATAACCCGATTAGAGTACTAATTCGGGATCTTGAAAAACATACCGGCTGGCGATCTGTGTTATCATTTGCATTCTAAATTGCTACAATTTTATCACCTGCTCAAAGGATGCAAACAGAATGACTCTAGGGACCAGCCACTTGATCGTGAATTCGTGGCCGTTCACCGTTTCCAGTTTGCCCCAGTACACGAAGTAGTCTTCATAGAACATAGGTAGGAGTCGAGACATTGGGTAGGGGCCTATCCGAGTGTGCTTTTGGGCTTCTCGAACTCTTTTGAAGCCCTCGATGACCCAGGCCAGTCTGTCATCTGGGTTGACACCGTACTAAAAATAATGACTGAGGTTGAGATAAGCCTGAGAGGTAAGCGGTACCTATAGATAACTGTTAAAAAAACCCCTTTATTGGGAAAAGAAAATTAATGAGAAATCCTTTGCACGAGGCTGAAACTGGTTCAAATACAGGACTTTTCCAGAGTTAACTTTTTAACGTGCTTGTAACCACAAAAAACCTTCCCTACTCTTATACTGCTGCTCTAAGGATGATATTGGGGCTGCTTAGGTACCTACCTTGATCAAGTAGCAGACCATGGTCACGCCATCTGGATGTTTCATAGCTTCTTCTTGTGTTATATACTCCGCTCGAAAAAAGGTCACCTAAAACAGTTAATAGCAAACTTACTACAGCTAGGATATTAAATTCTGTTGACCAAGTTTCACAATTTAACATTTTAGGTCTTTGATCGAGATTTTTAACGAAATAACAATGTAAAAAAAATATTATTACAGTTCCGATTGAGATGAAGTTTTGCATAGGTACAAATGCTTGTTTTAGTTTAGAGTGGTTTAAATTACAATGCATGGTTAGTTGAGTGAAGGTGCTTCTAAACGGACAATATTGTACTGCGATGTCTGCGATATGTGGTTGCAATATATAATGGCCAACATCATGGCCATCAATACCAGCCATACCTACTATGCAATATTGTAGTAGGTACCTAATGGAATGGCCCGGCCATATAGCCATACATATAATATTTGGTATGGCTTGGCAATATTGCTGAACGATCGCTTAACATTCGAAAATACATACATACTGAAATAATATTATCCTGGCCATTTTTTTTTTGAAAAACTTTATATTGTTGAGTCGGCTTTCGATATGAGTGCATCCCTCATGCTTAATGCAATACGGCGGACTCCCAAAAATAGCGACATAGTTATTTTTATGCATTCCCATGATATCGTTAACAAGTGAATGCCCCCTCAAGTCAAAGGGGAAAATATACAAGTCTGTTATTAGACCTACTGTCACAAGAATAAAAAAAAAACGGCCAAGTGCGAGTCGGACTCGCGCACCGAGGGTTCCGTACAAACAAAGTTTAAAATTACTTAGAATATTTTTATTATGTGATGTAACTAACAATTTATGGTTTTCGTAATTTTTCCTTTATCTATGCTATAAGACGTTGCTTCGTACCAAATTTCAAGATTCTGAGTTCACGGGAAGCACCCTGTAGGTTTTGATTCCCTTGCAAGTGTCGAAAATTTGCGGCATAAACGGCTGTATCTTTTGATTGCGTTGGCTTAGAAGTTTGATTTTTTCACAGCTTCAAGGGACAGTAGACCTGAGTAATTGATATAAATTTCAGCTTCATACCTCCACGCGTTCCTGAGAAAAAGGGTCTTGACAGACGGACGGACGGACAGACGGACAACAAAGTGATCCTATAAGGGTTCCGTTTTTTCCTTTTGAGGTACGGAACCCTAAAAAAGAATGAGTACCTATAATAGAGGAAGTTTAAAAGTTACGCCAGTTACAGAAAAGTTGAAAGGGAACCGACTACCTTTTCATTACGCAAGTGTTTCTTCCAATCGTCTAGGTAAAGGTGATGAAGAGGCCCCATTGAAAAGGACCGCTTAATAGATCAGTGCGTGTGAATAACGACGGTGTAGTGTCCCAACACCTTTCTTGAAAGCATTTTTAATATACGGAAAAGCCTTTGAGCCTTGCTGCTTTTCAATTACTTCAGGTGAATAAACTTGAGACTATTTACTGGTCTTTAGGTTATAATTTTGTATTTAACATAACATCACGCCTTCGGAGGTAAAGGAATTCAGAAGTGTACCCTTAGATAGGTATATCCACATTTCGCCATGGTTATCTTCACGTATGTCATATGTAATAAGGGGCAAGCCTATTGCCATCATTCATCAACCAGGCACAAATCTAGGCTCCGTGGCTGCTACTGAGAAATTCCTGATGGAAAAACCCAATAACAGTTTGCCCGACCTAGGAGGCGAACCCAGGACTACGATAAGTGGGTAAATACTCATGAAACTGGTCAATATTGCAACTGAATCATGATAGCACTAGGGAAGAAGGTACATGATTATCTTTAAAACAAATGTAGTTTGTCTCAATTAGAACCTTCTTCTTTTTGAAGAGGTCGGTTAAAATGTTGACCTACACTGCTACCTTTGGTATAATTGAGCCAAACTTTAATTGTATCAGATATTGTGTCTAACCTCGGAGGGCGCTGTACTTGGCTGTACCCAACTAGTAAACGATATGTCTTGTATCTATGACAGGATGAGATTCCTATAAATGAATGTTCTACTTCATAATTATGAGGACGGTGTAGGTCGCATTCCAGTCGTAAAATAACCAGTATTATCTGGCCTCTTATTCCATAGAAACTTCGTAGTAACCTAGCTCAGTATGCCCAGA
This sequence comes from Diarsia dahlii, assembly GCA_949775195.1. Classification (NCBI taxonomy): domain Eukaryota; kingdom Metazoa; phylum Arthropoda; class Insecta; order Lepidoptera; family Noctuidae; genus Diarsia; species Diarsia dahlii. The sequence goes on from OX459198.1 coordinate 4,809,765, forward strand.
AGTGGACGACTTTCAACTGTAATGATGATGAAGGTAATAAGTCAGACTCACCTGCATTTCACCAGGATATCTCCTGTCGTCGACTGTGTGATCACTGCCCTCCATCATGTCGGCACCCCAATGGAAATGAATTTGGGATAGCACATGTTTTTCCATAAATGGGCCACCTTCCAAGTATGGGCGTTCTGTTCTCCATTTTGTTGATACTACCACTGGTGACAGTAATATTATTATTTTTAAAACAAAGATAATACGGCCTGGAGTTTTCCGAGTGCCTGTGAAAATAAAACATTATTCTGAGGGCCTATTTCACCAGCAGCGACGAAGTTCCAAGACTTGAGTCTCTGATGATATCTCATCACCATGAAAGTTCTAAGTAGGTATTAACCGTTTCAAATTCGAAACTGACTCGCGTTACCATTCCAAATATCAAGGCCACCATCGCCGACAATAGGAATTAAACCAATTTGGACTAAAGTATTGTTATCTGTGGATTTGCTTTTCTGCCCTTGGTTGTAATGTTTCATAACATATTTTTCAACTCAAAAATTAAAACATGTTTTTCTAGTCAGGGTAGGTAGGTATTCTATTGTTGTGCAGACGTTACTTAAAGACTTATCAATTACTCATTTTAATATTCAAAGAACAACATAAAAAAAACTGGCCAAGTGCAAGTCGGACTTGCACATGAAGGGTTCCGTACCATTACTTCTTATAGGTTTTCCTGTAATCTATAAGTGTTGAACTAATTTATGTATTTTTTTCAGAATTTTAGGCTCAGTAGTTTCGGAGTTAAGGGGGGGGGGGGAATGGTCGGACAGACAGACACAAGAGTGATCCTTTATGGGTTCCGCTTTTTCCTTTTGAGGTACAGAACCCTAAAAACTGAAATTATTTTCTATTTGTAATACAGCATATTTTCCGATCGCACTAAGCCCAAACAATTTGTCAGGCGACCTGAGCCGTCTTATATAATGCTAACGTGATCCAGACATAGGTATATGTCAAGTGAATGCTTCAGGTGCTATTATGGCGTCCATCATGTTTGGACAGGGCTCTCGTGAATCCCGTATAATCACAATATATGTTAGAACGCAAACAAAGCGTTGCGTAATCGAGACAGGTCAGCTGGTCAGCAATTTACTTAGGGCTTAATCTTATGCATTAGACGTACTAATACACTATCTGAATTCTGAAGGAATTTTGAATTCGTTTAGAATTAAAGACTGCAGATTGGCAAATTCTGGAGCGCTGACACAGCCCGAAGGCGACCCGGAAGACTTCGTAGGAGATGGTGGGACGAGCTGGACAGAACCATCGACCAGTGGTCCAAGTTGCCCTTTTAATGTTGGGTGGATAATCATCAAATAACTCCCACCGCTCTTGAGCAGAGCGAAGGGAGTGTCAGACGTCTACTGGCTAAAAACCACCCTTGTTCCTTTTTCGCCCTTGTGCCAAGGCCGCGGCATCTCTTTCGACAATCCGCAGCCCCGACGGGGTCCACATTGGCTTGGATGGCAAAATTTTGAAGTCATGGCGAGAGGCCTTTACCTTGCAGTGGGATGACACAGGCTAACTCTTAATGCACAAGCATAAACATTTTATGTAACAGTCCCACAGCTACTTCTCTGTGACAGAGAGTGGGGTTTACTTCACAACCTGCGTGATGTGGTTGCTGGATAGCAAAGGCCTAGAAAGTTTTTGTTCTAAGGCATACAGGTTTGCCGAAAAAATATGTCAGTGAAAAAATATAAATCAAGTGCCTACTTTGGTTCAAACTCAGATCTTACAGCAAGTAGGTAACACAGCAAAGGACACGTAGGTAACACAGCAATGGACTACAAAGTTTTTGTTCAAGGATATACAGATTACTTCAAGTTTTCCAAAATCATGTATCGGTGAAAAAAATCCAGGGCCTATTTTGGTTCGCCCTCAGAACTTCAAATGGGTAAGGGTAAGTCCGGACCGATACAATTGCCAATTTGATTAATTCAACCCGAGAATTCCCTCTACTTCCAAGTTCCCAGACAGATAAATAGCGTCCATAAATCAACCACTATCCGAAACACACTTCGATCCCTTTCTAAGATACCCCATCACTTGGCTTGCAGCCTTTATTCATATCTTTCCCCAGCGAGTGGTCTAACAAATGACAGTATTATACTAACTAGCTAGTTACCATGTACCTAAACCATGTTACGATGGACCACGGTTCCCGCTCGAGTAATTATTTGGAACGGATAGGACCACAATCGGGCCACAGATTTAGATTGAAAGATCCGTCCCAACGCGCCAAAAGGGCTCGATATTGTTGTTTGGCCTGTCTAATTTTTTCAGTTTTCCAAAAATCAATAACAAGATGTTGCTCGCTCACTCATGCTGAAAATCGTATAAATCGTTCCGAGCGAGCTAGCTCTTCTCAGTATCCACATATTTTGCGCAAGCTGTGTGCAGTGAGGCCAGACTAAAAAGGAGATGAGGTGCTTTTCTGGTCATCGCCACTATTGATTCTGGCGCACAGGAGTGGCAGTGGTTAGGGAATAGAGGGGAAGTTTTGTTCCAATTACACTATAAAAAGTTTCAGGCTGAAGCCCTTACGATAGTGGCCCACTTTCGTTTTCAAAAAAGGCCAATAACGAGCAGCAGCTTATTCAGATTTTTTCTGGACCAGTGTGGAAACGTGCCAGAATCAACCAATCAAAGGAGAGACGAGAGACCCGGTATGAATTTCAACCAATCAATGTAATTCTTGAGGGCACATTTAACGATTTAGATCTTTGGTGTAGGCATAATAATTAATTCGCTGTCAGGCCAGCCTGTGTGGGCACTTTCCAGCCAAAACTACTTAGCCTGTCCTGTTAATTAAAGTTTTAGACTGTCGTGGACTGTTTTGTTGTTGTTTTGGAAGCTATAAAAAATAATCGAGGAGAATGGTTTCACATTATTTCGATTTTTAAGTTGTACCTGTTGAATAATCTACCAGTACTTTCCTACTACAATTGTAACTTTTTAATACACAAAGACGAATATCATAACTTCAATTTTCAGATTAGAATACTGCTTGTTTTGCATAAAAATATTAACGCTGCACTTTCCTATAAAGTGTATTATCATCATCTAGCATAACCTTTGGATCATTCCCACTAGTTCTACTGCACAGCCCTACGATAGAACTAGTGGGAACTTTTTTTTATTTTTTTTCCCACTAGTTTTCCCCAAGATTATTAGGGTCGGGATCTAGTCTAACCAGATGCAGTTGACTATCAGTGTTTTCCATGGACCGACTTCATCTTTGTTCCACAATCCAGACAAAAAGCATATTAATCTAAACGTAATACTTACGCGTGTATCCAGTATTGGTCAGCTTGACCTTATGCGGATAAACATCAAAATTGAACCATTTCAGGTCAGGGCATCTGTATATCAAGGAGTTTGTGATGGATATATTTATAGGTGTTGGCAGGTGACCTTCAAATTCACTCCAGTACTGAATCCATTCCAAAGTCCCATACGGGGGCACCACGTCCTCTTCTATTTCTGGTACTACGTTCGCCTCAGCTTCATAATATTGAAGGAGAAAAAACAAATTCATGAAAGTGCCTACAGCATTGGCTAACCCCATAGTTGTATAGGCTCTTTAAAGATTCCATAACATTGAGGACAATAATTTCTAACACACATTAAAAAAAAAAAAAAAACGACTTCGACAAAAATAAAACACAAAAAAGTGAAAAATAAAAATCAGCTTCAGAAGTCGGTGGCAAAAACATGAAATCAAACAAACAAAAGTCACCGACTTCAGAAGCAGATTTTTATTTTTCACTTTTTTGTGTTTTATTTTTGTCGAAGTCGGTTTTTTTTTTTTTTTAATGTGTGTTAGAAATTATTGTCCTCAATGTTATGGAATCTTTAAAGAGCCTATACAACTATGGGGTTAGCCAATGCTGTAGGCACTGTTTTATTTTTTGTAAAAAAGTTTTTATTTTTCACTTTTTAGTGGTTCACATGTGCTTACCCCTTCACAACGTACCGGCGTGATGTTATGTTATGAACTGGTGTAAACAATAGACAGACATGAGATTTCAGCAATCTCAGTCCATTTGCTATCATTTATTGAGGAGTTCCGTTGTCTATCTCCGAAGTACTTCATCAAAATATGTTCACCAGCCTTTGTAGTGAGTACAGGCGTGATATTATGTTGTGTGATGGCGTAAACAATGCTTAGATATGCTATAGCAACAATCGCGGTTAATCTGCTGTTATTTATTGAAGAGTTCCCCCGATTTCTACAAGATCCCATCATCAGATATTGAAATGGTGACAATGGGACCACACGGGAAGCACCAGCTTTCAAATGAAAAAAGAATCATGAAAATCAGTTCACCCAGTCGCAAGTTATGAGCGAACAAACATAAAAAAAAAAAAAAAAAAAAAAATACAGTCGAATTGATAACCTCCTCCTTTTTTTGAAGTCGGTTAAAAAGGAGGAGGGTCTTAATTTTGTTGTTATATATTTTTTATGTTTCTGTCCTCATAACTTCGTACTCGTAGTTTTTCTATTGAAAGCTAGATAGCGCTACTGACTCGCGAAATCAACATTAGTTACCGGCACGGTTCTTCAGCGCTCGGTGGAAGAGTGGGATCGCTGTGCGTATCGTACACTTATGACAAATAAAACGCACACCCGTTTATTATTTTATTGGCCGTGAGGTACATGCAGCAGGAGTAAAGAACAAATCCCGAGTGACGGCTATGACGCGATGCGAGCGAGAATAAGGTGAAGGTCAGCGCTCAAGAATCGTGCCGATGATTGTATGACAATAGTCTCAATGTCTGCTCTATAAATCTCTTTCTTTGGTATGGTGATCTAAGGATTTAAATCTTTGAGAAGGACCAATAGTGAACCTTTGATTTGGATTATATGGTAGTGAACTGTAAGAGTAGTACAGTAGCAATATAAATACCTGCTTGAGCTTTGGCTTTGGCAGCAGCTGCAGCAGCCATACTTATACTCGTAAAATTTTGAGTTCAAGTAAATTACATAAAATTTCAGAACATCACTGTCTATTTATTTGCTGAATTTTGAAATGCGAAAACTGTATATAAACAAAAAGAGAAGTCCAATGGAGAAGTTTCAAATATTTACTTGGCTTATTTCATAATGGAAACCAGGAAACCATGGTGATGTCCATGATGTCACACTAACATTAATTTTAATACTTGACACTTGACATAACACAAAAGTGCAGAGATGTCATGACCATCCTCATCCTCAAAAGAGATAAAAAGAAAATACGAAAATACCAACAAAAATGCAGAATAAAGATAGTGACATTCCGCCCTACAGGAGGCCAATTTTTCCGGATCGAGAATTATTACATTGGGAGAAATGGATAAAAATCCGGCGAGACGAGACTACTGGGCTTGGAAAAAAGCTGCATCGGCCACCAGTGGACCTAACAATGAACCTGTTGGCCAATGTTCGGGAGGATAAAGAGCGCAAAGTTGCCTTAGAAAATGCGCAGATAGAAAAGAAAACGGGGGTTAGAGGATCCTTGTGGATTCGCCCACCAAGACTGAAGCAGTGGTGTTACTGCGCACCAGCTTATGAAATCCAGAGAACATGCGCTGAAAAGGGTCGCCCAAAAATAATAGCACATGTCGGTGTTCCTGCTTATATTCGAAAAACAGATTTGGGAATGGACGGTGAACCACTTCGCGAGACTTGTCCTCAATTGAACGCTGATTATAATAATTACAGAGTAAAGCGAGAAGGTGAGCTCATTGAAAAGATAAAGAAAATTGATCCATTCAGGTACGAAGTTTGTTTAGTTTTTTGGTTGTGATATTTTGATAATGGTGTGGATTTTTTTTTGGGATGCACAACCTTATAAAAGTAGTTATTTATCTAAATAGCCGGCGTCACAATCACATTAATTTTGCTCCGACACAAGGGCGAAGAAGGAACATGGGTTTGGTTTTTGTCAGTAGAAGTCTGACACTCTCCTTCGCTCTGCCCAAGAGCGGGGGGGGGGGGGGTTATTCAATGATTTTCCACCCACAAAAAAAAAGGGTTTGTCCACAAGGTATTTCACCGCAGTAAAACAGTATGTTTATGTTTCAGGCCAAATATTGATGGCTTATTAGTAAGAGGCATAAATCCTCCACCACCACCACCGAAAATACCCCTGTTACCCGAGATAATTATAGAAGAAGCGAGAAATCCCGTCATAGAACCGCTCAGCGACGTTTATGCTATAAACATAAATAATAATGTATTTTATACAGAAATACCTGGACAAAATCTAGATGTCTTAACATCGTTTGGAGTTCAAAACGAAGATCTTGATGTTAAGAAAGATTGCACCTTTTGGACTTACTACTTCAATGTCCCAGCAAAAAGAGCGGGCAGGAGTAAACTATTTCTCCAGAATCTCGGAACTGTTACTTTAAGGTATTGTTGGAAGAGAATAAAACGAATAGTTAATTTTATACCAGAAGAACCTTATGATCCAATATTCTTTTTCAATAAAAACGAAGATGTTTTATCGCCTGGTCAAAGTAGGGAAATATATTTCACATTTATTGCCGATACACCAGATATATTTGCCGAATATTGGGAATTAAACATGTCTAATGTGAATTTGTTTCAAAACAATACAACAAAACTTATTGTAAAGTTATACGCTGACTCAGTTAAAGACAAAACCATGATAGTAAGGAAGGTTGCAGCTCTCAAAAAGAAAATTAACAGAACAGCTGTTAAAAACATAGCGTTTGCGATTATTGAAGAATTAATCGACAAGGTTTTCGAAGTGGTTCCACAATTTTACCCATACAAGAAATTCTTCGTGGAAGCAGAAATATTTGTTATGAAAAATCCAGTGTGCTTTTATCACCAGACGGAGGTTAGTACAATGAAAAATCTTTACACGGAAATGGAAAAGGGAAAGGAGTGGGATTTATCAATAGGTTCGTGGAGACAGAAGATGATGGAAAAAGATTTTGATGACCGCATGAAGTATTATGAATTGTTACGAAAATCTCACGCAGAATTGTTGAAGCCTTGGTACGAAGGTGACGGTCTTGCAAAAGAGAAGCATCGCACGGTAAAATGTTTGTTAGGTCAGTTTGCAGATCTGTTTGACAAAGAATTTCTTAGTTTAACGGACACATTCATGAACACATCAATTAAAGATCAACCTATGAAGTCACAGCATAGTAAGGTACAGGTTCACTCAGGCAGTCAAACTATTATAGACCCTGTTACCGCACAAATGGTGCGAAATGTTTTCTATTTACGTATTTATGAACACCTTGCGACTACAATTGAGTTGTGTGCAGGAGTATTGAGTAGTTTAGATATGAATAGATGGATCGAGTTTGATTTTTGTCGGCATTAAGTACAGACGCCAGCAGATCAAGCTGAAACTGTCAAATTTTCCTAATCAACCTTGAACTTAATGCTTTAGAATGAAAGTTGAAAATCTATTAAAGAGATGGATTCTACAATCTATCACTACTAGTTAATAGTAAGCATCTGTACCAACTGCTAGGTGATATTCTGTTTTAAATTATGGCAATTTTTATGTTAATTAGTTCGTTTTTGTTGATGGTGTAAATAATAAAATACATATTAAATAAACATCAACGTTTATTTCACTTGCGGCTACGTACTAGAGAGGTAAAAAGAGATATCTAATTAAGTTTGTTTTTTGATACGTCATGCATCACTTAAAGAAGGTAGTACTAATTATACTTGATTAATATGAGGAGTAATGCATGTTCGTAGAACACGCCCAATTCAGGACTATAAGAGTATTTTATCAGGAAACAAAATTAGTATTTTAACATTAACAATTTTGTGTTTGTCAGAGTCACTCTTGTACTTAGTAAAGGTGCGTCCACACCTGCGCACGATATTTATATTTGAACTAGCTTTTTCCCACGGCTTCGCCCGCGTGGATGTCGGTTTAACTACAAAAATTACGATTTTCCATACAAACTTTCATCCCCTATTTAACTCCCTTAGGGGTTGAATTTCCAAAAACCCCTTCTTAGTGCTCCCCTACATTATAATAGGAAGCCGTGTGCAAAATTTCAAATTCCTAGCCCCAGTAGTTTCGGCTGTACGTTGATAATATGTCAGTCAGTCAGTTCTCCATAAATAGATAATTATTTAGGTACTTAAATAGTTATACACGCTTAGTTAAGGTGGTGACCGCGAATCGGAAGACATCGTTGGCAGGCCTCCCACTAAGTGTGCCGATGATCTGGTGAAGGTTGCGTGGACCCGTTGGACGCGAAACGCACGGGACCAGTCAATGTGGCGACACCTGGGGGAGGCCTATGTCCAGCAGTGGACGTCTTTTGGCTGAAATGATGATAATGAATGATGAAACGCTCAATATTATAGGGTCCTTACAAAGCTTACGTTCATGCAAGGTCACAACACAGGTCACAAGCTTATGTACATTTCCACTGCCTTGCGTAATGAGTAAGTACGTCGTGTAATATTCAGGACACGTAATCAAACAGCTTTCGCTGGAACACTGCATTCCAAGCGTATTATTTATATTTGTACGGTCTATTCAACTGTTACGTGGTTGACTATTCATAAATAATCGAATCGAAACCGATTCGAATACCTATGTCGTATGTCTATCTTGCTCGCTCTCGTAGTGCTAATGCTAAGTGTTGAACTAATTTCTGTATTTTTTTCAAAATTTTAGGCTCCGTAGTTTTGGAGATAAGGGGGGTGGGAATGGTCAGACAGACAGACAGATACACGAGTGATCCTATAAGGGTTCCGTTTTTTCCTTTTGAGTTACGGACTCCTAAAAATACTTTTTAACAAAAAATAAAACCGACTTCAAAAAAAAAGACAAAAAAGTCCAAATTAAATCACTTTCTGAAGTCGGTGACTTTTGTTTGTTTGATTTCATTTTTTGCCACCGACTTCAGAAACTGATTTATTTTTGACTTTTTTGTGTCTTTTTTTTTGAAGTCGGTTTTATTTTTTGTTAAAAAGTTTTTATTTTGCACTTTTTAGTGGTTCACATGTTCATGGGTCATAATGTGGACAGCGTAGTTTTGTTTTTGAGTTTTGTCGAACCGATTATCCGATTTCGATAGGGCCCAACTTTACAGTCAATAACTCGCATAGTTATATGACTTTCACAAAATCTGATTTCAACTTTCACATTTCTTGGGGAATGTACACTAAATCCTAAGCACATTTTCATAGAGTTCTATCAAACGGGCCCTCATACCACACGCACATAAAAAATTATGGGACCATTTCGAAAGTATACTACCCTTTCCAACAAAATAATAATTTTTCAAATCGGGTAGCAAGTGACGGAGTTATGCCCGAACATTAAAAAAAAAAAAAAAATATATATAATATAAACATCCGAATTGAGAACCTCCTTCTTTTTTTAGAAGTCGTTTAAAAAGATACCTAAACAAACGACATATTCGATTAGTTTCCGATTGAATTGTTTATGAATAGCTATGCTGGTTTCATCTATGAACCACGCTTGATGTGGTGAATTTCTCGGGTTTTTTTCGGGTTACATCGGTAACCTTGGTTCTCTTGCGGATGTCTTCATTTCTGATTCGACCACGCAAAGAAACTCTGAGCATAGCCCTCTTCATAATTGCCCTTTTGGTTAGAATTTTAATGAAATAAAAATAGTTATACCTAGAAGCGTTTGTGACAAATTATACGGAGAAAACCGCACAGAGGGAAGCGTGGAAGGCTATGGGGGATGCTTGTGCCCTGTGTGACAATATAGGCTAAGGAAAAAAATATACGTAGGAGTTAAAACGATTGTTTAGTAACATAACAACAATATATTAAAATATTTCAGAGCTTAGACTTGACGACTTGCTTCACATAAATAACAGAATGACCGGGTGGGTGCCGCTGCGTTGGCCTGACGTTGCGTTCGATAGGTATGCTGTCTGGACCCTCCAGTTGTCTTAGAAGTCCCAGCTGTGGGAAAAACATCAAAGGATCAGTTTGATTCTTACTTGTAATAGCTGAAGGGTTAGGTAGAGGTGTTCCTATTATTACACCCACATGTCGCCCCAAGATTATGATTAATGTAGGTAATGTACAAGATGATAAAAAAAGAGATCCAACATAATAAATAATAGATCTCTCGTGTGGTGTTTAAGACCACGAAACCGAATAATTTTTGTTCCATGACTTTTGAAAATTCATTTTTTTTTTAAGTTTAACCTTATTAAATACTGCTTGTGTCTGAAGTTCAAAGTTCTTTTGGTAAATTCCAAGAACTCGTAAAACAAAAGTTTCTTGGTCTGATACACCACACTAGAAGTTGTGCCTTTATTATATTTTTCTTTAAAAAAACTTTGCCCCACACTAGGAATTTTTCCTGTATCGTGGGTGTGGTTACAAAGTAGGCTAAACAAATAATTGTTTCGTAAGGGAATCGAACCCGTACCAAGATAAAATTTTATAAAAAAATAAAAATATAAATCTTTTTTGGAGTAATCATGGTTTCCGAGAAAGTTTGTAACATACCTGTTCAGTGCCAATATGCACAGGTTTTTCGTATATAATCCAGGTGACGCACTCGGTGTAAGGTGGTGTTGTGAGGGAACCCTTATATGTGACGTAGTTGCCTTCGTGTAGATCATCGCTGTCCATCCATGATAGGGATTCTGTAAAGATATCAAACATAACGGATTGAGATAAGTTGACCTATACAGTAAAAAGCTAGATTTGATTTACAAAGTAACGTTTATCTCATATTTTGACGTTTCTCAGAAACGCAAATCACTACAAATATTATAAAACAAAACCCTCCGCCGTGTGTCTGTCTGTATGTTCGCGATAAACTCAAAAACTACTGCATTGATTTTCGTGCTGTTTTTACCTATGGATAGAGAGAGGTTCTCGAGGAAAGTTAATACGGTTCGTTGTCACTAGTACCATTGACAGTTCCATGATGGAACTACTGAATGTTTTTTTTTATCACTAGTTCCATTTAAAAAAAAAACTGAAAATAGTGGAACTTTGATTTACAGAGTAACGTTTATCTCATATTTTGACGTTTCTCAGAAACGCAAATCACTACAAATATTATAAAACAAAGCCCTCCGCCGTGTCTGTCTGTCTGTTCGCGATAAACTCAAAAACTACTGCATTGATTTTCGTGCTGTTTTTACCTATGGATAGAGAGAGGTTCTCGAGGAAAGTTAGTACGGTTCGTTGTCACTAGTACCATTGACAGTTCCATGATGGAACTACTGAATGTTTTATTTTATCACTAGTTCCATTTAAAAAAAAACTGAAAATAGTGGAGCTAGTGTTGAATTTTTTATCATTAGTTCCATTATAAACGAATCTGAAAATAATGGAACTAATGTTGAATTTGTTATCATTAGTTCCATTATGAACGCATCCTATATAATTTGTCGCGATAACCGACAGCCACGCGGGCAAAGCCGCGGGCATCAGCAAGTGCCTTGAGAAATACTGGTTCTAGTCTCTTTAGGCTAGTAATTTATTTCAAAAGCTCCTGTTTCATCGTAATAATATAATCAAGATTCGTAGAAAGTCTAATTGAATTTATTAGGCTTGTGTTTAAACGCCTACCAGAAAAGAACCAATTTTACTACCAAAAAAAATTCAAAATGCCAAAATGGATTAATGCTCACCAAATTGTGTTTCCTAAAGTATTGTAGGAATGAACCTATTTTCCTTTTTATTCTATACCATAAAGATTTATAAACGCCTTTAAAGTTAACTGCAGACCAAATATTTTATATTATCATTATATAGATGTCACCAATATTGTATTTCATGACTTTCAATTTATCTCCATGACACGCGCTCGCTTCGCTCGCATATTAAATAACACTAATATCTTCTGTCCCCGAAGTGCCGGGCCTCCGCCGGCCTCCTTCGTCGGCCTACGGCCCGGTGCCCATGCCGCCCATAAAGGATACTGTCGCGAGACGATCGTATTATAATTTTGGTTAATTGATTTGGTGAGCATTAATCCATTTTGGTAGGCAAAAAGAATATAAATACAACACGTACAATTATTCTGATGAGTGTCTAATTATTTTGGAACTTAAAACGTTGTTCTTTAGGCACCTCGGTATAGGGTGGGTTTATTTTATTTGAACTTAAAATATTTTTTTTGGTACTTTACTGTACTTTAGTCTAGGGTCTAAAAATCTTTTTTGGTGAGCATTTAAATTGTAGTCAATTTATTATGCTACCACAAGTGGGTGATGTATACGATTCACGAGTACGAAATTCTTGGTTGTTACTACGAATTCCAAGCCAATTATATTGTTGGACAAACTGTTGACCACGATCTTCATCTGCGTCAAATTATTATTAAAATATTACTTCCCTGTGAATCGATATAAGATATTAAAATGATTTTGTTAAAAAACCCATGAACCTGACCAGGGTATTATTATTATAGTATAAAACAAAGTCGCTATTTTTGTCTGTTTGTCTGTATGCTTAAATCTTTAAAACTTTGATGATTATATATGACGATTTTGATGCGGTTTTTTTAATAGATAGAGTGGTTCAAGAGGAAGGTTTTAGTATATAATTTGAACGACATCCACGCGGGTGAAGCCGCGAGCATCAGCTAGTTTAATAATAAATAAAAGTTAAAAAAAATATTTGAAATAAAAGTAGCCTAAGTTACTCCTTACAACATAAGGTCAGCAATAGTCCCATCAAAATCAGTCCAGCTGTTTTGGAGACTAGTCGGACTTCACAGACACAAAATTTAAAAAAAATCAAAAACGTGTTTTTAGTTAGAATCGATCGTAAATACTTTAATACCTGTGTTTTTTTAAATTATAAAGAGAGTTTTTAATTTTATTTATTTGTAGTTGTTGTATAAACTAACTAATTTACCACATGTCAGTCGTAACAAAACTACTTTGTTGATAACCATAACCTACCTGAGGTTACTCTAACAGAGTGTTCACTTTTCTTGATTCTTTCAAATCCTTCGACGAGTCTGTCAAACCTTGGATTTGGAGCATCTACAGCTTCTAATAGGAATCCAACTACGGCCAGACCGTCTGGGTGACCCACTGCCACTTCCATAGATTCGTATTTACTGTTGTAATGGACAAAATGGCATTCTGCTGCATATCTGGAAGGATATAAGAAGGTCCTTAAAACAATTCACAGAAATACTTTTAATCTCAGCTTTTAATATCATCATTAAAATATCAGCCGAAACATGTCCATTGCTAAATAAAGGTGTAGAAGAAGAAGATGAATAAACGCCTCCTTATAGCTTGTGCTTCTAGCATTCATTCATTCATCTTTCACCAGGTCATCATTGGTCTACCGCTTAGTAAACCTTTCAACGCTGCGCATTCTAGTACTTTGTTTCGAAAATCTTTCAAACCTCATCGGCATGGAGGGGATCGGACAAAAAAAAACTAATTAGTCCGTCAGATAGATTTCCAAAAAATATTGGACACGTATCTTTTCTTTTTGCACGTAGACTTAAAATGAAGACGATACAGTGCTTCGAAAACTCGTGTGACGTCATATGATAGTACATTTTGACGACACAAGTGACGTTTCAAGCCCCACTCCAAGATCTTTGACGCGTTGTATCTTCGTCATTTTTTATTGATTTGATAAAACAAAAAACAAGTGTTCAATATTTTTCGATAATCTAACTTACGGACTAAACAGAATCATATTATTTTGACCCAGTCCGATCCCTTATTGTGATAGAAGTAACTACTGAGTCACCAATGAGACACACTGGAGAACTCATGATATTAAATTCTTATATATATTGGAAGTTTATCCAATGGCAGTAACAAACATTTGCCTCTCATATGTCAGAGAATATGCCAAAGAAGTATAAAAACATTTAATTAAGCCTTCAAAGCAAGAGCAAACAGGGGGTCTAAAATGACCACTTTATCAGGTTATAATATTATTATGAATTGCTTTAAAAAGCGTAAAATGGAGCTTTCAAAAAAGTTACTGCGTCTGTGACCATTTTACGAATTTTAACGCATATCACATTATTTTCTATCTATCTATTAGGGTTCCGTGCGAAAAAAAAAACGGAACCCTTATAAGATCACTTTTTTGTCCGTCTGTCTGTCTGTCTGTCACCACCCTTTATCTCCGAAACGGGTAGGGATAGAAAGTTGAAGTCCATGGTCCCTATTTGCTGTAAAAAAATTAAGATTTTAGGTCGACGCCATCAAAAGTTATGGCCGTATAGGATTTTGGAAAAGTTTGTTATTTTTCCTATACTCATGCTACAAGAACTTGCTTTTCACCAAATTTTATAACTCTGGGACCACGAGATTTAGATTTTTGAAATAACAAAAATCTAAACCTATAGGTCACTTCCGGTTATCCTATTGTGAGATTTGGGATGAAGCAAGCTCTTATAGCATAAAAACTGGCCAAGTGTAAGTCAGACTTGCGCATGAAGGGTTCCGTACTTAGACTTCTTATAGGTTTTCCTGTATCTATAAGTGTTGAACTAATTTCTGTATTTTTTTCATATTTTTAGGTTCAGTAGTTTCGGAGATAAGGGGGGGGAGGAATGGTTGGACAGACAGACAGACACACGAGTGATCCTTTAAGGGGTCCGTTTTTTCCTTTTGAGGTACGGAACCCAAAAGGAATAATTATAAAAAAATAAAAAAGTTAAAAACTCCCATACAAAACATAAACCCAATATAATTTATCCCCTGAATCGTATGAGCGCCTATACAATCCAGAGGTCAAGTTTCATTGGCCCGTAGAAGAAATTGTATAAATTATAGCATACCGTATTCTTACGGTATGCTCTAACGGTATGATATACGGGTTCTTACTACAATGGTACGGAACCCTTCATGTGCAAGTTCGACTTGCACTTGGCCAGTTTTTTTTCTAAATGGTCACATACGCAGTTACTATTTTGAAGGTTCCATTTTAAGCGTTTTCTCATCTTCTAGTCACGCTCGTTCCATCATAGTCCTCCATCATTCATCGCTTTTCATCGGGCGTGGTCGTGGTCAAGGGCAAGCACACAATAAAACAAACTTTTTTTAATTTTTTAAAACAAAAATTTAGCCAAAGTCAACCACGAAAATGAACGGTTATGTGTGAAATATATATGGTGCTAAAACTTACCCTTGTCCATCTAATAAGTGTTCACAGCCAGAGAAGTCATCGACGGACCAGTGGAAGTGCATCTGTTCGAATACGTATTCGCCAATGAGAGGACCGCCGCGCAGGATCGGCCGGACTTCCGATTCAAATGTGAAGTATGCTGAAACAATTTAATTGACGGTTGATTCAAGGTGCCTTCGAAGACAGCCGTAGTCGAAAACGTCAACGTTGCTACACGGGAAGGTGACTGTGAAAGTAATGGTATATCAGACCTCATACCAAGCATTGTCAATTCGTCATCATCATTATTATCTACCTAGCCATTTACTAACTTTGTTGAGATCGGTTCTCAGTCTAACCGGATGCAGCTTACAGTTTCGCAACCACCGAGCTTTCTGGGTTTAAGTTGCGGGTTGGTAATTTTTTATAATTGCATTTTATTTGGGATTTCTCTTATTATCTCCTACGTATAGTATCTGCCCGTTTATTGTCAATTTGACCTATATTAAGGTTTTGACTTGTTCACTTAATTGTTTTAAATATCATGTTCTGAAAAACACAAAGGGGTGGCCTATTTGACCCATCTATGAAGAGATTCGTGTAAACCATCCACAGACTAACCGTGGAAAGATCAGCGTAAGCTTTCAATACAAACGATTCACGAAGTGGCTCTTACCAAGTTACAAGCTGCTGATGGGCCTTCTCGAGCACTAATGTGGTTACCTATGGGACACGATGTCCACTGTCAAGTGGAGGGGGGCCAGCCTAATTTGATAAGCCTAGTCTCCAGTGTCTCGTGTCTCACTATTTTGAGCATTAAATCATTTGATTTAATGCTCAAAATAGTCTGTTGTCACCAAGACGCACTGTACACTGTACTGCACTGAATCGGCCATGCAAATGCATGGACGATTCAGTGACATGCTCATACATCTAGTTAGTGTTAAACATTTAAACCCCTACCGCCTTATTAATAAAAATAGTTAAACCTGGTTTAACTTACGCTTGGTTTATCTCGCATGCCGTCTCACTTCAAACATATTCAAAAGAAAGTGACGGCATGCGAGATAAACCAAGCGTAAGTTAAACCAGGTTTAACTATTTTTATTAATAAGGCGGATAGAGTTCTGCCAAATACCTAATACGTATTCTTTCATATCTATACTCTCCTACTTCCTAGCTTCCTACATAATATTATAAATGCGAAAGGTTATGAGGACAAATGGGTAATAATCCTCAAAATTAGATCAGTAGGATCCGATTTTTAAAATTCTTAATGCACTAATTTGAAGCTACTTGCACCGCAAGTATTTTCAAGGTATATTGAAACGCTCCAGTGAAACAGCCAGCGTAAAAATCAATTTTAGAAAACAAGTCAAGTTATTAATGAAAAAGATCTTCTAATAAGGAGGGTTTGGAAACGTTGCTATATTTTCAAATCTGCCAATATCAATTTTCACTTCCTCGCTTCTATCGCACATTTCTTGTCGGTTTTAATACTTTTCACGTGTATTATAATAAAGATAACCAAGGAACGTGCAGGAAAGGATTTCCATTTCCGACTTTTACAGCGAATTCTCCAAAATAATTAGCTCAATTTCGAAGGCACCATCAGGCAGTGTAAGGGGCGCTACACATTTTCTCGGGTCGGCACATTTGATTTGGCAGTATTTATTAAGCCACAAAGCCACCAGAAGTAAATACTCTCCCGTCGGGTCTGCGGCTTGTTCGAAAGGTATACCACGGCTTCGACACAAAGGGCTAAGAAAGAATATGGGTGGTTTTTAGTCAATAGAGGTCTGACACTCCCTACCATTCTGCCCAGAGTGGGAGCCATTTGATGATTTCCCAACCGCCCAAAAAAAAAAAAAAAAAATTACTCTACGTCATCTGCCTGGCTTTATTTCTAACTTTATTGTGGTCGGCTTCCCGTATGACCAGATGTAGCTGGACGTTCACACCCCAGTAAGTACTGGATAATTCGGTACTGGTTTTCCAACTTTCGGGCCACTGACTACCTATAACATCAGTTAAATATCCATAAATTTTAATGACACGCGGAACTTACCGCTTTACGTGTTTTCCAAGCCACGGAGGAAACTCGATGTTAGTGTTTTTTATTTAGTTTAACATTTAACAATGAATTTATTTCTCCAAATATTAGTGACTCTAGTTTTGATATAAATGTAATATAGTGTTATCATCATCATGGAGCTCATTCATTGTGCCGACCCGAAACTGTATGAAGCACCCTTAGCAACAAAAGCACTTATTGTTATTAACAACCTATTTCAAAGTAGGAAGGAAATAATCTGGCCATGGTACTTTCTTAGTAAAGTTAAACCTTCCGTCGAAGGGCTTGTCGAACTCCCGTTAAGGCGAGGCAGAGGCGCATTTCTGTGCAAAACACGTCATTACATCCAATGTTATGGGAGTTTTAATTTGAATGTATGTGGTTTTCTCCCCTCGAGCGGATCGCAATGGAATTTAGAAACCATTTATACTTGTTATCTTTTGCCATATTTTTGGTTGGGTTTTACATGGGCTTTATATTATTATCTACCCACTCGTATGTAGGGTGGAGGGGATATGGACGCACAAACAACGTTATAAGTACATCACCCCCCACATGGAAATGTCATAGGTACTGAACACCTCACTGCGATATTATCCTTTTGAATTTTTGTGTGGGAAAGTCCTCATGGATACACCGTCTGTATCAAACTGGGGGTTATGTCGGGCTCTTACTGACCAAAAACTCACTGTTCCTACTTTTACCATGTATATTCGTGCGCACCCTAGATTGGATTTAGCCCGCCATCCGCGGTGGGCCTCATCACCAAGTGCGGCCAGTGACCGCACTTTTTTTTTTTTGTTGAGTGATGGGAAATCATCAAATGACTCCTCCCACTTTGGGCAGAGCGGTATATAGGGAGTGTCAGACTTCTACTGACTATAAACCACCCGTGTTCCTTCTTAGCCTTTTGTGTTGAGGCCGCGGTACCTCTTTCGAACTACCGATGGTCGATGTACCGAAGTGTCGATGGGTGGGCGTTTTGGGGGACTGTCTTATAAAAATGTAAATACAGTGAAACCTGGTTAAATGTGTCTCAGATATTCAAATCTGTCTCATGGGACCCCAGTATGAGTTCCAGTTAAAGAGGTTTCTCACTTATCCAAGTCCCAGTTAACCAAGTTTCACTGTAGTAAAGTAGGTAAAGTAAATTTTGACCTTCGAAAAGTGCTGATTATCAGCCTAGTTTGAATAAATGAATTTTGATTTGATTTGATTTGACCCGCAGCCTCGATGAGACCACACCAACATGAAGGCGCGCAGGAACCACTGCGCGCTACCTCTTTGGACGTAGCTGGTTGGGCGACAACTCAGTTCTAATTTCAGCGCTGGTTCTAACAATCAAAGTCCATGTAAACACTTCAATCACATGTTAATGTTTTCCACAACCTTTAATCTCCGTATCATACAACCGAACTGAAACCGATTCGATAATCTTTCATCCGATAATAGCCTATGTTAAATATCATAGTACACTTGAAACTGAACCTTATCTTATCTTACATTCACGGTTGTTAACTGATTTTTATTTTATGTAATATTTGGATTATTTTATCGTTTAGCTTCCTTATTTTTAGTGCACTATTGATTTGTGTATCGGTCAACTTAGGGCATCAAATCGCAATAGGTAGGTAGGCACATGGTGTTATTGTTTGAATTGCATCGAACCATAAACAAGTCTTGATATTTTCTAATTATTTCTTATGAAAATCAAAATATTTTGTTTAATTTAAAATGTGCTTGTTGTTTTTTTTTTAGGTTTTTCAACTACTACTATTTCCAGCTTATTAGTTTAGTAATGTTAATGATTTCGCAGACGATTTAACTTTTATTTTACATGTTTTTTTTCTGTATTGGGCTTATGTAAATCTTTTGGTAATTAATTAACCGTTTGTGCATCGATGTCTCTAAAACCGTGTACTAAGATATTCGCAGATTGTACTACTTAAAAGCTGTTTAAGTTACCTAGCCAGTATAGGTTCAGTATTCTCTAGGCACACCTAACAAAATAACTGTTTTAAAAGGTATGTACCTCATGACGTTAACAATAATCTTATATCGATAAAAATGGATTAGGGGAGAGCGGGGCTAAAAGTGCCGGGGGTAAATTGTGCCGACGCGAATATCTCGAAAACAAAAAGAGGTAGTTATACGATCGTATTGTGTCGCGTAATGCCTAACAGTCGGGCACGCGCGGCTGCCATTTTAGTTGCGTCTGCGACGCGGACCGAGTGGCAGTGCATGTGAGGGTCGTCCAGCGCCACGTCAGTAAATATTTTCGTTTCGATACTTTTTGGTCGCAAGCTAGCTTTTTTCGTGCTTTTTATATGAGAGTTTTAGTAAAATGTTTGTTATTTATCCTAGTTTGCTATGCAGTGTAATTTTAATGCTTTGAGCAGAGTGATTTTTATATGTGAGACAAAATTTCAAACTCTCGCTCACGGGGTAAAATGTGCCGTTCATGTGGGGCTGCTTGTGCCGCGGCACAACCAACCCCGACTTAGGGGTTGGTTGTGAAATCTATATGATATTTTGTAATATAGTCCTTAGAGACTGATATTTTAAAAAAAATTATTGATCTCATTCGCATTTTTAATAATTGATCGCATTCGCATAAAAATAAGTACAAACTTTGATTTAAAATATGTTTTTAAGTTTGAAATAATTACATAAGTAAGGGTAATTTGTTTTTTTAAATTATAATACTTAGAAACTGTTGATTTATAGTAAAAATTATAACAAATAAATATATTATTATAAAATTGATGTCTTTTAAATTCTAAATTAATTTTGATTTATGTAAAACACCTAGCATTATCAACGGCACAACCGACCCCAGCTACGGCACAACTTGCCCCAAAGTGGGGTTGGTAGTGCCTTGCCGCCGCTGTGTAAAAAAAACACTTCTTCTTAAAAACTATGAAAAATGTGCAAAATCTGTAGGTAAATTCGTATTATAGACTAAATTTGGCTTAGGATGAACCACTACTTTCAGACATAGTACTTGTTTTATCCGAATCATATAAGGATTTGTCAAAATCGGCACGTTCAGCCCCGCTCTCCTTCAGTATCGATAATAGATATAATACGCAAAACTATGCGATAACTATGATAAACATTACATATTTTAACTATTTTCAGAGGCACTGGGTAAAATGATTAAGGGAATATTATTTTATTTATGTAGTTTGGCAAACCAATTATTTTTATCTTCTTCGGGTTTTTCTGCTTTTATTTTACGTATGGACCTTTTATATAGTTTACCTAACTAATACCTACTTATAACAGCTGTCTTTCGGTTTTCTGCGCCTGAACAGCTACAAAGACTTCGATATTTACCACAAAACAACCTGGGTTTGCATGTAATCCCCAAATGGTTAAGTAAAGGTGTAAGTAACAAATGGTTCACTCTCATTTAAAACGCGAGCCTTTGCCATCAACCAGACACAAATTTAGACTACATGTAATCTTGACTCTGCTACTGAAAAATTCTTGATGAGAAAACCGATTGACCGACCTGGAATCGATCCTAGGCCCTCACGCATAGCAGACGCAATGGCGATTGATTTTAAATCTTCATAAAATAATTTCCGAACTTCGCAAATGTCGCAGGCAACAGCAAAATTTTACAATTTGTAAGGAGATTTTCTCACCTGTTGAGCCATTGTTGAGGAGAATGCCATTGACTTCGTTGTCCCAATATCCTTTGTACTGAAGTGTGTCTAGTGACGACCATTGAGGGCACCGACTTAGGGATATCGCGAGTGGTGACTGCGAAGCCCTTAGGCGGGATATTTGCTCAGCTGGAAATACAAACAAAAAACAATTAAGTACGATATTTATTACATGATGACTTGAAGGTAGCCTAATACGATTCTCTAAAGAAATCATCAAGTCATCAAGATTGGAATCTCAAGTTTGTTTATATTTTATAACTGGCAAAAGTAGTTTTATTAAGTTAGAACCGGGTGTTCTAATACTCAAAGAAGAACCGCGGAAAAGAGATACCGCGGCCTCGGAACAAGCGCTAAGAATGAACATGGGTGGTTTTTAGTCAGTAGAAGTCTGACACTCCCTACCGCTCTGCCCAGAGGAGTCATTCGATTTTTTCCCACCTCCAAAAAAAAAGATGTTTTATTAGTTATTACAAATTTGATTCTCTGGCAATCGTACCTAGATACTATCAGCTGCTCAGATCTTTCTTCATGTGCCTTACTTGCCTAGGTTGGTCTTGGGTGACGACTGACGACCCATAACCACTTAAACCTAGTTAGTGGCAAAAGCTCGCCGCCCTGGTGAAATGTGGGTATATGAATACATATACCACTGCCTAACCCTTCTGACAACGAACGTGATGTTATGTTATGATGCTATTACCTATTTTCCAAATTTCCGCTCGAGGGCCTTTTACTAATCAATTATTAGCATGATTTTTCAAACTTCAGCTCTTAAATTGACTTGAGAATTTCGTAGAAAACCATTGATGCGTCATAAAATATTCATGTTTTTATTAATCTAAGTAATGTTTAACAATGTTGTTAATGGAGTTATGAAAGTATTTTATATAGGTACTGCATATTTAATTTATACACACAGCGACGTATCAAGATAGAATTTCCTGCATAACAAGATCTCCCTTTGTATAGATTTCTTGTGCAATTAGAGAGCTTCATAAACTGGTTTAGAATGCTTAGTATGATTAGTAGCGGTGCGTACCATACTTACTTACACTTTAATATGGAGTAGATTAGGGCGAATTTTAGTCAAATTGCTGACCGTGATCAGCATTTACAATTCACGTTTAAAAACTGTTACCGTCAATGTTCCTAAGCAGACTAACAATTTTCCATGCAGTCTAAAATGTGCTGACCATCATCATTCTTCTGTCCTTATCACAATTTATAAAGGTTCAGCGCAGCATATTGTGTTCTTCTACCATACTATTCTATTATTCGTCACCAGCAGTCACCTCCTTTCTAGCCATATCATATTTCACACAGTCTATCCACCGTTTCTTTGGTTTTCCACTCTTACGGTCATCTACATTAATGCTGAACCTTTTTCCTCTTTTTTCGTCACTACATTATCCTCTTAAAGGTCCCATATAATTCCTTTATCACTAAAGCGAAAAATCATGGACATGTGCATTCTTACCATTCTGACTTATGGATCCCAGACTTAGTCTTTGGCAAAGATTCAAAAGTCCAAACTCAAGGTCTGCCAACGTGCAATGGAGCGCAACATAATTCTACGTTTCAAACTAACCGACCGTGTATGCAACACAACACTGCACTCCAAAACACAAATTACTGACGTTGCTCAAAAAGCCGCTAAGCTTAAGTGGGACTGGAATGGACACGTCTGCCGCATGTCCAATGAGCTGTGGGCCAAAATAGCCACTTTCTGAAGCCCTGACACAGTCAGAAGGCATCGCTGAAGACCTCGTAGAAGATGGCGAGGCGATCTGGACAAAACCATGAGACCAGTTGACCATATTGGCCTTGGATCGAAATAACTGAAAGTCATGGGACGATAGTATCAGGTACATGCATGTACCAACTGCATACAGCTTTTTCGAGCAAATTAGCATAAACCTTTCTTGAACCAAAACTAAGTTTATCCACTCAAACGTCCAATTTTGACAGTGACGTCTTCTTAAAAGTCCCGTCAGTCAGAAAAAAAATGTTCTCAAACGTCCCGGGTGACTAGAGCGACCCGGTAAAAAATATGCTCATACGTCCGGGTTTTAAAAAATATCTGTTATAGCGAGAAATGCAGGGAATCGATACAAAATATACTATATACCGACTCATATCGAAAACGCACACAAAAAATGTTTAAGTTGACACTAAGAGTAAAATTTGGGTAAAATTGTGGGACGTTATAGCTTTTTACGTAGCTTTTTGTAACATATCGCAATGTTACTTATATATTATTAAAATAGATTATATAAGCTATTTTTTGATACCAATACATCATTACTTGGAACGTACAGTATTAGCACAATAAATCAAAACAAATACCCATTCCCGTGTCCCGCCATACTTAAAAATTTGGAACGCAAATTTTAAACACGTGAAATAATAGCTATTTTCATCATATTTGTTTGGTTTAAGTCTACTTTTACATTAATAATGAGCTGTTTTTTCCTATTATAACAAGTATTTTACTGATAAAATACTATAACATACAGAAACTTATCGAAATAACCGGCACGAACCACGCCAATACGGGTTAAATTTGAGTAAAGTTTTTTGTTTATAAAAGTTTTTACGAAATATTTTGTAACATATCTCAACGGAACTTATGTATTTATATAAACAAAAAGCTACATCCACAATCGTAACAATAACAAAGATTTAGCATTAATTACATTTCGGTCTCATTTGCAAATGAACCGACCAATGCGAGTTGATTTATGACGTTCGTGGTTTCAGGGGATGGAAACACAACAACGTAGGATAACTTTACATTAAACACGTTTCATATTACATTATATATTATGTAAATTTATAGTGTGATGGTAATGTTCCTACAAACGCTAGGAGCTGAGGGAGTGAAATATACAAACTGTTATTGAAATAAATTAAAACCTCTAAAGGAGTTATTGTACTCAAAATTAGATCAAATTTTACTGCTCGTTGCATGAGCATGTGAGTCTGAGATTGATTCCCGGGTTGGGTAAGGTGTTCTATCAGATTTTTTGCCAGTAGCAGTCATGGTTTTTGGAATTGTTCTCGGTCGATGACAATAGACTCACCCTTATTACAATGGGACTAAAAATATAACAGGCGAAACCTAAAAAGTCATTGACCCGCGCACATTATCGAGAAAAGCGCAAGGGGTGAGAGACTTTTCCGAAACATTTGGTTTCGTTCTGTCTGTTATTTATAAGTGTTATTTTTGTTCATATTTTATTAGTATAATGTAAGCATGCCTATTGCGGGTTTCAATATGTTCCTCGTTTAAACTAACATAGCTGCTATACAGAATATTAGATAAATTGTTAGGAATTAGGTACTTTCAGTGTAAGCACACCTTACGAGGGATTAATTAATCTTGACATTCATCATGCTTAGGAATGATAAACAATGTGACGGATTTTAAGCGAAACTGTAGGCACAGTTTGTGTTAGTTGTAAATGTTGTCTAAATAATAGAAATACATTCGAACCACAGATACAGAAACTCGAACGTTACGTACGTATTTTCGGGACAAATACGGCTCATACATATATCATTATTTATGTTTGTAGGTAATTGTCGATTCTAGCATAGCAACAAAAAATTACAAATAGTATTATTTTGTTTTCTATGCTAGAGTCAACTTATTTTTTCCATTCTGCTTTGTCAAGCGCCACCGGT
Source organism: Diarsia dahlii (assembly GCA_949775195.1). NCBI lineage: Eukaryota > Metazoa > Arthropoda > Insecta > Lepidoptera > Noctuidae > Diarsia > Diarsia dahlii. The sequence continues at coordinate 4,834,360 of OX459198.1, forward strand.
TCTTTCATAATATACCAATCACCATTTATAATTTTAATCTTTTTCATTCTTATCATTACTCACAAACACAATCCGTTCATCATTTCTTTAGTCTTCTTCTCCCTCACCATTTGTATTCATCACTCTTTTGTTCACATCCGATTGATTCTCCGTCCTCTGATGTACCTACATACCAAAAAAGACGATTAACTATCAACTTACATACCCATACCTTATCGATGTTCCACACATTCGTACGAAGCGTTTTGCTAAGTCTTTCATTATTCGTACAGCCAAGGAGTGGAACACCCTGCCTGCGTCGGTTTTCCCGAGTTCATATAACCCCAATCTATTTAAGTCGCGAGTAAATAGGCTTCTTCTGGGTAAACTCGTTCCATCGTCGACCTCATCTCTGCCCTTAAGGCAAGATTGAAGTCAAGAGTAAGCCCATATAAAAAAAAAAAAAAAAAACTTTTCTGTAACTGGTGCAACTTTAAACTTCCTCTAATACTTATATTGATTCCTTACTTTATCCATTCTTATCACACCACACATACCTACACCACAACATACAATTCTTTCATCCGTCTTGTTGATAGTCCAGCAATCGAGTCCAAAAGATTGAACTACGCAATGATGAACAAAAGTAAGAGATTAAATATCTTTTGAAGTGAGATCTATAGTACCAAATAAATGATATATAACAAATTGATAAAATATATATTTTTACAATCAAATGAATTATTTTGATAGTAAGTACGGGGTTTTTCTTATACGTCACTATTACCCACGCTCTTTTCGTCTTAGGGATGTAAAAATAGACAGATAAACTCAGAGATAATCTTTTACATATATTTTAGGAGTTCATCAGATTATTATGAAGATTATTACTTACAAATGATAACTTCATGTAGGTTGGTAAAAATCTTTAGTATCATGTTGATCTTCTTATATTTTTAAAGTGTCGATCGGTTTATTCGTTTAGTGAAAAAATTTGTTATTTAATACTTATTAAATTCACATTTAAATAAAATTAAATGTTCTCTCGATCAAACTTATAAACTTTGAACTCATTTGATAGACATTAATAGCCAGTTGCAAGGGAGGTGGCCTAGACTTAAATGTGGGTGAAACAAAATTGCTAATGAAGATGATCACCCAGTCAGTAAGGTGTTTTGTTTGTTTTTTTCCACGGTTTGTTCACTTTTTTTTCTCATTTCTGAACCAACACACCCATGCAAAGTGAAAGATCATAAATTTTGTCTTAGTTAAACACAAAATATAACAATTAACACACTTCTGCACTAAAGAAAGAAACCCTTTCCATCTTTCGAATCTTTGTCTAAACCTACCATATAATCTTCAGGTAATCAGACCACCCTTTAAGAAGCAGTCGTATCGTAATGGTCCACAGATCGTTAACTTCTTCAAGTGTGATATTAAGTCATCTACCCTACTATTTCTATGCACGCTTTGTACTCTGTTCATTCCATTTACATCCTTCTCATTAACACCTGACCTCGTTATTTTACTGCGACCCACCCTTGCTATTATACCTATACACCTTTCATCCGGTTTAGAATTTAAGACATCAAACCCCAGAGATACAAACGAAAAATGACTTCTGTACTTTGGACAGATATACATAAACACGCCAGTACAAAGCGATCAAATTATCTTGGCAGGTCCGAACTTCGTGCAGGTCATTTTGTTACAACTAATATCTATAAGTGTTATGATATTTATTTTATTTGTATTTCTCACTGTTTAAATTAGATATTTTCTGATCGTTTAAGTATTGGTTTATCTGGCAATAACAGTTTTCTTTTAGTTTACATGCGTAAAAGTTCGCAGAGCCTATGTTCAGACCTGCCAAGATAATTTGATCGCACTGTATGTTTGTTAGGTTGTACCAATACCCACACAGGGTGATGGATTATGACCTATTCCGTATCAGAGAACAGACCTGTGTCCGGTAGTAGGAACGCTATCTGCTGATATTTATATTGTAGGATTAATACTAGTTAAAACTAGTTATAAATAATAAACACTTGTAACATTACCATCAGTCCGAGTTTCCTTAGGCTTCACTGAGACCACGCTCACCGGATTAAATCTCACTATCCTGTTCTCCATTACAAAAATATCCTTCTTTATAAATACGCAATAAACTATAAACTTTAATACATGTATAACAAACGTGCACAATATACGTTGGATTCCAGATTATGTGAGCAACGAAAACAATTTGATTTCAAATCGTAGCAGGCTGATTAGATACGTTCTTTATCATGTTTTTGACAGCTTGCCTGACAACGCTATTATGTAAATGTAAGGATTAACGATAGAGCAACAAATTCTTCTTTTATTGTGTACAAGAATCAATCATCATTGATTCGAATTCACGAATTGGCTCTTACCAAGTTACAAGCTGCTGATGGGCCTTCTCGAGCACTAATGTGGTTACCTATGGGACACGATGTCCACTGTCAAGTGGAGGAGGGCCAGCCTAATTTGATAAGCCTAGTCTCCAGTGTCTCGTGTCTCACAGTGCGTCTTGGTGACAACAGACTATTTTGAGCATTAAATCATTTGCATGGACGATTTAGTGACATGCTCATACATCAAGTTATTGTTAAACATTTAAACCCATACCCCCTTATTAATAAAAAAAATGCCGCATGCCGTCACTTTCTTTTGAATATTTTTGAAGTGAGACGGCATACGAGATAAACCAAGCGTAAGTTAAACCAGGTTTAACTATTTGTATTAATAAGGCGGTATATGTTTACTGCAGGACGTAACCTAGCTAGAAAGTTATGGGCAGTAACTTTACAAAAAGTACTAGGCTACTATAAGCTCACGATGATAAGACAGTGTTTTAAGCATTCTGGCTAGGTTAGTGTGTGGCAGGCTAGGAATACTAGAAACTCTGGTTGAAATAACACCTTGAACTCATGCCTTCCTAGTACTTTTGGGGTAGGTACTTCATTTATGTCGTATACTCACTGGTAATAAACGGGTTATTGTCCTTTCATCACCATTGCATTGGGTGATAACGTCGGTGGTGACGACTGGGCTTAAATTAGCTCGAAACAACGACAGTTGAAAAGCATGCGGCAAGCATTATTTGGGATTCCCTCCAGCTAGATGGGCCTCAAAATGTGGCTAAGACAGATTATATACGAAAGACAGGAGTACCACTTCCACTTCAGTTGCATGCTTTCAAATCTTAATAATATCACCAATTCACCTTATCTTGCTGGAGGCCATTCCAATATCCAAGTATCTAAGTATCGTTTTCTTCTGAAATTTTAGTCAGATTTTACTTCATATTACCCTCCTCATGTTGATAAACCTAATCATGACTATAGTGAGTGGTTCATTCAATAAGTTACTATAAATAAAATCCACAGATATGTCAGGATGCGAACACAAAAGATTAGATTAGAAATAGCGCGAGTATATAATAATAATGCGCATATTTATTTTAGCATACAAATAACAAGCAGGTGCTTCAGAAATTTTGCGTGTAGTAATAATACCTTTAAATAAGTTATTTAGACTAAAGTTTCAGATAATGAAGTACACAAGTTTAGTAGCGGGCGTGAAGCGCCAGATGAATTTTATAGTATCTTTACTTTTGGAAGCAGATATTTTCATTGAATATGCAAACACTGCAGAGATACAATAATATTGCTCTCTTACCGAGACCAAAAAGCTCACTGACATTCGAAAGTTCGAAACTCTGTTTTGTTTACTTTTATCAAAAACTACAATATGCAAAGTACCGTCTATAATTATTTTTAAATTGTGCACTCATGAAGTGACTGCTGAGATGACGAGTGATAGAGAATTATGGAAGAAGAAGACATGCTGCGCCGGTGATTAAATAAATTGGGATAAGGCAGGAGATGATGATGATGATAATTACTGTTTACTTGTGTAAGCATCTAACTCAAAACAGAGGGTAATAAGGCTGAGAACGAACAGCTTTTAGGCGTCGTGATCCACGCGCGCCTCAAAGAGATGTCAGCAACAGGCAAGGGCCGACGCCCGTCGGGGCTGCGAATTATCGTAAGGCATAACGCGGCCCCGGCACAAGGGCGAAGAAGGAATATGGGTTTGGTTTTTAGTCAGTAGAAGTCTGACACTCCCCTTCGCTCTTCCCAAGAGCGGGGGGGGTTATTCGATGATTTTCAACACACCAAAAAAAAAAAGGCGTCAAAACTATGTAAGACCTGTCTCTTTTATCACTTTCTACCTATACTTTTTAGTGTGATAGAGTAGCGTAACAAACTCCCAGCAGCCCATCTCCCTATAAACAAGCATAAAAAAGCTTCATATCCTGCAACCGAGATTCTTTATTAGTCTAGCAAAACTCCTTTGAGCTAGTGCTACTTAAATGCTCTATGGTGCCCTGACATATTCTTGTTGGTAGGTATATTATTATATGGGTTATATTTAAATGCACATCTGTTTAATTTTTCAGCACACTAGGTAACTCCACTATTATTATCTGAATGCATACCAGAAAAATGAATGCTGTGCAAAAAAACCAATTGATTAACTAAACATGTCCTACAAAAAAGTCTAAAAAATCACACAAAACGAGATGACCTTTTTTATCGAATTCACACCAAAAATGTAGTTAGTACATCGGATATATGATTTGTAAAACAAAAACACTAATTGCTTATCAAAAATACTAACTTGCACTCTAAATTGTACAATCTTACTACGGAATTACTAAAACTGATATCTAATACGACCATCTCGCGACAGTGTCCTTTATGGGCGGCATGGGCACCGGGCCGTAGGCCGACGAAGGAGGCCGGCGTAGGCCCGGCACTTCGGGGACAGAAGATATTAGTGTTATTTAATATGCGAGCGAAGCGAGCGCGCGTCATGGAGTAAATCAGGTGTAGGTTTTCCTTAAAAAAGTTTTAAAATGTTTGTTAGACTAAATAATTATTAGTTATACTATTTTGATAATAGTTATTCGTTCAGTAAAAGAGTTCTGCAAATGCCATTAAAAAGGATACTAAATTTGATTTCTTTAGTGTGCATAATTTGTGTGCAAGTCAGTATTTTTGGTGTAACTTTAAAATATTTTGTTCGAAAAAAGGGAATATACAGATAACGGTTTAAATACATGCCTTATTATATTGCGTCAGATTCATTCCTTTATATATTTACGTGTAAAACCTTTTCCTAAATTCCTCGGGGAAGGGTTCCAGTACAAACGGATCTAGCTGAATCAATCGTTGTAAACTATCATCACTTGCTTAAAATGACAGTGTTAAAGATTAAATTGATTGGTTGCAAATAAATGACTCACTCAAAGTCGCATTTATAATAATAAAAAGCACGTGATCGGATTAACTAGTGCATTCGTTGTTTAGATAAGATAAATTTTCTTCAGTTTTTTTGTCAATTTTTTAAGCTGAGAAGTAAACAAACATTGATTGGTTTTAGTAAGAAAACCTCAATCCTGTTCTCAAACTTATTTCATAACATTACTTGCATAAAATTCACGCCTGTTATTCTGAAGAACTTACTTATAAATTTTATAGCTGGCGAAACGTGGTGGGTACACACCACGTTTCCCCATTTTATTTTAATGTCCCATGTAATTTATTTATTTAGGATCTCAAACAGATAATGTACACACGGCTACACATCAAGCTATACAAAACCAGTATAATCTGATCGTTCATTGTGCGAAAAGATCTTGTAAAGTGAGGCCAAGATTAACTGGTTTTGTATAGCTTGATGTGTAGCCGTGTGTACACAGAATATGCGAAATAAATAATGTACTACAAAAGTTTTCTTCGCTTAAAGAAGACCACATTATAAATAGTTGATGGGTGATATACGAGGGTGGACCCTATTACTATTTAAGCCGGGCGATTGTAACCTCTGGAAAAAACCGCTTGTCCGATTTCGATAAAAAAATTATGGGACCATTTCGGAAGTATACCCTTTCCAACAAAAAAAAGAATTTTTCAAATCGGTTAGCAAGTGACGGAGTTATGCCCGAACAAACAAAAAAAAAATACAAACATCCGAATAGAGAAACTCCTTATTTTTTTTGAAGTCGGTTAATAAACCAGGCAGCCTTATCGAACAGTCATGTCGAGGAATTTATCGTTTTACTGTAATACCTATAACGCACATGTTACTAACTTATCAAAATGCAATTTAATTATGATAAAGATATGTTTATTGATATGCCTGAAAATCAAATGTGAATCATGGGAAGAAAAGCCAATGTTTTCCTTTGGGTTTTCACTTGGATGTGGCATACTTACGAGTCTCTCAGATCTACAAGACAAGTACTGTATTGTTTAAAAGATTAAACGTTAGCGGTTCATTTTTAACCGACTTCAAAAAAAGGAGGAGGTTATCAATTCAACTGTTTTTTTTTTTTTTTTTTTTTTTTTTTTATGTTTGTTCACTCATAACTTGCGACTGGGTGAACTGATTTTCATGATTCTTTTTTCATTTGAAAGCTGGTGCTTTCCGTGTGGTCCCATTGTCACCATTTCAATATCTGATGATGGGATCTTGTAGAAATCGGGGGAACTCTTCAATAAATAACAGCAGATTAACCGCGATTGTTGCTATAGCATATCTAAGCATTGTTTACGCCATCACACAACATAATATCACGCCTGTACTCACTACAAAGGTTATAAAAACTATTTGGTGAACATCTGATGAAGAACTTCGGAGATAGACAACGGAACTCCTCATTATATGATAGCAAATGGACTGGGATTGCTGAAATCTCATTTCTGTCTATTGTTTACACCAGTTCATAACATAACATCACGCCGGTACGTTGTGAAGGGGTAAGCACATGTGAACCACTAAAAAGTGAAAAATAAAAACTTTTTTACAAAAAATAAAACCGACTTCGACAAAAATAAAACACAAAAAAGTGAAAAATAAAAATCAGCTTCTGAAGTCGGTGGCAAAAACATGAAATCAAACAAACAAAGTCACCGACTTCAGAAGCTGATTTTTATTTTTCACTTTTTTGTGTTTTATTTTTTATTATTCTCTTGTCCATATCTGAATTAATTTGGGGTCAGCGTAGCAAGTCTTTTTGTACCATATTACTCTATTATTCTTCATCACATCAGACACCTCCTTCCATGCCATATCATCCTTTACACAGCCCATTCATAGTTTATTAAATTTGGTCTTCCTCTACTCTGATACCCATACACATTTAAACTTAAGCATAATGAACGTAACTGTCAATTGCCTTATACTCTCGACTGTCTGAGGTATTATGGCGGTGCAGGAGGGATGTGATGACGTATCAAGATAGCCCGGACATTCGCTGATTGATGGATTTAATTATCCTCAACGTCGCAGAGAATCGGTAGGCCTATAGTTGTAGGGGCCTAATACGCAATAGACACCATTGATCTTCAAAGATAACAATCAACTAAAACTCCAATATTTCCTACTTATATAAAATACGCCCAAATATTGTAATATCAGTTTATTGACATTGACAATAACACTGGTAATCTTAACTGTCTGGTATTTCTTATCAGATTAGCTACTAAAGATTAATGATTATTGTTGTTATATAAGCCGGACACGAGGTTTGAGTAAACATAAAAATGTGTAGTTGATTCGATTTTAGTTTTGATATTCTGACACATTTACAAAGGAAACATAGACTTATCAACCCTTAATTACCAATATAAAGGGCGTAAGGGACCATTCAAAGACAGATGGGCATGTGAATTCAGCTTTAATATACTAAGATGGCCGGTACAAATAAATATTTTAGGAACGTTAGAGAATGGTTTTTTTTTTTAGTTTCCTCATGTGCAATGTATCGTTACCGCGGCAAAACGCACGTAGTGAACGGCAAGCGCAATGAAGAGTTCCATAAACTCTGTAGCTAGTAAGTAATAAATGCACCCTGTCAGATTGCGAAGGGCTGTCTCTGACATCCTGTATAATTTAAAAAACGTTGTGAAGCTTAGTGGAACTAAATAAAAAAAAAGTCTAAAAACAAAGAACTGAATGTATTTTTAACCGACTTCCCAAAAAGGAGGAGGTTCTCAATTCGATTGGCATGTTTTTTTTTCTATGTATGTACACCGATTACGCTGCGATTTATGAGATTCTTTTTTAGTTTGATGCGGAATAGTTGCCCTTTGGTCCCATAAAAATTTTGCATGGTTTGGCCTAGTACTTTTCATTGTATGATATTTTTTTTATAATTTATGAAAAATTTTCGATCGTTTTTTCATGTGTGATCGCGAATAACTTCGTCGTTTATGAACCAATTTTGATGATTCTTTTTTTATTGGAACGGAGATACTTCAAGGGTGGTACCATGTGATCAAACCAACAAACCAGATCTTAGTGATGGAATCCCAGAGAAATCGAGGGCAACCCTCAAACATAGGCACGTATTACGTGTTTCGTGCTTTTTCTGACGCTTTATAAGTACCTACAGGTTTCATAGTAAATATTTCTATATGATACACAACTAAAAATGAAAAAATAAAACAACTTTTTTGCAAAAAAAAAACAACCGACTTCAAAAACACCAAAAAGTAAAAATAAACTTCAGAAGAAAAATCAGCTTCTGAAGTCGGTGGCAAAAAAAGCCAAATCAAACAATCAAATGTGCGCTAATAGTGCGCTAATAATACATGACAATTGTGTTACTCAAATAGGGAGTCGAAACTGTTTCTTCTAACTAAAGATTACTCAGTAATCTAGCTAGGAGAACAGTGATTCACCCAGCTGTTGGTTGTAGCTAAACATGTATAATTATTATTGATGCACACTTTGTAAATTTCTCATGTACTACAATTTTTTTATGAACCTAAATATATTAAATTATATTAAAATTATATTAAATGTCACCGACTTCAGAAGCTGATTTTTCTTCTGAAGTTTATTTTTCACTTTTTGGTGTTTTTGAAGTCAGTTGTTTTTTAGCACTTCTGGTAGACGTGGTGATAGTCAATAGGTATTATCTACCATAGACAACAGTAATAATAAACAGTAAGTATTTGAAGCTATCACGGTTTACGAGTCTATCTAAACTTAAACTCCTAGGTACGGAATGTCATCCGTGATTATCCATTATTCCGTGGGCATCATCAATCACGGCTCAGAATAACATGGATAATCACTGAAAATATCCCGTATAAGTTTACTTACTTGGATATATAGAATGCTATATATACAGGTTTCGTGAAAGCTCGGTATACACCCTATATACAAAAGCGTCCTACGCAAATCTAACCTACTAATCACGCATCTGATTAGAACCATCTAGAATCTATAATTACGCACAATGATGTTAGTTAGGGCTGCCTTGTTATTAGGTTACCCCGACCAGTTTACCGAATTATTATTTCAATTACTTGTGACATTATTGTAATTCCTAATGACAGTTTACAGTCTGATGTAATACATGAACAGTGGATAGAGAAGGTCGAGGACCGGGCTTTATCTTGGAGCCAAGGCCAAACCAAAAGTAGTTACAGCCATAATTTGAGTGTGAAATCAGAGTGAGAAGGAAATAGATATAGACCAAACAGTTTCACTTCTTTTTTCACAATAGACAAAAATAATAACTTAGACATTTCAATGCATTTATATAGGGACTGGGCAGAACATAAATAGAACTGGACCTGCGTAAAACCTACATGATTGTGTTGACATACAAAATAAAACAGTAAAATTTCGTACTAAACAGAGATACAAACTACCAGGAGATCAGAAACATGAAGAAGGTATGGTACGCTACGGCGATACCAGACACTAGACGTACGGTAATGGAAGAAAAGAAAATATACCTCAAGCACCACCATCTAATCTTCACTCTGTTATAGTATTGAAGAAAAACACCAGAAAACGTAAACAAAAAACAAAACTAAAATCTACTCACACGCCGACATTTTGGAGCTCCTCATTGTCACTTCAATATTAGTCAACGTCTTCACACAAAGTACCGAAATATAAGATCTATACCATCGGTAAGTGCCACGAGATCATCTATCACACCGTTATCGAAGGATCTACCTCGACACTATCTGAAAGATAACTGGTCCTCTGTACTATTTCAGTTCCGCTGGTACGTGTATTAGTAATAAGGCTTAGGGTTTCGTTTCATTGAGGTTTTTCAGTAGTATATTAGAATGATTTTGTCGTTAAATCTGCCCATGTCATGATAAATTCGCGATGGCACACGATGTAACTGGATCTAAAACATATTCGAGAAAAGGATGGTACAGCCATGCTGCCTTTTTTGCTTGACTTGGTGGAGGCACTGCCGTGCCCCCAGATTTAGCAATCTTTAATTAACCTCCGATAATTTAATACTAACATATTTTTTATTTAAGTATACCATTGATCATTGTTATCTGAATGAAATAAATTGATTGAAAAATAGTTCCTAAATTACCCAGTGATGGTGGTTATAAACTCCCACGTCGTATCAAGTCAGAAATCAAAACGAAAAACCGTCTTCGAAAAGAGGCATTAGATGAGCTCAATCCATTTAAACGACGTCAGCTATTCTCCCAGGTGTACAACATGCAGAAATGCATTAAATCTAAGTTGGAAACCTTAAATGACAATGCCTGGAACAATAAGTTGGCGAAAGTTACCAATCCCACTACGGATTTATGGAGAGTAGTCAAATCACTGAACCATCAACCTATCACAATTCCCCCACTAAAATTGTCAAATAACACCACCACTTCTTCTGTACTTGAGAAATGTGAGACACTTGCTAATACCTTCCTTGAGAACATGAACCTAACCAAACATTGGGTCAGTGATCCTGGTGTTGAGGAGGCGGTCACGGAATCGATCAAACTGCTCGACTGTGTTACCAGATGACTGACTACCCATCACTTGTTTGGCCTAATGAAATACGAAAACTTCTAGGAAAACTTAAATCAAACAAAGCGCCTGGTTTTGATGGACTGGGAAATGGCTTATTGAAAAACCTCCCTCAAAAAGCTATTGTCCGTATCATGACTTCTTATAGGTTTTCCTGTATATTCTATACGTGTTGAATTAATTTCTGTATTTTTTATTCACTATTTGACCAAAGTATTCAATGGTTGTTTACGTATTGGTCATTTCCCAAGTACATTAAAGCACGCTAAAATCATTGCTATTAAAAAACCAGGGAAATATCAGTTGATCCCATCTAGCTATCGACCAATTAGTTTATTACCAAGCATAGGAAAACTCCTAGAAGCCATTATCTTATCCCGCCTCACTAAAGTAACTGCGCATAATTTGATCCCCGAACAGTTCGGTTTTCGAAGCTCACACTCAACTACACAACAGCTAGCCAGAGTAGCTGAGCACATCGCGCATGGGCTAAACGGCGGTCTCTCCACAGGCATGATTTTATTAGACATAGAAAAAGCTTTTGATACTGTTTGGCATGATGGCCTGTTACACAAATTAGTCAAGCTCAAAGTTCCTCTCTGTCTGGTAAAACTCATCCAGAACTACCTGCGAGACCGATCGTTCTCTGTATATATAGGTCAAGACCATTCTCATCCTAAGACCATCCCAGCCGGTGTGCCTCAAGGCTCACTCCTTGGTCCTTACGGCTTCATACTGTACCTGAATGACATTCCCAAACAGGCACACACACAGCTCGCCATCTACGCTGACGATACGGCTACATTCACGACACATAAAGACGTTGATGTAGTAACTGGGCGACTACAATATTCACTGGAACTACTCAGTAAATTCTTTAAAACCTGGAAACTTAAAGTAAACTCAACAAAAACCGAAGGCATTCTGTTTACCAGGAAACGGGCACTTCCCACCAGGGTTGTAAAAATTGACGACTTCCAGATTACATGGCGTGCTTCGGTTAAATATTTAGGTATTATATTAGACAAGACGCTTAATTGGAATAAGAACACTGAACTCATTATAAGCAAAGGTGCAAAAGCCCTAAATTCATTGAAACCAATTTTAAACCGCAAGTCTGTTCTTAGTTCCTCAACCAAATTGCGTATTTATTGTACACTTGTCAGACCCTGCCTAACTTACGCGGCACCTGTGTGGTCTAGTATAACGGAGACAAGTTATAACAAACTCCAAATTATACAAAATAAAGCCCTAAAAATATCATATAACACACCATTTCGCACCAACCTTAGAACATTACACAAACGTTTAAAATTTCCATTCATAAAAGATTTCATTTTAAAAACTTCCCGTAAATTTTATTTGCATAAAAACCCAGTTCACCGTAATCCCCTAATATCGTCAATTGGTAAAAGTAGACTCAGCACATTACCGTACGCCCGAACTTACTGTCGATACCGACTGCCCCATCACTATTTCCTTCGTGACGTATCATGACGACAGCTCGCTTACTAGCCGACGCCGCCGCCGCTCGTACGGCCGGAGAATGCCTGATCTTTTTGCGTACTACCCGCTACTTACCTTATATTTTTGTTTAACAAAAAAAATAAAAGTGTACATTTAGTACAATGAAATAGTTTAAACTTATGTGGGTCCATATTAAGACTTGCACATACCCTGTATTTGAACATTTAGTAATAAGTAAGTTAAATGATTGTAAAAATAATATTATGTAATAACATGTTTTAATGTTTTTAAAGGCGATAGCAGCCTGGGTAACGACATAACTCGTGATTAGTGTACAAATAGAATAAGATCGTTTGTAAACTGTATTGTAAACTATATGTACTAATAAAGACCTTGAAAATTGAAAAATTGATTGAATTAATTGATTGTTTTGACGTCGAATATTTCGGCAATGTGACAATTTATGTGTAATCTTGTTGTATGTGTGTGTTGTGTTAAATTAGGGCGCCATTGAAACAAATAAAATAGTAGAGGGTCTCCCTTTCTGATTTTTCATTCATTTATGATTGAAAGAAAGAAATATTTGCTTACAAAAGGACGGAGCAAAGAAACGCAAAAGTTAACAGCTTGCACGTCGTGACGTGCGACATTCAGGTTACCATGACTCACCATGATGCTGTGCTTTGGAAGGCACAGTGCTAGTTGATTTGAGTTCATCGCGCTTAGAGTGATATAAAAAATCATGCATAAAAGAAAATAGACGCAGTTAGCCGAACCGCACCTTTATAAGTAGTCTTCAAATACGCGATGTCCATCACTCGTACAGTACGCTGCATTTCCCATTAATGATTCAAACAATCGATATTTACAAATCACATGTATGAACTGATTGGTTGTCCGGTTCTGTCCGCCCAGTCTAAGAATACGAGAGGTTAGTACTTTCAGACTGATAAAAAAAATAACTCTCTAACTTGTTAATGTTTCATATATGATCGACATGATGACATATGACATGGACTCATGTCATATGTCTCACGACATGAGACATGGACTCTCACAAAGGAGACTGTCCATCGAGTACGAGTGGCACAAAGGGCCATGGAGCGAGCCATGCTCGGCATAACCCTCTTAGATCGAGTGCGTAACACCGAAATCCGCCATCGGACGAAAGTCTACGATGTCGGGGACCGGGCGGTGCGCCTCAAGTGGACGTGGGCAGGACATCTGGCTAGACGAGGAGATGGCCGATGGAGCAAGGCTTTGACCGAGTGGTGGCCAAGGTTAGGCCAAAGAAACCAGGGTCGTCCGAAAGCTCGTTGGGTTGACGATATCGTCAAAGTCGCCGGAAACACGTGGATGAGGTACGCACAGAACCGGGAAGTGTGGCAGAAAAAAGGGGAGGCCTATACTCAGCAGTGGGTGATTCCGGGCTGATATGATCGAAAATGTGTTAAGATGCGGAGATGGCCGACGATGGAATAAGGTTCTGACCGAATCGTGGCCAAGGTTGGGCCTAAGAAACCAGGGCCGTCCAAAAAGCGTTGGGTTGACGATATCATCAGGATCGCAGGAAATGGATGGATGGAACGACGCACAGAACAGAGTGGCAGAAAAAAGAGAAGACCTTTACCCAACAGTGGGTGATTCCGGGCTGAAATTATGATGATGACCGAAAATAATATGGACTAATCTCTTTTTTTCATTACAAAACGTTTTCAGTTTAAAAAAAACAAACTCAGATTATCATAATATATATTATTTTATTTTACAAGATTTCAGTTTTTTGGATAACAACTATAGAAGTGTAAAAAAACAAGATTTGGAACGAAGATAACATACAGATTCCCTAACGAACAGATAAGAATGGTATATTCTTAGGTCTGACTCAGATGACAATAAAATATTTCAATGCAAAAAAACTACAGTGTCATACCGACATGACTGTGTTTCTGAAAACATATTTTATTCCTTTTGAAAGCTTCTGTAGTAATAGATCTATTATGTGATTGCCTGGACATAATACCTAGGTCATCTGGTGCTTTGCTCATCAGGAGTATAAAAGGATGTAAACATACCCTTAACGGAACCGAAGGGCACTTGTTTTCCCCATAATAGCGATAATTTTTTTGTTAAGAACCATCCCTGGGAACCTTCTAATAATAGATATTGGAAGAAAAAATTCCAACTAAAAAAATCTATCTATCTATACATATCTATATAAATAAAAAGAGAAGCCCTGACTGACTGACTGATTGACTGACTGACTCATCAACGCCCAGCCCAAACTTTTGGACCTAGCAAGCTGAAATTTTGCACAGAGGTTCCTTTAAAATGTAGACAAGGAATAAGGAATGATTTTTCGAAATTCATCCCCTAAGGGAGTTATATAGGGGATGAAAGTTTGTATGGAAAATCGTCATTTTCACGCGGGCGAAGCCTCTGGCAAAAGCTAGTATTAAATACCCAATGTTTTGAGTATGTTTTTACGCTGAAACTCAATTTGAGTTGCAGTTGCGTAAAACTTGATTATTCAACTCAAAACAAGTATTTATTAGTTTTCCAGCAATTATATATGGGTATGGCCATATGGCGTAGTCTGATGTCCTACATAATACTTGGTTGAAGGCTTCGTGAAGGCTCCGTTTACACCCTGTATGACGATCACCAGAATCTATCTTTATATACATATATATATCTATATAAATAAAGAGAGAAGTCCTGACTGACTGACTGACTGATTGACTGACTGACTCATCAACGCCCAGCCCAAACCCTTGGACCTAGAAAGCTGAAATTTTGCACAGAGGTTCCCTTTATAATGTAGACAAGGAATAAGGAAGGATTTTTCGAAATTCAACCCCTAAGGGAGTTAAATAGGGGATGAAAGTTTGTATGGAAAATCGTCATTTTCACGCGGGCGAAGCCGCTGGCAAAAGCTAGTGATTTAATAAAATCGCCCATTACCCATTCTAACCCCAAACATAAGTAGCCTTATATTAATTAGTCACCTTTAGGCTTATATTGAAGTTAAACATAGCCAGGGGTCAGCCTTTAAAATAGAAAACTCTCCTATCGTTCAGCGGTTGAGTCATACGGAAGTTTGTCTGTCTCGATTCAGCGTTCTCGTTCATTAGCGATTTGGCTTTTTCCCACGTATCCTGTAAAGGAGAATACAGTCATTAAAGTAGTGCTGATGTAGTTAAACCAGCTACCAAATCGGAAATCGAGTTATGGAACTCGAATGAAGTTGGGCAGGACACCTAGCGAGGTGCGGTGGAGTAAAGCTGTGACCGAGTGGCGTCCAAGGAATGGTAAAAGAAGTTTTGGTCGTCTGGCGGTGAGATGTGTAGACTAGTTTGTTGCTATCGTGAGAATATACTGGATGAGGCTGGCACAATAACGTGGAGCTTGGCACAAACTAAGAGAGCTGTATTCACAGCAGTGGGTGAAGTCGGGCTTTGGATTATGATGATGATGTCATTGTGGCAATAGTATAATATTTATGGGCAACTACAGTACACTCACGAGTTATTATGCCTTGTGACTGGGACTGTAGCTTAGTTTATTTAGCTTCATTGGTTTAGTAGTTTACTGCCGCACTCGGAGAGTTTCAGTGGTTGCTTGGGCCGTCGCTTGTTAAAGGTTTTGGCAGTTTTGTTATACAAAAGTATGTCAGGCCTTTGCTGGGTGGTGGCTTGAGTAATCGTTGGATATCTCTGAGTGCCGCAGTTAGTTTAATTCGACTATTCAAAAGTGCCTGTAATTGGCTTTTGAAATAAATATTTTGATTTTGATAAAAAGTCAGATCTGAAGTTACTCTGGAGATTTAAAATATATCTTAGAGCAGTGATAATCTAGTGGTCAGACCGTCGGACGGCCAAGTCATAGATCTTCAGTACGAATCCAAGACATGCGCCTTTGTCTTTTCAGATTCAAGTACCTACGTATTGTATAAAATTGCTTTGGTGAAGGAAAACGTGAGGATACCAGCATGCTTGAGAGATTTATCGAAGACATGATAAGCCTGCAATCTGGGGTGGTATAATATCTCTGGCACCCGGTTAGGCGCTTACCGGCCCCATATCTGGAATCTGAAACACTACTAAGAAATTTATGACGGGACAATCTAAGAACCCCCTGTTGCCCAAACCGAGAATGAATGCTGGACCTCATTACTCAGCAGTCCGCGGCAGCTTATTAACAACATCGAGTAATGTCTTTTTCCAGGATTTCCCATGGTGATTGTTATCAGCTTTTACTATCAGCGTGTTAAAGTACGTCATTCAATATAATTTATCAATGCTCTTTTATCTTTTTGATCACATGAAGGGCGTTATTTTTTTGTAAACAATAGAGATAATATTATTTTACGTTGAGGCCCATTTTGAGAGGATGATTTCGGAAAAGCTTTTCACCCCTATTCTTCTTGCAGAGCCTCTGAGGTGATTGCTGAGATGTCGAGTAATAAAAATAGAAATTAAAGAAGTATGGAAGTCATGCAGCGCCGACCACACATAAATTGGGATAAGGGCAGAAGAATTATGAGAGAGGCTCTCATGTGAGCAGTGAAAATTAGTTTTTGCTCTCAAAAGCATAATCAGCCTATAAAGTTCGTACTGCTGGGACTCAGACCTCCTCTCTTTGAAAGAAAATGGGCTATAATCTACCACGCATTTTGCTCACATTTAAATATTTATCACGCTTACCTATGACTTGTGTTTTACAATAACTCTACCCTTAAAATTAAAACATTTTTGCAGTATTTTTAAAAGCTGGAACAGTTAATCTCTTTTATAGCGTCGCAATCAATTTGCATGGCTAGCCACTACGTTGCATAAATCGTGTTTAACAATGACAACAGTTTTGTGAACTACGGGACTTTAAGCTTTAGCACTATTGCCGTAAAATGAAATGTTATGTACTTTCATTTTTAAAAACATTGTAAAATGTATTTAAATGGCCATTATGATAATTGTTGTTGAAAGGAAAATGGGTGTTTTTGTAGGACAAACAGAAACAAAGCGAAACCTTAGCAGTAGGTAAAAAAACAACAGATCGAAATGAATAAAAAACTGAACCATTTCGTAGAACGTTTTGATGGTTCAATCGGACAACGCAGCCTATAGCAGTCCACTGCTAGACCCGTTTATGTGTCACCGTGTTCAATAAACCTGCTGTATTCATCGGAACCGGTATTTTTTTTTTACATGTTTGTGGCTACAGTAACTGTACAGATCAAAAACACGTAATCTGAAAAGTCCCGGCTACTGCTGGGACAAGCTCGCCACACTATTCCCAAACCACTGTAACTCCTGTAAGCCAGAATCAACAGTGGCGACCACAAGAAAAGCGCCGATACTACTGCTACTACTAGAGGCTACTGCGGGGACAACCTTTTCTTTAGACGCCACAAGTGCACTGAAATTGTTTTAAAACACTTAAATATCATATCAAAATAATATCACACCGGACCACTGCACCGGTCATTGAAAATTCTAAGTGGATTAAAAAAATAATCCGTAGTTATCGAAATTCTCAAAAACGACTTTCATGGACTGGTTTGTTCAGCATTTTATCAGACGGGGATTGAATAATATCAGAGTAAATTGATTGTGACAGAAAGAATTGCTATCATTCAATTGTGTTACTTAAATAATTATATTAGTACTTGGATGACAGAGCTTAGCTTGTTTCTCTATTTTTTTTTAAATAAACCTTGCTAGATCGATTTATCGCCCCCCAAACCCTCTGTATAATAAATTTTATGAAAATCGCTTCCGTAATTCAGAATATATTATTATGTTACCGGCCAAACCCGATTTTAGGATAAACCAGTTTCGTCTAGGCCAAACCAGTTCTCCCTTCACACGATAGGACAAACCAGTATAGCCTAGGCTAAACTAGTTCATTCTATTACCTATAAGCGAGCCTCTTCAGTTACTAAAGGTAAAGGTGAAGAGGTTTCTTTATCAAGACTATAACATTCTTCGAGACGATTCGAAATTCATTTATTAGCCAGTCAAAAACAGAACCTCCAAATCAATACAAGCTAGTTAAATTTTCGATTCGCAATTTGATATGCATGGAAGTTGAATTATTTTCATAATACCGAATATCCAATACTACACGAGGAGAAATTTGAACACGAAATGATTACTAATGCTGTCATGAATCATTGTCATAATATGCAAACGGTCCTCGTGCATTAATATATTATCAATACGTTAATCTAATACCAATAGTAGTAACCACAAAATTGTATTAGAATGCAATTTTAAATTAATTATTTTGTCAGGACTTTAAGGATTGGAATCAAAAGACGATGATACAACTAAAATTGACTTTGAAACAGAAAATGGGAATTTTGTGATAAAACTTCCAACCTTTGAATATAGGAAAAAAAAAAATAAAGCTATCCTGGCTTCCTGGAAAATGCTATAGTAATTATACAGCTCACCATATAGCCAGAGGTCGAAATAGGATTTTTATTTGCCTAAACTTCCACTCTAATTGAACAGCTTTATTTCAGAACCACGAGGGTTGGTTCGAGGTAGCGTGGAATAAGAGTCGATAGAAAGATTTGGGAGGCCTTTGTATGACAACAAGACATTGAGAAAAAAAATGGAACTTACGTCAAAACCGTAAAGATTTGGATTTAGCCTAGAACCATACACTGCCTTAAAGCTAATTAGTATCTTACCCTCTTAATATGCAGCGTCCTTCCTCTAATGAACCATAGAACGGACTCAGTACAAGGCGGCGTGGTCATGGATCCCTGATAGCATGCATACTCTTTGAACGGCGGGTGGAAGTAGTTGAGGCCGTGCGATTGAATGGTCCCGTTACGCAAGCCTTGTTTCTTTGCTGCGACCAAAATGTCATTCAGGCCTTGGTGCGTGTGGTTTCCATACTGAAAGAAGAAAAGTTTATTTTATATAATACTCTCAGAATTACTCAATAAACATAACATCACGCCTATAAGGTAACCCCAATAGGGGCGAGTCTATTGCCTTCATCCGAGCACAAATTTAGAATACCAATACCGGTACCATATAAAAGGATCTCGTAGAAAATCCTTAAACCTTAATATATTATATGTTATAAGGGGTGAGCCTATTACCATCAACCAGATATAAATCTAGACTCTCTAGCTTCTACTGAGAAATTCCTAATGGAAATACCGAACAACAGCTTGCTTGACCTGGGAATTGGACCCAGGACCTCATCCCAATGTACCCCTCACCTTACTCATCAGCACAATGTTTTGCGTGCGTCACATTAAGTCTAACCGTAAAACGATTTTTCACCCCCAAAAATAATTTCGTTCCCCAGCAGTATGTTTGGCGTAGGGTTAATTAGTTTGATGTAGAGAACGCTTGGTTGATGGCTTTGTGAAGGATCCGTTTATAGAATAATTCTTGTATGATTATTAAAATATTACGAGTCAATATGAGAATCCTATACAGACCTGCTTGGGGCAGTCATTTTGTGCTTCTCAGAAGGCGAATTAGGTTTGTTACAAAGCCAATTATAATTGTTTCATGGTAACATTAATAAAATTCTGCGTAGATCTCAATTAAAATTATTATCTTTTTCTAAAGGCTCGAAAATTGTATAACATACTACCGAGAAATCAAACTCTTGATTTTGATATTAAAATTGAATACGCTACGGAAAATTAAAGCTGAATAAATGGTGGAAGTTTATTTTACAGTGAGCTGGGTCTGTAATATTAAATAACTAGCTTTTGCCCGCGGCTTCGCTCGAGTGAATATCGGTACTGCACCCCTTATTTATCCCTACAGTCTGACCACTTTAACTGTGAAATCAGAGTGCTTGCTTGTCAAGAAAAGTTGCTTCGGTAATGTCAAAATAGGTGCATTTATTTTAGTTCTGTGGTTTTCCGTTTCACAGATAAGTTGGTTGAAGTGTACCTATATCCCTTTATTCTAGACGTTTAATCTTTTAAAAAGTCTAAGAGTTACAGTAAAATATTGCGGGTTTTATTCAAATTCAGAACGTGGATTCCACCGATATAGAGTCTCGACACGTCCGTTTCACTTAGTTCTGTGTAAAATTACCATTTTATACAAAGCTTAATCCAAATTGAAACAGCCAGAGACAACAGTTTTTATGTACCAAGTTGTGTGAGGTCGTTAACCTCTCGCGGCAGTCGCATCACTGTGTATGTGTATGGTATCAAATTTTTCACTTCGTTAGGTACTAAGATTTTCAATTTACGTCGTTGCCTGAAGGGATGAAAGATAGAATAATAAATGCGGAACAATCTTGAAAGAAAGAGGAGATGTTCTAGTTAAATCGGAATTATGTTATCGTGTTGTTGTCATGTAAAGTCGAGGTAAGCTACTGTTTTGGAAAAAGTAATGATAGATGTTGCCAAGAGTTTTTCTGAAGCAGTAATTTGGTTCCTAGTTATGTAATAATAAGATTGATTAAAGTAGTAGGGGGTTATTCATTATGTGCCCAGTCTTTTTCAAACTATGTTGAGGTCGGTTTACAGTCTCACCGGATACAGCTGAATACCTCTACTTTACTTGGAGCGACTGCGTATCTGCCTTCCACAACCCAGTTAGTAAAGGGTACTACGATATCCAACGGTAAGACTGGTTGTCAGAATTTCGGGCCGCTGACTACCTGTAACGACTGTTAAAGATCTATAAATGACAGCTGGGACCAACGGCTAAACGTGCTTTCCGAGGAATGGAAGAAACTCGAGTCGGTGGGTCACCCATTTGATAATTGGACTGCGTTATGTAAGAACGAATTAAGCGACGAAATCGAAAAAAAAAAGTTATGAATGCAGATCGACTATAGGCATTATAAATTATGTATTCAGCTATTTTTTTGTTCAAAAATCACGCTTATGTCCTTATAATAAGGGGTCGTATCAAGCGACATTTCGAAATTTGTTAGAATTTGTACACAGATTCGTTTTGCATTAAAGAATTATGCGGCAAAATAACGGTTACAAACAGTTTTAAAATAGTAATAACGAATTAAATACATACACATACTGTTTTTAAACCGCAGTATCGAATTAACTGCCGAAAATGGTATCTAATTCGTTAATGCGTATCACTAAACGCGCGATCTTTTATTCGTTCGAGAATGAAGTACCAGCTTGTGGCGTTTCATTCGTTATTGAATTCCTTTTTTCGCGGGTTTTTGGGTACGGGACGTATGGGGAGGAGGCGTTTTGAAGGAAAGTGCTTGTATGTATTTTCCAACATAAAAGTAACTTCAATAAAAAGAGAGAAGCAAGGATTGATAGGTACTTAAAAAAATGCTCAGGTTCAGAAAAAATTGAAGACAAAAGAGGAAAGATATCAGGAAAGACTCTTAGGATGCCACAAGATGTTGAGCAAAGTGTTATAGAACACATTGATAAATGTCCAAAATTATAAGTCCCATTACTGTAGAGCGCAGACAGACAGGATGTTATTACCACCGGATATGACTTTGCCAAAAATGTACGACTTATATTTATCGGAAGCAAGCTCTGATGAAGCAAGTAAAACAGTTTCTTTCGCATCTTATAAAAAAATAATTTATACCAAATTTAATCTGCAAAAGAAAAAGTCACAGAAAGACACGTGTAATAAGTGCGACCTATTAACAGTAAAAATCAGAGATACTACTTCGCAAGAAACCAAATTAAGTTTAGAGAAGGAAAGAGAGCAGCACCATAAAGAAGCTGAAGACGCACGTGCAATGAAAACAAGACATGACTTTGGCTAAGACTTGTGATCATATTGAAACTCTGACTTTTGATATGGAAAACACACTGCCACTGCCAAGAATTCCAACCAACATCGTTTTATACAAACGCCAACTGTGGATATACAACTGCGGTGTGCATTCAGGTAAAACCAGTAAAGGGTTTTGTTACGTCTGGGTGGAAGGAGTAGCAGGCAGGGGAGCACAAGAAGTAGGCTCCACTTTACGAAAACATTTATCTTTAAATCTAGCCTCAAAAGTCAAAGAACTTATCTTGTGGTCAGACTAATGGGGTGGCCAGAACAGGAATATTAAATTGACTCTGCTACTATTTGCAATACTAGAAGAAAAAGACAACATGGAGAAAATCACCCTACGATTTATGGTTCCTGGGCATAGCTTCTTAGACAATGATAGCGAGTTTAGTGATATAGAATCAGCCTTAAAAACCCATACACGGCTATATACTCCACAGGACTACATTGATGTGATGACCAGTTGTCGTAAGAGAAACAAGTTGATAGCTACTAAAATGGAAAAAAAAGACTTTGTCGGAGTTTCTAAAATGCTGAAGACGATAGTACATAGAAAAAAAGATGTAGAAGGAAATGCTACTAAAGAAATAAACATTTTTAAGAATAAACCTGGTCGGATATTTCTTTTAACCAGTCATGGTGGTTAACTCCATGAAGTAGATCTCATTATACGACCAAGAAGAGGGGCAATAGATAACCCATTGAAATTGTCAACGCACTATGAACAACTTTGGCCACAAGGAAAACCTATATCTCAACTAAAACTGGATGATATAAAATCCCTTCTTCACCTCGTTCCATCTGATGCCAGAAAATATTATGAAAATTTTACTGGTTCTACTGATTTAGAAGATGATGTTGAAGGTTTTGATGGATCTATGGATTTTGAAGTAGAAGACGGAGAACAAAAATAATAATATGGTACAGTGTAATGAATAAAATAAAAGAGAAACATACTTTTAAATACATAACTGTATAAATATTCGTGCAATTTAATTATTTAGGATGTAGAAATGTTACAAACATTAAAATTTGTTTTAATTTTATTAATTATTTTATTACAATGACTGGATATAATCTTATTGTCTAATTTATTTCACCCGAAACGAATCTCAATAAAGTATCAAACGACAATAATTTCGTATAGTACGTTATTGCGAAATAAAATGGTCTGATATTGGGTTTAACACATTAACAAATTAAGCGGAAAAATGGCTTTAACTGCATAAGTTTGTTGAATAGCCTTATATATTTTTAACTAATCTGAAAATATACTATTATATCTTTAGACTAAAAAAAAATTATACTCTAAACTTAATAAATGAATGCACAGCGAACATTTTAACTTTGAAATCTTTGAAGCCCATTTTCTCAGTTTGTGTTAAGTGGCGCTTAATCGCTTCTTACATAACGCAGTCCAATTTCAAACATCCAAAAAAAAAAAAGTTTAGAAGAATGATAATGCTAAGAGTTAGATTATTATCAAATAGACTAAATTATGAATCTGACCAATTTTCATTTATTCAAGTATCAAGGTCACAAAAACTTTTAACTAAGTAAGTCAAGTGTCACTGAACATTATTATCTCTCACAACTCTAAACCGAATTATCTAGTAAACTTTCAATCCGATTATCAAGTCAACGTCGTATATATTTTTGAAAAAGGACAGGTGACAAGGAATCAGGATAAAAAGGACACTTGAAAGAAAAGATTTATTCTATGCAAGTCAGATATGGATAGGAAAGGAGGAAAAGACGTTTATTAAGATAAATAAGGTAAAGGTACGATTCCGAAAGCGACGGTATATCGCAGACAGGAGCGGTAGTGCCTCTATGTAAACCAGTTATGAAGATTGTTTGTGAAAGCAAAATTGTTCAAATATTTTCGACGCGCGGCAGCTGAAAATCTTTTAAAAGGGATTATGTACTTAGGAAAGAGATTTGCAACTCAATCTTTGGTACTTTTTAAGGTGCGATTTAATTGCGAAAACCGCTGTTGTCCCTTCTAGTTTCTGGGTCATTATTATCTGCCTAGCTTCTTCCCAATTATGTTTAATCCAGCTTTCAGTCTAACCGGATGCAGCTGAATACTTGTATTTTACAAGGAGCGACTTCTCCGGGACTGCGGGTTGTTCGAAAGAGATACCGTGGGCACGGACACAAAAGGCTAAGAAAAAACATGGGTGGTTTTTAGTCAGTAGAAGTCTGGCACTCCTTTCCGCTCCGCCCAGAGTAGGAGGAGTCATGATGGTTTCCCAACCTCGAAAAAAAAGCAAACGACTTCGTATCTGACCTGTTAATAGTGGGTTATTATAAGATATGTTTTGGTAAGATTCATGACTTTCGAGTCACGGCGGTATCCCTTTCGATCAACCCGCAGTCCCGGAGAAGTCGCTCCCTGTAAAATACTAGTATTCAGCTGCATCCGGTTAGACTGAAAGCTGGATTAAACATAATTGGGAAGAAGCTAGACCCAAATAAACAAAAATAACCCAGAAACTATAAGGGACAACAGCGGTTTTCGCAATTAAATCGCACCTTAAAAAGTACCAAAGTTTGAGTTGCAAATCTCTTTCCTAAGTACATAATCCCTTTTAGAAGATTTTCAGCTGCCGCGCGTCGAAAATATTTGAACAATTTTGCTTTGAAAAGAACAAAATATCTCTACAGAAAGGTTTTGGTATGTAATATCCGTTATCAAATAGGCATTTCTTTTTAAATCTATTGTCATATCTCATGGCTAGTGATTCGAAAGGCTTCCCATGGAGATAGTAGTAGTAAAACATCGTGAGGAAACTGGTATGTCTTAGAATAAAAAGAAATCGAAGATATGTGACATCTAGCAAAACGCACTGGGCCCGCGTGGTGGATTACGCCCATCCCACTCCTAGAGAGGAGGCCTGAGTCCCTGCAGTGGGAACATTATAGGCTGATGATGATGAATAGTAGGTTTGGTAACGCTCTGTTACCTCTGATTTCATCAACCATCATCATCCACAGCCTGAATCTTTTCTTGTGCCAAACTCCACGATCCTGTGCCAGAGCGTCATCCAGGTTTACCTCCCGGTAGCAACTATTTCGTCTGCCCATCTCGCAGCCGGACGACCCACATTACTTTTGCCAGTTCTTGGACGCTATTTAGTGACAGTTTTAGACCACCTGTCATCACTGCGCCTTTCTAGGTGTCCTGCCCAACTGCATTTGTATTCCGTAACGCGATTTCCAATATTTTTATATGTTTTCTGATTTCGACGTTCTTTATAGTTTAGTGCAAATAATTATATTTTTTTCTTTTTTAACCCAAAGCTCTTAGCAACGGGAGCTTACAAAAAACATATCTGCTAAATAAAACTACGACTTTCCACAGAAATTCCGAACCGAAGTCAAAATATTTTCAGTCACGTAGACTATTAAAACTTACAAGAAGCACTCGCTAAATGTCAACAAGTAGGTCCTCAAGGCATTCTATAAGAAAGGGTTTTCGCAAAAATTCGGGACTACACTCGCGAGCACAAATATTATGTTTGCACGAAAAAACTTTTAAAGGTGATTTTCTGCATTTTTTTTTTTTGCTTTTATTATTCATTAACACAGAATTACAAACAGTTTTTTTATAGACTTAAACATACCACACAAACCATCGTGGGTTTAACAGTAGTATGCCAGACACGGCAACTCGGTGCCACAATATTATTGATCAGTACATATTAATATATTATAGAATAAGTATTGTGGAGATTAGTGTTTTATGTTAGGAACGTTTCCATTTTAGGGGCCATCATCATCATCATTTCAGCCAATTGACATGCACTGCTGGACATAGGCCAAGTGTCACCACAGTCAGTTATACAGTGTCGATATAGCTCCCACGCTGTGTGAGCTATAGTTTTACAAAATGGATCTTATTTATATAATCAGCACATAATTTTTTTTAACAGGTAAGGCCCAAACTGGCAAAAGTGGTCATACATTGCTAATAGTCCAGTCCCAAGTAACGGGTCTGGGTAGAAGCACAAGTTACACAGTGGACAACATACTAAGTGTCCCGTCTGTAATTCCGCCAAAGAATAAGAAAATGTCCAAACGCCATACTATTACATTTATTTATCATCTATGCATGTCTACAACAAAACAATTAACTAAACCAACAGAAAGATACTGATACCAACTAACAGCAATAACAGAAGAAAGTGTAGGTACATACATAATTGTGCTCGTGAGTATACTTACATAATTTCTGTTCAGCGATAGTTTGTCCTACCCGTGGGTGTAAATATTACTTGTATTTATAAAGTATATTTCCATGATGATCATAATAATATTCGTACGCCTGCTTATGTAAGCGAGCCCAAGGCACAACTATATTACATACCCCATATGACTTACATATTAGAGCAGGGGCGTCACGACATAAACCACTGATTTAACCAAGAACGTGTTTAATAAGTTTTGAGCACCTGTCCATCTATTATTTATAATTTTCTAACAGTTAGAATCTTAAAAGTGTCAGAGAGAGAGATACTTTTAAAACTAACTACAGTTGCCTAAATAACCTTGTTATAAGTTTGTAGTGATATAGATAGATACGATATCTATTCTAGCATTTAAAATATTTTAATAATTTAGAGATAGGGTCTTTTAGATTAAAATTCTAATCGTTTTCCTAAATTATATTCTGATAAAAGCCGCAACCGTGTAACGGATATCTCTGACTATTATCAACTAACTGCTGCCCGCGACGTCGTCTGCGTGAAAATACGTGAAAATACCTACGATTATAGGTACCTTTTAAAATAACATGCATTTATCCGTTTCTTCTTCACATTTCATATCTACAGACAACTTTTGTAAAATTGACTTTCAAAAAGTGCTAATTATCAGCCTGCTTTGAATAAATGACTTTATGGTGATTCTGCTGAATTAAGTCATAAGTTGCGACTGAAGCAGATGGAGAAAATAATGAATAAGGAATACTGAATAGGATAATTATAAATACATACTTAAAGGACTTCTCGATAAACAACATTAGTGGTTTGGCTCTCCGCAGCCAAAATGTAAAGAGGGTCAGGACTGGTGATGCGGGAGCAACCAACGTACCTACACCTGCCCGTGTGAGAAGCAACTCGTCCTGAGGTCGACACTCGCTACCCTCAGTGTCTGCCCCTGCAATTTATTGATGGTCATCGCTAAGCAAACACTCACGGGGAACTGTACGCGTTTGAACTGGAACGGGAAGTTATGAGGTATGAGGGGAATGCGTGGTATAAATAGTGCCTCTGCCACAACCCGTAAGAATTTCTGCCTCAATGGTGTGTCTGTGGAGCGAGATGACTTTAAGGCGGATACCGTTACTCTACTTCGGAGGAGATAGGTTCCGAAGAAGCATAATCGGGTCACCGACCTTCAGCTTGATGGCTTGCGCTGGAAGTCCACTTGCTGACAGGGAGTTCAGAAATTCCACGGGATAATGTATGGCTTCATCTTGCTCGACGACAGTGTTTATAGAGGTGTAGACCACTTCATTTCCCTCAATTTTCGAGAGAATGCATTCGCTGCCGCTTGATAATTTTTGGGCGTCAAAATGGCCCGCTCACACACCCAAGAATTCTGAGGGTGCGGTATACATCTGATGTCCCCGTACACACAGCGAATGAGTTCTTCTAAACTGGATATAACTCTACCGAGAGACTCAGGAAGCACCACTTGTCCACCTCTCTCCTCTGGTAGAGTGTCTTCGCCAAGACTTAGAAGGAAATCGGAGAATTCTTGAGCACGTGCATTGCCGCTGAGCCGAGCTCTCATAGTAATGGTCAAGCGCAGTGTACGAACTCGTGACCACAACGAAGATCGTTTCAACGAAGCATTCTCCTCGTCAGCCCTCGAACCCCGCGTTACCACGGGAAGCGTTTGTCGGAAATCGCCATTGAACTGAACTGTGACACCACCCATCAAATGATCGTTCCTGCGGATGTCCTGCAGGGTTTTGTCCACGGCCTCAACTGCCTTCCTATTGGCCATCGTATACTCATCCCATACGATCAGAGAGCAATCTTTGAGCACGTGTCCCTTATCACTGTTACGTGACACACCGCAAACAGGCGTTTCGGCGCTCTCTAAATCGATGGGAATTTTAAACATGGCATGTGCTGTCTTGCCACCCGGAAGCAGTGTGGCAGCGATTCCCGACGACGCTACAGCAATGGCAATTTTGCCTTGCCTCCTGACCTCTGCATGTATGCCAGTGGTAACAAATGTTTTTCCTGTTCCACCAGGAGCATTCAAGAAAAACATTTTACCCTGGTTTTGCCTAACACTTTCAAGGACGGTATCATAAATTAGTTTTTCCTCTGAAGAGAATAAAGCGACATGGTCATTTCGTATGGTGGTCGTTTAATTTAAATTATCTCAGCATTATACTCCCGATTTCCACGGTTTTGATGCGGTGATGATTGGGGAGCTGGTAACCCATATTCTACCAGTGGATTGCCGCCGATACAAATGACCACGTCTTGAAGTGAACTGAGACAGGTGTTCAGCACGCTTTCATCAGTTACTTCGACTTTGTCTCCAGTAGCACGACTCAAAGCTCGTAGAAAATCTTCAGACAAATGATGGCGATACTTCTCCTACAAAGCTACCGGGTTCGCGACTCCACAAAACACCAAGATGACGGCAAACAGATGACGCATGCGGCTGGGACTCTCACTGACGCTCGCCTCCGCAAGTATGTCATCCCAGTTTTAGTCACCGTCGAGAACGTGACGTGCTACGCAGGCTGCGCGGTAAGTGGGATACTCCACGCCATCAAATGTCCTCAGAAAGGCGAAAGATGTTGGGCCTCGGACCGTGTGAAGTAACAACCGCAGAAAATAGCATTCGCCATTATTCGGGTGCACGGTATAAAATCTACAATGCGGTGTCCTTGAAAATTCCCGGAAAACCTTCCACAGCACCTCGTCGTTGACGTTGGTACACATTTTGCACAACTCCATCTATTACTTTTAAAAACAACTACTAACCTCGCCAACATGATGAAATTTTAATTATTTATATCCAAAAAGGGCTTACACATGTAATTCGACGTGATGTTTTTGAAATCTCATAGATGGCGCTGCTTTAAAAATATTCATTTAATTATAATTATGTTTATCGGCCTAAGTTACTTATATTGCGTGTTTTTATAGTGTGAAGCCAGCTTATAGCATGGTTAATTAACATAATAACAACATCCAAATATGCGTCGCTGGATTACACGTTGTTACAGAATGCGTTGAAGAAATAAAGGTTCACTGCTCGTTCCCCGTCGGTGATAGCGTGATAATATGTAGCCTATGTGTTGACCCGGGGTCCATATTGGCTCACCTAAAGTTCTTTATCCGAAATTGTTCTTCCTAACGATTTGTAATCCGAATGATCACTCTTCCTAAAATTTTTCATCCTAAAGTTTTCATTCATACTATTTGTAGTCCTACCGACGATGTTCATAACACTCATGTTTCCGAAAATTGGAATTCATAATATCATTAGTGTAAATATATTTAAACTCCTAACTGTTTTTTATCCTAACGCTTTTATTCCTAAACATAATTACTATAATATTTTCACTCATACAACTGTTTAGAATGATTAAAGGTCGTTTCACTGATTTTTGTCTTGAAATAAAATAAATGAATGAAATTCAGGTCAGAGTGTCGTCTTGGGGGCACTGAAAAAATACTTAGAAAAATTTCGCGACCAATTTCGAGGTAGCGCTCGCCGGCCGCTGCCGCGGCACCGCTCGCTTCGCTCGCTCGGCTCGCGCGTAGTTGGTCACAGTTCTAACCTAACCTAACCTATGGATATCTTTGCATAGTATATAAGGTCCCATTAAAATAGGTGGACAAATTTTAACACAGCGTTTAGTAAGCCTAACTAAAGACATCTAAACAAAAAAAAAACACTACATATGTATAAAGTGATTTTATTTTGACTTAAAATAATAGGTAAATTGCCGGCACTCTAGAACAAACTCATCCTATTAAAGTAGGTATTTTATGTCTTATTCTTATATATTTTTTGCTATTGTCCTTATTTTAGCAGTCTGAATGATTTCTAAAATTTTGTCCACCTATTTTAATGGGACCTTTTATAATACTGATTATTATGAATAAAAAGTAATATAAACAAAAAAAAAGATATGACTTTGAATAATAGTGTAAAAGATGGTTATGTTTAGAAAATATAGGAAAACAAATAATAGTGTAATAGATGTTTATTGCTACAGACATTATGAAGTCGAATGCTTCGGAATTAAAACATTAGAGACAGAGAAGTTAGGAATTGCGATTGTTAGGATGAAAAATGTTAGGAAGTTCCAATTATCGGAGTTGAAATTTTAGGTGAACTTTGGCGCACCCGTTGACCCGACTTCTTAATAATATTCGTGCCAAATTTGAAGTAAATCCGTGCAGTACTTTTTGAGTTTATCCCGGACAGACAAACAGACAAACAGACAAAAATTCTAAAAACTATATTTTTGGTTTCGGTATCGATTGTAGATCACCCTCCAAGTATTCTTTTAAAAAAATATTCTATGTACAGTTTTGACTTTCCTACCATTTTATTATAGGTATAGATAAATCTTATATCAATATTTCAAATTAATATCCCGTCGATATTTTCTTTTCTTTTAATTCTTTGACTTTATTTATTAGCTGGAGCTACAAAATCAAAAGTCATTTATTCACATTAACGACAATTTTTTTTTTATAAAAAACAGACCCCCAAAACACCCACCCTTCTACACTTCCTAGTGTTTTAGCTGGAAAGAAGTAGTGACGGAACAGACTCCCCAGCAACACATCTGTCTGTTAGGTTAGAAGAACTAGACATAATAAAAGTAAATCTAATTTATTTGATAGAAAGCTCAACAGATCTTACATTTGTTATTATAACCTTATTTTAGGATCTAATCTTATTAAGCAGATTTATAGGTATTAAACGTAAGTAGATAATATTTATTATGTTATTTCAAATCTGGGTATCGTTATTTAGCCGCGTCTAAGGAATAGTCTGTAACGTGATACGTTCTAGTCCTAACCAAAGCGAACGGTCGCGCAAACACGCGATGAGTCACATACATAATTATATTATTTGCTCCGAAAACCGAATGGCACCCAAAGCGTTGAAATTGTGACATCTACTTATTTTTTAACTTATTTTTGTTCTTTGTTGATTGACATTCGACCTTTGCTATTTCGTATGCCTTCTGGCGGGATGTAGTATCGAATGGACCAATATTTTGTATAACATCTGTATATTTTTTAACCTAATCAGCCATGTTTTTGAGACAATCCCACCACACTATTTCCCAAACCACTAACTCCTAGCAGCTAAAATCAGTGGCGACCACCAGATAATCACAAGACAATGAAGCTCAACGAAGTTCCAGAGAAACGATTTAACTGTATTGGATCCCGCAACGAAATTAATCAAAATAAAATAGCGGAGGAGTAGGAAAAACATAATTTCCATAGCTGTAGGAGAGACAGAACAGCACAAAGCCAATAGACACCAAGGGATGTTAGTACGCATCCCGTCGGGGCTACGGGTTGTTCGCAAGAGATACCGCGACCTCGACATAAAGGGCTAAGAAGGAACATGGGTGGGATTTAGTCCTTTGGCTTTGCCCTAGAGCGGGAGGAGTTATTTGATGATTTACCACCCCACAAAAAAAGAGACGTAAGTACGCATAAAACTGAAAGTTATCAAATACTCACATTATACAAATTAGAGACAGCCAGGATCGCCTGTGGATCACTAGAAGCCGTCTTCAAAGCCTGTTCGATATCCCCATATTCAGCTGACACATAGTAAGCCTGGGTTTCCAAAGGGTAGTACAAGGATCCCACCGTGTGTTCAGCGGGCAAGTGTAGTGATAGCGAATGGAAGAGGTATCGACGGCTATGGGCTGCTCCACCGTAGATTAAAGGACGTTGCTCCTTGTTCCAGTCACCGAAGAGAACCACTGGAATGGAAAAAAAAATAGTGTAGGACCTTTGTGAGATTTAATGTGAACAGGAGAAAGCTTCTTCAAACTTAACTTTTTGAATGAATTTGGCAGATTAGTTTGATGTTGACTGCAATTGAATATAGGTAGGTAGGATATGCAAACGGAAGTAGAATGGTGGAGTGGTATTTATATGCCCTTAAACGTATTTCTAGTGTTATGAAGTAGTCAATTGATAAATTATACTGCAAGTGATATTCTAGAGGTATGACCGTCGATTAAAGTCCGCGTCGGTAGTAAGCTACAGGTCTCGAGTTCGAAAGGCATGTAAAGCCAAATAAGAAGCGGCATAAAAACAACCACCAGGCACAAATCTATGAACAGGAAGAATTGATAAATATCCATGTGTGTATAATTTAAGCCGTTAATCTTAAAAAATTAAATCGTTAAGCCTCCCATCTCAAACAGCATTTTAATCGCTATGCGATACCTATACTATGGATAAAGTCATAAGTTGTTGTAAACCGTTTCTCGCAAATATCAAATTGCATTAAAAATTCAAGTTACCGTTCCGGAAATAAAATTAAGCATTCAAGTTTCCGCTCCGGAAATAAGATATGGCGCCATTTCCGTCCAGCGATTATAGAAGGTGCAATTCACTAAGCAAACAATTTTCAACTTGACTACTTACAGGGATCGAAATGTGTGCAGACGCACTCTTAAATAATCAATTTGATAATGTGGTTGTTTTAGGGAAGTAACGTCATCATATAAGATATTCAATACTGATAACTCAGTTTTTGGGTTGTTCCGTCTTAGTTTTGATCACAACATTTTGTGCTTGTGATCCAGTTTAATAATTAACCGCGGAATAGAGTAAGATACTTAGGTAGCCTGTGCCGTAGATTATTTCCACAGTTTAAACTACACTATACAATCACGAGCACAAATATATATACACAGCAAAATTCAAACTCGATTTTCTCGTTAAACAACAGATTCTACTTTAAGATACCAAGACCATTTTCGAACTCGTACTATTACGATATAGGATCTATATCGTAATATAGTATGAGTTCGAAAATAGTAAGTCTGTAAGGACATAAGATAAAAAATAAATACGTTAGGAGAAAATCAATTTTATAATTCCCAGCGTGTACAAACACACTAATGTTCGTAACTGAACATAATTATTGGATTTATAACACTGCAAACCTTGCTCTTGCTCTTAAAAATCAATACTACATACTCATATTGTTAAGATAAAGCGAAACGTTAAAGACACACAGACAGCACCTATTACTGTCTTTTGCCTTTACACGCAAGTGCGGTTGTATGGATTCGATAAAACTTAGAACAAAGACAGAACAAGGCCTTATGTTGATGGATGCAGGGATATTAAGAACCCTAGGTGTACCAAAATAGGGTCTTTATATCCTTGTATCGCTTTCCATGGGATGATTTCTGACACACAACCCGCAAAGTCGCAAAATACAGCTAGTTCTGAATATTTCTCACGGTCAACACCCTTTCGTTATTTAAAATAATAATAATAAGCAGTGAACTCGAAAAATCCTGATTTATATTAACGTTCTATTTACGCCCCCATCCCTTGTCACGCTCTTTTGTTCATTGACCTTACGTTTAATTGCGCGGAATTTTGTTGAAAAATAAGAAAAAGTTTTTGTGGGTTTTCCTGTTATTTATTTAGGGGGAGGAAATGCTGGTGTTTGGAGCGGTATGAAAGTTGAGCTACGTTTCACAGACAAATTAATAGAAGCAAGTTTCTTTCATAAGTTTTCTAAACAAATGCGGATTGTGGAGTAGTCTCTCATTGTGAGGAGGTTAGTTGAAATTGCCAATGACTGACTACTTCGTTGTTCTACTGCGACTCTTGAGCATAAGGTCCTGGGTCCGATTATCGCATCGGGCAAAGTGTTATTGTGCTTTTCCATCAGGAATTTCTCAGAAGCAGCCACGGAGTCCGGATTTGTGCACGGTTGATGGCAATGGGCTCGCTCCCTATTATATTGAACTTATCCATAACTGGCGAAATGTGGGTGTACTATTAAGTACACCTCTGCGTAACCCTTTGAAGATTACAGGCGTGATGTTATGTTATTACATATGACTATAATGACAATACAAGAAGTTATTTCAAAAACTTACAAGAAGTTTTTGAAATGCTTTGACTTTCATGAAACAAGTCGTCTCTCTTAACACTTGTTAATTTTGTCCGTCGATACATATACCAAAGTCTTGCCCTTTTCTTACAGGGGTAGGCAGAAAGCATAGAACGCCACCTGCTGCGATCCTTACACACTCCTTTCGCCGCGTCTACGTTCATATAAACATCTGGTCGTACACCCACGCTAGTTGCGAGTCCCTGGCATTCTGCGAATCTGTCATTCTGCGAATCTGGCATTCTGCGAATCTGTCATTCTGCGAATCTGACATTCTGCGAATCTGTCATTATCAGATCTTGTCATTTTGCGACACCTGGCATTATGCGTTTCTGACAATTTGCTAATCTGTCATTTTGCGTTTCTGACGTTCTGCGCCCAAACCCTACGCACGTGACTACATTCTGTGATAATTCGTGCATGTAACATGCATATTTAAAAATGCCATTTCTGTCTTTTAAATCTAATCTAACACATACTGTAGTTACTTTTAAGACACACAAGGATCTTCAAGCACCGCACATCTACCTCAAAAGTAACGTCATCATTTTTTAGGTTGGTAAATCATCAAATGACTCCTCGTGCTCTGAGCAGAGCGGTAGGAAGTGTAAGACTTCTACTGGCTAAGAACCACCCATATTCCTTCTTAGTCTTTTGTGTCGAGGTCGCGGTATCTCTTTCGAACAACCCGCAGTCCCGACGGGAAAGTAAACTCATCTTAGATTGAAATCCGTATTAACTACGAATCTCACGCCCTCTAAAGCTTCCGCATAATTTATAAACAGGGGTTTGCTTTACTCTGGACAGTAATTAATAACTGTGTTCATTTAACCACATCTTGATGGTTTACACAGTCTACAGTTAGTTTTGCAATGTTGAATCTTGGAGTTAAATAGTAACTAAGTAAACGGGAAGTTTGAGACGAGATGTGGTACAACATTATTGTCAAGGCGAAGCTTTGGTAGAAAACATTTAATATGATAAGACATATTAGACTTCCACCTTTTTGGAGTCCGAGAAATTTAAATCTAGACAAAATCTATAAAACATAACATAACATCGCACCTGTAATGTCCAAAGGGTAAAGCAGAGGTGTAGCTGATACTGATAGTGCACCTACATTTCGCCAGTTTTGTTCAAGTCATGTAATAAGAGTAGGGCCTATTGCCAACTAGGTACAAATCTGGACTCCATGGCAGCTGCTGAGAATTTCCTGATGGAAAAACTCAATAACACTTTGCCCGTCCTGGTAATTTATCGAAGCCAGGACCTCGCGCTTGCGACCACTCGTTCATCGACGCAGCATGTCTTCTTCTTCTATATAAATAAAAAGAGAAGTCCTGACTGACTGACTGACTGACTGACTCATCAATGCCCAGCCCAAACCCTTGGAACTAGAAAGCTGAAATTTTGCACAGAGGTTCCCTTTATAATGTAGACATCTAAACTCTTTTGCAAAAAAAACGGGCACTTCATATTTTTTTCTCTACTTCAATGAAGAAGGACAAGTAAGAGGTTTTATTAATTTGACGATGTATTGGCATGTTATTTGAAGAATCCTGGCATGATTCTGTACGTTCCAAATTTAAATTTTGAAATTAACAAAAGGAAAATAATGATTATTGTAGATTATTGTAAAATTGCTTTACTAATGGCGCTAATTGCTGAAACGATTTTATTACTGATTACTAAAATTTTAAAACTTTTTGGATATTTTCTGCAAATTAAACAATTTTATCTTTCTTTTTACATTAAATACCACTTTTTGACATGAGTGATAAAGCGATAAGGGCCGGTAAAATTATAGCCCTACTTGAAGAAGGTTGTTCGCAAACTTACGTGTCTCAGCGGCTAAATGTGAGTCGTTCAACTGTCCAGAGGACTTGGCAACGGTATCAAGAGACCGGTTCGGTCAAAAGAAGACCCGGTTCGGGAAGAAAACGACGCACAGAACCAAGAGATGACCGCTTTTTGGTGAGTCAGGCCTTGCGGAATCGTAAGGCGTCAAGTGTGGACCTGAAGAAGAGCCTTGAAGAAGTAAGAGGAGTAGAAGTTAGCTTGTGGACCGTCAGGAGGAGGCTTTTGGCTGCCAATATCAGGAGTTACCGCCCGGCTCGGGGACCTAAATTACTCCGTGAGCACCGTGTTGCTCGACTTCAGTTTGCTCGAAACTGTGCTTCATGGACTCTGGAGGACTGGAATAAAGTATTGTTTTCTGATGAAGCTAGAATCTCTTTGTGTGGAGAGGACCGACGCCGGCGAGTGCTACGAAGACCACGGGAACGCTATGCGGAAGTGTGTTTCGAAGAAATCACTCCTTATGGCGGAGGCTCCGTTATGTTTTGGGCAGCAATTAATTCGACGGGGCGTACGGAGTTAGTTCTCATAGAAAATGGAACATTAAATGCACACCGGTACATAATGGAAGTCCTAATTCCATATGCACAACCCGCATTGACTGCACTTGGGGAAGATTCCATTTTTATGGACGACAATGCTCGCCCGCACCGTTCTGGCGACGTGGAAGCGTACATGCAAGAAGTTGGGATCCGTCGTTTAGATTGGCCAGCTCGAAGTCCTGACCTCAATCCAATTGAGCATGTCTGGGATGTTCTAAAGAGACGGGTAAGATCAGTGCAACATGCTACACAAAACATCAGGGAGCTAAAAAGAGTCATTGCAGAAGAGTGGGAACGTATTCCTCAAAACGTCATTAAAAACATCGTGGAAAGCATGCCCAGATGGATTCAAGCTGTGATTTTGGCAAGATGAGGTCACACTCGATAATAGGTTATTACATTTGTAACTTTATTTAATTAAACAAAGTAAAAAAATCTTCTTGTCTTTAATGCCGACCACTTCTTATTGTTTGGCCGTGTACATCGGTTTTAAAGAATTCATAGATTTTTTTTTTAAATTGCCACAGTTCACTTCACGCGTATTAATTTACACGATTATAAGTATACAGACTACGTCAAACAATTAAAGGACATCATCCACATTTCATACAGTTTTGGTCCAAAAGTAAAAGTACCGGCCAAATAAAAAAAGTGTTTTATTCTGATAGAACTCGTCCGCCTTAGAATTTCTTTATATGACACCAAAGCTGTAGCATCACTATACTTGGTATTATTTGAGTTCTAAAAATACTATTTATAGCTCAATTACCACTGAACTGACTCACTGATTGACAGAATTGTTCTCCCAGATGGTGGATGGGGAGGTGGGTATATTTTGACAGATTCGTAAACAAAGTAACTCGTGAGTATGGGAAAAGTGCCAAACCCCCCCCTTTTACCCCCTTTCTCCCCCCTCCCTATCGTATCTCGGAAACAAAGAGACTTTACGTGTTTTTTTTAGGGATTCGTATAGAGGAGGCTCGGGAAAGTAAAA
Organism: Diarsia dahlii; assembly: GCA_949775195.1. NCBI lineage: Eukaryota > Metazoa > Arthropoda > Insecta > Lepidoptera > Noctuidae > Diarsia > Diarsia dahlii. The sequence continues at coordinate 4,872,045 of OX459198.1, forward strand.
ACCATTTTTCAAAATTGACCCCCTTGCCCCCCTTTTCCCCCCCTTTTGGCGGATCTCGGAAGTTAAGAGACTTGGAACATATTTTTTTTCAGATTCATTGAAAGGAAAAATGTATGAAAAATCAGGTTTTTTTAACATGAATAGCACCAAGTATATTGGTGCTACAGCTTTGGTGTCATATAAAAAAATGCGAAGGCGAACGAGTTCTTTCAGAATAAAGCACTTTTTTTTATTGGCCGGCCACTTTGACATTTGGACCAAAATGGATGATGTCCTTTCATTGAATTAACTCAAATCGACCTTAGAACGTAAATTTCCTAAGGTGCCCGTTTTTTTTGCAAAGGAGTGTATATAAATAAAAAACTTTTTTACAAAAAATAAAACCGACTTCGACAAAAATAAAACACAAAAAAGTGAAAAATAAAAATCAGCTTCTGAAGTCGGTGACTTTTGTTTGTTTGATTTCATGTTTTTGCCACCGACTTCAGAAGCTGATTTTTATTTTTCACTTTTTTGTGTTTTATTTTTGTCGAAGTCGGTTTTATTTTTTGTAAAAAAGTTTTTATTTTTCACTTTTTAGTGGTTCACATGTGCTTACCCCTTCACAACGTACCGGCGCGATGTTATGTTATGAACTGGTGTAAACAATAGACAGACATGAGATTTCAGCAATCCCAGTCCATTTGCTATCATTTATTGAGGAGTTCCGTTGTCTATCTCCGAAGTTCTTCATCAGATGTTCACCAAATAGTTTTTATAACCTTTGTAGTGAGTTCAGGCGTGATATTATGTTGTGTGATGGCGTTAACAATGTTTAGATATGCTATAGCAACAATCGCGGTTAATCTGCTGTTATTTATTGAAGAGTTCCCCCGATTTCTACAAGATCCCATCATCAGATATTGAAATGGTGACATTGGGACCATACGGGAAGCACCAGCTTTCAAATGAAAAAAGAATCATGAAAATCAGTTCACACAGTCGCAAGTTATGAGCGAACAAACATAAAAAAAAAAAAAAAAAAATGATAACCTCCTCCTTTTTTTGAAGTCGGTTAAAAAGAGAAGTCCTGACTGACTGACTGACTCATCAACGCCCAGCCCAAACCCTTGGACCTAGAAAGCTGAAATTTTGCACAGAGGTTCCCTTTATAATGATAGACAAGGAATAAGGAAGGATTTTTCGAAATTCAACCCCTAAGGTAGTTAAATAGGGGATGAAAGTTTGTATGGAAAATGTGAAAACCATCAAGATGTGGTCATAGTCACGCGGGCGAAGCCGCTGGCAAAAGCTAGTCTTCCATACTTTCTCCTCTACAACTCGTCATCGCATCAGACACCTCCTTTCTTTCCATTTCACCCTGTATACACTGTCCATCCATCGTTTCTTTGTTCTACCTCTTCTACTCATATAAATATCCATCCACATTCATACTCAAAACTTTCTTTAGGACATTTTCCTCATCAGCATGTTTTATTATGTCATCATCACCGTCAGCCTATAATGTTCCCTCTGCAGGGACTCAGGCTTCCTCTCTAGGAGAGGGATGGGCTATGGTGACATCATCCACCACGCAGGCCCAATGCGGGTTGGTAGATGTCACATGTCTCAAATTTTTTGGTTCTGAGACATGCCGGTTTCCTAATGATGTTTTTCTTCACCGTTTTTAGAGCAGCGGTGTTGAAATAAATTACACAAAGTAATGTGCCTGCCTGGGTTCAAACCCGCGCGACTTACTGTTCGTTAGTCGGGGCCGCCACCACTGGGCCACCGCCGCCGCCGCACAGTGGATCGAAAATCGAATTTCGAAGACATTTAAATTCTTTTCGCTTTTTAATTTTTTTTTGCTTGTGATAAGCTTCTAATTACTCCAGCAGCTATGAATATATACAAGGAATATGATTTGATAGGTAAACTAAATTTAAAAAAAATTAAAATGAAAATTTTGTATGGCGTCAAAGTAATAAATCCAAATATCTTCAAAACCATAGTCTCGCAAGATATATCCTTACAGATGACTGTTCTACAAATTATTTGTGATTTTTTGGTGTATTTTATATAACTCTGACTTCTGCGGTTTTTTTATAAAAAATATATACGTTATATAAAAAAATGGTTGAACTATAACTTGTATTTACATCCAAACCAATGGGTTTATAAACTTGAAATTTTGCAGAGAGGTGTCTGTATTTTAGAGAAACACTACTGCATTATCCAAATTAAGAAGTAAATTTAATGACATCTTAAAAAAAAAAAAGTGATAATTTAATTACGCATTCCAAGAACTCGTTTTTAATACTGTATTGTATGATCGTTAACCTAATAGGAAATATCTAATTACCCAAATTATATAATAACCTTAATTTTGATGACATAAATTGCTGTAATTAGTATCTCACTATTACTTTTATGACATCATTAAGGGTAGCTAAGCTAAATATTATAAAATGAAAGTTATTATTTACATTATAATATATACATAATAAAACTAACATATTTATACAAATAAGACTAAAAATAAGTACCTACATACATATAAATAAAACGACGACAATAGGACACTTACGCGTCAAAGTAATATATAATAGGTTAACGATCATACAATACATGTTTGATCGTTAACCGTTATCGATCGTTAGGAAATATCTAATTACCCAAATTATATAATTACCTTAATGATAATTAGTACCTAATTATAAGTATTGTGACATTAATAAGGGTAATTAGGCTAAATATTATAGCGTTAATGAGGGTAGTTGAGTATTACATATAAGTACAACTGCAGAATATTCTATTATTTAGTTCGTATTGAGCATTTGAATCATTCCGGTAGATATTTAAGTGTAAAGTATGGAGGGCCTTGTTACAAACCTAGATTTGTTTGTCATATTAAAACAATCTGACAAGAAGAATGATAGTGACAAAGTGTTTGAAACAGTGGTATCTTGCTTGGATCATAGTCTTTCTGACGAAGACCGTTTGACTTTGAAAATCTTTTGCCAAAGATTCACGAGAGTTGCAGTTATAAGATGGCAGAAATCCCAAAGGAACTTTACGGATTTTAAAAAATATTACGGAACTTGGCTTGAAGCAAACATCGACTGGCCTAGCTGTATACAACCAACAGCTGAAAGTTCTGAAACAAGCTGTACTGAACCTGAACCTTCGACATCAACAACATCATCAGTAGAAACGATGACAAAGAGAAAATCTACACCTCGAAAACCATTTGAAGACCTAAGTACTAAGCAGAAAAAAAGAAGAATAATGGATCTGAAAGGTCACGATAGCGCTGAATTAGCATATGCTACTGCAGTTCAATTGAGAGAACAAGGCCAGGGAAATATTGCAACTGTAATTGAGTATATGATGAAGAACCCCGAAGCAACTGGCAAAGAAGAATGGGTATTTTTGTATAGACCCCGTCCCTTTCCTTGTAACACTTTCTCCTATATATCAAATGAAAGAGCGTTAAAAATACATCATTTTATTGTATGACAGTAAATGTGTGAATAATGGGAGAAAAAAGTTATTCACCGATAAAGATAGAAAAAAATATTTTTTTTTTTTCATCGAACTTTCTTGAGTGTGGTGTCTATTGATAGGTCTTTTAAAATGACACTGAGGTTACTAAAACCATTTCTTCTCAAAGTCAATCGTTTGAAAGATAGACACTTCCAAAGTGCAAAAATGTGCCCCCACCCCCTCTAACTAGGCGAAAAATCTAATAAAAATATATGCTGTAGATCGCAATGAAAACTCACAACCGAAATTAGTTTGAACGAGATATAGTCAGCAGTTTTTGAAATATAGCTCATTTAAAAAACCGCAAATATAACTTTGTCATTCATACAAACACCATGAAAAACAAACTTATCACAAAATGTGTATTTATGTTGCCGCTTTAACAACAAATAATACAAATTAAAGGGGACTTCCCTACTACGATGATGCAGAACCTTTCATGTGCGAGTCCGACTCACACTTGGCAAGTTTTTTTTACCCAATTCATTTTTTTTTTCAATTATTCACACGGTTACTGAACCGTGTGAATAATTGAAGAATTGAATTGAGGAAATGGAATACTTCTATGGTGTATACACCATACTATGGTGTATACACCATAGAAGTATTATGATTCTATTAGAAGTATGTCTAAATTAAAGTCCAAGAATGACTGACTAAAAAATCAGAATCGACGGATCCGTGTTGCTGATAGGCCGCATTTTATCGTGGCACATATAAAAAAAAAACTAATAGTTTGTTCAATCCTAACACAGAGTGTAGTTAGCTTGGGGCAGTTTTCAGCAATAGACAGAGTGATTCAAGAGGAAGGTTTATATGTAGCACATTGCACCCGTGCGTAGCCGGAGCGGGTCGTTAACTAGTAAAAAATTAAAGAATAAATTCAATTCTTTATCGGTGAATAACTTTTTCCCCAATTATTCACACAGTAACCTTGTGAATAATTGGAAAAAAATGAATTGGATTAAAACTTTGCCTAGTCGGACTCGTACATGAAAGGTTCCGTACCATAGGGCACGCCACGATAGCGGCGGTAAGTCCGCTCATTGAGGAGTGGCTGAAGAGGCACCACGGGCGCCCTCTTCAGCGGACACGGTTGTTTCGGGAGGTACCTGCACCGAATCAGGCGGGTGGAAACACCTGAATGCTACTATTGCGAGGATCAGCCGGAGGATACGGTGGAGCACAACGTGGAGGTCTGCCCCGCTTGGGCGAAGCCCCGCCGTGATCGGCGATTGGCGGCGGTGACCTCTCGCGTCCAAGCTCTGGTGCAAGCCGTGGTCCGGGGCGAGAGGGAATGGGAAGCCGTCGCCTACTTCTGCGAAGCAGTGATACTAGCGAAGGAGGTGGTAGAACGTGAGAGGAAGAGAACCTCTCGTCGCAGCCGCCGCGGGAGACGCTCCGGGCGTCGGGGGCCACGTGATGGCTTCCAACAACCATAGACGGTGAGTCGGACTCGCACATGAAAGGTTCTGCATCATCGTAGTAGGGTCTGCCCTTTAATTTGTATTATTTGTTGTTAAAGCGGCAACAGATATACACACTTAGTGATAAGTTTGTTTTTCGTAGTGTTTGTATGAATGACAAAGTTATATTTTCGGTTTTTTGAATGTTCTCTATCTCAAAAATTGCTAACTATATCTCGTTCAAACTAATTTTAGTTGGAAGTTTTTATTGCGATCTAGAGCATATATTTTTATTAGATTTTTCACTCCCTTATTTTAAAAGTTAGAGGGGTTGGGGGACACCTTTTAGCACTTTGGAAGTGTCTATCTTTCAAACGATTGACTTTGAGAAAAATGGTTTTAGAAACCTCAGTTTCATTTTAAAATACCTATCAATAGACACCCCACTCAAGTAAGTTCGATGAAAAAAAAAAATATTTTTTTCTATCTTTATCGGTGAATAACTTTTTTCTCCCATTATTCACACATTTACTGTCATACAATAAAATGATGTACTTTTAACGCTCTTTCATTTGATATATAGTAGAAAGTGTTACAAGGGTAGGGACGTTTTGCCCCTTCTTCTTTATGGAAATGATTGGAAAACCATCTGTGTTTTCGGCCGAGAAAGCGCTGGGTCTACTTCTTTCGTTAAAGCTGTCGAAATGGCAATATATAACTTTGAGGGAAACAGCTATACGAGAAGGAAAGGATGTATATCCTTCTTATTATAAAGTGCAAAAATCAAAAGATAGCACTGAATAGTGAAATACTAATTACAATTATTTATGTCATCAAAATTAAGGTTACTATATAATTTGGGTAATTAGGTAGGTAGATATTTCCTAATAAGTTAACGATCATACATGTATTGTATGATCGTTAACCTATTATATATTTCTTTGACGCGTAAGTGTCCTATTGTCGTCGTTTTATTTGTGTATGTAGGTACTTACTTTTAGTCTTAATTGTATAAATATGTTAGTTTTATTATGTATATATTATAATGTAAATAATAACTTTCATTTTATAATATTTAGCTTAGCTACCCTTAATGATGTCATAAAAGTAATAGTGAGATACTAATTACAGCAATTTATGTCATCAAAATTAAGGTTATTATATAATTTGGGTAATTAGATATTTCCTATTAGGTTAACGATCATACAATACAGTATTAAAAACGAGTTCTTGGAATGCGTAATTAAATTATCACTTTTTTTTTTTAAAGATGTCATTAAATATACTTCCTAATTTGGATAATGCAGTAGTGTTTCTCTAAAATACAGACACCTCTCTGCAAAATTTCAAGTTTATAAACCCATTGGTTTGGATGTAAATACAACTTATAGTTCAACCATTTTTTTATATAACGTATATATTTTTTATAAAAAAACCGCAGAAGTCAGAGTTATATAAAATACACCAAAAAATCACAAATAATTTGTAGAACAGTCATCTGTAAGGATATATCTTGCGAGACTATGGTTTTGAAGATATTTGGATTTATTACTTTGACGCCATACAAAATTTTCATTTTATTTTTTTTTTAATTTAGTTTACCTATCAAATGATATTCCTTGTATATATTCATAGCTGCTGGAGTAATTAGAAGCTTATCACAAGCAAAAAAAATTAAAAAAGCAAAAAGAATTTAAATGTCTTCGAAATTCGATTTTCGATCCACTGTGCGCCGCTCTGTTCCTAGAAAAATATAATACGGAACTAACTTCGCTTTCCATCGTTCATGAGGTTCATAGACTTCGCTGCCGTATCATGGTTCTGGAACAGAAGACGCCTCGCCCCTCTAGGTCTGATGAGTCCAGAGACGGGCAGATCCACGGGAGACTGGGACTTCCCGCCACATTCCGGGTACTCTTTGGCCCAGGACATCTGACCTATTACATAAGAAACAAAATTATAAATTAAAATAAAATGATTATTTTTTTAAATAAATAAAAAAATAAACTGCACTTAGAAGCTGAAAATAAAGCATGGAGTAAATAAAAAGGAAAATAATAGATTTTTTAAAGTTTGTCGCGTGTATAGAAAAGTAAATAAACTACGCGACAAGTTTATGAAAATTATATTTTTTTTATTTTTATTTACTCCACGGTTTATTTTCACTCACTGGGGATCGGCAGGGGGATCTGTTTTGAAATTTATATTATGCAAGATTTGACCAACACAATAACATAACTATGAGTACAAACTAACTAGACAGGTTTAATAAAAGCTTATAAAAATATTTATTACGATGAGGAAACCAACCCACAGAGGGCCCACGTAGTATATTACAGCCCACTCTCGCTTATAGAGAGGAGGTCTGTGTCCCAGCAGTGGGAACATTACAGGCTGATTATGCTTACGCTTAATAAAATTGTACACCTCAGTAGGACCACATGCAACATGGCAGATGGCGATTAGAGAATGATTGCATTTGCAGCAAAAGGTGTCATGAAATAATAGTTTCTTTTACAATCAATGAAACGTTTTAAAGACTCTTTACAGATTTAGAAGTCTTTAACTTTTACTACATCTAAAGAAATAAATACCACAAAATTAAATATTGTATCAACTATTTCTTACTTCGTGCTAAGACATTGCTATGGTAATTGTTTCTTTGTCTTCGGTGATAGATACTGATATTATTACCGAAGACAAAGAAACAATAAAAAACATTCAAGTTTGTTATTCACGGAATTCACTAAATCATTTCAAGTTACTCGAATCTAAGTTAAATGTGAAGCTGGAACAAGTCGAAGCGAATAAAAATGGTGTGGAGAATCCGAGAAATGCGAAAGAGTTCTTTAGAAATATTTTCTGTATAGCTGTCAAAGTAATTTCCCTCGTGAAGTCTTGATACCTTGAAAATGCTTTTTTATTTCTAGATTATGAAATACGTGTAGACAGGAAAATGCCTGCTTTAAATAGTTCTCATATACACGCGTTCAAAAGGTAGCTTCAGATTATGAAAGCGTGAATACCGTATAAGAATATTAAGAACGTGGGGGAAATACCTATACTAGTGAAAACTAGTTATCCTACTTCTACACTAATATTATAAAGAGGAAAGATTTGTACCTATTTTTGTATGTTTGTATGTTTGTAATGAATAGGCTCAAAAAGTACTGGGCCGATTTCAAAAATTCTTTCACCCTTAGAAAGCTACATTCACCATGAGTAACATAGGCTACTTTTTATCCCTGTATTCCCACGGGAACGGGATCTACGCGGGTGAAACCGCGGGACGTCCGCTAGTATATTATAAACGCGAGAGTTTGTAAGTATGTATGTATGGATGGATGGATGTTTGTTACTCTTTCACGCAAAAACTTCTTAACGGATTTGAATAAAATTTGGTACACAGATAGTTTATAACCTGGATTAACACATAGGATAGTTTTTATCCCAATGTTATCTTCTCGTGGGATAATTTTTGAGGTGTAGCGGATGAAGCCGCTGGCAACACCTAGTACAAAATAATAACAACCAGCAGGGTAATCTCCAAGATTAAGGTCGGTCTGTGGATGGGTGACAGGTGACATACACCGAAAAGTCATGGCAATTAGGTAACTGATAAGACTGTCATCGAGGTGAGAACCATCGTGTTTATGCGTACAAAACATTGCTACCAGTTTCTCGGTTTTGTGATGGACGAACATACATTACGGAATCATTTAAATCAAACTCAAAACTAGTATCTAAATACGAGAACCTGTGATTAAAAATAGACTTTTGACATTTACAATCAAAGATAAATAAATACCTTAACAAAACATGTAATAAGAGTAAGGGACGACAGAGAAACGGTAGAAGAACTGTGTGTAGGATGATATGGCTAGAAAGGAGGTGACTGCTGAGATGGTGAGTAATAGAGAATTAATATATGGAAGAAGAAAACACGTTACGCGACCCCAAATACATGACATAATACGATAAGGTCAGGAGAATGATAAAAATGATGAAACTAGAATATTAAAATAATTTAAATAAAAAAAAAACACTTTAGCGGTGACATTGAGGATAATGGAAGGCTCATTTCCTGTTCCAATCTCACCCTTAAATTCCCAGGTAGAAAACATTTCCGAGGAGGTGGCAACGTTACCTACTTATAATGCTAATGCACAAGACAAACGTGACGTCCATACTACCGCTTAACTTTACCCCAATTATGCAAACTGCTAGGCAAAATCTACGGCGCTAAAGTAACTGAATTATAAATAGACTAATTAAATCTTAACGAGGAAAACAACTTACCGGGGTAATCCCAGTCCTTTTTAGGTGCTGTAACAAAAATAATTGAAATATTTTTTATCGGTTCTTTAATCCCCTTAGGGTTAGACAGAGGTATACTTATTACTGCGCCTATATTTTACTAGTGTCCCCGGTGTAATAGGGGTCAACTCTTTTGCTATCAACCGGGCAATAAACCAGACTCCGTGGCTGCCACTGTAATATTGTTGATGGAAAACCCGATAACACTTAACTCAACCTAGGAGTCAAACTCAGGACTCACCCCTGAAAGTAAAGGCGCTGTTTGGTATTTCCATTATAAATCTCAATAGTAGCCCGGAGTGCGGAAGTTGGTGGTATGATACCACAGCGCCTATAATGCAGTATGTTAAGCCGAGGTCCTGCGATTGATCTCTCACCAGTCATATCAGATTGTCGTCACGTCGAACTATGAGAGTAAAGGAACAGAGAGTGTGCCTGTGTCTGTGCTCACACTTCTGCACTGTAATATCTGCCACGTCGATGGTTAATCTCTACTAAGACTGTCTGCTGGCACCGAAAACGGATAGGAGAACTATCTTTATAATTAAATAGTCCTCCGGCCAGGGCTGCGGGTTGTTCGAAAGAGACACCGCGGCCCCGGACACAAAGGGCTAAGAAGGCACATGGTTGGTTTTTAGTCTGTAGAACTCGTACACTCTCTTGTACTCCGCCCAGAGCGGGAGGATTGATTTCCCAGTCTCCAAAAAAAATTCAAGGACTATAATATTATATTAGAGCTAAAGTAAAATTAAAAGTGAAATGAAAATATTACTACAAGGTGTCGTCGTATCTTCACAATGACATTCCCATTCACAATCCTCTTTCACCACCCTGTTTCCCTGGAACAATAATAATATTATGATGATTACAATAGAAATATTAAATACGCGGCGGTATTTCTTTGGAATGAGCTCCCTCAGGATATCAGGACGATAGACTGTCGGTTCACTTTCAAAATGAAAGCTCGTGAACACATTCACGAGAAGTTGGCAGCTTCGTCTCAAAATTAAGTAGTTATTAAGTAGTTGCTTATCTTTCAAAACTTTACAAGTTTTATGTATGTATATAATTATAATATGTATGTATTTATTCTTATATTTTAGTAATATAACTTTTCAAAATTGTTTTTCTGTTTTGCACCTACTGTGTATTGTCTCTGCATCACCATAAGGTAGACTGGTAGAAAATCCGCCTTTGTACGATTTTTGTGTTTTTTTAAGTCCCATTTAATAGGGGGCGAGCCTGTTGCCATCAACCGGGCACGAAGATAAAATAGTAGTAACATAAGATTCGTTGGTAACTTTCATTTCCTACTCGTATAAAATCATCGACTGTAGAGAGTATATAAAATATTTAAGAATACCGAGCAAAAAAAAAAAACGATCAAGAAACTTATATTTCATACTTATGTATTCTTATTTGACAGCTAAACAGTTTTATTTTTTCAAAAGTTAAACCCAATCAAATTGTCAAGAAAATACTAAAAATATCTTAAATTGTAAACATTTTATCAAAGAGTATTTCAATACTACGTTACATTTATATATATATATCTATAATATAAAAATGAATCGCAAAATGTGTTGGTAAGCGCATAACTCAACAACGCCTGGATAGATTTGGCTAATTTTGGTCTTAAATTATTTGTGGAAGTCCAGAGAAGGTTTATACGGTGAGAAAGTAGTTGGTAGGTAGGCAGAGTAGTAGGTAGGTAGGGTAGTAAGTAGGTAGGGTAGTAAGTAGGTAGGGTAGTAAGTAGGAAAGTAGGTAGGTAGGGTAGTAGGTAGGTAGGGTAGTAGGTAGGTAGGGTAGTAGGTAGGTAGGGTAGTAGGTAGGTAGGGTAGTGGGTAGGTAGGGTAGTAGGTAGGTAGGGTAGTAGGTAGGTAGGGTAGTAGGTAGGTAGGGTAGTAGGTAGGTAGGGTAGTAGGTAGGGTAATAGGTAGGAAAAAAAGCATTGCAACGCATGCGCGGGTTCAGCTAGTATATATATATATATATATATCTATATATATAAAAGAAAGTCGTGTTAGTTACTCCATTTATAACTCAAGAACGGCTGGACGGATTTAGCTGAAAATTAATAGGGAGGTAGCTAAGAACCAGGAGAAGGACATAGGACACTTTTTTTTTTTTTTTTTAGGTAGGGTAGTAGGTAGGTAGGGTAGTAGGTAGGTAGGGTAGTAGGTAGGTAGGGTAGTAGGTAGGTAGGTAGGGTAGCAGGTAGGTAGGTAGGGTAGTAGGTAGCTAAGTAGGGTAGTAGGTAGGTAGGTAGGGTAGTAGGTAGGGTAGTAGGTAGGGTAGTAGGTAGGGTAGTAGGTAGGGTAGTAGGTAGGGTAGTAGGTAGGGTAGTAGGTAGGGTAGTAGGTAGGGTAGTAGGTAGGGTAGTAGGTAGGGTAGTAGGTAGGTAGGGTAGTAGGTAGGGTAGTAGGTAGGGTAGTAGGTAGGGTAGTAGGTAGGGTAGTAGGTAGGGTAGTAGGTAGGGTAGTAGGTAGGGTAGTAGGTAGGGTAGTAGGTAGGGTAGTAGGTAGGGTAGTAGGTAGGGTAGTAGGTAGGGTAGTAGGTAGGGTAGTAGGTAGGGTAGTAGGTAGGGTAGTAGGTAGGGTAGTAGGTAGGGTAGTAGGTAGGGTAGTAGGTAGGGTAGTAGGTAGGGTAGTAGGTAGGGTAGTAGGTAGGGTAGTAGGTAGGGTAGTAGGTAGGGTAGTAGGTAGGGTAGTAGGTAGGGTAGTAGGTAGGGTAGTAGGTAGGGTAGTAGGTAGGGTAGTAGGTAGGGTAGTAGGTAGGGTAGTAGGTAGGGTAGTAGGTAGGGTAGTAGGTAGGGTAGTAGGTAGGGTAGTAGGTAGGGTAGTAGGTAGGGTAGTAGGTAGGGTAGTAGGTAGGGTAGTAGGTAGGGTAGTAGGTAGGGTAGTAGGTAGGGTAGTCGGTAGGGTAGTAGGTAGGGTAGTAGGTAGGGTAGTAGGTAGGGTAGTAGGTAGGGTAGTAGGTAGGGTAGTAGGTAGGGTAGTAGGTAGGGTAGTAGGTAGGGTAGTAGGTAGGGTAGTAGGTAGGGTAGTAGGTAGGGTAGTAGGTAGGGTAGTAGGTAGGGTAGTAGGTAGGGTAGTAGGTAGGGTAGTAGGTAGGGTAGTAGGTAGGGTAGTAGGTAGGGTAGTAGGTAGGGCAGTAGGTAGGGTAGTAGGTAGGGCAGTAGGTAGGGTAGTAGGTAGGGTAGTAGGTAGGGTAGTAGGTAGGGTAGTAGGTAGGGTAGTAGGTAGGGTAGTAGGTAGGGTAGTAGGTAGGTAGGGTAGCAGGTAGGTAGGGTAGGAAAAAGAGCATTGCAACGCATGCCGGGAAAAGCTAGTAATATTATGAAATACGAAAACTTTTTAGTAGCTATTTTGTAATTAGATTTCTCACTCAGTCCGTTTTCGATTTAGTTAGACGACTGAAATCTCAAGAGCCTGTAAGCTAGGATTCTAGTCATAAATTAGAGTATTACGTACTTTATTGCACAGTGTGTAAGATAGAATTATTGAATTAATCTACATTTTTCCTACAAAAAAGTAAAATGTAATTTTAGTAAAAGATTTGTAGACCTTGAATTATTATCTAGGGAATTTCGCGAGACTTAATTACAGCAAAAGCACTAAACAGTAATCAAAGATTAGTAACTTGGGGGGGTTCGTTTCATAATATAACGTTTATCTCATTTGCATGTTTAAATCCACGAAGACGCTTATTAATCCAATATATAATATAACAATCCTGATAACATAACCAACTACGGGAACAAAGTATGATGTTCACACCTGAAAGATATTTTCGTCACGTAGGATGAAGAAATACCAACTTCGATTACAATGATTACAAGAATAATTTTGAAAATCTGTTCATTAATGACGAAGATATACTTACAGAAACAAACATACAGACGAATTGAAATCTACTTTTTGGAAGTCGGTTGAAAACAGGGGATTATTGGCTTCGTTTTGAACATTACCATACGAACTTTGTTTAATTAAAAAACACGACTTCATCAGCATTTTTTTTTTCACAATTTTAGTGTGGAAATCTAGACAGAAAATATTCTCTTCCCCTCTCAAAGGACTTACCCATAATATTTTTGCTAAATAAACCCGACGAAAACCCAAAGCTTTCATGCGCAGCTATTACCAAAATTCTTCCTTCCTTTATAAAAAAACTTTAAGTACCTACTCAACATTATGAAAATAGAACCTCACTTTAAAGGCTCTCATTAATATTAAAAGACCTCTCTTTTGTTGTATTCTAAAAACGTAAACACTTAATGGTACCCTGAAGTGCTATAATACGAAGATTCTGGAAGTTTCTACCATTCATTTAATTTTAGTCTTTGATGGTATTATGAGTCGGTATTCAGATTCTAATTTTGTTTTGTTTAAAGTTTTGTAGTAATAATGGATGGTTTTCTATTGAAACTTGCCCTTGATTAGACCTGTCGTACTGTATGGATTGAAATGCTGGGCTGCGCAGAAGATGGATAAAAAGGATTGTATGAAGCGGAGACTTGAAATATTCCCACTTATTTCATAAATATATTTTTATTAGTTTGGTACCTTTTTTTTTTTTTTTTTTTTTAGCCTCTATTGTCCCACTGCTGGGCAAAAGCCTCCCCCATAGCCTTCCACTCATCCCTCTGTGCGGTTTTCTCCGTCCAATTGGGCGAAAACGCTTCTAGGTCGTCACGCCAGCGTTTTCTAGGCCTCCCTCGGCGACGACGCCCGTCTTCTGGCATCCACTGCGTGACGACTTTCGCCCATCGGTCTTGATCCATCCTACAGACATGGCCCGCCCAATCCCACTTCAAGCCAGCAGTCTTTTTTCCCACATCAGCGATTCCAGTTTTTGAGCGTATTGTGGTATTGCGGATTCTATCGCTGAGCTTTATACCCAATACGCTTCGTTCCATCGCCCTTTGGCAAACCTTGAGTTTGGACTTTTGTGACTCGGTCAGGGACCAAGTTTGAGCACCGTAGGTTAGGATGGGCAGAATGCACATGTCGATGAGTTTGCGCTTCAGGGATAAAGGTAGGTCACCCTTCATCAGCGACTTCATGGACCTTGCATTGATATATTATTATGATAAGCAAGTCGCCGCGCCTTTAGAATGACTGAAAACGTAATATTTCTCGAAACTACAGCAATCTTTTAACTAAAAAATTAAGTTAAAAAATCTAAAACCCGACTACTAACAAAATCGCGGTCTTAGAAGTAGAAAACAAGAAAATAATTCTTGTCTGATATTCTTCGTAGTCGCATGCCACTGATACCTGATGCTCCTTCATGGCGTTCTCATTGATACAGAAGTCAGCTGCTAATTGCCATTAGCAAGGTGGCATGCGACTACGAAGAATATCAGACAAGAATTATTTTCTTGTTTTCTACTTTTAAGACCGCGATTTTGTTAGTAGTCGGGTTTTAGATTTTTGAACTTAATTTTTTTATTTGAATTTTATTTTTGTGTGTACTAAAACTATAATATAATACATACTTGTAATGTGCTCACCAAGACCTTTCATTTGATACAAAACTTGCTATGATTAACTCAATTTAATATTTTTTTAGGTAAGTTTTTGACATTTAAGTTCCGTCATAAAAAGAATTTATAAAATTTATATAGCCTATGTCACCCGGGTTATTCTTACGAATCTATTGACACCTAATTTATTAAAATCCGTTCAGTAGTTTAGGCGCTACTGTGGAACATACATACATACATACATACATACATACATAGACTGCCAAAATCATTACCCTTCCTTTTGGCTTCGCCGTAGTCGGGTAAAAAGTGCTCTATACAAATTCTATTCAAACGAGTTTTTAATTTTAGTTCCAGACTTGTCGTTTTAGGAATCGTGAAGACGTTAGACAAAGTTTCCAATTGTATTCAGTGAATGATAAAAGTTCAAGATTTAAATTCCTATTTTGATTGGAAACTGTTCGTGTCTGCTTTCGAGTAGCTAGACAGATAATATACAATAGTACATAGAAACTAACAAAAGAAAGCCAGAGTACTTTGAAATATAACGGTAGGTCCCATTTTTTGGGGGGTGGGAAATCATAAAATGACTCCTTCCGGCAGAGCGGTAGGGAGTGTCAGACTTCTACTGGCTAAAAACCACCCATGTTCTTTCTTAGCCCTTTGTGTCGAGGCCGCGATATCCTCTTTCGAATAACTCGCAGCCCTGACGGGAACGGTAGGTATATATATCCTATATCCAATCAATATTTAAACAAATTACGTAACATCATAACATTACTTTACGCCTGTCATCCACAAAGGGTTAGGCAGAAGCATACTCATCAGTACACCCACATATCTTGATGTAAAAATGTAACTGTAGGTACTTTTATGACTAAACCTTCGGGGATTAAGGGCTTGAATCTTATATGTTAGGCAGAAAAACAATCGGGTGTTCCAGGTTTAATTTCTGTTTTATAGAATTAGTTGTGTTACGGAATTACTGGGTAATAGGGGATCGGACTGACTCAAAAAAATATGATTCTGATTAGTCCATCTGTTAGATTATCGAAAAATATTGGATACGTGTTTTTTGTTTTATCAAATCAATAAAAATTGACGAAGATAAAGCGCGTCAAAGATCATGGAGTGGGGCTTGAAACGTCACTTGAAGGTACAAAATATACTATCATATGACGTCACACGAGTTTTCGAAGCACTGCGTATCGTCTTCATTGTTTGTTTCCGTGAAAAAAGAAAAAATATGTGGTCAAAATTTTTTGAAAATTTATCTGACGGACTAATTAGATTTTTTTTGTCCGATCCCCTGTTATGGTAGTTAATTATAGATTTCCAAAAAATGTTGGACTCATATATTTTTCTTTTTTCATGTGAACAAAAATCAAGACGGAAATCTTGTGTGACGTCACATTTCAGTACATTTCATACCACGTAGTAACGTCACAAGTCACCACTCACGCGTTTAATCTTCGTAATTTCTATTAATTTGATAAAACAAAAAACACGTATCCAATATTTTTCGATAATCTAACTGACGTACTAAACAGTACCATATTTTTTTTAACAGCCAATTTTCCTTATTTGTGACGTTATTCACTGTCGAGGTAGCAGAGTTTTGGCCGAAAATTATTTAATTCGAATATAGAATTCACCGACCCGTCAAAGTAAAAGTCAAAATATTTTATTTCACAAAGGCATGGGCACGTGCAAAACGTCGACAAAAAAGGTGGCACGGTTCGGTGCATTGGTCGATTCCTAAGGAGAAGAACCGGCAAGAAACTCCAAAGTTCATCCTGAGTTCGCCGAAGTTGATGTTCTGGTATCATAGTAAAACTTGACTTACTAAGTGTCGGGGACATCTCGCCTGCTCTCTCGAAGGTCTTACGACTATAGAGTTACGATCCGGAAAGTGGGTAGGGAAATGAAACACCCAAATAGTTTTCGGCTGTGAAAAGAAGAATATCAACATTAATTTTTAACCCTTTCCACACCTCGGACACTCCATACAACGCCCGCAAAATAATTACCTATTACTACTACATAAACAAATAACGTTTGTGCAAGACGTGCACGTGCAAATGTGTGCGTAAACTCTAGTAGGGTTGTCGTAGCCTAAAAAATGGCGCGGAAAGTGCAACGGTCTGCGTCGCGAAAACCGAACGACGACTAATACGAGCGCGAGCCATTGCTCAAGAGTCGGCGACGACTACCTCGAAGTGCGGAGTGAGGTGCGGTATTTAATATGAGCGTGGGGAAGGGAGTGTCCCTTCTGTACGTAGTACTATTATGTATTCTGTGCCCTTTCGGCCTCCGTGGTCGAGTGGTTTACGCGTGTGCCTTGTGACCCGGTGGTCTTGGAACCGATTCCCACGGGAAGCATACATTGTAAAGTTGTTTCCAGTTTGGCTAGGACATTAAATACAATACAAATACAACCATGTCAGATGTCAGGCCCTTTTTTTAGGGGGGTGGGAAATCATCAATTGAGTCCTCCCACTCTGGGCAGAGCGGAAGGGAGTGTCAGACTTCAACTGACTAAAAACCACCCATGTTCCTTCTTAGCCCTTTGTGTCGAGGCCGCGGTAAAGTCCCTTGAAGCAGATTAGAAACTCTGACGCTAGGGTATGTGGGGTCGTTAGACCTTACTGCCCACACGATAGAAAGGAAGGACTAGTTTCTTAAAACTCGATTGGTCGTCGTACATACTGCCACAGCTGTTTTCCTCTTTTGCATTAAATAATTTTCGACACTTACCCGTCCAAACTTGAGCCTATCCCTGGCTTCATTATCGAGCTGCCTCTGAATATCATCTGCATCATCAAACAGCGTGTTAGTCCTCGAACTAGTCTGGTCCTGTGAATGTCCTGAAGTCAAACAAATTATGTTTTTGTTATAGATTACGCTGATAGTAAAACGTATTATGTTTTGTTGTTATCTGCAAAAGATAGGCAGGTCGTTGATCATCTTCTGCCTAGCCATTTTCTGACTATGTTGGGGGCGGTTTCTAGTCTAACCGAATGCAGTTGAATACCAGTATTTACATGGAGCTACATGGACTTAAAACATAACTAGCGGAATGTGGGTGATGTAATTAGTAACCTATATCCTACCTAACCCTTCGGGGATTACTGGCGTAATGATAATGTTATGATATAATATTTCAAATGAGGCGCCCCTGTCATTTTAAATTGATACATAAATATAAAATGTTGTCCAATGGGATTAGGTAAAAACAATAGCCAAAGTAATGAAATAATTTTGACAATTAATTATCTGATTAACGATCCTCGAAAACGAAGGACATTATTATATCCAGTTGGGAGTACTTATAGTTGAAACATCGTAAATTAGATAAAGTAGAATATTTTTTATTACTTTTAAAGTTCCGTAATTACTTAAACAAGACAAAGTGCGAAATAATCCAAAGACTCTGACCTTGAAAGTTTTTTCAGCACAATTTTTTATTGAGCAATTTAGGAAAGGTTATTACGTAAATTATAGGTATCGGTTCTGATCGTAAAATAAAACCTGAATTATCTTTTCCCACAGGGTGGAAATTGGCGATAAAAAGGGGGTATTCTTCAATACACCCTAATATTTTATTACTAATAAGGGTAATAATTATTACACAATGTTTACAGAAGAGATTAACTTCATTGGTAGTTATTATCTTGTCGGATATTATGAATGGGATAACGAATTTAGGCTAACAACAAAGGCTGGGAATATTTGAATTATTGGCAACATTGTACGCATAGCAATGTTGGGAAATTATTTCAATCAACTAAGCTTTTCCGTTTACAAACAATGGACACACAAATTCCATTGGAGCAATTATTGTGAACACACTTTCATCACAGCCCGTAAGTTTTTGAAGTTTTCTAATCCACTACTAATATAATAATATTTCGAATGCTTGAAAAGTTCGTCTGCTAAACCATGCAATGAATAATGTCGAGTTGTCAAAATAAATAGCATTGTTATTATAAGGACCTTTTACGATGTCCAAATAGCCTACTTACCTATTGAATTAAAACATGAAATTTATAGGATTTGTATGAAATTATTTGCCAAGTAAACTGGAATTTTAACTTATTCAGAGGTCAGTAAACAGGCCCTAAGTGTATGATATTACAAAGGCTGTCCTATCTTCTTTTACCACATTTCATCAAACCACATAAGAGGCCGAGGAGGAACCGGATATTTTACCTCGGTATTGACAAATGACGGCCATAACATAGCTTAGAAAATAAACGGACAGATTACAATGATTTGTGGGTTCTGCTCTGCTTATTCTACAAAGGATATTTATAGCGTTGAGATACTGTGACTTTCGGACCCGAATCTCGAATCTTTATTGAGGCGATCCTCTTTATCCGGTTTATATATTAGCGGTTTTTTTGTTCAGTAGGTCAAAGGATCTTAAAAATAATGAAAAAGGCAGGCTTGTTTGCATTCTTTTTATGTCGCAGATAAGTAGGTGGTTATGTAATTAATATGGCGGAATTCCTCAATAGCTGCCACGGAGACTGGATTTCTGAAAGATTGAATAGGCTCGCCCCCTGCCCCATAGGACTTAAATATAACTGTCAAAATGTGGGTGTATTAATGGGTATAGCTCAGCCTAACCCCTCGGGTATTTACAGACATGAAGTTATGTTATGTTATAATAAGTAGATGGTAATATTAGCTAAGTTGATAGATAGCCTTGATGGTCTAATGGTTGGAAGCAGGAGTGCTCATGAGCATGATGATTAATTCCCAGATCGTCCTAGATTGTTATTACATTTTTCGGTCTAAAATTTCTCAGTAGCACACTGGATTTGTGTCAGTTTGATAGCAATAGCCTCACCCAACATTGCAAAATATATTTCCCATCTATAAAGACTAATCTATAGCGGAATTGGTTTTCCATCCTCTTTTTTAATAAAAATATTTTAAAGCAAGTTTTTATTTATTACGACAATGGAATTTCATCAGAAAATCATTTTTGGTATCGAGGTTTAAAAGGCTTTTTTATTAGATTTGGAGTATCGTAAACGACACCGCGCAGCGTTTTGGTGGAAAATCCGCCAGTATGATGTAATTTTATATAAAATCCTGTTCGAAATATTTATTAGTTTTTTCAGAATATCGATTCTCAGACAAGAACAGAAAAAAGCGTCTAGCACTAACATGGGATAAGGGCACGAAGACGATGATTATATTGACCTTTCTCGATTGTTGTTTTTGTTTTTGTTTGTTTTTTTGTTGTCCATAAATGGAGCCCCAAACTGTTATTTAATTAATAATTTAGAAAACTATCTGGACTTAATCAAAATAACCTTAACCGTTCCATGTCTGTTCTTCTTAAGAAGAAACCACCAATCCGAATCGTGTATTCGCCGCCTTACAACGAAAACCAATTAAATCGAAATTTTGACGAAAATGACTTAAGAATGCCAAAGTACTTAAAATTTTGTGTTCTTTCGTCTGCGAAAACCCATTAATCGCTAAGTCTTATAGTTTCGGTGCTAGCTAATAGGATAACCAATTATTTCAAGCATTTCCAAGGTTTGTTTTCAAATACAAAACATTAAGCAGATTTAACTTGACTGCCGACATATTTGTCTCCAATGATTGTCAGTTAATCTGATAAAATTTGTTTTTCTTCAGAGAGATCTCATGAAATACTCTACTTTTCCCTCAGTAACAACCATTTACTAAGATTTAAATCTCCAAATTAGAATAAAATGGTCAAATAAAAGCTATTAAAATAGTTTAATTGATTTTACCTGAAGAATTCCATAATAAGCAATACAATCCAATCGTCTAAGAAAATATTGTATATCCAGATAATTGTTTATCTCTGACGATATTTATTCACGGATGCAACCATCACTACAGCGAAAAACGATTAAACCAGTTTAGTTCCGTGTCACTGGCGCTAGTATCGGACTTTCGGCCATTTGCATTTGCAACAAGTGCGCTCGCGTCTTGCGGAAAAAGTTAATTTTCAAGTTTTTAATTGTATTTTGAAGTTTGATACATTAAAATGAGCTCAAATTGTGTCAAGAAACTTGATTTCGATCGCGGAAAAGAAAAACAAGAAAAAGGTGAGTAATTATTATAGTGATTTGAATGAAAAAAAAAAGTGAGGTTGAAAATGGATATCCTAGCAACACACCATAAAGGGAGGGATTTCAAAAAATTTTGGAAGCACACTAAGAAACTGGAAGCTGGTTCGTGTGTCCCTGTGAGTGTTGAGGGTAGGAGTGAGCCCAGTCAAATAGCTGAATTGTTTAAGGACCATTTTAGGGTAGTGTCTCCCTTAGGATGTGTACAGCAGGTGCTCGATGATGAGGTTGCAGATTGTGAGCGGTTCAGATTTAAGGCGAAAGAAGTCGCCCATATTATTCAAAATATGACTAGAGGTAAGTCTCCAGGACATGACGACCTTAGCATCGAGCACTTGCAGTTTGCAGGTGTTCATTTACCTAGGGTGCTGGTTATGTTTTTCAATTTGTGTATAGGCCATTCATATTTACCTAGAAAGCTTATGAAAACCACGGTTATACCAATACTTAAAAACAAGACGGGTGATGCCTCCGACAGGGACAATTACAGACCTATCTCATTAGCTACAGTGATCGCTAAGGTGCTGGATGGTTTGCTTGATAGTCAGCTAAGTAAGCATATAGATCTCCACGAAGCTCAGTTTGGTTTCAGGGCTGGACAGTCGACTGAAGCTGCGGTACTGCGACTCAAGCATACTGTCCAGTACTATGTGACGAGGAAGACGCCTGTATACGGTTGTTTTTTGGACCTGTCGAAGGCATTTGACCTGGTTTCGTATGGTGTGCTGTGGGATAAGCTCCAGGGGGAAACCAGCACACCCAGAGATGTGGTCAATATATTGAGATATTGGTACGGCAACCAGACCAATAATGTTAGGTGGGCGGGTTCATGTTCGTCAGAGTACAGGTTGGAGTGTGGAGTGAGGCAGGGAGGCCTGACCTCACCACGGCTCTTCAACCTGTACGTTAACAGACTGATAGGTGAGCTCAGCAGGGCCGGTGTCGGCTGTTCAGTGGATGGTGTTTTCATGAACAACATTAGTTATGCCGACGACATGGTGCTGCTGAGCCCATCTGTCACAGCCCTTAACTACCTCATAGGTATCTGTGAGGGGTACTCGGAGTCACATGGCCTCAGGTACAACTGTAAGAAGAGTGAATTACTTATTTTCAAGGCGGGTAATAAGAGTCCGAAAACCGTTCCACCAGTTAGGCTTGGAGGTATGCCGTTAAGTAAATTAACCAAATTCAAGTACCTGGGGCACTGGGTCACCGAGGACCTCTCGGATGATTTAGATATTGAGCGGGAACGTAGGGCGTTGGCAGTGAGATGCAATATGCTGGCACGCAGGTTTGCAAGGTGCACAAAAGAAGTTAAAATTTCTCTTTTTAAAGCTTACTGCCAGACATTTTATACCTGTAGCCTGTGGGTCCGCTATACGCAAAGATCTTTCAATGCCCTACGGGTCCTGTACAATAATGGTTTTAGGATGCTGTTGGGGTTGCCTCGCTTTTGCAGTGCATCAGATATGTTTGCTAAGGCCAGCACTGACTACTTTAGGGCTATAGTACGGAAAAGAGTGGCCTCCCTGATGCGCCGCGTACGGGGCAGCACCAACAGCCTTCTGAATACCATATTGGAAAGGGTTGACTGTCCGGTTGTGAGGCACTGGAATACTGTTCACGGATCTGGAGGGGTCCTTTATAATGTAAAGTAATAGGTATTGCTAATGGTTTTGACATGATTAGTGGTAATTTTGACATTGTTTGATTTTTACATTATTTGATTTTGACATTTTCTGATTTTGACATTATGCATTTAATTTTGACATTGTTTGATTTTGACATTATTTAATTTTGACATTATTATTGCTGTTTGTTTTGACATTATTAGTAATCATTATCAAAATTTTCCAAATGTGTGTGCCTACTAACTTTAGTGTTTAAGTGTGTACGTATTACTAACAAATTGGATTGTATGATCTGTTTAATAAATGATTATTATTATTATCAAAGGTCTCCAAGGTAGATTTATGTAAAATTTTAGACGTCTACCTCAATAATATTGGCTTTGCTTTGGTATGTCAGTCATTCGGTCGGTCACTCAATAATAAGTCAGTTTTTTCCATTATTTACATTTTTTTTTTGGCACCTTTTTTGGCACCTATTACTGGCATCTGAAGCGCGCTTTTATTGTTATTTGAACTAATCAAGCTAATTTGTATTTATTTAATTATTTCGAGTTATAAATTTGATAAAAAATAAACGTACTGAAACTCTAATAAATTACTTGCTTAACCTATTAGGTTCTTAAATTTTCTGCAGGGAAAACCAATTATCTTGATACATTTTCACTTGTAACTTCACAAGGGACAGCTGTATAGATACTTTTTTATAATGGTTAGTCTTAATTAACTAAAAGTAAAAAGTAATTTCTCGGGATTTGCTGTATTCCTATTACCTTGAAATATATAGACATTTATCAGTTCTCAGGGAAAACCAATTAAGTGGGTAACCTTGTGACAATAAATTGAAAATTTCATTCAAAGCAATAACTTTTTTAAACCTCAATAGACATGTTTAAATATAACATTTATCAATGTACTAATGCTATGAAGTAATAATAACAATATAATACTACAAAGGGTATTTTCAAGCCCATAAACTTTGTAATCGCGATATTTCCGTTTGCACTTTTTATGATTTAATTGGTTTTCGTTGTAGGGCGGCATTCTATCTAAGTATTTTTTGACCATGTCTACATGAAATAATTCTTTTTTTCAGTGTGACTGAGGTTATCATAATATTATCAGGTAGGTTACCAGTTTGACGCATAGCCCAGCCAGTGTGTTTGAGTGCAATGCGTCAAGCAACTACTTTTTTTTTTTTTTTTTGTGGGTGGAAAATCATCAAATGAGCTCTTGGGCAGAGCGAAGGGGAGTGTCAGACTTCTACTGACTAAAAACCGAACCCATGTTCCTTCTTTGCCCTTGTGCCGAGGCCACGTCATCTAGTACTAAAATCCGCGGCTCAAGCAACTACTTCAGTCGTAAACTCATAACACGAAACGGTGAAAACTCACGGTTTGATTAAACGAGTGCGTAGAAACAAGATTTTACACCTATGATTTTACAGCGTAAAAGTGTCATTTTTCTACCAAGCCGACGACGGCAGCGAACGATCACTCGTTGTCAACGCTACAGCGCTTGATAAACGACAACACTAGACTACAGGTGCTACAGCCGGTACAGCTTGCATTTTTTAAAGACTACATCCATTTTTCACCGGCTTATACAAACTATTAAAGAGTGGCCAGTTTCTTTGCTTACGGTAAACTGTCAACAAGCTTCCCTGTTTTCATTAGGTACGGAATTTTCATATTAACTTAGTTCCTACCTAAAGCGGGTAAGCCTGTTTGTTTAGAACCAGCTTTATTCCGTAAGACACTATCACAGAATGGAAATCAGAGGACGCAAATTTACGTACTGTACAGGCGAAAGAGAGCTATTCAATTCCGATTAATTTCGTTGCGGGATCCAAGACAGTTAAATCTTTCTCTGGGAGTTCGTCGAGCTTCGTTATCTCGGCGCTTTTCTTGTAGTCGCCACTGTCAGATTCTGGCTAATAAGAGTTACAGTGGTTTGGGAATAGTGTGGCGGGCTTGTCCCTTTAAAAAAAGTAAAAAAGAGGAAAAAGAGCAAGGAATTCCACAAAAATACAGCGTTAATTTTTTTCGTTGTATCATGTTGGTGTGATTAAAAAGATCAAAATGTAACGTTGTGCAGTCGATTTTAGGTTTCATTTTTGTGCAATTCCATGCCCTGTGTGAATACAGTCTCTGTGATAACAATCTGTAATTCACACAATTTATAGGAGTTTTTGTATTTCAAATGCAAAAATTGCAAAAAATAATGTTGGCAAACCGCGTAAATGTAAATACTGTAACATTATTGGTAATAATAGTTGTGAGCCGGTTTTGTTTGGTGGCGTAACGGTCTGTTCATGGAACCCGATTGCTGGCCTGACTGGTCCGATAATTCGCGCTACCAGAGACCTGGCTCTTTCTTAGGCCAAATATTTCTATTCAACGTGGTAATGCTGTCAGTCATGAGCACGCACTCGCGTCCTATTATCGTCGTTGTGTACCTATATTAATAATTTAGATTTATTTGTAGTTTGTATATAATTTACGCAGTAACTATTTTCACTTTCAATGACATAAAATGTCTCTTACGTCTTCAAATAAATTCTCAGAATATTGCGAACTTGTGAAATATATCAAGGTTTATTTTATTGTTAATCAACGGAGTGTTTCATTCGGTAAGGAAACACACGTTAATTACGAATTCTAATCGCGTATTAAGAGAAGCTTTATAATTCCTAGAACGAAATCCGCCTTAGCGTTGGTAACAAAACGTGAAAATTTCTAAGTTAACCTTCAATATTGTCACGTTTCTTGATATAATTATTACAAAACATCACGCCAGTAATCCCCGAAGAGGTGTTTTACGCAGAGGTGTACCCATTACACCCACATTTCTGATTCCAGACTCCGTGATTCATCATTTGCCTAGCCTTTTCCCAACTATATTGGGGTCGGCTTCCAGTCTAACCGGATGCAGCTGAATACCAGTATTGTACATGGAGCGACTGCTTACCTGACCTCCACAACCCAGTTAATACTAGGTAATACAATACCCTTTGGTAAGACTGGATGTCAGAATTTCAGGTCACTGACTACCTTTAACGACTGCCAAATATCTATATATTACTGACTGGCCTGTTGGTCTAGTGGTTAGTGACCCTAACTGCTATGCCGGAGGTCGTGGGTTCGATTCCCACCCAGGACAAATGTTTGTGTGATGAGCACGATCATTTGTTCTGTGTCTGGGTGTAATTTATCTATAATATGTATGTATTTAGAAATATATAAGTATGTTTATCAGTTGTCTAGTACCCATAACACAAGCTCTGCTTAGCTTGGGACTAGATGGCGTTGTGTGATAGTTGTGTAATATTATTATATTATTATTATTATATATATGGCAGCCGGGACCAACAGCTTAACGTGCTTTCCGAGGCACGGAGGAAACTCGGTATGTCGGGCGGTCACCCATCCACAGACCGACATAGGCAAGCACAGCTTTACCTAAAGATCGACCTGAGTGGCAGTTTTTATTAAGCCACGAGCTCCTCCAGACTCCATGATTGATATTAAGAATTTCCTAATGGAAAACTCATTAACAGTTTGCCCGACTTGGAAATCGAAACCAATACCTCAAGCTCAGCAGTCATATAATGATTATGCAAATCAGACTGTGAAGACTTATTTAGCAAGGATTTTTAACTCTCTCTGGGCGAAATTAGCATTTGAACTCATCATCTGCCATCATTTTCATAGGAAACGACCAACCCGAACCTTACTCTTATCGTTATGACGTTTCATATGAGAAAATAGAATAATTGAATTTAAAAATAGAATTTATATCGCAAATGTATATAATGGAAACCAGTTTATACATAGCCCATGTAGATAAAGTAAAAACTTTACTAGACAAAAACGTTGTAAATGCAGGCGTTTAATAACTGCTTCATCCGAAACATTCTTCGGATGCTTCGAAATTCGGTACAGTCATTATCAGCCTAGATGGACAAGTCGGAAAGCCTCACGGTTGGCAACCTGCCAACCGAGCGACCCGGTTTACACGAATTTATCTGATGTCCTCCAATCTTTGACTTTCGAACGTATTGGTGAATATGTCATATACAGAATTTATGGCTGAAACATGAAAGCATGACAGAATGGTTGTCTGTTTTTGTGTTCGAAAATATTGAGAAAAGAATCAGATTGGGTGTTGAATTTTGTAGTGCAGCTGCGTCCAAAAGGAGTTGGATTTTTTTTTCTATTTATTTTTTGTGGTAATGTGTGTGTTGTGGTTTCTCAGCCATGAAGCCTGGGATTGTGTCCAGTTGATGGCAATAGGTTCGCCTCCTACATTGAATTACATTACATGGGGCTTACATCTAATAGGCGAAACGTGAGTGTAAGGTACACCTCCGTCTAACCCTTCGGGGATTACCGGCGTGATGTTATGTCATTAAATGTGACGAGACGAATGATGTTCTCGGTAAGTTGTTTCAATTGAACTCTTATTACCTAAACCGAATCATGAGTATTTCTAGAGTTTATTTTAATTTTAGAACTTTTTTATATTGTCCTTTTTGTGTCATAAAGCATCGCAATGGATGTAATCTGTAATGTTGCTATAATGAGTGGTAAATAAACAAATAATAATAATATCTGCAAAATTCTATGTTTTCTTCATGCGCCCTTTTTGACCTCAATCTCACCTGATGGAAATTGATGGTCGATTCGAGCTATCATGATAAAAACATGGGTTGAAAATGCGTTGAATTTGGCATCTGACGGGTAAATAATAAACGCAGAAACGCTGCCAGAGAGTTACCTCACCCGTGCACATCGTTGCAGGGGAGAATCGTTAAGTAGGTACACACGGCTACACATCAAGCTATACAAAACCAGTTAATCTTGGCCTCACATTACTAGATCTTTTCGCACAATGAACGATCAGATTATATTGGTTTTGTATAGCTTGATGTGTAGCCGTGTATACGACTGGATAAAGCCAAAATTTCCGATTAATTTTGACAACGAAATCAATACGATTCCAACGGCATTAGAATCTAAAGTGGTTGGATTAATGGCACGTTTCGGTAATAAATCATGAAGCGCGGCACGGACTGACCGCAGATTTGAATATGGACGAGTCCTTCGTTATTTTGTTTTTGACCAATTTCGAACGGATATTATTTTTAACGGGACAAATTAGAAGGATGAGATGTTGTTATTGCTCTGGCTTGTTGTTGTAAATGTACTTTGGATTTTTTCCATCTAGATTAACTGAACGAGATTGGGGCAGGTCTATTGGATCAAATTGGGGGTTAGATGAAGCTCACGCTTGTAAAGATACGTGTCCCAAATAGATTTGTTAGTAAACATTTATGTTTTGTTCACATGAAAATACAATTGGAACGGCCTGAATTGGCATTTTCTTTTTCAAAACTCATGAACAGTCTACTCTGCTTCAACTAAATAACAGTCTTTTTTGGACAATAAGTAATGTAAGCTGTTGCCCGCCAACCGCTTCGTTAGCGTAGTTCATTAGGATGTTTCTACATCCATTGTTGTTGTTTTTTTAGCCGTGTTATTTACATAAATTGAGTGATAAGAATCGAGAATATTATTTTACATTGAAATAAAGGAATAGCATTATTTTTATCCTTTCAAATGCATTAAGTAAAAAGCTGTTATTTTGAAATTGCAATCAGACACTTCAATTTAATTTATTTCATGTATTAGATTGTGTTTCTATAGATTTCTCAGAACAAGTTAGAATGAATTAATCTGGCTTTCGTTTTAGCAAGTACTTCAATATTACTAAGTGATTCCAATAAGTGTGAATAAGTACTCAGAAAAGGTGACTTCCAATCTTCAGAAATTTACACTCTTAGAGAATATCAACAACGGTTTTACGTTGAATATTGAAAGTTACATAATATTCCTGTTATAATAATGTAAAATGCTTCATCGCACGACTTTCTTCGCCTCTCGAGAATACGGCTCATGTAAATCTAACTTAGTACAAGTATAAGTGGTACAGTCAGGGACACTCCGAAACCTTCTTGGTAATTTTTTGTCGGTAACTAATAAAAAACCGCTGCATGGCTGCATCCTACAAAAATGCAATACCGAAAAACGATGTACTGTTCGATACATTTTGACCATGCAAAATGTATCGAACAGTACATAGGTAGTTTTAATGAGAATTACCCATGAAAATTTTCTATGAGTGGTGTTCAGAGTGATGTAGGTACTGCTTACGTAGTAACCGTTTTCATGTATATCGCAGAGAAATAAAGAAATCATGAATTTGGTACAACACGAATTCATGGAAGATTACGCGCGATAAGAAAAAAATAAAAGCTATTATATGGTGGAATAACTTATAATTTTGAGTTTGAGTTGTCGAATCGAAAAAAAGAAGAAGTTAAAGTTTTCTTCATTAAATTACGGATTCTCAAATCCTACGTTCGAACAACAAATACAGTAGAAGGCATTCTATAAACGGGATGTAACGTATAAGAGTCGGGTCCATATTGGCTCACCTAAAGTTCTTTATCCGAAATTGTTCTTCCTAACGATTTGTAATCCGAATGATCACTCTTCCTAAAATTTTTCATCCTAAAGTTTTCATTCATACTATTTGTAGTGCTACCGACGATGTTCATAACACTCATGTTTCCGAAAATTGGAATTCATAATATCATTAGTGTAAATATATTTAAACTCCTACTGTTTTTTATCCTAACGCTTTTATTCCTAAACATAATTACCATAATATTTTCACTCATACAACTGTTTAGAATGATTAAAGGTCGTTTCACTGATTATTGTCTTGAAATAAAATAAATGAATGAAATTCAGGTCAGAGTGTCGTCTTGGGGGCACTACGAAAAAAATACTTAGAAAAATTTCGCGACCAATTTCGAGGTAGCGCTCGCCGGCCGCTGCCGCGGCACCGCTCGCTTCGCTCGCTCGGCTCGCGCGTAGTTGGTCACAGTTCTAACCTAACCTAACCTATGGATATCTTTGCATAGTATATAAGGTCCCATTAAAATAGGTGGACAAATTTTAACACAGCGTTTAGTAAGCCTAACTAAAGACATCTAAACAAAAAAAAAACACTATATAAAGTGATTTTGTTTTGACTTAAAATAATAAATTGCCGGCACTCTAGAACAAACTCATCCTATAAAAGTAGGTATTTTATTGTCTTTTTCTTATATTTTTTTTTTGCTATTGTCCTTCTTTTAGCGGTCTGAATGATTTCTAAAATTTTGTCCACCTATTTTAATGGAACCTTTTATAATACTGATTATTATGAATAAAAAGTAATATAAACAAAAAAAAAAGATATGACTTTGAATAATAGTGTAAAAGATGGTTATGTTGAGAAAATATAGGAAAACAAATAATAGTGTAATAGATGTTTATTGCTACTGACATTATGAAGTTGAATGCTTCGGAATTAAAACATTAGAGACAGAGAAGTTAGGAATTGCGATTGTTAGGATGAAAAATGTTAGGAAGAACATTTTCGGATTTCCAATTATCGGAGTTGAAATTTTAGGTGAACTTTGGCGCACCCATAAGAGTCACTGCTCGTGAGAGTACATTATTATGTAACTCTGACGGTGTTTACATGAAGGTCTTTCACACGTAAAACTAGTGAAATATTGCGTGGCAAACACTATTCTACTACTTATATTCGTTTGTAAATACGAGTTTAATCTTAAGTAGGGTGTCTTAGTTTACTCATTGTATGGAGTTCAGAAGTACTGTTGTCTGCTTGGTGCAAGACCTGATAGGTTCTATTGAGCCTTTTGGACCTATTTGGACCTATTTTCCTGGGCTGACAACCTTACAGCTACGAGCTCCTTCGAGGAATTCATGATAACGTACTGATCATTTCAATCGTGTTCCGTACGTTTCAAAGTTCTACCTACGTGAGGCGTTTTCACTCTTGGGAGCATCGCAATCATATAGATATTTATACCCATGTTCATATTTCTAGACTACGGCAATAAATTTCAACAACTGAAACAAACTAAGAACTTAACTGGTTTTGCACACAAAGCGAAGCATTAAATCTCTATATAGCCGGACGAGGAACGGATACGCAAAATGTCGTTACAAAATGTTTATTTATATTTATTTATATCACACGAAATAATTCCTCGTTTTATATGCAAATCTTCTACAGTAATACCAAAAAGCCCTGAGCTTTAAATACCTGTATATCCGAATGCTTGAATGTGTATAATCAGTAAACAACATATCGTGACTTTTGATAGCCCTTTTTGAAACATACGTTTTATAAAAATTGTCACGTTGTCCTTACAAAACTCAATTATATCATGTAAATTAGTATTTTTGTGTTTTCGTTCATTCGTGGATCGCTTCGTTGAAATCCAAAAACGATTTGACAGTTCCACCTAACCTAAAAACTTGTATTTGGACAAGCTGTCAAAAAGTGGCCAGTGTCACTAGAATGTAGCAAAAACTTTTTTGAAATAAGTATTAATAACATTTCAAAAGAATATTTTATGGTGAGTATAAACTGAAATAAAAATTAAATGCTGCAGTAGTTATTTAACAGTGTTGTATTTTCTTTGTTTGATGAAATAATTCTCGGTACACGATTTATTTATGTTTATGAAAGGTAACTTTGCAGCTGACAGTTTATTTACCTGAAATTATTATATCAAACATTACGCCAATTACGAAGTAAACAAAAAACCCGGTACCTATTAAAATCAAAATTTCAAACGAATTCCGTACTTCCTTGAATTAATTATGAAATGCCTGTAAATCACTAATTAAAAGCTGATTGATATTTGTTTAAGCCTTTCTCAATCACTAATTAATAAAAGCTCGACTTTCGTTAGAAGTATTGAAGGGATTGCCTTTTGAGCAAATTGATTAAAAGTTTGTCTGGGTTCCTTATCCTTACCAAAATAAATAAAATGTTTTAAGGGCAGTGATCTGTCCTCTATGTTTTGAAGAGAAACAATAGACCTCGACACTAAAAATATTGTTCAAGAATATTGAAATTAACAAGTTCATGAAAATTTATCGAACATCGGCCTAAATTCTAAATTATTTTACAGTAATATCCTATAGTTCTGAATTTTCAATGTTGTTAAGAGACAAAATTTATTTTTTTATTTAAACTTCATGCACAATAGTGGTACATAGGCGGACTTAATGCCACAAGGCATTCTCTACCAGTCAACCTTAGGGTTAAATAAGACAACATTGTGGTAGGGTACAAAATATCTAAAAAACAACATCAACTCTAAAAAACTAAACTATATCCTTACAGCCTGTCTATAAAGTCATGAAAATAAATGAGGGCGCTGCGGTCGTGAAGACTCGTGCACATAGCAACCCTGTATAGTGTGACTAAAATGGTTTTGATACTAGCACATTATTTTGTACTAGAAGCAAACCTGGTTTTAATTAAAATCTGTTATCTTATTTAAAAAAATACAGAAACCATAAACAAAGATGCGACCTTCATTATACATGATAATACCAGCCTATTACTGTCCCACTGCTGGGCAAAGGCCTCTTCTCAACAGAGACGGCACGAGCACTGATCACCACGCATGCTCAAGACGGGTTGGCGATTTCAGACTTATAAGTCCAGATTTCCTCACGATGTTTTCCTTCCGACCTTCATTGAAATAAAAATGAGTAAATAAAAGAAAAGTGTTCGTACATATTTTTTATTAATTAATGTTATATTTTAACTTTTGTACCACTGTATGCCCATTTTCTCTTGCCCGTTTTGCTGCAATATGTTGTTCGATTAGAGCCTTTCTGTTATTTTGATCTTCTTGTAAGAAAATCCAACCGATTTCAAAATTTTACGCAGGACTTCTAGGCTACATTTAAAATCCAGATCTGTTTTAGCGAAATTTTATGTTGAAGTCATCCATTTCTTTCTTAGGACGGCCTGATCTGTGTTTGCCTTCATCTGCAATACGCCTCACTGTACTCTCAGATTTTCCTGAAAGAAAGATTTAAAAAAAGATGTAATATCTAACAGAAAATACATAGCACTGTTTTTATTTCAAACATGTTAAAACTTATTCATATTTAAAATCACCGGTAAATTTGATTACCCAAAAGTATCAAAAGTTAACGTCGCACTACAATATGAGCTACTTACATTTGCAATCTAACCTATAAATGCGCAATGTAAACAATGCTTATTTTAGTCTTAAAATCGTATATTTAGTAAATTTGTGACTTCTGGTAGATAAAAAACAAACAATAACACGATTACATACCTGTTATATCTGCTGTTCGAGTATAAATATCATCCAAATTTGATAAAATTTGGTCAGCTTGGTGTTATAACAAACATCGCTGATATACTTTGAAATAATTTCCCGAGCTCCACTCCTATTTATTTTCCTCATATTTAACACGTTTTTTCGAAGTTTTGTCGACGTAGATTTGAAAAACATTAAAAAATGCAAAAGATATCAAGATAAATAACAAGTTGATGACAGCCGATGACATTTGATGTACCATGATTTAGTGTTGCCTTACTTTTGAATAATGTTAGTTCCTCAAACATTAATTTCATGACTTTATAGACAAGCTGTACATATCCTTACATAGTATAAAACAAAGTCGCTTTTTTTGTCTGTCTGTCTGTATGCTTAAATCTATAAAACTACGCAACGGATTTTGATGCGGTTTTTTTTAATAGATAGAGTGATTCAAGAGGAAGGTTTTAGTATATAATTTGAACGACATCCACGCGGGTGAAGCCGCGGGCATCAGCTAGTACTTTTATAATTATACTAATACATAAATATAAAAATATAGAATAAACTAATAAATATTTTAAAAATACCAAAATAAAAAACGAAAAACCAAAAAAACCCAAATTCTATTACTTACCTATTTGAATAAAACAGAGAACAAAGTCTCAAACTGGATATTTATTTCACTGAAAAAAGTTTTTCATTTCCATTCTACATTGGTAGGACAAAATCTCCGTTACCTTCGTGTCCAATGATATTGTCCTAAGAAGATTCCTATTTCCTTTACCTCAACACAAACCAACGCAGGTTTATTCATATTCAGGGTTCAATTCCAGCTCTCAGCCGAAAAAGGCGAAAGCAACGAGGTCAAATAGATCTCTGGGGACCAATCCGATCACGTTTTCAGCTGTATCTGTGTCCAAAAGTTTATTTTTGCCTAACATATTTGCGCCCCGAAACGTGAACCTATTCTGTAGAAAATGAAGGAAGGCCTAAGGGTGAATAAGACGGAGATTGCGACGAATGGCCTATTTACCTAGAAAGAAATAGTGGTCGTGACAGTCTTGTGCCGAAATCCGTTGTTTATTTTGGTCTCTAAATCAATATCTTCTTGATGTTTTGTAAAGATGAGATAGTAGTTCGATGGTGGCAGAATAGGTTTGGAGAGGTCATGCGGTTGTAAATATTTTAAGTGCTGGTCTTAAAATATTTTCACGCTCTGTTTATCCTTTTACTTGACTCAAGCATTATTTTAAATGCTTTTTTCCTCGAGAATTTGGAATTAATATAGCACAATTCTTTAAAACTATCAATCGAACTGGGGTGCGCACCACAGCAGCTGCAATATCTTGCCGCCATTACTGCTCCAGATACAAAAAAGTATAGGGCGAGTCTATTGTTTCATAGGGTGCGCCAAAGTTCACCTAAAATTTCAACTCCGATAATTGGAAATCCGAAAATGTTCTTCCTAACATTTTTCATCCTAACAATCGCAATTCCTAACTTCTCTGTCTCTAATGTTTTAATTCCGAAGCATTCAACTTCATAATGTCTGTAGCAATAAACATCTATTACACTATTATTTGTTTTCCTATATTTTCTCAACATAACCATCTTTTACACTATTATTCAAAGTCATATCTTTTTTTTGTTCATATTACTTTTTATTCATAATAATCATTATTATAAAAGGTCCCATTAAAATAGGTGGACAAAATTTTAGAAATCATTCAGACCGCTAAAATAAGGACAATAGCAAAAAATATATAAGAATAAGAAATAAAATACCTACTTTTATAGGATGAGTTTGTTCTAGAGTGCCGGCAATTTATTATTTTAAGTCAAAATAAAATCACTTTATATATAGTGTTTTTTTTTTGTTTAGATGTCTTTAGTTAGGCTTACTAAACGCTGTGTTAAAATTTGTCCACCTATTTTAATGGGACCATAGATACTATGCAAAGATATCCATAGGTTAGGTTAGGTTAGAACTGTGACCAACTACGCGCGAGCCGAGCGAGCGAAGCGAGCGGTGCCGCGGCAGCGGCCGGCGAGCGCTACCTCGAAATTGGTCGCGAAATTTTTCATAGTGCCCCCAAGACGACACTCTGACCTGAATTTCATTCATTTATTTTATTTCAAGACAAAAATCAATGAAACGACCTTTAATCATTCTAAACAGTTGTATGAGTGAAAATATTATGGTAATTATGTTTAGGAATAAAAGCGTTAGGATAAAAAACAGTAGGAGTTTAAATATATTTACACTAATGATATTATGAATTCCAATTTTCGGAAACATGAGTGTTATGAACATCGTCGGTAGGACTACAAATAGTATGAATGAAAACTTTAGGATGAAAAATTTTAGGAAGAGTGATCATTCGGATTACAAATCGTTAGGAAGAACAATTTCGGATAAAGAACTTTAGGTGAGCCAATATGGACCCAAAAGGGGTGCGCCAAAGTTCACCTAAAATTTCAACTCCGATAATTGGAAATCCGAAAATGTTCTTCCTAACATTTTTCATCCTAACAATCGCAATTCCTAAATTCTCTGTCTCTAATGTTTTAATTTCGAAGCATTCAACTTCATAATGTCTGTAGCAATAAACATCTATTACACTATTATTTGTTTTCCTATATTTTCTCAACATAACCATCTTTTACACTATTATTCAAAGTCATATCTTTTTTTTGTTTATATTACTTTTTATTCATAATAATCAGTATTATAAAAGGTCCCATTAAAATAGGTGGACAAAATTTTAGAAATCATTCAGACCGCTAAAATAGCAAAAAAAAAAAAATAAGAATATGAAATAAAATACTGTTCTAGAGTGCCGGCAATTTATTATTTTATCATCATTCATCATCATTTCAGCCAAAAGACGTCCACTGCTGGACATAGGCCTCCCCCAGGCGTCGCCACATTGACCGGTCCCGTGCGTCTCTCATCCAGCGGGTTCCTGCAACCTTGACCAGGTCATCGGTCCACCTAGTGGGAGGCCTTCCAACGCAACGTCTTCCGGTTCGCGGTCGCCATTCCAGAACTTTTCGGCCCCATCGGCCATCCGTTCTGCGAACAATGTGCCCTGCCCATTGCCACTTAAGTCTGGCGATTCTTCGGGCTACGTCGGTAACCTTGGTTCTCATGCGGATGTCCTCATTTCTGATTCGATCACGCAAGGAAACTCCGAGCATAGCCCTCTCCATTGCCCTTTGGGTGACTTTGAGCTTTCTGATAAGGCCCATTGTGAGCGACCACGTTTCGGTCCCGTATGTAATCACTGGCAACACACACTGGTCATAGACTTTCGTCTTGAGACACTGGGGTAGTATTATTTTAAGTCAAAATAAAATCACTTTATACATAGTGTTTTTTTTTTGTTAAGATGTCTTTAGTTAGGCTTACTAAGCGCTGTGTTAAAATTTGTCCACCTATTTTAATGAGACCTTATATACTATGCAAAGATATCCATAGGTTAGGTTAGGTTAGAACTGTGACCAACTACGCGCGAGCGGAGCGAGCGAAGCGAGCGGTGCCGCGGCAGCGGCCGGCGAGCGCTACCTCGAAATTGGTCGCGAAATTTTTCTAAGTATTTTTTTCATAGTGCCCCCAAGACGACACTCTGACCTGAATTTCATTCATTTATTTTATTTCAAGACAAAAATCAGTGAAACGACCTTTAATCATTCTAAACAGTTGTATGAGTGAAAATATTATGGTAATTATGTTTAGGAATAAAAGCGTTAGGATAAAAAACAGTAGGAGTTTATATATATTTACACTAATGATATTATGAATTCCAATTTTCGGAAACATGAGTGTTATGAACATCGTCGGTAGGACTACAAATAGTATGAATGAAAACTTTAGGATGAAAAATTTTAGGAAGAGTGATCATTCGGATTACAAATCGTTAGGAAGAACAATTTCGGATAAAGAACTTTAGGTGAGCCAATATGGACCCTATATATCATCCCTCTTCCAGAGAAGAGGGCTGAGTCCATGCAGTGGGAAAATTATAGGGTGATGATGATGACCATGATCCTTCTCATACAGAGGAAGCCTGTGACCCAGTGGAAACATTGTAGGCTAATTTTGTTTACACTTATACTATTTTAAGTTACTTGAAATGTAGCTTTCTGCCCGTGAAATAAGTTATAGCATTGGATCATTCGTTCCGGATATTAATTACCCAATACAAACAGAAACATTAAACATCAATTTTATTCATATTTGTTCCATAGTGGTACACTGGACGGGGTCTATACATTTTATATCTATTGTTCTTTTGCATCTTTATTATATTAGTTTATATCTGTGTTAGCACACAGCCAATTTATTTACATCAAAATCCGTTCAGTAGATTTTGTAGGAGAGAGTACCAAAAAATATCCATTTATCAATCCATCCATTTTTCCTCACAAACTTTCGCAGTTATAATAACAGGAAGATAAGATAAATAGTACTGTCAACAGCAGCTCATCTATGAGGCAATTACTTATTTAATGGGACCTTTGGAAAACTTTTGTCCATTTAGTATTTTGAAAAAAAAAAAAAATAGGTATTATTTGCTTCTGGAGGTTGTGGCGTATCTATCTTTCACAGTTATAATGTGGGGCATGTAGAGTGATACAAGTTTTTCCAAATAAACCCTCGGGACATAATACCTATAGGTTATGGCGTGCTTTCCTAGATTGGATTGTGGATGGGCCATGGTTCCGGCACCTGAAAGTCTGACAGCCAGTATACCAAAGGATATCATAATTATTACCCATTACAACTGGGTTGTGGACGTGGAGGTCGGATAGGCAGTCATTAGATATTAAATATTGATATTCAGATGCATCCATCCGATTAGGTTGGAAGTTGACCCCAAAATAGTTGAGATAAGGTTAGGCAGATGATGAACTTACTGGACAGATAATTTCATAATAAATCAGTTACATTTTATGTATTGGGTACTACCTACTATAATTATTATTTTATTTATTGGTTGGGTGGTAGTGACTATTCGGATAGGTACTGTGAAGAAGTCCATGAACGTGACATGTAATCATTCAACAACTCAATATTCCGTCCTTGAATATTGACGCACATCAAAAGCCAGCCTCAAGCCATTGTATAAAAACTCAATTGACGAACCAGACAAGAACCTGATTGCATCAGAAAATTACATTACATAATTACGCCTGTAATTCCCGAAGGGTTAGGCAGAAGTGTACCTACCTAATAACACATCCACATCTCGCCAGTTATCAGAAAATTAAACCATAAAAATATAATGTATCTTCTTTTTATGGCTTCCCTTGTAATATCTTTGAATACATAACAAGGAAAGGGACAATATCTCATTTTCATAGTTCAGGAAACAACATG
Source organism: Diarsia dahlii (assembly GCA_949775195.1). NCBI lineage: Eukaryota > Metazoa > Arthropoda > Insecta > Lepidoptera > Noctuidae > Diarsia > Diarsia dahlii. Next base: position 4,910,154 of record OX459198.1, read on the forward strand.
TTTCTCATTTATTATAGGAAGTAGGGACGCGCCACGTTACTTCTATTTGTGTCGATATTGTGGATATATTCAGGGCGCAACTATGCGATGCGATTCTAGAACCATATCGGCTTAAGGGGACGGTGAACGAACATTCTCCATACAAACGTAATACCAAAATCATTCGCGATACGAACATATCACCAACTTAAAATTATGTTATTCGGATACAGACGATATTTATCTAGGTTCCTATTAAACTTTTTTTTTAAAACATTTACTATTTACGAAATGCAAGCGAATTGCTATTTAAAATGTTTAAAAAAAAAAGTTTAATAGGAACCTAGATAAATATCGTCTGTATCCAAATAACATAATTTTAAGTTGGTGATATGTTCGTATCGCGAATGATTTTGGTATTACGTTTGTATGGAGAATGTTCGTTCACCGTCCCCTTAAGCCTTTTAATTTCTCAACTATGTTGGGGTCGGCTTCCAGTCCAACTGGATGCAGCTGAATACCAGTATTTTACATGGAGCGACTGCCTATCTGACCTCTACAAATCAGTAATACGGGATATACGTACCCTTTGATAAGACTGGTTGTCAGACTTACGGGTCACTGACTAACTGTCACGTGGTTGACGATCTAATCCATTTATTTGAACACCAATACCGACACTCTTGTATAAATCCAAAGCATTGTGTCGTATACGTTTGCATCGTTCCAAAATATCACAGCTTCGCTACATGTCATGTTATATCGACAGGGATAATAGAGTAGTTGACAAAAAAAACTAATTAGTAGGCCGTTAGATAGATTTTCAAAAAATATTGGACACGTATTTTTACTTTTTTCACGTAAACAATAAATGAAGACGATACTGTGCTTCGAAAAGTCGCGTGACGTCATAGTTTTTTACATTTTTTACCAGAAAGTGACGTCACTTGCCACACACGTTTTATTTTTGTCAATTTCCATTAATTTGATAAATCAAAAAACACGTACCTATCCAAATTTTTTCGATAATGTAACAGACGGACTAAACAGAATCATATTTTTTTTAGTCAGTCAACTACTGTATTATCGGATCGGCCCGCACATCACTAATAAGAAATATTCTCATATGAGCTCCCTTTGCGGCCCTTTCCGGGTTTGAATGCATTTTTGAACAATAGAAGACAGTTTCCGTAGTGTAATGTAGGTTATGATAACAAATTAGAATGTTTTTGTCTCTTTGTTTGCTTTTCATAAAGTACATAATGTCTCGTTGGTCTTGTTGTCGCAAGCGCAACTGCTGAACATGAGGTAGGTACTGTATTTGATTCCTAGGTCGGGCAAAGTGTTATTGGATTTTTTCATCCGGGATTTCTCAGTAGCAACTACGGAGTCTGGATTTGTGCCCGGTTGACAAAAGAAGTTGAAGTTGAAGTCGGTGACTGTTGTTTCTTTGATTTCATTTTTTTGCCACCGACTTCAGAAACTGATTTTTCTTCTAAAGTTTATTTTTCACTTTTTTGTGTGTTTTTTTTTAAGTCGGTTTTATTTTTTGTTAAAAAGTTTTTATTTTTAATTGTTGCAAAATAAACATCATTTATCTTGTTTAAACATACACTTACGTTAGGCAGAGGTGTCACCGACTTCAACTTCAACTTCTTTGAAGCACGTTTACGTTTCGTGTCACGAGTTTAATATTAAAGTGAAAATAAATTAGATCATTATTCGTCCAATTAGGCAATTACTTATCTAGAAGCTGTTCTGTAAAGGAAAAAAAAGCAATTAAATTAGTTTATAACTGAAATTACTCATGTTTTATGAGATAAGAAAAATAAATTCGACTGTATAGAACTCAATAATCAGTTATGTTAAAGAGTACCCAGAAATGTTGTCCAACGGGGGGTGCGCGTACCCCGACTGTTCTATACAGACTTTTGCAAAACTAACGCCGGAATGCGCGCACCTCTTCGTCGCCTTGTTGAGACATACAACACTCACTTCATGGAGCTCGACATATTTACCTTATCCAACCAAATGTTTAAAAAAAAGCTATAGATATTCTGTCTAAAAAGCAGTAGAGAAGGTGATAAGTAATTTAATTGATTTGAATTAATTTGAACTGAACGAAATTGAATTATGGACATCTCGAAGGCATTCGACAGGGTTTGGCACGCAAGTCTGTTGAGCAAACTTCCGGCATACGGCATTCCCGCTGACTTTTGCTGCTGGATATCTGACTTCCTGAGTGAACGGTCGATCCGAGTGGTCATTGATGGCTGCTCCTCTGACCTTGTGGCTATTGATGCCGGAGTTCCTCAGGGGTCAGTTCTCTCCGCGACACTTTTCCTGCTGCACATCAACGACCTCCTTGGTCCTGGTATTGTTGGGTACGCAGATGACAGCACTGTAATGGGGAGTTACACATCCAGCGCAAAAGCCGGTGGTGATGAAATACGTTCATTGAGAGAGGCCATGGTAGAGCGAACGAATTCAGCCTTAAGTCTTGTCTCCAAGTGGGGTGACAACAATCTGGTTGATTTCAACGCCACCAAAACGCAAGTGTGTCTGTTCACTGCTAAAAAGAGTCCGTTCAATCTGGCCCCCACTTTCCGGAGTGCGTCTGTACAAGTTACTGACAGTCTCGAGCTTCTTGGCACGAAGTTGAATGCAAATCTGAACTTCGGCGCCTACATCGAGTCGAAAGCTCAAACTGCGGCAAAAAAGCTGGGTATCCTAAACAGGGTCAAGCGGTACTTCAAGCCTGGACAGCTTTCAATATTGTATAAAGCTCAAGTCCGGTCCGGCATGGAGTACTGCTGTCACCTTTGGGATGGCTCAGCCAAATACCAACTAGCCACACTCGACTCAGTAGAACGCAGTGCAAGGAGGCTGATTGGGGACGCCAAGCTGGTTGCCAAGCTACATAGCCTGGCCCACCGCCGCAAAGTTGCATGTCTGTCGGTCTTCTACAGACTGTACTTCGGAGAGTGTGCGCAAGAGCTCCACGAGCTTATTCCACCATCTCCCTTCTTCCATCGAGAGACTAGGCGTACTGCAGGTTATCACCCATACCTTGTCGATGTTCCACACATTCGTACGAAGCGTTTTGCTAAGTCTTTCATTATTCGTACAGCCAAGGAGTGGAACATCCTGCCTGCGTCGGTTTTCCCGAGTTCATATAACCCCAATCTATTTAAGTCGCGAGTAAATAGGCTTTTTCTGGGTAAGCTCGTTCCATCGTCGACCTCATCTCTGCCCTTAGGGCAAGATTGAGGTCAAGAGTAAGCCCACATTAAATAAAAAAAAAGTAAAAAAAAATATAATGAACTAAATTGAATTATATTGAACTGAATTTTGTTATTTGAAATAAGCATATTGAACTCAATTTAATGGATTTGAATTAAATTGAATGGAATCAATTATTTAGAATTAAAAGGACATTGGGAACTTTAATATGGGAAAAATCCCCACGGCGGACAGAGATGAAACGGAATTTATTTGAAAGTTTTAGACCTGTAGGTATGTTTACTTAAAGCGCTACGTTGTGACATATGGGAATTCTGAGGTATTTTGTCTTAAATATTTTTTTTTTTTTTTTACATTTTATGTTGTTTTGTATCGCAGAATAACTAGCTTGAGCAGCGCTGTTCAGTAAACGCGCGATGTTCGCCGGCTTAATAGATAATCTGCCGCAGCGCGCATTATCATAGCTATTTTTTAGCTTTGGGCCCGCAAGGGCTGACACCCGCGCCCGTTGGGCTTGGCCTCGGCACAAGGGCTAAGAAAGAACATGGGTGGTTTTTAGTCATCTGTAAAAAATTACCACAGTCTGTTATTCTTTTGTTAAGACGTGGGTATTGGTGTGGGTTACATGTTTGTGAGCTTTAGTTTTTAAGGATTTTTGTATTTTCTATAGCATGTAACTGTTTTATGTCCCTAAAAAATAAAAAAAAACACGTTAATGCTGCGGTTTCACTGAGGTGGAGTGAAGCAGAACGGAGCAGAGCGGAGACGAACTGTGCCGCGTTTACCAATCACATAGCTTGAACTACACTACATCACTGCTCCACTTAAAAGATTTCACCAATCGCATGGCTTGAAATTCACATCTCTTCTCAACACCTACCTATTTCACAGCTCAGCCCCACTCCGCACCGCTCCGCCTCAGTGGAACCGCAGCCTTAGTAATATAAAGAGAAATAGTTTTTGTTTAGTTTTCATTGCTTTTTATTTTAACTAGATTTTGCTACGAAATAAAAATATAAAAAGTTGGTACCTATAATCATTATTTACTCAAAATTAAATTGGAGCACTTCTATTTTAATAACAGAGAGACACCTGAAATAAATAAACTTAAATTGGACCACATTTAATAAATCTGAAATTGTCAAGTGAGCGTGTCGAGAAATGTTCATTTATACACTTGCATGGAAGCCTTTGCCGGTAGACAGATAATATTATTTTAAATTCAGTATTCAATCATTATTAAACACAAAGGAAATTGTATTCGAGCCAATAGAATGGGTAAGTAAACGCTGCTTTTGCTATGGCTATTTATTTAACAGATTTAAACAAACAATTGAGTCCACAAATTACAATATTATCCACAGCGTAGTACCACATTTCTATACAGAGTTCAGCAAAAGTTCAAACATTGAACTTTGAACGTTTCATTGAAAACAACATGTTTCAAAACTCCTTTTGTGATTGAAATGTTTCAAAAATGCTGATGCATTGTGTGTTATAACGTAAAAGGATAAAAGTTTGCTAATAGTATGTTTATGTCCCATCTGCGCTAAAGATCTAAGGGTGGCCTTTTCGTGCCGGGCTCCGGGTTGTTCGAAAGAGATACCGCGGCCCTGGACACAAAAGGCTAAGAATGAACATGGGTGGTTTTTAGTCAGTAAAAGTCTCCTTCGGAGACTTTGATGATGACCCAGTACAAAAAACTGGCCAAGTGCGAGTCGGACTCGCACATGAAGGGTTCCGTACCAAAACGGTATGCTATAATTTATACAATTTCTTCTATGTCCATTGAAACTTGACCTCTGGATTGTATAGGCGCTCATACGATTCAGGGACCAAATTATATTGCTTATCTGCTGTTTCCATCTGTTGTTTCCATCCAAGTTCAAAATGATTTTCCTAGAAAGTCCTTATAAAGTTCTACTTTTCAGATTTTTTTCATATTTTCTAAACTTATGGTTCAAAAGTTAGAGGGGGGGGACACATTGTTTTATACTTTTGGAGCGATTATTTCCGAAATTATTGACATTATCAAAAATGATTTTAGTAAACCCCTATTCATTTTTAAATACCTTTCCAACAATATAACACACGTTAGGGTTAACGTATGTTCTTAAAAATAATCTTTATTTCAGTAAACTTGAATGTCTTGTTTTTTTATGTTTGACTGTGGAATGCTCAGTGGAATGGCTCTTTTTATAGTATGTCCTGTTTAGGTACTTAGTCTAGAGGCTTAGTTTTTATGTTTTCTCAAAAGGCCTCCTTTTTAGGGTTCCGTAGTCAACTAGGAACCCTTATAGTTTCGCCATGTCTGTCTGTCCGTCTGTCCGTCTGTTCGTCCTCGCTTAATCTCTGTGACCGTTAGCACTAGAAAGCTGAAATTTGGTACCAATATGTGTATAAATCACGCCGACAAAGTAGTAAAATAAAAATTGGAAAAAAATGTTTTATTAGGGTACCCCCTATATGTAAAGTGGGAAGTGATTTTTTTTCAACCCTAACGTGTGATATATTGTTGGAAAGGTATTTAAAAATAAATAGGGGTTAACTACAATATTTTTTTGATAATGTCAATAGTTTCGGAAATAATCGCTCCAAAAGTAAAAAACAATGTGTCCCTCTAACTTTTGAACCATAGGGTTAGAAAATATGAAAAAAATCTGAAAAGTAGTACTTTATAAGGACTTTCTAGGAAAATCATTTTGAACTTGGATTAAACAGTTTTTGTACAAAAAAGACAAAAAATTGTACAAAATAATTTTTGGACTAAGTTTGTAGTATAATCTTATATGCAAGCATTTTTTTTAACTTCGTTTACATACCTATTTTATTATCCTGAACGTATCTTTTTTCAAACAAAAAATGAATTATCACTACGGAACCCTACACTGAGCGTGGCCCCACACGCTCTTGGCCGGTTTTTTATTTGGTACTAAAGTTTAAAATTCTAGACAGTAAACGGGCTTTAGAATTGAGACAGGCGTTGCTTACGACTAGTTTTTTCTACAAATTACTTACTAAATAGAACTTTGAAACACTTAATTGAATTATTTTCAACACCAGATGTTCACTAAGTTTGTGTTTACTAGCATTGCAGTCGTGCATTCAATGTTCATCATCATCATCATCATTTCAGCCAAAAGACGTCCACTGCTGGACATAGGCCTCCCCCAGGCGTCGCCACATTGACCGGTCCCGTGCGTCTCTCATCCAGCGGGTTCCTGCAACCTTGACCAGGTCATCGGTCCACCTAGTGGGAGGCCTTCCAACGCAACGTCTTCCGGTTCGCGGTCGCCATTCCAGAACTTTTCGGCCCCATCGGCCATCCGTTCTGCGAGCAATGTGCCCTGCCCATTGCCACTTAAGTCTGGCGATTCTTCGGGCTACGTCGGTAACCTTGGTTCTCATGCGGATGTCCTCATTTCTGATTCGATCACGCAAGGAAACTCCGAGCATAGCCCTCTCCATTGCCCTTTGGGTAACTTTGAGCTTTCTGATAAGGCCCATTGTGAGCGACCACGTTTCGGTCCCGTATGTAATCACTGGCAACACACACTGGTCATAGACTTTCGTCTTGAGACACTGGGGTAAGTTGGACGAGAAGATACTGCGCAGCTTCCCGAACACTGCCCAGCCGAGTCGGATTCGACGATTGACCTCTTTCTCGAAGTTAGATCTACCCAACTGGACCGTTTGTCCCAGGTAGACATAATCGTCCACAACTACGAGCGTAGAGTCTCCGATCTTGATAGGAGTGGGTGTTACATGAACATTCGACATAACCTTGGTTTTGTCCATGTTCATTTTAAGACCCACTCTTTCGGAAGCTCTACTGAGGTCATCGAGCATTTTACTGAGGTCTTCCATGGTCTCAGCCATGACCACTATATCGTCGGCAAACCGAAGGTGAGTGATGTACTCGCCGTTGACATTGATGCCAAGTCCTTTCCAATCCAGAACCTTGAAGACATCCTCCAATGCAGCGGTGAACAGTTTCGGAGATATGACGTCTCCCTGTCTCACACCGCGCTGCAGAAAGATAGGTTCCGTGGTCTGGTCCTGAAGTCGGACTGACATGGTGGCGTTTTTGTACAAACACTTCAACACCTCGATGTACCGGTAGTCGATTTGGCACCGTTGGAGAGACTGCAGTACAGCCCAAGTCTCGATCGAATCGAAGGCTTTCTGGTAGTCCACAAACGCTAAACAGTGACGCAGGTTATACTCTTCGGTCTTCTGTATAACTTGCCGCAGCGTATGTATGTGGTCTACGGTACTGAAGCCTTTTCGGAATCCGGCTGGTTCGGGAGGCTGGAAATCGTCGAACCTGCGTGCGAGACGATTCGTGATGACTCTTGAAAACAACTTGTAGACATGGCTTAGAAGTGAGATGGGCCTATAGTTCTTCAACCGGGCATTGTCACCCTTTTTGAAGAAGAGCACCACCACACCCCTGCACCAAGCCTGTGGCGTTTTCCCCTCGAGTATTCAATGTTCATAGATACAATTATATATAAGTGGTGTCAAAATACACTTAATGGAGCTGAAAGTCAAGGACCTCATAGAAGGAACTTTCGATATTTTTTCTTTTATCGTATGATTTAAGTTATCACTACAATAGTATAAAACAAAGTCGCTTCCCGCTGTCTGTCTCTGTGTATGCTTAGATCTTTAAAACTACGCAACGGATTTTGATGCGGGTTTTTTAATAATATTTAGATAGAGTGATTCAAGAGGAAGGTTTTTTGCACCCGTGCGATTTATTTTAAGTGTGGGGTTTAGTCTCATATTTTTGGATCAAAAATAAATAAATATCTAGTAAAAATAGTGCGTAACCTGGTATCTGAGTTTATATGCCGCATAGGCCTCTAACTTGACATGCCGTTGAGAAATATCCCTTAGATATGCTGGTTACCTCTCGTTTTCACCGAAAAATTACAGTTGCGAATAACTGAATTGTCCTATTTCGTAATTTGAATCTTTAGTTCGCTGCAGCGCTAAAATAATAACAATTCGTCTAAACATGTAAATGATGATGTAAATATAAATAATAATAAATAAATAATATAATATAATATAATATAATTTATTACAATATAATATATAAAATACAGCATACGGACCGTCAGCGGCTCTTTGCTGAGCAGGCGGGCAAGAGTCGGGGGACCCGAAGGGACTACAGCCGAACAACGGGGTGGGGTAGATACAGATGATGCTTTGCGGAGTAGGGCTTCCACGCCCATTGACCACTCCGCCGGCTCATCTAGGGAGACCATTCAAGAGTTAAATGAAGATAGAAGGAAAAAATGGTCGACAGAAGAAATGAAGGAGTTAATGTATTGTTTCTATAAAGCACAATCTCAAGGGCCTGGCTATATTAATAGATTAATTACATTATTTAGAGATAGAAACCCAACTAATCCAAAAATTCACAAATTTACCGGCAACACACTCTCAAACCAGGCCCGTAGAATTATTAAGCAAAATGTTATATCACAAGAACTCCTAAGCCGCATAAAAGATGAAGCTGAAGGGAGAGAAAGAGAAAACACAGAATTAACAATTAATAATGCAGAACCAAATCCAGCATCAGACACATCCAACACACACAATGACACGCATACAATTACACAACATGACACTCACACAAACACACAACCTCCACTGGTACAAACGGAATCAATAGACCAACTAACTAGAAATGTAACAGTTACTGAGGACCAAGACCCGTTAATATTAAACTTTTTACAAGTATTGGCTGAAACTAAGGAAACACTAATAAATGACAGACTCTTATTACCCAAAGCAAAAATAAACAAACATTTTTTACAAAACCTACATGCACTCAATAACTATTTACCCAATCTATTAATTACTACAGACACACTTAGAGAATTAAACAATATTATATATGCTACAGCCAAAACATTAATACTAAATAATAAGCAAATACCATTTGTACCTCGAAACGTAATTAAACAAATATCAGATCCACCATGGAAGATAAGAATAAAAAGTAGAATAGAAAAAAATAGGAAAGAGTTAGGACAACTTGTAGAAATAGGTAGAGGCGTAAATACCCGTAGAATGAATACTATAAAAACTAAGCTTTACAATAAATATAACATACAAAGTGAAAATGAACGGAATAATACAGAAGAGTTACTGAAGCAAAAGATCAAAGCACTAGCTGGTAGAATAAAAAGATATGAAGAAATCAGCAATAGAAAAGAACAAAACAGGTTATTTAAAGAGAATGAGCATAGGTTATATAGAAGTTTAGGAAACAATAGTACCACAAATGAGATAAAGTTACCCAGAAAAGAGAGCGTAGAAGAGTTTTGGAAGTCAATACTGTCTAAACCTATACAATACAATAAAGACGCAAAGTGGATAAACGAACTACAAAGTTCATCAGATAGAATAGATACAATAGAATCACAAGAAATCACAGAGGAACAAGTTAAAATAGCCATTAGGAAATTACACAATTGGAAGACTCCGGGGATTGATAGAATACAGAACTATTATTTAAAATATCTTACTAGTACACATAAATATTTTGCTACAGTATTCACTAATATTATAGGGGGTAGGGAGCTGGTAGAAGAATGGTTTACTACAGGTCAGGTTATTTTAATACCAAAGAATGAAAACACAGAAGATGCTAAAAACTGGAGACCAATTGCTTGTTTGCCTAGCAGTTACAAATTACTGACATCCATACTAGCCAACCAATTGTACGACCATTGTCGGGAGAACAACATTATGGCGATAGAACAAAGAGGCTGCCGCCGCGGAGCCCGGGGCTGTAAAGACCACCTCATGGTCAACAAGGCAATTTTGGAGGACGCACATCAGTCCCAGAAAAATTTGAGTATGGCTTGGATAGATTATCAGAAGGCGTTCGATAGTGTATCACACGAATGGCTTCTGAGAATTCTTGATATTTACAAATGCCCGCCCATGATCAAGGCTTTCCTTGAAATTGCTATGCCTACATGGAAAGTGATCATGACAGCCCGTGGAACCACCGAGTCCTTAACTACTGAGCCCATTTACATCAAGCGTGGCATATTCCAGGGAGACTCTCTGTCACCTTTGTTGTTCTGTCTGGCAATTAATCCAATCTCATTAATCCTAAATAAATATGAAATGAAAGGATACAAACTTAAAGATAGCTTCTGGGTAAATCACTTATTGTACATGGATGACTTAAAAGTATACGCCAACAATAAAAACAATTTAAAAGTTTTATTAGACAGTGTTGAAATATTCACAAACGATATAGGTATGAGTTTCGGTTTAAATAAATGTAATACTATACACATTAGATCAGGACACAGGAATAATACAACAGGTGAAGGACATATACTACTGAGTGGAGATACATTTGAACAACTAGGAATAGATAGGACATATAAATATTTAGGAATACACGAATCTGGTAAGATAGAACATAGTCAAATTAGGGAACAGGTTACAAAAGAATATTTTAAGAGGACTAAAAAGCTACTGAACACACATTTAAGCGCACGAAATATCATAAAAGGGGTAAATACGTTTGCTATACCAGTTCTACTGTACTCATTTGGAATTATAAATTATAAAAACAGTGATTTAAAAGCAATAGATATAAAGACTAGGAAATTATTAGCAATAAAAAAAGCACACAGACAAAAAGCAGACGTAGAAAGATTATACTTACCGATAATAGAAGGGGGTAGGGGGTTAATAAATACACAAAATATGTATAAAACACAGATACTTAAATATAAACATTATTTGGAAAGAGAGAATGACGATTTAATAAAGGTGATAGTTCAACATGACAAAACCAAAGATAAATATTCAATAATCAAAGAAGCACGAGAAATAGAAAGAGAACTACAACTACCACAAAATAATATACATACAGACGCAGAAATAAAACAAGCAATAATCAAGAAGCAAAACGATACATGGAGAAATAAGCAATTACATGGACAGTTTCCTAAAGCAGTTTTGGACCAAGCTAATATAGACAAAGAAAATTCGTTCAAATGGATGAAGAAGCAACAAATTTCACCCTCCATAGAATCAGCAATATTTGCCATACAGGACCAGGCTGTTATGACGCGTCAACATCAACGTGACATTTTAAAAATGGATGTAGATGGTAAATGTCGCCTATGCGCCAGCAAAGACGAAACGACGCAGCACATCATCTCAGGATGCGAAAAGTTAGCGGGCACGTATTATGTCAAGAGGCACAACAGCTTGGTTCAGTATGTCCACTGGTGTTTGGCAAGGAAACATAATATCGAGGTGTCGAGTCTTTGGTGGAAAGAAGCGTTAACACAGCCGCAAGTTAAAGAAAATGGACAGGCTAAAATCATGTGGGAAATACCTATACAGACTGATATTACCGTGACACATAATAGACCAGATTTAATATATGTAGACAAGACCAACAATAGCACATTTTTAATAGATATAGCAGTACCTTCAGACTACAACATAGGAGCTAAAGAAATAGAAAAATTAAGTAAATACCACCTTTTGAAGACAGAAATTCGGCGCTTATGGAATACTCAAACTACAGTTATCCCAATAGTAGTAGGAGCTACAGGCATTATTAGTAAAAGTTTACAAAGATACATAGACCAGCTGAATATAACAATAGACATAACAATCCTACAAAAACAAGCATCCATACACACAAACACCATACTCAGTAAGGTATTGGGAGACACTGTTTTTGTTAGTGGTACATCTCACACACAAGAGAGTACACCTCACACACAAGAGACCACACCAGACACGCAACAATCATCACACACAGTAGACTCTCTGCAATCACCCGTCAGTACCTCACACACACCAAATACACAAAGTCATCCATCAACCACACAAAATACAATCCGCACGCGAAGAAGAAGATAGGGGGAAATAGATATCTTTTTTCCTGCGGGATGCGGGACGGGATATCTATTCCAAAACCGACGTAAGGTCGAGTATCGGAAAACCGAAACAGAAATTATAAAATAATTTTATTTATATTATAAAATAATATACATACAGACGCAGAAATAAAACAAGCAATAATCAAGAAGCAAAACGATAAATGGAGAAATAAGCAATTACATGGACAGTTTCCTAAAGCAGTTTTGGACCAAGCTAATATAGACAAAGAAAATTAGTTCAAATGGATGAAGAAGCAACAAATTTCACCCTCCATAGAATCTGCAATATTTGCCATACAGGACCAGGCTGTTATGACGCGTCAACATCAACGTGACATTTTAAAAATGGATATAGATGGTAAATGTCGCCTATGCGCCAGCAAAGACGAAACGACGCAGCACATCATCTCAGGATGCGAAAAGTTAGCGGGCACGTATTATGTCAAGAGGCACAACAGCTTGGTTCAGTATGTCCACTGGTGTTTGGCAAGGAAACATAATATCGAGGTGTCGAGTCTTTGGTGGAAAGAAGCGTTAACACAGCCGCAAGTTAAAGAAAATGGACAGGCTAAAATCATGTGGGAAATACCTATACAGACTGATATTACCGTAACACATAATAGACCAGATTTAATATATGTAGACAAGACCAACAATAGCACATTTTTAATAGATATAGCAGTACCTTCAGACTACAACATAGGAGCTAAAGAAATAGAAAAATTAAGCAAATACCACCTTTTGAAGACAGAAATTCGGCGTTTATGGAATACTCAAACTACAGTTATCCCAATAGTAGTAGGAGCTACAGGCATTATTAGTAAAAGTTAACAAAGATACACAGACCAGCTGAGTACAACAATAGACATAACAATCCTACAAAAACAAGCATCCATACACACAAACACCATACTCAGTAAGGTATTGGGAGACACAGTTTTTGTTAATAGTACACCTCACACACAAGAGAGTACACCTCACACACAAGAGACCACACCAGACACACAAGAGACCACACCAGACACACAGCAATCATCACACACAGTAGACTCTCTGCAATCATCCGTCAGTACCTCACACACACCAAATACACAAAGTCATCCATCAACCACACAAAATACAATCCGCACGCGAAGAAGAAGTTATGGGGAAATAGATATATTTTTTCCTGCGGGATGCGGGACGGTATATCTATTCCAAAACCGACGTAAGGTCGAGTATCGAAAACCGAAACAGAAATATAATAATTTAATAAACCATGTAAATCACGGCACTTACGCGTTTTCTTCGGCGACGAACGGTGCGGCGCGATCGCCGCAGTTGAACGGGACAAAGTAGGAATTTACGGTGTCTTCTCTAGTACGTTAGTACTTATATCTCGATGGTTGCGAAAAACTTAGTTAAGTTAAGGTAAAATGAATATTACAAAAGTTATGAATAAATTACTCGAAACGCTACTCAAAGGACTACTAATTTCGTAATCTGAATAAATCGTTAGTATCACCAAACCAAAACCTAAAAAACCTGCTAAACCACGACCTACCTAAAGTAATTAAAATAATTCTGTCTACCTAATTAAACCTTAGATTATTAAAACCTTAATTTGTGTTAAAAAATTAAACCACATTAGTTTTACAAAGTTTTATTAAAACCGACAAGAAATATTTGAAATAAGTTTATCGAATACCATTTCAAACTTCGTATAATTGCGAGTGTCGCTCTAAGGCCCGTAATCCACCAAAGCGGAGATGTGCCAAGCGGAGAGGAGATGTGCCAAATTCGACCAATCACAGTTACATCTGGTCTTTTGCCCTTCCTGTGATTGGTCGAATTTGGCAATCTCCTCTCCGCTTGGCATATCTCCGCTTTGGTGGATTACGGGCCTTACACAGTTCAAAGATCATCATTTCCACGAAATTTCCTTGAATAAAATACCGTGTGACTTACGAACATTTTCTTCAAAACTGGAATGTTTTGCGTAGAAAGATCTACCTGACAAAATAAAATTAAACTTCAAAATAAAATAAGCTCGTTGATCTATCATAACTGTTGCTTGTATAAAGTCAATTAAATCTGAAATCTTGGAGTTATCTTCAAGATTATTAGATTTATTAACTTAATTATAGATAAAGAGCTTTCAAGAGTACATTTGCGAATATGCACGGCCTTCGACTACCAAAATTGCAATATTTTTTTGTAGTGTGTCCAAGATGTCTGGAGTTTCGACTTGTATTTTGAGCTACACTATAATGTTATCACATTTTAAATGTATGATGTTCTTGAATAGCAAAGAAAATGATTGTCCACTTTCAGATATTGCGTACTAATTTTCTTTTATATTTTCATATAATTGTGTACCGTAGCGCCTACACTCGCTTGTCGGTTCAGACCTTGTTCAGACCCATTAATTGTTAAATCTATTTTAGCCCCTTTCAATGACGAATACAAAAAAAACTAGCCAAGTGCAAGTCGGACTTGCACATGAAGGGTTCCGTACCATTGATTGTAGTAGAGTTGAGATTTTGATTAGTTCATTTTCTTCTACTGGCAAATGAAACTTGACCTCTGGATTGTATAGGCGCTCATAAGATTCAGGGACCAAATTATATTGGAATTATGTTTTGTATGGGAGATTTTAACGTTTTTTTTCATAATTATTCCTTTATTTATGCTATAAGAGCTTGCTTCACCCCAAATTTCACAATTCTAGGATGACCGGGAGTGCCCTATATGTTTAGATTTTTGTTATTTAAAAAATCTACGGGTACTTCTACTGGTCCCAGAATAATAAAATTTGGTGAAAAGCAAGCTCTTGTAGCATGAATAAAGGAAAAACTATGAAAAATAAAAAAAAAGTTAAGAATGAAGGTCAGTTTGATCACTAACAAACTTTTCCAAAATCATAAACGGCCATCAACGAGCAACTTTTGATGACGTCGACCTAAAATCTTATTTTTTTTACAGCAAATAGGGACTATGGTCCTTAATCTGTGGTATCAATTTCAACTTTCTATCTCTACCCGTTTTGGAGATAAAGGGTGGTGACAGACAGACAGACAGACGGACAAAAAAGTGATCTTATAAGGGATCCGTTTTTTTTTCGTATGGAACCCTAAAACTATTTTTAGAATTATGTCATGTTGCATTAAAAAGTTATAAATTTGGTACGATTTGATAAATGCTTTCCTTGAATATGCAAAACCGATTGTGTAATATTGCATGATAATATTTACGCTTTAAAGTAGAGATTAGTGTAGATTAAACAACATTGTGATTAAAAATCACGCAACAGCAGTTTATCGTCGGTTTGTGTTTAGTATTAATGGTTCATAACTTAAGGCAACACGGATGTCTGTTAAAAAAATTATTCTAGTTATATTCGTGCTCATTGATAATTCTAATGAAGTTGTAAATCCCCATGGTCCTACGGTTATCAACGATTACACTAAGTGTATTAGTAAAGTGATGGAAGATGAATTTAAAGAGCCTGGTCTTTTGATATTTGCTAACACAAATAATAATGTAAGTACCCCTGTAACGAGAATCAGAACAGAGCTATTGAAGAAGATCAATGAAAAAATCAAGTACAGTGTTGAAATCATGAGTCCTGAAAAAGAAGTGGAAATCTGTGATAAAGATAAACATAATCTTGGAGTACTGCATGTCGATAATTACGTAGCAATACCTGTAGCTAACTACTTTGTTATCATTATAGACAGTTACACAGATTTTTCATTTCTAGCCAGTAAACTAATACGATCACGCAGTTGGAACCCGTTTGCGAAATTCATCATTCTTCTTTTCAACTTCGTTCAGAACGATAAAGGTAATATTGAATACGTCGAGAACGTGCTTAGTTGTCTCTTCAAGTACAATGCTATTAATATTATCATAGCTGTGCCTCAAGCAAACAATTTTCGAAATGCAATTGTTTATAGCTGGAGACCTTACGACCCTCCAGAGTATTGTGGCTACTTCAACGAAACTGCTAAAGATAGACTTGTAGTACAAAACATGTGTGAACAAGGGGTACTAAAATGTGATAAAGAAGTATTCGATGATAAAATTCCTCACGACATGAATGGTTGCGTTTTAGAAATAATAGCTTTACAAAGACAACCATTCATCAGTGATGATCCGTGTGAAGTGAATATCGAAAAAAGAATGATAAATGCAATGCTGAGACGATACAAAATGAAAGCTTCATATCACTTTGTTGACGGATCCCGAGGTGAAAGAGAAAATGTTGGTGAATGGAATGGAGCTTTAAAACAACTAGCATCAAAAAGAGGACACTTACTTTTGGGAGGAATATTTCCGGATTTTGATGTGCATGAAGATTTTGAGACTACCGTAACGTATTTAGCCGATGCCTATACCTGGGTTGTCCCAAGAGCTCACAAATCAGCTGCCTGGGTAGCTTTAGTAATTATATTTAATAAACTCGTCTGGCTTACTGTAATAGGTAGTTTCTTCATATGTGGAATAACCTGGAAAATTATAGGCCAGCTCAGCGGAGATTCCGAGTATAATAGTTCATTTAGACATTGTTTTCTCAATACTTGGATAACAGTATTAGGATTTGTAGCTTACCTACATCCTGCTAAAGAAAGTCTACGTGTATTTTTTGTGTTTCTCAATATTTATTGTATACTTTTTTTGACTGCGTACCAAACAAAATTATTTGATGTTTTGACAAATCCGACATATGAGTACCAAATACAAACAGTCGAAGAGTTGGTTGACAGTGGTTTAAAATTTGGTGGTATTGAGGAGCTACATGATTTATTTTATAACTCCACTGATCCCTTTGACTATCGTATCGGTGAACAATGGACTGACATAATGAACATGACTAAAGCGTTGATAGATGTTGCTGTCCATAGGAACTTTTCATTGCTGTGCAGTCGTCTTGAGTTGGCTCATATTTCTGCGATAACTCCGGAACTTAGTGATAGTGTTGGTAACTATAAATACTATACGTTTGCTGAAAACGTTTTTAGTATTCCTATAGAGACAATAGCTTTAAGAGGTTTTCCTTTTATATTCGAGTTTTCAACCACAATCACGCTGTTTAAGCAGAGTGGGTTGAATGAAGTTCTGAGGGATGACTTTGCGACGTTCAATGAGAGACGGCGTGCTCGCCGACTGCGGGCTTTACTGAAGGAGAAATCCGATGTTAATCCTTTGTCAGGAGAGCATCTGCAAGGCGGGTTCTTGGCTTTAGCCTTTGGATATGCTAGCGGCACTTTGGCACTTATCGTCGAGATTATAATCAAGACGGGATATTTTCAGAAGAAGTTTTTGCAGTGTAAACGAAAAATGAACTTTGTGTCGTGACTTTATGAGTCAAAGTAGGTATGTAGTTGTTGCAGAAATTGGGGTAAAAGGGGAATTGACAAAAACATACACTATACAACAAAACATTTATTATACAAATTGTATGTAGTTTTATAACGAAAAGCTTAAATGTACTGTACATTTAATATAAGATCATTATTATAATTTTAATGATTAATAAAATTACAATTATTATAATATTCTAAGGACTAGTCTATGTGAAGTTTTAAAATAACTTAATAATTATTATTGCAATCATTTTAAGTATTTTAATCTCGGTTTTTTGTCGATTGTTTAAGCAGGTCAGTTTCAAATTAATTTGCATCACTATTACTCATTTATAATGAGATTGTTTTTTAATGAGTTTTAATGAAAGAGTTGAATTATAAAATATTTTTCAAACTTTTGTAATTAGGTACGTTGGTACAACGTTTTGTTTATTTAATTTTGCAAATAAAAAACTCGTGTATGTAGTAATTTCTAATTCAGAAGGTATTTACATAAATTACCCATACCACTAAAAGGATAATAGGTACTTATAATCATGTACTTATAAGTCTAAATAATGCACAATATAATACAAGCTATGGAGCAACTTTATTGTCTTTTTTATTGATAAGTTTATGCCGCACTTTGTCTCTTGCACAATAAATAGTTTGATGCTTGTTGTCGATTAAGTAACTCAGAAGTAACGACTTTTAGACTATTTTTTATGGAGAACATTAAAAAATATATTATGTTTTTATCCAACTTTTTGAAAAATACTAGGTCACATTAAATTAGCTAATGAAACTCTGCAATCATGATGTGTTATCATTTCAAAAATGATGATGTTTTCATTCAGTCAACGATTGCAGTAGGTACATGTTTATAAACTGACATGGTCCCTAAAATATCATTAATCCCGAAAACAGGATATAAATTTACCATGTCTGTGTGTTTATTATAAATATCCCGATTTCAGTGCTAGTGATCACAGTAGAGTTTTGTTAGCTGACTTAATTCAACCGTCTTCTAACTAGAAATTAATTTCCAAAAAGAAAATGAATTGCAGTTAGTCACTTCATCAATAACTTCTACCTCTAAATTCACTGAAAACAATCATAGTTTCTCTCCATCCAAATGCTGTAGATTATAATACGAATGATCGGGGAATCTCTCTAGCTGTATGTAGTCCATATCTTTGTTTATAAGCGGTTCTAATCTAGCGACGATGTCGGCGAAGTCTGGTCGTTCTTTGGGTTCGGCCTCCCAGCAGTAGTACATGATGTTGTAGAGCTCTCGATGACAATGTTCTGGCTTTTCGAGACGATAGCCTTCGATGACCTGGAAAGAGAAAAGTTGGATTAGATTACTATTCTATAACAACCCTGTAAGAGACAGCCCTCAGCAGACAGATGGGGTGAATTCAGTATACATACAAAGATAACCGGTGCAAGAAATTATTTTAAGAACATTCATTCTCCTGTCCTTATCCCAATTTATTTGGGGTCAGCGCAACATGTCTTCTTCTTCCATACTTCCCTATTTCTCGTCATGTCAGCAGTCACCTCCTTCCTAGCCATATCATCCTTCACATAGTCCATCCATCGTTTCTTTGGCCTTCCTCTACTCTTATAGCCATCTACATTCACAATTTCCTCACAACATCGCTAAGGGAATAGGGATGTGTCCCGGGTAAAAAAAAATATGATTCCGTTTAGTTCGTCAGTTAGATTATCGAAAAATATTGGATACGTGTTTTTTGTTTTATCAAATTAATAAAAATTGACGAAGTTATAACGCGTCAAAGATCAGGAGTGCAGGGGGCTTTTGACGGCACTACGTGGTAAAAAATGTAGTGCGATGTGACGTCACACGAGTTTTCGAAGCTCTGTATCGTCTTCATTTTTCGTTTATGTGCAAAAAGAAAAAATACGTGTCTAATATTTTTTGGTAATCTATGTGACGGACTAATTAGATTTTTTTTGTCAACTACCCTATTCAATAAAGATTTGTTTTGTTTCGTCACACGCAAAGTATCGTTACCGTGACCAAATGCACGTAGCGAACGGCAAGCGCTACAAGGAGTTCGATGGTCTCTGTAGCTAGATGAAAGTGATCAGCTGATTTCATGCGTCGTTCGTTAGAGTATAACAACATCCAATGATGGTTTATTTTTATTTTATTTGAACCGTATTATTTACTGAATGGAGTGCTGTGTACAGAGAATGTAATTTTACATTGAAATTATGGAATGACATACACTGGTATTAAGTTGCATTCCAGTTACAATGGAAGCCGACCACAACAGTGAAATATTAAAACCATTCATTTCTACTGTAAAATTGAAATTGATAGTCGTTTAATACACACTCACTTTTAATGTATTTTGTATTGTTTGTTGTTTTTTAACCGACTTCAAAAAAAGGAGGAGGTTATCAATTCGACTGTATTATTATTATTTTATTTTTTTTATTTATTTTTTTATGTTTGTTCGCTCATAACTTGCGACTGGGTGAACTGATTTTCATGATTCTTTTTTTATTTGAAAGCTGGTGCTTCCCGTGTGGTCCCATTCTCACCATTTCAATATCTGATGATGGGATCTTGTAGAAATCGGGGGAACTCTTCAATAAATAACAGCAGATTAACCGCGATTGTTGCTATAGCATATCTAAGCATTGTTTACGCCATCACACAACATAATATCACGCCTGTACTCACTACAAAGGTTGGTGAACATATTCTGATGAAGTACTTCGGAGATAGACAACGGAACTCCTCAATAAATGATAGCAAATGGACTGGGATTGCTGAAACCTCATGTCTGTCTATTGTTTACACCAGTTCATAACATAACATCACGCCGGTACGTTGTGAAGGGGTAAGCACATGTGAACCACTAAAAAGTGAAAAATAAAAACTTTTTTACAAAAAATAAAACACAAAAAAGTGAAAAATAAAAATCAGCTTCAGAAGTCGGTGGCAAAAACATGAAATCAAACAAACAAAAGTCACCGACTTCAGAAGCTGATTTTTATTTTTCACTTTTTTGTGTTTTTATATTGTAAGTTGTGTGCCTTTTAGTAAGTAAATATATTTTTTGCTTTCCTTATCCATTATCTTCATTGCCAGTGTGATTGACAGTCCACAAAGAGTGAAATTAAATGGTTTCCCTGCTGGACTGTCAACCACATCTCGACTACGTTGGCGACGCTGACGTGCCGACTGCAAGTTTAAATTGCTAATGTGATTAAATGTCAGTTCCAAACCACACTGCTCTGTTTAAACGTCATCTGTTTTTTATTCGTGTAGACTGCCATCTATATTTTATAAGATATTTATTCATTTAAATATTATTTTCAAATATGGTGTGTGCATTAGCCAGAATGAATTGACATGAATTTGAATTGACAAAGCTATTTCAATACAACTCGCTATGAAGTCGATTCTTTCGTCGACAAAACCCATTTCTACGGTGCTCATGAGGAGGTAATCTTTGGAACTAATGATTCAATTCTAAAAATTATTTCAAAGGCATAAAGTTCAATTGTCCGTGAGTGCTCTAGGCTACATTATCATGCATACACGCCGCGTTAAGTCGCGGGCGAAATGCTAGTCTTATAATCAAATTTATTCCACGTTTTGGTATTCTTACCGCAGTGTAACTTATATGTTTGTTTACGAGATTTATATCGCGTGGGCGTTGAACATAAAAACAAAGTATTTCAGGATGTGCCATGAATTGTGTGTGGCAAAACATGATTAATAATGAGTCGTTTTGAGTTAGAGAACAAAGGTAGCTAACTTAATTCGAAGGGTTAAGTACCCGCTGTCAGTAGAGCTAAGAATAAACAGGTACAAATGAAAATAAAGTAATGAAAAGTGACAGTACTACGCGTATCGTTAGGGCTTTCATATCGAGTACTGTTTGAAAATATTTTTGTAAAAATTTGTTGAGATAAAAGATGGTGGTTTTATTTTTCTTTTTGGTATCCTGTAAGGTTGTAACCTTAATATAATTGTTTAATTTTAAGCCAGAAGTAAGTGAATATTTGTGCTCTTTCTACCCGACTGCCGAGGAAGGGTTATTTTTTCGTGCGTATTTCATATGTAGGTATATTGTAAATCTCTTTTCAACCGACTTCAAAAAAAGGAGAAGATTTTTCATTCGGTTGTTTTTGTTTTACTTCGTATCTTCCAAACGCTTGTATGGATTTCGACAGTTAAGGTTTTATTATTATTCGTCTCAAAACAATTACGTTTAGATAGGTGTTTTTAAACAAAACATTTGTTTATTTTAAAGTATGCTTGTTTTTTTGCAAATCGTACAATTATTTTTCTATTTTGTCAATTCGAATTACCATTAAACATATTAATTGTTCATGAAAATTACTAAACCCATAATGAATATATAATAATATATATTATTTTTTAATTAATGTAATAATGAATATTATTTTTTTTGTATATTTTCCCTTTTTAGTTTTGTTTATTTTCAAAACCCTACTCCATGGGTTTAGTAATTTTATTTTATATACGTATTACTATTTCGGGCCAAAAATCCACCATTATATTTTTGTTACCTTAAGATAGTAGATTGTACACCAAGTGCATAAAACGCACCATTCTGCGCGAGACGTTTATCCATCCGATGCGAGCTTGCGAGCGAGGATGGATATAAAGTAGAGAGCAAAATGGGTTTTATGGACGAGTTTTACACTCTACTTTTCACTTCGATTGCGAGGAAATGAAACAGCAACTTGTAAATATTGTAAAAATAATTAAGGTTCCCGCCAATTAACTTTTCTTTTTCAGTAGGAAACTTGACATAACACCTGACTTATGTCGTTACTCATACTGCTCAGTTATAAAAACATTTTGAGCAAGCCTATTGCCATCAACCAATGTAATTAGGAGCAAGCCTATTGCCATAAACTGATGTAATTGGGACCAAGCCTATTGCCATCAACCAATGTAATTAGGAGCAAGCCTATTGCCATAAACTGATGTAATTGGGACCAAGCCTATTGCCATCAACCAATGTAATTAGGAGCAAGCCTATTGCCATTAACTGATGTAATTAGGGACAAGCCTATTGCCATCAACCGATGTAATTAGGAAAAGCCTATTGCCATCAACCAATCTTATTAGGAGCGAGCCTATTGCCATCAACCGATGTAATTAGGAGCAAGCCTATTGCCATCCACTGATTTAAGTAATTGAGAGCAAGCCTATTGCCATCAATCAATGTAATTATGAGCAAGCCTATTCCCATCAAATGATGTAATTAGGAGCAAGCATATTGCCATCAACCAACCTAATTAAGAGCAAGCCTATTGCCATCATGCGATTTAGGTAATTGGGGGAAGTCTATTCCCATCAACTTTCCTTGTATTCGTAATGAAAAGCAGTAATCCCTTGTTCTTAGAATACTAGCGAAACGAATTAAATTAAAGAGGTTATTCTATGAAGTTGTTCCTGTGGCTGTTGGGCCGATTACCTGTGCCGATTACCTTGGTCTTCGACGAAGATTTTACTTTATGCTCTAGAGCATAAAACGCGACTTTATGTCGCCTACGCACGACGTAAAGACGAATTTTAGAGCGAGAGAAGTGAAAAATATTTATTTATAAGACCCGGTTAGCCTGAATAAAACTTCCAAGCATTAAACTTAAAACTTACACGCGTTAAGCTGAAAAATACTATCTGCATGCAAACCTAATGCTTTTCATGCAAGTGAGAATATTTTCACATCTTTACCGCTGAAACTCACGGTTAAACTTATGATTAAGATGTCACAACTTGAGAACGTATCACGAAAAAGTTAAAATTTATTCCGTCAGTTGGTAAGATAAACTCTATCAATTCTCAATGCAGTATTTATATAACTTACAGAAGGGGTCATCTTTAATGATTGTTATACTCTTCAGTTTTACCCACGACGGAATGTAAAGGTATTTGAATGAGAGGTCCTTTGTTTGTTTGTCCGCTGATCGTTTTTAACCGATTTCTAACAGTTTAATGTTATTTAGACTGCTTCGTTGGTAGTTTGGCCGCAAGCCTGGGTTCGGTTCCCGGGTTGGGTGTTATTGGGTTTACATCAGGAATTTCTCAGTAGCAGCCTCGTAGCCTCGATTTATGCCCGATTGATGGCAATAAGCTATTCCATGGAACCTCAGCATAAAATATGGTGAACAAATGTATATCAATACATATTATAAAACAAAGTCCTTCGCCGCGTCTGCCTGTCTGTTCGCGATAAACTCAAAAACTACTACACCGATTTTATGTGGTTATCTCTAATAGATATAGTGGTTCGCGATGGAGGTTTAAGTATAATTCTAACCGAGATACATGCGTGCAAAGCCGCAGGCATCAGCTAGTTTGTTATATTTCCCTTCTGAGATTACAGGCGTATGTTAATTTATTAAAAAAAAATGAACAACATACCTTCTTCATGACGTCATTGGCTGATAATCCAGGGTATGGTGTGGAACCCAGTGTCACAATCTCCCACAACAGGATGCCGAAGCTCCAAATATCGGACTTAACACTAAATATATTGTCGTATAGAGACTCGGGAGCCATCCATCTGGAACAGAAAAAAGGAGAAAGTTAGATTACTACTTTTCTTTTCATACTATTTATTTTATTTATCTTTATTCCAAAAAAGTAAGTAACTTATAAACTGCCCCACGAAACCGTTGCAATAGTTTGACTGTGTCGATGAGTCTCTAGACATAGGTAGGTACTTAAATGTACATAAAACTAAATATTATTTAAACTTACACTTAAATAAAACCTAAAACATTTATAAATAATATAATTTTAATTTTTCTCCATATGCTCCTAGTTTATACAGTTATTTTTACTTGATTAAACATCGAAATGTTTTTATTTTATGCAAGCTTGATCAAAAGTTATCGTTAATGTTGCGGGTTATTCGAAAGAAATACCGCGGCCTTGGACACAAAAGGCTAAAAAGGAACATGGATGGTTTTAAGTCAGTACAAGACTGATATTCCCTACCGCTCCGATCAGAGCAGGAAGAGTCATTTGATGATTTCCGACCCTAAAAAAATGGTTAAGGTTAATCTTCGAAAACTGGTTGGAATTGAAAAAAAAAACAGTTTTTGTTGGATAGTCCATTTATCGAGGAAGGGTTTAGACTGTATTCCACGTAAACGAAGTCCCTAACATAACGTAAACCTCAGATCGTCATAACTTTTAGATTTCCCGGTAGGTTACACGTTGCGCATAGTGTTTGCAGGAACTCTGCGTGAAACTAACAATAATAACTAACTATGAAGTTCTAACTTAGGGGGTTAAATGTCAGGGTTACGTTTGATGTACAGACACCTGCAAAAATGCATGGACAATTCAGAACTAAAATTGTTTGAAACGAGAAATGACGGCACCTAACGTTAACTAGTTATCGACTATAGCGCGGTCACATTAACTTGACGCATCTCTGCGTCTAGTGTCAAGCATCTCAAGCGTCAAGTTAATGTGACCGAGTAGTATAAACGTTAACAGGAAAATACACACTAAAGTATCCATGAAATTTTGCTGGTGACTACCTTTAACTGTCCGAATTCTTGTTCCGTGTTATGGAGTTTGTAAGCCATATTCAGTATACCCATGGGTGAGATAACGTCAGATTCTGGCAGCTTTATTGAAGCTATATTTTGAACCACACGACTAGCTTATAATGAACTAGCGACCTGCCCCGGCTTTGCACGGGTTCGATGTAGAAACACAATTTCTCGGCGTATACCAATTATAATAATTATGTATTTATTGCTAGAACTGCATTAAAAATCCGTTGCATAGGTTAAAATACTAACAATACTATGTAAAGAAGATAATTGAACCCCGCGCCGCACTAAAGTTTTTGTAATAATATAATTCAATAGCGATAGCGTTTATAAGAACGTTATTTTTGTTTTCTTTACCTTTTTTTCGGAGTTAAGACAAACTCCGAAAAAAAGGTAAAGATAGATATAGACAAGCACAATGATAGCTTAGTTCAAACCACACAAACTCGCGAGCCAAGTCAAGATACTTGATTTGCTTATCTTTTTCGGCTGTCATAATGAAATAATATTATTATGAGATAGTATTAGTACCATGAGGGCTGGTTTGAGGCGGCACAGAAAAAAAGCTCTTGGAAGGAATTGGGGGAGGCCTTTGCCCAGTAATGAGACAGAGCAGGCTATAAAAAAAGTATTTAAAATTATGGCCACAAACCTGATAGGAAGCCGTCCATCACTCTTCCTCTCATACACATGGGTATCTGCCACATCCCTGGCAAACCCGAAGTCTGCTACTTTACACACCCTATCTTCTGTGATCAGCACATTTCTGGCTGCCAAGTCTCGATGAATAATCTGGAAAATAAAAGGAAGAGTTTAATAACTTTCACCGACTGACTGCACCTGGTGCATGCGGTACACCAATCATCATCATCATCATCATTTTAGCCGAAAGACGTTCACTACTCGACATAGGCCTCGCAAGTATCATATTGGACTTCCCCACAGAGTCCAAACTGGCCACTTTAGCAGATCATAATAATATATAAGCTATTCATATTATTATGCTTTAAAAAAAGGGGAATACGAAACGTCGATCTCATCAAAATGTTTGTGATATACTCGTAATCACACTCTACGAGGTCACTACTTTCTACGAATACCTATTTTTCTTATTTGTCGGAGAGCCTGTCTTTCCCAACGTTTTGCTTTACTGAAAACACATGAATACAAAACCTAATCCGTCTGTAGTCTCGCCTATGACTAAAGTATGGAAATTCCCCGCTTTTCAATGGGAGATTGTAAGAGTACAAGTAAAATCATTATTACCGCAAAATGTTGGGTTCTTGACAAGATAATAATGACTTATGAGATTTCTCGAAATAATTGGAAATGTCTCGTTTCTTAGTGTGACATTTATAATAAAGGGGTACCCATGTGTTTTCAGATTTACAACTTTGTTTAACAGCTCCTTTCAGAGGAAATAATTTTGTAGAACATTACTTGAAGGCTGAGATAAAAGCTTTGTAATTATTAATTTGGCATATCTCATTACAATTTAAATGGGAGTATTCAAATATAACGTATCCATTTAGCTTTCAGGCTTTTCATTTTGCCCAGCTATTTCTCTTATAAGGGTTGGCTTCCAGTCTATCATAATTTCAACCACATTGACTAGTCCCATGCGTCTCGCATAAACGGATCCTCGCAACGCACACCTGGTCATTAGTTCACCTATGGAAGATCTTCCCACGCAACGTTTTCCGGATCGCGGTCGCAACTCCAAAACTATACTACCCCATCGGCCATCCGTTATTCTGCTTAATACATACTAAACTTTGTTTACCATACCTAAATCACTAATTTATGCCTGAGGACAAATCAGAATTACAAACAGACTGAAGAAGTTCTCCTAGAATCGATAAATTACTTAACGCCCTTAAAGCTCGTTTGAAAACTATTTACTTGAATGCGTCTCTTGGAGATAGAACATTAGTATCTACTGCCAGGCTTTACGACTGACGTAAAACTTGAAATGGTCTCACCTAGTACGGAGTTTCAATAGACTGAGAGACCAGCATTTACTGGTTTATTTTTGGTCTAATTCCAGAATCCATTTGCTTTGGGATTAGTAAAATCCTTGAATCAATCGCTCTGTAGTTGGTTTGTTATGTTGATTGCCTAAACAAAGGTAGTATTACAAACCTCGTTGGTTTAGTAGTCTAAAATGCGACTTCTGAGCATGAGGTCCTGGTTCGATCCCCGGATAGGGTAAAGTGTTATTGGGTTTTTCCACCAAGAATTTCTCAGTAGCAGCCATGAAGTCTGGATTCGTGTCCGAGTGATGGCAAGAGGCTCGCTCCCTATTACATGGGACTTAAACACAGCTGGTGAAATGTGGCTGTAGGTACTCGTAAGGTACCTACACCTCTGCCTAACGGTTTAGGGATTACAAGGCGTGATGCTTAGACACTCTTGCAAATTATTCAAAAAAATATAAACGTAAACAATTTTCCCGTCCAAGTGTTAAGTTCCATTTATTATTAAAACGGCATCTTCTCGGAGATTTAATCGACGTCTTTAAAGTCAGGTTTTTCCGTCTTTATGAGAAAACACACTGTTTATGGGCTTTTGAAATATGAATCGTGTCGTAAACAGCTTTCTTAATATTGCTTTACGTTCGGGTACTTTAGAATAAAAAAGAGGCTTTTTATTAAGGATATGAAATGTAGTGCAGGACAAAAACTCTTCATTTAAATCAGAAAAGAAATGGAAATTCTATAGTGCGCAGGTATTTATGAAAATCTCAATGGAATGAAATCAGGTCAGGTCAGGACCCGTATGTGTATGTCTTCTTCTTTCTCGTCAACATCTGACCACCCAATGCCGATTGTGTCTCTTCAAAATCTCTCCACTTTTGGGCGTTTTGTGTCTTGGCTATCCAGTTTCTTACGGCTACTTTAATGAGATCGTCTGTCCACTTATTCGGTTGTCGTCGCACATTCCTTCGTCCCGGTCCATGGTCTCACTTCAGCAGTTTCTTCCCACATCTTCCATCCAGTCTATGACAAATATGGACTCAGGACTACCCACTTACAATTTCTTTTTGCTAATGTCCTTAAGTCGCGATTGTGTCCGTATTTCAGCGTTGTTGGTTTTTCATAGTGTTTGTAGTATTAATTTTTATCCCAACGTCAAAAATTACAAACTTTTACACAAAATTTCATCCTTCTTGGAAAAAAGTGATTTCATTCTATTACGCGGTTGTATAATAAGGAAAATTATAACTTTTACGCTAAAATTCTAGCCTTTTGGCTCATATTTTGTTAGGCTGAGCGTTGTCTATTCTGCCGTCGTAAGAAAAAGGGGCACAACTAACATTTTGAAAAAAATTGAGTTATATACATATTTAGAATCAGAAAAAAAAGGCGCATCTGCTCAATTTTTCGTAGAATTTTATCTTCAAGGAATTCGGAGATACAGTAGGCTCAAAAGGCACAAATGACACTAATATTCATGTTTTGTAGAATGCAAAGGCACATTTATTTACCAATAAATTGAAAAGTCACAAATACGTAGATGTGACTATTTCTTCATACAGATTTTAACTAAAAATTCCGTTGAAAAGGCACACCTAACATAAAGAACCAACATAACACAAAGAAAAGGCTCAAATGCCAGATGTGCCCTATCTACTTAATTAATGATCCATGCATGTCTCAATTAATTTACGTATAAAAGGCATAAATAACCAGTTGTGCCTTTTCTTTAAATTATTTACGATTAAGGGTGAGGAAAGGAGGGCAGGGTTGGATTGAAACGCGCCAGTTGTGCCTGCGACGTTGAAGTGACTCCACGCTTATCCTTATGGCTATTGATGCCGGAGTTCCTCAGGGGTCTGTTCTCTCCGCGACACTTTTCCTGCTGCATATCAATGACCTCCTTGTTCCTGGTATTGTTGGGTACGCAGATGACAGCACTGTCATGGAGAGTTATACATCCAGCGCAAAAGGCGGCGGTGACCCACCCGCACGCAAAATACGAGCATCGAACGTGGAGTTGCAACACCAGCACGTCGTACTTATACTTATACTTCTAAGCCGGCGGTGATGAAGTACGCTCATTGAGAGAGGCCATGGTAGAGCGAACGAATTCAACCTTAAGTCTTGTCTCCTAGTGGGGTAACGAGAATCTGGTTGATTTTAACGCCACCAAAACGCAAGTGTGTCTATTCACCGCTAAAAGGAGTCCGTTCAATCTGGGCCCTACTTTCCGGAGTGCGACTGTACAAGTTACCGACAGTCTCGAGCTTCTTGGCACGAAGTTGAGCGCGAATCTGAACTTCGGTGCCTACATTGAGTCGAAAGCTCAAACTGCGGCAAAATAGCTGGGTATCTTAAACAGGGTTAAGCGGTACTTCAAGCCTGGACAGCTTTCAGTATTATATAAAACTCAAGTCCAGTCCGGCATGGAGCATTGCTGTCACCTTTAGGATGGCTCAGCCAAATACCAACTTGCCAAACTTGCTTGACTCTGTAGAGCGCAGAGTCAGGAGGCTAATATTGGCGACGATAAGCTGTTTGCCAAGCTACATAGCCTGGCTCACCGCCGCAAAGTTGCATGTCTGCGGTCTTCTACAGACTGTATTTCAGAGAGTGTGCGCAGGAGCTCCACGGGCTGCACATTCGAACAAAGCACTTTGCTAATTTGCGTCGGTTTTCCCGAGTTCATATAACCCCAATCTATTGTCGCGAGTAAATAGGCTTCTTCTGGGTAAGCTCGTTCCATCGTCGACCTAATCTCTGCTCTTAGGGCAAGATTGAGGTCAAGAGTAAGCCCATTGCAAATAAAAAAATAAAATTAAAATAAATTACGGGTATGAGCTATTTCCTGTAAACGAACAATAAATAAATAAATATAGAGTAGCTTAATAAAGGTTCAAAACCAAAATGACTGTATGCTCCTATTACTACCTCTATTAAGAATTAAGAATATTTTGATTTATTTTTCATATTGTGATTTAGAGTAACATTTTTTTTATAGATTTAGTCCAACCTATTAGTAAAAAGAATAAAATATTTAATTTTTACTTTCCTTAGGTATCTAACTAACTAAAAAGTGTAATTGAGTTTAAGTATTAGCACTGTTTGTTTCTAATTAATAAGTTCTATTACTGCTATCCCTAATCACTACATAGTATAAAACAAAGTCACTTCCCGCTGTCTATCCCTATGCATGCTTAAATCTTTAAAACTGTGCTAAGGATTTTGATGCGGGTTTTTTTTTAATAGATAGAGTGATTGAAGAGGAAAGTTTTAATACCTTTTCAGCACCCGTGCGAAGCCGGGGCGGGTCACTAGTAATTTATAAATAACTATTGAATATTAAGAAAGTTTTTTTTGTTTAAATGAAAAGGCACATTTTAATAAATATGCCTTTTCATTGTAATATTTCATATTTTTTTCCCAAAATGTCAGAATGAAAAGTCGCAATTGGTTAGTTATGCCCTTTATTCGTAATATTAATAACTTTATTTAATTTTTTTTGTTACTTTGAAAGGGAAAATGTTGATTATTTAATAAATAGTAATAAAATAATAACTTACATTTCATTAGTTGTATAAGAATCGTGATAATGAATTTATTTTAATTCATCTATTTTCGAAAAATAATGTGTAAGTCAATATTTTTCGCCAAAAACCAATAAAAACTTTAAAGTCGATTTTCTCCATATTTATAAAATGTTAGTTGTGCCTTTTTTCATTATGACGGCAGTATTAATAACTGAGTTTGAGATTTTGTATAAAAGATAGGTAAAGTAAATTTCAGGAAATTTTCTCAATAGAAAATTATAAAAATACTTAAAAACATATTTTGTTAACATTTTTAAAATATTCATCGTGTTTTCAATATTTTAGACGAAAGATAATTTACTATACCTAAACTTTGGCATCAAACGGCGGCTATTCTGAGAAAACGGTCTACTTTAAAATAATATTTTAGAGCCCAAATCTGAAGTATTTGAGGCACAGACTTTAACACCAAGTACAAAGATTCTTGGGTATACAAAGAAATTACTAAGTACTCAGACCTGTTTCTCCGTAAATTATTCCCTAGGTATAAACGTTTGGAGAAACCTTGAAAAAGTTTCGGTTTGAAATCGTAACGAAACAATTTCCAACTGACACTGTTATAGGATTGCCCTTAAGTCATTTCTTAACTTTACTTTTATATAGAAGTATGAATGAACTCTTTAGTTGTGCTGCCCTTTCCGAAGTAAAATACCGTTGAACTGTCTGAGTTACTGAAGTTTCACAAACGATGTATATGAAATGGCAATTGCTTTTGTATTTCTACTATGAGGTCTTTATAGAGGTAGGAATAACATGGCTTTTCGGTAGCGTAAGTCAGTTCAAAACGTTTTTAGGGGATCGGACTGGGTCAAAATAATATGATTCTGTTTAGTCCGTAAGTTAGATTATCGAAAAATATTGAATTTTTTGTTTTATCAAATCAATAAAAAATGACGAAGATAAAACGCGTCAAAGATCTTGGAGTGGGGCTTGAAACGTCACTTGTGTCGTCAAAATGTACTATCATATGACGTCACACGAGTTTTCGAAGCACTATATCGTCTTCATTTTAAGTTTACGTGAAAAAAGAAAAAATATGTGTCCAATAATTTTTGGAAATCTATCTGACGGACTTATTAGTTTTTTTTTGTCCGATCCCCTATTATCGTAAGCCCTCATAAAATGCCTTTGTCTAGACTTTTAGAACTTTAAAGTCTGGACAATAGTCAGACATAATAAAATTATAAAAAAATATGATCAAACGTATAATTTGTAAATATTTTCAAGGTTGTCTTATTATTTTAAGATAGATAAGTACGTAAAACCTGGTTTGATATACTGTTTTTTTTTATCTGTAAATAAAATACACCTACTATTTCAAGGATCCAAGTAAACCAATGTCAAGAAAAGCTGTCGAGTCGAGGTTTATTACGCCTACTGACCCAATTATTAATAATAATAATCTTTATTTCAAAAAGCCAGTTACAATTTGTCCATCTCAATCAAAACAGGAAAAACGTTCTTATATGAAGTACAACACTATGCTAATTTGAGATAGAGTGAAAGACTGTGTCTGTGCTAGTATAAACTGTGTTACAGACACAGGCGCCTTCCTCTTACAGTTCATTTACAATTACTGGCTACTCGGTATAATATTGAGCTTGCCTAAGCAAAACAAAGTTATAAAACAGAAATCTTCTCATTGGTCTAGGAGTTGATAAAGTGAACCTTGGAGTTCTGGTCTTTATTTAATACTATTGATCTTGGTGCTTTCCATAACCATTCACTATTTTTCCGTCAGCATATTATATTTTGCGCACGTAACATACAACAACAAATTGTACAACATACATTGCATTTTTTTAGGATATAAGTACGGTGGGCAAAATGAAACTATATGTCATGTATGAATTTTTTGCCACTATAACTATGGTGGTCTACAGGAACTGATGGACGATACTGAAAACGCCAAACTAGTAGCCCGATTGTGGGCTGACACAATTTAGATTGCCATCGACACGCTAAGAAGAAGATTATGTTTAGGTAAAATTTTTGCTGGTGTTCGATCAATGATCCTCCTAGACACGATAAATATAGGACCAGTGCATGGAGCGATGGGCGCTTAAGGAATGTCAATATCCACCAATGATGTGTTTCACCTACATACAAAATATTTGCTTCATTGAAAAAGGTTCATCATCAACCTATAATGTTCCCACCGCAGGGACTAGGGCCTCCTCTCTAGGAGAGGGATGGGCTATAATCCACTACGCGGGCCCAGTGCGGGTCGGTCGAGATAAAGGTACTAAAAGAAAAAACCAAAAACACTTACCCCTTGTAAACTAAGGAAGTGCATTCCTCTCGCGACTTGGAACGCGAACTTGGTGAGATCCTGTGACGTCAGGAATTGACTTCCATGAGTGTTGCCGTAGTGGCGCTCAGCTCTGGAGTCTCGTAGGAACTGCTGCAGCTTGCCCAGGCTCACAAACTCCATTATAACTAGGGTGGGTTCCTGAGGAGAAGAGCACAAAATTAAGATCAGGCAAATAATGTGAACGCCTATATCGACAACGGAGAAGACAATTTGGGTGTACCGCCTTCCCTCCTCTGTGAATTTAGCAAGCCAAAACTATGGTGGTGGGCGTCTACTAGGTGGAGAGCTGCGGTGATGGTGAACCACCGGTGACAATAAGCTCGCGTGGGACCGCAGCAGCGGAGCCGCGACAGAAACCATGCCTGCTTCAGGCTCGCATGCATACTTGCTGGCATGTTTGCTTATTTGCTTGAATCCCTTGAGATTGGAGACTATCAATATGCTTTACAACAGTTTGCTTGACCTGGATATCCTATCAGCATATTTTGTTCATCAGACAATATAATTTTCAAGCTGTAATTCAGTGCTGAACATTGATTGCAGACGATTTTGCGGACGATAGGGAATTTATGGTTATTCCCAGGCATAGCCATCGATTGAGTAATCGAAATATTATGTTGATTGTGCTGCGACCTTGCGGCAAACGAAGACCGTATCTACTTTCATCGAAGACGATTTTGTTTTTAAAAAAATGTACCTTTCTTATATGAGGTCTGTTACTTTTTCACACGTTTTATTTTAATACTAGTTGTATAATAACAGTAATCCCCGAAAAGCTAGGCAGAAGTGTACCCATTATCACACTCACATTTCGCCAGTTATGTTTAGGTCCCATGTAATAGGCTCGTGGCTTAATAAGAACTGCCACTCGGGTCGATCTTTAGGTAAAGCTGTGCTTGGTCTGTGCTAGGTCGGTCTGTGGATGGGTGACCGCCCGTCATACCGAGTTTCCTCCGTGCCTCGGAAAGCACGTTAAGCTGTTGGTCCCGGCTGCCATAATATAGATCTTTGGCAGTCGTTACAGGTAGTCAGTGACCTGAAATTCTGACATCCAGTCTTACCAAAGGGTATCGTATTACCTAGTATTAACTGGGTTGTGGAGGTCAGATAGGCAGTCGCTCCATGTAAAATACTGGTATTCAGCTGCATCCGGTTGGACTGGAAGCCGACCCTAATATAGTTGGGAAAAGGCCAGGCAGATGATGTAATAGGCGGTGAGCCTATAAATTGCCATCAACCTGGCACAGAACTAAACTCCGTGATGGCCACTGAGAAATCTCTGGTGAAAGAACCTAATTCTAATGTCCGATCTGGGAATTGGACCCAGGAACTCAAGAACAGCAGTCGCGACCACTAGACCCGTTAGGCCCGGTTTCTATCAAAGTAAAGACGAGAGGAGATGTGCGGAAATCGGCAAATCACATTGGTTAAAATTTACATCTGGACTTTCTTCCTTCCTGTGATCAGGGACCGAAACTGGTAACATAAATACGGGTATTTTTACGGTAACAACCTTTTTTTTTTTTACAGGTAATTTTATAGGTTACCTTTATTATTGAATTGAATACTTAAACAATATTAATACCGGTTACCGAAATAAAAATTACCCCTATCTTACACGTGCCGTCGGCAATATTCAAAGGGCGCGCATCGCCTGTGTGTGTGACAAAGAGTCGGGCGTGAGTCGGGCAGACACACAAACTTAGGCGAACGCGAACTTTTTTTTCGTAATCAAGGTCATTTTTAGGTAGCCGGTATTAAAACGGTAACCTGAATAGAGGTTACATTTTTCTTCGGTCTGGTTACCCAGATAGCGGTACCCTAAGTCCTTCAATACCTGTACCGTAATTTATAAAGGTTTTCGGTCCCTGCCTGTGATTGGTCGAATTTGGCATATCTCCTCTCCGCTCTGCTCGTCTCTGCTTTGGTAGATACCGGGCCTAAGTCTAGTCTAGGCAATCTCAGTTATAAAAAAGTTATATTTTGCTTTAAATACTTCAGTGACCACTGTACCCTTTCAATGTATCGTGGGTTCGATTCCCACGGGAAGCATTCTTTGTGAAGTTGTTTCCAGTTTGGTTAGGACATTGCAGGCTTGAATCACCTGATTGTCTGATAAAAAGATGGTTCCGTGCTTCGGAAGGCACGTATAAGCCGGTGGTCCCGGCCGCCAGATGGCGGTCGTCAAACCATGTCAGAGGCCCTTGCGGCGGTTTAGAAACTCTGACACTAGGGTGTGTGGGGTCGTTAGACCTTACTGCCCACACGATAAGAAGAAGAAATGTATCCATCAGCACAATGTTTTAAGTAGGTACGCTACATTGATCGCTACCGTTAATCGCTTTAATTTATCATTATTTCACTACCAAAACTTGGTTAAGATATAATTTCTCAATTTGCAAAGATTTATTGAGTTACAAATAACACTTAGATCCTGAGATAGCACTATTGGGATTCCATTAATATTAGCTCTGAGATTGGGCTAGAATTTTAGATCTAGGCTATTCTAGATTCTAGTGGTCTAGATTGAATTATAACTATTGCTCAAATATATGAAATATTGCTCAAATATGTTTAGTTCTATCAGTTTATTTTTTAAAGTGATCCATAAAATTAATCATAGGCTTTTGAAAGTTAACGTAATTAATTATTCTTTAGTTAAAATTTTATCGTTTTTACTCAGGTATTTCAATTTATCATTTTTTATCCTTTTTTGAGACCTTACGTTCAACAGCCAGCTAATTTTCTTAACTAGCTTTAGCCCGTGACTTTGTACGCGTTTTACAATATAAACAGTGTATTAATACTTGTTGTCTCTTAGACTACCTCCTTGGTACAGCTGTCGCAAGCGTGAGTGCTGTGGATGAGGTCCTTTTTTTTGGTGGGTGGAAAATCATCGAATAACCCCCCCCCCCCCCCAAGTCAGGCAAAGTGTTTTGGGTCTTTCCATCAGGATTTTTTAAGTAGCAGTCACGGAGTCTGAATGTGTGCCTGGTTGCCTTTTGACGTTCGAAAAGTGCTGATTATCAGCCTAGTTTGAATAAATGACTTTTGATTTTGATTTTGCCTGGTTGAGGGCCGCCGCTGGGCGGGGACTCGCCGCTGACATGTGGTACACCTCTGCCAAATCCTTCGGGGATTACCGGGTTGATATTATGTTATGTAAAGTTTTTCTTTGTAATGAGAAAAGTACTTCCCAATATTACTTATTACTAGTACCAGAAATTGCTCTCGTTAACTTGGTATGGAAACGGAAAAGACAACCTGTACTTACGTTTTTCTTATTAAATGACTTTTTATATTCTTACCTTTTCAGTACAACATCCAATCAACTGGACAACATTAGGGTGATATCCCAAGTTCTTCATCACTAGCAGTTCTTGCAGTAGATCTATCTTCTCTTTTTCAGAAGCATTTTCTTTGAGTGTCTTCACAGCAACTGTTTGTTCACCTTTCTTGCCTGGAACAACGAACAATATTTTCATTATTATTGCCTAGTTATCTTTAATTAGATGGTGACACGTTTGTGCATAGATAGAATTAAAATAGGCTGTTTTAAATAACCTTAATAAACAGAGAGAGACAAATAACATGTAGCTCAAAAAACGTGCAATAATTCTCATAGTGTCGCTTTAGAGTAAAAACCTCGGGAATGCATTTTTCCTCAAAAATATTTTAATGCATTTCCAGATAAAAAATCTTCATTGTGGACAATCCTATAGTATCGAACAGTTCTGGATATATAAGCGGGTAAAATTTTACAGCCGTATTTTTCTCATCCTCCTGAATAGTTACCTACTTCTTTTACACTTACGAGGTTTTCGCCCTAAGGCATGGATGGGTAAGTTCCCTTTAGGTATCTTTTATGTAGGTATCTAGGTAATTACATACATAACATCTCGCCTCCAATCCCAAGTGGATAGACGGAGGTGTACCTAATAGTAGGTACACCAAAATTAATATTTAGGGGGCGAGCCTATTTCCAAATATGTCTCGGTAATTATTCATTACTAAATTAATTAACAACTTGACAGCTGATAGGCGGCTTATTTCGTCTAATCTTTACGTACATCCATAGGGAAATCAGATTTACGTATTATAACTTAATAAGATTAGTTCAAGCGAATCTCCTCTTACACCTCTGGACAAATAATAGACAGTTAAGGTATTTTTTTTTTTGTTTTGAGTAAATCAATAATTCATAGATACGGGAATATATTTATCAGCTACAAATAAAATAATTAATTTTCGTACCATTTGGGTAGGTACACTAATTTTATTTAAATGAAATGAAATTAACAAAATTACTTACTCTTCAAATTATTAATAGTAAAATAAAATAATCATAACTTTTATTTCAGTTTTCAAGTTCACAGAAAATTAGTACAGATAATACCTACTAACTTTCTATGAAAAGTGAAGATTCTATTATTAATAGTTTAAATTAGTATACCGTTTAGTTATAGGTCTCAAATGTGAAACTATAGTACATTACTGCAGCGGCCAGCAACAGAGGCATTGATGGACGAACGTGTAAATGTGGGCCGAGGCGAAGCCGAGGCACACATACGTAAGTCCATCAATGCCTAGTTGTGGCCAAGGCTTGTATAGTACTTTTCTCAAATAATGCGAGGAAATTAAAACTAAGTAGTACCTAGGCAGAACTTTTTATTTAAAAATACAATTTACATACTTTTCAAAATCACTTAAACAACAATAATTTTTCACGCGTTGAAGAGTTCAGCCAATTCGAAATTTAAATAAAACCTTTAATAAGTCACCTCCTTGGTTGCTATGGTTGAGAGTAAAAGATCGTTCCATTTTTAAATAACACGACAGATATGAGTTTATTAGGTAATTTATTTGGCCGCTAAACACGACAGATATGGATTTTCATACAACTTTTGCCGGCCGCTGGTCGCATGTATCTGGCCAGTACAGCAATTTCGATTTATCTCGAAGAAGGTTGTCAAAATAATGCTCAAATTTCCAAGCATGTTTGAGAAAAATAAACATTCATTTAAGCTAATTCGATGGTTGCATTAAACTCAAACGCGTTTGCACAATAATTACATTCAAAATAAATCAAATAAACGTATGACTATTTTAATTAGGCTAAGCAAAACCGCAATAATCAAAATGAAACCGATACTATCATTTTCAAATAGAATTTTACGACACAATGGTTGGGAAAACAATTGGGAATCAATAATCAATAGCAATTAGCAATATTTCGCAATTGAAACGAAACAATACCCGCATGAATTGTAAAGTTACAACAATATTACGAAATACAGTGAAAGCTAACATTGCCAAAACGTTATCTGATTTAAATGAAAAGGCCGGACACATTAACAGTTTTAACAACGGAATTATAAACAGGAACTTTTATTTTAAAATTGTTTTGGTACCACAGATATCAAGTATCACACACATTTTAATTAGCCTCTACAATAGGGGATCGGACTGGGTCAAAATAATATGATTCTGTTTAGTCCATAAGTTAGATTATCGAAAAATATTGAATACGTGTTTTTTGTTTTATCAAATCAATAAAAAATGACGAAGATAAAACGCGTTAAAGATCTTGGAGTGGGGCTTGAAACGTCACTTGTGTCGTCAAAATATGACGTCACACGAGTTTTCGAAGCACTGTATCGTCTTCATTTTAAGTTTACGTGAAAAAAGAAAAAATACGTGTCCAATAATTTTTGGAAATCTATCTGACGGACTAATTAGTATTTTTTTGTCCGATCCCCTATTAGTTAATTAACAGTAGTAATACTTCTTGCCTCTTGGACTGCCTTGTTGCTGCAGTGGTCGCAAGCGTGAGTACTGTTCAAAAAGTCCTTGGTTCGATCAAAGTGTTTTTGGATTTTTTCATCAGGAATTTCTTACGGAGGAGTCTGAATGTGTGCCTGATGATGGATATTGACTCGCACCCTATTCGTGGAACTTTAACATAAGTGGCGATAATATGTAAGTGTAATAATAAGAGTAAATGTGGGGTACGCCTATGCCTAACCCTTCAGGGATAACAGGCGTGATTTTATATTATGTGTTATGTAATTAGTACCTATTGTCTGTTCTTTAAAGTCCATGATATAGGATATAGTGGAGCTGCTTCTATAGTGAGTACTATTACTATCTACCTATTTCTGCCACTAAGCTAAGTACTACTTAGATCTCTTTAGAGTCATAATATAGGTGTCACAGTCAAAACTGTTAATCAGTCAAAACTACTTTTGACTAGTCAAAACTATTATAAGATATTAATATTATTTTACTGATTTATAATAATCATTAGGAAACTTATAAGGTTGTTAGGTTTTTTTCTTTCATAACCTTGTGCGATAGTTAACATTTATTGTAATAGAGTAAACGCGTTTTAACGGGTTTTGACTGAAACCAGTCAAAAGTACTTTTGCCTGATTAAGAGTTTTGACTGTAACAATACATAGACACTCATTAGACGGACGCTTCTTTTCTTACTCATCCTTCTATTCAAATCTAGTTGTGTATCATATAATCCTGGCTACATTAGACTAGTAGCTTCTATGTAAGAACAGCAAAGTACTTTGAAAACCAAGAACGCATTTGAGAATATTCAGAAGTAAATCTGCATGTTTCATACATTTTGTTTTGCATGGAAATTCTGTAGAGGAACTCCTAAGAAGATTCAGTGAACAGCTGAGCATCGCAGTTTGCAAATTCGCAACACAGCTGAGGCGTGGTTCTCTACATCAAAGTCTAAAGTCATTTTCTTCCTTAATATTTATTTTAGGACATAGTTTGACGTAGTTCGAAACTTTGGTATACTGCAACAGCTTGGAGAAAACAGTGCAAACTGTATGTAATGTTATATTATCGTTGAATAATATTATTTCGAGTGTAATTTATTGTCATTTTTTTGCTGCAGATGTACAGTTTTTTGAGCGAATTTTCAAACAGTCAAGACACTTTTCTAGTTTTGGACCAATGGTGATCATCAAGCATCACCATTGGTTACCACTGGGTGAAGAATTATATGAAAGAATAAAGAGGAATTACTTGACCCTTTTTATTGGTTCGGGGTTGGAAAATCATCAAATAACTCCTCCCGCTCTTGGGCAGAGCGGAAGGGAGTGTCAGACTTCTACTGACTAAAAACCACCCATGTACCTTCTTCGCCCTTGTGCCGAGCCCGCGGTATCTCTTTCGACATCCCGCAGCCCCGACGGGCGTAGACACTTGACTTTTCTTAAATTACTTGACAGAGGAGAAAAAGGTTGTTGAGCGGTCCCCACATGCAAGGTTGCCCAAGGGCAGGAAGGTGTTTATGTAGCCCGTCGGGGCTGTGGTTTGTCGAAAGGTTAACGCGGCTCCGACACAAGGGCGAAAAAGGAACATGGGTTTGGTTTTTAGTCAGTAGAAGTCTGACACTCCCCTTCGCTCTGCCCAAGAGCGGGGGGTTATTCGATGATTTTCCACCCACCAAAAAAAAAAAAGGGCATGAAGATGCTGCGGGTTATTCGAAAGAGTTACTGCGGACCCGGGACACAAAGGGCTAAGATGGAACATGGGTAGTTTTTAGTAAGTAGAAGTCTGACACTCCCTTACGCTCCTCCCAAAGCGGGAGGATTCATTTGATGATTTCACAACCTCCAAAAAAAAGTCAGAAAGATGTTAAATAATATCGACGTTTGTTAAAAATTATCTCCACTCTCATTTTTAGCAGATAACATAACAAAAGAGCAAGCAAATCACTGAACATTTGCATGCAAACAAACAACAGTTATCCGGTATAGTACTTTTTTATTTCCCTTGAAGCTCACTTTTTTATTTACCTTGCGCAGCATCCCGTTTTCCGTAGTGGGATATAAGGATCAATAGAAATAGTAGTGTTGTGGTTTGTTTTTATTGCCGGTATTGTTTCTCTTAACTATTTCATTGTGATCCAGCTCTCCAAATAAAAGTAAATAACGATGAAAAGATAGCTGTTTAAAATAATATAAGTAAATATATTTGTTTTGTAAAATGTATTCGTTATTTGTTCTCAAACAGTCTAAAGAAGAATATTATGGCTGAGTTTTGTTAACAATACCTAGTTTCAATCACAGGTTATTGGGTTTTTCTATCAGAAATTTACAGAAATTGTTTGAAGTCTGTATTGACGGTAATAGGCTCGCCTCTCTTACATGGGTATACTAAATATAATAAATAGTCTAAACATGATTGCATTATAACGATTGTACCAGTGGATCCCTGCTTAAACAATCACAGATTATAGGCATGATTACACCTTTTATTTATCTTTTACTAGCTGATGCCCGTGGTTTCGCCCACGTGGATGTGTGTTACAGTGATTTACTGTCACCGTCTGTCATTTAAAGCTTTCCCAATTTACCTTCATAATAACATACAGGCTATATCGTAAAAATAAATTCATGCAAATAAACAATCTTGAATCGAAGGTCGTAAGCAAATGATCCAATTCGAAAGCTTCCCAAAATACTGAATACCATTTTGAGGCCACATTATTCATTAAAACACTCGTGACTCTGCGCATGGACTAAGAACCAGTGTAGAAGAGAAACTCCTGTTCGGAAGGCATTCTAGCCGCTTCCTAAATACCTACATCTATAGCCATACAGCATCATATAGTTTCAGGCATATAAATAACACAATCAGAATTATAATTATTGTAGCATTTTGAAACTCAAAGAAATGCAAGGAAGAAGAAAGTAGAAACTCCGATACCGATTAAACAAATGGTCTGATTCTCGCAGGTTCGATTTATAGGCAAGTGCTCCACTTTAGAGCACATCATCGCTTCTCATCAGGCGAGTTGCAGCCAAACGCAAGCCTATTTAGTGTAAAAAAGTTTCTGTTTTGTTTAGTACTAGATGACGTGGCCTCGGCACAAGGGCAAAGAAGGAACATGGGTTCGGTTTTTAGTCAGTAGAAGTCTGACACTCCCCTTCGCTCTGCCCAAGAGCGGAGGGGTCATTTGATGATTTTCCACCCACCAAAAAAAAAAAAAAGGAATAGCTGTTGTTTTTCTTTTTTAAAAGTAACACTAGCTGAAGCTAGTCAAGTAACGACATAGTAAGTGTTACCTTAGTCATTTGTTTCAGTAATATTGAGAGTGAAATATTTATTTATCATTCAAATTCATAAAACAACTAGCCTGGCAGACGTCGTCCAAGAAGAAACTGTCAAGTTAGACTTTGCAAAACGTCATGGTCGTTTTTTACGATTGGGCAATGTAAAGACTACTACTCGTATCTGTCTAATTTAATCAATGAATTTTCAACTTTATCTCTTAGGCATTAGATTAGATACATTCAGGATTGATGAATCACTTCGATTCTACACAGTTTTTCTTACTCCATGCCGGGTACTAGATAGAAATGTTTATGTTATTTGAGTCCTCACGTTTTTACCGACGGAACGCAATCGTGAGTGCGACGTGGTTAGGTTTGACAAAAAACTTGAGACTGTGCAGTCAAAGATTCTGGGTCGAAAGGAGTATTTCTTTTATTTATGGACACTTCAAGCAATGTGTGGGGGAGAATATTAAGTATACTAGCATAGATGGAATGCATTCGAGCTGAGTGACACGAAGTAGTGCGACAAGCAGTAGGTTTTCTAAGTAAAATTTCAAATAATGTTCTTTGATGTTTCTGACAGCTTTTAGGACCGGCACCAAGATCAAAATCAAAGAGTGTCTAGACGAGATGTTTAAAATGAGAAATTCTAATTTGAGTATTAGATTAAACTAGGGCAGTGAAAAGCTTATCACAATCTTAAACATAACTGGCGAAATGTAGAGGTACGGTCAGCATCAGAAGTATATTAACATTACTCAAAGTTCCGAAGCTGCTTTTTTAATAAAAACTTGTTAGATATTACTAGTTACTACATGTTATTGGAGTGTAAGGACTATTTTAACGAATAATCTTCTGAAACATTAAAAATAATAGCTAGAGTCCTGTACCTACATAAAATAATTAAAATTCCGAAATGTTCAGCTACTTCTGATGCTGACCGTACTAAAGAAAACAGCTCTGCCTTACTCTTTGAGAATTACATGCGTGATACTTTGTTACATAAATACGTACAGGAACTTTGTAAAATATGTATCAGTATTGGTCGTAAGATTTTTTGTAGATTGCATCTGAATTTACAAACTCACAAAGTAGGTACTTATGTATTCTTTCCTTTTAAGGTAAAAGTTTTCATGAATGAAAATGGATGTGAAAACCAGCCAGCTTGGTTTGCATATTTTATTTAACTGTCAACGCAAAATAAGTTCATGGAATTCGCTAAACTTTTGTGTTTAGGAGCGTTCACACAAGAACTAATTCTTCAAAGGATTTTTTTATGATGGTACCTTTACAATGAAAGTTTCACTGACGTTTAACTATTTTTTATTTTGCTGGCCACTAACTGGAACATTGATGGTTGAAGTTAACTTGAGTTTTGATTAAAATAAATAACTAAAGTTTATACGTAAACTGTGGTCCTGTCAGCTTTACTAAAACATAATGATTTATTTGCCCGATCTGCTTGGCGTTGCCCGACTATGTTGGAGTCGGCTGCCAGTATGACCTGATGCAGCAGAGTTCTGCAGAGACTGCCTATCTAACTTCCATGTTTCTCGTTAGCGCGATAAACATGCATTTGCAATAAACGTATTTTTTTATGTTATTTATAATCTTTATCTTTACATAGTATAAAACCACATTTTATACGCTTAGACCTTTTTTTAACTACACAATGGATTTGAATGCAGTTTTCAGCAATAGAGATTTGAGAGGAAAGTTTATATTATATGTGTACATTGCACCCGTACATTGCAGCCGGAGCGGGTCGCTAGTTTATTAACAATGCAATGTGTTTTCTGCAGTTTCAAGAGACCGTAATCTCATTCAAGGCTGACAAATAATCCACGGCAGCTAATTACTTTTCTCACTTAATCTAACCAGACGAATGTACGATGAACTCGTGCGTCGTCACTCATTCAAAACTTTTAGTTGTAAACCACTTAAAATAACGTCAAACGAAAACATTGCGTATGCAAGTGAAAATAAGTTTTAATTTATTTTGGTGTTTGAAATCACATGGACCTCCGAGTGTATGAATAATCAACTTCGTAATTACTTTACCATCCCAGGGTGTAATATTAGTTACACGTCATAAAAGGATAAGCAGAATTAGTCTGTGTGATTGTTGAATAGTTTCAATCTTATTAAATTTTTAATTTAATTAGAGTTGTTTTCAAAAGTATTAAATAAATTACAA
The DNA here is from genome assembly GCA_949775195.1 of Diarsia dahlii. Lineage (NCBI taxonomy): Eukaryota > Metazoa > Arthropoda > Insecta > Lepidoptera > Noctuidae > Diarsia > Diarsia dahlii. The sequence goes on from OX459198.1 coordinate 4,954,413, forward strand.
AGAACTGCCTCGTTGGTGTAGTGCTTGCTGGGCATGAATTACTGGGTTCGATTTCCGGATCGATCAAACCGCTCTCTGGAGATAAATGGGAACCTTCGTTTGCGAACAAACAAACAGCCTCTTACAAACGCATATACCTTCTCTGTTCCGTCGTGGGTAAAAAGGTGAAGCATAATATGACGACGTATGACCTTCCACTAGACCAGACCGTTTTGATCATACAGATGACCTTGTGGAGGTCGGGAGAAACCATTATATGCAAAGTTACTCGAAAGATTAAATATTTCCTTCTATTTTAAGCCTAATATTCAACTAAAGTAACCAAAAGGTAAACGCTTAGGGCTTTTAGTCGGTCTTAAGCTTGTTTTATTTACCATTTAGAAAGTTTGAGAGAAAGAACAACAGATTTGTTTCGAAATTAATATTTAACTTTTAGTTTTGCGTGAAACAATCATACGGCGGACCACAAAGTTGTTATAATTTATATGAGTTAATATTTGGTGTTAGTAAAAACTGTATAAAAATAAATTTGGATCGAAAGGGGGTCGCAGTTATCATGTTTTACCTGTAATTAACAAACATGTTATACCTTCTGAATTCATTGATTTGAATAGCTCATTTCAGTTTTGTGTGATGGGTTAGGTGGGTACTGTATTTTACACTAATCACTTGATTGAAAAGGTATTTTTTCACAAAATTGCCTGAAATATTGATATACCAGTTTTACTGGTAAGGGTTTAGTTTAAGTATGTTACTTATTATTTCCTACAGCTTCACTAACAATCCAGTATAAGCGAAACTCTCATTGATAGATAAATCTGTACAAAGCTAGGCCTTGTTATACTGAAGATGTAAAACTGGATGTGACGCCGTGTGTACGTGGTATGTACTTTTAGACGGTCGTTGTGTGCTTTTATGTCATTTTCTCAGATACCACTCAATTTTAAGTCGACGTTTATAGTATGTTGTCGCAAGTTTTATTGAAATGACGGAAAGACTTTTCAAATAATTATGTTTACAGATTTAGGAGTATCTTGTATCCACATTAGGCCTGGATCGAAACAACTGGAAGTCATGGGACCTTTGCCTTGGAGTTGTATGACGTGGGCTAACAGTAACAGTATATAAATTCTCCTGTAAATCTCATGAACAAAACTCATTATTATTATTCTATTTGACTGACCAGCAATATCCAAGGCCTGTGCTCTCCACACCTGTCCAAAGGCTCCTTCTCCTACAATGTTGAAGATCCTCAGCTTGTGACGAGGGAACTCCCACTTGTCAGGTGGCTGGTCATCCTTTGATATCGATGTTTCTTCTGATAACTGTAATGAATTATTAATCATTCTAAACTAAATAAAGGCAACAAACATAATATGTTTATTATAGTCATACAGTAAGTTATTAATAAAAAATAAAGTTAACCTCCTAAGAAAGGCAAAAGGAATAAAATTTTAGCATGATGATTGACTGAGAATAGAAGAAAAAGTTGTGTTGTGCCGATCTTTTTTTTTTTTTTGGTGGGTGGAAAATCATCAATTAATAACCCTCCCCGCTCTTGGGCAGAGCGATGGGGAGTGTAAAAACCAACCCATGTTCCTTCTTCGCCCTTATGCCGAGGCCACGTCATCTTTTTCGATAATCCGCAGCCACGGCGTAGGCCCTTGCGGGCCCATCCTTGCTGACATCTCTTTGAGGCGCGGGTGGAACACGAACGCGCCGTCGACACGGTGTGTTGTGCCGACCTCAAATAACATGGGACAGGGGCAGGAAGATAATTATGATAAAACTAATGATTATATTATAATGTACTATTTATGCTAAACTAAATTTAGATTCAAAAGCATTTTTTTTGTAAAGATTTGATTTCAACTTTAAGCTAAGGCCTATTTTAAAGCATTATGTATTTCTCAAATACTATGTTCGTTAGAGTCAAGTATAATCAATACAGTTTGTGGAAATTACTTTTAAACGGTGCGGGGTGGTACTTTTGCACATGTTGTTGTAGGGCAGGGATGGCGAACCTTTAAGGACCAACGTGTCAATTCTTCTAAAGCAATGTTTATTGAGACCTTGCACGTGTCGTCCATTAATATTGCTTAGTCTTATTGGCAGATAAGTAAACTAAACTAAATATCCTACTAATATTATAAATGCGAAAGTTTGTGAGGATGGATGGATGGATGGATGGATGTTTGTTGCTCTTTCACGCCAGAACGGCTGAACGGATCTGAATGAAATTTGGCACAAATGTAGATTATAGTCTGGAATAACACATGGGCTATATATTATCCCTATAATAACTTAAGGGGGTGAGCAGTATTGCATTATCCATAACCCTCAACTGTTTTACAGCTTGATACTCGAAATACAAAATAACGCAAGGGACATCGAGCGTGCTGTGCAATTTTTCACTTTAGGCGCTTGGTGCGAGCGTTGGAAATCCAAGAGAAAGCTGAAGTACCTTACGTCATTTCAAATTTCCAGTATCGAACCACAATCGAACTGTCAACTGTCATACTATATTAAAATAGAAGGTCTATTTCAAACTATTTGCTACTGGTGTGCGTAGTCTAACGGTACGGAGACTGACCTGTAAACGAAGGTACGCAAGTTCAAATCACAGTCAGTATTCACTTTTTGTGATTTTTTATAATGTTGAAAGATTTCCAAAAATGTTAAAAATGTTCGCGAGTTCGATCCCCAACCGGTTTTCACTTTTTGTAAGTTTCAAGTATTTGTTTTTATTTTGCTGATGCTTTACGGTTTTCAAACCAATTCAGAGTAGATTAATACAATCCACTTTTAATTTTAAATACAATATAATAAATCTGTAGACGTAGAGTAATTTCTGTATATTGAACATATTATTTAGAAAAAATAATGTTTTCAGTTGTTGTGTTACAATCATTTTTAGATTTTTTGTATGTTGTCTGTGTCTTGAGTGTATTCGTTTACAAAAGTAAATTAAGTGTACATTTTAAAACTAATATGATAAAGGTTTTAGTTTTTGTTTCATTGTAATCGGTCGATCCTCTCTATCAAAAGATATACGAGTTTAAGAAGAACTTATATCATCAAACATACATGCAACGACATCTGTTGCACCAAAACGGTGCTAATTAATAGATGTGTTCACAAGAACTTTTAAATCGACTTTTTCAAACAGTTACGATAATGCAAAAGGTACGAGTTCTTGATTAGTCTCAATGATGCTGACGCACCCATGTTCCTTCTTTGATATCTCTTTCGACCAACCAGCAAACCCGACGAGCGGCGGCCCTTGCGCCCCTTTCATATTGCTGACATCTCTTTGAGGCGCGCGTGGAACCGCCGTCGACACGGCCTATCGTCGTCATAAGACGGGCGGACGGCAAGCTAGCCCACTACTTACCGTCCACAGGCCCGCGCCTACGGTGGCCGGAAGCCATCACGTGGCCGCCGACGCCCGGAGTGTCTCACGCGGCGGCTGGGACGAGAGGTTCTTTCCCTCTCACGTTCCGCCACCTCCTTCGCTAGCAACACTGCTTCGCCGTAGGAGGCGACGGCGTCCCATTCCCTCTCGCCCCGCACCATAGGTCGCAGAGGTCGAGCCGCCGATCGCCGTTAAGAGAACATGACGGGGCTCAACACAAGCGGGGCTCCACCCAAGTGAGGCAGACCTCCGCGGTGTGCTCCACCGTGTCCTCCGGCTGATCCTTGCAATGGTAGCATACGGGCGTTTCCTTCCGCCTGATCGCTGTCTCCATGTCGCCATGAAATCATACCGGGGTCTGTCCGCCAAGCGGCAATATACCGCGGCAGCGGAGTTACCCCCGAGTGTAGTGCCTCTGCGCGCCATTCATGCAGGAAACTACATAGCCTAAGCCCTATAGTGTGTGTTTGCTTCCCATGCATTAAATTTTGGCAGTTTAACTTCGTCTTCGACAGATGGCATTGTTCATTTGACACCATTTTCGAAATTGCGGTGTTAATATTTGTCGTGAATAGTCAACAAATACAAATTGACCGGTAAACAGTAAGAAAAACAGCTGTATAAACTTTAAAATAAAAACCTTATTAAAATTAGATAAGACCCACGACGTAAATCTATTTGTTCAGTGCGGGAATCGAATACAGGACATGCAGCGCCACAGTCAAACGCCGAGGCACTGCACCAACCGTGCCGTCTTATCGCTGTGGCTTCCTCGGGCATTGCTGCAACTTTGCTTAACAATGGCCAGATTGAACTTTCCGTTTACAAATTGCCGCTGAATACCCCAACTTGCAACATTACCGAAAATCTGCGACTGGCCATGGAACTTTCACATGGTCTTTCTTTGCAAATAAGCTGCTTTAAACAGGAGAGAGTCGCCTGGAATTAGATGTAGATGCGAAAATTCCACTTTCCGAAGAGTTTTCCCATCCAGTGCCAACAGTTTTCCTAATTTGAGAGGTTAATATAAATGATGAAGAGTGGTTGAGTAAGAGGGCTGTCACCAAAGAACAAGGCATTTATTTGTACATTTTGAGAAATAAGTTAATCAGTTAATCGCGAAATGAGAAATAAGTTAATCGCGCATCGTCGTCTTAACTCCATTTTATTTTGATTCAAGACGCTGTCGCTCATAATGACAGCGCCCATAAGGACGCCTTTTGTAATCAAGCCGTCAGGTCTGACATATAAAATAACATTACGCCATAATCCCGTGAGAGTTAGGCAGTGGTGTACCTTATCGTAAACCCACATTTCGCCAGTAATGTTCAAGCGCCATGTAATAGCTGGCGTTTGATGTCTATAGATATAATATTGCCATCGACCGGGCACGAAAACCGCGCTCCGTGGCCTCTACTGCGAAAACACTTTGCAATCAAACCCCTGATCTCATCCTCAGTAGTTGCACTTGAGACCACTCGATCAACGAGACAGTCACACATCAAAATTTCCACGTGAACGAAGTCGCGGGCATCAGCTAGTGTTAACTAAAAACTCTTTATTTAGTACCAAAAAGAAAAGGCTTGACCTATATCGGAATAAATGTTTTAATTCTACGTGTAATTCATCATCGTCATCATCATCAGCCTATAAATGTTCCCACTGCAGGGACTCAGGCCTCCTCTCTAGGAGAGGGATGGGCTATAATCCACCACGCGGGCCCAGTGCGGATTGGCAGATGTCACATGTCTTCGAATTGTTTGGTTCTAAGACATGCCGGTTTCCTCACGATGTTTTCCTTCACCGTTTTGAGAGCAGCGGTGATGAAATAAATTACACAAAGTAATGAGCCTGCCTGGGTTCGAACCCACGACCTACTGTTCGTAAGTCGGGGCCGACACCACTGGGCCACCGCTGCTCACACCACTGGGCCACCGCTGCTCTACGTGTAATTAAATAAAAGTAACATTAGTGTAACTTCTGTTCTTGCTGATTAGATGTTAAGCACCTTTTACCTACGTAAGGGTTGCAAGAGGTTACTTTTAGTAAATTGCATGTTAAACTGGACTCCTCTACCAAACGGTTACTAATCGAATCATATGTAACTCATCTCTGAAAATAATTACTCGTGAGAAGAAAATATAAGTTTTAAAATTCGGTGGTGTGCCTAAAAAATTGTGTAACGTGCCATCAATAGCACGCAAGTCATTGGTTCGCCATCCCATTATATAAATTTCTCAGAAGCAATCATGGAGTCTGGATTTGATGGAAATTGGCTCGCCCTTTAATACATGGAACTTAATGTGAATGAATAGCAAAATGTGGGTGTTCTAATTAGTGGACCTCTGCCTTACCATTCGGGAATTACAGGCGTGATGTTATATTATTTGATCATGTATGAGAAGACAATAGACATGATTTTACATGCTTGGTTTATGTGCATTATCTTCAGTGCGAATCAATGCGTTTTTCTTTCTTATATTAATTTTTATTTACACGAATACTATTTTCTAGACTGAAGATAAAAAAGGATGATTTAGACAGCACTAGATTTTAATATCGGCAAACACACGTAGCCTAAGAAAAAATATTACATTTCTTTATTAAACTTTAGTTTACCTGTGCGTGCCAAATGTGGATTGAAACATCTGTATGAAAACGTAAGCAATCTTACCAAATCTAATATTGTTCATGGATTTGAAATATTTATTTTTAATAAAAACCTGGTATTTAGAAAGATAAAAAGATAGGTAAGACGAAGCAAAAGAAATATGCGGGAATCATAGCAAGTGGTATTTTGTATTTTATGCCTACCCCCATAAGAAAAAACCATGAGTTCATGTATGAATGAATGCAAATATGAGATAACGATGTCAATAATCAAAGTAAATGAAAAAAAAAATGGTTTTAATGTGGAGTTTATGAAACAAACCCTACTGAGTGAAGATCGTGAATCGGCAAGCGTAAGGTGGCACGCCCTCAAACTAGGTGTATTAAAATCTATGTTCGGTGTAATCTGTGGTTCGGTGCCTGGTAACTGCTGGATGAGAGTTAGTGAGAATCGAGTTGAGTGACGTGTGATTGAGGGAGCTATGTCCAGCAATGGACAGCTGTGGGGTGATAATGATGATCCACATTGACGGAATAATGTAGCGACGGGACCTCTTTTTAACATCTATCTATTCTATCATAAATATTAAAAAAATTGTGAGAATCCATAGAGGTCGTACAGCTTAATCATCTCACTACACCATAAAAGCTTATAAAAGCAATGAATAGAAAAGAAAATCAGCAAAATTAATAGTAATGAAATTGAAAATCAGAAGAATGGTGATGATGAGGGCCAATATAACGGAATAGGTGAAGGAGGGGCTGATATAATAGATCAGTAGGAAGTTGATGATAATGAAGGACATAAAATCATAAACTGACCTGCAAGTGACCATTATCCCAGGACTCGTATCGATTGGAGTAAGCCCGTGGGTGGTCCCACATATTGAGAGACGCATCTTGAAGGACTATCCCACTTGAGTCTTTACTCTGTGGACAATGGGAATCTCATGAATTAATTTTATGAATGGAATAAAAAAAAAGGGAATGGAAATATTGGTATTTGCTTGTTGTGATTGTTTTCTCGATAAGGGTTTTGGGTGGAAGTTGAGACTCTTGAACTTATTCCTAGTCGACTTCAACTAAAATAACTGAACAATTGAAAGGTCAAATCCGAAATGACCGATTTGAATTACGTCACATTGTGACGTAATTCGAATGAAGGTCAATAACCTACACGACCGAGGTAGGCAGCTAGCTTATTTTAAAATCTTTAAGCCTTTTTAAAAAAAAAACAAATACTTCTGTTAAGTCGATTACCTACATTATTTGAAATAAGAATACTAGAAAAAAAATGGTTTGGGATATTAATTAGGTATGTAAAAAGTATTGTCAACTACCAAAAATCCAGCCAGTAATCTTGAGGTCGAATAAAACGAATATTAGTTGACAAAGGAGTTAAAAAACATACAATTTTTATAATTGTATCGAAAATCATAATAATAATATGATCAACTTGTTTTCTAATGAAATGTAACTCTAAATCCACACATAATTTCGATGGCAAATTTTCCTCCAACGTAATGCAGCGGTTATTGTAACCTTCCGCTAATTCTGTTAACGTTATACGACAATTAATTAAATGACATGAAAATGTTGCATCGAATACATGGAAATTATAAGCCACGTCATTTGAGTTTAAATTTCCATATATGCAATTATATTTGCGTGAGTTTAAACGAAGTCGTTAATTGAATTGTCCTCCTACAACAATTTACTTTATTCTGTGTGTGGTACTAAATTTCTGAAATTAAACATTCATTAAAATATCTACGTCTGCACACTAAAAGCAATTTCATTTACACACTATCAGGTGACAGTTAACGAGTTCAAATTGCAGGTGCTTCACAAATTGAATTTAATTTTCCTAAATTGCCATCGCCATCAAAGGTTTCGAGACTACATTTAAGAATTGCTTCTTTACGTACCATATCATCCTTTTTGCTGTCTTTCTTCTGAGCATTGTTCTTCTTGCACACGAAGAGTATAACAACTGCGACTATGAGTACCAGGGCACCAATAGCAACAAGAGGTACCACGGTCAGAGGCATTTCATTGTTGGTAGGATTCTTATTAGGTGCTTCAGTGCTGGTTGTTCCATCATAATTTTGGATAATATTCTCTCCACCAGGTGGCGTATCATCGGGCGGGTTTAGAGGACTTAAAGTAGTGAGTGTTGTAGTTGCTTCAGGTACTGTTACGTAAATATTGTTTGCTTTGGTACTGCTTTGCGTGGTTCTAGGGAACTTTGGTTGTATAGGTAAGTTTGGGTAGCCGGGGGGGAAGTTCAAGTGGTGGGGTAACTTGGGTCTGTGACCAGTCTTGTCGGAGACGGTTGCGTAGACCTCGGTCTTCTGTGGTATGGAGCCGTCCATTGTTGTTACCCATAGCGAGTATGAGCGGTTTTCCTGAAAAGTGAGAAAATGTTGGTTAGAGAATTTAATGTTTGAAACAATAATTTGAGAGCTACCTGAGGACCCAAATCAAAATGACACTTCAAGGTTAAAAAATGTTTTGTCTGTTTGGTTATGTGCTACATATAAATCTTGTTGAAAGTCGATATTTAACTGAAACAGTTTAAAAGTGATTGATTGCCACTTGTTGAGTCTACTCTCAAATGTGTGTCTCACGAATTGGCAACGAATCGGTTTATACTCGTCTCGAAACTTTAAAATCACATGTTATCTCAAAACTATATTCAGGTTTAGGTATTTTCAGGTACTCAAATAATTTGTTCGTACCAAACGGCAGCAGTTTGTTCCCGTAGTTCTTATTGCAAGACTGAAGAAACATTGCGAAAACATTTAAACTACGTAGAAGTTAATTCATGCACTTAATAAATTATGTCAGAGCAAAGATTTTGCACACAACTTGGAACTTGTTGAACGAACTAAATACTGTTTTTATCTAATTTGCATAAACTTCTTGAGAGTGAGTGTTCTCGCAAGTTGTGCTTCAAGCATAAGTTGTATAAGCAGTGTGTTTAATAAGAACAACTTCATAGTTCTGTTTTTAATATTAACCATACATACATAATATAAAAAAAAGAAAGAAAAGAATTATGCAGTATGCAGAGGTGTACCTTGTAGTACTTCCACTTCTTTTCGCCAGTTCTGTCTAAGTGTCATGTAATAAAGAGCGAGCATATCGAGCCTTTTCAGGAAGAAGATCGTAAGCGCCAAAATTCCCAAAAACCGGTGAGAGACCAAGTCTCTCACCGAGACTCAGAGGTTCCGCCTTGGAGTATGCCAAAGGGCAATGGAACGTTGCATTTTGGGTGTCAAAAGACTAGATCAAATACGATACACCACGCTGCGCTCAAAAACGGGCATAGTGGATGTTGGCAAGAAGGCTGCTAGGCTAAAATGGAATTGGGCGGGTCACGTCAGCCGCATGCACGAAGACCGCTGGGCAAAAGCCTCAACACGATGGTTGCCGGAAGACGGATGGCGCCGCCGAGGCCGGCCCAGAAAGAGGTGGCGAGATGATCTGGACGCACACCACGAGAGCTGGTTCGAGGTGGCTCAGGAAAAGAGCACTTGGAAAGAATTGGGGGAGGCCTTTGCCCAGCAGTGGTACAGTACAAGCTATTAAAAAAAAAAAAAAAACAAAACTTATGCTCCAGATGCTCTAAAAAGCTTTTCAATTTAAGACGCTTAGAGTTCAAGAATTTCCCAAAATAACATCAATGTAATTGAAGAAAAAGAGAAACTAAATCGTAAACTCTAGGTTTCATTTCTAATATTACGAAAACTCAAATGTAATTTAAATCTATTAATAAATACGACGACTACAAATATTATTACTATTATCATAAATCTATTTCAAATTTTGAACATCAAATTGAATTTTGACGTCTCCTAAAACCGATTAACCGGAATGATTAAATCCTTTAAATCAATTACTTGCTGTTAATAGATTTAATTATTAAATAACACTTAAAAAAGAAACTAAAAACTAATGATTGATTGATAGAATACGTTGATTGATTTATTTCGTAATTTAATTACGAATGAAAGTTAATAGTAAGTTGTTACTTCAAGATGAATTGAAGTTTCTGAACTTAATTACGGGATAATTGGTTAATTAGTATTTATGTTCTAATTAAGATTCTTTGTTGTGCATGCGAGAAAATAATTACCATGCGTCATTAGTTAGAGTTTCATTGGAAAATTTATCCTGTATTTGATGATTGGTTATTATCTGCGGTGAGTCATGCAATCCTGCGTGGAAGTTAAATTAGTATCCTTACTACAATCATTATCCTCATTCCTACCCGTACTATCCGTTTATATCTTCGTTTTTCATAACAACATAACATCACAAGTTTAATCCCCGAAGGTTATGCAAGAGGTGTACCTAAAGTGCACCCACATTCCACCAGTTAGGTATGTAAGTCATCCAATTGTCATCAACAGCACAAATCTAGACTCTGTGGCTACTACTGGAAAATTCACTGTGCCCGACCTGATAAATCGAACCCAGTACCTTGGCAGTCCACTAACTCAATAAGGTAGTTAGATTCATTTGAATGTTAATTAAACCTGCTTTATTAATATTGATACAGCTAAAATCAATCTACTACCAATCAACTTTGTATAATGAGAAAGTATTAACATACGGATATTGATAGAAATTAATATAAGTATTTATCTAATCAAGAGAGATGTTTAGCAAAATATAACATCACGCTTGCTTTCCGTAAAGGGAAAGGGTAAGGCAGAGCCATTTTGTTTAAGGCGAGGTTACCCCTAAAACGTCGTCAACAATAGCGTTTTACTCGTACATGGAACTGATTTAAATTTTGAAAAAAATGTATTACATAGTTGACTCTTCGATCATGATATGTCGGGCATGCGATACACGATTACTTACACTTCACTGCATCCAATTAAATCGCAAAGACATGTCCAAATGATGGCTAAATAATCGTTTTACTTGAGTTATATTAGGCTTTAAAAATTAAACTTATATATCATAATAAAGGTCATAATGTATAATTTCTTTATCATTTTTTTCCAAGAGAGAAAAAAACTTTTTTACAAAAAATAAAACCGACTTCGACAAAAATAAAACACAAAAAAGTGAAAAATAAAAATCAGCTTCTGAAGTCGGTGACTTTTGTTTGTTTGATTTCATGTTTTTGCCACCGACTTCAGAAGCTGATTTTTATTTTTCACTTTTTTGTGTTTTATTTTTGTCGAAGTCGGTTTTATTTTTTGTAAAAAAGTTTTTATTTTTCACTTTTTAGTGGTTCACATGTGCTTACCCCTTCACAACGTACCGGCGTGATGTTATGTAGACAGACAATATGAGATTTCAGCAATCCCAGTCCATTTGCTATCATTTATTGAGGAGTTCCGTTGCCTATATCCGAAGTTCTTCATCAGATCTTCACAAAATAGTTTTTATAACCTTTGTAGTGAGTACAGGCGTGATATTATGTTGTGTGATGGCGTAAACAATGCTTAGATATGCTATAGCAACAATCGCGGTTAATCTGCTGTTATTTATTGAAGAGTTCCCCCGATTTCTACAAGATCCCATCATCAAATGGTGACAATGGGACCACACGGGAAGCACCAGCTTTCAAATGAAAAAAGAATCATGAAAATCAGTTCACCCAGTCGCAAGTTATGAGCGAACAAACATAAACAAAAAAAAAAAAAATAATAATACAGTCGAATTGATAACCTCCTCCTTTTTTTGAAGTCGGTTAAAAAGGAGGAGGTTATCAATTCGACTGTATTTTGTTTTTTTTTTGTTTATGTTTGTTCGCTCATAACTTGCGACTGGGTGAACTGATTTTCTTGATTCTTTTTTCATTTGAAAGCTGGTGCTTCCCGTGTGGTCCCATTGTCACCATTTGATGATGGGATCTTGTAGAAATCGGGGGAACTCTTCAATAAATAACAGCAGATTAACCGCGATTGTTGCTATAGCATATCTAAGCATTGTTTACGCCATCACACAACATAATATCACGCCTGTACTCACTACAAAGGTTATAAAAACTATTTTGTGAAGATCTGATGAAGAACTTCGGATATAGGCAACGGAACTCCTCAATAAATGATAGCAAATGGACTGGGATTGCTGAAATCTCATATTGTCTGTCTACATAACATCACGCCGGTACGTTGTGAAGGGGTAAGCACATGTGAACCACTAAAAAGTGAAAAATAAAAACTTTTTTACAAAAAATAAAACCGACTTCGACAAAAATAAAACACAAAAAAGTGAAAAATAAAAATCAGCTTCAGAAGTCGGTGGCAAAAACATGAAATCAAACAAACAAAAGTCACCGACTTCAGAAGCTGATTTTTATTTTTCACTTTTTTGTGTTTTATTTTTGTCGAATTCGGTTTTATTTTTTTGAAGTCGGTTAAAAACAGTCAAAATTTAGGCATTATATCGGTCGTGCGTACATAAAAACAAAGTAGTGCAACCTCGCCTTAATTATGTCCCTCATCAAACTAAGTAACCCTACACAAAAAAATATTACGCACGTTTTAAGGTAAAACTAAAACCTAAAAAAATCAAAAAATAAACGTTTATTTGATCTTCCTCTCTCGGTAAAACTTAACGTAAAGCACACCAAACATTATGCTGGTAGATGCATTGCTTAGTAAACGAGTCATGAAGATACAAAATAAAGCTATAACCATAAAAAAAAACTAATATAAAAATAAGAATCTTGTGATTGAAACTATTAGTGTTAATATCAGGCGTCATTTTATGTTACACTTTGCTGGTTTTTTTTTGGGACAAACCCGCCGCCACACTTTACCCAAACCACTGTAACTCCTGTTAGCCAGAATCAACACGACCACAAGAAAAGCGCCGAGACAATGAATCTCGACGAAGTCCCAGAGAAACGATTTAACCGTCTATGATCCAGCAACGAAATTAATCAGAAAAGAATAGCGTAGCAGTAAGGTACACTTAGCTGGTTGCTGAAAACCCAGAAACCAAAAGCTTCACCTTAACACTAGTGAGACATAAAACATTTATCCATAGAGATAATAGCATATTTCATTATTAGTGCGGAAAGCCTGTCATTGCAAAGAGTTCCGACAAATGTCTACCCGAGCCGAGGCGCAGCCGACGGTGAGGGTTGACAGTCGGAACAAGTTGCAATGACGGTTCCGCACGTGTACTGAACAACTATTTTTAATACAGTTGCGAAAAAATGAAGCAATTTAATGAAGAACATTTTTGGAAAATGGCGCTAACCGTAAAAGAATATAAGCAGAGATTTTTTTTTGTTTTCTTCACCCATTTTGGGTAAGCAAAGGGATACTCATACAGCCAAGTCTTCAGTAGATTTTTTTTATTGATATGAAAAGGAAAAAGAAAGGGGATAGAACCAATGTGGCATATCAACCTGTCCGCCATTTTGTTTTTTTTTCGAAATCGCGGCCCACGGTGAAAGTGGTATGTATGGATAGAGGACATATAGACGAACAAAAAATGTCCAGTAACATGGTACCCAAAGTGTCACGTTACCGAGATATTTGAAGTTAAAGATCGACAAACGAGTACAACGACATTCATTAAATATTTTTTTAAATAGCCTTTTTACACGTAAAAAGGCTATTTAAAAAAATATCTATAACTATATATATATATTTATATTTATATATATATATAGTTATAGGTACCAACCTAAACACTTTAATACCGTGTGACTACGGCTTTTCTTTTTGTTCTATCCTGAAAATCTTGTTTCATACTTTTTCAGTCGTGTTTTTTTTTGTCGTAGTCGGGTTTTAGTTTTTTTTGAGCAACTGTATTAAAAAATATTTATCTTCTTCCATAACCAGATGTTAGACATAAAAGCGGCGGCGATTTTTCCCACAGCATCAATATTGATTGACCTGACCTCTAAGTCTGAGGAACTCTTAAACTGCCACTTTGGTGATTAAAATAACGACCCGTCGAAAATCGGAAACCAAAATGAGAGGTATAATTTCATTTTGCATGCGAAGTTTTTATGTGATATTTTCTGTTTATTTGAAGAGAAGTATTTGCTGTCAGGGGTTTAAATGACTATGAGAGTATATAAGTATTGCGTGTGTACATTATAGGGTCTATCTTTTCAAACCCGAAATATATTAAGAGTAACTTTTTTACGTTGTAAAGTCGTTAATAAAAAATGTTTTTATTTATCGAAGTTATGCAAATTGCAAAATAGTCTGAGAAAATGTGAATTTCGCGGGTTAGCCTGGCGCTTCTACCGAGTTCCGAAAAAATGCTTTTAAAATATAGGTTAAATAATAAAACTAACACGGAAACTACCGTGTGGTAACTAAAATAATAGTGCTTATGACGTTATAGACGGTTGTCAAAAAAAACATTTCATACGGACACTTATGCTAGCTAGGTAGGTATATCTATATTTGTAATCAGTACAAAATCAAATAGAAAGCATTCATTCCAAGTAGGCCAGTTACAGGCACTTTTGAATTTTCGAAACAAATAAAACAACAATGAAATGTAGAGCTACAGTCCCAGTCACAAGGCATTAAAACTGCGAAAATATTGCAGTTGCCCATTCCAAAGCGTAGATCGCAATGCAGAAAAACGGACACGAAACTCAATGGAAACTACTAAATATAAGCACTCACTGAATCGTACAGTGTCGGTTCCAGCATCCTACAGCTAGATTAATGATGCTAAAGTTATAGAGCAAAAATGTATCTTGTATTGGATGAGAGAAATAGAGTTTTGGTGTGTATCTTTTCAAATAAATATATATTATATATGAAAAGCTAAATGAATTAAGGTCATTTATTGGTTTTACACTTCAAGGACAACGTACAGAGGTGGACTTAATTGTGTAAGCATTTTTACCATCAGTCAACATATTCTAAGTGATGCAGAGACAAACAATTAGAGTTTTTTTTTTGGGACAATCCCTCCACACTATTCCCAAACCATTACTCCTGTAAGCCAGAATCAACAGTGGCGACAACAAGAAAAAGAAACTCAGACAATTAAAGCTTATCACTTTTCATTCATCATCATTTCAGTCGAAAGACGTCCACTGCTGGAATATGGCCTCCCTCAAATGTCACTACATTGACCGGTCCCGCTATCCCGGTATTGATTTTATCAACTTATTATAAACGCACTCTGTAAAAAGTTTCAAACGACTTCGTTTAATTGTGCCTGGCTGTGTAACCGCTAAAATTAATTTTGTTGTGGTTTTCGTGGTAATTTAGACAGTTTATTCCGGAAGTTTTATGCTATAGATAGGTACTTTTGTTTTTGCTGGGAACCCATGCGATTTGGTAGACATTACATGTCTCCGAAATAGGTTATGATATTTCCCGTCGGGGCCGCGACCTCGACACAAAGGGCTAAGAAGGAACATGGGTGGTTTTTGATCAGTAGAAGTCTGACCGCTCTGCCCAGAGCGGGAGAAGTTATTTGATGATTTTCCAAACTCGAAAAAAAGGTTAACATTATTTTCTTTTACAGTTTTGAGAGAGGTGGTGACGAAATAATTTACAAAAAGTTTTTTTTAACCGAACGAAGTCACAAGCAGAAGCTAGTGAAATATCTTTTCAAATCTATATAAATAAAAAGAGAAGTCCTGACTGACTGACTGACTGACTGACTGACTGACTCATCAACGCCCAGCCCAAACCCTTGGACCTAGAAAGCTGAAATTTTGCACAGAGGTTCCCTTTATAATGTAGACAAAGAATAAGAAAGGATTTTTCGAAATTCAACCCCTAAGGGAGTTAAATAGGGGATGAAAGTTTGTATGGAAAATCGTCATTTTCACGCGGGCGAAGCCGCTGGCAAAAGCTAGTTAATAATAATAATTGGCAAACTTCGTTTTGTTCCAGTTACATAATTGAGGATTATTAAATTAAAGTCTTATCATATTTCAATTTTAGAAGTAGTTATAGACTTATCTAGTTTAAAATTCGGTACTATGAAAATTCATTAGTTGAATAATCTATTGCTTGAAAATAAGTTTTGAACTTTGTTTGCTTCGCCAG
Organism: Diarsia dahlii; assembly: GCA_949775195.1. NCBI lineage: Eukaryota > Metazoa > Arthropoda > Insecta > Lepidoptera > Noctuidae > Diarsia > Diarsia dahlii. The sequence continues at coordinate 4,970,454 of OX459198.1, forward strand.
TACGCAAAACGAGAGGTTAAGGCGGGGTTGCAGTACTTTTTAAGATTTTTGAACCTATAAAAATCGAACTAAATACGAGTTTTTTAATAAATAAAAATCATTACATAAAAATTGAACATACTCTCTAGTAAATCGTAAAGATAGAAACGCGATTTAGAATGATCGGCTCGATACTTTTTTTTATCAAACATGACTCTAAATCACAATTTCAAACGTGTACTGCTAAGACATTTCATCATGAATTTATATAAAAGTTATATCAATAGATAGAACTTTTTATTTTGAAGTAAATGTTGAAAACATATTGTATAATTTCTTTATAGTTTTTCTCCAAGAAGCTTTTTTTTTTTTTTTTTTTTTTTCTAAGGTCCACTCGCAGTTCATCTCTCTGAGAGGATGGTATACTGCTTAACCGGACAATCCTGTGGTGACCTCAAAAATTAAGGCCCCCAGCCAGGGCTCTCCAAGAAGCAAAAAACAGTCAAAATTTAGGCATTATATCGCTCGCGCGGCAGGGCGGGGGGCGAGGTCGTGCGTAATAAAAACAAAGTACTGCAACCTCGCCTTAAAGGTCACAAAAATCTTATGAAATTACTATTAATTCATTTGTATATTATCATTACATCACGCCTCTATTCCTCAAAGGATTAGATAGAGGTGAACCTAATAGTACACTCACATTATGCCAGTGGTTTTTAAGTCCCATGTAAGAGCGACCCTATTATTTGATTCAATCAAAGTATCATAACATAACACTACGCTATCCACGGTTTCGTTCGCCTTATTAATATGGTCGTTAATCGTTCGGGAAACGTTTTAAATGACACCCGGAAATAATTTAGTTACCTTTATTTGAAACAATTTTCGGAATCAGTGCAGTTGTTCCGAACATTACCCCTATAATATTATATAGGTACAAACTTTTGTTTTAATTGATTCTGGTTTTAATTTCTATAAACAGCTGTCAACACTCGCATTCACAATCCAGTTTAGTTATTTCGTTTAGCACCGAGTTGAAATCTAAATGCAATTACGATATTATCGCGTACCTGTCAATACTTCTCGATTTTGATCTTTGAACTCAGTACGTCACTACTGCACTCCTTTTCGACGTGCCGACCGTCTTTTGTTTGTCACTACAATTTTTACTGATCAAGGAAATACGAAACTTTACTGTCGGAAGTCAGTAGCAAAAAGTCAATGAAATAAACGATAATCGCCGACTTCAGAACACAATTTTTTTTTTGTGTTTTTATGAAGTCTCTACTAACGGTACTCTATGAAAACTCTTGTGGTGCTTAATCATTCAAAGTTTCTCAATAAGTTATAAAAGGCGTCTTCTCATAAACATTCTATCGAATAGTTAGTAAACCTTTATCTGCCATTTTCTCACTGATAATATGTGAAATAAACCGTTTACAGTCATTCGCCAATAAACTTAACAATTTTAAGTGCCAAGCGGTCGACTCCTATTATACCGCTAAAATAAATGTGTTTCTGATGTAATATTTATTTGCTTTTCCGTAAAAGAAAATGTATTTTCGTTTTTGTAAGATAATATTTTCAGAAAAATATATTTTATAGGTATTGATAATTAATAGGGGGCGAGCCTGGCCGTACACAGGCCTCTTCTCTATGGCCGGGAGCCATGGCTATCAACTGTGCACAATAGGGATGTGTCCTGAGTATAAAAAAATATGATTCCGTTTAGTCCGTCAGTTAGATTATCGAAAAATATTGGATACGTGTTTTTTTTGTTTTATAAAATTAATAAAAATTGACGAAGTTATAACGCGTCAAAGATCAGGTGTGGGCTTCTGACGGCACTACGTGGTAAAAATTGAAGTGCGATGTGACGTCACACGAGTTTTCGAAGCACTGTATTGTCTTCATTTTTGGTTTACGTGCAAAAGAAAAAATACGTGTCGAATATTTTTTGGTAATCTATGTGTCGGACTAATTAGATTTTTTTTGTCAACTACCCTATTCTAGACTCCGTGGCTGTTACTGAGATATTCCTGACGGAAAAAAAAGACGGTTGTCTGTAAAGTCGGTTTACTGGCGATACTTGAACGTGACAACGTCATAAGAAAATACAGCACTTACATTGCTATAAACAAACAATTAACACGCCGTTGCTATGGAACGCCTCAGAGCGAGGTAACGCCTCAGAGCGAGGTAACGCCTCAGAGCGAGGTAACGCCTCAGAGCGAGGTAACGCCTCAGAGCGAGGTAACGCCTCGGAGCGAGGTAACGCCTCAGAGCGAGGTAACGCCTCAGAGCGAGGTAACGCCTCATAGCGAGGTAACGACTCATGACGTCATCTTTTTTCGTTCGTGCAGCAGGCCATCGAATTATAAGACGTTAACACGTCAAAACCCAATAACACTTTGAACAACCTGTGAATCGATTCCAGGACTTCATGCACAGCAGTCGCGTTTGCGACCACTAGGACAACGTGGCAGTCTTGGTCATCATCATCATAGTTTACTGGCCTGTTGGTCTAGTGGTTAGTGACCCTAACTGCTATGCCGGAGGTCGTGGGTTCGATTCCCACCCAGGACAAATGTTTGTGTGATGAGCACGATCATTTGTTCTGTGTCTGGGTGTAATTTATCTATAATATGTATGTATTTAGAAATATATAAGTATGTTTATCAGTTGTCTAGTACCCATAACACAAGCTCTGCTTAGCTTGGGACTAGATGGCGTTGTGTGATAGTTGTGGAATATTATTATTATTATTATCATCATCATCAATCATCATCATCATCAGTCTATAATCTTCCCACTGCAGCTGGCTTTAATCCACCACGTGGGCCCAGTGCGTGTTGATCATTCTTGGTCATCAGTAGAAAATCAACAATATTAAAATAATATAAATACCAATCTCACCTTATCACTAAGTGTATCATTCACAGTCACGACTCCAGTGTGAGGATCGATCCTGAAAGGCGCTGGAGGCCCATAGGTCTCCAGCCCGAAGGTGACCCTCTCACCGCCGGTGTTCTCCCGGTAGGCCTTCGTCACGAAGGAGCCGATGGGTTCCGTTGGCATGACATACCAGTTCCTCTCCACGTGCACGATCGTTGGGAGGTTGAACCCCGGAGGGCCTTGTGATGATGCTGTAACAAGAGAAGGTGTATGTGAGTGAAGAGTAGGTATAAAAAAAAATCTCGAACATTCTTTACTCGTTACAGGTAGTCAGTAGCCCGAAGGTCTGTTGTCAGACCTACAGTATTTCCAAGGGGCACCCTATTACCCAGTGCTAACTGGGCTGTGAAGGTCAAAGAGGCCGTCGCTGTAAAATAGTTAGACAGGAAGCCGGCCCCGCGCAGTTGGGAAAAGGCCAGGGAGATTATGACTTGAGTCGGAGCTATCTGACTATTTTACGTGGTAGATAGCATAACAATGATGAGGCTTGTATATAAATATTATAGAAGGTATTTGATGCATCGTTTGCTAAATTAATTGAAACACATGGATAACGGATGCACAGAAGCGGGAAATGTGGCAGGTAAAAAGTGGAATACCCAGCTGATTCAGGGATAATATTATGATGATAGCCATTTGAACGGGCCGAAAGAAGGTGATATTTTCAATTTTTTCCCTAATAACTCATCCTAGGCCAAACAGCATTTTAAAGTTCACTGATATAATATTGATTTTGAAAAACTTATCAACGCAAGTCTGACAACCAATCTCACCAAAGGTATCGTATTACCCAGCACTAACTGGGTTGTGGAGGTCAGATAGGCAGTCTCTACATGAAAAATACTGGTATTCAGCTGCATCCGGTTAGACTGGAAGCCGACCCCAACATAGTTGGGCAAAGGCTAGGCAGATGATGATGACAACAAAAAAGAAAATCTCAACTGAAAAACAAAACGTATAGACTGATATGACTTTCGAACCCGTTCAGCAATTCCGGTTGTGACAACTCGATTATCCAGATTGTCTAATAGACTATACGAAAAAGTAACAGTTGTTCCATACAATCTTAATGACCATGTGAAAAAAGCAATATTTTTTAACATTACCGATGAAAAAATTGTATGTGCTATGTTTCAGAAAAACGTACCTACTGAGTATGTGGTAGCCGTTAATGATAACTTGTATATAACTTTTTAAACTGACATGGTCACTAACACTATAATAATTATTAATACTGAAAACGTGATATTTACCATGTTTTCTTATTGTTTCGAGTTACCGATATTTCTGCGCTGTTAGTGTAGTGTAGTTCATCACGAATAAACTGAAGTCATTGCGGGTGGGTGTTTGGATCCCATTTTCAGTATTAATAATAACTATCATTATAAGTAAAAACATGTATGAAATAACACTGCTTAGTAAGACATCCATCTTTACGTAATGCACTTCTACTTTGTTGAGAGTTTGGTCAATTGACAGAATCAAACCTCGACCTCATTCTACTTCATACTTTATTTTTTTTTGTTATAAATAGTTTAAAAAGTTGGCAACGTCATGTGACAGCATCAAAGCGAAATAGAATGGCGAAAAGAAAATGTGCTCCGAATTGTTAATCTTGTTTGTTTAAGTGAGTTTGGTTTCACAAGTAGTGTCAAAATATTCAAAAGGTACTTTTTTGAAGCACTTGAATAAAAGAAACATTTGTCAACTTTGGACTGAGTTTATTTTCAACCAACATCGATCCGCACATCCGAACAATCCCAAGACAGCCCAGCAGCTATTAGATCTTGTGCATGTCGACACCGGCGAGATGAACATCCCATCTCTAGGAGGATCAAAGTATTGGCTCATGCTGAAGTACGATTTCTCTCACTACCGAAGCTGTTACTTTATGAAGACGAAAAGTGAGGCTCCAGAGAAAATTGCAAGCTACCTGAGACTTGTGGAAAATCAACTAGGGAGGAGAGTGAAGAGTCTGAGATCAGATAACGGCACGGAACTGAAGAATGCAAAAACAAAAGAGATGGTGGACAAGTTGGGAATCCTTCACACCTTTACGAATGCATATACGCCAGAACAAAACGGAAGGGTTGAAAGAGAAATGAGAACGATTGTCGAGGCAGCCAGGGCAGCGATACATGCAGATGGTTTAGACGAGAGACTATGGGCAGAGGCAATGAACCACGTGATCTTCACGATCAATCAGACAGTAACCAGCAACGTACCAGGAAAGAGTCCAGCAGAATTGTGGTTTGGAAGGAAAATAAAGATTGAAAAACTGCGACCTTTTGGATGCGAATGTTATGTGCTGACCCAAGCACAGAAGAGAGGTAAGATTAATAGAAAATCAGAAAAGGGAATTCTGGTTGGATATGACATTGATTCACCCTGCTACAGGATTTATATGAAAGAGAAAAGAGAGGTCATCAGTTCAGACAATGTAATCTTCGACGAGGAAAAGATACTACAAAGACAAGGCACTGAATTTGAGACATCGGCAACAGAGGGCACACCTGAGAAGCAAGAAGAAAGCAGCAGCGAGTCAGACGAAGAAGAGGACAACTGGACGACTGGAGAAAGTGCTGAAGAGGCAAGTGACAACGAAAGTGGGACACAACCGCCAGAAGAAGAGCCAGGAACGAGAATTTTGCGAGATTGTAGAACTTTGCAACCACCACCGAGACTGAGAGATTGCGTACTTGACACCAGACGTGGAGGAAAGAGCGCAAAAGTAGCCATGATTGGTGAAACTGAAGACATTCCGGTGAGTGAGGCACTCAAAGATGAGAAGTGGAGACAGGCAATGCAGGAGGAGTACGACTCGCTAATAGAAATGAAAACTTGGGAACTGGTGGACTGTCCTGAAGGAGTGAAACCTATCACATGTCGATGGGTACTTCGACAGAAGGTAGACGGAAGATACAAGGCCAGACTCGTTGCAAGAGGATTTGAACAGAAGGAAGGAGTGGACTACGCGGAAACATTCAGCCCAGTAGCCCGCCATGCATCGATTCGACTACTACTAAGTCATGCAGCGTCGGAGAAAATGAAGCTGGTATCGTTCGATGTGAAAACGGCATTCTTGTATGGAAACCTGGAGCAAGTCATCTATATGAACCAGCCAGAAGGGTTTGACGATGGATCAGGGAAAGTTTGCAAGTTGGAAAAGAGTCTTTACGGGCTCAAACAAGCTCCAAGGATGTGGAACGAGAGGGTATCCACACATTTTGAAAAGAAGATTGGTCTGATCAACACAGATGACGACCCGTGTATTTACTACAACAAGGGCAAGAGCATTATGCTCTCACTCTTCGTGGATGATGGATTGATAGCTGGGAAGAATGAAAAGGAAATATACAGACTCTTGGGAGAGATAAACAAGGAATTTCAGATCACATATAGTAAGAAAGCACAGGATAAGTTAACGTACTTGGGCATGGAAATCAAGATCGACAAAGATGGTATCTTTGTGAATCAGCCTCGTTATACGGAGAAGATCTTGAGAAAGATGAAACTCGAGCAGTGCAACCCAGCATCCACACCCATTGAACAAGGAATGATTACCAAGAAGACAGACTTCAAGAACGACGAGGCACTCCCGGCGAACAACAACTATCGCGAGGCGATAGGAAGTTTACTGTACCTAGCTACAATAACTCGGCCAGACATCAGCTTCGCCGTGAACTACCTCAGTCGATTCTGCAACAAGCCCATGAAAAGCCATCAGGCGATGGTGAAACGTGTGTTCCAGTACTTGAGGAGGCAAAGAACTCGTGGCATATACCGATTCAGACTTTGGAGGAGACTCTGAGACAGGACAGTCGACGAGTGGAGTATTGGTAATGAGAGGAGGACCAGTGATCTGGTACTCACAGAAGCAGCGTTTGGTAGCGACTTCAACTGCAGAAGCCGAGTACCGAGCCGCAGTGTCTGTGATTGACGATGTGTGCTGGATCAAAAGAATTGCACTGGAACTTGGTATCCTGGAAAGTGATCAGCCGATCACCCTGAAAGTCGACAATATGTCAGCCATTCACATGTTGCAGAATGCACACGAAGGAAAGACGACCAGAGGAAAGAAACATATTGAGATACCACGAAAGTACATTCAGCAACACGTCGGCAACACGGTGACACTGCAACACGTCGAGAGCAGCAAGCAGATTGCAGACATTCTCACTAAGCCACTCAACAGAAGAGTTTTTGAGATGCTCTGCTGTAAATTGATCAAGGAGGAGTGTTGAGAGTTTGGTCAATTGACAGAATCAAACCTCGACCTCATTCTACTTCATACTTTATTTTTTTTGTTATAAATAGTTTAAAAAGTTGGCAACGTCATGTGACAGCATCAAAGCGAAATAGAATGGCGAAAAGAAAATGTGCTCCGAATTGTTAATCTTGTTTGTTTAAGTGAGTTTGGTTTCACAAGTAGTGTCAAAATATTCAAAAGGTACTTTTTTGAAGCACTTGAATAAAAGAAACATTTGTCAACTTTGGACTGAGTTTATTTGCAACAACAAACCCAAACCCACTCAAATTAACAACATACTTTAAGATTCAGCGAGCTTAAGCTTAAAAATATACTCTTTACAGAGATAGTGCACATCATGTATCTTGCCTTTTGAGATGGGTAATGGAATAAACAGAGAGAAAACGTTTTCCAAGAGGGTTTAAAGCGTATTACGACTTACATTCAGAGGAGAGATTAGAAACGGCTGAATCCTATAATATCTGTACGTAGATCCCTATTTTATAAAGTACTAGCGGACGTCCCGCGGTTTCACCCGCGTAGATCCCGTTCCCGTGGGAATACAGGGATAAAAAGTAGCCTATGTTACTCAAGGTGAATGTAGCTTTCCAAGGGTGAAAGAATTTTTGAAATCGGCCCAGTACTTTTTGAGCCTATTCATTACAAACATACAAACATACAAAAATAGGTACAAATCTTTCCTCTTTATAATATTATATGTAGATATGTAGATGTAGATGTAGATGTAGATGTAGATGTAGATGTAGATGTAGATGTAGATGTAGATGTAGATGTAGATAAATTCTTTTACCAAGTAACCCCTCTGGTTCCAGGTATAAATTAAAGGGGGCTTCCCTACTACAATGGTACGGATCCCTTCATGTGCAAGTTCGACTTGCACTGGGCCAGTTTTTTATTTCTGTTATTCAATTCTGCGTAGGCCATAATATGAAGATGGAAAGGTTTTTAAAATAATCTTGAAATCTTTATACGTAATTTTTTGAGACAATCCCACCACAGTATTCCCAATGTGGTGACCACCAGAAAAGCGCCAAGGCAATAAAGCGTGACGAAGACCCAGAGAAATGATTTAACTGTCTTGGATCCGAAAAAATCTTTATAAGTCAGAAGGCCTATATTCTTCATGGAATGCTGAATGAATGTTTCCGAATGAGTGAGCAGAAACGTGAAAAATTTGAAACTTGCATGCTTTAAGCGCTTGATTTGTTTCATATTATGTATCGAACAACTTATAGATTTCAGACTACATGTATCTGGAGTCTTATATACTTTAAATTATATGTCTTCTAAACATTTAAGACACTGAAATGCACATAAAAGAAAATTCATTTATAACAAAGCAATTGAACCGACCCAATGAACATTATTTTCTAATGCAACGTAGGGAAAAGTCAACGTTCAAGTAATTTAAAGTTCGATACAAAATGGTTGTAAACTTAGATGACAAGAAAAGACAGAACAGAAAAGAAAAAACTAACTTTTCTTTTTCTTTTTTTCTAGACTGTAATTAAAGATTTCTTGGAAGTCTGAGTTTCAGAGAGAGACAGGTGCGTAATTTTTCGATTGATTAAATTTGGTTTTGGTTCGAAGAAACATAACTTCACACCTGTAAACCCTGTAAGGTTTGGCAGAGGTAGTAATTAATTTGTACGAATATTTACTATCTGAGTTTATTTCGGACATCACTAAAATTTAAGAATGAAAACTGTTTTGTCAGTCTAGTGGGTTTTTCCAACAGTAATTTCTCAGTAACAGTCACAGAGTCTGGAGTCAATAGGCTTGCCAGAGGGCCGAGGTGTTTAAAGCCGCCACGCGCAGCCAGCAATAACCTATAACACCAGGTTACGCTATAACCACACTATAAAAAAAGAAAGAACATTTTTCAACAACTCAAATATTTTCTTTTCCACAAGTCTCGACACCAGAAGCATAAGGTCGGTAGTACAAATACAGAGAGTTTTGCACATCCGACCATCCGTCATCATCAATCTTCTGCCCTTATCCCAATTTATTTGGGGTCTTCTTCTTCCATACTTCTGTATTTCTCATCATCTCACCAGTCCCCTTCTTTATAGCCATATCATCCTTCACTTCAGTTCATCCATCATATCTTCGGTATTCCTCTACTCTTATAGCCATCTACATTCGTATTCAACATTTTCGTCACAACATTTTATTCATTCCTTCGCATCACAACATGTCCATACCACGACAATCGATTACCACACAACTTTCACTTTCGAACTTCCTCTTATGTACTTATTCTTTATTTTATCCATTCGCGTCACACAACACATCCCCCTTAGCATTCTCATCTCAGCATGTTTCTCATACGACCGTGTGCTTCTAATATCGAGAAGCACCTATACTGTCTGAACAAATAGTCAAATACTACTATATCCTACCTATTTATTTTGAAAATGATCTAAACTCTATTATTCAAGTAATGGAGAACTTCTAAAGTTGCTAGTCTTGGCCAATACACATTTATTATTGACTTTGAGAGAGTAAGAAGAGAAATTTGGTAAGTCCACTAGCTAAATGCCATCTAGATAGTTTCTAGGTCTGGTTTAATTTATACTAGCTGGTGCCCGCGGCTTCGCCCGCATGGATGTCAGTCAAATTACATATTAAAACCTTCCTCGAGAACTATTCTATTCATTGGTGAAAACAGCATGAAAATCAGTGCAGTAGTTTTTGAATTTATCGTGAACAGACGGACAGATGCGGCGGAAGACTTTGTTAGTAAATTAAATATTATTCTTTTTTTTAGTGATTTATTACAACAAAGTTAGAGTAGTAAAGAGGAGTGTCGTGGCTAAGTAATAACAGCCGCTTCTGGTTTAACCGCACTTGGCTAGGTTGGTCCATGGCTGGGTGAACCATACATTGCATACCAAGTTTCCTCCATGCCTCGGAATGCACGGGAATGCATGTCCTAGTTGTTATTTGTAGATCTTTGACAGTCGTTACAGGTAGCCAGTGGCTGGAAAGTCTGACAAATACCAGGGGGTTTTACCAGGGGGTATCGTATTGTCTAGTACTAACTGGGTTGTGGAGGTCAGATAGGCAGTTGCTCTATGAGACTGGAAGCCGACCCAAATAATATTGTTGAGAAAAGACTAAGCAGATGTTAGAAGACAGAGCAAAAAGGACCTTTTTATGACCCCCCCTCCCCGCTCTTGGGCAGAGCGAAGGGGAGTGCCAGACTTCTACTGACAAAAAACCGAACCCATGTTCCTTCTTTCGTCACCTAGTACAAAAATCCGCGGCCCCGACGGGCATCCGCGGCCCGGACCTGTAATTACGTTTTCTCATCTGATTTCTTAGTCATTATTTCGTAAAACATCAAAGACTCGTGATCGTATTTTCATACCCACACATGAAGAAACTGCTATAATCCTCTTTAAGTTATTCTCTTTGCAAATATTATCTAGACTGGAAAATATGAGTTTGCTTACATAATTATATTCAAAATTGTCTGCATACCTACTCGTATAATAATTTTTAACAGTGTAAATTTTTTATCAAATTAATGTCTTAATAACTTTTGTCAGCGTGTCCAAACTACACAGATTGCACTGGTCGACAAAAAAACACTTTTTGTATGTAATAAGAAAACTTTTGTCTACTTATGTTTAGAACAAGGATACAGATAATAGAAAATTGTTTTTTTTGTTATTTAATTTAATTGATCGAATTCGAAACACCACGCTGCGCTCCAAAACGAGCATAGTGGATGTTGGCAAGAAGGCTGCTAGGCTAAAATGGGATTGGGCGGGTCACGTCAGCCGCATGCACGAGGACCGCTGGGCAAAAGGCTCAACACGATGGTTGCCGGAAGACGGACGGCGCCGCCGAGGCCGGCCCAGAAAGAGGTGGCGAGATGATCTGGACGCACACGAACGAGGCGGCTCAGGAAAAGAGCACTTGGAAGGAATTGGGGGAGGATATGTATTACGTATATTATATTGTATGATGTAGTTTAGTTTATAAGTCTATTTATTAATTTAAGTAACTAATTGAATGTTAATGCACATACATTAAGTGTATCCTCAATTGCAAATCTCACTTTCAAGATTAGGTTTGCTGTAAGAAAACCCAATTCTGGGTTAAGCTCGCCTTTGTACATAAGCTATGTAATTTATGTTTATATTTGTTATTTTATGTGTGCAATAAAGAATAAGAATAAGAATAAGAATGAAGGAGGCCTTTGCCCAGCAGTGGGACAGTACAGGCAATTAAAAAAAAAATTGTTGTTAGATTTCAGTTTGTATGATCAAAAATGAAGTTCTATGCCAATGTAACTAAAGATTTTATTCTGTATTTTGCTTCAAGGACGTCTCGTTGTAATGTCACCAGCATACATGGACTCCACTTGCCCTGATATTGTTTTTAACCGGCTTCCAAAAAGGAGGAGGTTCTCTATTCGTGTGTATGTATTTTCTATCGCAGTGTTGTCTTGATGAAATATTTCACTGTTGTCACCCAAATTTTCAGGAAAGAAGTCTAAATAAGAATGTGATAAATGTATTTTCGAGGAAATATTACAGCCCCAAGACTTATAAGTAAATAACAGCTCCTCGACAATACTTTTTTTTCACTTGTTCGGTGACTTTTAGAAATTGGAAGTTGTAATTGTAACACAAAAATCAGATCTCATCAAATCAAAATAAATATGGCGTTTCAACGAGGGTAAGTAGGTAATTCAAAATTAGTAAGCGACGTTCTTGTTACAAAATTTTGTTGACTATTTTCTATCTTGTATTTAAATATAAAGTACGAGTATTATATTTATCTGTCTCAGGTCGTCGGTTCTCGTAAACGACTTAGCTTGTTACTAAAAATCCCAAGAGAAACTTGTAGTTTAAAAATGTAGTGAACGACAGTTCAACTTGCTAAAGTTTTTAAAACTTTTACAGGCCGTTCCTCTCCGCTGAAACGCGAATAAAAAAGTTAACGTGAAGTTTTCTCTTTATATATTGGCTTGGAGACCAAGTACAGTTTTAGACATTTTTTTTCTAAAAACTGGAAACGGTGTATCTCTTGTTAATACTGCATGGTCTCTTGGTCTCTTGTTGTTGTTGTTTTGGTATAGTGGTTAGACCGAAGAAAGCAAGGCTGCTCCAAAGGCTCGTTGCGCCGCAAAGAACCAGGAAGTGTGACAGGAGAACGGGAAGGCATCTATCCAGTAGTGAGTGATTTCGGACTGATATTATTATGATCTATGACATGCTATGCTGTTGAACACGGAGGTTCGATTCTATTGGTAGGTCAAATTTTTATTATAGCGTTTTGTCAAGAACAAGACACACCTCGGCATTGCGCGGGTACAATGAACACGGGCATATAAACCTATTGCTTGAATCACTCTATCTATTGCCTAAGACTGCATTAAAATTAGTTGCGAAGTTTAAAAGATCTAAACAGCATAAAGACAATAAGAGCGGCTTTCTTATATACTCTGTGAAGATTCTTCAGTAGGTACCAGTTATTATGGGGCTTTATTTCATGAATACCTATTCAATATAACTTCCAAACCAAGGGTGTAAAACAGGTAAACGTCTGCCTAATGATTCGAGGAATAAGTGTTGTTGTTAAATACCTAGTACTTCTTGTAACTCCTACTACGAAGTTAAATGAAGCTTGCGATTTGTTGAAGTACATATAATAGAAATATAATTATTTCACACATTAATGACTCAAAGTTGAACCTTTTTCCTCGACAATTCAATGGCAATACGATTTTCTGTAAAAATCTATCAGCCAAAAAGTTTGTTTAGCTAAAGTTTTCACTGAATGTAATTAACTTCGACCTTTTTTGTTTTTTGTTAGTCAATTTATGTTTCTTTAAGTATCACAGATCCACGAACTTGGAAATCTCATTAAAATTATTGGAAGTCGCGTTACTAGGAAGTCGATGTTTGGACTGCTTTTCGGGACTAAATGGTTCTCTTTACATAAACATCTGTTCGTAATATTTGTATTTGCTTCAAAGACATTTATTTTCATTACAAAATGTTATCATGAAAAGAAAAGAACCAATATCTTATTTAGAGATTCCGCGTAGGAAGCGTATGAAGTTTCATGTGTGTACATTCACAAGAAACTTCCTACGCTCAAATTATGTGGGCCCTTTTGATCAAGTTACAAAGATATGGAAAGAAAAAGTATCTTTATAAAAGAAACAACGTTACTATTTATTGTCAATATCATTCTTTAATTCCAGTGTCGGTACCAGGATAGCATAAAAGGTTGGAGCTGTTACCGTCACCTGACATTTCAAAGCTTTGTTGAATTTTTCAAAGCGTGTGGTACATTGTCGCCTGTTCGACTTGGAGCGTTGTTTCGACGAGACAACAACCGGTCCTGCTTCCTTCGTTGACATTGACACCTTGGCGGCATGGTATTGTTGTACACCTCTGCTGTACAAACTTTAGTGTGGTAGGACGAGGAATATTAATGAGCTTTCTTGTGTTCGTGTTTGTGAGAGAGAGAAAAAAAATTATGTAGGTAATGCTAATGAGAACCAAAGGTTGTAGTAATATGAGGGCTTGATATTACGCTTATCTGCCTACACGTTTCATGTAAAACTCAGTATTGCTTTGCTTTGAAAAGGTTATAGATACAGCCCTCGCCAAACTTTGTGGCCGCCCTGAATATAGTCGCTAGTCCGAACTTGCGCATGGTACAGTCGAGTGGGAATACGTAATCAACCAAACAATTTTCGTTTTCTAACATTTTTAATATTTACTAGCTGAACCCGCGCATGCGTTGCAATGCTTTTTTTCCTACCCACCTACCTACTACCCCACCTACTACTCTACCTACCTACTACCCTACCTACTATATACCCCACCTACTACTCTACCTACCTACTACCCTACCTACTACTCTACCTACTACCCTATACCTACTACCCTACCTACCTACTACCCTACCTACCTACTACCCTACCTACCTACTACCCTACCTACTTACTACCCTACCTACCTACTACCCTACCTACCTACTACCCTACCTACCTACTACCCTACCTACTTACTACCCTACCTACCTACTACCCTACCTACCTACTACCCTGCCTACCTACCAACCACTTTCTCACCGTTAAAACCTTCTCTGGACTTTCACAAATAATTCAAGACCAAAATTAGCCAAATCGATCCAGGCGTTGTTGAGTTATGCGCTTACCAACACATTTAGCGATTCATTTTTATATTATAGAGATAGAAGATTATATTATGGCCCTGCCCCCAAGCTCTTGTGGGTCCCGCTAATACCTGATTTTGTGTTCTGCGCAATGCGAGAGCCTAGTTTCGGGACGGTCACAAAGTTTGGCGCGAGCTGTACGGACGTAGGTACCGTGTGTTTCCACGTATTACTGATTCCAATTTATTAATTTACAGGTTATTAATTTTATAGATCACAGATTCTTCACAGCCTAGTAGTTTATCATTTTATGTTTTTTATACCTACCATTATAATACCTATCGTTTTATTTGCTTCATCCTTTGTATGATCGACCTCACACTACCGGAAAGGTAATTAAATATATATGACAAACAATGAGTTTTCCTCAGTCCTAAGGTCGGCATCATCTTCATCATCATTGATGACAGGAATTACAACTACTTCGCAATGACAATCGGCACACACTTGCCTTGGTATTAATCATATTATTATTGTATCGAGTACATATATTCATGAGACGACTTGAATCAAAAGAAATATGTAATAGGATGTTTCATTTTTATTTGCAAGTTGATAGCGATGGCGTTGTAGATCAGACGGGAGCTTTCAAGGTTATCATAATAATGAAAAAAAACAAGCCTTGCAAATGATTACCAGTCTTAACTTTTAAAAACAAATAATGGCTTTGCAGGTATATGTGTATGCATGTTAAAAGCTTTTATTTTTTTATGTTTTTTTTCTGTCGTTTTTATTTGTAGATGTACTCGTAAAAGAAAAACAAAACTAAAGTCCTTGTTAAAACAGGCCTTTTCAATATTCAAAAATGTTTTTTTTGTACTTTTAATAATAGGTTGTTTGTCAAGATACCTTTATCTTTATTCTAGATCTTACAACTATCTTTAATGAGGCTATGTATATAGCCTCCCGTCCGCTAATAAATCTCCAGGAGATTTATAACAATGGCTTTTTAATTGTGTCTATAATAAGGCTTAAGATAAGAGCTCTTAAGTATATCATAATATTAAAACGTTAATTTTATTGTTTCTTTTATCTACTCTTCTTTCGCGCGTAGCATGGTGATTTTATCTCTATTCTACAAGAAGAACAATAATAGAAAAAGCTCTTTCAAAACAACTCGACCTAAAAAAAATCTACAATCTGTTACTTTGTAGTAAGATTGTCGATTATTCCGTCGACAACTTTAGAATTACTAAGCATTATCTTTTTTACGTACAATCTGTTTCTTTCTTATTTTCAATATTTTCTGTGTACTTACATAAATTGTTTAATAAATTATTAAACCTAGTATTCGTGGCGTTGAAAGAACCATAATACTAACTCATTCAGAAATGGCTTGGCCTTGGCCAATTTAGCGCCGCCGCGAACTTTGTACTTTATAAAGCCACCGTTAGTTATGATTCAGAGGGTGACACACACAGGTATATATATATCTAGATAACGCCAGTATCACGATTCGTATGAAAACTAACTAAGCTAATCGTGCATTGTCATCCCAACTAAACGTGTATGCCTAATTTCAATTTAATCGATTGGGGATAACTGTTTTAAAATTCGGCCAAAAGATTTAACCTAAACAAGCATACTTCTATACTAATATTATAAAGCTGAAAAGTTTGTTTGTTTGGTTGAAAGCATTTATCTTCGGAAAGGTTGAAATTGAAAAAAATATTTTAGTATTGTGTCCATTTCGCTGAATGCGAGACGCACGGGACCGGTCAATAAAGCGGCACTTGGGGGAGGCCTATGTCCAGCAGTGGACGTTTCTTGGCTTAAATGATGATGATAGTCCATTTATCAAGGATAGCCTTAGACAATATTTTACACGGACCAAGTCGCGGGCAAAAGCTAATAAAGAAGGTAAAAACAACTTGAAAAAAGATAAAACATACTTTCTTAGCATCTACCGCTTCAACAGGTTGATAAAACTTTAATATCTCGAAATGAAAAGCTCCAAATGTCCTTTTTAAATTACGGGGAGCTACACGAAATGGGAATTCCTAAGTACTGTAGACGCGTTTAAATATGAATTTGGTGAAATTGCATGTTGTTGAATAGTATTAAAAAAAACAACATAAAAAATGCTTGCTATAGGTGATTGTATTAACTATTGAAGCATTCTCTATTTATTCTAAACTAGCTGAACCCGCGCATGCGTTGCAATGCGTTTTATTCTACCTACCTATCTACTACCCTACCTACTACCCTACCTACCTCCCTTCCTACTACCCTACCTACCTACCTACTACTCTACCTAATATATTTGAACATATTAAAAAAAAAAAAGTATCCTATGTCCTTCTCCTGGTTCTTAGCTACCTCCCTTTCAGCTAAATCCGTCCAGCCGTTCTTTAAGTAACCTTTTTTACCTTTTTTTTTTCTTTTCATTGTTTAAGATGTATTCTGCTATTCGGGGCGGAGACAAATCCAACAAATCAAAAACCATGAAAATTGTTCCAGCAGATCTCGAGTTATAAGTGTTGTAACAAACACGACTTTCTTTTATATATATTTATAGAAGATTAAAACAAATATCATCATCATCATCTGCCTAGTGGTTTTCCCAACTATGTTGGGGTCGGCTTCCAGTTTGGATGCTGCTGAATTTCAGTATTTTACATGGAGCGACTGCCTATCTGACCTTCACAAGTCACAACCCAATCAGTACAGGGTAATATTACATGATACCCCTTGGTATGACTGGTTGTCAACGTTCGGTCTATAGGAGACCATGTACTTTTAAAAGTACCGCCGCCTAACTCTTTGCAGAAAACTAGCGTGACGGTCATTGATATAATAAAACCCTAGATGCACAGTCTCGAACAAAACAAACAGTCGAAGCTGTCGCCAAACACTCACCAATACACGCACTACAGTAACATGTAGTTATCGTCACTATAAACATATTTTTTTTGGCAAATTCAACCTTACGCAGATTCCTTTTACAATGTAGTTATAAAAAGCAATATAAAAAGTATTTTGTACGACCGTGCAGAGACGCGAGCGACGCGAGACTATTTGAAATGAGTTCATTGTGAACTCATTTTAAGCGGACGGTTTTGAGACGCGGAGTGTGTATCTTGGGTTTTATTATATCAATGGTGACGGTACGTTATGTTAAGATTTTGGCTCAAATGAAAATAAAATTGAGGAAAGTCAAGACGTGAAGGATATTCAGAAAAATTTCTCACGCAACATTGAATCCCGTTCAATCTTCTAATGCGAGAATGTACCATAAATTCTCATGAAACAGCTCTTGCACGGAACATTTGGTTTTAAATTGTGTTTGTTTTTATGAAACCTTCGCTTTGTCCTGTTACGTGTTTCTGATATGGGAAGAGAATATTTCTTTTAAAACAAGCCGTGCATTTCATGGAATTATCCATTTGCTAAAATAACTTTTTTAAACTCTATCGAGTTAACGTAGATTGAAAAATACCATGAAGTTTCTTGCCAGCTCTTCTCCAAAAAATATACTTTTACTAAAAACCCTGGTGTAGATGTTTAGGAATAAATTAATAATGCTTAATCCCCAAAAAATAAGTGATATACTTAGGCAATCCAGTCTATTGGCGTCATACTACGTCATCATCAGCCTATTTATTGTTCCCACTGCAGGGACTCAGGCCTCCTCTCTAGGAGAGGGATGGGCTATAATCCACCACGCGGGCCCAGTGCGGATTGGTAGATGTCGCATATCTTCGAATTTTTGGTTCTAAGACATGCCGGTTTCCTCACGATGTTTTCCTTCACCGTTTTGAGAGCAGTGGTGATGAAATAAATTAATGCGCCTGCCTGGGTTCGAACCCACGACCAACTGTTCGTAAGTCGGGACCGCCACCACTGGGCCACCACTGCTCATACTACGTAAAACTCAATAATTATCTAAACGGTGGTTGAGAGGAAAGCAACGAATAAAAAAGTTGGCGAGTCAAAACCTTTACCTTATACCTAAAAGGTACCTTGAGAGTCAGTTCAGGTCTTCAGGCATACGTCATAATGTTATTATTACTACTGCTAACCGTCTTGTTGGTCCAGTGGTCGCAGATGCAATCCCGGGTTCGATTCCCAGGTCAATTAAATTGTTTTTGGTTTTTTTTTCCATCAGGAATTTCTCATTGGCACGGAGTTAGAATTTGTGTCCGGTTGTTGGCAATAGGCTCGCTCGCACCTTATTTTATGTTACATAATATAACTGGCGAAATGTGCATGTACTAGAAGGGAATCCTCTGCCTAATCCTTCGAGGATTACAGGCGTGGTAATGTTATAAGAACCCGTAGACAGTGTTGTCTAGACAATTTCCATAACTAAAAAAAAACAGGAAATATGAGAATATTTTACGACACACACCATTTTCTTGAAAAACGTTTTATTTCCCGTGAGATGTCGGTTTATCATTTGTAACAAAAACAAAACACGTCTTGTTCAAGCTAAAATAATCCCTCGTGCGTACCGCGCCAGGGGCAAATTAAACCAATTTTCTGAGAAACTCTCTTCTTCATAAAGAGAAAACTTTTTTTTAATTATGCAACACTTGAATTGAATCAGTAATAATATGGTAACATGTTACGTGTGCCATAACCCAAGGTTATCTTGGAGTGAAAGTGCGAGGTCGCCTGGCTTTCACCGATGACTGTTTGTTTAATCGCACTATCTCTTTCCAACACTCAAAGGAAGAGTGAGATAAAAAAACTGGAATCGACACGCAAAAATGTTTTGCAAACAAATCCGTCGGTAGATTTTGATGAGAGGATTTCTTCTTGTATTTGTTTTTGTGTGTATCGCGTGTTGGTAAACGCAGAAGAGATGTTATGGAATACGGAACAAAAACACATTAAATATACATTATCGTAGATACCCAAGTTAACCCAACGTAGTGTAAAAAGTTTTTGTTATATTATATCTGTCCCATAGAAAAATATTGCCAGAATAAACTGCAAAACTATTTGACCCACATTTTTATGTAAAAACCTTTTCGTATAAAAAAAAGCATTTAACGATGAAAAGTCTTGCACGAGTTAAAAATAAATGGTTCAAATGTACAGAACACAAAAGTGGTATTTCAGTTAACTAGATATAATGCAGAACACACTATCACAACAACTTTAATAAAATGTACACACACAATACACTTTAGTTTTATATACTTACGACTTGTACCTACTCGTAGGAACTGTTAACCGTAGTTATATGCGAACAATTTGTTAAAGAACACTAAACGTAGTTTAGTATTGGTGTAACTATTCCATAGAGTTGCGATGTTAATTCCAATTTCAAAGTTATAAAGCGGACATTTTAGATTTTTAGCGCAAAATCGATCGATTCGCGTTCGAACTTCAAATCGGGCGAGACCATTTTTTTTCCTTTAAAAACTGGTTTACGACTCACCGATTGTCTTTCTTCAAGAATCTTGTTTTTGGTGAGTCATCCTAATTTTAGATCTTTAGTGCGATATTATAAGGAATGTTTGGCAAGATTTTCTAGACGTTTTAGTTTTTCGTTTAATTGTGTTTAGGGTACATAGACCTATCGAAGTTTGAGTCTTTAGTCAACTGGACACACTCGAACTGGACCCACGAGTTAAGTCGAACAAATCACATTTTAAATTGTATGTTTTTCATAGTTTTATTGTGGGTCCAGTTGACCAAAGACTCACATAATCCTCTTGCCCTATCCTTATTCAATTGGGGTCGGCGCAGCTAGTCTTCTTCCATAATTTTCTATTACTAGTCCTCTCATGGTACCTATTATAGTTACTTTCTCTTACTATCCCCAGTGAAGTATTTTATCAGTTATCATTATCAATCTCTTTGAAACACCAACTTTTGTTTCAAAACAGTAACATCAAACAAAATGAAAATCGCGCTACGTAGGTAACAAAGAAGTTTTTATAGCTCCCGACACGTAACTTGGCAAGGTTTCGAAATTCGAATTTAAAGTTCGCGTACACTTTGTGCCACAAAAAGTGGTCACTTTCATTGCTTGTCATTATTCTATGGTTATTGACATAATTTATTTTTAATAATGAAGTTAAACAAAGGTGAAGACTTTGTGCCATTTATTAGGTGTTATAAATAAAAATATGCATTTAAAAGTAAAACAAAATTTAAAGCAACAAAAACTTAATTTAAAACAATAACAAAAACAACAAAAACTAAATTTAAAACAACAACACTCGTAACAAAAACTGAATTTAAAACAACTAACAAAAACTAAATTTAAAACACAACGACAACTCAAATTCGTAACAAAAACAACACAACTTTCGTGCACCGCAAGTGTAATCGGGAGCGAACGGAACGTATGCATTTGAATGCACCAATCGCAAGCGCGGATGACGCTACCTCATACCCCGCGTCCCGCTTGACCGCCAAAGAGACCTAAAAAATGACTTCTGCGCAACTAACGACTCTTGCCAAGTTAAGTGCCGGGGACTCTAACTGATCGAGATATCAATCGATTCAAATAGAAAAAAAAAAAAAAAAATCTACATTCAAAAACATTTTTTTTCTTCTTTTGTAAAGCTCATATACAGACTGATAACGTACAAAGCTGCCAGTGAAAAGCGGCGGGAATGCCCACTTCACTTTCCTTAATATTATTCTTAAAAGGAAAACAAGCTTTTGCAGACAAAAAACAAAACGACTGTCATATATCATCTTTAGAGAGTAAACAGAAACGCAGGTATTCATTTCAAATGGAGTGATACAATGTTCCTGAAAATTCTCATGGCGCATTTTCTTGAAAGCACTTTACTTATGTGGATAATTTAAATTAGTCGGTTTAATTTTCTTTTCTAGTTGCTGCTAAGGCTTAAAACCTACGCTACACAGGCAGGAAATTAGCTTTTTGCTCGGATTGTAGTCGAAGAGGGAATTTAATGCACCAAAGAAACTTTCCAGCTGAAAAGACTAGATTGTGTGTAGACAAATGTATGTCTTCTCTGATCTAGTAGATACCATGTTTATTTGTTTTTTCTTCTATCTATCACTTCTTTTTCTTTTTTTAGTTTAAATGAGCCAAAGTTTGGTTTAAAATTGAAGTTCAGCTTGGACAAAACTATTGAAATTAGTGGTTTATAGTGACTCAATATAAATAGTATTTTTTTAAATCAGTAAAAATCTATAGATACTTATAACTGCTACGAAACAGACATAATTGTTAAAAAAAATATACTTACCCTCTATGATTTACCATACTCATTATTTTTTACAATATGAAAAGGATTATGTAACTGAAATGCCTGGCCGAAACGAAATACTTTCATAAAACACTTACAACAATCTGCTTGCAACTGTAAAGCTAATTATGTTTACGTAGTCATTACCTGTTTGTATATGCTCTAATTACTGATATTTCACTGCAGGTTTTTACAAACAATCGCGAAATCATGATGCACACAACATACAATAGGAGTACTATTAATATCATAAACGGGATATTTACCATGTTTGATTATTGTTTCGAGTTCCCGATATTCAGTTTATCCGTGATCATGGTGCTTGTAACAGCGCCGAAATATCGGGAACTCGAAACAATAATCAAACATGGTAAATATCCCGTTTATGATATTAATAGTAGTGTCAGTGAACATGTCAGTTTAAAAACTTTAATACAATAGGAGATTCTTTAGTGCCTTAGCTGAGATTCTTCTCAAAAACTAAGTGTCTAATTGCCCAACATTTATCAAATACATGGCTTGCATGTCATGTGTTTTTTTTTCACACACTAGTAGCATATTCTAAAACTCATACATGCATTAGAATATAAATGTCTATTGCATGTATTCTAGTCGAACCACATACACAAGTATTACAATGAGGGGAATAACTCCTACTTTTCATGCCGCCCTGGTACTTCATATTGTATCGCAATGGCGCGTCAGACGTCATACAGTAAAAATGAGAAATAGTTCTAGTAGATATTGTGTTGTTTTAATAAATTGGTTGTATTTACTGTAACTATAAAGTATTTATAGAAATATTTAAAAAATCCAGGTACCGGCCATAGCCACTAAATTCAAAAAACTATGGCAAATGTCTTTTTTAAAGTTATGAGAATTGTTTCAAAGAAGATTCTTGAAGTTATTGCGTACCTCAATAAAGTTATCATTGTATCGAGTTTCTAAGAAAAGCATGATGACCGCAAGAGAGTTTCACATAAACGTCGAGACAGCGTAGTCACACAACGAAATATATTTCTGCCCTTCTCTCACGGATATATTATAAGTATGTGTGACAAGGACAGACGATAGCAGCTGCATGTGAGTCTATGTGACCTTGATATATGAAATGAGAATCGCGGCGACACGACGTGTGTGCGTTCGAGAGTACTAGGTTCGCAGAAACTCCGAGGAGGTAAATGGGAAATATTCACATACAAAACTAGGCTTTAACTTTAGAGGGATAAAGATGATGTTTCGTTGTGTAATGAAGGGAAAACTGAAGGTACTAGTAGAGCCTAACCAAGGCGTGTGCACAGTGTTATGGTGTTAAGCTCACATACATTTGCTGTGTGTGTAATGCTCAATAAGCCACCTGTCTTGACATGTTTCCTAACCGCTCTTCAACACATCGCCAATGTATGTAGTGAGGGTTTAATGAATTACGGAAGTTTTGTTTCAGTGTTTATTTTTCACGAGTGCCTTTTTGCCGGTTGTGTTTTGTTTTATTTTTCTTTATGAAATGCCTGCGGTAGGTAACAGAACTTTTCTCAAAAATGGTATGTAATGTTGCCATAACATCTCTAAAAAGTATCCAGAAAGTGAACTTTACCGGAGACTTATTCACAACTGTCCAGTAAGAAGCGAGATTTTAAACTTGGAATCTCCTACTGTCCAGTAAGTAAGTATGTAATTTACTTACTGGACACTAGGTCATCCTCTTTAGATCTGTTTAGAAAAAAAAACATAGTACCAGACACAGATTATAGTTTAGCCATTATAACATGGTTATAGAAGGGAGGTTCCAAATATATATCTATCTCTCTTTTTGGTATGACATTTTATGAGATACATATATTTTTGGAACCTTAAACAGCCATTTTATACGTTGCGTTTTGTACTTAATAATGTTGTAGAAGTATAGTATCTATAATATGTATGTATTTAGAAATATATAAGTATGTTTATCAGTTGTCTAGTACCCATAACACAAGCTCTGCTTAGCTTGGGACTAGATGGCGTTGTGTGATAGTTGTGGAATTAGTACATTACTGCAGAATCCAGTAAGTAAGCCTTCCTGGCCAAGTATGAGTTTACCGGACCGAACCGCAGGTGAGGTCTGGTTATATACGAGGCCAGGATGGCTTTCTTACTGGTTGAGGTTTGTATAATGCTTTTCTCAAAAATTAAAGAAAGTTTAACAACAAATTCGTTTAATTAATATTGAAGGTTACATTCATATGTGAAAAACACAATAGCACTTTTTGGCCGACCCGGGAATCGAACCCAGGACCTCACGCTCTGCAGTCGAGCTTGCGACCACTAGACCAACGAGGCAGTTTAGGAAACAACTTTAGAAAAAACTTTTTAATAAACTGAAATTACTAAATACAATCATAAAATCCCACACTATACTTCTACAACATTACTAAGTACAAAACGCAACGTATAAAATGGCTGTTTAAGGTTCCAAAAATATATGTATCTCATAAAATGTCATACCAAAAAGAGAGATAGATATATATTTGGAACCTCCCTTCTATAACCATGTTATAATGGCTAAACTCTAATCTGTGTCTGGTACTATGTTTTTTTTTCTAAACAAATCTAAAGAGGATGACCTAGTGTCCAGTAAGTAAATTACATACTTACTTACTGGACAGTAGGAGATTCCAAGTTTAAAATCTCGCTTCTTACTGGACAGTTGTGAATAAGTCTCCGGTAAAGTTCACTTTCTGGATACTTTTTAGAGATGTTATGGCAACATTACATACCATTTTTGAGAAAATTATATTATATATTATATTATATTATATTATAGTGTGGGATTTTATGATTGTATTTAGTAATTTCAGTTTATTAAAAAGTTTTTTCTAAAGTTGTTTCCTAAACTGCCTCGTTGGTCTAGTGGTCGCAAGCTCGACTGCAGAGCGTGAGGTCCTGGGTTCGATTCCCGGGTCGGCCAAAAAGTGCTATTGTGTTTTTCACATATGAATGTAACCTTCAATATTAATTAAACGAATTTGTTGTTGAATTGAATTTTTAAAATTAAATTTTAATTTTTTTTTTTTTTTAATTGAATTTTTGAGAAAAGCATTATACAAACCTCAACCAGTAAGAAAGCCATCCTGGCCTCGTATATAACCAGACCTCACCTGCGGTTCGGTCCGGTTAACTCATACTTGGCCAGGAAGGCTTACTTACTGGATTCTGCAGTAATGTACTATTTCGATATAAATACTTTTTGATATGATTTTACCTTTCACGAAATGACGACTTATCTACGTAATAATTAAATTAGTTTGATTTTGTAATAATAGCAAGATTGTAGACAAAAAGCCAGCCTTCGGTAAAATTAAATTTTGCCGGTTGTGTTTTGTTTTATTTTTCTTTATGAAATGCCTGCGGTAGGTAACAGAACTTTTCGATATAGGTAAATACTTTTTGATATGATTTTACCTTTCACGAAATGACGACTTATCTACGTAATTGTGCGGGACAGTGAAAAATAGTGCAGTGTTACTGTATAGACGTTAGTGACGATACGTAAATGTTGTGATATTATTTGAATAGCGTTAGAATTAGTTTATTACGATGTTTATATGTGTTTTTAAGATAGCATTAGCTCTACTTACGCCCATCAGGCTTGAAAATCGGGAGTTACACGTGTTATTGTGTGTCAACCATAAAAGATAGACATAATTATGCTGTTGTGGGATATTTTTTAGGTAATTTTATGTAGAACATTTCCGTCATAAATTATTTCTATGTAGCTTTAACCATTAAGGCTGCACACGCGACGGAAGCTTAAAAAATGGAGCAACTTCTCCCGTTTTCACAACATTTCCCTTCACTGCTCTGCTCCTATTGATTGTAGCGTGATGAAAAGTATACTATAACCTCCCCAGGAGTATGAAGAATAATTGTACCAAGTTTCGTTAAAATCCGTCGAGTAGTTTTTGTTTCTATAAGGAACATACAGACAGGAAGACAGACAGACAGACAGACAGAAAGACAGACAGACAGACAGACAGACAGACAAAAATTTTACTGATTGCATTTTTGGCATCAGTATCGATAACTAATTACCCCCTGCTAGTTATTTTGAAAATATATATCATGTACAGAATTGACCTCTCTACAGATTTATTATAAGTATAGATAGAAGATAGATGAGTAAAGAAAAACAAACTTTTTCTTCCATTTTTTCATCAGCTAATAAAAGAGTACCATCTACCATGTTTTTCAAACATTTTAAAACAATTTAATCAATCAACATTATTATAAAACTAATTAATCAACAAAGTGCTTTAATATTCAATGTAAGCCCTCAAGCTAGATCAATTTGATGACGTCACGCGTCTCATGGCTCAAGGCACTGGACATTGTATGGCACTTGCTTTGTAAGACGATATCAGAGCAATTAGCTAAATGCGATTAACCTTTGTTGGTATATTAATTTGTATAACATCACATGAAGCTTAAAATGCCCAAAGAGTTGGGCAGTGCAGAAGTGTACCAAATCTATATCTTCTATACTTATAATAAATCTGTAGAGAGGTCAATTCTGTACATGATATATATTTTCAAAATAACTATCAGGGGGTAATTAGTGATCGATACTGATGCCAAAAATGCAATCAGTAAAAGTTTTGTCTGTCTGTCTGTCTGTCTGTCCTCCTGTCTGTATGTTCCTTATAGAAACAAAAACTACTCGACGGATTTTAACGAAACTTGGTACAATTATTCTTCATACTCCTGGGGAGGTTATAGTATACTTTTCATCACGCTACAATCAATAGGAGCAGAGCAGTGAAGGGAAATGTTGGGAAAACGGGAGAAGTTGCTCCATTTTCTAAGCTTCCGTCGCGTGTGCAGCTTTAATGGTTAAAGCTACATAGAAATCATTTATGACAGAAATGTTTTACATAAAATTATCTAAAAAATATCCCACAACAGCATATGTCTATCTTTTATGGTTAACTCACAATAACACGTGTAACTCCCGATAGCTTAGCAGTTCGGAGCTTTCTGATTATACAGGGTGGAATTTTGTAATGCCACCTGGAGGGAAAGTACTCTTAATACTGCAGATAGAAAATTTTACTCAAAGGAAAAATTCCTTTATTTTTGAATAGAAAGCAAACTGCATTCAAAGATTTTCGAAAATTCTCTTCTCCCACACCCGGGAATCGAACCGGCTAAAATCTGAAAAAATTATACCCTGTACTTTTATTGCATCGATCGTTAGGGTCAATTATAAGGATGAAATCTCTCTAACAAACATGATAAATTAAATAAAAGGAAAACCTGCATGCGAGATCGCCAGATATTATATCACCCCATTTGATTTTTTTTTGTGGGGATATGTAAAAAATCAAATTTACATGAAATCTTATGCGAATGACAAAGAGATTTCATCCTTATAATTGACCCTAACGATGGATGCAATAAAAGTACAGGGTATATTTTTTCCAGATTTTAGCCGGTTCGATTCCCGGGTGTGGGAGAAGAGAATTTTCGAAATCTTTTGAATGCAGTTTGCTTTCTATTCAAAAATAAAGGAATGTTTCCTTTGAGTAAAATTTACGTACTCAAGACGCTTTTTGTTACGTAAGAAAATTATGGACGTCCCGACTTATTTATTACTGTAACTACCAAGCCCAAGTGGGATGAAATCACTCGGGAGCTTCTTGAGGGTCAGGCACCGCATGACCGCCGTGATATTATCGCAAGAGTTTTTCATTTAAAATTAAAATCAATGATAGATCTACTTACCAAAGATAACATTTTTAGTATAACGCGGACGAAGTCGCGGGCAAAAGCTAGTAAAAAATAAATCAAGAGAGAACATTACACCCACATTTTACCAGTATGCACGCCAATATTGCGGGTGTGCCTGTCGCCATCAACTGGGCACATTATTTTGAGGCCGTGGCAGTTACTGAGAAATTTCTGATAGAATAATTCAATTAAGATAACAACTTATATGGTGAACTACAACAGGCTTTGGGCCAAACTTGGAGAGGTAGGGGCTCCCGCTGAACTCGTTGGCATCTTGTCTTACTGGTGCAGACATCAGAAAAACTACGTGAAGTGGGGTATCGTACTTTCGGATGAGTATGCACTGGAGTGTGGTGTGAGGCAGGGAGGCCTGTCCTCTCCAAGACTCTTTAACTTATATGTTAATCAGCTGATCGGTGAGCTCAGTAACAGCCGTGTTGGCTGTCGTATAGATAACGTCTGCGTTAATAACATCAGCTACGCTGATGACATGGTGTTGCTGAGCCCATCGCTCAGTGGGTTGAGAAAACTGCTTGATATCTGTGAGTCTTATGCTGAGGGTCACGGTCTGAGGTACAACGAGCAGAAGAGCAAATGTATGGTCTTTAGAGGCAAGAACAAACAACCGGAGCATATACCACCGGTCTATCTAAATGGGGTGCCTTTAGAGCGTGTCACTCAGTTTAAGTACCTAGGTCACGTTGTGACAGAGACTTTGCATGACGATGCGGATATCGAGCGGGAGCGAAGGGCGCTGTCGGTGCGTGCTAATATGTTGGTGCATAGATTCGCAAGGTGTTCTACGGGTGTAAAATTAACACTATTCAGAGCTTACTGCCAAAGCTTTTACGGCAGCTCTCTGTGGACCAACTACACGCAGCGGGCCTACAGCGCTCTTCGCATCCAATACAACAATGCGTTTAGGATTCTGGTGAGGCTCCCTCGATTCTGCAGCGCGTCGGGTATGTTTGCTGATGCAAGGGTAGACGACTTTTATGCGATAATGCGTAAAAAAACAGCTTCTCTGATGCGCCGGATTCGAGGGAGCACCAACAAAATCCTAAAACTGATATCTGAGAGGCCTGATTCCGCAGTGCTGGGGAGATTCATCCAGCTTCATGTGACGTAGACTACTTATTCTTGACATGTGATTTGATGTAATACTAACGTAGTTTTAAGACCTTTACTAACATGACATGTGTATTTTGTTGTAATTATTGCATTTCTGATTAATTGAA
Source organism: Diarsia dahlii (assembly GCA_949775195.1). Lineage (NCBI taxonomy): Eukaryota > Metazoa > Arthropoda > Insecta > Lepidoptera > Noctuidae > Diarsia > Diarsia dahlii. The sequence continues at coordinate 4,999,055 of OX459198.1, forward strand.
TTTTTGTGAATATAATGCATAATACTAACATAGTTTTAAGACCTTTGTTACTAACATGACATGTGTATTTTGTTGTTGCCCCAGAGATTGAATTATTATTGAATTTTAATTGATATTTATTAAGTATACTAAGTACTAACGTAGTTTTAAGAAATTTGTTACTAACAATTATGGATGGACAAAATTGGTCTGAAAATAAAAGTATAATAATATTACTCATCATCTGCCTAGCCTTTACCCAACATGGTAAATATCCCGTTTATGATATAATTAGCAGTTTACCCAACTATGTTGGGGTCGACTCCCTGTCTAACCGGATGCGGCTGAATATCAGTAATGTACATAGAGCGACTGCCTATCTGAACTTCACAACCTAGTAAATACTGGCTAATACAAATGTTATCACCTTTGGTAAGACTTATTGTCAGACTTTCAGGTCACCTGTATATAACAACTGTAAAAGATCTGATATGGCTGCCGGGACCAGCAGCTTAACGTGCTTTCCGAGGCACGTAGGAAACTCGGTATGTAATGGGTAGTCATTGCAAGCGCGTCCTAACCTAAAGATCGACCCCAATGGCAGATATTATTAAACCACGAGCTCCTCTAACCAATTTATGTAAATCTCGGACCAAAAACTTTATACAATTACCGCAAGTAATCTTATTCACCTACTTCTTCAATTTTAACAATATCTGCGTATTAAATTAGTAATTTATAATTACTTTGAGACGTTACTAATTAATTTTCTATATCTTATATCATGTTTGCCGGTGTTCTTTTCTCGAACAAAGATTTAGATTGTTAGATTGGCTTAACCGCGTCGTACATAAAATGATAACGTTTCTAAAATGTAACGAGAATGTCATTATTTATTTGAGTAGTAGGTTATGTACTTATGTCCTGCTCACTCATTCTGAAAATTGTATCTGTTGTTGAATTATTTATTAACGCATGTACCTAACTAAAAAATCTATTTAATTGCATGGAGAGAAAAGGAGAGAAAAGATGGATGGATTGTGTGAGGAATTATAATAATAATACATTTATTTATTCAGATAACAATGATCCATAATGGTTAGTAACAATTGTAACTTATAAACTATGTCAGTAGGCATGGCAGGGCAGTAATAATTTAGAAACAAGGCGGACACAAGACAACAAGACAAGACAGCGTTAGTAACAATGGATTTAATTTTTAATTTTAATTTTATTTATTGGGGAAAACAAACAGTGACACATTACAAAAATATAAAATAACAATAATACAAGTATGAGCAAATGTGTTACCAACAACATTTTCCACAGAATACATATTAAAAAAATACAAGCTTTACAAATCATACAAAGATAGAACTACAATCTAAAATCTAAATTTTTTATAAAGTTAAACTAAATACAGATATAAATATAAAACATTACAAGTTTCCTCCTAATAATAATATTTTAGAGCTAAGCGTTGTGGAAAGAGCGTGTGGAGAGATTATATGGAAGAATAGGAGTAAATGATGTCGTGACGTCTGACAGGTGAGAATGGAAGAAGAAAACGTGTTGCTGTTGCGCCGACCTCAAATAGAATGGGACAAGGGCAGAAAGATCATGATGATGTTCCATGCGGGTTGTCGAGACCATTCATCCCAGTATGACCCTTTTTTCGACCTAAAAATGGTAAGAGCAAATCTATCGATTTAAATAATTGTTCTAGACAATGTTTTAAGACCTGAATTTAATTTTGTATTTCTAAGAAACTAAAAACTAAGATTGAAAATTTATATAAATTAATTACTATGTATATGCACACTTTAAATAAATCTAAAATAATAACAAATTGGAAAATTAGTCTAGTCACTAAGATGAAAAATGACGCAAAGAAAAATTTGATTATAGACCCTAAAATCTAAAATAAGACTGTATTACCAACCTATATAGAAAGAAATCGATAATAACTCCGTGAAGTGTTCTCGTCAGTGTTACTCAGCATATTTGGATTTTAGGCTTTTTGACGTGACAACGTCTTATAAATTGGTTTGCCGGGTGACTCTTCAAGAAACTGCGTTACGCTCCGCTCACGTTATGCGCTCACAATGAGAGCGAGTGAGAGGCACGCGTCCCTTCCACTCGGGCATGGTTAGCCCGCCTAAGAGCGAGAGAGACAGACATAAAAAGTGAAAGGCACGCGTCCCTTCCACTCGAGCACAGTTATACGTAAAATAATAAGTTGTAGTAAACGCTGTTTCATTGTACGCAAATGTATTGCAAGTTATTGTATGTATATTTGTATATAAATACGTATGTATGTGTAAAGGTAAAAATAAAATTTTGTTAATATGAAATTCAGTGCGAGATTATTTGTATAAATTAATGTTTTAAATATAATTCTTTGTATAAATAAATGTTTTAAATTGTTACTATTATTTCATCCTTCTTCCTACTATACGAATGAATATTCACAATAAAATTATTTTACCACTCAAAGTCGTTGTCACGTAAAACTTTCGCCCGTATACCGACTTTACAGGCAACCAATTTTTTTCCAGGATTTGACTGTGACTAGGTAAAAAAGTGCTGTTTTAGCCAGGCATTATTCAGCTAAGCTGGTTGGAAGAAGAATAGGTCCTCTGACAGTATTATCGACACCCTCAGCTAAATAGACCACCTTGAAAAGGTCGCAAAGCTAGTTTGGAAATCCGATCACTTTGCGGGGCTTGAAACGGTGTCTGAAGGTCATTTTGCTTTGTCAAACTGCCACTTGAGTCAAGAGATATCTATTAACTAACAAACAGGAGTGAAATGTATACTTTTATAAATAGTATCTGTGTAAATACAGTTTAAAACGACATTAAATTTTAGGGTTGAGCTCATCTAGCAGCACGGTATCGTCTTTTCCACGCTCTTTTACTTTTCTGTCCCTAAGAACTGTAATTTACTACAGTGAGATACCTATATACCTACCAAGCGTGCTACCCACCGCATCGTTATAAATTATGACTTGCTTCGGTAAAGGAAACTAGCTTGCCGTGAGATAATTCTGGACGAAATGTTAAGCCAAGTCCATGGGCGGTAAAACACTCTGACACTAAGTTAAGCACTAATCACATGATGCAGAAAGAACCGCATCGTCGATGCTGCAGCGTATGATGAGTAGGGAGTATGATCATAGAAAAGTTTGATTCCGTGCTCTTAGATGAAGTTCAACCCTTTTTTTTTGGATATCGGGAAATCATCAAATGACTCATTCCGCTCTGGGCGGAGCGCAAGGGAGTGTCGGACTTCTACTGACTAAAAACCGCCCATGTTTCTTTCTAGCCCTTTGTGTCTGGAGCCGCGGTATCTTTTTCGAACAACACGCAGCCCATGAAGTTTAACCCTTATAGAAACTCTCGGATTAGCTGTGACTGTGACTAAGGTTATTAACTTTACGAGTCTATAAAAGTTGCATTATAGTGCAGTTCTTGTTTCGCTATAAAAATGGATTCAGTTACTTAATGTTTTGAGATAAAGTATGGTTAGGGGGCTCCTGTAGGGTAAGTCCGGGGTAGATGGCCATAAGGGAGAGATGGCCCGCTCAAATAATTTAAGGAGTCGTTGACTAGATGTCGCCAGTTACAGTTCAGTGCGCTTGGCATCGTGCGCGGGAGCTAACCTACGACCGCCATTTCGGCGAAAAAAAACCCAAAAGTGAGTAAAAACCTTGTTTATTGTTTGAACTAGTTTAAAAATTTATTAGAGGTTTCGTGTTTTACTAGATTGTGATATTCGTTTCATAAAATAATAGTGTTTTTTGCATTTGTTGTCAAATAAACAGTCAACTTGTTGTTCTAACCTCAAAATTCCTCGTGTTGTGATTTGATTCGTTTTTATATTAGGCATGGTCATCTCTCCCGGAAAAAAAGGAGAGATGGCCAGTTGAAATCGGTATGTGATGGCCATATGGCCAACTTATACCGATGGCTTAGAAATGAAGTCTTATTCAAATAATTTGTGTTTTTTTTTACAAATATTGTCTTCTTCTTTAGTTATTTTATTCAAATAATAGTTTATATTCTATAAGTATAAATATTTGTTTTAGATGCCTAATAAATCAAAATCTAAAATTTTGAAGGAAATATCACTTATTCCACAAAAATTAATTGAGGTGCGTAAACGAGCAAAGCAAGTTGGAACATTGATGACTTCGGAAAAACATATCGAAGCCAGAAAAATTGCGGCAGAGAAAAATATCAAGAAGGAGAACAAAAAGAAAGCTGGAGAACTTAAGAAGGAAAATGAAAAAGCGGCCAAACAATGCACTGATCGATTTGTTAAGAAAAGAAAAGCCATCCGAAGAATTTCTGATAGCAGTGATGATGCCCCGTTAACATTAATACAAGATATGAAAAAGAATAAGAAGAACGACGAAAAGGACAACTGTCGCGGATGTGGAGAGAATTATTATGAAACACAGCTCGTGGAAGATTGGGTCCTATGCAATGGGTGCCAGTTTTGGGTTCACGAAAATTGCACAGAATTTGATGACATGTGCTCCAAATGTGGTGAGGAGAAGAAAAGACTGATTAAGTATAGAAATTAGGACGAAAAACTATGTTAAAACTAGGTTTTAGTTATGGCTATCTTACCTCTAATGCTATGGTCATCACACCCGGATACCCCGGGAGAGATGGCAAATTGTGATTTAAAAAAATAAGATTTTTGTAAGGCGATCTCATTTTAGTAATTGTTACTTTTGTGCTAAGTATATTATAGTTGATTGTTCAAAGTTTAATTATAAATAAAAAATTCTGTAATAATATGTAATCTTTTTTTTTAGCAATGCTTAAGGAAAACTATGGCCAACTACCCCGGACTTACCCTAACAATGTCCAAATAGCCAGTTCATCACATAAAAAACATAGCCGCTCCCGAACGGATTTGAATGCACTTTTCACCAATAGATAGAGTGATTCAAGTGAATAAACCTTTGTCTTGAATCACTGCAGTAATATGCAGTATATATGTACATACTTATTATAGAAGAGAAAATCTGAGAAATTCAGTATCTACATTGCACCCGTGTGAAGCCGGATTGAGTCCTATGAAACTATCTGTCAAGTATTAAAGTTCACAGGAACTTAATCGTAGGTGGGGAAACAGGCATCTTGATCGATTTAGGCATTAAACAGCTTGAAATTTAAGTTTTTTTTTTTTTTTTTATAAGAAGCGCCTTAATAAATATTGCTCCATAGTTCCTTGCTTGCCTGATTGATTTCGAGAAAACATTATTATTTTAAATGTACATTTATTTTAAATATATACCTATTTAGGTACTTTATTGAAATAAATCAGTATACGAACACGACAACAAAATGACGCAATAATAAAAGCAATTGTATACTTTTTTCCAACAACACGAGCATTCCCATTTTTGTTCGTCTTTTGGTATTAGGGCCCCATAGCCTAGTAGCTGTAGCTGACAACAAAGAAAATATTCTTCAAATGGTTACGTTACGTTTGATCACAACAGGGAAGAAAAAGTAATTAATTAATGTTTTTTTTTATAAAAAAGGTTAAACGAAATAAAAATTAAAATACTCAATTTAACAACCAAAAAATCCAAGGTCTAAAATAATAATTTAAAAGGAAAAAACTGTGTTTTGGAAGGTCTCTCTACTATCTAATCTATCTAAGTATCCTTTTTCCTAACATTTCGAACTCGATTCGTTTTTAATCAAGATAGCAGTTTTATAAAGATAAAACTGCTCGATAAAGATAAATCGGGGCTGCGGATTAACGAAAGACATAACGCGGCCTCGGCACAAGGGCGAAGAAGGAACATGGGTTGGTTTTTAGTCAGTAGAAGTCTGACACTCCACTTCGCTCTGCCCAAGAGAGGGGGGGGGGGGGTTATTCGATGATTTTCCACCCACCAAAAAAAAAAGGTTAACAAAATAAATAGATCCAAGTATATTACAATTTAATCAAAGTAAACCATCTTCAAATTGTCCAAGCTTGTCAGTGACCCTACTTTATCCCCTTCTAATACTTTAATGCCTAAGTTAATCTTCTATCGCCATGATTCTATTATTGTTCCTTACAAAAATGCCTCATTCATCGCATCACAAGCCTTACAATACTTCGCTCTCTGTCACGCACACAACCATAAAACAAGAAAAAACAAAATTGTTCCCGCTATCCACACCGGTAGTACACATCGCAGCTAGTTCATAGATGCGTATCCATATGTTGTCCCGCTTTAACACTCCGTTATGCAAGCGTCAGAAAGAAACAGGTATAAGGATCATAGAAAAGGCCTCTATCAATGTGAGTTTGCATGTGTGCTCGCGTGGAGACTGGACTCGGGATACGGTCGTCCCACATACGGGATCACTAGGCTAGACCTGTTGCTGCGTTATGACACCCTAGTACTTTCTAAGAACGTCTAATGCTCTGAGGAATCTAATACACACGAGGAATGAAGACGAGAATGTCTAAACGTGTTTTGTATGCCGTTTGTTCACTGTTTAGAATTTAACCAAGTAAAATTTGTTATACTAGGAGTATTTACTTGAAAATAATGTAATTTCCACGTGTCTATAGTTAGTCAAGTGTGTTGAATAGAATTACGTTACTAATTAGGAATGTCTATTTGTTAGTATGACAGGAAAATACTCCGTAAATGATGTTATAATTAAATGTGAATGGAATAAGACATAATTTTGCGTACATTTATTAACCGACTACGGCGAAGCCAAAAGACGTACTTTTTAAGCAATTTATTGACGATTGAAATGTTTCAAGTCTTGTTTAATTTGCAATAAACTATTGTTTTAACGTCCCTTCAAAGTAAAATTACGGTACGCGCGACAAACTGTGAAATCCAAATAAACCTGACCTCTCATTGTACGGGAAGCTCATACTGAACTTGGTCAGGTTATACTGGATATCTAAAGTTTGATTGTTCGCCGTGTGTACAGCTTTTAACAGTCTATAAAATTATAGATGACGGATTTTCTACAAAATTAAATACTTGTTTAAACGCAATTGTCACATAATATTGGTTTATTGTTTTACCTTTTAGTACATGCATATTATTATTACAGTTGAGGAAAAGATGATTTATTAAACCTAAGCGATTTTTTTCGCAATCCTACACTTTAAACAAAACAGAATGGGGGAAACAGCTCGCTTAGCAATCAGTTGGCTTCCTGAAAGACTCTTTTGCACTTAAATGTATTTTCTTCAGTAAATTAGGTAAAGACTCTTCAGTCTTACTATTTAATTGTGAGACTGAAGCTCAAACCCAACGTAGCCCGAAAATTTTCCAAACTTTAGTGGTAATGGGCAAGGCACATCTTGCGGACGAGTGGTCGATGGGGCCGAAAAGTTCTACAGGGCGACCACACACCGAAAAACGTTGCGTTGGAAGGCCTCCCACTAGGTGGAGCGATGACCTAGTGAAGGTTGCGGGGATCTGCTGGATGCAAGATACACAAGACCAGTATGTGGCGATACATGAAGTAGTCCTATGTTTAGCAGTGAACGTCTTTTGGCTGAAATGATGATAGCACAGAAAAAAAACCTTTACATAAAAGCAAATTCAGTTCAGTATATCCACACACAATACCATGATAATATTAATCACAAAACTTTCGCGAAAAATGCTAACAGTACGATAAATATATCACTTTAATAATTATCTTCCTTTCAGATTGATGGCTTAACCTTGATAATGAAACTGCTAAAACCCTCTTAAGTACTGGATATCCTAGTGATCATTCAGACTAATTGCGTTTCGGCTTATGTGATTCATTAATGCCCAGTAAAGGGCTTGCGTGGGATACGCCGTGACTATCAATTTAGGACTCTATCGACAGCGAAACAAGTTTGTTTTGGTCAAAATCTTTAGTGTTGTCTAGTCAAGTCTGTTCAGTTTGTATCTTAAATCATCAGCCTGTTAATACTCGTAGCAAGCCGTCTTAGTAATATCTTAGAATCAAAAATTCGAAGATAAATGTGACATCTACCAACGGCCCGTGTGTTGGATTATAGAGTAGCCCATCCCTCTCCTAGAGAGAAGGCCTAAGTCCCTGCAGTGCGAACATTATGATGGCAGATGATGATGATGATGATGCGTAGCGTGAGTAGTTACTAGTAAGATAGTAAAAGTAATTTATTTTTAATTTGACTGAATATGCGGTTATAATAATATATTCGGGGTCAAACATGAAACCTCGTTTAAGTTAGCTAAACCAAATAAATTCTATTTCAATTTGAGTGTAGTTACTTGAGTGAGGTCGCAAAAAAAAACTACTTTATTCGCAGGCTAAAATAACTACGATTTTGGTAGTTGAGAGGAAACCTTTTTGAAACAAACAAACATTTATTTGGCTTAATTTCTACACGTGGAATGTGTAAGGTATTCGGGAATATTCCGTTGAGGCCAGAATTATATTTAAATGAAGGTCCGACTTTGATTAAATGTAAATAGAATAGTCAGATTTAGCTTAGATACGCCAAATTATTATTGAGGAAAGAATAATTAAATAATCGTTTGTCCGCCCTCTGTATTTATTTCTCGTGTAAGCGGGACGAACATATTGAGCTATGACGATGAGCCCACCAAGGCTGGTAATCAATGATAGTAAAGTTAGTAAAGTTTAGGGTTCGAACCTCAGTTGGCAAAGACGGAATCACTTTGTCGTCCGTGTGTCAGATCATCTTACAAGACTCTTTTTCTCTGGAACGCGTGGATCAAGTACCAAGCTTAAAATACACATACATAAAATAACATCACGCCTGTAATACCAGAAGGGTTAGGCAGAGGTGTACCTTATAGTACACCCACATTTCGCTAGTTATAATTAAGTCCTATGTAATATCCGTATGGTGTCGGACGCAAAGAATAGCACCATCCCCTATCTTCCCGTGGGTGTCGTAAGAGGCGACTAAGGGATGTACCAGAGAATGGGCAGCAGCGTTCTCTGTGCTCTTTGTATCGACCGTACTGCGATCGCCAACCCGCCTGCCAAGCGTGGCGATTATGGCAAACCCCCCCTAAGCAAAAATTACACTTAGGGGAGGCCTATGTCCAGCAGTGGACGTCTTTCGGCTGAAATGATGATGTAATAGGGAGCGAGCCTATTGCCATGAACCGGGCACAAATCTAGACTCCGTGGCTGGTTACTGATAAATTCCTGATGGAAAAAGCCAATAACGATTTGCCCAACCCGGGAATCGACCCCAGGACGTCATGCTCAGCATTCGCACTTGACACCAACGAGGTAGCCAAAGTACAATGTAAATAAATTCTTACTCCTTGGAACAGTGTCTTAAAACAGTTCCACAGCCCCGGACTTCCTATAGCACATGTCAAGTAAAAATACTGAAAACCGTAAATATCTAGTTCAGTCATCATCATCATCATCATTTCAGCCAAAAGACGTCCACTGCTGGACATAGGCCTCCCAGGCGTCGCCACATTGACCGGTCCCGTGCGTCTCTCATCCAGCGGGTTCCTGCAACCTTGACCAGGTCATCGGTCCACCTAGTGGGAGGCCTTCCAACGCAACGTCTTCCGGTTCGCGGTCGCCATTCCAGAACTTTTCGGCCCCATCGGCCATCCGTTCTGCGAGCAATGTGCCCTGCCCATTGCCACTTAAGTCTGGCGATTCTTCGGGCTACGTCGGTAACCTTGGTTCTCATGCGGATGTCCTCATTTCTGATTCGATCACGCAAGGAAACTCCGAGCATAGCCCTCTCCATTGCCCTTTGGGTGACTTTGAGCTTTCTGATGAGGCCCATTGTGAGCGTCCACGTTTCGGTCCCGTATGTAATCACTGGCAACACACACTGGTCATAGACTTTCGTCTTGAGACACTGGGGTAAGTTGGACGAGAAGATACCGCGCAACTTCCCGAACGCTGCCCAGCCGAGTCGGATTCGACGATTGACCTCTTTCTCGAAGTTAGATCTACCCAACTGGACCGTTTGTCCCAGGTAGACATAATCGTCCACAACTTCGAGCGTAAAGTATCCGATCTTGATAGGAGTGGGTGTTACATGAACATTCGACATAACCTTGGTTTTGTCCATGTTCATTTTAAGACCCACTCTTTCGGAAGCTCTACTGAGGTCATCGAGCATTGCACTGAGGTCTTCCATGGTCTCAGCCATGACCACTATATCGTCGGCAAACCGAAGGTGAGTGATGTACTCGCCGTTGACGTTGATGCCAAGTCCTCTCCAATCCAGAACCTTGAAGATATCCTCCAATGCAGCGGTAAACAGTTTCGGAGATATGACGTCTCCCTGTCTCACACCGCGCTGCAGAAGGATAGGTTCCGAGGTCTGGTCCTGAAGTCGGACTGACATGGTGGCGTTTTTGTACAAACACTTCAACACCTCGATGTACCGGTAGTCGATTTGGCACCGTTGGAGAGACTGCAGCACAGCCCAAGTCTCGATCGAATCGAAGGCTTTCTCGTAGTCCACAAACGCTAAACAGAGAGGCAGGTTATACTCTTCGGTCTTCTGTATAACCTGCCGCAGCGTATGTATGTGGTCTACGGTACTGAAGCCTTTTCGGAATCCGGCTTGTTCGGGAGGCTGGAAATCGTCAAACCTGCGTGCGAGACGATTCGTGATGACTCTTGAAAACAACTTGTAGACATGGCTTAGAAGTGAGATGGGCCTATAGTTCTTCAACCGGGCATTGTCACCCTTTTTGAAGAAGAGCACCACCACACCCCTGCACCAAGCCTGTGGCGTTTTCCCCTCGAGTATGACGGAATCAAACAGCTTCTGTAGGGCCTTAAGGACCGGTTTGCCACCCGCCTTCAGAAGTTCAGCCGTAATTCTAGTTCAGTAACAAAATTTATTCAGATTCGGGGTTTGTTCACTTCGCAGACTGCGTTTAGCATAAGTTTCAATATAAAACTTCAGGGTTTTGTGTTGTAAATGTTACCTAACGCAAACAACACGCTGTGTATGTAAATAACCATTTAAACAATTAAAACGACCCAAAAAGTTAAATCTCCTCTTGAGAGCTAAGCTAACCCTTAATCTTCATTAACCCTTTTTAGACTTAATTCGGTGCCTGTTCGGTAGCTGTTTTATTTTTTCATGTTGTTTTTAATTTGTGTCATTAACAACTAATTGTACAAGATTAGGTCTCTACCTAACATTTTAAAGACAATTAGAATTATGCTTCGTTGGTTTAGTAGTCGTAAGCGCGTCTACTGAGCTGTCCGTCTTGGGAATCGAACCCAGAGCCTCACCTGGGTTCGATTCCCAAGACGGACAACGTGTTTTGAGTTATCCATTACGCATTTATCAGTAGCAGCTACGATGTCTGGGTTTGTGCTCAGTGCTCAGTTTATATAATAATAATAATAATCAAATTATTTCAGGCATCTAAGGCCCACACATAAAATACACACAATAATTTTAAACAATAATAACAAACTAATACATAAAAAAACAGTAAAACCATAACTCAAAATTTTAACTAAACACGTAACGTCGGCGTCGTGTTTCGCTGCGAGGTGTCGCGTAGCCGTCCTCGGAAACGACGGAAAACGACACCTTTCGTCTTCCTGCAAACAGGTCTGGAGATGTTGGGTTGGAACACGCACCACAAATGACTTGAAGTTGATGTTGTGGCGTGATTCCAACCTTTCGACCCTCAGAATCCAGTTGGTTTTCACTTTGAGGTACTGCACCACTTCCTCAATCTTTGTGATGTGATGCAGACGCGAAATGTACAGCTGCGTCGTAGGCACAGCAGGGCGCAGCAGCATGTTGGGCCCAGTCGGTGCGGTACCACACAAGTTCCGGGAACAGGGCTTCTTCTTCTTCTTCTGCTTCACCACCTTAGTGAAGCCCTCGTCATCAACCTGGACCGTACTTGGCATGCTGTTACTGGCCGCAGGCGGGGCAGGTTGAGTACATTAGTTTATGACAATAGGCTTGCCCTCTTTTCATACGACTAAAACATAACTAAAGAGTGGACAAGCCTGCCACACTATTCCAAACCACTGTAACTTCTGTAAGCCAGAATCCACAGTGGCGACCACCAGAAAAACGCCCAAACAATGAAGTTCGACGAAGTCCCAGAGAAACGATTTAACTGTCTTGGATCCCGCAACGAAATTAATCAGAAAAGAATAGCGGAGGAGTAGGAAAAAACATAATTTCCACTTAAACAAAACTGCTATCGAAATATCCGACTCAATAATAAATATCTGCCGCCTCTGTCTAAACCTTCGGGGATTGCAGTCGTGACGTCATGTTATGTGTTTCGTTGTAATATTTACGATTCCGAATGTATTTTTGTCAGATGTTACTACTTTTGACAGTTCCTAAAATAATATCTGAGCTTTCTGAACCAAGTAAACCTTAGCTTTTGGAAAGGTCTCAAGGCTCAGTGTCTAAATTTGGCTCGTACCTATATTTAGAGAAAGTCGGTTATTATTATAATGTTTGGATCTGTTTTCATAACATCCCATTAGTTAAAAATAACCCCAGACAACTGTCCAAATTAAACCTTATTTATAAGTATAAACAAGGTGTAATTTCAACAACACAGATCTCCTGTTTGTTGTGTACAATGATTATCTTAATTACAAAAATAGTCCGAGGACACGTTTATTCGAAAATAGGTCATTTGCTGTATACAGTGTGTTAGGTTAAACGAGGGACATATTGAAGGAGGGTATCTGTATTCGATTCTCGTCCCAAATATGCTATTACCTTAATTTGTGACGTAAATGTACCATGGCGGGTCGTGGGGCTTTTGGGACCGGGACCGCAGTCCAGAACCTTTTAACTGAAACATAATTATTTTTTTTGTAGGTGGAATCCTGCGGTCCCAGTCCCGAAAGCCCCACGACTGGTTCCCGCATGCTTTCTAGATCTCACTTTATTAGACGTTTCTTTTTTGCCATTGTCCTACGTCAGTTTTAAAATATGAAGGAGACATGGAAAAATGCCATTAGGCTGCACTTTTCTGTGTTGAACACAAGGGTTGCGAGACTTTTCCGAATTATTTGGTATGGTTCTGTCTGTTATTATTAGTGTTTCTATTTTGTTCATATTTTTTATTAATATTATGTAAGCATACATTTGAGTTAGTTTAGTTACATTTTGTAGATTTTGATTAACGTGATTAAGTTAGGGAACTTAATCACGTTATGTCACAATGCTTAGTTTTGTAAACAAAAATAACTGTTGTATATATATTTATATACGTTATTGGTATTGAAAGTGGCAGAAGCACGGATTGTCATAAAAAAGTAAAAAACTAAAACCCGACTACGACTAAAAGCCGTAGTCACACGGTATTCAAGTGTTTAGGTTGGTACCTATAACGTGTGACTACGGCTTTTCTTTTTGTTCTATCCTGCAAATCTTGTTTCATACTTTTTCAGCGTCGTTTTTTTTGTCGTAGTCGGGTTTTAGATTTTTACTTTTTTTTTACTCTTGAGTTTTTGTCCGCTAGAGGGCGTGATTTTTAATTTGAGCAATATTTTGGAAATGTACAAGTGAGGCCCTTTCAAATGATACCAAACACGGCGTATTTATCTCCATTTTTATTTTTTAAGCCTTACTTTTTGTCCGCTAGGGCGCCAAATCGCTTTTTGTGACACGTCACGTAGCCTATGTTCAGTGGAAAATTAAGACGGTTCTAACGATACCTCATATGTCGAATTCCGATAAGTAGATTAGAAGCTATGAGGGAACAGATAAAGATACTCACATACATACATACATACATAGCCAGTCAAAATCATAACCCTCCTTTGGCTTTGCCGTAGTCGGGTAAAAAGGGTGTACTTCGCCCGTTGTCAATCGCTCCTATCATATATATTATTGTGTTTCCGCCTGGGGTGGTGCTCCTAAGACCACTATGCTGAAATTATACGTCCTATACTTTTCCCAACCGAAGAATTATATAAAAATTGCAAAGTACATTCTGTCAGACAGCTCCATATTCCTAATACAGTCCTACTACAACATAAGTATACCCCTTATGTCACCATCACTAAAAGACGCAATGATATTGTTTGTCAGCACTATAGATGTAAGTACTCATTTACGAAGCGGTTTCTTTGTTTCCAAGGGCCACAATCCTACTAATATTATAAATGCGAAAGTTTGTGAGGATGGATGGATGGATGGATGGATGGATGTATGGATGTTTGTTGCTCTTTCACGTGAGAACGGCTGATCGGATCTGGATGAAATTTGGCACAGAGGTAGATTATAGTCTGGAATAACACATGGGCTATAAATTATCCCCATATTAACTTATGGGGGTGAGCAGTATTGCATTATCCATAATCCTCAACTGTTTCACAGCTTGATACTGGAAATACGAAATAACGCAAGAGACATCGAGCGTGCTGTGCAATTTTTCACTTTAAGCACCTGGTGCGAGCGTTGCAAATCCAAGAGAAAGCTGAAGTCCCTTACGTCATTTCAAATTTCCGGTATCGTACACAATCGAACTGTCAACTGTCATACTATATTAAAACAGAAGGTCTATTTCAAACTGTTTGTCACTGGTGTACGTAGACTAACGGTACAGAGACTTACCTGTAAACAAAGGTACGCAAGTTCAAATCACAGTCAGTATTCACTTTTTGTGATTTTTTTTAAGATTTCCAAAAATGTTGAAACGTGTTCGCGAGTTCGATCCCCAATCGGTTTTCACTTTTTGTAAGTTCCACGTATTTGTTTTCATTTCGATGCTATATGATTTTCAAATCAATTCAGAGTAAATTTATAAAATCTACTTTTAATTGTAAATACAATATTATAAATCTGTAGACGTAGACTTTCTGTTTATTGAACATAAGTATTTAGAAAAAATAATGTTTTCTTTTGTTGTGTCTGTGTGTCTTGGGTGTATAGTTTATTATAGTATTATCACGTGTACATTTTAAAACTAATAAGATTAGGGTTTTAGTTTTTGTTTCATTGGAATTGGTGCTCTCTATCAAAAGATATACGAATTTAAGGTATTTAAGAAAACTTATCATCATTTAGAAACATACATGCAACGACATCTATTGCATCAAAACGGTACTAATTAATAAGTGTGTTCACAAGATAACTTTTAAATCGTATTTTTCAAACAGTTACAATAACAAAATGTATCCTTGATTAGTTTAAATGACGCTGCTTTGAAAATCTACATAGGGTTTTTTTTGGAGGGTGGGAAATCATCATTTGGCTCTGGGCAGAGCGGTAGGGAATGTTAGACTTCTACTGACTAAAAACCACCCATGTTCCTTTTTTGCCTTTTGTGCTGTGGCCGTGATATTTCTTTCGAACAACCCGTAGCCCCGACAAGCGGCGGCCCTTGCGGAGGCAAGACATCTCTTTGAGGCGCGCGTGGAACCGAACGCGCCGTCGACACGGCCTGTCGTCGTCTTACGACGGGCGGACGGCGAGCTAGCCCACTACTTACCGTCCACACCTACGGTGGCCGGAAGCCATCACGTGACCCCCGACGCCCAGAGCGTCTCCTATTGCGGCTGGGACGAGAGGTTCTCTCTCTCACCACGCCACCTCCTTCGCTTGCATCACTGCTTCGCCGAAGGAGGCGACGGCGTCCCATTCCCTCTCGCCCCGCAACATGGCTTGAACCAGGGCCGGACGCGAGAGGTCGCCGCCGCCGATCGTCGCTAAGAGAACACGACGGGGCTCAACCCAAGTGGGGCTCCGCCCAAGCAAGGCAGACCTCCACGGTGTGCTCCACCGTATCCTCCGGCTGATCCTTGCAATAGTAGCATTTGGGCGTTTCCTTCCGCCTGATTCGGTGCAGGTGCCTCCCGAATCCCGAAACAACCGTGTCCGGTGAGGACCTGCGCCAGACGAAAGGTGCCGTGGCGCCTCTCAAGCCACTCCTCAAAGAGGAGACTTACCACCACTGTGCCCTGCACGGGGTTGCGACAGTCGCTCTCTCCATGTCGCCATGAAATCACACCAGTGGGGTCTGTCCGCCATGCGGCAATATACGGCGGCAGCGAAGTTTTCCCCCAGTGTAGTGCCTCCGCGCACCATTCATGCAGGAAACTACATAGCCTAAACCCTATAGTGTGTGTTTGCTTCCCATGCATTAAATTTTGGCAGTTTAACTTCGTCTTCGACAGATGGCATTGTTCATTTGACACCATTTTCAGAATTGCTGTGTTAATATTTGTCGTGAATAGTCAACAAATACAAATTGACAGGTACACAGTAAGAAAACAGCTGTAAAAACTTTAAAATAAAAACCTAATTAAAATTAGATAAGACCCGCGACGTAAATATATTTGTTCAGTGTGGAAATCGAATACAGGACATGCAGCGCCACAGTCAAACGCCGAGGCACTGCGCCAACCGTGCCGTCTTATCAGCTGTGGCTGCCTTGGGCATTGCCGCAACTTTGCTTAACAATGGCCAGATTGCACTTTCCGTTTACAAATTGCCTTCGAATCTTACCCCAACTTGCAACATCACCAAAAATCTGCGATTGGCCATGGAACAGATGTCTTTGCAAATAAACTGCTTTAAACAGGAGAGAGTCGCCTGGAATTAGATGTAGATGCGAAAATTCCACTTTCCGAAGAGTTTTCCCATCCAGTGCCAACAGAAGATCCCGAAAGAGTTAGGCAGTGGTGTACCTAATCGTAAGCCCACATTTTGCCAGTAATGTTCAAGCGCCATGGAATAGGGGGCGTTTGATGTCTATAGATATAATATTGCCATCGACCTGGCCCAAAAACCACGCTCCGTGGCCTCTACTGCGAAAACACTTTGCAATCAAACCTCGGACCTCATCCTCAGTAGTTGCACTTGAGACCACTCGATCAACGAGACAGTCACACATCAAAATTTCCACGTGAACGAAGTCGCGGGTATCAGCTAGTTATATAATAAACTCAAAAAGAGATTGAGAATTTACTCTCTTTCGACCTCGGCCGTCAAGAAATCTGTGACAAACTTCCTTCTTACAAAAAAATAACTATTTGGATACAGAACGCTTGCTATTATCTGATAACAACTCATCCTAAACCCTCTCATCGAGAACATAACACACATTCTGCTCTGACACAACACAACACACACTGTCATTATTACACACACACAAACACTTACTCTCACACACACACACACACACACACACACACATACACACCCACGAATTATCCAAATGTCAAGAAAATCAAATAAATAAATAATAAATGAAATTAATCAATTATATTTTCTGTATTTTCTAAATTCTGCAATTATATTTCAATGTTTATCTTTAAGTTAATTTTATGCTAACTTTGGCTTTAAACACTTGTTCTGTCTGCAATTCTAATGTGATACTGTATACGTATGGGCTGTACCACTGCCCTTAAGGCGAGGTTACCCCGATAAACGTCGTGAACAATGGCGTTTTACTCGTACATGGAACGGATTTAAATTTTGAAAAAAATGTATTACATAGTTGACTCTTCGATCATGATATGTCGGGCATGCGATACACGATTACTTACACTTCACTGCATCCAATTAAATCGCAAAGACATGTCCAAATGATGGCTAAATAATCGTTTTACTTGAGTTATATTAGGCTTTGAAAAATAAAACTTATATCTTATAAAGGTCTTAAAAAATGTGTATTATCTCGGGTCACATAATGTATAATTTCTTTATCATTTTTCTCCAAGAGAGAAAAAACAGTCAAAATTTAGGCATTATATCGCTCGCGCGGCAGGGTGAGGTCGTGCGTACATAAAAACAAAGTAGGGTAACCTCGCCTTAATACAAGTTATTTTATAACTTAGTAAGGGTGCTGGTTGCAACACCTACCTGTTTTGTTAACTAACATTAAGTCAAGTGCATTTAAAGGAATTACTATTTGATGTTAACATTGTTATTTTGATTAAATAAATTATTATTATTATTATTTCCCACCCCCCAAAACATAGTATTTTGAAACCTATTAGGAAATGGGTCATTCATTTCATAGTGGGTTTCAAAATACTATTTTGGTTATAACACGAAAATAATCAATTTGCAATAATAACCTAAGACTTCTATGCTGTATTTTCATAATTTATAGATAAGAATCATCCTGTCACTTTGGAATATCCTGGAATTTTCGTTAGTATTAGTAAACAACTAAGTTTAGAAATAACTATTAGGATTTTAGCTATATTATAAATATTTTTTGCTTTTAAAAATAATATTAATTTTATTGAGAATTGCTCATTTCAGTCCTCTCTCCTAATTCTCTTGTTTTTTCTGTGCCCGACAGGCCATGTGATCTAATTACAAGTTTTACTACCTAAGTTTATACATGTGGAATGCAATAAAGTATTGAGTATGTACATATTTATTACCGGATCTCCCAATAGATACCTATTTATATTCTATATTATAATTTATATTTTATACATACTATTAGTTTATCTTAGAAATTACCTACCAACTATGTTATAATTAAAATTTACAAAGTGCTTCCTCTCTCCTAACTCACTTATTTTGCTGTGCCCGACAGGGTCCATATGATCTAATTTTAAGTTTTACTACATGTGGAATGCAATAAAGTATTGAGTATTGACTACCTAATTTATTGCTGGTATCTGTACTATGTTCTATAAATAAAAAAATTATAAAAAAGTTTTCTATTTAAGTCACTTCATCTTCAACATTATAATAACTTATTTACTTCATATTATACAACTAATTATTTCGAGTTATCAAAGGATTCGGAATAGTAAATAAAGTTCTGAGATATTTTTTAGCTACTTAAATATTCAAACCTTACATTATTTAAGTAAATAGTGTTAGTATCGTGCGTTTAAATTTTATAAGTTTTTTTTTATTATTTGAATTGAAATTTTCTGCACGCATAGGTCCTATAAGATTGGATTAGATTTAAGTACATACTTATCAAATAAAAAAGATATTTCAATCTACAAGACGATGACATCATGAGAAGATCTCTTATTTTAAGAATCCGTTCGTTATTTGTATCCAATATCGAAATTTTAACTGCTCACAAAGTATTGTCTAGGTACATTATCGGCCTAGTCCCTTAGTCTCAGCTTCCAATCTAACCGGATGCAGCTGAATATCTACGCAGTATGTCTATTGACCTCCTCAACTACAGCCACTTTGGTACGATACCTCATTATAAGACTAGTAGTCAGACTATTGGGTCTGTCTAAAGGATAGGACTGTGAATCCAATAAAACATTTTTTTGTGAATATAAATAAAGTAATGTGTTTATTTTCTCATCACAAACGTTACAGTAAACAAAAATAATTTAACCTAAACTTCTGTGAAAGACTGGTGCCCAAAATAGTCATTAAATACCTGTATTATGGATCACGTGGCCCCCCAAAGACTATCCAGGTTTAAAACTAATTTACACAAATAACTAGTACTAACAACTCACGCGTGATGAACTTAAGTTCTCCTTGAATAAATCTCCGAAAACCACAACAGGATGCTAATTGCCTGAACAAATTGAACAGACTGAAAGTTGTCCCTTTCAATTTATCCAGACAGACCAAAATAAACAAACCCAGCTGTAACAGACAGACATTCCTTCCTAGAATTCCACTTATCTTGACCTACAGTAACACTTTCTATTTCGGCAAATTGAAAGGACAACCTCTAAGTAAGATGTTGACTAGTCAAACAAGGGACAATATTGTTCAAAATGCGTTACTCGAAGGACAAAGGTATCAAAATAAATGAATTTCAATTTTAAGACGAGCAGTGGTGGCCCAGTGGTGGCTTCCCGACTTTGTCAGTTCTATCCTAGGCAGGCGCATTACGTTGTGTAATTTATTTCATCACCACTTCTTTCAAAACGGTTAAGGAAAACATCGTGACAAACTTAATGTCTTACAAACAAAAATTCGAAGATAAATGTGACATCTACCAATCCGCTCCGAGCCCGCTTTGGTGGATTATAGCCCATCCCTCTCTTAGAGAGGAGGTCTGAGTCCCTGTAGTGGGAACATTATAGGCTGATGATGATGATGAATTGTCCTCGAACGGCTGTTATTATTTAACTACGAGCTCCTCAGTTTATCAGTCATACTACAGGATACTTTAAAGTTGCTAAATTAATCTTTAACATTACAACACCAACACTCGTTAATCACACTTACATTATCACACAATTCACTTCTCTCGTTAATTAGCCACGAATACGTACAAATTTTTGGAATCCAACTGTCGTACTCGTATT
This sequence comes from Diarsia dahlii, assembly GCA_949775195.1. NCBI lineage: Eukaryota > Metazoa > Arthropoda > Insecta > Lepidoptera > Noctuidae > Diarsia > Diarsia dahlii. Next base: position 5,019,277 of record OX459198.1, read on the forward strand.
GTACAATGAAATACTCAAGAACATACTTTTACATTAAGGGGTTATACTCATGTCATAGTCCAGCCGTACTCTTTTCTTGTGCCTTGATCTTCTCATGAAGTTATAGATAAATATGGAGACCACACTTCGAATACCTACTTGAAGCAAAACTTATGCATCGCTATCTCGCTCTCTGTGGGCTGACCCTCTCTTTCTAAGTAGGGTAACCTTTATTTTATTTTACCTAGGACATTACATAGTTCCTTTTCATAACTTGTGTTTGATTAAATTAATATATCCACATCTCTGTTCACTTCTAGATTGATGAAAGATGCCAATGATAAATTACGAAAGAAGCTGTTTGCTTACAGTGTGAAAGTTACTGATTTTTTTTTGGCAGTTTGTCATTTTCAATCACGCAAAAAAGTCTTAGGTCGTATACGTACGTAATTTCGCACAGAAATAGAATATAGACCATGACCAGTATAAAAGTTTAGTTCCTGTAGCAATACGAAATTAATGATCTTCTATCTATCTATATAAATAAAAAGAGAAGTCCTGACAGACTGACTCATCAACGCCCAGCCCAAACCCTTGGACCTAGAAAGCTGAAATTTTGCACAGAGGTTCCCTTTATAATCTAGACAAGGAATAAGGAAGAATTTTTTGAAATTCAACCCCTAAGGGAGTTAAATAGGGGATGAAAGTTTGTATGGAAAATCGCCATTTTCACGCGGGCGAAGCCGCTGGCAAAAGCTAGTAAATCATAATGACAGAAGAGGTGATGACACGACCACGGTGGTTGCCTACCGCAAGGGCTGGTGGGGTGGCTCAAGATAATGAATCTGGAAGGATTTGGGAGAGATTTTTGCCCAGTACAACTCTTACTATAAAATCATGAAATCGCAAAAAAGAAATTAGATGTTTCTTTTATTTTGTAGACTAATGAAAATGATACATATGAGATGTTTTTTTTTTTAAAGATTTCTGGGTAAGTCAGTGTTAAGGTTTTTTACCACAGTGGAATTTTTAATATTATGTATTTTCATCTAAATACGGGGCTATAATAGGAACGGTAATACATATGTATAAAACCTCAAAAAGAAACAAAAACACTTTCTAAATTAAAATCATTTTATTATAATATTTTCTATTATATTACGAAGATATGTCCTGATTTTTTTAGTCTGTCGTATAACTCTTTGCTTAAGAATCTTAGATTTCTTCTGCAGTATTTTTTCTTCAGTTGATTTTATTTACACCTGTACGCCCCTATCAATCTTCGTAGAGACCTGGGCTTCGCTGTTGACCTAAAACCAGAAGAGTGTGAAATCAGAACATAATTTTATATTATTCATTACATTTACTGTATTATTTAAATAGTAATTGGCTATTTGACTACTGTTAAAACTTCACGAAAATGTTATGATATTTCAAAGAACTAACAGAAATAACACGGCGGTGTGTGAAAAAAGTAATAAAATGTAATAAAGCGAGTATGATAATGACTATATAATTAATGAAGGTCCCACGGAAAGTCCCAGATATATCCCCAATATGGTCACACTACTTCAGTATGACTCCTTAAAAACAAAAACAAATAAAATTGCAGAAAGTCCATGAAATTCAATGTAAAACTGTTTGGTCTTTACATAGTTATCTAAGTTATCATTGACTAAATCATAGGTCAAGCTTTTATGAAGTAATTAATTGAAAATACAAAGAAATATGCAGAAATATGTTTACAATTATTCAGTGTCAAAAATCCCGATTTAAACACTTACACGTTAAATCTTATATCACCTCCTGGACACCACGTACTACCACAACCACGCACTACACAAGTTTGCACCATTTTCTCAATTATAACTTTGATTACAGGCAAATATCTCAAACGAAACTGTGAACCGCAAAGTAAACAACCGCCATATTGGTACGATTTATGTTGACATGTGGGGCCAATGTTGCCACATTACCACATCCTTAGGAAATGGGAAAATAATTCACTGATTCGCCAACCTTGTCAAGCATTCGTGACATACTATTTTGGAATTTTAATTTCAGTAATCTTAGTTTAGCTTTTTATTTATTAGCACATTATTTGACAGTATTTAACTTCTGATTACATTTGTGTGGTGACTCTTTTTAAAAATGAATAAGGAGATTTTAATAACGAGATAGCAATACTATCGTCCACCTTAGAAAGAGAGGTCAGCCCACAGAGAGTGAGATAGAGAATCGTAGGTATTTGACTCAAACTTTTGTTCTAAGTGTGGCCTCCATATTTATCTATAACTTCATGGGTCTTCTACTGCAGCACTGATACAAAACGTAAAACCGATCAGCTCATTTCTATCCATTCCGATTACAGTAGTATACAAAAAATGTATATATTGATATATAATAACAAAATTCGATAACACCCAAAATAATGTTGATCATATAGATTCTGTCTCTGTGTCCGACTCATCTACCTGTGACTTGGACAATTGCATACCGCCCAACCTTAATCCCATTCACTCGCTCAAAGTTCTTAACCAAAACATAAGAAGCATAACAAAAAATATTACAGATTTCACACCATACTCACTAGAACAAGGATCGATTGGGACATTATAACGTTGACCGAATGTTGGCTTCCCAATACTCACTATATTCCAGACCTTCAGGACTACAACTATTTCTTAACCGCAAACAATCTCACACAAAACGAGGGTGTAGTTGTTTACGTCAATAAAAGAATTACAGTTTCCGTGGAAGAACCATCAATCTTGGAAGCCAACAGTCTACTAATAAAAATCGACTCCAACACCATTCTTATAGCAATATATCGTCCACCGGGTTACAAAGACATTAACAAATTTTTAAACTCACTCAATTTGCTCCTGACAAATATCACACACTTTAAGAATATAATTATCACCGGTGACATAAATATAAACATTCACGACCAATGTCTTGACTCTGCCTCACAGAGTTACCTAAACCTATTAGCCTCACATGGATTACTGCCTGCCCATTCACTTCCCACGCGTCTCCAAGCTTGCCTTGACCATGTCATTCTTAAATCCACTCTCCCAGCTTTCACATACGTTGCTCACTCTGCGCTAACCGATCACGAAACTGTACTGTTTTTTCTAGTGACGAAAACCCCAAAACCCGTAATTAAACAAAGAGTCACCCGTATTAACCATGACCAACTTGACGCAGAGTTAAAGCAACTCAATTTTGACCAAGTGTATTGTACGCGGAACTCCCACGAGGCAGCAGAGTGTATGATAAACCTAATTACACAGGCAATTGAGTCAAGTTCCAAGACCGTCCAAATACCTAACCGGAAAAAAATCATAAAACCTTGGCTCACACCGGGCCTTCTACGATGTGTCCGACATAGAGATAATCTGCATAAAAAATTAAAAAAGTCACCTAATAACGAAATTTTAAAAACGTCTTTCAATAGATACAGGAACTACTGTAACAAGCTTTTGAAAAAGATCAAAAAGGACTATGAAAGGAATGAAATAAGCGATGCCGGTAACAACACAAAAAAACTATGGGAAGCAATAAACAGAATCACTAACAGAATCAAAAAGAAAGAGAACTCATCAGATCTATTAAACACGTATGCTTCCCCTCAGGAATCAGTTAACATGGCCAATAAATTCTTCGCTGAAATCGGCAAAAATCTCGCGGAAAAGGTATCCAATACATCATCTAATAACGCACATAACACCGTCCAACAAGTAGCCACACAATCTATGGTACTTTTACCCACTGATGCCGAAGAAGTTGCCAGACTGATAATGTCCCTGCGTAGCGACACTGCCGCGGGGTGGGACAGGATATCAAGTAGACTCCTGAAAAAACATAAAGACATTGTTGTACCACCCCTCACGTATATCTGCAACCTTGCTCTTTCATCTGGGCAATTCCCCAAAGCCTTCAAAAAAGCCATAATTCACCCAATTTTCAAGAGTGGGGATGGACGCCATGTCAACAACTATAGGCCTATAGCAGTACTTCCTATTCTGTCTAAAATCTTGGAGCGGATCATGAATGATAGGCTCGTGAATTACTTGGAGAAGTTTAACATCCTTTCGCCCTCACAATATGGCTTCAGGGCGGGCAAATCCACGGCTGATGCAGTTCGTGATCTGACCAATTTTGTCATCTCAAACTTGGATGGTGGACAGAAAGTTTTAGGCATTTTTCTGGATCTTGCAAAAGCTTTTGACACGGTGTCTATCCCTACCTTGATTCGAAAGATGGAAGGCATAGGAATCAGGGGTGTTCAGCTGCAGCTATTCGAGGACTATTTGAGTGAGCGTACCCAGTGTGTTAAGATAGGAGATGCCATCAGCGACGAATGCACTGTCACCTACGGTGTGCCTCAGGGCAGCGTAATAGCACCGACACTCTTCTTAATATACATTAATGAGCTGGGTATGCTCACTCTTCCCAAAGGTAAAATCATTACCTTCGCAGACGACACTGCCCTTCTTTTCAGTGCTGGTACATGGCATGAAGTATACATACAAGCTCAGTCTGGCTTCGATATCGTGATTGAGTGGTTGCGTAATAATGTTCTAACTTTAAACGCGGAAAAAACAGTGTACATGCCCTTCTATCTAAAAAATAATGCGTCAATCACACACTCGAACTCTTTGTTCTCCGTAACAGCCCACACATGTTCCAAACAAAACAGAAATAGTTGCACCTGCTCCACCCGCATTCAGAGGAAAGACAGTGCAAAATATCTAGGGGTATTAATAGATAGCGCCCTTAGTTTCAAAAATCATATCCATACACTTAGCGGAAGGATACGGAAACTTATATACATCTTTAAGACCCTGAGACACGTGGCTGACGAGAAACTAAGGAGGTCGGTTTACATGGCTCTGGCGCAGTCCCTACTAACCTACTGCATAACATCTTGGGGAGGTGCTACAAAATCTGCTATGCTGGAACTAGAACGAGCGCAGAGAGCCATTTTGAAAGTTTCTCTATTCCGACCTTTCATATATCCAACGGTTATGGTGTATAGGGAAGCAGAGGTGCTAACTGTTCGACAGCTGTTCTTGTTGCAAACCGTTATAAAACAACATGGCCTCAATACCTTTAACCACTCACTCTCAAACAGAAGTAGAAGATTTGATCCCATAGTCCGCCATCACATACGGCTCTCGACTACTTCCTCTGAACGGTTCTTCTGCTACTTGGGCTGCTTTCTTTCTATTAAAATAAATAAAATACTCCCAATTTATAACCTTTCCAAAACCATCTGTAAAGTTAAATTAAGAAATTGGCTCCAGCAGTTAAACTATGAGGAAACGGAAAAACTACTTGCTGTCCCAAAATAGTCAGTTTAACTCAACCCCCCCCCCCCCCCACCACATACTACCCCCACACTTACACCCAAACATACACCCACACTTACACCCACACGTACACCCTAGTCACCCACAGACATACAATCATACAAACAAATACCTACTAACCATACTAACACCAAGTACCAATAATTGTAACTATTTGTCATGTATTCAATTTTCTCTTTTTTATCTTTAATCTTTTTGTTGTAAATTCTTATCGCATTAATGATTGCTTTGTGCATATTGAATGTAAGCATTATCCAAGGGGTGGAGACCTGATGTCCTGAAATACAGACCTCACGGTCTAGCTTAGGCACCAGTCTCCCACAGTATAATTATTTCTGTTACGTATTTTGTATTGATACCTGACTAATGTACCTATATTGTGGTGAGAAATAAATCATTATTATATACTGGAGAAGCTTTAGGAGTAACTCATCTCGAAATAATTGTCAGAAATAGAAATCGTAGTGTGGGAGGCATACCTACTTGAAGCATTGGGGACAATATTATTATCAAGGAGAATGTTATGATTGGATTGTTTGTGTATTTTTTTGATAACATTACATCACGCCTTTAATCCCCGTAGGGTTAGGCAGAGGTATAGCTTTTAATAGGTACACCTAATACTATATATAGTACACTCATGTGATTGTACTATTTGGCAGTTATGTTTATGTCTCGTGTAATAGGAAAGGAGACCGGCCGGGCACAAATCTAGACTGTGACTGTATAAATTAGACTGTATTATTTGTGTTTTTTTTTCTAATATTAAATGTGTCTACTCTTAACCTCAATAATGTCCTGAGGACAAAGATGAGCCCAATGTGTGCATTAAATAAATGAGCTAACAAAGTAGTATTCCATTTACATACTACTACCTCGTGATAAAAATGGTCTCTGCTTTTATGCACTTCACTGCATTTCACAATTTATACTTTGTGTTAAGAACTCATGAAAAAGGTGTCTGTCTTTTCTTAAAATTTTGATGTTGAAAATAATTTCATCGGCTCAGTTTTGGAGGAGAAAAAAAGGGGAATCCAAAACCTTGATCGTTTAATTTATGTGACGTGTTTTTTGTATTCGATTTGAGTTGCAACTGTAGCTGCGCAGCGCGAGAGCTATAGTTCTAGATACCTACCCCACAGACCCTGTTCCCTTAAGTTTTACGAAATTAGGTATTTATAACAAAAATGTGATTTTAAATATAAACTATTTAACCAGTAAGTTATCACAGAAATGAAAATAATTAAGCCGTTTTAAGGCAGAGCTTTTAGTCTGAACCCCCAATTATTGAAAACACCCACTCTTTCTGCAAACACTGCAATAAATTTACTGCGAACTTGATTCAATGAATGAATGTGCTTTCAATGAATTGAATCAAATTCTCAATAACAAGAATTCCTTGGAAACTGTTTTAGACTGATTATTTATAGTGCTGAAAGACAAAATTATGGATTCACTGAATATGAAGAATCTCATTTAGATTTCGTTGAGAAATTATGGAAAGTAATTTAAATTCAGTTTAAGAAAGATTTGAATAATTAAATAGCTATTATTAGTGGTATCTGGGCCATAAAATGATATTGTGCCCGCAATCTCGTAGTATGTGCTCAGACCCAGTCGGGGCTGCAAGTTGTTTGAAAGAAATACCGTGGCCTCGGCACATATGCTAAGAAGGAACGTGGGTGGATTTTTGTCAGTAGAAGTCTGACACTCCCTACCGCTCTGCCCGGGAGCGCTGAACAAGAGCAAGAGGAGTCATTTGATGATACCACCCAACCACCAAAAAAAAAAAATGTGCTCGGGTAATGACCCGGGCACATACTCCGTCACTTCAAGTTTTCAACTAGAAAATTAATACTAAGTGTAACTATAACATAACATCAGACCTGTAATCCCTAATAGGGGATCGGACAAAAAAAAACTAATTAGTCCGTCAGATAGATTTCCAAAAATTATTGGACACGTATTTTTTCTTTTTTCACGTAAACTTAAAATGAAGTCGACACAGTGCTTCGAAAACTCGTGTGACGTCATATGATAGTACATTTTGACGACACAAGTGACGTTTCAAGCCCCACTCCACGATCTTTGACGCGTTTTATCTTCGTCATTTTTTATTGATTTGATAAAACAAAAAACACGTATTCAATATTTTTCGATAATCTAACTTACGGACTAAACAGAATCATATTATTTTGACCCAGTCCGATCCCCTATTGGTAAGCAGAGGTGTACCTCATAGTACACCCACATTGTGTTTTAGGCATATTATGACATTTAAAAAGTATCAAAGCAGTTTTTTTAAGTCAAAAAAAAGCGGGGTTCTATTTTATTTAGTTCTATTTTTTAATTTCATAATTTAATATTCAAATGAACCCCGAGTTCTGGGAAAACTCGGTTTTATCAATATTGTTTTTAAACTTTGTTCTCTTTAACATGCATATTCAAATGCCTTAGATATATTATATTATTACTAAGGCATTTGAATATAATAATATAACTCTATGTTAATATTATTACAATATTAAGTACAGTTATTTACCAACTTTGATGACTGTTGAGTTACATCTAAAACTTACTAAAGAACTGTAGTTAGCTGAATAGAACGTTTTATATATTACTACACACATATTTGTCTGTAAGTATTTTTACAGACAGATCAAAAAGTATACGTCAGTCATTATATTCTTAGTTTTTGCGGTTTTTCAATAAATAAGAAATAAATTCTTTCATCATTCCAGATACACTTCTTTTGTAAGAAATAATATTTTATCTATGCTAAGAGATACTTAAATTGATTGGTTACTTAATGATCTATTTCTTCTGTATCATTATGTTATAGTAATAAAGTTTATTCAACTATTTATGTAAGTAAATAGAGGATTTTGTTCAAGATTGGCCGGTGAAAACCGCATGTAGAGAAGACTGGAAGGCTATAGAGAGACCTTTGCCAGCATTGGAATAATATGTGCACTCTAGAACGTCATGACTAGACTGAAGGGCTGGACAGCATTGCAATGCAACATAGCGGTACAGTATTGGTATTGGCTAGCAATACTTGGTTTAGATTAAACATTATTTCAATCCAACGTGGTAATATTACCAGCCATCCTTTGACTGGGTTACGAGCGAACTATTTGGCGCTTCTTAAAATAATTATTCTTTTCAATTTTTCATACCAAGTACCTACATACACACATAATAAATGAACTCACGCCCTTTTCCCATGGGGGTAAGCAGATACCACAGAACGCCACTTGCTATACGATCCTTACAAACTCTTTTGCCTCATCCACATCCATACATCTGGTCATACACGCGCTCCGGTTATGACTACATGTGCCCATATACCTATACCCATGTACCCATGTACCTATATATTTTTATTATTATTTTAGGCCTGTATAATTAGGAATAGTCTACCTATATAAATAATGTATATATTTTAAGTAACATCTATCAAATAACCTTCTTATTTAATTTGGTACAAAATATTTCTATGAATATTATGGTTATTATAAGCAAAGAATTTTAAACAGCTCTTAGGCTAGAAAATTAATCCCTTAAATTATGTATGATTTCCGAGAATAAATCTTCGTGATAACGAGAAAATGACATATAATGTATAAGTTGTACGCAGTTACTAGGCATACAAACTAAAATTAAAATTCATCGTCATTAAATTTCAACACGTTTAATACACACAATTACATACTTACTAATAATATAAATCTGAATTTATATAAGAAAACTTCAAATGGTTCCTATTTTAGGATTATACCTAAAATTTTTTTTGGCTTAAAATATCAAATGAATAGACCGGTAGAGCTCTCTGATTGAAAGTGTACGTTATGTCTTTAGTAGGAGTTTGATCCGTACCTAAAAGGTTGACTGTTTCAGCACCGTTGACCGTTGCAGTTCAGACAAGCGAATTAAAAAAATAAATAACATTTATATAAAGAGAATCGAAATAAAAGCAATGTTTCGTTGAGCAAAATAGGTAGTGTCAATAATTTAGTTCAACCTTTAGGGCCCAGTACAATTTTCCACCCTGTATAGTAGCTACAACTACATCTAATTATAATTTGTTTGCCAAGTCATCGAGTCTCCATTTAGATACTGTAGGCTTATTTGCGACGTGTCTATGCAGGAACATTACCATAGAATGGCCATAAGTTCCCAATTACGTTATGAGTTCAATGCAATTTCATAGCACTGTTGACTCATGTGTCCCTAGTACCTTGGTATCGGATACATTGTTGTTCTGAGATTGGACTTGACATTTGACAAGCTTTTGCGAATAGGATAATAATATTATTGTTTCTTTTGTAAAGTATTGTGTGAAGGTAATATAGGTATTTTAATCTAGTATTTGACAAGACTTATCATAGAATGGCCATAAGTTCCCAATTACATTATGAGTTCAATGCAATCGCATAGCATTGTTGACTCATGTGTCCCTAGTACCTTGATATCAGATATATTGTTGCTCTGAGATTGGACTTGACATTATTTTGACAAACTTATGCGAATAGGATTATCATTGTTTGTTGTGTATGTATATTATTATGTGTAGGTATTTTAGGTATTTTATACTTCACTTGCTTGGTAAGTGTACCAATACTACCCCACTATAAGGCTTGAAAGCTGTTCATTAAACCTTCTCAAAAATCTAGGCAGTTATATTGTATGGAATTTCATTACTGCCCTGAAAATCAGGGTAGTAATGCGTTCATTACTAACGCGTTTTGTTTTTTTTTTAAAGTCTTGATGACGTTGGTAATCAATCGATTTAATTTTACCATAAAATGTACTGGCCACTAGAACTTTTAAAGCATTGGGTAGCATACATTCCGATAAGGTCGGAAAACTTCAAACCTCTATGCGATAGAGCGAGAGATTTATAACACTCTCTCGCTTGTAGTAATATAGCGGTTTATTTATATCACTCGAGGGTAAGTACAGATTACTAAACTCGTGTGGTTTACGGCACTCCGCTTCGCGTCGCGCCTCAAATGCACACTCAATTAGTAATCTGTGCCTTACTCCCCTTGATGAATAAATAGCTATTATCCTATGTATTTGACAAAACTTATCATAATAATGGCCATAAGTTCCCAATTACTTTATAAGTTCAATGCAATTGCATATCATTGTTGACTCATGTGTCTCTGGCAACGTTTTTTTTATATACTCGTTGTTATTTTTGCCCTGATATTATATGTCCAGTCACAGAAATAGCCTGAACTGAGTTAAGTGTCGTTTCAGAACTACCCAAATATTTAGAGAGGAAAATATTTTTTTTGAAAGATTTATTTAAAGAGGCGAGGCTAGACTGAAAATATGGGTCATATTTTAGCCTGTGTCGGACATAAAGTGGCAACAATCTCGACCTAGGGCGGTCAGAACGTAGACCCATATTTTTTGTTTGCCCGCTTAGTAAAGTTGTTACCAAAATGTTATAGAAAATTAACATTATTGAGTTTATTGATCAAACTTGGGTGTATTAGGTACTACTAAGTACATAGAAATACCATTTATTATCATAATAGTCCTAAAGTTAAATATTTTAATATGAACCACAAACATTACATAGCATCATGCCTGCAATCTCCGAAGGGTAAGAAAAAGGTATACTCATTTGTACACCCATATTTACCAAGCGACTTTTTTTTTTACTGAGAAGCTTCTGATAGAAAAACTCAATAATACTTTGTACGATTTGGCATTCGAACCCAGGATTGTCTAGGTCAGCCATACACAACGTGCGGCCCACTTGTCCTTTTTATGTGGCCCGAGCCACGGCACACGGCATAGCCCAGTATTTCAATTTTTACATTAATATTACAGATAAGGGTTAAAAATAATGTATTAATTAATTCACTCATTTACTCTTATTTTCTCTGTTACCTATTGAGTACACACAGAACACTATTAGGTACTATCTATACCTACTATGTGGCTGGGGCTCACTCAGGGGTTAGTTTTATTTTCGTATTTAATCGAATAATCCCCACTTCCTCACTAATATTTTAAATACGAAAGAAAATCTGTCTGCCTACCTGTCTGTTATGGACAGTCTGTTATGGTGGCACCACACTTGGCGTATTTGTACAAAAATTTGCGATATTTACGAGTAGGTACAAAAATGAACCTTTTTGCATTCAACTTACGGTGTATTTTGCATTGCTTAGATGCCACGAATAGTTGGGAAAATACGCCAAGTGAAGTGCCAGCATTAGGTACGCTTTGACGCCTAAACCACTGAATCAATTTTGATGAAATTTGGTACACAGATAGACTAGTAGAGCTTGGGAAAGCTACTTTGTGACTGACTTTGAAATAAGGGGGTTGTGACCAACATAAAATAAACGATAACCAACAGCCGCGCGGGTATCGTTTATTTTATGTAAAAACATAAAATAAACGATTTTAGTTTCAGGAATTAAAGGCATCACGTGATGAACATGACAAAAACTCGAATAGTGTCTTGGTTAGAGGAAAGGCCAGTTAAGCCATTCATGACTACAAGGTCTTTTATTGAGACATTAAATGTACCTTTGAGATACCAAATTGATCGTTTTGTACCTATAGAACAAGTTTTATCTTCAAAGAATGAGGGCAAATACAGTATATTAATAAATAATACGCACATTAAAATAAGGTGTTTCAGGTGCTCAGAATTACTGTGCAATGAACATTGCACATACCTATGTGATGATTGTTTTACAAAACCATATCCTCTTGATGTAGGTTATATATAGTTTTGTTCTTTTTATGTCTTTTTTGAGTATTTATATACGATCATGTAGGATAAGTTAAAAAAGTCAATTTAAATTCTTCAGTCTTCCAAAATCATTTAAACCAAAATTCCTACAACCGAGTTTAATAAAGATGTTGATTCATCATTACTTACTTGTGTTTAACTTAAATACTGAGAAAATAAATTAATTTAATAGAAAAATTCTTACTTAAAATGGCCATTAAAAAGGGGCGGCAAAATTCTCCCCACGCGCCCACTTGCGTTCGGAAAAAAGACGCGCCCACTCTAGGGTTAAGGACAGGAAGATTATGTTCGCCTTGTGCTGGTAGTAAATAAGTAGAGGATTATAATTTGTTTGGTCTGTAAACAAATGGATCAGAAAACGATATTTTAATGTAAGTAATGATTTCCAAATAAATAGTGTAGAACATAATTATATAGCTTCGCTTTAAAATCATCTGTATCAACTATAAAATATCAAAATAAACATCCATATTTTTCCATTAATCTATTGGTTTTCTTAAAATTCTAATCCTTGAATATTTTTATCGAAAAAGAGCAGTGTTTACATGAAATCGAAATTAAAAGTTTTGCTTATTTATTTTAAAATCCGTTTGAAGAGTTTTTTTTAACTTATCTTTTTAAAGTTTCAAGGGTAAAGTCTTAGGTCATTATGTTTACTTTTAATACTAAAATTCATCGTATTTACAAAATTGTTTATTTTTATTACTTGAAGTTGATAGCGCCCGACAAATATTTTTTTTTCTTAATGGTCGTAGACGCAGTTAATATTACCAATTGTCACTCTGTGACCATTTTCAGAATTGAAACGTGATTCATATTATTATCCTATTATGATTCTGCTAATTTAGGCAACCAGAAAGCTGGCAGCATTACCACGTAACATAGCAATGCTAATTATAAGGCCCTTAGAAAAAAAGGTTATTTTATTTCACGTGTGAACCGGATCATAAATTACTGCTTGCATACTACCACAATTTGTACACGCAAACATTTTTTCCATTATACGCAAATTAACCGCGCCGTTTAGTTTCGCTTATCCGCCGGGCATTCTTCTGAACCGAGCATACTTGTACAACGGTACAAAACTATGAAAACAATGGGTGTTTGCTATTGTGTAGTCTAAGCTTTAAACTATTAGTACTATGAGTATTTGTTTAGTAAGATTCTTTGATAGTCTTGAAAAGTTAAACCTTATTTTGAACGAACGTGTTTGTTGAACCGTATAGCTATAGTGTTTCTGTAAGAATTTAAAAAAAATACCTATCGTATGCATTCAATTACTGGATTGTTTTTTTTTTTGCTATAAATCACCTACCTATATGCCTATGGACTGTTATTCAGTTTAATTTATTATTACAGTTTATTCATATTTCTTACAACTATAATATCGTTTGTTACTATTTATAATATTAGGTCATTCGTTTTCATTGAAAAAATGACCATCAATGACGATTTATCGAAAGACTATTTAGAAAATAGAAAAAATTAAAATTAAACAAAACTTGGAAGCAGGCGGGGTCCATTCTACATATTTTCATTTTTTCTTTTCATAATTTAATATTCAAATGAACCCCGCCTGCTTCCAAGTTTTGTTTAATTTTAAATGTGCTAGTTTTTTTGCTTTTCAGTTTTTTCAGTCGGGTTTTTTAGTTTTTTAACTACTTTTTTTATTTCCAACTTTTTAGTTCTTTTGTTTGTTCTTTCGTTGGTCGCGTAAAATTCTTCGCAGATTTATTTAACTTTTGTGCTTGTTTATAGGATTTCTCACTTTGAATTTCTTTTAAACATATAAGTGTTATATATATTTTTGTAATCTCCTTTTAAAACCCTTTATTTTGATACCCTACTCGATGGTATTGGAAAAATTTTTTTTTTGAACTCCACGATTTGGCCCCCAAAAATACACAATTTTTCTTTGTTTTTTTAATTTTAATGTAGCCTGTAACAGTCGCGCCATCAAGACGAATCTAATGACGTACATTTCATTCAAATCGGTTCATCCGTTTATGAGTTATGAGGGAACAAAGAAACGGAAATACATACATACATACACGTCAAACACATAAATGACCATCTTCCATACGTGTCTCAAATCAAAAACAACTTGAATCGAGTACTATTTATTCAATCCTTAGTCTTTTGACAAAACGTGAAATCGACTCGCTAATTAATTACTCAAGACTTAAGGGCCTTAAAATTCAACGAAAAAAAAAAGGTTAGAGAGATATTATATATATTATAGAAGCAAATATTCGTAAGCATAGCTATATAATTAGGCAAGTCTCCATTTTTTAATTAGTATCCAGAACGACAGTGAAAACAATTAAAATATCAGGAACGGACCATTACAATCTTCTCTTCAATAAATTGAACGAAGATAACAATTACAACCGAATTTCTGAAGCAAGCTTTAGGGTGAAACCGACTGAAACCCCTTATCGGTAAATAGCGGTTATCCCCAATCTGAGTTCATTAAAAATTAACAATCCGAGTTGAATCTCTTGCAAACTGAAATCCAAGGTTTGTGGAAACGATAAGGGTTATAACTTCAAATTGTCGGAATTCGAGATGTCCACCAGTTTGGACAGATTTGAGTAACTCCATCAAAAATAACTTTAGTTTACAATTAGTATTAAATACAATAATTATTAAAACAATTAGTATTAACAATTCATGTTTTAGGAGATAAAAAAATAGGTTTTCCTAGGTAATTAGTACACACATCATTCACAGTAAGCTGTTTTTTTTTGTCATAATAGTTTTCGGTAGGTGTGCTATCGAACACTATAAAAGGCATGCTGATGACAGGGTTGACAGTGTCCAACCACACATCAGTTTGTTACATACAATTTGACATTGACAACACCACTAAGCCGTAGTAGACTTAGTGTTAAAATTGATGTGCGGTTTACTATTTACAACAAAGTTTTACTAGCCTCTTTTAGCGTCATAAATCAACTTTCTCATAAGTTTATAATGGTAAAGTCAACTCCACTTACCAATAGCAAGACATCCTGCGAGGAACACCCAAGCTTGTGTCGCCAACATTGTAGTCTATTCACTGTACCGTTTTAGGGACAGCAGTCTTCGTCGCTTCATTTGGGACTGTCTCACACTATACCACATCACTTTTCACACATATATATATAGCACTGCCGTTCACAACACTATTTCTGGTGATATTGTTGGGATCTGCAACAAAAGAAATGCATTTATTAGAAAAAAATACCTTTAGTAAATTTGATAAAAGATTGACTAACCCGGAATCGAAATAAAGTATCATTATTACACGACTGCCCCAAAAAAAAGAGTGTTATTTTTAAAACATTCAGAACCAAGTATTTCATTCCGTTAGAGAAACATATTATTATTTTGGCCTGTTGGATAAATGTGAAAATCAACATTACCTACATCACATTGTCATTTAAGTCAAGTTAATCAAATACAGATAGTTATGGTATATCTTCTAATGCTCTGTGTTTTTTTTGTTAACTAAAATCAATTCATAAACATATTCCCAAGTGCTGACGTTTTTCTTAGATAAATTAGAATCTCTCGGCTGGTACATAAATATATATCTCCACGATGGGAAATAAACTCGTAAGTTCCAATACCAACGATACCAACATTCGTAAAGAACACAAAACTATTCAAATAAGATTACGACTAACAACGCCAGTACCATCGTGTTGACAAATAGCATATTATATTTAATGCCGGTTCCGCCTGTTCGCAGAAAACTCAGCCAGATTTACATACAATACATAGTAATTACTTAGTTATAAATAGCTAAGCGTAGGTGCTTAGTGACTACGGCTGACTACGAGTCTTGCTCTAGCAATGTGTTATGTGACTCAGAAGTTGGATTTTACTGAGTGCAAATTGAATGAGGTTTTACTTTAGTCATTGACCTGGTAAAGGGTATGTGGTTGTATGTTGACTAGTTTGTGGTTTTATGTTGTAAAGCTAGTTGCTTTTGCCAGCGGCTTCGCCCGCGTGAAAATGACGATTTCCCATATAAACTTTCATCCCCTATTTAACTCCCTTAGGGGTTGAATTTCGAAAAATCCTTTCTTATTCCTTGTCTACATTATAAAGGGAACTTCTGTGCAAAATTTCAGCTTTCTAGGTCCAAGAGTTTGGGCTGGGCGTTGATGAGTCAGTCAGTCAGTCAGGACTTCTCTTTTTATTATAATGTTGTAATAGGGGATCGGACAAAAAAAAGTAATGAGTCCGTCAGATAGATTTCCAAAAATTATTGGACACGTATTTTTTCTTTTTTCACGTAAACTTAAAATGAAGACGATACAGTGCTTCGAAAACTCGTGTGACGTCATATGATAGTACATTTTGACGACACAAGTGACGTTTCAAGCCCCACTCCAAGATCTTTGACGCGTTTTATCTTCGTCATTTTTTATTGATTTGATAAAAGAAAAAACACGTATTCAATATTTTTCGATAATCTAACTTACGGACTAAACAGAATCATATTATTTTGACCCAGTCCGATCCCCTATTCTCACACTTTTTCCAGATAGAAACCTGCCTCAATTTTCTGGACTTATTGGTCTAGTAGTCGCGCTTACGACTGCTGTGTATGAGGTCCGGGGTTAGATTTCCGTGTCGGACAAAGTGTTATCTGGTTTTTCCATCAGGTATTTCACAGTAGAAGCCACGAAGTATGGATTTGTGCATGCTTGATGGCAATAGTCTCGCCCTTTATTACACGGGACATAAACATAAATGGCGTGGTATCGCCCTGAGTGTATTAGTAGGTACACCTTTGCCTAAACCTTAGAGGATTATTTATCATGTTATATTTTTCCAGAATTTGTGAATCATTACAGAATTATTAATATTGGTTAGGAAGTCATGTTTGAAACGTACTTCCGTACAGTGAGACATCATTATTTTTAATCTACATTTTTATTAAGAAGAATGAATAGAATTACATCGGGGTTTGTTGTAAGGATAACCAAATATCATGTTCATTAAATAATAGACGTGATCTACCATTGTTTGCTAGAAATATCTCCGACTAGATATCATAAATTCTGACCAAATAAATGAATATTCTGTTCTATTCTAGGTATCTGAATCTACAGTTTGCATACAATTTGCGGAAAGCTGCTCTCTAAACACAAAACCGACGGAGTCCAGAGTTTACCTTTTCTAACAATATTAACTGCGTCGGCTTTTCAATATATTTAAAAGCTGCAGTAGCACTGCGGTCTGCGGGTAGACAAAGTTCAGAAGATACATTTTAAGAAAAAACTTTTCAAGGCGGCCAGCCTTCGAATTAATTTGGACGGAATTAGGACGAAGGCTGGCCTTTCACTGAAGAAAAATAAACAATTTATTCTTTAGACGAATATTTTCTCCTGACAGTTGATAAAGGTAACAGTTGTGATTTGTGATGACAGCGAAGTAAATTGAATGAAAACCGATAACAACAAGCAATTAAGTAACATCAAAACCATAAACTAAGTAATCAAAACTATAGCTAACAAGACAGATCACATAAATAAACTAACCAAGGCACACATCAAAAACAATACTCCCAAGTTAAATTCAAGGCCACTCGACCCACTACAAACCCACTGTTCTACAAAAAGCCAATTACCAAATAACTTTTAACTTTAATAACTAAATTGATTTATAGAGCTTTCTATAACAATAATGGCTGATACTTGAATGGCTAGTGGCTCTATAATAATAGACACACTTTGACCAAATATGGTCAAAGTGTGGGTTGCGATGTACCCGTGAAAGTGAACGACTATAAAGCCTCATATCCACTAGGCAACATTTGGCGGATTACATGTTGCTCAACATGTTGTAAGTTAGCGTGGAACTTTTGTTTAGCAACGATGTTTGTCTACGCATGATCGCTGATCAGTCGTCAGTTACTTTGGCGACATGTCGCCTAAACTTTGCATCGTGGCTTTAGCGTAGAATGCTTGTTTAGCAACGTTCTCTGCATGATCAGTCGTCGCGTCGGCGACATGGTCATGTCTACTACTCTCTACTAGTGATGATTTCAGCGACGGAGGTTATGATTTTTTTCACGGGTGTTTCTGCATTCACGTCTCCACTCAACAAAATTTTGTGCTCAACCGCATGTTGCCGAACATGTTTAGCGTCACATACTCGTATTTCGCATCAATTGTTGCGTAGTGGATACGAGGCTTTAGCAATATTCTAACGAGAGTTTTATGGCTGATCTGAATTAAGATATTAATGATGATACTTAAATTGGTTTTGAGTGTAGCATTATACTTTTATACAGTATCATCATTGGTTATTGAATTGTGTAGAATGAAATCTATTGGGCATTATTGGTTGTAGATTAGCTTTTTGTATGCTGTTGTTGAAAGTTTTATTGAGTTCGATAAAACATGATTCTTGATAGCGTTATTTGATACATGTTTATCATTTTCAGCAGTTTGTTGCTTTAGATAATAAACCTCCATCCTATTTTATTTATTCATTATATTATCTTTAACAGTCTGTCTTTTAGATACAGTTGCGACACTTGTGACTCAGTTTTCGGTAAGTTAACTTTTATCCTCAAGCTAGTGACCATCTCAAATTATTGCGAAGATATTGACAATGTTTAATGTTCCAAAGATTCTGGATACAGTATTTGTAAGGAAATCCCCATCGATGTTCCGTCTGAGAAATTATCCTAGTGACTGAAATTAAATGCATGGATTTTTATCGCAGATTTACGTCATAAGATATAAAAAAGTTACTGTACGCTCATTCATAGTTAATAGAGATTTGACCTTGAACTGGTGCAGCGCAGTACAGAGTTTCAATGGATTTCCTCGAACTGCTTCGTTAGTTGCAAGCGCGACTGCTGAGCATGAGGTCCTAGGTTCGATTACCGGGTCGGAGTCTAGATTTGTGCCCGGTTAAAGGCAATAGGCTCACCCCCTAATAGATGAAAATTAACCATAACTGGCAAAATGAGGGTGTACTGTTAGGTATACCACTGCCTAACCCTTCGAGGATTACAGACGTGATGTTATGTGTTTATGAAACCGGTTTTCGACGTGGTCCGCTGTATAAATGTCATTATTTTTTACTGACGTAATTGCCGTCACCATCATTATCATCTCACCATAATTATCTTCTACATATCCGGGAAGTTAGTTCGATATAAATTTAACCTAATCACGCTTGGAACTTCCTTTCCGTTTCGTTTGATGCTATAATCGTATAGTGTCTGCTGTAACGGGAATTTAAAGTGTTTCAATGTATTGACATAATCAGCATTTCCTGTCTTTGAGCACACGTCTCCTTGAGAGACGCCTAGGCATGCGGGTCCAGTACAGGTGGGTTCCTCTTTTTTTATAGCGATTTCAACAAGATTTCCACTAAATATTGTTGTAATAAGAACCATTTTGCTGTTATTATATCAGTTTTCATCTTCGCCAAAAAAACTTCTCCGTAAAAGTTTGGTACAATATTAATTTTACCGTCCCATCGCATCTATTTTTGCACCAAATTAGGTGAATTTGACCCACAAAATACTGCTCAAACGAAACAATTGAAGAAAATGTCATTTTCTTCAATAATACACGTTCAATTTGCTCTCGAAGTAACGTCACAGATTGTGTTGGCTTAGCTCTCTGGCACGTACCGTGTAAACACGACAGAACCGGACAATGTATCATACTGATTAATGTACAGACGGAGCAGGTGTTTGGTACACCGGCAACTAACTTGCAATTATTTTTTACAGCATTGTGAATATGTTGACTGGTCAATTCTTTTACTTAACACTCTGTGCTATGATATACTTAAATAATTAGTTATTAATTTAATACACAACAAAGTAAAGATGCCAGTGGGCAAGGAAGGTGAGGTGACTCATGCAATGGAATGACTTAATTAAGCTGTGGGTGGCACCTTGCATTAGCCGCTGAGACGACTTTTTTTTCTTTTCCCACACATTTTTTATGACGGCAAACGCCCGACCTTGGAAAAAAAAGGTGCGCCGGCGCGCGCCGGCCGGCCGGGCTCTTATCTTAATTTTTTGTTGACGTGTTATAAACAATAGACGCTTCAAGTAATGTTTTTGTTCAAGCTTATGAGAGACCCTTTCAAGTGGTGTCAAGTGTTTGTTAGTATTTCGTTTCAAATTTATTATATTATTTCGTAAACATTGACTAGGGTTGGCAAAAAACTTATGTGATTTTATGTGAAATTTAAAACTTATTATTTCAAAAAGTAAATCGATACCATACCTATATATTTTATGGCTTTTATTGGTGGAAGGGTTCTATTTACGTACGATAAAATAAAAATAAACATAGTTGATAATAGAAAAATATTATTATTATTTTTTTTTTTAACCAGTATTTATTGCCGACGGGGAATAATTTAATCACTTAAATTAAATAATTTATCACAAATATACTGTTTCACGTAAATTAAAAATTTTGCTACTATCTGAAAGATAATTTAATAGTGTAACTTACTTGTAAGTATTATGCTGATAGGTTTATACAATAAATTAAAATATGGAATTAATTAATTAATGAATTAAATGAAAAAATTGCACTCGACATTGTTTGTTTATTTTTTTTTTGTGAATTTTGAGTAAACACAATACATACGATGTTATTGTTTTCTACAAGAACCGCCCCTATGACGACCCCCTGACCAAGAAATACTCTCTTTAATTAAATTTATTTATTTTTAATGAATTTAAAAAAAATATAATATTGAATTTCGCGGGCCGCCATGTTTGTTTTTTTGCAAGGTTAGGTTGAACAAAACTTAAAATCTTAACTTTAATTTACTATCTTTTGTATATGTTTTTGCTGAAAACTATTGTCTAGTAAATATCCAATGTGATAACTATTACTTTGGATACGGAACTGGTCTTAAAATTTCATAAATTACGAAAGCATTCTGACAAAATTCTAACACCGTTACAAGCACCCGTAAAATCACTCAGAAGTTAAAATATACTTACCTTTAGGTTAAAATCCGGTTGCACACACATACACTGTATTATAATTAAGCACAAAATCACTATTTTATTCACTATCACTCACTCAAAACAACTAAATTACTTGAAAATACATGGAGAAACCGTCAAGCGTTCGCGTCATTCATCGGATTTCAAAGACTGACATTCAACTTTTTTTTTTAAATCGAATTGACCATACAGGTAAAGTGTTGTATTATTTTTAGCATGAAGAATTTAATAAAGTAGCGGATAGAAAAGGAAAAAGGATTGAAACTTCATGTGATGGAAAGAAATAGATATAATACGACGCCATGTTGACGAAAAGTAAAAAAGGGACAAAAGTCACTTGGGGGCGTTTTACGGTATTATAAAAAAAAGGGACAAAAGTCACTTTGGGGCGCTTTAGAGGTTGGTGGAGGGCCTAGGATGGTTTGACGAAAAGTAGCAACACTGTGTTATGTAAATTAAATGGGAAGAGGCTTTTGCCAAGAACGAGAACAATTTATTCAGACTGACAAAAACAAAAATAGAAAGACAAATATACTGCCTGTATACCAAATAAATTATTCAACTGTACTCAAACGGAAGAACATAGCGATGGCCGGAGATATAGAGGTAAACGATCGACGATTAGTAGATGTTAATGATTACTGCGTTGTTGTAAACGAAGATGATGTCTTGTAAATCTCTGACGTCGATATTAATGATACCTATTTAATACTTACGTCTATATTAATTGTTAGCAGCGGCTTCTTGCATGTCGATAATATTACTTTATACTTCCGTGTGCTCTCGTGAATGATTTTCCTCTAGTTTTTTTATGAAGTGCAATTAGACCTCTACTTTGAACTAATCATACAATAACACTTTTTATTATCTTGTCTTTATTGAGTACTATTAGTTCGACAAGGTCAGTTTATTGATAATCCGACCAGATTAAATTAATCATCCCGATGTGTTTATTTTAGGACACTGACAAATTTGATGTTATAGTCAAAGTATTGTTTCAGATCTAGCTGTATCATTTTCATGTATATAATGCATTTTGGTGTATAACTATAATATCGTAGCGATTCGTCTCGATCTCGCACGGGTAGATATTTAAATGTTAAACTTGTAATAAATAATTAATTAATTAATATTGCGTATGGTACTCAGGGATAATGTAACATTCTAGTGGTGTTTTTGAATTTATTCGTTGCAAATATACAAATCATTCCTCTTTACAGTATTAGTGCAGATGTAGATAATATATAAAACTCATAATGATACAAAACAAACACATCGACTGCGTCAATAAACTGATCATGTTAATGAACTAAAATATCAGATAAAACCATAGATGTTATCATTTGTTTATATTCACTTACAAGTTGTCCTTTATCATCATTAAGATCTTGTATCATCCGTTCCTATCGTGTAGGCTGTAGGTCATAAACAAAACCTATAAAACCTGTTTGATCGTCTGTGTCTCAAAGTAAAGTTTCATCTACTGAAAACAATTTAGTTGTTCTAAGCATTCAATCATCGAAAGCAATCTTTAGGAGCATCGCTAAACACAATTTAGAAGATTATGTTAGCCATATTTTTTTACGATGTTCCTGGTCAGACCAAATTCGCACCTTGTTGAATGTCAAAGACTTGAAAGTTGTGCATGTTGCGGAAAATAATTATTAAGCACGTGGACATTTATCCTGCCGGACACCCGGAAATTAGAAGACGAGGTCATATCCCCCGGAAAATATACAAAGAAGAGGAAAAATGTAATTCTTTAATTTTTAACCCCCGACGCAAAAACGACGGGGTGTTATAAGTTTGACGTGTCTGTGTATGTGTGTCTGTGTGTGTATCTGTCTGTGGCATCGTAGCTCCCGAACGCATGATCCGATTTTGATTTAGTTTTTTTTTGTTTGAAAGGTGAATTAGTCGAGAGTGTTCTTAGCTATGTTTGAAAAACATCGATCCAAGATGGCCGCCGCCACAAAATGGCGGAGTACATATTTGTTCACAACTCCTATCAATATTATGGGTATTAAATGAAAGGACTTTAGTAGAATACTATACACTATAACAAATTTCAAATCCAAGATGGCCGCCACCACAAAATGGCGATTTACATATTATTTTTTCACCACTCCATCAATATGGGTATCAAATGAAAGGGCTTGATTGGGAGAATACTATACAGATACTATAACAAAATTCAAATCCAAGATGGCCGCCATCACAAAATGGCGGATTACTTATTTTTTACAATTCCGTCAAAATGGGTATCAAATGAAAGGGCTTGATTAGTAGAATACGCTTTAACAAATTTCAAATCCAAGATGGCCGCCATCACAAAATGGCGTATTAGATACATATTTTTCACAACACATTAATATGGGTATCAAATGAAAGGGGTTAGTAGAAGACTATACACTAAAATGAATTTCAAATCCAAGATGGCCGGCGGCCGCCATCACAAAATGACGAATTACGTTTGTTTTTACAACTCCCTCAATACGGGTAGCAAAAAAATTAAAGGAATTGATTTGTAGAATAATGGTCACTATATTGAAAGGGAATGGGGAATATCAACTAATGAAATTAAAACAAAAAAGCTTGAAAATTGTTTTTTGACTTTTACTCCCTTTAAACTTGGTCAAACTTTGATTTAAAGGGAGTAAAAGTGGAGAACCAATGTTTTATCTTTATTGAGTTGGGGGTTTTTTAAATATTTAATTTAATTACTTCTATCTAATGAAAAAGGTTTTTCAAACTCCAGAAATACAATTTGTATTTTGTCTTGTTACGTCTTTCATTTCATGAATAGCCTCTGTAACGAAATAGTGTGTATCTTCCTTAAATTGGCTAGTGGTATATTGGCACGAATAGATTATTAATAATTTGTTATCATTATGGTCGGCACAATATGGAAGAAGTTTCTCCATGCTTTTCTATTACTCGTCATCGAGACACCTAAATTCTTACCGTATCATCCTCACAGTCCATTCATCGTTTCTTTGGTCTTTCTCTACTCTATATCCATCCACATTCATACTCACAATATTCCTCATTCCACCGAAATTAAAGACATTTTACTAACATTTCTTCGATATTTCTTTATACCTCGTTTATATTGCCATACTAACGCATTAGGTTTAAGACCTGTAATGTTAGTTGTTAGTTGAAAGTAAATAAATAAATAAATAAATAAAATAAATAAATAAGTAAAATTACATCTAGATTTCGGCCTGACTATCTGTAATATAGTATGTCCATCCATTTGTCTCAGCTACTTTTAATATTGTCCATTGTCGGTTGCTACGAGTTTTCCGGTGCGTTTACTCCGAGTAATGTCGTAAACAGTGTTTACACGAGCGTTAACTTCGACATATACAAAGGCTCTGTTTAGGCGTAAGTACCTCAAAAGGATCAGGGTTCAAAAAAATAAAATCATGAGAGTTTTGTCAGAATAAATGTTTAAAATGTTTTGCTCAGTCTCTGCAGGCCTACTCGTATTAATTGGGTTCCTCGTCACGCTTATAACGCCCAATTACTGCTTTATGTCTGCATTAGGCGCTCAAGAGCTTGAATTTGGGTCACCCCAATTTATAGTGAGAAAATCTTCAGGCTGAAAATGGTTTAGGTTTTTAGCTGGAATAGTTCGTGGTTTTTCATTAACAACGAAGAAGCCCATAGCGTTTCCGTCGCTGGGATACCTACATCTTTATCCATGGACACTGTGAGATACTGGACACATTTCTTAAAATTTTTGGAATTCTTTTAACATTTTTGTTTTGAGGCAATGACTAAGTAAGAAAGAAAATCATAATGGGTACATTTCCCATTAAACTCAATAATTCTTCAGACGAAGTTATTACAAGAAATTCTATGACATTATTATACTATAATTTATTAAATGTAACTTGATTTATAACGCAGACGGATGATAAAAACAGCCGACAGAATGTTTAGGTACACACGGCTACACATCAAGCTATACAAAACCAGTATAATCTGATCGTTCATTGTGCGAAAAGATCTAGTAAAGTGAGGCCAAGATTAACTGGTTTTGTATAGCTTGATGTGTAGCCGTGTGTACATGGTTGTGTCATTCACATGTACTTACATCATCATCACCGTTACTTATATTGTTTATGAGTCATTTGTCTTCTCTTTTAGTCCTCTATTACCTGTCTCATTCTTATTTCCTTGCTATTTATATTATAAGGTTTTTGACTGGAATACATACATGAATTTTTTGCTGAACGTTTTGCTGCTGGCTAGTACATTTATTTTTAAGTAAATGCCCATACCGTGATTTACAAATTGCTACTAATTTCACAGAATAAATTAAAAAATGGAATAGAATTTGTATCTGCCAAGTAAATTAACGGGAAAGAGAAAATAATGTAAGTTGTCTTTGTGAATAGACAGCAGATCAAGATACCCGAAACTGTAATTTAGTCCCAATCAACCTTGAACTTAATGCTTTAGCGACATTAAAGAAATCAGAAAAATTGTTGTAGCTTGATGTGCGTTTGTACAATAGTAAACATTGTTACCTAAAATTAGATTACAATACAGACGTAAGAAATAACGCAAGAAAATATTTACTCTGTTATAATGAAGATAAAATTATTGAGAGAGCATCGGTGGCCCAGTGGTGGCGGCCCCGACTTACGAACAGTAGGTCGTGGGTTCGAACCCAGGCAGGCACATTACTTTGTGTAATTTATTTCATCACCGCTGCTCTCAAAACGGTGAAGGAAAACATCGTGAGGAAACCGGCATGTCTTAGAACCAAAAATTCGAAGACATGTGAAATCTACCAATCCGCACTGGGCCCGCGTGGTAGATTATAGCCCATTCCCTCTCAAAGAAAGGAGGCCTGTGTCCCAGCAGTGGGAACATTATTAGGCTGTTGATGATGATGATGATGACTGCCTATTTGACCTCCACAACCCAGTTAGTACTGGGTAATATGAAACTTCTTGGTACGATGAAAATTTAAAACCTACAAAAGTGTGTTTTAGGCACACAAGAGGCAGAAAAAAAAATCGTTCCAATAAACCAACTGCCAATCATTACAGCAAAGATCAATTGAGCAGAAATACATCGCACTGTTCAAAGTAAATTGTTCGAACGGCGCAATTTTGGACAAGTAGCGAAATTGATTGTACCAGATTTCAAGTTTAAGGCGAGGTTACCCCGATAAACGTCGTCAACAATAGCGTTTTACTCGTACATGGAACGGATTTAAATTTTGAAAAAAATGTATTACATAGTTGACTCTTCGATCATGATATGTCGGGCATGCGATACACGATTACTTACACTTCACTGCGTCCAATTAAATCGCAAAGACATGTCCAAATGATGGCTAAATAAACGTTTTACTTGAGTTATAAATTGAAAAATAAAACTTATATCATATTAAAGGTCGTAAAAAATGTGTATTATCCCGGGTCACATAATGTATAATTTCTTTATCATTTTTCTCCAAGAGCGAAAAAACAATCAAAATTTAGGCATTATATCGCTCGCGCGGCAGGGCGGGGGGTGAGGTCGTGCGTACATAAAAACAAAGTAGTGCAACCTCGCCTTAACTGAACAAAAGCAGTACATATTTTGTGTTGAAACATTGACTCGCTTTTTCTGAATGAGGTGTTTACCTGTTTATAACTGTTGGCGTTTGCAACTACAACGAATATTGGGAACTCATAACAAATAGCATATATGGTAATTATTATTACGTTTTTAGTATCAGTAATAAAGTCGCTTCCACTGTCTGTCTCTATGTATGCTTAGATCTTTAAAACTACGCAACGGATTTTGATGCGGGTTATATGTTTTGATGCGGGATAGATTGATTCAAGAGGAAGGTTTAAGTGTCTTGTATGCACTCGTGCGAAGCCGGGGCGGGTCACTAGTATCTATATAAAATTAATTAATAGGTCCGATTGACCTTAAATAGATTGAAAGTAGCAACCATAAAGGTAGGTGGGATAAACTGATACGGGGGGCAATGGCAGTACTTTTATGCAAGCTTAAAAACTTTTTTCTTTTTTTGAGGGTTGGGAAATCATCAAATGACTCCGATGAGTGAATGAATGAATGACGATGGTAGGGAGTGTCAGACATCTACTGACTAAAAACCACCCATGTTCCTTCTTAGCCCTTTGTATCGAGGCCGCGGTATCTCTTTCAAACAACCCGCAGCCCCGACAGGAAGCCTAAAAACCTTGACTTGCATTTATAACCTATTTCTCTTTACTAAGTGTTAGAGTTTCTGAACAGTCTTTTTGCCCACAACTTTACTGTCAGGCTGCCTTTTTTTGCTTATGTAGCTTTGGTGGGATTACAATTTAAACTACGAAACTAAATTAGTAAGCAGGACCTTGGTCCTTCTTACTATTTGGTATCAGACATAGGTCTGACAAAATACATTTTGGCGTCCCGTCTGAACAACAAATGTTTCATTTCATTTATTTATTCAATAACAAATTACATTGTGTCTGAATGTGGAAGGTACATAAAAAATAGATAATATAATAGACAACAAAAAATAAAAATTACTCGATTAATCAGTTGTAGAAGAATACGCCATTACTATCACAAATTAAAGTAAATTAATTAAAATCACAATAATTAAAGAATGTCAACACAACAAAAAAAAAGAAAATATCTAAGTAAACATGTCACACTAAAATCGAACAAAAACGTCAAAAATTAAAATTATAATACTATAAATCCATTAATAAAACATGTCAAATAAAATATAAATTAACTATTAATAATAATAAAAATTAATAACTAATTTAAAAAGTAAATCATAACTACAATTTAAATTCAAATTGGTCTGTTGCCAAAAACCATTTACAAAAAAAAAAAAAATTGAATTACATCGTCTTAACAAAAAAATCATCAAACATCAAAATTTAAAACATAACACAACACACAAATCCATTAAAATAATTAAAAAATATAAATAAAGATATACAATTCAGAAATCCCCGGGATGAAATTGAAATTATTTACAATTCATCCACTGAATAAAGGCCCCAACCAGCAATTTTGCGCTATAACCAAACCTTATATCTCAAAACAGCTGGGTGAACGATGTATAAAGGTTTTGGCGGTGACTGATTGTTGTGTAAAAGCGTTTGACAATACAATTTGGCTCTATAAGTTTATACAGCAAAAAGGACCTATTAGGAATTGATGTAAAGGTTTACTTCGTGACTTTGTATAGCTGTTATAGTCAGGTGTTATAGCAACCTCCAATGTGACTAGTACACAACGATAGAACTTTATAACAGTGTTTACTGTCGCCCCAATGCGCCTGATTTACGCAATAAAAGTTCTGAACGAACTATAATGACTCTTTCATTAAAGTGGAGATGAAAACTCAAGAATAGGGCGATATTGTGATATTGTGGATTTTTAGATCGTCGTTACAGTGCATAGTACTATAGTGGGTACAAAAAGTCTACAACAGAGTGATTTGGTGATATAGCTGAGTTTCGAATTACATTTATAGAACTTAAATTGTCATATAAAGGTTTTTTAACGCTCGTTATAGTCGTAGTGATAAACTTATCACAAAGACACTTTTTTAAAACAGGATTGTTTTTTTATAACTGTTATAGTCCCTCTATTACAATAGTACTATATCGGAGATTATTTCTCTTTTAAAACATAATAACTGTGTATAACGGTAGGTTAGTAATGCTTTTAAATGTTAATTCAGTTTTGTAAAGGCATTTCTATCGCTCTTTTACAACAATATTGACATTTTGATTCAAAAGGAACCCTAATTGCATGTAATGGTGGTTGTAATCTGTCATAACGAATGCTATAGTAGTGTTCAGGAAGCTGGAAGTATGTTTATGACTTAAAATTCGTAATTGTTTTAGTAAAAGCTCAATAATTCGAGGGGGGCATTCAAATATAGTCGGTAACCAGTACATATTTTATCAGTAAAATTACAGTCGCACGTCATTTTCCCCGTAAGGGACGAATAATTTAATTACAAAATAATATATAACTCACCACAATATGGCTCCTCGTATTCTTTTATTATCCAATTCTCTTCAAAAACACTGCACGTGAACGAATGTAAAATGAATGAACGATGAATATTATAGTGAAGTAATGGAATCATGAACTGTTTTACAGTACCTAAAAGAACTTTAGTAGCGTTGCGGTGGCTTGTATGTCATCAAATAGAGATTGCGTTACTGTTACATCAACTGTAATAGGCCAAAATTGTCATGCCTGACACCGCTACAGTTGTACTTTAACACTGAATGGAGATATAATTGCGCCACTTTCTTTGTAGGTGCACCTTCTTTGGCCTTTTATGTGACCATCGATTAGTTTTTACAAAACGTTCTATGGACTTCTATACAACTAACTTTTGCTAGTTGGGGCATCTTTCCAGTAGAAATGCCCTGAGCTTTCCCTAGCCTGTGTAGAGTGTGCTTTTCAGCTCTAGCGGTAATTTATTAAATATTTTAACTGCCTGATACTGTGGACTTTTTTTGACTACGCCAAGAGCAGGGGTGATTTTGTTTGCAACGTCTTGCCTACGCGTTTTTTCCCTTACCAGCCTGCCCTCGTCTGTTTCATAGTCATAAATATATTTTTTAAAGGTGTTTAACAGTACCACCACATAAAGGCTAGGCACTGTCACATGGGGTCACAACTCGAACAAATTATAATTAATCTTGAAAAAAACACAATAGATTGCAGCATAGGTAGCAGTAATGAAATTAACAATCGCTTAAATGCGACGGTAGATTTCGGCCGAAATAAGATTTGCAAAAATCAAAAGTTCCATGTTTAACGCTTATTTATCTATTTACACTCATTTATCACGTTATTTCAACAAAAAAGGTTAAAGGAGGACTTTTACTTCAATTCGTACCCATATATTGATAAAGTTGTCAAAAGTAAGCCATCTGTAAATCATTTTCTCTAGAGCTGTTTGCAATAGATGGCGTTTTACTCAATTTGCCACATACAATAATCGTAACTGTTGTATAATTTTAATTAAATTTAACCATTAAAAAGCATATGTATTACTGTTTATAGAAATATAACACATCTTTTAACATTTCTAAGCGAAATAATTACATATTTTTCTCATTTTACTGAACCCGAAAGTTCCGGAACTACATAACACGAAACGTGAACTCCTAGATGGCGTTGTAAAACTCCAGTCTGTGGCAATTAGTGCGACGCTGGTGCTGCCATCTGTTGAAATAATGGAGGAAAGAATATAAAACGAGCAATACGATGACTTAGGGAGGTGTTATTTCTTTGTATGGGATTGGGTATCTGTACGAAGTATTATAATATCTGTGACTGTCAGTATGCAAAGTTCTTTAAAATATGGTCGACAGGAGTCTTGTTGAGCGATGCGGACAATGGTTCGGATCGCTCTCTTTTGGAGAACGAAAGCCCTATGCCAGTTGTAGTGGTAGCTATTTCCCCAAAACTGTATGCTATACCTCAATTTGGACTCAATCAGCGCATAGTATACCATTTTTAAATGATTTATGCTCACTTCATCTCTAAGAGTTCTTAAGGCGTAGCAAGCAGATAATATTGATGAGTCCAAAGCTGCCAATTCTTTCTTCCAATTTAATAAATCGTCAATGTAAATTCCCAAAAACCTAGCTTCCTTGACAAGCTCAATTTTAACTTTATTCAGCTCTGTGTCCATAACATTTTTGCTACGCGCAGTGGTTTTAAATAACATAATATTGGTTTTAGACGTGTTTATTATATAACAGCATATTGGCATTAAACCAAGAATGAAAAGCCTCCAAAGCTGCATTCCCTTTAACAGAAAGGTCATGGACATCATCAGCTGCAACTATAGCATTTGTGTCATCCGCAAACACCACAAGTCGTATGTCCGGCAAAAGTTTCTGTATGAAATTAATTAGATCATTAGTGAATAATATGTATAATAAAGGGCCCAAAATTGATCCTTGAAGCACTCCGGCTGTAATGTTTATCATAGATGACCTATAGTTATTTTTACACCCGTTTGGTTTTGTAGAATCAAGTTCGACAAACATTTTTCTATTATTCAGATATGATGAGAAGAGCTGTAAGGCTTTACCTCTTACTCCATAGTGCTCCAGTTCTGTGATGAGCAGTTTATGGTCAATAGTGTCAAAAGCCGCGATTAAGTCCAAGAAAATACCCGCTACCCTCAATTTACAGTTTAATTTATTAACTACGTCATTTAGCAACGCATAAATAGCGTCTCCAGTACCTAAACTGTTTGTCTGAAAGCAAACATTTACCAAGACACATCATTTCACAAGATATTGTAAACAACAGACCTTGTGACTGTTGTGAGTTCCATAAGCTTGATATTTAATTTTATAAATGTGGAATAGTTTGGAATTAGACAAATAAATTATACAATTTATTTGTCTAATTCCAAACTATTCCACATCAAAAAAAAAAATATTATAATAAATAATATTATATTAATTATTATATAATAATATCTAAAGCTAGATATAAAATATTGTTAAATAGTCCAATGTATTATTTTCTTTTTATCTACACTGCCTTATTATCTAATTTTTGTTGTGATTAGGTTCTGTAATATTTGCGTCTTAAAACATGAAGGAGGTCAAGCCTACATAATATACCTATTATGATGTTTTTACCAACTTAACTTGCGATTTTGATAGCAACAGGTTTGTATTAGCAAACTCCGTTTAATATTAGAAGTATGTATTTAATAGAGTAAACTATGTACATTAATTAAAAACTATTTAATAAACTAACAAGAAACTATATAAGGCCAACATCATTAAATGTTTAAATTTTCAGTCTAATTTCACAATAATGATTTAATATGGTTTTACTGACGTGAACTCTCAGATTGTTTTCGAAAACACAAGAATATATTACAGATTTCTTAGATTTTTGCTTCGTAACGGATAAATAATTACTTTACAAAGTGAATTCACCTCATAGAAAATATTTCGCTGCGTTACATCAATCGATGTCAAAAAATAAACCGAAGCTTTCTTTTCTCAAGATTGCGTCAAGTATTACGAAAGGACACGCGAAATAAGAAAGTTAATAATAGGAGTGCTGTTGCATAACCTTAACGAGCCGAATTAATCGATTTAAAATATTTAACGAGAAGGATTTAAAATAACTGGACGTAACAGTCACGTTTTTTACAGTTTTTAGGATTAAGAATATTTACCTGTCTTTAAAAGGGTTATTTTGTGTTTTACGAGTATATTCATGTACCTACCTATTATTTAAAACATGTGCAATATTTTCGTCTCCTCTAATTTCTGAGAAATATTAATTTCAAGTTATGTCAAGGGACCTACCTTGAAATTATTTTATTTGAATTTTATTTTTTATTTGAATTTTATTTTTGTGTGTACTTAAACTTATAATACATATTTGTAATGTGCTCGCCAAGCCCTTTCATTTGATACCAAACTTGCTATGATTATCTTAATTTAATATTTTTTGAGGTAAGTTTTTGACATTTAAATTCCGTCATAAAAAGAATTTATAAAATTTATATAGCCTATGACACCCGGGCTATTCTTACAAATCTATCGACACCTAATTTATTAAAATCCGTTCAGTAGTTTAGGCGCTACGGTGGAACATACATACATACATAGACTGCCAAAATCATTACCCTTCCTTTTGGCTTCGCCGTAGTCGGGTAAAAACTTCTCCTCTGGACCATGTACAACCTAACACTATCAGGGCTATTGCGTATTTCTGTTGATAGTGTAAATAATTAAGTGCCTACACGATGCTAGTCACATTATATTCTTCACTATTAAAATATTTTATTGAATTAAAAATTACAAATAACTTTCAATATGGTAGGTAACTATTCTTAATCAACCAAGATGAAGTTCAAAACTTAGAAATTGATTTTATAAAACACTAGCTGACCCACGCAACTTCGTCTGCGTCACATAAATATAGCTTTATAACCTTTCTCGATAAATCGACTATCCGACATAAATTAAGCTAAGTCGTAACAAACAAAAAATCGTATCTTTCCTCTTTATTATAATAATTTAGATGGTTTAGATTAGCTTAGATTATATTAAAGTGTGAATTACTATAGGTATCTCTTACTGTTAAATATACGATAACACTCTGTACTTGTAAACATTATGATGCAGTAAATATTTTGAATTTGAATTTCCCGGAAAGAATCTCCCCACATTGCGACGCGCGAATTATTTTGCCGCGCGGATATTTTTACATTGCGATATCTTCTTAGATTTTTGTTTAAACTGTATAGAGTTAAGGACACAAATATTCTATATTAAATTTCCCTTCTAACAAACACATTTATTTAGATATAGATTAATACCATATGGGTTAAAGAAGCTACTCAAAAAATAATTCTTTTTAACCTAACAGTTTAATAGTAAAAAATGGTTACAGTGAGTCAATCTTAAAAGATAGATATATGCTGTCGCGGACTTTCTTTTAGAACTTTTAAAGAGGAACAATTTCTTCATACATGATATTTGCGTAACTTAAACCGTTTTCGCAGCGCACGCAGCGGAAGCTCTCAAAAAGGAAATACCTTTTCCCGTTTTTGAAACATTTTTCATTTATTAGCCGTAGCGTGATGTTATATAGCCTATAGCCTTCCTCGATAAATGGACTATCCAACACAAAAAGAATTTTCCAAATCTAACCAGCAGTTCCTGAGTTTACCGCGTTCAAACAAACAAACAAACAAACTCTTCAGCTTTATAATATTAGTATAGATTGACAACTTCTTCTTATACACATTATTATTATTATAAGTCATGCATAAATTAAGTGGTTTTACTAACTTAAATGACTCTATTCTTTTTGAAGTTAGTATCACAAGTTAACACAAAATAATTTGCAATAACCATTTCACGTGTCTGGTGATGATAATGAACGGGTAAATATAAAATAGTCCCTAAATTCAAGTTCCATAGAATCGTTCCAAATTCAAGTATTGTAACGCTTAATGCATAATTATGCAATTATGCATAGTTGAATAGTATGCACTATTCAACTTAGCGGCATAATAGTCGGTAAAAAAGGGGCGTCAAGTCTGTGGTCAAGTTGTGTGAGTACTATGTACTATAAAGCCCCTTTTTACATTTTTACATTTAGTTATATTTTAGTGACGTTGCCCTGGTGGCTGAGAGAATGTCATGCTCACTCAAATGTCTCGCTGATGGTGGCGGGTGTGTCGGATCATTTAGTTCCCTTCAAAATGGTTGAGTTGAATGGTGCTGATCCATGCGTCATGTTCGTGAACGGGCGCTGTCAGTGGAGACTGGTCATTCCTTAGTTGCCATGGTGTAAATATATTTTTCTTTTTGATTTGTTTATTCATCATCATCATCAACAGCCTATTAATGTTCCCACTGCTGGGACACAGGCCTCCTCTCTTAGAGAGGGAATGGGCTATAATCTACCACGCGGGCCCAGTGCGGATTGGCGATTTGTTTATTAAGTATATCTTTTTACTCTGGACGCTCTTAACTTGCACGTCTTGCTACATAGTTCTCACATAATATACCATCTCAACATGAATGATATAATGTACCAAGATTTTGTAACAAATTCTAATTTAAAAGAGTGTCCATGGAGTTTCTTGCCCGTTCTTCTTCATGAGATCTACGTTAGGGAACTGGCAACTGCAGTACTTTCACAAGTTATTATGCCTTGTGATTGTGACTGTAGCGTAGGAGTGCAATGCGTCGTTTCGGGAGTTGCTGCGTCGGGCTGCGCGGCGCCGGATGTTACCGGCGGCGAGTGGTGTGGGTGCGGGGGCGCGCGGCGGCGTGTGCCGTGGCGGTGGGTGTGCGGGGCTCCGGGTCGCGGGGCGGCGGTTGCACGTTGCGGCGTGCATTCGTTGTTCCGTGATTCGGGGTCTCGAGCATTCGTTGTTGCGGTTTGCGTCGCTGGGTGCTTTCGTGCTCGCAGTGTTCGTTGTTGCGGGCATTCGGTGGCGTGTGGTTCGGCGTGGTGGCTTTCGGAATGGCGCATTGCACTCGTAGTTTCGTTCTTCTTCCGTCCTTCTGACATTCAAAAGTGCCTGTAATGGCTTAATTGAAATAAACGATTTGAGTTTGAGTTTTTGAGTTTGAGTTTGAGTTGAAATGAAGATCACCGTGCCCGGTTTGTTAATCACCATAGCGTTATATCCACTTTATGTGATCATCAATCATCATCAACAGCCTATTAATGTTCCCACTGCTGAGACACAGGCCTCCTCTCTCCGAGAGGAGGATGAGGTAGGGTATGGGCTATAGCCCATACCCTACCTCATCTACCACGCGGGCCCAGTGCGGATTGGTAGATGTCACGTCATGTTCGAATTTTTTGGTGCTTTTCTTAGACATGCCTCCTTTCCACCGTTTCCTCACGGTGTTTTCCTTCACCGTTGTGAGAGCTGAGAGCAGCAGTGATGAAATAAATTACATAAAGTAATGTGCCTGCCTGGGTTCGAACCCACGACCTACTATTCGTGAGTCAGGGCCGCCACCACTGGGCCACCGCTGCTCTCTTTATGTGATAGTGCATACAAATATAATTACATTTTCAGTTGCCATTCAAGTTCGGTATGTTACTGAAGCCTAATAGTCACTGCAATCAAAAAGATAGCCAATAGCCCTCAGCAGGTCTTTAATCCCCGAAGACTTGGACAGAGGGTACACTTACATTTTGCCACTTGAATCTAGGTCCCATGTAGTGCCAAAGTCTTCGCCAAATTTTGGGCTGATTCAATTTGAATTGTCATCGTTAAAAGAAGAAGAAGAAGATCCCGACAATTGATGGTGCAATTTTATGATACTTCAACAACAAAACTACAAATCAAACAATAAGTGAAGAACATAATATCACCACTCCACAAACACAGATCACCATTAAACCCCGCAATATAAACAAACGATACAAAAATGTTAGAAAGCCACTGATTCTCGGAGTAATTAACCTTGCATTCGTACGTACTGATCCGTCAATTGTGGAGAAAGCGGACATTATAGACGGTACGGTCCGTCGCTTGTGGTCAAGTAGACCACGGACAGCGGTGCTTGATTCAGAAAACCCAGTCAACACAAAATACGAAAGGGAACCTAACAAATATTGATGCAATGTGATCCTATCTAATCAACCTATTGATTTTCATGCTGCTGGAACACAGGCTTCGTATCTTTAAGGAGAAATTAACGGGCATAATCCACTGTACGGGCCCAAAGCGGGTTGATAGATTGCACAAGTCTTTGTATAACTATGCGTGCACTATCAAGACAAAAAAGTTTTATGAGAAGATAATAATTATGTCACAGGAATTAATAAATCCCTCACGAAGTCACGACACAACTTTGTTTTTGTTGTGTGGTTTTTCATCTTCTTGAATTTGTCCATGACCTTGAAGAGAATAAAATTATTAGCTCATGAGGTGGTTAAAATAATGCAAAGTGTTATTACTGGGGTAGACCTAGTTTTGTTTTAGCGTCACGTTTTTGATTTCTTCATCTGTATCACTGTTTGCAAAAATCATCCTCATTAGATTAAACCTTCTGTACATTTCATTGCGTCCACTAGCTGTTTATTTTGCTCATTGTTCCGATGGACGCGATGCATTTACAAGTCGCCTAGTTACCACTATCATCTCACAAAACACGTTAGTAATTTGACTTTAAAGTTCAATGTTGAATTTCTTGGTAAAGTTGGCATACACTTCGTTGGATGCGTGCATCGGAATGTTATTATTTGGAAATTTCTTGTTTAGCTTTTGTTTCACATCAAATTTTTGACTCTAATAGGGATACCTAAGTTTGAAGTGAGAACTTTGATTTTTATTTTAAGTTGATTTTTTAATTGGCAGTCATTCTATACTTAGGAGTCTTGAGGTGTTAGAATAAATTTAGTATTTTTTATTTTTAGTTGAAAATTTCTGAGATAAAAAACTTTAAACGATAAACCAAACGTTTGAGTGAAAAGAAGATGGATTGAATAAATTACACTTTATTTACAGAGATTATAATTATGTTATGTTGGTTTTTGAATCTGAAAAAATTTTTACGAATGTAGAGTTAGGCAGAGTTTTAGTTAAAATATTGTAACTTCAAAAGAAACCGAGCTTTTGCTCGGAAATTTATGAGGTCTATTTTTAAAAGATTTCAACAGGTTTCACGCAGGTGATTTAACATTCCAAAGTTGATAACTCCCTAGTACGAGAGACGGAATTGAGCCAGCCATGTCTGTTCAAAGTGGTTCACCACTACAAGACAAAGAACTTTTAAAGGAGCGAGTTTGTGTGGTGCAGTCTGAGCCTGAACAGGACCTGGGAGAAAATTCAAATGAGTATGAAAATGTGTCCCGTAGGACCAATAAAAGACGAGCTTTGAAAACGCCCCCTCAATTTAAAACTGCAAACCCCACGATCATGGGTGACGTTATGCAAGAAATGCGCACACTTTTCAGCTCTCTGGCAGCTGAACAAGTTGAACGCTTCCGGGAGTTGCAGGCGACCCTGCAGAAACAGAGCGAAGAGATTAAAGAAAGTATCAGCTTCTTATCAGAGAAGTATGACGTGGCTCTGAACCAGATTGAATTGCTACAAAATGAGAAGAAAGAGGACAGGAGGCGAATAATTACACTGGAGGAAAGAGTTGATTACTTGGAAAAGAAAACCTGCTCAGCAACAATTGAAATAAGAAATGTACCAAAATTAATCTCCGACCAGAACAAGTTTGAAGGGAAAGAGGATCTAAGCAATTTCGTGTCGGAACTGGGCAGGGTAGTTCATGTTGAGATCAAGGATACAGACATCAAAGACATCTACAGAATAAAGCCACATGAAAAATCGAATGGCACTGGTACTATTATTGCTGAGTTTTGTACAGGGAAAGAAAAGGTTTTAACAGCTACAAAACAATTCAACAAAGACAAACAATTAAATGATAAGCTTCATACTGGACATTTTAGCTTGAAAGGAGAAAGAAAGCCTATCTATGTGTCTGAGAGCGTCACGAAAAAGACTGCCAAATTATTTTCTCAAGTCCGGGACTTTGCCAAAATAAATGGCTACACGTGCTGGATTTTTCGTGGAGCGGTTTTTATACGTCTTGATGATAACGTACGAGTGCTAATCAAGTCAGAGAAAGATCTCGCCAGCATTAAAAATAAAGCATGACTTACAGCATTTTACCTTTTTATAATTTTGGTTTGTATAATTTTAATTTATTTATTAGCTTTAAACAAAAATTGTATTTCTAATTTTGAACCTACACTCATCTACAAAAAAACTATACGTTATACTATCAATCACTCTAAACTACACTACTACAATAAACACACTTCTACAATATATGTCCAAACAACACATAAACACACTACAGATAAACACTAACGTTACACTGACATACTATACACATTTGAAGCAATGTACAGCAAGGACAAGTATCAATTATTATTTAAAAAATGGCTGCCGCGTGTGAATCATTAAAAACACTACAAGAAATAGACAACATACAGCTTGCTAAATCGATCACATGCGACAGTACAGATCTTGAGATGTTTCACAAAAATGATTTTACTATAATTTCCCAAAACATTAGAGGTATTTACTGCAATTTCGACGACTTTTTACTTACATTATCTAGTCTTAAATTTGAACCAGACATCATTATATTAACAGAATGCCAACTGAATTTAAAAAAACCTCTACCACAACTTGATGGTTACAATTGGTATTATACTACAAATTTATTAAATAAACATGACGGGGTCGTCGCGTATGTGAAAGAATCTTTAAAACATAAAGTAACAGAAGTTAAGCTCTCACACGCATCTTGTCTTCAAATTGAGGTACTTAATAACATTGTCCTTGGTATATATAGATCCCCATCAAATTTGAGCGAAGAAAATTTTAATGACACTTTAAGTTTACATTTGGAATCACTTAACGTACAAAAAAGAAACATTGTGATAACAGGAGATATAAATATTAACTTAAGACCCAGGGAAACTGAACAATATTACGAACACAAAAATAGAGTAAATTACCTTACTATGTTATCGTCATACGGAATTTTGCCCGGGCACACACTGCCCACGAGAGAAATGAATTGTCTTGATCATTTTATGCTTAAAATTAATCCGAAAAAAATATCTGCATTCATAGCTATCTTACAAACTACCACTACAGACCATTATACCACCTTTCTTTCTTTGGCAAAAACAAAAGACAAAATAACTCCAAATAAAATTAAAACATCTATAGACTTTAACAGTGCTTTACTATATTTACAGAACAAAAACTTAGCTGAACTTTTATTTGTTGATGACCCAAGTATAGTTACCATCTCCTTAATAGAAAAAATAATTGAATCGTTGACGGTTAATACACGCACTATTACCATACCAAGCAGTAAACGCTTAATAAAACCCTGGATTACTCAGGGTATTCTGAGATGTATTCGGAATCGTAATGCGTTACAGGAAAAGGCACGAAATGATCCCCATAATGAAGTTGCTAAAATTATTTATACGCGATATAGAAATAATTGTAATAATCTAATAAAAAAGGTAAAAAGAAAATATAATAGGGAACAAATTAGTAACACCATCAAAAACAATAGGCTTCTTTGGAAAAATATAAAAAACATAACATATACTAATAAATCACGAACAGGGAACTTAGAATTGCTGCAGGTTAAATCATCTCCCATAGAATCCGTTAACTTTGTAAATAAATATGTCGGAGTTTGCAGTCTCTGAACGTGGATAAAATCAGAACTACTGGAATGTCGAGCAACTATTGTCGTGTAGTTCAACCTCTTTAGTAGTTGCTTGGGTGTGTTTAGTTCTGGCACGATTTATAACGACAACTGTCAGATGAATGATGACGGAGGCGCTCGTCAATTTAGAGGAGCCCGAGCCAGCAGGGGCTTCCGGGGCGGACGGCGCTGCAGTTGGTCGTGGTCGTGTTTCCTACTAACCTCACTGCATTCCATGTGGTTGAATTCATCGTTTATCATGAACCACTGACTGTTATTTTGAGATATCCATCCTGTCTTATCATCGTCATCATGAAGAATACCGTATTCTCCGATATCAGAAGTGGCAAAGAACCTTATCCACGTGCTTGGTGCTCAACTGTCGATATTTGTTTGACTGAGCAGCCATTGGAAGGCGGAGTCCTAATCATTGCCCTAAGCAAGGCGCTGAAAGGTATCACGTCGACCTGGTGGTCGCATGTATCGCATGTGGAACAAATAACGGTATCGGTACACAATCAAATCCATTATTGGGTAAGTATTGCAAGAAGCCCGACGGCGACGTGTGGACAGCGGCTCTGTGAAGTTCGCAGCATCCTTGGACAGCTACAGCAACCCGGTGAGTCGTACTCATGTTGTTTGATTCTGGCGCAGAGTGTTCTCTTGTTGAACAGTGTAGCTTCTAAATTCTCGGGTAAACGTGCACTTTCAACCGTGCAAGTAATTGGTATTGGTAATAATTCGAGCGTTTATAACACCGAACAAATTCTTAGCGTTGTTGTGATTGATAATAAATAACGATTTGACGATTTTATCTTGCGTACTACCTGACGACTGTATGAAATACGACGTTATGATCACACGCGTTATTTGGCCACTTGGCTATTCGGTACATTTCACTGAATCAACCCTACCTATTTCGTGA
Organism: Diarsia dahlii; assembly: GCA_949775195.1. Lineage (NCBI taxonomy): Eukaryota > Metazoa > Arthropoda > Insecta > Lepidoptera > Noctuidae > Diarsia > Diarsia dahlii. The sequence goes on from OX459198.1 coordinate 5,060,135, forward strand.
AATGAAAATGTAAATTGTTGCGATTTACTTCCTTTATTTGAGTTTTACAATGTTGATTCTGATAATTATTACAAACGAAAACAAATACCGGTTGACGTCCCTTCTGAACGCGTTTTCGAATACTTTTATCGATGGTTTACCGTTAACTTGAATGACTACTAGTGAATTAAACATTCGATTAGTGAATCCAGCTCATATGGTAAGGTGAATAGCAAGTGTAAGCGAAAAAGTCAGTGAGATATTGAGAGCTAACTTCATTCATTTTATTGGGCGATAAGTAGGACGGAAACCAGTGTATGTGTAAAGACTACCGTGAACTAAATCTTAACATAGTGTCAGATCGATTCCCTCTGCCGTTGATGGTCGATCAGATTGCACGATTATCAGGCGTTAACTATTACAGCTGTCTTGATTGCGCGAGTGGCTTTCATCAGAGTCCCGTCAGTGAAGATAGTATTACTGTTGCATTCGTCACCCCTCACGGGCAGTGAGAGTACCTAGCGATGCCGTCTGGTCTTCGTAACGCTCCGAGCGTATTTCAGCGTGCGTGTCTAAAGCACTTGGTGAACTTTCTCATCGTATGCTGCACTTTTCATGAACGACAGTTTATTTCTGTCACGTGATAAAGAGGAAAGTCTGACCCGGTTGCAGGAAGTTCTTGCGGCGTTCACATAGCAGGCTTTTCTTTGAAATCTTCAAAATACTCTCTGGAGAGGAATGGTGTGTGTGGAATTTGATAATGGTGTCTCAAGTGGTGCCCCATAGGGGATGAGAGTCTACTTTAGCGAGTCTGAGTTCAGATCTTTACAGATTTCTCAAGAATAAGACGTGTTCCATTGTTCATTCTCATCAACAGTAAAAAGTTTGAATGGAAAGCTGAGCACGAAATTGTCAGACAACGTGATTTTGATTATAACGAGTAAACCCATCCTCATGATATACAACGCAGAGCTTCCAATCGAACTTCATACTGACGCGAGCGCTGAGGGTTGTGGTGATCCTTTCCAAAAGCTCTCTCGATGGTAAATAGTGATGGTGATTGCATGTTGTCGAGTATTTCAGCAGGTGAACCGCGGGCGGAGTCAAAGTACCAATCCTACGAATTAGTAACTCTAGCGGTCGTGAACATTGTGAATCACTTTCGACATTATCCTACAAGGTTATTGTTTTACTATTGTCACGCTGGTGGGCTTTCCTTCAGACTTTCTATTTCGACATTGAGTATTGACAGGGTAGGCACATAAGTCATGTTGACTTATTGTCTCGAAACCATTTTGCTGAGCGTAACAAGACTCCTATTCTTAAAGTTTCCATCTAAAAGACAGAGGAAAGGCGTGTAGAGTTTGCGATTCTATCTGAAAATTGGCATTTCGCTGAACAGTTCCAAGTCTCAGAAATTCAGGATATCGTCTCTAAGTTCAAAAACGGTTAGCTTTTAGCGGAAGTAATGAAAACTTATGTGTTACGTGTTACCTACTTCGTAAAGTTCTGTTCTTTTATCATACCTTGAGCTTTTCGTTGGTCCTTGGTGAATCTTGTTCATGAAGCCCTCATGCATCTTAGTTGGGAAAAGAGTTTGGAGAAGCTCTATGAAAGTTATTGGTTCGAGCACATGACCAAATATTGTCAGTTCGCGGAAAATTGTATTAGACGTAGAGTCTTAAAGTCTTCTTCCGGTCTGGTGCAAGCTGAGTTGCATCCAATCCCAAAAGTGAATGTCCTATGGCACACGGTGCATGTTGATTACTCAGGGAAGTTGACTGAGAATAGTTATAATAATAATAATAATCTTTATTTCATAATCAACAGGTTTTAACAAATACATTGTAGAGGCCTTCTTTTAAGTATGGAAATACCTGTAGCAGAAGACCTCCCTCTTCCATTGTGAATACATTATATAGAGCCTGTTAATAATTAGGAACATAAAGGTAAAAATAAACAACAAAAACCTAAACTAGAGAATTTAAAAATATGTGTTGGTGTATGTGGTGTGTGTGTATGTGGTGTGTGTGTGTATGTGGCGTGTGTGTGTTGTGTGTATGTGGTGTGTGTGCGAATGTGGTGTAAGTATATGTGGTGTGTGTGTGCGAATGTGGTGTGTATGCGGTGTGTGTACGTGAGCAAATAGGACTAGTGGGAACGTGAGAAAAGAGAATCCAAAAGCATATTATCAGTGTAAAGAAAATAGTAGACATACGTTCAATAATGTAGATTAATGCAACGACGTTAAGAAAAGCAAGTTCTGGACAGGCCTTATTTTTAAGTATCCGGATGTAGAAGAGCTTCAGTTTGTTCATATGTAAGGGTCTTTAGCCATAATGTCAGGATTTTTTTACAATCGCTATGAGAATTTCGGAAAATTGCAAGCTTTTTGTTTATGGTGTTGTAAACAAGAGCAGTTAGGGCAACATATTGTCGTCTTGCGAATGCAGTGCGAAACTTAATTCCAGTTATACAATCATACTTCCTTCTTTTCCCAAGAATAATAGGATCAAATACCGTAGTTTTGCGCACTCTTAGGGTAGAAGCAAGAATATACAACTTTCTCACAGTTAAGAGGTCAGATATTGCATAAAGTTCATGTGTAGAAAAACGATACGGCTTAAAATAGATAGTTTTGAGAAGGGCACGCTGGGACCTCTCTACATCCAGGAATTTTGTTTTAGCGGCACCCCCCCATATAGGAATGCAATAAGTTAGAACAGATTGGGCTAGAGCAATGTAAATTTGTTTAATTAGATTCGCTGATGCGATATGTCTTAACACCTTGAAGACCCAAATTAATTTTCTTAAGCGGTCACAAACTAATTCAAGGTGGTTATGCCAAGAGAGTCGCTGATCAAGTATCACACCCAGGTATTTAGTTTTTGCAACCTTTTCGATCGTCGGGCAAGCACAATTAGTGCCTTGGATATTATGATGGCATTGGTGTATCTTTACACTGAAATTAGTACCCGGCTGGGTTCTATTACTCAAGGCAAAACACATAAAAATAGTCTTCTGAGTATTCAAGGTGAGTAAGTTCGTTTTTAGCCAGGAATCAACTCTAGACAAACCAATTTCTGTGTTCTTTCGCACGGAATCCCAGTTTTCACCTGTAAAGACCAGCGCAGTGTCATCGGCATAAGAAAAGACCCTCGCCCCACTGGCCTCCAAACCACATAGGCCATTGATGTAAATTAGGAAAAATGTAGGCCCAAGAACGCTCCCCTGTGGTACTCCGAACATAATATTTGCGTCACTACTTGTGTTTAGACCAATTTTAACCTTCTGCGTTCGATATGTTAAATAGCTTTTGAATAATTCCAAAGGTGTGCCTCTTATTCCTATGTATTCAAGCTTACGTACAAGAATGGGAACAGAGACTGTGTCAAAAGCCTTTTTTAGGTCGAGAAAGACTGTTAGGCATTTCTTTCCACGATCAAGGTTTTCGGTAATGAGAGATGTTATAGCCGAAACTGCATCTTCAGTTGATTTGCCCTGCCTGAAGCCATACTGTGCATCAGATAAGATATTATATTTGTTAAGGAAGTCTATTAAGCGTTTGTTCAAAAGTTTCTCCAATATTTTCGATAAAGCAGGTAATACTGATATTGGCCTGTAGTTACTAACATCATCTCTTGGCCCATTCTTGTACACTGGCGTAATAATTGATTTTTTTAGGAGTTTTGGGAAGATACCTTTTTCAAAGCACAAGTTCGCCAGGTGGACAATGACTGGAAGAATTTCATGCTTAGCCAATTTGAGAAAACTAGTAGGTATATTGTCCCAGCCAGGAGCACTACTCGATTTTAAATTCATAAGTAAATGGTGTACTTCGTCTAAGTCTGTATCCAAGAGGCCAAATGATGTCAGTTGAGTATTACCTGAGCCTTGGTCTACCGCAGCATCTGATCTAGTACATGGTAAAATTTTCTCTGCAAGTTGTTTACCTATTTCTGCAAAATACTCATTAACATGATTGACTGCTTCAATTGGAGTCGACATTGATTCCAGAAGTTTAGTGTTATCTGTGTTAGATTGCTTCATATTAGTTATGTTTTTAATATTTGACCAAAGTCTCCTACTATTTGTGGTAGAATCTGCTAAACGTTCTCTGTCGTACCTACGCTTCAGATTTTTAATCAACTTATTACAATAATTGCGATACCTTTTGTAACTAATTTTTAATATATCATTATGTGGATCATTTCTTAATTTCTTTTGCATCTGGTTTCTATTTCTAATACATTTTAATATGCCGGGGGTTATCCAGGGTTTTATAGACCGTTTACTTTTGGGTATAGAAGTCGTGAAAGTATGTTCCCGTAAAGCTTCCGTAATTTTTTCAATTAAAAGTTCAACTATAAGGTCAGGGTCATTTGCAAGCAGAAGGTCACCAATATTTTTGTCTACTAAGGATTTAAGTGCCATATTGAAATCTGTAGTCGTTTTAGTTTTCTGAATTTTACTTTTTAGTTTGATTTTGGATAAGTTCAAAAATAATAGAGAATGGTCAGTAACCGTTGTGTTTAAGACGGCAATGTGAGCAGATAATTTTTCCTTATTTAGTTTTATCATAAAATGGTCAAGGCAATTGTTTAGTCTAGTAGGAATCGTGTGACCTGCCATCAAACCATGCATAGTTAACATTGCAGTATAGCTTTGTCTGTTGCTTCTCTCGTGGGCCTGCTCAGATGGAGTTGGCGTAAGATTTATATTTATATCACCAGCTAAGGTAATACAGTTAAAGGATTTAATGGACTCCAGATAAGCATCAAGTGAGTGAATAAACATGTCAGCGTTGGCATTTGAAGGTGATCGATAAACACCAAGTATAATATTAGTATTGTCAAGTTTAATCTCTAGAGCAGAGGCATGAGCCAATTTAATTTCCTTGATGTTTACTACAATGTTATTAGTGACGTAAACAACAACTCCATCATTTTTGTTAACATGATGTGTAGTTTGGAATGCTGACATGTTCGGAAAAGTAGGTATAGGTTTAATAGAATTTAGTTGACTTTCAGTTAGAATCAAGATATCCGGCTCGAACTTAAGGCAAGACAGAGTAAGCTGCAAATCATCTATGTTTTTATAAATGCTTCGTATATTTTGGCAAAATATTTTGCAGTCTCGCTTTTGTACATGTATATGTTTAGACAAATCTTCGACATCACAGTGAAAAGCCTGTGCAATACCCGCTTCATCTATTTCGTTAAGTGTGTTAAGCGGGCTATCCATTTAGTTTGATATTGAAAAGTCCTGGGGCAAACTTTGAAACATATTTGTATACCATAGATGTATACAGTCGGCAGTATAAGTTTGTTAATCTTTGATAATATGCTCTTTGTGAGATTTCCAAGTATGTGTGATTGAGATGTATGTGGAGTGTGATTAAATGTTGAAAGGGGATTGTGTAATTCATTTGGTGTATAGTATACATAAAGGTATGCATTAGAGTGAATGCATGTGTACAATTAATTATAACAAGGCAAGTAAATATAAACATAATATCTAAAAAAGCAAACCAAAATGAAAACAATAAAAGACCGCACAAAGTGAGCATAGTTCTAAGGCAAACATAATTGTGAACACGGTGTTTTAGGTATAGTCAGGTTCGCTGTGACAGTTGGTGGATCTGCGCTTCAGACTTGACTATTATTCTTTGCGAAGTTTCATCTTTCTTTAGATAAACTTTGCCGTAAGCGGTCCAGCAAAACTTATACATCTTAGCCTTAACAAGATCGCGAGCAAGAAAATGCAGACGAGAGCCTTTCGCAGTTAGTTGCTCCGATATAAAAATAGGCGCTTCCGTGTTGATACGGCAGCCTACATGTTTAGCAGCAAGCTTGCCTTGGTTTCCGATATTAAAAGACTTACACATCCTGAGGAGTTCCGTCTTCAGCAGTGTAGAGGAGGTTTCTACTATTATAGGGCTATTTTGTTCTTCCTTCTTGCTACTCACTCTGTACACGTCCTTGATGTCACTCTTTTCAATTTTACAGTCAACAGTTTTAGACAGACAGAGTACCATCCCGATCAAATCCTCTTTCGTTTCTCCACTCTTCTTTGGTACATTTTTTAACTGAACGTTAGATTTCCGACTTGACATTTGCATATCTTCAATTTTGTTCTCTAAAACCGTTATATAGTCTCTGTCCTTGACGGCCTGTTTCTCGAGTTTATCAATCTTACTAAGCATGTCCTTATTTTGAGCAGCGAGAAAGGCGACCGAGCTCTCAATGTTTGTGTTTGTCTTTTGTATATTCGATAACACCAGGCTAATTTTATTTAATTCTTTCTCGAATTCCTTCTTCTGCTCAGACATAAGAGAAGATATAAAGCTCTTAATATCGGTATCCTCGGCCTGCCGCGGCCTTTTTGAGCGAGTGTAGACAAAGTCTGGTGGTGTGTTTTCTTGACTTAATTGATTTAAGTCCGATTCCGACATTGACTTATCCATCTGACTTTCAACTATACTAGGACAACAGTTAGCTTAAGGAGCTTATCGAGTCCCCGCGTCGTTCTTACGCTGCTCGCTGAGACGACCACTTGCAGTTGTGAAATATACCGTTTTCGATCGTAGTCGCTCGCCAATACCAGGATTAGAGAAGAAGTAGAGGTGGGGTCCACAATATGTACAACAAAACGTTAACGAATGATCCAAATTTCCCTTATTTCGTTAAGGAGTAAAGTAATAGTTACGTGAAAGAGAATGTAATAGTTTTCATAGACGCGTTTACGAAGTTTGTGTTATTGTACCATTGGCTACGTCTCTATGCAGCCTGCACTATTAAAGCTTTGAGTTCCAGTGTTGCTCTATTTGGTTTGCACTATTATCACTGACCAAGGTAGTTGCTTTGTCAGTAGAGAGTTGACCTCGTACAAAAATAAGGTCAAAGTGGTTAATTTCAGTGTTGGTGATTTGGGCAAATAAGAGAGAAACCAAATCAAATTAGAACCCAAATTTAAAGGTCCTTTCAAAGTTGTAGAGTCACTTGAAAATGATTGCTATGTTTTAAAATCACTGACAGGAAATAGAACGTACAAGTACGCTCATGACTGCATTCAAAAACTGCCGCAAAGTGGAGTTTCCTCTGAGCTTAATCCTATTATAGCGAGAGCAATGAAGACTAAAGAAATCTCTTTTATTTGGTTGTATGCACACTTGTAACTATTTGGCCGCACTGCACGTCTTGTCGTAATATCTGTAACTGCAGTTCGAAGCTGGACAGCGGCGGTGAGCGGCGGTAGACGTTGTGGCGGGGGCCAGGGTCTTGTAGAGACTAGATAAGTTTGGCCGACTTGGACGGACCAGGAAGTCACGAGGACTTTAGGGCTTGGTTGGCCCAGGGTGACATATGCCACTAGATAGACTGTGAGTTTTGGGCCTGGTCAGTCCTGGGTGACATATGCCACTGACTGTAAGTGTTTGGGCCTGGTTTGCCCTGGGTGACATGGGTCACTAGACTGTAAGTGTTTGGGCCTGGTTTGCCCCGGGTGGCATGTGTCACTAGACTTTGTGTGTGTGAAGGGCTTGGTCACCCCTGGGTGGCATGTGTCACTAGACCGTGAATTAAGGGTTTGGTCAGCCCAGGGTGGCATGTGCCACTAGACTGTATGTGTGACTTTTTGCTAAGGGCTTGGTCAGCCCTGGGTGGCACGTGTCACTAGACTGTGAATGTGGGCTTGGTCAACCCCGGGTGACAGTTTGTCACTCTAGTACTATGAATGTGGGCTCGCAGTCAACCCCGGGTGACGGGCTGTCACTAGGACTGTGAATTTGGGCTTGGTCAACCCAGGGTGACAGGTTGTCACTAGGAATGTGAATTTGGGCTTGGTCAAGCCAGGGTGACAGTGTCACTAGAATAAGCTGCCTGGGGCAGCTGGGTTACAAGAGTGTGTGCAATTAGTGAAGTATTGCTTTGTTTGATTATGCACAGTACGACGCGAGTTTTTAATTGTTTTGAATTAATGCGATTGGACCTTTGAATTAGATTTGCTTTCATGATTTTACGACTCTATTGACAGAGGCATTAATCTTGGTCAGGTAGGCCGAGTCGATAGTCTAGTTTAAGTTTGTGTTCTCGTCGGTACAGATACCATATCACCACCACACGAGGACGTGTGATAGTCAGTTCTGGCCGTGTCGGAGTTTGCAGTCTCTGAACGTGGATAAAATCAGAACTACTGGAATGTCGAGCAACTATTGTCGTGTAGTTCAACCTCTTTAGTAGTTGCTTGGGTGTGTTTAGTTCTGGCACGATTTATAACGACAACTGTCAGATGAATGATGACGGAGGCGCTCGTCAATTTAGAGGAGCCCGAGCCAGCAGGGGCTTCCGGGGCGGACGGCGCTGCAGTTGGTCGTGGTCGTGTTTCCTACTAACCTCACTGCATTCCATGTGGTTGAATTCATCGTTTATCATGAACCACTGACTGTTATTTTGAGATATCCATCCTGTCTTATCATCGTCATCATGAAGAATACCGTATTCTCCGATAAATATTTTGCGAGTATAGGCAGAGATCTGGCCCAAAACATAGCACCTGGTACTAACTTACATAGCAAACTCCTAACTAAGACGCCTTCATACATTAGCTCAATGGTACTTCTGGACACTGACCAGGTCGAAGTTTGTACTACGCTTATGAATCTAAGATCTGACAGTGCCCCCGGATGGGACAATATTCCTACGTGCTTTTTGAAACTGGCTAAAGACGAAGTTGTACCAGTTATCACGCACCTTGCCAATCTATGTTTTCAAAAAGGTGCCTTTCCAGCTCCTTTAAAAAAGTCTATTATTACACCTGTGTATAAGGGTGGTAGTAGAGACGATGTCAACAATTACCGACCTATTTCCGTTTTAACTGCAATTTCAAAAATAATTGAAAAACTGATAAATACTCGCCTCTTGCAGTATTTAAATAGATTTGATATTCTGTCATCTTCTCAATTTGGATTTAGGCAAAAAAAGTCAACTGAAGATGCTGTTTTAGCACTTAGTTCTTTGGTAACCGAACAGCTCGACAAAGGAAACAAATGTATGGCAGCTTTTCTGGATCTAAGAAAAGCATTTGACACCGTCTCTGCTCCCATTCTTTTACACAAGCTTGAAGCAATTGGAGTTCGTGGAACGCCACTGGAACTTTTTAAGGATTATCTTTCTGGTAGAACGCAAAAAGTGAAACTTGGACAAATTGTTGGTGAGGACGCAGATGTATCATACGGCGTACCACAAGGAAGTGTACTAGGACCTACGCTATTTTTAGTTTATATAAATGACCTCTGCAACATGAGGATTAATAATGCGAAAGTATTCTCGTACGCCGATGATACAGCTGTCGTCTTCTCGGGAAAATCATGGGATGAAGTTAAGAATAGTGCTGAAGAAGGGCTTGCTCTTGTGGCAACTTGGCTAAAAAATAATCTGCTCACCCTGAACACCAGTAAAACCAACTACATTTGTTTTAATATTTATAATCAGGTTCAACTAGATAAGGAATTTAATTTGAAAATTCACTCGTGCGACATCACTACAGATGAAACTCACTGCAATTGTCCTATTATCCAACAAGTTACACAAACTAAGTATCTGGGAGTGATAATTGACCAGCGTCTTTCTTGGTATCCTCAACTAGAACTAGTCATGGGTAGAGTACGAAAGCTTATTTGGATTTTTAAAGAGCTGAGATATGTTGTACCAAGGAGTATAAACTTAAATAAAAATAAGGATAAGCAAAGAAATCTTTTGAATGAAATTTATGTGTCGTTGGTCCAGTCAGTTTTGATTTATTGCATAATTGCGTGGGGTGGAGCAACGAAATCTAGTTTTCTGGAGTTAGAGCGCGCTCAAAGAGCGATACTTAAGGTGATGTACTTTAAAAAAAGAATATTCTCCACTGAAAAGCTTTACAAATTATGTAATTTGTTGTCAGTGAGAAAATTGTACATCCTTCTTATCATCATCAAAACGCACAAAGAGTTAGTCTATGATCCTAAAATACTAAATAAGCGAAAGAAATACTGTATTGTCAACGTTCCCGCAACTAAAACTGAATTTGCCAGCAGACAATATAAAAAACGCTCAGCCTATTTATATAATAAAATTAATAAACTAATATATATTTGTCGCAGATTCAACACCGAGGCACAATATTTAGAGTTGACAATTTAGAATAACGCCATCTATCATCGTTTGTCGGAAAACTCGGAAACGTCAAGCAGTGAGCTTGGGTGAGGTCGATACAGAGCGTGGCAGGTCTGGTTTGACAGCTGTCAGTTGTCATATGTCAAATGTCAGTTGTGATATGTCAGACGTCAGTGGTCAGTGGTCGGTTGACGTTGACATTAGACGCATTTGATTTGAGGGACGGGACTTTTTGGTGAGACACGAGTGCGAACGGTCGTTCTGCCCGCCTGTATCGAACTTACCGCGTTTCCGTACTTTAATCCATTTCCATCGGCTTGATCATTTGAGATTTTGTTAATTTGTTATCGGAAGTGAATAAATAGGCGGTTGTAATCAGTGTTGAGACTATTATTTCGTACCTCCGCCATGCCGAACTTGGACTCTGACAACGATGAACCCGAAACAGTTGAGCTACCTTCGTCATATTTATGACAAAACAAAATTTGAATGTAAAAAGAAGTTAATAATATGGCTACAGAATTTAAATTATGACGACACAGAGTTACTTCTGAAACGTGTGACCTAATAATAAATTAATTTAGAGTTATGTTTATTAACCACCCATGTATTCGAACACTCAAAATCTGCCTTTGTCACACATACACACACACATGCACACACCCACTCACATGCGTACACACCCACTCACATGCACACACACCCACTCACATGCACACACACCCACTCACATGCACACACATCACTCACATACATACACACACACACAAAATTGTATTTTAGTAGATTAGTTTATTTTATTTTTTGTCTCTCTTTCTGTTATTTGCTTATTTGTATCAACATTTTGTAAGGGAAGAGCGGAGCCTTCAACTACAGGCATTTTTTATGCCTAAATGAAGACTCCTCGATAAGCAATTTGAGCTAAAATGATACGTAATAAACATATTTTATTATTATTTTATATTTTTTTTTCAACATTTACGTAGTTTTATAAAAAATATAAAAGAAAATTGACGCAATCATTCCAACAAACTTTAATTTCTTAATAGCCTTGCCATATCAACTTAATTTTGACAAAAAAAACGGACACCAATTACATACACATACCATCTTCAACGAGGGACCACTACTACAAACAACAAACTACAATATAAATCAACAACATAATCATCAACTAACTAAAAACTGGTGCAAATAAAATAGAAAAGAAACATACCTGCCACAGTGTAACAACTAGAGTGGTTCATCGCTACTACAATCATTTGAGAGGAGCCGTCATCTCGTCCTTAATACATTTTCAAAATAATTACACATATTTTTACCAACAGCGTGCTTCTGTCTGCGTCATTCGAGACCCCAAATGATTCTTTACACCTTCAGAGAAATTAGTTGTTATGCGAATATCCACCCTACGTTAATTACAGTAGGTATAGCCATTCTATTCAACAGCTGCCTATGACAGTTGTGTTTTGGATGTCCAGAACTGTCATTATTTAATTCTAGGTAAAAAGTCTACCTACTTAACCCTGATCCCACGCGATTTCTCTGCAAAAACGCCCCCGTTGTCCTACTATAAGTGATAGACTGTGTGCCAGTAAGTAGTAAAAGATAAATTAAACTTGAGTAATCAACTTTTTGCGATAATGACGCGGTATCAATGGTTGGAATATGTTCTATAGTTTCGACTTCGAGTAGTAACGGCTCGCGAGTCCTATGTTAAAATAAAATTGTTTTGTACTTCGACGTCTTCGTAATGACGGCAAAAAAGTAATGAGCTGTTTTGTTACAAAGTATAGGTAACAGCTGCCGTCAGACGTTGGATATTTTTATTATGTCAGATTGTATGTTCGGTTTGGTTGTTTGTTGTCATATAGAAACAGTTATCGATGTAGACAGTTGGATATAAATAGTCGTGAGGCTATAAAAATATTGTGAGTTTAAACAATAATCACATGAAACGCAACAAAAAAACGCGAAACAAACTAAATTTTCCGTTTAAAATTAATTTATCCTGAGGGTTCCATCGAATTAGATTATTGAGATTTCCGTGAAAACAAATAAAATTATTTCGAAGAAAAAATATTTCAGAAAGAATATTGAACAAATTTTTTACAAAAAAAGCTCATTTGAGAGAAACTCATTTTTTATATATGCGGAAGTGGTTTGAAGCAAATTGTCAGCTGAAGGAAATAGGTTTTAAATTATGATTATGAAATAAAATCTGTCATACGAGTTGTTATGTTTTGAGTAATAATAATGTTACTGTATTTTATCAAATAAATATTTTGCTTATTAACCAAGTACCTAGTTAGCGAATTTTTTTTAAAACTTTATTAAAAAAAAATTGAACGTGAAAAGTACCAAAGCAAAAGAAAATGTTTTAAATGCTTAAGTAACCAAAAATTCGAAGACATGTGACATCTACCAATCCGCACTGGGCTCGCGTGGTAGATCATAGCCCATCCCTCTCTTAGAGAGGAGGCCTGAGTCCCTGCAGTGGGAACATTATAGGCTGATGATGATGATGATGATGCTGAAGTAAGATTTTATCAACTTAGTTCTGAAAATATTACTTTTATGTGGAAAGACATGACGGAAAAAGTAAAAAAAAAAACGAATACTGTTGTGTTGTGCTAGTAATTGTTGTTGTCTCCCGTCTTGCAGATACAATGCGAATTTTAAAAATATAAAAATTGCACCAATTAAAATGACGACATAAAAAATGTTACAGCAATAATGATGTTATTAATAACTAGCTGATACCCGCGGCATCGCACGTGTAGGTGTCGGTTATCGCAACCAAAAGTAATATTTTCAGCCTTTCAACCCTTTTTTCGTAGCGTATCTTCTTCCTCAGGCTCTAGACTATCTGTGTGCTAATTTTCATTTAAATTGATTCAGCAGTTTTGGCGTGAAAGCGCGACAGACAGAGCCTATATCATAATATATGTAAGATTACATATTGCGTGGTTGGTGGAATAATGGTTCGATTTTAATGTCGGGTAAAGTATTATTGGGTTTTCCTACAAAATTTCTCAGTAACAGTCATGGAGTCTGAATTTGTGACTGGTTGATGGTAATGTGGGTGTACTTTTTTTTTTTTAAAGAAAACGTTGCCCCACACTAGGAATTTCTCCTGTATCGTGGGTGCGTTTACAAACATTGAAACTCACATACACAAACACGCCCAGACCCGAAACAACTATCTGTAGGCCATACAAATACTTGTTCCGTGCGGGGATCGAACCCGCGACACGTAGCGCAGCAGTCCAATCGCTTAGCCACTGCGCCAACCTTCTCGATAATGCTGGAGTTAAGTGAAAAGTGATTATAAAAGTTTCGTAATACATAAACATTCAAACAGATCAATTAATTTGCTAACTTAAATGGAAATTAATTCAACAAAGAAACAGAACTTATATTTATTTAAAAAAACCTTTTTACGAGTCCTTTTTATTACCTCTGTAAATATAATAAAAACAAAATAAAGAATTTTTGTATTTTAATGAAAAATAGCCTAGAGATAATTTTAATGTTATGATAAAAAATCCAATAAATTGTTCGTTGAAACTTATTTTGTTCGAACCGTAGAAAATACAATTTCCTATTAATGTAAGCTAAAATTTAATATAATAGGCAAGTTCTAACTAAACATTAGGTCCAACTTACTCCAACTAACTCTAAAGAAACATGTATTTTTTTCTTAGAAATGTTCTCGGAGTATTTTTACAACAAATTATTATTTATGTTCCATTGAGTTTTTCTTAAAATCTTCTTTAGAAGATTTTTCTTATCCTATATCAATAAAGTAAATTCACTCAGTTTTTCTTCCATTCCAACAAAGAATAAAATAAAATCTAAGTTGCGAATAACAGTTAAAACTAGTTATAGTAAAAACATTCAAATATCATTTATTTTCTATGAAACTAAAGAAAACTGTGAAAGCAATGACGCAACGGCGGCAACGCGTGTATTAGAGAAAGTGTACACCGAAGAACATTGCAACGTCATTGAGTATCCATCCATTAATCAGCGTAGAAAGTTTATTGATAGTATCGGTAGGTATACTTGATCTGGACATGTCCATCTCAATAAACGAACAAATCATTAATTAATTTACCTTTATTAACACTGACAAATCTCCTCACAAATCCTTTGTGCACAAAACTACAGAAAAAAAACTATTCCAATTCGCTGCACAGAAACCACAAACAATCACATACAAGCTTCACAAAAGTCCAACAAAATTCACGTTCGAAATTCGAAATTCCAAGATGGCGACGAAAGAGGCGCGCGCGCACCGGACCTCGCGGCTGACTGGACTCACGCACAGTTCACGGCAATGACATCAAACCCCACTACTCTACTACGTCACCTAATCAAATTAAGACTCTATTGTGAAAGCCTAAACGTGGGAAATAGCGTGATACGAGGATGTTTTGGCCAATGAATTAACAAGTGGCTGGCTACTAGGGAAATCACAAGTTGAAACGAGATCAGTGATTGAGATTGGAGACAAAACCTATTACTTAAGCAAGGTCAAATATGTATGTTTATGAATTGTCAGAGCGATTCCATATAAAGAAACAATGAGCTCATAATTCTCACACTTTGCAACTGACATAAGGTTAAACTGAGAGAAGCATAATAAAATATTAATAACCATATCTTTTAGTGCGATACATATGTATAATACATGCGATATTGCATACAAATGCAAAGGTGAAAAGGATGGAAACCACTGCATAACCACCATCGAAAGCAAGTATTTTATATACCATTCAATTCATCTCGTATAAATAAATAAGATTTCGAAGAATACGGCAGTTTACATAAAACCATTAGACCCATTTTTCACAAGGCAATCGAAAATCTAATTACAAACTCATTTTGGGTTCCTGGAATCTTCTCCAAAAATAGCTCCCTTCCAGTTTTAGTTTCATCAATAAATGTTGTGTTTGATCAAATGTTTCATCTCAAGATTGACTTACAACCTGTTGCAGAATATGACCTTTAACCTGCTTCGAATAAAGCCGAAGTGTTCAATCCTCTTACTGATATCAAAAGCGGATATTTTTAATAGAAACCTTTTTCTATTAGTTTGCTTTGGCAAGGTCTTCTATAGCTGGTATTTCCATTACACTAACAGCCATTGAGACTGAATAATATTTCAAATAATTTAATTGTAAATTGTTGTATTTTCGTTTCATATTAAAGTGCTTTGTTTAATTTGTTTTAGATGTTCTTAATTACAAAAGGGCTTGTTGAAATAATGTTTAACAATGGAGGCAGGCAGTACCACGGAAAGATAGCCAATTAGCCATAATGTTCACAAGAAAACTAAATATATTTTGTGTTTACATTTTTTTCGGGAATGGAAGAATAAAACGTGTTGCGCCGACCCCAAGCAACATGGGACAAGATAGGAAGATGATGATTTATTTCTGGAAGCAGACCCCTTACTAGTTACATTCTCAGAAAAAATATAATAAATGGCCTCTCAGAGAAAAGCACTTGATTATTTAGCAATAACGAGCAAAATCCTCAAGGACAAGGTTTCAAGACATTAATATTAATAGCGTGAACATTATTCTCAACCACCCTTCAAGTCATATTAGTATCGACAGCTGTCTAAGTGAAACCACTTATGATGTAACGGTTATAACTGTTATAACGCCTGAATAATACTTAAGAAAAAAGAAAATAATTTTGCTTGTGTGATTAATTTTCTTTAATGGATAGCATCCGTTCGTATCGCTGAGTGACAGATTAATTAAATCAAATAAAACTTCATTTGTTTAATATTAGGATTGTCAATCAACCCTCAAATCCAACCATCGCTACTTTCAAGAGGTTTAGCTGAGAAGAAAAAGTGGTTGAATAAATTTCCCAGTAGTGGTCGATGAAAAGTAAGTAATTATCACATTTGAGGATGTTTGAAAGCACCCCGTTTTAGAAAGTTGAAAGGGAATCGTTTGTCGTAATATGGCCATGGATATGTGAAGATGAGAGATGAAACACAAATATTAGAATAAAGAAAACAAATGCAGAATGAGGATGGATGGCAAAAGACAAAACAAAGATGATGTTGTGTATGTAATGATGAAATCACAGAATAGAAAGAAATGAAGGAATAAGTAGTGATCGATCGATGGACGATCGCCGACGGCTGACAGGGAAGAATTAAAGATCCACCATTTGTGTCAAGACAAGTCCTAAAGTAATTAAGACAAGAAGATTCTCCCGTCGGGGCTGCGGAATGTCGAAAGAGATACCGCGGCCTCGGCACAAGGGCGAAGAAGGAACATGGGTGGGTTTTAGTCAGTAGAAGTCTGACACTCCCTTCCGCTCTGCCCAAGAGCGGGAGGAGTTATTTGATGATTTCCAACCCCAGAAAAAAAAGGCAAGAAGATTCTTAGAATAATACTTTGCTACTAGTTTATAAAAAAACAATTTAACATTTTGTTTTTAACTAGGTATAGTTCAAAAAGCTAAACAATTTTTTTGCTGTTTATCGCAGTTCTACTAACTTTCGTCCATTGCCCTCGAGATTTTTAGAGGGCATTACATTAGGTACCAATTTCACTTGTCATTCAGCATTTACAAAATAATACGGTCCGATAAAAAGTACATTAATCTTTCTGTGTTGTCAAAAATTACATTAAAAAAATCAAAAATATTTCTATATTGTTTTTTTCCTTTGGAGTATAATTTTTATTCCACACACGTCCTCATTAAAAATTGTTATTCCCTCCCCTAGCTATTATGGCGTCGACGTAAAAGACGTTCATAAGGCAATTTAATATTCATCGCGTCATTTTGGTCTGAATATTCTAGCGTTACAAACTAGCAATAGACTCATACATGGAAAATCTGAAAATAGATTTCTAAGTTTTCAAATTGAATGTCTTGGTATATCATCACAGGTATTATTAATACCATTTCCAAGAAACACCAATCACAACCAGTCCTATATCTGCTTTTAGAACATAAAGAAGTGAAGTTGAATGCTATAATGTTTAGAAGTCATCTTCGGCTCGGGACTGCGGGTTGTTCGAAAGAGATTCTACTGTCTCGACACAAAGGGCAGAGAAGGAACATGGGTGGTTTTTAGTCAGTAGAAGTCTGAGCGAGAGGACTTATTTGACAATTTCCCACCCACCAAAAAATAAAGTCGTCTTCTTCATCAGAAACTTTTGGCGTTCTAACTTTTCTACGGCTCGTATCTGTTTATAGTTCAAAATTTGAAAGAGCGAAGAGAAATGGTTTGTGAGGAAAATGTAGAGATAGCCTCTACGTTTACCATCCTTTTTTTACATTCAAACTTTCATCCTCACTAAACCATTTTCTCTTCGCTGTACTTGAATTTTACATTACCAAATTAAACTGGCTGCCAGATGGCAAGACAGCTCCCAAGATTTCCAAGTAACAAAAATAGCAGCATTGACAATAAATTCCTAACTAGTCTATTCCAGTACTCTCGTACTTATCAAAGTAAGTCAAGTTCTCAAGAACCATTTACCAAAAATGGTTGCACCAGTATAATAGTAGATTGTACACCAAGTGCATAAAACGCACCATTTTGCGCGAGACGTTTATCCATCCGATGCGAGCTTGCGAGCGAGGATGGATATAAAGTAGAGAGCAAAATGGGTTTTATGGACGAGTTTTACACTCTACTTTTCACTTCGATTGCGAGGAAATGAAACAGGAACTTGTAAATTGTAAAAATAATTATGGTTCCCGCCAAGTAACTTTTTTTTTTCAGTAGGAAACTTGACATAACACCTGACTTATGTCGTTACTCATACTGCTCAGTTATAAAAAAAATTTTGAGCAAGCCTATTGCCATCAACTGATGTAATTGGGACCAAGCCTATTGCCATCAACCAATGTAATTAGGAGCAAGCCTATTGCCATCAACTGATGTAATTAGGGACAAGCCTATTGCCATCAAGGCCATCAACCGATGTAATTAGGAAAAGCCTATTGCCATCAACCAATCTTATTAGGAGCAAGCCTATTGCCATCAACCGATGTAATTAGGAGCAAGCCTATTGCCATCCACTGATTTAGGTAATTGAGAGCAAGCCTATTGCCATCAATCAATGTAATTAAGAGTAAGCCTATTCCCATCAAATGATGTAATTAGGAGCAAGCCTATTGCCATCAACCAACCTAATTAAGAGCAAGCCTATTGCCATCAACCAACCTAATTAAGAGCAAGCCTATTGCCATCAACCAACCTAATTAAGAGCAAGCCTATTGCCATCAAGCGATTTAGGTAATTGGGGGAAGCCTATTCCCATCAACTTTCCTTGTATTCGTAATGAAAAGCAGTAATCCCTTGTTCTTAGAATACTAGCGAAACGAATTAAATTAAAGAGGTTATTCTATGAAGTTGTTCCTGTGGTTGTTGGGCCGATTACCTGTGCCGATTACCTTGGTCTTCGACGAAGATTTTACTTTATGCTCTAGAGCATAAAACGCGACTTTATGTCGCCTACGCACGACATAAAGACGAATTTTAGAGCGAGAGAAGTGAAAAGGCCTTTTTCTGTTTTAAAATTGATTTCATCCTTTGAAACTGACAGTATATCATAGTATCATCAACAACAAATTCCTTACTAATTGATTCCTCTACCTCTTCCTCGAACTTATCACGGTAAATCAGTTCCGAAGAACCATTGCCAAAACTGCCTTTACCAGTGATATGGGCTTTACCTGTTCTTACCCGACTGCGGCGAAGCCCAAAATGAGAGTTATCAAATCAATTTCCACCTTCAAAACTGACTGAATCACAATAACAAAAATAACATTTTCAACAACAAATTCTTCATTAATCTATTCCAGTACCCTCGTATAAATCACAGTAAGTCAGTTCCCAAGAACCATTTACCAAAAATGGTTGCACAAGTGATGTGTACTGGCATGACGCTACCGTTAGCTAAAGTCAGTGACCACTCGCACGTGCTCTCGCGCACCAACTAGCTCAGACTTCGATTAAAAACCGATACCGGTATGGTAATGAGGATTTAATTATTTTTATTAATGTTTTTATTGTTTGAGTATGTATTGTGATGGTGTTATGTTGGAGATTTATTGATGAGTATTTGAAGAATAATACCTACTATTCGAACAGATATGAACGGTATGATGTCTGGAATTTGATGCTTTGAGTGTTTGAACACAATATTCTGAGAATGTCTCTGATCGAAGTCCAAAAGTATAAGTTCTTCTCGGCATAAGATGATTTTTGTCCCTCCCTTTTGACCTCTTTTTGTCTCCTTTTCTTATGTACTAAAAATGTAGAGGAATTACCTTGTTAGAAATTAGGAACTCTTTGGTTATTCAGAATTTAATCTCGCGATTTATTTAGGTACTTTCTTTATCGCAATGTATACAGACAGTTCCATCGTTCCCTAAATATTTGAGAGAACACCAACAATATTCCATCAAAGAAAAGAACAACATTCCATGATAAAAGAGTCCAAACAAAAATAAAAGTGTACCAGACAGTCCATGATGACGTCATCAGACACAAGTTATAACATTCGACATTAAGAAAACTGGTTCTTTTGGTATATGTTATGAAACTGACAGGCCTACTCGCGTGCGTTATCTTACACTAATGGCTTGTCATTAATTATTATCTACGTTAGTTTTAGTGATCTTATGTTTGGACGAACGACTAACAATTTCATTATAATTTAACTAAGAAGAATAAATTAAGTAAATTCTTCGAAATTTTTCAAAACCTGTAAGATTTTATTTTGAACTAGTAATTACTTGACCGTGCCCGCGCTTTGGCCGCATGGATGCATATTATTTTATAATACCTATTTATTTTCCTATTTGAATCACTTTTTTTTTAACAATTTCAATGTACCTATTAATTTTTGTTCCACGGAATCCTAATTATTTTTCTAAAATCACAGTTCTACACAATCACAGGTTAAACATCAGCTATCTGGCAGTATCCGTAAGCAAGTCCCGTCAATAGGTCCATCCTTTTTAGGGTTCCGTAGTCAACTAGGAACCCTTATAGTTTCGCCATGTCTGTCTGTCCGTCTGTCCGTCCTCGCTTAATCTCTGTGACCGTTAGCACGAGAAAGCTGAAATTTGGTACCAATATGTGTATCAATCACGCCGACAAAGTGGTAAAATAAAAATAAAAAAAAAATGTTTTATTAGGGTAGCCCCCTTATATGTAAAGTGGGAAGTGATTTTTTTTAATTTCAACCCTTTTTTTTTTTTTTTTTTTTTTTGGTGGGTGGAAAATCATCGAATAACCCCCCCCGCTCTTGGGCAGAGCGAAGGGGAGTGTCAGACTTCTACTGACTAAAAACCAAACCCATGTTCCTTCTTCTTCGCCCTTGTGTCGGAGCCGCGGTAACCTTTCGATATCCACAGCCCCGACGGGCGTCGGCCCTTGCGGGCCCCTCCTTGCTGACATCTCTTTGAGGCGCGCGTGGAACACGTACGCGCCGCCGACACGGTCTGTTGCCGTCATGACGACGGCCGGACGGCGAGCTAGCAAAATTTAAATTTAATTTCTAATTTCAACCCTAACGTGTGATATATTGTTGGAAAGGTATTTAAAAATGAATAGGGGTACTAAAATAATTTTTTGATAATGTCAATAATTTCGGAAATAGTTGCTCCAAAAGTAAAAAACAATGTGTGTCCCCCTCTAACTTTAGAACCTTAAGTTTAGAAAATACGAAAAAAATCTGAAAAGTAGAACTTTCTAAGGACTTTCTAGGAAAATCATTTTGAACTTGGATGGAAACAACAGTTTTAAGTTAACACTTATTGTGACGGACGGGAAACTACACTGAGCGTGGCCCGACACGCTCTTGGCCGGTTTTTTGGAGATTAGTAGAAAAAATAGAAGTACATACCAGGTGTTGGAACACTTCGGAAACTCCTACAAGTGGGACATAAACAGAGTATCTACCTAATTACCCCATCAAACTAAGCCGTTAAAATGTGATAGGCAAGATAAAGTTCTATCTAGTCTTCTCCATACAATTATATATGTAAAGATAAATAGAAGGAAAAGTACTGGTCAGTAAAAGGCAGACAGCCTGACTGACTCATCAACGCCCAGCCTAAACCCTTGGATCTAGAAAGCTGAAAATTTGCATTTCTGTTTTATAGTGTAGACAAGGGTTAAGGAAAGATTTTTCGAAATTCAGCCCATAAGGGAGTCAAATAGGGGACGAAAGTTTCTTGGAATGTTTTCCGACTACTGCGCCGGCGAAGTCACGGGCAAAACTAGTTAAAACAAACACAACAAACCACAAATCAATCGAGCATATTTCTCAAATCGTTTTCAACTCAGTGAATAAGTAATACCTCACGATAAACGTCACTCACGATGTTAGTATCGATTTAGAAAGAGTGCGTTCAACTCGAATAGTTAACGAGCAACTCGTTAACGGGGAGTAGAAATTATGATTCGTATTAAAGTAGAAATTATACTGCGTAATTATAGTAATTTATTGCTTAGCTCGTAATACTTGGTTTCTTCGGTTCTATAGATTATTGGATTCTTGAGAACTTCGTCGTACTCAAAGCTGCTTAACTTACTTATTACCTACCTATTCAGTCATAAATGAACTAATATAAGAGCTAGATTTAATAAACGACCTAAAAAGTGGGTGAGTGCGCTAGAATGACTTTCTATTAGTGACAAATATGATGACAAAGTAAGGAGGAGTTCGTGGATAAATAATAACAGCCTTCGGGTCGATCTTCGGGTGGGTTCGATGGGTGAGTTTTGCTAAGTATTTGCAGCACTACACAACAGTTTGAACCATTTTTTGGGGAATATGGGGACTTTACTAGGTGTTGTAACTTATAGATATACTCACATTTCTGCATTTAATTTTAATAAGTCTCGTCCCGCGTTTCAGGGGGAGAAACGATAGCTTTCTCCAACGTTCGACGTACAATACCCCTCTCTCAGCCTTGCCCCACTAACTGTCAACTACCAACAAGAAGTCGTGACGATAAACATTTACTATTTCAGAACGACCATCCATTTTGTGAAATTGGTAACGAATTGAACCGTCAGACTTGTACCGACACCTTACATTAAGATGATTCTTTTCTTTCACTGCTTATCTCGGGTCACGAACTCGTGACTTGTAAAATAGAAAATAGGGACGCTACCATCAAGGTTTATTACAGAAGTTCGGCGTCATACAATGGGGCAAAAACAAAGATTAATGCTGAGGTCTGTAAACACTCCCGTCGGGGCTACGGGTTTGTTCGAAAGAAATATCGCTGCCTCGACACAAAGGGTGATTTTATTCAGTAGACCCTCCCTACCGCTCTGTCATTTGATAACTTCCCACCCACCAAAAAAAAAGGTCTGTAAACACTGGTTGGAGATATTTCCTGCACTCAGACTACAGAACCATAACTTAGTCCATTTGACCTGAAGCCAGCTTCAAAGGTGCCTATGAGATGCCATTTAGCAAAAAAAAACAATTTGTCTTAGCGTTATGTCTGTCACTATCGCACATCTAACAAACTACAAGTGCAAGACAAGGACAAACATCTTAGCTTTAGGCCTATACAGAGATCTACAAATAATCTACATGTTCCTGTCTCTGTTTTGGTCGTTTAGTTTGACAGTTGTGCGACAATGACAGGAATATTATTTTTCTTATTCATTAATAAAATTCATAAAATAACATTGATAGATATCGGCCTAAGATCACTGCACGTACGAGTTCAAAGTGTATAATTTTTAACCGACTTCGAAAAAGGAGGAGGTTATATTATGTTCGTGTATGTATTTTTTATTTTTTTTATTTTTTTTATGTATGTTACCTGATTTCTCCCCCATTTGTAGACCGATTCTCAAAATTCTTTTTTTATTTGAAAGAGTATACTCCTGAGGTGGTCCCATTTTAATTTGGTGAAGATCTGGTGCTGATCTTCGGAGATATACAATGGAACTCTTCAAAAATAGACAGCAAAACTGTCGTAATTGCTGGAATCGCTTGGATGTTTATTGAATATACATTATCATGACGTAACATCACGCCATTATCATGACGTAACATCACGCCTGTATGCTCTGAGGGGGTATGCAGATGTGTACAATACACATTTTTTAGTTGTTAAATATGAATTTCATAGACACGTATTACGTGTTTCGTGCTTTTCCTGACGCTATTGAACCGTTAAAAATATTTGTATAGGATATATATATATAGGTACTTATTACAACTAAAAATGAAAAAATAAAAAAAATATTGCAAAAAAACAACCGACTTCAAAAACACCAAAAAGAGAAAAATAAACTATAGAAGAAAAATCAGCTTCTGAAGTCGGTGGCAAAACCATGAAGTCAAACAAACAAAAGTCACCGACTTCAGAAGCTGATTTTTCTTCTTAAGTTTATTTTTCTCTTTTTGGTGTTTTTGAAGTCGGTTGTTTTTTTATTGTTTTAAATATAAGTAGGGGCAAGTGCTTTACCTATGGACATTTTCCAATAATCGAAATAAAATATTTTTTTAATCTGAACTAAATAACATTTATTATTTTTTAATAAATCAGCAATCTTACATAATAATCAGCTTTTCTTAAAAATCAACTTAAACCTCGAAATGAATTATACTCATGAAAATAATCAACTTTTCTTAAAAACTACGGTTTTGTTTTGTCCACAGGTTCATAACTCAATTGTTCCTATGGACAGCAAAGTTGTACCTATGGACTGTGTTGTACCTAGAGACGGAACTTTTTAATATAATAAAATTAAATAAAAAAACAAAACAATAGACCTCTCCAATAGGTGTTTTTGTTTTAGCCGATGATAGCTTTATTGATGAATAATATTATTCATAAGCTTTACGACATTCTTCAAATAAATTATTAGTAGATTCATTACTAAAGCTATTATCGGCTAATACAAAGCAAACTATGCAGACAAAACTTTCACTCTAATCGTCAGAATCAAAATTTTGCCTGTGTGACTGTGGAACACACTTAATGATAATTATGATGGTATAGACTACATTTAGGCATTTTTTTACTATCTTTGGCATAGATTTTACATTTCGAACACATAACATATGATAATTTTTCTTGTTTCAATATTTCAATATTTTTGGTGGACTTTGAGCACTGGCAACTGAAAGCGGGATTTCTGTTATTGTGGAGGAACTAATGTTAGCTGTCGAGTACTCGGTTAAGAAATATCTATGGTAGTAGAGATAATTTTAGTGATTTTCGTGTTAGCTTTCTTCTTAGGGTCTTTTTTAAAGAGTCATTTATTATAGAATCCTTTTCTGGCGTATCTGTTGTTCTTCCAGGTTTTCTTCCTCGTGCAGCAGCTTTTCGCGGATGAGCTTTAATAAAAGGGCGTACGGTTTCGGGCGTAATTATTGCTGGAGTTGGCAAAACCGGTTCTCCCGAATGTAGCTGGTAATCATTTTCAATAGAAATATTGAGTTCAGAAGCAGGATCATTTTGAATGGTAGTTTGACTATCTAATTGTAATGGCAGTGTTGTTGAAGTCTCTTTATTTTGGCTTGGTTCTGGACGATCGGTTACATATGAGCAAAAAAAGTCTTCTTCTGAGAAAATATCCCTGTTGAATGGATATATGCCGGAAACTTCAAAACCTTTCACTATATTACCCAGTGAACCTGGTGGAGCTCCTTTCAACATGTTGTCTTTGAAGAAAACCCTTGAAAAAATAAAAACTGGACTAATTAGTATGATATTTAAAAAAATAAGCTGAACTGTCCATAGGTACAAACATAATTTTGTACCTGTGGACAGTCCATAGGTACACACAGTTGTTTGTCCATAGGAACAAATATCCGCAAAAAAAACATAATTAGGTCTATGTCCACCGATACGTTGGTTAAAGTATTAGTTAAAATTAAGAAAATAAGCTAGAAACTACAGAGACCACACTGCACATATAATCTATCAGTTATGTTCTACAACTTTACTGTAAAACTTGATCAAATACAGCTAAAAAACTTACTTTTTCGGTCCAAAAACTTTCTGCGCCGGCCTAACAAAAAACAACACGGAAAAAAAAGATGGCGATACGTCAAATCTGTCAATCATAGACAAATGCTTACAGCTGTGTTCAAATTAGAATTTTAGGGTTGCCCGTTTCCCCAGAATTAACGGTGTCCACAGGTAAAAACGTCCATAGGTACAGCACGGTTGATGAATGGTTCATACATTGTAGTTGCTTGAAAGATTCTCTGATAAGTTTTGTTAAGTTTATTTGTCGTTTACGATTTTGATGGCCGCGTTGATTTTGGAGAAATGTGGAGTTCGTTGGAGAACTAATATCACGGAGATGGTGACTGTGGTGTAGACAGTTGTATACATTTTAAATTTTTTTAAGAATAGTCTAGTATGTTTTTTTATATAATTATTTACTTTTTCAAATCGTTTATTGCTTCACAGGGTAACAAGTAACTCGACGTGTTCCTTGCAGGATATCGTAGACGGGTAAGATTCCAACAAATTAAGCCACCAAATGTTCTAACGAAATTCGTGGTTAAAATAAATCCATACTAATATTATAAATGCGAAAGTAACTCTGTCTGTCTGTTACTCAATCACGCCTAAACTACTGAACCAATTTACATGAAATTTGGTATGGAGATATTTTGATACCCGAGAAAGGACATAGGCTAACTTTTAATGAAAAAAAAACTTTATTCAAGGGGTTGAAAGGGGGGTACGAAAATATTACTTTTGGACGCGATAACCGGCATCGGTAGCGAAAACCGACATCCGCGCGGTTGAAACCGCGGGCATCATGTGCGTGTGAACTGAGGGACCAAAAATAAATCCGCAAAATGAATATCCTATGATTTAGTAGTACACTTAAAACAATTGTAGAAGGAATCTGGGAATTTGTAAACAAATATATCGAAAACTACGACCCATAAAGTGTGGTCCCTCAGTTCTCACAGACGATTAGCCAGATCTCGGAAAGTATTTTAAAGAACAAGATTTTGTGAATACAGACATTTAGTAGAGAATTTGAAAAGATATTTACAAAATAACAGACCACAAAGCATTAAAGATAAAAAAAATATAACGACTGAACTGTGGTCCCTCAGTCCACATAACAAAGATAAACATTTTAGCGAATCTTACTGAATAAAACCGTTCTTTTTCTACATAAAGTTTTAGTAGAAGTCTTAAAACATATTGTAAAAAAAATGGAGCTTAAATATCGAAGCATTTTGAAGATAGCAATGATTAATACTGGTCCCTCAATCCTCACATCCACTGACATATGTGCGTGTCCTAGCTGCTTGACGAGAGGAATATCAGACAGTCTAGTGTACTTAACTTTTAGTAGTAAGTTTCTTCTAAATAATAGGTATCTAAAATTGTGTATTTCTTACTTCTTAACTGAGATAATGCTATTTTTTTAATCCTATGAAAATGTATAGAGAAGTGTGACCACACAATTATACAAAATGTAGACAGTACTATTAAACTTTATTTAACACTAGCTTTTGCCAGCGGCTTCGCCCGCGTGAAAATGACGATTTTCCATACAAACTTTCATCCCCTATTTAACTTCCTTAGGGGTTGAATTTCGAAAAATCCTTCCTTATTCCTTGTCTACATTACATGGAATCTCTGCAAAATTTCAGCTTTATAGGTCCAAGGGTTTGGGTTGGGCGTTGATGAATCAGTCAGTCAGTCAGTCAGGACTTGTCTTTTTATTTATATAGATAGAAGAAGATAGATATCATTTTTTAGACGAAACGAAAACAAGGTTGTATGGTTTCGGTCGGGGCTGCGGGTTGTTCGAAAGAGATACCGCAGTCTCGGTACAAAGCGCTAAGAATGAACATGGGTGGTTTTTAGTCAGTAGAAGTCTGACACGGCCTATACCGCTCGATGATGATTGATGCTTATGCTTATTGTTTTTAACGTACTCAGAGTGTTTTTGATGATAAATAAGACAGGAAACTGAAAATAGGTGGGATTACACTTTAAAACAACAATAAAAAACAAACATTACAGTTTGTGATATTAGTGTCATAAATCAGTTGTCAATGTTTGTCATTTCCCTGTTGAAAATAACGTGAGATAAATAATACATATTAATTATATATCTTGTTCAGCACAGGTACTTATATCATTTTCGTTAATTATAATAGGTTGATTTTCACGGAGATTAAAAAGTAGTAAGGTGATTTTGAAATTGATTTTCGCCTCAGAATTTGCGTGTGATATCATGGCCTCATAAATAGCTTTAAATTAATAAGCATCGTAAATCTTGAGAACAGAAAGGTTCATATTTCTTTTAAGGGTTCCGTACCTCAAAAGGAAGAAATGGTGCCAAATAAGAGACTTCTACTGACTAAAAACCACCCATGTTCATTCTTAGCGCTTTGTACCGAGACTGCGGTATCTCTTTCGAACAACCCGCAGCCCCGACGGAAACCATACAACCTTGTTTTCGTTTCGTCTAAAAAATGATATCTATCTATCTTCTTCTATCTATATAAATAAAAAGACAAGTCCTGACTGACTGATTCATCAACGCCCAACCCAAACCCTTGGACCTAGAAAGCTGAAATTTTGCAGAGATTCCATGTAATGTAGACAAGGAATAAGGAAGGATTTTTCGAAATTCAACCCCTAAGGGAGTTAAATAGGGGATGAAAGTTTGTATGGAAAATCGTCATTTTCACGCGGGCGAAGCCGCTGGCAAAAGCTAGTGTTAAATAAAGTTTAATAGTACTGTCTACATTTTGTATAATTGTGTGGTCACACTTCTCTATACATTTTCATAGGATTAAAAAAATAGCATTATCTCAGTTAATAAGTAAGAAATACACAATTTTAGATACCTATTATTTAGAAGAAACTTACTACTAAAAGTTAAGTACACTAGACTTTCTGATATTCCTCTCGTCAAGCAGCTAGGACACGCACATATGTCAGTGGATGTGAGGATTGAGGGACCAGTATTAATCATTGCTATCTTCAAAATGCTTCGATATTTAAGCTCCATTTTTTTTTACAATATGTTTTAAGACTTCTACTAAAACTTTATGTAGAAAAAGAACGGTTTTATTCAGTAAGATTCGCTAAAATGTTTATCTTTGTTATGTGGACTGAGGGACCACAGTTCAGTCGTTATATTTTTTTTATCTTTAATGCTTTGTGGTCTGTTATTTTGTAAATATCTTTTCAAATTCTCTACTAAATGTCTGTATTCACAAAATCTTGATCTTTAAGATACTTTCCGAGATCTGGCTAATCGTCTGTGAGAACTGAGGGACCACACTTTATGGGTCGTAGTTTTCGATATATTATTTGTTTACAAATTCCCAGATTCCTTCTACAATTGTTATAAGTGTACTACTAAATCATAGGATATTCATTTTGCGGATTTATTTTTGGTCCCTCAGTTCACACGCACATCGGGCATCAGCTAGTTAATAAATATTATGATTTAGTTGAAGAAAAACATGGACAATATGACAGAACTATTAATACTATAAACGGAATATTTACCATGTTCACAAGCACCATGGTCATGGTGCTTGTAACAGAGCCGAAACTAAAAAAAAATAACGTGTGGCACTCGGAGACTGCCGCGGTAAAGCTATTGCATAGCATTTTTTATCAACTTATGCAATTATAATTATTTATTTATTTTATTTATGCAGTATTTTTTTTCCTTTGTTTTTTTTTGTCTTCGATATTAAAAATTATATAAATCAAAAGTAACCTTCACAGACTAAGCCAGTAAGAAACTCTATGACAGAAAATTTTAAAGAAAAAGTATTGACAGCCTGACGTAAGTGTCATACCATTGAAAAATTTGAAAATTATTTATTTTATTTTAGATATTTTATAAGAAAACGAATCGTTTTAGACCGATTCGCAGAATAGTAATGCAAAAACCAATGAAACGTATGATAGATGGGTAATAATAATAAAATGAATGTATATAGAGTACTCACTCATTTTCTTTCACTATTTTTTTTTCTTCATTAATAAATGCACTTTGTTTATTTATAACTAGCTGAACCCGCGCATGCGTTGCAATGCGTTTTATCCTACCTACCTATCTACTACCCTACCTACTACCCTACCTACTAACCTACCTACTACCCTACCTACCTACTACCCTACCTACCTACTACCCTACCTATCTACTACCCTACCTACTACCCTACCTACCTACTACCCTACCTACCTACTACCCTACCTACCTACTACCCTACCTACCTACCTACCTACTAGGTCCACTACCTAAAAAAAACAGTATCCTATGTCCTTCTCCTGGTTCTTAGCTACCTCCCTACCAATTTTCAGCTAAATCCGTACAGCCGTTCTTGAGTTATAAATGGAGTAACTAACACGACTTTCTTTTATAAATATAGATATATATATTATATATATATATATATATAGATAGACTAGCGGACGTCCCGCGGTTTCACCCGCGTAGATCCCGTTCCCGTGGGAATACAGGGATAAAAAGTAGCCTATGTTACTCAGGGTGAATGTAGCTTTCCAAGGGTGAAAGAATTTTTGAAATCGGCCCAGTACTTTTTGAGCCTATTCATTATAAACATACAAACATACAAAAATAGGTACAAATCTTTCCTCTTTATAATATTAGTGTAGATTATTTAAAACACTTTGTACACAAATTATACGAGTAAGAATATTTTAGAAGGAGAAAGCAGACAGACAAAACAGAAAACTTTACGCCTTTACACCTTTACACGTTATAAAATGGTTATAAATTATTTAAATTGACAACCTTGTTATTTTCCGTAACATAGCAACCTAGGCTTAGGTTATTTTCGTTACGGAATTTCTGGATTCGGTCTCCACGCTCAAGGCCCGCGATAGAAGCTATGCAATAGCTTAAAAAAAAATCGGGAACTCGAAACAATTAGTGAACATGGTAAATATCTCGTTTATAATATTAATAGCAATAGGACAGAATATCAAAGTTATTATTAGATATTTTAAACACTCGGTTCAACCATATTAATAATATTAATTTTCTATTACTCTTCATTTTTAATAGATCCCCTGGGTAAATATGTCAAGTATTACCGAAATAACCTTTTGTTTTAGCCCCAGTAGAAACACAAAACATAAAGAGGACATTTTCAATAGAAAATCGAATAATCTATCGAAAATAGAGTCCTATTTTCAGCGATATCGGGTTCGAAATAAACTGTAATGTTATTTTATATTAACACCATTTGGGTGACTAAAGTTTTAGTAACACCAATGTTAGAGGTCGACTAATCCAATAAACTATTTGATCAGCTTTGAGATAAACCATTTAAATAAATATAGGATTAATGTTTTGAAGTTTGTGGACTTCAGCGTGCTCAAGCGTACTAGTTTTACATGTGGAAAGGTTTGAGTTTGACTTTGTTGTTTTAGTTTGTGATCAGTAGGGCTATTGCGTATCTTTTTAATGTCAGTGGCCATCATAAGTGTCCATAGATTAACTGTAAATTGGTTATGGTTTGGTACCTACATTTTTTTTTTTAAACTCACCATTTGTATTTGATAGACACTATGATATCCACTGTCAATAAAAATATACGCAATAGCCCTGCTGGCCAGTAAAACAGTTAATCTATGGTCTATTCTACAAATGTCTATTAAATCGTATTGTAATTAGTACACCGACTAGGTACCCCTTCTTGTCAGATTGTTTCTACCTCTTTCTGTAATCCATCCTAAGGTGGTCATAATAAAAAGAGGTTTTTAGCGATATCAACGTCTATTGTGAATTTTATGAGGAATTTTATATTCTTAGAAAATATGTGCACGGAGCTGCATAAGGGTAAACAAGCCAACGGCCCGAACTAGTTGGTGGGTGGGGCTAAAATGCATGCTATTTCATCCGACATCACGAGCGAAATGCATAGAGCGAAAGAGACACAACTAAAACGGGCGCGCGATTGTTTGTATGCAGACCTTTGGTAGTATGGATACCATGAAAAATCCATTGAATGTATCTGTTCAAAATAAAATTATTTGAATTCTTTAATAACTAATCTATGCCTGTATAGTTTCACTTTTTTCATTTTCGTACTATATACTTAACTTATTTACGCCCAAAGATGGTTAAAATTAGTGCTAAAATATGAAAGTTTCGACGCTCATAACTTCCAAACCAATATTTTTTCCAATTCTGCTTCCATAGAGGCCTAGATAATGACAAGACCAGTTGATACAAATTTTAATTTTGAACCTACACCGTCAACCAGAGAAGTAATCACCATACTACGTTTGTATGGAAGAGTGACTGGCTTGTGCAACCTTAGGAACTGCAATCAGAATTAAAAATATAATTGAACCAACTTAACATAACATCTCGCCTGTAATCCCCAAAGATTTGGCAGAGATGTTCCTACTAGTACACCCACATTTCGCAAGTTATGTTTAAGTCTCATATAATAGAGGGTGAGGCTATCGAAACTACCTATAAAGGCAGAAATTATAAAATAATAATAAACATAAAGAATCAAAAATAAGCTACTGATTTTTTTGCATGAATTAATACTGTCGAACAAAAAAAAAACCTTTTTGATTATAAATGCAGCAACAAAACTACAAAAACAAAACCACTGGTTTTTACACCGCATAAGAAATAAAGAACTTCTAAAAACTCGACTGTTTTAAACGCAGCAAACGTTTTCAACTCTTTTACCAATCCCTCTATTTTCCAACAGAGAGCCTAATTCCGTATTCCGGCTCGCTCTTAACGGTCTCGCCGTTGCAAATTGCCATCAACGACGAAATCGGTTTTTACCCGGATCCGTGTTTCTTTAGTGAGAAATACAAGAATGGGGCCAAGTGGGTGAAGAGCTGCCTTGGGTCATGGATCTTGGATCTGCTATTGGTTATCTTCCGTGAGGGCACTGATCTTCAGTGTTTGCTTGATTTATTCTCAGTTTTATTTTCCG
Source organism: Diarsia dahlii (assembly GCA_949775195.1). Classification (NCBI taxonomy): domain Eukaryota; kingdom Metazoa; phylum Arthropoda; class Insecta; order Lepidoptera; family Noctuidae; genus Diarsia; species Diarsia dahlii. Next base: position 5,092,251 of record OX459198.1, read on the forward strand.
ATGCATAGCAAATAGGTACAGTTTGCAGTGTTTCCACTGATATACCTAAAGGAACACAGCCCTCGTTTTTGTTTGAAAGATTAAGATTGAGAAAGACAAACATTTGATATTCGGTTTTTGGTATCTTTTAGAAAAAATATAATAATTATTGGGTTTTTATGAGCTTAAGCATTTTTTTTTTTTTTTTAAGCACCGATCTTCTTCTTAGCGTGTTTCAAATACACGCAATAAATCACAAATAAGCCATAAAGATGCTTTTAAAAAGTGTTGCAAATTATAACCTCCCAAAAAGCAGTTATTAAAATGGGTCGTTGTATCAATCACCATCATCGTCATCGTTCATCATCATCATCTGCTTGCCCATGACCAACGTAACACGTTTTTTTCCGCCATTCTCCTCTGTCAACCATCACGCTACTAATTACTCTTTTTTAGGGTTCCGTAGTCAACTAGGAACTCTTATAGTTTCGCCATGTATGTCTGTCCGTCCGTCCGTCCTCGCTTAATCTCTGTGACCGTTAGCACTAGAAAGCTGAAGTTTGGTACCAATATGGTGTTTCAATCACGCCGACAAAGTGGTAAAATAAAAATTGGAAAAAAATGTTTTAGCCCCCTATATTTATGTAAAGTGGGAAGTGATTTTTTTTTAAATTTCAACCCTAACGTGTGATATATTTTTGGAAAGGTATTTAAAAATGAATAGGGGTTTACTAAAATCATTTTTTGATAATGTCAACAATTTCGGAAATAATCGCTCCAAAAGTAAAAAAACAATGTCCAAAAAAATCTGAAAAGTAGAACTTTACAAGGACTTTCTAGGAAAATCATTTTGAAAGTGAACATAAAAAATTAAAAATATATATAAAAAAAACATAATGGATCCATGAACCCACCTTTAAACTCATAAGTGCCCACACTTATTGTGACGGACGGGAAACTACGGAACCCTACACTGAGCGTGGCCCGACACGCTCTTGGCCGGTTTTTCTTTCATAATATTCCTCACACAATCCATTGTATCCATCCATCGTTTCCTTGGTCTTTCCCTCCCTCTCCATCCGCCAACATTCATATTTATCACTCTTTTAGTCCCATGCGATTCGTCCCTCCTCATAACATTGTATTAATCCTCTACCAATTGAATCATCATCATCAGCCTATAATGTTCCCACTGCAGGGACTCAGGCCTCCTCTTTAGGAGAGGGATGGGCTATAATCTACCACGCGGGCCCAGTGCGGATTGGTAGATGTCACATATCTTCGAATTTTTTGGTTCTAAGACATGCCGGTTTCCTCACGATGCTTTCCTTCACCGTTTTGAGAACAGTGGTGATGAAATAAATTACACAAAGTAATATGCCTGACGGGGTTCGAACCCACGACTCACTGTTCGTAAGTCGGGGCCGCCACCACTGGGCCACCACTGCTCTCATTCATGCTCGCTAATTGGGTACAGGCCTACCTGTACCCAATCAGTGTCCAGTATTATCTGACCCTTCGTATGAAGAATAAAAGGGCAAGTGATGTCAGAAGAGGGGCCAGGTATTTCTGGGCACTGAACGTTACTTCAGGAGACGGGGCAGATGTAGTAAGTTCCAATAAATTATGGTCACAGGTCTTTCGTGATTTATAATAAACTAGCGACCCGCCCCGGCTTCGCACAGGTGCCAATGGATATTATTATACATATAAACCTTCCTCTTGAATCACTCTATCTATTAAATAAAACCGCATCAAAATCCGTTGCGTAGTTTTAAAGATTTAAGCATACAAAGGGACATAGGCACAGAGAAAGCGACTTTATTTTATACTATGTAGTGAAGTAACTTTTCTCCGCGGTTTCCCTCCCGTTTTGTTCGGAAAATATACCTCAGGAATATTTTAAATATAGACTACGACACTCTGAGATATTAAAGCTTCCAATTAGTGAAAGTATTTTCAAAATCAGTTCTCTTCACAATATTATTAGTAGGTTTTTTTTTGTAGTCTAATCGGGCACAAATCCAGACTCCGTGGCTGCTACTAAGAAATTCTGATGGTAAAACCCAACTTCCTGGATATCGAACCCAGAATCTAATGCACAGCTTTCGCGGCCACTAGACCAACGAGACAATCATATGTCATCATCTGCCTAGCCTTTTCCCAACTACATTGGGGTCGGCTTCCAGTCTAACCGGATGCAGCTGAATACCAGTATATTACAAGGAGCGACTGCCTATCTGACCTCCACAACCCAGTTAATACTAGGTAATACGATATCCTTTGGTGGGACTGGATGTCAGAATTTCAGGTCACTGACTACCTGTAACGACTGCCAAAGATCTATATTATGGCAGCCGGGACCAACAGCTTAACGTGCTTTCCGAGGCACGTAGGAAACTCGGTATGTCGGGCGGTCACCCATCCACAGACCGACCTAGGCAAGCACAGCTTTACCTAAAGATCGCCCCGAGTGGCAGTTCTTATTAAGCCTCGAGGCAGTCATATGTATATCTAGAAATAAAATATCGTTACATACATAGATTGTTTTTAGTAATAAAAAAAAACTGCATGTTATGATTTTAATGCAGTCTTTCCTAAATTCATTAATAATAACAATATTTTATACCAAAAATTTCATTCAGCAGATAGTTGTCAAGTTGCGGCACATAACAGACAGGGCAATCATTTCATCATTGTTTGGTTGCTGCTGCGACTGACGTCAAACTTCACAAATTGGGTTTCACCGGCTGCCACCTGCGCTGTTACGAAATCAAAATGTCTTTACCCGGATCTGTAAGTATTTATTTTTGCATTCATCATCTGCCTAGCCTTTTCCCAACTATGTTGGTGGCTTTCATACACAAAACGCACACTAAGTTATTTTTATTTTTAATCTACTTTCCTAAAATTGTATAAATTATAATTACTAGCGGACGTCCCGCGGTTTCACCCGCGTAGATCCCGTTCCCGTGGGAATACAGGGATAAAAAGTAGCCTATGTTACTCAGGGTGAATGTAGCTTTCCAAGGGAGAAAGAATTTTTGAAATCGGCCCAGTACTTTTTGAGCCTATTCATTACAAACATACAAAAATAGGTACAAATCTTTCCTCTTTATAATATTAGTGTAGATTAGTGTAGATAAATAGTGAACACTGGCATTTCTTGTGTACATTACGTAAATTTAAGTTACGGAAGAGGGAAGTGTCCTAGTACAGGCATTTACTTGCTTAAAAGGACACTTCTATCACTAGTATGTAGTACAAACTTGGTAAAGAAAATAAACTATTTGTAAACTAATTATTCGTTGTAAACTTCCAGTCTTACCGGATTCAGCTGAATACCAGTATATTGTTTTTTTTTTTTTTTTATGGAGCGACTGCCTATGTGACCTCCACAACCAAGTTAATACTAGATGATACGATACCCTTTGGTAAGACTGGTTGTCAAACTTCTAGGGCACTGACTACCTATAACGACTGCCAAAGATCTATGGCAGCCGGGACCAACAGCTTGACGTGCTTTCCGAGGCACGGAGGAAACTCAGTATGTAATGGGCGGTCAGCCATCCATTGGCCAAACCTAGCCAAGCGCGGCTTAACTTATAGATCGACCCGAGTGGCAGTTATTATTAAGCCACGAGCTCCTCAGGACTGACGTCAACCATTACAAATTGGGTTTCGCAGCCACCACCTGCGCTGTTACAAAATCAAGAAAAAGTAAAAAAAGATGTCTTCACCCGGATCCGTATTTATTTTTGCATACTTTTACGTAATACAAAGCAATTAAAAAGACGTCAGTGTCAGCCACTGTTTATCTTAAGTTGGTTTAGATAATTTTGTGACAGAATGAAGCGGTTATCGTAAAGTAATTTAGATAAGTTTTTTAGTTACTTTAAAGGTCAAGAGGTAACTTTAGAAACTCAATCAACAAAAAGTTTAATTCCGAAAACCGCTTTCACGACATTAACTCAGTTCGCTCACTTGATAGGTCAAATAATTTACAAAAACAGTAACGTAAGCCTTAGAATTTGTAGCGTTTAACATAAAATATCAGAAAAAATACTTCAATAGGTTTATCTATTATTGAATAATATAATGTCACGCCTGTAATCCCTATAGGGTTATGCAGATGTGAACCTAATAGTACCTAGACTTTTTTGGTATCGGTACTTTAAAATATTACTATTGCCATCGTCCGGGCACAAATCATGGCCGCTTCTAAGAAATTCCCGGGCACAAAACCAGTGTTCATGACTGCTACGAGCTAAGAAATTCCTGATGAATAACACAAAAACAATTAGCCCGACCCAGGAATAAAAAAATAAAAAAAACCCAGGACCTCTGCAGTCACGATTGCGACCACTAGACCAACGAGGCAGTCAAACCTAATCTTATCAAAATCTTAATTATAATAATTATGGCTTTCCACGAAGCGAGAAAACATGTATAAAATTGGGTGAAGTAACGTCAACGTTATTATATGTTACCACCTAATCTGACTTGTAAAACAGTAGAAATATCTAATTTATCGTGATATTTATTAATGATGTTTTTACTTATGAAATGTTAATGGCCGTCCAGATAACAATAATAATAATATGTTAGAAAACCTAAAGATAAAAGTAACAAATATATGGCTAGTTTCACCTTCACCTGATAAATGCTACGTAACTTAATTATAATTTCATACATTTTTTTTATAATGGCCTCTCATAGCTTTCGTAGCATTTAGAAAATGGTTTTGTCGATGGAAGAATCGATAAAATGATAAATTTTAAAAGGGTTTCATGTCGAGTTGTATTGAAATAGCTTTGTATATTCTTGGTCGAATAGAAATTGAATCGCCATACTACGCGGGCAGGTAACCTATCTGCCGCAAAGGTTTTGACAGTTTTTCAAAACTGTCAAAACCATTACTTAGTGATATTTGATAATATATTACAACTAGTATTTGCGTGGCTGCGCGAGCTGCGCGCAGCTCGCGGGGCGTGAAGAGGGCGAGAAGGGGAGCTTTGATAAATGATTTCGACTAACGCATTGCACCTCTCAATGAATCTGAAAAAAACCTACCTACACCTACCTACACCTACCTACACCTACCTACACCTACCTACACCTACCTACACCTACCTACACCTACCTACACCTACCTACACCTACCTACACCTACCTACACCTACCTACACCTACCTACACCTACCTACACCTACCTACACCTACCTACACCTACCTACACCTACCTACACCTACCTACACCTACCTACACCTACCTACACCTACCTACACCTACCTACACCTACCTACACCTACCTACACCTACCTACACCTACCTACACCTACCTACACCTACCTACACCTACCTACACCTACCTACACCTACCTACACCTACCTACACCTACCTACACCTACCTACACCTACCTACTACCTACCTACACCTACCTACTACCTACCATCACCTACCTACACCTACCTACTACCTACCTACACCTACCTACTACCTACCTACACCTACCTACTACCTACACCTACCTACTACCTACCTACACCTACCTACCTACACCTACCTACTACCTACCTACACCTACCTTCACCTACCTACACCTACCTACTACCTACCTACACCTACCTACTACCTACCTACACCCACACCTACCTACACATACCTACCACCTACCCACTACCTACCTACTACCTCCTACTACCACTAAAAAAACATTACCGTAAAGTTTGCTTGTCGTCGCCCCTGAGTTACGCTTCACCCACTCAACCTTCGTTACGCTAAGGAGGTCGCCGGCTCGCTTCGCTCGCCACCTCCCCCCTTCGCTCCACTCGGTCTCGCAGGTTCGCTCCACTCAGGACCTACCTACCACCGGAAAGCTATCATGACATTATCCCTACGCTACGAGGGTCGCCGGCTCGCTTCGCTCGCCCGTTCCCCCCTTCGCTTTACCGCTGTACCACCACCGGACAGGTTTCGACGCCTACTATAATATTTGTTCAAACACCTAATGGCTATCTCTAACCGTTATGAAGTTACAGCCCTTTTAATTTTAGGGGAGGTTGGGGAGGGGAGGGTATACAAATTTCAACGCCCCTCAAATAGATTTAGGTAAGAATCAAAATTTTTTTCATGAGTAAAAAAAGAGTTGAAGGGGGGTGGGGGTGAAGGGGGGGAGAGGGGGGAGTTTCTAAAAATGATTTCGACTAACGCAATGCCCCTCTATATGAATCTGAAAAAAAATTTGTTCCAAGTCTCTTAACTTTCGAGATCCGCCTAAAGGGGGGGTGAAGGGGGGCAAGGGGGGCCACTTTGAAAAATGATTTTTACTTTACCGAGCCCCCTCTATACGAATCCCTAAAAAAAAACAAGTAAAGTCTCTTTGTTTCCGAGATACGATAGGGAGGGGGGAGAAGGGGGGGGAAAAGGGGGGGTTTGGGACTTTTCCCATACTCACGAGAGTTGCCTGTTTACGAATCTGTCAAAATATACCCACCTTCCCATCCACCATCTGGGAGAACAATTCTGTCAGTCAGTCAGTGAGTGAGTCAGTGGTAATTTAGCTTTATATAGTATAATAAAGTTACATTTCGCATAATCTTAACCTACAGTTCTGTTACTAACGTACAATATTATATGTACAACACCTTGTTTATCTCTTACAAGCCAATAAATATGTTATTGAGGTATCTCGGATACACAAACCATTAATATATTATGGGACACGTCACATGAAACTAATATCTCATAAGAGTATAGAGTAGGTAAGTTACTTCTTTGTCCTACCATATTCCTGTCTATATATAGGCCAAGCGCCTTATTCACGAACGCCTCGATTCGATTTCGATTCAGAAAGTCGTATATCTATCTCGTAGCGGGTCACTGCTCCCTAAACAAACACCTACATAACATAGGTGTAACAGACAGCCTACTGTGCAGAGGATGCATGGAGGCGGAAGAAACGCCACGGCACGTACTCCCAGAGTGCAGGAGCGTGGCAGATCACCGAGCACAAACTCTACGATCCCCATTAACTCTCCCGGAAGCCTGCAGCAGTCTGGGAAGGCTGCTACAATTCTGGGACGACCTATGTTGGTTGGAGTAGGTATTCTATAAAAATCACGCACAATGGCCCAATCAAGAGGCTAAGTGCGGATAAAGCGCCGTTAAACTAAACTAATATCTATCTCGTTTGCCTTCGTAATGCCAAAAAAAGATAGACAATACGACTTGTCGAATCGATATCGAATCGAAGATTCGTGAATACGGCGGTCCTTTGGGGTTCTCTGAAATCGAACTCATTTCGGAAAGTTTTGTTATTAAGCTGTGTTTATTTTTCACGTAGACAAGTTTATTACTTATTACCTGATTTGTTTTTGTTTCAGAAGACGGGCGTCGTCGTCAAGGGGAGGGAGAGAACCTCTCAACGTCCAACCGCCGCGGAAGGCGCTCCGGGCGTCGGGGGTCACGCGATGACCTTCGGCAACCGTAGACGCGGGCCTGTGGACGGTGAGTAACGGGCTAGCTCGCCGTCCGGCCGTCGTCATGACGGCAACAGACCGTGTCGGCGGCGCGTACGTGTTCCACGCGCGCCTCAGAGTGATGTCAGCAAGGAGGGGCCCGCAAGGGCCGACGCCCGTCGGAGCTGTGGTTTGTCGAAAGGTTAACGCGGCTCCGACACATGGGCGAAGAAGGAACATGGGTTTGGTTTTTAGTCAGTAGAAGTCTGACACTCCCCTTAAAAAAAAGGCTTAGAAAATGTTGGCATGACGACCAAGATACATATGTTTGTGAGAGATTTTCTAGAAAAAACCGCACGGAGAGAAGAGTATTTGTTAGAGAGAGGCTATGATATAACGTATGAGCAAAGACCTACTTTTGCTCAAAAGTTCCCACTCCTGGGCAAAAGACATAAGACGCTTAGGAAGAGTAGGTAGTGTATTTATGTAATAAGATTTTCCATCTAATCATTTCGGAAAACCACTACTACGCTGCAATCATGAGGTCTTTTAAAACACCTAAAAAGATTATATTTTAACTGAAACATGGAGACTTGTTTTCTTATTAGATATTAATCAATGTATACCACTTTAAAACTGAATTATTTGACGGAATATTGGCTATTCCAATTTCCATAAACAAAAGTATAAAACTTAAAAGTACTACCTACTACAGTAGGAATAGTATTGTAATATACTACTTGTGATCATCTCTTGAAATGGCTTTTGATGTCAGATCTTGTCACATTTCATCTGTTTGCAAAAATGTTTATTTATCTTTCGTGTATACTTATTTTTAGAATTCCTTTGAGTTAAGAAATGGCTGTATAAATAATGTATTCGCGGAAATCCGGTGCTTGTTAGATTTTATTATAGTTATGTACTTTTAAAAAATGTAGAAATGACGTGTCTTAAAAAAACTTTAAAATGAAAACTCACGAGATTAACAGACGCAAAAAATCATACAAAAAAAATTACAATTAGACTACATTCGATTTTGATTTCGATTCACACTATAACACCATAATAATTCATTATAATATTAATTCATTTTTATTTTTAGTGCACTCACCCACGCCCTTCAAAACATCGTCACAATCACACATGTTGTTAAAAAACTTTCTAAACAAGCAGACAAAGAGCAATAAATATAATTATTAGAAAACAATCGAGAATCGCATTGCAATTAGTGAAAGTACAAAACGTCGTATGGGTCACGATTCACGTCTGCTAACATGAGAAAGAAATGAAATGTCTAGATTGGCCTTCTAATATCTAGAAGTGATTTTCTAGTGCTAACGCCCCGGCTTATGACAACTTACGTGGGTGCAAACCCAGGCAGGAATATAACTATTGCAACACTAATAAATATAATATTATAATTTTTTTCAAGTTCCTAACCTAACCCGCGACCGGGTTAGGATTTTGGGTCAGGTTCGGAATAACCCACATATACCTACCCGCACTGGGCTCACGTGGTGAATTATATTATCACCGATTCCCTATACTGATAAGAAATGGGTTCTTATTGACAGGAGGCTGTGTCCCAGCAGTGAAACATAAAAGTCTATATGCCTATACTTGCAGTTAGTGACAGTAATTACGTCTGGGTCACGAATCTCGATTTACGTTATTTTCCATCAAAAATCTCTGAGATCTCTCTCTCTCTCTCGCAGCCAAGGGGTCTGAATTTGTGTCCAGTTATATAAGGTCCCATTAAAATAGGTGGACAAAATTTCAGGAATCATTCAGACCACCAAAATAAGGACGATGGTAAAAAAAATAATAAGAAAAACGCATTTAAGTACCTACCTACTCTAAAGGATGCGTTTGTTCTAGAGAGCTGGCAATTTATTATTTTAAATAATAAAAATCACTTCCTTTAATGTTTTTTTTTTTTTTAGATATCTTTGGTTAGACCTACTGAACGCTGTGTTAAAATTTGTCCACCTATTTTAATTGGACCTTATATACATAGCAATTGAACTTGCCCCGTATTATACAGGACTTAAAACTGGCGGAATGTGAGTATACTATAATCTAAATTTTCGGGAATCACGGGCGTGATTTTATGTTGTTTAAAGTATAGAGTTTTTAGTCGAGTACGATACACTTTATTTTATAATTATACTAGTTGTGTTATCGATGGGACTCTTAATGACCAAAAACAGGAAATCTGGAGTAAAAATTTTTATACAAAAAATCATCCCCTAAAAGGGTTAAGCAACCCTTTTAGAGAGGTTAAGTGACTCGTTTAGAAAATTATTTTTTTCAAATAGAACGAAAGAAAGAAATAATATTTGTTTGTCGCCAGTCTTTCATATAAAAAAGTGGCATTCAGCTACATCTGGTTAGACTGGAAGTCGACCGCAACATAGTTGGGAGAAGTCTAGGCAGATTAAGCCCTGCGGTTTTGGCAGTGAAGTTGAATATTTTTCATATATTTTATTTTACATTTGTGGACTACGTGTAGGTATATAATGTCATCTCATTTTCAGTGGTAAGTTTCTTATAAATTCACTATCTCTACATGATAAGCTTACTTTAATACATATTTTTTTGTACAAAAAGCAACATAATCTTAATCTTTCCAAACAAATAAGTTTTTAAGTATGTATAGCGCAATTACTACCAAAGTCAACCAGGTGTTTGAATGACGATTAGTGAAAGTATACAATCAAGCCGGTATGGGTCAAGTCGTGCCAACATTAGCGGTTAAGTAACACCCAAGCAGGCAAATAATTGGATGGGTGGTCGTCATGAATGAAGATGACCTTTGATGTTAATGTGGGCTCTTCACGAGTGATTGCTTGACGTTGAGATTCGTTTACTTCTTGTCTTGATCTTGAAGATATATTATAAATTAACTTTAGATTTAGTGCTTATATTTTTTTCTCTGAGTCTTTCGTTTGAATGTCTTAGATTTATCTGTCATATATTTTGATAATTCTTTGACAGGTTTTAAAGAGCATTTAAAACATTGGACGCTGACAGCGAGATACAAATCTCTGACTGTCGAATGCAGGCAAAATTTCGAATTTCGTACGAATACTGAACGAGAGTTTAATCGTTAGTTTTTTTTTTTGTGTTATCTTGTATCTTGATAATTACTTGTTACTAGGTATTGACACCAAAAATATAAAATTAATAATATTTGACTTTCGAGTCCAAAAAGCTACTAGGTACGCAAAGCCATTAGGTATACCTATTTAAAAATATCCACCGTCTTTTCATTTATAAGTTACCACCACTGCTAAAAATATGAATGTCACCGTAAAACTGTAAATAACGTTAGATTATAATCTATCTCGCGATATTGTAATTTAGCGAAAGATTGTGAACCGTAACATACTGGTTACAATTTAACGCATTTTTTTCGGTAGATTATAATAATATTATTTACTACCTATTATTACACCTCCACTAGGTAAGCAACTAAACTTTACCTTGGCATAAGCTTTCCATGTTTCTGTGAAAACTGACCCCTATAAGAAAATCTTCCACGCATTCTTAGATGTATGTCTAATGTAATACCTAGCTAGAAAGTTGTAAGCACAAGTGCCATCGGTCGGCATTGGGCTACTGACCTGTCCTTGCTAGAACCTGGTCATGAGGGGTCGATTACTACCAAGAATGTATGTATTGTATAGCTCTTACTACAAAGTTGTTTTAAGAACAAATTGCATTCGACGCGCTAGAAAACATGAAAGCCGAATAACTTTTAGATGTAAAACATTTTAGCGGCGAGTTTCATATTTGGTAGTTGTCTCTATAAAATGTATATTCTTCCAGACCTCGTTTCCCCCTGCGGAGACTAGCCATGTTCCATCCAGGAGATATCAAACTGCACAGACACGAGTGCACTCAACTAGGTACCTACCTACATTACTTGCACTATCCGTCCTTACGGTTATCCGGCAGAATGAAGTTAAGAGTTGTTATTAAAGCTCCTCACCAACATAATCAAACAAGTCTTTATTTATAAACAATAATAATAATCCTTACTAGCCGGTTTCGACTACGGCGACCGTTTAGTCATCAACTGGCTCAAGCAATGGACTGCTGCGCTGCGTGTCGCGGGTTCGATCCCCGCACGGAACAAATATTTGTGTGACCTACAGATAGTTGTTCCGAGTCTGGGTATTTGTGTATGTGAGTTTAAATGTTTGTGAACGCACCCACGATACAGGAGAAATTCCTAGTGTGGGGCAACGTTTTTAAAAAAAAAAAAAAAAACTTACTGGCGTCTATCATGGGCTCTCATGTGGCTAGAAAATCCACCTTTGTTTAAAAAAATCTCGCACAGAGCACTTTTACCTACCACTATAGTGTCCGTTATAAATAATTCATTGATGCGGAAGCGACAAATGAAAATTGCTTTGAAATTAAACTCATTTGGCAACGAAGCCACAATGGCTGTGCACTCGTGTTGCAGCCCCAGCCAGGTACGTAATGTATTTATCTTCAGTCTCCATTAAAACACGGCGCCTGGTGGCACTAGTGCGGTAATGTGAATTTAAAAGGTAATTCGTTGAATGAAACTGGAGATAACTTTATTTGTATGGTTTGCTGAAAGAGATGATTAAATGAAAAACAATAAACATTCAGTTTTTTCGGTGAGTTTACTTTATCAGAAGATAGATTTATTTGTCTGAATCTCAGTTTTACAGAACTTCCTAATTTGTTTACATCAGAAAATATCTAACTTAGGAAGCTATATAATTTCCAGGAAACTTTTTAAATTTATTTTGAAGGCCTTGAAATATGCAAAGAATTCACAAATAAATAAAATCTGATACAATGTTCGAAATGTGGTAATACTTATATAATTTGTTGTTTGTTATTTGGCACGGGGCTCTGCTTACGATGCACTACCACTTTTGAAATCGTATGAGTTCGATATGAATAGAGAAGGCTTCATTCAGAAGCCAATGGCATTGATGAAGCATCGTTTATCGAAGTGAAATGGTGTGATTTCCTCGGAAACGGCAATCCGTTTTCAAACAAGCCATCAATATCGCCATTTCGCTTTAAAACGGGGGTTATTGAAATATTTTATATTGTTTGCTTCGAAAAGTCGTGTGAAGTCACAGTTTGGTATTTTTTTTACCAAACTAAAAACACTTCTTTGACACGTTCTAAGAGATATTTAATTTAAAGGGATAAGTAATCAACAATCATGTCAAATTAACTTCACTTTGTCCACACTTGCTGTAATAAATGATGCCGAAGGTAGACGAGTAGTGACAGTCTCCAACATTAGTTTTTCTTTATGTCGTTGGAATCGTCAACAACTTTTCTCAAACAAGATAAATAATGTTGATGATCTAGCGATAAAAATAATTCGTCTTCTTTACGAGCAGTCTTTGTCGGTTACTGTCGTTTCCGACGACCAATTTCGAGGCCAACATACAAACTATTGCTATTTGATTGAACACAAATGGCCATCACGATCAGTCATTACCACGTGTTAACGTAAACTATTCATAATACCGGATACCTACAGTCACACATAAAATTTAATGGCTCTTAAATTATTATTTTGGCCTTTTAATTGTGATTATACGATACACACCAAATTATTAGATGGAGTACCTAATAATATGTTATTTTGTAAGTAACCTCTGTAAAACCTGTGCGTGAATTAGGTATTTACAGATAAATGGTCCCCTTGACGTTTTATAGTTTGTAAAACAGTTGGAACGAAAACCAAAAACATATCTGCACACCTGTTTGTAATCGCCTAAAAGTTATTTACTTCAAGAATAATGTTTAAGTCCCATGTTAGTTGGAGCTAGACTATTGCCATCAATCGGGAATAAGCCCTCATGAGAGTGATGACGGAAGTTTTGAGTACGATTGTAGATGTCTGTAGAAAGCAAGAGTAGACCACAGACACGAAGTAAGGACTGAGGAACAAATGACAAATTAATGACATGACGTCTAATAGCGACGAATGGAGAAGAAGACATGCTTCGCCGACCCTAAATAAATGGAAGAAAAAACAAGAGAATGATGATGATATCAATAATAGGGGATCGGACTGGGTCAAAATAATATGATTCTGTTTAGTCCGAAAGTTAGATTATCGAAAAATATTGGATACGTGTTTTTTGTTTTATCAAATCAATAAAAAATTACGGAGATAAAACGCGTCAAAGATCTTGGAGTGGGGCTTGAAACGTCACTTGTGTCGTCAAAATGTACTATCATATGACGTCACACGAGTTTTCGAAGCACTGTATCGCCTTCATTTTAAGTTTAGGTGAAAAAAGAAAAAATACGTGTCCAATAATTTTTGGAAATCTATCTGACGGACTAATTAGTTTTTTTTTGTCCGATCCCCTATTATGCTGGATGATAGAAAGGCAGGTCTCATTGTATATGTTGTGTCTCCAAGACCTGGCAACCGCCAAAGCGAGTTTTATAAATGTGTGTTGTTGTTGTATGTATAAATCAAGAAGACATATCTTGCAGGGCGCCACGCTCAATAAACGGCATCTAATTTTTTAGGTAAGTACTGTTGATCTATTCAAGGAACGTGGATAAACCAAGCGGCAATAATATTGTTATCAAAACAGTTTGCCAATACTATTATCCAAATTCGACGGCTCCTAAGTACACTGAGTCAACTGTACTTTTAATAACTTTATTGGACGGCGTTATGAAGAGTGAATGGTTATATTTGAAATGTTAATACAATTACGAAAAAAAAACTTATTTATAGTGAATTCAATATAATAAGGCCTATCAACAGTACAAAACAAATTTCATATTATTTTATTAATCTATGAGATAATGTAGATACACTTGTATACATCGATTATTTGTATGTTAAAAATGGATCAACTACCACTTACAGTTTTATACGTCGTATTATTGAACCTACGTTTTGGGGAAATATTATTTAGTAAGTGTGGTAAAAAATATCTATATATACCTACTTATTAGATATCTTATGTATTAAAATTTCTGGCCTGAATTTATATTGTGCAAAAGTATAATAAGTTGACTCACTATACATGGACATAATTCCAGAAGTAAACTATCCTTGTTGAGTCAAGTGTGCTACAAAATCGGTAAAATAATCAAAAACTCCTTTATTTGTTTAAAATTTTAATTTATGAGATCTCAAAAAGGTAATTGGTAACATTAACACAACTATAAGATTTCCTTATGAGTAACAAAAATTAACAATACTATACATCATTGACAAAGACTTAGTCTTAGAAAGTCATTTAACAAAAATAGAAAATAATTATTGTATCAATTACACGTAATATTAACTGCTTGAAATCACAATAATTTAGGAATCAGTTTCAGTCATCATAATAATACTTATAAAGAAAATCACAGTCGGTATACAATTCTAAATACCTTTGATAATTAATAATTATTGCTGAGAATCAAATCAGTCTCAAAATTTAACTTATGAGGGAAGTACTTAATAATTACTTACGTAAAAAAATGGTCTAGTGGCAGTAGTTCGGTTGTTAGTCCGGTTGACCGAAAGTAGTTTTTTTGTTTCAGAAAATAAGTTCAACTTGCACCAAAATGACTGCATTCGCTTCCCGCGAATACTAGTATTGGTACACTTGACTCAATGTACTGTGTGCAAAGTAAACAAATTGTAAACTTGATCCAGTATACGCTATTTTATTTTCGTTATTTATAGGGTTACGATTTCTTTTTACACGGATAGATAGGCAATTATTTAATTGATGATAATATACTAAAAAGTGCATTTGTCGAAATTTGTTAGTTGACTCAGTATACTTAGGAGCCGTCGCAATGTTATTATAATAATAGTAGAAGTCAGCATAATCAGATGTTATCGTAGTAAGTAATAAAGTTGCTGTTTATGTTGATTCCATTTCTGTCTAGTCAGAAACTATCCAAATTATAAGATAAACGTATACCTATTTTGGTAAGGATGTTTACATTTGGTATACATAATGAACTATCTAACTGTATAATATTTTGATCTACCTGGAAGTCTTTAAATAGACTCGGGACCTAGGTTGGCAGCAGCAAGGAAAATTTGCTGAGGTAGAGATTTTCCACACAATGCGGGGCACGTGTCCTGCGTGTTCTGTTGTTTGTTTACTACAGGAATTGATGGACGTTACGGAAACTACCAAACTAGTAAATAATTTTTGGGCTGACACAATTATTTAGATTGCCATCGACATGCTAAGAAGAAGTATTTTGAGCTCAAAGACATTCAAATATTTACGAACGATAGACGGGGCTAGGAAAAGAAAGTCGTAATCCAATATTTGTTACTGCTTAGTAAGGAGTCTCTTTATAGTGTCACACACCCGCTTGATAGGTAGTATTCGTGTGGCAAAATGGAAAATGTTCGGGATCAAAATTTTAGTACCTATGACAAAATGCTCGCTCTTTCGCTCGGTTTTTTAAATCTTTTTGTTTGAACCCATTTTAAACCGCTAACAGTATGATACAAACGAAGAAAAAAGCGGAAAATAAATCTTACAAACCATAACATACCACAACACGCGTAGAGAGTGAGAAATACATAACATAACATCACGTAGGTGTGTAAAAATCTTTATTTTTTCGTTTGATTGTCTTTTAACTGGTCGGTCAATCTGAAGCTTCTGAGTTTATTTATAGTCAAGATATTGTAAACGTCCAAAACCTTATCACTAAGACGAATAAGCGAACCTGTTATCGAATTAATAACAAATGCGATAGGGGGATAAAAGCTTTAATTTACCAACGTCATGTGTGTTATCACCGTAACCTAAAAGTGAAGCTTATTTTAATTAATGCAAGGTTTTATTTTAATTGAGGGAAAATTATGTAATACGCATGACGACCAATCCCAATTTAACTATAAAAAACCTGTTTATGCGGATCTCTCATTGTACGTACGTTTGAAGAAAAAAGGAGGTCACAATTGGATCAAAAGCGCGATGACCTTAAAGCTAGGCAACCTAAAGCTATACCCTATAATATCATGGACTGGCCTGTTGGTCTAGTGGTTAGTGACCCTAACTGCTATGCCGGAGGTCGTGGGTTCGATTCCCACCCAGGACAAATGTTTGTGTGATGAGCACGATCATTTGTTCTGTGTCTGGGTGTAATTTATCTATAATATGTATGTATTTAGAAATATATAAGTATGTTTATCAGTTGTCTAGTACCCATAACACAAGCTCTGCTTAGCTTGGGACTAGATGGCGTTGTGTGATAGTTGTGGAATATTATTATATTATTATTATTATTATTATTTTATCATCAATGGTGTTCTGACATGTCCGCTTTGTGCTCGTACCTTTTCGGCCAAAGTTGGATATGCTAGCCACTTAAGAGCACACGAGAGAGCAGCAGAACAAAGCTCTTGACAATCTTTGAAAAGTCAGCGAATGCAGTCGCTGTGGCCGAAATCGGCTAGATAGCATCATCATCACGGTAACGACAAAGTTTCTGCCTGAGAGAGTGTGATAACACATTAAATTATACGTAGCATAAAAAGTAACAACCTTTATAATGATAGATTTTATTGTCAGCAAATTTATTTTATGCCCGTGGCTTCATCTGCGTAGAGTTCGGTAAACTGTCCCACGGAATCATATTACCGGGTATTAATAATTATATATTATTATCATTTATGTTAATTCTGGTTAGAAACTAACTCTGTGCTAAAGTTCATCCAAATCCGTTCAGTAGCTTTTGCATGAAAGAATAAAAGTCCACCACGAAAATCTGGTAATGTTCACTTACATTATGATTGTTAACAATATTATATTACGCGTTAAAGGCTGTTGCTTAAGTAACTTTTAAAGTACCCTTTTAAGCTAATTAGATGTAAAATACATTTTACACTCGTTGAATTATTGAGTCATAAAATTATCTTTTATTAAACAGATATGTCTGAAGGAAAGATTAATGTTTAAAGGCAATAAATGTTTCAGGAATTTGTTTTCTATTATAATAAATCAAAAGCGTAGTTTGGTTGGAATTCTCTGTTAGTTATTAAAAGGAGATAACTCCAAAATTGGTAGGAATTTTCCATTATGAATTTGTAACAGAAAATGTTTTGATGATGAGCGTTTCATGATAACTCAAACTAATATTAAACATTTAATATTAAATTATGTTCTCATCCTGAAACTTCACGTTTGTTATAAACTTATAACGTACTACGCCCAACGGAGCGTGCAAAGGATTATAATTATAGGATTTTAATGAACTACTGCCATAAAATGTTGACGAGATCGACGTATAGTATATTTTATTCTCTCGAAACCTGGGTGCTTACTCTGGAATATAATTCCGATAGATCGACATTGGTCAAACGTCAGTTGGTTGAGTTAAACGTCAGGGATTGGCTAGACTCAGTCCGCCTTATTACAAAACGTAGTTAAACCTGGTTTAACTTAGACCTGGTTTATCTCGCATGCTGTCACTTTCTTTTGAATATTATTGAAGTAAGACGTCATGCGAGATAAACCATGTCTAAGTTAAACCAGGTTTAACTACGTTTTGTAATAAGGCGGAGTGAGTCCAGCCAATTGCTGACGTTTGACTGACAATTCCAATGTCGATCTATCGGAATTATATTCGAGAGTAAGCACACTGAGCTTATTTAATTACTTGTTACATTAAAATTGCGTGTCTAGGTTCCTATCAATTTAATTTAATATTAGAAGTTTTTTGGATTTGTCTGTTACTCCTCTATTCAACGTGAAAATGAGTAATTTTTGAAGTGTCATATTATGTTGCTTATTTATTAGTTGCACAAAAAAAGGGAATGAGAGGGACGTGCCTACAGAAGACCTTTGTTTTTTGAGAAAAAATATTACTTTATACCATGCATTATTTAGAAGGATATAAGGGTCATACAATTGTATGGAAAATCGCAGCCTCTTTTCCCTCGTTATTGTTTCACACTCTTTTCTTTTGATCATCGTGTTTCCTTTGAGAAGAAAAATATTTTCCAAATTATATTTGTACGAAAATGGGCTTCATATAGCTCATAACTTACAATGCTAGTGGAATTGGAGAAAGGAAATATTTCATATTTGAATAGAGATTTTGTCATTAAAATACATTGTTAGACGTTTTTTCTACCGAGATTTCATAGGATGAATATATTTTCGTCAATATTTCGCAGTCACTTACCACTGCGAGTGCTACCAAAAAATTCCTAATGGAAAAACCCAATAACAATTTGCCCAACCCGGAAATCGAGTCTGGAACATAACGCTCAGCAGTCGCGATTGTGACCACTAGACCAAAGAGGCAGTCAGTACTAAGCACCTTTTAATTATCAGTACTTACCAAGACACTTCAGAAACCTATAACTTTACAGTAAAACAAAAACAAAAATAAGCCTCACTATTTCCTCTGATCTTCAAACTGCTACTTAATTAACATCTTGAAATAATCCATTATTAAACTATTATCTACATTCCGCAAAAACTTTGAATACAGTGCAAAACGTGTATGCAAACAACTGTTCATAGTGTAATTGTGTGAAATTCCACACAAATGTCTTCGTTTTTTCTTGAACAACGTATCTTCCATTGATGGGAAATATCGTGGGAATACGGAGCTCCGTTATTAGGCCTAGAGTATTGTGAGTCATCGGGTCAGGAGATTATACATTCATCGGGGTTCTGCATTCATAGGTTGATGGGTAACCTTACACGCGATGGTGGAGAGGAGAAAATGATAATGTATGGGGAAATGGTTGTGTGACTTAAATACCTACCGCCTTATAAATAAAAATAGTTAAACCTGGTTTAACTTACGCTTGGTTTATCTCGCATGCCGTCACTATATTTTGAATATTTTTGAAGTGACACCTAGACGAAAAGGTTTAGGAATATGTTACGAAGCCCTTAAATCGGAGCGTATATCCAGGTCTTAATTATTTAGTTTACGGCGGTTTGTGTTATTTCTTGATTCCTAAAAATAAATAAAATTATTGACAACAAACCAAACATTACCAGGGGGCCTGAAATGGCCACTTTAGAAGATCACAATAATTATGAATTCCGTTAAAAAGCGTAAAATAGATCTGTCATAATAGAAACTGCGTCTGTTACCATTTATAAAAAAAGAATATAGTAGGAAATTAATATCAATTGTGTTAAAGTTCGTTATATGGTCACAGACGCAGTTACAATTCATATTATTATGATACAGTGGTCATTTTAGATCCCCAGGTTTGATCCACAGCAGGCGTATTTTGTTTTTTTTTTTGCATTCTCCTTTCAAACTTTTTCTCGAGGTTGAATTTTTCACTTACGACACTATTAATTTGAGCAAAGGAGGTGCGAGATATTGCCATGAAAAAATGGTTGGCGCCAAAATTGGTTTTTTGATTTTCTCATTAAGTACTCGTCACATTTTATTTTCAGATTATATTTTATGAGGTACATTGAAGGTACTAAACCTCTGGTAAATATTTTAGGTAACCATAACATATCTATCACATCATTAACAGATTCACCCGTCATTCTGACTGTCAGGTCCGCGGCTCACTTTATATTTGTAATTGTTCTTGTTTCGTTGAGGTACTTTGAATTTCATTAAAGGTACATTCAGGTACATTGCTGGTACTAACCTTTTATATATAACATATTCAATTCTGCAACAATACACCCGTCATTCTTACTCTCATAATTTATTTCATCATCACTGCTCTCATAAGAAGGAAAACGTGATGAAACCGGCATGTCCTAGAAGCATAAATTCGAAGACATGAGACATCTATCAACCCGCACTGGGCCTGCGTGGTGGAGAATAATAGCTCATTCCCTAACATGGAGAAGAGCCGATTTGCCCGACATTATAGGAATCGAACCCAGGACCTCATGTCCAGCAGTTGCTCTAGTGACAACTAGATTAACGAGCCAGTGAACTTTGAATTTTATTGTCCAATTATTAACCTTTCTATTCGTCCATTTATTACAAAACAACTAAATAAATAGCCTTTCAATGATACTATGGTCCCAAAGAAGTTATGCGTCCCAAGACTCCGAACTCGGGTCTAATCACTTAGCCGCCTTGTCAGCTGGTATACTTAGTGAGTCACTTTTGTTACTACTACTTCCCCTAAAACAAACTTTATAGCCCCAACTGACCTACTATACAAATAACTTGGTCAAGGCGAAAACACTAAAATGTCCTTGTCACGATCATAACGCTGATTCTGGCATATCTGTCTAACTGCGGCACTCAGACACGTTTGAATATTACTTTTTTTTGTGGAATGTGGGAAATCATCAAATGACCCTTCCCGCTCTGAACAGAGCGGCAGGGAGTGTCAGACTTCTAATGACTATTATAAACCACCCATGTTCCTTCTCAGCCCTTTGTGTCGAGGCCGTGGTATCTCTTTCGAACAACCCGAAGCCCCGACGGGGTTTAATGATTACTTAAGCCATCATTTAGTGAAGATTTTGACACTTGTCAAATCTTTACTAAGTGATGACTTAAATAATCATTAAATTTAATATCTCTGAGTAGGTACGGCAGTTAGTGTTGCTAGAAATATAGGTACCGGATTTAGTCGCAGATGAAGTCTGTGACTAATTTAATACAGCTCGTAATTATAATGAGGTAACTAATCAAGAAAATCTGCAAAGTTGTATGTAAATACTGCCAGCCTTTAATATATTTCTAAACAATAATTGACTATTATCACGCCTGTAATCCCCGAACGGTTTGGCAGAGGTGTACACATTATTACATCACAATAATAATTATGGCTCCTCTGAAGAATATGCACCACCTCCTATCCTGCCCATCCTGCACAACCACTTGCACCTTTCAGGATTTACTCGAAGCAAATGATAGGGCTGTACAGGTGGCTGCGTACTGGTCTAACACGATTTGAGATCAGGGTAATATCAAAAATAATTGTACAGTCACCAAAAAGAAACCAAAATGAATTTCGTTACAAAAACGAAAAGTGTTACAAAAAGGAAACAAAAAGGAACTATTAGAACAATTTCACACTATGAACAAAACAAAACAGGTTGGTTTCCATTTTTTTTAATAATTATAAAATCACATAACTGAACTACTTAGTTACAACTGGATAGGTTCATCTGAACTTTAAAATAATAAATCAATTCTTACTCGATAAAAAAAAACAAAAACTTTTTGTTTTTGTTTTTTTTCGATAAAACTCCTAAACATGATAAAACTTTAAAAAAACCTTTTAATACATACCAAAAAAATGTAACTAATACTGAAGTTCATTTTAGCTTGAATTAATGAGATATGTAGCACCCAAAAAAACTAGAGGCTTTTTTGTAACACACAAGTCTTCGAGGACATAATTATTTACATGGGAGAAATATGATATACTCCAAAACAAAAATGTGTATTTTAAAAACTGTATGCTTTATAATAATGCTGTGAAATTCATATTATTCATTCCTAATACTGTATCCCGACGTATCTTATCTTGTTTTATAAAATATACGCATTATTTCTATAGAACCTACCATGGACATTTCAGCATGTTAGAATGTACAATTATTTTTGATCATCATCGACACGTAAAGAAGAAGATCGCCATATAAGTTTAAGTCCCATATAATAGGGGCCGAGCTTATTACCATCAACCGGACACTTGACTCCGTGCCTGGTACAGATAAATTCCTATGGAAAACCCCTATAACACTTTACCCTACCTGGGAATGAAACCTTGAACCTCAAGCAAATCAGCCTTTGGGCATTTCTATCTGAGTATTACTTGAAATTATACCTAATTTAGTCTCAGATTATAAGTCTGTGGCTAATTTGATACAGCTCGTTAATTGTAATGAGGTAGCTAATGAACAAAATCTTGGTCTGGTTTCTAATTAATGAATAATGTAATATTTTTGACACATATTTTTTACAGCTAAACCACTGAACCGATAGTTATGAAATCTGACAGATTGGTAACCTAAGACTAGAGAGCCTGCTTTAGTAGAATCATAATAGAATAATATGAATTATGTTACGATTCCTAGAATGGTCATAAAGTGACAATTCATAATATTTACTGTGTCTGTAACTTTTTCATTTTAAGAATTTTGACATGACTTATCATGATACTGCTCGCACAACTGTTGTTGGTCCTAGGTTCGATTCCTTGGAAGTGTTCTTGGATTTTTCCATCAGGAGTTTCTAAGTATCAGCTTGGTAGCAGCCACTGAGTCTGCATTCGTACCCCGTTAAAATGTGCTTGTACTAATTGGTACAACACTGCCTAACCCTTCAGGAATTACAGTCGTAGTGCTATGTGTTAAGATATCTACTGCTAAAGCGGCAATTTTTGGCGCCCTGGAGAAGTATCAAAGTACTTTTAATCATAGACATTTAATTTTGTACTAAAAGAAACCGTACCTACACGAATTCACAAACAACAGCTTGTCTTCTAATAAAGTAATAATCGTTACGCAAGTCGGGCTTCAACATTATAGTCCCAATTTAAGCAAAGAACTGAATAATTATAATAAAAAAGCGTTTATCGTCAAGTCCTCACTCAGATCGATAGATACAGTTCCCATAAAATTAAACCTAGATAGTATGATAATAATTTACCTAAGTAGGCATGATCTTTCCACTGCGAGGATCGACCGGAGGACACGGTGGAGCACACTGTGGAGGCGTGCCCTGCTTGGGCGGAGCCCCGCCGTGTTCTCGTAGCGGCGATCGGCGGCGGCGACCTCTCGCGCCCGGCCCTGGTGCAAGCCATGGTCCGGGGCGAGGAGGAATGGGACGCCGTCGCCTCCTTCTGCGAAGCAGTGATGCTAGCGAAGGAGGTGGCGGAACGAGAGAGGGAGAGAACCTCTCAACGTCCCAGCCGCCGCGGAAGGCGCTCCGGGCGTCGGGGGTCACGCGATGACCTCCGGCCACCGTAGACGCGGGCCTGTGGACGGTGAGTAACGGGCTAGCTCGCCGTCCGGCCGTCGTCATGACGGCAACAGACCGTGTCGGCGGCGCGTACGTGTTCCACGCGCGCCTCAAAGAGATGTCAGCAAGGAGGGGCCCGCAAGGGCCGACGCCCGTCGGGGCTGTGGATATCGAAAGGTTACCGCGGCTCCGACACAAGGGCGAAGAAGAAGGAACATGGGTTTGGTTTTTAGTCAGTAGAAGTCTGACACTCCCCTTCGCTCTGCCCAAGAGCGGGGGGGGTTATTCGATGATTTTCCACCCACCAAAAAAAAAAAAAAAAAAAAAAAGTAGGCATGATCTTTAATCTCTCACGTTTCTTGCACGTGACTTTACTATCCGATGAATTGGGTGCGCCAAAGTTCACCTAAAATTTCAACTCCGATAATTGGAAATCCGAAAATGTTCTTCCTAACATTTTTCATCCTAACAATCGCAATTCCTAACTTCTCTGTCTCTAATGTTTTAATTCCGAAGCATTCGACTTCATAATGTCTGTAGCAATAAACATCTATTACACTATTATTTGTTTTCCTATATTTTCTCAACATAACCATCTTTTACACTATTATTCAAAATCATATCTTTTTTTTTGTTTATATTACTTTTTATTCATAATAATCAGTATTATAAAAGGTCCCATTAAAATAGGTGGACAAAATTTTAGAAATCATTCAGACCGCTAAAATAAGGACAATAGCAAAAAAAAATATAAGAATAAGAAATAAAATACCTACTTTTATAGGATGAGTTTGTTCTAGAGTGCCGGCAATTTATTATTTTAAGTCAAAATAAAATCACTTTTTGTTTGTGTATGTGAGTTTAAATGTTTGTAAACGCACCCACGATACAGGAGAAATTCCTAGTGAGGGGCAACGTTTTTGTAAAAAAAAAAAAAAAAATAGTGTTTTTTTTGTTTAGATGTCTTTAGTTAGGCTAACTAAACGCTGTGTTAAAATTTTTAGACCTATTTTAATGGGACCTTATATACTATGCAAAGATATCCATAGGTTAGGTTACGTTAGAACTGTGACCAACTACGCGCGAGCCGAGCGAGCGAAGCGAGCGGTGCCGCGGCAGCGGCCGGCGAGCGCTACCTCGAAATTGGTCGCGAAATTTTTCTAAGTATTTTTTTCATAGTGCCCCCAAGACGACACTCTGACCTGAATTTCATTCATTTATTTTATTTCAAGACAAAAATCAGTGAAACGACCTTTAATCATTCTAAACAGTTGTATGAGTGAAAATATTATGGTAATTATGTTTAGGAATAAAAGCGTTAGGATAAAAAACAGTAGGAGTTTAAATATATTTACACTAATGATATTATGAATTCCAATTTTCGGAAACATGAGTGTTATGAACATCGTTGGTAGGACTACAAATAGTATGAATGAAAACTTTAGGATGAAAAATTTTAGGAAGAGTGATCATTCGGATTACAAATCGTTAGGAAGAACAATTTCGGATAAAGAACTTTAGGTGAGCCAATATGGACCCGATGAATTTAATTATCGTTAAATCTACTTGATTTTAACTCGGATTTTAAGAGGGAACAGGGCGAAAAAGGGAAGCGTGTTTGTAGAAACCAATGCCGTCGCGCTGCGTCAATGTAAAGTACGATAGGGGGAAAGCTGCAACTTAGACCGATGATATCACAAAAATTGACATTTATCGTTTCGTAAAACTGAACTGATGATAAATGAAGTATTTTGTGACATTTTTACTTGCTGAAAAAAAGGAAATGACGAGGACGGTTCTACAGTAGACCGTCACTATAGGAAAAAAATGATTGCTCTAGCTAGAGGAATTACTCAGGAAGAAAAAGGGGAATTCGCACCACCAGTGGTCTCTCGTAATCCTACGAAGATTTCTGGCTATAAATTACGATATTTTTATGTTGAAACGTCAAAATATTGAAAAACGATTTTAAATCACTATTTTGTTTATCGATGCAATATTCAGATATCTCAAATGCAAGCTTGATTAGGAAGCATTAGTAACGGTCTGTTTAACACAGTTAAGATTGAATCGAATAAAACTGTTAACGATAAGATTTCTCGAGAGTTTCTCAAATGTATCGGTGATGAATATTAATGAGTGTAATGATAAAATCTTGTGTTTTCTTGATTTAGCGGTTTTAAGAGGAGTCGGCCGGTGTTACTTCGTTAATTCTAAACCTGAATACAGCCAACAAAACATTTTGATATTTAAAAAAATATTTTTATACGGTCCACATGGGCACTTATAAAACGTCGAGAAAAGGTGCACGGTTCGGGTTTGTCGCTTCCGGGAAAGAACCGACCAGAAACGCTATGATTACTCTTTTAAAATGATTTCGCTACACAGTATCTTCATGTTACAGCATTAGAAATAATGTTAAATATTATGTTAACTTTTCCTTTCAGAAAATATCAGTCATTCATTACTCATCAGAAGTAACGTGGGGGTACACTTGTTACGCTTGTTGTACATTATTTCAACTCATGTACAACATGTATGCAATAAACTGATTTGATTTCTTGAGTGAAGCCTTCAAGAGTATCATATTATCTGTGCCTCAGGCTAGGCCGACCAAGAAATATACGAATTACATTAGATGAATGTTGTGAATTGAGTTGAATAAGAATTATATTATACTTGATAACAAACATTTAGATTTTTTTAAAATTATAAATGACAACAGAGTGGCTGATAAAAAAAAAATAGCAACACTTAGTTACTATTTTTGGTATTTTTGGTTTTTTTTTGGTATCTCGGTTCACTCGTGCAAAGCGATGGCGAAATGGCGGCAGGTCACGGGAACAATATGCGACGTCCGCATTCCCCTTAAACTCAAGGGGAAGATTTATAAGACCATGGTTAGACCTGCTGTCGTGTATGGATCAGAATGTTGGGCCACAAAAGGGATAAATGAAAGGCAATTGCATGTGGCTGAGATGAGAATGCTAAGAGGGATGTGTGGTGTGACGCGAAAGGATAAAATAAGGAATGAGTACATAAGAGGAAGTCTGAAAGTGGCGCCAGTGAATGAAAAGTTGATTGGTAATCGATTGTCGTGGTATGGACATGTGATGCGAAGGAATGAAGGAAATGTTGTGAGGAAAATGTTGAGTATGAATGTAGATGGCTATAAAAGGAGAGGAAGGCCAAAGAAACGATGGATGGACTGTGTGAAGGATGAT
Source organism: Diarsia dahlii (assembly GCA_949775195.1). NCBI lineage: Eukaryota > Metazoa > Arthropoda > Insecta > Lepidoptera > Noctuidae > Diarsia > Diarsia dahlii. The sequence continues at coordinate 5,118,847 of OX459198.1, forward strand.
ATGGCTAGAAAGGAGGTGACTGCTGAGATGACGAGAAATAGGGAAGTATGGAAGAAGAAGACATGTTGCGCCGACCCCAAATGAATTGGGATAAGGGCAGGAGAATGATGAGTTACTATTTTATACTTTCTTAGAATAAAGCTTTTTTCATTACGATTACTGCTGCTTCTGATCTTTCTAAGAAAACCTGTAGAACACAGTGGCATAATAATATTAATAGTGATGAGAACAATTTCGAAGTGAATTAAATTAGTCTGTATATGGACTTCAATTAACGAACTAATATTATAGCCATCTGTCTGATTGCAATCGTAATTACTAATAAGATCCTAAAAATCTATTTCCAGTTATAGTAAGTAATACGATATCAAGTCGATTTTACATCAACGCAGATATATTCCTAAACTGGGTAGTTTTGAACTCTGTTGAATATATTTTACTCTAAACTGTTTAATTTGTTTTCTTTTTTATTTAATTTTTTAAACAAGTACAAACAGTTTTATTTTTGGAATTTTCTGTGTGTCAACCATAGTCAACAATGAAAATTACATTTAGGTTGATTTTTCCAACATCAAACCACTTTATTCAAGGAATAGTTTTGATTCTGTCGGCACAACGAGAGAAAAAAGCTAATTTCACGTAAATCCAGCTCATTTCCTAGAAACAAGAACCAAACAACGCAGGATTTCAAAGCACGTACATTGTAATTTATAGTGGCTAAAAAGAAGATGTAAAATGGCTAATTTATTATTCGCAGAACAACGTAGAAAATTAGTTATTCCATTAATTCAATTTTATTTTGCTTATAGACGAATTCCTATTCTGCTTAAATCGGACGCTGAAAACTTCTGTTCACTTTTCGTTCAAGGCCAGATAAAAGACGCAACAGAAGGTAATACATTCATCATCTGCGTAGTGTTCCCAAATATGTTGGGGTCGGCTAACTGGATACAGCTGAATACTACCTAGTATTTTACTTGGAGCGATTGTCTACCTAACTTCCACAACCCGGTTAGTATTGGTAAACATACAAAACCCCTTTGCATGGACTGGTTGTCAGACTCTCGGGTCACCAAATAACAGCTGGGACAAACTGCCTAATGTGCTTTCCGAGGCATGGAGAAAATTCGGTATATAATGGGTGGTCCCATCCTCGGTCCAATCTAGACGAAAGCGACCCGAGTGGCTGTTATTATTAAGTCGCGAGCTCATCCTAATCAATTAAAATCGAACGCTGAAAAATAAAGTTCACTTTTCATTCAAGGATAGCCAGACGACGCAACCAGAGACTAAAAATTGCTGACCAAATTATCGACAAATGTAGGGATTCAATATGGATTCAATTCATTCGACCCTGAAATAGCTGAAACATCTTTCTTTCAGTGAATTTATATTTCTAACAAAGTCAGCATGGCCTCGAATTGCTGTAAATTACACTCCACGAACCCCTGAATGTTATACGGAACGGAAATGCAGTTGACATTTTTGATATGTGTGAAAGGTTTGACGCTAGACTGGCTCATCGTCATCGGTTTTTTGTTTTACTGTTTTGATTTATATTGGGAGAAATATTCTCGTTCATGTCATAGTTTTCATGATTGTAATAAACGTTTCAATGCTAATATTCGTTTGTTTTATGTAGGTATCGATTTTTGATGGCATAAATGTGTAGAAATAGAATTAAGAAGTTATAAATAATGTGGATGGCTGGAGAGGGAGAGGAAAACCAAAGAATAGAAAAGATGGATGGTGTGTGTGAGGAGTGATATGAAGGAAAAAGGAATAAATGAATAACGTGACGACTAACAGGGCAGAATGTAACCACTCGCTTGCTTCTGGCAACGATTGTTTCCAAAACCAAAACTCTCTCGCTTGCTCTCGGCAACGATCGTTGCCAAAATATATTTTTTGTTAAACAACTCTAAACTCTATTTTAAAGAGTGTAAAGTCCTTTCAAAACGCCTTTAAACCATAGATTATTAGATTGTTTATCATTTAGACGCAAGTTTGCAACATCACCCGACGAATTTTTTTTTACAATTAATTATTGAAGTTTGAGGCCGACATTTTGTGTTTCTTTGTGCTTTGTGTCCTTTTATTTTTAATGACGATTTTTAACCACAATCGTTATTGTTTCTTGTTCAATAGTACAAGTAACTAGTCTAGTTTATAAAAATGACGAAAAACTATATACCTATCGCGCAAACTTTTTCACAATTTCACGTTATTCGACAAACCGGCAAAATATGCTCGACCTTAACTTTAGCCTCTTATAAAATATTTTACACTCAACTTTTGTCAAAATAACAAACGTTACTCTTTTCCTTATCTTTTTGTCTACACAAAACAATAAACAAAATTACGCTAGGTCTCTCGTATCGATTGTAAATCAAGTTTTAATGAGGGGCGGCTCCGCCGAGTGTTTAGGTCAAATGTCACGAGCAAAGCTCGACGGTTTTCTTGAAATCGAAAGCAAGCGAGCGGGTAAGAAAAAAAGTGTTGCGCCGACCCCAAATGACATGGTATAAGGGCAGGAAGATGATGATAAATAGATATAAATAATATTAATTTTACAAAAATGTTTTAAAATAGCTTTTACTTCTTTGTTCTGTTTTGTTTGTGTATTACCCTAAGGTGAACTGTTAAAAATTCTCTAGGCAGTTCCTAGAACGATTATGAAAATTTCGTCTTCTGCATCTTTATAATTATGTTTTCATTTTTATCTTTAACAAAATAAATAAATAAGTTATTATTTCAATATTTTTGAAGTGGCACTTTACAATTTATCCTTCAATCCTAACTATCCTAACTAATATTATAAATGCGAAAGTAACTCTGTCTGTCTGTCTTTGCTTCACGCCTAAACTACTGAACCGATTTGTGTGAAATTTGGTACAGACATAGTTTGGAAGTTGAAAAAGGACATAGGATAGTTTTTTTTTTTTTTTTTCGCGAGATAAACCAAAAATCTGCCGGAAGTCACTATTCCACGCGAACGAAGTCGCGGGCAAAAGCTAGTTATTCAATAAAATAAACCTTACAATTTCCATTCAACAGTTTGGCTCATCACTTTGCGACTGCCGACTACATTATTAAGTTCTCGGTACAGTACAAAGCGCCGTTTACCGCCTACCGGTCTCTTCCATACATTAACGTACATTCTGTAATTTCTGTATGGAACAAAAAGCGGTGAAGATTTGATGCAAGTTTTTCTGGGTCACTGCGGTGAGACAGGTGTATCGACATGTTGATGGTTCAGAGAATTATGTTCTTTTTGGTTTTAATAATGTTTATTTTATGAGAATGTTGGTTATCAAAGAATGTTTTTAAAATTATGCTTGAAGGTAAAAATTGGCTGCCTCGTTGGTTTAGTGGTCGCAATCGCGACTGCTGAACATAAGATCCTGGGTTCGATTCCCGGATCGGAGAAAGTGTTATTGGGTTTTTCATTACGAATTTCTTAGTAGCAGCCACGGAGTCATGATTTGTGTCCGGTTATCGGCAACAAGCTTGCTCCCTATGGTTCGGGGCTGAACATAACTGGCGAAATGTGGGTGTACCTACTACTAACCTTTCGTGAATTACAGATGTGATGTTATGTTATGTTGAATATTTGGCTAACTTTCCGCACTTTTATTGTATTTTCAACGTAGCAACCTAGCAATAAACCAGAATTAATCTATAGTTAGCTAGCATCAATACTATTAAGTATTACAAGGAACAAAATGTTCAGAAGCGTCACGTTTCTGAGATATTATTATAAGCTATCAATAAAATTGTAGATTTTATTTACTGATGGTGCCATCAGTACAAACAGCAAAAACGTGACTCTTTAGAAGATGTTACTATATTCAATAACGGCGAAAGTATAATATTCGATAATATTCAAAGCTTTATATAAGCAAAGTATTTTAACATTTTTGTCACGGATTTATAGAGAACAAAACTTACTGCTACCGATTTTTTGGAAAGCTGATGCCTCACATCAAGCATAATTATGTTCCAAATCAGATAGATTTGATCGAAATCATTTCACACTGTCGCTGTTTTCGATAATAATCATCGTTCCAGTAACAACATGAGAAAATAAATAAATGTAACGTTCAACGCAATGATTTCTCAATTAGAAATATTCATAATTTCCTTCTCCATTCGCTTAATCATAAGACCCGCTATATTCTAATATACAAAGCGGTATCTACTTCAAAAATATAATTAATCATTTAATTTCTTGGCTGAACAATTTCAATCGTAACATCCCAACTGGTAAATTAAACATTAAGCCATCGAACCATATCTGTAACGAGCATAATCCGAGTAAATAACTTTTAATTGAGAAAGATCAATGCTCTATGATCACGATCTATAAAATGTACTAAGCACATAATCGACTAAGCGATATACCCGTCCCTGTCGCACAAAATGTGGAACTACAAGAACAAGAACAAGAAAGAGACGGATAGTCATGTCCAAGTCAAAGTATATGCTAAGTAATGTTTGTAGATCTCGGCCTAAGGAATCATTAACACGGCGTTAATTAACTATAATTTTAATAAATTCATTGTGCCGTTTTCAGCCGTATACTCTTGAAGCGTTGAATTGTTTTTTTGCTTTGCAACGGTATAGTGTAAATTGGTTCAAATAGTAGATAATTACAAAGGAGCTCGTTGGTAAATAATAAGGTCGGATCAATCTTCTGGTTAAACCGCGCTTGTCTATGTTATTTTTATAGAACAAATATAACAGGGTATAAGTTATTGCTGTCGGATCACTTTTTCGATGGTCTTTGGTGATTCTGTTCTTATGGCCCTGGTGACCTGTAACACAGGTTTTTTTCTAAAAACCTACATCAGGCACCAGTCTCTTACAAAGTTGGAATACAGCATACCTACCCATCTTTCTTGTACACATTAATATTAAGATCAACTTTGTGAAGAGAAAATAAATAAATAAATGAAAAAATAAATAAATGAAATAAAGCGCAAAGACTCGTATTTTAACAATTTTATTAACCGACTTCTAAAAAAAGAAGGTGGTTCTCAATTCGGATGTTTATATATATATTTTTTATGTTTTTTCGGGCATAACTCCGTCACTTGCTAACCGATTTAAAAAAATAATTTTTTGTTGAAAAGGGTATAATTCCCAAATGGTCCCATAATTTTTTATCGAAATTGGACAAACGGTTTTTGAAAAATCAACAAAACTCAAAAAAAAATCTACGTTGTCCACATTATGACTCATGAACATGTGAACCACTAATAAGTGAAAAATAAACCTTTTTAACAAAAAATAAAACCGACTTAAAAAAATCACAAAAAAGTGAAAAATAAGACAAAAAGGTAGCACTCCGGGAGTGCCGGCAGAAGTGAAAACTTCAATGAAAGTTTCTACCCATACAAAAAAGTGCTCAGCGCCGCTAAAGAAGTTTTCACTTCAATAAACTTTAGAGTTTTTTTTTTTGAAGTCGGTTTTATTTTTTGTTAAAAAGTTTTTATATCAGCATCCCTTTTTTCCTGAAAGTTTTACAAGTATAATAAATTTTAGCCGTAAAAATCAACTTCAAAGAGGGGTTTAATGCAAGACGCATTACCCTTCCAAGGTATTTTTAGCCAGACGTGGCTTACCTACCTTGTTTTTCGCAGTATCAATATTTTAAACCTCGGGGGTATACCTGCACATAGTTGGAAGCTTTCGAAATACGACGTTTTTTTCCCAAAGGGCTGGGTTGAGGCGTACCTAAGTATAGCACACGGGGTGTACTATGAATAACTTGCGAAACGTGGATGTACTAAACCCGTATTTCGCCAGTAACGTTTGTCTTCAATATAATAGGAGGTGAGCCTATTGCCATCATCAGCATCATCATCACCATTTCAGCCGAAAGATGTGCAATGCTGGACATAGATCTCCCCAAGTATCGCCACACTGAACGGTCCCATGCGTCTCACATCCTGCGGATCACCAAGTCATCGGTCCACCTAGTGGCAGGCAACTCCAGAATTTTACGGCCCCATCGCCATTGTTATTAACCTGGAACAATTTCTGCCTCTGGCTTGCTCCTGAGAAGCTCTTGGCTCTCAATACCACTTTACCAAAAATCAGGAACCAAACCTCATTTAGCAGTACCTACCTAGCGTTTATGACTTTCTAGACCAAGGAATTATTTTCCCGAATTTTTTTGGTGTTTCAGAATATTGGTAAGGCCATTAATATTCATTCATAAATTAATTACGGTAGACCGATTTTTCTACTCATAAACACCCATACGCAATAATTTCAGTTCATTCATTCGTGGTGCCTGGAAAATATTAGGAACCCAAAATAAACATGGAAAATATGCCGTTTTCAGTGCTAATGATTATAAAATTATTAGCGGTCACTTATTTTAATGTTATTACTTTATTAGTAATACTGTGAGGTTGGATATTTTCAGTGGGTTGTCGATGGTAATGATGTTATTAGTTTATTTTTGGTATGTTGAAAATATTAATCATTTTGAAAGCGAATAAAGTAGAACATGAGCGAGTAGGATGTGTGGTGTTTACCGATGATTGTGAGTGATATGCGAGTTTTAGGAAATGTCTAATTTTTAACATAGTAAATGGTTTCTTTTAGTACAACTAAGTCACAGAAAAGAAATTGAAAGCACAATGGAATATTCTACTCCTTGTCACATTTTGATCTATGAAAATGTGAAAATTAGAAATTAGCAAAACAGTCTTTATGCTAAACGCAATCAAAAGGGTTTGATTAAGAGTACCCTTGATACAACAAAACGGCTGAGCCACAATATCGTTAAAAGTTTCATAATAGCCACTGTTTAGATTAAGTTGGTAACTAATTACCGTTTCAAGTAGATAACTCTACCTTTAAATTTCATTTATGAAAGCCTTTTTCTTTACTTTCGTACGATCGATATATTTTTAGACGAAAATTTTTAAAAGTTAAATACCTTAGTGCTTAAAAAATATTTGTAGCCATAAATAATGTAATAAAATATAAACAAAATGGGTAACATCAACATAACTCAAAATAAATAATTTTGTAACTGCAATTACCTCTACGAATCCCACCAATAATAAATCTTTCAATCAAGCGCCAATCAGCGATCGTCTTCAACAAATAAAACCTGCTTGTAATAGCTAAAGTATTCGTCGATCGGAAGCCGGAACGTCGTACAGATAATAACTATGGAATCTTGTTCTCCTTCCGTTACAGACTATGAGGCAAATTTGTCGGCATTGAGGTATAAAATAAAATAAAAATAGCCTTTATTTCTACTACTTTAAACAAGTTTCTTAAGATTAGTATTATATTATGTATTAAAATATTTATATGCATAACTTTGTGTATATATATTTAAATATGTAGTTATATTTAATTTTTATTAGCAGTCGCCTCTTCGGCGTAGGCCTCTCCTAAACCTTTCCACGTATCACGTTCCCGTGCTTCTCGCATCCATAGGGGTCCACATCTCTGATTGAAGATGTCATTGAGGTACTATTTATTAATATGCCGTCATAAAATATAATCAGAACATCATGCCTGTAATCCGCGAAGGGTTAGGCAAAAGTGTACCTAATAGTTACACCCACAGTTCGCCGACTATGTTTAAAATTTAAGCCTTTTTTTGGAGGGTGGGAAATCTTCAAATGACTCCTCCCGCTCTGGGCAGAGCGGTAGGGAGTGTCAGACTTCTACTGAATAAAAACACCCATGTGCCTTATTTATTAGCCCTTTGTGTCGAGGCCGCGGTATCTCTTTCGAACAAACCGCAGCCCCGACGGGTAGGTTTTAAGCCTAATGTCATCAACTGGACAAAAATCCAGACTCCGTGGCTGTATGTTTTCATCATTTTCATATTATGTGATGCTCTTTTGTCGGAAAGCTCATTCAGGATTTCTACATCGTTGTTATCGTGTTAAAACATTGATGAGACTGGCTAAAAATAAAACAAAAAGTAACGTGGAGATTGGCACAAGCAAAGATAGGTCTAAAACCGGCAGTGTGTGAAGACCAGCTGTCAATGATGAATATGATGTAATTTCTGAAGTCTGCCACTTGAATCTGCAACTGTGGTTATATGTATTCTTTAAAAATCGTTGTAGGTGAGTAGTCCTAGTTGTTGTTGTAATGTCAATTATTTAGATCCTGTCCATTTTCAAACACAGACAGGATCCAAACAATTGTGCTTCATACTTTTATATCACAGTTTGCAGGCTGTGATTATGATGGTGATGGTTCAGAATTAAATTCGAAATCCATTTCTTTATAATATTATGTTCGGGAACGTACACATTATTAAATAATTGTAAAAAAAGTATATCGTTTGATCATGAGTAAGTTACTCTTAATCAAATTTAAATCAACCCAAATCAATCCAAATCAATCCATGTTTATTATAATCAGACGACCACTGAACTATTTATGAAGCAATACAATGTCGAATTCGCGGAAAACTTCGATTGTCTTCAATATTGGCAATCCCGGTAATTTGTGCACATACGTAAACAATTTCAAGTTTATAATAACATTTACTGAGGAAAATTCCGGTTCGCAGGTTACTCTCAGAGTAATTAACCGTCAACATTTGTTATTGGTGATACCTGTTAACAGAGTTGGTACATTATGTTGGCAGTTGTTACCAACATTTGAGCCAGCTTAATGCCAATGTATATTTAAAGAAAAACCACTTAGTTTGCTATTTATATCTCTGTATAATTTACTTCCGATAAGTTTATAATACCAACTTGTTCGTTATTTATTTTTACTTTAGCAATGTTTTCATTTTATAACTGTTTGTAAACCACGATGGCCACTTTTCGTCAGGTGTACAATGTACATTTGACGGTTAGCAGCCCCCATGCATTTTCGAACATCTGCAGAGGCATAGCAGGTGCATTTTTGACCTAGATACTTACAAAAACACTATAATATAATTATTTAACGAAAGCATTCTCGCCCATGGGACTTACAAACATAATTGGCGAAATGAGGACATTCTATGAGGTTTACTTCTGCTTTACCCTTCGGTGTTATCCCCTAACCTCCCTATCCTTCGGGGTTTTCAGGTGGCATGTTATGTTATGAATATCACCATCTGGAAGACACCTAGAGTCGTAGGTCGTAAGGTATTACTCAAAAGTCCCATTTTTAGCCAAGTTTGTTCAATGGCTGAAGTCGCTAGTAAAATAATAGCACTATTATGTACCTGTATCTGTTCGTCCTTTCAAATTTAGCTAGCGAACGCGGTCTCAACGACCTTCAGCAACAAAAGTTGTACTGTTGTACTGTAATCCCTTCTATACGGATTTAACCTTCATGTTACACACGGAAGATAGTTACAATGAGTTGCAATTCATTTTGTTTTATCTGAAAGATATCGTTTTAGTTGGTTTGTACATATTTTCGTCTTTGACCGAAAGAAAATTTCGATCTTTCGCCCTTTCTGTGATTGGCCAAATTTGGCACATCTCCTATTCCGCTCTGCTCGTCCTCGCTTTGATGGAAACCGGGCCTAAACCTGCTGTATCAAATTGCTATCCCAGCCACTCCCAATGGACTGTGAGGGTAGAGGAGCAGGAACAAAGTTAACACACACACTAGTGCACTTTAATTTCCGGCGTACTTATCTCTGTTGAAATATTGGTCGCCGAAATTCAGTCGGTAGGATATTTTATTAGCTAACGAGTAGGTGCATAAATAGTAATATCTACTTTCCTTTTTATTATCCATTCAAATCCAGATCCATTTTAATCACATATCATAACATTTCGGTTGTATTCCACGAAAGGTCAAGCAGAGGACGTGTACCCAATTATAGTACACCCACATTTCGAAATTTATGTTTAAGCCCTAAGTAATAGGGGGCGAGACTTTTTAATCGAGACAAGCCTACTACACTATTCGAAAACCACTGTAACTCCTGAAAACTGAAATCACAAACAGTGGTGACCACCAGAAAAGCGCCGAGACAATGAGTAATAGAAAAAAAAACGTAATTTCCAGTTCCCTCCATATCAACAGGACCGCTACCACTCGATCAACGAGGTAGTCAAATCCCTTAGGAAAAAAACATTTAATTTACTTTTTACAAAGGTAAAAACAAACAATTGTTTGCAGAGACACGAGAAGAATTGTGTTTGCGAAAAGAAGCTATAAAGCAAGGTAGAACGACGACCCCGGGCCCCGGATCGACAATCAACTGGCACACAATAACAAAACGCAATGGCGGATCTCTAAAGCAAAGTGACCATGAATATAGACGTTTTGGTTACGGAATTTATTAAGGAACTTACTTGAGAACTCTGTGACATTTCAATATCAGTACTATATACGGTGTTACTATTGCTGTCCAGTTGCATTGTTATATTTTTTCTAACGCCCTTTGTCTCCCAGATCTTCTTTATTTATAATAATATTATAATTTGTGTTGAACTTCTGATTTGACCATTCCTACAGTTTTAACTCACATTTATTTTATTTGATTTTTCAAATCTTTATCCCTCTCCTTGCTATATGTTATGGGTTGAATCTTATCTAGCAGTGTGTCAGTGAATTTATTGAATAAGAGTTTTACCATGCAGGGGATATTTTTGTGGGATTAATTATACATAAATAGTCTTTATTAACTACTACACTAGCACTTCGCCTGCAAATAATTGTATTAGCTTGGCTATAATTATGCATAGAATCAACATATTTATTTTATAAGCTTCAGCACCCACGAAAAATGTATCTCTATATCAGTGAAAAAGTTATAAGAAATGGATCATTAGTTCCTTAGATTACCCCCGCAAACAAATACCTCTTTATAATATTAGTATAGAAGTATAGATTCATAAACATAAAATGAATAACTTGTTACATTTAAATTAAACCTTCAAACACCCACTGTTCAGTATATAACAAGTCACGATTTCGTGAGGATTTTGACATCGTCAGTGAGGTAGCAAGTTCTACCTGTATTCTCGTTACCTGTGTACTCTCATCACAGATTATCTTAAGCTGAAGCATGCAATTTTTATCTTCAAATTATTCCACGTACGATATCTGTTGTGAAGAGGTAGTGTATATTTGATGGGGTATGGTTATACTGTTGGGATTGTGAACTCGGTAGCAGACTAATTGTTATTTCATTTTATATTTTGTTAACATCATAATTATGTCTAGTCATTTCCCTTGTGGAAATTATGTTTTTTCCTACTCCTCCGCTATTCTTTTCTGATTAATTTCGTTGCGGGATCCAAGACAGTTAAATCGCTTCTCTGGGACTTCGTCGAGCTTCATTGTCTCGGCGCTTTTCTGTGGTCGCCACTGTTGATTCTGGCTAACAGGAGTTACAGTGGTTTGGAAATAGTGTGGCTGGCTTGTCCCAATTTAAAATAGTCATTTTCCTGCTATGTTGTTAGCTCCCAGTCTTACCGGATTCAGTTGATAACCAGTATTTTACATAGAGCGCTATCTGACCTTCACATTACAGTTAGTACTGGGTAATACGATACCCCTGTCGGGCTAATAACTACCTGCAATGCTTTGCGAGCGACGAATGAAACTCGACGTGTGATTGGTGGTCACTGTAATGTCTTACGTGTCAATAAAACACTGTTTCGGGACAGTGTTTCGGGCACTTAAGTAAAAGATACACTGTATCCTAAAACCAAGTGCGCACTGGCTTGCGGTCGGTGAACATCTACCGCGTCTGCGCATACACTACAGTCACCCATCCACGGTCCAATATGGGTAGCCTCGGCTTAACTTAAAGATCGACCGGAGCAGCTGCTATTATATAACCACGAGCTCCTCCTTTATAATTAACTGGAATTACATATTTTATATTACTTTACAATTTACTGAAATACAAAATAATGTCAGTAAGTTGTCTTAAAGTAACACCAACCGAATTAAAAACTCACCATTTTTCACCTCCTTAACCATTTCAATGACTTGCCAGTTTTACCTTCTACCGTCTGACATCTGCAACCTTTCGTCAGGAAACCAGTTTTCGAAATATGATATCATCCATGTATTGACTGGTGTCGAAAGTCATTCATTGAAATTGTGCTTTCGACCGTGCATTTTACGACTTCAATACTTAGGTATAAAGTTACTTTTAAAATGTCTGAGGTGTGGTACATGCTTGGTCGGTAGTGTTTGTTGAACAATAAAACGGACTCCAATAAATAAATACACGTATTAGACTCGTGCCGATCCCGTTGGGGCTGTGGGTTGTTCGAAAGAGATACCGCGGCCTCAACACAAAGTTCTTAGAAGGATCATGGGTGGTTTTTAGTCAGTAGAAGTCTGAAACTCCCTACCGCAACCTTGACCAGGGCATCGGTCCACCTATATAGTGGGAGGCCTTCCAACGCAACGTCTTCCGGTCTTCTTCTTATCGTGTGGGCAGTAAGGTCTAACACCCTGTGTCAGAGTTTCTAAACCGCCTCCAGGGCCTTTGACATGGTTTGACGACCGCCATTTTTGACGGCTGGGACCTCCGGTTTATACGTGCCTTCCGAAGCACAGAACCATCTTTTTATCAGACAATCAGGTGATTCAAGCCTGCAATGACCTAGCCAAACTGAAAACAACTTTACAAAGTATGCTTCCCGTGGGAATCGAACCCACAACAACCGGGTCACAAGGCAAACGCCTAAACCACTCGACCACGGAGGCGCCTCGTCTTCCGGTACGCAATCGCCACTCCAGAACTTTTCAGCCCTAGCGGCCATCCAATCTGCGAGCAATGTCAGTTAAGTCTGGCAATTCTTCGGGCTTCGGTAATCTTGTGAACTCAAATAATGTGACTAGCACCTTTTTAATTCTAACTTTTCCTCTTACTATCTAGCATTTATTTAAGAAATCGAACCCTTATCCCTAATACAAATTAACTAATAGATTACTTTCAACAGGGACCTCCAAAGGTCCTAACCTTTTTCCAGTAGGTAATGCTTTTCGTGTAGAAGTTACACGACATACAGGGACCTTTTGAGATAACTAATTAATTACTAACCCGACCTCTTTCTAGCAGTGTGGGTCGAAAGAAAGTTTATATAAAAAGTTTTATGTTACTAAATGTACTATAATTAGTGTCAGTTAAGTTAACATAGGTACTAAAATTTATATACCTTTTCACTTAAATGTCATGTTATCTTTTATTTATTTATTTATTTAAACTCCATGCACAAACGTGGTACACACGGCTACACGTCATCAAGCTATACATTTCCCGTTTATGCTGATCTCGCACTGTACGGAAATTCTATACAATGCGAGACCAGCTTATACTGAAAATGTATAGCTTGATGTGTAGCCGTGTGTACATAGGCGGACTTAATGCCACAAGGCATTCTCTACCAGTTAACCTTAGGGTCAAATAGGACATCATTGTGGTAGAGCACAAAAATAAATAAATTAGGAGAATACTCTTTTCATGCCCTCATCCCAAAGGGGTCGGCGCAGCATGTCTTCTTCTTCCATCCTTGCCTATTATTACATGTCATCTCATCCTAGGTCTCATAGCCATCCACATTCATACATTTTAAAACTTTCTCACTACAGTTTCCTACAATGCCCACAAAAAAATAGTTCTTTAAGTATCATAATATAAAGGTCATGGGGCAGAATCTGACCCAGTTAACGATAGTCTTCCTACAAAAACCAAATTAGTTTTATATTGTTAAGTATTAACCTACACTAAATTTAAGATGGTTTTTTTTTTTTAAACCATGGGAATAAAATGTTATAGATGAATAAAAAATTATAAATGTATAGATAAAACAATTTCAGTGAAGCATTCTGTTAAATAAACAAAAGAAGCGCTCGCGTCAGCGTCGTCTGCTACGCGGACGATACGCTGGTGCTGGCACAGGAGGGGTCGTACGAGGCGGCGGCCGAAACGATGACGCGCGGGGTTGCGATAGTCGTCGAGAGGATCCGGCAGCAGGGTCTCGAGGTGGCACTTCACAAGTCGGAGGCCATGGGCTTCCATGGACGTGGGTAACTGCTGCCGTCGGGATCCCAGCTAACGGTGGGAGGGGTTCCCATCGGCGTCGAGTGTATTTTGAAGTAGGTACTAGGGCTCGTCCTCGACAGCCGGTGGAACTTCGTGGAGCATTTCCGACGTTTGGCTCCCAGACTGGAGTGGGCTGGGGCTGCCTTCAGGTGGCTCTTACCCAATTTGGGGGGGCCAAACGCCTCCTGCCGGAGGCTCTATGCGGGGATCGTGCGGTCCATGGCCCTCTACGGGGCCCCGGTGTGGGCGCGTGCTTTGACGAAGCGGGCCGCCCACTACTTGAACGCGCCCCAAAAGGTGCTGGCCGTTAGGCTAGTCCGTGGGTACCGCACGATCTCCCGCGAGGTGGCGAACCTCCTTGCCGGATTGCCACCATGGGATCTGGAGGCGATAGTCCTCGCGCGCCTTCGTGAAGGCGGAGGCGCTACACCGGGGGGTCACTCCGTTGCCGCGGCAAATTGCCGCTCTGCGAAGGACCTCCCGGTGTGATCTCATGGCGGCATGGAGACAGCGACTCTCGCAACCCCGTGCAGGGCATGCCATGATAGTGGCGGTGTCCCCTCTTTGAGGAGTGGCTAGAGGGGCGCCACGGTGCCCTCACCTTCCGTCTGACGCAGGTCCTCACCGGACACGGATGTTCCGGGAGGTACCTGCACCGAATCAGGCGGGAAGGAAACGCCCGGATGCTTCCACTGCGAGGATCGACCGGAGGACACGGTGGAGCACACTGTGGAGATGTGCCCTGCTTGGGCGGAGCCCCGCCGTGTTCTCGTAGTGGCGATCGGCGGCGGAAACCTCTCGCGTACGGCCCTGGTTTTTTGTCTTGGGCCCGACATCAAGATCAAGTAGATACGCCTGCGGCGTTATTAAACGATACAATTATTTCTGTGGACATTGATCATGTCGAAAGTTGAAGTCGGTTTTATTTTTTGTAAAAAAGTTTTTATTTTTCACTTTTTAATGGTTCACATGTGCTTACCCCTTCACAACGTACCAGCGTGATGTTATGTTATGAACTGGTGTAAACAATAGACAGACATGAGATTTCAGCAATCCCAGTCCATTTGCTATCATTTATTGAGGAGTTCCGTTGCCTATCTCCGAAGATCTTCATCAGATCTTCACCGAATTGAAATGGAACCACTTTCAGAAAGTACTCTTCCAAAAATGGGGGAGAAATCGGTGAAAATACATTTAAAAAAATGTGTATTGTACACATCTGCATACCCCCGCAGAGCATACAGGCGTGATGTTACGTCATGATAATGTATATTCAATAAACATCCAAGCGATTCCAGCAATTACGACAGATTTGCAGTCTATTTTTGAAGAGTTCCATTGTATATCTCCGAAGATCAGCACCAGATCTTCACCAAATTAAAATGGGACCACCTCAGGAGTTTACTTTTTCAAATAAAAAAAGAATTTTGAGAATCGGTCCACAAATGGGGGAGAAATCAGGTAACATACATAAAAAATAACCTCCTTCTTTTTTGAAGTCGGTTAAAAACTTAAAAACTCTTCTATACTTGTTTTGTTGTTTGTATTTTTTTTTCAAATCATATTTACTATCAAGAAACCAATAAAATGTACTAAGTCTTGTTACAATTAACATAATCACTGTTTTTTTATTTTTTAAATTAATGGTTTTCTCCCGGTATCTGCGTTAATGCGACATATATATTCGTAAACTATAGACGTTTATCTAAACATCCTACCTATTTTTTTTTCTGTAGGCTCTGGGTATAGGTTCCATACTTAGTTGCCCAATGACCTTTATATTAGGTAGTATTAATCTCATCAGTCACCTCTTTTGTAGACATAAATCATCCATCGTACAGTTCATCCATCGCTTCTTTGGTTCTAATTCTTCTTATCTAAGTCTAGTTCAATAAAGCATTCAAGTGGAAACGGTGAGAGAAATTCATCACGTAGGCTGTTAACCGTAATAAAAATATAGTGTTTCACAGAATCTTACTAAAATGCGATTTATTCTGCGTAAGGTGTTACTAATTTCTTAAAAACTTGAGTAATATTTTAAGTTTTGGTTTTTAATAAATTAATTAGAGAAGTTTTAGAGAAATTCCTGGGAAACTTGTGGTTTGTGTTTTGTTTTGTGGTTAACAATTGCACGAAAAATTATTATTTATCTTTTTCCACGAAACCTAAAAGTTAGGTATACTCTTTATCTAATTACTTGGTTAGATTTATTAATTATTAAACCACTGTTACTTATTGTTAAAGTTTTGTAGAAGACTATTACATACCTATTTGAAAGAACAAAAATAATTTCGCCAATTTGTCTATCAGCACTTTGCTCCTTAGTTTGACGTCATCATGTTCAACAGTTTCTATTTGTTGGCTTTATTATCATAAACCAAAAAATCATACCATCAAATGGATTGCCATCTGTCAACACTAACTCTTAAAACGAACCATCCACATTCCGACTCAATACTATACTCACCTTTTTATTTTTCCTATCCACACTATACGGAAAAGAAAGCTCGTCATAATAGCTATTCCTAAAACTAACCTCCTCCTAAACGGAACTCCTTCATCACCATCATCATCAGCCCACAGCAGTCCACTGCTGGACATAGGACTTCAGTCACGCGCCACTGAACTCAATTCTAGGCAACTCTCATCTAGTTACTACCAGTAACCCTACGAAGATCGTCACTTCACCGAACCTGACAGGTTCTACCTCCTCTTGCCGATTCGCAATCTCCAGTAAAGACCACTCCTCTCCCCAACGCGGTCTACCCCAACGGTCATCGGTTCTACGGCTAATTTAAATGGCAGACCCATTGCCATTTCAACACTTCATTAACGGGTTGTAAATTGATTAGTCATCGATGGCATATTATGGACGTGAACAATTTCACCATTTTGCACCATTATTAAAATATCCTTCGCGACTCTTATTTTATATTATTGGTCTATCTATGTCCGCGACAATAAAATAAAACAATATGGCAATGTTAACATTTGACTATAGAATTGGCTAGTGTCAATGAATAACTAATAAAACTTATTTTCCCAGCCTAACAAAACGAGATTTCGGCTTAGCAGAGTTATACGTCACCTACAGGTAGAGTGAGTCTTTCAATATTAGTTGTTAGTCTTGGCTTATTCAAACACCTTTTGTTTGACTATTCAGTCATTCTGAAGAAGATTCATCTTCGTGTGGGTTTTAGAATGGAATATTAATGAATAATAAGGTTGCAGACAGAGTTCTGAAAGTCAACGACTCGCATAAAGTCGCATTGTAAAGACAACCAGGTAGAAACACATCGAATCAAAATTCAAAACAAAACTTAGACAAAAGAAACATAAACCGTATCCCATATACGGAGATATCAAATTAGCGTGCACAATGTTAACCGTAAATTATAAAATATACAACGAACAGTTGACCAGTTCGCAAACCAACATTCCTACAGTAATTGCCGTGAAAAAAATCACTTGAGTTGACGAACAACGTTTTCTCTCCACGAATGTACATAAAAGATAGTTGTACGGAACCACTTGACCTACCGTAGCGTCATCCGATGCTGTGCTCGATGGCTTTAGTAACTTGTTAATCGATTTTGATTATCGCACTATTCTAATCGATTGTACACTTAACACTGCACGTACATCACAACATCCTGACACTTTCACTTGGCAGCAGTTCTGTATCGATTTGGCGTAGTTCGCAAATCGTTAAAACTGCTCGGGCGTACCGCGCCGACACTCGCGTCACACTGGCTGCGCTGGCGCAAGAGCCTCATTTCCCCCTCTTGGAAATCACAACAAAACACCTCCGTAGAAAAACACACCGTATCTCTAAGAAGGAGAGGTTCTTTTCCAATGAGAGGGAGCAAAGTAAGTGACTTGTATTTTGATATAAATTCTTATGGACCGTAATGTTTTTGTACATGCATGTCGAGGTCTATTAGATCCTCTTCCTTATTGGCTGGGCTTTCTGTAGGTTATGTAAGTTCAATAAGTTTCTAGAATACATTTAGCTGTTATTGAACATATGTTTTTGGTATCATAATGAGTCATAGAGGCAGTAAAGGAAAGCTGTTGTCTCGAAGTCACGACCTTGTGGATTTGCGAACGATTGAGATTGCTTGTAACCAAAGTATACTGGGTGATTAATTTATTAAACGTGGCCAATACTTTAAGCGCCTGTACTGCTCATGAAAATAAACTACATTTAACGGAACCGACTCTTATTAAGTAGTAGATCTATCCTTTAGTTTTTTTTAACAATCCACTTAGTATCGTATATGATCAACTAGGTTGTAGAGGTCCAGGTGGGAAGTCAATACCAGGCGTTGTTGGTAATTGGTGGATCGATTTTAATAAAGATCTCATTAGATATTTGAACAGTTCATTACTTTTTGTAGTCTCTCTTAGAAGGTCATCAATTAATGAGGACTTTTTTGTTCTAAATTTTCAATTTATGTCACAATATATTATTGATTTAAATCTTAGTATTATAGTATCATCATCACTACATTATTATAATACAAAGTCGCTTCCCGTTGTATGTCCCTATGTATGCTTCGATCTTTAAAACTACGTAACGGATTTTGATGCGGGTTTTTTAATAGATAGAATGATTCAAGAAGAAGGTTTATGTGTACAGTAGAATAAATGGTTCCGTGCGAAGCCGGGTCGGGCCGCTAGTACTTCATAATTAAATTGTAAAATTTTTTAACAATTTCCAAAAACTTTAGCAAGGTTTAAAATATTTCAGTGCTTTATAGATATCAAGACATTGACAATGATAATGGAGAACACAGAACTGTACGAGACTGACATAAGCTATAAAAATGCTTATTTTACATAACCGAAAATATACGAAACGTTTTCGAAACAACTGTCACTTGTTTCGCCACTCCTACAGTATTAGCAAAGCAAGGCAATTAATTACATAGGGTTAGGCAGACGTGTAACTATTACACATTGTTATTTACTTTCCGCAAGATACGTTTAAATACCATGTCATAGAGTGCGAAAATATTGGCATCAACCGGACACAAATCCAGACTCTGTGCTGCTACTGAGAAAGTCCTGATGGGTAACACAATATCGGGGGGAAGGGCAGTGCCCCCGCCGAGTCGAGCGCGAAGCAAACACTGACGTACCATCCTTTACTGGAACCACTGGAACCATTTCGCCGCATTTTCAGGCCCCTATTTGAGAACCTCTGGATAAGACCAGAACGCTGAAATTTTCGTCATCCAGTAAGCTATTAAATCACACTTAAAATAAAAAGTTTCAAGTCTGTAGGTCATGTAGTTCCGAAGTTAAGCGAAAGCAAAGTTTCGCATTTATGACACTCACTCACTCATGATCATCAAAATAGAACTAGTACTTCCCATAAACTCAGGGAGTTGAAATTTGGTACCGAGTGAGGGTTTAATGGCTACATAAAGGGAAAACCATAAAAAGTAGGATTATCGAAAATTTAAAAAAAAAAAAATGTTTTAAATAAGAAAATCTAATAAAATAAATCAATATGCCCACGTTTCTAGAAAAAGAAGTGAAATCCCAACAAAAACATTCTGTAAAAAACTAGCCAAGTCTCGATGGAGCTGCTTGTTTATTTATCTCTAAAAAGGTAATGAAATCTAGACAAAGTCGAGCCAAGTCTAAGGTTCCTTATTGCGATATCTTTATTATTATAGTTTATGTTGTGTGACTTGGTTGTTTAGACTGGCCTGTTGGTCTAGTGGTTAGTGACCCTTACTGCTATGCCGGAGGTCGTGGGTTCGATTCCCACCCAGGACAAATGTTTGTGTGATGAGCACGATCATTTGTTCTGTGTCTGGGTGTAATTTATCTATAATATGTATGTATTTAGAAATATATAAGTATGTTTATCAGTTGTCTAGTACCCATAACACAAGCTCTGCTTAGCTTGGGACTAGATGGCGTTGTGTGATAGTTGTGGAATATTATTATTATTCTCTTTATTTATTTTCCTTACATACTAATTTACATTTTTAAATATTTGTTAAAAAAAAAAAAAAAACATTTAAAAATATAAAAAAATAGTAGTCCACAGGTGTCGGGAGCAGGGTCCAAGCCACCGGTGGTTAGGGTTCCAGAGACAGGAACCTCCTCACAATACGGGCCGTATCAAGAAGTACTACCTTCTGAATCAGGCCCTTGATCCAACCGCCAAGTGAAAGTTTTGACAGGTGGTCGTCCATGCTTTTTGCTATCAGGCCATTGGCCGTGACGACTATCGGCACAATGATAGCCGATAGTTTATTATTATTATTATTACTTGGCTAGTTTTTTACAGAATGTTTTTATTGGGATCACTTTGTCCAACTCGAGAATCTAACCAAAACTTCTTGCTCAGTAGTCGCGCTTGTGACTATTAGACCCACGAGTCAGTCTTCGAGCGATAAAACAATTACGATTTCGACTATAAAGTTATTAAGTTATGCAAAATGCGACCAGCACCAATTGAAAGGCGATAACTTTATTAGTCTGGCGAAATTGATATGCAGACAAGAAGCTCCCAAGTTTTCTAGTTTCCAACGATGTTTGATTGAATTTAATATTTTAAGGACTGTAAAATTCTTTATTCTTTTTGTGAGAAGTGGGTAAAGGTTATTAGATAATTTCATTAGAATACAATTACATGACAGAATGAATGAAATTAAATGAATGACATGAATTTATTAGTTTTTTTTTTATATGTGTATTAGTATTAATATAAGTATACCTATACTTTTTTTTTAATTTTTATTAAAGTTGATATTGTTTTTTTGTACCCTACCACAATGTTGTCTTGTTTGACCCTAAGGTTGACTGGTAGAGAATGCCTTGTGGCATTAAGTCCGCCTATGTTTCACTATTGTGCATAAAGTTTAAATAAATAAATGACACACTTTTACAGTGGCATAGCTAGGTAACCAAAGGTCCTTTTTTCGTGTTTGGGAAATCATCAAATAACCCTCCCGCTCTGGGCAGAGCGGAAGAGAGTGTCAGACTTCGACAGACTAAAAACCACCCATGTTCCTTCTTAGCCCTTTATGTCGAAGCCGCGGTATCTCTTGCGAATAACCTGCAGCCCCGACATGGGAACCTAAGGCCCTGGGGCACAAAATAATCTAGGGCCCCAACTAAACTATTTAGGGTGAATGCGACAAACTGTTCCTGTGTACAATCCTATTGGTTAATATTTCTCCGTTTCTCCGCTCCGCAGCTTCGCGCCGCTTCAATGGACAGACAGCCTAATCTGGTTCGATTGTTAAATACTGTATTCCTGGTAAATCTCCAGGGCCAATATAATTCGAGTGCCTTCGGCGAAATATTATAATTTCAGATATAACGATTGTTATCGTTTCTGATGTTACGCTTCGAATATTCTGGAAAAACATCATGGTTGTCGTCAGGCAGACAGGATCAATCACCACTTAAGGCGCCACTAAACGCGAAACTAGCGCCACCCACATTTTATTTTTTGACTCTAAAACCACATCAAATTTGAAAATCCAAAACACTATCATGCTAGTAAATAACCTGTAGTACTTTTAAAATCACTTTCATGATTCTAGACTTGATAAATTATTAAGAGAATGACTGATTAAAGATAAAAGTGGCCTCTTTTGGCGGTGAGGAAAGTGAAAGAAATAGGATGTGGGTGGCGCTAGTTTCGGCGCTGTTAGCGCCTTAACCATGCCGTCTATGCATCTCGATGGTGCAGTATGCTGCAAGCAATTTTCACCACTTCATTATAAAAAGAACGTGACAATTGTCACTAAAAATACTGTTCTGCAAAAAAAGACCAACAACAAAAAAAATAAAAAAGTAGGTACCTAGTTAAAAAACTAAAAAACCCTACTGACAAAACGGAAAAGCAAAAAACAAGCACATTTTAAATTATACAAAACTTGAAAGCATTCATTTGATTATTAAAAATTATGAAATGATAAAAACTTTTTTACAAAAAATAAAACCGACTTCGACAAAAAAAACACTCAAAAGTGAAAAATAAACTTGAGAAGAAAAATCAGTTTCTGAAGTCGGTGACTTTTGTTTCTTTGATTTCATTTTTTTGTCACCGACTTCAGAAACTGATTTTTCTTCTCAAGTTTATTTTTCACTTTTGAGTGTTTTTTTTGTCGAAGTCGGTTTTATTTTTTGTAAAAAAGTTTTTATTTTTCACTTTTTAGTGTTTCACATGTGCTTACCCCTTCACAACGTACCGGCGTGATGTTATGTAAACAATAGACAGACAATTTGAGATTTCAGCAATCCCAGTCCATTTGCTATCATTTATTGAGGAGTTCCGTTGCCTATCTCCGAAGTTCTTCATCAGATCTTCACAAAATAGTTTTTATAACCTTTGTAGTGAGTACAGGCGTGATATTATGTTGTGTGATGGCGTAAACAATGCTTAGATATGCTATAGCAACAATCGCGGTTAATCTGCTGTTATTTATTGAAGAGTTCCCCCGATTTCTACAAGATCCCATCATCAGATATTGAAATGGTGAGAATGGGACCACACGGGAAGCACCAGCTTTCAAATGAAAAAAGAATCATGAAAATCAGTTCACCCAGTCGCAAGTTATGAGCGAACAAACATAAAAAAAAAAAAAAAAATACAGTCGAATTGATAACCTCCTCCTTTTTTGGAAGTCGGTTAAAAATAGAATGGACCCCGCCTGCTATCAAAGTTTTGTTTAATTTAAAATGTGCTTGTTTTTTGATTTTCCGTTTTTTCAGTCGGGTTTTTTTTAGTTTTTTAACAAATTTTTTTATTTCCAACTTTTTAGTTCTTTTGTGTTTGTTCTTTCGTTGGTCGCGTAAAATCCTTGCAGATGATTTAATGTTTGTGCTTGTTTATAGGATTTGTCACTTATTTATAGGATAGGTTTGTTTATAGGATTTGTTTGTTTGAATTTCTTCTAATCATAATAATATATCTAATCTTATAAGTGTCATATATTTTTGTAATCTCCTTTTAAAACCCTTTTTGTTAATACCCTACTCTATATTTTTTTTTTAACTCCAATATTAATTGGCCCCCAAAATCTGCAATTTTTCTTTGTTTTTAAATTTTAATTTAGCCTATGACACTTATGCCATCAAGACAAATCTAACGACGTATAGTTTATTCAAATCCCTTTATCCGTTTAGGAGTTATGAGGGAACAAAGAAACGGACATACATACATACACGTCAAACAAATAACCCTCCTTTTGGGCTTCGCCGCAGTCGGGTAAATATAAGGTGTCGGTGACATTATTTTTCACAAGCAGATTTTTCAAATTATTTCAAAACCCGCCAAACCCGATTTCAGGCAAAACTAGTTTGTCCTAGGCTAAACTGTTGTATCGTGTCAGGATACGCAAACCCTAACAAAGCAATTCCCGCTGCCACGGCACCGCTCGCTCTGCTCGCTCGGCTCGCGCGTGCTTGGTCACAGTTCTAACGCAACACATTTAAACGGTTTGCTCTATGATGTTGTTTAGTACTTTAGTCCCAGTCGTAGTTTAGTCCTAGTTTGGCCTGAAATCGGGTTAGGCCGGTAACATAATAATTATAATAATATTTAAAGTGGATTTGTTGACTATTACCTTCTTCTTTATAGTTATTCTCGCTAGATAGCATCGTAGAAATATTCGAAATATACTATAATAATTATTTGTCAGTTAACTTCTCACGCGTTTTTCCCATGGGAATAGGCAGCAAAGCACTGAACGCAGCAGTTACGATCCTTACATACTGCTTTCTCCTCGTCTACGTTCATATCATCGGGTCATACACGCACGCGTGTCAGTTATGAGCGACCTATCTTAAGAACCTCACCAATAAGGTCAGTGTAGGTCCTTTTAGGGCGTCTCTTCCCGGTCTTTTTTTACATCTGTCTTGTATATATTTTATTAATTACCTTTGGCTCTTATACAACTTAAATAGGTTTATTTCTGTTCGTATTATTGTTGTCGAGTAAAATACACAATGTTAAATAATTTTCGTTGAAATTGAATGTCAGATCTGCCTTTTGGCATAAACTAACTAATTTTCAAATAAAACTATGTTTTTCATCCCGCGTGGAATAATTCGGTAATTTTCCCACGGGATCATTCTACAGGCATAAAAAGTATTCTACGTGTTTATCCAAACTATAAACTAACTAATTAACTACTAAGTAATTTACTTATGTTTGCCAAACATCTAAATTCCGTCAGTAGTTTTTTCGTGAAAGAGAAACAAATTCCTCCTCAGAAACTTTCGCATTTATAATACTAGTAGGATTACCAAAAGCTTAACCAATATTTTAGAGAGGGACAACAGTATTGGCTGTACCTAAGTAAAATAAACAACAAGAATACTTCTTGATCAGTATTGTCACGGTTTTGTTCTGATTTTATTACATCTATAGAATAAGTAGGTAGGTAGATGAAAGTGAAACTCCTACAATACGTTTCACCTAATGGGAAATTGGGTTTTGTGATACTTTTTACTTTCATTTTACAATCGATAACTCATAATCCGTATTATGATTGTTAAGATATAGAAAGAAGAAAACACATTTATTTGACACAAGCCTAGGTGGGTTGCTATTTTGAATATAATTTTATTTATAATTTTATATCATTTCATGAGATTTCATTTAAGTAAATAAAATGAAGAACTGTCATTCAAACTTACATGCCCAATTTATAAACCATGAAGTTCCAAAGAGAATAGAGTTCCATAAGGCGGCGTTGCAATACTTTTTAAGATTTTTGAACCTATAAAAATTGAACTAAATACGAGTTTTTTAATAAATAAAAATCATTTCATAAAAATTGAACATACTCTAGCTGACCCGCGCATGCGTTGCAAATACAAGTTTTTTAATAAATAAAAATCATTTCATAAATAAGATTTCATTTAAATAAATAAAATGAAGAACTGTCATTCAAACTTACATGCCCAATTTATAAATACTTTTTAAGATTTTTGAACCTATAAAAATCGAACTAAATACGAGTTTTTTAATAAATAAAAATCATTTCATAAAAATTGAACATACTCTAGCTGACCCGCGTATTAAAAAACTCGTATTTAGTTCGATTTTTATAGGTTCAAAAATCTTAAAAAGTATTGCAACCCCGCCTTATGGAACTCTATTCTCTTTGGAACTTCATGGTTTATAAATTGGGCATGTAAGTTTGAATAACAGTTCTTCATTTTATTTACCTAAATGAAATCTCATGAAATGATATAAAATTATAAATAAAATTATATTCAAAATAGCAACCCACCTAGGCTTGTGTCAAATAAATGTGTTTTCTTCTTTCTATATCTTAACAATCATAATACGGATTATGAGTTATCGATTGTAAAATTAAAGTAAAAAGTATCACAAAACCCAATTTCCCATTAGGTGAAACGTATTGTAGGAGTTTCACTTTCATCTACCTACCTACTTATTCTATAGATGTAATAAAATCAGAACAAAACCGTGACAATACTGAACAAGAAGTATTCTTGCAATACTTTTTAAGATTTTGAACCTATAAAAATCGAACTAAATACGAGTTTTTTAATAAATAAAAATCATTTCATAAAAATTGAACATACTCTCTAGTAAATCGTAAAGATAGAAACGCGATTTAGAATGATCGGCTCGATACTTTTTTTTATCAAACATGACTCTAAATCACAATTTCAAACGTGTACTGCGAAGAAATTTCATCATGAATTTATATAAAATCATCAAGCGACTGAAACGTCCGGGACACAATTTACACATTTTTGCCTTACATAGAACTTTTTATTCTGAACTAGCTGACCCGCGCATGCGTTGCAATGCGTTTTTCCTACCTACCTATCTACTACCCTACCTACTACCCTACCTACTACCCTACCTACTACCCTACCTACTACCCTACCTACTACCCTACCTACTACCCTACCTACTACCCTACCTACTACCCTACCTACTACCCTACCTACTACCCTACCTACTACCCTACCTACTACCCTACCTACTACCCTACCTACTACCCTACCTACTACCCTACCTACTAACACTCCAGGGCAGAGTCATCTATGAATCTCCACCTAAACAGGTTTTCCTTGCTTCGACCTACCTATGTTTTATGAAATAAGTTAATGTTTTCCGTTGTTAATAGAAAAACATTTGAAGCGGTCTGCAGACGTAGACGGCAATGTGACAAAAAAGACATTGCATGTTCTACAATGTGTTTATTTGAATAGAACACGTGCGCGTTAGATCCGTGAGAAACAAACAGCCATCAAAGCCTCATTAAGTACCACATCTTCGTTTTCTAATCTATTGACACGATATCGTGATTTTTCCTATGATTATTATATTGTCACGATACGCCTAGCAACTGACGCGCGTTTAGTCGCAAGCGCAACTGCTTTGAATAAGGTCCTAGGTTAATTTCCCAGGTTTGACAAAGTGTTGTTGGGTTTTTTGATCAGGAATTCCTAAATAGCAGCCCAAAAGTCTAGATGTTTGCCGGGTTGGTAAGGCAATAGACTCGCCCCTTGTTACATGTGGCTTAAACATAGCTGCCGAAATGAAGATGTACTTTTAGCCACACCTCTGTCAGACCCAACGCGTATTAAATACGTAATCTTATGTTCCTAGCAAACAGATTGAAGGAACATTCACATCGAGCACCTGGTAGGTACATGCACATTGGTCATCTGGCTTTTTTTCTAGGGACAATTGGCAGAAACAAGCGATGGCATTTGTTTTCCGCGCCTATATGGCTGGCAGCTGGCCAAGTTTACATGACCGACCCATAGTCACACTAAACTACCACACCAGTGTGACTATGGTTAATTATATTTATCCGTAGTCACACTAGTATGACTATGGATAATTTAACCTGATCCGTAGTCACACTGGTGTGACTTGAAACGTCACTTGAAGGTACAAAATGTACTATCATTAATGACGTCACACGAGTTTTCGAAGCACAGTATATCGTCTTCATTTTTTATTTACGTGAAAAAAGAAAAAATATGTGGTCAATATTTTTTGGAAATCTATCTGACGGACTAATTAGTTTTTTTTTGTCCGATCCCCTATTGTATGTAGATACCTGAAGCCAACATCTAATTAATATCATCATCTTCCTGCCCTTATCCCATGTTACATCTAATTAATATAATATCTATAATAATAATCAAATTTTCGTTGGCATATAACGCAGATCCAATAAGTCTAGAAGCATCAATCAATCAATCAATCAATCAATCATCAACAGCCTATTAATGTTCCCACTGCTGGGACACAGGCCTCCTCTCTTTTTGAGAGGGAATGGGCTATGATCTACCACGCGGGCCCAGTGCGGATTGGTAGATGTCACATGTCTTCGAATTTTTTGGTTCTAAGACATGCCGGTTTCCTCACGATGTCTAGAAACATAATTAATAATAATATAATAAATTATATCGAAGACGTAATTTTGAAAAAATACCGTACATGGATATAAATGGAATATGCAATAATAATGTAAATGAAATATTTTTTACAGATGAAAAGTTCCAAGAGGCACATTCCGTTTAGAAACTAGTGAAAACATTATTCCATTGCCTCAAAAGAATTTATTTAACGCTTTGGTGTTACTTTGCTAACACATTTACTGTAGGAGCTGTAAATTAATAATGATCCAAAATTCGCTTAAGACGACGCAGATCCAATAAGGCTGCTTTCACATTAAGACGTTAGCAGTGCGACATTATCACGACAGAAGCACATTACTTTACATTCCTTATAAGAATAGCTGTAACAACCCGTTAGCACTTGTTTATATTCGCACGACTGTCGTGCTGCTAATGTCGCCTAAGTGTGAAAGTGGTCCAAGTCTAAAAGCATGAAACTATTAGCCAAATGTTTGATTATGATGATTATACTTGTAAATGGAATGTTATGTAATGATATAATGTAAGTACATTATTTTTTACAGATGGGAAGTTTCAAGGGGCACATACCGTAATTTGAAAAAAAAAAACTGGTAAAACCCTTTCCTTTGCCTCTAAAGAATTTATTAAACGCCATGGTGTTACTTTGTTATCACATTTACTGTAGGAGCTATCTTAAGTTGAAAATTTGTATTAAGAGATAACGATATCAAATGCCATTTTTTTTGGAGGGGAAATCATCAAATGTCTCCTCCCGCTCTGGGTAGACCGGTAGGGAGTGTCAGACTTCTACTGACTAACAACCACCCATGTTCCTTCTTAGCCCTTTGTGTCGAGTCTGCGGTATCTTTTTCAAACAACCCGCAGTCCCGACGGTTGACTTTGCATTAGCAATACCTACAGTCACTTCTTACATAACTCCTCTTTCTAGAGGACCCTTATTTTATTGTATCCTGATAAATGAACTGGTCACATTTACGCTCACAAGATAAAAGGTTCCTTGAGTACTATTGGCACGATTAAATTCACTTCCCATTGGACTCATAACGATGCCCGATAGAAGAAGAATTCATAAAATTTACGACCTCCAATAAATAGCTGACATAAAACGAGTTTTTTGCAACTTTTATATAACTACAATTGTTAGTAAGCTATGGCAGTGAGCAATTTAGTACTTTCTCGCTTTATCTTAGACATTACTGACAAACATTTTATCTTCGTGCCCTAGTCCTATGTTATTTGAAGTCAGCGCAACACATGTTTTGTCCATTCTTCCTTGATAATTACTTACTCTATTTTTTCTCCTCTTGTCTTGTCTTGTTGTGCCACTCCATCCATCAACAATTATATTCATCACTTTTTTAGTCCTTATCACCACATTCGATTCATTTCAATTATTTTAGAATTGGTACTACACTAAACATACTTACCTAAAAATAAAAAAAATCTTTGCGACTCATCATCATGGAGAAATCTAGACAGGTAATGAAATGGTAAAAGGAGGCCTATAAATATCTATCCGTGTCCTCCAGGCGATCCTCGCAGTGGAAGCATCCAGGCGTTTCCTCCGTCTGATTCGGTACAAGTACCTACCTCCCGAAAGAAAAATGTCCGGTGAGGCCCTGCGTTAGACGGAAGGTGAGGGCGCTATGGCGCCTCTCCGCTCTTCAGTAGGTCTAAAATATACTTCTTAAGTTCTATTTTTACTTTCACTCAATATCTCTCAAATATCACGGGTACAAAATAAATCTTTTCTCGGGCCAAAACTAAAATAAAATGTAAATAATATTCATTATTAAGATATAACAAAGTATCAGTTTATATTTTACGAAGCTAATTCCATGATATTGGAGCCATTTAATTAAACAACAATCAATGTCAATTTCAGAACGTTAAAATTATATTGTAAAAATATTATTTAGAGGCCAACAGTCTAAAAACTAAGAACGATATCTAACGATATCTAACTAAGAAAGATAATTATCTAACTATCTATAATAATAATAAAATAATATAATTAATTGAAAATAATTATATTTTATGGAACACTGAGA
Source organism: Diarsia dahlii (assembly GCA_949775195.1). NCBI lineage: Eukaryota > Metazoa > Arthropoda > Insecta > Lepidoptera > Noctuidae > Diarsia > Diarsia dahlii. Next base: position 5,148,334 of record OX459198.1, read on the forward strand.
TCGTGACGTCTAACTGGGCAGAATGGAAGAAGAAAACGTGTTGCGCCGACCCCAAATAGAATGGGATTATTTCTTACTTGTCCTTCTATCGCATAATCAGCCAAGAATGCGGGTTGCTAAATGTTACATGTTTTCTATTTTTTGGTTCTAGAACTTGCCGATTTCCTCACGATGTTTTCTTTCACCGTTTTAAGAACAGACTCTCTGTAGTGCCTCTTTTATGGTCCCTCTACACATCGGCAGATGCGTATGCCAGACGACCAAATCACCCTCTCTATACATCGGCGGATGCATCCGCAGATGAGGTCTGCCGATGCGTCTGCCGGGGAGGGGACTTTAAAAGTTATTGCCCTTTTAATGTATGTTTAAAAGAGTATAAGTTAAGTAAAGTTACAATATGATACAAATATCCTGAAAGAACAGGCTCGCGCAGGTACTCAATATAAAGTGAACGCAAAAGAAGAATACGTCCATTGCACTTTATCTACACAGAATACATTCTCTTTGTGTCTAGGAAAGTGCATAGCTACTTGGAGGCACTTTACCTAAGTGCCAACCTTAGCAATATATAACAGACGCGATCTTTACTTAATTAGGACACCATTTCAATAAATTGCCTCTGAACTGTCTTCCATTCCATCAAATAAAACAAAAGAAAAAGATAAATAAAAAAATTAGAGCATGTCTTGACATTGTCCACACGATTTTAGTATTATAACAATCTTCAATCTCAATAAATAGTATTATTAAATTCACAGATAGAATACACTCAGCTCAAATCACGTGGTCTAGAAGCATAAAATCTATCCTGAGCACAAGTAAAATGTATAAGTCATTTAGTCCGTCTTTCTCCGCGAGAATGCCCTGGCCTTTCTCGGGGAGCTGGGGTGGATCGAATGATATTCCGCTGAGAATATCATAGGAGTAGTACGCAAAATACGCGCTTTAGTCGTGGAGTTGCGAACACTAGCCCGTCATACTTTTATGTAGTTTTTACTTGTTTTTATATAGTTTGAATAAGTAAATAGATGACAGTGTTCTGTTTAAACGAAAAGTGCAGAAAAAGAAATCAAAGTTTGCATGAAAAATCTCACTTAGCACACGATCGCTTTATTCAATAAGAGCCTATAAACAAACAACGATTCATACTAGATATTCTTGAGGCCTTGAGCATTTAAAGGACATTTAGCCGGTACAAAAAGTATCTATCGTCAAATCTTTCAGATATAACAGATAGCAAATTCAAACTCTCAAATACCACAGATCTAAAGTTTAACTAAGCCAGTTGTGACAGATTATTATAGTAACAAACTTCATTGGTTTCGAGGGTAATCTCTCCCGCGTACTTGATTAAAAAGTTACTTTCGACAGCGACGTCCCTTGTCACTCTAAACTTCGTTAGGTTAGCCGCAAAATTTTCTTGGGGAACCCCAACTTTGGTAAGTATCAGATATGTATCTCATCGCTTGGAAAGTTCTAATAGTTATTGAAGTCTCTTGCGGATGTTGCTTCCATAGTTTTTATTATTTTGTTTGTAAAGCTTGCGAGGTTTTTTAGTTTGAGATAAAATGTTGATACTTTTATTTTCCTCTAAGAGATAATATTATTTCTGCGGAATACGCAACGACTAAACTCAAAACGAACAAGAAAGAGGGTAGAGCGATTTGTCTGCTCATAAACATCCACCAGCAAAACCTTCAGTTCATTCGTGATATTTTTTATATGGGACAAGCCCGCCACACTATTCCCAAACCACTGTAACTCCTGTTAACCAGAATCAACAGTGGCGACCACAAGAAAAGCGCCGAGATAATGAAGCTCGACGAAGTCCCAGAGAAGCGATTTAGCTGTCTTGGATCCCGCAACGAAATTAATCAGAAAAAAATAGCGGAGGAGTAGGAAAAAAATCATTCGTGATACCTTGAAACAGCGTTTTTTTACTGTTTAAAAAAATTGTAAAAATTATAAATATCCCCATTTTTAGTGTTAATAACTGTTTGAATGCCATTGTACCTACTTCAACATCAGATCTAGTTAAGGTCTATGAAGCATTTTATTTTTTTCGAGCACTATTTTCTTTCCATTTATTTTTCTCTTCCCTTTCTTTGTCTTTGGCCTTCTTTCCTCTTTAGATGCCTTTCCGCACCACTAAGTTGATTGTCTTCATGCCATGAAGAAAGAAAAACAACACGAGTTTATAAAGGAGAAAGTATTTAAAAAAACCTTTGTAGCTTTTTATTAAGTCTTTATCTGCATACGAGTAAAGCACGAGGAACTCGTGGCTAGATAATAACAGCCAATCGGATCAATCTGCAGGTTAAGCCGCGTTTGTTAAGGTTGGTATATGGATGGGTAACCACCCATTGTGGGTTGACCTAATCTTCTCCGTGTCTCGGAAAGCCGTAAGTCCTAGCTGTCATTTGTAGAACTTTGTCAGTCGTAACAGGTAGGCAGCGGCCCGAAGATCTGACAACCTGTCTTACCAAGGGGTATCATATCATATTACCCAGTACTAACTGGTTTTTGAAGGTCAGGTCCATCCATGTAAAATACTGATATTCAGCTGCATCCAGTTAGACTAGAAGCCTATCCCTACAAAGTTGGGAAAAGGCTAGGGAGATTATGGAGTCTTTCTTTGGTCAACTGGACCCACGAGATAAGTCGAACCAATCACATTTAAAATGTATTTTTTACATAGATTTATTGTGGGTCCAGTTACAAGTGGGTCCAGTTACAAGTGGGTCCAGTTGACCAAAGACTCATGATCTACATAAATTATGACATAAAACATTTATTGCATAAAAGTTAGTTTTAGATGATCGCAGACGAGTTTACCGACAATTAAAGTAAAAGTTTGACTACCCTCGTTTGCTTTATTCAAAAACGACGACGACGAGTTGCTGAACTTTTCCATTTAATTTCCTATTGTTTAACTTTGATCGCGTATCGAAGTTCATTAGCGTTTATTATGTGTGCAGTTTGATAGAATAGTCGATTGTAAGGGTATTAAGCTATCAAGGTTTATAACTAATCTTACACTGTCGGTCATGGAATACTGAAATCTCTGAAATTACTGGAAGCTCACCATAATTAATAATTACGAAAGATGATGACGGTATCGTATTATCCAGTACAAACTGGGTTGTGGAGGTCAGATAGGTAATACTGATATTCGGCTGTACCTGGTCAGATTGAATCTAACCAGAACCGGCAGAATATCAGTATAGTGCCGACCCAGAGATACTTGGTATGACTAGGCTAGAAAGAGTCTCTTTTATTGTTTTAAGAGTCTCTTTTGTCGTACTAGAGTCCCGCCCCGGCTTTGCACGGGTGCAAAAAGATACTAAAACCTTCCTCTTGAATCACTCTATCTATAATATTAAAAAAACCCGCAACAAAATCCAAGGGACAGACAGCGGGAAGCGACTTTTTTATACTATGTAGTGATAGTGCTAGTCATAGTGATAGTGACTAGCAGACTTTCGCGTGGAATTTTTTTATCTTTTTTTTCATAAAATGTATCCTGTTACTTCTATTACCTCCAAGAATATGTGTACAAAGTTTCATGATGATCGGTTTAGTAGTGTTTGCGTGAAAGCGTAACAAACAAACTTACATTCACATTTGAAATATTAGCAGGGATGGCTTTCAACGACCACCGAATAACACGGATTATTTTGACCTCAAGCTTGTTTGAATTCCGTAGAATACTGAAAGTTCAATGAAAGCCAAGCAATGGAATTAAATAGATATGCCTTAAGCTAAACAAGGAATCAGAATTGTTAGGAAAGCAGTTTCAGAAATATTTTGAAAGGGTTTGAAACCAAACAGGTACGCCGAAATTTTAACATTATAAACCAACTTTCCCTATTCATCAACTTCTAGCAATTACTTTTGTTGAATGAACAAATAATTTTTATTGTACCTAAACAAGGAGAAGTTAATAAAAACAAGACGCTCACAAGCGAGTCAGACAAAATGAATAGGATAATACCAAAACAAAAGATAAGAATTATTTACAAACATCTTACCTCCTCCGATGCTTACAGCGATCTCACAGCTAAAAAAAACTGAAAAGCAAAAAACAAGCACATTTTAAATTAAACAAAACTTGGAAGCAGGCGGGGTCCATTCTATTTTCATTTTTTCTTTTCATAATTTAATATTCAAATGAAATGCCTGCTTCCAAGTTTTGTTTAATTTAAAATGTGCTTGTTTTTTGCTTTTCAGTGTTTTCAGTCGGGTTTTTTAGTTTTTTAACTACTACTTTTTTTATTTCCAGCTTTTTAGTTCTTTTGTGTTTGTTTTTCGTTGGTCGCGTAAAATTAAAATTCTTCGCAGATGATTTAACTTTTGTGCTTGTTTTTAGAATTTTCCACTTTGAATTTCTTTTAAACATATAAGTGTTATATATGTCGCCGCAAGAATGTCATTCGGCTAAGATAATTATTATTCAATCTCATTGATAACCAGCTTATATTGATGAACCTGCCATCTCGTGAGACGCTGGCACAATTATTACAAAGGTCAATAGTGCGACAGTGCCATCTATTGACTTTTCTGCTAAAACCACCACTTAAATAGATGGAATGTAATTAAATGTTCCACAACTCGAATAGTAATTTATTAAACAGAAGTCTCTAACTAGAACTATAGTTAAAATTAAGATAAGCTAATGTTTTATGAATATTGGGATTTTAATGATTGCCACACTTGGAATGAGGCTGTCTATGAGACGTCATCGCACAATGTTGTGATGATGGCGGCGAATACGATTTTAATGGTCAATAACTCAATTTATAATCTGAAACTACAACTAAATCAGTTTCTTTATGTAATTATAAACTAAAAAGTCATAAGATCATTTTGTAGAGCAATTCAATAATAGAAAACCCATTGTCTGTTTTAAATCCTAAATCAACCGCAAATGCTTTGTAACATTTTGTTGTAAAGAAATTAACCTATTAACTAGACATTAACGCCATTGCATTAATAATGGTATTGTTTTATTGTTAAATAATTAATAGAATCAATTGTGAAGTATTTTAGTAATGATTGTTAGTTTTAACTAATTAGGTCATTAATTACTATACTGGTTTTGTGGTACTTCCGCTGGGGACTACAGACGCATGCGACGAAAAGTTGAGACGCTAGAACAAGTTAAGTCGCGCTTAGCGAATAATTGCAATTCAAGTAAATGAAAGTAATAATAATAATATAGTTTATTTTCTCATCACAAACGTTTCAGTGAACAATAATTATATAATCTAAACACAGGGTAAACATTTGTGAGAGACTGGTGCCCGAAATAGGCATACAATACCTGTGTTACGGGTCACCAGGCCCCCAAGAATTTCAGATATAAAACTAATTTAGATTACTAAACTTAATAACTAATGCGTGATGATTTCACTTAAAAACTAGATACAGAATGTTGTTCATTTAATATAAATAGAATAATGAAAAAGAAAAGAACCAATTATAATTATTACTCAAGTTGGGCATACATGTGTGAGTTAAATGTTTGAAATAGTGTGTGTACGAAATAGAAGTTTAGCGGATTGGAATCAATAGATTTTCAGTTGCCTGATAATCAAGAGTTTTCAACCATTTACCAACAGTCAATTTACAGACTGGTCTCCGCAGTGGATAAATTGTGTGTGTTGTGTTGATTTTATTATATAAATATCCTCCAAGGAAACAATAAAATCTTTGGGAGAGAATAGTGCGGAAAAAACTTGTAGGACAGACATTACCCTTCCTACGTTTATTTTTATTAAGGTTGGGGTCATGTACTATTTCTTTGTGTTTTTTGTACACGATGGAAAGAATGAAACTCTGCCTGACTGTAAGAACATCCCAACGTTTATAAAGATCAGTAGTCGGGTAACGAAAAGGAAGTCCAGCTCCAACCTTGAGGACAGCTCGTTGTGCTCTTTCAACCTCCAGAAGGTGAACTTTGCCTGCCCCTCCCCAAGATGTTATGCAATAATTTGCAACAGACTGACAGAGTGCCAAGTAAACCATTTTGATAGTTCTAAGATCAGCAACATGTCTTAGCGTCTTAAAAATGTAGATTAGCTTACGAATCCTCGTAACTAGAGTGTCTATGTGAGGCTTAAAAGTTAGTGTTTGATCTATATACACTCCAAGATATCTAATGACGTCCGTATTTTGAAGGGGTGAACAAAGGCATGAGGAATTGGACAAAGAACAAGTGTGAGCCGTGATGCTAAGAGTTGTAGGTGGAAGAAGATTTCTCCTGGGTGCGAAGGCAACATATTTGGTTTTTGACAAATTTAGTGTCAAGACATTATGTTTAAGCCATTGACAAACCTCATTGAAACCCTGTTGAGCACTTTGGAAAACTTCTACCCAGTTTTTACCACTGAAAAATAGCGCAGTATCATCGGCAAAAGATATTAGTTTTCCGTGATTAAGATGAAGTTGAAGCAAGTCATTAATATAGACAAGGAAAAGACTGGGACCCAGACCACTGCCCTGTGGAACGCCATAATGAATACAGAGTTCATCACTTATCCAGTTGTCTATTTTCACTCGTTGCTTCCGACAACTTAAGTAATCCTTAAGCAGTTGCAGTGGAAGACCTCTTACTCCTATTCTCTCCAGTTTTTGCAATAGCAATGGAATAGGAACCGTGTCGAAGGCCTTGGCCAAGTCGAGAAATACTGTTACACACTTCATATTATTGTCAATATTAGTAACAATATGGTTAGTGAGTTCATGCACAGCGTCATCAGTAGACCTGCCCGATCGAAAACCAAATTGCAGAGGGGACAAGAGGGAATTTGTCTCCAGGAAGTTCATGAGGCGTTTATTAATTAGCCGTTCCAAGACTTTTGACATCGTAGGCAGGATAGAGATAGGCCTGTAATTAGAAATGCAGTCTTTGTCACCTCCTTTATGGATAGGTTTAACAAGGGCTATCTTCATTGCCAGTGGAAAGGTACCAGTAGCAAAAGCCAGATTGCAGATGTGAGTAAAAGGCAGTGTAAGCTGTTTAACGTAACGTTTCAAAATTTTGCCCGATATCTGGTCAACTCCAACTGCTGCACTCTCTCTCAAGTCCATTATGAGATGTTCAACCTCATATTCATCCGTAGGAAGTAAGACAAGAGAATTTGGAGATATAGGATTAGAGGCTCGGTAGCTATTCGATAGATGGGCGTTACCAATAATTTGCTCCGCCAAGCTCTGTCCAACACCTGTAAAATATTTATTAGCGTCATCTACACTACTTTTAGGATTATCAGCATTGATCAGAGCTGATGAATGGTCTGACTTTTTGTTAGTATTACACATAGATTTAATAACATCCCATAGTTTTTTACTATTGTTTTTGGACTTGTCTATTTCCTGTCTCTCATAACTTCTTTTCACTTTTTTAAGAAGAGTGTTGCAAAAGTTTCGGTATCTCTTGTACGTCAGTTTAAGTGCCTCATCATGGGGATTCCTTTTTAGCTTTTTGTGCAGCTTGTCTCTATTACGCATGCATCTTAATAGACCATTAGTAATCCAAGGTTTGTTTATTCTTTTTTTGTTAGCCATTTTTACCAGATGCGAGTTGTCTTGGATGGCCTTGTCTAGTAGGGAGATGAGATGTTCGGTAGCAGCGTTGGCGTCAGTGAAGTCAAGTATGGGTTTAAAATTGATATTTTGGACAGTGTTATCCAATTCAGAAAAATTGATACGTCGCAGCGCAAGAGAAGAAAGATTAAGTTTAGTATGTAGGTTAATAGCAATGCCAACGCTTTCGTGATCAGTGACTGAAGATTCAGAAACAAAACAAGTGGCTTCCAATTTTGTTTTAATCATAATATGATCTAGACAAGTAAGGCCATGAGTAGGTATGGTATGAGCTGGAAGTAAACCGTGACTTGCCAAGACGTTGAGGTACTCAAAGGAGCGCTTATCATTAGTGTTAGGAGTTATATCTATATTAATGTCTCCACAAATAATTATGGTTTTATAGTTCGACAATTTTCTAAGCACTGCGTCCAATGAATTACAGAACGCGCTTGTATTACGCTGACCTGGAGGGTATAACTGCTTTTATGATAGATGACAACACCCTCATTTTGAGTTTTATTGGTAGTCGTTGAGGTACAAGAATAACCCTCCAATTCAGGAACAAATTGGGTAGATTTAAGCCAGCACTCCGTAAGAATTAATATGTCCCACTCAACATCTGTACGAGTCAATAATGTATTAAAACTAGGCATATTACATTTAATGCTCCTAATATTTTGAGATAGAATTTTAAGAGAGTGGTTAGACTCTGGTATAATGGACTTAATATCTTCTGCCTCGCATGTAATAGAAGTGGCCATAACTAAGGAATCGAGACTCTGATGAATAGATTCAATACCAATGTTATCGAATTATGAAACAGATTGTCTTTTTATATAACTTTAGGGATATGAGGTGTACAAAAGACACAACATTTTGTGTGCAACAGATTATCGTGAATAGGTTCCAATGATTGTAACTAGTGTTATTATATGTGCGTACAAAAAAAGTAGTTGTTGGTAAGTATTCGTGTATGTTAAGAGTATGCCCAGGAGTAATCAAATTAAATATGAGAAAAAACATGCAAAAAAGTATTTTATTTGAGGATCTGGATACAGTATCCGAAAGTGCAATTTCATTTTCGTTGTTTACCATAACTATGACATAATTATACAATATGCGAGCAAGTGTGACTGCAACTATTTCGAAGGAAAGTTGTGTATATTTACAGTGTGAAGAATTGCTTGTACAATGAACTGGAATTTTTAAGACAACGATGACTTGATAGAGATTCGTTAAGTCATGCTTATTATGAACGATGCACATAAAACATAGTAATAACAAAGATAGCAACAAAAGATGGCTTGAAGTTAGTCACAGTACCAACTTAAGGATTTCACTTTCTTCTTGTATACGAATTGGGACCGAACCCTCCTCCCTCCTCACGTAAACTTTGCCGTAGGCCGTCCACGTAGCTGCGAGTTTTTTGGTTTTAACATATCCCCGTGTCATGTAGTACAAACGTTGTGCTTTAGTGGTAAGGCACTCGGAGATGAAAATAGGTTTGGCCGGTCCAGGCAGTTTCACAAGGGCTGAGTTTAGTTGAGGCTCCTTTGCTTCGCGCTGCGATTTATTGAACTTCTTTGCTGTGAAAACCATTGCTTCCTTCCTAGTTACTGAAATGAAATCAACCACAATTGCCTCAGATTTAGATCGGTAAATATCTCTGATTTCCAGGTCCTGGATATTAGTTTCTAAACCAACAACAGAGCCAATGTCTTTGATGATATTGGTCAAATCCTTTTTGTGTTCCCTACTTTGTTTTGGGATATTTCTTATCTCCACGGTAGTAGAACGGATATTATTCTCAACGTGCTCTAATTTATTTTCCAATGTCTTAATACGGTCCTTGTAAGCAGTGTTTTCTTGAACCAGGCAATTGAATTTAGACAATAACTCGTCATACTTGCTTGACATAAATTGTACTGATTTATGCATTTCCTCGTTTTGTTGTGTTAAATTGGTCACAGAAGCATTCAAAGATTCAAATTTGATATCTATTTGCTCTTTAAGTTCAGAGAACATCGATTTAATGGTATCATCTGATGAGTTAGTCCGGGCACAAAACTCATTGAAGTTACGCTTATATCTCTTTGTTACGTTTTCTAGATTATCCAAGGGATCGTCATTCGCAATTGTATTTATCGCTGAGTCTGATCCATAGTGCATCGTAGTCGGAGACTTAACTGGTAAAGTGGAGTCTTTCGGCAAACGTTGAACCGCCATAGCGATAATACGAGTAAATATAGAATTTAAAAAAAAAAAATCCTAAAAGTAAATGTCGTCAAGCTGATTCGAACTCGAGACTCTTTGCGCTTCAGTCGGCGTCGTTCGTACACACGCTAACTCGATGTTAAGATACTTGACGAATTTCTGACATATAATGTAGAGTAAGTACTTGTGTTGTAGGGTAATTTGTCAACATACGAAAGATGACAAATTGTATTAGCGGGTAGATCACAGCACTCACAATATAAATTGTCACTCTTGTAGATTTGTGTTGATTTTGATATGCAAATAATGTTCACTTGTACTGATTATTTATGCGTAATTATACCACAGTTCAATCGAGTTTCGGTTATATTCACTTGGAAACAATAATACTGAGATAAACTTTATTAAGATCACTTTTTAACAATTTATTTTTGTGGAGCTAACATAAACACGACTGTTCGCTACTAAGTCAGCGCGCGGGGGGTGACAACTCGAATAGTAATTTATTAAACAGAAGTCTCTAACTAGAAATATAGTTAAAATTAAGATAAGCTAATGTTTTATGAATATTGGGATTTTAATGATTGCCACACTTGGAATGAGGCTGTCTATGAGACGTCATCGCACAATGTTGTGATGATGGCGGCGAATACGATTTTAATGGTCACTAGCTCAATTTATTATCTGAAACTACAACTAAATCAGTTTCTTTATGTAATTATAAACTAAAAAGTCATAAGATCATTTTGTAGAGCAATTCAATAATAGAAAACCCATTGTCTGTTTTAAATCCTAAATCAACCGCAAATGCTTTGTAACATTTTGTTGTAAAGAAATGAACCTATTAACTAGACATTAACGCCATTGCATTAATAATGGTATTGTTTTATTGTTAAATCTATATAAATAAAAAGAGAAGTCCTGACTGACTGACTGACTGACTGATTGACTGACTCATCAACGCCCAGCCCAAACCCTTGGACCTAGAAAGCTGAAATTTTGCACAGAGGTTCCCTTTATAATGTAGACAAGGAATAAGGAAGGATTTTCCGAAATTCAACCCCTAAGGGAGTTAAATAGGGGATGAAAGTTTGTATGGAAAATCGTCATTTTCACGCGGGCGAAGCCGCTGGCAAAAGCTAGTAATTAATAGAATCAATTGTGAAGTATTTTAGTAATGATTGTTAGTTTTAACTAATTAGGTCATTAATTACTATACTGGTTTTGTGGTACTTCCGCTGGGGACTACAGACGCATGCGACGAAAAGTTGAGACGCTAGAACAAGTTAAGTCGCGCTTAGCGAATAATTGCAATTCAAGTAAATGAAAGTGGTTTTTGATGTGATTAATGTTAATAGTGCAAATGATAATTGTAACATGATTTAAAACAGTGTATAAGGAGTTTCTTTGCCTATTCTTCTCCTAAAAGACCAACCATGTATTCGAATGGGCGATTCAAACCGCAAAGTTTATAAGTGCCTGTAAATGGAGCAATGTAAATAAACGTTTGGTGTTTGAGTCAAGTAATGTGTGTGATTTCAACTACCCATTTACCTATCAGCTACGAAAAGGAATCTAAGGCGACGACAATATGGCGGAGCCCATTGATATTTAAGAACAGCGTCCCTCCAGAGGGTTTCCCGCCACGTCATCAGAAGTGGGATCGCCCCCGCGATCCCCTTCAGCCCGCACTGCTGGACATCCAGAACAAAGAACTGCTTCTGTGACCATGGCCGACGGCGTGTCAAAGGAATTTTTCGCCGAAATGGTCACCATGATGCGTTCTATGAGTGAACGGCTTACTACCCCGCAACAACAGCCAAGAGTTAAGAACACACTGAAATATTTCTCCCGTCTTACGATCTGGATGGAAACATTTGCGTACGTGAATGGTGTGATCATCCAATCAAAATGACAAACATACAGGACAACACAAAATGACCGAAGCAGCAGAACAAATAAACATGGACACTCTGAAAGCATAATTATCAATAAATGACCTGCGAGATGAATCATCAAACCCGGGAAGTATAATTGTTTTATTAATTTTATTAACTTTTAAACTGTAGATACCTATTTACAGTTAACAATATTTTGCATCACACACTGGCAAGGTTGATGCCTCCTTAAATTGACACCTGTGGAAATGAAATATTAAGAAATCTTATCACTTCTTTTAATTAGGTGATTACCCGTTCAATGTTATTATTAAAATATGAACCAGTAATGTGTCACAAACAGATCTCATGAATCAAATGATAGTTACTTGCATTCATTAATTAAATAACTAAGTATCAACTAGTATTAAATCTTGTTGTGTCATTCAATAGAAATAATTCTTATTAGAAATGCCTCATACTCGACATTCCAGTGAGAAATTGCAATTAAGTGCAAGCTTTAGTGCTTTGTACAAACTTCTAAACATTTGTATTGGACAACATGTTTTAAGATCATTAAAATATTGTCCGTCACGGGACACCCGGCAGATGTGAATCTTTGTATTGTAATGACACGTCATGATAAAATTAAATATTACAATAATTATTTCTTTAATGAATATCTATCAATCAAATCTGCATCTGACCTTACTTCATCACTAATTGATTAGCTTAAACTTTAATTAATAAATAAATAGATTAAAAATTGATCCACAATAAACTTAATTTTATTGGAAAAACACAATTATAGCGTCATACTATTTCCTATTATGGCATAGGAGTCAGATTCAATGCCAGGGTGCACGTGTTTCACATAAATGATGCTTTGTTAAGTAACTGATTCATAAAACAATTAACAATACATCAACGTTGTTCAACAAATTGTGACTATGAAATTCAGTGCGATATTTCAATAGAAAGCAAAGTTTTAAATAAGTTAAATTGTGAATGTTTCCATAGTACAATACCACAACCAATAGTGTTTTTAAAGTACTATTAATCAGATTAACTTACCCATCTTAGTTTGATTACCTGAATCTAAGTATGATAACTATTTCAAAACAATTGATTACCATAATTATTTTCATTACTAATTCAAGCATTTAGTCAGACAGCTTCGTGGGTCTAGTGGTTATGAACCATACAATTAAAGCTTGTGGGCCTGGATTTGATTCCCAGGTCTAGCAAAGTGTTATTGGGTATTCCCATAAGGAATTCCTTAGTAGCAGTCCAAACTATAAATATGAATGGCAAACAGTCTTGCCTTTTAACAAGAGGCTTAGACGTTACGCTGGCAAAGTGTTGATGTACACCTCTGCCTAACCCTTCCGGGATAGCAGGTGTGATGTTTACATAACATCTTTTCTTGTTCTATTATTTACCTGCATGACTTCTCACATTCCAGATTCGAGCAATTATCTTATCGTAGAGGAAATGATAACCTGATGCTTCAAGTACTACAGCCTGGTGAACAAAAATGACCGTGTCGCCGGCTATGAACCTAACAAATGCGAAACAACATGAAGACAGCCAACCCGGAATGACTGTTTCAGTGTTCACACACCATAAGTTTACATAAAAGGTGAGGAGTTTTCAAACTACTTACACTACACCGCTGATACCAAAAATGTTGTGTCAAAAGGCTCAATACAATAGCCAAGTCAACCTACATGATGCTCATGTGTGATGAGTATCAGTTTCATTATTTTAATGTTATTGCAATCCTGCCAGTTGTAAGCAACAACTATTAACAATAACAAAGTTTTAGTACTTAAAGTAATTAATGAAGTAAAAAATAATAATACTCACAAAAAGCTATTAGTATCCGTGGAGGAAACAACTAGCTCAATAAGTAATACTTACAATGAATCACAAATAATCTATCAGCAGCTGTGGAGGCAACTGGTAAAGAACAAACACATCAAATGATCTATCAGAAGCCGTGGAGGTGACTGATAATGAACCAACAAAACAAATTATCTATCAGAAGCCATGGAGGCGACTGATAATGAACACACACAACAAATGATCTATCAGAAGCCGTGGAGGTGACTGATAATGAACCAACAAAACAAATGAACTATCAGCAGCCGTGGAGGCAACTGATAAAATAATACTCTCATGTTATCCTGCTGGGTCCACGGCGTACTAAACGCCCAGAGCCTGGTTCCTTATATCCTGTCAAATCAAAGACTTCGTGCCTGTCACGGAGCAATGGTCCTAAACTCCTTATCCCTTAATCCTGTCAAATCAAAGACTTTGTGTCTATCACAGAGCGGTGTTCCTGATCCTATCCCTTTATCCTGTCAAATCCAAGACTTTGTGTCTATCACAGAGCATTACCTTCCCGTGAGAATGAACAAATAAAAACATACTACTCACACTACATTTACCAAATACAAATCACAATGGCTAAAGCTATCAATAATTTTATTTAAAACGAATTTAGTAGAGAGTAGATCTATTACAAGGTTTCAAAGTCAAGTCATGGTAAGGTTAACAATTTAATGAGTATTGTTGTTGCTTGTACAACAATAATATTATCTGTTTGCTGAAAAAGCAAACAGCTGATCAAACAATATCAATAGATTCTATTAATGTTGTTAAATAATTTTGCCAACAATATTCTATGTAGCTAGTAGCTAATCAAACAATATTCTTTTCAGCTAGTGGCTGATCAAACAATATCAACAAACTCAATTCAATTAATGTTGTTGAATAATTTTGCCAACAATATTCTATTCAGCTAGTAGCTGATTAAACAATATCAATAAACTCAATTCTATCAATGTTGTTGAATAATATCGCCAACAATATTCTATTCAGCTAGTAGCTGATCAAACAATATTCTATTCAGCTAGTAGCTGATCAAACAATATCAACAAACTCAATTCAATTAATGTTGTTGAATAATTTTACTAACAATATTCTATTCAGCTAAGTAGTAGCTGATCAAACAGTATCAATAAACTCAATTAAATTAATGTTGTTGAATAAGTTTGCCAACAATATTCTATTCAGCTAGTAGCTGATCAAACAATATCAATCAACTCAATTCAATTAATGTAATTGAATCATTCAGGCAACAATTGCTTATTAAGCATCCATAAACTCAAATAAAAATTGCAAACAGCTTTATGTCTGTATCTGCGCATGTATGCCTAGCAAGGTGATAAAAAAAAAAGCAATGAATGTCAGATCTATGACAAGGTTTCTATATTGAATGAACCTTTTTGTTACCAAATCCTACTATTCAATGAACATTGTAGGATAATAAAAGCAACAATAATCTGCCGACAAAATATTATCTCCACTATTTCAGATAACAACCACGAGACTACACATACGACAACGGATGGACGAGCGGACGGCAACGTCAGGTGCAGAGCGCGCACCGCCGATCAGAATGGCCGTGTCGCCGCAAGAATGTCATTCGGCTAAGATTATTATTCAATCTCATTGATAACCAGCTTATATTGATGAACCTGCCATCTCGTGAGATGCTGGCACAATTATTACAAAGGTCAATAGTGCGACAGTGCCATCTATTGACTTTTCTGCTAAAACCACCACTTAAATAGATGGAATGTAATTAAATGTTCCACAACTCGAATAGTAATTTATTAAACAGAAGTCTCTAACTAGAAATATAGTTAAAATTAAGATAAGCTAATGTTTTATGAATATTTTGGGATTTTAATGATTGCCACACTTGGAATGAGGCTGTCTATGAGACGTCATCGCACAATGTTGTGATGATGGCGGCGAATACGATTTTAATGGTCACTAGCTCAATTTATTATCTGAAACTACAACTAAATCAGTTTCTTTATGTAATTATAAACTAAAAAGTCATAAGATCATTTTGTAGAGCAATTCAATAATAGAAAACCCATTGTCTGTTTTAAATCCTAAATCAACCGCAAATGCTTTGTAACATTTTGTTGTAAAGAAATGAACCTATTAACTAGACATTAACGCCATTGCATTAATAATGGTATTGTTTTATTGTTAAATAATTAATAGAATCAATTGTGAAGTATTTTAGTAATGATTGTTAGTTTTAACTAATTAGGTCATTAATTACTATACTGGTTTTGTGGTACTTCCGCTGGGGACTACAGACGCATGCGACGAAAAGTTGAGACGCTAGAACAAGTTAAGTCGCGCTTAGCGAATAATTGCAATTCAAGTAAATGAAAGTGGTTTTTGATGTGATTAATGTTAATAGTGCAAATGATAATTGTAACATGATTTAAAACAGTGTATAAGGAGTTTCTTTGCCTATTCTTCTCCTAAAAGACCAACCATGTATTCGAATGGGCGATTCAAACCGCAAAGTTTATAAGTGCCTGTAAATGGAGCAATGTAAATAAACGTTTGGTGTTTGAGTCAAGTAATGTGTGTGATTTCAACTACCCATTTACCTATCAGCCACGAAAAGGAATCTAAGGCGACGACAATATGGCGGAGCCCATTGATATTTAAGAACAGCGTCCCTCCAGAGGGTTTCCCGCCGCGTCATATATATTTTTGTAATCTCCTTTTAAAACCCTTTATTTTGATACCCTACTCGATGGTATTGGATTTTTTTTTAACACCGCGATTTGGCCCCAAAAATCCGCAATTTTTCCTATAACACTCGCGCCATCAAGACGAATCTAATGACGTATATTTCATTCGAATCGGTTCATACGTTTATGAGTTATGAGGGTACAAAGAAACGGACATACATACATACACGTCAAACACATAACCCTCCTTTTGGGCTTCGCCACAGTCGAGTAAAAACCATTAGTTCAGAGAATCATTATAATAATATTAAAAGGATCAGTCAGAGTTAATATTAAGAACAGCTAATTAAAGGAATGGAATGGTTCCGCATGAGAACTAAGGTTACCGAACGTAGCCCGAAAAATTGCCAAACTTGCAACAAATGCACATCGCTCGCAGAACGTATGGCCGATGGGGCCAGAAAGTTCTAGAGTGGCGACCGTGAACCGGAGGCGTTGCGTTGGAAGGCCTCCCACTAGGTGGAACGATGACCTGATGAAGGTTGCGGGGACCTGCTGGATGCGAGACACACGTGACCGGTCAATGTGGTGACACCTGAGGGAGGCTTATGTCCAGCAGTTGACATCTTTTGGCTGAAATTATGCTGATAAATTAAAGGAAAACATCGTGATGAAACCAGCATGTAAAGCCAAGTCAAACACCAATGGACGGCACTAAAACTCTGACACCAGGTGAGGCACTAACGATTAAGAAGTCAGAGTTTATTACAATGAATAGACTTTCTTCTTTCGTGTCGACGGTACGAATTGTTTAAATTTTGTTAATTGCGGTGTCTGTGACGTTTTTTTTTTTTATTTTATTTTTTATTATAAATGGGCTTGCTCTTGACTTCAATCTTGCCCTAAGGGCAGAGATGATGCATGTATTTCCTCTAAAGTGCAGGTGGTGGGACACTTCGGACATTCTCGTAAATGGGACATCGTTTGGTCAGGAGCACCGCATTCACACTGGATATTTAATACCCCATTTTACCAAATTGTGTTTAAAGCAACCTACTTGGATGGGCAATCAGTGGAAACAAATTATGTAAGATTGTTCAGCCCCAAGATATTATTATAAAAAACACTAACTAGTTTTGGGATTAACTGGCAACTCAATACTACTGTAACTTTTCTATTTTTTTTTTTTCTTATTTTTCTTTTGTTTTTTTTTTCTTATTTTATTTATGTAAATTTAAAACGAATCTCTGACATTTCAGATCGTTTTTCCGTATTGTGTGGCGTGTAATACCCTTTTTTTGGTAGGTGGGAAGTCATCAAATGACTCCTCCGCTCTGAGCAGAGCGGTAGAGAGTATCACACTTGTACTCACTAAAAATCACCCATGTTCCTTTTTAGCCCTTTGTGTCGAGGCCGCGGTATCTCTATTGCACAACCGGCAGCCTCAATAGGGTGTATAAAACCATTAAATCATCATGTCATGTACGTGGATACTAAACTTCTATATCTGTCTTGCCCATCTTGTCGATAACCAACTTGGTTACCAACCTAATTCTACAAAAGTAAACTCAGTCAAAATACTTGTGAAAATTGACATACTACCAAATTCAGGTCAAACCTTAAATAATAAGGGACGCAAGGTGCCTAATAATGAGTTCAAAGTAGAAATGACAAGCACCCTGCCCCCGACTATGGGTCAAGCACGAACGGGCAGACTTGCGGAATAATAATTGACGTTGAGTAAAGGAAGAAATTAAAATTGAGTGTGCTCTTAGATAAATTTATTTCATCACCACTGCTCTCAAAACGGTGAAAGAAACGAGTTGTTCCGGTCTGATCCCCCAAACCGATCCACTGCCAATATTTTTCTTTTGTTTATTCCTTTCTGATCCCCTGTAATTTATCATTCCGTTCTGATCCCCTTTTAACTATCGTGAGGAAATTAGTACGTCCTCGATCCAAAAAATCGAAGACATGTATCATCTACCAACCTACATTGATCGTGGTGAATTATAGCCCTCTCATAGACCGAAGGCCCATATATACTTTTTCCACATAAGTATAATATTTTCATAACATGTTGCAAATAATTTAACTAAAATGCTATGAGATAATATATTTTCTATTCAAAATTCGATGTAAATTAAACGTTACGTTTACACTGCCCACTTGTGTTAGGGTTTTGGTCGTTTGTTCTACGTTAAATAGCTTTGGGTTCCGTATCAGGTGCGGTTTGGACCTCCTTCCAAAATTATGTTCACCTTCGTCGCCTATTTATAGGAAAGGGTCCTAAATATAGGTATATGTATAGAAAATACGATACATAAGGGAGATTGTGGTATTGAGGTAGACCAAGTTATCTAGACAGAAAATTTATAATACTAGCGTTACATACGGCTTCCAGGATTAAAGTTTTCTATATCTTAACCGCGAACTGAAAGACGTTGCGTTGGAAGGGCTCCCACGGGTTAGACCTAATTATTTATTTCTTCAGATATACATTTTAAGCTACCAACATTAATCATATTACTGCAAAAAGTTAGGCAGAAACTTAATCGTGCATCCTTATTTCGCCAGTTATGTGGAAGTCCCATGTAATAGGGGGCGAGGCAATTACCAACAACCGGGCACAAAACCAGGCTCCGTAGCTGCTACTGAGAAATTCTTGATGGAATAACCCAATAACCTTTTGTCCATCCCGGGTATCGAACTCTCGATAGAATCTCATGCTCAGTAATTGCAAACTTTCACGGGAACGAACGCGCGGGTAAACATCTAGTACTAACTAAAAATGCAAGTTAAATAAAAGCTTTCAAAAAAAGTGACAGTGGTTATAGTAAAAATTGCCAATATAGCGATATTGCCAAGAGACCAAAGCACATTTTCTAACAATGAGCCAACCAAGAAGCAATTATGGCGTGTGCTATTGTCACAATATCGCTCGAGATTATTAAATATTTCTGTATTTGCCAGTAAATGGGATAGCAGGGGGTTTTATACAGGGTGGAAAGCGTATCGACACATAAACGGTTCCCACCCTATTCACTAAGTACATTAATCATCTGCTATTTCTGCTCAAAAGGAATAGGATCGCACTTATAGGATCACTCGTGTGTCTGTCTATTCGAACATTCCCCCCCCCCCATTATCTCTAAAACTACTGAGCCTCATGCAGAAATTAGTTCAACACTCATAGATTACGGGAAAACCTATAAGAAGTCTATGGTGCTAAAATAACATGGAAAATCTCTCAATATCTGCTACGATGGTACGGTACCATTTTTTTTTTTTTTTGGTGGGTGGAAAATCATCAAATGAACCCCCCCCCGCTCTTGGGCAGAGCGAAGGGGAGTGTCAGACTTCTACTGACTAAAAACCGAACCCATGTTCCTTCTTTGCCCTTGCGCCGAGGCCTGCACGTCATCTAGTACAAAAATCCGCGGCCCCGACGGGCGTCGGTCCTTGCGGGCCCCTCCTTGCTGACATCTCTTTGAGGCGCGAGTGGAACACGAACGCGCCGCCGACACGGTCTGTTGCCGTCATGACGACGGCCGGACGGCGAGCTAGCCCATTACTCACCGTCCACAGGCCCGGAAGCCATCACGTGGCCCCCGACGCCCGGAGCGCCTTCCGCGCCTTCCGCGGCGGATGGTACGGTACCCTCATGTGCAAGACCGACTTGCACTTGGCCAGTTTTTCTTCCCATAGTTCGTCACGTGACCGTTTTCTAGGCCTTCTTCGGTGACGACACCCGTCCTCTGGCACGCACTGCATGATGACTGGCCCATCGGTCCTGATGCATTCTATAGACATGGCCCACCTAATCCCACGTCAACTAAGCAGCAGTTTAGATCAGTGATTATCTAAATTATTACTAGCCATTTGTGTCCCACTGCAGGGCAACTTATCCCTATCCAATGATGTTAATTGCCAATCCTTGCGAAAAGAGTCGAGTTCGTCCCGCCATCTTCTTCTGGGCCTGCCGCGTTGCCGTTTGCTGCTGTTTGGGACCCATTGTGAGTATCTAATACCCACCTATAAATACTAAGTTACCAGTTGTCCTTCCAGAATAATCCCGTTATTCCCAGTTTATTTATTGAACACAAAAGCGTACCAGATTTGTGTCGTACGTTGGTATTTACCGAAAAAATACGGGCAAGAAAATAAGCCAATAGTGGAACAAATGATATTAACCCAGGAGAATTGACTTACTACTGTAATCTATGGCTGGATGGATCCTATATATTAACTATACGGAAAAATCCCTGTTTTGCGTGTGATATTCATCATCACCATCATCATTTCAGCCAAAAGACGTCCACTGCTGGACATAGGCCTCCCCCAGGTGTCGCCACATTGACCGGTCCCGTGCGTCTCTCATCCAGCGGGTTCCCTTGACCAGGTCATCGGTCCACCTAGTGGGAGGCCTTCCAACGCAACGTCTTCCGGTTCGCGTGTGATATTATGACATTTGAAATTATAAAAATAATATCATCACACATATAATCCCATGTAATAGGGAGAAAGCCTATTGCTATCAACCAGGTACACATCCAGACTCCGTGGCTACTACTAAAGAAATCCTGATGTAAAAGCTCAATCACGCAATTTTCCTAATTCGGGAATCGAACCCAGGACTTCATGCTCAGTCGCGCGTGTGACCCCTAATCCAATGAGTCGGTCTAACTAACTGCATTCTACTTTCAACAAAAATGGTAATTTTGAATAATACCGTAGCTGATTATATCAGCATCAGTACTAATTAAAAGCAAGTTCCGGAAATTAATAAAAAGTAGGAAATAAGTAAAAAATATAAAATACAGATCTAACCTTATGATTAGAAGTTTATTCCTTTGGTCAAGGACATAGTTCTCCTACCTAAATGTTTTATATAATTCCGTAACGCCGAACGAAATTCCATGTCCATACACTGGCCACACTCACAAGGGTTGCGTTACTACGCATCTAACCCTCCTTCAATTAAGAAAAACTTCCAGAAAGAAAGAAAACATAATTATGTTTGGCACATACCACAAACCAAAAAAAAATTCAAAACATCGATCATTATCATAATGTTCCCACTGCAGGGACTCAGGGCTCCTCTCAAGGAGCGGGATGGGCTTATAATCCACCACGCGGGTCTAGTGCGGGTTGGTGAAATACCGCTAATAAAATGGAAAATAAAAAATCCGTAAAGCTATGAATCAGCTATTGAAGCTGAAGGCACCAAACACCAATATTATAGACACACCTATATTATATTTTACTATAGTCTATTGTACGTTGGCTGCGCAAATTGGCCCAGTTTAGTAAATACAAGCCAGGTTAGAGACCCATGGGCGCCATGAAAACTCTCGACACCAGTGTGCTTACTCTCGAATATAATTCCGATAGATCGACATTGGAATTGTCAGTCAAACGTCAACAATTGGCTGGACTCACTGAGTCTAGCCAATCCCTGACGTTTAACTCAACCAACTGACGTTTGACCAATGTCGATCTATCGGAATTATATTCCAGAGTAAGCACCCAGGTTAGGCTAACTAACCACACTTTAAAGAAGGAAGAAGTAAAAACAAAGTAAAATTATACGTTTCAGTGAAAAAGGACTTCTTAAGTATGTATTTCCTCATCTAACAGAAGAAACGTTGTTTGTTAGAAATCCTGTCTCTGGATCGCCTTCAAAACATCAACAATAACCAGATTCCACCATCACTACATATTTCAAAACAAAGTCCTCTGCCGCGTCTGTCTGTCTGTTAGCGATAAACTCAAAATGACTGCACCGAATTTCATGCTGTTTTCACCAATGGATAGACTGGTTCTTAAAAAAGTTTTTGTATACAATTTGCGAAATTATTGACAACCACGCGAGCTAAGCTGCGGGCATCAACTAGTTACAAAATAAACAAAAACGAAACAATGGAAATACAAAATAAAAATATAAATAAAATACAGATCTAACCTCATGATTGGAAGATTATTCCTTTGGTCAACGTGATGAAAGAACGTAGCTGTAACAGAATGTAATAGATATTTAAACTAAATAAATACTTTTTCAAACAGTAATTGGCACCCAACGTGGTGCTATTAAATTTCCCGTTCCCAGTTGACCTAATTTATTCATAAAATTAACCAATCCAAAACCGTACATCCATTTGTTATAATGTTGTTTTAATTTCAAACTTTTTCAAAGAATCAGTTGCACTATTTTTATTTAGGAGAATTATTTAATTACGAAAAGATTTCAGTCAAGAACAAAAAAGCATCAACTCTCACTGAATATCAGTATAACGAAGGTAGTTCAACTATTTCGGGTTCATCGTTGTCATGCAGAGTCCAAGTTCGGCATGGCGGAGGTATGAAATAATAGTATCAACACTGATTACAACCGCCTATTTATTTACTTCCGATAACAAATTAACAAAATCTCAAACAATCAAGCCGATGGAAATGGATTAAAGTACGGAAACAGGTCGGGTGGCTTTCGGGACCGGGACCACGGTCCCGAAAGCCACCTGTATTATTTTAATTATTTTGGAGGGGCTCATCGGGACCACAAGAAAAACGAAGTTAAAGTACAGTTAGCAAAAAAGTGATAATTATAATATTATATTATGATCAACAATTACATGAATTTATTTGCTACTTGCCACTTGCTTGGTAAGTGTACCAATACTACCCCACTATAGGTACTACTTCAGTATTATTTCGCAAAACCGATAATTCATACCATTTAAACTGACAACTGCGAAGCACTAATCTGCTAAAAACAATCAATAAACATTAGCAGAATTACCCGCCAAGCTTTTCACAACTTAGCTGTCAAATTAATAACGAAAACAATATCAATTCGGCCATTGGCTTGTTTGTTTTTTCAAATTAGGAACGCCAAAGGTTCGGCAGGAAAGGCTTGTTACAGCCAGTCTACGCGTAGAGCATGGGAGGCGCGGACGTCTACACGCGAGCCTTCTCCGGACCACTTGCGATAACTTTGAAAAATTTCGAACTTTAATGAAAAATGGTTTTTTGTCGGAAATATTATTTCAATGGTTTGTGCTTTGAGTGAAGTTCAGAATAACTGAAAACTGTTGATTTACTTAGTTAAAGTTTTGTTTCGAAACAAAGTTTGGAATTTTTGGATATAAAGTAAGTATATCTTTAACTTGGTGTAATTTATTATTAATATAATAACAGGTTCGTCGATCAATAGAAGAATTTTAAATTATTCACATTTGTTTTTATAGTTTTCACAATTTAATTCATCTTCCGATGCCTTAGTTACTGAAAAAACTCTTATAAAGTTTTCAACATGTAAAACGTACTCAAGAACCTCCTATTCATTTTAATCAAAACTGTATTAGTGATTTTGAAAACTACAGCCAGAAGAATTAAGATGGACTATAAAATAATTCCGAAAATAATGAAAAAAAAAATTAAATCCTTACAAACGAAATCATTTTCTGGAACGAGTGAAAAGTGTGAATGTAAATATTTTTGCTACATATAACTAGGTACGGTCTACTTTTACTTCAGTTATATAATTGAAGTTCAGGAAAAAAAAAATCGTACCGCCTCCAAAGCCACGAAAGATTCTAAAATCTTTTGCGGCTATTTCAAGGGCTACAAACTTATCATTTCCTTAATGGCTGCTTCCTTCCTGCTATATTTCTTACCAGATAATACATTGCTGGCCATTTCCTTTTAAATTACACAACGTTCACGAGCCTTAAGGAAGAAGAATTAACACAGTACAGGCCATCTATCTTCATGATTGGTTTCAAGCTTCAATGTCTTAAAACGCGGAAGTTGAGCAACTTTGAACTTCAAAGTTCAATGTCATCCTAAGACGTTCATGCCAATACTTTTCATGTTTTATCAAAATAATCAATCCTAAACCTAAATAAAAAAAAACATTAGCATATTATACAATAATAAGAGTTTCCAATAAATATTCATCTATATAAATAAAAAGAGAAGTCCTGACTGACTGACTGGCTGATGAGTCATCAACGCCCAGCCCAAACCCTTGGACCTAGAAACCTGAAATTTTGCACAGAGGTTCCCTTTATAATGTTGACAAGGAATAAGGAAGGATTTTTTGATATGAAATTCAACCCCTAAGGGAGCTAAATAGGGGATGAAAGTTTGAATGGAAAATCGTCATTTTCACGGTGGCGAAACCGCTGGCAAAAGCTAGTCATTAAATAAATTGAAAAGATGGATGGATTGTGTTAGGAATGATATGAATGAGAAAGGAGTAAATGCCACCGTGACGTCTAAAAGGGAAGAATGGGAGAAGAAAACGTGTTGCGCCGACCCCAAATATAATGTCAAATTATGAGCTTTGGCCGCATGCGGAGTCCTATACAGTACGACTACGGAGTGAACAATGAGTCTATAGCCAGAGTATCCTCAGCCAAAGACCTCGGTGTAACGTTTGATAGCAAACTGACGTTCCATACACACATTATAGGTTTGGCTAAGGAATCTTTCCGACGCTTAGGTTTTGTTTTACGTAACTGTCAAGGTTTTAATAACCAGGCAGTTATTAGACTTTTGTTTAACGCATTAGTTCGGTGCAAGCTTGAAACTAGCGCTTGTGTGTGGAATCCTCACGAGGTTACCTATATGCTCATGCTGGAAAAGGTGCAAAAAGCTTTTCTCAGGTACCTCTACAGACGAGTGTTTGGATACTATCCCTTTATGTATCCTACTAAATTCCTTTTAGGATGTTTAAATTTTAATTCCCTTAAAGTTAGGCGGGCTGTTGACCAAATAACAACAGCGTATAAAATCATACATGGTCACACCGACGCTTCAGACTTACACGCGGAGCTGTGTCAATTATTTGTTCCAAATAATTATAATCGCTCTAGAAAGCACAAATTATTTAATGTCCCATTTTGTCGCACTGTAGCTCGGTCCACCTCCCCTATACTGCGTATGCTAACGATGCTCAACGCGCTCGTGGAGACCAACCCTGAATTGGATTTGTTTGCTGATGAATGGAAGACGATAATGTTAGAATGCTTGTGGTTTTGCGAGAAGACCGAATAAAAGGATTAGTTAATTTAGTATTAATGGCTTTTGCTGTACTAAATGTAATAAATAAATAAATAATGGGATAAGGGCAGGAAGATGATGAAATAAATAACCATCCACCATTAGACAGCCCGACAGACGCTCCACGTACCTATTCAGCTGCATGCGTTGGAAGCTGATGAACGAAGGATGAAGGAAGGATTGTGATGAGCTATCCACCATTATTTTTATGCATACGTAGGTTACACAATTTAATTCCATAATTTAATTTTAGTTTAACTTATTCCAATTCTTTATAATAAATACTTCTGGACACGGTGCGGCACGTATAATTGTGAGGAGGTTCCTCACTTAAGAGCCCTGACCACCGGTAGCTTGGATTTTGTTTCCGATCCCGGAGGGTAAAGTTTTAAATTAAATAACGAAGCTATGGGCAGAAGCTATGGGCTAAACTAACCACACATTGGGTCCCAAATGGCACCAAACGGCAACGCGGCAGTCCCAGAAGAAGATGGCGGGACGAACTCGACTCTTTTCGCAGGGATTGGAAATTAACATCATTGCATAGGGATAAGTGGAAAGAGGGAAGGGAGGCCTTTGCCCTGCAGTGGGACACAAATTGCTGATAATAAAATAAAAACGATATTAAATCATGTATACCTAAATGCTAAATGAAATGTGATAATGTACCTAGATATTGTTTTCTAATTTTATTTGTTTTGCAGTGTCTTTACAGGGTGTTTGAACTTTTGATTTAACCTGATTCCAACCCCTGTACAACATGTTAGCAATAAACTGATTTGACTTGTCTTGTGATTGGCTAAATGGGTCAAATATTTTCGATAATCAATCTTGTTTACAAGATTGTTTTCAAGATTGTTTTCCATTTAATTTTGTAAGACGATTTTGTAAATCGAAAAGGCTCATGTACGGTTAGTAACAGTGTTCTTGGACCAAAGTTAAAAACGATATGATAAATTGATACATGTAACTGACAGCAAAGAATTATATAATGGATTGGTTGGAGGTATTAGGCGCGCGCTGTGAAGATAGGATTAGATTTTTTTGTCTAAATTTGCTTTTTTGATCTTGATGTTTCATGAAATTGGATTTTATGACAGTATTGGGTTCTTTCTTTTTCTTTCTTTTTTTATAAAACGTTGCCCCACACTAGGAATTTCTCCTGTATCGTGGGTGCGTTCACAAACATTTAAACTCACATACACAAATACCCAGACCCGGAACAACTATCTGTAGGTCTTACAAATATTTGTTCCGTACGGGGATTGAACCCGCGACACGCAGCGCGGCAGTCCATTGCTTGAGCCACTGCGCTAACCGTGCCGTCAACCTTGGTTAACCTTGTCTAATGGGCCTTCAACAAGGAAATGGTTTTACATAACATAATGCTTATAATCCCCGAGGGGTTTCGCAGAGGTGTACCTAATTAGTACACCCACAATTCGCCAGTTATGTTAAATTCCCAAGTAGCGGTTGAGCCTATTCACGGTTAATAACAGTTGCTGCTTATACAAGGGGGATTAAATTATTTTTAAACAATTATTAAGTCAAAAACAGTTTTTAAGCATTTTTTTGGTTTTCTTTGGTGCTCTTCGTACCCCTGAGTGTATTTTCCAACTTCTACTAATCCGTAATCCACCCCTATTACGACCCATTGACCCAAACTACAATCAAAACTTTAAGGGTTAAAAGATTATTTTAAACATTAGCAGATTTAAAGTGAAGGTAGCAGAATCAAAATTTGAACAAAAAGCTTTTCATTGATTAATTAGTGTTTAAATTGACATAAGGTTTTAGACATAATTATGGCAAGGGATTTTATGTATATTATTTCTTATGTCAATAAATAAAATTGACCAAAATTGTAGTTTTAAAAGTATTGCGTACTTTTAAAGTAATTGTGAGAGAAAAATAAATGGTTTCTGGCCTTGTTATTAAACAATTAGTAACATAAACGGTTTCCTATCATTTTTTTTTTTTTTTATTATAAATGGGCTTGCTCTTGACCTCAATCTTGCCCTAAGTGCCCCTAAGGGCAGAGATGATGTCGACGATGGAACGAGCTTACCCAGAAGAAGCCTGTTTACTCGCGACTTAAATAGATTAGGGTTATGTGAACTCGGAAAAACCGACGCAGGCAGGGAATTAGTTTGGAAATTATTTTTTGTTGTTCCTAGCTTTTTTAAAACTACCGTTAGGCACATATACTTATTTAATTAATTAAATAAGTTGACACTTACCGTGGCCTTTTTTATTTGGATGGTGGGAAATCACAAAATTACTCCTGCCGCTCTGGGTGGAGCGATAACGAATGTCGAAATTCTACTGACTAAAAGCCTTGTTCCTTCTTAGCTCTTCGTGTCGAGGCCGCGGTATCTTTTTCGAACAACCCGTAGTGCCGACGGGAACTTCCTTTAGCCTGAAATCTGGTTTTTACCTTGGCCAGAGGCTAAGCGTAGCGATACAACGTGGCAACGCTGCCAGTCTCTTTTATTTGGTGGGTGGTTAAAAATCATCAATTTTTTTTTTTTTGTTTTTTAAAAAGCGTTGCCCCACACTAGGAATTTCTCCTGTATCGTGGGTGCGTTCACAAACATTTAAACTCACATACACAAATACCCAGACCCGGAACAACTATCTGTAGGTCATACAAATATTTATTCCGTGCGGGGATCGAACCCGCGACACGCTGCGCAGCAGTCCATTGCTTGAGCCACTGCGCCAACCGTGCCGTCAATAAATGACTTCTCCCGCTCTCTGCGGAAGGGAGTTAAACCTCCCATGTTCCTTCTTAGCCATTTGTGTTTCGGTTCCGGGGTACCACTTTCGAATAATTCGAATCACAGCCCACGCTGATAGTCCCTTGGGGACATTAACAGTTGACAGTGTTTAAACGAAGTTTTTGACATATTTTTAACCGACTTCAAAAAAAGGAGGAGGTTATCAATTCGACTGTATTTTTTAACCGACTTCTTTTTTTTTTTTTTTTTTTTTATGTTTGTTCGCTCATAACTTGCGACTGGGTGAACTGGTTTTCATTATTCTTTTTTCATTTGAAAGCTGGTGCTTCCCGTGTGGTCCCATTGTCACCATTTCAATATCTGATGATGGGATCTTGTAGAAATCGGGGGAACTCTTCAATAAATAACAGCAGATTACCCGCGATTGTTGCTATAGCATATCTAAACATTGTTTACGCCATCAATTACACAACATAATATCACGCCTGAACTCACTACAAAGGTTATAAAAACTATTTGGTGAACATCTGATGAAGAACTTCGGAGATAGACAACGGAACTCCTCAATAAATGATAGCAAATGGACTGGGATTGCTGAAATCTCATGTCTGTCTATTGTTTACACCAGTTCATAACATAACATCACGCCGGTACGTTGTGAAGGGGTAAGCACATGTGAACCACTAAAAAGTGAAAAATAAAAACTTTTTTACAAAAAATAAAACCGACTTCGACAAAAATAAAACACAAAAAAGTGAAAAATAAAAATCAGCTTCTGAAGTCGGTGGCAAAAACATGAAATGAAACAAACAAAAGTCACCGACTTCAGAAGCTGATTTTTATTTTTCACTTTTTTGTGTTTTATTTTTGTCGAAGTCGGTTTTATTTTTTGTAAAAAAGTTTTTTTATTTCATTGTTGAGTTTATTACTTTTGACTGTTTTATTTTTGCTTATTTATTGATAATGGAGTTATGAGTGATTTTTTATCAGCAAAGATACAGAATCAGCTAAACGTAATGCCTAATTATAATGCCAAAAAAAAAAAAACTGAGTCAACGAGTTGACTTAGTTTTTAAGATTTTATTCCCTGGCAGGATAGTATATGATAGGATAGTCCGGTTAAGTCAATGGCAGACATATAGGTTGACCTATCTGTCTGC
Organism: Diarsia dahlii; assembly: GCA_949775195.1. NCBI lineage: Eukaryota > Metazoa > Arthropoda > Insecta > Lepidoptera > Noctuidae > Diarsia > Diarsia dahlii. The sequence continues at coordinate 5,177,556 of OX459198.1, forward strand.
CATCCCCATCGCCTACACTATCACTATCATCATCACTACATAGTATAAAACAAAGTCGCTTCCCGCTGTCTGTCCCTATGTATGCTTAGATCTTTAAAACTTCGCAACGGATTTTGATGCGGGTTTTTTTAATAGATAGTGATTCAAGAGGAAGGTTTATGTGTACAATAAATGCTTCCGTGCGAAGCCGGGTCTGGTCGCTAGTCTATACTTCTATACTAATATTATAAAGAAGTAAAGTTTGTGTGTTTGTTAAATTGTAAGGGGTAATCTCGGGATCAAGGAGGGGCCCGCAAGGGCCGACGCCCGTCGGGGCCGCGGATTTTTGTACTAGATGACGTGGCCTCGACGCAAGGGCAAAGAAGGAACATGGGTTCGGTTTTTAGTCAGTAGAAGTCTGACACTCCCCTTCGCTCTGCCCAAGAGCGGGGGGGGGGGGGGGGGTCATTTGATGATTTTCCACCAACCAAAAAAAAAAAAAAAAGGGGTAGGTAATCTCGGGATCTACTGAACCGATTTTAAAAATTCTTACACCAATAGAAAGCTACATTATTGCTGAGTGTTAGAGGTTATAAAAAACCGAAAAATAAAAAGGCTTTTACGTGGTAGTCCGTTTTGTAAAGTGAATCGGAGAAAAAACCAAAGCAGCGGACGGCACGCGATGGTTTCGGGTTTAATTCGGTTCACGTTCGTCTTCGGGAGAAGGGGGCGTGGCTTTTTACATCTGAGAGGTAGGTACCCGCGCGGCTCAGTCGCGAAGTCGGCTCCTTACGCAGCGGACGTCCCCGAAATTGAATGTTTCGAAACGTAATTAGCACACTTTCGACTACTTATGCCCAACGAAAGTGGGCACGGGTCAGCTAGTTATTAATAAAATTAAATACAATCCAATACGGTAAATTAAAACGTCTTGTACAAGAAGTGTAAACAAGAGAGGGTAACTTAATAATTAGAACTGTCAAAAATCAAATTCACTTGAAGTTTCAAACGAGTTTAGACAGAACGTTCGAACAATACGGAACACGGAACTTTAACGTGTTAGTATGACAGCTTGGAGACGTTTCCATTTCCTACCTTTTAAAGTTTGTGAATTGTTTTTATGCCATTAGTTTCCTCAACTCTGATTTAGTTCCGAATATCTATTGCCGAAAACATCGTGAGGAAATCGGTATGTCTTAGAACCAAAAATTCGAAGACCTGTGACATTTACCAATCCGCACTAGGCCGCGTGGTGGATTACAGCCCATCCCTGTCCTAGAGAGGAGGCCTGATTCCCTGCAGTGGGTACATTACAGGCTGATGATGATGATCTGTTGCCGAGTTGTAGGAGCTCGTTTCTAAATAATTACAGCGGCTAAGATCAATGTTCAGGTTAAGCCACACTTGCCTAGGTTAGTCCGCGGATTACACACCGAGTGTCCTTCGTAGATCAGAAAGTATTTCAAGCCGTTGGCCCCCGCTGATATTTGTAGATCTTTGACTGTCGTTGCAGATAGTCAAAGGTATTACCTAGTACTAACTGGGCTGTGTAGGTCAGATAGGTAGTCGCTTCATGTGAAATACTAGTCGTATTCAACAGCATCTGGTTATAGACTTGAAACAGCCTACCCCAACATAGTAGGGAAAAGGTTGGGCAGATGAAGATCTGTTGCCAAGTAGGAAAATAACAATTCAGGAGTTGTGATGAGCTAAATAAAAAAGAAATAGCGCAATCAACAAGGACACGAAAGAGATAGCCTGGCTATAATCATAGCACACCTATAAATAGGCACTGCATTATATCAATATTACCTATATTTTTAATGACTGGCCCCTACTACTATTGCTGGGCTTCGAAGTGAACGTGGGCAGTGCAGCAGTTATGGGGTTTCACACAAATAATCCTGACCTAAGAAACGATGGATGGACTGTGTGATGACAAGTAAGAGAGTACATAATGTTGCAGGCAAAACTCTGAATCAGTCAAAACTACTTTTGACTGGTTTCAGTCAAAACCCTTATTGCATTAAAACGCGTTTATTCTAATGAAATTAATTTTAGCTATCGTACAAGGTTATACAAGGGTCAACAAAAAAAAAAACCTAACAAACTTAATAAGTTTCCTAACGACATTTAGGTTATTATAATTTAGTAGAGAAATAGAACAGAAACCACCTAATAATAGTTTTGACGGTCAAAAGTAGTTTTGACTGATTCAGAGTTTCGCCTGCAACACATAACATATATCTAATTATAGTAATTGAGTAATAAGTATGGAATAAGAAAACATGCTGTGACGACTCAAAATAAATTGGGATATAGGTAGGTGAATAATGATGTTGGTGAATCCTAAACGAGATTAGATTTTATAACAATCGATTTAACATACATAGAACTTCAAAAATTCTGCACTTTAGTCAACGCGGAAGCACAAATAATGCAATCAACGTCAATCTTACTTCTTAGTCATCATCATCATCATCAACAGCCTATTAATGTTCCCACTGCTGGGACACAGGCCTCCTTTCTTTGAGAGGGAATGGGCTATAATGTACCACGCGGGCCCAGTGCGGATTGGTAGATGTCACATGTCTCCGAATTTTTGGTTCTAAGACATGCCGGTTTCCTCACGATGTTTTCCTTCACCGTTTTGAGAGCAGCGGTGATGAAATAAATTACACAAAGTAATGTGCCTGCCTGGGTTCGAACCCACGACCTACTGTTCGTAAGTCGGGGCCGCCACCACTGGGCCAAAGATGCTTTCCTTACTTCTTAGTTTATTAAAATTATTATTAATATGAAATTTCGTAAAGATTGGTGAATGGATGGATGGATGTTTGTTAATCTTTTACGCAAAAACTATACTACCGAACGAAATTTAATGAAATATGGCACACGATATTTTATATCCTATGTTTTTAAACTGCAGATATCTCTAATATTTTCAATAACATTATCAAATCAACAACAGCAAAAAACGTGAAAAATATCCCGTTTTCGATGTTATTGATTGTTAAAACCTTGATTAACCCCAACACACAAACCAAGCCGCGGGCATAAACTGTAGAAGCTGTACTAGATTATTATGTAAACTAGCTGATGCCCGCGGCTTCACCCGTGTGGATGTCGTTCAAATTATATACTAAAACCTTCCTCTTGAATCACTCTATCTATTAAAAAAACCGCATCAAAATCCGTTGCGTAGTTTTAAAGATTTAAGCATACAGACAAACAGACAAAAATAGCGACTTTGTTTTATACTATGTAAGGATGTAACATAATAATCCACTCGTATGTACCATATTCACGATGATAATACGAAGAAGCTTGGATGTCAAAGTCATGTAACCCGAGTTCTATTGAATTTCTTCTGGAACTGATAACAAGACATCCATGTACAAGTAATTTTACACTACGTTATCGTGTAGCCAACATCTCTGTTCTTCGAAATGGAATCTTTGAGTAGATTTAGATAAAGGAAGTAACAGGAGAATTTTATGGGAATCACAATAATGACACTTAACCAGGTAGTCGCGAAATTCCAATTTTCTTACGTTTTTTTCAGTGTCTAGTCTATTCTATTCTATTTTTGTTTAATGGTAAAGCCGATGTCGACTATTCTGCTAATGTCCAGTGAGTTGGAAAAGTGTCTAGTCGTATGTTAAATAAAATAGTATGGAAAGGTCTCAAGAATGTTGCCGTTTTCATCACGTAGTCACTCAAGATATCTTTATGAAGAGATGGTTGTATTGGTAATTTTAATCATTATTACTTAGTAAATAAACATTTGTTATTGCCGCGAATCCCATCATTTTATTTAATAAGCGACTTGACATTGACCGGGAAATTGCAAAAAAACGTGAGAAAATTCGCATTTCGCGGGCTACCTTATCGTGAAGCCGAAAGGTACTTGTTCTCCGCGTCATTGCGATATGTTTTTTTTTGTTCTGGGCCTTACCTGGGAACGGTCGAGTTACGGAGATATTTGGGTCAAAGTTCCATGACTTTCAATACCTTCCTGATCCCCGTACTTTACTATTCATCCATCGGCACAATGTTCGCTATTAGCCCTGCCGTAAAATTGCATTTTTTACTGATTTGGTCAAATTAATCCTCCCGCTCATTTTATTACTTTTCACCCTCAAAAAAAGACCATTCTGTACTTACTTTGGGAAACTAATTTTACCAAATATCTTCATTAATTTAGATGCGTGTTTTCCAACAGATAGTAATTAAAATGATTCTCTAATCAAATTAAATTTATCTAAAAAAAACACGACTGGCAGTTTTGGCGTCCAAATTTGTTAATAAAAACGGTATAATATCATTGTCGGTTCATTGTCTAACTTAGTCTGGCTAAAATTAATTTAACTTTGATCTTAATTAAATGACCACCAACATTCTGTTAAGTAGGAATACTCCGATAAGTGATTGAAACTGAAATTAGTTTTTACTGTTTGAAATGGATACTGCAGAACTCAAACTGGTATTCAATTTCGAGTATTTTGTTTGAAATGCTGCTCATTTTCTCGTTAAAATCTTTTATTTTCGGAGGTCGTTAACGTTTACTTTTACTCATTTATAGATACGTTCAGTTAAGTACCGAGCAGTGATATGTATATACGCAGCATATTTAAAAGTTATTCACTCCTACTGAATTGATTAACATTTTACGTTTTCACAAAAATAATATTTTAGAAGACATCTTTCGAACTTTGCTAACTTACATGAGTTAAAGATTTGATTATGAGATTCCTATTTCCAATAATACAATACCTCCTATACGTTTCTGGCCTCCTGTACTTTGTGTGACTTTACTACCCGTGTTTCTCATTACCCATAAAAAAACAATATTAAATAATGTTTCGCGTGTCGTTGGACTACCACGTCAGTCGCAGAGGGTTAAAATGTCGTAAAGTAACTACTTTGGGAACTGTCATGAAGTAGAATTAAACCTCCCGTCGGGACTGCGGGTTGTTCGAAAGAGATACCGCGGCCTCGGCACAAAGGGCTAAGAAGGATGATTTCCCTATATCTAAAAAAACAAATATAATATTTTTTAATAAGGTTTCTTATTAAAAAATATTATATTTTTCATGGAGTAGTTTGGGAACTCTGTTTAGAGTACTTTGGGAATAAGCCATTGATATAATGGTGCTGCTGACTGTACATTCGTGGAATCGAACACACATTGAGCAATTTGGAATACATTACTTTTTCGCGGAAAAGAAATGTCATCTGTTTGAGTTGTTATTTTGCTTGATTTGTTGGCATTACACAACTGGAATAATTTTATGAATTCTCCGTCTAATCTTTCTCTCGTATTTGAGGAAAATATTGTTGGGAAAGTTTTTAACATGAATATGTAGGGGTTTTAAAAGTAGATAAACACCAAAGAAAGGCTGAATGAATAGGGTAGTTGACAAAAGAAAAGAAACAGTTTAAAAAAATCTAATTAGTCCGTCAGATAGATTAAAAAAAAATATTGGACACATATTTTTTCTTTTTTCACGTAAACAAAAAATGAAGACGATACAGTGAATAAACAAAATCAAAGCATTTCGCTAGAATTTTGAACCTTAGTTCATACGTATTCGATAACTTCAAAGAATCTAGAATACATCCATATACATAATCCACGATATTACATTCTGATCTCAGAAGTTTTACGATGTAATTTTTTGTTAAATCGAAAATCAGTACAGTCAGTTGAAACGCATCTTTACTCATTGGCTACGCCATTACAGTTATGAGCTACGCAGAGCTACGAGCTACGAACTACGAGCTACGAGATTTTGCGCTACGATATTTTAACAAAAACTTTCCTTGAAACTTTCACCAGAATTTTTTGTGCGTTCCACGTTTTTAAAGCTTTTTAACCGACTTCTGAAAAAGAAGGAGGTTCTCAATTCGGATGTTTTTTTTTAATGTTTGTTCCGATTTGAAAAATTCTTTTTTTGTTAGAAAGGGTCTTTCCAAATGGTCCAATAATTTTTTTTTCGAATCGGACAAGCGGTTTTTGAAAAATCAACAAAACTAAAAAAAAAAAAACTACATTGTCTACATTAACGATCTTTTCGTCTAAAAGTGAAAAATAAAAACTTTTTAACAAAAAAGAAAACCGACTCCAATAAAAAATAAAACACGAAAAAGTGAAAAATAAACTTAGTCGGTGACTTTTGTTTGTTGGATTTCTTTTTTTGCCCACTTTTTCGTGTTTTATTTTTTGTTGAAGTCGGTTTTCTTTTTTGCTAAAAAGTTTTTTATAATCAAATATTGTATTTTCCAAACTATGTTGGGGTCCACTTCCAGCTACTTTTACATGAAGTGACTGCCTATTTGACCTCCTCAATCCAGTTAGTACTGTGTAACATGATTCCTCTTGGAAATACTGGTTGTCGGAGTTTTGGGCCATTGACCTGTAAAAACTGTCAAACATGTATAAATGACAGCCGAGACAAACGGGTTAATGTGGTTTCCGAGTCATGGAGAAAACTCAGTATGTAAGGTGTGTATAATTATGCACGAATGATCGATTCAATAATAATATGGATTTTTTAATGTAAATTGTTTTGTAGTATTTTTTAATTCAAATCAATTTAATTATAATAAAATATTATTGCATGTTCTTGTATCAATTCAATTTGAATTTTCTAATTTAAATTATTTTATATAATTAATTTGCTTTTAATTGCTATTTTTATTTTTAGTTATTAATTATTATTCAATTTTCATGAGTGTTGTCCTTAAATATGAATTTTATTTTCGCATGACTGAACAAATTTTTTATGGTTACGTAATTTAATTGTTGAAGCTACTGGAATTAAAAGGATTTTTTATTTTTATTGTTTTTATTTATTTTATTAAAGTGTGTTCACCCATCTACGTAACAACCCAGGCAAGCAAGGTTTAACCTAAAAGATCAACCCGAGCGACTGCTATTATTTAGCCACGACCTCCTCATCAATTCAATTCATCAATTCATCAATTTATTGCATACATGTTGTACATAAGATAGAATTTTTGTAAGAGTATCAAACATGCACCCTGTAAGGGCACTGCAAAACATAAAAATAAAAATAAAATCAAATTAATAACATTTCAAATCATACTAAAAATTAGAATGTCACAAATTTACAAAATTATTATTACATATTATTATAATTAAGAAAGTATTATTGTCAAATAAAATCAAATTATGTCAAAGAAAAAATAAAATCTATCCTCGAAAGATAGCCAAACAACTTACGCATATGACATAGCCAACTTGTGCAGTTTACATCAAAAATTGAGTATTCCCTAATCCTAAGGCAAGAAATAAAAGGGTCTGGTTATACCCAAATTACATGAAAGTTTTCCACAAACAATGAGTCTACGTTTTGAAGCGAGCATTGTATTTAGGGAGGTGTGTAATTATGTGTCGGCAACGCAATCTGGAACTTTTGTAGTCGAGTCAGCATTTCAAAGCTAGTTTATTTTAAACGTTAAATCCTTATTGTTTGTGGAGTTAATTTGCTTTCATTCATCTGGAATTTCGATTGCTTTGAAGTTTAGTTTCTTTTTAATTGAGCTTGCGTCGTTGATCTGGTGAGTTGAGCAATTGACATTGAGGTTCTTGGTTCAGTTAGGTTGAGCTAAGTCCTAATATATTTTTCATCAGCCCCCGCAGCATGGTGATTCTATCTCTATTCTACCAAGAATAGACAAAGATTTTTTATACAATTTGTCATGAAACCTTGCTATAAATATAACATAACCATCTGTCATTACGTCGATTCTTCCGGCGACAAAACCCGTTTCTTTGGTGGTCGTTTCCAGATTTGAAAAAATATGATTCTGTTCAGTCTGTCATATTTTCGAAAAATAATGGAAACGTGTTTTTTATTTTATCAAAATAATAAAAAAATGACGAAAATAAAACGCGTCAAGGATCGTGAGTGGGGTCTTGTGACGTCACTTTCCGGTAAAGAAATTACGTTATTTATAAAAATAAACGATCAAAAAAGTTGTAATTACAAAGAACAAAAGCAAGAAAAAAGAAAAAGAAAATTACTAAGTCCGTAAATGTAATACCTTCGTATTACTTTAATGGCGTCTGTCTGCAACAGCTGTGGATAAACGTTCTATTCTTGGTACTCAGGTGCCCGGGCGATCGTTGACCGTTAACAAAAATAACATCAAATCACGCCTGTAATCCCCGAAGGGTTGGGCAGAGGTATACCCATTAGTACCTATAGACACCCACATTTTATCAGTTATGTTTTAAGTTACATATAAAAGAAAACGCATAAAAGAAGCATATCGGGCTTAAATATAAATTTCTGCTGCAGAAAACCCAAGAGCACTTTGCTCGACCTTTTAATCGAACCAAGAACCGCTCGTTCATCAGTCGCGCTTGCGACCACTACACCTATGTGGCAGTCAGACTGTTGTAATACTCATCGTGTGGTTAGTGCAAAACCTTGAGATAGTTTGTAAGCCACCCATGAGCCTCTGGCATGACATGCCGTCTTGAAATATGTGTCACGCATGCTGGATCCGTTTTTTTTTCTAGAGGGTGGGTTAACAACAAAATTACTGACCGAAAGCGTTAGAGAGTGACTTTTACTGACTTTCTTCTCATGTACCTTTTTAGCCCTTTGTGTGGAGGCCGCGGTATCTCTTTTGAACAACCCGCAGCCCCGACACGGGAGGCATGCTGAATACTCAAGATGTTTCTCTAAAGAACAAAAACAATTAACCGCTCAGTAAACGAATTATTTTAATGTCGTCTCTCTGCAACAGCTGTAGATAATCTTTATATTTTTGGTAGAAGGGTGCCCGAGCGTTCGTTGACCGTTAACAAAAATAACATCTCTTTAATCCCAAAAGGATTAGGCAGAGGTGTATCCATTAGTTTACCCCACCCATATTTCGCCAATTATGTTTAAGTCCCATGTATTAGAGGACGACCCTAATGCCGTCAATCGGACACAATATCCAGAATCCGTGGGTACTGAGAAATTCCTGATGGAAAACACAATGATACTTTGTCTGTCTGATCTCGGGAATCAAACAGAGATACTGTCTCATACACAACAGCCACGCTTGCGACCACTAGGCCAACGAGGCAGCCTGTAATTGTAATACCTTCGAATAATTTTAATGGCGTCTCTCTGCAACTGCTGTAGATAACCCTTCTATTCTGGGTACCCAGATGCCCGGGCGTTCATTGGCCGATATCGCTGTCAAAATAAAATTTCGTAAAGTGAGGGCGTGGGTCGCGTTTATCTTTCCTCTACAAAATTATACGGACGTGGGTAGATCTATTATTTTGGTTTTATTGTACTTTACAAAAGATCTAACTTTGTCATGGATATAACCTTTAATTTTGGAATAATATTTTTTTGGATTCTGTTATTTCAATCGTCAAAGATTCGGGCAATTTTAAAAGTTTCGTCATCATTTACAGAAAAATTGAAAACGAATCGACTGTATAGCCATGTGATGAGGATGGACGAATCGAATGTGACTAAAAAAGAGTGATGAATATAAATGTTGATGGATGGAGAGTGAGACGAAGACCAAGGAAAGGGCAGAAAAATTATGACTTGTCAGCATATGGACTATCACCTATTTGGTAATCTTGTTAGTAAGCTCAGTTGACTTATCTATGAACTTGTGAAATTCGCACTCCAGAGTCACAAGATACAAGCTATGCCTAGTTTGTGGCTCACCGATTTTGTATTCAACTGTATTGTTTCTTTTGATTAATAAACTTTTTACTTACTTCCTCTTTCATTTCGGCGTTTGGCATTGACCTTTAAAAGCATAATTAAACAATAACAGTTACACCTGAACAAGTACCCAAAAGGTCAACTTAAATCAACTGCCTATCTGACCGCCATAGGTAAACACCAGGTTGGGTGAAGTGTTACTAACGTAGCATTAAGGTTCAATTTACTAATACAAATTGTATTTTATCATATTTATGTTAGATTCTAAGCTAATGCTGGCTCATCCAAGTTGCCTGAAAATAAATTTTAATGTACCTTATTGTTATAACGACTGTCAGAATTTTCCAATTGGCATAACAACTTAACTTTGACTGCTATACTGATTTTCAGATTATTGGGCCTTGGATTACTTGAAACAATGTCAATGGTCTACGAATGACAGCCGGGACCAATTGTTTTCAAATATGCACTCGCTTCATTTAAAATAATTATCTCATTATTGATATTTGTAATGAGTACATAAGAGGAAGTCTGAAAGTGGCGCCGGTGACTGAAAAGTTGTGTGGAAATCGACTGTGAATCTATGGGCATGTGATGCGGAGGAATGAGGAAAATGTCGTGAGGAAGGTTTTGAATATGAATGTGGAAGGGTATACGAGTAGAGGAAGACCAACAAAACGATGGATGGACTGTGTTAAGAATGATATGGTAAGAAAGGAGGTGTCTCATGAGATGACGAGATACAGAGAGGTGTGGAAGAAGTCCTTATCCCAAATGAATTGGGATAAGGACAAGAGAAAGAAGACGTTGCGTTGGAAGGCCTCCCACTAGGTGGACCGATGACCTGGTCAAGGTTGCAGAAACCCGCTGGATGAGAGACGCACGGGACCGGTCAATGTGGCGACGCCTATGTCCAGCAGTAGACGTCTTTTGGCTGAAATGATAATGATGAAAGGCAAGAGAATGATGATGATGTTATTTGTATGCAGCTGAAGCCGGCAAGACTGGAAGCCGGTTCCAATTCCAAAGTTAGGAAAAGTCTACCTATCCACGGAGTAAACTCGGCAAGAGAGGCTTAACCTTAGATCGACCTGAGGAGCTGCTATTATTAAGCCACGAGCTCTTCTCATTTTCACGACCCTCTTACATAAAAACTTATTTGCTAACATTATCGTGATGTAAGATCATAAATTCTCGTTCCACTTAAAGTGCCAAAAGGCAGGTGTGAAGGTTGTTAATGAAGTTACCTTTCGCCTTTCTTCACGTAAATCAATCAAGCGACGATATCTTGAACTTGAGATCACACTTTAATACTTTTAATAACTTTTTCGACGACGCGATTGGCTTCGGGTTTATGTTTGTATCGTTATGGAATTGTTGTAGTAGTAACCGCATGGTATACCGTCAAAGAAGAGGAGCTAGTGGGTAAACGATAACAGCCACACGAATCGCCGCTTGCCTAGGTCGAGCCATAGATGGGTGACCTGGGTGACCATTTATTACCTACATACCGAGTTATTTTCGTGTCCCGGAAAGCACGTACCTCCACAACCCAGTTAATACGATTCCCCTTGGTTAGACTGGTTGTCACGATTTCGGGTCACCGACTACAGGTGTAAAGACAGTCAAAGGTCTACAAATAACGCTTACAGGGGCACGGATGCCCCGTCGGGGCTGCGGATTATCGAAAGAGATGACGTGGCCTCGGCACATGGGCGAAGAAGGAACATGGGTTCGGTTTTTAGTCAGTAGAAGTCAGACACTCCTCTTCGCTCTGCCCAAGAGCGGGGGAGGTTATTTGATGATTTTTCACCGACCAAAAAAAATGGGTGGTCATACATCTGCAGACCAAACGTAGGCAAGCACGGCTTACCCTGCAAACTACTGTTATTATTAAGCCTCGAGCTCCTTCTCACATTGACTCACTAGCTTTTGCCAGCGCCTTCGCCCGCGTGAAAAAAAAAAAGACTTTCCATACAAACTTTCATCCCCTATTTAACTCCCTTAGGGGTTGAATTTCGAAAAACCCTTCCTTAGTCCTTCTACATTATAAAGGGAACGTCTGTGCAAAATTTCAGCTTTCTAGGTCTAAGGGTTTGGGCTGGGCGTTGATGAGTCAGTCAGTCAGTCAGTCAGTCAGTCAGGACTTCTCTTTTTATTTATATACATAGATTTGAATTAAACAATCATTTATTTGGTCAAGCTGTGATAGTCTTGTGGTGTGACCGTCGGACTAACAACTCATAGGTCCCGAGTTTATTCGATTTTTCGGATTCATGTGCGATTGTGCGTAGAAGAGTTTACTCAAAATCTTTGCCACAATAATAGATCATTGAATCTATTGTTAGGTCCTTAAGATCAGAACTTAGACACGTCTATAGTTAACTTCAAGCTAAGTTAATCCTTAGAAATCCTGCGAGGTAGGTCTTACGCGTGATGAATTAGATTCTAACTTTTGTTTGGTGAGTTAGGACTTTGAAGCCTTTTAGATAATTAATCTTTTCGTGTCGTGACCAGCTTGAGGGATCCCCTGAGCCTTAAGAAGTAACTGTAATGATTAATTAAATGAAAAAATAAAAGGTGTGAAAGGACCTTTCACGAACCATCAACCTAACATTCTGTACATTAAAGTAAGTAACTGTACCTACGCAAAAAAGTATTGCTGGGAAACGAGTTTCTTTTTGGGGTGAAAGGCACGTTTTACGGTAAGACTCAATGTAATACTGAACTACTTTTAACTAACGTTACGGTTTCGGGCCCCTGGGCCCTTGGGCCGGCGAAAGCTTATGGTAGTGATAGCATCTACGCAAATCGCATTTATGAATTTCGGTAAAATAAACTTCGTGATTTTAAATAATAGAGATTATAAATTTTTGGTATTATGACTTTCAAACTTTTGACCATCGGAATATTGAAATTCGGATTAAAATATTTCGGAGTATTTGGGTGTTCCCATCTACGAAGTATTTGGCAGTGGAAGTCCAACATATATACCTAAGCCTCTGTTCTCCTCAAACTGAAGGCACCCATGAGGATTTCTTCACAGAAAAAAAACATTAGCGTCCATCTCTACCACTAAGAGGCGTTTGTGAGAGATTGACCGAAGAAATTCTCATGGCGAGAAGATTAGAAGGCTGATTGTGGAAAGTTTTTTAGCAGCAGTGTGACAACTTAGGCTAAGGGAACATAAAACAACCTGCCATCTTGTTCAGTCATATAAAACTATTTGTTTGTACATACCTACTACCAGCTGAGTCAACTATACAGTCTAGGCAGTTTACGGTTCTTCTTAATTAAGTGTTAAAAAGTTCATACGAAACCTACTCAAACTCTTTTACAACCAAATAAAATTTAGGAGGATCGTAAAATGGTTTTACTAGTAAATTAACAAGTAGAACAAATTGGACCATGCATGTTACATATTGCTGCCGTTAGGTACAGTCGAAACACTTAATAAGTATACATTTTGCAATGTGTGAGTGAAGTTATAGTTATACGCACACACACTAAGTAAAACGAGTGAACTATGTTTCTAATAGTGTGCGTTGTGTGCGTTATGTGCGTATAAGTCAAAACTGGCCTACCGCAGGCCGACTTTACATCACGCACTCATCGGTAACTTTTATTAATATTGTGTGGGTATACGTATTAAACATACACAGGTAAAAATTCAAGAATCGGGCTCACAGTGAAGGAATATGACCCAATATTTTAGATATGTCTAGTAGAACATACGTGGCAGAGTGGTGTAAGCGCTTGACATAGTTATTAGTCTACGCTCGGTGTCGTGAGTTCGATCCCCACTGAGGAGTTCAGTTTTACTGATTTTTACATTTTTTTACTTTTTGTTTTATAAAATTAAGTTTGTGACCAAAAAAATCACTTAAACAAAAAAGTAGAAAGGTAATTAAATGAAAACAATAAAATAATTTGTTTTATTTTTATTTATTAGTTAGACAATTTATGTAAATAATTTATTGAAGTAGGGTGGTATCTAAATTGAATCGAAAGTAAAATTAGCTGGGAAGTGAATCAACATGTTAGAGGTAGTAAGAAATTATGGCAACTTCTATCTGCATAACAATAACATCACTTCACCAGACTTTTAACAATACGAATTGTTGTTTAAAACAGAGGAATACAGCAAGTTGTTTATGTAACAAATAAAAATAATGCTAAGTTTTACATTTGTTCACACAAACATGAACATTATGTATATTCGATGATTTTCCACCCACCAAAAAAAAAAAAAAAACGGTTCACAATCGTTTAATATTTAAAATAAATTCTACTAATTTACATTCATTTTAATTATCTTTCACCACCTTTTCTCCATAATATTTCACGCCCATCCTTATTCAACTTAAAAGTTTTTTCGTCGCTACAAATCACCACATTGTTCTTCCAATCAAAATTAAAATAATTATGACCTAGCGAACTGTAGTCGGCGTCGTCGATGCCCAGTGGACTGGACAGTAAAATCTTCCGCGCTGGCTTGCTGCAGCAACCAGCAGAACGCAGGTGATTTCTCACCGTTTGTAAGCACACATTGTGTGCTGTAGCTGTGACGCGTGTTGGCAATCTGAATGAACTAGCTTTGTGCTTTGCCACGATGTCATGGTGTCGAGCTGATGAATTCGCTTTTGATTTTGGCCCACGTCGAAGATTTTCCACGTCTCCAGAATCCGCATATCGGTAGACCCATAATTGCTCGGTTCTTCTCTGTGAATTTAAAACAAAACAATATTTAAAATACCTACTTCTACTAAAATACTGATTATAATAGTTATTTTAAAGTAAATAGTAATATTTATGTATACTTATAAAATAAAATTATGCTTTCATATAGGTATATATAATTAATGTTATTTATATACAATAATTATATAAAACACTTTTAAAAATATACCTATTATATACCTTAAACTATTAGCAAACAAAATGGGCTATTATAACAATGGTTAATGCACTTTAGTTAACTTAATGTAGGTATACCTATCTAATACATGATGAAATAATATTAATTTGGTTTATATGTAACTATATATACCATATATAAACTATAATATATACACACTTCTATATACACCAAATTAATATGATTTATTTTCAGTAATCATATGCATAGCTACACTACAAGTTAAAATACTTTTAGATATGGTTTAAATATACATTAGCAAACAAAAATGGGCTGTTATAACAATGTTAATGCACTAAAGTTACGTTAATTTTATTAATTCCTACGTAAACATAAAAGTTATAGCTGTTACTTACCGATATCATTAAGCGCCTTGCAATTTCACTAATAAATAAGGTTTGCTCATGCAAAAGAACGATTTCTGCCTTTTTAACGTTGTTTAATGATGCATGTTTGGATCCACAGAAATAAATTACAAACGAATATATCTAGAGTAATTCTGTGTTATCAATAAACTAAGTAATGCAAATAATCGTAGATTGACCACTAAGACTGCAATTTTTATAAATGAAGGTGTTTGAAAACAATTTTATTTTTAAATTGTCGGTAGTTAGTTTATAAGCAGCCGAAATAAAATGGACTGAGAGTGTCGTAGTTCTCAAACGTTGCAAACTTCATAACTCATCCATGAACGGGATTGAATCGTTAAAGATTCTACTTTAAACTTCTTCGATCAATAATAGTACTAGATTAAGCATCAGGAACAAAATTAAGTCGCTCAAGTGGCCACGTTTGCACACACGTAAACATCTACGTATCATCTTAGAAAAAAGTTCAATATTATTAACAACTTCAGATGATTATAAACCTTATCACTTAAACATAACGTTTAATTATCATTGTCAAGTATATTTATTTAAGCCCTTTCATCGGAGAAAGATTAGAAGCAAAACATTTTAAATGTAGCTCCAAAATAAAAAATCATCAGTACAAAAATATACATTCTAAAATGAAACTTAAACTCTAAGGAATACGGTTAAAAGCATTTTGTGTACAAAGTCGTGCTTATTCTATTGCGGAACTAGCGTTCCCTGTTCAAGAACATGATACAATAGTTGGTGCGTTGTAGCAAACATTGGCCAAACAATTATAATATTCGCTGATTTAATTATATTTACAGTTTATTTATGTTTAAATATTATGAAAAAGCACATAATGATATTAAATTACCGAAAAAAAGGTATTCCTTCCAAAACCTTGATGTTACGGTGGTTATTTACGCAGTTTTTGAACGCATACTGCGGTATTTTGACGTCTTAATGTTGGCTATGATTGGACCATACTAATTTGAAATAAGACCACAAATACGTTTGTGGTCTTATATTTCGGGCCGTTTTTGAAGCGCTTATCGGGAATCTAGTACATTATTGATCGAAGTTAAACTTCGATCAATAATAGTACTAGATTAAGCATCAGGAACAAAACTAAGTCGCTCAAGTGGCCACGTTTGCACACACGTAAACATCTACATAACATCTTAGAAAAAAGTTCAATATTATTAACAACTTCAGATGATTATAAACCTTAACACTTAAACATAACGTTTAATTATCATTGTAAAGTATATTTATTTAAGCCCTTTCATCGGAGAAAGATTAGAAGCAAAACATTTTAAATGTCGCTCCAAAGTAAAAAGTCATCAGTACAAAAATATTCATTCTAAAATGAAACTTAAACTCTAGGCAATACGGTTAAAATCATTTTGTGTACAATGTCGTGCTTATTCAACAGGGAACTAGCGTTCCCTGTTCAAGAACATGATACAATAGTTGGTGCGTTGTAGCAAACATTGGCCAAACAATTATAATATTCGCTGATTTAATTATATTTACAGTTTAATTATGTTTAAATATTATGAAAAAGCACATAATGATATTAAATTACCGAAAAAAAGATTTTCCTTCCAAAACCTTTGTGTTACGGTGGTTATTTACGCAGTTTTTGAACGCATACTGCGGTATTTTGACGTCTTAATGTTGTCTATGATTGGACCATACTAATTTGAAATAAGACCACAAATACGTTTGTGGTCTTATATTTCGGGCCGTTTTTGAAGCGCTTATCGGGAATCTAGTACATTATTGATCGAAGACTTTATTTATTTATTTATTTATTTAACAATTTATGTACACACTAAATACAGAAAAGAAGAAAGGAACAGAAAATAGTACAAAGGTAATGCTTATTTCTAAAGAAATCTCTTCCAGCATACCTGCGAAAGGAGAATCTAAAAAAGAGATGTAGACATAGTGTGTAAAAGAAGAAGAGAAAATGGAATACGTAAAACATCAGAACTAATTAAAAATAATATAGGTACCATATAAGAATAAACTAACGTACTTCTAAATACAAAGACAAAACATATAACAATTACTATAAATACAATAAAATAACTAATAATAAATAGTTATGCAACTATGACGAAATTGAAAGATAATGTTCTTTTACTCTTCCTTTGAAGATTGCCACAGTTTGGCAGTCCCTAATGTCAGGCGGAAGTGAATTCCACAGCCGCACGGCGTGTACAGTGAAGGAATAAGAGTAGAAGTCGGTAGAGTGTGGAGGGGATTTAAGGAGGTTCCTAAGATGCGACCTGCAAGGCGCATCAGAAGGACGGGAGTAGGAAAAACGTTCACGCAAATACGATGGCGTTTTAGGGTTGTGAAGGATATTAAATAGCAAACATAATATCCGAGAGTTCCTGCGAAGTCGAATTGGGAGCCACTTGAGTATTTTGCGAAAGTTAGAAACATGATCATACTTTTTAAGGTTAAAGACAAAACGAATACAAATATTTTGCAAGCGCTCAAGTTTATTTAAAAGCTCCTCGGTGGCATCCAAATAACAGGCATCGGCGTAGTCTATGATGGGTTGAATGAGAGTTTGCGCAAGGGAGATTTTGGTGTTCAAGGGAAGGAAGCGAAAGCGGTGAGGGAAATAATGTTTTAACAAAATAATGATTACAAAAAGAAAAGCAGCACCCGTGGTTTGATCTTACGACTCCTCGTTCGTTAACCAAAGGTGTTAACTATTGTGCCAAGATTGCTATAGTTGCATTTGCGAAATAATAAATTATATCTGATTCAGTGACAAATGAATGATTACTATATATTGGTATATGGTATTATTGATGTGCCGCACGCACACTTATAAAGACAGAGCTCGCTTGCTTTACTCAGTGTTTGTGTGGCATAACTATTTCACACATGTAAAGTGTAAACTCATTAGCTAGTGTGCGTGATGTATACCTAATAGCTGTGCAGACTGTACCAAATTGGAATAAAATGTAACACCTATACAAGATGAACCATTTACAGGGTTAAATTGTGAGAATATTTTCTAATACAAGGTTAGAGCAGACCCCGTTGGGACTGCAGGTTGTTCGAAAGAGATACCGCGGCCTCGACCCAAAGAACTAAGAAGGAAGATGGGTGGTTTTTAGTCAGCAGAAGTCTGACACTCCCTACCGCTCTGCCCAGAGCGGGAGGAGTCATTTGATGATTCTCACCCTTCAGAAAACAAAGGTGTGAGCAGACCCTACACGAAGTTATCAACAAAGCATTCTGAACATCAAACTAAGTATAATCAGTCCAGTCGATTCAGGGATTAGCCAGAACATACAAACAAACACATAACTTTAGGAAACGATTTCTATATTGGGGAAAAAATCATTTACGGTAGGACTCAATGTATCGCACTCATTTTGCTGATGGCTGCATTAAATGTAATGAGGGTCGTGAAGGTATTTAAAGTACAAATAAAACTAAAAAAAAAACTTTATCTCTGTAACTAGAAGGTTTCCAGGAATAATAGTCTCCAAGAAAAAAATAAAATGACAGGAAGAACATGTGCCTTTCGCCTTCTGTACACCTTTATGTAGTTATAGCTGGTACAAGGATTGCGATAAATGTTCATTTATTTATTTTTCGCCATTCGAGCCTCAAAAAATCTTTTAAGTCCTTTAATATTTTACTCCTTGGGTCATAAGGGTTATTTTTTATTTTAATCTTTTAAATGTACTTCGATTTAAAAGATTAAGAAAAATACAATTACCGTTTTGAGAGTAGAAATGTGCAACAAAAAGTAAGTTAAGAAGATAAATAAAAGGTAAAATACAGAGGAAAAAATATCGCAAATATGGCTTTTAGATGATTTCCTCTTTGCACCTTTCATTTGCTATACACAAAGACGTCAAAAATTATCCCCCCTGAAAAAATTAAGGCCAATTTCAAAAAATTTCGACCACATTTTCCGGTTCCGATTTTCTATAAAAGCTACTTTATTTCCACTTCAATTTCGGCAATAAATCCTTTACGTGAAGGAACTCTTTGGTATCGGCACTCAGGCATTTTGTTGAAAAGATTGCTCTCCAAAATTGTGTAGGTATTTCGACTGATATTAGAAAATTCTATCCAAATTTTGAAGACACGGCTGACCCATACAATTCTATCCTACCTTTTTAAGGCACGGCTGACCTATACAATTCGGTTTTATGCCGTCAATGATTTTTAGTCCAATAGAATAATATATATTGACGTGTATTGACGATTCCTACGGCTAGCCTATTTATCTTTGTTTAATCAATAAAATTTCTTAGATCTGTTTTTTTAAGAACAACAGCCACGCAGTCTGGATTTGTGCCCAGTTGATGGCAATAGGTTCACCTTTTTACGGTTCCGTAGTCAACTAGGAACCCATAAAGTTTCGCCATGTCTGTCTGTCTGTCCGTCCGTCCGTCCGTCCGTCCGTCCTCGCTTAATCTCTGTGACCGCTAGCACTAGAAAGCTGAAATTTGGTACCGATATGTGTATCAATCACGCCGGCAAAGTGGTAAAATAAAAATTGGAAAAAAATGTTTTATTAGGGTAGCCCCCCTATAATTATGTAAAGTGGGAAGTGATTTTTTTTATTTCAACCCTAACGTGTGATATATTGTTGGAAAGGTATTTAAAAATGAATACGGGTTTACTTAAATCATTTTTTGATAATGTCAATAATTTCGGAATTAATCGCTCCAAAAGTAAAAAACAATGTGTCCCTCTAACTTTTGAACCTTAAGTTTAGAAAATATGAAAAAAATCTGAAAAGTAGAACTTTATAAGGAATTTCTAGGAAAATCATTTTGTACTTGGATGGAAACAAGTTTTTGTACAAAAAAGATAAAAAGTTGTACTAAATAATTTCTGGACTAAGTTTGTAGTATAATCGTATATATGCAAGCATTTTTTTAACATCGTTTACATATTTTATTATCCTGAACGTATTTTTTTTCAAACAAAAAAAGAATAATTAAAATTGGTTCTCGCAATCCAAAATTACCACCGAAAACTTCTGACGACTAGAGTATTAAATTTAAGCTCCAGTTAATCTATGAAGACTGTAAAATTAACCACTCGTTTACGACGTTAAAGCTGATAATTTAGAGCAGTTTTGAGAGAAGCCTTAATTATTATTATTATATTTACAACTGAATTACTTCACTTAAAATAAGTAACTTTGTCGATAGGTAACTAAACTGTGGTTTTTAATTTGAGAGAGTAAATTGACACTTGGAAATGTCAAACTTCCATATATTTACAACAACATTTTACATACCTTAGCTGTCTCGTTGGTCTAGTGGCCGCAAACGCCACTGCTGACCATGAGGCTCTGGGTTTGATTCCCATGTCAGGTAATGTATAAATGGGATTATCATCATCGGAATTTCTCAGTAACAGTCACGCAGTCTGGATTTCTGCCTGGTTTAAGGCAATTGCGAAATGTGGGTGTATGATTAGGTACACCTCCGCTTTTATACCCTTCGGGGATTGCTGGCGCGATGCAATGTTATAATTAATATTAATTTACATAATTATTACTAACTATTTTCGTCACGTAAAACACGTTATTTCAACTCATAGAATTTGATTCCATGGATTTTGGTTCCATTGATAAATATTCCTCATAAACACGCTATCAATCTCATAATACACATGAACACGTTTCTCCATAATTAACACGTGTTTTGAATTATAATTATGGTTTATTATATTATTATTTGTGTTACCTGTGTTGTATAATATTCTTGTACAAGGTAAATTATATCAAGGGAAAGTGAGACACCTTGTGTTAATTAAGTTTGTTGACTGTTGTTATTTGCTTAAATATTTACTGTACTGAAATAATACACCTGGCACACATTCTAAATGCGTCGGTTATTTAATTAACTAATAGTTTGGATAATTACCTAACCATTTCTATGTGATAGTCTAGGTTAATTACACTTATATATTTATACAGTATGTTAGTTTAAACGAGGGACATATTGAAACCCGCGATAGCGCATGCTTACATGATACTAATAAAATAATAACAAAAAAACACTGATAAATAACAGCCAGAACCAAATATTTTGGAAAAGTCTCGCACCCTTGCGTTTATCACAAAAAATGTGCGCGGCTCAATGACGTTTAGGTATAATCCATTTCCCCTTCATATTTTAAAACTAGCGTAGGACAATGGCGTAAAAGAAACGTCTAATAAAGTGAGATCTGAAGATGGTGCTGGGGCCATGGCTCAATAGGGTAGTTTTTGTAAAAAAAAAAACAAAAAAAAAAAAAGTTAACAAAAAAATCTAAATAGTCCATCAGATAGATTTCCAAAAAATAATGGACACATATTTTTTTTCTCTTTTCACGTAAAGAAACAATGAAGACGTTATAGTGCTTTGAAAACTCGTATGACGTCATTTTCTAAGGCATTAGTATGACATTTACATTACATTTTCGGAAAATCCATTTGAAATCTTACATGGCAAGTTTTTCACAATACGTTCTTTTATAGATTTTATTAAACTTATTGCCGACCAAAGGTCTTTTGTCCAACAACTTCTTTTGAACAAGTTTTCAATACAAAACATCTAATGGGATTAAAATGGTGGTGAATATAATGAAAAACTTATTCTAAGTGGAGGCCACAGATAAGGCCGGATTACACTGAAGCCGTGTCGAAACGAGAGGAGGGATGTGTTGTAAATAACCATAGAATTTCTTTATTTATACAGATAGTATGTTAGGTTAAACGAGGGACATATTGAGGGAAGGTATTCAGTATATATCAGTGTTTTTTGTTATTTATATTTTTATTAGTATCCATGTAAGCATATTGCGGGTTTCAATATGTCCCTCGTTCAAACTTACATACGTATTTCACGTCTACGGCCCGTAATCCACCAAAGCGGAGACGAGCAGAGCGGAGAGGAGATGTGCCAAATTCGACCAATCACAGGAAGGGCGAAAGACCAGATGTAAATTTTAACTAATGTGATTGGCCGATTTCCGCACATCTCCTCTCGTCTCCGCTCCTCTCCGCTTTGGTGGATTACGGGCCTACTACTGGAACAGGTTGAGCAGAGAGGAGAGGAGATCTGTGTCCCGTATTGTTTTGGCCAGCCTCCGCAGTAGGTTGCTGAGTCTCAGCGGATACGAGATGAGATGTGTGAGCGGCGTGCGGTGAGTGGTACATATCTTCCCTTCACTTTGCATGTCTCCTTACATCTTTGCTGCATACACCCTAGCTTTTACGCATCTCCTCTCCGCTCCGCTTCACACATCTCAGCTCGTCTCCGGTTTTTTTACAGCTTGCGCGGGCTCATTTGAATTTAAACTTTGTGGCGATAGAACTCGAGTTTTTAATGGGCTCTGATTTACTGAATAGAAAATGAAAACTAGCTTGTTTTCATTACTGGAATAGAGCATTCATCTTAGTTTAGGTATTGAATGCGACTCTAACACATAACAACATATTTTTAGAGTATACATTAGTTTAAGTTTTAGTTTTTTACTTGATGGTGCAAATAAATAATTTTATTTTAGACTAGTTGATAAAAACTAGCTGATACATAATTTTATTACCGTGGTTTAACCCACGGAAATATAATTATATACTGAAACTTTTCTATACATTGGTGAAAACAGCATGAAAATCGGTGCAGTCGTTTTTGAGTTTATCGCGAATGAACAGACAGACGCAGCGGAGGACTTTGTTTTATAATATGTAGTGATGATAATTATAGGTATGGTAATGAGAAAATTATAAAATACTATGTTTTGCCTATGGTTTCACCCGCGTAGAAGTCAGAATATATACTTCGGTAATTATTGTACTGTCGATATAGAGAAGTTTTACATAGGTACGATCTTATCCAACTCATGGTCTACTGCTGTAACTTTCGGAAAAACTTATATTACTATGATTTCACAGATAAGGCAATAGGGTAGTTGACAAAAAAAACTAATTAGTGCGTCAGATAGATTTCCAAAAAATATTAAACACGTATTTTTTCATTTTTCACCTATACAAAAAATTAAGACAGTAGTACAGATACAGTGCTTCGAAAAGTCGTGAAACGTCACAGGTTGGTCCATTTTTACCAGGCTGGGACGTCAAAAGCCACCTCTCCATGGTCTTTGACAAGCTTTATTTTCGTAATTTTTTATTAATTTGTTAGAACAAAAAACACGTATCCAATATTTTTCGATAATCTAACTGACGGACTAACTAAACAGAATCATATATTTTTTAGTCAGTCAACTACCCTATTTCTATTCTGTATACAAGTGTAAATTAATGTTTTTCGACAGCTATTTCACTCGAGTTACTCTGTAAAGTTATTATAAGTTCTCAACGTTGGATGTTACAGCCGCCATTAGCAGGCGATTTAATCTAGAGTTAGCATGGAAATGCTGACGTAGCCAGAACGATGTCTGGTTCTGGGATCGTTAAATAACGGCTTTAGATTCATAATATGACATCACCCTTGTTACCCTTGAAGGCTAAGTAGACGTGTACCCTATTGCATAAGTACCTTTTTTTGGGGAGGTCAAATCTTCAAATGACTCCTCTCGTTCTGGGCAGAGCGGTAGGGAGTGTCAGACTTCTACTGACTAAAAACCACCCATGTAGCCCTTTGTATTGAAACCGTAGTATCTCTTTTGAACAACCCACAGCCCCGACGGGCACCCTTGGTACCCTCGAACGCTAAGCAGAAGTGTCGCATAAGTATCTACCACCCACATTTCGCCAGTTATACTTACGTCCCAGGCGAGCGTATTGCTGATCAATTTGACACAAATCCAAATCCTCGGGCGCTCGTTATAAATTCTTGATGGGAAAACCTAACAATACTTTCCAAACCGGGAATCGTATCCAGGACCACTTCCGTAAAAGCAGACGTTATGGTCAAGTAAAAAAGCAGTACACTTCATTTGTCTATCAAACAGACGTGTCATGTGACAACGACTCTAATTAATGAAATAAATTGTTCAGTGCATACTACGAGTAACCTTACTGAGTCAGCCTTTTGCCATCGACCAGGCTCAAATTCATACTTAGGGCTGCTAAGAGTAACTTTGTTCCAGTACAATAACGTTAGAGTATGCGAGCTAGGCATATTTCCCTAAAAACACTAGAATTACATAGATAACATGGCTAAACTTGACATTCCCAACTAATCTATTTTTAACATCACGTTCAGAAAACCAGCCACAGTAAACTACCCAATAAAAATTATCACAAAACAAAACTTCCGTACCCGAAATTATTCTAAACTCTATTCAGGATACACAAAGACACACTCTGGACCTAAACCCTCTAGCTACACAATAAAAGGTCGCTCTTTTGATGCTGATTTTGAACTCTCGGCTCAGTTCCGAAGGTGGAAATTCCAGGTGTTCAAATATTTAGGCGTTCATGTTCGTGACGCTTCTTAGTGATAGTGGTCCGTACCTATACTATAATATGTATATTATTTTCACTGAAAAGCGCTTTTAGAAGTCCTAGACCTTTAAACGTTATCTACAGTAAAAGTTAGATAACGCTCTATTATTACGGTCTAACTGTCGTGTTATCCAAAGTAAGGTTATATGCAGCCGGTTTTAAGAATTAAGATAAAGAGTACAATACTGCAGATTATCTGCCTAGCCTTTTCCCAATTATTATTAGGGTCGGCTTCCAGTATAACCGGATGTAGCTGAATATTCTATATCTGACCTCTACAACCCAGTTAATACTGGGTAATATTATGATACCCTTTGGTAAGACTGGTTGTCAGACTCTCAGGTCACTGACTACCTGTAACGACTACCAAAGATTTAAATATGGCAGCCGGGACCAACAGCTTATCGTGCTTTCCGAGGCACGGAGGACGCAGATATGACTAGAAATTCTGTTCAACGCTATCGCATACGATAAATTAGTAGATCAGTTCTAAGCCGACAATTTTGCGAACGAAACGCTAAGAAGAAGATTAGAAAAAAGTAAATGGAAAAAAACTGTACAGTTTCCATCTTTAGTTAAGGTGGTATATATTTTTTCAACACACTTGCTCATAAAGTGGCTATAATTTCACCGCAATTAGGCACATAATGACACCTATAATCAAACTGTGACTTTTTCATTGCTATTATTCACTAGTGAGTTATAGGGTTTTTTTTTTAAATTTTATTGGTTGAGTTGCTACGTTCATAAAAAAGTTTCGATACAAAAAAGATCGTGTTCAATAGTAAAAATAAATTAATGTACTTAGTGCTTGCTCATTACATGCAAATTTGAATTTAAATAAATAATTTCAACTTGTACGTTTTTATTAAATGAAACTTTCACTCAAATAATATAACTTTTATTTTTTCTGATACAAAGAAAACTTTTTCCTCATTTTTTAAGTGGCTAAAACTCTATCGCGCTCATTCATTTAGTCAATGGCCGGTCGCCATTGTAAGTGTGAATTTCAGCATGGTGGCGCCACTGGTCAAGAAAAAATACATCGCTACGTCAAACTTAGTACATTTATTTTAGGTCCGTGTTTTCCCGTATGCACAGATAAGTTGGTCGAACTGTATATGCGCGCGCATAGGAAAACCGATTAATTTTTCCCGCTATTGTGAAAAAAAATCAGAACTCGTTTTAACTGTAGAAGATGACTTTTTAGTATTATTTTCTTCACAAGTGTGTTGAAAAACGTCGTATGATACACGTGTGTATTGATGATTCCCATCCTCGGCTTTCTTAAGACCCTCACCTGGCGGCTCGGGTCTCAATGGCGCCTCAGCGGTGATCACCAACCAAAAAAAAAAAGGTTCATACCAGCCTAGTACCTACTGTTCTTAAGGTTGCAGCCCATAACTTACAGCCAGTAGGTTAACACTACACTTTAACATTTTAAACTAATATTGTATTGCTCAAAAACACGGTGGGGCCAACGGGATCATTTTTTTATAATTTTAATTGTGTTCCCCACCACCCACTAGTGGGGATAGCCAGAATACGCACGAGCGTCGAAATGCCAAAGAATCGTGTTGGAATAAAAAAAAAATTAGCTCTGAACAAACGACACAATATATTTAACTGACTTTTTCATCAACTGGTCCCACTCAGTTGAAACCGGCGAGATGACTTTACTAATCTGTGAGAACAACATGTCACGGAATTAACTTGTCAACGACATTTCGTAAATCGTGTTCTTCGTGCCCTTTTTTTAACGTGGAAAATCACTAAATGACTCCTCCTGCTCTGGGCAGAGCGGTCGGGAGTGTAAGACTTTTACTGATTAAAAACCACCCATGTTCCTTCTTGGCCCTTTGTGCCGACGAGATGGAATTAACTTGTCACAACATATCGTACATCGTTATCTTCTTGCCGTTGTACCATGTTATTTGGAGCCGTCGCAACGCATTCGCATTTCACTGTCAAACGTCACGCTAGCATATACTCATATGAGTTTCGCCCCTTCCAATCACATACCCATACCAAGACAGTCGATTTCCTTTCAACTTTTCTGTAACTTCCTTTAATATACTTATTCCTGGATAAAGTAAGGAATGAGTAAGAGAAAGTTTGAAAGTTGCGCCAGTTACAGAAAAGTTTCGTAAATAAGAACAAACATTTTTTTTTTATAAAACAGTAGGTATATAGTCTGATACATTATTTAAAGAAGCCACAACGCGTTTTCGAATTTTCTTTGAGCGTTTCGTATATTTAAGCCTAAAACTAGCTACGATTTTAATATCTAACAAACAATAAAGACTTAAAATTCTTAGTACGATCTATAATAATTAAGTAATTAATGAAGTTTAAAGTGTAATAAACTTAACTTTTAATGTCAATAAATTTTTTAGACTTGATTTTACCCAAAATCAAGGGATTTTTTTCGTAAAATATTAAAGGCTTATCATGAATTTAAGCTAGACTAAACTAATAGTAGGTGAAAATTACTTATAAGCAAACTACTCAAGGAATTACGGTAGCGTGAAGTAAACAGACTAATCAAGGAAAGTTGAAAAGATTTAATTTCTGTTGATTAGACTAACTATTGTAATTTGTAATTTATCTTGGTCTATTTTTGATTGCTCTTTTGTAGACAAGGTTATTATGTCTAAAGGGCATTTAGAAAACGTCTTCATTTGGTCAAATAACGTATAATATAATACTTTTCTTTAAACTATGTTCTGCTATATACAAATCATCGGATAGTTAGACGTTTTGCTACATGGACATTTTGCTAAGTAGACTTACTGCTCACTAGTTTTTGACTACGCACCTGCCGTGCATGTGTGCTCGAGTTCTAATCTCAGTCACTACCTTCACTTTTTGTTATGGATTATAATATTTCTGCACAATTTATTTGATTTTCAGTAGTTTTTAAAAGTGTTAAATAACAAAATAAATATTTAATAAAAAGAAGAAAAGTGCTTTGAACAATAAAAGTTACCTGAGTGAACATTTATTTGAACTGTAGTCAAATTTATCGTTCTTTCGAACGACACACTCAGTCCAAGTTTTATTCGTCTTTTTTATTTTGTTATATTATATTAATTTCTAAAATAATTCTAAACTATACTATTATTAAAAAGAAGTGAACTTTCTGTGTTATTTTAAACAAAAACAAAGTGTAAATATAATACCAACAGTGTAAGCCGTTTCAAATAGTGCGTGCGCATTTAAACTATAAAAAAAAAAGCGAGCGTCCCAACGATCTTTTAATTTTTGCACAAGAAAGAACTCAAACCTATTATTTAAACTCTTAAATTGTGACTAAAACGGCTTGTTTTATGTATAGTCTACATGACAAAGCTGAGGTAGTGAGTTCGATTCCCAAGTGCTGAAAATCTTTTTGTGAGATTTAAAATTGTTTCTTAACATTTACTTGAACTGTAGTTAAATTGATCGTTTCTTTATAACCACACATTCAGCACAAGTATCTTGTTTATTTTATTATATTTACTACTTCTAAAATTCATAACAAAAATGGAAACTCGAAGTTCAACAAAAATGGCACTCCGAAAGCAAAAAACTAAGTCGATAGAATCCTTAAACGAAACTTTCACATCGACTAGCTCGGATATTTTCGCCAGAAGTCTACCGGATTTATCGACAGAACACAACTCTTACATATCCGAAATACAAGAAGAAGTTAATACATTGAAACAGCAACTGGAAATAGCTCATACCAAAATCGAGAAACTCACGAACGAAAACATTTCATTAAAGAAAGAGAAGGATGAACAGAAGTCACAAATCCTCAATTTACAGAAAACATGCTCATCAATTTCCAGTACACCCAAAACAGGTACTAAAGAAAGTAAAATCCGTCAACCTAGAAGATTTTTTACTGAAAATCTTATATCTGAAACAGGTCATCAACAAATAGAACAACATGATTTGACCCCTACGAATATATCTCTCATAGACGACCTGGACATACCGAATGGACAAAACTATCAGAGTCCTACAAGATTATCTGATTCCTTGGGGCATACATATAAAGAATCAGTCAAACAACTGCATCCAACTGAAACTTCCATACAAGACGTCGTGAGTAAAAGGCGTTTATTAATCTTCGGTGGCCAAAAATGCATCGGTTTAGCTAGTCAATTAATTAATTCAAGAAATAATAACAACTTTGAACACTATGAAATCTCAGCAGAAACCAAACCGTTTGCCACAACTGACGAAATAATAAAAGTATGTACAAGCTTGAAATTAAATAAATACGACAAGATCATTTTAGGTATTGGTGAAAATGACTCTAACCCAATGAAGATTGTGATACAATTATCAGCGCTACTAAAGAAATTTGAGTACAATACTGTTATGATTCTTAATGTTTGTGAAAATAAGTACTTAAATGTCAAAATGTTAAATGATATGATTAAACTTACTTGTAATAATTTTTCAAATTGCTATTTTATGAATGTATTTAACACATATAACAACCGAATGGTCTATACATGTAAAAAGCTCAACCTTTTCATAGACTCATTAGATTATAACGCTAAGTACTTACCAATAATGAGCAAGGAATACACTAAAATCCAAAGAATAACTCGCAATAATTCAAGTGGGAACCATAAAATAATACCATATGAAGCACAGACGCCTGTTAAAAAACAAAAAACAATATTAGACTTCTTTTCAATAGTAAAACATACTACTCCATCTCAAACACAACCCACAAATTCGTCTGTCAATAAATCTGATCTAAAGTTTTTTCGAGAATACAGCAACAAGCAGTAATAACAATCGTGTCACTATATTACACCAAAATATAGCAGGACTGCTTTCTAAATTAGATTTATTAAAAATAGCTTTATCAGAATTTAAAACGAAACAAAACGACATAGACATAATCTGTACTTGCGAAACATTTCTAAAATGTGGAGAAGAACCTAACGTACATATTAATGGTTATAAACTGGCGTGTTATTACTCTAGAGTCAAGCAGAGAAGAGGCGGAGTTTGTATAATGTGTAAGGATTACATAACTTGTAATAAAATAACTTGGCTTAAAGACATTGCATCTGAACTCACCTTTGAGTGTTGTGGTATTGAATTTCCTCAATATAAATTAATTATAATATGTATTTATAGAATACCAAATTCTAACCCTCGTATATTTTTAGAAAAGTTAGAGATATTATTAAACAAAACCCGTTCTAAAACAAAAAAAAAAGTTGTTATTGTGGGCGATTTTAACATTAACATCCTTAAACAGTCTACAGTACGTGAAGAATATCTGAGATTACTGCAAAATTACAACTTTAAAATGCACATAAATGAACCGACAAGAGCAGAATCATGCTTAGACCATATAATTAGCAACGATCCCACTGCTGTAGGCAAAGTTATACCATCAGGCTTATCAGACCATGACACCTGTCAAACGTTATCCCTCACCGTAAACAAAAAAATAACCCCTACATTACAATGGTATGTTCTAAAACGAGACTATTCGCCGGACCACATACTTAAATTCATTGAATGCATCAGTAATCTATCTTGGTCAGAGGCATATGATGAACCTAACATAAACAACGCCTTTCAAATATTTCACGATACCTTCACACTGTTTTTCAATCTATGTTTTCCGGTAAAAAAAATCAAAATTAATAAGAAACCAAAGAGTCAACCTTGGATAACAAAAGGCCTCAGATTGGCTTTCAATACTAAAAGGAAGCTTAGGTATCTATACAATTGTAAATCGTCACGCCAGTCATATAAAACCCAGTATCGCACTTATAACAAAATATTAAAAAAAAGTATTAACTTAGCACAGAAACTAAACAATGATCGATTATTGTTGAACTCTAAGAATATTTGTCGGGATTCCTGGAGAATAATAAAAAGTCAAGAAAGCAATCAATATAATACGCAACAAATAAATAAAATAAATTTAAATAATAAAACCATCACAGATCCTGAAATTATATCAAATGCTTTCAACAATTATTTCATTGGATTGACTAAAAGTCAACCGCCTAAAAAAAATAAAGAACCACTATCTACAACAATAGAACCTAATAATGCTAGCATATTCTTAAATCCAGTTACAATAGCCGAAATCTACCAAATTATACTTTCTTTAAAAAATACAAAATCAGTAGGTTATGACAACTTACCCACTCAACTTCTAAAACAAACTGCACATAAAATAGCACCAATACTATGTCATCTCATAAATTTGTCATTATCACAAGGTACTTTTCCAGATCAACTAAAAATATCAGTTGTAAAACCAATTTACAAAAAAGGGGACGCAACAGAACCCAACAACTATAGACCTATTGCTCTAATACCTACACTAGCTAAAATTATAGAAAAAGTTATGTTCAAACGGTTAACAAATTTTCTAAATAAGTTCAATATACTCAAACCCGAACAACACGGTTTCCAGAAAGGAAAGTCTACTACACTAGCTGCCTTTAAATTAATAAAAAAAATCTCTGAAAATCTTGATAAAGGCATTGACACCTGCGCTGTGTTCTTCGACATGAGCAAAGCGTTTGATTTTGTTGATCATGATATTTTGCTCCAAAAAGCCTATACTTACGGAATTCGCGGTGTAGCACATAAATGGTTACAAAGTTACCTCACAAATAGACAGCAATATGTAGAAATCAACAACATTAATAATGAGAATGTAGAATCTGCATATAAATCTAAACTCGAATTTAACAGAGTCGGAGTCCCACAAGGAAGTATATTAGGTCCCCTTCTATTCCTACTCTACATCAACGATTTGCCTAACGTAACAAATCATGATTGTACCCTTTTTGCAGATGATATATCTTTAGTAATTCCACATACATCTAATACTTCATTTGATAACTACAATATAGAAGTTAACGAAGCTGTTCGAAGCATTATCAAATGGCTAGAACGTAATAACTTAAAAGTTAATATAGACAAAACCAGAATAATTCAATTTTACAATAGAAAACAATGTAACTACAAATTAAAAATTTCATACGATAACAATTATATAGCACAATCTGATAGCATAGTTTTCCTTGGAATGTCATTAGATAGTCAGATCTCATGGAAAATACACGTAAATAAAATCTGCAACAAAATAAACAAGTATGTTTACGCTCTTTGGCGCCTTACACGTATATCCAGCCAAAAAACAGCTTTACAAGCCTATCACGGATATGTAGCCTCTAACCTACGATATGGTATTCTATTATGGGGTGGCTCCGTGGAATTTAATAGAGTATTCTTGGCTCAAAAACAGTGCATTCGCGCACTTTGTAATGTTGATTCTTTAACTTCATGCAAACCATTGTTCCAAAAGCTAAATTTACTAACAGCACCGTCCATGTACATATTTGAATCTTGTAATTTCGTCAAAACACATCAGTATCTGTACAAATCCTTTGGTGATTATTGTAATTTTAATACCCGATATCCTAATAGTTTTCCCTTGCCGAATATAAAAACTGACCTGTATCGAAGAAATTGTTACCCCATGTCAATTAAACTTTTTAACAAATTACCCACTGAACTAAAAGACATAAGATCAATACCTTTATTCCGAAAAAAATTATACGCCTGGTTAGTAAATAAATGTTTCTACACGACCCAGGAATACCTTAGTTATAAGAATAGAAAATTACTGTAGCGCCATAATATGTATGTTCCTATCAGTGCAATATAACTAGTTTAATTTAAGTTAGTATGTAATTCCACATACCTATAAGTGTGTACCTATGTAGGTGCTTAATTCATTTTTTTTCATAAACTTTTATCTTAAGTTTTAAGTTTTTGCATACCAGAAATGGTTAATATGAGGATCGTTTTTTTGTATTATGTAATGCATTATGTACCATCTATTTTACCCATATTATGCAAATAAATTATTTGATTTGATTTGATTAGACGTTTCGCGTTCTTGAACATTTAGCTACTTAGACCTTCTGATCAAGAGGGGTACTTTCTACACGAATACAATGTGTTGTTCGGATTTTCCATCAGAAATTTCACAGTAAAAGTTACGTAATATGGATTCGTGTGCGGCTAGGACCTGATTACATGGAATTTAAAAACATAACTGGTATAATAATGGGTGCACTATTAAGTAGATACACCTCTGCTTAACCTTTTATGGATAGTAGGCGTTATGTAATTTAGTTGCCCATAGGAATCCTAACACTGTGTGAGACCGTACACCTTCAACACCTTTCTGTGCGGCTTTGAACATTTTCTTTCTTTCTTTAAAACGTAAATTAATTCTACAAAATAGGCATTTTTATGTAACTTCTAAATTATATTTTTTTTACTTTTCCACTCAGTGAGAGTGGAAAACCAAGCTCAAAATAACTTACGAAACATTTAAAACTAAGCATTTAACGTCATGCGGCAAACCATCTTGACATCTTTATCTAAAAATTTATCAACAAAATGTAGAACAGAGAAAAATGGGCCATTCCATAATACGAGTACCTTTTATAAATATATCAAAATTGATTTTTATCAGGTCTCATCGCGTGTTTCGAGATAATTTTCACCTAAACTGATATACAGACTGATAACAGGTTCAAAGTTTACAAGAGAATTTACGGGGATGATCGAGGGCACCCCTTTATAACCCTAATTCTGGCAGTTAAAGGGCTAGCTGTAATTTCGGGGGTCATTCATTTTGATAAGAATAACCAGCTGCAAATAACGAGTGACTAATTTGTTTGCAATGTTTGTTTATTGTCGGTTTTATTGCATTAGATAAAAAAGAAAGGAAATGAGTTTTCCAGCCTTACGATGAAAAGGCGGAACCAGGGGAATTACAAGTAACCCTGTCGGGACTGCGAATGGTTCGAAAGGGATACCTTGGCCTCTAAATTATAGCCCAAAAAAAAACACCATTTTTTTTTTGTTTTTTATTGCCTACCATCATTGTTGTCCTAAATAAAATATCATACACATTTATTGAAGACCTTTCAATCAACTTTTCTGTGCTGGCGGGAAAACATAGAGCTAAAATGAATGTAGGTGCCAGGTTTACCATAATTATATCGATGCGATTTTTTTTTGTCAAGTAACCTCAAGCTTCACATTTAGAGTGGTCATGGTAATTATTTATTTTTCACTTCTCTCGCTCTAAAATTCGTCTTTATGTCGTGCGTAGGCGACATAAAGTCGCGTTTTATGCTCTAGAGCATAAAGTAAAATCTTCGTCGAAGACCAAGGCAATCGGCACAGGTAATCGGCCCAACAGCCACACGAACAACTTCAACTTCATAGAATAACCTCTTTAGTTCGTTTCGTTAGTATTCTAAGAACAAGGGATTACTGCTTTTCATTACGAATACAAGGAAAGTTGATGGGAATAGGCTTCCCCCAATTACCTAAATCGCTTAATGGCAATAGGCTTGCTCTTAATTAGGTTGATTGATGGCAATAGGTTTGCTCCTAATTACATCATTTGATGGGAATAGGCTTACTCTTAATTACATTGATTGATGGCAATAGGCTTGCTCTCAATTACCCAAACCAGTGGATGGCAATAGGCTTGCTCCTAATTACATCGGTTGATAGCAATATGCTTGCTCCTAATAAGATTGGTTGATGGCAATAGGCTTTTCCTAATGACATCGGTTGATGGCAATAGGCTTGTCCCTAATTACATCAGTTGATGGCAATAGGCTTGCTCCTAATTACATTGGTTGATGGCAATAGGCTTGGTCCAAATTACATCAATTGATGGCAATAGGCTTGCTCCTAATTACATTGGTTGATGGCAATAGGCTTGCTCAAAATGTTTTTATAACTGAGCAGTATGAGTAACGACATAAGTCAGGTGTTATGTCAAGTTTCCTACCGAAAAAAAAAAGTTAATTGGCGGGAACCTTAATTATTTTTACAGTATTTACAAGTTGCTGTTTCATTTCCTCGCAATCGAAGTGAAAAGTAGAGTGTAAAACTCGTCCATAAAACCCATTTTGCTCTCTACTTTATATCCATCCTCGCTCGCAAGCTCGCATCGGATGGATAAACGTCTCGCGCAAAATGGTGCGTTTTATGCACTTGGTGTACAATCTACTATTTGATACTGGCAGAGTGAAAACAGCGACAGGTTACACCTAAAGTAGAAACTCCGTTTAAAAACTTAAAACTTCACAGGTGTTACAATAGTAATACATTTCTGAATCCCTGCGAAAGATAAATTTTCTTCGTAAAAAGTAGCTTTTATGAAGAAAATTTAAGGACTCAAATAACATGAAATAGTAACTACTTTGAGTTTCTCAGATAAACTTAGGTCATCTAGATGATTGCTTCAATTCTAAGATAGGTTATTTTTTGGAACTATCGGCAGAGAAGTTTTTGATCTGGTTTATTTAGAATTCTAGACGAATTATAGTTACGTTGCCTACCAATAAATGTAACGTAAATTTTTGTAAGTATTTTTTTTGTAATTCCGTTGGCGTACTGAATATAAGAATAACGGAGACCGAGAACCCGTGTGATCAAGATAGAATATAATATTAATACCTATATTTTTTTAACTTAGGTTAAACGGCACGATTGTCGCAGTGGCTGCGCGATTGGACTGCAACGTTGCATGTCACGGGTTCGATCCCCGCACGGAACAAACACTTGTATGGCCAACAAATCACCTTGTCTGGGTATTTGTGTCCTCCTCCTCCTTGCGTCGTTTTTCCTAAATGCTAAGGGTCGTGGCTTCTTCGGATCACTTTCTCTCTGACTGTCTTGCGCCAGCTCACTCTGTCTTCGGCAGCATGCAAGGCATCGCAGACGGAAGTGTTTAGGGCAGAGCGGAACTGGTCTGACCAGCACATTGGGCTTCTGCCTCTGGGTCTTCCCCCGCCCACCTTGCCCGTTATCAGCAGCTTCTCTAAGTTTTCGCCTCTTTTCCTGGCAATGTGCCCAAAGAACTCAAAGCTTCTTCTCTCGAATGGTGCTGAGTCTCATTGGTAACTTGAGCTCGGTTAGGATTGATTCATTAGTTCGGTGTTCTGTTCAATGAATTCCGAGCATTTTCCTCCAGCACCACATCACAAACGCGTGGTGGTCAGCTTTCCTGAGCGTCCAGGTCTCTGCGCCATAAAGAAATATGGAAAAAACGAGGGTGGTAATAAGCTGCTTCTTCGTCTTCCTTGAGATGTTCCTGTCGGTCCATACATGGTCCAGCTGGGCTATAG
The DNA here is from genome assembly GCA_949775195.1 of Diarsia dahlii. Classification (NCBI taxonomy): domain Eukaryota; kingdom Metazoa; phylum Arthropoda; class Insecta; order Lepidoptera; family Noctuidae; genus Diarsia; species Diarsia dahlii. The sequence goes on from OX459198.1 coordinate 5,213,198, forward strand.
CAGTTTTTGCCATGCCAATCCGCCTTCTAACGTCCTTTCACATGGGTATTTGTGTATGTGAGTTTAAATGTACGTACTCGTACTCACGATACAGGAGATATTCCTAGTGTGGAACAAAGTTTTCAAAAAAAGAAAAGAATGTTTTAAAACACAATGGTCACCATCCCAGAGTCAAAGACAAACAAAAGGAACATTCTTATTCTTATTCTTATTCTTTATTGCACACATAAAATAACAAATATAAACAAAAATTACAATTATAAAGTTTATGTACAAAGGCGAGCTTAACCCAGAATTGGGTTTTCTTACAGCAAACCTAATTTCGCTAGCGAGATTTGCAAAAGAGGAGGAACACTTAATGTACTTATGTGCATTAACATTAAACTATGTTACTTAAATTAAATAGACTTATAAACTAAACTACATACATACAATATCATATACGTATAATACATATAGTATATATATATACATACCTATAAAATCCTATATATACATACATACTTACTGCTCATGTCAGGAAATGTTCCTTTATTCCCTTCTTGAACACCTCTAACGAAGGGCTATCCCGCAAGGAGTGTGGAAGTGAATTCCAAAGGCGCACCGCACGAACAGTGAATGATCCATCATACCGACTTGAGGAGTGAGGAGGGAAACGAAGGAGAAGAGATGATGATGAGCGACAAGGTTTACCTCTGGGAACGAGAACAAAAAAACAACAAAGAACATCAAACAATCAAAAAATATCAAAGAATCAAAAAATATCTGCAGTCTTTCACAGTGGTTTTGTAGCGAGGTATTCCGTCTAAAGCACATAAAATAATAGCACACTCTTGAGAGCACAAGTATTCCAAAAGGGCACTTTGACTTTGGTTGAAAATATGGATAGTCCAAAGAAAGTTTGAGGTGACACGGAAGCAAGATTATGAAGATAGGTCAGACAAAGTGTTGTTCCGTCGGGGCTGCGGGTTGTTCGAAAGAGAAACCGTGGCCTCGGCACAAAGGGCTAAGAAGGAACATGGGTGGTTTTTAGTCAGTAGAAGTTTGACACTCCCGATTCCGCTAAGCCCAGAGCGGTAGGGAGTCATTTGATGATTTTCTACCCTCCCAAAAAAAAGGCTAGCTGTTCTTGAGTTATTCCAATAAAGATTTCTCAGTCTCAAATTCTCAATCATAGAGTTAGGATATGTACCCGATTGATGGCAATACGCTCGCCTCCTTATGTGGTTCTTAAACATAACTGGCAAAATACGAGTTTCTTATTTAGGGAAACCTCTGCCTAACCCTTACAAACGCTCGTACCAAACGGCAAGGACGATGATGAGTTTGATGAACTCCGTAGCTAGGCAGGAAGTGAAATACGAACGATCACGGGGTCAACAAGCTTGTAGCGATGACCGCTAACACTTGTTGACCCCGTGATTGTTCGTATTTCAATACTAATTATTATTGGTTTTTTATATTATTCATTCATTAATTTCAGCCAAAAGACGTCCACTGCTGGACATAGGCCTCCCCCAGGCATCGCCACATTGACCGGTCCCGTGCGTCTCTCATCCAGTTTATATTATATTATAGTTTTATATTATATTTCAGCAGTATTGTTTATATAAATGGAGTACTACCAACAGGTAAACGTAAGCTTAGATTGACTTATAGGAATAGTACCTAACCGAAAAACCAAAAAAACTCTGAGAAAAATTCCAGTGCAATATGACACAAAATAAAATAAGTTTTCGGAGGGCTGGAGAGAATCCCTCCGCTTTTTACCCGACTACGGCAAAGCCAAAGGAGGGTTATGATTTTGACTGGCTATGTATGTATGTATGTATGTATGTATGTATGTATGTTTGTATGTATGTATGTGTGTATCTTCATCTGTTCCCTCATAGCTTCTAATCTACTTATCGGAACTCGACATATGAGGTATCGTTAGAACCGTCTTCATTTTCCGCTGAACATAGGCTACGTGACGTGTCACAAAAAGTGATTTGGCGCCCTCTAGCGGTCAAAAAGTAAGGCTTAAAAAATAAAAATGGAGATAAACACGCCGTGTTTGGTATCATTTAAAAGCGCCTCACTTGTAAATTTCCAAAATATTGCTAAAATTTAAAATCACGCCCTCTAGCGGACAAAAAGTCAAGAGTCAAAAAAAATATTTAACACCAAAATTGCTTAAATAAAAAAAAGTAAAAAACTAAAACCCGACTACGACAAAAAAAACGACGCTGAAAAAGTATGAAACAAGATTTTCAGGATAGAACAAAAAGAAAAGCCGTGGTCACACGTTATAGGTACCAACCTAAACACTTTAATACCGTGTGACTACGGCTTTTCTTTTTGTTCTATCCTGAAAATCTTGTTTCATACTTTTTCAGCGTCGTTTTTTTTGTCGTAGTCGGGTTTTAGTTTTTTACTTTTTTTCAATTTAAATTTTCCCGTGCCAACCGTGCTCCATTTTCCCGTATTCCTAGTAGTCCTTTACCCTTTATCTCGCTAAAGGACTGGCCTTTGTTGTGGTCAAGTCCATTCTTTTGACATTTGGGATCAGCTCACCGGGTCAACATTATTTTTGGCCTCACTTGTTATCGAGTTACGACAGAAGTGTGTATTTTAAGGTTATTTTAGATAATTTAAGTAACTTTCGTGGCTGGTAAAAATAGACTGAAAATATGCTGGGAATGTCTTTCATGGGCTTAATTTTTTAAGTCAATGTGCTCGAGGTTATTTTAGGTGATCTAAGTTATTTGCGTGGTTTGTAAAAAGACACTGAAAATTATGTTGGGATTGTTATTTTTGGGCTTAGATTCTTTATTTGACATTAATTTTTTTTTATAAGTTTTGTGGCCTAGTTCTAGTTTTAGCCTGTAAACAAGGCCAAAACTATGTAGAATTATAGCAATATATAATGTAATGTTTCTTGTATAAAATTTTTATTTAAAACTTTTTTGTAGTGTTTGTTGATAAATATGCTGTATTTTTAATTTTAACAAAATAGCAGAATTTAAAATGGATTTAATCAGTCTACTAGTAAAAAATATCATAATTATTATATACTTTAGACTCATAGTAAAAGTAAATTAATACAATCACATAACATGCCTTTAAGCCCAGTAGGGTTTGCCAGAGATTTTCCATAGTACACGCCGATTGTGCAACTTTGGTTTATCTCCCAGTAACCTATTTTAAAGAACAGCTGTGGCCCAGTGGTGGCGGCCCCGATTTACGAACAGCAAGTCGTGGGTTCGAACCCAAGCAGGTGCATTACTTTGTGTAGTTTATTTCATCACCACTGCTCTCAAAAACGGTGAAGGAAAACATCGTGTGGAAACTGGCATATTCTAGAACCAAAAAATTTAAGACTTTCGACATCTACCAATTCACATTGGGCTTGCGTGGTAGATTACAGCCCATTCCCTCCTAAAGAGAGGAGGTCTGTGGCCAGCAGTGGGAACAGATGCTCATATTTCCAAAAACAACATTGTTTGTTAATAACCTGGCCTAGCATGCATCTCATGAATCCTACTAATATATATATATATATCCTACTAATGTATTATAAATGCGAAAGTTTGTGAGGATGGATGGATGGATGGATGGATGTATGGATGTTTGTTGCTCTTTCACGCGAGAACGGCTGATCGGATCTGGATGAAATTTGGCACAGAGGTAGATTATAGTCTGGAATAACACATGGGCTATAAATTATCCCCATAATAACTTAAAGGGGTGAGCAGTATTGCATTATCCATAATCCTCAACTGTTTTACAGCTTGATACTGGAAATACGAAATAACGCAAGGGACATCGAGCGTGCTGTGCAATTTTTCACTTTAAGCACCTGGTGCGAGCGTTGCAAATCCAAGAGAAAGCTGAAGTCCCTTACGTCATTTCAAATTTCCGGTATCGTACACAATCGAACTGTCAACTGTCATACTATATTAAAACAGAAGGTCTATTTCAAACTGTTTGTCACTGGTGTACGTAGCCTAACGGTACAGAGACTTACCTGTAAACAAAGGTACGCAAGTTCAAATCACAGTCAGTATTCACTTTTTGTGATTTTTTATAAGATTTCCAAAAATGTTGAAACGTGTTCGCGAGTTCGATCCCCAATCGGTTTTCACTTTTTGTAAGTTCCACGTATTTGTTTTCATTTCGATGCTATATGATTTTCAAATCAATTCAGAGTAAATTTATATAATCTACTTTTAATTGTAAATACAATATTATAAATCTGTAGACGTAGAGTTTCTGTTTATTGAACATAAGTATTTAGAAAAAATAATGTTTTCTTTTGTTGTGTCTGTGTGTCTTGGGTGTATAGTTTATTATAGTATTATCACGTGTACATTTTAAAACTAATAAGATTAGGGTTTTAGTTTTTGTTTCATTGGAATTGGTGCTCTCTATCAAAAGATATACGAATTTAAGGTATTTAAGAAAACTTATCATCATTTATAAACATACATGCAACGACATCTATTGCATCAAAACGGTACTAATTAATAAGTGTGTTCACAAGATAACTTTTAAATCGTATTTTTCAAACAGTTACGATAACAAAATGTACCCTTGATTAGTTTAAATGACGCTGCTTTGAAAATCTACATAGGGTTTTTTTTTGGAGGGTGGGAAATCATCATTTGACTCCTCCCGCTCTGGGCAGAGCGGTAGGGAATGTTAGACTTCTACTGACTAAAAACCACCCATGTTCCTTTTTTGCCTTTTGTGCTGTGGCCGCGATATTTCTTTCGAACAACCCGTAGCCCCGACAAGCGGCGGCCCTTGCGGGCCTCAACCATATTGCTGACATCTCTTTGAGGCGCGCGTGGAACCGAACGCGCCGTCGACACGGCCTGTCGTCGTCTTACGACGGGCGGACGGCGAGCTAGCCCACTACTTACCGTCCACACCTACGGTGGCCGGAAGCCATCACGTGACCCCCGACGCCCAGAGCGTCTCCTATTGCGGCTGGGACGAGAGGTCCTCTCTCTCACCACGCCACCTCCTTCGCTAGCATCACTGCTTCGCCGAAGGAGGCGACGGCGTCCCATTCTCTCTCGCCCCGCAGCATGGCTTGAACCAGGGCCGGACGCGAGAGGTCGCCGCCGCCGATCGTCGCTAAGAGAGCACGACGGGGCTCAACCCAAGTGGGGCTCCGCCCAAGCAAGGCAGACCTTCACGGTGTGCTCCACCGTGTCCTCCGGCTGATCCTTGCAATAGTAGCATTTGGGCGTTTCCTTCCGCCTGATTCGGTGCAGGTGCCTCCCGAATCCCGAAACAACCGTGTCCGGTGAGGACCTGCGCCAGACGAAAGGTGAGGGCGCCGTGGCGCCTCTCAAGCCACTCCTCAAAGAGGAGACTTACCACCACTGTGCCCTGCACGGGGTTGCGACAGTCGCTCTCTCCATGTCGCCATGAAATCACACCAGTGGGGTCTGTCCGCCATGCGGCAATATACGGCGGCAGCGGAGTTATCCCCCAGTGTAGTGCCTCCGCGCACCATTCATGCAGGAAACTACATATCCTAAACCCTATAGTGTGTGTTTGCTTCCGATGCATTAAATTTTGGCAGTTTAACTTCGTCTTCGACAGATGGCATTGTTCATTTGACACCATTTTCAGAATTGCGGTGTTAATATTTGTCGTGAATAGTCAACAAATACAAATTGACAGGTACACAGTAAGAAAAACAGCTGTAAAAACTTTAAAATAAAAACCTAAGTAATTAAAATTAGATAAGACCCGCGACGTAAACATATTTGTTCAGTGTGGAAATCGAATACAGGACATGCAGCGCCACAGTCAAACGCCGAGTCACTGCGCCAACCGTGCCGTCTTATCGGCTGTGGCTGCCTTGGGCATTGCCGCAACTTTGCTTAACAATGGCCAGATTGCACTTTCCGTTTACAAATTGCCGTCGAATCTTACCCCAACTTGCAACATCACCAAAAATCTGCGATTGGCCATGGAACAGATGTCTTTGCAAATAAACTGCTTTAAACAGGAGAGAGTCGCCTGGAATTAGATGTAGATGCGAAAATTCCACTTTCCGAAGAGTTTTCCCATCCAGTGCCAACAGAAGATCCCGAAAGAGTTAGGCAGTGGTGTACCTAATCGTAAACCCACATTTTGCCAGTAATGTTATAGGGGGCGTTTGATGTCTATAGATATAATATTGCCATCGACCTGGCACGAAAACCACGCTCCGTGGCCTCTACTGCGAAAACACTTTGCAATCAAACCTCGGACCTCATCCTCAGTAGTTGCACTTGAGACCACTCGATCAACGAGACAGTCACACATCAAAATTTCCACGTGAACGAAGTCGCGGGTATCAGCTAGTAGTTATATAAAACGCAAATTACAGGCGCCCGGAGCGGAGCACCCATTATGAACGCAACATATGCCACAACACAGCAAGCCAGGCTTGCAATAGCCTCTTACACGCTGGTGTACCTAAATGAGCTTTTACACAAATTGCCTAAACTACTCGACCACGGGGTCGAGTAGTTTAGGCGTTTGCCTTGTGACCCGGTGGTCGTGGGTTCGATTACCACTGGAAACATTCTTTGTAAAAGTTGTTTCCAGGTTGGCTAGGACATTTCAGGCTTGAATCACCTGATTGTCTGATAAAAAGATGAGAAGAGGCTTGTGGGTAATTAATACGTGAACTGTTACTGTAGGTAAACTCGAGCTTAAGGTGAAACCTTCAAGGTAGGCCGCGAAATTCAATTTTATTTACGCTTTTTGCAATTGACCGATCAGTGTCAGATTGAATGTCAAATTAAATAGGATTTGCGACAAATGTGACTTTACAGAGTAATAATGTTTAAAATCATCAATACAACCCTCTCAGTTCATATTACTTCCTTGAATGTCTATTTAATGAAAAAGGCATTTCGTGGGGTACCTAGTCGCATTCACTTTAAAGCCTACGTATACCTCCACGTCGCGGCTGCGGGTTGTTCCCGTCAGGGAACTTGTTCGCAAGAGATACCGCGGCCTCGACACAAAGGGCTAAGAAGGAACATGGGTGGTTTTTAGTCAGTCATGTCTGGCACTCCCTACCGCTCTGCCCAGAGCGGGAGGAGTCATTTGATGATTTCCAACCCCTTCAAATACCTACAAGTAGTTTTATTTTTAGGTTTCACACATTAAATTAAGGGAAATATTACGTGTTTAGTAAGTTATTCATAGACATGGTAATAACCCGTTGTTATGAAACGTTCCACTTTAAACACGGCAGTGATCGATTTATTGATTCAAAGTTTTGCATAGTTCAGTATTTACCATGACCGGCGCTTAACACTCCGACTAACACGTATGCCTGTTGTTTTATGAAATGTTTCTTGATTTTTATAAAACTTAAGTGTATTTTCCATTGTTCCAGATATATCTTCAACAGTTTCAAACTTTAAGTGAAATGCGGTGTTGGAACGAATCAATAACATAAACTTCAAAACTGGTGAACTATGTATCTTTGTGGTTAAAAGTAAATTAACAATGGAGTGTCTAAAAACAGTGCAGAATGGACGTTATGTATAACATAAGCTTGGAAAGGCAAAAGTTTTACGAGACGCACGACTTCAATAAGAACTCTGAATCTAAAGACGTGGAGGTAAGTTTGAAATTTGTATTATAATAATATTTTTGCACCACATCGATCAAACCTGTGCTTGCTTGACACCTGCGGCTATTATAAGGTCATCGGTCTTCCTAGTGGGCCATCCAATGCCACTGCTTCCGGTACATGGTCGACTGTCTAGCTAGAACCTTTTGACTTCACCGGCCCTCCGTTTGGAGAGCATTGTGCTCTGCTCAAAGTTACTGGTTTTTCTGCGAATCTCTTCCTTACATAGTATAAAACAAAGTCGTTATTTTTGTCTGTTTGTTTGTCTGTATGCTTAAATCTTTAAAACTACGCAACGGATTTTGATGCGGTTTTTTTTAATAGATAGAGTGATTCAAGAGGAAGGTTTCAGTATATAATTTGAACGACATCCACGCGGGTGAAGCCGCGGGCATCAGCTAGTCATTTTATAAGGAGACAATTTTTTATATTTACACCAAAAAAAAGTTACCAAATTGTTAAAGTAAATAAACGAAATATTACATTTAAATATAACCAGGATCTTGAAATCATAATAAATAATTGATATTTTTGCAAGTCAAATCATGCCTGTAATGGGTAAATGTCATTTGACAAGAATAGGGCGACAATAGGGGAAACGTTTTTCACGTTTAGAGTAAAAAAGTACGGCACTCGTCGTCGTAGTATTTTACTCAATGGTTTATTATTATATTATAATATCCTCTTAAAGTATATAAAAAAGAAATAGCATTGAACTATTATTAATGCTATTTAAAGATGTTCGTAAAAATCGAAAGATGGTTTAAAACATAACAATACTACGATGGTTTTTTTGGCGGTTTCCGGTCAACTAGATTTGACATTCTTTGTTTATTTCGATTTTCATTAAACATCACGTTTGCATTTGCATATTTCTACTTATTTCGCCTAGACAACGTTTGGCTAATATGTACCTATAACCAATGCAATCTAGAGGTTCTAGGAAGAAACCAATATAATATTTTTTTTTTTTTTAAATGTTGCCCCACACTATGTATTTCTCCTGTATCGTGGGTGCGTTTACAAACATTTAAACTCACATACACAAATACCCAGACCCGAAACAACTATCTGCAGGCCTTACAAATATTTGTTCCGTGCGGGAATCGAACCCGCGACACGCAGCGCAGCAGTCCAATCGCTCAGCCACTGCGCCAACCGTGCCGTCATATGTTTTATTACTCGACGTTAAAATGATGTAGCGGGACTATTCTCCGAACAAAACAAATTGTTTCCTTTCAAGCATTATTTCGTGTCGTTTAGATATTTTTGCCTTATTCTTTTGAACTTAGATTTCTTTGATAGAGTCAGTCCTTAGTTCTTTATTTAGTTTAGGCGGATCATGGGACCTCGATTTTTAATGTCTTATACAGAAAACAAGGATTTTATTTTATTTAACCTGCCTAGTTATAATAGGGTATTTCACAAAAAAAAATCGAATGGATCCGTCCGTTATGTTATTGAAAAATATTGGATATCTACGTGTTTTTTGTATTACCAAATTAATAAAAAATTACGAAAATAAAACGTGTCACAGATGAGTGGGGCTTGTGACGTCACTTTCTGGGTAAAAAAGCACTAGCCTTGTGACGTCACACGACTTGTTGCGACTTTTCGAAGCACTGTTTCCTCACGATTTTTTCCTTTACCATTTTTGAGAGCATTTTAGTTGAAATTTTATGTATTCAACTGCCTCTGTTGTTGAGTGGTTTAGGCGTTTGCCTTGTGACCCGGTGGTCGTGGGTTTGATTCCCACGAGAAACATACTTTGTTAAGCTGTTTCCAGTTTTGCTTGGACATTACAGGTTTGAAACACCTGATTAAAAATGATTCCGTGCTTAAAAAATGATCCCGTGCTTCGGAAGGCACGTATAAGCCGGTGGTCCCGACCTCCAAATGGCAGTCGTCAAACCATGTTAGAGGCCCCTGAGGTGGTTTAGAAACTCTGCCACTAGGGTGTGTGGGGTCGTTGGACTTTACTGCCCACACGGTAAAAAGAAGACTTAAAATGTGGGTAGGTAATTGGCGCCCAACGTGGGACAATAATTTGTCACATTTCTGCCGAAAACGCTACTTATTTTCAAAAATATTGTACAGACTTTCAAAGCTCCTTTGAAACCATGTAAGACAAAAGGGGTAATTTATACGTTCGTTCCAGAATTGAGTAGTTTGAAGATATAAAATAAACTACTACGTAGCACCTACCATGAATCGATAAGCCTTGGCTAAGTCGGTATCATTCATAATAAAGGCTAATTAATAAATCAATGGAGAAACTGAAAATTTCAAGTAGTTCAAACATATAATTTTATCAATGTTACGCCTCAAAACGAGTATAATTACTTCATAAAATCCTGTTCGTATATAATTATATAAAAACATAGCAACTGCCCTAACATTAGTTTAATAATGACGTATTTAGTTCTTTTAATTACATTTATTACTGTACGTGTAGACACCCGCAACGAGGAACATTTTAATACATAATGATGTTACCGAACAGCTCAAACATTATTTTCCCTCAGCAATGGAATCATATTATTTAAATATGACACGTGTTGGCAACCACGTCTTATAATTGATTTATATATGACTGGTAGCTTCACAGCTGTCAGAACATGAACATAAATTATTATATCAAACAATACGACAATTACACAATTACGAAGTACTCGTACACCGGAAAAGGGAAATAATAAGTCGAGCCACAGATTATTTTATTGACCACGTAATCAAACTAGTCATTTTTAACCGACTTCTAAAAAAAGAAGGAGGTTCTCAATTCGGATGTCTATATAATCGGAAATCGAAATCGGACAAGCGGTTTTTGAAAAATCAACAAAACTAAAAAAAAACTACATTGTCCACATTGACCCATGAACATGGTGAACCACTAAAAAGTGAAAAATAAAAACTTTTTAACAAAAAATAAAACCGACTTAAAAAAACACAAAAAAGTGAAAAATAAACTTTAGAAGAAAAATCAGTTTCTGAAGTCGGTGACAAAAAAATGAAATCAAGGTTTTATTTTTTGTTAAAAAGTTTTTTATAACTAAGTCACGGGAAAATAATATATCCTCTAAACTAATTCGTCTTTTTTACAATGCCAACTAAATATCTTACAGAAAGCGTCAAGTAAAGATCATCAAATATCTTAGCTAGTTCTTTTTATTACCTAATTTACTAACTCGGCCACGGATTTTATCTAATATTATAATATGGCTCGACTTCCTTAATAGTTTATGAGAAATAATATTCCTCATAAACTATTGTTCATGAAACATGTCTGTTTTAATCGCGACGAATCCGGTAAATAATACGCACCCTGCTAATTAAAATTAATAATGGCAGGAAAACACGCCTCCGGAACACGCTTCTTATTTTGTTTGGTATTAATGACATGGTTCTATTGTTTATGATAATTATCTACGCCTTATTGTTCTGTGAAATTCGAGCACCCCTTAAGAGTGTATTCCAAACGAAGCTTAATCATCCAGAATATGCGTGCGTACAGCGTTGCTTTCTTTCTCGACGAGCAAGAAAATTGCTAATTCAGATGAAAACGTGGTTTTCACGTACGGCAGATTTTATGAACGATTTTATTATATACTAGCTGATGCCCGCGGCTTCACCCGCGTGGATGTCGTTCAAATTATATACTAAAACCTTCCTCTTGAATCACTCTATCTATTAAAAAAAACCGCATCAAAATCCGTCGCGTAGTTTTAAAGATTTAAGCATACAGACAAACAGACAAAAATATCGACTTTGTTTTATACTATGTAAGGATATAAAATGTACTTAGTCGACCTTACCGTCTTCATGTAGTATATTTTCATAAGCAGTTGGTAATGTCATTTATTATGGTTGTTTGTAGTTTTCAACGAACTTACATAAATACTAAGGTGTGAACATATAAATTAAAATCTTCTGGGGTGGCCATTGCGACCTGGAAGGCCTCTCACTTGGTAGACCGATGACCTGGTGAAGACTGCGAGGGACTGCCCGTGCGAGACGCACGGGGCTGGTCAATGTGGCGACACTTAAGGCCTATGTCCAGCAGTGGACAATTTTTCGTCTGATGATAAAATAATTGATACAATTTTAGAATTCTATGAAAGACAGATTATATTTGCATCCATAAGGGGAATATTACGTTAGAGTAACGGTCAAAAATTTGCGTGAATTTTAAATAGTTTACTATGCCATTGCATGCAAACATCGAAAAAGTCCAATTAAACCATAACATAGTACAACATAAATTCGTAAATAAACATTCCGAATGGTCCAAATAACTTTTAATGGCTGAATGTTCAGCATCCGGCAATGTTGTGGCCACATTAAAAGTTTTAAAACAACTGTAAGGTTGACATCCCGCACAATCTACGACCCCACTACGGAAACCGTAAAAATAAGAATTAACGAGCATTTATTGGTAAAAGTGCTGCAAGTTTTAAATTTTCCCACAATGAACAGTGGGTCTAAAATGGCCACTTTTGAAGATTAGGTTATATATTATTATTATTATTATCAGCTGTTTGTGTCCCACCGCAGGGCAAAGGCCTCCCTTCCCTCTTTCCACTTATCCCTATCCAGTGCTCCGGTTTGCCAATGAATTAGGTGAATAAGCGTAAAATGGACCTTTTATAATTTGCGTCTGTGACCATTTAGAAAGATAGTTTGAATAATCGGAAAATAATATAAATTGCGTTAAAATTCGTAAAATGGTCACAGACGCAGAACAGTTACCCAGTTACAGAACATTTATCATTCTTTCTAACACACACACACCACACCACACCACCACACCACACCACCACACCACACACACACACACCACACACCACACACACACACACCACACACCACACACCACACACCCACCACACAACACACCCACCACACCACACCACCACACCACCACATCACCACACCACACACACACCACACCAACCCACCACATTTACCAGTGTTTTAAAATATTGGGTGTGTTTTTGTAGCAGTAATAGTAGTTTATGCGACTGTGCATAATGAAGGGCATTACAACACAAGTGTGGGTTTCTTAATAGCAACACACGAGTGTTGTAATGCCTAATTATGTATAGTTGCATACACTACTTTATCTACCCAAATATCATAAGGGCTCTATGATGGGTTCAGGAACCATAAGGAAATGACCAGCATTGTTACCAGTGTAATGCAATAAAAAATACCGAACAAATGACAGCTCGAAATGGCGGCGTTTCGGATATCTGTAATTTTTTTTAAATCATTGTCAAACGAACAAAGTCACTATTCTTGTGTCACTCGAGATCAAAATGTCGTGCGATTTATAATTAAAATCATACTGAATTGGGGTTTCGTATCGATAGGTATCTGTTTTAATGTAGATACTAGAATAGCACACTCACTTGAATTTGACACCTGTTCCAAATTTAAACTCATAACCTACTGTTTTCAGCAGGTTATGAGTTCATTACAGTTCTGTGAATTTCTGCTGGTTGGTAATGCTGGTCATTGCCTATGGTTTTTGAACGCATTAGAGAGGGTTTATGATATTTGGGTAGATAAAACAATATTATTATACGTTCAAAATATATTATCTTATATTTAAACCAGACGAAAAACATTAACTTCGGTTAGATAACATTCATATTTTGGATTCATGGTGCTTATTCAGCTGAATCCAGTTAGAATGGAAGCTGACTCCGATATGCTTGATAAATGCCAAGTAAATCAATATATACAGATAAATTTGTGTGTACGTTATTTATAACAAAAACTCATTTTACTAAATTATCTTTGTCTCTCTGTCTGTTGGTATGTCTGTTTGATCCGGCTAATACCTATTCGAGACAACTGGACCAATTTTCACATGATTGTAAGCTCATCTTATAATGAGTTTAGAAAAAAAGATTAAGTGTGATTCCGTTTAGAAAATTATAAACAAAATCCGATTCAATTTCCGATTCAAAATCACATGTTTTATAAAATTTTTGAATCAGATTTTGTTTGCGTTTGGATGAAGGTCGCGGGCAACCACATTCAGTATCGAGTAATGTCTTGCTCTAACTGTCACATGAAAAACAAACAAACACGTGTTTCTATTGCAGCTGGTAGCTGACCATGGTTACAAGATTTAGTTATAATTAAGATAGACAGATACTGGAAATATACTAAGCAATGAACTCTGATAGCCTCCACCATATTTAGAGAGTAAGTTTTACAAATGTTGGCAATCAAATCAAGTCTAACGTAACAAGCTATTTCGAGAGCTATGTTAGGTAAATTTAAATGAGCGAAACAGCGTCCATAAACTTCAGTACTCGTACATTGGCAACGTGCCAAGCGGTCCTCACGGTAATTAGTTCAATTTGACAAGCTTTTGAATTTTCTGATAAAACGCTTCGTTACCCTTAGGTCTATTGATCACGCATCGTAGCACTAAAATGAAATCTTTATTTGTAACCAGCTGTTGCCAGCGGCCCGCTACAACTCTTAAATTATCAGGATAAAAACTCCTATGTGTTAATCCAGGTTTTAAACTATCGTGTACCAAATTTTATTCAAATCCGATCATTAGTTTTTGCGTGAAGAAGTAACAAAAATACACACAATCTTTCACCTTTATAATTATTTTTAGTGTGATACTTGATACGAAATATGTGATACTTGTTGATACTTAACTTTCTTGAATCCAACAACAAAATCAATCACAAAAGAATAGCGGAGGAGTAAGAAAACTCGCGGGTCTGTGGACGGTCACGTTATTTAAAAAGTGAGGGGGTCCTCCGTGCGTACTAGTACATTATAGCACGTCGCTACACTTCAAGATCGACTCGAAGTACACCTGCAAGTACCGATATACCTAGTACCATAGCAACTGTCTCTTTTGCATAAGAATTTTTAAATATAATAAATTATCAGTCTGGACGGACAAACTAGCGGACTAGCCCATTACCCTAGATTATATTCATCATCATCATTTTAATAATAATAATAATAATCATTTATTAAACAGATCATACAATCCAATTTGTTAGTAGGTAATACGTACACACTTAAACACTAAAGTTAGTAGGCACACACATTTGGAAAATTTTGATAATGATTACTAATAATGTCAAAACAAACAGCAATAATAATGTCAAAATCAGAAAATGTCAAAATTAAATAATGTCAAAATCAAACAATGTCAAAATTAAATACATAATGTCAAAATCAGAAAATGTCAAAATCAAATAATGTCAAAATCAAACAATGTCAAAATTACCACTAATCATGTCAAAACCATTAGCAATACCTATTACTTTACATTATAAAGGACCCCTCCAGATCCGTGAACAGTATTCCAGTGCCTCACAACCGGACAGTCAACTCTTTCCAATATGGTATTCAGAAGGCTGTTGGTGCTGCCCCGTACGCGGCGCATCAGGGAGGCCACTCTTTTCCGTACTATAGCCCTAAAGCAGTCAGTGCTGGCCTTAGCAAACATACCTGATGCACTGCAAAAGCGAGGCAACCCCAACAGCATCCTAAAACCATTATTGTACAGGACCCGTAGGGCATTGAAAGATCTTTGCGTATAGCGGACCCACAGGCTACAGGTATAAAATGTCTGGCAGTAAGCTTTAAAAAGAGAAATTTTAACTTCTTTTGTGCACCTTGCAAACCTGCGTGCCAGCATATTGCATCTCACTGCCAACGCCCTACGTTCCCGCTCAATATCTAAATCATCCGAGAGGTCCTCGGTGACCCAGTGCCCCAGGTACTTGAATTTGGTGACCCTACTTAACGGCATACCTCCAAGCCTAACTGGTGGAACGGTTTTCGGACTCTTATTACCCGCCTTGAAAATAAGTAATTCACTCTTCTTACAGTTGTACCTGAGGCCATGTGACTCCGAGTACCCCTCACAGATACCTATGAGGTAGTTAAGGGCTGTGACAGATGGGCTCAGCAGCACCATGTCGTCGGCATAACTAATGTTGTTCATGAAAACACCATCCATTGAACAGCCGACACCGGCCCATGCATTATGCCCGGCATTATGTCAGCCTCGTATCACCCACTGCTGAGTAAAGGCCACTCCTTTTTTCTGCCACTCTTCCCGGTTCTGTGCGTACCTTATCCACGAGTTTGACGATTTATAGTCAACCCAACGAGCTTAGGACGGCTCTAGTTTCTTTTGCCTCACCTTGGCCACCATTCGGTCAAAGCATTACTCCATAGGCCATCTCCGGGTCTAGCCAGATGTCCTGTCTAGGTCCACTTGAGGCGCACCGCCCGGTTCCCGGCATCGTAAACTTTCGTCCGACGGCGGATTATATTACACTCAGTGAACCATAATCAAGTAAGTTACTTATGGTTAGATTGTCATTCAGACATATCTAATTAACCTTATGCCCCGCAGACAAAGTTTAATAGTAGTTTATGCAACTGTGCATAAAGAAGGGCATTACAACACAAGTGTGGGTTTAAGAAACGAGCCGAAGGCGAGTTTCTTAATAGCATCACACGAGTGTTGTAATGCCTAATTATGTATAATTGCATACACTACTTTATCTACCCAAATATCATAAGGGCTCTATGATGGGTTCAGGAACCATAGGGAAATGACCAGCATTGTTACCAGTGTAATGCAATAAAAAATAAACAGGTTATTAGTTGCATTCGTCGCTGCATTTACGATATCTGGCGGAGTGTTCATGTCACTATCACTCATTTTCGACAGAAATAAAGAACTTTTCTCAAACATGCTTGGAAATTTGAGCATTATTTTGACAACCTTCTTCGAGATAAATCGAAATTGCTGTACTGGCCAGATACATGCGACCAGCGGCCGGCAAAAGTTGTATGAAAATCCATATCTGTCGTGTTTAGCGGCCAAATAAATTACATACTAAACTCATATCTGTAGTGTTATTTAAAAATGGAACGATCTTTTACTCTGAACCATAGCAACCAAGGAGGTGACTTATTAAAGGTTTTATTTAAATTTCGAATTGGCTGAACTCTTCAACGCGTGAAAAATTATTGTTGTATGTGATTTTGAAAAGTAAATTGTATTTAATTTCCTCGCATTATTTGAGAAAAGTACTATACAACCCTTGGCCACAACTAGGCATTAATGGACTTACGTATGTGT
Source organism: Diarsia dahlii (assembly GCA_949775195.1). Classification (NCBI taxonomy): domain Eukaryota; kingdom Metazoa; phylum Arthropoda; class Insecta; order Lepidoptera; family Noctuidae; genus Diarsia; species Diarsia dahlii. The sequence goes on from OX459198.1 coordinate 5,229,982, forward strand.
GCCTCGGCTTCGCCTCGGCCCACATTTACACGTTCGTCCATCAATGCCTCTGTTGCTGGCCGCTGCAGTAATGTACTATATCAGAAAAAAATTTCTACTCGTAACTGGAAATAAAAGCTAACGAACAAATGACAGCTCGAGATGGCGGCGTTTCGGATATCTGTAATTTTTTTTAAATCGTAAGCAAACGAACAAAGTCACTATTCTTGTGCCACTCGAGATCAAAATGTCGTGCAATTTATAATTAAAATCATACTGAATTGGGGTTTCGTATCGATAGGTATCTGTTTTAATGTAGATACTAGAATAGCACACTCACTTGAATTTGACACCTGTTCCAAATTTAAACTCATAACCTACTGTTTTCAGTAGGTTATGAGCTCATTACAGTTCTGTTTGTTTCTGCTGGTTGGTAATGCTGGTCATTGCCTATGGTTTTTGAACGCATTAGAGAGGGTTTATGATATTTGGGTAGATAAAAGATATTTACTTAATTTACGAAATTCTTGACATTACCCACTGCTAAGTTATATCAATCAGTGGTGGAACAAGAGAGCAATACTAATAATAATAGTTTGGTTGATCTTTTGCTCTTCTTGGATTACATCAACTTATCTTGAAGGGCTGGTTTAATTAAGACGAAATTCGCTAAATTAATAGATATTTCATTAGTGTTAGTTTCACTTTGTTACTTCTACTAACATATTAACTTTGAACAAGGGATAGATAGATCTTGAAATAATTACTAATTAATTATTTCAAGTTCCAAGAACTGAGTTTAAAATCTAAGTAATGAAGATAGATATTTCTGGAAGTAATAATATTGTTTCCAAGATTAATATTCTACTACCTGAAACTGATAAGTAATTTAATCTTACTAAAAATTAATTTCTTGACCTTTTGAGATAAATGGATAATATTTTAGTAAATTGCGCAAACGTGTTCAATTTAATTTGGCTGCCTTTGTCCGCTCTCTGTTCAAAACTATTATTAAGATAGACACTAACTGAAACTAAGGCTGAATACAAAACGGTCCTTTATAGTTCCAGTATTTTGGTAACTGCTCTCCTTTCAGAATAATATTTTTTTAGCAGAAATTCGAAAATTATGTCTTAATTCAGACGGCAATTTTTTCGTATCCCATTCATAGTATTAAAATACCTGTCGAATTAGGTGTGTTTAGGTTACCTAGAATAATAATAAAATACTTAACTTGGTTGTTATGATGAATGAGCAAGCTGGTACTCGTAAATGATGACGTAAATTAGGTTCGAACCTATTTAAAAGAAAACAAAACAAATCAAATAATTTATTCGCATAATATGGGTAAATAAATGGTACATAATGTATTACATAATATACAAAAATAAAGATCCTCTTAATAACCATTTTTGGTATGCAAAACTTAACTCTTAAAATAAAAGTTTATAAAATAATTAATTGGGTACATAACAAAATAATACCATAGCTACACATTTACATTTGGAACTACATACTAACTTAAACTAGATTATTGCACTAATAGGAACATACATAGTAAGGGGACGTGAAACGTTTTACGAACAGTCGATTGGTCCATGAACCATTGGTCAACATTATCTGTAAACCATTAACTTTTGATCCAAAGAACTTTTCACCCACGAACGTTTCGCCAACAGAACCCTACGTCAGTGAATGCTTAGCCAACAGAATGTTTTGACCAATAACTATTCACCCAAAGAACAATTTGTCTAGTCGTCCGATTAGCCAAAATTATAATACGAACGTTTCGCGGCAGTATGACTCTATGGGCGGCATGGGCACCGGGCCGTAGGCCGACGAAGGAGGCCGGCGGAGGCCGGCACTTCGGGGACAGAAGACGAGTGAGTGACAGTTGGCCAATTGTTCTTTGGGTGAATAGTTATTGGTCAAAACATTTTGTTGGTTAAGCATTCACTGACGTAGGGTTCTGTCTGCGAAACGTTCGTGGGTGAAAAGTTCTTTGGATCAAAAGTTAATGGTTTAAAGATAATGTTGACCAATGGTTCATGGACCAATCGACTGTTGGTAATACGTTACAGATTCATAGTAAGGCGCTACACAAATTTTCTATTCAGTACAAACCGTTCGATTTGTATCCAATCTCTATCAATCTGCTCCATAATTTGTTCTATAACCTATTGCCTTCACCTCGAAACGTTCGTCGAGTAATAAAGAAGACCGATGCAAATATTGATACCATTCCGTCTGTTTGTTTCAATTTAGTTTTCGTTTCCAATTTAGAGGTTTTGCAAGAATATTCGTTCGAATAGAATTTCAATACCTTTCATATTTGAAGTAGTAAAATAATTGTTGACGAAACAGAAATATTAATTGGAGCTTTTGGTTTTCGTCTATTATTTAGATGTGATTTCTGTTTTTAGTTAAACTTAATAATTATTCAATGTACCTATGCTTTGTGTTTTATGTGTGGTTGGCCCAACATGTTTTTTTCTTTCATTTTTCCCTGTCAGACGTCACGACAACATTAAAATTTAATCTTTTCTCTTTCATGTCATTCTTCTTTCATATTGTCACACAATCCATCCTTCATTGACCTGTCCATGTATCCATTATTAATCCAAATTAATATCCATCACATTTTTAGTCACATGCTTTTCATCCCTTCTCATAACATGGGGCATACCAAGATAGATGGCTTCCTATAATTTTATCTGTGACAGGCGGCACTTTCAAACATCCACTAATATATTCATCCCATAATTTAACAATTCTTATCACTTCGTACATCAATTCCAACATTCCCTTTGTGTAATCAAAGTACAAAATTTACCATTAATGACTTTTAAACCAATCATGCTGCCTAGTGGAAGCACTCTGTCGAGCGTAAATTTCGATACTATGAGTATTGGATATTTCTGTCACTATTTTATCAGTTGTGAAACGTGCAATGCTGTCCGATAAATGCCAACAGGGTCGACCCGAATGGCATTGAGTGGTACGCCTTTGTGGGTAGATTTTCATAAACTGTAGTATTCATGGACTTTTTTCAAACTGACTATCGGACCAGTCTACTCGTGTATAGATGAATGCCAGTATTCTACATGGAGCTATTATCTATAGTAGGAGGCTTATTTTTTAATATGCAAAAGGGTCTGTCACAGGTCCATCTATCTATATTTAAAAAAGGCAACGCTGACTGACTGAGGGTGAACGCACAGGTAAAACCCTTTGGGCTTGAAAATTAAAATTTCGCACACGTATTCTTCTTATACCCCCAAGGGGATGAAATTTTGTGTGGAAAATCGTATTTTTTTAATATTTCTGACATCCACGGTGGCGAAACCGAGGGCAAAAAAAAAGCTAGTTAAATACATATAAACGCTGAGTTTGACACGATACCTTTTTATAATACTGGTTTTCAGAGTTTTCTTACTGCCAGTAACAACTTTCAAACTATTTTTGAATGGCTTTCCGACGCAAGGAAGGTTGTTGATATGTGACATACATAAGTTTTATTTAACCAGGGACCGAGTTCAGATCTTAATGGACCTGTACAGCTGTTATTTCTTAACGACGAGAACTACACATGATCTTAGATAATTATAATTACCTAAAATTATTATTATAAGGCCATGTGAGATGACTTTTGACAAGGGTCTTTATTAGATGTTATAAGAAAAACACAAAAAAGTGAAAAATAAACTTTAGAAGAAAAATCTGTTTCTGAAGTCAGTGACTTTTGTTTGTTTGATTTCATTTTTTTGCCACCGACTTCAGAAACTGATTTTTCTTCTAAAGTTTATTTTTCACTTTTTTGTGTTTTTTTTTTTGAAGTCGGTTTTATTTTTTGTTAAAAAGTTTTTCTTTTTTTTCTTTTTAGTGGTTTACATGTTCATGGGTCAATGTGGATAATGTAGTTTTTTTTTTAAAGTTTTGTTGATTTTTCAAAAACCGCTTGTCCGATTTCGATAAAAAATTATGGGACCATTTCGGAAGTATAATTATACACTTACCAACAAAAAAATATTTTTTCAAATCGGTTAGCAAGTGACGGAGTTATGCCCGAACAAACATAAAAAAAAATATATAAACATCCGAATTGAGAACCTCCTTCTTTTTTTAGAAGTCGGCTAAAAATAAGTAGAACATTCCAGTAAATTAAAAACTATTCAATCATCTGAAACAAATCCGCACAAAACGAACATAAAAGCGGAGGTAGAGAAAACATTCTTTCATTTCTACTTTTATAGCGACACTTGTTGATTCCCAGGCAAACTTTCATTATTCATTCAAAGTCACCTACAAACAGTGTTGGTAGATATCTGAACAGAAATCTGTTTTTTGTTCCCAAGGAGGTAGTGTTGTTTTTTTTATTAACTGATTTATGGTGTTTATAATAACAAAACACTTGCATTCTTAATGCAAGTGAAATAAAATACATGCATTTTATAATTAACTAGCTGACCCACGCAACTTCGTCTGCGTCACATAAATATAGCTTATAACCTTTCTCGATTTATCGACTATCCGACATAAATTAATCTAAATCGTGACAAACAAAAAATCTTATCTTTCTTCTTTATTCTAATAGTTTAGATGGTTTAGATTAGCTTAGATTATATTAAAGTGTGAATTACTATAGGTATCTCTTACTGTTAAATACAATTACGATAACACTCTGTACTTGTAAACCTTATGATGCAGTAAATATTTTGAATTTGAATTTCCCGGAAAGAATCTCCCTAAATTGCGAAGCGCGATTATTTTGCCGCGCCGATATTTTTACATTGCGATATCTTCTAAGATATTTGTTTAAACTGTTTAGAGTAAAGGGCACAAATATTCTATAAAAAAAATTCCTTCTAACAAACACATTTATTTAGATTTAGATTAATACCATATATGGGTTAAATAAGCTTCGCAAAAAATAATTATTTTTAACCTAACAGTTTAATATGTAGTAAAAAAAAACTGAAAATCAAAAAACAAGCCCCGCCCGCTTCCAAGTTTTGATTTTTAATTTAAAATGTGCTTGTTTTTTGCTTTTCAGTTTTTTCAGTCGGGTTTTTTAGTTTTTTAACTACTTTTTTTATTTCTAACTTTTTAGTTCTTTTGTGTTTGTTCTTTCGTTGGTCGCGTAAAATTCTTCGCAGATGATTTAACTTTTGTGCTTGTTTATAGGATTTGTCAGTTTGAATTTCTTTTAAACATATAAGTGTAATATATTTTTCACTTCTCTCGCTCTAAAATTCGTCTTTATGTCGTGCGTAGGTGACATAAAGTCGCGTTTTATGCTCTAGAGCATAAAGTAAAATCTTCGTCGAAGACAAAGGTAATCGGCACAGGTAATCGGCCCAACAGCCACAGGAACAACTTCAACTTCATAAAATAACCTCTTTAATTTAATTCGTTTCGTTAGTATTCTAAGAACAAGGGATTACTGCTTTTCATTACGAATACAAGGAAACTTGATGGGAATAGGCTTCCCCCAATTACCTAAATCGCTTGATGGCAAAAGGCTTGCTCCTAATTACATCATTTGATGGGAATAGGCGTACTCTTAATTACATTGATTGATGGCAATAGGCTTGCTCTCGATAGGCTTGTTCCTAATTACATCGGTTGATGGCAATAGGTTTGCTCCTAATAGGATATGTTGATGGCAATAGGCTTTTCCTAATTACATCGGTTGATGGCAATAGGCTTGTCCCTAATTACATCAGTTGATGGCAATAGGCTTGCTCCTAATTAGATTGGTTGATGGCAATAGGCTTGGTCCCAATTACATCAGTTGATGGCAATAGGCTTGCTCCTTATTACATTGGTTGATGGCAATAGGCTTGCTCAAAATGTTTTGACAACTGAGCAGTATGAGTAACGACCCAAGTCAGGTGTTATGTCACGTTTCCTACTGAAAAAAAAAAGTTAATTGGCGGGAACCATAATTATTTTTACAATATTTACAAGTTGCTGTTTCATTTCCTCGCAATCGAAGTGAAAAGTAGAGCGTAAAACTCGTCCATAAAACCCATTTTACTCTCTACTTTATATCCATCCTCGCTCGCAAGCTCGCATCGGATGGATAAACGTCTCGCGCAAAATGATGCGTTTTATGCACTTGGTGTACAATCTACTATTTGTAATCTCCTTTTAAAACCCTATAATTTGATACCCTACTAGATGGTATTGAAAAAAATTTTTTTTGAACTCCGCGATTTGGCCCCCAAAATCCGCAATTTTTCCTATAACACTCGCGCCATCAAGACAAATCTAACGACGTGTATTTCATTCAAATCGGTTCATCCGTTGATGAGTTATGAGGGAACAAAGAAACGGACATACATACATACATACATACACGTCAAACACATAACCCTCCTTTTGGGCTTCGCCGCAGTCGGGTAAAAACACATGACCCTCCTTTTGGGCTTCGCCGCAGTCGGGTAAAAAAGGTTACAGTGAGTCAATCTTAAAAGATAGATACATGCTGTCGCGGACTTTTTTTTAGAACTTTTAAAGAGGAACAATTCCTTCATCCTACTAATATTATAAATGCGAAAGTTTGTGAGGATGGATGGATGGATGGATGGATGGATGTATGGATGTTTGTTGCTCTTTCACGCGAGAACGGCTGATCGGATCTGGATGAAATTTGGCACAGAGGTAGATTATAGTCTGGAATAACACATGGGCTATAAATTATACCCATAATAACTTAAGGGGGTGAGCAGTATTGCATTATCCATAATCCTCAACTGTTTTACAGCTTGATACTGGAAATACGAAATAACGCAAGGGACATCGAGCGTGCTGTGCAATTTTTCACTTTAAGCACCTGGTGCGAGCGTTGCAAATCCAAGAGAAAGCTGAAGTCCCTTACGTCATTTCAAATTTCCGGTATCGTACACAATCGAACTGTCAACTGTCATACTATATTAAAACAGAAGGTCTATTTCAAACTGTTTGTCACTGGTGTACGTAGCCTAACGGTACAGAGACTTACCTGTAAACAAAGGTACGCAAGTTCAAATCACAGTCAGTATTCACTTTTTGTGATTTTTTATAAGATTTCCAAAAATGTTGAAACGTGTTCGCGAGTTCGATCCCCAATCGGTTTTCACTTTTTGTAAGTTCCACGTATTTGTTTTCATTTCGATGCTATATGATTTTCAAATCAATTCAGAGTAAATTTATTTAATCTACTTTTAATTGTAAATACAATATTATAAATCTGTAGACGTAGAGTTTCTGTTTATTGAACATAAGTATTTAGAAAAAATAATGTTTTCTTTTGTTGTGTCTGTGTGTCTTGGGTGTATAGTTTATTATAGTATTATCACGTGTACATTTTAAAACTAATAAGATTAGGGTTTTAGTTTTTGTTTCATTGGAATTGGTGCTCTCTATCAAAAGATATACGAATTTAAGGTATTTAAGAAAACTTATCATCATTTAGAAACATACATGCAACGACATCTATTGCATCAAAACGGTACTAATTAATAAGTGTGTTCACAAGATAACTTTTAAATCGTATTTTTCAAACGGTTACGATAACAAAATGTACCCTTGATTAGTTTAAATGACGCTGCTTTGAAAATCTACATAGGGTTTTTTTTGGAGGGTGGGAAATCATCATTTGACTCCTCCCGCTCTGGGCAGAGCGGTAGGGAATGTTAGACTTCTACTGACTAAAAACCACCCATGTTCCTTTTTTGCCTTTTGTGCTGTGGCCGCGATATTTCTTTCGAACAACCCGTAGCCCCGACAAGCGGCGGCCCTTGCGGGCCTCAACCATATTGCTGACATCTCTTTGAGGCGCGCGTGGAACCGAACGCGCCGTCGACACGGCCTGTCGTCGTCTTACGACGGGCGGACGGCGAGCTAGCCCACTACTTACCGTCCACACCTACGGTGGCCGGAAGCCATCACGTGACCCCCGACGCCCAGAGCGTCTCCTATTGCGGCTGGGACGAGAGGTCCTCTCTCTCACCACGCCACCTCCTTCGCTAGCATCACTGCTTCGCCGAAGGAGGCGACGGCGTCCCATTCCCTCTCGCCCCGCAACATGGCTTGAACCAGGGCCGGACGCGAGAGGTCGCCGCCGCCGATCGTCGCTAAGAGAACACGACGGGGCTCAACCCAAGTGGGGCTCCGCCCAAGCAAGGCAGACCTCCACGGTGTGCTCCACCGTGTCCTCCGGCTGATCCTTGCAATAGTAGCATTTGGGCGTTTCCTTCCGCCTGATTCGGTGCAGGTGCCTCCCGAATCCCGAAACAACCGTGTCCGGTGAGGACCTGCGCCAGACGAAAGGTGAGGGCGCCGTGGCGCCTCTCAAGCCACTCCTCAAAGAGGAGACTTACCACCACTGTGCCCTGCACGGGGTTGCGACAGTCGCTCTCTCCATGTCGCCATGAAATCACACCAATGGGGTCTGTCCGCCATGCGGCAATATACGGCGGCAGCGGAGTCATCCCCCAGTATAGTGCCTCCGCGCACCATTCATGCAGGAAACTACATAGCCTAAACCCTATAGTGTGTGTTTGCTTCCCATGCATTAAATTTTGGCAGTTTAACTTCGTCTTCGACAGATGGCATTGTTCATTTGACACCATTTTCAGAATTGCGGTGTTAATATTTGTCGTGAATAGTCAACAAATACAAATTGACAGGTACACAGTAAGAAAAACAGCTGTAAAAACTTTAAAATAAAAACCTAATTAAAATTAGATAAGACCCGCGACGTAAATATATTTGTTCAGTGTGGAAATCGAATACAGGACATGCAGCGCCACAGTCAAACGCCGAGGCACTGCGCCAACCGTGCCGTCTTATCGGCTGTGGCTGCCTTGGGCATTGCCGCAACTTTGCTTAACAATGGCCAGATTGCACTTTCCGTTTACAAATTGCCGTCGAATCTTACCCCAACTTGCAACATCACCAAAAATCTGCGATTGGCCATGAAACAGATGTCTTTGCAAATAAACTGCTTTAAACAGGAGAGAGTCGCCTGGAATTAGATGTAGATGCGAAAATTCCACTTTCCGAAGAGTTTTCCCATCCAGTGCCAACAGAAGATCCCGAAAGAGTTAGGCAGTGGTGTACCTAATCGTAAACCCACATTTTGCCAGTAATGTTCAAGCGCCATGGAATAGGGGGCGTTTGATGTCTATAGATATAATATTGCCATCGACCTGGCACGAAAACCACGCTCCGTGGCCTCTACTGCGAAAACACTTTGCAATCAAACCTCGGACCTCATCCTCAGTAGTTGCACTTGAGACCACTCGATCAACGAGACAGTCACACATCAAAATTTCCACGTGAACGAAGTCGCGGGTATCAGCTAGTACATGATATTTGCGTAACTTATACCGTTTTCGCAGCGCACGCAGCGGAAGCTCTCAAAAAGGAAATACCTTTACCCGTTTTTGTAACATTTTTCATTTATGCTCAGCTCCTATTAGCCGTAGCGTGATGTTATATAGCCTATAGCCTTCCTCGATAAATGGACTATTCAACACAAAAAGAATTTTAAAATTCCAACCAGCAGTTCCTGAGTTTACCACGTTCAAACAAACAAACAAACTCTTCAGCTTTATAATCTACTAGCTGACCCACGCAACTTCGTCTGCGTCAAATAAAAATAGCTTATAATTATATCCTTTCTCGATAAATCAACTATCCAACATAAATTAAGCTAAATCGTAACTAACAAAAAATCTTATCTTTCCTCTTTATAATATTAGTTTAGATGGTTTAGATTAGCTTAGATTATCTTAAAGTCAGAATTACTATATATCTCTTACTGTTAAATATACAATAACACCCTGTACTTGTAAACATTATGATGCAGTAAATATTTTGAATTTGAATTTCCCGGAGGCCAGCCACAATCCCCCGTACCTACATTGCGACGCGCGAATTATTTTGCCGCGCGGATATTTTTACATTGCGATATCTTCTAAGATATTTGTTTAAATTGTATAGACTAAAGGGCACAAATATTCTACATTAAATTTTCCTTCTAACAAACATATTTCCGTGGCTGGCGTGAACACATTGATAAGTCGACTTCCATGATTTTTTTTTTATTGGCTTATTACATCCTAGGCATTGGGATCTTATATGAAAAAAATTGACAGCTCAAAATATCCATAAATTTTGGAGCAATCGACCTTGGTCGTAAGTTGACATCTCTCATTTTGACGTGTCTAAATTTACAAGTCCACTTGTCCAATTAAGCATTCTCATGTTTTTTTTATCAAACATTGATATGTTGATATATCAACCTATACTCAGTACCCAAATGAATATTCGTTATATGATATCTCAACTTATACACTTATGAGTTTTCTATAGGCACAAATTTTAAATTGACAAATCGACATATCAAGTTATGGCCGAACGAAGTATTTCTGTTTAAATTGTGATATATTGAGATGTCCAGTTACGACCAACGAAGTTCTCAACCCTAAATGTAATAAATATAGTTATCACTAATATGTCTGTTACAAAAAAGTTAAAGTTAAATGAATATGTTTAGTTAACAACTTATATCGGTGCACACCGTGCACATCCCTCGCTCGTCTGTTGGTAAGCAAACGTCAATTCAGAGTTCAGAAGAACAGAACTTCGTGACTTAAAGTTGCATTCATCTCGCCAGCGAAAATAAAGTGGACGAAAATGGTAAGACACAGATCTCATACTCACAAATAACATTTTGCCACCTTTTAAGTAGGTAAGTATTGATAAAGGTTTTAATAGACGTAAAAATATCGCGGCGATTATTTAGGTACGCGCGCGGTGTATCTGCAATATAACAAAAATAACGTATGCAAAATAAAGTTTATGAAAAGCCTGGAACGCGAACCTCCTTTTAATTCAGTATTTCGGAAAAGGGGAAAGTCTACAGTAGATGTCTTTAGGTTGAGCCCAATCTCTAAGGAGGCATTGCCAATTAGTACAGAGAAAAAAAAAAGATTTGATGGACATGATTGACTTGATTGACGACTCTTTTAAAGAGTTTTATAGAAATATAAAAACTTTCGGTGATGTCTCTGCATCTACTGATCCAGATTTGGACGAGGACAAATTATATTATTATTGTTTTTTATTGTAAAAACACTGGTAAAATGATATAGTTTCGTGGTCCTTCATTTTAATATTTGTTTAGGTAGAAGAACAATGCTTGATTTGAGTAAGTAGTAGGTATTTTAGCGAATCAAATATTTTTAGGGTTCCGTAGTAAAATGTCAAAAAACGGAACCCTTATAGATTCGTCATGTCTGTCCGTCCGTATGTCACAGCCACTTTATTCGGAAACTATTAAGACTACACAGTTGAAACTTGGTATGTAGATGTAGTCTTTAAATCGCTATAGGATTATTATACGAAACTAAAAAAGAATACAAGATTTAGGGGGGCTCTCCATACATGGAACTGAAACAAAAAAAAACTTTTTTCATCAAATCTATTCGTGTGGGGTTATGGGGTATCTAAAGATAGGTCTTTAAAAATTACACTGAGGTTTCTGAAACCATTTTTTCTCAAAATCAATCGTTTGAAAGATAAACACTCCTAAAGAGGTAAACTGAGTGTCGTCCCCCCTCTAACTTCTAAACTAAGAAAGATAAAAATCTAAAAAAAATGTATGCTATAGATCGTAATGATAACTTTCAACAAAAATTTGTTTGAACGAGATTTAGTTAGTAGTTTTTTATATATAGCACATTTAAAAAACCGCAAATATAACTTTGTCATTCATACGAACAATATGAAAAACAAACTTATCACAAAATAAATATTTCTGTCGCCGCTAAAATAAGAAACAATACAAAGAAGAAGGGGCAAAACGTCCCTACCCTTGTAACACTTTCTACTATATATCAAATGAAAGAGCGTTAAAAGTATATCATTTTATTGTATGACAGTAAATGTGTAAATAATGGGAGAAAAAAGTTATTCACCGATAAAGATAGAAAAAAATTTTTTTTTTTTTCACCGAACTTACTTGAGTGGGGTGTCTATTGATAGGTATTTTAAAATGAAACTGAGGTTTCTAAAACCATTTTTTCTCAAAGTCAATTGTTTGAAAGATAGACACTTCCAAAGTGCTAAAAGGTGTCCCCCAACCCCTCTAACTTTTAAAATAAGGGAGTGAAAAATCTAATAAAAATATATGCTCTAGATCGCAATAAAAACTTACAACTAAAATTAGTTTGAACGAGATATAGTTAGCAGTTTTTGAGATAGAGAACATTCAAAAAACCGAAAATATAACTTTGTCATTCATACAAACACACAAAAACAAACTTATCACAAAGTGTGTATATCTGTTGCCGCTTTAACAACAAATAATACAAATTAAAGGGCAGACCCTACGACGATGGTACGGTTTTTTTTTTTAAAACCCAGATTTTAGTCAGACTTGTACTGACTAAAAACCACCCATGCTCCTTCTTAGCCCTTTATGTCGAGGCCGCTCTATCTCTTTCGGACAACCCGCAGCCCCGACGGGCGTCGACCCTTGCGGGCCCCTTCCATATTGCTGACATCTCTTTGAGGCGCGCGTGGAACACGAACTCGACGTCGACACGCCTGTCGTCCTCCTAAGACGGACGGCGCGGCGGCGAGCTAGCCCATTACTCAACGTCCTCAGGTCCGCGTCTATGGTTGTTGGAAGCCATCACGTGGCCCCCGACGCCCGGAGCGTCTCCCGCGGCGGCTGCGACGAGAGGTTCTCTTCCTCTCACGTTCTACCACCTCCTTCGCTAGTATCACTGCTTCGCAGAAGTAGGCGACGGCTTCCCATTCCCTCTCGCCCCGGACCATGGCTTGCACCAGAGCTTGGACGCGAGAGGTCACCGCCGCCAATCGCTGATCACGGCGGGGCTCCGCCCAAGCGGGGCAGACCTCCACGTTGTGCTCCACCGTATCCTCCGGCTGATCCTCGCAATAGTAGCATTCAGGTGTTTCCACCCGCCTGATTCGGTGCAGGTACCTCCCGAAACAACCGTGTCCGCTGAAGAGGGCGCCCGTGGTGCCTCTTCAGCCACTCCTCAATGAGCGGACTTACCGCCGCTATCGTGGCGTGCCCTATGGTACGGAACCTTTCATGTACGAGTCCGACTAGGCAAAGTTTTAATCCAATTCATTTTTTTCTAATTATTCACAAGGTTACTGTGTGAATAATTGGGGAAAAAAGTTATTCACCGATAAAGAATTGAATTTATTCTTTATTTTTTTACTAGTTAACGACCCGCTCCGGCTACGCACGGGTGTAATGTGCTACATATAAACCTTCCTCTTGAATCACTGTCTATTGCTGAAAACTGCCCCAAGCTAACTACACTCTGTGTTAGGATTGAACAAAATATAAGTTTTTTTTTTATATGTGCCACGATAAAATGCGGCCTCTCAGCAACACGGATCCGTCGATTCTGATTTCTTAGTCAGTCATTCTTGGACTTTAATTTAGACATACTTCTATGGTGTATACACCATTCAATTCTTCAATTATTCACACGGTTCAGTAACCGTGTGAATAATTGTAAAAAAAATGAATTGGGTAAAAAAAACTTGCTAAGTGTGAGTCGGACTCGCACATGAAAGGTTCTGCATCATCGTAGAAGGGAAGTCCCCTTTAATTTGTATTATTTGTTGTTAAAGCGGCAACATAAATACATATTTTGTGATAAGTTTGTTTTTCATGGTGTTTGTATGAATGACAAAGTTATATTTGCGGTTTTTTAAATGAGCTATATCTCAAAAACTGCTGACTATATCTCGTTCAAACTAAGGGGTTTGAACCTTTTTGTATGGGAGCTGGCATATCGACCCACCGCCATTTTGTTTTTTTTTTCGAAATCGCAGCCCACAATGAAAGTGGTATGTATGGATAGAGGACATATAGACGAACAAAAAATGTCAAGCAACACGGTACCCAAAGTGTCACGTTACCGAGATATTTGAAGGTAAAGATGGACAAATCAGTACAATGACCACATAAAAATTAGACCTTTTACGTGTCTATAGGAGACTATAGGCGTTATTATTATTACTGGTTATTGAAAGAGAGTAGGTAAATTACATACTACTAGGAGCACGAGAAAACAATTTTTTGACATTACATAGCGTTTCAATGAGATGCAAAGCGATTTCAATGTGCGTATAACAATAATCAACCTGGGAACTATTATTTGGATATAATTTAACGCCCAAACACGTAAAAAGGCTATTTAAAAAAATATTTAATGAATGTCGTTGTACTCGTTTGTCGATCTTTAACTTCAAATATCTCGGTAACGTGACACTTTGGGTACCATGTTACTGGACATTTTTTGTTCGTCTATATGTCCTCTATCCATACATACCACTTTCACCGTGGGCCGCGATTTCGAAAAAAAATCAAAATGGCGGACAGGTTGATATGCCACATTGGTTCTATCCCCTTTCGGTTGTGAGTTTTCATTGCGATCTACAGCATATATTTTTATTAGATTTTTCACCTAGTTAGTTTAAAAGTTAGAGGGGGTGGGGGCACATTTTTGCACTTTGGAAGTGTCTATCTTTCAAACGATTGACTTTGAGAAGAAATGGTTTTAGTAACCTCAGTGTCATTTTAAAAGACCTATCAATAGACACCACACTCAAGCAGGTTCTACGAAAAAAAAAAAATTTTTTTTTCTTTCTTTATCGGTGAATAACTTTTTTCCCCCATTATTCACACATTTACTGTCATACAATAAAATGATGTATTTTTAGCGCTCTTTCATTTGATATATAGGATAAAGTGTTACAAGGAAAGGGACGAGGTCTATACAAAAATACCCAATCTTCTTTTAGGGGGTTTCCCTACTACGATGGTCCGGACTTCTTCATGTGCAAGTCTGACTTGCACTTGGCCAGTTTTTTTTTGTTTTTTATCTGTTTGCTATCTATCTATATAAATTAAAAGAACAGTCCTGGCTTACTGACTGACTCATCAACGCCCAGCCCAAACCCTTGGACCTAGAATGCTGATTTTCGGCACAGAGGTTCCCTTTATAATGTAGACTAGGAATAAGGAAAAATTTTGGAAATTCAACCTTATTCCTAGTCAAAATAGGGGATGAAAGTTTGTATGGAAAATCGTCATCTTTGTAGTTTATCCGACATTCACGCGGGCGAAGCCACGGGCAAAAACTATTCCAATAATAATAATGGGTTTTTCATTAAAATAACATTGTTTACCTATTAATACTCCCTATTAAGTAGGTGAATAAGTTGATAACTGTTGGTGAATACGTTGATAACGCTGTGAATAAGTGGATAAGTCGGTGCATAAGTTGATAAGTCGTTGGTGAACGATTTGACAAGTCTATTATTATGCAATCTATGGGAAATTTCGATTATTTACTGTCATCATTGAAAAGAGGGCATAAAATAACCTATAAAACAACTACAACATTTATGTTAAACTAATTTACCGATTTACCAGAAGACGTCAAACCCTTTAAATGGCCGTCCTGACAAATTGCAGTTTTAGACTTATCAACATATTCACGCCAGCCACGGATTTATTTAGATATAGATTAATACCATATGGGTTAAATAAGCTTCGCAAAAAATAATTATTTTTAACCTAACAGTTTCATAGTAAAAAAAGGTTACAGTGAGTCAATCTTAAAAGATAGATATATGCTGTCGCGGACTTTTTTTTAGAACTTTTAAAGAGGAACAATTCCTTCATACATGATATTTGCGTAACTTAAACCGTTTTCGCAGCGCACGCAGCGGAAGCTCTCAAAAAGGAAATACCTTTTCCCGTTTTTGTAACATTTTTCATTTATGCTCAGCTCCTATTAGCCGTAGCGTGATGTTATATAGCCTATAACCTTCCTCGATAAATGGACTATTCAACACAAAAAGAATTTTAAAATTCCAACCAGCAGTTCCTGAGTTTACCGCGTTCAAACAAACAAACAAACAAACAAACAAACAAACAAACTCTTCAGCTTTATAATATTAGTATAGATATATATAAAAATGTTATGTTGGTTTGTGTACGCTTCAAAAACTCAAAAAGTTCTGCACCGATCGAGCTGAAATTTTAGAATGATATATAATCCGCATCAACGATTGTTTTTACAGTATCCACGCGGGCGAAGCCGCGGGCATCAGCTAGTATTAGTATAGATTTCTTCAAAAGCTTTGAGAATGCTACCGAAAATGTTTTACGCAGTTGTGGTGTACGGATGAATGTTCCAGATAGAACATGCAGAAATGAAACAGCGAGACCCTAAATATTAGGATAAAGTAATGTCCCGTTCGAGGCTGCTTGTTTTTCGAAAGAGATACCGCGGCCTCGACACAAAGGGCTAAGAAAAAACATGAGTGGTTTTTAGTCAGTAGAAGTCTGATACTCCGTACCGCTGCGCAGAGCGGGAGGTGTCATTTGATGATATCCCACATTTAAAAAAAAAGGGGATAGAGTAATGCAGTCTTATCATTGTCTTGCCCTTATTTCAGTTCATTTGAGGGTCGGCGCAGCAGTCTTCTTCTTCCGTACTTCTGTATTACTCGGCATCTCATCAGATACCTCCTTTCTTAACATATCATCCTTCACATAGTTCATCCATCGTTGTTTTGGTTCTTATACCAATCTACATTCATACTGAAAACTTTACTCACGACATTGTCCTCATTCCTCCGTACTTACCCATTACCACGACAATCGATTACCACAAAACTTTTTTTCAGCCACCGGCGGCACTTTCAGACTTTCTTTCATGTACTCGTATCATATTTTATTTTATCCATTCGCGTAACACAACACATCCTCTTTAGGGTTCGTTCACACATACTTCTGTTATTAAGAATTCTTGAAAGCAAACTTAAATCGTAGTGGCGTGTAAGAATAAATCTTATTATAATGATTCAAAACTCTGTTTTAAATGTGATAAAAATTTGTTTATTTTTATATAATATTCTTTCTTTTTAATAAAACTGCTTAGTAAGCTGCTGTAACGTTCGGCAATATTTTCAGGCACCGAGATATATTAAACTAGGTAGGTAAACTAGGCTAATCCTTTAAC
The DNA here is from genome assembly GCA_949775195.1 of Diarsia dahlii. NCBI lineage: Eukaryota > Metazoa > Arthropoda > Insecta > Lepidoptera > Noctuidae > Diarsia > Diarsia dahlii. Next base: position 5,247,042 of record OX459198.1, read on the forward strand.
GCTTATCTAACCGAGATAATCTCTGCAAACAGATTTGTCAGATACAGGCAAACCCAAAGATCTAAGGCAATAACTACCCTAGGCGAGGAAAGCGCTTGCTTGATAATAAACGTTCCGCTAAGACATTAATAACGAACGGACTACGGTGAAATTGGTCCTTAAAATAATGACATTAAGACCGAGATTAATAAACGTACTAGCATGTGCTGTGGTTTATATACCGTGTGTTCTCGGCTCCTACATCTCATCTTGTAATATTGACGAGCCAAAGTGAGCAAAATCAATATTACTTTCGATATTATTTATTGACATTTAATTTTAATGAAAATTGTTGAAGGAGTCGCAAGCTCTAATTCAGAGCATAAGGACTTTTATTTTCCAGGATGAGCATAATGATATTGGGATTTTCCATCAGACTTTTTTAAGCAGCAGATTTGAATCCAACTTCCACAAATCTTTGGGAATTTTCACTAAATGCTTTTTTTATTTTTAACCTCTATTGTCCCACTGCTGGGCAAAAGCCTCCCCCATAGCCTTCCACTCATCCCTCTGTGCGGTTTTCTCCGTCCAATTGGGCAAAAACGCTTCTAGGTCGTCACGCCAGCGTTTTCTAGGCCTCCCTCGGCGACGACGCCCGTCTTCTGGCATCCACTGCGTGACGACTTTCGCCCATCGGTCTTGATCCATCCTACAGACATGGCCCGCCCAATCCCACTTCAAGCCAGCAGTCTTTTTTCCCACATCAGCGATTCCAGTTTTTAAGCGTATTGTGGTATTGCGGATTCTATCGCTGAGCTTTATACCCAATACGCTTCGTTCCATCGCCCTTTGGCAAACCTTGAGTTTGGACTTTTGTGACTCGGTCAGGGACCAAGTTTGAGCACCGTAGGTTAGGATGGGCAGAATGCACATGTCGATGAGTTTGCGCTTCAGGGATAAAGGTGGGTCACCCTTCATCAGCGACTTCATGGACCAGTAGCTCTTCCAGGCGTTCTCGACACGGCGGTCGACTTCTGTGTCTTGCCTGTTTTCGAAGGAAACTAGCTGGCCCAAATAAATATACTCATCGACGTAGTGGATTTCTTGCCCATCTACCTCAACCCTACTTTTTGTGCTGTTGGTCATGACTTTAGTCTTTGACCGGTTCATCATTAGTCCAACCTCAAGGCTTGCTGTGCTCAGATCTTGGAGCATCTTTTGTAACTCAGTAGCAGTCGGTGCAAATAATATGATATCATCAGCGAAACGGAGGTTGGTGACTTTTTTGCAACCGACTATTATACCGTTACTCGACCATAGATCTGCTAGGTTCTTAAATACTTCCTCAAGAGTGCTAGTAAATAATTTGGGAGAGAGCGGGTCACCCTGTTTCACGCCTTTGTCTATTTTAAAATTTTGTCCAGGAAAGTTAAGTTTTATGTTTGCTGTACTATTGTTATAAATTATTTTGAGGATATTGATGTAGGTTTGGTCCAACTGTTGATTTTGTAAAGAGGAAAATATGGCTGCATGTTTCACGCTGTCGAATGCCTTCGTATAGTCCACGAAGGCCAAAAACAAAGGTTTCGAGAATTCTATGTGCTTTTCTACGATTTGGTTTAAAGCATGAAGGTGATCTATTGTGGAGAAACTTGGGCGGAAACCAGCTTGTTCGCGTGGTTGGTGGGAGTCTAATTTTGCATCGATGCGGTTATGAATAACTTTGACGAATGCCTTGTAGAGATGTGACACTAAGCTTATTGGTCTATAATTATTGATATCGCTTTTATCACTAAATGCTTAGAACATTTTTTTTTTAACAAATCGGCCCTCAATTCACACGCACATAGAAACCAATCCCAACGTGGTTGGGAAAAGGCTAAACAGACACTAAATAATTATGTTAGGAAAAAACATAAAAAAAAAACTTGGCTAAAACTATTTTGCAAATGGCGCATCAGTATACCAATGATAAGAGCTCCCAGCCAACCATCACCGCGGTATAAGATATTCGAGGAAAATGAGAAACCCATAGGATAGCGAGTATTATATCAGAGGTGTAAATAAATTCACTACCCATTTTCGTGTGCAAACCTGCCACTCAAGATTAGGGGGTGTAATGTGTTTATAGAAAGAGTCAGGGGGACTGGAGAAATACGCATCAATATGAATTAGATTATTGCAGTGTCATGGGGAATAAAACAAACTGTCGTGTGGATTCTTTCGTAATTCAGTGTCATGTAGATTTTCCATTTGTCTTCTATACTTCTATACTAATACTAATATACTAATACTAATACTAATATAATAATAATAATATTATAAAGAAGTAAAGTTTGTGTGTTTGTATATTTGTTAAATTGTAAGGGGTAATTGTGGGGGGGGGCTACTGAACCGATTTAAAAAATTCTTTTACCATTAGAAAGCTACATTCATCCCGGGTGACATAGGCTACTTTTTATCTCTGTATTCTTACGGGAACGGGAACTACGCGGGTGAAACCGCGTGACGTCCGCTAGTAAGTGATATGATCAGCTTTGTTCAAAGATACCTGTATAGATAGATACACACATGAAAGCTTGAATAAATAAAGATCGAACGTTTCGAAAAGTAAATATTTCAATGAACACCAACGCCTCCACGTGGTTCGAACATCGGTCTGATAATCAATACCACGATTTCTTTATGACATATTTTATCAAATTCTACTCAAAAGATTGCAATGACACCGGACTCACAACAAAAGAAATCATGGAAAATTCCTTTGACACTCACACAAAAGTTACAAAATTAGATTAGGTGTCTACATTTCAGTCCGCTTTGATATTTGTATGGGCACTGTCCGCCGATGTCCGCATCAATTATTTGTGAAGTATTGTGTTCAAGTATTCATGTTAGGGTCAATGTACGTTAGGTTGTCGATACGTCTACACTTTTGGGAGGCTTTTGGGTAAAACTTTTTCACGTGCCGATGATATGAAGTGATTAGTTTTGAAGTATTTCGTTTTGGTTTTGAACATGCAGATTTTTCGATACTGAGCAGCTATGAATTTTATAATTATCCCATTTATTGTTCGTGTATCGTGTGTTCCTGCTCGTTCCACTCAGTATGTTAGTGAGATAAATGGAAATATTATTATGTTTTTAGATTACAAATGCATATTTCACTTAATAATGGTTTGTTCTAAAAAAGAAGTTGATCATAAAAACAGTTTCAGAATTAGGGCATTAGAAGAAAATATTATTTAATTTTTCAATATTAAATAATAGTTCTTTGATTTCGAGTTAGCTTTTTAGAACTCAAAATTTCAAAACATTAATTTTATAATCTTGAGACCAAAGTCACCTGGCTGATTAGCGCGATAACCTTTAGTTTGGCGGCGTATTGTTGACTTTCGATTAGCCTAATTTGAAACCTATACTTAATAACGACTCAGTAGAAACCCTTACAGCTCCTAAGTATATTAGATCTTTACACATCGCATTAGCATTTCAAAGACGGAGCAGAAATCTCTTGAGCTTTCCCAGAATCATTAGAAAAGTAATTATTATCCCTTAAATTCTAGAAAACTGGCAAAATCACATCATCTAGCTCCTAATGATGCCCTTTAGAGTAAATCTAGCCTTTAGTTCTCAAGTTATAGGGGCTTTTCAAGTTATTGTTATGAACTTAAACTTAAGATAAGTTTGAGTGTTAATTTAGTTGAAAGCGAGATAATTAGTATAAGTTCATCTTGTCTGTAATTTCGGTGGACAAACTTGTGTCATTGTTTTAAGAGTATTTCTCAAAATAAGTGTACATCTGTTGAAAAAAAAGTGTGCCTCGAAATAGTAACAAAGTTTCAATGTTTTTATTTAACCATACATACAAAAAATAACATATTTGTGAAGAAAAACTATTAAACTTTAAAGTTGTGAAGAATAAATGGTAAAACCATAGTATTCAATCAATTTTAGAAAGCTTTTTTAAAAAGATGTTTTTTGCGTTTCATACAAAAATCAAATTGCCACCCTACGACTTCATACATGTAACACTTCATAAAATTCGATATGTCGCGTTAATATTGTGCATTTTTTGTATTACAGACCTTGATGAAATGTAGTTTCTTAATTAAAGTGATTTTCTATGGGGTTTCATAGTAAAATATAAAAAAAAATGCGAAAAACAAAATGAGTCGTGCCCATTTACTTTTTAGTAACTTACTCTTTAGTTACGTTTTATTTCTACTTCCACGTAATTTCTGAACGCATCCGTTACCTTTTAACACGAACAACACTAGCATCATTCTGATTGGCTGTAGGTCTGACGTCTCCGCCATAACTTTTAATGTGAAAATCAGTTTTGAACGTGTTGTCCAAGGGAGATTACTTTTTCGTAATAAGAAATACTTTTTCACTTTTTCACATTAAGATAAGTCTTGATTTATATATGTTTTTGTAATACGTGTCGTACGAACATTTAAGCGTATTATATTATTTGCAGTTTCAGGTTTTATCAAACCATCGACTTAATATGATCTTAATTTGTAAAATTTTCGTTGCTTTTTCGTAACGTTTTTTATGAATTTCGTTACGTTATGAAAAAGTATAGTGTAAAGCTGAGTGTATACAGTTCTTAAAACTTTGCCAATATTAAAACCTTAGTGAACATTCACTGGCAAATAGTTCTTTACGAATTCTAAAGTCTCATATGCTTTATTTAATAGGTTGGTTTATAGCCTTATGTTTACTATTTAGTAACATCTAGAACTATTTCATAACAATATATCGTAACAACTTTTTCGTTACGTACACTTTTTTTGAGAAATACTCTTAAACTGTCTGCATGTTACAGTCCAGAACGGATTATGGTTTAATTACCTGTGAAAATCTTTGATGAACTTTTTTCGATGGTTAGAAGAAAGAAAGAAAAAGTATTTATTAGTCTCACACAAGACAAAAGGTTGGTTGAAAGACAAATGGAAATTGTCCAGTTTTCATAAATTGTACTAATGTCAATATGATTTTGAGAAAAACGGTCTCATAACTTTTATTTCTTGTTAAAACGAAAAAAACTCTTTATTCGTTCATATTTTAGTAGAAATGTGATTTTATATTTTTGATGGAATTTCTCGTTGTGGATTTGTGCCCAGTTGATAGCAATAAGCTCCCTAATACATGAAACTTAAAATGTGGCTGTACCATTAAGTATACCTCTGCCTGACCCTTCCGGGATGACAGGCGTGATGTTATGTAAAGTTAAAGTTCTGATAATATAACCATCTTAAAATCTTAGCTGGTTAAATATTAAATCAAAGTCGTCTTAACTTAAGACATCCAAGCAACGGGGTACGTACAGCTGGCGCCTTAATAATTTATAGTAGGTGGATCGGTAGTGTTGGTCGGTAATATCCAAATCGGATTATTACGGGTTTGGCTCTTCCTCGTTGTTGCACCTGTAGCCTATTTTGCCAACATAGTTTGTATTTTAGAGTAGACTAGCTGATGCCCACGACTTCACCCCCGTCAAATGATACTAAAACCTTCCTCGAGAAACACTGTATCCGTTGGTGAAAACAGCATGAAAATAGGCGCAGCAGTTTTTGAGTTTATCGCAAACAGACAGATAGATGCGGCAGAGGACTTTGTTTTATAATACATATGTAGTGATACAAGGTGTAAACGGACCTTTCACGAAGTCCTCAAACAGGCGTTTTTTACAACGAACTGAGTAATTCGCCACACATAATATTGCTGGTAAACTGTTTTGTTTTTGGGGTTTAAAATGACGGTTTACTTTATGACTCAATGTAACGATTTTCACAAAATTGAAATGGGACCACTCCGAGAAAGTGCTCTTCTCTCTCTGTTTCTCCAGGATCCCATGATCAGATCCTGACTTGATGATCGTGGGACCACCTGGGAAATATACCCTTTCAAACAAGATAAAAAAAATCCAAATCGGTTCAGCCATCTTTGAGTAATCGGAGAACATACATAAAAAATAAAATTAAAAAAACGATTCCGACGAATTGATAACCTCCTTTTTGAATTCAGTAAAAATTGGCCTCTGCTAAAGCAACTAAAAATTACTAATGTACTTATCAAACCCAAACTTTTCCCCACAGGTAGTATATACATGGAACATGGACTTCAACCGCAGTACCCTGAACGCGGCCACCATCCTGGTCCCAAAGACCACGGCCACTCCATCTTCGAGCACCATGCCGACATGGGCGCACAACTCTTGGGTGTGCCTCTTCACGGCTATGCTGGCCGTCGCTATTGGCGGGAATGTCATTGTAATTTGGATAGTAACAGGTGAGAATACTATTTTTTTCATTTCACGATTTCCAGTTTGGTTAGGACATTGTAGGCTTGAATCACCTGATTGTCTGATAAAAATATGATGCGTCAGAAGGCATTTGTGTAAGCTGGTGGTCTCGGCCGTCAAATGTCGGTCATCAAACCATGTAAGGCCCTTGAGGCGGTTTTAAAACTTTGACACTGGGGTGTGAGGGGACGTTAGACCTTACTGCCTACACGGTAAAAAAAAGAATAGCAATCATAACAATAAAACGAAAACTATTCCAATATTAGATAAACATCCCGTGGGATAGTCAAACAATTTTCTAAGACAAAGACATTTATTCGTAGGACATGGTACGCATAAAGTTGTTACAGAAGAATGGTATTGATCATGACATATCCGCCGCTGTACGCGGCATATGAATATTGTAAGTTGATACTTCCGTTCCAACTGGCAACCTAGCTAAAACAGTACCCTTCGTATGGACGAAGGGTACTGTTTTTGTGTAAATATTTATTTTGAACTGTCAACTTCACAATAGTGAGCAGCGAAAAGGGTTGGTAAGTAAATAATACTAAGTTTGTTAACATTTCGTTAAATAACTAAACAAATGGAGAGGAACTATGAAACAGTCACCAAACCTTTGCATGGTTTTAAGAACATTTAAAAAAGAACTGTAAATCTTTGAGACCTATCAAGGAACTATAGTCTAAACTAGCCTGGGTCTTGGAGGTTAAATAGGCAGTTCATCATCATTTTAGCCCGGAATCACCTAGTGTTGGCCTCCCCTCTCCTCTGTCACTCTTTTCTGATCTTTTTCCCAAGATCCTCAACGTGCTTTTAGATAGATAGGCAGGTACTTCTTGAAAATTACTAATTTTCAGCTACATCCGAGTATAATGACAGGTTTCCAACACTCGATTTAATACCACTCGGAATCACCTTTAAAAAGTAGTTACAATCCTGGATCAAACGCGAAATACTTAGTTATACCTTTAGTGCCAGTTAGAAATAAGTACTTCTATAGACATACACTCATCACCACACATTCAAAGACAGCCAAACCGTACAAATACACACAATACATTTTCATACCAATTAATTTGAGGCACTCTTGACTATCTTATTTTTTTGGTTTTGTGTACTTTGTACGAGTAATTGGCGTATTGTTTGATATTATATTTATTTAGGTTAGTGTACCTACTATATATTATGAAGCTACCCTTAATAAAATACAATGAAAGCTAAATATTACCTTAAAAATCATTGTTTAACCTTCTTGCGTGTCCTTATTATAAGCCTTGTTATCTAAAATCTGCCCCAAAAAAGATCAGAGACAAAACAGAATAATAAGATACCTAATTTAAGACCTACGTACTTACATTCACCGTTTTTCAATTCACTATGCTCATGACAAATTAACAACACACTTCAAACTTCAATAAGCTGATATTTCCTAACACAACATCACGCTTGTTACCCCCAAAAGGGTTAGGTAGAGATGTATCTGACAGTACAGTCTGTCCCCTCTTCTCACGCCACTTGCCATCTTCTTCTTCATACGAGGGATCTGGTAATGCTGGGCACAAACTGTACTACCACAGTTCCTCGCGAATAGCCTATGGTCGTCAACTGAGCACAAATCCGGACTCATCATCATCATCATCAACAGCCTATTAATGCTCCCACTGCTCACACACACACAGCACACACACACAGCAGGCCCAGCAGGCAGCAGGCACAGGCCTCCTCTCTTTGAGAGGGAATGGGCTATAATCTACCACGCAGGCCTAGTGCGGATTGGTAGATATCACATGGCATTGAATTTTTGGTTCTAAGACATGCCGGTTTCCTCACGATGTTTTCCTTCACCGTTTTGAGAGCAGCGGTGATGAAATAAATTACAAAAAGTAATGTGCCTGCCTGGGTTCGAACCCACGACCTACTGTTCGTAAGTCGGGGCCGCCACCACTGGGCCACCGCTGTTCCGGACATGGCTGCAACTAAAAATTCTTAATGGAAATCCCAATGTTTGACTTGGGAGTCGAATTCACCTCATGCTCAGTACCCAGTAATCACGCATGGAACTACTACACAAACAGGACAGAATTCCCTAATACTATTTTCAAATACACATAACATGAAAAACCCTGGTCTCTTATATAAGGTCCCATTAAGATAGGTGGACAAAATTTCAGAAATCATTCAGACCACCAAATTAAGGACTATGGTAAAAAAATAATAAGCAAAACGCATTTAAGTACCTACTCTTATAGAATGATTTTGTTCTAGAGTGCCGGCAATTTATTATTTTAAGTAAAAAACAAAACACTTTATTTAATGTTTTTTTTGTTTGGATATCTTTGGTTAGACCTACTGAACGCTGTGTTAAAATTTGTCCACCTATTTTAATGGCACCTTTATATACTTTTGTTAAACAAAGTCATTCGACCGCAGCCGTAACTATTGTACCAAAAGGCCGCAAAATTACTGCCACATGGCTAAATTAAAACAATAAACTAAATAGACAAAACTTAGGGCAACAGAAGGCTTAAGCTTCACTCACACAGAACCCTGTTCATAAAACTTGGTAGGAATTGCGGACAATAGAAGTAATTTACTTTATTCACTTGGCCGGTTCCAAGAATGTTATAAATGGCGTTTATGAAAAGACTAAAACAACACATTTAGGACCGAGGGTTAACAAAATATAAGAGTAAATAAATCATCATTTTCCTAGTATTTGCTTAAATATGTTTGGGTCGACTTACAGTCTAACTAACAGCTAATACCAGTATTTAAATGAAGCGACTGCCTATCTGACCTCCACAACCCAATTCTCAACATTTCAGTCGAAAGAAAGACGTCCACTGCTGGACATGGGCCTCCCCTAAGTGTCATCACATTTTCCGGTCCCATGCATCTCGCGTCCAGTGGATCCCCGCAATCTTTACAAGGTCATCGGTACACATAGTGGGAGACCTTCCAACGCAATATCTTCCGGTTCGCGGTCGCCACTCCAGAACTTTTCGGCACTATCAGCCATCCATTCTGTGAACAATATGCCCTACCCAACAACTCAATTAGTACCTATGGGGTAAAAAGATACCCCTTGGTAAGACTGGTTGTCAGACTTCCCGGCCCACTACGGACTGACTACCTGTAACGACTGTCATTTTCAAATGACAGCTCGGACTAACGGCTTTACGTATTTTGCGAGGCAAGAAAACTCGGTATGTAACGGGTGGTCACACATCCATGGATAAACCTAGGAAAGTGTGACTTAACCTGAAGATTGATCTTAGTGGCTGTTACTCAGCCACGAGCTCAACACAATACCTCTCATACGAGCTCTGCAAAGTCTCAATAAACAATCTTAATGTTTAAATTAGCTTGTGCCCGCCGTACCATTTTCGGTACGCCGGGCCAGAGAGGTATGAAAGAAAATCAATATCGAATAGTAAAATGATCGTTCAATTATTTCATAAAGTCAATAATTACCTACCAGTGATCGGAATAGGTACCTAGAGTTTTTAGGTTCATTGACCGCAAACATTGATTTTAATATGGATATTCCACGGGATTCCAATTACTGATAACTACGGGATTTTATTGAATTTCATTATTTTTGTCAATATGTTTTTAAAAGCCAATAAGCGCATGATTGACGTTGTAAATTTCACGTCAACAGCACGCTACAAAACTTTTTTTCTTACATTTACCCGTTTATTTCAGTTCAAAGGAAGTGTAATCTTTCATTAGTCCCGAAGGCGAGAATAGTTGTATTATGATTTTACTACTTAAAAACCAAATTACGGAACTCGGGAAATATCCATATTATTCTTACCTATGCAAAGTACATAAAACAGCTCTACCTAGTTCGATCTATGATAATTACCTTTGAATTTCCTGTGGGAACAAGCAGCTATGTGTATTATACCCACGTCATCCATATTAATTCGCCAATAGACGCAATTCGTTGCTTAATTTAGTTAGTGGGACTGATCGTAGGGAAGTAAAATCAGCAGACTGACCTACAAATAATAAAAAGAAAGAAGTAAAATAACAAATGTAAAGTTTCATTTAATAAGAAACTACTAGAAATTGACCTTAAGCATACCTTAAGTATAGAAAAATAATAAGTAAGTTTTATAAAAATACGCATTTTCGTAACCTGAAATTGCTTAGTTCAGAAATAATATTTGATTTTGGCCCTGTTTATATAACCTAATAAAAACTAGACAAGCAATTACAAAACAAGCACGCGAGGAAACCGTAAAAAATAATAAAAGAAATATGTTTACTCAGTATGACTCATGTACCTATTTTATCATAATTTACCGGCGGCATATAGACTGGTTTTGCGTGACAAGTCTTCTTCGAATTTGTATAGATAAATATTTTTTGACATTTTTATTTGTTCACCGAAATAGCAGACATCGTTAGCATAACAACACTTAAGCACGCAAGTACCAACTTGACTAAAATGTGGGTCTTCTATTAACTCAATGATAAATTAGTCCAATCTCTCGGCTCGCAGAGGAGATGAGAAAATAAAATGTTTTTATGCCGAGCCTAACAAATGAGTCTTCAAACTTATTGTATTACAGAAAAAGTTGATAGTGCCTAAAAATGACCTACTTACTATAAACGCCCAGTATTGTAAATCTCATACTTCACTGGTATTTGATACGTATAATTATAAAACCAAATTACTATTAGAATTCGACCCATGCTAGGTTTCACCAATTACAATTAGAAAATTATGGTTTTGATAATCTGCTGCTGCTTAAGGAAATAAAGGGTATCTTCAACATTTAAGTATTTATTATATGAACAGCTATTAAACATGATGAAACAAGCCATGTTTACAATGTTTTGGATAATAGTTGCTTGGTAAGAAGCTTTTGAGAGAGTCACTCATAGATCTTGTTCTTGTACTTAAAACATTACAACCCTACATTTTTCCACGACAGAAATTGGTTTTTAAATCGTGCCCAAAAGCAGGAGAACAGTGTAGGAAAAGTATTTTTAATGAAACACTATGCTTAAAATAAACTTGCCATAAGAAATTAATAAAACGTGTACTTGTGTTTTACCCCAAGGACCTACTCTCGGTCCCTTGTCGTTTCTGTCTTATAATGGGACGGCTTTGGATTTCTACTCAAAATAATTTTTGTGAAGTAAAAATTTTTATCTTTTTCATAAGTGGCCCTGAAAATACGTTTAAGGCACGTTGCATCGTTATCAGCAATTTCAGATTCCTATGCTAATGTTGCGAGTGTTATTTTTGTGTTTTTTTTTTCTGTAAGGCAACAACGTCTCCCACACAGTATGACCATGATACTGTACAGGTTTATTTTCATTACTTTAGATAAGGATCGATCATCCAATTAACTTGTAAACGTGTCTTCAATTTACACCAAAGAAGGCGCCTAACTCGTGGCTCGTGGCTCTGGTCCGATACAATTTAGATTGTTATAACTTGTCAATTATTTTGAATTTACAAGTATAAGAGGAAAATAAAAACTGGATTAAATTGTCTGTTAGAAACTACTTTTGTCTATATGACGATTAAAAACTCAGCGCTTCTCCACCACATTTATTATTCGCACAGCCAAATTGTGGTTCTCTCTGTGGAACTATATGTTTTCCTTCCCACATTTAACCCGTCTGATTTCAAACCTTTGTGAACAGTAGTTTTACAATTTTGCCATTACTAAGAATAGCAGTCGAGACTAGTGTAGTATAGTGATCAAATTGTTCCGTGACACATATTATGTATATTCAATGGAATCGGAATGCTTTTCATTAATCATGTTGTATTGTTTGCAGCCCATCGACGCATGAGGACTGTCACCAACTACTTCCTCGTGAACCTCTCTTTCGCTGACCTGATGATGGCGTCCCTCAACTGTCTCTTCAACTTCATTTACATGTTGCACAGGTTAGTACTCATATTTTATATCATTATTATTAATACTGCTATCGGAATATTTACCATGTTTACTTATTTTTTCGAGTTCCCGATATTTCGGCGCTATTACAAGCACCATGTTCACGGATAAATTGAATTCATTTCGGGTGGATAACAGTGGATGTATTAGTGATGATTATATGACCAGATAAATCGGTCTACCCTCATTCTTGTTAATTTTATGCGTTCGCAGCACTACCATTGTCACTCACTCATTCTATTCCCGACACACAAAACTCACTGCGTCCACTCGCAAACACTTTTTGGCACTTTTGCGGTTTTTACACAATTGAACCACTGGATTCCGGGCTCTCGCTAGCGACAGTTGAAACCCATCCTCCCGGTTAAAGTTCTTGTATTTGATAATTTCAATGGCCGTTTTCTGTATTAATAATAGTGTTAGTGATCACATGTCGGTTAAAAAAAATTATATCAATATTTGTGAAGAAAAGAAAGAAAAGAAAAAATATTTATTTGTCGCCGAAATACAATTACAAACAAAATTAAATCCAGTAAACATCAACTAATATAAAAAAAAAAATAGTAGGTACAAAAAAAGAAGAACAACAGTAAGTATAAGTTTAAGTACATAAAAAATGGAACACAAAAAAAAAAAAACATGTTTACAGATTACATAATTACTTATATCATGAATGCGACAAAGGGGTTACCCACTCAGCATGGTGCTGTGCTATGGACCGTCTATGTAGACCCACAGCACAGCGCTGGTTTTCAGTGGTCACCCGTGGGAAAAAGACGTGCGAAAGCCAAAACAGTTTTAATATTGGGTAATACTAGAAAAATAAAATAAGCAGTGAAATATAAGTAAGACTACAATTAATAAATAAAGAGTTACAAAAAATAAATAACAAAATTACAACTAATAAAAAGTATGATCTGCATGAACAGAACAGACATTAAAATAAAAATAAGGATTAGGATTAGGGTACATTTTGAGTGATACCGTATTTTGCCTCGCTCACTCCCCACCCTTCCGCGACCGTCACGCGCCACCGCCGCGCGCCGTAAGTAAGTATACAATTTTTTTCTATTGGCTAGTGGATAACTCTGAGACATTTCTGCCTTTGAATTTTGTGTTGCACCAAGATAGGTACGTCAACGTCACGTGTCTATTGACGCAGACAGTACGTCGGAAGCGACGTCTACCTTCACCGTCACCTTCACTTGACTAGTCAATATGATTATTAAATTTAAAAAAATGCATTAAAAAAAATTGAAAATTCTCGTGTCGCGCGGCATACGCCCGAGGCTGCCTTGCGAGGCTACGCGCGAGTCAATTCATGCGGTCGGTCGGTTTTGTGTATTGAAAAATATCTAACATGCACGGATTACTTAGTTAGTTCTTGTATTGAACTGAGTGTTACTCTTATAGGGGAGAGGAGTATATTGAAATACTGTTAAAATAAAAATCATAACATCTCGTCTGAGGTTCCTTAAGGGCCTATACTACCTCAAATGGCTTAGCATGATCCTCCGTTACGCTTAAAATACTGCAGCATTAATTTTGAAATAAATAAATGGTACAGTTGAGAAATAATGCTAAGTCCTATGTATGACTAAAACACGATTCCATAAACTTTTCTTGATAGAAAAAAAATCCAAAGTTACCTCCAAATCGAACAATTAACCGCTGGTATTCAAAAAGTACTTCAAATAAGATCATGAAACTTTGCATACTAACTGAACTAACTATAAAGCAGGTCTTATGTGTTTTATTTTTTTAGTTTTAGTCCAATCAATAGATTTTTTGTAAATCGCAAAAAACTACTCATTTCGCACTATTTGGCCACAGTGACTGACGTAACAATCGCTTTGTAGTGCAAGCTGATTAGAACTTTATTCTAACAGTATTTGAACCACAACAAAATTAGTGCCCTTAAGTGAGTGTTATTCCAATAAATGTCTCACCCCTGTACACAGATTACATCACATTTATTAAGCAGCAAGGTATAGATGTGTGGAGTGAACACTTTGACCAGAGATCGACTGAAAAGGGAATATGGTACAAAACCATCCAGCCGCAACTTTCAGTGAATAGTTGGATTGATCATGTGTCTAGTAGGAGTGTTATAGTTATGGCTCTAAGACTTCGTTCCGGTCATATTCCATCGAATAAGTTTGGCTTTCTTGTGAAAAAGGTTACTTCTCCCAATTGTGAAGATTGTGGAATAGTCCAAGATGTGCAACATGTTTTGATGGAGTGTGTACGGAATGAGGCTATGAGATTTAGTTTACTTGGAATTACCAAATTATATGATGTGGGAGTATGTAACGCAATCCTGGCTTGTCCTTTAACGGAACAAGCTCGGATTTTATATAAGTTAGCAGCTTTGGTTTTGAAATAATTTTTGTTAGTTATAGTGTTTTTGTTAATTTTACAGGGTGACGTTATCGCTCAGCGATAAAGCCCTTTAAATAAAGAAAAAAAAAGTGAGTGTTAAAAATACATAAATCTTTAGTGGCAAGTAAATCAAGTTTGATAACGAATAATCAGATAGTTGTAGATGTATGAGAGACCATCAAAACTACGGATCACAATATTATTATTATTATTATTATTATATACAATGTCAAAAGGACGCTTACCTACTACGTCATGAATTCTGGGGATAATAACAGTCCTCTTAGGGATGATTCTCAAGCAATAGTGATTAATAATAGGTTCGCTATTACGACTACATAATTATCGTTTTTTGTTACTGGAGTAAGGAAAATACAAGAGTGATAAACTGAGGAAAAGGAACACTCATTTCATACATACATGTAGGATTAATATTACGTTTCATTTACGAAGTTTTATCTACGAAGTGGTCATTGGAAATGACTTACTGTTTGAGATTGAGATATTACATTATTATTATATCGCTCCAATTAGTGTGTAATGTCAGATAAGAATAACTAAAATGCCTGAAAATACTCTCAACGAGTTTTCAGTTGGTAATTTTTTTTTTGAAGTGGTCTTACTTTTGTCTTCAATCTTGCCCAAAGAGCAGAGATGAGGTCGACGATGGAACGAACTTACCCAGAAGAAATCAATTTACTCGCGACTTAAATAGATTGAGGTTATTATGAACTCGGGAAAACCAACGCAGGCAGGAAGTTCCAATCCTTGGCTGTGCGCCAATAAAAGGAAATGAGAAAAACGTGTCTATACTAGACCTTGATATCTTGTAAACAAACAAATGAATGTTGGCAAATTCATTCTTCTGAACCGACTCCGAAATACTTTCTCAAGTGGAAAGGTTGTGGACTATTAAAAGCTATTTCATAGGGTCTTTTGCCATAATGCGAGCGGAACCGTGGGCAAAGGCTATAGTTATTATCGAATCCCCGATGGGCAATAATTACACGAATCGCTATTCTCCACCTCCTCACCTATTACGCCCTCAGTGCAGTGTCTAATTACGACAAATTTTAATGTACCTAAATTAAACCTCAGCTGTATTATCGGCGTAATTAAGTCGCAGAGTAATCAAGGGATGAACTTAATTTATAGGTTCTCAGTGTGAACATCCTCTCGCGGCATAATCATGTGCTGATAGACCTACATATTTGATAGATCGCAAGAGCTGCATGGAAATTAATGAAATGGAAATTCAAAAACCAAAAAAAGGTTGTAGCAGACATATGCTAATAATTGAAAGTTCAAAAGTGTCCAAACTTTTTGTTTTACGTATATTTTGCCATTGCTTCTTTAAAAAATTGTACGGCGCAAAAAAAAATACACCAGATGTACAAGTTACTGGAATATATCCTATTTTTTTTAGTGGGTAGAGAATCATCAAATAACCCCCCCTCCCGCTCTTGGGCAGAGCGGAAGGGAGTGTCAGACTTCCACTGACTAAAAACCAACCCATGTTCCTTCTTCGCCCTTGTGCCGAGGCCGCGTTATGCTCTTTCGATAATCCGCAGCACCGACGGGCGTCGGCCCTTGCGGGCCCCTTCCATGTTGCTGACATCTCTTTGAGGCGCGCGTGGAACACGAACTCGCCGTCGACATGGTATGTTGCCGTCATAAGACGGCCGGACGGCGAGCTAGCCCATTACTCACTGTCCACAGGCCCGCGTTTACGGTGGCCAGAAGCCATCACGTGGCCCCCGACGCCCGGAGCGTCTCCCGCGGTGGCTGGGACGAGAGGTTCTTTCCCTCTGCTTCCCATTCCTCTTCGCCCCGGACCATGGCTTGCACCAGGGCCGGACGCGAGAGTTCGCCGCCGCTTATCGCCGCTACGAGAACACGGCGGGGCTCTGCCCAAGCTGGGCACACCTCCACAGTGTGCTCCACCGTGTCCTCTGGTCGATCCTCGCAGTAGAAGCATCCGGGCGTTTCCTCCCGCCTGATTTGGTACAGGTACCTCCCGAAACATCCGTGTCCGGTGAGGACCTGCGCCAGACAGAAGGTGAGGGCGCCGTGGCTCCTCTCTAGCCACTCCTCAAAAACTTACCGCCACTATCGTGGCGCGCCCTGCACTGGGTTGCGACAGTCGCTGTCTCCATGCCGCCATGAGATCACACCGAAGGTCCGTCCGTAGAGCGGCAATTTGCCGTGGCAACGGAGTGACCCCTCGGTGTAGCGCCTCCAGATCCCATGGCGGCAATTCGGCAAGGAAGTTCGCCGCCTCGCGGGAGATCGTGCGGTACCCACGGACTAGGCTAACAGCCAGCACCTTTTGGGGCGCGTTCAGGTAGTGGGCGGCCCGCTTCGTCAAAGCACGCGCCCACACCGGGGCCCCGTAAAGGGCCATGGACCGCACGAACCTGGCATAGAGCCTCCGGCAGGATACGTTTGGCACCCCCCCCCACATTGGGCAAGAGCCACCTGAAGGTAGCCGCTGCCCGCTCCAGTCTGGGAGCCAAAAGAAAATGTGTGCGGATCAATGTCTTTTAGTTATAATCCATTTTCCCTTCATATTTTAAAACTGGCGTAGGACAATGGAAAAAAGGAAACGTCTAATAAAGTGAGATCTGGAGACCGTGCCCCCGCAAGGTCTCCAGATCTCACTCATGGCACAATTACGTCACTAATTAAGGTTATAGTTTTTTTACATATTTAGGACGACAATCAAATACTGAATACCCTCCTTCAATATGTCCCTCGATAAACCTAACACCCTGTATACGAAAATCGTTTTTGATTTAGTGCAAAAATCTTTGAGAACTTTTGTGCACTAAACGGTTTCTATTACTAAACATAACAACTTTTTAGTCTATAATATTACTTTTTTACATGAAGTGGAAAAATTTAAATTTCGTTTCTTTGAGTTCAATACCCATTTTGGAAGCAAAATTTTTATCACGTTTTCTAAACAATTTAACCTTAGAATAACCTTAACCTTGGAAATATGTTGAGTAAGTACCTTTATTTAACTAGTTAAGTTTAACTAGTTTAGTTAGTTAAGTTAAGAACAACTATAGTTTATGAAGTCACTGTATTCGTACCGTACCGTATATTTAATCACCTGAACGAAAACAGTCTTTTCAATTCAATAAAACATTAATCACAAGACATAAAAGTCTCCAAAAGATTTACCTGACCACAGAAGAGCGGTATTACAGGCTTAACTTTATAGAAGATTTATTGAGGTACACCTATTCACCTAGTTTTATTAGGCGTAAAATTAAGTGTAAGACATTGTCTGGGCCTTATTTAGGAAAATTGGTTTCGTGGTCGGAAGGTTTTCAATTCATTGTAGAATATGAGAGGAAATATCCTCTCATATTCTACTGCCACGTTGGTCTAGTGCTCACAAGCGCGGCTCCTTGGCATGAGATCATGGGTTCGATTCCTGGGTCAGGCAAAGTGTTAATTGGTTTTCCTATCTGGAATTTTCCACTAGGAGTCACGATGTCTAGATTTGTGCGCCTGTTAGGAACACCTCTACTTAAGCCTTCGGGGATTGCAAGGCGTGGTGTTACGTTATATTTGATGTAATGAAAGGGACTCGTAACTAAGTCATTGCAACCGCTCGGGTCGATCTTTACGGTTAAGCGGCACTTGCTAAGGCCCGTAATCCACCAAAGCGGAGAGGAGAGGAGACGAGAGGAGATGTGCCGCGAAGCTGGCAGGTTATTTCCACCAAAGCGGAGAAGAGATGCGTTGCGGAGAGGAGATGTGAGCTGTGTGTAGCAGAGATGTGAGCTGTGAGAGATCGAAAACAGTCAAGTTCTGTCTACGAAAGGAAGACGTCATGTCGTTACAAAAGTTATATATGAATTTGCTTGAGGAAGAAGAATTAGAGGTTGAAGAAACACAATTAATTCTTCAACATTTAAATTATTATTATTGCATTCAAAGCCAGTCAATCGAATGACGTTTCGGGACGTGCGAGGCGCGCGGAGAAGGCAGCGCAGCCCGGCCGCCCGACTAGACACTTCTCCGCTCTGCCGCGCCGCTTGCTCGCTCGCTGCACAAAATTCTATAGAAAAATGAGACATCTCCTCTCCTCTCCGCTTGACCCATTTCCACCAAAGCTAAGCGGAGAAGAGATGTGGAAATAACGAAATCGGATTGGTTTATTCAAACACATCTCCTCTCGTCTCCTCTCCTCTCCGCTTTGGTGGATTACGGGCCTTAGGCTAGTCCGTGGACTGCTGATTGCTGGCTGCGTGCTTCAAAATTGGCAAATTCGTTGATTGAAGCTGTATGTACATCTTTGAAGGGTAGGACAAGTAGTCAGTAGACGGGAAGTCTTACAACCAGTCTTTGTTAACCTTTATTTTTTTGTCAATTTGTTTTGTCCTGTGGGAAACCAATAAATACTTTTTCTTTCTTTCTTATCAAAGGATATCGTATTTTCTAGTACTTTATCGGTTGTTGAGAATAGATAGGCAGTCGCTCCATGTAAAACATTGGTATTCAGCTGCAACCGAGTAGACTGCAAAGCTTCTTCGGAATTTTTTTTCTCCCTAATTCTTCGCCTGTAAACCTACCAAAAAAATATGGATAGATAGGTGTAAAGATTACCAATAAAATAGAGTATAGTTCTCTACTTGATTACGCAACAAAATTTCACGACACTTTCTTGCTAAATTGCAAGACGTTACGCTAGTAAAAATATACTTTACCAAGCTCCTTAGCCTAATTTGCTCAAGACATAAACTTTACGAAATTTTTAGGTTTCTTTAGTAAAAGGTTTCATTGCTTCACGAGGAAGTTTCTTTCTTTAAAAGTATTAAAGCTTGCGTTGATAATAAACAACCGTTTTTTGTGCTAAACTCAATTGGCTGCCTGTTTTTATACGCGAAGAGTGAAGTCACAAAAAGACCCCATTTCCCGCCTCCATTGTCGCCTGTCCTTCAGTGCCCTGTTTACTTTCCGTATGACTTTAATTTATTGTTTCTTTTAACAGTTTTTATGTCTATTGAAAGCGATATAATTATTATGATGATTATTACCTCAGTTAGAGTGCTTAGTCTTCAGGTCGTCAAATTGTAATTGAGTTTTTCTATCACGGATTTCTCAGTCGCAGTGATATTATTTTATGTTATTAGCAACTCACTTTCCCAAACAGTGTGACACTAGGTACTCTTTTCTCGGTCTTCCACATCAATCTGTTTCGCCTTTCTTTTGATTTAGTTAATCAATTTGGAGGCCGGCTTACATTACGTTTTTGGATGCATGCTGTCCACCAGTTAGGGCTCTGTTGGTGTCTCCAGTCTTCTGACAAATATGGCACGCCCACCAATTCCTGGCTTACTCGGTAGCTCCAGTTACTTTCCGAATAATTTCATTTCAGAGCTTACCTTATAGTTATCTGCGATAAATTGCTTTGGGGTTCTTCAAATTACACATTATAGTTGGACGTGGTACGAATACGAATTCGTGTTCTTGTCATTATGATTATTATTTTAGTCTGTAGCCCAAAACTCTGAGTAGGTACCATTACGGTTGGTTAGGATATGGGCATTATGTAGATTAGGCAATAATGTTTAGGATTCGGATGGCAGCTGTTTTATGTAAAACCCTTTTATTATTCCGTATCAGTAAAAGACTGGAGATCAACTCTAACCTAGTTCGTGAAAGGTAGGTAATTTTGCGTTTTTCCAGTAGCTATAGGCATTGCAAATTTTTCCCTACTTCGATTTGTAAAAATCTTCAGGTAGACCTACGTGTTACTACGTCTTTCCATTAGGATCTTTTTAGTAGGAGGACAAAGTCTCGATTTGTGCCTATTTAATGATTTTGGGCTCGCCTGACAATAATTTGGACTCCGCTGACCATGAGGGAGTTGGTACAGTAGAATTTAATTATATAAACCTAAAGGACCTCGGGCACTACGCAGCCACGACCACGAATTGTCGTAGTGGCTGATATCTTTAAAGAAGAGGCGATAATTTATTTTTCTGCAATGTTTTTCAATTTTTTTTTCTGCTTTGTTTGAGGCTGGCTTCTGCTTAACCAGACTATCCTGTCTTGAGTGTAAGGCCTCCAACCAGGGTTCATAACTTATCGACTAAAGGGGACAGAGCGCTAAGGACACCGCCACCGTGGGGTACGGGCCTTGGCTTTGGGCATTACTAGGGAGGGTAAAGAGACAGGCTGGATCTGAGTAAAATCATCATGTAAATACATATAGTTTTAATCTAGCCCCGTTTGACACTACCGAATCAGCGTCGCGGCCTGGCTTTAGCAAAGGTCGGAAAAAATTGCGAACTAAATTTTAATGGTGTCTCGGTTTTAGTTTTGGCGGCCAAATGTCATGGTCGAAGCTGCGTAGTCCAAGGGAGGATTGAATGTCACTTTCACGCAAGGGACTAGAAAAGTTGTAATCACTTTTCTCTCCAATTTTGACGAGAACTTGTCTAGTTAATTGTCAATTAAAGGACAGTTCGTTATTTTCAGCATTAATTAAATTTTAATTTACTGGGGATTGTGATCAAAAGTTGTATTTAGAGCGTTAAATTAGGTCTTATTTCTTTAAAAAAAATATATATACTTAACTTTAATACAATTAGGTCAAAGTGAACAAAAATAATAACTAAAACAGTAGGTTTCTGTTTAAATGTCAATTCCCTGGGATCTCTTTAGTAATTCAGGCTGTTTAATGAGATTTAAAGATAGATGGTTTGAGTCTGAGTACTCTGAGTGTAATTTATTGTTATTACTTGCTGTAGGTACTTAAGTATTAGAAGATTCAGCAGGAATAATGTTTAGCTGATTAATCAGACGATCCAGACTAGAAGAAAATCCTGACAATTATAATAATAATACCAGCCCAGGGTTTCTAAAATTACCACTTTCTGCAGATCTTAATATGAATTGCGTTAAAATTCGTAATATATAGCTAACTAGCGACCCGCCCCCGCTTCGCACGGGTGGCATGTGATATAATATGTAATCCTTCCTCTTGAATCACAATTTATATTTAAAAAAACCCGCATCAAAATCCGTTGCGTAGTTTTATAGATCTAAGCATACGCGACTTTGTTTTATTAAATACTATGTAGTGATGATGATTGAGGTCAAGAGTAAGCCCATGTCAAATATTAAAAAAAAAAAAACAGTTTAAATTCTATGTGTGTGTAATATGTACATTATTATGTACATATATATATACTATAATTATGATGATTATTACATGTACGGCCAGTGCGGTCCTAATATAATTATTTTGTGTCCATTTTTTCAAATGTTATAATGCATGACGTGATGTAATCTGTCGGAAATAAATGAATTGAATTGAATTGTAACTAAATAGTGCATATATAACGTCATAGTAGGTCGTCAAAAATGGCACGCTTGGTTTTCATACGGATACTTACGAAACAGGTCCCGTGCATCACAGAGTTCGTACAGACTTACCTACACGACACAAGTTCACGTCGCTGAAAGGCTTATACGCCCGAATACTCGAACGTCACTCAATTATAAGTAGCCCTCAAAACTCGTGCTATCTCTGTCACTCTGCGTTAAAGTAACAAAGACAGCACGAGATTTAAATGCAACTTAAAATTGAGTGACGTTCGAGTATTCGGGCGTGAAACTAATAACATTACTGACAACTTGTGCAGAACAAGCTAGTGCTAAGTACCTACTGTCAGGAGCACAAACTGTATCAAGTCAATGATTTGTTTCTAGAGACTAAAGAATGCCTATCTTCTACTAGTAATATAATTATTACTTGAAAATTAATTCTGTACTTATCCTTAGGTACTCATATTATTATTATAAATGCAAAAGTAACTCAGTCTGTCTGTCGTGCTTCCACGCCAAATCTAGAGAACTGATTTAAATAAAATTTAGTACACAGATAGGCTAGAAATGGCTGGGAGGCTAGGCTAGGCTACTTTTTAATGCGAAAAAAGAGTTGAAAGGGGGGGGGGGTGATGAAAAGATTACTTTTGGTCGCGATAACCGGCATACACGCGGACGAAGCCCCGGGCAAAAGCTAGTACAAATCAGTACACAATTTAGGGTAAGACCTATTTTTTTTAAATAGCATCAATTCCATGAGGATATAACAATATAAGTAGTTGCATAGTTGTATTATCGCATTGCTACAATATTCACAAATATTTACTAGCAGAGTCTAAAAGAACCTTATACCTCCATAATCATCATCTCATAATCTAAACTGAAAATAGTTTACAAAGATTTTAAGTATGGGAATAAGTGCTAGTTTATTCTTACGACTGTATACAGTCACCTGCAAAAATGCATGGACAATTCAGAACTAAAATCGTGTGAAGCGAGAAATGACACCGCCTAGCGTAAACTAGTTATCGACTATAAACGAACACAGGAAAATACACACTAAAGTATTCATGCAATTTTGCAGGCGACTGTACATACTAAAACTACATCGTCAACGCAGCGTAGTAAACACTTTGAACACGGATGTGTTTGTATTCAGTATCGATGTTTCTGTAGCAAATACTGCGTATCTTGGGACTTCGTAAGCGGATATTTAGTTGATAAGTTCGACATGACAAGCATTCAAGTTTCAGTTTAAGGTTTGAGCTCCTCGTCAAACATTGATACTAGCGAGTACTTATAACAGCTTTATCTACACCCTAAGGCGCTGTTCTCAACTTCTCAACTAGGTAACATGGTAGGTACGTGGTCTTAAAGAAATATGGTATAGAAGTATTTGGCATGGAGATATTTGAATGTCAAATACATTTAATTAAATCGAACTAATTTAATTTGAATGAAGTAGACATTCTGTAAATTTGTAATCCAACTTTTTTAACCAGTCCGAAACCAACGACTTACATTAATTTGGTTTTTGACAAGGGATATAGCGTTAGGACTCGATTTACCTTATTGTATAAATTTTAAGCCTGGTAGCAGTAAAACCGATGTGCAAACTTGGTTTTAAATGACGAAGAGGAACAGACTGTGTGTTTGCGACGTTTGTTTGATTCTTTCTGGGTCAAAAGTTGTTAGGGCATGTTGTTTCATAACCGTTTTGAGGATGAAAAGCTGTTTCCATTTTGGAGTAGAGATCAGTAGTTGGGTGATAGAAAGGTAAAAACAAAGTATCAATGTAAGTTACCTAACCTGAATGGTTAGAGAACTTACGTTCAATGTATCTAAAATGTTATTATCGACAAACGTGACATCGAAAGGGTTAAATTAAACAAAATTTGGAAGCAGGCGGGGTCCATTCTATTTTCATTTCATAATTTAATATTCAAATGAACCCCGCCTGCTTCCAAGTTTTGTTTAATTTAAAATGTGCTTGTTTTTTGCTTTTCTGTTTTTTCAGTCGGGTTTTTTTAATTTTTTAACTACTTTTTTTATTTCCAATTTTTTAGTTCTTTTGTGTTTGTTCTTTCGTTGGTCGCGTAAAATTCTTCGCAGATGATTTAATGTTTGTGCTTGTTTATAGGATTTGTCACTTTGAATTTCTTTTAATCATTAAGTCCGTGGCTGGCGTGAACACATTGATAAGTCGACTTCCATGTTTTTTTTTTTATTGGCTTATTACATCCTAGGCATAAGGATCTTATATGAAAAAAAATTACAGCTCCAAATATCCATAAATTTTGGAGCAATCGACCTTGGTCGTAAGTTGACATCTCTCATTTTGACGTGTCTAAATTTACAAGTCCACTTGTCCAATTATGCATTCTCATGTTTTTTTGATCAAAAATTTGTTGATATATCAACCTATACTCGGTACCCAAATGAATATTCATTATATGATATCTCAACTTATACACTTTTGAGTTTTCTATAGGCACGAATTTTAAATTGACAAATCGACATATCAAGTTATGGCCGACCGAAGTATTTCTGTTTAAATTGTGATATATTGAGATATCCAGTTACGACCAACGAAGTTCTCAACCCTAAATGTAATAAATATAGTTATCACTATGTATTTCTGTTACAAAAAAGTTAAAGTTTAATATGTTTAGTTAACAACTTATATCGGTGCACACCGTGCACATCCCTCGCTCGTCTGTTGGTAAGCAAACGTCAATTAATTCAGAGTTCGGAAGAACAGAACTTCGTGACTTTAAGTTGAATTCATCTCGCCAGTGAAAGAATAAAGTGGACGAAAATGGTAAGACACAGATCTCCTAATCACAAATAACATTTTGCCACCTTTTAAGTAAGTATTGATAAAGGTTTTAATAGACGTAAAAATAACGCGGCGATTATTTAGGTACGCGCGCGATGTATCTGCAATAATTATAACAAAAATAACGTTTGCAAAATAAAATAAAAGAAAAGCCTGGAACGCGAACCTCCGTATAATTCAGTAAACTTTCGGAAAAGGGGAAAGTCTACAATAGATGTCTTTAGGTTGAGCCCAATCTCTAAGGAGGCATTGCCAATTAGCGCAGAGAAAAAAAAAAGATTTGATGGACAAGATTGACTTGATTGACGATTCTTATAAAGAGTTTTATAGAAATATAAAAACTGTCGGTGATGTCTCTGCATTTACTGATCCAGATTTGGACGAGGACAAATTATTATTGTTTTTTATTGTAAAAACACTGGTAAACTGATAGTTTCGTGGTCCTTCATTTTAATATTTGTTTAGGTAGAAGAACAATGCTTGATTTGAGTAAGTAGTAGGTATTTTAGCGAATCAAATATTTTTAGGGTTTCGTAGTAAAATGTCAAAAAACGGAACACTTATAAATTCGTCATGTCTGTCCGTCCGTATGTCACAGCCACTTTATTCGGAAACTATTATGATTGCACAGTTGAAACTTGGTATGCAGCTGTAGTCTTTAAATCGCTACAGGATTATTATACAAAACTAAAAAAGAATACAAGATTAAGGGGCTCTCCATACATGGAACTGAAACAAAAAAAAACTTTTTTCATCAAATCTATTCGTGTGGGGTATCTAAAGATAGGTCTTTAAAAATGACACTGAGGTTTCTGAAACCATTTTTTCTCAAATTCAATCGTTTGAAAGATAAACACTTCTAAAGGGGTAAAATGAGGGTCGTCCCCCCTCTAACTTCTAAACTAAGAAAGAGAAAAATAAAAAATAAATATATGCTATAGATCGCAATGATAACTTTCAACCAAAATTTGTTTGAACGAGATATAGTAAGTGGTTTTTTATATATAGCACATTTAAAAAACCGCAAATATAACTTTGTCATTCATACAAACAATATGAAAAACAAACTTATCACAAAATAAATATTTCTGTCGCCGCTAAAATAAGAAATAATACAAATTTAAGGGGGATTTCCTACTGCGATGGTCCGGACTTCTTCATGTGCAAGTCTGACTTGCACTTGGCCAGTTTTTTTTTTGTTTTTTATCTGTTTGCTATCTATCTATATAAATTAAAAGAACAGTCCTGGCTTACTGACTGACTCATCAACACTCAGCCCAAACCCTTGGACCTAGAATGCTGATTTTCGGCACAGAGGTTGTCTTTATAATGTAGAATAGGAATAAGGAAAAAATTTGGAAATTCAATCTTATTCCTAGTCAAAATAGGGGATGAAAGTTTGTATGGAAAATCGTCATCTTTGTAGTTTAACCGACATTCACGCGGGCGAAGCCACGGGCAAAAACTATTCCAATAATAATAATGGGTTTTTCATTAAAATGACATTGTTTACCTATTAATACTCCCTAATTAAGTAGGTGAATAAGTTGATAACTGTTGGTGAATACGTTGATAACGCTGTGAATAAGTGGATAAGTCGGTGCATAAGTTGATAAGTCGTTGGTGAACGAATTGACAAGTCTATTATTATGCAATCTATGGGGAATTTCGATTATTTAATGTCATCATTGAAAAGAGGGCATAAAATAACCTATAAAACAACTACAACATTTATGTTAAACTAATTTACCGATTTACCAGAAGACGTCAAACCCTTTAAATGGCCGTCCTGACAAATTGCAGTTTTAGACTTATCAACATATTCACGCCAGCCACGGAAGTGTTAAATTATATTTTTGTAATCTCCTTTTAAAACCCTTTATTTTGATACCCTATTCGAAGGTATAGGATTTATTTTGAACTCAGCTATTTGGCCCCCAAAATCCGCAATTTTTCTATGTTTTTTAATTTTAATGCAGCCTTTAACACTCGCGCCATCAAGACGAATCTAAAGACGTATATTTTATTCAAATCCCTTCATCCGTTTAGGAGTTATGAGGGAACAAAGAAACGGACATACATACATACATACACGTCAAACACATAACCCTCCTTTTGGGCTTCGCCGCAGTCGGGAAAAAAACTCAAAAACACTTTGCACGACTTGAGAATCGAACCCACAACCTCATGCTCGGCAGTCGTGCTTGCGACCGCTACACCAACGAGGCAGTCATATATATTATATTTATATCCATAAAAAAATATCGTTTAAAATATTATATCCAAAAAAAAATATCGTAACATACTTAGATGGCTTAAGTAATAAGAAAGAAACTGCATGTCATGATTATAATCCTATCTTTCGTATACAATAGCAAAGTGACAAGAAAATGTATTTTTGCAAATCATCTTTCTCATTTTCGTAATAAATACAATGGGTTGCGTAAACGAATAAAGAAATAAAGATACGAAGGAAGACTGTTACAATATTACGTGTCAAAGTATTTTTTATCTTGTTCTATTTTTGCCTCGTATTAAAAATATATTGCACTAGCTTTTGTCAGCGGCTTCGCCCTCGTATAAATGTCGATTTTCCATACAAACTTTCATCCCCTATTTAAACCCCTTAGGGGTTGAATTTCGAAAAATCCTTCCTTATTCCTTGTCTACATTATAAAGGGAACGTCTGTGCAAAATTTCAGCTTTCTAGGTCCAAGGGTTTGGGCTGGGCGTTGATGAGTCAGTCAGTCAGTCAGTCAGGACTTCTCTTTTTATCTATATAGATAGAAGAAAACCTCCATGATGTGAAGACAGCCGAACTGTCAAAATCAATTGGCAGATCAAACAGAACGACTTTTGTTAGAGACAGCTCTACAGACGGGCGCTTAATTTTACGTATAATATTCTTTTGTGAAAGAAAACCAAAACTCATCAATGTAATAAAATTTTAGTTTGTTTAGTTTTATGATTTCTATACCAACGACGTTTAATCAAGATAAACAAAAACAACCGTATCAAGTGGATATCTTAATGTACGGAAAATCAGAACAAGGCCGTGTATAAGAGGGGTACCATCTATCTGGCAAAAACTTGATGCTCCGAAATTTATTTGGCATATTCTTCTTTGAACGAATGTGTTTAATGCAAAACAATAATTATTTAATAGAATTATCGTTTCGCCGAATGTTTAAATGGCCGAATTTTCAAAGGCATGCTTTTAAGATGGCAGAATTTTATTTGGTAGATTTTTATAAGGTATAATGCCAATTCTATTACAATATTTATGAACTAATTTAAAATTAAAAGTCAATACCTTTTGCTACAAAAGTTAGTGACAGAAACGAATCGCTGCAAAACCGACTCCACGTAGTCTCTTCTGCCCTACCCCGAGAGTGTAATCTAAGCCCGCGTAGGCGTGGAGTGGCGAGGCGGCCCGCAAGCTGAGGAGCAGGTGGCTAAAACGCGCGCCACGTGCGGTGTGTGATGCTTGCGTGGAACCGCCGGAGTACCGCAGCGCCGGAGCCGTGACAGAAGTCATGCCTGCTGCATGTTACACGTATGTATGAAATGAAATGCGTGCCAAAAGACGATTCTGATTATGAATTTTCGGCGAAATGATGGTTCTGGAAATGAAGTTTATGCTCAAAGATGACCCTGACTTACAAAATTATGCGTTTTGAATTTATGGTAAATGAGTGTAAGCCAAATGATTTTCGGCAAAATGAAGTTTCTGCCATCCACTGCTATGCAAAACAAAATTCGGAAATAAAAAATTCTACTATAAAAGGTAGACCTGCCCCCCTATTGCGTATCTTTTTAACGTCAGTGGCTATCAGAAATGTCCATAGATTAACTGTAAATTGGTTATGGTTTGGTACATTTTTTTCTTAAAAACTCACCATTTGACAGTTATTTGATAGACATTATAAGTTATCCACTGTCATTAAAAGATACACAATAGCCCTGCTGTTTATGAGAACCTTGATGTTTCGCCGTAGCTAAGTTCACTGATGGTTTGCCACTTTTCGCCCTTACACCGTTAGTTATAAAGTTGACCGTCATCAATAAACTTGGTAGTACATACCTTTTCTACATAAAATTCTTAACAACGACATGGGGTTGTACCTACCTCTGTCCATCCTTTCCAGGAAGGCGATATATTAAACCCATCTTCCTCGAAATGTTAGGCAGAGGTTGTTTCGTTAAAATTGTGTTAACTAGTTAAATATTTAATTATCTAACTAAAGTTATTAACAGACTAACGTAAAATATCGTTGCTAAAACCACTCTTCATTTTGATTTGGCTATTATAAAAGTTTCCTTTTAATAATGCAAAATATTCCATGTAACAGATACATTTGGGGAGAATGTTTGCAATACGGGACGGTTAGCGCAGTGGCTCAAGCAATGGACTGCCGCGCGGCGTGTCGCGGGTTCGATCCCCGCACGGAACAAATATTTGTAAGAGATAGAGATAGTTGTTCCGGGTCTGGGTATTTGTGTATGTGAGTTTAAATGTTTGTGAACGCACCCACGATACAGGAGAAATTCCTAGTGCGGGGCAACGTTTTTTTAAAAAAAAAAAAAAAAAAAAATTTTTATTTAAATAAAGTTGTCCAAGAAAATGCATCAAAGAATATATTTTAAAATCCCAGTGAAGAATAATGATAGAATTTTTTAATGAAGACGTGAGCGATGTTATTTAATAAACTTTTAAGCAAAAGATGGCATAAAGCTTAACTTACTTTGTAAAATAAGTTTTAAAATGGTTCAGAACAACATTATTTGACTAGTTACTTAAGTTTTTGATTAACCTTCGGCATGCCTGGTGACTAAAAGTTACACGGTATGCCTGGTGGGTTTATCAGACCCGGACTTTTAAATTGTAAATTCTAAAATATTTATCCCAACTATCCTAACTATCCTAACTAATATTATAAATGCGAAAGTAACTCTGTCTGTCTGTCTGTCTGTCTTTGCTTCACGCCTAAACTACTGAACCGATTTGTGTGAAATTTGGTACAGACATAGTTTGGAACTTGAGAAAGGACATAGGATAAGTTTTTTTTATGTTTACTGGAGGTGTATGTAAGAAAAAAAAAAATGCAAATCACCAACTAAATTAAAATACCAAATAAACTTAAGTAGTGTTTTTAAATCGTTTTATGCTTAGTTATCCTAACTAATATTATAAATGCGAAAGTAACTCTGTCTGTCTGTCTGTCTGTCTTTGCTTCACGCCTAAACTACTGAACCGATTTCTGTGAAATTTGGTACAGACATAGTTCGGAACTTGAGAAAGGACATAAGACAGTTTTTTTTTTTTTTTTTTCGCGAGATAAACCAAAAATCTGCCGGAAGACACTATTCCACGAGAACGAAGTCGCGGGCAAAAGCTAGTTGATACATAAGTTATTTAAATGTACTAATATGTTTACTGGAGGTGTATGTAAGAAAATAAAATAAAAAAATATTGCAAATCACCAACTTAATTATAATGCCAATTAAACTTAAGTAGTGTTTTTAAATCGTTTTATGCTTAGTTACTCTTACACACACTTTACTTATTAAAAACTAAAGAGATCTCAATCAGACTATATAAACATAATTATAAGGCACTTCTATGTACTTATAAATAATTAAAGAATATTCAGTCTATAAACATTTCCAGAGTTCTGGTCCGAAAGGAAATTGCACATTGGAAAACTATACGCACATCCTACTACCACGAGAGTGCGTTCTGGTCTCAGGTAGTGGGCTGCGGGTGCCTAGCAATTGATAACGGCCAGCTACTAAGTGCGGTTAGGCTAGAAATTCGAATTTAAAGGAAATACAATGGTTTATGTACACAAGTGGGTCTGACGGACCCTACCAGGCATGCCGAAGGTTAATAAATAACCTAATCGTAATTCTGATTTTTCTTTTATTTTCCAACTTTCGATTATGTTCAATTGCAAAGTGAACAAGCATCAGGTCATTCGGGATTTTTATATGAATAAGGGTGCAATTGGAGTCTCATCAGTAACCATGGCTTATTTTTGTCCTGGTCTATGTCTTAAACAATCGGAACCCACCAAATACCAACGTTGACGATGTGACAAAATCGATGAAAACAGATGAAATTGAATTACCTATTTTAAATTAACAAAGACTTGATATTTTATTAGAGCAACATGCGAAGTGTACCATCGGGGTTACCTATAGGTACCTACTCCTTGTTAAAAAATCCGGACTTCATTGGAATAATACATTTTTATTATGCGAATACCCCGGGGATCTGTGCCCAATTGGTGGCAAAAGGCTTGCCCCTTTTACATAAGACTTAAAAACATAACTGACGAAATGACAGTCAACTATAAAAGAACCCTGCCTAACCCTTAGGGAATTACAGGCGTGATGCTATGTTAGTAATAGCAACAATGTCAGTCTAACAACTCAATGCAACCCGTAGGGAAATTAGATCGCAGTAGTGATTGCATATTATAATATTATGGAATGGAATACAACTCCTCTTAGACATATCTGTCAAGAACACACTTAAGTTTGTAGCCTTAAGGGTTTGGCCTGTGCGTTGATCCTCAATCAGTGTTGCCTTTTATATATTGAAGAAAGAAGAGAAGATAGAAGAAAAAGAAGAGATGGATAGATTTTAGATAATTTGCAATTTAAACGACTAACCCCAATTTGAAAGTATTCCCAATTTAGCCTTTATTTTTTGGGCACCTATGCATTGACCACATAAATATTCACATTTGGGAATACCTTTGGTGCTTAAAGTAAAGGTGCCCAAAAAATAGGTGCTCATACGGGAATACTTCCCAATTTATATGAGGTGTATTTTAAATTTAGTCAATCAAGTAGGTATACCAGCGCGTTTATGATATTGCAAGCATGGTTTGTTATGTGGCTGAGACTTAATAGAACGCCTCAGGTGCCTGTAATTTGCGGTTGACATAGCTATTCATGTGGTTTATATGTCACAGTCAAAACTGTTAATCAGTTAAAACTACTTTTGACCGGTCAAAACTATTAAACATTTACTTAGATCCTTATTAGGTGCTTTCTATTACTACATCGATAAATTTAAATAACCTAAAGGTCATTAAGAAACTTATTGGGTTTGTTAGATTTTTTTTTGTGACCGTTTGGATAACCTCATGCTAGAGCGAACATTTATAATTATTCTACTTTTGACTGGCACCACTCAAAAGTAGTTTTGACTGTAACATAATACATGTCATGTTAGGCGGATAATATGATACATGACTACCTTGTTGGTCCAGGTGGTCTCAAGCGCGACGTTTGAGCATGTTTGAGCGGTCTGAGCATCTCGGGGCTCGGTTCGATTTACAGAGCAGGCAAATGTTATTGTGTTTTTCGGAATTTATTGATCATAGTATTTTCTCATTAGCTGTCCGTCGGGTGATTTACTTTTCCTCATTAATGCTAGCCCAAAGAATCGCCAGACTTAAGTGGCAATGGGCAGGGCACATTGCTCGCAGAACGGATGGCCGATGTGGCCGAAAAGTTCTGGAATGGCGACCGCGAACCGGAAGACGTTGCGTTGGAAGGCCTCCCACTAGGTGAACCGATGACCTGGTCAAGGTTGCAGGAACCCGCTGGATGAGAGACGCACGGGACCGGTCAATGTGGCGACACCTGGGGGAGGCCTATGTCCAGCAGTGGACGACTTTTGGCTGAAATGATGATGATGATGATGATTAATACTAATAATTTATTTATTTTAAATTTTACAGGACTAAGCACAATTTCTATGAGGCATATTTTCAGCCCATTCAATAAAAAAAGTCGAAAGTCATACTTGTCTTTTGTCAAACAATCTTCTTCAATTACATACCATTTTCCTCATCTTTATCAGCTTAGTAAAACATTACAACGGAATGATTTATATAATATTACAAAAACCCAATAAGGTTCAAAATGCAATTTGTCTTTGTTGTATAACACAAAATATAAACATAAAGATGATTGGTGAGCTGTAATAATACGTATTTGTGCATTTCGTGTGTCACGGAATCTTTTATAGTTTCGTCTAATGGCATATTGTAATTTACTGTTTATTGCAAGTTTTACAAAGTTTGTCATTGTTCCGACCCTTTTGTTCTTCAAAAAAGGTCGCTGAAGGGAATATCAATGTTTTCTTAATAGCCCCCGTAATGTGTTTTATGTGTATGGTTTAAATTACATCAGTAATTTCAATGTAGTAATTAGCGTAGCCATGGGTTTTTCTTTAAATACAGCTTTTACTATGATTGACTACTTATTGACAAATTTTAGTGCTTAAACTCGGGCTATAAAAGTAATGGATATTAATCTTGATAGATGGAGAGGGAGAGGAACGCGATAGAAAAGATGAATGGTTTGTGTGAGGAATGACATGAAAGAGAAAGGAGTTAAATATGATGGAGTAAAATATGATGGAGTAAAATATGATGCCGTTACGTCTGACAGGGGAGAATGGAATAGAAAACGTGTTGCACTGACCCCTTAAAGAATAAGACAAGGTCAGGGAGATGATGAGAATTTCATTTTATTACTCGACTGCGGCGAAGCCCAAAAGGAGGGTTATGTGTTTGACGTGTATGTATGTATGTCCGTTTCTTTGTTCCCTCATAACTCCAAAACGGATGAAGGGCTTTGAATGAAATATACGTCGTTAGATTCGTCTTGATGGCGCGAGTGTTATAGGATACATTAAAATTAAAAAACAAAAAAAAAATGGCGATTTTGGGGGCCAAATCGCGGAGTTCAATAATTTTTTTTTTCCAATACCATCGAGTAGGGTATCAAAATAAAGAGTTTTAAAAGGAGATTACAAAAATATAAAACACTTCTATGTTTAAAAGAAATTCAAAGTGAAAAATCCTATAAACAAACATAAAAGTTAAATCATCTGCGAAGAATTTTACGCGACCAACGAAAGAACAAACACAAAATAACTAAAAAGTTGGAA
Source organism: Diarsia dahlii (assembly GCA_949775195.1). Classification (NCBI taxonomy): domain Eukaryota; kingdom Metazoa; phylum Arthropoda; class Insecta; order Lepidoptera; family Noctuidae; genus Diarsia; species Diarsia dahlii. Next base: position 5,280,815 of record OX459198.1, read on the forward strand.
ATAAAAAAAGTAGTTAAAAAACTAAAAAACCCGACTGAAAAAACTGAAAAGTAAAAAAACAAGCACATTTTAAATTAAACAAAACTTGGAAGCAGGCGGGGTTCATTTGAATATTAAATTATGAAATGAAAGAAAATAGAATGAACCCCGCCTGCTTCCAAGTTTTGTTTAATTTAAAATGTGCTTGTTTTTTTACTTTTCAGTTTTTTCAGTCGGGTTTTTTAGTTTTTTAACTACTTTTTTTTTATTAATAGGAACAGTGAAGACAGTTACATTATAAGGACTAACAACTAATCTATCTATTTATTTATCTATCTATAATAGAAATACGTGGGCGAAATTTTAAGTTTCTAGCCCTAAGGGTTTGGCCTGTGCGCTGATTCTCAGTCAGTCAGTTACCTTTTCTGACGTCCACTAATAGAGGATATTTCAAAATTCAATCCCTAAAGGAGTTTAATAGGGGATGAAAGTTTGTAAAGAAAATACTCTGATTGGATTATAGTTGCACCAGCTTTGAATGTCCGTTCATTAGAAGCGAATAAATATTTCAGGGTTTATTTTTTGTTCCAATTTTAGGGTTCCGTAGCCAAATGATAAAAAAACGGAACCACACATTCGTCATGATTGTCTGGTTGTCTGTCCGTCCGTATGTCACTGCCACTTCATTCGGAAACTATTAAGACTACACAGATGAAACTTGGTAGGTCTTCTAAAATGACATTGAGGTTCATAAAACAACTTTTTCTCAAAGTCTATCGTTTGAAAAATTCCAAACTATTAAACTAAGAGACTGAAAAATCTAAAAAAATATATGCCGTAGATCGCAATGAAAACTTTCAATCAAAATTAGTTTGAACGAGGCATAGTCAGCAGTTTTCGAGATATAGCACATTTAAAAAACCCCAAATAGTAATTAAATAAATTATTATAGTATTGAGTACTGGAGGAAAGTTGACGTCTAAAAGATTTTTTAGGTACACCAGCGCGTAATAGGATATTGCAAGCCTCGCTTGTGTTCTGGCTGTGACGTTGTGCGTACATAATGAGTAGATGAACGCTCCAGGCGCCTGTAATATACGGTTTACATAGCTACTACTACGATGTATATATGTTAGGCGAGGTTATATAAAAACGATGATATCCTTTAAGCAACATAGCATAGGATACATGACTGCGCACATCATCATCATCCATAAGACGTCCACTGCTGCACAAAAGTCTCCCCCCATAGAACGCCATAAAGAACGGCAGCCTGCCGGTTGCCCGCGACTCTCACGATGTCGTCGGTCTTCCTGGTGGGAGGCCCGGCCACGCTGCGTCTTCCGGTTCGTGGTCGCCACTCGAGAACCATCCTTCTACCTTGAGACTGCACACAACATTTCAAAATTCTCATCTCTGCTGCATGCAATCACTTTTCATCTGTCTTCGTTACTGCCCAGCATTTTGATAGGTAGTACGACAGGTTGAATCACGGACTAGTACATTTTTCTCTAGTCTAGTTGTTCCAGTAACCTGTCACTATTTCATCTATCTCAGTTATGTATGATGTCTCTTGAAGATATTGCTTAAAAAATGTCAAACTCCCATTTTACTTTTCTATTCGAGCTTGAAAGACAACTTGTTTCATATTAAATTATTGTCAGTTACAAAACAGTTGTTTATTTATTGACATGTAGTCGTCTAGACCTTTATTAATGACCTGTCTCGTCTATAATATCACGGCCTAATGGGTTTGTTATAATACGTTTATGTGTGTTTCATGGAACTTGATTCATCAAAAGTTATAATTGGAGGGATTCGACCCTTTGCGTGTCGACCATAAGTGACCCCTACGTGATGTTCTGATGACGTCACCTTTATGGTTGATCATAAAATACTTTGTTGTTTAAGGAGCAGTATAAATAGATGGCGATGTAGTGTTTATCCATGTTAAATATCGCCTGTTTTTCCCGAAGAAAAAGGTACACGTAATGTTATATCCTGATAAATATTTTATGTGTATTTGGGGGTATGAGGAACAGGGTGTAAAGTTCCTCATCCCCCATTGAAAAGGGAGGATCCTCCGACCGGACGGGTGTTGTGTCCGGCGGGCTAACTGCCCGACATATGTAAGTCGTGAACTCCTATATAGGCTTATGTCGCGGATAATGTTGATAGCGCGATGTAGGAACTTCTGTCGATCGTTTTGTTCGCAGGTGTTGCGATAGATGTCGCTAGTCGCCACATCACTCCCCTCCGAGACCGGAGGTCGAAAGCAGGTTAAGTCTTGGCGCTTGTCAGCCAGTGGAAGGTTCCAGTGAGTCGGAACCGGATGCCGCATAGTTCACGGTGAGTCGGAACTGTCTGCGGTGATGCCCCAGTGAGTCGGGGTGATGCTGCATATTAGCTCCAGTGAGTCGGAGTGATGCAGTGCTTGCCGTAGATGCCCCAGTGAGTCGGGGTGATGCTGCGTATGCTCCAGTGAGTCGGAGTGTGCAGTGCTGCGTAGTGGCTGGCTGCTGCGTCGACCAGGAGAGAAGGACGTCTCTGCTTGCTGACCGGCCGAAGTGCAGTGTGCTGTGCCAAGTTCGCTGATGAGGCTGGGGGTGATGACCAGGAATGCGCTTCCGCTGCATGCTGGTGGTCAGGATACCCCATGAAGCCGTGGCTGCTGGCTGACGGTATGACTCGCTGCTCGAAGGCGAAGGGGAAGTGATGACGACGTATGAAGTAGTTGCACGAAGGCTGCGCTGACGTTCATGCTCGGGGTCACCAGTTTGGGGGTATGAGGAACAGGGTGTAAAGTTCCTCATCCCCCATTGAAAAGGGAGGATCCTCCGACCGGACGGGTGTTGTGTCCGGCGGGCTAACTGCCCGACAGTTGTAAGTCGGAAACTCCTATATAGGCTTATGTCGCGGATAATGTTGATAGCGCGATGTAGGAACTTCTGTCGATCGTTTTGTTCGCAGGTGTTGCGATAGATGTCGCTAGTCGCCACATGTACATAAATAAGTTATCAATAGATAGCTAATATATTGTAACTGCGCATAAGAGTAGAAGAAGAACAAAGAAACGATGCATGGACTGTAGAGGATGAAATGGCAAGAAAGAAGGTGTCTGATGAGATGACGAGTAACACAGAAGAGTGCAAGAAGACATGCTTGCATGAACCATCATCAAATGACCCCTCCCGCTCTAGGCCGAGCAGAAGGGAGTGTCAGACTCTCACTGACTTAAACCAATCCGTGTTCCTTCTTATGCCCTTTGCGTTCCAGGGCCGCGGGCCCGCGGTCATCTTACAAACAAATTCCTCAACCCTGGCAGGGCACTGGCCCTATAGCCTTTTTTTTTTTTTTTGGTGGGTGGAAAATCATTGAATATAACCCCCCTCGCTCTTCGGCAGAGCGAAGGGGAGTGTCAGACTTCTACTGACTAATAACCAAACCCATGTTCCATCTTCGCCCTTGTGTCGGAGCCGCGTTATCCTTTCGATAATCCACAGCCTGTTGCCGTCATGACGACGGCCGGACGGCGAGCTAGCCCGTTACTCACCGTCCACAGGCCCGCGTCTACGGTGGCCGGAAGTCATCACGTGGTCCCCGACGACCGGAGCGTCTCCCGCGGCGGCTGGGACGAGAGGTTCTTTCCCTCACACGTTCCGCCACCTCCTTCGATCCTCCTTCCATCACTGCTTCGCAGAAGGAGGCGACGGCGCCCCATAGGGCCCATGAGTAGTTTATGAGCTAGCTTCCATTATAAGTATTCTTTCTTCTCTTTCGACTATGCTGATAATTTTCTAATAATGTTCGAGTTAGAATCTAAAACGCACAGTACCTATTACAACTAAAACAGTTACTATTAAAATAAAATTCTTTTTTATTTTCGGGAATCGGTGACTTCATGACTTGTTAGTTTCACTGCCGAAAGTAAAATTATTTTCTTCTTTTTAGTTAAAAAAGGCCTGGCATTTTATCGAAAGTGTTTTAAAACTTCATGTTGTTAGAGTTTCTTGACTTGGCTGAAAATAGTCTACTAAAGTTTAATGAATAGCAAACTTCATTTTGGGGAAAAAGTTCGACTTTTTATAGACTTCCAGTAAGCACTTTTCAGGTAGGGGTGATTGACCTCAGTAACCAAGTCTGCTTATAGTTATCAAAGAACGCACATTACTAAATACATATTATTTTTGCCGTAAGAGTCACGTACTTTCATCTTGTGAATATAATACAAGGTGTAATTGAAAATCTGAAAAATGGTTTTTGAACTCATCATTGTGAACAAATTTCTTTACTTGTGGGAACTGTTCAGAAGGGAGTTACACCACGCATTGGGGCATATCAACTTGAGTCTGTGATGTGTACTATACAAAAGTAACTAGTATATCCATGCAGATGTTTTAGTTTAGATGACGCTACTCAACACCACGCCAGAACACTAATTTTTAGGGTTCCATACCCAAAGGGTAAAACGAGATGAACCGTCATTCGATGTGTCAAACCCAACCCTGAGTAAAACGCGGAATTCTATATAATATACTTTCTTCTTCCCCCCGGTTCTATTTTCCACAACGCGAAACTAATTTGTTATTTGTTGCAGCGACTGGGTGTTTGGTGTCCGCTACTGTCAACTGAGCAACTTTATAGCGAACGTGACGGTCGCAGCCAGCGTGTTTACACTCACCGGGATATCGTTTGACAGGTAAATATTAGTTCTATGTTCTAATATTAGAGGTCTAAATTGAAAATCGTGACGTTTTACTCTAGGAGATTCTGTGTTGTTGGTAGTTGAGGTTTTTTGTAGTGTTATATAGTATGTAGTAGGTTATGGACCTATGGTTTGTAGCATGTTACGATCTGAATAAGTATACAGGGCCGGACGGCGGTGAACACTGAATTTTATTAGGTATCTGTGGCATGGCATCGCCTCTCCAATGTCTGCTATTTGGGTAACTATCAACTTAGTTACGATTTGACAAAATTAATAAGATATAAAATTTACTTGCGTAAAATACTTGAATTATCATTAGCCGAAATGAACTGAGTTAAGTAAAACTGCCAAAATCCTGAAGGAAATCTCCACCAAAGACTTATTTTGAGAATCTGCCGCTATAAAAGGGTTTTATAGCTAAGGGCTAAAGTGCTAAAGCTACGTTGTATAAAAAATATGATGATGAAATTCGAAAAAATAAAGATAAGGAAACATTTCATTTCAGGAAAGGTTTCGTAAAGTAAGTAACCACTTTGCACTTTTATAGGCTATTTCATGAGCAAAATTTGTAGAAAATAAATAAATAATAAAGACTGCAAAGCTTCGGTTTCCTTTCATCGAGAGGTGACCTTTGTAGCCTGTGTGCAGTAGGGAAACTATGGACTGATGATGCTAATTATTCAGGCTTCAAAGTACCTACCCGTGTCGTAAAAAAACTAAATGACTGTCAAAGTTCAAAACGTGTTTTCCAATTCTACTTCTGAAAATTTATTTAAAAAATCGTCTTATTGGAGTCAAATAAATCACCACCTCTTCAAAGAATCTATTGAATTCTGAGACTTCAATTTGATCATATCTATCAACGAGAAATTCATAACGCATGAACCGTTTCAGACTTCCAGATTAAAAGCTCAAAGGTATGTTCAATCTAAACGTCAAATTGTAATTTACAACGAATTTTTCGGTTGTCTCTGCAATATCTATTGGGAGAGACTTTTCAATTTGGGTGAGAAGACATTTTTAACAGATGTCACTCTGACATTTTTGTTGGAAACTATTTGTAGATTATTTATGTGTTGAATTGTCATTCTCGTTGTGCTATTCATTCCGTTATATTCGAGCATTATGTGGGCAGAAGATGGGTTTCGTGCAATGAAAACACACTCGATACAGGTTTTATTAAACCAACAAGTTACCTACTTCTAATCATAATTTAACACAGAAAACAATAAGTCTGGTACAGATCCGGGACGTCTCACCTCCGTTACGATCAGATATTCAGTGTCGTCCACACTGAGACTTGTAAGTAGGTCGCGTGATGTCACTACTGGCGCGCTTATGATTCATTATATACCCATACCAATGACTGAATTCAATGTCAATGTTATCATCATCATCATTTCGACCAAAAGACGTCCACTGCTGGACATAGGCCTGCCCTAGGTGTCGCCACATTGACCGGTTCCGTTTGTCCCGCATCCAGCGGTCCCTCGCAACCTTCACCAGGTTCGAATTCAATGTACCGCTAAGCAATGATATAATGGTTTAATTAATTAATTATAAAATATCTACGGCTGACACTTTTGACACAAGTACGTGTAAACCAGGAATGAAAAGAAAAGTAAATGCCCAATATAGCGTGCGGGGGTATTTTGAGATCCCATAATTAAAAATATTTCTCATTGTTCTATGGCTCTATGCCTTGTGTGAAGTACTACAGCTATGCAGTATTATAACTTTAAATACTTCGTTTTGTGAAGTTTTTGGACTGGCAAAAGACAATGTGGAGCTGACTGCCAACCTTAATTAGTTGGAGAGGCACTTGAATAGAGAGAGACAGCATTCACAACCACAAAAAGCTGAGCTCTTTTATTAGATTCAGATTTTCAGTACACACATCTGTATGTACAGTCGAACAAGCTAATAAGTATACAGGTAGTTTTTTCTAATTCTAGTAAACTGAAAATATTGAATTGCAATTTTGATGCTGATGTCAAACGCTGTATCGTTTGGCATCAGTCTCTAAATGTAACTGTATAATCTTTAAAGTAAATGCAAGTTGGCTGGCTGTATACTTATTAGCTTGTTCGATTAAACTACTACAATTTATTGTCCACTTTAGAAATTCTAGTGCCAGTAATTTATCATTCGTGTAATAGGGTAAGCGGGTTTCTAGTGTGGTCATAGGCTTAACTTAAATCCTGAATTATGTGGCATAAAAATGTCTACATTCGTTACAAGCTGAGAATTTATTTTGCTACCTCGGAATGGCTGGGATGGACAAAGATAATAATTATATTTACGATCGAAGCTCAAAGCAAGCCATATCTTTATCTTCTTTCGGTTTGTCTTTAAAAAAAAACAGACGTATTCCGTCGTTTCACATTTTAGACCCATTTTTTTCCGCAGACGGAATCCGTCTGCCCTCAGACGAACTCGAGTACAAGAAGTATTTGGATCCTTCATTTATTTCAATACAAACTTAATTCTTTGCAAAAAAAAAATTAAAAAACAATTAGAATATTAAAAAAAATTACCCCACCGGTATCAGGAAGGGTCCTAGCTTCCCGGGGTCAGGGCTCCAGAGAAAGGAACCACCTGACAATGCGCGCCGTCTCCAACCAGCTTAGCATGACCACCGCCGAAACGGGTTTTATCGACGGAAGAATCGACAAAATGACAGATTGTAGCAAGGTTTTCATGACAAATTGTATGGACAAATCTTTGTCAATTCTTGGTAGAATAGAAATAGAATCGCCATGCTACGGGGGCTGAAGCACTGCCTTTTGAATCAAACCCTTGATCCAACTACCAAGCGAGAGCCTCCTTAGATGTTCGTCGAGACATTGGCAGACATGACTATCGGCACTATGACTGCTGTATTCACGTTCCACATGTCGACAACCTCGCGAGCTAGATCTAGATACTTGAATTGCTTATCTTTCTCTGCTATCACGAGGTCATTGGCATTTTTCTATTATATCTTTTTCCAACATCTGTAAATTGGGAGTTGTACCAACAGTTTAAAAAGTCATACTATAAAATAAATATCTTTATTACTAGCCAAATGAGTTTAAACTTCGTAGAATATAATGTACACTTAAGTGTCACAGTAGTATTTTGATATACATACTAGGATTACAATTGTCTTATTTTCCCACATTTTGTATGTTGCAAATGCGGTAAATCTACGACGGTGCTGACTTTTGCTGAATCGGAAAGTGCTCTCAAACGTTTTAGTTTCGAATACCTCGATCCTCGCTTTTTGCTGAAGATTTTCTGTGCGATAGGATCATTGCTTAAACTGTTTGGTTAGACTATAAGTAGGGTACAAAATTAATATGAAATGTGTAAGTGACACATGATATTGACATTTTTATTAAAGCTTGACTCAAATTGTTTTACCAAAAACGAGGGTGCTGAAACTTACCTTCGTCGAGCCTTCTTCAGTCGTATATTTTTCTTGTAATTTGAGGTAGTAATTGTATTTATTTTTTAACACGTTTTTATTAGCTTCTCCTGTAGCTATCTAACTCAATTTGTAAAAAATCTCAGAAGTTAAATTTGACCCACTTCCCGGTTTCCGATTGAGTTGAAGTTTTAGTTTTGATGTCAATGTATGGTTAGCTTATGTGACGTTGTTCTTAATCCAACCGCGAAAAAGCGATCTTGGCAAACTTGTTCAAAAACCGAGATACTATCGGTGTAGAACAGAATCAATATAATATAATCCTACTTCATACTAATATTATAAATGCGAAATTTACAGCCTGGATTAACACATAGACTGGACTGGACTGGAGTTTTTACGGTAGTATGATTCGTGGGACAATAATCGAAGTACTCGCGGGTGAAGCCGGGGGGCTTATGCTAGTTATTTATAAATTGAGGATCATGTTTGCGAATCGGTTAGTGTTTGAAGTTCTTTTTTCGATAAGGCTCTACTATTTCATACTTCGGGTTATTTTATTCGTTAGAATATCATGAAAGATTTTTTTTTTGTACAAAATAAAAAAAAAGAAAGAAAGTTCTTTCTAGTTCAAGACCAATCCTTCCATCAAAGGAATCCAACAAATAATTAGATGTCAATCTCTTTTACTAAAGGATCTTGTTTTGCGATTGCAAAAATAATACAGAAGATCTGAATATTTTCACCTTGCCCTAAGTTATAAGGTTCAAAAAAAGTGGCACAGTCAGTAAACTTGTTAATAGATTGTTACCCATTTACTTAGAATAAAATAATATAAGTGTTTACAAATGCTCAAAACTGATTTAATCTCGTTTGGGGGTCAAGAACCGCTGGTCTATTCGTTATTTTAAAAACATGAGTTTGAAACAATCATTTATTTTATCTAATTCACAAAAATATATAGATTGTGATGAATGTTTTTTTGATATCAATACATGTTTACAGTTTGGCTATTTAATTATTCTGACCTTGTATTACGTTACATTCATACTTGATTTGAATTCAAAAATACCTGGACAGTATATCCTGGCTAAAGCATCAGATGGCCATTCTTCACTACTCTGGTAGTCACTGAAATCCATATTTTTCAGGTGATAAGTGTAAGGAACATCCATTTCAAGGGACTTTTCTTCACCAAGGTTTTCTGGAGGTGCAGGTCCAGGAATTTGTGTTGGGTAGAACAAATCTTCTGAGAAAACACTTAGCCCTATGATGTTTTGGACAGAAATGAGTAAATAAGATTACTTATTAATTAAATAATAGTTTACACGTATAATGCAAATATGATTCACAGATAAAGACATACTTAGATAACGCAAAGAGCGCCTACTTCGCGTGCCCGGCTTAAATATTTTATGTTTAACGTAGCTACTGCAGGTTGCAGGAACCCGCTGGATGAGAGACGCACGGGACCGGTCAATGTGGCGACGCCTGAAGGAGGCCTATGTCCAGCAGTGGACGTCTTTTGGCTGAAATGATGTAGCTACTGTCGCAGCTAGCTAAGTTGTTCAAAACAACGTTACAATTCAAGAACTTAATTTTAACAAACAAAAACGTAGTCCGGTTTGTATAATAACTAGTTTTGTTTGTACAAAACTAATTAGTGTTTGTGTAGTCAAAAATGCCACACTAGTTTTTTCTATATCTGTGGAATTCACAGATGAGGAGTGATATGAAAGAGAAAGGAGTAAATGAGGCCGTGATGTCTGACCGTGGAGAATGGAATAAGAAAACGTGTTGCGCCGACCCCAAATACAATGGGTCATAATTCAGGAAGATGATGATAATGATCTGTGGGATCCACAGGATCGAGAGCAAAGCTGCGGGCACAGCTAGTTGGTCCATGAAATTAATCATGGTGATATCTACAATTTAATAAACGCTTCCGTTAAAAATGAAAATTCAATTAATAAACCTACGGTACATAAATAAGTACCAATAAAAATGTCTTTATGTTAATTGAAAAACGTGATAACAAAACTATAAAATAAATAACATGAAAAACCTACCATTACATTTTCCAGATTTGGACTCGAATACGTTCGGACATAATCTTTTCAGTACTCGAGTTAATATAGCCCCTAGACTAATAAAACGCCTTGATTTAGGGTTGTTTGTCTTCGCAAGTTCTCTGTCAACAAAAAAAGAAATCACCGCTACTGTTTTGACTATAAGGGTTAGGTTTACTAGACAAAACATACTTTATTATTTCGCCGGTAATATTACTGCCAAGTTCATCTTTAGCAAAAGAGAAAATTCCCGATGAAAGTCCATTATTTCCTTGTACAACCCAATTCTTTGGAAGATCCTCAAAATACCTCAAAACCAACATGTCATTGTCCAAAGTTACACCACCCCATTTGTATAGTGCAACAATTTTTAGTATATTTAATGCGACTTCTATTGGGTATTTACTTTTCTTTAGATCATTTGCTAGTATTGATTCTAGCACTGTGCCTTTGGCAAATTTGGCAATGTGTATTCTTGCAACATTAACATTAGGATATGAAAGAAGCTCTTCAATATATTTTTTACTTCGTGGCTCCATAACAGGAAAGCTGAACAATAAGAATATACTCCAATCAAAGTTTGCTAAAGCGGCTGACTCAACAACACATGCTTGCAACATCGTTAGTCTTCCTGTGCACGTAGAGTCAATGAAAAAAATTGATTTATTCTTTGGTGCAAAGTCTGGATCTTCAACTGACGGTAACTCATCTTGTTCATTCTTGTAATAACACGATAATGATATCTCAGTAGTCTTTAAAAACATTTCATCATCGCGTTTCACATCATCTTTAAAAGTCACTAGCATTACGTAAAGAAAAAGAAAAACAAAACACGGTAGCACAAATTTAATGACCCAGTGTCGCATTTTTTCAGTTCGGAACTCGGTTCCAATTTCACTTCAGAGGTTAATCTGATTAAAAATGATGTTTGAAACGTCGTTCGATTTGATAACAGTCGGTCACAGAATCCACGTTGATTACAATACTCTTTGTTAAGCCATGGGGTACTAAGATCCAATCGCATGGTATTCTCGATAAATGAAATCAACGAGATACACTCCGGTTGAATATGTTAAATAAGACATGCAACATTCTGTCGCAACAAACTTGAAACGAATAACAGTAAATGTTGTTTTCAATCGTCTGAGCTGCGAGCACTAATTTTATTAGCATTTCGTAGAAATCATGCTATCCCTTGAAACAACGTATTTTACTTAGAAAAAACTTTAAATTTGATATTGTATTATGAGAGACTGAGAGATGAAGTATTTTTTTATTTTAAAGTCGACGGATTTACGTAACGTTTACACCACGAGCTCTTGCTAGTCCATTTGTACTAGGTATCCTGCTGCGTACAGTCAGTATCGAAAGTAGATTAACACTGCTCAAAGTTTTAAAGCAAGTTTTTTATTTATTAAGGACAACCAGCAAAGCATACACATATTATAATGTAATTTTATAGTGTAGCCTTAATTAAAGGCTGCCACGCATTAAACGTAGGAGTAGAAATTTAATCATAAATTAATTGGTACCTACATATTTCGAAATGAAGAAGAAAAAGATGTAGTGACAAAGATTGAAAAGGGTATGCTTAGGTGGTTTGGTCACGTAGAGAGGATGAGTGAAAATAGTTTAACGAAAGGTAGGCAAGGCAGATGTGAGTGGCAACGCCGGGAGAGGACGCCCTAGAAAGACATACACTGACCTTATTGGTGATGTTCTTCAGAAAGGACAGGTGCGTAGTACTCGGAACCGGCGCGCGTGTATGCCCAGATGTATGAATGTGGACGAGGCAAAAGGGGTATGTAAGAATCGTAGCAGGTGGCGTTCTGTGGTTTCATGGGAAAATGGCGTGAGTTTATGTATGTATGTATATTTCGAAATGTTAAGCCACTTTTGTTGTTGCCGTACCAAAATAGTGCGGGTGCTATATCTCCAGAACGTTGTAGGTAGGAATATTTTTTCAATAGCTTCGCCCGTTTTTTATGTACCCACCATTCAGCGTTCAATAAATCAAATCAGTCTACCAAATAATGTCAGCTGTGTTTTACTAAGAAGATTTTTTTCTGAGAAATAATCGGCTTTAGTATTTCAGTTAGAAAAGCGATATTGTATCGCAAATTTTGTCTGGAAATAAAACCCAGAGGAATACTACCTAAAGAATTACTGGAATAACGGCTTACTGGAAACTACTATACTACTATGAAAGCTTATTCGGAGTGAGTCAATCAAATAAATAAAATTGTTGCATTGAGTTCGGTGCTAAGTCGAGTTGCGTCGTGTCGTTCTAGAAAATACCTGGGAACCTTCTAATTATGGAGATCACCAAAGTTCCCAGTTGTTTTGCCTTTTTTAATCCAAGGTTTTACTGTTATAGGTACATTTATAACTAACTCTAAATAGGTACCTCTATGCTCCTACACTATTCAATGCACCAATCAGCAGCTATATGTCGAGTGCGTTATATTGAGTCCTGCCGCAAAATGTGAGTTTTCGCCTTAATAAAAGGTTGTTTGCCAGCAATTATTTTTATTTGATTGTTGAATTCCTTAGTTTCATGTATAGAATGTTTGATTGACGGTTTTGTGAAGAGACCGTTTAAAATTTGTATGAAAAAATGCCTACCATTTTTTATGGAGTTTGGGTGATTATCAAATGACTCCTCACGCTTTGGACGGAGCACTAGGGAGTGTCAAACTTCTACTGACTATAAACCACCCATGTTCCTTCTTAGCCCTTTGTGTCCGAAGCCGCGGTATCTCTTTCCAACAACCCGCACAGGAAAAATACCTACCATTAAATAGCATTTTCTTTTGTTTAGGTACCAAGCCATCGTACGACCAATGCGGCCAAGGATGTCGAAGACCTGTTCACTCGTCATGATTGCTTGCATATGGATCAGTGGCATGCTTTTGGCGATACCCTGCTTGTTGTACTCAACTACTAAGGAATATAGGTAAGTTTTACAAAGATTACTTTTTGGGTAACGACTACCTCTAGTGGTTGCAAGTACGACTGTAAAGCATGAAAGCCTGGCTTCGGTTCCCGAGTCTAGCAAAGTAATATTGAGTTTTTCCATTAGCATTTTCTCAGGGAGTCTGGATTTGTGCCCAGTTGCCGGTAATAAGCTCGCCCCAAATCACATGAGACTTAAACACAACTGGCGAAGTGTGGGTCGTGTACTATTAATATTTACATATTGCTTTTCTGTGGTCGCCACTGTTGATTCTGGCTAACAGGAGTTACAGTGGTTTGGAACAAGCGTGGCGGGCTTGTCCCAAAAAAAAAAAATACTATTAATAGGTAGCACCTCTGACCAAACCTTTGGGGACTTCAGATGTGATGATATATTTATGTTATGTAGGTATGTTATTTATACATTATTATGTTATGTATGTCATGTTTAGGTATGTTATTAAAAAATTAAGTGACGTGTTATCGCAGCAGGCTATAAAATTTTATAAAGTAATTTTATAGGAAGAAAATCATTGAAGAGGAAAGTTTGAGTATAAATGTGGATGGCTATAAGCGTAGAGGAAGACCAAATATACGAACGATGAATGGACTGTGTGACACAATATGGCTAGAAAGGAGGTGACTGCTGACATGGCGAGTTATAGTCCGACAACAGCACCGACCCCAAAATTAATTAGTATAAGTGGAGAAGAATGATGATCCCGTCGGGGTTGCGGGTTTTTCGAATGAGATACCGCGGCCTAGACACAAAGGGCTAAGAAGGAACGTACCCGTGGTTTTTAGTCAGTAGAAGTCTGCCACTCCCTACCGCTCTGCCCAGAGCGAGAGGAGTCATTTGATGATTTCCCACCCTCCAAAAGGAGAATGATGTTGATTTCTTGAAGAAAGACTTTCAGTTTGATAGCCGGTAGCATTTATCTCTAAATATGACTATTCCTGTTCTATGACACGCTGTATACGCTCGGGAAACTTAACATCTAACTATGATTAGTTGATTGAATTATTTAAGCTTTTGAGATCAGCAGACTTTTTTTTGAGAGTGCGAAATCATCAAATAACCCCTTCCACTCTTGGTGGAGCGGTAGGGAGTGTTAAGCCTAGGTTACACAGTGCGAGCTGGCATGCGAGCTGACCGAGTCAGTTACTGAGGTGGTACTCGACCGCATCATACCGAGTATTGTCATGTGCGAGTGGGACAGTTGCTCGCGTCCGAGTAACTTCAACATTAGACTTCTACTGACTAAAAACCTTCCATGTTCCTTCTTAGCCCTTTGTGTCCGGGGCCGCGGTACCTATCTCTTTCAAACATCCTGTAACCCCGGCAGGCAGTAGACTTACGTTTTAATTTTCCACGTGATAATGTTCGCTGACACGGGGTGACATCTTTCGAAAATCAAAGGGTACAGTAAAAGGTGACCTAGGTGGAAAAAGGTCCAAGCCTACGTAGACATAGATTTGCGGAGATAGGCAAAAAATATAAGGTCGTCAGGGTTTTGTGAATTTTGTTTTCGGCACGTTTGTGCCATCACCCATCTTTTAAACGTTGATGGCTGGAAACGAATATGTCGATTTCTCCTAAGGCAAAATTGCTACAATTCTCTTTCGAACATAATTATCTGTCTACAGTTAGATTCATACATACATAACATCACTCCTGTTATCCCCGAATGGGTAGGCAGAGGTGTACAGTCGCCGTCAGATATATTGTAGCAAACAAGGTTACCAAATACTTCTGAACAATTTAAAATGTCAATAAGTTCCTAACACTACAAGTTACCATTAATATCTGAACATTCATTACTTCATTCATATCTGAACAGGTGCTTGACACCAAACAACAGATATTTTAGTTATCTGATAGAAATTATTGAAAGCATCTGCTCAGATATTAATGAAGTAATGAATGTTCAGATATTAATGGTAACTTGTAGTGTATGGAACTTATTGACATTTTAAATTAATCAGAAGTATTTGGTCACCTTGTCTGCTACAATATATCTGACGGCGACTGTACCTAATAGTACCTACACCCATATATCGCGCGTTATGTTTAAGTCCCAAAGGGGGGGTCCCATGTGTACTATTCGTGAAATGTGGATCTACTATCTACAACTCTGTTTAACCCTCCGGGTATAACAAGGTGTGTTATACTCTACCAACTTTAAAAAAAAATTACTACAATTAAATTACATCCAGCACGAAAAATGGCACCCTGTTACAATAGGGTATTTCACCAAAAAAATCTAATTAGTCCGTCTGATAGATTACCAAAAATTAATGGACACGTATTTTTTCTTTTTTCACGTAAACAAAAGTTGAAGACGATACAGTGCTTCGAAAAGTCGTGTCAAGTCGTGTGACGTCACAAGGTTAGTACTTTTTTACCCACTAAGTGACGCGAAAAGCCCCCACTCATGATCTTTGACACGTTTTATTTTCGTCATTTTTTATTAATTTGATATAACAAAAAACACGTCTCCAATATTTTTCGATAATCTAACAGACGGACTAATTATATTTTTTTGGTGAAATACCCTATTGCAGTTCATTACACATAGTTCGATTTTCACTTTGTTTCAATCAGAAATTCAATACGGTGTAATTTGTTACAATTGGCTACAATTAATAAATATTTTTTCCGGGCCCCAGGACTGCGCAATCGAGTGTCGATTTAATAATAAAAAATAAAATGAAATGCATGAATCTGAAAATTTTACGTTGATGAAATACAACTCGGAAATAAATGTAAAGTTGGTAAAGTGGGCTTACGTTAACGGCACTGTTGGAGGACTGGCTACGCATTCGATACCCACACGGAACAAAATATGTTAGTCTGGCCTACACCTGTAGAAATTCACATACACAAGCTATACCTGGAACAATAAAATTATATAATTGTTTCGGGTCTACCCGACGATACAGGAGAAATTCCAAGAATTATCACAAAAAATGTGCGCGGGACAATGACTTTTATGTATAGTCCATTTTACCTTCTTATTTTAAAACTGGCGTAGGACAATGGCGAAATGAAAAGTCTAATAAAGTGAGATTACAATTACCTACGTCACAAATTAAGGTTTTAGTTTTTTTAACCTAAATCGAATACTGAATACCCTCCTTCAAAATGTCTCTCGTTAAACCGAATACGAGTATAACAGTTGTACCATAATACAAGCAAGAATCTTTTACAGACGATTTCACAAATCTTTCACCTTCACCTTTTTATTTATTTAAACTTCATGCACAAACGTGGTACATAGGCGGACTTAATGCCACAAGGCATTCTCTACCAGTCAACCTTTTTTGTCATTGAAATGCCAAAAAAATCTTGTAGAACTGTCACAAATGTCAACTGTCAATTACCACTAAAGGCATCAAAAGGATAAAGGTGAATCACAGCCTTTACGAGTTGGTGTGATATTGCGTCGGTGTGCGCACCGCTGAAGAGTAAAATCTAAATAATAGTAGGGCCAAAAATATTTATTTGGAGAAACTCAAGGGTGTAAAAGTACCCTTTAAGAAGCCGAAACGCACTTCTTCTCCCCATCACTGTGATATATTTTTTTTCATACCTGGGAAATCCCTAGTTACGGAGATATTGGGGGTAAAAATTTCAAAATTTTTACAACTGTTTTTTTAAATGACCATGACCAGTTTACTATTTAAAGCATCCACTAGCACAATGCTTTAAGATTGCTAGATTGAGTTATATCGTAAAATATATTTGTTCAGCCCAAAAACCAAAAGTGTTTTTCCCAGCAATAATTTTTGCGTAGGCGTGCCTACTTAGTTTAATGTACATAATGCTTGGTTGACGGCTTTGTGAAGGGTTCGATTACATCTTGTATATCAAATATCACAAAAATTGATGAGCTCGACGTTTCGTAAATTCACCTTTTCTTCTCCTCGAAATCTGAACCGATTATTTTTTTTTACAAACAACTTTTATGAATGATTCTGTCTAGGTTCCTTTTGATTCTTTTGTGTTAAAAACTTTTCGAATTTGTCTGGTAGACCTCTAATCAGGGCCGTTAAAATGGGAAATTTTTGTATCTTTTTGTAAGGTCATATTATTTTCTTTACATATTAAGTCAGAAATTGGCGCGGGTAACTGAAAAGTTGTGTGGAAATCGGTTGTGGTGGTATGGGCATGTGATGCGGATGAATGAGGAAAATGTCGTGAGAAAGGTTTTGTGTATAAATGTGGATGAGTATAAGAGTAGAGGACGACCAAAGTAACGAAGGATGGACTGTGTTATGAATGATATGGCAAGAAAGGAGGTGTCTCATGAGATGACGAGTAATAGAGAAGTATTATCTTCGGGGACGCCGGCAGACACCAGGCGGGCGATCAGTCCTTTCAAGTTTCATTGTGGATTATTTCGCCCAAATAGAGAAGTATGGAAGTATGGAAGAAGAAAACATGCTACGCCGACCCCAAATGATTTGGGATAAGGGCAAGAAAATGGTGATGATGATTTTCTTTACATATTTGTGGCTGAATAAAAAGAAATGACGCAAGTGTATGTGTTTTTATACGATAAAGATTCTGTATTTTGTAGTAAATAAGGTAATTGCAGGTATAATAGTGAGATTGTTTTTTTTCTTCATACTAAATAAGGTAGTTTTAAGACCGCGCTATCGCATGGTGTACAGTGTAGACCTGTAATGATAGTTGTAAGGGAGATTTTAATAAATAAATAAATAAATGTCTACAGTAGTTTACTACATAGTTGAACTTGATTGTATAAAAAAGTAATTGCTTTAGAGGCATTTTTCAGGATGTAAAATGGGTAATTATAATAATAATAATAATAATATTCCACAACTATCACACAACGCCATCTAGTCCCAAGCTAAGCAGAGCTTGTGTTATGGGTACTAGACAACTGATAAACATACTTATATATTTCTAAATACATACATATTATAGATAAATTACACCCAGACACAGAACAAATGATCGTGCTCATCACACAAACATTTGTCCTGGGTGGGAATCGAACCCACGACCTCCGGCATAGCAGTTAGGGTCACTAACCACTAGACCAACAGGCCAGTCATTCAACAGGCAATTCATTTATATATGGAGAATCGCTCCTCCTAATTACTTCGTAAGTAAGGGATTAACAGGATTCAACTCTTAGGTACACGATGCTTCTACAATTAATCAAGAACTTAATAAATAAATTAAATATTCACAAACTTGTTAATAATGTTCTCACTTCAAGCGCTGACTTGCAAGCAAAATTCAAAAGCTTTAAAGAACCGCTGAATTGTTTATCAAATTACATTTTTGATGATACTGACTATGACTGGCTCGTTGATCGACTAGTCAAGCGGTAGTGCTAAGTATGAGGTACTGGGCTCAATTCCCGGGTCCGGTCAAATGTTATTGGGGTCAAATCCTGATGGAATACATCAGGTTTTTAATTAGTTGCAGCCACGGACTCTGAATTTGTAGAAATTGATCAATTTAAATTCTACGAGTTTTGGTATTTGGATGGATAGATTGTGTTAAGAATGATATGGTAAGAAAGGAGGTGTCTCATGAGATGACGAGAAACAGAGAAGTATGGAAGAAAAAGACATGCTGCGCCGACCCCAAATGAATTGGGATAAGGGCACGAGAATGATGATGATGATGAGTTTTGGAAGTTCGTAACTTTGCATGCTCAACAGTCGAACTTGTGACAACTTTAGTTTAGTTTAACGGGGCTTTTATCCGCACTTAGCCTCTTGATTGGGCCATTGTGCGTGATGTTTTCAAAATACCTACTCCAACCAACATAGGGCGTCCCAGAATTGCAGCAGCCTTCCCAGACTGCTACAGGCTTCCGGGAGAGTTAATGGGGATCGTAGAGTTTGTGCCCGGTGATCTGCCACGCTCCTGCACTCTAGGAGTACGTGCCGTGGCGTTTCTTCCGCCTCCATGCATCCTCTGCACAGTGGACTGTCTGTTACACCTACGTTATGTAGATGTTTGTTTAGGGAACAGTGACCCGTTAAAATTCCCTTGAGGAGGAAAGGAGTTTGTCCCTTTTAAGTTTGATGAGATTGCGAGTAAACTTCATTGATGCCTCCGGAACTGCATCTTTTCGGACTTGTGACAAATAGAACAATGAGGAAGCGCGTGATTCCTTTGGTTCATAGGTGATATTGTCAGAATTCTGATGGTAAGCAAATGTGAAAGGGATGTACCCTGACAAGAAAAAAATCTATTAGACCGTCATGCGTCAGTTAGATTATCGAAAATTATAGGATACGTGTTTTATTATTTTATCAAATTCATAAAAATTGTGTTTTCGAAGCACTGTATCGTCTTCATTTTTTGTTTACGTGAAAAAAAGAAAAAATACGTATCGAATAATTTTCGATATTAATCTAGCAGACGGACTAATTAGATTTTGTCCGGAAACATCCCTACTAATAGTTAAACTTGCATTGAAAAACTTTAATAGAGTCCGGACTACGGCCACACACAAAAGAAGCCATACAGCACAAATACACCTTTGGTTATATTCAAAACTCCATTTTAATTTTTGGAGCCTTGTAAAAATTTTAATTAACGTTGATTTTGTCTGTGCAGGTCAAAAGGCACCCTCAAAACTGCATGCCTGCTGTCCTGGCCCGACGGATTACCTGATGTCTCGTATATGGATTTTGTGTGAGTATTCCTTGTTATTTTTATTTATTTATAAAATGCATGTATAACTGAACAGAGGTACGTAGTATATAACTCCATAATATAACTAGTAGTATAACTCCAAAATTCTACATCAACGCATCTATGGGCAAGATACGTAAATTCTACGTGCAACGAAAACGAGAGTATCTGAACTATTGTAAATTTTATCTAAAAATAGTGGTCTAACTACGTAAGATTACTATGCATCATCATAAGACATTCTCTACAAGTCAACTTTTGGGTTAAGGCGAGGTTACCCCGATAAACGTCGTCAACAATAGCGTTTTACTCGACTGTATTTCGTTACTCCGAAGTTCGAAATACCGAAGTACGGTATACAGAAAGTTTGTGAGTCCGAATTACGTTAGTCAGAATGTACGCTATGACGAAGTACGGTATTCAGAATGTTCGTTACTCCGATGTACGTTACTCCGAAAGTTTGCTACTTCGAAGTACTGTACTCAGAATGTTTGTCACTCCGATGTACGTTACTTCGAAAGTTTGCTACTACGAAGTACTGTATTCAGAATGTACACTATCGCGAAGTACGGAACTCCGATAGTTTGCTATGACCAATTACTCAATAATAATTGAGAATTTCTGACTTGTAAAACCTATTTGCACAATAATCATCATTTATAATACTTGACTAATTCGAAATACTCTCTAATGAGGAATATTCTCAATTATTATTGAGTAATTGGTCATAGCAAACTTTCGGAGTTCCGTACTTCGCAATAATGTACATTCTGCATACAGTACTTCGTAGTAGCAAACTTTCGGAGTAACGTACATCGGAGTAACGAACATTCTGAATACCGTACTTCGTCATAGCGTACATTCTGACTAACGTAATTCGGACTCACGAACTTTCTGTATACCGTACTTCGGTATTTCGAACTTCGGAGTAACGAAATACAGTCGTTTTACTCGTACATGGAACGGATTTAAATTTTGAAAAAAATGAATTACATAGTTGACTCTTCGATCATGATATGTCGGGCATGCGATACACGATTACTTACACTTCACTGCATCCAATTAAATCGCAAAGACATGTCCAAATGATGGCTAAATAATCGTTTTACTTGAGTTATATTAGGCTTTGAAAAATAAAACTTATATCATAATAAAGGTCGTAAAAAATGTGTATTATCTCGGGTCACATAATGTATAATTTCATTATCATTTTTCTCCAAGAGAGAAAAAACAGTCAAAATTTAGGCATTATATCGCTCGCGCGGCAGGGCGGGGGGTGAGGTCGTGCGTACATAAAAACAAAGTAGTGCAACCTCGCCTTAAGTAAGGCAAAATTGTGTTATGGTATAAAATAATATTTAAATACTAAATCTTTGATTTTAAAAATGTACGAGTATAATTTAACAAATTATCCTTTTCATATTATATATTTATTTCATATATTTTTTTAACTATGGCCTTGGGGAAACAAAGGAACCTTAAAACTATTTACCAAACCTATTACTAACAAACTAGTACTAGTAGTAGACTAACAAAGTAGTACGTCGTTAGTCTAGTATTTTTTTGTTTTTAAGGCGCATCATTAGTGAAAATAATGTACATACTCGTACCGCTCATCACTCTTCAAAAACAAAATGTCTTCTTTTGAAACCTGTTTTATACCTAAATAAAAAATAATATAAGCTACCATCGAAGGAGGTGGAAGGACAAATTTGATAAACGTCAGAACTGGAAGAAGGAGGTAGTGAAACTTGTGGAAATAGTGGAGCCTTTGCCCAGGAGTGGGGCAGAACTGGCTAGGAAAACCCATTAAAAAAAAGTAGTTAAAAAACTAAAAAACCCGACTGAAAAAACTGAAAAGCAAAAAAACAAGCACATTTTAAATTAAACAAAACTTGGAAGCAGGCGGGGTTCTATTTTAGTTCTATTTTTTTTTTCATTTAATATTCAAATGAACCCCCGCCTGCTTCCAAGTTTTGTTTAATTTAAAATGTGCTTGTTTTTTTGCTTTTCAGTTTTTTCAGTCGGGTTTTTTAGTTTTTTAACTACTTTTTTTTATTTCCAACTTTTTAGTTCTTTTGAGTTTGTTCTTCCGTTGGTCGAGTAAAATTCTTACTTTTGTGCTTGTTTATAGGATTTGTCACTTTGAATTTTTTGAAACATATAAGTGTCATATATTTTTGTAATCTCCTTTTAAAACCCTTTATTTTGATACCCTACTCGATGGTATTGGAAAAAAAATTTTTTTGAATTCCGCGATTTGGCCCCCAAAATCCGCAATTTTTTGTTTTATAATTTTAATGTAGCCTATAACACTCGCGCCATCAAGACGAATCTAACGACGTATATTTCATTCAAATCCCTTCATCCGTTTAGGAGTTATGAGGGAACAAAGAAACGGACATACATACATACATACATACACGTCAAACACATAACCCTCCTTTTGGGCTTCGCCGCAGTCGGGTAAAAATAATATCTATCATCAAAATCTACCAAGTTTTTTCCTAACTACGTATGCTGGAGTAGGCTCCAGTCTATATAAAATAATAATGTATCATAATAATAATATCATGAATACCTACATATGGCCGAACTCGAAACAAACTGTTCTGAGATATTGGCCCAGTTGGGACAATCCGTTAAAAGGAATATTTTTTAAGTTCCCGTAGTCAGTCCTTCCAAAACAAAAATAAACGATCGCCTATAGTATTAGTTAGCTTAGCAACTTTTTTACCTTTTAAGTTCAGTGAAATGTCAGGCTAGATTAGAAACTAAAAGTCTCCTCCCTGAATAATCTAGAGCTTTAAACTTTTAGTTTGGCCTTTAAAAGATTCAGATCCCTCTATGAATGAAAGTTTTTTTTAAGGTGGAAAAGCCGGGACATTCCGTGAAATTCAAATTATCGGCTGTATAAACAAAACAAGATTCGAATACGTATTTACAGAATTAAAATCATCATAATCGTGAATATAACCCTCTAATGACAAAATACCTACTGATGGAATCTTAATACATGGACATAATGTAGCAAATGGGTTAAGTTTTAAATGCTGATATATTGCTATCGTTTTGGCGTAATTTTATTCGACCACGTAAATTTTCATTCGGTAATATAAACATGAAAGTCGGTCTCTTGGACTACTAAATTGAGCCCGCAAACAGCAAGGGCGTATTCGCTGGTGCAAGTTTATCGCTTCTACTTGTGCGGCACAAATGTTCGTGAACATTTCGGTGAACAGACGGAAATTTTGTTCATGTTCACTTGAACGTTAAAAGTAACACCGTCAATAGTAGAACACGAAACTCCTAATGAAAATAAAGCCCTTCTTGATGTTGTGCAAAATGAATACCAATCTATGTTTAAGTCTAAAACTATTAACATTAAGGGACCTTCTGTTGGCTTCAATCAATGGGCTACACCAGGTATTTACAAAAGTCGAGCCCGATTATACGAGTTGTATGGTCTTAAACAATACAGGTTTGATACAACTTCTCTAGAGTATGTTATGAATTATTCCAAATTATTTAAAAAAAATTGTATTATTGCAAAATCAAAATTCTTAAGCGAAACGATTAAAAATTCTAATAATAAAGTTAAAGCCACTTGGAAAATCATTAACAATGAAACGGGTAAAGCTGTTAAACATGATAATCACCTTGAGATGGTGGGTAACAATTAGTTAATAAACCAGCCGACGCAGCCGAGGCTTTTAATGAGTATTTTGTCAGCATACCTATAGCGACGCCTCGTTCCTTGAGTTCGTCGCCGTCTAAGGCCGAAGATCTTTTGCATAGCAGCGTGTCTAAATGTGGTAACGTATTTAGTTTCGAACATGTAACACCTCGTGATGTAGTTAACGTTTTTAATTCACATAAGTCTAAAAACACAGATGATTACTGGGGCATTTCTATTAAACTTTTAAGTAACATAATCGACATCGTAGCCCCCTGTCTTGCTGTTACTTTCAATAAATGCGTTGATTTGGGTACTTTCCCTGACCTTATGAAGAGCTGTAAAGTTATCCCTGTATTTAAATCAGGCAGTAAAAATGATATTGGTAACTTTAGACCAATTTCTATTTTACCTGCTTCTACCAACATTTTTTAAAAATTAATTCTCAAACAGTTGTTAGTACATTTTAATTTAAATAAAACTCCTTCATACTGATATTTAACGCATGGGAGAAAGCGCAAAATGCAATCGGTGTTTTCTGCGATCTCTCTAAAGCTTTTGACTGCGTTCATCACGACACGCTTTTACGGAAACTGTGTCATTACCGTGTTCAAAATGAGTCCCTAAATGTGATAGATTCGTATTTACAAAATAGATTCCAATGTGGAGACGTAAATGGCGCGAAATCTTCCGGACTACCGGTTCGGCTAGGTGTTCCTCAAGGTTCAATACTGGGTCCGTTTTTATTCTTGGTTTATATTAATGATCTGCCATATTATTTAAAGGGTTTTTGTGACGTTGTATTATTTGCAGATGATACCTCTTATCTTTAAAGTAGATAGGAATAGACACGATTTTGACGACGTAAACAGTGCGCTATCAACGGTCACGGATTGGTTCACAACAAACAACCTTGTTCTTAATGCCAAGAAAACTAAAATAATTAAGTTCGCTTTACCCAATGTTAGAAATCCAGGTCCCAATATTATCCTCGCCAATCAGGAGCTGGAAACTGCCGACTCTGCTGTATTTCTGGGCATACAAGTTGATTCAAAATTACAATGGGGTTTACACATATCAAGCCTAGCGGGAAGGCTTAGTTCAGCCGCATACGCCGTCAAAAAAGCAAGACAATACACTGACGTTGATACAGCACGGTTAGTCTACTTTAGTTATTTTCACGGCGTTTTGTCCTACGGTATTCTGCTGTGGGGCAAAGCTGCTGATATTCAAAATATATATTTTGTTCTGCAGAAGCGAGCGGTTTGTGCAATTTATCAGCTGGGAGCCCGAGTTTCCCTTAGAGATTTTTTAAGGAGATTGGTATTCTCACTGTTGCTTCTCAGTACATCTTTGCCAACATTTTATATAATAGGCAAAATATCCACCTGTACACTAAAAACAGTGATATCCATAACTTTAACACTAGAAATAAGCATAAACTACGCGCTCCCTTTCACCGGCTTCACAAAGTTCATAATTCATTCGTAGGGCTCGGGATAGCATTTTTTATTAAACTGCCTTCTTCTTTTCTAGACTTGCCTTTTAATGCGTTTAAAGCCAAAGTTATATCTAATCTTTGTTTAAAAGCTTACTATTCTATTAACGACTACTAAGATGATAAAAGAATAGTTGGTTGCTGAGTTGAACACAAGACAGTGTTTGTTATTTATGTTCCTTCTCCAAAATAAGTTTACTGTTACGTTTTGTATTTATTATTTTATTTGTACATTGTTTATTGTTATATACTTTTGTTTATTACTGATTGTGTCTATAGTAAATCTTAAACTTAACTGACACCTTGCTATTATATCGAGTCTGGTTCTTCTAACCAACCTAACAGACAGCTATGTGTGCTGGGAAGTTTGTTCCGCCACTTCTTCTTTCCAGCTAACCACTAGGAAGTGTCGATGAGTGGGCGTTTTGGGGGACTGTCTTATAAAAATGTAAATAGTAAAGTAATAGTAGTCTAAGCGACTGTGCATAATGAAGGGCATTACAACACAAGTGTGGGTTTAAGAAACGAGCCAAAGGCGAGTTTCTTAATAGGATCACACGAGTGTTGTAATGCCTAATTATGTATAGTTGCATACACTACTTTATCTACTCAAATATCATAAGGGCTCTATGATGGGTTCAGGAACCATAGGGAAATTACCAGCATTGTTAGTATTGTTACCAGTGTAATGCAATAAAAAATAAATTGAACACATACAGAAGCAAATTATTTATTATAGTAATGGTAGTTAACATTAATAGTTGTGCAATGAGATATACTTAAATAAATAAATAACTAACAAATTAAATTTAACAGCTCGAAATGGCGGCGTTTCGGATATCTTTCATTTTTTTTAAATCATAGGCAAACGAACAAATTCACTATTCTTGTGTCATTCAAGATCAAAATGTCGTGCGATTTATAATTAAAATCATACTGAATTGGGGTTTCGTATCGATATCTGTTTTAATGTAGATAGGTACTAGAATAGCACACTCACTTGAATTTGACACCTGTTCCAAATTTAAACTCATAACCTACTGTTTTCAGTAGGTTATGAGTTCATAACAGTTCCGTTTATTTCTGATGGTTGGTAATGCTGGTCATTACCTATGGTTTTTGAACGCATTAGAGAGGGTTTATGATATTTGGGTAGATAAAATAAATTTTGAGCTTCGAATAGTGCTGATTATCAGCCTAGTTTGAATAAATGAGTTTTGATTTTGATTTTGAACGAGTCCACCAAAAGAAATATTTTTGCGGCACTGTACCGCACAACGGTGGAATCGTACCATAAGGTTTAAAGTCCTTTGAAGTACCCTAAATATGCCTTTAATTTTAAATAACGCAGTGTTCTGTTTCTTGTTTCAGTAAAGTTTTGTGTGAAACGTTTTACCAATCTCATTCAATATTTTAGTAGAAAATTATACTCTCCCACTTGTGGAAATTCCTGCTGACCTTAAGAAGTATGATGCTTTAAAGGTCAATAGGTTTTCTAAGGCTTCCCAAAGTTGATTGCCAGTTATTGTTTGAAAATTACCTTGATTACAAACAAGTGGGCAAAAAACATTTTACCTATAATGAATTTTACGAAAAAAAAACCTATTGTATATTTTCCACGAAAAGCAAATAAGAAAGCCAACACGGTTAATTTGTGTGTTATTATTATGATTTTATTTATAATAATAAAATACAAATCAGCCTTGTTTACAAACAATTTAACGAAAACCGTAAAGTTTCATGTTTTCGTTGAAAATATCGTATTGTGCTATATTATTTAATTTTGTGGTTTTCTACGAAATCGGTGAATGGGCCGCGGAATTTGAGATTGTATTTTGACATCCTAAAAGTTGTCTCAAAACATACCTAGGGTAGAATGTCCGCGTCCATTAAAATGTAAGGTCATAATTTTTATTTTTTTGTGAATATCGTTTCGTTTCTCGCTTTTGTATTTAATTGATCATTTCCCTACAGCTTTGGTTTGTCAATTTTTTTAATGATTTCAATGACTCTTTTTATTGTTACGTATTTAAATCAGAGGCCATATCGTCGTTTATACAGGGTGTAAATTAACCCATCATACTTTCGATGATCGAAGCATCATACAGCCGTCAACCAACCATTCTGTACATCAAACTAAGTGCCCCTACGCAAAACTACTTTTTGCTGGGTAACGACTTTTTTAACCGACTTCCAAAAAAGGAGGAGGTTATCAATTCGACTGTATTTTTTTATTTTTTTTTTATTTTTTATGTTTGTTCGCTCATTACTTGCGACTGGGTGAACTGATTTTCATGATTCTTTTTTCATTTGAAAGCTGGTGCTTCCCGTGTGGTCCCATTGTCACCATTTCAATATCTGATGATGGGATCTTATAGAAATCGGGGGAACTCTTCAATAAATAACAGCAGATTAACCGCGATTGTTGCTATAGCATATCTAAGCATTGTTTACGCCATCACACAACATAATATCACGCCTGTACTCACTACAAAGGTTATAAAAACTATTTTGTGAAGATCTGATGAAGAACTTCGGAGATAGGCAACGGTACTCCTCAATAAATGATAGCAAATGGACTGGGATTGCAGAAATCACATATTGTCTGTCTATTGTTTACACCAGTTCTTAACATAACATCACGCCGGTACGTTGTGAAGGGGTAAGCACATGTGAAACACTAAAAAGTGAAAAATAAAAACTTTTTTCCAAAAAATAAAACCGACTTCGACAAAAAAACACTCAAAAGTGAAAAATAAACTTGAGAAGAAAAATCAGTTTCTGAAGTCGGTGACAAAAAAATGAAATCAAAGAAACAAAAGTCACCGACTTCAGAAACTGATTTTTCTTCTCAAGTTTATTTTTCACTTTTGAGTGTTTTTTTGTCGAAGTCGGTTTTATTTTTTGGAAAAAAGTTTTTTTTGTGGTTAGAAATCTAATTTTACGGTAAAACTCAATGTAGCACTCTTAAAACATTGTGCTAGTGGATGCTTTGAATAGTAAACGGCTCATGGAGGTAATTTAAGTAAAGTTTTAATCTGAAAAACTACATAGTATTTACAAAAACAGCTGTGAAAATTTTGGAACTTTGACCAGTATCTCCGTAACTAGGGGGTTCCCAGGTATGGTGTAGAGCAAAAAAAAATATCGCAGTGGTGGGAAGAACGCCAAAATACCCTTCGTTTGCATTAAGGGTTCTTTTACACCCATTATATCGCTCTCTTGCTAATGCCTCAGTTATTCAGGTCCTGGAATCCAGACTTAGGTCCGCAAAGACTAAGTTCAGTGAAGCGAAGACTAACAAACTTATTATTAGTCTCTCTGGAATTGATCAGACGGGAAACTCTGTACCCTGCTTTGTAGTTTCCAAGAATTTCTTACTATCATGGAGTTGTGAGATACTTGTTAAGAGGGAGGTACAAGTTTCCGTAGAGTACGCAGAACAGGGAAACCCATACGAAAGGTAACAAGTTCAACTTACCCTTTCATAATTGGGTTTCCCTTTACAATATCCCTATTAAGCATGTATGCATAATAGGAATATTTCCTGACTTAAAAAAATATGATTCTGTTTAGTTCGTCAGTTTGATTATCGAAAGATATTGGATACTTGTTTTTTATTTTATAAAATTAATAAAAATTGACGAAGATAAAACACGTCAAAGATCATGGGGGGGCTTGAAACGTCACTTGAAGGTACAAAATGTACTAGCATAATGACGTCACATTTTGGAAATCTATATTACGGACCAAGTAGTTTTTTTGGACTAAGTTTCCGTAGAGTACGTAGAACAGGGAAACCCGTACGAAATGGTAAGATGAACTTATTACATACATAATTATGAACGTGTTTGATGGGTTTCATAGAACGCGTCCTTTGTCAGGGCTTTTTCGATATCTTCGTAATGGACTGCCTTAATGGTCTAATGGTCGCAAGAGCATGAGGTTCGATTTCCGGGTCGGGCAAAGCGTTACTGGATTTTTCGCAGTAGCAGCCACGTTGTCTGAATTTGTGCCCAGTTTATGGTAATAGGGTTGCCCCCTATTACATGGGACTTAAAAATGTGTGGCAAAATGTGGGTGTACTATGAGGTAGGGGGGGGGGATTGTAATGAAAAATCTTATCAGCAATAATGCCGAAAGCCTCCATTTTAATTAGATGCACTGAATACTGTTAAAAACATATTAGCTATATCAAATATTTTAGACTAATATTTTTTACAATAATTAGTATACAATCTGTAACCATACCTATAATCTAACACAATAAAATGGTTGATTGATATTCAGGCATCGTAGATGAAAATTAATATATTGGGTATTGAAATGGTCAATACCCAATTAATTTAATACAGAAATACAATCATTGTGAATTACCCGGAATCATAAGATAATAATACTGCGTCCTTCTTGTTACTTACACCGAATCTATTGTCCTCATATAATCAATAAATTATTTTGTAACATGAGCTTATTCAGGAGATACAAACTACCTATATCCACAAAACATTTCTTCTAAGAAATCCCTATTGTTTTCAACCACCATTGTTCCTGTTAATCAAAGTATACAATCATGGTTAATATCCAGGCGTTAGTATAATATAATTTACATAGCCCAGCAAGCCTTAATAGTTTATCCAACTGTAACTAATGTGTATAAGATAAGAACTGTCCCAAGATTGTACAGTTCCTATTGTGAGTCCGTTGTGTAGCGTGAGTAAATCTATACTAATATTATCTATACCTACCATTGAGGTATAATGTACTACGTACTAGAGAAGCTATTTCAAACAAAAAATGTGCGCGCACTTGATGACAGCGGGGCGGGCGGGGGGTGTCATGTTCTCATAGATTACTATCAATACGTGCAGATGCGACATAATGTTATTATTCTGCCTACTTGATATTGTACGTATGTAGTTAGAAAATAAATAAAAATTTACTTAAACTGTAACAATAATTTTTATATTTTTATCTGTGATTGAATGTTGATGGCTGATTCAGTGAATGTTGATTAAAATTTGCAAATACTTCTTTCCTAATTAAATGCTTTACGGTGTTTACGGACATATAACTAAAATCACATTTCAGAGCAAGACCACTTTGCCGTATTAAATTAAGTAAGTACCTGTTATAGATGTGTGAAGTGGAAGTTTATAGTATAGTCAAACTATCAATGCAATCTTCACATTTTAACTTTTTTAATTATACAACCTACTATCAATTTTATTTTGACTCGCATGTAGAGGATTCGTGGCCAAGCATTGAATACGTCGGTAGTGTCTGGTCTGAGCATTTTATTCTTTGACATTCACGTAAAAACGTTTGTTATTACTATTTTTTGTAGTTCTGTGCTTGTCCCAAATAAATATTTTTCTTTCTTTCTTTAAAAATGGCCGCCGCGATGACGTATTGCAATGGAAAAAATATAATTAAATTATGTGTGTGTTTAAAGATAATAGTTATATTTACTGGTGAAAAGTCACTCCTTGACTTTTACTTATATTTATTGAATTATTTCTACAGTATCTAAATGCACACGAAGGCATAATTTAGACAAGAAAACTTCACTCAATTAAGTCATGTCGCAGCAACCGCTCGACATAGACTGGCGAACGGTGCGGCGCGATTGCCGCAGTTGAACGAGACAAAGTAGGAATTTACGGTGTCTTCTCTAGTACGTTAGTACTTATATCTCGATGATACCTACTAATATTATAGAGGTAAAGTTTGTGTATTTGTTAAATTGTAAGGGGTAATCTCGGGATTTACTGAACCGATTTTAAAAATTCTTTCACCAAAAGAAAGCCACATTATTGCTGAGTGTCATAGGCTACTTTTTATCCCTGTATTCCCACGGGAACGGGATCTACGCGGGTGAAACCGCGGGACGTCCCCTAGTTAATGATAACATGATTAATTTACTACTATCATTTATCCACGCCTGTGATTCCCAAAGGGTGAGGTAGAGGTGTACGGAATAAAAGCCCTTTATTTTGCTAGTTATGTTTAAGTACAACGTAATACCGCGAGTCTATAGCCATCATCAACATCATCAGCCTATTAATGTTCCTACTGCTCACACACAGCCATGCAGGCCTCCTCTCTTTGAGAGGGAATGGGCTATAATCTACCACGCGGGCCCAGTGCAGATTCGTAGTTGTAACAATTCTTCGATTTTTTGGTTCTAAGACATGCTGGTTTTCTCACGACGACGGTTTTGAGAGCAGCGGTGATGAAAAAAATTACACAAAGTATTGTGCCTGCATGCCTGGGTTGGAATCTACGACTTACGGTTCGTAAATCAGGACCGTCACCACCCCTGTCGGGCTGCGGGTTGTTCACAAGAGATACCGCGGCCTCGACATAAAGTGCTAAGAAGTAACATGGGCGGTTTTTAGTCAGTAGAAGTCTGACACTCCCTTTCGCTCTGCCCAAGAGCGGGAGGGGTTATTTGATGATCTCCCACCCGCCAAAAAAAAAAGAAAAAGGGCCGCCACCACTGGGCCACCACTAGTGCCAGTGAGTAGTGGACATCAACCGCGTATAACTCAATATTCATTTATTACACATTTCCTCCACTATTTCTCAGAACACTGGAGATTACAAACTCATTGAAGCATGTACAGCTGATTGAAATGATTACTATTCATCCCTCGTTTGTCCCTTGAGTGGAAACTCCCTCAATTTTCTCTGCATCTCACGATCATGTAGTTTTTCACACCAATTCTCATGGAGATGAGACCCTTATCACCCTATCATCTCCCACGTAATTTTATGCTTCCCTACTATGTCCCAAGGGCATATATTCTAGCTATCTTTGACAAGCCGAGGAATTTTGATTAAAACAGTGAATTTATATGAGAATTTATATGCCGAATTTTCCGCCACATTGCATACACAATTATACTCAAATGCACTTGAATGATTAACTAGTAAATTAAATAATAGTTCAGGCGTAATAGATACCTACTAAATGATAGTGTAGCTATCCATTTTACTTCTTTTTCTTCTATCTTTATGTATAAAAATCAATTACCAAATCTATGACGGAGTATAATCAATTGTTAGGATAAAGTTTTTGTAAAAGCAAGGTTTGTTTTACTAGTGGCTTTTACTCACTAGAGCAGCCGAACGGTGGCCAAGTGGTAGCGGCTGCGACCTATAAACAGTAAGTCGTGAGTCACACTTCTGCCTAATCTTTTGGGGGTTACAGACTTGATATTAAGATGTTATGTAGATCATAGACCACAGTTTGAGTAAGGACATGAAACACACATCTTTAGCCCGCGTAGATGCCGAAAAACATCCCATTGAATAATTTTGAGCCGTAGGCAAAAGTTGGCCATCCATTAAACTTAATTAAGTCTATTGCTCTGTGTTGACCGATCTGTAAACTATCTAATTCTATAGTTTTATATTGATTTCAGAAAATCGTCAACTGCCTTAAGTAATTGCACGTATGCAAAGACAAAAGTTCAAAGACCTCAGATGCTTACACATTGTAGAACGTTTTTGGTGAAAACATGAAACACGAGACACTTAGTGTCAATTTGTAGCTTGTTCTTTGTCTGCCAAAGGGCGTTTTTGTGAACGGCAGCATACCTTTTACTTTAAATTATATGAACGACAATTTAACATTAAAAGACATGTTATTTTTCAGGTTACATGTAAAATTTTACCAATTTCGTATCTTTTGACTGTAAGTAATTTCAGAGAATCAATATGACACGTTATATTTGTGTGGATTGTTGACAAATTAGACAACCAGACTTACTAACTGGTACCGTATATTATAGACATAATTATGTAGATAGGTAGTCGCTCCATGTAAAAAAACTGGTAATCATCTGCATCCGGTAAGACTGCAAGTCGACCCCAATGAAATTGAGAAAAGGCTAGGTAGATGATGATGTTCATAAACTAGAGTATTATGTTATTGATCAAACTATTGTATATTTCCAGCTGTCTTTTTAAGGTACTGTGACTATAAAACAAACCGAAATCCTTATGATTGCGTCAAGTTTGTCTGTGATTGCTGTTGTATATTTGTGTCTAGCGCTTTTTGATTTTATTAATTTTTATTTTCGGACAAGGAAATGAAAGAAAGACTGATTAATTTATTTATTGGTACAAACAACGTAATTTGCTTCAAAAATAAAGTTTGTAAATCATTGTCAATGTTTACTCTTGACTGGTCAAACTGTCCAATAGCATTAATTGAACGGACTTTGTTCTTTAAGGACTTTTCACTGAAGAAAAAAAATATACCAACATAAATAAAAGAATTTTGTATATCTTTCTATAGCCCGTGTGCTTAAATTTTGATGAAACCTGACGTATCATCTTCTGTGTTCGTGTCGGTTTCCTCATACCATCGTTAAACTCAGCTATGGTTTGTCAACAGACTATATCGAGTTCAAAAGCCGACAATAAATTCAACAAAAATAAAAACGATATGTCGTGCAGGTCGTGCTTTAGTTACAAAATGTTCAAATTAATATTTGCTATAAATTTTCAAGCCACACGTGACACACGTCATTAATCATCACAGTATGCACGACTTTTAATAACACGAATAACCTGCATATTTTTTAGCCTTTAACGTTAAACGTTATTTCCCAAAATATGGCTTACATTAAATTGTAAATTTGACTAAAAGGTCTACCAGAGCGCAGGTAAAATATTTGCCAATTTATTTAAAGAGCAAACCTTGTCTGGAAATATTTTCAAAGCTTGCCCGGAAATATTTTCTGCCACATGAAATACAATTTCAAGTCGTGCAGCGAGAGAGTATTTTCGAGTCACGTCCGAAGCGACAGTGTTGCTCTACTTTTGCCTAGAAACAACAATAGACTGGAACTAGAAACAATCGGAATAATTGTTTGATTCGAGGATACTAAGAATAGCTTTGACTGACATTGGTAAAGGTTATATTGGTAACGCGATCCAAAAGGTTAGGGAGATAAGTCGTTATTTTTTGCGAGTTATTTTAGATAATAAAATGGGCAGCATTGATTAGAAATAGAATACCTAATTGTTTTGATTTTATGTGATTATAATTTTGCTGGAATTTTCCCTAATGCGATTCTTTTTTTTAAATAAAGATGAAATAATATAACTTTTTGTAAATGTCACTACAGTTATAAATAAAACTAAATATTATCTACGTTGATAATGATTTTTTTTGCACTTGAGCTTTTTAGTAAAACCAAGGCGTGCACGATACATAAAAATTGAATATTATACAAGATTTACAGAAAAAAAAAAAGTAGTTAGGACGAAAATTATTTATGTCGATATGCATAATTTTATGTGTCTGGCAAAAAATTGCCGCATTTTTGTTTTGTCTGGCTCCCTGTAATAAAGATTACAGGAATAAATTGGGTAGTGCTGTACCGTTGTATAAGACCCAAAATGGTTCATACTATGCGGTCTCTCTAGCTAATCCAAATAGTGCTTTGCCACTCTATTTTTAATATGCGTAAATGTGGATGGAGGGAGAGAAAGACCAAAGAAAAGATAGATGGAGTGTATGAGGAGTGATACGAAGCAAAAAGGAATAAAATGGTAGCTTGACGATTGACAGGGCAGAACGGAATAAAAAAATCGTGTTGCGCCCACCCCAAATGACATGGGATAAGGGCAGGAAGATGATGACTTAGCAGATTAGCAGAGGTAAAAAACACAACAAATAAACGTTTACAACTTGTACTTATTGTAAGTTTTCTTTTGTCGCAGATACCAAGTACTGTTCTTCGTAGTGACCTACGCCATCCCTATGCTGGGCATGACGTTCTTCTATTCAGCGATGGGGAAAGTGCTGTGGGGCTCAGGATCCATCGGCGAGCTGACGCAGCGCCAAGTGGACTCGATACGATCGAAACGAAAGGTATGTGAAAATGTTTATAGAAATATAAACTATTATGAAGCTTATGTTTCTTTTTTGGAGCTTTGAAAATCATCAAATGACTCGATACATCGCTCAATGGAGCGGTAGGGAGTGTCAAACTTCTACTGCCTATAAACTACCCATGTTCCATCTTAGCCCTTTGTGTCGAGGCCGCGGTATCTCTTTCGAAAGACCCGCAGCTCCAACGGGTGTATTTGATTCTTTGTAACTCCGTGTGAAATACTGGTATTCAGTTGTATCCGGTTTTGACTTCGAAACCGACCCCTGAAAGTGGTTCCGTCCACATCTTCATGGTCATCACCACTATGCATTTGAGTTTCCTTCTAACAACATTATGGTTCGAAACCAACGTTGTAACTGTTAGTTTACCTGGAGACTTAATAATCCTAAACGATTAAAATGACAGATTACATTGATAACCCCGTCTACTTTGATACAAAGTTTTCTTTGTAAACAACGCAAGCATATAAAAAATGTCACAAGATTTCACGTGAAACCAATCTTTTATTTAACGAGTCTCACTGTCTCAAAACAACAAATTGTTACGGGCGGTAAGAAACTGTAACCCGCCTTGCAGATTTTCAATACAAGAAGTCTTTCCGAAGCAACGTTGTTGCCAAACCAATGTTTTATTCAATTTTCGTTCGCTCACGTTGTGTTTGTCCACGTTCAGGGTACCGAAGTGGAGACAATGAGGGTTTATTGGAACTATGCCAACTTTGAGACGTTCTGAAATTTTTGGTCTAGCAATTACGTACAAAATTCTTAAGAGTGTGTCGTGACTAAAAAAGATACTGGATATTAAAGACAGTGAAGATTAAAGATTATCATCAATCTCCTGCCCTTATCCCAATTTATTTGGGGTCGGCACAACATGTCTTCTTCTTTCTGTCTGCCATCTATCTATATAAATAAAAAGAGAAGTCCTGACTGACTGACTGACTGACTCATCAACGCCCAGCCCAAACTCTTGGACCTAGAAAGCTGAAATTTTGCACAGATGTTCCCTTTATAGTGTAGACAAGGAATAAGGAAGGATTTTTCAAATTCAACCCCTAAGGGATTTAAATAGGGGATGAAAGTTTGTATGTAAAGTCGTCATTTTCACGCGGGCGAAGCCGCTGGCAAAAGCTAGTACCTTATATTTGTCGTCATCTCAGCAGTCACCTCCTTCCTAGCCATATCATCCTACACACAGTCCATCCATCGTTTCTTTGGTCTTCCTCTACTCTTATAGCCATATAGTGAAGATTGTAAATCGAATAACAATATTTATGTTGTATCGCAGTTTACAGTACCTTCATAGGCTGTAATAGATTGAGTTGAATAATACGTCACAACGCAAAAAAGTTCTAGGATACTATAATACCAGTATTATACATGGAGCGACTACCTATCTGACATCCACAGCCCAGTTAGTATATACTGGGTAATAATTATTGGGTTTACCCTCCATGAATGCTTTTTGATCGCAAAAGGCTCACTCCCTATCACATATGATTTAAAAATATAGGTGCACTTGAGGTTGACCATTGCTTAGCCTCCTAAACATTACAGGTGTAACGTTTCTTGTCCGCAGGTTGTGAAAATGTTCATCCTAGTGATAGTAATCTTCGGAATTTGCTGGCTGCCCTACCACTCGTATTTCATCTATACACACTTCAATACGTCGATATTGTACATGAAGTATGTGCAGCACATGTACCTCGGATTCTATTGGCTGGCGATGGCCAATGCTATGGTCAACCCTATTATCTACTACTGGATGAATGCCAAGTAAGTGTTGACAGTTTTAAGCATAATATAGATAATTAAACATATATTTAGACAACGCAAGGGCACCTACTTAGTGGGGTACTTCGCGTGTCCGGCTTAAGGTGATTTTTATATAGAACAATAATGTAGTCTATTTTGTATAATAACTCATTGTAGAAAGTCAAAGAATCGTGATTACTTGCGTTATGTAGGTATATCTATGTTTGATATATGTGGTTTTAAAATAGTTTTTAGTCATCATTTGGAACAAAATATGTAAAGTATTAATTGTTCAAACTTCAAAAAGTAAGTCTTTCTTGCTTCATCGTGGTGTGGTGCAACCTGATGTTCTGCTTTTTATACCGTCCATGGGCCTCGACTTGACTTTACATGCCGTTGAAAAATATCTCCCGGGCATTGAAAGCATGTGGGTAATTCTTATATCATCCATCATCGGCCTATAATGTTCCACTGCAGGGACTCAGGCCTCCTCCCTAAGAGAGGGCTGTGCTATAATCCACTACGCGGGCCCAGTGCGGGTTGGTAGATGTCACATGTCTTCGAACTTTTTGGTTCTAAGTCATGCCGGTTACCTTACGATGTTTTCCTTCATCGTTTAATTTAATAGACCAGGGTATTTTTTTGAAAACAAATAAAATTACAGTAGGATGAAACCCAATGGAAAAAGTAGAGAATATAACAGAAATTAAAGGAAAAATAAATATCGGTCGATCTGAGGTCGGGAAGTGGGGGTGGGGGGGTTTTTAAGGGGGGAAAGCGGTTTATCTCGATTTCCGGCAAAACTATCCTATTTCCTATGGAAAAAAATGTAATGGCAAAGTTGTAGAGAATAAAAATATCTACAACTTTAATTTTAACACTTTTTTCACATAACCTCAAAATGTATGTGAAAAATTCAAATAACCAAGTTTCTGGTTTTTAATTTTTATCTTTTACAAAAAACATTTTTTTTTCATGAAATTTAGTGAAAACTTACCTTTTTATGCCCTACATACACTGTAATTTTTTTGATTAAAAATATTTATTTTTCACCTTATTATTGACTTAGTATCGAAAAATCAGCCATATTTTCAATCGAAAATTCTGACGTCAAAATATTAGCGTTTTTAAAAAAGTTGGTGGGCGTTGTGTTCCTTATAATCTCTTCTTTCTGATGATGTATAAAAAATATACATTGCAATGGTAAATTTTCTCAGAAAATGCAAAATCAGCTGCTGCGAAATAATCCCACTACCAAATAATAAGGCCTAGACAAGAAATTATAAGCGTATTTATTGCTGTTTTATGCCTATTTATTGTTATTTTAAGATAATTTATATATCGTGGAGACCTACGGAAAATTTTGGCCCATCAAAAGGTATTTCACAGAGAAGTGGGGAAGGGGCTAGGAGGGTTTGGCCCTTACTACCTGTTATTTCGTAGCAGCTGATTTTGCATTTTCTGAGAAAATTGACCATTGCAATGTATATTTTTTTAGGACTTGTAGTTTTGCCGGAAATCGAGATAAACCGCTTTCCCGCCTTAAAAACCCCCACTTCCCGGCCTCAGATCGACCGTAATTTATTTTTCCTTAATTTTTTTTTATATTCTCTACTTTTTCCATTGGGTTTCATCCTACTGTAATTTTTTTTCATTTTTTACCATTTTTGAAGGCTTCGGCCCTGGTCTATGATGTGCCTGCCTGGATTCAAACCCATGATTTATTGTTCGTAAGTCGGGGCCACCACCACTGGGCCACCACAGCTCTCCATAATATCCTTTACTCTCTTTTATATATCTTCCTATAAAATCTCATTTTTAAGTTCCAAAATAAAGCGATTCTAATACTAGATTAGACTTCCATAAAGAAAAGGCAATAAAATATTCAGTTTAAATATTTGTCTCGGTACATTAAGCAACAAATAACCTTAACGCACCATTCTTAACTAAAATTTAATTGTAAAACAAAACAATTAAAGCACAAAATTAAACGTCAAATGTTAATTAACGATTTGTGGTGAAGAAGGTAAGACTATTAAATTATTTTGTTCATTGTTTAATTCTCGAATTTATTGAATGGACGCGTTCACCTTTATATCAGAGACTAAAGTCTTTTATGACTAGGTACTAGGCGTTCCCTAAATGAAATAGAACACTTATTCATTAGATTTTCAACACTCAGGTTACCACCGACAGCTTAGATTCCAACAACACACAGCCACACGTCAAACGATAAGTTAGTATAACCTGGCCTAGCTTTGTATGAGTTTCCCGTACAATGAGAGATCAGCTAAATTTGGATTTTGATAGCGTACAATAACATTGAAGCGTTCACATCGCGTTCGTGCGACTTAGTATTTGTGAAAACGGACCTATATCAGGAACCCCAAAGGGTTTTACGACTAACGATTAATTCTTAGAAATTATGTAAATACTGTTATTAATTCAAAATTGACAAGTGATGTGGAAATAGGATAGTATTGTATCAACACAATATACTATCCAAATTAATAACTATCACATATCAATAGAAATATATTTTGAATAATAATTTGAATAGTTTCAGAAAACTATTCATGTTTCACGAACTATTCATGCGGAGAGTTAATTTAAAGTTGACTAATATTTACTGGAAATTTGAAACACTTTCAGAAAATTGAGTAGGAAAATTTTGTGCCAGTCAAAAGTTTAAATATTCATGGGAAGGTTGGTGTAGGCGTTTTTGTTCAAGAGTGTAGGCAATGTTTCGGGAAGTGTGGGTGCTTTTGTTTAACGCTTGAAAGAATATAGATCGACAAATTAAGTTATTGTCTAGATATAGATATATCTAGAATTCTTCGCCAAATGTTTCCGCCAAAGCGGAGAGGAGCGGAGACGAGAGATATGCGGAAATCGGCCAATCAAATTAGTTAAAATTTACATATTATGGTCTTTCTCCCTTCCCGTGACTGGTTCAATTTGGCACATCTGCTCTCCGCTCTGCTCGTCTCCGCTT
This sequence comes from Diarsia dahlii, assembly GCA_949775195.1. Classification (NCBI taxonomy): domain Eukaryota; kingdom Metazoa; phylum Arthropoda; class Insecta; order Lepidoptera; family Noctuidae; genus Diarsia; species Diarsia dahlii. The sequence continues at coordinate 5,320,460 of OX459198.1, forward strand.
TGGTGGAAACCGGGCCGCTTATAAAATGCTTAACGTGGCTACAGTGTACTATGAGTCGGATGAGATCGAGGCTAAATTAGAACTGCCACTAGGGTTTATCTTCAGGATATGCCGTGTTTGCCTTAGTTGGTGCCCACCCATTACATACCGAGTTTCCTCCGTGCCTCGGAAAGCACGGTAAGCCGTTAGTCAAACCACTGTAACTCCTGTTAGCCAGAATCAACAAATTAATCAGAAAAGAATAGCGGAGGAGTAGAAAAAAAAACACACACAGTGGTTTGGGAATAGTGTGGCGTACTTGTCACAAAAAAAAGACCCGTGAGTCCTCTGTCATTTTTAGATTTATGACAGTCGTTTCAGGTAGCCAAAGACCCGAAAATGGCTTAGTAGGCGACTCGACCGCTGGAACTCGCCCGGTCCGGTCGAGACAGGAATTTTCTGGCAACTAGTCTTACCATGAGGTATCGTATTACCCTGTACTAACTGGGTTGTAGAGGTCAGATAGGCAACATGGTTGAGAAAAGGGTAAGCAGACGATGAAGAACATGACTACAAGTTCAGCAAAATAATTTCATTAAAATAAAAAAATTAAGTTCAAAAATCTAAAACCCGACTACTAACAAAATCGCGGTCATAAAAGTAGAAAACAAGAAAATAATTGTTGTCTGCTATTCTTCGTAGTCGCATGCCACTGATACCTGATGCTCCTTCATGGCGTTCTCATTGATACAGAAGTCAGCTGCTAATTGCCATTAGCAAGGTGGCATGCGACTACGAAGAATATCAGACAAGAATTATTTTCTTGTTTTCTACTTTTATGACCGCGATTTTGTTAGTAGTCGGGTTTTAGATTTTTGAACTTAATTTTTTTATTTGAATTTTATTTTTGTGTGTACTAAAACTATAATATAATACATATATTTGTAATGTGTTCGCCAAGACCTTTCATTTGTTACCAAACTTGCTATGATTATCTCAATTTGATACCTCTTAAGATACAGGTTATCCTAGTTTGAGAGGCAGGGCTCACAATATCTGTATACAGACTGCTGCAGCGTAGTAAGCATCTTGTTATTCAGTGTATACTAATGTACTTATGTTTCTTTGTGTCAATAAACTATTTTTATTATTATTATTATTTATTATAATTTAATATTTTTTAAGTAAGTTTTTGACATTTAAATTCCGTCATAAAAAGAATTTATAAAATTTATATAGCCTATGTCACCCGGGCTATTCTTACGAATCTATTGACACCTAATTTATTAAAATCCGTTCGGTAGTTTAGGCGCTACGGTGGAACATACATACATACATACATACATAGACTGCCAAAATCATTACCCTTCCTTTTGGCTTCGCCGTAGTCGGGTAACAACAACAGCTCAAGAACATAATTCTGGACATAAGAACAAAAACGGAGTCTAATCGTGATAATTATTGCATATCTAGGTTCTATCTAATTATATCCGGGGCCTAGATTTTAATAGTGTTTACATACACGGAAACCAGGTAGTGTTTACCATGTTGACCATGAATTCTATTAATGGTCGGAATCAATTTTTGTTTAATGAGATCCTGGATTCGATTACCGGGTCGGGTAAAGTGTTATGGGTTTTCTCTATCAGGAGTCTAGATTTGTGCCCGGTTGATGGTAATAGGTTCGCTCCCTATTGCATGAAATAGACTTAAACATCATAACCGGCGAAATATAAGTAAAATGAGTATGCCTTTGCCTTACCCTTCGGGAATTACACGTGATGCTATGTGTGTCTATAATTGAATATAATAATTTTTAACCGACTTCCCAAAAGGAGGAGGTTCTCAATTCGATTGGTATGTTTTTTTTTTTTTTCTATGTATGTACACCGATTACGCTGCGATTTATGTGATTCTTTTTTAGTTTGATGCGGAATAGTTGCCATTTGGTTCCATAAAAAAATAGTATAGTTTGGTCCAGTACTTTTCATTTTATGAAGATTTTTCTTAATTTAGAATAACTTCGTCGTTTATGAACCAATTTTGATGATTCTTTTTTTATTGTGAAGGAGATATTTTAAGAGTGGTACTATGATATGGAAACCAGGACCTGGTGATGGAATCCCAGAGAACTCGAGGGCAACCCTCAAATTTCATAGGCACGTATTACGTGTTTCGTGTTTTTTTGTCGAATGTTAGGTTAGTCGAATGTTAAATGTATAGTAAATATTTCTATAGGATAATAAAACTAAAAATGAAGAAATAAAAAACTTTTCTGCAAAAAAAAACAACCGACTTCAAAAACACCAAAAAGTGAAAAATAAACTTCAGAAGAAAAATCTGAGCTGCTTCTGAAGTCGGTGGCAAAAAAACAAATCAAACAAACAAATGTCACCGACTTCAGAAGCTGATTTTTCTTCTGAAGTTTATTTTTCACTTTTTGGTATTTTTGAAGTCGGTTGTTTTATTTAAATTATTCCTATAAGATTTGTAAGGGCAACGTCACGGATTGGAATGCCAATCAAAGCGAGTTTAGCTATCAATGGTGTGAGCGCATGATGAAAAATGGTAAAATGTGAATCTAAGGAAAATTCTGGAATTTCACAAGCAATTTGGAGTTTTAAATTACCATCAGTCTAAACAGGAAAGTCATTAAGGCAAAAAATCACGGTTTCCCGTTATAAATTATGGTAGAAGCACGTGCAAGAGACATTAACGGGGAAAAAAAGATTTCCGGAACTTTTTAATATTTTTCATTAGCTTTCATTCGGTAGGATTAATTAGTAATATTAAAGTGGGTTCACTGATATTATGAAAATGGTTTGCTGATCCTTAGTAGCCTGCTGGACGAAATTTTGGTCACGTCGGTCCACCTCTGCGGACATGGGTCGACACGGGAACATTGTAATGCATGGTTGCTCAACTTATTATAAAGGTGGGCCAAAATGCCTAGTTGGGTTCAAACTCACGGCCTGCATCACGTAAGTCTTTACCATCGACCCGGCATTGCCTACATCACTTACATCTTAAAAGGTTCAAATTTGTAACAACGAGGCGCTCAACTAGTTAATTAGACAAGCATTATTCCCCGGAATCGCTCAGTCGCTCTTTCGAATACACTTTCAAGTATTCTAAGCCTGTGAGTCTGAATCGATGACCCGAGGCTTGAACCGTGGAATTGAGGATTCGGTACTGGAGCCTAACTAAATGATAAATGAGGTTTATTTTGCAAATAGGTTTTTACAATCACTTTTACAAGTCACTTTTTTAAAACGAGATGGGGCCGGTGTTTCGTACCTGCCTACTCTGAGAAGAAACATCCGAAACAAAGGTCCAGACATAATCTTGGTTTACACACCATGAAGACTATGCAGATCAGTGTCTGAGATGGTCTTTTGGAGAAAGCACCACACAGATTTTAGTGCCCCAGGCAGTGCAAGCATTAATTTGTCAGTTATCGTGGAGCTCGACTTGTAATTCAAGGAGCTCAAGAGCTCAACGTCACGACGAACAATACCAAACAAAGGACATTCGGGTGGGTCGTGTTTAGTACGAAAGCAAGAAGGTGTGCTAATTATTTTCACTGCGAATTCATTTTACGAAAATTACTGTATTCGATTTGGAGAAAATATATAAGATCCCATTAAAATAGGTAGACTATCTTTTATAAATCATTCAGACTACCAAAATAAGGACAATGGTAAAAAATAAAATATGAACAACGCATTCGATACTTACAAGAAATAAAAACAGCTAATGGAAACACATTAAATGATCAGTGTATTTGGTTTGGATATCTTTGGATAGACATACTGAACGCTGTGGTATTTGTCCATCTATTTTAATGGGACCTTATATAAGAAGGACCCTGAATTGGAACACAGTTAGCTTTAATAAAGGTTTTTTTGATTGCATAGAAAGTTCAGCTATAGACGCATATTTTAAATTCCCTCTTCACTGCAATCCAGGTTCAGTTAGCAACCACTTTTTATCATATTTTCATTAATCTTATTTAAAACTTGTAGATAATTTTGCCTCCATAATAGTATTCTTTGGTTTTGGTTTGAAACAACTTGAAAATTCGAATCAGTCGAACAATCTGCCATAGTTTCGTATAATAATTATAATCAACATCAAACCAGATTATTTCCACGAAGTGTTCACTGAATTCAATACGGCCCATCAAAGAAAAACAAAAGGAACGAATGGTTCTGACGGCTGTTACTAAAAATACCTTCCTACATAATTACGAGTAACTCGAACGCTTTTACTAATTAACCGTTAACAGTATAAAAGCATTAACTTTAATTTTATGACAAAACGTACGAAATTATTTTGAATTTATTATAGGGTTGTTATATGTGAACTGCCTTAAGGTTGTAAATGCGACCCTAGGGCAATATTTTACTTGTAGAATTTATAGTTATCTAGACTGTTTTGTTCACAAAGTACAGAAACAGTAAACTAGGGAACAGTAATTTGTTTATGAAATTTTAGAATATTCTTTTTATAACACAACGTCATGTAAGAAATTGTTGTAATTTTATTTATTAATATTTTTTGTTTGCCTTGTCATCCATTGAAAGAGATTATTAAATTACTTACCTACTTTTTCGCCGGTGATCTTATTCTTAAATTATATCCCAGTGTGTTTTAATCTATATATTGAGATATATTATTATGTATATACAATCATAATGTATGCTACAATTTAGATAAAAATACTTTAGCCGTAGTAACAAAAACATTTTCTTTGAACCTACATAACTTTTGTCCTAGACTGTTATACAATATACACATTCACTACTATTATACTCTTATACTCTTCTCTTATTCTCTTCTTATACTCTTCTTATACTTATACTATTATACTCTTTCATATAGAAGATCGAAATTAAATTAGGAAGATTTTATAAATCTACATTCCATACCTACATTATGTCTTTTAACTTCTAAACTACAGGGGAAGCTAATAGAAGCATGTTAAAGATGTGTCACTGTCTCAGTGACACTAAAGCAAATTAACAAGTAATTAACACAAAACGCCAACATAGCTAATTGACAAAGTTAGACACGTCAAACTTGGACCAATAGCATCCAGTTAGCTCTCTTAATACCGAAAATAAAATAGGGTAGTTGACAAAAAAATCTAATAAGTCCATCACTTCGATCAATAATATTGAACTTTTTTCTAAGATGTTATGTAGATGTTTACGTGTGTGCAAACGTGGCCACTTGAGCGACTTAGTTTTGTTCCTGATGCTTATCTAGTACTATTATTGATCGAAGGTCCATCAGATAGATTTCCAAAAAGTATTGGACACAATCATATTTTTTTCTTTTTTTACGTAAACAAAAAGTGAAAACGATTCAGTGCTTCAAAAAGTCGTGTGACGTCACAGTTTGGTACGTTTGTTACCCGAGAGTGACGTCAAAAGCCCCCCCCCCACTCATGATCTTGGACACGTATTAATTTGATAAAACAAAAAACACGTATCCAATTTTTTTCGACAATTTAACTGAAGGACAACAGAATCATATTTTTTTTAGTCAGTCAACTACCCTATTAAAAAGATACCAATATTTTTTTACCATTTCAGCATTCTATATGTCTAGCTTTTATGACCTGGTTAGTATATCCAAATAAAAATATCGACGTAACATTTTCAGAAAAATATATCAACATATTTTCTTTTTTAGTCCTATAAAAATGTAGGCTGTGCTAACATAAACCTATCACAGCCAAACATTGAGGGATTATCCCGTGAATTTTTTACGAGTGGTTTCACTCGCTCCGTCCTATCTATCAATTTATTTGTGAATATTAGAAGGCTTCTCTGACAGATTCCGATAGGGATTTTATAAGTAAGAGCTTTTATATTTGTGAATGAGATAATATTAAATTGCCTAGATTTAGGTGACGATAGAAAGCTAAGGCTTAAATAAAGTGATACTTCGAAAAAGTCAGGAATTTATATTTTAATTTGACGTAAGCTACCGAATCACGTACAATGGTCCACTTTAAGGACTAAGTGTGGAAACCAAATCTCTTACATAGAAAACATGCTACCAAAATATATCAATCCAGACACATTATACGTTGTAGTAATTCAAAACGCTTTGAAACTAATATCCACTTACTGGACATAGGTACTACGAGTATTGGGTAGGTACTATAAATGCGATAGCTGACACCCTTATGCCCTGAATGATAAGGTTGAAAAGTGGTCAACCATCGGTGAATGCGGTGGTATGGTGGTTTTTTTTTCTCCTTCCATACCTCACTAATATACGCGAAATCTGGTCATGATAGACCAGCAAACATGATCAGATCATCACGCCACCTTCGCCGCGGTCAAAGACCCTCAGGCGTAGTGTGTGACGATCTTTGCCCATCTCTCCGGGTGCACGTGCTTCATGCCACGTGGCCTGCCCACTCTCACTTCAGTCCGGCTATTTTTCTTCAACATCAGCAAATAATATTATTATAGGTGACATAAAAACGACAAGCTTAATTTTCTTAGGTACTGTTTATACTGAAACCTACTCAATTATACAGATTTAAGGATAACAATTTAAATCAAAGATTATCGTTATAATCTTCCAAATTATATCGCCTATAAAGCCTATTCGTACCCAGTTTATGTAGATTCCGTCCAATTTATTTGTTGGGAGAATTCTAATTGAATTAATACTTATAAGCAAAAATTTCAAACCGTTATTTCTTTGATGTATTTACTAAAATGCTTATTTTAGGTAGCTTTTGGTTCGTTTTTCGTTAGAAAATAATGCCAGAATCATAGAATATTGTAAAAAATATATTTACATAATATGTTGTCAAATACTTAGATATCACTTAAATTAAGTTCTTAACTAATGAAAATTATTTACGGTGTGTTAAAATTGGTTTTATTTGGTTCACGTTGATTCAAAGTCAAAGTAATGAACGGTAAATGTAAAACGCTAAACGAATTTAAAACATTGGCATACTTCTGTCAATTTTTGTGGAGTTCAGTAAGTAGGTGAGCGTAGGTAAATTGTTCAAAATATTTGAACTCCCTGACACTGCATAGATGTCAGGAACAGAATGATGTTTTTTATTCGCTAAAGATTATTATTATTTACATCATAAAACATTATATAAGTTAAATTTATAGCTTAAGAGGATTATTTTGATATTAAATCCTCAAAAATCAAATCACAACCCATGTTTTTTATGTACATACCAGTAACTCACCTTCATTCTTAAAACATCATGAGGAAACCAGCATGCCGCCGGAGTAATATTTTTTGACGGCATGTAAAGCCAAGTCAGAGGCCCTCAGGCGCCATAAAAATTCTGACATCAGGTTAGGCACTAACCTAAAAAAAAAGAAAGAAAGACCTTGAAAGTCTTAATCCACGTATTAACCAATAATTTTCTTTCCCCAGGTTCAGGACATACTTCCGTACAGCGATCCTGTGCCGTTGGCGAGACATCCTGCGTCGACGCAAGCGGCCGCTGCCAGAATCACCGCCGGACTGTATCTCGCGGTCCGGCAGTCGATCCCGATCAGGTTTTTACTCGTTAACGTAATTATTAAAAGTGATCTTTGGTATCATTCATTTTTGTCAGCAGTCATTTGTTCGAGAGGTGTAAAGATAACGTTTAGTCCACTCTCGGCCCCTCGGCCACAAAAACAGATTTGTTTATTGGTGTCCACTTGACCCCTAAACATATAGTCCACTTTCAACCCCCAGGAGGTGAGTTTGAATTTTCATACAAAGGACAGGCATACCTCGTCCACTTTCGACCCCTAGAACGATAAGTAGGTACCTAAAACTAATATTTTCGTACAGTAAGGTACAAGAGACTAACGGCAAAATGCCCCAAGCACACTGCGTATTTTAAACGCGCAGACGATGCGCAGATGAAGCGCGTATACGCACTTCGAACGAGATTTTAACGCAACTTTGTTACCTAAGCACAGGGGGCAAACATGAACCGCATGTCTACTACGCTTCACGCGCAGATACAGCGATCCCGAGCCGACCATTTGTACGTGCTCGTATCGCGTTTTTCGTGCGTTTGAATCTATAAAACGCAAAAATTGCTATTGCTAGGGGCCTAAGATTTATATTGCACGAAATGTAATGGTATGTTTACTAGGGTTTAGCCCAGTTCCGGCTAGGGCTGTGGGACTGTTCGAAAACCACGATAACGCAGCCCCGGAACACAAAGGGCTAAGAAGTCAGTAGAAGCCTGACACTCCTTTCCGCTCCACCTAGAGCGGGAGGAGTCATTTGATGATTTCCCATCGTTAAAAAAAGGGTTTAGCACTGTTCTGTCTATATATGTTCAAAGTGACATCTTAGGTAATATTTCACAGATGTCATATGAACATTCAAACAAGATACTTGAAGTTACTAGGAGGCTATCACTCGCAAGTCTTTGGGGACGAGGGTCACCACGTTATCGTGTAACCCTCGTCCTAGTCCTTTTGTGACAATCAATGATACGACTTCTAAGTCTTGGTTAGATGTAGAGGATAGATAGATTGAATATGTACACTAAGATTGTAACATAACAGTTTTACAACATTTAATTTTGGACTTACAAGATATATAATTATATTGTCAGTTGCTACTGGTGCATGTGGCGCTAGTATTAGACTCAAGCACGTAATATGAGTACGAAGCAAAAACTCTAACACGTCTAATATAACAGTATGAGTAAAACATTTTAACGCAAGTAAAAATAGTACAAATATATTTCCTTATAAATACAACGCTTTAAAAAGAACTACGCGAAAATTCCCACACAAAAAATATGAAAAATTGTAAAGACGTGTTCACGTCAGCGCGGATTGATCATAATGGTCATGGCATTATCTCCTCAGATTATTTATAGTAACCATGAGTGAGAAAAGTCCTAATCCAGTTGAAGACATGTAGGGGATGATAAAGTATGATGAGGGTTGAACCTTACTCGTACTACGGATGAGTGATTTTTAACATTAACTTTGTAATGATAAACGGAAGAAATAAACGGCCCTGTTATCTTTTTACATCTGTCTTTTGTCATGGACGTTTCTATCTGAAGCAGATGTGATACACTTATTTTTACGTTTACTCGGTGCCAAAAATATATGACAATATCACTCAAGTTCAAATTTTGATTGCCTTGTGTTGGTCCAGAAATGATATACCTAACATTGATCCACAAAAGTTCGGGCTGCTATTTTACCACAATATCCGGAAATAACCCAAGAAAAAATAATGAATCTCTCCTCTTTCTTTTGTAAGAAAAATTCAGAGTTTAAGCACAACGAAACTTTTCACAACAATTTTCCGAGAATAGGGACTGTGTTTCCTGGGAAATTTATATTTAATCAGTCTAAATGCCAATTTTCTTGAAATAACTGAAGGAAAGCAATCCGTGACCCAAATGTCGGATTGATTTGCTGTCAATCCCATGTTTCTGTCAATATTTCAGGAAGATTGATAAGGTCAATCTTGGTTATTTAATAATGTATTATGTATACGCTCTCAGGTGATGGTAACAGGCTCTTACATAATTGACAAAAATGTGGGTGTACTATATTAGGTACAACTCCTACCTAACCCTTTGTTGGTAACAGGCGTGGTTTTATTGTTATGTGCTAACAATCGACCACTTAATTGCTTTTCTACCTAAAGGTTGAATGTCACTTGCTCGTCATAAAACCACAAGAATGTAAGACAAGACAATCGCTTTCTTAGTTTAATAAATATACCTAAAAATAAGCGGTACTCCTGGACACGGCTCGTATTGTGAAGAGGTCCTTTTCTCTGCAGCCCTGACCGCCGCGTGGGAAGCTTGGACCCTGTTTCCAACACCGGTAGGCTACAATTTTTTATTTTTTAAATGTTTCTTTATTGTTTTTGTAAGGAATATTTAAAAAAGTTAAAATTTTGGTAAAAGGTAAATAAAGGGAATAATTAAACAAAAAAATCTCTTTAGCTTTTCTATAGTTACTTTCACGCCAATTCAATATATAAGGTCCTATTAAAATAGGTGGACAAAATTTCAGAAATCATTCAGACCACCAAAATAAGGACGATGGTAAAAAAAATAATAAGAAAAACGCATTTAATTAGGTTCCTACTCATAAAGGATGAGTTTGTTCTAGAGTGCCGGCAATTGATTATTTTAAGTAAAAAAAAAACACTTTATTTAATGTTTTTTTTTTTGTTTATTTAACTTTGGTTAGATCTACTGAACGCTGTGTTCAAATTTGTCCACCTATTTTAATGGGACCTTATATAATATTTTTCAGATGCACCCATCTTCATAGTAAATCATTCATACACGACTACCCATTACATACCAAGTTGTGTCCGTGGCTCCAGAAACATGTTATGCCGTTGGTCCCAGCTGTTTGCAGATTCTTGACAGTCGTTATATGTAGTCAGTGGTCGCACAATGGCCCAATCAAGACGTTAAGGGTAAACAAGCCAACGGCACGAACTAATTGGTGGGCGGGGCTAAAATGCATGCTATTTCATCCGATATCACGAGCGAAATGCATAGAGCGAAAGAGACACAACTAAAACGGGCGCGCGATTGTTTCTATGCAGACCTTTGGTAGTATGGATACCATGAAAAATCCATTGAATGTATCTGTTCAAAATAAAATTATTTTAATTCTTTAATAACCTATCTATGCCTGTATGGTTTCACTTTTTTTGTACTATATACGTAACTTATTTACGCCCAAAGATGGTTAAAATTAGTGCTAAAATATGAAAGTTTCGACGCTCATAACTTCCAAACCAATATTTTTTTTCCGATTCTGTTTCCATAGAGGCGTAGATAATAACAAGACCAGTTGAGACAATTTTTAATTTTGAACCTACACCGTCAACCAGAGGAGTAATCGCCATACCACGTTTGTATGGAAGAATGACTGGCTTGTGCAACCTTAAGTGCGAATAAAAGCCCAGTTAAACTAATATGTAGTCAGTGGTCTTAAAGTCTGACAACCCGTATTACCAAAGGGTTTAGTGTTATCCCATTGGGGCTTTTTTTTTTTAATGGGACAAGCCCGCTACACTATTCCCAAACCACTGTAACTCCTGTTAGCCAGAATCAACAGTGGCGACCACAAGAAAAGCGCCGAGACAATGAAGCTCGACGAAGTCCCAGAGAAATGATTTAACTGTCTTGGATCCCGCAACGAAATTAATCAGAAAAGAATAACGGAGGAGTAGGAAAAACAACATAGTTTCCACTTCCCTCCATATCAGCAGGAGACAGAACAGAACAAGGCCAATAGGCACACAGGGACGTATACAACTGAGATAAGCCCAGTTGCCTAGCACCACGGATATTATTGTCATTAATATTACTGGGTCCTAAGTTGTGAGCTGTTATATTTGATTCCAATAATAGGTATGACAAAATTGCTTGAACGCACGGAAATTTGTTCTAGTTTCTACAAGGTCCGTATAGTAAATAACTCCGGATGTAACCTGTACACTATTTAACATAATATTACGTTCCCATTGGGTTCCCATTATATCCCATTGGGGCTGCGGGTTGTTCGAAAGAGATACCGCGGCCTCGACACAAAGGACTAAGAAGGAACATGGGTGGTTTTTAGTCAAAGTCTGACACTATACCGCTCATTTGATCATTTCCCAACTTCCAAAAAAAATAAAAAAAAGTGTTCGTGTTACCCAGTATTAACTGGGTGGTGGAAGTCAGATAGGCAGTCGATCCAAACACTGTTGGAAAAAGGCTAGGCAAATGATGGTCGTAATACTGTACTAACTTTTATTTCTTCTTTAACACTTGTCCTTTTCACGAAGGTTACAAAGCAAATTCATAGAATAATCCATTCCCTACACCCTTTGCTGATTTAAAAATTTATGATACGATACTACACATTTTATTATTATATTTTACTAGGGTATCAAATATTTTTAAAGCATTTTTACAGCACTTTAGTCACTTTGGCTCATAACATGTTATTTTATCAAAATAATAATTCATTTTTTTTCGGTGATATTCAGTCACTCCGATCATTATTAAAAACCAAACAGTGACCATCTTGCTCTAAAATGCTACAAGATATTTATATTTTATATTTAACAAAAACAAATTAAAAATATTGGTAATTTTTAACGTTTATTTCGCACGCTTGTTCCAGAGCTTCAGTACAGAAACCAGGGTATAAAGCCTGTTTTTCTTACTTAAGAAAAACAGGCTTTATACCCTGGTTTCTTGGACCTCACGCTTTAATAGCTATAAAGTTGAAAATCTACTGAGATTTTCAACTTTATAGCTATTAAAGCGTGAGGTCCAAGGTTGATCGGGAAAATTAATCAGTTTCGGATAGCTTGATGTGCTGCCTGTACATTTGTTTTAACAGAATGAAATTTTGACGGCATGGTTGGCGCAGTGGCTGAGCGATTGGACTGCTGCGCTGCGTGTCGCGGATCGATCCCCGCACAGATAAAATATTTGTATGGCCTACAGCTAGTTGTTCCGAGTCTGGGTATTTGTGTATGTGAGTTTAAATGTTTGTAAACGCACCCACGATACTGGAGAAATTCCTAGTGTGGGGCAACGTTTGAAAAAAAATGGACATTGGGAAGTTGATTTGTAATCCGAGTTTTTACCGTTAGAGTGGATTCTGGCTAGCGTATTTTTCTACACGTATAATAAGCTCGGTTCGGTTTACGTATACGTGCGCTTTATATTGGGCTTTAAAAATCGAATGCGCTTACTCCCACTTCCCACTTACCTATTAGCGCGGAGTGAATGGGCTGAATGGACACGTGTGGGATGCTTGTATCGCATAAACGAGCTTATAAGCGCGTCAATCCAGTTATGAGTTGCTACTGAAACTTTTCATTTGGGTTTGAGAAATCATCAAATGGCTCCTCCCACTCTGGACAGAGCGGTAGGGAGTGTCAGACTTCTACTGACAAAAAACCATCCATGTTCCTTCATAGCCCTTTGTGTCGAAGTCGCGGTATCTCTTTCGAACAACCCGCAGCCCCGACGGACGTCGGACCTCGCGGGCCCCTTCCATGTTGCTGTCATCTCTTTGAGGCGCGCGTGGACGGACTGACTCACCGTCCACAGGCGCCCGCCTACGGTTACCAGAAGCCATCACATGGCTCCCGAGGCCTGGAGCGTCCCCCGCGGCGGCTGGGACGTGTCAATACTGATACTTTTTTGGCTATGTTCACACGCGTGTGACCTAGTGGCTGCTAGGCAACACAAAATTGTAATACATACCCTTTTTCCCAACCACCTGTGACTGTTCCTAAAATACCCCAGGCTGATAAAATTTTCGTTTTTTCTTAAATCATAATGATATTAGTATTTCAGTCGGTTTCCGTTTGTTTTTGAATATATTCGGAAAGGCAAGCGCCCCACCACGCGCTCGTCTGTCAGACATAACCATAGACTTGGTCATCTGCCCACCGATTCTGAGAGGACTGAATTCCCAATTGTGGTCAGCCCAGTCCCAGCTTTCAAAGCTAGAGACTGAGAGGGGATACAAGGTGAAGTTAATGGGAATTCTGAATTAGAAAAATACATGAATAATATCAAATCCAATAAGGCAAATCAATAGTAAAGTATGAAGCTAATAAGACAAGAGGAATCAAAGACATTATATAAGATAAAAAGGGTTGGTAAGGGAAACGTTACGCTTGCGCTTAAGAAATTATCTGTTACGTTAATTTATTTGTTTCCAAAATATTAGATGCCGATTCGCGAACGCAAGTGGTTCCATGTTAAGCCATGGAACCACTTTACAACGTCAGCCGGCGTACGCTTTCTGTTAGACCTAAATGCATAGCCCTACTAAGGACACTGTTACGAACTCTAACAGATCACGTTTCCTAAGCACTACTTACATGTCTGTCCCAATCCTAAGGCAGTGGGTTGTGAGGCCAGCCACCATTGAGGAAGACAGGTTTTCAGTATTTTCACTTAATCGCGTACTTAATGACACCCTTACGGCAAATTACCCCAATTACTATATAACAACAACACAACTTGCACAAGCGCACCGTAGATTCGGTCTGTAGCAGAACATATTGCGATTGTATTGGTGACGCCGAAGTGGTATCTTTATCGTCACCTCACATTTCCTTAATCTGCCCCAAAACATCGAGTTTGCGTGTCTCGCTAAATAGTGTCGATTCAGAATAGGCCATACCATAGGCCGGTGTTGCATTTAACGAGACACAGTCCCTAATCGTGTTCCTTAGAACGTGGCTATCAATCTCCAGGCCCATACTTAGTGGTGACTACCCCCGATATGTGGAAATGTGCTCCAACAATCTCAACGCAATGTTTCTGGGTTAGACCTTTATAGGAAGCAGTATCTATCATATAGCGTTTGGTGGATTCGTATTTCAAAGTACAAGTTGGTATTATTTACTGACCACAACTGTTTATAATTAGTTGTATTCTATATTATTACGTTGCCATATGGTTCAGTGATTTACCACTGAACCATAAGGCTCGTTCTAATCAAAATGTGAATAATACGGTTCGGCCATCCATTTGTGATGCGTCAGATAATAGTCAACATTCGTCAAATAGTCGGGTGTATTAGTGTATAGTGTGCATGTATGCATGAGGTGTGTGAAGAGTGTACCGGCTGGCTTTCTCCGTTCCCTGAGCAAACGCTTATGACAGATATCTACCAAGGTAGGGATTTGAGGATAAACTCATAATACATGAGATAATAATATACATGGTGATCAAAATGGAGTTGCTCTATCACGCTGAAATAAATGATTATTAACAGCATATCTGTGTTACCGCCAAACGGTATCGCCAAGAGTAGATAATAAATAGTAAACACTTACCGGGTGTTTATTAAAATAGATTAGTCTGTAACTCACTTACAGAATACTTCACACATTACCAGTATCGCCTCTGCCTCAGCTTTCTCCTTACACGTATCGCCACTGACTTTAGCTGAGTTTAACCAGACTTACTACTATTATATTTAACTTATTAAATATTAACCGCACTAATTGGTACCAAGATTCCGCTAACTTCACGAGCCTAATCTAGGACGTCCTAGAACTTTACGCAACCCTGACTTAGTTCCGCTAATCTCCACAACCGAGCCCTTCCGTGGTTTCAAATCAACTGCCTCTTCGTCATCTCCACAAATACCACGCTGCACACACGGCTTGCAGCCTCGACTACTTCCCACGGGTTTCTTTTATCGCTGTTTTTGCCCAAACTTCTCAATTGTTTTAAGGGTCTCTTTAGGTAGACTGACCCGGGGTTTATTGCAAACAGATGTGTGTATGCTCTTGTGAGCTACGCTTAGAAATCGTATTATTTATTATCGCTTCTTAAGAATTTGGTGTAATATTCCATTCGGCCCGTCAACCGGCTCTTGTCCCTTTCTAAGAAGTCGAGTATTGCTTTGCAATTTAAAATAAGAAGGATCGTTTCGTTATTAATTAGGGTTACATGTCGGGCTGTCAAGTCATAAAATAGAAACCTAATGTGTTTGTAAGTGGCCCGATAGCTCGTGGTGATTTTAAGATGAGAATAAAAACTAAGATATTTCTTTAATAATTAGGAGCAATGTCACAGACAGTCACACACCTTTGAGCCAAGCCCAACACGATTGACTGAAAAGCAATCAAACCTACCCAGATGCCACTGAATATATCAGATTTGTTTGTACCAACTTTCATTTCTCTTTCAGTGGAATCTCAATTACCAAACTGTAGACCAGTATGACATGAAAGCTACAGAAGTTGGCAAATAAATTGAATTTGGTATGTAAATATATTTTTCATTGGAAATGTTCAATATTGGAATCAATACCAACAAGGTATCAACATGGATTGATCCTTCGAATATTATAAATGCAAAAGTTTGTAAGTATGGATGGATGGATGTTTGTTACTCTTTCACGCAAAAACTACTGAACGGATTTGGATAAAAATTGGTACACAGGTACCTGGATTTATACATAGGATAGTTTTTATCCCGATTTTATCTTCCCGTGGGACAGTTATCGAACTCCACGCGGGCGTAGCCGCTGGCAACAGCTAGTAATTCATAAAACGTTCAGCTTGCGTACAAGGTAATAACTGGCTATCGATCGATCTTCTCGGAAGGTAGGTAGCACAAAAGAACCCAAATGGGTACGTATTAACAGCTTAAATATTAACTCCCTAGCTACATACAAGGACTTTCTTTCTTACCTTCTTTCTTTTGTGACCATTCGTTGCTCAAGAAACAATTGTTCTAAAAATAGCTTGGTAAGTAAGAACTTACGAAAGAATCTTCACGTCAAATCGCTATGCTGGTTAAACAAATGTCAGAGTCGCTATAAAATATTCATCAGATTAGAACTCCTTGTTAGCAATGGGTTCTTTAGTACAATCTTCTATAATTAGCTCAACATTTTAATACATCGAATGTTATTCGTGCTCGCAGTGTTCGTTGTTGCGGGCATTCGGTGGCGTGTGGTTCGGCGTGGTGACTTTCGGAATGACGTATTGCACTCGTACTTTCGTTCTTCTTCCGTCCTTCTGACATTCAAAAGTGCCTGTAATGGCTTAATTGAAATAAAATATTTGAGTTTGAGTTTGAGTTACAGCTGATCTATATAATTCTCTCTACATTTATTTTGAACTAGCTTTTGCCAGCGGCTTCGCCCGCGTGAAAATGACGATTTTCCATACAAACTTTCATCCCCTATTTAACTCCCTTATCGATTGAATTTCGAAAAATCATTCCTTATTCCTTGTCTATATTATAAAGGGAACATCTGTGCAAAATTTCAGCTTTCTAGGTCAAAGGGTTTAGGCTGGGCGTTGATGAGTCAGTCAGTCAGTCAGTCAGGACTTCTCTTTTTATTTATATAAGATAATTAAAATCACTGCCTCGGTGCATTGCTGTACCTTAGTGGTCGCAAGTGCGACTGCTGAACATCAGGTTTCGAAGATTACAGTTGTGCTGTTAGGTTAATAAAAATCACCTCACCTTTTAGGTTGGATTGACGTTTTCTGGTTGATGGCAACACGTCAGATGCTCAAGGCCGTGAAACGTTTACTAAAAATATACGAATGTTAGACAGACTTATAGTCTTACTTCAGCCAGATTTGTGATCCATAATAAAATGCCTCAATCCCCCAGGATACGTCCGGTCATACTTACATGATTTATTTCGAGCTTTAAATATGTTATTCGACCTTTTTTGATCCCTTTATGTGCGTAGGCACTTTTTCAAAGAGAAAATTAACGTACCACATTCGTAATTCAAATGAAAATGGCTGTTGTTTTATTAGATGGTTGGGTAATCAGGAGGAGTCATTTGACTCCTCCTGCTCTGGGCGGCGTGGAAGAACTGTGTCAGATTTCTACTGACTAAAAACCACCCATGTTCCTTCTTAGCCCTTTGTGTCCGCGGCCGCGGTATCTCTTTCGAACAACCTGCAGCCCCGGCAGTCGTCGGCGCTTGCGGGCACAATGTTGCTGACAACTCGTTGAGGCGCGCGTGGAATACGAACGCGCCGTCGACACGGTCTGTTGTCATCATAAGACGGATGGACGGTGAGCTAGTCCATTACTCACCGTTCACAGGCCCGCGCCGGAAGCCATCACGTGACCTCCGATGCCCGGAGCGTCTCCCGCGGCGACTGGGACGAGAGGTTCTCTCCCCCTCACGTTCGGCCACCAGCCTCCTTTGCTGGCATCACTGCTTTGCAGAAGGAGGTGACGGCGTCTCATTCCGTCTCACCTCGAACCACGGCTTGAACCAGGGCCGGACTCGAGAGGTCAGCGCCGCCAATCACCGCTATCTCAGTCTAACCCTTCGCTGGTTATATGATAGGCCTGGTGTTATGTAACGCATGTTATTTTTTCATAAATAGCACACTGCTCTAATTAGTTTCAAATGCATGTGTGTTTTCGTTAAACCGTCATTAATAGATTTTTCACTGTTTTAATAGGTAGTCAGTAGACTGAAAATTTGACATTCTTACCATGGAGTATCATAATTTACCCAGTAGGTACGGAGGTCGGATAGGTAGACGCTCCATTTAAAATACTGGTATTCGCCTGGTGACCCCAACATAGTTGGGTAAAAACTGGGCAGATGCTTTTTGCCCAACTGTCGGCGTCATCATAGATGATGATGATGTGTTTTACGTTACTATAAAATTAATTTTGGGAGTATAATGCCATTATGATTACCGATTTCAGCACTACGAATACATAGCTTAAACTTATCCTATCTAAACTGTATGTACAAAATCATAATCATAAAATTCGTGATGAGGGAAATTGAAAACTCAGCGATGCTCGGCATGTTTGTACTAAATACTGCAGAATGTAGGCTTTTACAAAGTGTTGCGATAATTATGATAAAGTGAAAGTGCCGAACTCGTCGCCAAATTTTGGGCCGACTCAATTTAAATTGTCATCGATACGCTAAGAAGAAGAAGATTATGTTAAATTCGTTACTTAAAGCAATACATTACTGCACTAAAAATAATAAGTTGATAGTGCAAGACAAGGCCATTAAAGGTTTGGATTGCGTGTGGCATTATAATTGTCGCGCAATTTCCATGTACATTTATTTTAAATTAAAACCTATAAATACCATTTTGCATAAAACTTTACTTGAAGCGCATAATTGGTTCTTGACGTATAAAAATGGTAGGTTTTTATTTCGACCTCGAAGATATCAAATGCACGCAGTCAAGCGACATAAATAGTAATGTAAGACGCTTCAGGTTTCTCGAACCTAATGAGCGGACCGCATGGTACAATGACGCCTCGAACTTGGTCCATGTGACTGTTTAATTTTTTTTTAAATCAATTTTTTTTTTAGCTTACACTGTCTTACTGCTGGGCAAAGGCCATGGCTTTCCAAGTTTTGCTACAAAATTTAAACCAATCTACCTTCTTCACAATTTTCGTCCATTACTTTTAAAACCCTCAAAACATAACTCGAAAATATTTTCTGCCCAAACTTTATTCTGTAAAGGTTACTTCTAAAATAATCCCCTTGAAGTATTCGTCTCTACAGGTATAGAGGAACTCAGAAATTCAAGAGGAAATGCAGTAAGCGAATGGCAGCGCTCGTCGTATCGGATGTACAGCGACCACCCGTTGCCGAGACCGCATTTGCTTGCTAGCTGCCCTAAGTGTCCACATGGGATCTATTATGATGGTGAGAAATTTTGTCTTACTTATAAACATCATATTCTTCTTCTTCTTCTTCTTCTTATCATGTGGGCAGTAGGGCCTTAACGACCCTACACACCCTAGTGTCAGAGTTTCTAAACCGCCTTAAAGGCCTCTGACATGGTTTGACGACTGCCGTTTGGCGACCAAGACCACCGGTTTATACGTGCCTTCCGAAGCACGGAATCATCTTTTTATCAGACAATGAGGTGATTCAAGCCTGCAATGCCCCAACCAAACTGGAAACAACTTTACAAAGTACCCATGCTTCTCGTAGGAATCGGACCCACGACCACTGGGTCACAAGGCAAAGGCCTAAACTACTCGACCACGGAGGCAACATCATTTTGCATCACGCCTGTAATTCCCGAAGGGTTTGGCAGAGGTGAACCTTGAAGTACACCCATGTTTCTTCAGTTATGTTTAACTACCACGGGGGGTTTCACCGATGACCTGGTGAAGGTTGCGAGGGCCCGCTGGATGCGAGACGCAAGGGACTGGTCAATGTGGCGACACTTGGAGGAAGCCTATGTCCGCAGTGGACGTCTTTTGGCTGAAATGGTGATGATGATGACCACGGGCAAGCCTCTTGCCATCGACCGCGCACAATTCCAGACTCCGAGGCTTACTTATACCTTGCTTTATCGTCGACGATGGTAAGTCTGCAAGGTTACAATGGGACAAGGCGATATTTCCAGAATCGTCACATTGTGGTTGCCTGGAGACAGTCATTGTTGCTAAGGCAGGAGCAAGAAACGTTGGCTTAAAGATTTGAACTCGTTCCGAGCTGATTGGCAGCAGAAAGCAAAATACCGGTAGAGTTTAAGAGGAATGGGGAGGCCTATGCCCAGCATTGGGAAAATATCCAATTACGTGTCTAAGAATGATAAATTCATAAGGATTTACGTTAATACAATAAACATCAAACAAAAAACATAGCAAAAAGATCAGGAAGAAATAAAATCAAGTGTGCAATAAAATCAAGTGTGCGAGACAAGAGAGCAATAACGAAAAAGCTGTACTATCCAAACTTGTAGAATTCATTTGTCATACAAGAGTCACCATAATAATAGAAAAGTTCATTCATTCATCATTCATTTCAGCCACAAGACGTCCACTGCTGGACATAGGCCTCCCCCAGGCATTTTTGGGGGGGTTTGCCATAATCGCCACGCTTGGCAGGCGGGTTGGCGATCGCAGTATGGTTGTTACAAAGACACAGAGAACGCTGCTGCCCATTCTCTGGTAAGTCCCTTAGTCGCCTCTTACGACACCCACGGGAAGATATGGGATGGTGCTATTCTTTACGTCCGACACCACACGGAACAGAAAAGTGATGAATTGAAAAATATACCTTTTCTAGCTTTATTTAAAGTTGAATGTTTTCTGGCAGGTACGAAAGATTAGAGTAGAAAATGTACGGTTACTACCGCAACTTTTAATGTAATACTTAACTGGAATGTCAGCTTGATGCAGTGGTGTGGGACCACTGCAGTTGACAAGACATTTAAATTGTGTTATGAATAATTTTCTTTCTTTCTTTTAGGGGTCGAGTTTAATATTGCAGTTTTAGATCACAGTGTCGAATAATTAATTTAGATATTGAAACCTCATCATCATCTGGCCTAAACATTTACCAACTATGTTTAGGACGGCTTCCAGTCCAACCAGATGCAGCTGAATACCAGTATTTTACATGGTGACATTTCGCATGCCTATCTTACCTCACATAATTATACGATTCCCCTTGGTAAGCCTGCCTTTTTAGACTTTTGACTCATTGACTACTTGTAACGACTGTCATCTACAAATGACAGCCGGGATCAACCGAAGCAGGACACAGGCAATTGGGTAGTTGACAAAAAAAATAATTAGTCCGTCAGATAGATTTTCAAAAAAATAATATTGTAAACATATTTTTTCTTTTTTCACGTAAATAAACAATGAAGACGATCCAGTGCTTTGAAAACTATACTACGTACTTTGCAAACACGTGTCCAATATTTTTCGATAATCTAACTGACAGACTAAACAGAATTATATATTTTTTAGTCAAGAAACATCCCTATTCTAGGCAAGCGCGGCTTAACCTTAAGGTCGATCCGAGCGGTTATTATTACATATTTAGACGGCGGGGCTTAGTTACAGATAATGACTTTTTTTTGGAGGGTGGGAAGTCGGCGGGAAAGCGGTAGGGAGTGTCAGACTTCTACTGACTAAAAACCACCCCTGTTCCTTCTTAGCCGTTTGTGTCGAGGGCGCGGTATATCTTTTTAACAACCCACAGCCCCGACGAGACCGATGTTGACTTCACTTTATAAAAAAAAGTAACTGACTTAGTGATATTTTGGAAGTATGTGGTGTTGTATTATGTGTGTATGTATGAATATTTACATCATTGGCTTTTGTTTTCTGATTTTTTTCTCTTAGCTGCCGTGAAGTTTACATAGAAATACCTACTTCTTGTTAGGTCGTTTACACAAAACTTATTCTTTTTTTTTTTCGGATTACTTTGGTTAGCTTAGTTTGTACCTTATATGTATTTGTCAACAATTAATTGGTTTACAACAAGGTCTACCTGTTATATTTCACCAATGAAAATTTTATCAATCGTGTATACTTGTTGTTTTATTAAATGATTTATTTGTTGTCCATCTACCTGCTGCAAAAATGAAAACAAGTTCTCGTGTATTAGGCAAACCGTTACAAGGCCCCCATGAAAGGGCTGGGCCTAGCACCTTTAATACAAGTTGTCTTGTCAACTTAGCATCAAATGTACACCTTTTTATTGCAAATAAATTATTATTATTATTATTATATTTATTTCCTTCGATCGAAAACTGAATAAACTAACATAATATTCTTGAAAATTAAACCAAATTCAGTAAAATATTGAAGCCCTGAATTTCCTGATATTGGCAATTTGCTACTTCATCAAATTCATACCGTATGACGACCAAGTCGGCAAAGACACAACTTGATACATAGTAATAATATCAATTTACATACTGGAAACGGGAAACAAAGGAAAATATTATTTTGATGGAATTCTCATATCCTTTGAAGGTACTGAAAATGTAGAACTCGAAGTTAATGTTTCTGATTGGTTATAACGTCTCAGTTTATCTATAGAATGCTAGTAAGGGTTTATTCGGGTCGCCGACTCAACGCAATTACTACGTTATATAGATTTGTATCTACATAACGTGTAAAAGTACCCTTAACGAAGCCGGAAAGCATTTAGAAAGAAAGAAAGAAAAAATGACTATTTTGTCGCATAAACATAAAGAGCATACTTGAAGAGACACAACGCTTAACAAATATTAAAAAATACAAAAAGCAGGGATAATAAAAAGAAACTTGTTGTTGTTTCCATCACTGTGATAATAGGGGATCGGACTGGGTCAAAATAATATGATTCTGTTTAGTCCGTAAGTTAAAAAAAAGCAAAATTAAAAATTTTGAAAAAACCCACGACTGTTAAAAATTAATTGAAAACAGGATAAAATAACATAAAACACTTAAACACCCACCTTAAAAAATCCCAAGAATGTCCGTCGGGGGCTGCCATTAAATGAACGAGTTTTGCAATGTTCAGCTCCCGACGGACAGTCTTGGGTTTTTTCATAATTTTTAATTTAGCTTTTTATTTTAAACTTTTTTTAAACTTTTTACTTTTATTTTTTTATCTAAGAGTATGCACCAATCAAACCTAAACCCATAACTGAAAACTGAATCAAAATCGAACTTGCAGTTTTGGAGAAAAATGGCAACTTTGATTTGCACAAAAAATGTTTGCTGCAGCGCCCCCTGTTGAGTTGTCACCGTAACACCTATCTAAGAACATTCACCAATCAAACCCGAACCCATAACTGAAAACTGAAACAAAATCGGACTTGTAGTTTTGGAGAAAAATGGCAACTTTGATTTGCACAAAAAATGTTTGCTGCAGCGCTCCCTGGTGAGTTGTCACCGTAACACCTATCTAAGAACATGCACCAATCAAACCCAAACCCATAACTGAAAACTGCATCAAAATCGGACTAGTAGTTTTGGAGAAAAATGGCAACATGATTTGCACAAACACACAAACAAACAAACAACCTCTCACCCCAAACGCATATACCGTCTCCGTTCCGTCGTGGGTAAATACCGTCTCCGTTCCGTCGTGGGTAAAAATATTGAATACGTGTTTTTTGTTTTATCAAATCAATAAAAAATGACGAAGATAAAACGCGTCAAAGATCTTGGAGTGGGGCTTGAAACGTCACTTGTGTCGTCAAAATGTACTTATCATATGACGTCACACGAGTTTTCGAAGCACTGTATCGTCTTCATTTTAAGTTTACGTGAAAAAAGGAAAAATACGTGTCCAATAATTTTTGGAAATCTATCTGACGGACTAATTAGTTTTTTTTGTCCGATCCCCTATTGTTTTGTTATAGACCATACCCCAAAAAGCCCTACTTACAGAGTAATTGGGGGTCAAAGTTCCAAATTTTTCAAAGCAGTTTTTTATACTAGTTTTTTAGGTTATAACTTTACATAAATAACCTCCATGAGGGTGTTTACTATTTAAAAAAGTTATTTCCCAGCAATATTTTTTGCGTAGGGTAGGTACAGTCGCCGTCAGATATATTGTAGCAGACAAGGTGACCAAATACTTCTGATCAATTTAAAATGTCACTAAGTTCCATACACTACAAGTTACCATTAATATCTGAACATTCATTACTTCATTAATATCTGAGCAGATGCTTTCAATAATTTCTATCAGATAACTAAAATATCTGTTGTTTGGTGTCAAGCACCTGTTCAGATATTAATGAAGTAATGAATGTTCAGATATTAATGGTAACTTGTAGTGTTAGGAACTTATTGACATTTTAAATTGTTGAGAAGTATTTGGTCACCTTGTCTGCTACAATATATCTGACGGCGACTGTACTTAGTTTGGGGTACCTAGTATTAACTGTGTTGTGGAGGTCTGATGGGCAGTCGCTCTATGTAAAATACTGGTATTCAGCTACATCCGGTTAGACTAGAAGCCGACCCCAATATAGTTGGGGAAAGGCTAGGCAGATGAGATGATGATGACTTAGTTTGGTTTACATAATGCTAGGTTGACGGCATCGTGAAGGGTTCGGGTTCAAACGATGCGAAAGAATCGATTCAAAATTGACGAAAATATCGATGAGAAATTGAACATACATTAAATAATACAGCCGAGAGAGAAAGGAAAAAAGACATAAATTAACTATAATAATGTTGTACGCTCGCTTTATCTCTATCTAAATTGAACCTGAACCAAGGAACTTATACCTGAACTGAGTGAAGAAACTACTTCCTACTTTTTTTTTTTTTTTTAATAGCCTGCTCTTTCCCACTCCTGGGCAAAGGCCTCCCTCTACTCCTTCCATTTCTCTCGAACCCGTGCGTCCTCCTTCAAGTTCTGGCGGAATCTGTCTAACTCGTCCCGCCATCTCCTTCGTGGCCTACCGCGACCCCGGCTCACTGTGTCAGGGCACCAGTTTCCTGCTATTTTGGCCCACAGTTTGTCCGGCATGCGACAGACAAGTCCTGCCCAGTCCCACTTGAGTTGGGCAGCCTTTTGAGCCACGTCAGCTATATTTGTTTTGGAGCGCAATATTGTGTTTCGAACACGATCCGTTAATTTAACACCTAATATACTGCGCTCCATTGCTCTTTGGCAAACCTTGAGTATGAACTTCTGGATGTTAGTCAAAGACCAAGTCTGTGCACCATAGGTTAAGACGGGAAGAATACACATGTCCATGAGTTTTCGTTTCAGTGACATAAGCAACTCACCCTTAAATAGTTCCTTCCTACTATTGTTATTCCTACTATTAATACTTCCTACTATTGTTTTTTTAATATTATTTTTAATATAAACAAAAATAAATATGTAGCACCCCATCACATTGGATCCTACTTCCTACTCCTACTATATATCACACTATCACACTAATATTACGAGTATTATAAAGGCGAAAGTTTGTGTGTATGTTTGTTACTCTTTCACGCAAAAACTACTGAACGGATTTGGATAAAATTTGGTACACAGATAGTTTATAACCTGGATTAACCCATAGGATAGTTTTTATTCCGATTTTATCTTCACATGGGATAATTTTCGAGTTGTAGCGGGCGAAGCCGCTGGCAACAGCTAGTATAAAATACGATTTCAAAGAAATAAAACTGTGGCAGGACTGAAAGTTTCCAATTATGGTCCTAATGATAATAAAAATCGTTGTGAGCGAAACTTGTCTAAATTTTACAGTCGAACTGAAACGAATTGAAAATGGTTTTTCATTGTTTTTCGGAAAGAGATATTTTAATAATGAACGAGTTTTAGAGGCAGAAATTAATTGGAGACCTTTGTGATTACTAGGTATTTTAACAGTGAAAATTAATATTGGTTATTTTTACTACTAGGAGGTTGTGGCTAAATAATTAAAATAAATTAAAAATAACACCCGCTATGTTCGTCTTCAGGTTAAGCCACGGTTTCCAAGGTTGCTCCGTAGATGGGACCCATTATATACTATAACAGAGTTTCCACCGTGCTTCGAAAAGCACGCTAAGCCGTTGGTCCCATCTGTCTTTTACAGATCTGTCAGTAGTCCGGAAGTCGAACAACCAGTTTTACGAAGGGGTATCGTATCAAGGGGTATCCTAGGCAGTACTAACAGGGTTGTGGACGTCAGATAGGCAGTCACTTCATTTAAAGTTCTGGTATTCAGCTGCATCCGGTTAGACTGGAAACCGACTTCAACAAAGATAAGAAATGACTCGGTAAATCATGATGATGAGTAATAAAGAAAGAAAAAAAAAATATTTGTCGCATAAACTTATCGAGCAAACAAAGAGACATGCAGGAAAAAACAAATAAGTATTAATGATGATAATTTCAAGGCACATTACGCGTTCAGTGAAGTCGATATGTTGTGTATTATTTAGTTTCATGAGAATTACAATGTTTTACTTGTAACTTACGCTACCGTTAATTAACAGAAAAGCGAGCCTGAAACGAAATACATTCCCTTGGTGCAGGATTATGTAACATTTTATAATGGTTTTTTGTAGTTTTGTTTTTTTTTTTTTTTATATGGGCTTACTCTTGACCTCAATCTTGCCCTAAGGGCAGAGATGAGGTCGACGATGGAACGAGCTTACCCAGAAGAAGCCTATTTACTCGCGACTTAAATAGATTGGGGTTATATGAACTCGGGAAAACCGACGCAGGCAGGGTGTTCCACTCCTTGGCTGTACGAATAATGAAGGATTTTGTTTGATTTAATGTTTTGTTTTTACTGACTCTGGATTAAGGCTCCTACTAGCACACGGCTTATTTTAAACGCGTAGGCGTTGTCTGCGCCGTAGATTCCGGTTGCCGGTTTTCGCGTTTTTATAGAAACAACACGCGTATACGCGATAGATTGCGCGTGTGAAGCGCGTTCGAAACTAGTTTAAAGCATGTACAAAGGGTTGCCTTGAGATTGCTGTATCTGCGCGTATACGCGCTGTAAACTTGCGTTTCACGATCGCCCCGTATGTTTAGGTTACAAAGTTGCGCTCAAATCTCGTTTGAATTGTGTATAGGCTCCATCTGCACGTCGTCAGCGCGTTTAAAATACGCCGTTTGCTAGGGCCTAATATTAGTTATTTTTCATGTTGTTTTACAATTCATATCATAAGTCACTGTATTCATTTCTTTAAAAGTTCTGCGGTTGCTGCTGTTTAATTTTCTTTAATAAATAATTGGATGTATACAATCAAATATAATATGCATGATGTTGTTAACTGGTTAAAGAAATTCCCTTCTGGCTAATAAATTTCTGGATTTATTACGGCAATAAATACTTCTAAGTTTATAATATAATTATTTCAGCGGCCAATTTGTCAAGCCCTAAAACCCTGTCGTTCCAACTTTTTAAACTACGATACCACTTACAAACTTTCAGTGAAAGAACTCTGCAAATTGCCACTTTGGATCGTAATAATAAATATAGGGGGTAATAAAACAACAAAATAAAAAAAAAACGGTATAGACGTGTGAACGGGAAAAAACGTGGACAATATTTTTATGAAGACACGATATTTTTTAAAGCAACAGCTGCGTTTTTTAATTGTTCCAAAAATAAAAACTTTTTCCAGAAAACATATTTTTCGTTTTAATAAACTGGTCTCGATATAAAAAATCTGCTGTTACACTACGGGTAAATGCAAGCATTTTATGTAAATATTAACGAAGTGTGTTAAAGAAGCGTTCATACATTTTCCAGACTGGTTTGACCAATATTTTGATAAACATACAAAAATTATGATGATATTCATAATATAATGTGAAAAAATCTGAACTAGTAGTTCAGATTTTTTCACATTGGTCAAACCAGTCTGGAAAATGTATGAACGCTTCTTTAACACACTTATATATTATGAATATAATTATGATGATATTCATAATATACCTAATGTGAAAAAATCTGAACTACTAAAACTTAATACCTCACGTATTTTTACCGTCAAGGTTAGGGAAGGTAGGCATTTAATTTTCAAAGTCCTCTTTCATATAATCTGTCTCGCCACTCAGATCAGACTCAAAGGATTCTCCAAAGTTTCTGCGGTATAAATTAATAGTTTTTCTTTTGTTTTTCCTAAGCAGATTTACGTCTTATGCCATTAGTCATTCGCAGATTTCTTCAAGCCTTTTTTTAGGTCTGAACAGCTTCAAATAGTCTTAAAAAGCAAAGGAGACCATTTTAAGCCTCGGTCTAAAGAAATAGCTCAGACATTAGAGAATTTCTAAGGAATAATATTATAAAAGGGCCTTGAATTGAATTGTACTTAGAGTTAATGTTATTTAGAAACGTAATTATACTTGTTAAAGGATAGCTGATGAGATTCCATCAAATTAATGTTTTGTTTTCTCTAATTAGGTAGTTATTATTTTTTTGATAAACGTTTGTTGTTATTTAAATATTTAAGGAACTGATGGACGCTACTTAAGGTGCCAAACTAGTGGGTAAGCTCTGAGCCGCCTCAAAGAGACGTCAGCGACTTTAAAGGGGCCGCAAAGGCCGACGCCCGTCGGGGCTGCGGGTTGTTCGAAAGAGATACCGAGGCCTCGGACACAAAGGGCTAAGAAGGAACATGGGCAGTTTTTAGTCAATAATAGTAGTCTGACACTACCGGCCACTTTGCCCAGAGCGGGAGGAGTCATTTGATGAATTCCAACCCTCACAAACAAAAAAATCCCTTATTTTACGATCCCTTAAATATTTTCACATTTCTGCCAATTACAGACCAATATACAAATACCTTATATATGAGTCTAATTCTTCCTGTTGTCTCTTTCTGGGCTAGCGTAATGTAATGTTCACCCAGTTCGTATCCACTGGCTAGTTCTTTTTTACTCATTGTTTCTCCACTGCTAAGATCAGCCCTTTTAGTTTAACAATATTATTTTATTCAAAATTTAACTTCTCCAGTAAAATAATTTAATTTGTCAAAAACAAAAGTAAACTAGTCTTAACTTTTCTAGAGTTACAAGTAGTTATTAAAGTTTAATTTCTTGTGAAAGAACTACTTTAACTTTTAAGATCTTATCACAAACTAATAATAGAAACTCAATCACAACTTTAATTTAGTTGGCTATTATACTTAATTCTATATTTCAACTTAATAAATAAAAATAATAAATTTATAATCTTTGAATCTTCATTAAAATATTATGAAAATGTAAGTAACAATAGCATTTATTAATTTTTATTGCAAAGATTCTGGCCTAATTCCCAAAAAATACTGAAATATAAATCTTTTGTAATTGAAACGAACAAACGTTAGCAGGCTTTGCATTGTTTCAGCGCGTTTTATTAAAAGAGGTTTGTTGCGTAAAGAGGTTTAAGGATTTTTTGAATGCCTGTCTCGGTGTCTCCTCAGTTGCGCAATAATTTTAACATTGTGTTAACATAATGCTCTTGTGTAAGGATTGGTATTCAATAATTAAAAAGATTTCATACTGAAAGTTGGTAACGTCGCAAATAATAGTCAAATATTTTGTTATTTTGAATATTTACTTGTTTTTCTTAATACAATGAATTATTTGAAGTGGGAACAAGTATTGGATTACAACTTTCTTCGTCTTGTCCCATCTATCGCTTGTTAATAATTATTATTGTGTCTTTGAGTAAAGTATTCTAATGAGTAGCAATTACATAAAGCGAGACAAAACATATTTAGTTTTAGGATCACCAAAACGCCTTTCATGCATCTAAAAAGGTTACAACCACAAATCCAGTGTTCACATTGCAATATTCTATCATGTTTTCAGTACTTACTATTGATGAATTCACCAAACAGCGAAAAAAATTACAGCACTAAGGCGCCTAACCCACTGTGAATTTTTGTAGTGATGTTGTAGCGCGTCCGCATCAACATAGTCGCGATGCAGTCGCGATACTTGTGCGATGCAAACGCGATTCAGTAAAGATTCATGCGACAAACGCGTTTACGAAATGCGCGACAGCATCGCTACAAAAACTTTAGGCCTATTGGCCTTACCGACATTTCGTCGTCTTTGGCTACGACGTAGCTACGAATAATTGTGCTACGGCCTACACGCTACGTGCTACGGGCCATGCGGGGTGCATAAACTGCATTCATAGATAACTATTGTTATTTGTTTATCAAATTTATAAAAAAATACTAAGATAAAACGCGTCAAAGTTCATGAGTGGGGGTTTGTGACGACACATCAGTAAAAAATGTACTGAAATGTGACGTCACACGAGTTTTCGAAGCAGTGTATCGTCTCCATTTTTTGTTTACGTAAAAAAAGAAAAAACATGTGCCCCATATTTTTCGAAAATCTATCTGATGGACTAATTAGTTTTTTTTATCAAGTACCCAAGTATGCGTAAAGTCATCTTTGACTGCTATAAGAGTTCTTTAGTTTATATCTACATTATCTAAGTTTGCTGTAACTACTTTAAGAATTCTTGAGTTAATTTCTACGTAACTTTTGAATATAAGTAACAACGATGATTATATCTATTTAAGATCTCCAATTTCCGATTGTGATAAATTGACTTTAATAGGACCTTTTGTCATAAAAGCCCGCTGATTAAATTCATTGGTCCCAATAAACGATTTAATTACTTTCAATCTTGAAATTGAATAATTAATTAATGAAATTTCTGTTTTGTTTCAGCCTACATCCATGGAAGGAGAGTGTAAATATTTAATTGTTAAAGTGACAATATTTGTGAAGTGACGATTTGTGTCAGGGACTATCAATATTTATTAAATGTAAATAATTTTATTAATATAAACGTTTAATGTTTCATAAAATGAATGTATATTTGTTAGGTGCATTAATGTTGCCCGTCGGGGCTGCGATTTGGTCACAAAGATACCGCGGCCTCGACATAATGTGCTAAGAAGGAACATGGGTGGTTTTTAGTCAGTAGAAGTCTGACACTCCCTTTCGGTCTGCCCAAGAGCGGGAGGGGTTATTTGATGATTTTCCACCCACCAAAAAAAAAATGTTGCAATAATGTTTGTAACAAAAGTGTAATGATGGACTGTTTCGTTGGTTTTGTGATCGTAAGATCGAGTGCTGACCATGCCGGGGTCTGAAGTAAATTCCTTAGTTAAAGGAAATGTCATCGAGTTTTCATCAGTAAGTTAATTGCTCACAGTATATGTATAAGACTTATGCCACACTCAAAGACGTTTAATGATTACCTAACCTATCACTTAGTAAAGTTTTTGACACTTTAGTGAAAGTTTTGTATGTCAAATCTTTACTAAGTGACGGCTTAAGTAATCATTAAATATCTCTGAGTACGGCGGTTAGACATAAGTGTGTGTGTGTGGGTAATGTACGAGGTATTTTGTGAGTGTGTTATAACGGGTGTAGAAGTACCTTTACGAAGCCGAAAGACACTTTGTTCTCCCTGACATTACATTTTATTGCTGGGACACACCAAGGAACCTTCTACTTACAGAATCTTGTAGATATTAAAGTCAATGTTGTAATTTTCTCTTTAAGTGCTAGGTACTTTTTACGATTATAATTTTATTTTATATAGCTGAATGTACCATTTAGTATTCAATGCATAAATCAGTACAATGTGTTGAGTGAATTGCATTGAGTTTTACCTCAAACATGTTTTTTCACCACACAAAACAGTCATTTCACAACAAAAAATATTGCGTAAGGTTGTTTAGTAAGATATACCTCTTACAGAATGCTTGGTAGAAGGTTTTGTAAAAGGTCCAACAACCTTGTATATACACCTCTGTTTGCACCTTTAGGAAAAACCAGCGTGGTGTAACAATATAAATATAAATTTCACATACTAGAACGTATGTGAAGCATTTATATATTTATAATATACATATTATGTCCTCAGTCTAACAAGTTTCATACCAGCATCCGATTCCTATCAGCGCAAACTAAACTTTGCTCTATTCACAAAATTACTTGCTCATTTTGCGTGATTCTCTCTAGTTATTGGGAAACTTTCGATCGATCTACTTAAACTAAGCATTCAATAAGGTTCCTTGTCGGTTGCGGTTTTGTTATCTGATCATGAGATAAGAAGCCATAGGTATTGTATAAAAACTGGCCAAGTGCAAGTCGTAATGCATATGAAGGGTCCCCGGACCATTGTACCTAGTAGATATTGAGAGATTTTCCATGTTATTTTAGCACCATAGACTTCTTAAAGATTTTCCTGTAATCTTTAAGTGTTGAACTAATTTCTGCAGATTTTTCAAAATATCAGGCTCAGTATTTTCAGTGATAAGGGGTGGGAATGGTCGGACAGACAGATAGACAGACAGACACACGAGTGATCCTATAAGGGTTCCGTTTTTTTCCTTTTGAGGTACGGAACCCTAAAAATGAATTTCAAGACATGTGATTTGTCAATTTATGTATCATAGGTCTGAGTCACCACACGCAAGGTTCGTGTATACTTCTTGTATAATGAATCCCATTTTAGGGCAAAGCTCTCTTATAATAGGAAAAAAAGGCACGAATATTAATCAGAACGCTTGATTTCTTTCATAAGTTCAGTTTAAACGACGGTTTCTTTTACTTTCGTACAATGGTGGTCCCAAATTCAACACAATAACTTACATGATAGGCATTATTTTTGAACGAAAGGCACTAACACAATGGAGAATGTAAATTGGCTTTGCCTGATAACGATGAAAGGTCAAACTACTCTGCTTGAAAACAGATTTATTTACTGACATGAAAGCTTCGGCTTCGGTATATTTTTCTTTTAGATTATCCGTTTTATGTAAATAAAAAAATACCTCAAGATGATATGGTACTGTCATGATTGTTTCGCGACCCACTTTAAATATCTAGACTGTGTGAAAAGAAATCTAACCTAGATAATTTTGGATTCCAATTTTTTGTACACGTGGATTTACGTAACGTAATTATTCAGCTGTTACTATGCAGAACCTCCTTCAAGGCAAAGACTTAAAAATAAATCCCTTTACTGAGACTATGGTAACATACCTACTATGTATAAATATAATTAAAGTACACCTACTTCATCATCATCAGCTTTTATCAGCAATCCACTGCTAGACCTAGGCCTCTTCAATCGTACCTACGCCACTCAACTCAAATCTCGGCCACTCTCATCCAGTTGCTACCAGCCACCCTGCGAAGATCGTCGCTCCACCGAGCCTGAGGGCATCCCACTATACGCTTGCCGTTTCGCAGTCACAACTACTATTTTACATCCAATATTCTCAGACGAAAGTTACCATCAATTTAATTTTCGCTCATGATTATTTTAGTAAATAAAGTCTCATTTAATCGTTTCACAGTCTTTTTTTTTTGTTTTTTAGAGGGTGAGAAGTCATCATGACTGACATGCCGCTTTGAGCAAGGCGGTAGTGAGTGTCAGTCTTCTACTGACTAAAAACCACCCATATTTCTTCTTAGCCCTTTGTGTCGAGGTCGCAGTATCTCTTTCGAACAACCCACAGCCCCGACGAGAACCGCAGCCCCGACGGGGTTTCACCTAGCCTGAGGGCGTCCCACCTTACGCTTGCCGATTCGCAGTCACACCTACATATTTACGTCCAAAATATTCCTCATACTCGTAATATTTGAAAGTTAGGTATTACCAATTTAATTTCCCAAGTCTCAGGTAATCACTACACTCAATATAATTGAGTTTAGAAGCGTCTTTTGAGAATTTCTGGTTCAATGTAATGGTATAAAGTGTCTGCGTGATTACTGTGGTGGATTTCGTTACTGGCATCCTATATCTTGTTATAATAAATGAAAAGGGTTAGAACTCGTAAATCAGTCTAACGAGCTGGGGGTGTCTTTAGGTTCATGTTTCCTATGATTTTAGTATTTTTAACCAACTCCAAAAAAAGAAGATATTCTCCATTTGGTTTTTATATTCTTTTTTTTGTTACCTCACAAACTCCGTTTTTGTTTTTTTTTATGATTTCTTTGACTGATATTTAACATTTTCATTTATAAGGCATTTTTTAGATGTCGATACAAAAGGAGTGAAAGTCCATGAAATGTAATTGTGTAAAGTACTGAAGTGAAACATTTCTTTTTTTAATTGTTTGTCCGTTTTTAGGGTTCCGAATATATATATAAATATCTGAATATATATAATATAATACAACAAACCTGATAGTTTTGTCGTTTTGGTACGGCACCCTTCATGTGCGAGTCCGACTCGCACTTCACCAATTTTTTAGTTGAATCTGTTTAGGTCATGAGTGTGTGATGATACATTATTTCATTCGCAGTCTGTCGATACTTGAATCAGTATGCATAAAGCAGCTAAAATAACACAGAGCAAGAAGGATTTAATCCCCTACGACATTTTGAGAACAAAGTCGGAACCAAAATACAATTTCGTAAAAGGGAGAATCGAATGTTAATCAACGATGTAAATTAATATGATTGTCACTTGTTGTGTATATTTGGCACGTGTAAATATATTTATACTAAGTATTTAGGTAGTGTGATAATGCATATAATTATATATATTTACAGAAATATTCCTAGCTCCTACTGAGTGTTTATTTTTGACCATAATTGTATTAACAGTGATCGGAGTAGGTAGAGATATTTTAGTTCAATGCCTGGAAACGTTGATTGTGAATATTCCTCGGGATCTAAAGAAACTCCATGTCTTTCTTATATTTACCTGTCAGAGGGATGGACGGATATAATTATGTTCGTTCATAATAAAATTCCTTAGGACGTAAATAACCTTTTACAAAGTAATTGCTAACTTAATCATTCTCTTACCTTCATCCCACTTCATTTGGGGTTGGCGTAAAATGTCTTCTTCTTTCATTCTTCTCTATTATCCGTTATATTATGATATACTTACTTACCTCTTTATATTTCAAATCCCGAGATACCAGGAGTGTCCTTTAAAAAGACAACGTATCGAAGGTACCTATTCTGATCAGTACCTATAACAACGTTGTCAATGTAAATATTATTGATTCGAAGAAACACGTGAATCACCCGTAATTTATTTAAACTTACAAAAAACTAACTGTCATTCTTAATGTTTTGTGCAAAAACATGGAAAAATATTTATATTTAATAAAATATGTATGTATATTGGTATCATAAATCGATATCAGCTAACTAGATAGTAATGAAATATATCATAATTTTTAGATACTAAATTATTTATATGACTAAGAAAATAATGAGCTCAGTATTGAAAGTTTTTAAATGTTCAATTATTATTATTAGAATTATGATACTAAGTATTTATTGATAATGCCTACGGATATAATATTTATATACTTACATAGTAAGATTATTGAATGTTAGTAGTACATTTATATATAAAAATAATAAATATTCATTATTTTGATTTAAATATTTACAGGAGTCCTCGTACTTTTGGAGACAAAGTAAGTCTTTGTATCAAAATTATGCGACCTAATTTATATAAATAAAATGTTCCAAAGGAATATAATTATTATTGTCATTCGCGCGAATTTTCGACCTGATGTGACCATTGTGGTTATTGGTAGATGGAGAAATCTGTATTGGTTTACTAATGTTTATAATTTAAATTGTAATTAAATAAAATATTGAATAAAGAAACATTTAACCTAGATATTAAGAACAGTTTTAGCTTATTAGAAACAACATTTTCAGAAGATGCACAAATACAATTTGATAACATAAAACACGTTTTGAAAGCCGCTAGTAAAAATATCAAGAACCATTACAAGAAGCAAAAGAAACTCACCAATTACACAATTCACCTTATCGAGGAACGTCAGACAAAAAACTTTCAATCTTTAGGTTACAGAGAACTCGATCGTAAAGTAAAGAGAAGCATACGCCATGACATCAGGCATTACAAACTCGTTAATGTAGCCCTAACAAACAAACGCTCCCTGAGATCTGCCATGCTCGGCATGGACACAGGAAGGTCCACGATTACACATATAAGGGATAACAATGGTGTGAAGCAAGGAGATAGGACCAAAGTTATTCAAATATGCACTCAGTTTTATAAATCTTTATACTTTGATACTACTCCCCAACGCGCAGAAAATGTACCCTACACATGACACCTGACGATATTCCTATTATTACTGGTTTTGAGGTCCATCGGGCTCTTAATGGCATGAAATATAACCGAAGTCCAGGTGAAGACGGCATCACCACTGAATCACTTCGAATCGGAGAACCAGCACTACTACCCCACATTTGCAACCTATTAAACACTATTCTCAAAACAGGCATCTTCCCCAGGCACTTCTGTCACTCAAACATAATTCTCTTACACAAAAAAGGTGACAAATCCGATATTGGGAATTGCCGCCCCATCAGCTTAGTCTCGCATCTTTACAAAACTTTCATCAAAACCCTCGAAAACCGCATAGCAGAAACATTAGACCTCCATCAACCTCCAGAACAGGCTGGATTCCACCGTGGCCATTCGATTGCTGACCACCTACAGTCTTTAAACCAGATTGTCGAAAAACACCAAGAGTTCAATCTACCGCGTTCGTAGATTACTCAAAGCTTTCGATAGTCTAACACATAGCGCCATATTTTCTGCACTTGTCAAAAATAACATAAAACCTACATAAATACATTTGTTGCAAAAAATATACCACAACAGCACAGCAGCCATCCGACTAACTACCACCGGGTCAGTTTTTCCCAATCAGAGAGGAGTCAAGCAAGGTGACCCACTATCCCCTAAACTCTTCACAGCTACGCTGGAAGAGGTTTTTCAACAAATAAACCTACACTGGCAAGATAAAGGTATTGTCGTCGGCGGAAAAAGATTAACTAATCTTCGTTTCGCCGACGACATTGTTCTGTTTTCTTCCTCAGCAGCTAAACTAGGCCTAATGCTCGAACAACTGAGCCACGCCAGTCTCCAAGTCGGGCTTTCAATGTATATGGCCAAGACAAAACTGATGACAAACAGCACAGAGCGCAACGTAGAAATTGGGGGTGTGGTGTTTGAATATGTCCATGAGTACATATACCTCGGCCAGATAGTCTCTTTCCAGGCAAGACAAGACAAAGAAGTTGCTCGACGCACCGAGAATGCCTGGAAGAGCTACTGGTCGATGAAACATTTAATGAAGGGATCTCTCCCTCTTTCACTCAAGCGAAAGCTCATGGACATGTGCATTCTCCCCACCCTCACCTATGGAGCGCAAACATGGTCACTTACAAACGTCAGAAGTCCGCACTTGGGGTCTGCCAACGAGCTATGGAGCGAAGTATACTGGGTCTCAAACTTTTAGACCGCATCAGAAACACTATAATTCGCTCTAAAACACACATAGCTGATGTTGGTCTTACAGCTGCGAGTTTAAAATGGAACTGGGCTGGTCACATCTGTCGCATGTCGGAGGAGCAATGGGCAAAAATTACCACTCAGTGGATACCAACCAGCAGGAAACGACAACGCGGCAGGCCCAGAAGGAGATGGCGGGATGAGCTGGACTCTTTCCCAAGGGATTGGTCTACCATCGCACTGGATCGCGAAAAGTGGAAAGAGGGAAGGGAGACCTTTGCCCTGCAGTGGGACAACATAGGCTCATAATAATATAATAATAAAATATTGGAGCGAATGAATTGATTAAACGAGTTCAATTAAGTCACAAGCATAGCTAGGTTCGCATGAACAATAAACATAATAATTTATTATTTTAATTGTGCTCACCATAATTATTTTTGATCTAAATAAATTAAATTATAACTAC
Source organism: Diarsia dahlii (assembly GCA_949775195.1). NCBI lineage: Eukaryota > Metazoa > Arthropoda > Insecta > Lepidoptera > Noctuidae > Diarsia > Diarsia dahlii. The sequence continues at coordinate 5,357,955 of OX459198.1, forward strand.
CAACTATGAGTAACGGTTGAATTGTAAATAAACCAGAATGATAAGAAGTATACAGGGTGTGAGAGACAGTCCTCCAAAAACAGACAGGTTAGTTATATAGTTAGCTTAGTTTGAACCATATTCCACCGGAATTTCTCTTTGGGTTTTCATAGTTTAATCGTTTTTCAGTTAGGTACTATTTCAATCGCAAGCAACGCAGCAATCCATTTATAAAAATAATACGGTGAAAAAAAATTAACAACATTAATTATGGATGTTGGAATACTCTAATGAAAGCTGTTCTTTACACCCTGTATAGTAGTAAAGCACGATGTCCACCTTATAAGCATTGTATTGTACAAGTTGTTAATGTAACTCGTCAATTTTGGTGCAGTTTTTGTAAAATAACAGAGTTTCACAAGGAGTCACACAAGTTTTAAAGACTGTGTCGAACGTGTTAATAGACGTCAACTAGTACAAAGTTTGAGGTTTGACATCACATTGTGAATAAGGCTTAGTTCAGACAACATCTCTTGTCTTCGTTAGACTGTTAAAAATGGTCTAACTTTTCAAAATGTAGCTTTCTGATGTTTAATAAATACTTTAGCGTGTACAAAAGTCGATGCGACTAGCCATGTGATCTGAACATAGCCTAAAAGTGTTGAAGAATTGAATAAAAATGGGAACTGTTTTAGTAAAGAATAGCATGAGCGACATGGGACTGATATTTTGTGCAATGAGTAGACACACACAAAAATTATTCTTAAGATGCAAGTTTTAAAGATGGTTTAAAATAGCAGTTATTTATGAGAGTATTAAGTACTCTCTCAACTTTGTCCTCAGTTGCGCGTGCTATTCAAAGATTTTTTCAGTATTTTTGTAAATACAATAAGAAACTCTAAATGTAAGTATTGTTCGTTTTAATGTCAAAGAAATGGTATTTTTCGACCAATTAAAATCCGAATTCCCGTAATTGTGTTTCTTTTATTATCCTGGTCACTTACGAGAGCAAGTTAAAGTATACTTAACAAGTTAAAAACGGAGCGCAGCATACTTAACGTTAAGCTTACAAATCGAAATAGGAACACCACACTGCGCTCCAAAACTCAAATTGCTGATGTGCTCATAAAGCTGTGGGCCCGCACATCCTAGAACTGGAGTCTTGAAACAGCTAGACGGCGGCGGCGCGGCTGTTAAAAACAAAAAGGAAAAGCTGAAAGCGTAGCGGAGCGAAACAAATCCCCCCTCCACCCCACATAAGCACGACGACCAATTACGCTAAACGTAACCAGTTTATGCGAATTTCTCAATGTACGGCAAATCAATATAAAAACAGACTGAATTTCGTTACTCCGAAGCGAGGTACATAATTATAATCATATTTATTAAGTGGGAAGTCACTAACTGCGGTATTCAGAGATATTTTATGATACCATAAGCCGTCACTTTAGTTAGGCAAAATCTGTCCCAACTATTGCAGTAAGTTTTTTTTTGTGCGTGACTTGGAATGAACTTGAGATTTATGACTTAGCAGTCCGACGCGACGGTCACACCACTAGGTTATCACAGATAACAATTTTTGGAGGGAAGTGGAAACTATGTTTTTTCCTACTCCTCCGCTATTCTTTTCTGATTAATTTCGTTGCGGGATCCAAGACAGTTAAATCATTTCTCTGGGACTTCGTCGAGCTTCATTGTCTCGGCGCTTTTCTTGTGGTCGCCACTGTTGATTCTGGCTAACAGGAGTTACAGTGGTTTGGGAATAGTGTGGCGGGCTTGTCCCAATTTAAAAGATAACAATTTTTTTTAAAGAAAACGTGTAACCCACAATAGGAATTTCTCCTGTATCGTGAGTACGTTCACAAACATTTAAACTCACATACACAAATAACCAGACCCGAAACAACTATATAAAGGCCATAGAAATATTTGTTCTGTGCGGGGATCGAATCCGCGACACGCAGCACAGCAGTCTAATCGTTCAGCCACTGCTCCAACCATGCCGCCGTATTGCAGGAAGTAAGTGTTAATTAATTTCCATTTTAATTGCCACTTTAATAGCGACTAAAATCCAATAAGCTGACTATAATAGCGCAAGTTTTATGTGTTTCATAACTGGAAATTTTACAGTCTTTCCTGGAATCAACTTTAATTAACCATTACTTTGAAGTGGTAATCTAAGCTGAGTTAATTAGAAATATCTAAAATTTCGGTAACTTATTTCTATACTTAGACTCGTTCTAAGAATGTTATTGAATAATAAGCCTGTAATACACATGCTACTAGAAAAGCATGCTTGTTTTCCACAATACTACCTAGTATTGTCATTTGTAGCATGCTTTCCGAGTGTGCACATTTGCTCTAAAGCACAGACCTCAAAAGCATACTTTTTACGAGAATACTTTTTTTTAGCACATCTGAGTGACATTATCTTAAGCCGCGTCCCCAAAAGAGCCACGCGGCAGAGCCTCGTGAGTGTGGACGTGAGCGAGGCCTAAGTCGCGTGGTCTAACAGGAACAATTAGCGGCATCCTCACTTAGGCCGCGCGGCTCCGTGAGGCCGAGCCGCGTGCCTAACAGGAACGTTTCGGGTGATGTAAGTGGGGGCGTCGGCTTTACAGTATTTAATTGGATACACTGACAGGAAACAACAAAAAGGTGGCAGCTCGATAAAAAAACATATAAATTGTAAAACCAAAGAATATAAAAAAGAGGTTTTATGCGTCGTGCTAGTTAGCACGAAAAATAGACCGGCTTGCGATTAGGTAGCATACTTTGAAACAAGCATGCTCTTTTCGTATACACGTGCTACTTGTATGCTACTGGGTGACAGCTGCTCAAAACTAGCATGATTTCGTGCTACTACGTAATAGCATGTGTATTCCAGCCTGAAGCATCTGAGCAGCTAGCAAAAGGAACACGTGACTAACTAGGAAAGCCACTTGTATTGATATTTAGGTTAAGCCGTGCTTGCCTAGATTGGTCTATGGATGGGTGACTATCTATTACATATACCGAGTTTCCTCCTTGCCTCGGAAAGCATCGTTTACCAGTTGGACCTGGCTGTCAATTGTGGCTATCTTTGATAGTCGCTACAGGAAGTCAATGGCCGAAACTATGACCATCAGTCTTATCAACGGTCAGATAAACAGTCGCTTCCATGTAAAATATTGGTATTCAGCTACACCCGGTTAGACCGGAACCCTCATCATTAGCCTATACCTAATGTTCCCACTGCAGGGACTCAGGCCTCCTCTTTAGGAGATGGATGGGCTTATAATCTACCCCGCGGGCCCAGTGCGGATTGGCAGATGTTACATGTCTTATAATGTTTTGGTTCTAAGACATGCCGGTTTCCTCACGATGTTTTCCTTCACCGTTTTGAAAGCAGCGGTGATGAAATAAATTACACAAAGTAATGCGCCTGCCTGGGTTCGAACCCACGACCTACTGTTCGTAAGTTGGGGCCGACACCTCTGGGCCACCGCTGCTCGTCCGCTCGTCCGGAACCCTTTTCTTTTTTTTTTTGGTGGGTAGAAAATCATCAAATGACCCCCCCCCCCGCTCTTGGGCACAGCGAAGGGGAGTGTCAGACTTCTACTGACTAAAAACCGAACCCATGTTCCTTCTTTGCCCTTGTGCCGAGGCCACGTCATCTAGTACTAAAATCCGCGGCCCCGACGGGCATCCGCGGCCCCGACGCGCTTGTTAGAAAGTGTATGTAAATCTATATGTATATTTATTAATATCCACCAATTAGTAAACTGAGTGTCAAGATGATTACTCGTTATTTAATGTGTTTGAAAGTATCTCTAAATAAGTGTGTAGGGAACAGGGTTGTTATGAAATAAAACCACAATAGACAAGACCATTAATTTTATTTATTTAGGTCTTGTCAAACTCAAACTCGAAACTTTATTCCATTCACTAAGTCCCTAGGTCTTCGTGGAGAAGAATGGACAAGAAACTCCACGGAAACATCTTTTAAAGTATTATACAAGGACAATCTGACGTTGTCCTTGACTGTCTGAAGTTATAGCAATTTATCAGTGTACATAAACAATAAGCAATATAAACCATATCATGGTATATCTTTCTAACACATAGTAATCAGGAATATTCATAGAATAATATCAAATAATTACTAACATAAACACTATGGATCCTTTAGAGTAATACAAATAGGTTTCAGCTTTCACACATTTGATATCTTCATAACTAGGCCACAATATGTAAACTTAATTCTCTCTTTATACAATTACACAATAATATACACAAATGGAATACACAGTATACTACTTTGGGTCTGTCTTTACCCTTCAACAGTTGCAGCGTAACTGACCCTGAATTGGCGGTACTTCTACTTTTATAACCGTCAAATATTAAAAAGTACATCAACGACTACCGCCATAATAAACCAATGGCAAATGATTATACATTATAGCTAAATAACTAATAACATAAATAATAATTAACAAATCCTATGTAGTAAAACTATATTAAAACGTCATTAGGTAATTTAGCAGTGTAGTATGTTTTTATTTATAATCTTTATGACTATCGGATAAAATATGAATATCAACCGATAGTTCAGAGAATTGATTGAAACTATTTAATTTATTAAAATTGCAAGATAAAATCTAGGAAACATTATAAGTATCGTTTAATAATAACTGTACAATTTATTGGCAATTTATAATAAATAAACATTTAACTTGACTTAACTATTCAAATACCACAATACTGCCGTCCTATCACTAAAAAGCAGTTAAGTGACAAAAGTTGTTTTCGAGATAATGGCAAAAAAGGTGCGAATCGTTGTCTCTAAAAAACTATGATACTTAGGATTATCATTCTTGAACGTATCAATTGGTATGGTATTCTGCCATGTTTCAAGAATTCTTTCTGTTCTGAAACTCTTACCAATTATTTTATAAGTTGAATTTTATACTTTAGTTAAGCATTTAATTAACATTTTTCATCTAATTACTCTACTAAAAGGCCGTTAACCATACCTTAGCGGCTTTTTAGTTAAGTTATTTATTTAAAATTATGACATTCAGTATGTTGGTTGATAGTTATGCAGAAATACTTAACTATAAAGTCGTTAAGTGACGTAACTGCTTTATAGACATGGTATTCGCTAAGATTAAAGTAACAATACCTTTTCTTAGGAGCAGTTATGGGGTTTTAGATGCTTTTAAGCTAATTATGCCAATAATAATTGGAAACTTTGTAAAATGTTAACTACCTTACTTAACTAAAAGGTGGCTAAAAGTATTTCGCTTGTGGGTTAACTGCTTTTTAGTTAAGCAATAATCAGGCAAATGTGAGATTTAATGGCATGTTCTTGTAAAATCCTAAAACATATTTCAATATTTTAAATAAAATATTATGATATACCTAAAGTTATATTTATACCCACATTGCCTACACTACCCGAAGCCACTGGGCTAGACGATCCTTAACATTAAACTCTACTTTTTTTAAATTGGGTAGTGTTTATTGATATACCAGGGTGTGAGAATTCATGAAGTCATCAAGAATCACTTTGTGATGAATGAAGAGTGGGTGGATACTTCCAAAATACTTGAATAAACGCACTATAAATAATAAGAACAAAATGTAACCGATCACACCCTGGGGTGTGAGAATTCATGAAGTCACCAAGAAATTCTTTGTCATGAATGAAGAGTGGGACAGTGGGTGGAATCTTCTAAAGTACTTGAATGAACGCACTATAAATAATAAGAACAAAATGTGACCGATCAGACTGCAACTCTTATGTATCGTGGCAAGTCGCTGCTCTTGACCCCTAAAAAGTATTTGCAAAAATTGTTGCAGAATCAATGGTTCCAGAAACCCAAAATAATTAGGTTGTCGTTCTGAGAGTGGAACTTTTGAAGTGATCTTCTCTGTTGGCCAACTAGCCAAATATCGGTATTGATGAAACGTCTAATGGAAGACGATTTGTTTTAAGATGCACGTAATTTTTTTTATGTCACTAATGTTAAAAATGGGCCTACTCTTGCTCTGAGGACTGAGACGAGGTTGACGCTGGAACGTGCTAACCCAGAACAAGCTTAGGTATTAACTCGCGACTTAAATAGGTTGGGGTCACTATGAACTAGGGAAACGTTTGACCTTTTATTAGACGTCATGTAAAGGCAATGAACGTAGACAACCAGCTCTTAATATTCTAATCAGCTCCAGTTAAAAGTAACAACAACAGTACAGAAATAGGCAGCAGCATCACATTCAAAGGGAATTTCGACGCAATAAATCAGAGAGTTGAGGTTCAGCAGTAGCATTTGTAAAACTATAACCCAAAGTTTTTCGTTCTCATGATCTCAAGTTATTGTGTGACGTCTCAAATCTCAAATCACGATGAGAGACTAAGCGTATCTTTGACTCTGAATGGGACTGTGTCGGCCAGTTTTTACATTTCAAAGATGGTCAGAATTCTACTTATTTTGCTGCCTTTACTCAAAGTTAGCCAGGAGTAACTCCACTTTTCTTTTGCGAGATGGAACAGCTCAGCAACGCTCCTGATTACGGTTCATTTGAAAATGTTTGTCAGCCAAGACGTTTTCCTCCGACCGATGGCGTTTTCCACTAGGTGCTTTGCCATTATAATTTGTTGCATTAAATCTCAACTGCCACTACTATTTATAACGGGTCCGAGCTAAGCAACCTTTCTTTGTTTGATGGTCTGCATGCACTCAATTGAGGTCTTAGCCTTCGTCTTACGACTTTGTCATTTGTAACTTTTTGAGTCCAGCTCTCTTTCACCTGTAGACTAAAACGCGATGACCTTAAACCTAGAAAACCTAACTATGAATCTTCAAAGGTGTCCTGACATGACCACTTTGTAACAAAGTTTTTCGTCCAAAGTTGGAAATGCTACTAATATGAGAGCATATGAAAAAGTAGTACACCTAAACTCCTACAAAAAACATAAAATGCAGTCGTTGTGGGTGAAATCAACTGAATAGCTTGTTTGTATTTGTCTTTAACTTTGATATTTTTGATTGAGGGCATTTATTCTTCCGTCACGCCTCTAAATCTGATCTGATTTAATAGAAATGTGACACATTGGTAGACCATGACCTGGAATAAGACTTGAAATACCCCGTAGTGAATCAAAAGCGAGAGTCGGCAAACTGCCTTTTAGCTAAGTAATGGGGCTTAACTGCTTTGTAGCTAAGCATAATTTATTTTTTTCCACCGTTTTCATCAAACGACTACGAAATATTTTCAAGTAAAATATTAAATACTTAGCTAAACAGCCGTTAAAGGCGGATAACTGCATTTAAGCTAGCTTTTTAAAACATATGTATAAGAAAAAACTAAACTACAAAGTAGTTATAGTTCTTTTGCTTCTTTATAGTCAAGAAAAGTGAGATAACGTGTTTGTAGTTAAGTAAAAGACCAGACAATTATAGACAAATCCGGCAGTTAAGGTATTTTAACGTATATTTAGCGAAGAAGTGCGGGTTAGCCGCTTTCAAGTAAAGGAATCATCATAAATTATGTTACTTAACTGCCTGAAAAGTTTTTGTATCTCTGAAACTATTCATATTATAAAAATGTTTCTTAGACAGAAAGATAGAGAATTTCGAACTCTATCACATTGTATCAAAAAGTAAAAAATGACCATTTGTCGGTTAACTGCTTTCTAGTGATAGGACGGCAGAATAGTAATTGTGGATCGGAAACCAAGTCATTTAAGTCACAATAAAAGCTACTTCTATAAAATACGTCGGGATATAAAATATCATTAGAATAATGTAAATTAGGTTTATTTGAAATTAGAACCTTTGTCTTTAATATATTTACGATAATTATTAAATCAACAATATACTTGACGCAACGTCGCCCTACGTCATTGTCACTTGACATCTGACAGCCGACGTTGCTACGTTATTTTGGTCAATACTGAGAGTTTCTAAATAGTTACCTAGATATTCTTATACATATTGCTATGCCACCACGCTCGTCCGGAACCCTACCTCAACATATTTAGGAAAAGGCTAGACAGATAATGACCTTTTGTTGGACATCGTTAATTGATTCTCTCAACATGACTATTAACTACCGAAATAAAAATCGCTGGTTCTTGGTAGTGAGAACAAAAGTGTAATCAGTCAATCAGAAATACATAAACAATAAGTATCAAAAAATAGACAAAAGGTATAAAAAGGAGGCTTCAAAACATAAAGCCTAAGGCAGACTTGCACATTCTCCCCTTTTTTATGAAATAGGCAGCTTAATCAGCTTTTGGAGGGGCCTCCTGAATGTGCCGGCCTCAGTGGCAACATCGGCCACTCGTACTATTCCGTCTCTGCCGGGGAACAACCTCGCGACTCGGCCTTTGGGCCATGAACCACGCGGTAAATTTGAGTCACATATTACGACCACATCTCCTTCCGCACTTGACGGCGCGCTGCCTCCACCCCTTCTGGGTGACAGCGAAGGCAGGTATTCTCGAACCCATCGCTGCCAGAAATGATCGGCTAGTCTGAGTGCCCTCCGCCAATGACTTCTGCTCGAGAGGTCCGACTCCTGAAGCGAGGCTGGAATGGGACGTCCTGGTGATCCATTTAGGAGAAAGTGAGCTGGGGTTAGTGCTTCTTCAGCATTACGTTCGAGTGAAATAATTGTTAGGGGCCGTGAATTTACCAAGGCTTCAGCTTCAGCCAGCACAGTTCTGAGTACCTCATCAGAGGGAGTCCGCTCATGGAGTGACACTTTCAGTGCTCCCTTGACACTTCGGACAAGGCGCTCCCAAGCTCCACCCATAAATGGTGCCGAGGGCGGGATGAAACGCCAGTTTATAGACTCGTTGGCAGCGTATTCTTCAACCGCATCACCGTATAACTCTCGCAGTTCCCGGCTGGCCCCAACAAAGGCAGTGCCGTTATCGGACCAAATCTCCAATGGGGTTCCTCGGAGTGACACGAAGCGGCGTAGGCACATGATCGCTGAGTCAGTCGATAAGCTGTGCACCAGATCCAGATGTACGGCGCGGACGACCAAGGATGTGAATAAGGCTACGTAGCGCTTCTCCTTTCTTCTGCCAACCATGACATAAACGGGCCCAAAATAATCGAGACCGGTGAATGAGAAGGCTCTTTGATGATGAGCTAAGCGCGCTTCTGGCATATTTCCCATAGGTGGTTGGAACGGTCTAGCACGGCGCAATTTGCACAGCTGACAAGTACGGGCTACGAATCGAGCAGCGTTTCTGAGTCCAATAATCCAGTAACGCTGGTGAAGCTCGTTGATTACCAAATCTAGGTGTGAATGCGCGGCCTTCTGATGATATCTATGAATCAAAAGACGAACTGCCGGGTGTTTTCCACACAAAATTATTGGACGCTTAACGTCGTCTGATACGGCTGAGGCGGCAACAATGCGGCTTGAGATTCGCAGCTGATTATCATCATCAATGAATGGCGACAGCTTGAACAGGCGGCTATTACGAGGCAACGGCTGTTGATTCTTTATTTGCAAATAATCTTCTTTAAAGGAATCGAGCTGAGACTGCCATAAGATGTGGGTTTCGGCCAGGCGTAAATCATTTGCTGTTATTCTTGCTGATACATTGAGGTTATTGGGAACATTAGGATTTTGGGATGTGCAAGAGGTAATAAATGTACATAAACTTCCTTCAAGACGAGTTAAATTGGCGACGTCACCTCGTCTTTGTAGACTACGCATACGCAGTAAAAAAATGAATTGATGCGCTTTTGCTGTTGCTCGCACCATTCTCATCCATGAGCTGAAACGCAGCGGATCCGCGGAGACTGGTGCGGGCAGGTCAGTATCAGTGATAAGATGAACATGATGTTTAAATTCTTCACGGCCTAGACCACTGACATCGATCAAGGGTTCAGTGGGCCAGTTCGAGGAGAGCAAGAAAGCAGGACCTGAGATCCAACGAGATTCTGGAGTTAACTCAAAACGTTTGACCCGAGTTGCATCATCTGCCACGTTTAAATCACTCGGAATCCAACGCCATTCACTGACGTCCGTTAGCTCCAGTATCTCACCTACTCTATGAGACACGAAAGGCTTAAAAGTGCGAGCGTCGCTGCGAATCCAACCTAAGGTCGTCATTGAGTCACACCAGAAAACTCGTCTCGTGGGTTTGAGTCGGTGGGCTTCGCATATAGACGTAGCAAGACGAGCAGCCATCAGAGCACCTTGGAGCTCTAAACGGGGAATTGAGACAGGCTTGAGGGGTGACACGCGAGCTTTGCTACATATAAGAGAGAGTCTAACTTCACCGCTACCGTACAGAAACCGCCAATAAGCGACTGCGGCAAAGGCAGACTCACTGGCGTCTGAAAACACATGAAGTTCGCAGCCTGCTAACTCGAAATCATACAAATTATAGCGACGTGGAATTCGTAAAACAGAAACTGAGGATAAATCCTGAAACCACGACTTCCACGCAGTGTTGTCATCTTGAGAGAGCTCCTCATCCCAATCCAAACCCTTACGCCAAGCGTCTTGAAACATGATGCGGCCTCGAACAACGATTGGCGCAATGATTCCAAGAGGGTCATAGACTCGCATCACCTGGGCTAACACCTCTCGCTTGGTGAGCTTCTGTGGCAACACACCCTTATGGACTCCCGTATTTAAACCAATCACGTCACAGGGGGGTTGCCAGATAAGGCCAAGCGTGCGGACATGACTAGCCAGGTGACCTAAATTTACGTCATTCACAACGGGCGCCTCTAACAAGGACTCTTTTGGTAACAACGAGAGCGCCATGAGATCGTTTGATATCCAACCTCGCATCTCAAAGCCTGCATGAGAATGTACGTTGTAAATGTCCGCAGCCAGCTTGGCTGCTTCATGAACGTTGTCTAAACTAGTGATGCATTCATCCATGTAGTGATCGTGTAGAATTACTCGAGCTGCATCGGGGTATGTATCCTGCCACTCTAATGCATTTTTATTTTTGATATGGATAGCAGTAAAGGGGCTGGACGCAGCGCCAAAAATCATGGATGACATGCGGTATGTACGTATAGGCTCATTCGGATCGTCGCGCCACAGAAATCTTTGGGCATCCCTATCATTTTCAATTATTTTGATCTGAGGGAACATTTCACGAATGTCAGCTGTTAGAGCTACTTTGCCCTCACGGAAGCGCATGAGAATACCTAGTAGAGGTTGCAAAAGGTCTGGACCGGTTAATAACATTGAATTTAATGACACACCGTGGGACTTGGCGGCTGCGTCGTGTACCGTTCTCAACTTGTCAGGTTTATTCGCATTAATTACTCCAAAGTGAGGAAGGTACCACAACGGAGACCCCAAGTTAGGAGGAGCTAAACACGGTTCAGCATATCCCTTTGTCAGCATATCATGGATATTCCGACGGTAGCGTTCAGCATAGTCGGGATCTCTCACCATTTTCTTTTCTAAACTAAGGAACCTAGACACAGCTAATTTGTAACTATCGGGAATATCCAGTTTATCAGCCTTCCACAATAAGCCTACTTCAAAGCGGCCACTGGGCAGACGGCGCGTGGTGCGCTCGAGAACTTGCACGGCGCGTTCGTCATTGGCACTACGAGCTTCTTGTTTAGAGATGCCGATTGAATCAATTTTAAACTGCTCCCTAATAAGACCTTCCAGAATCAACTGATCGTTCGCTATAATCAGGTTCGCTAACCGTGGCGTGGTTGATAACATCGACCAGTTTAGTTTTGCTGCAACCGAAACCATACAAAACCCAACCTAAAGCAGTTAAAATAGCTACGGGTTGTGTCTTGGTTCCTTTGCGCGTAGCTTTAGCGAGAGATAAGTGCCAGTTGTCGATGCCTATAATCAACATGGGCTTAACGTCTTCGTAGCAAAATTCATTAGAAATGTCTGCCAGGTACGGATACTTACGCACGCTCTCAAGATGCGCTGACTGTCGCGCAGCGCCCAAGCCGCTCATCGACCTTGCTCGCTTAACGGAATGAATTTCATTCGAATGACGGCCTTTTATTCTGAAATTGACGTACTGAATTTTAACATCCATACCTAGACCACCGACACAGTCTAAATGAATGAGTTTTTCTTGGCCCATGCAACCAATTTGAGCCGCCAGCTTAGAATCTATAAAAGTGCCTGTGGAACCGTCGTCCAGCAAAGCGTAGGTACGTATCAACGCTACCAGAAGGTCCCGTAACGGTCACGCCAACTATTTTCAACAACGGCCGAAACGCAGGTTCCGCGGCTGATAAGGAGGATGTGTGAGCCAAGACATCGTGATCCGAATCGTCAGACGATGGCGCGCCGGTCTCGTCACAGGCTGCGGGCGCGCTACATTGCATCGGCGCGCTGCATGTCGGGGTCGCGGCCGCGCTGGATGTCGATGGCTCAGCGTCGTATTCTCCACGTCGACATGCGCGGTGACTGCACGCTCAAAGTTCGACCCGTGTAATAAAGCATGGTGACGCATATCACAACCTTCTACTGAACACACTCTTTTAATACAAGAAGTTTTATTTTTGTGCCAACCTTTCTTTAAACATCTATGACATATTTTATTTTTCTTAATAAATTGCCAACGATCATTTATTGTCATTTTGACAAACCTATCACAAAACTTCAATTCATGTTTTTGTTGACACAACGGACAAATATTATTTGTCGTTGATATTTTTTCTGTTGAAATCCTACAATTTTGATGATCAGTTTCAGCTAAAACGTTCACCCTATCCCTGAAGCCTCTGTTATCTGTGTTAGGACGTGCTACAGTAGGCAACGAGCAGTCAATGGCGCCGCCGAACTTACACTGCAAGTCAGCTTCACGAGAGAGGAAGTTGGCAAACATTTCGATTTTAGACAAGCTGCCATCGCACAAATGAGCGTAATCCAACCACCGTGGTCGTAATAGCGGTGGCAGCTTGCTCCACAGTGCCTGAAACAGCTCGGGCGAGCGTAAGTAGTCCGGCTGATTTAACAGGCGGATTACTTCCACACAGTTTTGTACTCGGCTGGCAAAAATAAGGATATCTTTGCTATCGTAGCTTACCTTAGGCAGCGCACGTATCACAGATACTTCATGCATCACGACGAGCTCGGGACGGCCGTAGCGCGCGTCGAGCGCAGCGAGCACCACACCGGGGGCGCGCGCCGCCGCCAACAGGCCTGCTACTACATCGCGCGCCGCTCCGCGCAGTGCATGCGAAAGCCTCGCTAAATTATCGGTAGCCGAAATATTTTGAGCTGTATTTTCGTACGCACGTTTTAAAGCTAGCCAATCTAAATAGGACTTGCCGTCGAACGTAGGCAGGTCAGTCTTCGTAGGAGTTTGCTTGTTAACTTTGTTTATTAATATTCCGAGCGAGTTGATTAAGCGAGTCACTCCTCCATCTTCATTACGATCTTGGTTGAGAGCGTGTGTGGTCGCGACAGCGTCTTTGCTGTGGGACGCTCCCATGCCCGGTGCCTCACACTGGGCTGTGTCGCCGTACCTGAAATGTGGGTTGGCACTTAAAAAATCTCGCTCATCGGGATTAGGCACTACATTTTTTACCCAATCTTGAATACTAGCACAGCTACGCATGCCGTGGCTGCCGCGCTGGCTGGCGTCCGCCTCTATGGCGGCGAGCTCAGCTTGTAATTGAAGCTCAGCGACCTGACGTTCTCGCTCCAGAGCTTTTTGCTCTCGCTCCAGAGCTTTTTGCTCTCGCTCCAGAGCTTTTTGCTCTGCAGTTTTTTGCAAATCAGCCAAGTGGCGCGCGTGCTGCGCCTGTGCCGCCAGCTGACGCGCTACGATGGTGGCGGATGAGCGTGAGGTAGCGGTGCTGGCCGGGCGGGAAGGCGCCGGAGCCGCGGCTTGAGAGGGCACGTCCGCGCTCTGTGGCGTGGTCGGGGCAGTCTCCCTCGCCGCAACTTGGGTGCCGTCTCCTGCACACTGCGCGGCCGCTTTTGCGCGTTTAGAACTTGCTGAACGTGTTTCCATTTTCCGTAGAAGGACCAATATTAACTACCGAAATAAAAATCGCTGGTTCTTGGTAGTGAGAACAAAAGTGTAATCAGTCAATCAGAAATACATAAACAATAAGTATCAAAAAATAGACAAAAGGTATAAAAAGGAGGCTTCAAAACATAAAGCCTAAGGCAGACTTGCACAATGACCAAACCAACTTAGAAAAGTTCTCTACCTTTGTTGCCGTACCTACAAATAAATAGCAAACTCATTTTGACCCGTCCCTCCCCGACCTTTTATTTACATGAAACCAATACAGAGTGAAATCAACGGAAAACCTCTGTAAATAGACGCCTGAACGATTCTTAATGGTTCATTATTTATTTGATTGAGCCATACCAGACGAAAGAAACTATAGCTATTTTTATCTCTTTACCTGTCTGTGGGTTCAATCCATTATATATCGTTAAGAGGATATTAGATGTCCGTATAGAGAAGGTAATCCATTCTGACGTTCAATAAAACTGTATCTATATTTGGTTTTCTTTCCGCTATAATATTATTAGGATCCAATGAACTGCCATCTCACGGAAGGATGACGTAAACGTAACGTTATACAATTTAATAACACTTTAGGCAACAAAAAAATACTTTATTTTTTTCCCAGAGATCTGATTATGTGATTTGAAATGGCCATACTAAAGAGAACCTAGAACAGTTAATAAAATATCTCAGTCACGTATATAGCTTTTTAGAGAAATTTATTTTTAATAAAAATATTAAAATAATTTTTTTAATGAAAACATTGTTACTTAAAAATAAACTAGTTTTTGTTCTTTTGGTCTGCCTGCTGAAGAAGAGGTTGGAGTTTTTCTTATCAAAAAAAAAAATAAAAAAAAACCTGCTGAAAAAAATCCGTGACCAAAAAAAAAATCTTGAAAATTAACTCTTATCAAAAACCAACAGTGATCTGCTGAAAAAAATCCGTGACCAAAAAAAAATCTGGAAAATTAACACAAAACTTCACAAAAGCGAGGCATAGTGAAAAGACTGAATGTATTCTAACATCACATAATATTACTATGACCGTTTCTAAAAAAAAAATCAACATGTCCTCCTCAATTTATCAAACAATTAATTACAAAAAAAAAATAGCACTCCGTGAGTGCCGGCAGAAGTGAAAACTTCAATATTAACTTTCAAACTCGCGTCAGGGTCACGTGATGCTGATCGAAAAATCGTAAGATTTTTCGATCAGCATCACGTGACCATCAGTTTTTACCCATACAAAAAAGTGCTCAGCGCCGCTAAAGAAGTTTTCACTTCAAAAAAGGTAGCACTCCGGGAGTGCCGGCAGAAGTGAAAACTTCAATATTAACTTTCAAACTCGCGTCAGGGTCACGTGATGCTGATCGAAAAATCTTACGCTTTTTCGATCAGCATCACGTGACCATGACGCGAGTTTGAAAGTTTTTACCCATACAAAAAAAAGTGCTCAGCGCCGCTAAAGAAGTTTTCACTTCAAAAAATGAAATCTCCTTTTCTATACGTGACTGAAGTAAATTATTATTTTTCTGGTATTAGATGCATTGGGAAATTTTGAGTGTTGCCTAGTGTAATTGTAACGTTACGTTTACGTCACGCCGGTCATCTAAGTATGATAAATACTGAATTCGGTGTGACGATTTTCGTTGTAACGTGCATTCGTTGTTCTCGTGCATTCATTGTTAATAGACCAGTGCCGAAGCCTTCAAAAATGGTAAAAAATTAAAAAAAATTACAGTAGGATGAAACCCAATGGAAAAAGTAGAGAATATAACAAAAATTTAAGGACAAATAAATTACGGTCGATCTGAGGTCGGGAAGTGGGGGTGGGGGGGTTTTTGAGGGGGGAAAGCGGTTTATCTCGATTTCCGGCAAAACTACAAGTCCTATGGAAAAAAATGTAATGGCAAAGTTGTAGAACATAAAAAGATCTACAACTTTGATTTTAACACTTTTTTCACAAAACCTCAAAATTTAGGTGAAAAATTCAAAAAACCAAGTTTTTGGTTTTTTATTTATATCTTTTTCAAAAAAAAAAATTTTTTCTACGAAATTTGGTGAAGACTTACCTTATTATGTCCCAAATACACTGTAATTTATTTGATTTAAAATATTTATTTTTTCGGCTTATTTTAACTTAATATCAAAAAAGCACCCTAATTTTCAATCGAAAATTCTGCCGTCAAAATATCAGCTTTTTTTTAAAAGTCGGTAGGCGTTGTGTTCCTTATAATCTCTTCTTTCTGATGATGTATAAAAAATATACATTGCAATGGTAAATTTTCTCAGAAAATGCAAAATCAGCTGCTGCGAAATAATACCCACACCAAATAATAAGGCCTAGACAAGAAATTATAAGCGTATTAATTGCTGTTTTATGCCTATTTATTGTTATTTTAAGATAATTTATATATCGTGGAGACCTACGGAAAATTTTGGCCCACCAAAAGGTATTTCACAGAGAAGTGGGGAAGGGGCTAGGAGGGTTTGGCCCTTACTACCTGTTATTTCGTGGCAGCTGATTTTGCATTTTCTGAGAAAATTTACCATTGCAATGTATATTTTTTATACATCATCAGAAAGTAGAGATTATAAGGAACACAACGCCTACCGACTTTTAAAAAAAAGCTGATATTTTGACGGCAGAATTTTCGATTGAAAATTAGGGTGCTTTTTTGATATTAAGTTAAAATAAGCCGAAAAAATAAATATTTTAAATCAAATAAATTACAGTGTATTTGGGACATAATAAGGTAAGTTTTCACCAAATTTCGTAGAAAAACATTTTTTTTTGAAAAAGATATAAATAAAAAACCAAAAACTTGGTTTTTTGAATTTTTCACCTAAATTTTGAGGTTATGTGAAAAAAGTGTTAAAATCAAAGTTGTAGATCTTTTTATTCTCTACAACTTTGCCGTTTCATTTTTTTCCATAGGACTTGTAGTTTTGCCGGAAATCGAGATAAACCGCTGTGCCCCCCTTAAAACTCCCCCCACCCCCACTTCCCGACCTCAGATCGACCGTAATTTATTTTTCCTTTCATTTTGATCATATTCCCCTCCTTTTCTAATGGGTTTCATCCTACTGTAATTTTTTTTGGTTTCAAAAATTATCGACCCTGGTCTATAAGGTATGCGTCGCTGCGTGCTTTCGTACTCACAGTATTCGTTGTTGCAAACATTCGGCGTCGTATAATTCGACGTAGAAACTTTCGTAATGACGTATTGTACTCGAATTCACACTATCAGTCAGCAGAGGGCTGCCCCTTACACCCTGTAAAGCTTTAGAAATTTTCGTCTAGACATTTCAGTCGACGCAGACAGGTATAAAAATGAATCCTTTTGACAAGCCATTCTATACCTGCATTCTCAGACAGCAATAATCCCTTATCCAAACATTATTCTCAAAGAATTTAAAGCTTCTCTATATTAAATCCTTTGAAGAGAATCGGGATGCACATAAACTTTAAAGTATTTTTCAATTTCTCACTGCTTCACCATTTTATTTGAAATGGAGACTGCCTCGTTTGTCTCGTGGTCACAAGCGCGACGGGCCATAATATCTTGGGTTCGTTTTCCGGGTCGGGCAAATTCAGACTTTATTTGTAAATTAGGTCCTAGAAACATCGACGTTGCAGTCATGTTTTACCGGATTAGTACGAACTCATTAAAACTGAATGGACTCCGGTAAAACACGTCCTGAAACTTTTATGTGTACCTGTGCTTTTGATAAAATTATACCGCAGTCTGAAAGCAAATTTAATTACAAGTAGTAGTCCCGGCTGCCATTTGTAGATCAATATACATAATAGGGGATCGGACTGACTGACTGAGTCCGTCAGTTAGAATCGAAAAATAGTGGATAGGTACGTGTTTTTTGTTTTATCGAACCAATAAAAAATAAGTTCAAAAATCTAAAACCCGACTACTAACAAAATTGCGGTCTTAAAAGTAGAAAACAAGAAAATAATTCTTGTCTGCTATTCTTCGTAGTCGCATGCCACTGATACCTGATGCTCCTTCATGGCGTTCTCATTGATACAGAAGTCAGCTGCTAATTGCTGCATTAACAAGGTGGCATGCGACTACAAAGAATATCAGACAAGAGTTATTTTCTTGTTTTCTACTTTTAAGACCGCAATTTAGTTAGTAGTCGGGTTTTAGATTTTTGAACTTAATTTTTTTATTTGAATTTTATTTTTGTGTGTACTTAAACTATAATATAATACATATTTGTAATGTGCTCGCCAAGACCTTTCATTTGATACCAAACTTGCGATGATTATCTCAATTTAATATTTTTTGAAGTAAGTTTTTGATATTTAAATTCCGTCATAAAAAGAATTTATAAAATTTATATAGTCTATGTCACCCGGGCTATTTTTACAAATCTATTGACACCTAATTTATTAAAATCCGTTTAGTAGTTTAGGCGCTACGGTGGAACATACATACATAGACTGCCGAAATCATTACCCTTCCTTTTGGCTTCGCCGTAGTCGGGTAAAAATTGACGAAGATAAAGCGCGTCAAAGATCATGGAGTGGGGCTTGAAACGTCAATTGAAGGTACAAAATGTACTATCATATGACGTCACACGAGTTTTCGAAGCACTGTATCGTCTTCATTTTTTGTTTACGTGAAAAAAGAAAAAATACGTGGTTAATATTTTTTGGAAATCTATCTGACGGACTAATTAGTTTTTTTTTGTCCGATCCCCTATTATGATAATTATTGTCTTTAGCTAGAACTATTATTATTAGAGAAATAATAAAACGAGCCACAGATTTTTTTATTGGCCACGTGATCAAACTTCTAATTTTATAACCCAGCCACGGGAAAATGATATAGCCTCTAAGTCAAAGTCAAAGTCAAAGTCAAAGCATTTATTTCAAGTAGGCCGTTACAGGCACTTTTGAATAGTCGAATTAAACTAACTGCAGCACTCAGAGATATCCAACGATTACTCAAGCCGCCACCCAGCAAAGGCCTGACATACTTTTGTATGACAAAACTGCCAAAAACCTTTACCAAGCGACGTCCCAAGCAACCACTGAAGCTCTCCGAGTGCGGCAGTAAACTACTGAAGCTACATAAACTAAGCTACAGTCCCAGTCACAAGGCATAATAACTCGTGATTGTACTGTAGTTGCCCATTCCAAAGCGTTGGTCTCATGAGAAGAATGGCAAGAAACTTCATGGACACTCTTTTAAAATCGTTTGGGTTTACAATATGTTCAAGGTACAGACATAATCTTGGTATAATACACACATGAAGACTATGCAAATTAGTGTCTGAGATGGTCTTTTGAAGAAAGCACCACACAGATTTGAGTGGACCCGTCCAGTCAGTGCAAGCATTTGTCAGTTATCGTGGAGCTCGACTTATAACTCAAGGAGCTCAACGTCACGACGAACAATACCAAAGAAAGGACATTTGGGTGGGTCGCTTATAGTACTCAAACTGCCAGACAATCGTTAAAATTACATAAAAACCCACACGGTCCTCACATTCACAATATAAAATAATAAAATACATGAAGATTATGCAGATTATTGTCTGGGATGGTCTTTTGAAGAAAGCACCACACAGATTTGAGTGGACCCGTCCAGTCAGTGCAAGCATTTGTCAGTTATCGTGGAGCTCAACTTATAACGCAAGGAGCTCAACGTCACGACGAACAGTACCAAAGAAAGGACATTTGGGTGGGTCGCTTATAGTACTCAAACTGCCAGACAATCGTTAAAATTAAAGAAAGACCCACATGATCCTCACATTCACAATATAAAATAATTAAATATTAAGCATATTAAATAATAATGTCAAGCTATTTAAACATGTCAAAAATACGCAAAATTAATAAAAAACAAAATAAAAATATTTAACAAGGTAAATATTCATCAAAAAAATAATAATATCATACTTGAAAAAGTAAATAATGTCAATTTGTATAAAGAAAATTAATAAAATGTCAAATTGTAAAAGTAAAAATAAAATAGGTATTATGTCAATTCAGATTGGAGCAGTTCAATCCCAAGCTTTTTTGTCCTCTATATAATCTTTAACAGCATAAAAAGCTTTCTGGCAAAGTTTTCGTTTTATGAAGGATTTGAATTTATTTAGGCTTAAATTTTGAACGTGGCTTGGTAGTTTGTTATAAAAACGAATACATTGGCATTTAAATGATCCACCTATTTTCTTGAGCCTTGTTGTGGGTACAATAAATTTATGCTTATTTCTAGTATTTACATTGTGAATATCACTATATTTCTTAAACATCTTTATATTTTTGTGAGCATACATAAGATTTTCATAAATATACTGAGAAGGAACAGTCATTACATTAATTTCCTTAAATTTTTCTCTGAGTGAGTGTCGGGGGCTCAATTTATAAATTGATCTAACCGCCCGCTTCTGCAAAACAAAGATAGTCTGAATGTCGGCGGCATTCCCCCACAACAAAATGCCGTACGACATTACGCTATGAAAATAACTGAAGTACACTAATCGGGCTGTCTCTACATCGGTTAAGTTACGAATCTTTCTAACTGCGTATGCTGCGGAACTCAGCTTTTTCGATAATTTATCTATATGAGGTCCCCACTGAAGCTTAGCGTCTAAAGTTAAGCCCAAGAACACCGTGCTATCATCAGGATTCAACTCTTCGCCCTTTACCAACACACAAGTTTTCAGCTGCCTAACGTTAGGTAGTGTAAACCTAATGCATTTGGTTTTCTTTTCATTGAGAAGTAAATTATTAGCGTTAAACCAATCTATAACTAGCTGCTGACGTTTAACTTTAAACAAAAGCGAAGTGTCATCCGCAAATAACACTATATCATGGTTATCCTTTATGAGGTAAGGCAAATCATTAATATAAATAAGAAACAAGAAAGGACAAAGAATCGAGCCCTGTGGGACTCCCATTGTTACAATAGAACCGGGAGATCTTTCCCCGTTGACGTCAACTCTTTGAATCCTATTACTCAGGAATGAGATAAGAAGATCCAGAGCGCCGTTCCGGATTCCGTAGTGGCGGAGTTTCCTGATTAACGTGTCATGAAGAACACAATCAAATGCCTTGGACAAATCACAAAAAATGCCCAAGGCATCGCACTTATCTTCCCATGCACTGTAAATATGTCCTAAAAGTTCGACACCGGCATCAGTAGTTGAACAACCCTTCGTAAAACCGAACTGTTTACTATGTAATAATTTATGTTTATTAAAAAATCTTTGCAATTGGTCTAGTATTAATTTCTCAAAAACTTTACTAAAAGTAGGCAGCACTGAAATAGGTCTATAATTAGTGGGGTCTGAAGTACTACCCGCCTTGAATAAAGGAATAACTTTACTACTTTTCATAAGGTCAGGAAACTCCCCACAATCAATACAATTATTAAAAATAGAAGCTAAGGTAGGTGCCACAATCTCAATAATAGACTTGGCAACTTCTACAGAATTACCCCACAGATCTGCCGTCTTCTTAACATTTAAGGTGTGAAAGGTTTTGACTATATCTCCACTTGTGACATACTCAAAATGAAACTCCGAGTCGCAAGCTTTAACATTTTCCTTTAATAACACACTCTAATATACTAATTCGTCTTCTTTACAACGCCCACTAAATATTCTATAGAAAGCGTCAAGTGAAGATCCACAATTATATTAACTTGTCCTTGTTATTAATACATAGGCACCTAATTTACTAACTCGGCCACGGAATTCATATCTCACCACCATTTAACATTTCACAGCCTCAACACAAGGCCCTCAAAAAAATATTTTTGAAGCGACCATCGACAACATCATTTATTATAACTAAGCATCTAAAATAATACATCACATTCTTTTATCGTGAAAATAGCAACAGCAAGATTTGGCGCGAGCGCGCGAGACGCCGGCCATTTGCACCAATCAGAGAGCGCCATTCGATTCATGTACTGACGAGTTAGTCGCGTGTATTCAAAATGTCAACTTTAGATACGCTTTAGATTATTACATTTACGTTAAAAATACCTACTAGTAACAGAAATGTTTTTACCATTGTCTAATTGACTAGTCACAGTCAGATTGTATGACTCGTCATTGTGAACTGAGGGAAATAGGTTAGGTTAGGTTAGGTTAAAACTGTAACCAAACGCGCGCGAGCCGTTTAATTTATTGTCTAGTTTTCCAATAAAAAGGAAGTTCTGAAGCGATTCTGTCGATAACTTTTGTAGCACAACATGTAAATAAAATCGATCTTTAGGACATTCGATACTCTGAACTTCAATATTTAGGTCATTAAATACTCTGAACTTCTATATTTAAGCCTTTCGATGACACGACAGGAGTTTATACGTAGGTACTATTAGTGGCTATAATTATAATATTTGATGACAATTTTAATTAAATTTTGATGCTCAGTTAATGTGGCATGAGTTATAATTTAGACGTACTGAGTTAGTAAATTAGAAGCTAATTGAATATTTTTTTGATGCCATATTTTAATATTTTAGAAGTTTACTGTTTGAATTCATGTTACAAATTTTGATGCTAAAAAATAACCACGATGCTGAGTTGTATTTAGAGTGGCTTCAGAAAAGATAACTTGCGGCTAAGTTAGTATTATTTAGATGCTCGTCAACTGTGGCTGACTTAGTAATTTAGAAGGCAATGTAGATTTTTAGATGCAAATAATGGTATTAAAAAGAAGCCGGTTTAATTAGCACCCTTATAATTATAGTTAAAATTAAGGTAAGCTAGGTAGGTAGGCTCAATTGACACTACGCTCTCTTTATGAGGCGTCATCCCACAATGGCACCGAATACGATTTTAATGGTCAATGCATAAAAGTGCATATACAATGTTAAGTTTATTTATTGAAAAGAATCCTATCCGAGCCATAAGAGAACAATACGCAACCCCCAGCGAATAATCTGGTAATCGAGAAATCTAAATTTTACGGGAAAATCAAAAACTGTTTTTGCTTATATCTCAGCATGGGTGGATCCTATGGTAGCCATTTATGCATCAAAATAAAGCTAATTTTTTACTGTGTGTTTTATTTTATGTTTTTTTCTTCGAATAGTTTAATAACATAAAGTTTTTGATAAAAAACAGCCCAAAACAATGCCATTACGATATTATTCGCGACTTAACTGGGGGGTGCGTAACACGTTATTTGAAACCACCAATACATGTTTTTTTTTTAATATTTAGTTGAATTAAACACGAAACCGTGTCTGCTGAAAAGTAGCTGCTTTGCAGTTACGCTCTTATTCGTATCCCCTCCGTCCACTTGGATCCCATGACGAGGCTCCCATGGGATCCACAGATATTTTTTTCGTCTCTTTACTCCTATATTTATAGGATCAAAATATAACCATATTTGTCGTACATTTCTATGGCAACTTAGTTCCTATGGCCGTTTTAGAGGAACCTAAGATATATTATTTCATGTCATAGCTCCCATTTTTCCAAAGGAATTCCGGGGTACCTACCTAATAAAAATAAAGCAAACCAATATTGCGAAATTCATATTTATTTGTGCTACTAAACTAAAACTAAAAGAACTTCCTACTACTACTAAAAGAAAAACCTTTTCGGCGAAAACAACGACGACGATGAAGAAAATAACAGCAGAAAATATAAATAAACTTGCATGCCGATTGCCTGGAATTTATAGTACTGTGCTTGGAACTGAACTCCATTTTACTTGCTCCAAAAAGTGTCCGATTGTAATATCTTTGTTTATTAATTCCTTTTGAGATTCCAAAATGAAATCATCGTTTTCTATTTGTTTTTTCTTTCTTATATTTGCAACGTGGTTTTTAATGCGTATATTGTTAAATTTTGCATCATTTCTTAATGTTTGTAGAAAGGTCAAAATGTTCCTATTTTTTTTCCGCAGATTTTTATTCAATCTTCTATGCCATCCCTCCAAACAATTGTTTGTTCGGTGGCGTTCACCAAATATAGTCCAAATATTTTTCACATTCCTATTTTTGAACCAAAAATTCTGCATGTAACTTCTTAATTTAATAATTTGTGGATTTTCATCCATTTTTGATTTCACATATGTTCACGCACTAGTCAACATATCTTTTAGTACAAGTGGTAAAGCTGCACATAATGCTACAAATCTTTTATTACGTTTTGACTTTGTAAGGCCCAATTTACGTCCAGTCTTCCAAACACTGTTAGTGTAGTGGTAATAACAACCTCTAATTTCAGACTCTGGAAACTGTTCACGTATACCTTTGATTGTCGGTATCTCAAAGTCTATAGTAAACTTTTTTGGTTGAAAAGATGGAACTCTGCTTTTAATTAACTGAAATACTAAACTGTAGGATTCTTTGGTTCTATTTGTCATCAATATGTATATTAAAGGAATAACGTTGTTAGTAGTCTTTGTGCTATCGACATCACCTGCATGAATAGGGGATTGGACTGACTCAAAAAATATGATTCTGTTTACTCCGTCAGTTAGATTATCGAAAAATATTGGATACGTGTTTTTTGTTTTATCAAATCAATAAAAATTTACGAAGATAAAGCGCGTTAAAGATCATGGAGTGGGGCTTGAAACGTCAATTGAAGGTTCAAAATTTACTATCATATGACGTCACACGAGTTTTCGAAGCACTGTATCGTCTTCATTTTTTGTTTACGTGAAAAAAGAAAAAATACGTGGTTAATATTTTTTGGAAATCTATCTGACGGACTAATTAGTTTTTTTTTGTCCGATCCCCTATTGAAAATATCTGAACAAATGGCGGTGGACAGCTACGGAAGGTTCCGTCAGCGAAAACCTGTTTTATTACACTGAGGATGCTTCTAATTTCTGGTAAACAAAAAATTATTATCCTATTAAATTACCATTATAGCTGTAATCAGCAAGTGTGAAGTCCGTCATTGAACTTGGAATTTCCACTTCTTCTACATTTTGGAAACATATTTTCTTAACACCTGCATTAGTATTTCTTAATTTATACAAACCAGTTTTTGAGTATTTCTCAAAAAAAGTGTACGTAACGAAAAAGTTGTTACGAAATATTGTTATGAAATAGTTCTAGATGTTACTAAATACTAAACATAAGGCTATAAACCAACCTATTAAATAAAGCATATGAGACTTTAAAATTCGTAAAGAACTATTTGCCAGTGAATGTTCACTAAGGTTTTAATATTGGCAAAGTTTTAAGAACTGTATACACTCAGATTTACACTATACTTTTTCATAACGTAACGAAATTCATAAAAAACGTTACGAAAAAAACTGCAAATAATATATTACGCTTAAATGTTCGTACGACACGTATTACAATAACATAATATAAATCAAGACTTATCTTAATGTGAAAAAGTGAAAAAGTATTTCTTATTACGAAAAAGTAATCTCCCTTGGACAACACGTTCAAAACTGATTTTCACATTAAAAGTTATGGCGGAGACGTCAGACCTACAGCCAATCAGAATGATGCTAGTGTTGTCCGTGTTAAAAGGTAACGGATGCGTTCAGAAATTACGTGGAAGTAGAAATAAAACGTAACTAAAGAGTAAGTTACTAAAAAGTAAATGGGCACGACTCATTTTGTTTTTCGCATTTTTTTTTATATTTTACTATGAAACCCCATAGAAAATCACTTTAATGAAGAAACTACATTTAATCAAGGTCTGTAATACAAAAAATGCACAATATTAACGCGACATATCGAATTTTATGAAGTGTTACATGTATGAAGTCGTAGGGTGGCAATTTGATTTTTGTATGAAACACAAAAAACATCTTTTTAAAAAAGCTTTCTAAAATTGATTGAATACTATGGTTTTACCATTTATTCTTCACAACTTTAAAGTTTAATAGTTTTTCTTCACAAATATGTTATTTTTTGTATGTATGGTTAAATAAAAACATTGAAACTTTGTTACTATTTTGAGGCACACTTTTTTTTCAACAGATGTACACTTATTTTGAGAAATACTCTTTTAATGATTCATATTTTGGCAAATCCACATCCGACGTAAAATTAAGTCCTATGTATTTTATATTATTTAGCATTTCTTCATATAAAGTAGGAATTGGTTGACACGGTTCTTGAATAACTTTTTGTCTGCATTCGTATATTTTCTGTTGTATATCATTATCATTAAAAAGTAATTCTAGGATCCCTTGGGATTGAAGAGGCGAAGAAAATAATCTTAGGATCCCATGGGAGTGAAAAGGCGAAAAAATTATACGAGGATCCCATGGTAGCCTCATCATGGGATTCAAGTGGACGGAGGGTTCGTATCGATATGACGATATATTTTACAGCATTTATTCAAAACTTCAAATTAAATTTCCGATCCAACATTATAGCGGTACAATTTCAGTAAAAAATTAAATATTCAACTTTTAGATATCATTTTGCTGTGGACCTTTTGGAATTGAATCCGGGTAATTGGTTCAAATCGATTTGGCCGCCTATAAAATGTCGTTATTCGAGATTGGTTTTTTGTAAAATCAGTTATTTTCTCTTAAATTTAATCAAAACGAAACTACTTTGCATTTATTTTCAGGCAGATGGTACCCACCGATACACAGAGTGGGAATAGCCTGTCTGTTTTTTTATCGAAACCTGACACACACTCTCCAATATCACATTATATGGCAACACGGTCCTCGAGTATTTAGAATAAATAAACAAAAGGTATTAAATTCGTGTGAGTGCAATTTTTTTTGTTGCAATTTAAAAGTTAAGTGATTCGGTTCGACTATTTGAAACGTTATGTTCGAATTTTTAACTTTAAATTACTCTAGGCGTGTTTTTTTATTCAAGTTAATTATTTTTACAAACTTACTTTATTCGATGATTTTTCACTTCAATATTAACCTTCGGCATGCCTGGTGGCAAAAAGTTACACGGTATGCCTTTTGGGTTTATCAGACCCACTTTTAACTTGCAAATTCTAAAATATTTATTGATTAATAAGTTACTTTAATGTTATATTATATGTTGTTACTTATATGTTTACTAGAGGTGTATGTTAGAAAATAAAATAAAAAAATATTGCAAATCAACAACTTATAATAAATGCCAATTAAACTTAAGTAGTGTTTTTTTCGTGTTTTTTTTTTTTTTTTTTTTTTTTTTTTCGTGTTTTTTTTTTTTTTTTTTTTTTGAAACTTAGTTACTCTCATACACACTTTACTTATTAAAAACTAAAGAGATCTCAATCAGACTATATAAACATAATTATTATGAGGCGCTTCTATGTCCTTATAAATAATTCAAGAATATTCAGTCTATAAACATTTTCCAGAGCTCTGGTCCGAAAGCAAATAGGGGATCGGACTGGGTCAAAATAATATGATTCTGTTTAGTCCGTAAGTTAGTTTATCGAAAAATATTGAATACGTATTTTTTGTTTTATCAAATCAATAAAAAATGACGAAGATAAAACGCGTCAAAGATCTTGGAGTGGGGCTTGAAACGTCACTTGTGTCGTCTTCATTTTAAGTTTACGTGAAAAAAGAAAAAATACGTGTCCAATAATTTTTGGAAATCTATGGACGGACTAATTAGTTTTTTTGTCCGATCCCCTATTGCATAGTGGAAAACTATACGCACGTCCTACTACCACGAGAATGCGTTTTGGATTCAGGTAGTGGGTTTCGGGGACCTAGCAATTCATAACGGCCAGCTACTAAGTGCGGTTAGGCAAGAAATTCGAATTAAAAGGAAATTCAATTGTTTAGTTTTGTTGGTAGGGTCCGTCAGACCCACCTATAAACAAGGTGGGTCTGACGGACCCTACCAGGCATGCCGAAGGTTAAAGTTATTCAACTAATCATTGTTGATAAAAGAGCGCTCATACTTATACTAAATTAAAAAACTGTGTAATATTTCTATTTTTGTGGCTGCTACTGAAAAATTCGGGATGGAAAATTCCAGTAGCAATTTGCCCCACCATGGAATCTAACACAAGAGATCATACTCAGCAGTCGCGATTGCGACCACTAGGCCAACGAGGTATCGGGGCTGCGGGTTGTTTCGGGGCTGGCTTCGACATAAAGGGCCAAGAAGGAACATGGGTGGTTTTTAGTCAGTAGAAGTCTGACACTCCCTTTCGCTCTGCCCAAGAGCTCAGGGTTAGGGTAATTTGATGATTTTCCATCCACCCAAAAAAATAAATAAAAGGCCAACGAGGTAGTCACTAATCAGTACACTTTTGCCTAACCCTTCAGGAATTGCAGGCGTGATGATATGTTATGTTTAATTTCCTCTAAGAATAACTGAAAATTGCAAAGTGGGTGCTTAAATTCCGCACCAGTGATGTTTTCTCACTAGTGTTGTTTCAAAAGCAACAAAAAAAAACAACTCCTGAAGTACCCGTAACCACTTTAAAGAGGCTTATTGCCTGAAAATTGTTCAAACTGCTATAAAACAACAAATAGACAATGAAAACTTAAAATTGAGCCGTGAAATTAGGCGGTTAGGACTATAAAACGTGCGAAAAGTTGGTGTATAACGACTTCTAGCACTAAACTTTTTATTGGTTCCCAATCGGTAGTTACAAACTCAAATTGAGTCTTATGTGTTTGAATGTAAGCACAGAGTTACTAGACTTTTATGTTTTTGTTTTAAGTAAATTGGCTTGTCATCATCAGCCTATAATGTTCCCACTGCAGGGACACAGGCCTCTACTCTAGGAGAGGTATGGGCTATAATCCACCACGTGGGCCCAGTGCGAGTTGGCAAATGTCACATGTCTTCGAATTATTTGGTTCTAAGACATGCCGGTTTTCTCAAAATGTTTTCGTTCACCCAATTGGCTTGTGTTTGGCTGCAACTCGCCTGACGTGAAGCGATGACGCGGCCTAGAGAAGTGGAACAAGCTTGCCCAGAGAAACAGATTCACTCAAATTTGAAGTCAGTCGACCAATCTCTTGCGCACATTACTACTAGTTGACAGCGATATGGAGTAGTTCTTTAATGCACACTTTTGTAGTTTCTTGTTATTTTATAAATAGTTTTTAATTAATTATGTATAGACCTTGCTGACACAACTTAATAAATTTAATAAACGAATCATTAATAATAATCATTAGTAATTTTTGTTTATATTTGTTATTTTATGTGTGCAATAAAGAATAAGAATAAGAATTAATTATAATCCTCTTCAAGTTTGATGAGATCTATTAAATTATTTTTATATTTTTAACATCGTCTCAAAGCGATGGATAATTATTTCTATAACAAGTAAGCAAGCACTTTTTTATAGAATAATAATAACCCTTTGTTTGGTTCTACTGAAGGCGGAAGCAGACCCGCGGGCAAAAAACATGAAACAATATCATGGACATAATCCGACACGTGTTTAGTTGTTTACTATGTCTTAACAAAAATGTATTTAAAACAAACAGGTTAATGGTTTTTCTTCCAACTATGCTTTAATTTCATCACAATCACACTAAAAACTCAGTACCTACAAAGCGAGTCTTTAATGCTCTAGAGCAATAAAAATGTATGAAATTTCATTATTGCACAGTTTATTTTTTAATCGCACCAAAAGGTGCCAATCTCAATGGATTAGCTCTATTCAGCCAGCCGATATCAATACTTTTTTTTTACGTACGTATTATTCGTTTCTATCCTACTTGTTCCAAAAAAATGATTGCTGCTAACTCTGATTTAAAAAAAAAAAGTTATTTGGCGGAAACTTTGTTAATTTTGCTTGACAATATTTTTGGAAACGATAAAGTGTGATACCATGTGATTTTGAGTGCTTCGGTTTCGAATTAAAATGGAATCATCTAGCGACACATTAACTCCGGAAAACATTCTAAATGAAGCCGACAGTGTTATAGAAAATCTTTTTTATTTAACTGTTTGAAATGAGTTTCTTTTATCTACTTATAGGTAATAGTTGAAAGAAAAGCAGATTATGCACCTCGCCTTAAGTAATTTATATTGCCTTTTATACTATTTATACTTTGTGCTCGATGCAATAATCTACTATTGTTTCATGTTTACGAGTGCAATATTTTCAATAAAAATTGAATTGCTTTTCAACAATTTTGTTCGTCACAGTTAGCTTTGTCATCATTATCACCATTACCTTGCCCTCTTCATCTTATCATAATGTCTTCTTCCATACTTGTCTCTTACTTTTCTTTTATTTGTTGTTAGTCCATCGCGCTCGGCTGCTTGCAGCGTATTGAGCGTCGAAGTGTATGGATTCGAAATGGTGCGTTTGGAGGTTGATAGCGGTCATGCGAAACAGGTTAAATGTTTCAATCCGCCCGTTTCATTTAATTTTAGATACCATAGTTTTTCGTTTTGTTCTGTCTTGCACTTTTTTATCATGTTCGTTTTCTTAATGTTTTTATTTTTAATTAGGTACAAGACCTACTAAGTATTCTTATTTATGGTATTACACACCTATTTCACATAATGTAAGTACCTTCTCATACACACACATATTTTTATACACAAAAAGGGCTAAACTGTTTTACGTTCGTTACGTCACCATCTCAGGGCCAGTTGAAAACCAGCGTCGGGCACTAGCTGCTCGGCAGTTTGCTGAACTGGTCCTATTTGGCGCAGCCCTGAGATGCACACACGCTTTTATTTTTTTTCCGTTATTTTTTTTCAATTTCTTTATTGTTTGTTGTGTGCACTTGTGGCATGTACTAAATAGATATGTTTTCTTTCTTCTTTCTTTCTTTCTTTTCCAAATTGCGCCACAAAAACACTACAAAAAGTCGCCGTTTGCAAAGGCCTGTAGATTTATGAACCAACTCAACTGATAAACACCAAGCAGTTTGTAGGATTTCTTGTACACGGCTTTGTTTACAATTCAATGTAGAATTTTCTTGTGGTGAAACTGCTAATCCTGCAGAATTAGAATAATAACCATTCTTTCGAAGTTTTACGAGTATGCTGTTTCTGACCGCGACCGCGGGAGATGAGAGCAAATACCGGAACGCGCATTCTAGAAAATATGGAAATTTTATCTACATACGTATGAACTGCGTCTATTATAACCCGACAGCGGCGAATCTCAAAAGGAGGGTTATGTGTTTAGCCTGTGTGTTTGTCCGCTAAAAAATTTACTCAGTGTCAAAGGTCACAAAAACGGGTTTTACACGATATAAGAAAAAACTGGGACTCTTAGGCAAAAAAGTATTAAGACTTTTAGAGATAATTATCTGATCTACATTTTTTGTCGGAGCTATGATAAAAGTGACCGTTTTGCTGAAAATCGCGAGAACCTCATTTTACAGACCTTTGACCCCGAGATTTTTTTTTCCACTTTTTAGGGTTCTGTATTTTTCCAGGTATCGGATCGATCAGGACTTTTCACATTTCATTTATAATGGTGTTTGAACAATCCTACCAATTTTCAGCTAGGTGGGGAATTTTTACATTAACCTCGGATATCTAAATTACCTGGACTAATTTCATAATGATCGTTTAGTGGACTACTCTCTACTCGGATCTCCTAGTTTAGGAGTCAGGGTTACTTTATCTGTATGACCTTCAAATCATTGAATTATTCATGTGACCTAGTCTGCAATGTTGAAGGTTTTTGTATAAATAAAGTTTTTTTTATTTTTTATTACTCAATAATTGTATTGAGTGTTGTTGATTGGTCATGACTAACTACATTGTCACAGTGAGGATTATTACGCAATTAACGTTGGTTTGTAAACATATCCTCATTGCCTTGAAATATATTGAAGTACCAGTTGTAAGGGTATAAAATATTTACTGTTTCCTTGGGCGTGAGCCAGGATCTGTGAGTGTGGAGCCGTCGTAAAATCTAACAGCCCTTTGTTTTCTGCCTGTAAATATATAGTTTCACCCGATAAAGATATAGCGATGTGCTCTCACAGTAATTGGAATTATGTTTGATATGTGAGCTAAGGGCAAAGATTCTGTACGAAAAGATGCGTACAACATATTTGAATTATCATGCAAGTGAATAATAGCGTTGGATTTATTTATGTGTGCTGGATTAGACACATTATTTTTGCCCTTTGAAAGGAAAGCCTCGCTTCAGCCGTTTTTCTTCTTTGACTGTTTTCCTTTGATATTCAAAAATCTCTCCAAAATTCCGCAAAGTGGTTGCCTAGAGATTTAAGGACGCACTCTCAGTAAATTTGACAAGGAATCCGGTGAATTGTCTTCAAAAATGACAATACCGTGTTCAAAAAAGTAGTCGGAAATTTTCACTAACAGTAAATGAAAGAGAGTTAAAGTCAGAGTCTTTTATTAGCTCAATGTAGGTATAGTAACAGACAGTCACAGTAACTTGAAAGATTATAAAAGAAGCGTCGACGGCTGATAATAAACTTTGTCGATTTGTGACTACGCAGTGACTTGCGTTCAGGGGCCCTACTATGACATCTTAAAACAGTCCTATCATCATCATCATCATCATCAGCCTATTAATGTTCCCACTGCTGGGACACAGGCCTCCTCTCTTTGAGAGGGAAGATATAATGTTATGATTTTTTAATTACGAGGAAAAAGATCCAGGCCTGGATGCAGTACCGTCCTTCCACAAGCAGCAAATATGCCCCTGATTTTTTATTAATAAAATATTCATATGGTACCATCCACTACATACCCAGATTACTCCGTGTCTTATAAAGCACACCTGTGATTTCTACATCTTTGACAGTCGTTACGAGTAGTCAGAAAGTCAGACAACCAGTCTTACCATGAAAAATGCAGAAACATGCGTGAATTTTAGTCAGTAGATGTCTGAACCAAAAAATTCGAAGACATGTGACATCTACCAATCCGCATTGGGCCCGCGTGGTAGATTATAGCCCATTCCCTCTCTAAGAGAGGAGGCCTGTGTCCCAGCAGTGGGAACTTTATTAGGCAACAGCCTAATAAAGTTCCCACTGCTGGGACAACAACAGATGATGATGATGAGATGTCTGACACTCCCTACCACTATAACCAGAGCGAGAGGAGTCTTAATTTGATGATTTACAACGATATAAAAAAATAGTTCCGTGTGGTGTCGGACGTAAAGAATAGCACCATCCCATATCTTCCCGTGGGTGTCGTAAGAGGCGACTAAGGGACTTACCAGAGAATGGGCAGCAGCGTTCTCTGTGTCTTTGTAACAACCATACTGCGATCGCCAACCCGCCTGCCAAGCGTGGCGATTATGGCAAACCCCCCCAAAAATGCCTGGGGGAGGCCTATGTCCAGCAGTGGACGTCTTTTGGCTGAAATGATGATGATGATGATGATTATATAATTCTAAGTGAGGCGAACGATAAAGCAGTGACCAGCGGCCAGTAGCTTAAATTAGTTTATTGAGTGACTCTACAGTCAGAGCCTACGCTGTCCGATATTGATATATTCAATTTCCCCTACTCTAGCAGAAAAAAGAAAGCGATTATGCTGTCCGTAGCGGGTATTCTGGGCCTTGTTCTTGTAGCTCCTCGATCGACAGAGATTTGAGACATTATATCATGTCGCCGTGGAGATCATGCGCACGAATGTGCCAAGGGTCTTGTTGCAAGATTTCCCAGAGTAGATCGGTGTCAGTGCGTCAGGGTAACTGAGCGGCGCTCTTCAATGCCATTTTATACTGCCTCTCAAACTTGAGCAGGTTTCAAACACTGTTTTAAGCTTACACGGTTCATAACTATATTTAAAATGTCACTTACGGAATATCTTCCGTGATTTTTATTTGTTTTGAGTTCCCGATATTTCGACGCTGTTGCAAGCGCCATGATCGCGGGTTAACTGGAGAATGCGGGTGGATGGAAAAAATTGTTGGGAGCAGACGAATCTGTCTACCCTCTTTCTTGGTCTTTTAATACGCGCACTACTGGAACTCGACACTAAGTCACGGCAAAACACACTCACAGTATCACCAGGTTTTTTGAATTCTTTAGTATGTTGCTTGCTGCTTTTAAGCATACTCAAAACTGGATTCCACCTACTTGACAATTTAAAACCATCTTCTCGATTGAAATTTTTATGTTCCTTTATTTCAATTGCTTCTCTTGTCAGCCTGGGTAAGTTATGTTTGTCCGTTGACAAAATACGTGGCTTGTGAAATTCGATCCAGTGATTCTGTGGCCCTGACTGCAGTAAATGTTCAGCTATGGCCGATTTCTGTTCGTCATTGTTTTTCACAGCCTTCATGTGTTCTTTGATGCGGCATGAGATAGTTCGCTTCGTTTGGCCGATGTATGAGCTGCCGCAACTGCAGTCGATTTTGAGCAGGTTTGTTTTACTGTACCTCGGTAGCAGCTGTATTACTCCGTAGTCTATCACTGGCAGTAAGCAAGCTTGGATGCTTGGCTTGACGTTGACGCTTAGCTTGAAGCGGTAGCCGATGATTGGATACAGCGCTTCTTTGACTCTCTTGACCTTTTCAATATTTTCTTTGGCATGCTTATTCATCGAAAGCCTTTTATCCAGCCAGACCCCGAGG
Source organism: Diarsia dahlii (assembly GCA_949775195.1). Lineage (NCBI taxonomy): Eukaryota > Metazoa > Arthropoda > Insecta > Lepidoptera > Noctuidae > Diarsia > Diarsia dahlii. Next base: position 5,392,372 of record OX459198.1, read on the forward strand.
TATTTTATTTCTGGTTTGAATATGATGCGTTCCCCACGTATTTGAACATAATTGCGATATCCTGTGTTCAAATTGTTGAGTCTTGGTCTCTTGTGTGAGAAAATTATGCATTCTGTCTTATCGACATTGCATTTGAGACCCCATTTTTTGTAGTAATCAATTATATCGATGGCGGCCCACTCTGCTCGGCGCGTAGCGTGGTCCGGTCTTTCAGCTACGTTTAGTATACATAGGTCGTCGGCGTACTGTGACAGCATCTGACCTGCTATTCTTTCGTTAGGAAGGTCAGCCACATAGAGGTTGAAGATCGCCCCCCCGTGCCCCGCACCCCGTGCGGCACACGCTGCTCCGTTCCCAAAGTGATTCTGAAGCTGCCTCTTATTGTCCTGTAGCTCAGGTAGTTCTCGATCATCTTTACGCTGTTGTTATATACTCCGGCGTCGATCAGTTTTCGACAAAGAGCTTTGTGATTAATTGAATCGAAGGCTTTGCTGAGGTCAGTTGATATCATGACTACGCTATGGCCTTTGTCCAGCGCGTCGGCTATGTATTTGCCGGTACGAAGGATTTGGGTGGCGGTGCCTCTGTTTCTCGTAAACCCATGCTGGTGACTGGGTATTATTTCGGTTAACTCTGTCTCAATGCGGTTGAGTATTATTCTCTCGGCCCATTTGCCCATTTATTTATTTTATTTATTTATTACATTTAGTACAGCAAAAGCCATTAATACTAAATTAACTAATCATTTTATTCGGTCTTCTCGCAAAACTACAAGCATTCTAACATTATCGTCTTCCATTCATCAGCAAACAAATCCAATTCAGGGTTGGTCTCCACGAGCGCGTTGAGCATCGTTAGCATACGCGGTATAGGGGAGGTGGACCGAGCTACAGTGCGACAAAATGGGACATTAAATAATTTGTGCTCTCTAGAGCGATTATAATTATTTGGAACAAATAATTGACACAGCTCCGCATGTAAGTCTGAGGCGTCGGTGTGACCATGTATGATTTTATACGCTGTTGTTATTTGGTCAATAGCCCGCCTAACTTTAAGGGAATTAAAATTTAAACATCCTAAAAGGTGATGTTGAGTAGGCTGATGGATCTACCTATACGATTTGGGGTCGCTGTGATCCTTCCCCGCCTAATGCAAAAAGATACATGTACTGGTTTTCCATCGTTCAGGGAAGTAGCCCGTCTCGAGTATGTAGTAGGTACATTACACTCGTACGTTTGAATATCGCAATATCGCAAACCAACGCAAACACGACCCCATTTGTTGTTCTGGAGTCAAATGACATTGCGGTAGCCCCAAACAGAGATGTCGGGATGGGCTGACTCCTTCATTAGGATAATATGTCCTTAGAAGTTGTGAATAAAGAAAAGTGATGAAGTCTTAATCTGTTTTTGTCAGTACCAAAAAAAAAAGAACAAACAATGTATTTTAAGCAAGCGTGCTCCATACTAAGCCGCATCATCGCTTCACATCAGGCGAGCTGTGGCCAAACGCCTATTTGTAGTCTTTTTAGAATAAAAACAACCCACTCACATAACCATGGACCTAATACGTGGCTCTTAAATAGGATTAACCTCAATTAGGGTAAGCCTTTTACGACTTTTAGTACAATAATAATCTACTTAGTTACCACAAAAGCTCGAAAAATAAGACCTAACCAATAAAGGTAGCTAGACCTTTGTGACAGTCCGTTGAATAATTCTCAAAAAAAGATGAAGACATTTATTTTTATAAGGGACCAAAAGGATAGACAAATTAATTATTACGGTTTAGTTAGGAACCCTAATGTGAATGGTAGTTGGACCGTAAAACTGAATGACTACTTACATTTAGGCCAGAATTATTTTAGGTACAGACCATACATCGGGTATGGCTACGGACTACATGCTCAAAGTGAGACGCGTCTAGTGACAATAACTGCAGGGAAAATCAAATGACGCAAGTTTATTGCTACGAGTGATATGGACGTGACTTGCAGAGTGACGGTACTTAAATGAAGGAAAAAAAATGGCGCGCGTCTTGTCGCTTTGCATAATGTACCCTCATCATTCATCATCATCATCATCATTCATGGCCCTTCATCATTCATTCAAGGGTCATTTGTGTCCCTTGCACAAAGGACACAAATGACGTGGGCTGTAGTCGCTTGACAAAAATAAGTCCTGTCACAAAGTACACAAGTCACGCACGCTCTAGTCGCTTAACCAGTGTAAGTCCCGTCACAAAGGATATTATGTAGCGTGCGCTCTAGTCGCTTAACATTTGTAAGTCCCGTTACATAGGATACAACTAGCGTGTGCTGTTGTCGCTTGACATAAATAAGTCCCGTCACAAAGAACAAAAGTGATGTATGCTCTCAAATTCAAATTCATTTATTTTGTGAACACAGGGTACAGAAGATGTTATAATAAATTAGACCCGAGCTGAGTCCCGCCAAAAGGCTGCATACAAAATATTCATGGTTTGTTATTAGATAAATTTAAAAGGAACTTAACATCACAATAATCAAAATTAATAAAACATAAAGTCATGCTTACATTGGAAAAGATTATTCATAAAATATAAAATTATGTAAAGTACGTGGGATACAAAATAATGTCACAAAATTAATATTGTAATAATCACATAACATATAAACAGATTCGAAAATAATAATGTCACAAATTAATTTAGACAGTAATAATCACATAACATAAAAACAGATTCAAAAATAATAATGTCACAAATTAATTAATACAGGAATAATCATTTATTATAAAAACAGATTCGAAAAATAAAAATGTCAGAAATTAATTAATACAATAATAATCACACAAAAACAGATTTGAAAAATAATAACGTCACAATCACAAATTAACTAATACAATCATATTCACACAAAAACAGATTCGATTTAAAATTTGTCATTTAAAAATTCATCAACAGAATAATACACTTTGTTATTAAGCAGATCGAACAATTTTCTTTTGTTTCTCTAGTCGCTGAACATATATAAGTCCCGTCACAAAGGACACAAGTGACACTCGCTCTAGTCGTTTAACATTATATAAGTACCGTCACAAAGGATACAAGTGACGCACGCTCTGTCGCTTAACATTTGTAAGTCCCGTCACAAAGGATACAAGTGACACATGCTCTAGTCGCTTAACATTTGTAAGTCCCGTCACAAAGGACACAAGTGACGCACGCTCTAGTCGCTTAACATTTGTAAGTCCCGTCACAAAGGACACAAGTGACGCACGCTCTAGTCGCTTAACATTTGTAAGTCCCGTCACAAAGGACACAAGTGACGCACGCTCTAGTCGCTTAACATATGTAAGTACCGTCACAAATCGCATCGCCCGAGTCTGTAAATTGGGCTTCACGATTTGACCTTGAGCTGACCTAGCACAGTGAGGAGCTTCAATGCAATAAAAAGCCAGCTTATACTGGTTAGGTTGCCACTACTAGTGGAAGTAAACATATTTTATATAAAGCAGGTTTACTAAGCCGGGAATATAAACGAGGAAATTACGTATCACCGGATACCACAATGTTGATCTTGTGAACATCCGGAATAAGCTAACTTTGTATATTTGTTTCTGGGTTAAGGTTTCTGTTCAAGTTATACTTGAATATTTTTCTTCTACAAAGTTCTTATTACTAGAATCACTACATATTATAAAAGAAAGTTAGTCCTCCGCCGCGTCTGTCTGTCTGTTCGCGATAAACTCAAAAACTACTGCACCGATTTTCATGTTGTTTTCTCCAATGGATAGAGTGATTCTCGAAAAAGGTTTTAGTATATTATTTGACCGACATTCACGCCGGCGAAGCCGCGGGCATCAGCTAGTTAAGAATATTTTCCTTCATGCAACACATGCCTAAATACAATGATGGGCTGTTTATCTATCTTCTCTATCTATCTATATAAATAAAAAGAGAAGTTCTGACTGACTGACTGACTGACTCATCAACGCCCAGCCCAAACCCTTGGACCTAGAAAGCTGAAATTTTGCACAGAGGTTCCCTTTATAATGTAGACAAGGAATTAGGAAGGATTTTTCAAAATTCAACCCATAAGGGAGTTAAATAGGGGATGAAAGTTTGTATAGAAAATCGTCATTTTCACGCGGGCGAAGCCGCTGGCAAAAGCTAGTTCACCATAAAGTGGTGGTAAGGCCCTTGCACAGCTAGCCTAGTAACAGTAGTCAAAATATGTATTCGGTTGATGGCAAAAGGCTCGCCTCCTATTACATCGTACTTAAACATCACTAACTGAATGTGGTTGTTACTCCGAAGGGTTCCACAAATATTTAGGTTTAATATACTTTATTCTCAAAAACGACAAAAGAGCCACTTGAAAACATAATTATGATAACATAATGTAATAAACTTAATCTAGTGTTACAACAGCCCACTGACAGCGCGCCACACTAGCCAGCCAACCCGCCATAGCCAAGCTACCATAGCCGGGCCACCATAGCCAAGCCAACGATAGCCATGCCAACCATAGCCAAGCCACTAGCAAGCCATAACTACCGGACTCCTCCGGTGGGGATAAAGCTTTATAATGCCCTGCAAGCTCATTTTCGCGGTCTTGTCGCACTCGATTGTAATAGTTGTAAGGGGAAGCTCTGCCCGAATAAAGTTATAAATCAGGTCCTGTTTATTTATTACCACTGTCTTTACACTAGGTAACGGTCACAGACTGATACAATACACATCTTTGCTATAATACTGTATAATCTCTTCGGGACTAACATCGTCATGTCAAGTTTAAATGGAAAATATTTACTTCAACTATCTTTAGATAGTAAACATTGAGCCAGCGGGTTAATTCCTTAAAAAGTATTGAAGAAATAGTAGGTATACAACCTTTCACACTTGATGGATTCCCGATAGAACCTAACGGCTAAGCTCACATTCAAGTTTAAAAAAAATATTTACTTCAACTATCTTTAGATAGTAAACATTGAGCCAGCGGGTTAATTCCCTAAAAAGAATTGGAGAAATAGTAGGTATACAACCTTTCACACTTGATGGATTCCCGATAGAACCTAACGGCTAAGCTCACATTCAAGTTTAAAAAAAATATTTACTTCAACTATCTTTAGATAGTAAACATTGAGCCAGCGGGTTAATTCCCTAAAAAGAATTGGAGAAATAGTAGGTATACAACCTTTCACACTTGATGGATTCCCGATAGAACCTAACGGCTAAGCTCACATTCACACCGGCGCTTTTTTAGCATGCTCGTTTTTGGATTTTCAGCTAGAATTCAATAATTTATTATGAGTGCTTTCCTAACGTGAGCGTCCCTATGTTAAAAACCTCACTATGTTTATTTATTTTATTTATTTATTCCATTTGTTACATCCCAAACTCTTGGCATAATCATCATCCTAATCTTCATTTAAACTGAAAGACGTCCACTGCTAGGCCTAACTCTCACCCAAGAGTCGCCACAATGACTGGTCCCATGCGCCCCGCTAGTTTCACCAGGTCATCAGTCCACCTAGTTAGGCCTTCCAATGCAACATCTTCCCTTCCAATGCAACGTCTTCCGGTTCTCGACATAATATTGGTTAAAATCCAGGGACGGTTAAAAAAGCGCCGCGTTTATAAAACGCACGTGCGACTTGGGCTTAAAGTTGTTCGAAACCTTAATTCCCATGACGCTTGACTTATCGTTATCTAGAATCAACATTGTTTACTTAAGGAATAGACCTTCCAGTTTATCAGTGTCCGACGTAGGGAGGGTTTTTTTTGTGAACTTGAGCGAATTTTATTGAATATACCTATTATTAAATTGAAATGAAAATCGGAAGCAAAAGTGTTTGAGGATCAGCTAGTATTCCAATAATCTGTTTTTAGAAAGTTTCGACTCAAATTATAATCACTTTTTCCTAAGAAATATTGCTTGAAAAACAATACAATTAATCGTAAAAAAATACAAAATATCTAATATTTTTAGAACATTATCGTCGAAAATTCCTATGAAAAACATCTTCTTGGAATAGATTTGAAATAACAACTTCTAGTTTAAGTTTGAAATAATCAAACAAAAGACCCAATTTGTGAGCGGTAAAAAAGATTGACATCGAAAAACGTTACTGGTCTATTTTTGTAACTTTCCATTAGATTATTTTGTAAAGGCTAGGTATAATGGAAATCTGAATAAGGACACGTTCTTATAATTCAATCGAGCAAAAACCAGCAACTTACACTTTTTTAACTTTTAAATTATATACCAAGCCAACCGACCACCACACACTTGTACTTGTAGTAACAACAGAAAATTTACAATGTTGTGGAATTTAGGAAAATTCCTAAACATTGTAAATTTTCTACATAACGTAGAATATTTTCAGACGCAAAAGCTCACCATTCTCCAAGTCTTAAACCAAACAAAAGTAATAAAGGTATTGTACTATTCTGAGCGAAGACAACCGTAACTATGTAAGGTGTACGATTAAAGTTACGGTAGTCTTAGTAAGAACGGCAGAATATTCCACTTAAAGCGCCTTAACGAAGCAAAGACGTTCCCTTAAACTATAAAAGACGCTGAGCGTAAATAGTATGGCATTTTAAATTACCCCTTCGAGCTCAATAAAAGGGTTTACGTTAGGCAATGAGGAAGAATGAAGTTTTGTTTGTTGAAACGCGGGGTAACCGACTTATCTTATAAAACATTTTTCTTTGTTTTCCTTCAATTTAGCGCTCTATCCTTTCTCTCCGTTGAGCTTGGAATTCTCGGAATACCTTCTCAGCATCATTTATGCAGTAGATGCAAAAGCTTTGTATAAAACCACACTCATTTTACACATCAAGGAAAAACCACAGTGTTCCGTTTTAAATAGGAACATACATACATTGACTTCGAAACTCTGCGAACCTTTTAACATTGTGGACACCGGATTCTATAATAAGCATAATACGTAGATAGTCATAAAGTCATAAACTGCCCTGCACTCTACGTTAAACCTGTATTAAGGTGGCTCTAAACGGGCAATATTTCTATTGCAATGTATGTCTGCAACACAGTTGCCGGCTACAAATACACAAATTACAGCCAGACAATACAATATAGGACAATATTTTAAATATTTCCTTGCCATAATCATCATCATTATCATCATTTCAGCCAAAAGACGTCCACTGCGGGACAAAGGCCTCCCCCAGGTGTCGCCACAATGACTAGTACCGTGCGGCTCGCATCGTGGGTCCAAAACATTTTTATTTGTCGCCGCAAGATTGCACGTCGATTAAATCGAAAAATGGGCGACTACTTATATTATTGTTTCGTTATGTGACCTAGGTATATTCCTTCCCTTTAAGTGAAATTTTATTCTGTCGTGTCTCTTGCTGCGACGTATGATATCGAAAGAAAATTATTTTTCGAACATAATCGACATCAAACTGTTTTTGTGGGGTCCATATTGGCTCACCTAAAGTTGTTTATCCGAAATTGTTCTTCCTAACGATTTGTAATCCGAATGATCACTCTTCCTAAAATTTTTCATCCTAAAGTTTTCATTCATACTATTTGTAGTCCTACCGACGATGTTCATAACACTCATGTTTCCGAAAATTGGAATTCATAATATCATTAGTGTAAATATATTTAAACTCTTACTGTTTTTTATCCTAACGCTTTTATTCCTAAACATAATTACCATAATATTTTCACTCATACAACTGTTTAGAATGATTAAAGGTCGTTTCACTGATTTTTGTCTTGAAATAAAATAAATGAATGAAATTCAGGTCAGAGTGTCGTCTTGGGGGCACTATGAAAAAAATACTTAGAAAATTTCGCGACCAATTTCGAGGTAGCGCTCGCCGGCCGCTCCCGCGGCACCGCTCGCTTCGCTCGCTCGGCCCGCGCGTAGTTGGTCACAGTTCTAACCTAACCTAACCTATGGATATCTTTGCACAGTATATAAGGTCCCATTAAAATAGGTGGACAAAGGGGTTTGAACTTTTTTGTATGGGAGCTGGCATATCGGCCCACCGCCATTTTGATTTTTTTTCGAAATCGCGGCCCACGATGAAAGTGGTATGTATGGATAGAGGACACGTAGACGAACAAAAAATGTCAAGCAACACGGTACCCAAAGTGTCACGTTACCGAGATATTTGAAGGTAAAGATGGACAAATCAGTACAATGACCACATAAAAATTAGAGCTTTTACGTGTCTATAGGAGACTATAGGCGTTGATTATTATTATTACTGGTTATTGAAAGAGAGTAGGTACATTACATACTACTAGGAGCACGAGAAAACTATTTTTTGACATTACATAGCGTTTCAATGAGATGCAAAGCGATTTCAATGTGCGTATAACAATAATCAACCTGGGAACTATTATTTGGATATAATTTAACGCCCAAACACGTAAAAAGGCTATTTAAAAAAATATTTAATGAATGTCGTTGTACTCGTTTGTCGATCTTTAACTTCAAATATCTCGGTAACGTGACACTTTGGGTACCATGTTACTGGACATTTTTTGTTCGTCTATAAGTCCTCTATCTATACATACCACTTTCATCGTGGGCCGCGATTTCGAAAAAAAATCAAAATGGCGGACAGGTTGATATGCCACATTGGTTCTATCCCCTTTTAACACAGCGTTTAGTAAGCCTAACTAAAGACATCTAAACAAAAAAAAAAAAATATATAAAGTGATTTTATTTTGACTTAAAATAATGAATTGCCGGCACTCTAGAACAAACTCATCCTATAAAAGTAGGTATTTTATTTCTTATTCTTATATTTTTTTGCTATTGTCCTTATTTTAGCGGTCTGAATGATTTCTAAAATTTTGTCCACCTATTTTAATGGGACCTTTTATAATACTGATTATTATGAATAAAAAGTAATATAAACAAAAAAAAAGATATGACTTTGAATAATAGTGTAAAAGATGGTTATGTTGAGAAAATATAGGAAAACAAATAATAGTGTAATAGATGTTTATTGCTACAGACATTATGAAGTTGAATGCTTCGGAATTAAAACATTAGAGACAGAGAAGTTAGGAATTGCGATTGTTAGGATGAAAAATGTTAGGAAGAACATTTTCGGATTTCCAATTATCGGAGTTGAAATTTTAGGTGAACTTTGGCGCACCCGTTTTTGTGATGGTCGGTCTACATGAAATGCATGCAATGTGCATGAAAAATGTTGCCCGTTTAGGAGCACTTTTATGAGGAAGTTCAAAAACATGTTAGGTTAGCCATAAATTAACTTACAAAGAAGAAAGTTCGTAAACTTATGATAAAATTCAATTTACGTACAATGTACTGCGAGTAGCATAAAAAGATGATTGATTTGAACATAAGGAAGGTTCAGCCCTTTGTCAGAAATCTATCATCGTTTTAAGGCTTGGGTCTCGAGCCAAAGACCTCAATACATGCGGAAAACTTACAAGCTTTTCCTGTGTTAGGAAAAGTTTCAACTTTGAAGAAAAATTAAAATACTGTTATTGAGTAAAAACAAATAATTCTCGTGTTGGGATAGAAATATAATTATTTTCAAAATGAGTGCTCTATTTGTTCTTGTTTATAAAAATTAGCTGACGGAATAATTTAATACCGACATCATTACACGTTTAGCCTAAAGCATCAACAGTTAATTTTGTGTACCTAACATTCATAAATATTGATTTGGTTAGATAGAAAGCCTCCTCAGATGTTGGTTGCGGCTTTTGGCTATTAAGCCATTGGCAGACACGACTATCGGCACAATGCTGTACTCATTCATAATAATTATTCCCTATAATGACTTTTTAACTAATTTTGTTCATTTTTAAATATTCCTTACAAAAACTAATATTATAATAATAATTATTATTATGAATATTTTTCGTGCGATAAAGTAATAGCTTTATATAGGTACCTACTTATATCCTGTTTAAAGTTATTAGTTAGCTTTAATATAAGGTCCCATTAAAATAGATGGACAAAATTTTAAAAATCATTCAGACCACCAAAATATGGACAATGGTAAAAATAATAATAAGAAAAACACATTTAAGTACCTACCCCAGGATGAGTTTGTTGTAGAGTGCCGGCAATTTATTATTTTAAGGTTTATGTTCCAGGGTAGCCCGCGAAATTCAAATTTTCTTAAGTTTTTTGCAATTTGCAGGCAAGTGATAGGTTGTATGTTGATGAACATTTGATTCGCGGCTGTAAGACGTATGTAGTTACATAATTATAATCATCAAAATCATTAATACAACCCTCCGAGCTCATAAAGGTGTAAAAATGACTTTTTACAAGGTCAAAGTCATTCCGGAACCTTTATGAGCTCGGAGGGTTGTATTAATGATTTTGATGATTATAATTCTATAACTACAATTGTCAAACCTAAGTCAAAACAAAAATCAGTTTATTTAATGTTTTTTTTTGTTTAGATATCTTTGTGTATACGTACTGAACGCTGTGTTAAAATTTGTCCACCTATTTAAATGGGACCTTTAATATGATATCAGCAGATTTCTATTGTGAGATGTAATAAGAATGAATAAATCAAATTATTAAAATTTAAACTCTCGAGTATTTACATTATAACTTCATAAATCTATCATTCGATTACCTGGCCTTAAATAATAAATGGTACAAAGTGGATAAATTGAAGTTTATTAAATACGGGCTTGTTTTAGTTTAATTAATCATCTTGTTAGGATTTTAATCAAAACCAAAAGTTTCTTAGAAAATAAATGATAGAAATTATTATAAACCACATATATTTAATTCTGAAACGAAATACTATTAAGAGTTCTTATTTGAAATTCTGAAAGCCATTAAAGGTTTTAAAAAAGGGAATATATGAATTTGTTATCAACTATTTCATGTGAAATCTGTATCAGACTGATATGAAAATTAAGCAAATAGAGATGATTAAAAATATAAAAATATGCTTATACGAGTATGAGTTAGTCTTTCATCAGTTTGTTAACTCAGCTTAATAAAAATCTAAGCATTATTTTGAGCTTCAAACGTTCCGCCTACCTTTCATGTACGGATAAAAAGTTAATTAAAACAGAACCAGATTCAAGTTTAATTTTACAATTAGCATTTTTCGAAGGAAAATCTTCTTAAATGCTTGTCATAAGTTATGAACGTGAACTCGCTGTTTTCAGAGCTAAATGAAAGTAAGGTACCTGAAAATTAGGCCAAACCGTATTATTGACTTCAATCTTGCCCTAAGGGCAGAGATGATGTCGACGATGGAACGAGCTTACCCAGAAGAAGAAGTTTTTATTATTTTGATCCACATTTAAACAATGATAATTACATTACATTTACCATGGCCATCCAACGTGGGAGTGCTGCCAGCCTTTTTTTTATTCTTTATTTATTAGAGAGGGTTTGTTCACATAGCGAACATGTCACCCTCATAGGAATACTTTACAAGCAAAACTTACAATCTACGCTTAATTCCTATATTAACTAATTTGTATATTATTCTAGCAGTTTATATGTCGGAAAGGCTAGAATCATATTGCATGCTCCTAAATCTAGAATATTTATATTAAATTGGTCTTGAATCAAAATTCTTTCAGCCTCATTCCGGACATGCCAGCCTTCTGGGCACTTTCCCTGTTGACAGCGGTGCTGACGCCCTGTAATTCTTACCTTTTTGAAACTGTATTTAATTTATTATAATTTTAGTTCTGTAAATTGTAGTTTGTAAAATATATTGTAAATAGGTTATTAGGTACATACTCAGCCAGAAACATAAAACAATGTTACGTGCTCACCACAATTATTTTTAACCACGCTTGGAATTTCTTATTATTGGTGCAGGTTAGCAGTTAATCGTTTAGTAAGTTCTGCGCTTACAACCAAACGTTAACTTTATTTTATTATTTCGTTATTTATTACCCACGACGGAACGGAGCAGGTATATGCGTTTAGGGTGAGAGATGTTTGTTTGTGTGTTTGTGCAAAGTAATGTTCCCACCTATCTTCTAAACTAATGATCCGATTTTGATGCGGTGTTCAATAACGGGTTTGTGTTCGATGAGTTCATGTTCTTAGACAGGTGTCATGGCTGTAACTCACTAGGGGGGGGCGCCACAATATTAGTGCAAAACAAAATGTCCGATTACAATTCTGTTTTCAGCAATGTGCACGTGGTAGCTTAATGCATGTTCCCAAATAATAAAAATTACGTCTGTAACTCACTAGAGGGCGCTACAATATTAGTGCAAAATAATATTGCAATAACATTAAAACGAATTGTCCGATTTCAATGCGGATTTCATCAGCAATGGGTTCGTAGTTGATTGGTGCATGGTCTAAGTCTTATGATATTAACTCACTAGGGGGCGCTGCTATATTAGTGTGAAACGATTATATTGCAATATTATTAAAATTAAAACGTATTGTCTGATTTCATTTCAATGCGGATTTCAGGAATGAGTTCGTGGGTGACGAGCGTTCCTATAATTCGTATAATAATATACTCTCTAAAAAGTCTGAAATAAAATTAAGTAAAATTAAAATTTTTGAAAAAAACCCACGACGGTAAAAGTCTAATTGAAAAAGAATAAAATAACTCAAAGTAAACATAACTAAGGAATATCCGTCGGGGGCTGCCATTAAACCAGCTAAAGGTTTTCTAGTGACGTTAATGTTTAACGACGACATAAAATACACTTAGGTGTATGATTAAATTTTTGTTGAAATTTCATATTGAAAAGGCAGCCCCCGACGGATATTCCTTAGTTAAGTTTATTTTGAGTTATTTTATTATTTTCAATTAGATTTTTACCGTCGTGGGTTTTATTCAAAATTTTTAATTTTGCTTAATTTTTGATAATTTTGTTCTGAATCATTTAAATATTTGCTAGCGTTCTTCCAAAAGTCTCGTAAAGTTGTAACATAATTCTTCGTCTTATTTGTTCGTTACAGGAACTGTTGACATCAAGCTTACAGTCAAACCCGAAATCTATTTACTTAGATTGCCAATACACGTTTCTTTTTAAAACAGCAATTTATTCAAAAAATATTATTAAAGCAGTATAAAAAATCTCGATCACAGTCAAGACATTCATATTATTATGGATTCATCATCATGCTTCTACCGATATTCCAATTTATTTTTGCAGTCGGCGCAGTATGCTATTTTCTTCCATACTCCTCTTTCTTTCTCGTTTACTATTTCATTGCAGAATCTAAGACAGTTAAATTGTGTGACTGAGACTACTTTGAGCTTCATTGTCTCAGGGGTTTTCTGGTGGTCGCCACTGGGGATTATGGCTTGCAGGAGTTGCAGTGGTTTAGGAATAGTGTGACTGTCCCAGAATAAAAACTTTTCTATGACTTCTCATCTCGACAGACACCTCTTTTACATAATGTTTCACACAGGCAATCCATCGTTTCTTTGATTTCCCTCTACTCTTGTAGATATCGACATTGATACTCAAAACTTTTCCCACATTTTCCTCATTCCTTCGTATCAGAATGAGGAAAATCGACATGAATGTGTTCAAATAACATTATTTTTGATTGATATCATTTCGATTTTTTTTTTTTTTTTTTTTTTTTATTATTTTTTTTTTTTTTATTATGTTCATCGTAGGAACAGCTAGTCAAATTTATTTACAACATTTAAAAACTACTATTTACAGAACTAAGATAATAATAAAATATATACAAGTATCAAAAAGGGAAGTAATTATAGGGCGTCAAAAAATTCGTCCACACCGCTGTCAACAGGAAAAGTGCCCAGAAGGCTGGCAGCATTGCCACGTTGGATGGCAATGCTGATTCTTTGCCCAAAAAATATTCCAGCCCTCTGGTCACGTGAAGAGTCGACCAAACGCTTGGCAATTTCCTGATAAATTAAGTGGGCACTCGGACCCCATGGCCCCAGTGTTTCAACCCCAAACGGCTCAAACACATAACCACCAATTAAGTTATTGTATTTGCGCCGTTTGAGGTTTTCAGCACCGGCAGCAGCCGCCCCAGCACAGCTCACCGTGCTAGGAAGATGGGATGGCGCAAGGGTGTCGACACAAGTTGCATCCCACACCAAAGGCCTACCCAACTTCCAAGGCATTATGGTCATACCATCTGGTCTCTTCCCATCGACGCGTGCCAACCCATTGGGTTCCAAAATAGCTGGCACACCGGCGGTAGCCAGAGCACGTCGGATAAGATCATTAATGCTGGCGTGTCGCGCAATCCGACCTGCGCTCTTACTGCAAGAAAGGCCATGGTGTCCGAGGCCGTCGACTGCTTCACCACATTGACAGCGATGTGGAGCCCCACATGGAGCACCCAATCGCAAACATGTAGCGAGCCGGAAGGTAGTGTCACCTAACATAGTGCCTATATTAGGTGACGGTAGTGCTTGAAGCCAGAGGCCCGACTCCCACTCACCCACAGCCAGCAGGCGGGCACGCTCAGCAGTATTGGTAGACGTATTAATAAGGTTATTCCGTACCAACCTGCAGAGCGGCTCATCCCACTGTCTCTGGGAAAATGGGTTCTCGGGCCGATCCGTGTTCGGGCAAGCTATTCTCCAGGCGCTCTCTGCATCGGACAAGCACGGCACTTCCGAGTCAACCAGGGAGAGGGTTAAAATTTTCCTGGTTAGCTTTTCAGTGCTGTGGACAGACGACAGGAACGCCGGTAAGCTTACACTAGAAATTTTGCGGACGCCGAGGCCACCAAAACGAATTGGAAGGGTGGCTTGCTGCCACGCTCGGTCGTCCAGGGCCACATTAAGAATGGATGTAAGTGTGTCGTGGATAATTTGGTCAATTTTGTCCAAAAGTTGTGGTTTCGTCCACAGAGGTGAAGAACGAAGAAAATACATAAAATTTGGACCAAAACAACAGTATCTGATAAGGGTGAAAGCCGAATGTAGGTTAATTTTGGAGAGTCTATCTGAAATATCATGAAAATGTTTAATTTTGTTATCGATGAAAAATGAGAAACTTTCTTCTAAAATAGGGGAACCTAGGAGGTACAAGGAACTTTTTTCTAAAATTTTGATTTGAGGGGCTATTGAGTTAAATTTGTCTATTGTCGATTGTCTGTCGGTAATGTCAGGGAGATAAATTTCGCATTTAGAGGGGTTAAGGTCCAGGCCAATAGATTTAAATTGTTGTTTGAGGAGTTGTAAGTCATTCAAAACGGTGTCGATATCACCTCCTAGCATTTCGATTGATGTAAGTAGGTACCCATGTGAGCTATTGTGAGTAAAGGTCCTTTTATGGCGTCGCGGAGTGTCATAACAGCTCAATCAGATTCCTTTACAGACCACCGATACACGTGCTATGAAATCTGATATAGTGACCTTAACTTGGTGGTGGAATCCCTATGACGGTATAGTTTTGCAACTAAAATGAACTTTGGTCCCCTCAGTTAGAGGCGATAAAGGTTCCGGGAAATTGTTTCCTGATTAGTTTTCAGAACAAGGAAAATCTACATGAATGTGTTCATCATCATCATATCAGCCGAAAGATGTCAACTGCTGGACATAGGCCTCCCCCAAGTGTCGTTACATTGACCAGTCCCATGCGTCTCGCACTAAACGGATCCCCGCATCCGTCACCAGGTCATCGGTCCACCTAGTGGAAGGCCTTCCAACGCAGGGCACGCCACGATAGTGGCGGTAAGTCCCCTCTTTGAGGAGTGGCTGGAGAGGCGCCTCGGCGCCCTTACCTACCGCCTGACGCAGGTCTTCACTGGACACGGGTGTTTCGGGAGGTACCTGTACCGAATCAGGCGGGAGGAAACGCCCGGATGCTTCCACTGCGAGGATCGACCGGAGGACACAGTGGAGCACACTGTGGAGGCGTGCCTTGCTTGGGCAGAGCCCCGCCGTGTTCTCGTAGCGGCGATCGGCGGCGGCGACCTCTCGCGTCCGGCCCTGGTGCAAGCCATGGTCCGAAGCGAAGAGGAATGGGACGACATCGCCTCCTTCTGCGAAGGAGTGATGCTAGCGAAGGAGGTGGCGGAACGAGAGAGGGAGAGAACCTCTCAACGTCCCAGCCACCGTGGAAGGCGCTCCGGGCGTCGGGGGTCACGCGATGACCTCCGGCCACCGTAGACGCGGGCCTGTGGACGGTGAGTAACGGGCTAGCTCGCCGTCCGGCCGTCGTCATGACGGCAACAGACCGTGTCGGCGGCGCGTACGTGTTCCACGCGCGCCTCAAAGAGATGTCAGCAATATGGAAGGGGCCCGCAAGGGCCGACGCCCGTCGGGGCTGTGGATATCGAAAGGTTACCGCGGCTCCGACACAAGGGCGAAGAAGGAACATGGGTTTGGTTTTTAGTCAGTAGAAGTCTGACACTCCCCTTCGCTCAGCCCAAGAGCGGGGGGGGTTATTCGATGATTTTCCACCCAACAAAAAAAAATAAAAATAAAAAAGGCCTTCCAACGCAACGTCTTCCGGTTCGCGGTTGGCACTCCAGAACTTATCTTCCTCATTTGTTAGAGTTCGGAGCTTAAAGTTGATAGTAATGATAATTAATATTTTTTTATAATTATTAATAATTTATTTTAAGTAGTTTGTACATGGTATTCAAAGTTTTTTTATATAATTAGATGTTATATATAAATAGAACCAGTACAACGTATATTAAATGGGTCGTTGGACTCCCTTTCCTAAACTAGGCAGAAAATCTGTCTGTTCAGTACTAACACAACACCTTGTAATGTACTGTAAACCTTTGGTACTGCGCCTGATCTCAGTCCGGTTGTGTCAAAATGGTATATTTTCTGGGTTCATAGCTCGTCACCATTTAGATCCGCCTCGACCGCAAAAAGCAAGAAGGAAAGTACTAAGTACTAAGTTTTAAAGAAATTTGTTGCTTAAATAACAGGTCGATCGTGAGGTAACTATATTCATACCAGCTGTCATTTGTAGATCTTTGACAGTCGTTACAGGTAGTCATCATCATCATCATCATCAGCCTATAATGTTCCCACTGCAGGGACTATCTACTACGCGGGCCCAGTGCGGATTGGTAGATGTCACATGTCTCCGAATTTTTTGGTTCTAAGACATGCCGGTTTCCTCACAATGTTTTCCTTCACCGTTTTGAGAGCAGTGGTGATGAAATAAATGACACAAAGTAATGCGCCTGACGGGGTTCGAACCCACGACTCACTGTTCGTAAGTCGGAGCCGCCACCACTGGGCCACCACTGCTCTACCTATACTATACAGGTAGTCAATAGCCAGAAAGTCTGACAATCAGTCTACCAAGGGGAATATTAGCCAGTACTATTGTTAGGGACCTAACTAAGGACTATATTTAAAACGCAGTGGACTGTAATTTGCAATGGTATAATCCAAAATAGGTACAATAAAATGTTGGTAAACAAAGAAAATATGCGCGCGCGTCGTCTAGGGAGATCGGTAGCGAAGTGGGCCGGGGGCCCGCGTCCCGCACGTCGCGCGCCGCACCTCTCTCCGCCACCCGCCGTCGCCCGCCGCCATCCGACAGCAGCCGAAGACCGCCGAGTGGTCGAAGGTGCCCGAACAACTATAGTGCGCGCGGAACTAGTTGGCCGCGCCTTAGGTGGCGACAGGGGTGAGGGCGGGTTGCCAACAGCTTGCAATGCACAGGAGACTATAATTAGACAGTGATGACCAATCTCGAGATATCGTGAACAATAATTGTTCAATTTATTGAAAAGAATACTTTTCTACTTTTAAGACCGCAATTTTGTTAGTAGTCGGGTTTTAGATTTTTGAACTTAATTTTTTTATTTGAATTTTATTTTTGTGTGTACTTTAAACTTTAATATAATACATATTTGTAATGTGCTCGCCAAGACGTTTCATTTGATACCAAACTTGCTATGATAATCTCAATTTAATATTTTTTTAGGTAAGTTTTTGACATTTAAATTCCGTCATAAAAAGAATTTATAAAATTTATATAGCCTATGTCACCCGGGCTATTCTTACGAATGTATTGACACCTAATTTATTAAAATCCGTTCAGTAGTTTAGGCGCTACGGTGGAACATACATACATACATAGACTGCCAAAATCATTACCCTTCCTTTTGGCTTCGCCGTAGTCGGGTAAAAACAATAACATGCCTAAGGCGCGGCCAACTAGTTCCGCGCGCACTATAACTAGGTTGTGGAGGTCAAGTAAACAGTCACTCCATCTAAAATACTGATAATCAGTTATATTCAGTAAGACTGACACCTTTTTTTTTTTTTTTTGGTGGGTGGAAAATCATCGAATAACCCCCCCCCCCCCCCCCCCCCGCTTTTGGGCAGAGCGAAGGGGAGGAAAAAGACTTGGCAGATGAAGATGAGCTATAAAGAACCATTTTGAATTTTACTATCCCATTTTTTCAAACCAACGAATGGAAAAATGTGGATATAGGTTCACCTTTAACACACCATTTGGGGATTACAGGTGCAATGATATTATTTTTGGCATTTCTAATGGCGTTATATCACACACAAAACAAGAATTTTTCCGCATAGTTACTATATAGGATCCATCCAGCCATAGATTACAGCAGTAAGTCAATTCCCCTGGGTTAATATCCTTTGTTCCACTATTGGTTTATTTTCTTACTCGTATTTTTTCTGTAAATACCAACGTACGACACAAATCTGGTAGGCTTTTGTGTTCATTAAATAAACTGAGAATAACGGGATTATTCTGGAAGAACATCTAGTAACTTAAAGAATAAGTAATCACTTATCTAGGCAATTTCTATGGCGGTTAAGTTAAAGTGGGATTGGACGGGCCATGTCTGTAGAATGCATCAGGACCGATGTGTCAGAATCGTCAAACAGTGGGTGTCAGCAGTCGGGCGTTGTCACCGAGGGAGGCCTAGAAAATGAACTAGATAAAAAAATATTTATTTTATTTGAATTAAAAGCGTAATTATGTGTGAAATTGGTCAGAAAAAAACCACGAAAAGGAGAGTGAAAGTCTATGGGGGGTACTATTAGGTATATCTCTGCCTATACCTTCGGGGATTACGAGGGGGCGTGATATTTTGTACATAAGTGTTGAGATCGTGCTCCAATCCTTTTATTGAAGTGTATACTTAACATAATAATAATGAAAAACGTTGCTACAACTATGGTAGAATGACTTAAAGAGAAAAAAAAAGTTAAGATTCTGCCTACTGCGTTGGCACGATCTTCTTTAACCCATGCGAGACTATTTAACTAACGAGCCTCGTTTATAATGTAAAAGTACCTATGTAATAGTCTATTTGTAACAATTTTGTAGGAAATCGCATTAATTACCTCTGATTATTGTACTCGACACGTGGTAACAGTTTCTGCGTCGATGCTTTTTCCACCCCTATAATCCCAATTACTCGTAAATACAGAAATATTTAGTAATCTCGAGCAATATTGTGACAATAACACACGCTCTAATTGCATCTTGGCAATATCGCTATATTGGCATTCTTTGCTAATTCCACGTTCACGCTTTCTTTCGCAAGCTTTTATTTAACTTGCGTTGTTAGTTAGTATGTATTGGTCAAATCTTGCAACTGAATGTCAAAACTAGTTCGACAAAACCACAAACCGATTGAGCTAAACACACACGCTTTTGGTTCTGGTGACATTGCATTTTTATGCCAGACTTGACTTATTCATGCAGCCATCAGGATCGTCTTCTCATGAAAAAATTTCCCAACAGTTAATAGCACGAACCCGAAACTTAGTAAACGCGTTCAATATTGATAATTTATATAATTTTTTGACAATGTAATTTATATCATGTCTTCAAATACAACCAATTTATTTGACATAAAAAATACTGCAAAGTTAGCCCTTTCAAGTTCCAATTAAGCCAAAATAATGCCTAAATTAGGAGTAAGTTCAAGTCAACAAAGCAACAGGTGACGATCAACGTCACGACCTCTCGTTAATAGTTCATGAATTGAGTCATTAACGAAAAAGGGTTAAAATCATTAATCAAACTAATTATTTTGTTTCTGTTTGTCATAAGCTGTCAAGCCTTTTCACGACTATGTTGGAATCAGTTTCCATTCTTACTGAATGCAGCTGAATACCAGTTTTATACCATTTTTTCTATGAAGTGACTGTCTATATGACTTCCAACCGATTTAGTTACTGGTTACAATAATACCCCTTGGCAAGACTCAACTGGTTGTCAGACTTTCTGGCCATTGACTACCTGTAGCAAATAAAAACTACAATTAATGACAGCCGAAACTAACCGCTGCACGTCGCGTGCTTTCCGGCCTCTACGCGCTTTCCATGACACGGAAGGAAATGGTTACCCATTCAAGAACAAATGGTTACCCATTCAAGAACAGCTTAACCTTGGCGGTCGAACAAAACTGCTAATATTGTTTCCCATGAACCCTACATGTCCTAACAGGTCACGAACTGCGTCGTTAAATGAAAAAGGGTTAGAATCATTAATCTTTCCAATTATTTGTATTTTCCTTTGTGCTGTCATCAAAAAACTTATAATTAAACCCACACAGACAAACGTAAATACCATGGAAATTGGAAAGTCAAAAAAGACGAAAGTCAAACTTTGAACTCTTTGATTTTTGCTCATTGACGGATAAGTTTTTTCTGTAAATAATGAAGAAGCTTTTAAAATAAAACTTTTCTGACACAAAATGAAGGAGCTTTTTTTCGTTTTTCTATTTAATAAAATATAATACTTTAGAAGTCAAATGCCTGTTTAGTCTATAACAGGCTTATGCAACCAGAGTTCTAATAAGGACTTAAACAAAACATACAACATCACGCCTGTAATCCCGAAAGGTTAGGCAGAAGAGTACTCATTAGTACAACCACATTTCGCCTGCTATGTTTAAGTCCAATGTAATAGGTGGTGAGCCTATTGCCAACAACAGGGTGCAAATCCAGACACCGTGGCTGATACAGAGAAATTCCTGATAGAATAAGTCAATAACACAGACCTGGGAATTGAATCCAGGACCTCATGCACAGCAGTAGAACATTAACAACGAAGCAGTATTTTTTCATTCTTCTGTTAAAATAATAAATAAAATAAAAAAACCATTTATTTCTTACAGAAATACTATTTACAAAAATTGTTAGTGTTAAAAGAAAAAGATTTGGTTTGTTAGTTTAAATATTATTTGCTGTGTTAAAAAAATACTTTAGAATTTAAATTATTATTGTCTGGTCTTATAAAAGATACTTATACGCAAAAGGAGTTGCGTGGTAGGTTAAAACGTAACTCCTGTTGCGTGTGTAAACTAATCAAGACGTAAACTTTTAAATAAAGCCCTAATGTCTCTTTGGTTATTAGTTTAATTAAACTATCAGGTTCCAAGTAATTTTAATTTTATTATTACTCTCATAAATTGAAAATTAATGTCGTTGGCATTAACTGTTCATAATAGATTATGGAATTACTAAATAAATTCACACCTTTTTCCCATGGGGATAGGCAAAAACGCCAGAACACTGCTATTGTTGTTTTGTTAGAGACGAAGTAACAACAACAAACCACGGAAATAAAACCAGAAACAACACAACAACAAGAGAAACAGAACAGTTTATTGGGTTTTGTAGTTTTGGAGACTTCATTAATTTCGTCCCTGTAGTCACGTCCATAGCCTTGTTGTAATCAATTTCATCTTTTTGAAAAAATGAGTACATTCGTAAAGAGCGCTTAATAAAACACGTCGTTTTGAGATTTCCAGTTTAGTTTTCAAGTGTGCAATCAGTTTTTAATCCAAGTGCATACTTAAAAAACTCATCATCTCCCTAGCCTTTGCCCAACTATGTTTGGGTCGGCTTCCAGTCTAACCGGATGCAGCTGAATACCAGTATTTTACATGGAGCTACTGCCTATCTGACCTCCACAACACAGTTTATACTGGGTAATACGATACCCTTTGGTAAGACTGGATGTCAGATTTCCAGGTCACTGACTACCTGTAACGACTGCCAAATATCTATATATATGGCAGCCGGGACCAACAGCTTAACGTGCTTTCCGAGGCACGGAGAAAACTCGGTATGAAATGGGCGGTCACCCATCCACAGACCAACCTAGGCAAGCGCCGCTTAACCTAAAGATTGACCCGAGTGGCAGTTATTATTACGCCACGAGCTCCTCTGCATACTTAAAAACTACGCGTTAAAAAAGCGCCTTTGCAAACATGACATGATCTTAGATATACCTATTCTATTTATAAAAATGTGGAAAAATACCCCGAAGCCGAAAGGCTCTTTCTTGTTCTCCCGTCGCGTCGTTGTGGTTATGTTTTCTTGACCAAACCTAGTCACAGAGAATGTTGTCTTCTAAAAACAAAGTCAGTACTAAATAGTTTGTGGAGGTCAGATAAGCAGTCACTCCATGTAAAATACTGGTATTCAGCTACATCTAGATAGAATGGAAGCCGATTCCAACATAGTTGGGAAAAAGCTAGGCAGATGATAAGTATTGAATTTTTTTTGAAGTGAAAACTTCTTTAGCGACGCTGAGCACTTTTTTTTGTATGGGTAAAAACTTTCAAACTCGCGTCAGGGTCACGTGATGCTGATCGAAAAAGCGTAAGATTTTTCGATCAGCATCACGTGACCCTGACGCGAGTTTGAAAGTTAATATTGAAGTTTTCACTTCTGCCGGCACTCCCGGAGTGCTACCTTTTTTTTTAAAAAAACGTTGCCCCACACTAGGAATTTCTCCTGTATCGTGGGTGCGTTTACAAACATTTAAACTCACATACACAAACACACCCAGACCCGAAACAACTATATGCAGGCCTTACAAATATTTGTTCCGTGCGGGAATCGAACCCGCGACACGCAGCGCAGCAGTCCAATCGCTCAGACACTGCGCCAACCGTGCCGTCTTAAATCTTTACTTCAGATGGGGGTTCATTGACGGCTCAGACCTCAAGTGTGTATGCGGCGTATCTCCGCAGATAATGTCCCACCTTCCATCTTGCGCTGCATGTCCTGACACCTGTACACTTGACGACCTTATGACTGCATCAGCGAGTGGAGTTCACATAGCTGAATATTGGGCCAAAACGATTTAACTGAAATTTGCCATCGACACGCTAAGAAGAAGAAGAATTCCAGTATTACTTAGGTCGATGTACATAATGCCCGATTAATGACTTCGAGAAGTCTTCTTTTGTACTCTATAAATTACCTATCTATACTTCTATACTAATATTATAAAGCTGAAGAGTTTGTTTGTTTGTTTGAACGCGGTAAACTCAGGAACTGCTGGTTGGAATTTTAAAATTCTTTTTGTGTTGGATAGTCCATTTATCTAGGAAGGCTATAGGCTATATAACATCACGCTACGGCTAATAGGAGCGGAGCATAAATGAAAAATGTTACAAAAACGGGAAAAGGTATTTCCTTTTTGAGAGCTTCCGCTGCGTGCGCTGCAAAAACGGTTTAAGTTACGCAAATATCATGTATGAAGGAATTGTTCCTCTTTAAAATTTCTAAAAAAAAGTCCGCGACAGCATGTATCTATCTTTTAAGAATGACTCACTGTAACCTTTTATTACTATTAAACTGTTTGGTTAAAAATAATTATTTTTTGCGAAGCATATTTAACCCATATGGTATTAATCTACATCTAAATAAATGTGTTTGTTAGAAGGGAAATTTAATATAGAATATTTGTGCCCTTTACTCTAAACAGTTTAAACAAATATCTTAGAAGATATAGCAATGTAAAAATATCCGCGCGGCAAAATAATTCGCGCGTCGCAATGTAGGGAGATTCTTTCCGGGAAATTCAAATTCAGAATATTTACTGCATCATAATGTTTACAAGTAAAGAGTCTTATCGTATTATGTATTTAACAGTAAGAGATACCTATAGTAATTCACACTTTAATATAATCTAAGCTAATCTAAACCATCTAAACTATTATAATAAATAAGAAAGATAAAAATTTTTGTTTGTTACGATTTAGCTTAATTTATGTCGGATAGTCGATATTTATCGAGAAAGGTTTTTTTTTTTTTTTTTTGTTAGCTTATATTTTCCCACTGCTGGGCAAAGGCCTCCCCCATAGTCTTCCACTCTTCTCTCCGTGCGGCTTTCTCCGGCCAGTCTTGTATAAAAGCATCCAAATCGTCACGCCAGCGTTTTCTAGGCCTCCCTCGGCGACGACACCCGTCCTCTGGCACCTACTGCGTGACGACCCTAGCCCATCGGTCCTGATGCATTCTGCAGACATGGCCCGCCCAATTCCACTTTAATCCAGCAGTCTTGTTACCCACATCAGCGATTCCTGTTTTTGCGCGTATTGTTGTATTTCGAATTCGGTCGCTGAGCTTGATACCCAATACGCTACGTTCCATCGCTCTTTGGCAAACCTTGAGTTTGGACTTTTGTGACTCGGTCAGGGACCAAGTTTGCGCACCGTAGGTCAGGATGGGCAGAATGCACATGTCGATGAGTTTACGCTTCAGGGATAGAGGTAAGTCGCCCTTCATTAGCGACTTCATGGACCAGTAGCTCTTCCAGGCATTCTCGACTCGGCAGTCGATTTCTCTGTCTTGCCTGTTTTCGAAGGAGACTAACTGGCCCAAATAAATGTACTCATCGACGTAGTGGATTTCTTGCCCATCTAACTCAAAAGCATGTAATTGGAATTAGAAACTTTTTTTGAAATAAAAAGTTCGGTCAAAATGTTCGGAAAAGTTTTTGAAATTCATTTTTATCCAAAATTATAGAAGATTTTGGTGTCTGTGTTCGTAGACGGTATTGAGTAAAAGTTTAGTAATTTAATATACTAAGTAATACATATTACATTAATAAAAAACTATAAAATAAACTAAACTAACAATAAACTATAAAAAGGCTTCGAAATACTGCTCCTCAACGCTGTCAGCCGGTAATGTGCCCAAAAGACTGGCGGCATCGAGAAAGGTTATAAGCTATATTTATGTGACGCAGACGAAGTTGCGTGGGTCAGCTAGTAATTTATAAGTAGACTTAGCAGCTTATAATCCGAACTTAGTATACTTTGGCTTCACACAATGCCGTCGTCGAGCATAGGCATTTTGTTCGACGACACGACCTTCCGCCTCGCTGCTTCTTTCCGCCTTGGTGTCGCCTGCTGTTCTTCTCATCGCTGTCATTGTGGTGAAGCTGTCAACTGCCTCGGTCACCACGGCCTGTCATGCAGCCGTAGTGCTGGTCGTTTTGAACTTAAACGACATCATTCGACGTGCTCTTGTCGCCGTCGGCGTACCAGCTGTTTTAGAACCCCATGGCTTGGCACGCGACGATGGCAAGAGACCGGACGGCATGTCTTTGTTTCCTTGGAAGATGGGTAGGCCTTTAGTGTGGGACGTAACATGTGTCGATACTCTTGCGCCATCACATCTTCCAAGTTCATCGTGCTGCGCCGGTGGAGCCGCTGCAGCTGCAGAGAACCTCAAGTGGCGTAAATATTCGAGCCGTTTGGGGTTGAAACCCTGGGGCTGTGGGGTCCGAGTGCTCATAGCCTGTTTAAGGAAATTTCCAAACGCTTAGTTAACGCTTCTCGTGACCAAGGGCTGGCTTCTATCTTGGCCAGAGGCTAAGTGTTGCCATACAACGAGGCAATGCCGCCAGTCTTTTGGGCACATTACCGGCTGACAGCGTTGAGGAGCAGTATTTCGAAGCCTTTTTATAGTTTATTGTTAGTTTAGTTTATTTTATAGTTTTTTATTAATGTAATATGTATTACTTAGTATATTAAATTACTAAACTTTTACTCAAAACCGTCTACGAACACAGACACCAAAATCTTCTATAATTTTGGATAAAAATGAATTTCAAAAACTTTTCCGAACATTTTGACCGAACTTTTTATTTCAAAAAAAGTTTCTAATTCCAATTACATGCTTTTCAGCCTACAAAACGTTTCATTACAAAAAAGAAGAAACCATAAATATATAAACGTCACGATGACAACTTCAATAATACTACAAAAAAATCATGCAAATGGTATAACACAATTTTTTTTTAATAATTTCAAAACTAAAAATTTCTTAAATTTCAAGTGAGATGCCCAACACGAGGCGCCGAAGGTTCTCTGTTAAAGATAGTAATGTCGTTGGACGAGAAAATAAATCGCAAAATGGCTTACAATTCAGGTATTACCGTTTCCCTAAGACGACCCACTGACCGTTTATTAGGATACGTGTATTTTCCTCTAGGTTTATACAATGGTTTATACGTGCCATATGTTGAGTATGAATGTGGATGGTTAATAAGAGTAGAGGAAGACCAAAATAATTATGGATGGACTGTGAAAAGGACGACATGGCTAGATAGGAGGTGACTGCTGAGATGACAAATAACATAGTGAAGTATGGATGAAAAAGAAAGGCTACGGTGAATTATATTAGAGTTATGTTTAGGTCCCCTGTAATAGAGGGCAAGCCTATTCCCATCAACCGGGCATACCTCCGAACTCCGGGCTCATACTGAGAAATTCCTTAAGTAAATGAATAAATTCTCGTTGGGATCCACGTTCCAAACCAAAGGTTGAAATCCGAATTTTCGGGCCGAACCTAACTTAATGATTGAAAATTATAATTATTAGGTACATAGGAAACAACATACCTTTAAGAAAAGTTAGTGAAAAATATGTTTTAGACAGCTTGACGGAATATGGTTTTGAAAGTAAAGAGTTCAAAGCCTTGGGAACGAAACCGTCTTGAGAATCCCCTGTGAAATTATTTTGAAGAAAAAAATAAACCTTTCTTTTTTACACTTTCTCATTTCTTTAAACCAGATAAACATGAAACTTTATTTTTTATGTTTATACGTTTATGATGGATAGGCTAGGCTACCCCTCCGACCTAATTTAGATTCTCCAAAATTTAATACTTTAAAAATGTTTATAGCAATAATTTCAGTCTTACGAACATTAAACAGCACAGGGTCTCCTGTTTACTAAAAAACCTTTTTACCTTATTTAATTTAGCCCGCCAGATCCTGAATCCGATCCAGTTAGAATGACTGTCAATAATGTAACCGTTGCATCAAAATCATCTAAGAAACATAAAATGAAAATGAACGCGAACAGTTCAAAAAATTTGTGTCTATCAGTCGTACACGAAAGCTCTGCTTCAGTATCAATGGTCGAGGCGGGTTCACATATGACAAATGATAAAGATGTTACAGCCAGTTCAAGTAACATAGACCTTTACAATTTAGTTAGTGCTAGTGAACATGCATCATATGCTGAACAGTTGAGATCAGAGAAAAAACAAGAGAGCATATCGTCTAGGGAGACAGCACGCGTGAGAAATAAGCATCCGCATCAACATCGCATAAAAGTCAGAAGCCCCAGGCGTCGTATAGCCATTCTAGATCAACCGAATAAAATAGATGGAGATGACACAAAATATTCAACTGCTACGTCTGCAATCAATTGGGGTGAAGAAATTCAACTATACAGTGTAAACGATATGTCTACCATGCTGGATACGACTGAGGATGAGGAAAGGTTGAGTACTCACTCTTTTGACGACATGTGTCGCATATGCCACGGTGGGCACTCGCTTACATCCGAGCTGGGACGATTAATATCTGCATGTGCTTGCCGCGGGACCGTTGGAAGGGTCCATGTGAAGTGTTTGGAGCGATGGTTGACGGAATCGGGGAAGTCGAGATGCGAATTGTGTGGGTCCAGGTATGCGACAAGACGTGTCCATAAGTACGGTGTGCCCCGGGCGCTCATTATGTGGGTGTTGAGCCATAATGCGAAACAGGTATGTTTACTATTTCTGTCTAATTTTTAACACTATTACACGCAGGCACACGCACGGTTAAATTTGAGCCATTGGAGATTCTTTTTATGATATTTCAAATTTTCAATACTGCAATTTCAACTTATAAGCATCGCATAAGCTTGGGATCAGTTGGTATAGGTTTAGGTACACAGCAGTTTCTTTGTTAATAATATCTAACACACTATTGTATAGAATCTGGTTTTTCTAATGAAACAGACAGATGCTTTTCTGGGTAGTTTATCCCGCCACTTCTTCCTAGCTAAAACACTGGGTAGTGTCGAATGGCGGGCGTCTAGTCGGGACCATATAACTTTGACGTTCAAAGAGTGCTGATTATCAGTCTAATTTATATAAATGACTTCTAATTTTGATGCAGTCATCGAGCTGAGAGTCAACTTGTTCCTTATTGGTGATGTTAAAATTGACGAGTCGATTAGGTGTAGTTATGTCGCTCTCGTGTAATGCGTGACGTGAGCGTTGTTTTTACTAATTCATCATCAACATCATCATCCACAGTCCATAACCTACATCCCAGCAACTATATCGTCCTGTACCTGCCCATCTCATCATCTCTCATCTACACTCGAGAGCAATGAATCCGGGTCACTTAAAGAATGTTAAAAATCTCGGAAACTAAAAATGATAGGTTAATGCAATAAATTGTATTTAATAGACAATGTAATACTCCTTAAATGAAGGTATTAAAACTTCTTAGTTATTGTAAAGTTATATCATAAAAAAATCAAATTTGAAAAAGGGCCACTTTCGAAGATGGAACTACGTAATTACAGCATTTGGTTTTGCTTTTGTTTGTAATCTGTCATTTATGTGGGTACATAAACCATGTTGATAGTGCTCTATATTCATTATTCAAGCTGAAATTATGTCGCTTACGCCTGAAGAATGCACCAGAATACTTACAATGCTGGAAACCGGCCGGAGTCAGCGCGATACAGCCAGGACTGTCGGTGTGTCGCTGTCAACAGTACAAAGAGTTCTCCGACGTTACGAAGAAACTGGTTCTAACCTACGCAGACCAGGAACGGGCAGAACCAGGTGTACCACAGCACGAGAAGACCGATACTTGGTGAACACCATGCTTCGAAATCGCTTTCTCACAGGAACTGAACTCACAAATCAGTTTCGACGCCTCGGAGGAAGTAACCCAAGTGCATGGACAGTAAGACGTCGGCTTGCTGAATCTAACTTAAAACCCCTTAGACCTGCAAACGGCCCTAAACTGGAGCGTGGGCATCGTATTTCAAGACTAAGATATGCCCAGAGCCACGTAAATTGGAGTATTGAAGATTGGTCAAAAGTTATGTTCTCCGACGAATCAAAATTTATGCTCTACAAGCACGATGGAAGACACAGAGTGTATCGAAGACCAGGGGAAAGATTCAAGCAAGCATGCATCGAAGAAAAAGTAGCCTACGGTGGTGGGTCTGTACTTGTGTGGGCCGGAATTTCTTCTGAAAGTCGCACAGAGCTGGTGATCATAGAAAACGGCTCTTTAACTAGCGAAAGATATGTGGAAGAAATCCTCAATGATCACGTTGGTCCATTTATGGTCAATTTAGGTGAGGATGCTATATTTATGCATGACAATGCCCGACCTCATACAGGTAGGATTGTGAATGACTACCTTCAAGAGATGAACATTACTCGTATGGAGTGGCCAGCGCGCAGCCCGGATATCAACCCGATCGAGCATGCTTGGGACGAGCTAGGCAGATGCGTAAAACAACGAAACCCTCCCCCAATCACGCTTCGTGAGCTCAAAATTGCTCTCACAGAGGAATGGGAGAATATTCCCCAAAATCGTATAAGGAACTTGGTGTACAGCATGCCAAACCGCGTAAATGCAGTAATGGAAGCACGAGGAGGCAATACGAAGTATTAAAATTCAAGAAAATCGTAATAAAGTTCAAAAATTTCATGTTTCCTATTTTTGTTTTAAGGAGAGATCAGCAGTTTTTTTCTTTATGTAATTTTGTGTTAATAAAATGTATGGTGACTCATATTTTTTTTACTTTCAGTAGAGAGTATTACATTGTCTACTACATACAATTTATTGCATTAACCTATCATTTTTAGTTTCCGAGATTTTTAACATTCTTTAAGTGACCCGGATTCATTGCTCTCGAGTGAATTTTACTAATTAGTTCACAGTTTTTTTTTTAATAAGTTGGTTCAACATTAACATTTATATTTGTACCTAAATGTGTTACGGTACAAGTTTTACAACCCTTACAGGTCGGTTACATCTAAACTGGGCCTGATCTTAATGACCAACAGCCACGCAATGTTTGTTTTTGTACATACCATTAGCTATGTTCCTAATTACTACAGTAATAATACACACCTTATTGTGTTTTTATTGCCTCATTACTAGGTAGGGTTAATAATTGTAGGTTAGTTTAGTCATGGAATTTACCTTTTCTTTGGGGGGTAGGCACACGTCAATCGTATTATTTATAAAGACTAGTAGTGATCCTCCCCGGCTTTGCATGGCACCTATCAGATCAAAACAGTCCTGTGTTACTGGATGGGTAATGTTTACGCAGAGTCCTGGAATACTTCGGTCACATTGCAAGGAAAGACAGTGGCAACCTCGAGAAACTCATCGTGACCGGCAAAGTAGACGGGAAAAGGCCTCGTGGACGCAGCCCAATACGTTGGTCCGACCAGATCCGCACCGCGCTCAACTCTACGTTTCATAATGCCCTCCACACCGCCCGAGACAGAAATAGATGGAGGAAAATCGTACGGGAGAAAGTGATATCGAAGGGAGGTCACGACCCTCATCACTGAGGAATACGACGCAAGGAGGAGGAGTGATCCTCCCCGGCTTTGCATGGCACCTATCAGATCAAAACAGTCCTGTGTTACTGGATGGGTAAACATCAAATGACCCCTCCCGCTCTAGGCAGAGAGGAAGGGAATGTCAGACTTCTACTGACTTAAATCCATTCATGTTTCTTTCTTGCCCTTTGTGTTCTGAGGCCACGGTACGTATTTCGTACGGTCCTACATCCCCGGCACTGTCTTACAAGCTGGAACCAACCCATACACATTCACAAAATTTAATTAAAATCGATTGGGTGATCTAGCGTGTACGATAATATGATTTTTATATGTAAAGATGTTTCAGTTGATGGTAGACAGTCTCGGTATAATGCTGATGTCTCCCCTGGCTGTGCTGGCTGCGTGGTTATCAGGTCGCACGCTGGCTGGCCTCATGGCACAATCGAGCCAGGTGACGCCTTGGCCACTAGCCTCGACCTTCGTACTGGCTTGTATGACGCTGGTAAGTGATATTATTGTACGTTGTTTTAGAACGTGTTGAAGTGTTCTTCTTCAAAAGCTCATAGAAGCATATGTAAAACTAAATAATCACAAATACAAGCGTAGCTCATATAGTGAAAAAGAAGCTATAGGTATTATTGGTTAATTTTACACAAATCTCTTGCTAATACGTTGCGTGTTCACGGTGGAAAGACAAACTTAGTATCTAAACTGATGGACTGCAGTATTACAACAGAACAAATCAAAATTGCATTGCGAATTCCTATTGACATAAACTGCATGCAGACTACCAAGTCCAACCAAACTGCATCTTGTCACAGCTGACGAAGTTAGCAAGCATTTCTAAAGCAGTTGATTGTCAGTTTCGATGCAGCTATTTCACCATGATCATGACTTTTGAAAATGCTGAAGAGTGCCGCCAACAACCAACCAACCAACAACCAACTTTTTTACTGTACCAGGCTGCAAAGATGGTAGCCATGTTCAAACTGTCTCCCCTTTTATTGCTCGTAACCACCCTGTGGTACCATCTAACCGGCATTATACCACTTTCCGCGAAATAACCAATCTTTTCGCAGTTGTTAACCGCTGAAATCAGTCTTATGGCAACGAGAATAGAGATGCAAAATCGAATAATGACCAAGTTTAATGTCTAAATTACCGAGACTAGATTTTGATTGTTTTTAGTGCCTTTATTATCGGGAGTGGATATTGTGTCGGCATCGCGACGGGTACCGGGCGAGAGGCTTGAACTCGGTGATGATTTTTTGTTTATTGATCAATAAACAATTAAAAGCTCATACGCCGTATTATAGACACAATTAAAAAGCCATTGTTATAAATCTCCTGGAGATTTATTAGCGGACGGGAGGTTATGCAGTTCATTGGTCACCGGGCGATTTGGTGCTTGGCATTCTATATAGAGCAAAAGATATTCTGTTTTTGTGGTTTGGCAATATAACTAAACAACCGTACTTAAATAAAATAACCAAAATAAATAAACTTGTGTGTCACACGGTCGCACCAAGTAAATATAAGACAATAATTCTTAAATTTTAATGAGCCTTCTAAACACTTTTCCAGTAAACAGCAATACGGACTTTGTTACCGTTTTGATACTTGCACAATGTTTATTCTAACTTTAATTCTATTATTCATTGTCATAATTGTTTATTCTAACTTTAATTCTATTATTCATTGTCATAGTCAGCCTATAATATTTCCACTGCTGGGTAAATAATGTACAGTAACATCTTGCTCGTTGTGAAAGAAGTACCAAACTGCCAAGCATACATCGATCACTAATAAAAAACTTATTAGAGATCGATGCACACATAGGATAAATCCAAGAAGAAAGTTTATATTACAAGGCCAATCCATTGAGCTGTAACACATTGAATTCCAACACAACATTTCAGCGCAGCCCGTCTGTGGTTTGGGAGGGATCCAATATAAAATACTCGAAATTGAGAAACGTACTAGAATTTTTTCGTTGCGGTAGGGCCCGTCTTTAAAAGCCTTTACGTAGAGTCCTTTTTAAGCCTCTCCAACTACTTACATTAATTATGACTGGCCAAACAGCATTTACCTAACACTAATCTGTTGGCCCTAACCCTTACCTAATGGGTGTAAAAGACCCTTTTTTTAACCCCCCCCCCCGCTCTTGGGCAGAGCGAAGGGGAGTGTCAGACTTCTACTGACTAAAAACCAAACCCATGATCCTTCTTCGCCCTTGTGTCGGAGCCGCATTAACCTTTCGATAATCCACAGCCCCGACGGGGTATAAAAGACCCTATAACGAAGCCAAAAGTTACTTGTTTTGCCCGTCAATGCGATATTTTTTTTGTTTTGGATAGGTTTCCAGGTATGGTCCAGAATGTGGAACATACGTAGGAACCTTCTAGTTGCGGATATATTGGAGGTTAGGATTCATCGTCATATATTCCTGCTGCTATTTTTATTGTTATTACTAGAAGTTAATAATTTAAGAAATTGCTCATAATACCTGGATATAATAAATTAAACTTGCATCTAGGTTAATTATTTTTTCCTGCCCAAGGGCATTGTCCCATGTTATTTGTTACTTGTTTATACCTTTTTCTTTCATACCATTCCTCATACAGTCCATCTATCATTTCCTTGGTCTTCCTCTCCATCCATGGGCATATTAGACCCCAATTAGCATGGGATAAGGGCATGAAGATAATGACTTTTTTTTTTAATAATAGAAAGATTTTCCTAACATCCAAAAGTATATATTTTTTTCAGGTATGTTACTACTGCTGGATAGTTTCTGCAGCGACCCGCCATGCCCTTGGCTGGTGGATATGGTACCGTTCGCAGTACGAAGTCAGACTCCAATTGCAAGAAAACGAAGAACAATCATTGTAACACAATCTTTAAATTATTTTTTCATAAAAGTCAATATAATTACGCGAAATATGTTTAGCTTATAATTAAAAACAATCAAGAAATTAATGATTTTATTAATTAACTTGATCTTGACTCATGGTTTTGCTGCCTTTGTTGTCGAACAAGCTAATAAGTAAGTATACAGCCAACTAACTGGCATTTACTTTTAAGATAACTAAGATAACTTTTAAGAGACGTAAAATGATACAACGTTTGATATCAGTCGCTTAATGCGAATCGCTTTATAAAACAAAATTGCAATCAAATATTTTCAATGAACTAGAATTATAAAAATTTCTGCCTGTATACTCTTATTAGCTTGTTCGACTGTACATTTGATGAATGTAGCATTAAGGACTCGGGGATAATGTGGCTTCCGTTAGTGAAAGAATTTTTGGAAGGAGTTAAGAAGATTACCTACATACAATCTTATACACAAACTAGCCCAAAAAACTCCACTACTTAAATAAAATCAGCCAAGTGGTGATTTTTGGAAATATAAGAAATAAATCCTACCAACCAGATGTCGTAGTTTCTAAATTAATAAACAAAAAACCGGCCAAGAACGTGTCGGGCCACGCTCAGTGTAGTGTTTCATAGTTTCCCGTCCGTCACAATAAGTGTTCCTACTTATGAGTTTAAAGGTATTTATTTATTTATATTTATCCATACGAGAGAGAGATATCCATTACGTTTTTTTTTTTTTTTTTTTTTCACTTTCAAAATTATTTTCCTAGAAAGTCCTTATAAAGTTCTACTTTTCAGATTTTTTTCATATTTTCTAAACTTATGGTTAAAAAGTTAGAGGACACATTGTTTTTTACTTTTGCAGCGATTATTTCCGAAATTATTGACATTATCAAAAAATAATTGTAGTAAACCCCTATTCATTTTTAAATACCTTTCCAACAATATATCACACGTTAGGGTTGAAATTAAAAAAAAAATCACTTCCCACTTTACATATAGGGGGGCAACCCTAATAAAACATTTTTTTACAATTTTTATTTTACCACTTTGTCGGCGTGATTAATACACACATTGGTACCAAAGAAGAAGGGGCAAAACGTCCCTACCCTTGTAACACTTTCTACTATATATCAAATGAAAGAGCGTTAAAAGTACATCATTTTATTGTATGACAGTAAATGTGTGAATAATGGGGGAAAAAAGTTATTCACCGATAAAGATAGAAAAAAAAATATTTTTTTTTTCATCGAACTTACTTGAGTGGGGTGTCTATTGATAGGTATTTTAAAATGAAACTGAGGTTTCTAAAACCATTTTTTCTCAAAGTCAATCGTTTGAAAGATAGACACTTCCAAAGTGCTAAAAGGTGTCCCCCAACCCCTCTAACTTTTAAAATAAGGGAGTGAAAAATCTAATAAAAATATATGCTGTAGATCGCAATGAAAACTCACAACCGAAATTAGTTTGAACGAGATATAGTCAGCAGTTTTTGAGATATAGCTCATTTAAAAAACCGCAAATATAACTTTGTCATTCATACAAACACCATGAAAAACAAACTTATCACAAAATATGTATTTATGTTGCCGCTTTAACAACAAATAATACAAATTAAAGGGCAGACCCTACGACGATGGTACGGAATTTTTTTTTAAAACCCAGATTTTAGTCAGACTTGTACTGACTAAAAACCACCCATGTTCCTTCTTAGCCCTTTATGTCGAGGCCGCTCTATCTCTTTCGAACAACCCGCAGCCCCGACGGGCGTCGGTCGACCCTTGCGGGCCCCTTCCATATTGCTGACATCTCTTTGAGGCGCGCGTGGAACACGAACTCGACGTCGAAACGCCTGTCGTCCTCCTAAGACGGACGGCGCGGCGGCGAGCTAGCCCATTACTCACCGTCCTCAGGTCCGCGTCTATGGTTGTTGGAAGCCATCACGTGGCCCCCGACGCCCGGAGTGTCTCCCGCGGCGGCTGCGACGAGAGGTTCTCTTCCTCTCACGTTCTACCACCTCCTTCGCTAGTATCACTGCTTCGCAGAAGTAGGCGACGGCTTCCCATTCCCTCTCGCCCCGGCCCATGGCTTGCACCAGAGCTTGGACGCGAGAGGTCACCGCCGCCAATCGCCGATCACGGCGGGGCTCCGCCCAAGCGGGGCAGACCTCCACGTTGTGCTCCACCGTATCCTCCGGCTGATCCTCGCAACAGTAGCATTCAGGTGTTTCCACCCGCCTGATTCGGTGCAGGTACCTCCCGAAACAACCGTGTCCGCTGAAGAGGGCGCCCGTGGTGCCTCTTCAGCCACTCCTCAATGAGCGGACTTACCGCCGCTATCGTGGCGTGCCCTATGGTACGGAACCTTTCATGTACGAGTCCGACTAGGCAAAGTTTTAATCCAATTATTTTTTTTCCAATTATTCACAAGGTTACTGTGTGAATAATTGGGGAAAAAAGTTATTCACCGATAAAGAATTGAATTTATTCTTTATTTTTTTACTAGTTAACGACCCGCTCCGGCTACGCACGGGTGCAATGTGCTACATATAAACCTTCCTCTTGAATCACTCTGTCTATTGCTGAAAACTGCCCCAAGCTAAATACACTCTGTGTTAGGATTGAACAAAATATAAGTTTTTTTTTTATATGTGCCACGATAAAATGCGGCCTCTCAGCAACACGGATCCGTCGATTCTGATTTCTTAGTCAGTCATTCTTGGACTTTAATTTAGACATACTTCTATGGTGTATACACCATAGAAGTATTCTTCTATGGTGTATACACCATAGAAGTATTCCATTTCCTCAATTCAATTCTTCAATTATTCACACGGTTCAGTAACCGTGTAGATAATTGAAAAAAAAAATGAATTGGGTAAAAAAAACTTGCCAAGTGTGAGTCAGACTCGCACATGAAAGGTTCTGCATCATCGTAGTAGGGAAGTCCCCTTTAATTTGTATTATTTGTTGTTAAAGCGGCAACATAAATACATATTTTGTGATAAGTTTGTTTTTCATGGTGTTTGTATGAATGACAAAGTTATATTTGCGGTTTTTTAAATGAGCTATATCTCAAAAACTGCTGACTATATCTCGTTCAAACTAATTTCGGTTGTGAGTTTTCATTGCGATCTACAGCATATATTTTTATTAGATTTTTCACCTAGTTAGTTTAAAAGTTAGAGGGGGTGGGGGCACATTTTTGCACTTTGGAAGTGTCTATCTTTCAAACGATTGACTTTGAGAAGAAATGGTTTTAGTAACCTCAGTGTCATTTTAAAAGACCTATCAATAGACACCACACTCAAGCAGGTTCTACGAAAAAAAAAAAAATATATATTTTCTTGCTTTATCGGTGAATAACTTTTTTCCCCCATTATTCACACATTTACTGTCATACAATAAAATGATGTATTTTTAACGTTCTTTCATTTGATATATAGGAGAAAGTGTTACAAGGAAAGGGACGGGGTCTATACAAAAATACCCATTCTTCTTTCAGCTTTCTAGTGCTAACGGTCACAGAGATTTACGGTCACGAGGACGGACAGACGGACGGATGGACGGACAAACAGACATGGCGAAACTATAAGGGTTCCTAGTTGACTACGGAACCCTAAAAATGGCCTAAATCAATAGAACTTTCGATAAATAATCAGGATCCATCCCGTTAAAATCATGTCTATGTCACATTTAAATACTCTTTGAGGCCTACAAGAAACTCCTATAAAAACCTTAATTTTTGCCGAAAAAATATCGCAGAAACCTTTTATCGTTAATTTTCTTTAAAAATGTTGCTGCCATAATATTTGGAAAATATTCATCTGATGAGCCGTCACGTGAAAAATGGTGCAGGTGTACGGAAATCCGGAAAATATCACACAAATTACAAAAGAAATTCTCTTCAAAGGTTAAAAGGTGCCTTTGTGCTCTTCTATTTTTTTTTAAATGTTTTTATCCTTTTTTTGTATTTTGTGTGTACATAAATAAATAAATAAGGTAATAGGAAAGAATATTATTTCACCTAAAGTAACTTTGAAACTGAACTTCTTTTACTGAAATTAAAAAAATCTTTACACGTGCTGGATATAGCCTATTCTCTATCATAGAAGAGAAGATTTTCTATTGAATAAAACTTGCTTTGTTTGTTAAAAGCTGTGGCGACAGCGACATCTATCGCAACACATGCGAACTAATTGCCGATTCCTACATCGCGCTATCAAAGTTATCCGCGACATTAGCTCATAAAGGAAATCCCGACTTACATAACACAAAATAATTGGTAAGAGTTTCAGAGCAGAAAGCATTCTTGAAACAAGGCAGAAAAAAATACCGATTGATACGTTCAAGAATGATAATCCTAAGTATCATAATTTTTTAGAGACAACGATTCGCACCTTTTTTGCCATTATCTCGAAAACAACTTTTGTCACTTAACTGCTTTTTAGTCATAGGACGGCAGATATGTTGGGCAGTTAGCCCACCAGACACAGCACTCGTCTGGTCGGAAGATCCTCCCTTTTCTATGGGTGGATGAGGAACTTAACTTTCCATCCTGTTCTTCATACCCCCAAAAAGCTATTGATAAATACAGGTTCTATGTCTGGTTGATATTTTGAAAGTAAAATAAAATGCCAGAAATTGGACAGGCCAGATAATTAAAACCCCTTTCAACAGTTCATGAATGTTTAGGAAACCCTTAAGGGCCGCTTCGGGCTCTTGGAAGCAGGTACATTTTATTTCGTTCAAGTATTTTTACTTCAAAGAAAGAATAACTTGTTAAAAACATTAAAAGAAAAATTCCGAGTAAGGAAAAATCAAGATCATTCAATTTTCTTTGTTGTTAAACAGCTTCGCTGCTCTTCCTGATTTACTGCTGAGACAGCTGAATACTAGAATTTCATAAATAATGACGACTGCTTATCTGATCTTCATAACCTGGTTGGTATTGTTGGTATATCTCTTGGTCAAACTGATCGTCAGACTTTTTCGGCAACCCAGTTATCTGGGTACTAATACGATACCAGTGGACCTCTTTGTAGTCTCTACACTGTTGGGGCTGCGGGTTGTTTTCGAAAGAGATACCGCGGCCCCAGACAGAAAGGGCTAAGAAAGAACATGGATGGTTTTTAATCAGGAGAAGTCTGACACTCCCTTCTGCTCCGCCCAGAGCGGGAGTAGTTATTTGATGATTTCTCAACATCAAAAACAAAGCTATCACTTACACTTCTGACAGTCCTTTCCAGAAATACAGGCAAGATGAACACATGAGTGCCAGGAAACAGTTGTAAAGGATTAACCTGTCCCTTTAACAACAATGAAAAAAAAAACTTGGAAAATAGTCGTTATAATATTTGTTACAGTCATAGATATGGTTACAGTCTAACTATTGTTAAAAAATATGATTATAATCTCAGCAGTGATAAGTTTAATAGATTTAGTATTTGAGTAAAGTTCTAACAAGTTTTAAGTTACCTAACAAATATTGTGCTTTTATATCTTTGGTAGCTGAATAAATGCCGCATTGACTTTTATTCATAACAATTTTTGTATCTAATAGAGATTGTTTAAGATTTTATACTTACAAGGATATAAGGTATAACTTATAATATTCAGTCTACAGTTTTCGACCCCTATTATAAGGCATAGATCTATCTTAAGCCTAGTTAGGGGCCATCTATAAATTACGTCACACTTTTAGTGGGTGATCAGCGAAGTGTGGGGGTGAGAGAGATTCCAAATGATGTCACATTTCAAAATCGAATAAGTATCGAATAATTATTAAAATGCGAAATTACTTGAACTATTACTTAATTAAATATATTTTAAAATTGCAAAATATGTGATGTCACATTAGGGAAGGGAAGTCTCACAAATGTGCAACCAGCTGTGACAAAAAATCATAAAATTCGTTTGACGTAATTTATAGATGGCCCTTCCTTTGGTCAACTGGACCCACTAAGCGGGATTAGTCGAACAAAAATCACATTTGAAATTTTTTTCCTAGTTTTTATGTGGGTCCAGTTGACCAAAGACTCGCCCTTTATGGACAAACTAGCTCATTTTCATTATTAGTTCTTGATAGAAGTGACGTTGCCAAGGTACTGGGGCAATCTTCTGATTTCGTTGTACAGCTTCCTTCCAGGGCTCTCAGTGGCGATGAGCTGACGGTGTCCTACTAGGTTGTAGTTAGACGTCAAGTGGCCTTGTTCGACGCCGCAGCGAAGCAACGCCTTCAATGCTTCTAATGAGGCTTCTGTTGGAGTGTCATCTGAAATGTGGATAGTTTTGTGGTGAATAGGGTTTCTCAATCGATTTAGATTGTTGGTGTCTTAATTAGTTATATTGTATGACTAGCTTTTGCCCACGGCTTTACCCGCGTGGATGTCGGTTTAACTACAAAAATGACGATTTTCCATACAAACTTTCATCCCCTATTTAACTCCCTTAGGGGTTGAATTTCTAAAAACCCCTTCTTAGTGCTCCCCTACATTATAATAGAAAGCCGTGTGCAAAATTTTACATTCCTAGCCCCAGTAGTTTCGGCTGTACGTTGATATGTCAGTCAGTCAGTTCTCCTTTTATATATATAGAAGAATAATCACATAAAAATTAATCAAGAAATATTAAATTTCAGTTTCTTCCAATTCATGAATCCATATTATAATACTGGGGTCGCTGGTGGATTATATAGCCAGTGGACCGAAATAGGTCTTTCAGTGAGTCGGCATTATCTACATAATTCACAAAGGCGTGTCATAATTCACAAAGGCGTGTATCTAGATACTAGATACAACCCTTTGTGATAGATAATACCTACTTACCAGATTCTAGTGCATTAGAAACGTAAAAGGCTAATTACGTAACTCGTCATTATTAATATCTAATGGAAATTTTACTACCTAAGTAAGCGATCTAAAAGTTAGCCTAGTTTGAGTCAAAAAGGAAGAATAGGTCAGTTTAGTAGCCAAATAGTACATGAAAGAGAGAATGCACGATTCGAAGGATGTGCGTGTGGATTGAGAGATCTTTTCGAAAAACTCTTCCAATCCCAACCAAATTATAAGAGGATAAATTATATAAAATTGTGTAAACTTCATAGTGACTATGGGGTATAGTGGGTGGGATATAGTGGCTAATGTCACTAATGTAGAAGAGGCAAATTCGAGAAAAAAAAAACACTACCTGTCATTACGTCCATAGCCATTTTACTTAACTGTTATTACTGTAAACTCACCTTCTTTTGTTTTTTCTTAGTTATTTTGTAATTAAAATCGAAATTTGTAATAATCATAATTATAATTGTGAAACGAGAATAACTGCCGACAAACTGTTTTTCAGTTTGGCAGACTTTTTATATTGTATTGTGAAACAGATTTTGAATAAATGAATAAATGGATTAAAAAAGAGACCTTGAAACATAGAAATATGTAGGAAGACCTAAACCAAAACAATCTTCATAAACCGGTGTCCGAAAAATGTTTTTTTTTATGTAAGTAATTATTGGAAACTAGATTGTAAGAAAGGTTTTCATTATTGTAAATAAGTAGCAACACCTTCTGTTATGGACAGACTTCGCTAATAAATATTGTTTTCGCGCGATATCAGCCGCCAGCAGACTGGATATCATATCCCCCGATACCAACGTCATTCCTTCCACTTCCAGGCACTTTATTATACGAAGCTGGCAAGTAAATCTTTTAGCAGTAAGTAGATCAACTTTTCTAAAGTGCTCATTAATAGTTCATGCGAATAAAACTTTTGAAATTAGCCCTTTGTAAAATGGCTCCTTTTAGTGAACTCTCTGTTCCCATTTTATCTGCAATTCAAATAACTACGTCGAGAGAACATGTTCGTGCAATAAAATTTAAAGTTTTCATTTTAGTCCGCGCACGCTGAAAATGCTTGTTCGTTTTGTTGATCGTTTATTATTACAAAATAAACCAGAACGTGCATACAGGAGCAAAAGAACGAATTTTAGAACATAATTTTCAATGTGGATTTAATTTCCGTCGTGTATTTTTAACGGTTATTTTCATAGGTTATTTTAAGATTCTGATGTGAAATGAGAGCAACTTTTTGTAAATAACATAGCAAAATGTAGGGGGGAAAGAGTAAACGTTATTGAATCAAATTGGCATTAGCAAAGCATAGG
Source organism: Diarsia dahlii (assembly GCA_949775195.1). Classification (NCBI taxonomy): domain Eukaryota; kingdom Metazoa; phylum Arthropoda; class Insecta; order Lepidoptera; family Noctuidae; genus Diarsia; species Diarsia dahlii. The sequence goes on from OX459198.1 coordinate 5,433,976, forward strand.
TGTCAAGTGGCCGCCCGTCGGGGCTGCGGATTATCGAAAGAGATGACGTGGCCTCGGTACAAGGGCAAAGAAGGAACATGGGTTGGTTTGTAGTCAGTAGAAGTCTGACACTCCCCTTCGCTCTGCCCAAGAGCGGGGGTTATTTGATGATTTTCCACCAACCAAAAAAAAAAAAAGGTGTCAAGTGGCAGTTTTCTGCTTTGCTATTCCCAACTATGATGAGTTGCGACTAGGTTAATTAGTTGTAGCTGAAGTTGTACTACTACTGGTACTGGAGTGACTGCCTATCTAACCTCCACGATCCAAATACTGGGTAATACGATACCCTTTGGTAAGATTAGTGGTCCAACTTTCGGGTAACCAAGTAATCAATGCCCCAAATATATTGCTTAAGATTGTAACCATCAATATTAACCCCAAAGATGTTTACATAGAACGGGGTCAATTCCGTTACTCTCTAGTCCTGTGAATGCATTCAGCAAACTTGAACTGAATCACCAAATTTCTTGCCACTAACATAGTTCTCAAGTACTTATTCGCTAAACCATATTTGACTTGCTGTCCTAAATTAATAAATAATTATTTGATTAATAATTATGGCATAGTAAGTCACTGCGGGTTGTTCGAAAGAAATAACGCGGCTCGACACAAAGTTCTAGGAAGAAACATGGGTGGTCTTTAGTCAGTTAAGTAGAAGTCTGACACTCCCTATCGCTCTGCCCAGAGCGTGAGAAGTCATTTGATGATTTCCCACACTCAAAAAAAGTAAAAAACGGATGGATGAGGGACGCATGGGTGGTCTTTAGTCAGTAGAAGTCTGACACTCCCTATCGCTCTGCCCAGAGCGTGAGAAGTCATTTGATGATAACACTCAAAAAAAAAAGCGAAAAACGGATGGATGAGGGACGCACAGAATTGTAGCAATACACAGAATAGAAAAACGTGATAGAAGAAAAGGAAGGCCTACACCCAAACAGTGGTTGAAGATCCGGGCCAAAATGATGATGATGATGAAGTCGAAGAAATAATACTCACTGTTGTAGTTTCCAATAAAAGTGATGCCAACTGATTTCCTGTTGTAGCCGTAAGTGTGTGCGCCGACGTGCAACCAGCCAGAACCTTCGTACACCTTGCCATTACCGCCTATAACGAACCTGGAATTGCGAAGAATAGGTTTTTAAAATACTCCACTTGTTGTTAAGCAGGGTTTTGATCAAACACTTGAGCACCATTATTAACGTAGACTAAGACACAGAAAATGGACACAACACATCAGATTTGATCAACAACAGATTTGATCATTACATTCGAGCATAACGTGAAGACGTGTGGTATGACAAGAATGGATAAAGTAAGGGATATTAGAGAAAGTTTGAAAGTTGTGCAAGTTAAGGAAAATTTTAAAGGGAATCGATTGTCGTGGCTTGTGATAAGGATGGCTTTCATGCCACGTTCTCACATGCCATGATTCGCAAGTTAGTAAAAGAGTGAGTCTGTTGGCAATAGGCTCGCCCTTATCACCTACATGGAACTTAAACATAGCTCACTGCATAAGTGAATTCCGGGATTACATTGTTAAGATATGTATAATGTTAACAATATAATGTAATGATTTGAATCTTTGACAAATTAAGGGTTTATCCATATTAATAAACTTTCCAAAAAGAAAAAGAAGGGGTGTCGATGGCTGGTTCGAAAAGGCACAGAAAAAGAACTCTTAGAAGGATTTGAAATTTTTTTTTCTCTTAGGAGGCCTTTGCCCTGCAGTGGGACAGTGCAGGCTAATTTTTAATTTTTTTTTGGTGTGTGGAAAATCATCGAATAGCCCCCCCCCCCCGCTCTTGGGCAGAGCGAAGGGGAGTGTCAGACTTCTACTGACTAAAAACCAAACCCATGTTTCTTCTTCGCCTTTGTGTCGGAGCCGCGTTAACCTTTCGACAATCCACAGCCCCGACGGGATCCTACACCCCCTCACATTTTAAAATAGAAGTTACTTAGATGCCGTCCATTTAGTTCACCCCAGATATCGTGTTTCCAAACGCAATTTTCTCCATTAGGTGCCGGAGCCACGAGGTCCTGGAGGTAAACTTTATTTTTAAACAATGTTTGTGTTCCACCTTGTTAAACTGCTGTGTAACACAATGTCTTGTCGCCATGTTGCTTGGTCTCTGGGAAGTTGGTTCACTGCGCTTTGTTCCTGTTCATTGAAAAAAATGTGTTTACGACCAAATTTAGTTTATACTAGCTGATGCCCGCGGTTTCACCTGCGTGGTCGTCTGTCAAATTATATAATTTATTTAAACCTTCCTCGATAACCACTCTATCCATTGATGAAAACAGCATGAAAATCGGTGCAGTAGTTTTTGAGTTTATCGCGAACAGACAGACAAACTGACAGACTTTGTTTTATAATATTATGTTAGTGATACTATATTCAAATCCCTTTTAAACTATACAATAAGGTAGCAGGGGATTGACATAGTGTATCAATTATTTGATTGTTTGTAAAAAAACAAACATTGTAGGCCTTGTAGATCCCTAGACGCTTGTTAACTTTTTATCTTGTTTTACGTTTTTTGTTTTGTTACCTACGATTTTTTGTCAGGCCTAACGTTGTCCCCAAAATTTCAGAACTAATACTGTGAAACATGAGAATATTGTGAAATCAAATAACTTTAAAAGTTTTCATGGAATTTCTTGTCGGTTATAGACCAGGAAATGTCCATACCGTACCGTATAGTGCAACTTTTCCCGATGTTTTTAAAGTGCCTGAGTTTAACAAATATTTGAATTTTATGTTATTTTTAAAAAAACTGTTGCCCACAACCTTTCTCCTCGTTAAACTATTATAAAAATATTTATTCCATATTTGAATCGAATTTTATTAACTATATCATGGGTTTTTTGTGGAATAAATAATAAAATAGTCAAGTAAGTAAGGTATACTCACGACGATCCAATATCCCATAAATTCAAGTTGTCCATATGATTGGTCTGTATGTTCCTCACGATCTCGGCACACCTCGTGTCAGTGTTACAGGTAGGTGTGACAGTATGCTGGATGATGACCAGGTCCACCGGCCTCGCCAGGTATTCCACGTGAACTGGAGTCAGGCCGTCCCATTCTCGCTTGGTCACTACACCACAGTCTGAAAAGAGATGGATAATGTTGAGCTAAGTTATTGGATTTTATTACAAGTTGTCAATGACCGTTGAATTCCTCATTAATTGCAGATAGGTACTGAACGTTGGAAAACCTGCCTTTGTGACTATTTCAACACTTAAATAAAATATTATATTGTTGACACACCGTACTGTACATAAGATTCCTACCTACCGTATAATGTATCAAGTATTCAGTTCATATGATAGCCATTTTCCATAGTTTATCGAAAAGTTTGGTGACTTACATTGCTTTTAAATAATTATCAACCCAAAATAAGAATCTAGGATATTCATAAGAATTTAAAACAAAAATCTTTAGCAGTAATGCTCAGATTACAACTGGTTGCCAGCATCTTTTATAAGGCTTTATTATACTGCATATTGCCCGTCAGATATCATAATTATGAGGTCAATAACCTATCTATCTGAACTGTAGTAAGCCATTCATTCACGTTTTTATGCAATATATTGTTAATCAATTTATTACTCTTACTATTTTTTAGTTATTATATAGTTTTAAAACAAAAAATAAACATAAGAAAAACACTCACCTCCATTAACAGAAACTAACATAATAAATAAACCAAAAATGCTACAAATTGACTTCATTTTGTTTTAATGAATGCAACTTTGCCTTTCAAACTCTACGTAAACACTAAAGAAACTGAGAGACCTAAGCAATGAACTTCAAAGTAAAGAAAAGAATCCTCATGCTATCTCGTTTATTCCCTATGATGCGTAAAAGAGACAGCTATAACTTGATGTTTGGCTGTAAGTGAATCATACGCAGCAAAGATTATTGCTCGAGTGTCGTTCAGGTTCCGCATATTTAAAACATCGCAATAATTATTAAGATAATTTCCTGTTCAGAATAAATAGAAAATGTTATAACTATGGAAGTTTAATTTTACTGCGTGAAAGATTATAATTATTATTATGGTAAGAATCTAAAGATGTCCCTCTATCTTAAGATTTGATGACTACCTACTAAAAAAAAATTACCTATGGATAAAGAAGAAATGCTGCGCCGTATATAAAATCAGGTACATTTTAAAGATAGGGTAGATATAGATATTCTATTTTATTAAACCAATGATGTTTGCTTACCTTGTAAATGCTAATAAAAAATACAAAGTGAACACGACAGTTCCTAAAATACGGGTGCACAGAACCTCGCGCTCTTTCAAGCTTCTATGTATCTCTTTCAAAATTCATTCAACGCCTTGCAACGGACACGGAATGGACACAATAGAAAATACTTGTGAATCGTGTTCGGGACAACAAAGAAAGAAAGAAAATACTTTACAAAGAAAAGGTGGAGCCAACGCTTTCATGTTTCATAGACTTATTTACACAAAAACTCAAAGAAAATAAGCAAAAATAATATCCGTGACGAACGAAATCAGGAAATCTTTTCCGGATCTTTTGCAAAACCCTTCTTAAATCTATTTCGGATCGAGATTTGACCCAGTCTTCGACAATGAACGTTTTAGATTCCCATTTGATGCGTTCCGATCTCTATTTTGGAGACAATTTTATTCGAAAGCTGGCCCATCCGCAGCAACTGAGAGTTTTATAGTATTGCGTAACAATAAAATGAAAGAATGAAAACGTTGTCAAAATTCATTTGAACAGGAATTATGGTTACAGCTCCGCGGAAGGACGATGTCATCGATGAACATTTATACCTTCCTTAGATGGATAACCTAGTTAAGTTTGTACACGGCTTTGATGGTTCAGCATTCCGAAATGGTTAAAAAAAACAACATCAGAAGCCATCATCATTATTATAATAATAATAATAATATTGCTTTATTTGGGACAACATAAGATCCATTTTTGTTAGTAAACGACTTATACACTAGGATTAGTAACAAATTTTATCGGATAATCGTATAATTTAGTGAGTCGTGTACTTACGAGGCATTTCATGAGGACAATGATTCCGCATGAGATGCCTCAGCACAGGAGCTCTCGTATCCTCAGCCACGACTTTGAGGATGCTATTGTCACTCCCCCGAATCCTCCTCACAAGCGATGCCACCTTTTTCCATCAGGAAAGAGACATCAGATGGCTTCCATCAGATGGCTTCCATGCCATCATCAGATGGCATGGAAGCCATCTGTCCCCGAATCCGTTATCCTGGCCTTATACCAAATTAATTGGGATCGGCGCAGCTTGTCTTCTTCTTCTTCCATACTTCTCTATTACTCGTCATCTCAGTAGTCACCACCTACTGACCACCACCACCACCACCACCGCCACCACCGCCACCACCGCCACCACCGTCACCACCTTGGTCTTCCTCTACTATTATAGCCATCTACGTTCATATATTTAACATTTTCCTCATTCCTCCGCGTCACATGTCTATACCAATTACCACACAAATTTTCAATATCAGAAGCTGAGATGTATACAAATCATCAATGAACGTGAAATGGAATTGTATTCTAATTTCATTTTGACAGCGGATCCCTAATACCTTGATCAAGTTCCAACAATGTTTATTTGGACCCGGGGATTCCTCCACAAAATATAAACATTATTTTATCTAAAAAAATACCTATACAGTTTCTTAATTATCACTTTCGTAAAAATGAGGTTATGACTTGTCCATTCTAGCAATTAGATAAAAAAGAAACCCGTAAGTCTCAGTCAATTGTTTTAATTTAAGCCTTAGATAATTGGAATAAGATTCATACAATACACTTTTGTGAAATGCGACGACGCTATTTCGCGAAGTGTGACATATTGGGTGCATGATGGTAGGTGGGCAGGCTAAACTCTTTTATTATAAGGTTCTATTATGGTCATAGAGCATAAAGCATGTTTCAATAACGTGTATAGCAGGTAAAGTGACAATTTTCTAGTCTTTGCCTAGTCATCAGTCTGGGGAAAAACCGTTTTCGTTTTGTTTTATCTTCTTGCTGAAATAATAGTCAGAACCTTTTAAAGCAATTAACATTCGTTATTTGTTATTTCTATAACATATCAATAGTTCTAAACAATGTTCTGAAACCTTGCTGAAAATTGCTCGTAATGTATTGAAACCTGAATAGTATATTGAGTCTTTGCAGATGGGGGTTCATGGACGGCTCAGACCTTTTTCTAAATAATGAACATTTCAATTATATAAAAAACACCGTTAAATTACCTAGAAAGTAAAACTTATTAACCACTAGCCCAGATTCGCCACTAGTGTGGTTTTATACTTTTTCTTTTTTAGTTTCCAAGTCGAGTTTGCAGAATCTATTTATTGCCTACTAGCTGCTGCCCGCGACGTCGTCTGCGTGAACTCTATAGAGCACCAAAAATACGATTACACCTTTTAAAATAACATTTATTTTCCGTTTCTTCTTTAAATTTCATATCTACAGAAAATGCAGTAACAGAGGGAGACTGACTTTTATAAAATAATTGACCATAAAAAAGTGCTGATTTTCAGCCTGCTTTGAATAAACGACTTTATGGTTATTCTGCTGAATTAAATCATAAGTTGTGACTGAAGCAGATGGAGAAAATAATGAATAAGGAATACAGAATAGGGTAAAAATAGATACATATAGGACTTCTCGATAAACAACATTAGTGGTTTGGCTCTCCGTAGCCAAAATGTAAAGAGAGTCAGGACTGGTGACGCGGGAGCAAGCGACGTATAGCTGCCCGTGTGAGAAGCAGGTCGACAGCCGCTGCCCTCACTGTCTGCCCCTACGACTTATTGATGGTCATATCGAAACAAACACTCACGGGGAACTGTACGCGCTTGAACTGGAACGGGAAGTTATGAGGTATGAGGGGAATGCGTGGTATAAATACTGCCTCGCCGACGCCACAACCCGTAAGAATTTCCGCCACAATGGTGTGTCTGTGGAGCGACATGACTTTAAGGCGGGTCCCGTTACACAATTTCGGAGGAGATAGGTTCCAAAAAAGCATAATCGGGATACCGACCTTCAGCTTAATGGTATGCGCTGAAAGTTCACTTGCTGACAGTGAGTTCAGAAATTCCACGGGATAATGTGTGGCGTCATCTTGCTCGACGACAGTGTTTATAGAGGTATAGACCACTTCATTCCCCTCAATTTCCGAGAGAATGCATTCGTTAATTGCTGAAGCCTGATCATTTTTGGGCGTCAAATTGGCCCGCTCACACACCCAAGAATTCTGCTGGTGCGGTATACGACTGATGTCCCCGTACACACAGTGAATGAGTTCTTCTAAGCTGGATACAACTCTACCGAGAGACTCTGGAAGCACCATCTGTCCACCTCTCTCCTCTGCCGAGCTCTCATATTAATGGTCAAGCGCAGCGTACGAACTCGTGACCAATCGCCACTGAACAGAACTGATGCTGAACCGTCTACTTCATGCTACTGTGAGTTAATAATGATAAACTTAGAAAATATATCTCGTGATCTTGATGCGTAGTGCATACTGTGAAGAAATTTTAACAAATTCAAATTCATTTATTTAGCTAACACAACCGAAAACTGACAGGATTAAAGGCGGGTCCCAAACTATGCACAGCCTGAATCTTGGACATTCAAACACTACACAAAGTAATGCATGTTCATTGTTCTGTTCTTCCATATTTAATTTTATAAATTACTCGCCATCGCAGTAGTCACCTCCTTCCTAGCCATATCATCCTCCACAAAGTCCATCCATCGTTTATGTGTCTTCCTCTGCTCTTATCAGCCATCTACATTCATGCTCAACATTTTCCTCACTACATTTTCCTTATTCCTTCGTATCATACTCGTATATCCATACTACGACAACCAAATACCCCACAATTTTTCAGTCACTGTCACCACTTTCAGAGTTCTCATTCCTTATTTTATCTATTCTCGTTACACCATACGGAAGGTTATGTTAGCATTCTCATTCTGCAATTTATTGACTTTGATTCATCCTTTCTGTGACTCAACGTTCTAATCGATACTTATAGGCCAAAGTCTTTGTAGGAAACTTTACCACAAACACATAAGATAGCCTAACTTTCTTAGCCAAGGCAATTTCACCGAGAACTAATTTATTTTTACTGTATAACTTCATAAATTTACGTCTGAATTTCTCGGGAATTGGGATATTTATCGGAGGGATTCAGCTGAAAGGAATGTGGTATACGAAAAACGAATACGTCAACCGATCCACGATAAAAACATGTAACATGTGTCCTATATCATCATAATCTTCCGGTCCTTGCCCAATGTTCAGGGGCCCAATTCTATAAAATAATCAATTTGTGAATAGTGTGTCGATAGTGTGTAAGTAGTGTCTCAATAGAATAGTCATTGACATTTGGTATCCTACAAATTATTTATGGTCATTGACTTGCCACTGTAGTGACACTGTCATCGTGATGGCCAAAGTTACGGTAGTCTGTAAATATACACACATCAACACGGTCTAGGGATATTTCATACTCAATTAAATAACTCGAAAAGTACTGGCCGCATTGGAATCTTTAATACACCGATTTGTTTGTAATTTATCTCAGACTAATTCCAAATTCAAATTTTTGATTGAAATTCTTTTGTTTCGGTGGCATAAAAATGTCTTGATGTATAGGAGAGGGAATTTTCATTTGTGCGAAATTTAAAAAACAATACGAATTACGTCTAGTTACAGTTTTTTTTCATTTTTAAACGAAAGATAAAGTTAAAATTGAGGTATTGTAGCCATGCAACGCCGACATTTTACGAGGGCGGAGATGTTACGAGCTGTGGGAATGCTGGAAGCTGGATCTGTTCAGCGTAATGTTGCTGAGGCCATAGGGACCCATCAAAATGTAATTTCAAGATTGTGGACACGCTATCGTGCCACAGGTGAAGTAGCGGAGAGGCACCGGGGGGCCAAGTTGCATCACTACCCCCAGACAAGACCGATTTTTGCAAATTACTGCGCGAGCTCAACTAAATGCAACGGCGACTCAATTGGTCCAAAGGCTGCGAGTGGAACACCAAGTGCTTGTGAGTGACCAAACTGTAAGAAGGCGACTGCATGAAAGCAATCTACGCTCTCGTAGACCACTTCGGGTCCCACCTTTACGGAGAGGCAATCGTGGACGACGATTAGAATGGGTTCGGAACCACGTGGACTGGGGCCGTGAGCAATGGTCCAATGTGCTGTTCACGGATGAATCCAGGTTCGGCTTCCATCCAGATTCACGAAGGACGCGTGTTTGGCGAGTTCTTGGACGATGGAGCCGTCTCCAGAACCCTCAGGAAGTTCACCTATACCAAGGAGGAACAATTATGGTTTGGGCAGGAATTCGTCTTGGAGGACGGACGGATCTCGTTTGGGTGCGGGGCAATATGACGGCAGAACGATACGTCCAACAGGTGCTGGGGCCCGTAATCTTGCCCCACAGAACACAAATGGGGCAAGATTTCCTGCTCATGCACGACAATGCCCGGGCACACACGGCGAGAACGGTAGCAGCTTGGTTACATACACATAATGTTAGGGCCTTAGACTGGCCTGCTCAATCGCCAGATCTAAATCCCATTGAGCATGCGTGGGATATGCTGCAAAGAAGAGCTCTGAAGGAAGTTCCTGAAAATTTGGCTACAGAAGATCAACTTTTTGCGCACCTCAGAATGACATGGGACAATATTCCGCAGCAAGACATTGACAACCTTGTTCTGAGCATGCCGAATCGTTGCCGATGTGTTATGAACATCATGGGCGCTTTCTCAGACTACTAACTTCAAGTTTTTAAACACAAACTAAATGATTTTTCTATTTTTTTCAGTTTTTACTCACAAATTAAAAGTTAATTCATATACGGTTTCCGTCTATGCTTCATTTTTTTTTCCCATAAAATCCTGAAATTTTAATCAGTACCTTAACCATTATTAAAAAATGGTAGAATATTAAATAACGTATATTTTAAATTATATACATGTCATATAAATAATTAACACATTGATAGTAATTCGCTTTTTTAAAAATATCCCTAGACCGTGTTGATGTGTGTATTTTAAGTGAAATCTGACAGTTGTGTCTATCGTGTTTGGCTATCGAACTGCCATTGTGAAGCCATCGAACAACGACACCTCTTTTCCCTATTGCAAACTAATGTTTATAGTGTGTCGAAAGAGTGTCAATGGCGTGTTACTTAACTCTAAGTTATAGAATTGGGCCCCAGGTCTGTCGGCGCAACACAAAAAATGTGTTGCGCCGACAGACCTCATTCAACCGTCAATTTTTTCTTTTTCCATACAAAAACTTGTCAATTTTAGAATTAAACTTAATTTTGCAGTACCTACATATAGAAAACCTTCCATGGTCTCCATATAGAAATACTTCATCTGCAACTAAATAAAAAAAGACAGCTGGTACATGCATTTTGTTTGAAACTTCATTTATTTTTCTTAATAACCGACGAAAAACTTTTGAACTACCGTTTTTGCGTCGCGGGTGTCTGTGCATTTCGTGTGATAATCAAAATGTTAATAATACCTACTTCAAAATGCATCGATGAATACATTTCGATCGCCTTAAAATGATAATAAATAACACAACTGTGCTAATAATAATATTAAAGTCAACATCTCATATCAGTTAGTTCAGTCAGTGGCCACCATAATCTAACCCCTTGTTTAAAGGAAGTAGTGCGAGAAGTGAGGGTCAGGTAATGCTGGGCAAGGACTGTACGTACATATCTTATGTATGGGCAAATACAAAACAACTTTACAAGAGTCTGAGTTCAAGCCGACCGTGTTATCTATCACACACTGTCCGGTCAGGAGGTTAACGAACAGGATAGTAATAATATAGACTAGTCTTGCCTCGCAACCTTCGTTTTTTTAAAAATATCACTTCGTCAAATATAACATTGTAGGCAAAATTGGGAAGCCTTTGCCCAGCAGTGAGAGAGTGCAAGCCAACGTAAAAAGAAATAATTCCCTGTTTGGATCAGATTTTGGTAACAATTTCAAGAGTTTTCAATTTTCTTCACAGAATCCTAATCTTTTTTTCGAAAATAATAATAATAGTGTTAGCAGATAGCCTTATAACGTTAGCTATCTGCCAGTAAAGTCCCGTCGAAATCGGTCGAGCCATTTTAGAGATCAGGCGGCACAAACAGATAGCTGAACAAAAAATAAATGTTATTTTGCCTTGAAGTTCTGTGTATACCTATTTACTTTCTTATGCACTCAGTAAAATCTGTTGCTTTGAAATTACACACAGACATTTCGATTTTATTTATTTATATACAGTACGTTTAATACGTACTGTATATAAATACATAGATTTATAGATTAGGAACAAAGTGAACATTGAGAACTAATTACTTGTAACAAGCATGATCTGCCTATTACTAGATTTGAAACGCGACAGACTTCATAGTTATAGATATCTAAATTAATTACGTCTTAGGAGTTTCGACCTTGTAAGTGCAAACATTAGCTATACAACCTGTTTTGCAAAGGGATATCACTAGTACTAACTGGGTTGTGGAAGACATAATTTAAATTCAAACTTGCTTAGACATAATTATCATTGATAATGCAATAGCTCCATGTAAAATACTGTCATTTCAGCTGCATCCGGTAAGACTGGAAGCCGACTTCAACGTAGTTGGGAAAAGGATGTGGTGGAATAAAATTGACTAATAAATATAGGACTTTATTTTTTTTGGAGGTTGGGTAATCATTAAATGACTAATACGGATCTGGTTGACTAATAACCACACATGTTCCTTCTTAGCCCTTTATGTGGAGGCCGCAGTATCTTTCTGACCAACCCGCAGCCCTGACGGGACCCACAGCCCCGACGGGATGAACACAGGCCTGGAGTAATGATGCAATAATGACAATTTATTAAGCGGCCCCTATCTTCCCGTGGGTGTCGTAAGAGGCGACTAAGGGATGTACCAGAGAATGGGCAGCGGCGTTCTCTGTGCTTTTTGTATCGACCGTACTGCGATCGCCAACCCGCCTGCCAAGCGTGGCGATTATGGCAAACCCCCCCTAAGCAAAAATTACACTTAGGGGAGGCCTATGTCCAGCAGTGGACGTCTTTCGGCTGAAATGATGATGATGATGAATGATTATGCGGCAAGACAGACAAGAACTTTATTTATCTGATTCGAGGGGTTATCTGGAACGTAATGCCAGGGAGAACTGCAGTTGGTTTTTATGACTGCCATGTTATTATGGCAAATTAATAATGCAATCTAACTTAAAGAAGTTACCAGAATATTAGTGATGCTATTATTTATACTGAAAACGGGATATTTACCATGTTTACTTATTGTTTCGAGTTTCAGATATTAGTGATGGTCTAATACAAGACTTACTTAGTTTTATGACATTAGGCAAAAAAAAAAAAAAATTTAAATTTTTCTTCTTTATAATATTAGTGTAGATTGATACCATCTTTATGGTTAACGCCCCGATTCAAAGCAATCCGACTCGGATGGGTTATTAGGTTAGAAGGTTAAGGCGGGAGATATTATAATGATTTTATGTTTTTTTGTTTTTGTTTTTCTTTTTATGTTTTTTTTTTACGGACCAGAAAGAATTGACAGCGGTCCGTTCAGACAAACCACTCCCCAACACTAGTAATACCTACTGATCCGTAGGTGCCGTATGTGGAATAAATTTTAAATAATAAACTATTCCACTAATGGCACCTGCGAAAAATATTGACAGGTGCCGTATGTGGAATACCTCAGGTGCCATTACCTCAGGTGCCGTTAAAGCGGGTGCCCAATGTGGAATACTCCCAAATTATTTGTTGATGTGTCAAAGCACGAGATAAGATCATGTAAAACTTCACTATCGAGTAGATATAGATATTTATAGATAGCGTGAGAACATTTTGTAACATAATGTTTACTCATGCTTTTTAACCAAAGGGGATAGAACCAATGTGGCATATCAACCTGTCCGCCATTTTGATTTTTTTTCGAAATCGCGGCCCACGGTGAAAGTGGTATTTATGGATAGAGGACATATAGACGAACAAAAAATGTCCAATAACATGGTACCCAAAGTGTCACGTTACCGAGATATTTGAAGTTAAAGATCGACAAACGAGTACAACGACATTCATTAAATATTTTTTTAAATAGCCTTTTTACGTGTTTGGGCGTTAAATTATATCCAAATAATAGTTCCCAGGTTGATTATTGTTATACGCACATTGAAATCGCTTTGCATCAAAAGTAGTTTTCTCGTGCTCCTAGTAGTATGTAATGTACCTACTCTCTTTCAATAACCAGTAATAATAATAATCAACGCCTATAGTCTCCTATAGACACGTAAAAGGTCTAATTTTTATGTGGTCATTGTACTGATTTGTCCATCTTTACCTTCAAATATCTCGGTAACGTGACACTTTGGGTACCATGTTGCTTGACATTTTTTGTTCGTCTATATGTCCTCTATCCATACATACCACTTTCATCGTGGGCCGCGATTTCGAAAAAAAATCAATATGGCGGTGGGTCGATATGCCAGCTCCCATACAAAAAAGTTCAAACCCCTTTAAAAAAAGGAAGAGTTGTTTCGCCGAAATCTTTTACTTTCTTGTAAATGTTGAAAATGAATCAATCGGTTTTCAGAAAAACACTAAAAAAGTACCATGCTTCATCTTTTTAGGGTTTATTTTCTGTGAGAGTTTTGTATCAGTATTATTTTTAATGAAGCATGAGCATGATAAGCAGTCCTGGTTAAGTTAATCCAGCTGCTGAATTTCTAGCGCCTGACAATATAATTACATCAATGACGGCACTACGACGAAAGGAATAATATATCCTACAGGCGCTGTAATAAAGGGTGTCTCAGTAAGAGTGCACTTTTTCATTTTAAAAGAAAAACAAGTATTTTACGACAGAGTTGTGAAATTTTTATTGTATTGTATTTGTAAAGAAGACATGTTCCAATTAAGTATGGAATAAAATATCCGGCAAATGACCCCCACGGCTCCGATGACAGGCCATTACTCTTTTCATGAAATTTTCTGTGACTTTTGCACAGAGATGTGGCTGTATCTCTCCGATAACGCGTTGGATTTCCGATTTGAGCTCAGGAATTGTTTCGGGTTTATTCGCATAAACCCGAGATTTCACAAAACCCCAAAGAAAAAAATCGCACGGCGTTAAATCGCACGATCTTGGTGGCCAGTTGACATCAGAATTTCGTGAGAAAATGTGTTGATAATGTGTTCCCCATTTTTGTAATGAGTTTTCACAATTATAACGCGTTGGTCTTTCGAAAAGCGCTCCATTTTTAATAATCGGAATAAACAGAAATTTCAGAGTTGCCACTTGCATGAAAAAAGAAATATTCCAATTTTAAAAAGTGCACTCTTACTGAGACACCCGTTAGGAATAAACAAAACACACAATTTACAGAATGTCGTTTAATAAGAAATATTAACGAAATTAATTAGTTACTAGAAAATTATTGAAGATACAGACCAACATGGTATTTGTTTTTTTTTTATTGTTAAATGGGCCTGGTATAAACCGCGATTACGCCTGATGGTAAGCGATGGAATTTCATTATGCATCATTTTGGTCAGTTGCATGGAAATTGCAATGCTACATGAATTTGGTTTTTTAATTAAGCATACATTAATTAAGTATACAGCAGCGTGTCCACAGTTATAACAAAAGATTTACAAAATTATTTAAATCATTCTCCGAAACTACAATTAATTTATAGCTAAAACATTGCGTCTCTAGTAAACAAAGACCTTTAAATACTAAAATAAATATTTGTTTACAAATACTATTTAAACTCGCTTTCAGTAAATTATACACATGATTAATTAAACGCACATGTGTGTAGAAAATTCATTAGTAAGAAAACTTTATAAGTATGTAGTTCTCCACTAATAAGGTAGTTCACACTCAATTATATTTTCTTCAAGTAAATAAAAATCTTCTCTTCTTCAATTAATTTTCTTTTGAACACAGCTCCGTTCTTTGAACTACGGCCGTAATCTGTTTTTATCCCAGTAAATAATCAACTTTACTGGCGAGTATTCAGCTCTTCTTTGTTGTTTCTTACACTAGGGTACTTAAATCCACATATAGATGAGATTATTTTATTATTTTTCACCTGTAAACAATAGAAATAAGGTTAGAAAACCTGTAGCAAAGGCAACAAAGTATGAGTAAATATTTTAGCATAATTTACGGGTTGGAAAAGTTGTACTAAGGTTGTCGTAACATTAGTAAGAATAACAAAAGACAATGCTCAATATTTTCAGTTGAGTCTTAGACAATGATAGGTGCATTTTTCGATGAATTTATCAGCTCTATTTTGCATTCTTCTTTATCGTGTGGTTATTGCTGGGTCGTGGGTGGCATACAAATACTGGCACCACATACTTGCCAAACTGACACCAGCCAAGTTAGAGGCCTTGAGCCTCTGATTTGGCTTTATATGCCGTCGAGAAATACCTCTCAGGCATACTGTTTTCCTCGGAATGTTTTCCTTCACCCAAGCAAGTAATAAAATAGACACTTATTGTGAAAATATATTTACTATAAACTAGTCACAAATTGAAGTTATGATAGACCAACATACCTGCTATGTACAAATAGACGCAAAAAACCTCCATCAACCGATCTTCCTTTTCCTCCTACATCGCACATCCTTTAAGAAAATCCTTTCGAACATTTGCCAAACAATAGAATGCCTTCTCTCAAAGGGATTAGGATACATAATTATTAATTTTAATATAGCATTAATTAACAATACGAGTTTATTTGCACGAGTCTGAGTGGTTATAAAGAAAGGGCGTATATGTCAGTCAACTGCGGCGACTGATAAGCGATTGATATGGATGTAATACTGTTTGACAAACACGAGCTGAATGGAGATAAATATGTATGTGGGTCGCAAAGGGAAATGTGTTATTATAAAAATTTTTTTGCTTACAGGGCAGAAAAATGAATGATAAGGCCTTTTTCTTAAAAGGCGTGATAATAAAAGAGCCCCCACCTGTGGTTCTTAAATGACCATGGCACCCACTTTAGTAGATCATAATATGAATTGTGAAAAATTCGTGAAGTGGACTATTCATTAGTATGTAGTTTAAAAAAAATATATATTAGTAATTTCGTCTTTGACCATTTTTATTACAATTCATATTATGATCTGCTAAAGTGGCCATTTTAGACCCCCTGGACTGCCTCATAGTTCTAAATTGAAGTCTCTTTTTGTAATTCCAAAATAACAGGTTTATACTGAATGCTCATGCAAGTACCTATTATTAAGAGCGTAGACGGGCTGCGCGGGAATTGAAAAATAGGTATTTGAAGAAACTATTGCCGTCGCGCTGCGCTCTAGCAACCGGGCGGTATCAATATGTGAGTGCGATAGAGACAACTGCAGCTCAGAACGATTTTACCTATAAAAAACCTTGACCGATCGACGTTTCGTATTCTCCTGTTTTCTCCTCGAAACCTAAGCCAATTAAATTATATTTGGTATCAAAATTTAAAGGAAGAATAGATCTATGCCCCTATTACTTGTTTTTATTTTAAAAACTTTTCAATTTTCTTTGGTAGTCATCTGATGACGTAGGTAAAAATGGGGTATTTTTTTAGGTTTTTGGTAAGTCATATTTATTTTTGTAATATTTTTTTTGAAAAAATAAAATGACAGGGGCATGCCTTCAATAGACTTGGATTTTTATAAGTAAAAACGATTACTCTAGAGGCATTATCCAGGAAGAGAATAGGGGAATACATTTGTATGGAAAAATGCAGCCCGTCTACGCTCTTAAACGGTGCGTATAATTCTTGTCTGTCAGTTTGTTCTGAAACGGCAGGACAGGTTTTGATGGGACTTTTACTGCAAGATAGCTGATATTATGAGGAGTAACTTAGCTTAATTTCCGTTTAGAAAAAGGATTAGGATCCCATGCAAAAAAATATTACCTTTGGAATGACAACTCACATTTTCAAGTCAAATAGGGAAAGATTATTTTGGTAATTTCACGCGAACGTAGGTCGCAGGGTACAGCTAGTTGGTCTATAAATCGCAAACTTTGAAGCAGCTTTGAAATGATATCTCGATTCTAGAGCGGGTAATTAATTGTGTCCCGTTGATGGTAATAGGCTCGCCCCTACTACATACGACTTAAACATTACCATTAAAGCAATAATTATTAGTAGAGGTTTGCAACACAGCCGCTAAATTGAAATGGAACTTGTCAGGCCACATCTGCCGCATGTCACATGAAAATTGGGCTAAAGTATCTTCAGATTTGGTTTCGAACAACAGAACCAGGTGACGTGGTAGGCCCAAAAGAAGATAGCATGACGAGCTGGACTGGACCCAAACAGCCAAAGACAGAGATAAATGGAAAGAGGAAACGGAGGTCTTTGCACTGTAGTGAAATACTACAGACTCATAATAAATCCTTACATACATAGTATAAAACAAAGTCGCTATTTTTGTCTGTTTGTCTGTATGCTTAAATCTTTAAAACTACGCAACGAATTTTGATGCGGTTTTTTTTAATAGATAGAGTGATTCAAGAGGAAGGCTTTATATAATTTGAACGACATCCACGCGGGTGAAGCCGGGGGCATCAGCTAGTAAATAATAAATGATAATTACATAACTTCTGATTTATGTGTGTACTGTTTTAATACATCTGCCAATCACGGTTTAGTCAATTACTCTATCAATAAGTCTGTTCGCCACACGGAATCTTCTGTCTACTTACAAATAAGTATTTGATTAATTAAGAAATCTTTGACGAGTATGATTTTGTTTCAACAAGTGCCGGGAGTGCCTACCATAGTTTGGTCTTCTTAGCGTGTCGATGGCAAACCGTCACTAAATAAATTTATTGGGCCAAATTAATATAATTTATTTAGTGACGGTTTGCCATCGACACGCTAAGAAGAAGGAGATAGTTTGGTTAAAAATTATGTCATATTTGTGATTGTAGTTGTTCCCGAAATGATTATTACATATTATTTATTATTATTATATATTATTATTTATATTATGTAATCTCCGAAGGGTTAATCGGTGAACTATTAGACCGTACACCACCTAATAGTTTACTCACATTTCGTCACATGATAAGTCCCGTGTAGTGGGCGAGCTATAAACCGGACATAACGCACCTTCAGAATGATATGAATTTAACACAAAAATATAAGAAATTGAGGTACGGTTTATCTCCAGAACGATTTGACCGATTTAAATGCGGTTTTCTGTAGTGGATTTTTAATTTACCTGTGACAGTTTATGTTGTTATGGTGTTTATCCGCTATAGGGGGCGCTACAGTTAATACTTTTCCGTGTATCTCTTGATTTGGACGGTTTGGCTGTTTTTGATGCGGCTTTCTGTAATGGTTTCGATGTTTGTATGTGATATTTATATCGCACTAGCTGTTGCCAGCGGCTTCACCCGCTACAACTCGAAAATTATCCCACGGGAAGATAAAATCGGGATAAAACTATCCTATGTGTTAATTCAGGTTATAAAGTAAACTATCTGTGTACCAAATTTTATCCAAATCCGTTTAGTAGTTTTTGCGTGAAGGTGTAACATACATACACACAAACTTTCGCCTTTATAATATCAGCGTGATTGGTAGAATGAATTCTTTAAAATACAAGCAAAATTATTTTTTTTTAAATATTTTTTATGAAAATCCCCCGACACAAAGTGAGTAGCTATCGAAAACAACAATTTTATTGCAGTCGGGAGAATTTTTAATGTTTATTATAACTCATTTTCAACTTCCTTCGTACTATCAACACCATATTGGACTTCATTCAAGCCACTGATAAAGAAATTGACATGGCCACCTACTGGGCTAAATTAATTCAGTAATATTACAATTCACTTTATTGATAAGAAAGATTTGGCTTACGCCTCTTATTTTTACGTATTATTTTCTAATAATAATTGTTCTAGTTTTAAATTATCTACTTGTGCTCAATTGTTATCTCCTTATTGGACAAAGTAAGAAGATTATAGCTGTTTTAATCTTCAATTATTTGGTAACCGGGATTTCTCAATAGGTTTATTTTGTAAGATCAACGCTATATTATGTCTGCCTCGATAGTATAGTTGCCGCAAACGCGACTGCTATGCATGAAGTCCTAAATTCGATACCCAGGTCGGGCAATGTGTTAATTGGTTTTTCCATTAAGAATTTCACAGTAACAGCCACGGAGTCTAGATTAGGACCCGGTTGATGACAATAGGGGATCGGACTGACTCAAAAAAATATGATTCTGATTAGTCCATCAGTTAGATTATCGAAAAATATTGGATACGTGTTTTTTGTTTTATCAAATCAATTAAAATTGACGAAGCTATAGCGCGTCAAAGATCATGGAGTGGGGCTTGAAACGTCACTTGAAGGTACAAAATGTACTATCACAATATGTCGTCAAACGAGTTTTCGAAGCACAGTATCGTCTTAATTTTTTGTTTACGTGAAAAAAGAAAAAATATAAGGTCAATATTTTTTGGAAATCTATCTGACGGACTAATTAGTTTTTTTTGTCCGATCCCCTATTGGCTCGCTCCTTAGGTATACCTTTGCCTAACTCTTCGGGGATTGCAAGCGTGATGTTATGATAATTATGAACGCTACATACAATATATGATCGTAATATGTATGTAAGATAAGTAGAATATACAGGGTGAACTTTTCATATGGGCTTGAGTGGCCAAATATCTACGAAACCATGAGGAATAGCGAAAACTATTACAAAGGATCGGAAGAAGTAGGGCTGATATCGATTAAACTAAAACTGTATTATTGGACTTCCACTATCACGTACGTGATCTTCCATGATTAATGATTATTCATTATTATGAGCTCCAGACATTTCCGTTCAACCGTCCTTCTTTTCTGAAAAAGCAATATTCCTAGCAAAGAATAGAATGCATTGATTCAGAAAACAAAACGCTTGGCCCTGGCGAGGAATATTACTTTTTCAGAAATGTAATGAAATAGTAATTTTCCGCTTTTCCTCATAGTTACGTTACGTCCATTTGAAAAGTTCACCTTTTGTAGATTTGACAAAATATAAAAATCTCACGTCCAGTCGAACAAGTTAATAAGTATACAGGCAGAAATCTTTATAGTTCTAGTACACTGAAAATATTGATTGTAATTTTGTTTTATCGTTTGGCATGAAGCGACTGATGTCAAACGCTGTATCGTTTGACGTCAGTCTCTAAATGTATTTGTATAATCCTGATAGTAAATGCAAGTTAGCTGGCTGTAGGTATAAGCTTGTTCAACTGTACTGCGCATTATTATACATACACATTACACAATGAATTCAGAAATACCTTTTAAAAACACCTACTAATTCAGCCTTTGATCAATGAATCTTTATCAAACAGTCAAACAGGAGGATTTTCGTGCAGGAAGTGAAAATCTATTGAAGATAAGAGCCTGCACGTGGCCAAAGACTTCCTCAAAACGAATAATAGATTTAACTAAGAAACCATCACGCCTGAAATCCCCAAAAGGGAAAGGCAGAGGTGTACCTAAAAGTACACCCACTTTTCGCCTGTTATATGTTTAAGTCCAATGTAACCCTATTGTCATCAATTGAGCACTAATCTAGACAACGTGGCTACTACTTAAAAATTCCTGATAGAAAAATTGAAACAGTTTGCCCGACTGGTGAATCGAATCCAGGAGGCCAGGACCTCATTCACAACTGACAGTCGTGCGATTGCGACCTTTGCAAAGTCCTTGTCCTTAACTGCTGGCCTCTTAGAGAAGCTCAGAGTCACGCAACGAGCCATGGAGAGAGCTATGCTCGGAGTTTCTTTGTGCGACAAAATCTGTAATGAGTCTTCTGCGTTTCACACCGCGGTCCGAACCGCTCGTGGTCCGAAACGACGAAAGACCCGGAAATTCGCCGAAAAACCATGACGGTCACCGACATAGCTCGCAGAATATGCAAGTTGAAGTGGCAATGGGCAGACCACATCGCTCGAAGAACCGACAACCGATGGGGAAGAAAGGTTCTCGAGTGGCGACCACGAACCGGAAGACGCAGCGTTGGCAGGCCTCCCACCAGGTGGACCGACGACATCGTGAGAGTCGCGGGCAACCGGTGGATGCAAACGGCAGGCTGCCGTTCTGTATGGCGTTCTATGGGGGAGGCCTTTGTCCAGCAGTGGACGTCTTATGGCTGATGATGATGATGATGATGACCTTGCAAAGCTTATAGAGGGAGAGCCGGCTGCAAAAATACCTACCTCATCTGCAGGTACCCCAATAGGCTATCTTTAGATCGTTAACCGACACTTATACACGTAAAAAAAATCAGGTCTGCCAGTGCCGATCCTGCCGGGTCATGGAAAAAATTCATATTTTTTGTCGTATTTTTTTGGTGAAAATTACGTCACAAGGTACCCGAATTAAAGTGCTGGCAACAGTTAACCATTGATTAATTACGTAAAAAAAAGTAGGTCTGCCATTGCGCACTCTGCCGGAAGTACTTGGCAGACCTCTAAAATATGGCCCCTCCAGCACCATGAACCTACCTCATCGAGTACCCTGATGGAACCTACGCCAAATAATAGCCAAGATGCCCTCGATAGAGGATCAAAAGGTCTGCCAGGTCTAATCTTGCCGGAACTTAGTGTTTAAAGCATTTGAAGTTGGTATGGTAAGTAGGCAGCATTATTTCATACAAAGAAGAAGGGGCGAAATGTCCCTTGTAACACTTTCTCCTATATATCAAATGAAAGAGCGTAAAAAATAGATCATTTTATTCCATACCAGTAAATGTGTGACTACTGGGGGAAAAAAGTTATTCACCGATAATAATAATAATAATAATAATAATCATTTATTAAACAGATCATACAATCCAATTTGTTAGTAACACGTACACACTTAAACACTAAAGTTAGTAGGCACACACATTTGGAAAATTTTGATAATGATTACTAATAATGTCAAAACAAACAGCAATAATAATGTCAAAATTAGAAAATGTCAAAATTAAATAATGTCAAAATCAAACAATGTCAAAATTAAATACATAATGTCAAAATCAGAAAATGTCAAAATCAAATAATGTCAAAATCAAACAATGTCAAAATTACCACTAATCATGTCAAAACCATTAGCATTACCTATTACTTTACAAGATAAAGAGAGAAAATATTTTTTTTTTTTTTTTTTCATCGGACATACTTGGGTGAGGTGTCTATTGATAGGTCTTTTAAAATGACCGTGATGTTTCAAAGATCATTTTTTCTCAATGTCAATCGTTTGAAAGATAGACAGTTTCAAAGTGCTAAAATATGTCCCCTCCAACTTTTAAACTAAGAGAGTGAAAACTCTAAAAAAATATATGCTGTAGATCGCAATGAAAAATTACAACCAAGATTAGTTTGAACGAGATGAAGTTAGCCGTATTTGAGATATAGCACATTTAAAAAACCGCAAATATAACTTTGTCATTCATACAGTTACTATGAAAAACAAACTTATCACAAAATGTGTATTTTTGTTGCCGCTTTAACAAAAAATTATACAAATTAAAGGTGGCTCCTACGATGGTACGGAACCCTTCATGTGCGAGTCCGACTCACACTTGGCCAGTTTTTTTTTAAATCCAATTTGTTTTTATCTCCAATTATTCACGTTTAGGTACTGTGTGAATAATTGGAGATAAAAATTATTCACCTATAAAGAAATGATTTTTTTATTTTATTTTTTAGTAGTGCTAGTGACCCGCCCCGGCTTTGCAAGGGTGCAATGTGCGGAATATAAAACTTCCCCTTGAATCATTTTTGTCTATTTCGGCGAAACGATGGTTCTGGAAATGAAGTTTATGCTCAAAGATGATTCTGACTTACAAAATTATGCGTTTTGAATTTATGGTAAATGAGTGTATGCCAAATGATTTTCTGCGAAATGAAGTTTCTGCCATCCACTGTTATGCAAAACAAAATTCGGGTATAAAAAATTCTGCTAAAAAAGGTAGACCCAAATCCGTTACGATGTTTGTGTGTTAATGAGCAATACACTCAAAAAGTATTCGTACTTTCTACGATGACATCGTCCCAAGCACGAGCAGGGCCAACGAAGTTTTGAAAATGGCGGCGATGTGTTTCTGTGTGATTTCTAATCATCATTATTTCATCAGAGCTGTGGTGGCCCAGTGGCTGCCCCGACTTACGAACAGTAAGTCGTGGGGCTCGAACCCAGGCAGGCACATTACTTTGTGTAATTTATTTCAACACCACTGCTCTCAAAACGGTGAAGGAAAATATCGCGAGGAAACCGATATCTTAGAACCAAAAAATTCTAAGATCTGTGACATCTACCATCCCGCACTGGGCACGCGTGGTGGATTATAGCCCATCCCTCTCCCAGAGAGGAGGCCTGAGTCCCTGCAGTGGGAACATAATAGGCTGAGGATGATGATTATTTTAGCCGAAAGACGTCCACTGCTGGACATAGGTCTCCCCCAAGTGTCGCCACATTGAATGGTCCCGTGCATGTCGCATCCAACGGATCCCCGCAACCTTCACCAAGTCATCGGTCTACCTAGTGGGAGGCCTTCCAACGCAACGTCTTCCAGTTCGCGGTCGCCACTCCAGAACTTTCGGCCCCATCCGTCATTCGTTCTGCGAGCAGTGTGTGGTTTTATAAATATCCTCATGCATGGTCTCCCCTTCATCGTCGGCGTGGAGTCCCGAGGCCGGCGCGTAGACCTGTATGACCTTCAGCACACATCTTGAGGATATTCTGAGTATAAGGTACACCACCCTGGTCGACACACTCTCGATCTTCACCACGTTATTCATGAGGGACTTGTGGACGATAATCCCAACACCACCCTGGGACTGCCGGTAACCCTCTCGGAAGTAGAGTCGGATTTCAGGATTATCGTGTCCTCCCCCTCTCTTCGGACCTCAAATAATTCCACAATACTCCATCGCAACCTGCTCAATTCCTCTTCGAGTTCCGTTACTTTTAGGTAGCCGGACCTTTTCCCTTGCCACGCCGCTGCCTCGACCGCTACCGTAGTCGAGGGGTACTAGGGGCCATTTTTGTGCGCTCATTTCCATTTGGGAAGGTTTGCCATAATCGCCACGCTTGGCAGACGGGTTGGCAAGCGCAGTAAGGTCATAACAAAGCACAGTAGAATGCTGCTGCCCATTCTCTGGTACGTCCCTTAGTCGCCTCTTGCGACACTCACGGGTAGATATGGGATGGTGCTATTCTTTACACCCGACACCATATGGAACGCGTTTCTACGTTCAGATCTTGTAAACTACGCAATGGATTTTAATGCAGTTTTTAGAAATAGACAGAGTAATTCAAGATGAAGGTTTATATTCAGCACATTGCACCCGTGCAAAGGGCGGGGCGGGTCGTCGTCTTTCGGCTGAAATAATGATGATGAGAAATTCGGACGATGTCATCGTAAAAAGTGCGAATACTATTTGAGTCTAAAAAATTAAAAAATCATTTCTCTATAGGTGAATATCTCTCCAATTATTCACACAGTAAACGTGTGAAAAATTGGAAAAAATAAATCAATTATTATTCACTCACACAGTAAACGTGTGATGGACGGTGTGAATAATTGGAAAAAAATAAATTGGATAAAAAAAAAACTGGCCAAGTATGAGTCGGACTCGCACATGAAGGGTTCCGTACCATCGTTGGAGCCACCTTTAATTTGTATTATTTTTTGTTAAAGCGGCAACAGAAATACACATTTTGTGATAAGTTTGTTTTTCATAGTAACTGTATGAATGACAAAGTTATATTTGCGGTTTTTTAAATGTGCTATATCTCAAAAACGGCTAATTTTATCTCGTTCAAACTGATCTTGGTTGTAATTTTTCATTGCGATCTACAGCATATATTTTTTTTAGAGTTTTCACTCTCTTAGTTTAAAAGTTAGAGGGGGTGGGGACACATTTTAGCACTTTGAAACTGTCTATCTTTCAAACGATTGACTTTGAGAAAAAATGATCTTAAAAACATCACAGTCATTTTAAAAGACCTATCAATAGACACCTCACCCAAGTATGTCCGATGAAAAAAAATAAAAAAAATATTTTCTCTCTTTATCGGTGAATAACTTTTTTCCCCCAGTAGTCACACACTTACTGTTAAGGAATAAAATGATCTATTTTTTACGCTCTTTCATTTGATATATAGGAGAAAGTGTTACAAGGGACATTTCGCCCCTTCTTCTTTGTATGAAATAATGCTGCCTACTTACCATACCAACTTCAAATGCTTTAAACACTAAGTTCCGGCAAGATTAGACCTGGCAGACCTGTTGATCCTCTATCGAGGGCATCTTGGCTATTATTTGACGTAGGTTCCATCAGGGTACTCGATGAGGTAGGTTCATGGTGCTGGAGGGGCCATATTTTAGAGGTCTGCCAAGTACTTCCGGCAGAGTGCACAATGGCAGACCTACTTTTTTTTACGTAATTAATCAATGGTTAACTGTTGCCAGCACTTTAATTCGGGTACCTTGTGACGTAATTTTCACCAAAAAAATACGACAAAAAATATGATTTTTTTCCATGACCCGGCAGGATCGGCACTGGCAGACTTGATTTTTTTTACGTGTGTAAGTGTCGGTTAACGATCTAAAGATAGCCTATTGGGGTACCAAATCAAATCAAAATCAAAATGTTTATTTGCCAGAAATACATACAAATTACAGGAAAAGATCTTATAGCCTAAAAAGTCAATGTACTCTGCCTGCAAGCAAGCGTGTAAATATTTACTTATATCTATAATTATATAATCATTATTAATTATGTCATTATTATCATTCAATTACAATTATTAAATTATTATAAGATTAAATTATTCATTATCATAATACACAACATAACAAAACATATACAACAATCAGCGTTCATTCAATAATTTAAAATAGATTATTTAGTTACATTATTCATGAATTCATTAATAGAATAAAATTGTTTTTCCAGAAGCCATAATTTTAATCTTACAAAAAATAAATTATTGGTTAAATCTTTTAAATTCTTTGGAATTTTATTATAAATTAGTCTACACATATTATAAGAGTTTTTTCTATTATAAATTCAAATCCTTTATAAAACGTAAACTTTGCCAGAAAGGATTTTATACTGTTAAAGATTATTTAGAGGACAAAAAAGCTTGGGATTGAACTGCTCCAATTTGAATCGAAATTGAATTGACTTTATACCTATTTTATATTATTTTTTTACAATTTGACATTTTATGAATTTTCTTTATACACATGACATTGTTTACTTTTTCAAGTATGATATTATTTTTTTGACCAATATTTACATGTTAAATATTTTATTTAATTTTTTATTTAGTTTTGTGTATATTGACATTTAATAACTTGACATGATTATTTAATATGACAAATATTTTATTATTTTTATATTGTGAATGTGAGGACCATGTGGGTCTTTCTCTAATTTTAACTATTGTCTGGCAGTTTGAGTACTTTAAGCGACCCACCCAAATGTCCTTTCTTTGGTATTGTTCGTCGTGACGTTGAGCTCCTTGAGTTATAAGTCGAGCTCCACGATAACTGACAAATGCTTGCACTGACTGGACGGGTCCACTCAAATCTGTGTGGTGCTTTATTCAAAAGACCATCTCAGACACTAATCTGCATGATCTTCATGTATTTTATTATTTTCATATTGTGAACGTGAGGACCGTGTGAGTTTTTATTTATTTTTAACGATTGTTTGGCAGTTTGAGTACTTTAAGCGACCCACCCAAATGTCCTTTCTTTGGTATTGTTCGTCGTGACGTTGATCTCCTTGAGTTATAAGTCGAGCTCCACGATAACTGACAAATGCTTGCACTGACTGGACGGGTCCACTCAAATCTGTGTGGTGCTTTCTTCAAAAGACCATCTCAAACACTAATCTGCATAGTCTTCATGTGTGTATTATACCAAGATTATGTTTGTACCTTGAACATATTGTAAACCCAAACGATTTTAAAAGAGTGTCCATGAAGTTTCTTGCCATTCTTCTCATGAGACCAACGCTTTGGAATTGGCAACTACAGTACACTCACGAGTTATTATATAAGCCTTGTGACTGGGACTGTAGCTTAGTTTATTTAGCTTCAGTAGTTCAGTAGTTTGCTGCCGCACTCGGAGAGCTTCAGTGGTTGTTTGGGCCGTCGCTTGGTAAGGGTTTTTGGCAGTTTTGTCATACAAAACTATGTCAGGCCTTTGCTGGGTGGCGGCTTGAGTAATCGTTGGATATCTCTGAGTGCCGCAGTTAGTTTAATTCGACTATTCAAAAGTGCCTGTTACTGGCCTACTTGAAATAAATATTTTTGACTTTTGACTTTGACTTTGACTTATATAGAGCAGTCCTTGGCGCTCTGGGCAGAACTATTCTATCTGGATCTCTAACTTTACGAGGGCAACGGTCTTCAGCTTTTTTAAACAAGCCAATGTACTGTCTGACAAATTTAGCGCATTCTAAAATGTACATACAGGGTAATGTGAGTAGCTTTAATTTTTGAAACAATGGTTTACAGGATTCCCATGGTGGAATGCCACAAATGGCCCGGATGCATTTCTTTTGTACCCTGAATGCTTTATCCACATCCGTTGAGTTACCCCATAGTATGAGACCGTATTGTAGAGTGGAAGCAACGCAGCCGTGATACGCAGTCAACATAGTACTCTGCGACGAGGTCTTTCGCAGTGTGTAGAGAACGTAAACGAATTTATTTAATTTGTTGCAAACCTTTTCGACGTGCGGTTTCCAAGAGAAGTAGCCGTCCAATGCTACTCCTAGAAAAATGGTTTCCTCTGTCTCCAATAGAGGTTGTCCGTTATAATTAATGTCAAGTTTGTCCCGCTTGCGACCATATGTCCTAAACTGAATAATTTTCGTTTTACTTAAATTTACATGCAAATTATTATTACTTAACCATGAAATTATTGATTCAATTGTATTATTAATGTCATTGATGTAATTATTTATGTCAGTATTAATTGGAGATGTCATAATGATTGAAATGTCATCCGCAAATAATGTGCATGGATTGGGTGTGTGTTCAGGAAGATCATTAATATACAACAGGAATAAAGGGGGACCCAAAACGCTTCCTTGTGGTACACCTGAGTTGTTGTATTTGGCAAGAGATCTTATTCCCTGTAGTTCTTTGTTTCTACTCATACATGAAATTTCAACACATTGCTTTCTGCCTACTAGGTATGTTTCAAGCCAGCTAAGGGCCGGTCCTCGAATGCCATATCGTTCTAACTTCGAAAGCAGTAATCCATGAGACACAAAGTCAAAAGCCTTCGACATATCGAAAAATATAACAGATGCTCTTTTTCCCATATCTACTTCATCAATTATATTTTTTACTAGATTGAAGCATGCAAGAGTGGTCGATTTCCTTTTTTGAAACCCGTATTGTTCTTTCTTTAGAATCTGATGTTTCTCTATAAATTCCATAAGACGGTTTTGCATAGCTTTTTCAAAAACTTTAGAAAGGATTGGTATAAGGCTAATAGGTCTATAATTATCTACTTTTGAGCTGTCGCCTTTTTTATGAAGAGGCTTAACAATCACGTACTTTAACAATTCCGGGAAGCAACCTTCTGAAAATGACAAATTAATTAGGTACGTCAACACTGGAGTTATTTCTCCTGAGCAAGCCTTTAGAATTTTAGTCGAGATCTCATCATACCCGACTGCTCCTGTTTTATTTAGGGAAAGTATAATTCTTTGTATGTCAATGTAGCCATATGGCCGAAGGAACAGACTTTCGCTTGTGCTAGCTTTGCATGTATTGGTTATATTTTCGTTCTGTTGATTTGTTAAGTCTATCCAGTAGTCATTAAACGAACCCGCAATTTTTTTTGGATTGTTTTCTATTTTATTATTTATGTTTAAATTCGTTATCAATGATAATTTACTTGCACTTTCTGATTCTCGCTTTATAAGTGTACATGCAGTTTTACTTTTATTTTTTGAATACTTTAAAATGTTGTCATTTGATGTTTTTATAGAACTAGTGATA
Source organism: Diarsia dahlii (assembly GCA_949775195.1). NCBI lineage: Eukaryota > Metazoa > Arthropoda > Insecta > Lepidoptera > Noctuidae > Diarsia > Diarsia dahlii. The sequence goes on from OX459198.1 coordinate 5,463,186, forward strand.
CAACATCTTAGTAATTTACTGTATTTTTATACCATTTTGTTGCGATCTGACTTATTTCTATAATATATGAAACGTAATGAGCGTTTATGTTTACTACTGATTTACCTGATGAGGTAGGTATTTTTGCAGCCGGCTCTCCCACTATAAACGCAAACAAACTTGTGCGGTTTGTTTTCGTACCAATTAAGCTTATTTTTATCAGATTACAACACAATTAAAATAAGAAATTTCGATACATTTTTTTCTTCATTAACTTCTATCGTACATGCCGCAATTTGTTGCCAAGTCATAAAGCGGCAATCACTTATTTCTTGGGTCAGTGTCCGTATAACAAATATTTTGTCTAACGTAGATAATTTATTATAGGGTCTCAAAGGTTAACCGCAATTTATTTTTACGATTTCAGATCAATGAATTACTAAAGAGGAAACAGGGCCTGCAAGGAATTGGATTGGCATCGCGCTGCGTCCTCTTAAAAAAAGCATGTCGAGAAGATACGCTTTTTCTTTAACGCAAACTGCGTTGCAAGTCACTTTGCCCGAGGTCGTGCACGTAAACTATACAATGTACATAAGTTACTAAATCGAAACAATGACCCATGATAGCGTAAACAGAAACATTTTCCTATAATTTTTCAAACAAAAAGTTTTCTGGCCTAAACGATGCCTAAACCCCTGACAAATTAAGGCGATTATAGGAGCAATTTATACCAGTTTGCGTACGATAAAAGTGTTCTCCGATTTTCCTTATACTAATAGGAGAGCATTACTGGCATTCCATTCTAAATGAAGAACACGAAGAGAAAGGGTCTGCTTTGTTTGTGGGTTATTAACCGGTTAAGCTCAACACACATTAAGTGCGTGTTGCCATGGCTCTACATACCAAAGCTATGTAGGCGGTATAATAATAAAATCTTTATTCAAAATCCCTAAAGGTAAAATACAATATGAATCTGAAATTAACAAAGTGGATTTATAATAATGTAAGATGACTGCACTATCATTTTGACGGGACTTATACTGACATACAGTTGATCTTTATAAGGAGTAACTTCCACTGTTTAGAGATCGACACTTCGCGTCACTGAACTTTGAAATAAATACACCCTTGCCAGTTAATTTCCGTATAGAACAATTTAAATTGCATACATACCCCTGCCCTTGTCCCAGTTTATTCGGGTATTTTTTTTTTGGCGCAACACTTCTGAAGAAGACATGAGGCGCCGACCGAGCAATAGAGAACTATTACTCGTCATCTCAGCAGTCACCGCTTTTCTAGCCATATCGTCCTATACACAGTCCATCCATCGTTTCTTTGGCCTTCCTCCAGTCTTGTACCCATCTTCAACAATTTAAATTACACACATCAAACAATTTTAGAAATCAAACCTAAAAATTGAGAAATTCTCTGCTACTCAGAAATTCTACCAGTATCATCAACACTCGCAGCTCAACTCTTCGTGTACCAATCACAGAAAAGCTACACACGAAAGCATACAGCCTAATTTCCCTTAGGGTCTATTAGACGCTCGTGTGACTTCGCATTACACAATTTGTGGTTGCATCGCGCGATTCTTGACGTTGTATGCATTCAGGCATCTAACTCAGCGAACATTCAAATTGAGCTAGCTCTGCAAAATTGTCTGGTGCGATTTTTTTGGTGATAATTGGTGATTTAATGGTGATAATATTTATGTAGCTATTATTTATTAAATGTTATTTATTATTCACTGGCTGATGCCCGCGGCTTCACCCGCGTGGATGTCGTTCAAATTATATACTAAAACCTTCCTCTTGTGTCACTCTATCTATTAAAAAAAACCGCATCAAAATCCGTTGCGTAGTTTTAAAGATTTAAGCATACAGACAAACAAACAGACAAAAATAGCGACTTTTTTTTACCCGACTACGGCAAAGCCAAAGGAGGGTTATGATTTTGACTGGCTATGTATGTATGTATGTATGTGTGTTTGTATATATGTATGTGTGTATCTTCATCTGTTCCCCATAGCTTATAATCTACTTATCGGAACTCGACATATGAGGTATCGTTAGAACCGTCTTAATTTTCCGCTGAACATAGGCTACTTGACGTGTCACAAAAAGCGATTTGGCGCCCTCTAGCGGACAAAAAGTAAGGCTTAAAAAATAAAAATGGAGATAAATACCGTGTTTGGTATCATTTGAAAGGGCCTCACTTGTACATTTCCAAAATATTGCTCAAATTTAAAATCACGCCCTCTAGAGGACAAAAAGTCAAGAGTAAAAAAAAAAAATTAACACCAAAATTGTTTAAATAAAAAAAAGTAAAAAACTAAAACCCGACTACGACAAAAAAAACGACGCTGAAAAAGTATGAAACAAGATTTTCAGGATAGAACAAAAAGAAAAGCCGTAGTCACACGTTATAGGTACCAACCTAAACACTTTAATACCGTGTGACTACAACTTTGCTTTTTGTTCTATCCTGAAAATCTTGTTTCATACTTTTTCAGCGTCGTTTTTTTTTTGTCGTAGTCGGGTTTTTATACTATGTAAGGATATAGGTACGCCGAAGAGGTATTAAACCATTTTTGATTTATTGCTTAAATAAATAATAAAAAAAATAATAACCCCAAATTGTGAAAATTTATTGGCCATCACCGTTATTATATTACTACACCATTCTCTTTGCGATTAATATACAGCATAGTTTAGAATAGAATGGGATAAGGGCAGGAAGATTATGATGTTGTAGCAAAGTTGAGAACTACTTCTAAGTTGTATCTCTATTCTATAACATTTTCTCCATAGAAAAAAAATTTTTTTTTTTTGGTGGGTGGAAAATCATCGAATAACCCCCCCCCCCCCCCCCCCCCCCCGCTCGTGGGCAGAGTGAAAGGGAGTGTCAGACTTCTACTGACTAAAAACCAAACCCATGTTCCTTCTTCGCCCTTGTACCGAGGCCGCGTTATGCCTTACGATAATCCGCAGCCCCGACGGGCGTCGGCCCTTGCGAACTCCTTCCATGTTGCTGACATCTCTTTGAGGCGCGCGTGGAACACGAACGCGCCGTCGACACGGCCTGCTGCCGTCATGACGACGGCCGGACGGCGAGCTAGCCCGTTACTCACCGTCCACAGGCCCGCGTCTACGGTGGCCGGAAGCCATCACGTGGCCCCCGACGCCCGGAGCGTCTCCCGCGGCGGCTAGGACGAGAGGTTCTCTCCCTCTCACGTTCCGCCACCTCCTTCGTTAGCATCACTGCTTCGCAGAAGGAGGCGACGGCGTCCCATTCCTCTTCGCCCCGGACCATGGATTGCACCAGGGCCGGATGCGAGAGGTCGCCGCCGCCGATAGAAAACACCTTAAAGTTACTTCAAAATTGAATGTCGTACACGCCCTTTCACTCCGCGTAGAGCAGGAGGAGTCATTTGATAATTACCCAACCACAAAAAAACAATGTAAATTATAATCTTGACTAGCTGATACCCGCGACTTCGTTCACGTGGAAATTTTGATGTGTGACTGTCTCGTTGATCGAGTGGTCTCAAGTGCAACTACTGAGGATGAGGTCCGAGGTTTGATTGCAAAGTGTTTTCGCAGTAGAGGCCACGGAGCGTGGTTTTCGTGCCAGGTCGATGGCAATATTATATCTATAGACATCAAACGCCCCCTATTCCATGGCGCTTGAACATTACTGGCAAAATGTGGGTTTACGATTAGGTACACCACTGCCTAACTCTTTCGGGATCTTCTGTTGGCACTGGATGGGAAAACTCTTCGGAAAGTGGAATTTTCGCATCTACATCTAATTCCAGGCGACTCTCTCCTGTTTAAAGCAGTTTATTTGCAAAGACATCTGTTCCATGGCCAATCGCAGATTTTTGGTGATGTTGCAAGTTGGGGTAAGATTCGACGGCAATTTGTAAACGGAAAGTGCAATCTGGCCATTGTTAAGCAAAGTTGCGGCAATGCCCAAGGCAGCCACAGCCGATAAGACGGCACGGTTGGCGCAGTGCCTCGGCGTTTGACTGTGGCGCTGCATGTCCTGTATTCGATTTCCACACTGAACAAATATATTTACGTCGCGGGTCATAGCTAATTTTAATTAGGTTTTTAACACCGCAATTCTGAAAATGGTGTCAAATGAACAATGCCATCTGTCGAAGACGAAGTTAAACTGCCAAAATTTAATGCATGGGAAGCAAACACACACTATAGGGTTTAGGCTATGTAGTTTCCTGCATGAATGGTGCGCGGAGGCACTACACTGGGGTATAACTCCGCTGCCGCCGTATATTGCCGCATGGCGGACAGACCCCACTGGTGTGATTTCATGGCGACATGGAGAGAGCGACTATCGCAACCCCGTGCAGGGCACAGTGGTGGTAAGTCTCCTCTTTAAGGAGTGGCTTGAGAGGCGCCACGGCGCCCTCACCTTTCGTCTGGCGCAGGTCCTCACCGGACACGGTTGTTTCGGGATTCGGGAGGCACCTGCACCGAATCAGGCGGAAGGAAACGCCCAAATGCTACTATTGCAAGGATAACAAGGAAACACACTTATTAATTAGTACCGTTTTGATGCAATAGATGTCGTTGCATGTATGTTTCTAAATGATGATAAGTTTTCTTAAATACCTTAAATTCGTATATCTTTTGATAGAGAGCACCAATTCCAATGAAACAAAAACTAAAACCCTAATCTTATTAGTTTTAAAATGTACACGTGATAATACTATAATAAACTATACACCCAAGACACACAGACACAACAAAAGAAAACATTATTTTTTCTAAATAATTATGTTCAATATACAGAAACTCTACGTCTACACATTTATAATATTGTATTTACAATTAAAAGTAGTATAAATTTACTCTGAATTGATTTGAAAATCATATAGCATCGAAATGAAAACAAATACGTGGAACTTACAAAAAGTGAAAACCGATTGGGGATCGAACTCGCGAACACGTTTCAACATTTTTGGAAATCTTATAAAAAATCACAAAAAGTGAATACTGACTGTGATTTGAACTTGCGTACCTTTGTTTACAGGTAAGTCTCTGTACCGTTAGGCTACGTACACCAGTGGCAAACAGTTTGAAATAGACCTTCTGTTTTAATATAGTATGACAGTTGACAGTTCGATTGTGTACGATATCGGAAATTTGAAATGACGTAAGGGACTTCAGCTTTCTCTTGGATTTGCAACGCTCGCACCAGGTGCTTAAAGTGAAAAATTGCACAGCACGCTCGATGTCCCTTGCGTTATTTCGTATTTCCAGTATCAAGCTGTAAAACAGTTGAGGATTATGGATAATGCAATACTGCTCACCCCCTTAAGTTATTATGGGGATAATTTATAGCCCATGTGTTATTCCAGACTATAATCTACCTCTGTGCCAAATTTCATCCAGATCCGATCAGCCGTTCTCGCGTGAAAGAGCAACAAACATCCATACATCCATCCATCCATCCATCCATCCATCCTCACAAACTTTCGCATTTATAATATTTATAATTTATAATATTAGTAGGATAGCGTTTTCTATTCTTGATAGTGCCAGCGAGAAAGAAGGCTGAGCAAAAGGGCAAATTTTGATCTTTAGCTGTGATCCCAAATAGTTTTAAAGAGTCCAGTAATAGGGTGCTTTCTTCGAACGGAAATCTTTAAGCCCTTTCCTTGCAGTCGGGTAAAAAGATGTTTTAGTTCCAAGAAAGCACCCTATTTCTCAATACACAATGGAACACAATTATGTTTTTCCAGAAAAGTGCTGTCTGTGTGTCGTAAGACTGTTTTTTTTTAATTATTTCACATTTACTATAGCAGCTTGTTATTTTTCAGCAAGGCAAGGACTTCCTTTTATAAGTATACATTTTTCGAAAGTATAATTTATCACCACACTTGCTCCTTATAATATGTTGAGTTATGGATGATTAAATCCACGTTTCCTCACGATATTTTCTTTAGCCGTCTTAGTATTGGCATAGCAAAAACTGAACAGAGCTGAAAATTATTTTGTTTATTTATGAAAGATAAAATTATTTTTAGTCAAAATGTTTCATTGTTGTTATTTCATGTGATTTCTTCTTCTAAAGTGTTTTTATTTTATTTTAATATCTGACTTTTACAGTGTCTACCCACAAGCATTTTAATAAATAGACGTGTAGTATTTTATATAAGTAAATTGACACTCAATATGTGTATACGCGGTAATGAAAATTGATTGACATGAATAATAAATATTTTGGTCTTACTTTTTCAAATGATCTCAGGCACTTTTTTTCTCCAATATTAGATACCTACTGAATACGTCAAGTTTTCGACTTTAAAACACTTTAAACATTTCGTGGGGCAAATATGGGTCCATATTGGCTCACCTAAAGTTCTTTACCCGAAATTGTTCTTCCTAACGATTTGTAATCCGAATGATCACTCTTCCTAAAATGTTTCATCCTAAAGTTTTCATTCATACTATTTGTAGTGCTACCGGCGATGTTCATAACACTCATGTTTCCGAAAATTGTAATTCTTAATATCATTATTGTAAATATATTTAAACTCCTACTGTTTTTTATCCTAACGCTTTTATTCCTAAACATAATCACCATAATATTTTCACTCATACAACTGTTTAGAATGATTAAAGGTCGTTTCACTGATTTTTGTCTTAAATGAATGAAATTCAGGTCAGAGTGTCGTCTTGGGGGCACTATGAAAAAAATCTTAGAAAAATTTCGCGACCAACTTCGAGGTAGCGCTAACCTAACCTAACCTATGGATATCTTTGCATAGTATACAGGGTGGTGCCGATGATACGACAATAAATGAAACCACTGGTAGTTCTAGTTCATAGGAACATTTTTAAACTATCAAATAAATCCTAAAACCGAAATCGTTGTCGTATCGTCAGCACCAACCTACCAAAATTTCTTTGGCAAAATCGTTTTTTTCCTTTTTTTTCAATACGTTAATCGGTGTAAATTATTCCTTAGGTTATTAAACCAATATTTGTTTGTACATTGTATTGTATTTCGTTTACAGTTTTATGCTATTTAGTTAGTTAGTAGTTTATTTTACATTTTTTTTTATTTCGGTGTTAGGATTTATTTGATAGTTTAAAAATGTTCCTATGAACTAGTACTACCACTGGTTTCATTTATTGTCGTATCATCGGCACCACTCTGTATAATACCGATTATTATGAATACAAAGAAATCTAAACAAAAAAGATGACTTTGAATAATAGTGTAAAAAAAAAGATGGTTATGTTGAGAAAATAGGTATAGGAAAACAAATAAAAGTATAATAGATGTTTATTGCTATTGACATTATGAAGTTGAATGCTTCGGAATATGAACATTAGAGACAGAGTAGTTAGGAATTGTGGTCGTTAGGATGAAAAATGTTAGGAAGAACATTTTCGGATTTCCAATTATCGGAGTTGAAAATTTAGGCGAACTTTGGCGCACCCGGCAAATATGCTACCGTGTTGATAGCAAATTGCTGAGTTTTTTCCAAACATGAAACATAATTATAACTTACTAGATAAGATTCGTTCTAAGCAATATTCATTTCTAGTTGATCTCCCTTAAATGAAACGTATTAGTGATTTCAATCTTTTGCCACTCATCTTTTAATTATCGATAAAACGTTTACTACTGGAAAGGTCCTGCCGTTTATTACCACTTGATGTTACTCTGCTACGTGTCTCAAGACGAGGATGCTCAAGCTACGGGCAAGCTACGGGCTTTCAGGGAAAAATCATTAATCCCTAGGGTTTTTGGCAGAGATCTACCTAATAGATACACCCTAACTTCCTAACTATAAAATCCTGTAGCCTATAAATAAATCCAAACTTCTGAAGATAAATTCCTGACCTCAGTCAGATCTAGGCTGTCCCTTCGCTGCCTTCGTCAGTAAGCCGAGACTCGTTCCCCTCATTATTGCGCTGTCAGTGTCTATGCTCTGACTTGAGGTCTTACACTCAAGGCTCCCAAAGGAGAGTCCGGTTAAGCATAAACCAGCCTCACAGGTTGACTTGCGAAATGCCATCACTCTCAACCCGACCTGGGATTAGAACCTAAGAAGTTATGCACACCAGTAACACTGGCAACCACAAATCGGATCATTCTCATTAGTTCCACCAGCAATTAGTTCCATGGAACTAGTGAGACTTTTTTTTCTCAGTAGTTCCATGCACTTTGATAATGGAACAAATGAAACAAAACTTAATCGAACTCGTCTCACTAGTTCCACCGTAGCTGTCCCATGGAACTAGTGAGAACTTTTTTTTCTCAGTAGTTCCATGCAACGAGGCAATTGCGCCTTATGAAAAGCCCAAGTTGAAGTTGGCGCTGTTCTCCGTAAAAGTAATATGACAAATCTGATAGTCAGCATAACTGATAACAGGAGATTTTGTAATAATAGTTTTCTGTATTCAGAAGTAAGAAACTTGTAACTTAGTTGTCAGGTAGAAAACATTCCCGTCAGGGCTGCGGGTTGTTCGAAAGAGATACCGCGGCCTCGACATAAACGGTTAAGAAGGAACATGGGTGGTTTTTAGTCAGTAGAAGTCTACGCCAATCTGTTTATAAGACACTCTCAACCACTCTGCCCAGAGCGGGAGGAGTCATTTGATGATTTCAACCTACTCTCCAAAAAAAAAAAAAAGGTAGCACTCCGGGAGTGCCGGCAGAAGTGAAAACTTCAATATTAACTTTCAAACTCGCGTCAGGGTCACGTGATGCTGATCGAAAAATCGTAAGATTTCGTAAGATTCGCATCACGTGACCCTGACGCGAGTTTGAAAGTTTTTACCCATACAAAAAAGTGCTCAGCGCCGCTAAAGAAGTTTTCACTTCAAAAAATCGGAGTAAACTTTGTACAGAAAACCGCCAACGCTTAGATTTTGCTTTTGTTTTTCACAACACTACGGTTTCATAACTGCGTAGGTTATACTGGACGGTGTTAAGAATCGTAACTTTGTTCTTTATGATGCACTTCAGGATTACATTCAACTTTCAACCCATATCGTTTGAAGGACACACACCATTTTTGCGGATCACAAAAGATGAACTTATATGTATTGCCTGTTCGATATCTTCCGTGATAATCATTATTATGAGTTCTCGATATTTTGATGATGTTGCAAGCGTTATAATCGCGGATTGACTGATGATCTGGTTTCATAAGACGGAAGAAATCCCGAATGTGACTAAGTTTAGTTATATTTAAATAGTTTTTATATTTTGTTTGTTTATGTTTTCAAGCATATGGCATCCGTGGGCAGCTGAAAATCAGCTTCAAGTGGAACACACTATGTTGCCCTCTGGCATTAACATACTATGTTCCCCTCTCTCCCTTTTGTGCATTTTTAGGGCGTTTTTGTGAATAATTGCTATATAAACACAATTTTCTTTCTTCTTTCTTTCTTATAAACCGAGCTTTAAGTTAAAACCAATATTTTATATCGTTTTCGCTCTTTAATTTGTAATCATATCCTTTCTACCCAAAATCACTTGACAGTGAATTTATATCACTGGATTCTTTTTGTTTTTATCTGTTATCCTGGTACCTTGTCAAGCTAAGCTAGATCTGAATAAGTTGAAATAAATTACAAGTGCTCCAGATATCGTGGGTTTACAGACACAGATTTCATTTTAGGGTTCCGTACCTAGAAACTGTCTCGTTGGCAACTTTTAACAACTCTAGTCGTCTGTTACACAGGGCTGTAACATTTGACCGTAATCATTTTGATATCTACTTGTTTTTTTACAGACTGTGAATTGCAACGGCCGCTTTAACAACACATGCAATAAAATGGTCACGCCTGTTATTTTCAAAGAGTTAGGGAGAGGTTTACCCATTACCCATACCAAAACACCGTCATAGAAGTTAATCAGGCTAGCGTATTGCCATCCGGCCACAAATCTGAGAAATTCCTGATGGAAAACCCAATCACAGCCGGTCCGGGAATCGAACGAATTACCTCATGCTCAGTAGTCGCGCTTCTTACTACTAGACCAACAAGGCAAACAAATGTAAATTCAACGAAGTTAATAAAAAATAAACGTAAATCAATTTTTTTAAATATATTTTTGGTTCGATTTTCTTCAAGTTCGTACGGAACCGACAAGTACTTTGTCGATTTATTTTCTTCTTTCTTCTATCCCACCATTTACAAAGAGATAAATTTTATTCTCCTGATCTTGACAGCTGGTCGGACAGATAAAGGTGTTTTTTTTTATGAAAAGCAAGTTCTTATTCGAGCGAATATTTTATGAAAGTATTACGTTAACGTGTGTTTATGATCACTGTCTCATGAGGGTGATGATATAAACGTTGTATTGTATGAAAGATACGCTGAAATTCGTCAAAATTTTGAACACGACGGCATTCTTTTTCAACTTGAGAAGACACGTGTGTCTTATGTAGACAGCGCGATATGTGTTACTGATAACATGTTTCACGTGTTTTCATTATGAAGAAAGTGCTTATCTTGTTTGTTTTTGTGGCTATTGAAGCAAAAATTCAATAAAATTGGAATTCTTCAATTTCCACCTTACAAAGGATCTTGGAAACATTTTAAAATGTTTATGTGTTTGAGTGTATAATCTTCATCATTTACCCCCTAAAACAGTCTACGGAGCACAGTTTTTGTACGTTTATTATAACTACTTGTTTATGAATCTTTTCAATTAATACCAACTTACTAAATAAATAATATGCAGCAGTTTATTGTGGTTAACAAAATAAAATGCAGTCTTTACCAACTCCCCATTTTTTTTTAGAGCGGCCCCAAGTACTCCGTTTCATAATGTGTGCAACCCCTCAGTGGTAACTTTCACCATCTCTTCTTTTGTGATCCCCCGTCTGAACTTAACCCAGCCTTAAAACGCGGTTTCGATTTTCAGGGTTTTCCATAGTAACTAGTCCAAAATTATCTTCAGTAACCAGTTTAATTTTAACTTAATTCCCTAACCGACAAAACCCATTATTCCTTTTTCATAACATAAGCTATCTACAAAAACCATTTCTTGTTTCGTCACGTAGTTTTTATTTCGCATCTTGAGCCAGGGACCTGTCAAGCTTTAAGAAAACATGAATCATCTGAGATCCTTCAATGAATGGCTGGAACCAGTGAAGGACTTTCTTCAATGGTTCACAGTCAGCTTAAAAACACGCCATTGTGAGGTTTCTGATGTCTCCTGATTTAGGTTATGTGTCTGTTATTGGTTTATAGCAGATTTTACGACTTGTAACTAGAAATTTTTCTCACATTTTCAGAATGCCATTTCATGAATACGTGTCGAACGATTTGATCGACGGCACAGTTGGCGCAGTGGCAGAGTGATTGATTGCTGCGCTGAATTTGACGGGTTCGATCCCCGCATGGAACAAATATTTGTGCGACCTACAGACAGTTCCTTGTCTGGCTGTTTGTGTATGTAAACGCAGAGTTTAAATGTTTGTAAACGCACCCACGAAACAGGAGGAATCCTAGAGTGAGGGTAACGTCCAAAAAAAGCTATAGTATTTTGGTTACCTATTAATAGATACTAAAGCAGAGGTGGCCCAGTGGTGGCGGCCCTGACTTACAAACAGTAGGTCGAGGGTTCGAACCCAGGCAGGCACATTACTTTGTGTAATTTATTTCATCACCGCTGCTCTCAAAACGGTGAAGGAAATCATCGTGAGGAAACCGGCATGTCTTAGAACCAAAAATTCGAAGACTTGTGATATCTACCAATCCGTATTGGGCCCGCGTGGTAGATTTTAGCCCATTCCCTCTCAAAGAGAGGAGGCCTGTGTTCCAGCAGTAGGAACTTTAATAGGCTATTGATGATGATGATTATAGACACTACGTGTTACAGTTTTCTTTTGGGCATGCCCTACAAGCTCAAATGACACGCGTCTTGTGACAGTGACTATAGTAAAAACAAATGAAAGAAGATGTTAAAAAATGCCCCGAGACACGGGAACGTATAGCGTGTTGAGTGACGGTACTCAAGTGAGGCACACACACGTTTCGCTTGACGCAAGTCGGACCACAACGCAAGTTGCATCGCCCGAGGTCGTGTAAGAAGCCTTTTAGCTACTACTGCTTCTATTAGACATTACTTATTCTTTCATTTTGAGATCTAAATATAATGCCGTCTCCATTGTTATTAAATTTTTAACCTTTTCATAGATTGATTCAAAATCATGTTTTGCCCTTTTGCATTGCGTGGGTCATACGAATATAATTTGATTAGTTATTTACGTCATTACCTAACCCTGTAATAAATCTATACTAGGCTTTAGAATGCTGTCTACTAACTAACTAGATTGATTAGATTGGGTGGCCTTTACGAACTTATTCCAAGTGAATCGTCTTCCAAAGTCATTTGAAATGTTGTGTTCAGTTGTCCCTAAAACTTTGTAGACTAAACATACGTGATGTGAGAACTTTTTGGAAAAAAGGGTTGGATACCTTTTTTTATTACTCAAAGAAACTACTACAAGACTAGTTGAGATTTTTTGTAATAGGTATATCAAACATAGAAACGTCTATAGGCTAAGTTATATTTTACTAACACAGTGTACCTCTTTTGTAGTCTGATAAATAAATTATTATACAATTTTTATATAGGTAATTATTAAAAAATTACAAGGCGTCATAAAATTCGTCCGCATTTTTTTTATAAATTACTACCAGGAAGCTCTTAAGAGTTTCCTTAGAGTAACATATTGGTTTTAATAACTCATGTGATATAGTTTTTTAAGGAATGGGCGTGACATTGATTAATTTTTTATCTTACGAAAAAGGCCGAACCGAGCTATTTATCACATGTAGGTAGGCCCCGCGAGTTTTTTTAGTTTTTCTTGCAGTGTTAATATTTCACGCTAACATGATGGTCGTGTTATATTTTTTACTAGATTTTACCCGCGGCATCACCTACGTAGAAGGTGTAAATCCCATGATAACATAAAATAACATCACGCCTGGAATACCCGAAGGGTTAGAGGTGTACATATTAGTACACCCACATTTCGCCAGATAGGTATAATTATGTAATAGGGGGCGACCTTATTGCTATCAACCCGACATGAATCCAGACTCCGTGGCTGCTACTGAGAGGAATGCTTGATGGAAAAGCCAAGGAGCTCATCCTTGCAGAACATTAATACTATTTCTGTTTTGCGAAACATTGCTACGCGTCCCGGAAAGGCACTTTAGCTTTCTAACTCTATATCTTTAAACAAGCGTTACTCAAGAGCAAAGAGCTGTCTTGGTTGAACATGATTCATTATAAAAACTAAATAGATATACTTTTTTTATTTCTTTAAAAATACAACGAATAGTTATTGAAACATTTCATAAACAGAGTTTGAGTACAAAATATAGAGGCGCCTCTTATATTACTGAGAGCAAGTAGTTCACTTGAGACTAATTGCCATTTATTATGTTCATCATGCCAGACTGATATTTTGTCGTGGGCGAAGGTTACGACTCTATACATGATACCGTATAGGGCGTATTGACCCCGTATAAGAGGACTATAATTATACAAGTCCCACTCACTATTTAGAAATAACTTATGTGGGAACATAAATTAGTAGATAAAACAACGACTTACGCAAATAATGATATACTAATTTTAGGATCTCAATCCAAAACATATACACAAAACATGACATAGTAAATAATGGACGGCAAAAGTTATTGTAAGTAGGGTAAATCTTTCAGATAGGTATAAGAAACCATTACAACCATCATGCATCTTTTTTTCATTAACTTTTATTCTCCCACTGTAGGAATCAGCTTCCAGTCTAATAGGGATGTTTACTGACAAAAAAAAAATATGATTCTAATTAGTCCGTCTGTTAGATTATCGAAAAATATTGGATACGTATTTTTTGTTTTATCAAATCAATAAAAATTGACGAAGATAAAACGCGTCAACGATTTGAGTGGGAAGTTGTGACGTCACTGCTCGCTATGAAATGTCATACTAATGTCTTAGAATATGACGTCACGCAAGTTTTCAAAACATTGTATCGTCTTCATTGTTTGTTTACGTGAAAAAAGAAAAAAAATGTGTCCAATATTTTTTGGAAATCTATCTGACGGACCAATTAGATTTTTTTTGTTAACATCCCTTTTGGATACAGCTGAATACCAGTTTTATATATAGAGCAACTGCCTATCTGACCTCCACAATCCAGTTTGTATTGGGTAACACAATACCCTTTGATAAAACTAGTTATCAGAATATCTGGCCACTGACTACCTTGTTAATCCTTACTACCTACCTGTATTTAATAAAATGCTCTTATAGCCAACACACCGTCTTAACAGCTAAATAAAGACTTAAATCCAAAAACTTCTCGAACAAAAGGCAGAAGACTTATAAATCTTTAAAGACCGGTACAACGAGAAAGTTTTCTCGTTAACTTTGAACGCTAATGACTTAATTAGTCAGCGCTTCGTCCAGCGGCGACGCTTCGCTGTATATTGCTTACAGCAGCTTTATTTAGTATGTGCTGCTTTGGGACTATTAAATGTCTAGATTGAATAAGTTTGTGAAAACTGAGAGTTTGCGGTTTGAATAATAACATAACATCACGGCGGTAATCCTCCAAGGATGAAGCAAAAGTTTCCCTAATAGTACACCCAAACTATGTCAGTTATGATAAGTCCCATTTAAAAAGAGGCGACTCATAAATTAGACATAAATCCATACTCGTCGTCCGGAGTATGGATTCATGGTTCATGGTTCATTTACATAATTATGACAATGTAGGTAAACTCAAACTCAAATCATTTATTTCAATTAAGCCATTACAGGCACTTTTGAATGTCAGAAGGACGGAAGAAGAACGAAACTACGAGTGCAATACGTCATTCCGAAAGCCACCACGCCGAACCACACGCCACCGAATGCCCGCAACAACGAACACTGCGAGCACGAAAGCACGCAGCGTCGCAAACCGCAACAACGAATGCTCGAGACCCCGAATCACGGAACAACGAATGCACGCCGCAACATGCAACCGCCGCCCCGCGACTCGGAGCCCCGCACACCCGCCGCCACAGCACTCGCCGCCGGTAACATCCGGCGCCGCGCAGCCCGACGCAGCAACTCCCGAATCGATGCATTGCACTCCTACGCTACAGTCACAATCACAAGGCATAATAACTTGTGAAAGTACTGTAGTTGCCAAACTGTTTAAGACAAAATATTGTTTTTATGTTTATAACTTTACCTATGATCATCATCATCATCAGCCTATTAATGATCCCACTGCTATAACGACAGAGGCATCCTCTCTTCGAGAGGGAATGGGCTATGATTTACCATACGGGCACAGTGTCGATGGGTAGATGTCACAAGTCTTCGAATTTTTGGTTCGAGGATATGTCGGTTTTTTCACTATGTTTTCCTTCCCCATAAAACTTTACCTAAGAAAGAAATTGAAAACCTATTTGTAAGATGAATAAAGAAAATGAATACAAACACTAGAATAACAGAAGACGTATCCAAAGAGAATTTCAAGATGTTGAGTTCAAAGATGAAACAGGCGAATGGCGATAGTAAATTGAAGTGAAAATCCATTTATTTCTCTCGTAATAAAGATGAAAAATCACGTCGGGGATTCATTTCAAAGTCTTTTATTTGCAATTCTTCCGTGAAGCGAGTTTGCACAAATTCTTTTTATTTGGATCAGTCGTATTCCTGTAATATTATAGGTACTTACACCAGCAATTCGCCCGCGACTTTGTCCGCAAAAAATGCGATAGCTAAGCTATAAAAATATAATTTGTGGCTTAAAGCCCCCACGAATAATGTAACTTTCTATGAGTGAAGTAGGTATTTATTTGAATTGGATCTTACTTCCGAAGATTACCCCCTGGGTACGAACTTACAAACAAATGTTATCTCTTTACAATAATAGTATACTTATTATAGTTGCCCGTTATTGATGTCTACGTTTGATTCTTTTATGAAAAAGAAAAAAGTAAAGTGTTCATAAGGTTCCATTACAGTTTCTAAGAAGTGACAGAAGATCAAGCGTAGCGTGAATATGATTACGTTGCTACGCCGCGTCGAGATTACTACGTTGCTACGCCTCGTAGATGTTATTACGCGCTACGCCCGCGTAGTGTTCTTGCCAAACGCAAACTGCTATGCTATTCTCTAAGGATTACAGCCTTGTTGGCAGCGCTGCCGCAGCGGTGAGACTTAAGTTGGTATTCACTAAGCTGAATGAAGCAACACTAGCGCTCAAGGCTGTGACGGCCGTGAGTGACAACTAACCTACGGAGTAGTACGGAGGGCAAATTGACAGTTCTTGATACATTTTGGTATTCACTAAGAGAAAACAGCTATGCTATTCTCTAAGGAAACAGCCTTGTTGGCAGCGCTGCACGCGCTGCCGTGTCACTAAGCTGAATGAAGCTACACTAGCGCTCAAGGCTGTGACGGCCGTGAGTTAGAACTAACCTACGGAGTAGTACGGAGGGCAAATTGACAGTTCTTGATACATTTTGGTATTCACTAAGAAAAAACAGCGACGAATACGCTTACGACCTCGCCCGCAGCCTCGCCTAAAACTGTCAAATCCAAAAGCTACAATAATCGCGTGAACTCAATAAATAAATATATTACATATTTCGATTCTTTTAGTCAAGTAATTGTAAAAGTGGTAGCTCGATTACTAATAAAGCTACATTTATTAGAACATGCGAAAAAAAGTGATGATTTGAAGCTCTGAAGAAAGCTCGACAGGCGAAACAAATAAGGAAGATTGAAACAATATCCCGTGATTCAGATTTGATTCATATTTACAGGCTTTCTGAGGATTTAATTAATATATTAGAAAACGATTTGGCACCGTTTATGCGTCAACGAGTTCGTTCCAGTGGTTTGACCAAGAGGCTAAAGGTTTGTTTACAGTTTGTTTTTTATGATATGGGACCACACACCAACAAAAGCCTATTGGTTTCCTATAATGTCTGAAACATTATAGGAAACCAATAGGCTTTTGTTGGTCATATTATGCACTCTATCACTTTTGGCAAATGGAAGTTACCAGAAAATCATCGGCGAGAATGTGGACACATACATATCACAGTCTTCTGCCTCTAGGGCAATCCACGAAGTTGTAGATGCTCTTAACAACAAAAACATTATTAATAAATATATTCGATTTCCGCAAAACCAGAATGATCGGCAAGTGCTCAAGTCAAGGAAAGTAATAAAAGTACCAACATTTCCCCCCATTTTCCAACATTTACCATTTTTTTAGCCCCTTCGTACATAAGGCTACTCAAATCTTAGATACTCAACGATTTTAGTCTTCAATCGACTGCCGTCATAATTCCAGCTTCATTCATTGATTTCAGGTGACTCAGGATATCCTAAAAGGCCTTATTTGATGACTCCCTGTGGTAATCCAGAAATTGGGACTCCAGAGAGCCATTACAACAACTTGCATAGTAGTGCTCGGGGAACAGCGTGGAGAGGACTATCGGAGTACTGAAAGGCCGATTTAGATGTTTATTGGTTCACAGGGTATTGCACTATGACCCCATAACAGTGGGAAAAATTGTGATAGCTTGCTGTGGTCTACACAACATGTGTAATCGTGCTGGGCTACCAGCGCCTAACTTGGACCAGTAAGACGTAGATGAAGAATCTAGGTTACTTGGCATCCTGACACAGCCAGCCCCAACACATGATGACTTAGTCAGTGGGCAATTTTATTAAGTAGGCGAGATTTAGTTAATCAATTATATTTAATATTCCAATTTTTATTATTAAGCATAATACTATGTACCTATACTTTTTAATTATTGATTTGTGTCTGTAGTCATTAACTTGCACCTTACTATTGTATCGAGTCTGGTTCTTCTAACAAACCTAACAGACAGATGTGTTTCTGGGGAATTTGTTCCGCCACTTCTTCTTTCCAGCTAAAACACTAGGAAGTGTCGAAGGGTGGGCGTTTTGGGGGACTGTCTCTTGTAAATAAGTAAAGTAAAGTAAATTTTGACGTTCGAAAAGTGTTGATTATCAGCCTAGTTTGATTTTATACTCACCATAATTGATCTGCACTTGGGGTCTGCCTATGGAGCGAAGTATACTGTTAAAGTATACTATTTTTTTTTTGTAATTAAATTACTTAGTTGTGATTATTATTAATGTAGATAGGTATGGGGCATGAGTAATTAAAATAAATAGATCTATAACTACTTAATTATGTCTTCTTTTTATTTACCACAAAAAAACAAATCAAAATAAATTATTTTACATAAACCTACATGTATGCACATAAGAAAGTCAAAAGCTAGGTAGGTACATTTAACTCCTTCGTCTCATGGATGCACACAAATCCTGCAACGCCTGGGTCTGCCTTGACAATGCCTCACTTATGTCCCTAAAAACCTCTAACATCCTCTGCTGGTTGTCGATCATAAGTCGTTCATTTTCCAAACGCCTCTCCTCAAGGGCGATATACCGCTCAGTCAAACTCGCCATTTGTGACTGCCTTTGAGAAGGTGGTGAGCGCTGCATCAGATGGCGTCGTCGCCGTCGTACCGTTCGACGCCTACGAGGTGCTACAAACATAAAAAAAACTCATGAAAATTCGCCTCGCTGACTTCTGGATCTATAAAGTGTATTATGTGGTCAACGTTTTCTTTCTTCTAAGTCGAACGATCGTGCGTTGCCAATTAGGACACCAGTTGGACTTTGGAGGAGGGAGGGAGGGAGGGAGGGAGAGAGGGAGAGGGAGAGGGAGGCCTTTGCCCTGCAGTGGGACACAAATGGCTGATAATACATATTATAATAATATTGTAACTTTATTAATAACTAATAACAGTAAACGTATAATACTCACATAACAGTAGGTATATTTATCCTCTTAGTCACAGAAACCTTTGTTCAAAGCAACAGCGACCTTTTACAAATAAATATAAAAAGCACATAAACGGTTTTAAATTAAAAATTCAAATGGTTTTGACAGCGTCACTTGTATTCGAGTTTTTTCATGGGCAAAGGAATAGTCATTCAGCCTTAAAATTATGTAAGAAATCCTACTAATATTATAAATGCGAAAGTTTGTGAGGATGGATGGATGGATGGATGGATGTATGGATGTTTGTTGCTCTTTCACGCGAGAACGGCTGATCGGATCTGGATGAAATTTGGCACAGAGGTAGATTATAGTCTGGAATAACACATGGGCTATATATTATCCCCATAATAACTTAAGGGGGTGAGCAGTATTGCATTATCCATAATCCTCAACTGTTTTACAGCTTGCTAATGGAAATACGAAATAACGCAAGGGACATCGAGCGTGCTGTGCAATTTTTCACTTTAGGCGCCTGGTGCGAGCGTTGCAAATCCAAGAGAAAGCTGAAGTCCCTTACGTCATTTCAAATTTCCGGTATCGAATCACAATCGAACTGTCAACTGTCATACTATATTAAAACAGAAGGTCTATTTCAAGCTGTTTGTCACTGGTGTACGTAGCCTAACGGTACAGAGACTTACCTGTAAACAAAGGTACGCAAGTTCAAATCACAGTCACTACCCACTTTTTGTGATTTTTTATAATGTTGAAAGATTTCCAAAAATGTTGAAACGTGTTCGCGAGTTCGATCCCCAATCGGATTTCACTTTTTGTAAGTTCCAGGTATTTGTTTTCATTTCGATGCTATATGATTTTCAAATCAATTCAGATTAAATTAATATAATCTACTTTTAATTGTAAATACAATATTATAAATCTGTAGACGTAGAGTTTCTGTATAATAATATTGAACATAATTATTTAGAAAAAATAATGTTTTCTTTTGTTGTGTCTGTGTGTCTTGGGTGTATTAGTTTAGTAGGTATAGTATTTTCACGTGTACATTTTAAAACTAATAAGATTAGGGTTTTAGTTTTTGTTTCATTGTAATTGGTGCTCTCTATCAAAAGATATACGAATTTAAGGTATTTAAGAAGAACTTATCATCATTTAGAAACATACATGCAACGACATCTATTGCATCAAAACGGTACTAATTAATAAATGTGTTCACAAGATAACTTTTAAATCGTATTTTTCAAACAGTTACGATAACAAAATGTACCCTTGATTAGTTTAAATGACGGTGCTTTGAAAATCTAATATTTAGGGTTTTTTTTTGAAGGGTGGGAAATCATCATTTGACTCCTCCCGCTCTGGGCAGAGCGGTAGGGAATGTTAGACTTCTACTGACTAAAAACCACCCATGTTCCTTTTTTGCCTTTTGTGCTGTGGCCGCGATATTTCTTTCGAACAACCCGTAGCCCCGACAAGCGGAGGCCCTTGCAGGCCTCAACCATATTGCTGACATCTCTTTGAGGCGCGCGTGGACCGAACGCGCCATCGACACGGCCTGTCGTCGTCTTACGACACTACTTACCGCCCACAGGCCCGCGCCTGCGGTGGCCGGAAGCCATCACGTGACCCCCGACGCCCAGAGCGTCTCCTATTGCGGCTGGGACGAGAGGTTCTCTCTCTCACCACGCCACCTCCTTCGCTAGCATCACTGCTTCACCGAAGGAGGCGACGGCGTCCCATTCCCTCTCGCCCCGCAACATGGCTTGAACCAGGGCCGGACGCGAGAGGTCGCCGCCGCCGATCGTCGCTAAGAGAACACGACGGGGCTCAACCCAAGCGGGGCTCCGCCCAAGCGGGGCAGACCTCCACGGTGTGCTCCACCGTGTCCTCCGGCTGATCATTGCAATAGTAGCATTTGGGCGTTTCCTTCCGCCTGATTCGGTGCAGGTGCCTCCCGAATCCCGAAACAGCCGTGTCCGGTGAGGACCTGCGCCAGACGGAAGGTAAGGGCGCCGTGGCGCCTCTCAAGCCACTCCTCAAAGCGGAGACTTACCACCACTGTGCCCTGCACGGGGTTGCGACAGTCGCTCTCTCCATGTCGCCATGAAATCACACCAGGGGTCTGTCCGCCATGCGGCAATATACCGCGGCAGCGGAGTTATCCCCCAGTGTAGTACCTCCGCGTGCCATTCATGCAGGAGACTACATAGCCTAAACCCTATAGTGTATGTTTGCTTCCCATGCATTCAATTTTGGCAGTTTAACTTCGTCTTCGACAGATGGCATTGTTCATTTGACACCATTTTCAGAATTGCGGTGTTAATATTTGTCGTGAATAGTCAACAAATACAAATTGACAGGTACACAGTAAGAAAAACAGCTGTAAAACTTTAAAATAAAAACCTAATTAAAATTAGATAAGACCCGCGACGTAAATCTATTTGTTCAGTGTGGAAATCGAATACAGGACATGCAGCGCAACAGTCAAACGCCGAGGCACTGCGCCAACCGTGCCGTCTTATCGGCTGTGGCTGCCTCGGGCATTGCCGCAACTTTGCTTAACAATGGCCAGATTGCACTTTCCATTTACAAATTGCCGTTGAATCTTACCCCTACTTGCAACATCACCAAAAATCTGCGATTGGCCATGGAACAGATGTCTTTGCAAATAAGCTGCTTTAAACAGGAGAGAGTCGCCTGGAATTACATGTAGATGCGAAAATTCCACTTTCCGAAGAGTTTTCCCATCCAGTGCTAGCCAACAGAAGATCCCGAAAGAGTTAGGCAGTGGTGTACCTAATCGTAAACCCACATTTTGCCAGTAATGTTCAAGCGCCATGTAATAGACATCAAACGCCCCCTGCGTTTGATGTCTATAGATATAATATTGCCATCGACCTGGCACGAAAACCACGCTCCGTGGCCTCTACTGCGAAAACACTTTGCAATCAAACCTCGGACCTAATCCTCAGTAGTTGCACTTGAGACCACTCGATCAACGAGACAGTCACACATCAAAATTTCCACGTGAACGAAGTCGCGGGTATCAGCTAGTATGGAATAAACTTACAATATTATGAAGTATGATTTTAGTTTTGCTCTATTCCTTAAAATACTTCAAGACAGACCTTCAATATATATTTTAAACCCTTAAAACTCTCAGTCGTGATTGATCGATTATGATTTAAAGAATTTGTTGCAAGCCCTAATTCGTCTACCGAAACAGCGACGGGAGGAAACAGCGTAGAGTTCGTTGAAGACCACAACCACGTTAGTGAATACAGTTTTATTCAGCGCTACACGTTCGATCGATCTCAAGGCTGTCTCGACGAGGAGCTCGTCGCAGCTTACAGCCATGAAATTGTCATTAGAGAAATTAATACGCTTACGACTAGGGCTTGCATTATCCGTTCATTTTTGCTATCCGGATATGGATTAAATAGAACTAAATAAATCTTTACCGGAAACGCAAGCGCGCCCTACCGCTTGGACACGATCGTCGGTAGATGGGATGCAGCGAGGACTGGCGAAAGGACGGAGTTTTCGCTCACTTGAACTCCGACAGTCTAGGCAGACGCTCAGTAATACCAACGCACGTGTTTGTTTCTCGTAAAATGTAAAACCGTCAGCCTATTTAAAATAAAGTTATTTGATTTAAATTCTGTTTCGCTCGAGTACCCACAACAGTGCCCACATCTAAGTAAAACTATGTCGGATCACGAAGAAGACCCGATGTTTCGCATCTCGGCCACCCATGATGCGACATATTATTAAAAAGGATAATATCCAAACACACGTTTGTAGAGGTATCAGAGAAAAACCTTTTGCACCTTTTTCAGCAGTGATACGTTACCTCGTGAGAATTCCATATCACAAGCGCTGGTTTCGAGCTTGCATCGAACTAATGCAATAGTTATGTACTTTACACAGATGACAGCTTTTCATTTAATATTTAAAGGAGAAGGTATCCGTAGAATCTGAAAAATCCGGATGGTAGTGCGAGTAAAATCCGGATTTGAAACTGTGCGGATATCCGGATATCCGGATCGCAAGCCCTACTTACGACCTAACACGCAGCCTCGCTTACAACTGTCAAATCCAAAAGCAACAATAATCGTGCGTACTCTTGTCAAAAATAATAAATTGTACCTAAAATAAAATACGTAATTGAAAAAACGGCAGCTAGATTACTTATAATCCAACATTTATTAGAACAAGCAAAGAAATGTGATGATTTGCAGAAAGCTCGACAGGCGAAACAAATAATGTAGGTAGGCGAGATTTAGTGCAATTATGGCGAGCACGTCTTATTAAAGAATACAAGCCGTGGATACCTCAAATTGATTGTAAAATGTGCTGTGAACACTTGAGACGATAGGTAAGTGGTCAAAGAAGCCGTATGAAATTCGGAGTGCCTATGCAATGGAAGAAATATAAAGATCACTTCGATGACTGTTTTTCTGCTGTGTTTATTTACGTGGCGATAACTGGCATTAAAAATGGCATTAAATCGGTTGGAAAACCATTGCCACATTCAGAGGAACTACCTGTTCCAACATTTATCCGATCCGTGAACCATCATATGACGAAATCTATAATCAAGTGAGTAGCGACAGTGATTTCACTGCATAGCGTATACAAAACCAAAACCTTTCATTCAAGATGAATTGAATGATTTGATGAGGAGTCTTGAACTGCCGAAAGAGTCTGACGAAGAAATGGCTTCGTCATTAAAAGAGAATAAAATCGTTGGAGACAGGGTACAAAAGTGACGTCCTATCGTACAAGAGAGCCAGACCTGCTTCCTTTATTTCATTCGGAAAATGATATAATTTTTTGTTCGGATGTGCAAAGCCTTATCCTCGAAATAACTAGATACCTCCACAGTCATCTTGATCAATTTCCAGAGAATCTTGAACCATATAGCGCAGAACAAGGGGAGCGGATTCACCAGGACCTAAAAATGATAGAGGAGAGGTCCCAAAGCCGATGGGATAGGCATATGATGGCTGACTACTGCTGGGGCATGCAACGTGACTGTGTATTTACAAAAATCGCGAAAACGATTTTTTTTATCTACATAATAATTAAAACTATGCTGATTTTCTTTGAAAATTTGTTTTTTACTGTACACGTCATATCTAGAAAACTACCCGTAGGAACTGTAGGAAGTAACAATTTTTGATGTGGCTCTGGTTGGCTGGACATTTCTTCAAAACTACTCGCATTTAAGTAGGTCAATAGGGCACTTTATGTGACGGCTAAACACCCTTATTTCAGAATAGGTGACGCTACAGAATCTTAGATAATCGATCGAAAGCGTGTCCAGCCAGCTTGAAAAACCACTTTTCGCTGGTCTCTCAATCTTCGTAACGGAAGTGATTTTGACGACTTTTTGCATATCAACGGGCGTCACATAAATATGTGACAGGCATCAAGCTAAAAGTTTTGTGATACGTACAATGGTTTAGTAGAAAAATGCAAAAAACTGTGTCCAGCCATCTTGAATTTACGTAGAAAACTTTTGGCTGGCACTTCCGAATCCCACATAACGGGAGCGTTTTCGAATATGGTTCCTTTACTAATACTTGGTGACGCAATGTGTGACAGTAATAACGTTTGATTTATGCCGTCACATGCAAGGGTTTACGAGATATCAATGAAAACTTAATGTATACTTGTGTCCAGCCATCTTGAACTCAGGCTGGCTGGACACCTGTATCTCCGCTGCCTGATGATCTACGACCTTCAAAATGGTATCAAAATGTTGTGACGGGGACGATAATGATAACCTGAATTTATGACGGAGAAACTTTTCGTAGTTTCAAAGATATTGATCATTTAAATTTTCCCATACAAACATCCATTAATATTGTGAGGTGACCATAATTTTTACATAAATAAAGGATTTCTTTTTAATCGACTAATCGGCCGGTAGCAGCCACGCCTGCTTTGTATTTGATTTCTCCGTGGGAATAAAAGGTTTTCCTGCAGTAAAAAGCGTAAGTATGTGTTAATTCAAAATAATAATTAAAAACACTAACAAAAAAGAACAAAGTGCATTGCACTCAGTGATGCCAATTTAGCATTTTTTCATGTTGTTTAGCAAACTTATTAGTTGTTTAGCATATTTTTAGCATATAAAATAATTATAAAATAAAATACATTAATGCGTACGCAATTTAGAAAAAAAATCCCTTTACTATATTGTTGGCGCTTCTGGTGCCAACATAATGGAAAGAGTATTTGAGATCATAGTCGATTAAAACAGTATGTATATTTTGTTAAATAATAAAAAAGTTAAAACTATGTTACATTTCATTTGACACTGAAAAATGTTAGCAGATTTTTTAGCATTTCTATAAAGCAATTGGCATAATTTTAACGCCATTTTAGCAGATTCTATATCGGTCTTGTTGGCAACACTGATGCACTGACACTGAGATTGTACACAGGCTGTGAGTGTGACAGCGTAATAATGGTAGTACGTACTAAAACCAAATGAAGACTGATGCTGTGATTTATTTTGTGTAATAATTTTATTCTTTTCCATAAATAGGTATTGAAGAATATTTTAGTTTATTCAGCTATTTATATGATTAAAATGACGACCACCGGCTTCATTTGCGCTTCAAACACTTAGGGCGGCGGTAAAAACAACGCTTTGGTACAAGGCGGGGGTTATTGAAGTGCAAATGGAGTTGATCGTCGTCATTTTCGTCATTGAAACGCTCTAGCGCAAATAAATAAATGTGATTTTATTTACCTACATTATTTTTTCATTTAAATACCTTAGAGCAGTAGTCTGTTATCCTGACACAATATCTACCTATGTACTTACCATAAAAACACCAATAATTATCTACTAAAAAGAGTAGATAGGTATCTGCACGTAAATAATCAATAACATTAAAAAAAATCTCCCCCCCCCCCTTCCTCACTTCTACACTTTTGTCTTCTATTGATTAAAATATCTACAGTTGTTCGTATTAGTATCACCAATACGCGAATTTTCGTCCATTAAAGAAAACACCTTAAAATATACTTAGTCCTACATAAAACCTACAATATTGGTAACCCTACTACAGTGTTTGTATGGGAAAATTTAATAGATCAATATCTTTGAAACTACGCAAAGTTTCTGCGTCACAAATTCAGGTTACCATTATCGTCCCCGTCACAACATTTTGATACCATTTTGAAGGTCGTAGATCATCAGGCAGCGGAGATACAGGTGTCCAGCCAGCCTGAGTTCAAGATGGCTGGACACAAGTATACATTAAGTTTTCATTGATATCTCGTAAACCCTTGCATGTGACGGCATAAATCAAACGTTATTACTGTCACACATTGCGTCACCAAGTATTAGTAAAGGAACCATATTCGAAAACGCTCCCGATATATGGGATTCGGAAGTGCCAGCCAAAAGTTTTCTACGTAAATTCAAGATGGCTGGACACAGTTTTTTGCATTTTTCTACTAAACCACTGTACGTATCACAAAACTTTTAGCTTGATGCCTGTCACATATTTATGTGACGCCCGTTGATATGCAAAAAGTCGTCAAAATCACTTCCGTTACGGAGATTGAGAGACCAGCGAAAAGTGGTTTTTCAAGCTGGCTGGACACGCTTTCGATCGATTATCTAAGATTCTGTAGCGTCACCTATTCTGAAATAAGGGTGTTTAGCCGTCACATAAAGTGCCCTATTGACCTACTTAAATGCGAGCAGTTTTGAAGAAATGTCCAGCCAACCAGAACCACATAATTTTTGGCATGAATATACCTAATTAGTATAACAGTATCTCGGCGCCAAAACCAGTGTTGACCAGTGTTACAGCCTTAGTTTGAATAAATGAGTTTTGATTTTGATTTTATACTCACCATAATATTGATTAGTTAATCATGGTACACTCAATAAGTATTTTTTTGTAATTTTTGTTGTGATAATTATTAATGTAGATAGGTATGGGGCATGAGTAATTAAATAGATAACTACTTATGTCTTCTTTTATTTACCACAAAACAACATTTTATCTTAAAATCTATCACGTATTAAAAGTATACTTAAATTCTATACATAGTTCGTTCAATTTAACTCCCTCGCCTTCTCTGCCTTGACCATGCCTCACTTATCCCTAATCTCTAACATCCTCTGCTGGTTGTCGATCAAAAGTCTTTCATTTTCCAAACGTCTCTCCTCAAGGGCGACAATCCGTTCTTCGTGCCTTCTTCTTTCCAAGTGATCCGCTGTGACCTCTAATCCATTGTAGCGTTACCGTGTTGTGGTTTATTACCGTGATTCGTTCTAGGGCTTTGTGGCATTCTAGTATCAGTCTCGACGTGATCTGATTACTCTTTAGGGATTGAAGAACTGATGCACTGTCGGAGAGTATTCGAATATTGGTATCCGTAACCTCCCTGGCCTCTACAGCCGCTTGGATAATACCTACACACTCTGCTTGGTAAACAGACTTGAGCATTCCAAGTGGTTTGGATATCTTAATGTTAAGGTTGTTGGAGAACACCCCGACGCCTGTGCCATCGTCGGTTTTTTATCCTTCAGTGTAAATCCTTAGCTCTCTCGTACCTGAGTATTCACACCTCCTCTCCTCTATGAGCTCTATGTTGTAGTGTTTTTGGAAGCAGTGGGTCTTCACCTTCAGGGTTCTGTCGATGGGTGACTTCAAAGTATTCGCTGTTACAAATAAATATAAAAACACATAGAAGTTTTTAAATTAAAAATTCAAGTGGTTTTGACAGCGTCGTTTGTTGATAGGTTGATAGTCGAGTGTTTTGACGTTTGTTTGTATTGGCGATTGGTGATTGGTTACCGTGCTGCCGAGTCGCGTTATCGAAATAGGCAAAGGAATAGTCATTCAGCCTTAAAATGTAGGTAATAAGAAATATGGAATAAACTTATAAAATTATGAAATATGTTTAGAGTTTTGCTCTATTCCTGTAAAGCAAGTATTTTACTTCAAGATATACCTTCAATATATATTTTAAACCCTTATAACTCTCAGTCGAAATTGATCGATTATGATTTAAAGAATTTGTTGCAAGCCCTAATTCGTCTACGATGCAGCGGCCTAGAGTTCGTCGACGACCACAGCCACGTTAGTGAATACAGTTATAATCAGCGCTACACGCTCGATCGATCTCAAGGCTGTCTCGACGACGAGCTCGTCACAGCTTACAGCCATGAAATTGTCTTTTAGAGAATAGCACTGCTGATCAGACAATTGGGTAAGACTTCAATTGGCGATTCAAATTGCCTCTCATTTTAGAACTTTAGTAGAACCTTTACTTTATTTTGTTTATATCATTTTGCGTTTAAAATTCATTTAAAGTTGACCCTGACCGGTCAATAGTAAAATTTAATCTCAAATAAATTAATCTCTTATTGTTTATTTAGAACAGATGCTGATAATGCCATAAAACTATGTTTCTAGGTATGCAGTTTACGCAATTCTAATACCACGAATGAATCAAATATTTACTCGAAGTAAATAATTTGATACATTGTAATATTTAAATAAGTTATTCTTGTGTCTACTGCGTAGTTCAAACACGTCTACAAATGTTTGAAATAAAACAGTCATTATGTTACATCAATATTAATTACTGGTTGGTCATCGAAGGCTTTTGATGTTTGATAAACCGAAGCGATGCTATTGATTCACCTAAACGAAGATACCTTTTTTTAGAGGGTTTGAAATGATCAAATGACTGCTCCCTCTCTGGGTGAAGCGGTAGGGAGTGACATACTTCTGCTGACTAAAAACCACCCATGTTCCTTCTTAGCCCTTTGCGACTTTTTTCCTTCTTTGTACCTCTTTCGAACAACCCGCAGCTTCGACAGGCGTCGATTGCAATGTTGCTGACATCTCTTTGAGGCGCGCGTAGAACATGAACTAACTACCTACTACTACTACACTAGACCACAGATATTATAATACTAGACCAAAGAGGCAGCCTAGATTTTACATTTTTGGCCATGAAATCTTAGGATTATCTTCACAGCCATACGCCAGGATAATATATATAATTTATAGCAGTTTTCGTAACTGAATCTATAACCCCGTCCTTTTGTCCGTAAACCCACGTCTGAATTTATAAAAGGTTATTTATAGCGAGACCAGACCGCACTTAAATACGTCATTGTTGCGTAAATATAGTGTCGAAGGTACAGTCTGTAAGTAAATATCCAGCGGATAAGTGTCAAGGACAAGATCTATAGACAGCACTTTAATTTTTAACCTACAAAAAAGGAGGAGGTTCTCAGTTCGTCGCTTACCTTTACAGGAAAGTACGATTTCACAAATTCTTTTTTTGATTAGTTATGTGAGCGTTTTATTTAGATAGGAACCACTGTGTTTTCTGTTCATATTATTAGGCGTTTCATGCGAATTAAAGAAAGAACCTTGTTTTTTTTAACATTGCCCCAGCCTACTGATTTCTCATATATGGTAGGAATGTTTACAAATATTTAACTCACAACCACAAACAGCCAGACCCAAAACATCTAACTGTAGGCCATACAAATATTTGTTCTGTGCTGAGATCGAATCCGTGACATTCAGCGCAGCAGTCAATTGCTCAGCCACTGCGCCAACCTATGGCGCCAACCATGTCGTCATATTATATTTAATGAATTAATAATTCAATAATACTGAATAATTCGAGACGAAGCTTTGGAATGAAAATACCATACATACAGAAATATAATAAATGAATCAGGGGTCACAAACCCGAACGTTCACCCCACTCGAATATCTTCGTTTCACCTAGATACACAGTTTCTCAAATATCTTAGACCCGCACATGGAACCTTATCCGTAATTTTACCTCAATTTAGATCAAACAGGTACCCCCGTATCAAGTTCAAATTGGCTTGGTAGTCAAATAGTAAAGAACATAATAAAATGGAGTACCAAAATCAGGGGTCACAAACCTTGCGCTCACCCCATTCGAATATTTATCGCGGGGGAAGCGCTAACTTCGCCCGCGACTTCGTCCGCCAATATTGGAATAGCTCTGCTAATATTCATGATATAAATCTAATTTATAGCCTACATCATCCACGAGTAATGTAGCTTGCTACCAGTGAAACATTTTTTAGAATTGAATCATTAGTTCCGGAGCTATTACCCCCTACATATCATAAACAAATTCTAACTTTTTATAATATTAGTATAGATAACATTGTATAAACGCATCCCACACTCAAAATATTTGACAACATCATCATTCTCTTCTCCAGATCCCAATTAATTTGAGGTCGGCGTAGCATCTTCTTCCATACTTCTTTCTCTATTACTAGTCATCTCCTCCGAAGCCACCTTTCTTACCATATCATCCTTTACAAAGCCCATTTTTTACCCACGACGGAACGGAGACGGTATATGCGTTTGGGGTGAGAGGTTGTTTGTTTGTTTGTGTATTTGTGCAAATACATGTTGCCATTTTACTCCAAAACTTCTAGTCCGATTTTGATGCAGTTTTCAGTTATGGATTTGGGTTTGATTGGTGCATGTTCTTAGATAGGTGTTATGGTGACAACTCACCAGGGGGCGCTGCAGCAAACATTTTAAGTGCAAATCAAAGTTGCCATTTTTCTCCAAAACTGCAAGTCCGATTTTGATGCAGTTTTCAGTTATGGGTTTAGGTTTGATTGGTGCATGTTCTTAAAAGTAAGTAAAAGTAAGTAAGTAAAAGTTTAAAATAAAAAGCAAAATTAAAAATTTTGAAAACCCCACGACGGTTAAAAATTAATTGAAAAAAGGATAAAATAACATAAAACACCCGCCTTAAAAAAACCCAAGAATGTCCGTCGGGAGCTGAACATTGCAAAACTAGTTCATTTAATGGCAGCCCCCGACGGACATTCTTGGGTTTTTTTTATGTAAATATCTTCGATCCAAATGTGGAATTTTCGTAGATATGAAAATAGCCCGTCTCCACCATTCTACCTAAACTAAGATCAAACAGGATGAACGTGACCACGCATCTAATGGTCAGCTTGCGGTCTAAGGTTGGAATTCACATTCATTACTGAAGGAATTTCAGTACGTTGTATTATGTAGGCCATGTCCACCTACCTGCATTTTATATTCGTCACGTACAGTCCGAATAATATATCAACTTCTTCTGATCAACAATTCCCAAATACTTAATAATAATATAATACATAACTACGCGAAAGCTGAGCATGAGGCTCTGGGTTCGATTCCCGGGTTGGGTAAAGTATTACTGGATTTTTCCATCAGGACTTTCTCATTAACAGCCATGGAGTCTAGAATAGGGTAGTTGACAAAAAAAATCTAATTAGTCCGTCACATAGATTACCAAAAAATATTGGACACGTATTTTTTCTTTTTGCACGTAAACCAAAAATGAAGACGATTTAGTGCTTCGAAAACTCGTGTGACGTCACATCGCACTACATTTTTTACCACGTAGTGCCGTCAAAAGCCCCCACTCATGATCATTGACGCGTGTTTTATCTTCGTAAATTTTTATTAATTTAATAAAACAAAAAACACGTATTCAATATTTTTCGATAATCTAACTGACGGACTAAACAGAATCATATTTTTTTTACCCAGGACACATACCAATAGGTATGTGTCCTGCACAATAGAGCACAATAGTGCTCGGTTGCTGGCAATAGGCTCGCTCCCTATTACATGGGACTAAAATATAACTGGTGAAATGTGGGTGTACTTGGTAAGTTCACTTCTGCCTATCCCTTCGGGGTTAGCACCGACAGGGTAATTACCCCCGTGTCGGTATAAATACTAACCCTATTGCAAACTCGCTACTTCAAAAATCTTTGCCAAATTCGTTTCTTTAGTTTTTATTCCCAGACGGGGATAGTGCAAAACCTAAGATTAGTAATCCAATTACAATTTACAGAACTATAATATAATAATAATAATAATAAAAGCCTTTATTCTCTGACCAAAATACAGTAAATTTATAAGTTTACAAAATATAGGTAAAATTAAAACATAAAAAATTAAAAAAATTAAACTAGTTAGTAAAATTTAAGCTAAATAAAAGTAACTTCATTTACAGAACTAGCGAATTATTAATTTATTTCCAAGCTGTTGATCGACTCTTCACATATCCAGAGGGCTGACCTTTGTTTGGGCATAGAATCAGCATTACCATCCAACGTGGGAATACGGCCAGCTTTATGGGTATTTTCCCCGTAAACAGCGGTGTGAATGAATTTTTTGACGCCCTGTAACAAAAAATAATTGGTTTACAAGTACCAATGGGAAGAACCCTTTTTGGTACTTGTAAACCAATTAGAATAGAATAGAATAGAATAGAATATGTATTTATTCGCTAATGGACAGCAGCAACACAAAAGAGCAGCACAAATATAAACAAATAACAACAAACAGCTTAACAATTAATTAAACAGCTCAACTGCGCTGAGCATGCCCATAACGAAAGGGTAGCCAACTCAGCATATGCTGGGTGTAAAACACTCAGCGCTGGTTTTCAGTAGGCCCCCCGCAGTGACACACGGATGAGGGTAGTAGGTAGTAAATAAATAATTTTATTCTATTAAATGGGCATTTCTAAGTGTGTAATAAATAAATAATATAAAATAAATATTTTCTCACAGAGAATAACATAGTTATATTAGTAGTAAGAAAACGAAGATACCTGCTAAATAAATAAGTACTTATCCGAAAACGAAACACAGTTTATTCATTAATGACATGACGCACTTCGGGCCGGCCGATGCAGCATCGACCTAAGCATTTTTAAATTGCAATACCACAATGTCATTTCAGTGAGAGTGCGACTATTGCCTAGATAATATTATTTTATTGAGCTAAAAAAACGAAACAAATGATTCCGAGAAAGTGTATAGTGCCGGTAGACTAATAATGCTGATCATTGAGTTCAAAAACAAAATTAGTTTTTACAATGGAATTTGGAATTACGATGAAAGTCGTAGCAAAAAGGATGATTGTACATAGGTGTGGTTGTGTATTTATGTGTGATTGTACACACACATGGATTCTGGCGATCGCAGACAACGGATTTACCACCACCGCGAATCTACCCACAATATTTGCAATTTTTTTTAATTAGTTTATGTTTGTACATTTACACCTACCTAATCATACTAAAACGGTTTAGAATAGGTATTGTCTTTGTTCAGAACCTGTCTTTGATCAGTTCCTTGTGACTTACAATAGTTCTAAGTTATTCCGAAAGTTCCACAAGTTACCGCAGCCCTCAGTTCACCCTGTAGCCAACAAGTTAATCTATTTTACTTAACTTTAAACGTGGGCGTACCGTGGGCAGGTTCTTAATAAATAAAATTATCAGTAGATTCCTAGGTTTATCTCATAGACTGGGGTAAAATGAAAATATTGTGAACGAAGTTCCTGTTAAACGGTTTATCACTGAATTTTTATTGAATATTTTTCTTGACAGTTATATCGGTATTCAGCTACATCTGGTTAAGCTTGAAGCC
This sequence comes from Diarsia dahlii, assembly GCA_949775195.1. Taxonomy (NCBI): domain Eukaryota; kingdom Metazoa; phylum Arthropoda; class Insecta; order Lepidoptera; family Noctuidae; genus Diarsia; species Diarsia dahlii. The sequence goes on from OX459198.1 coordinate 5,496,545, forward strand.
GACCCCACCATAGTTACTAACCCATATGGACCTGGTTGTTCGAAATAAAAATTATATTATTATAGTTAAAAAGGGCTAGGCAGATGATGACGTACGTTTTTCTTGCCAGGCATCATGACCTTCTCGAATGATGTTGAGGTCGGCTTCCAGTCTTACCGGATGTAGCTGAATACCAGTTTTTCACATGGAGCGACTACCTATCTGACCTCCACAAACCAGTAAGTAACAATAAAAACAGTCTTACCCATGGTAAGACTGTTTTTCTTGCCAATAATGTCCCGAATATTGGACTAAAACCACTTCTAGCATATAGAAATAATGAGCTTGATCACCACCACTGCATGGAGCACTCTTATTGTATTGTACTGTTAGCGACTTCAAATCGAAGTCCTGGGTTCCATCACGATGTTTCCCTTCAATGTTAATCAGCGATGTTTACGTACTTAGAAAGTACCAAATACAGTCAGTATTTAAATTCAGTCATCAAGTACAAAATAATAGCAGCTGAAAATTCATAGACATTTAAAGTCGTAATCTTCTAGAAATAAATAGCCTGGAGACCGGTTCCCAATAATGTCAATATACGGAATCGATGAGACATGGGATTTCAATTTATCTATGACCATTTCTAGAAGCGTCGATATACGTAGTATAATTCAAATTCAAAAACTCGAGCAGAAGCTAAAATAGGTTTAGTAACGTAGTCCTCAAAAACTAATCGTTATAATAGTAAACAACACGATACGGGTACCCACCCTTAAACCGGTAAAACCTTATTATTTTTCTCTTTTTTAAAAATCGGATTAAAAAAGAAAACCATTTTATTAAGCGTATCAGCTCATGAGATTCTTGCTCAACAGTTTGTTTTTTGTAGATCAATGTTTCCGCAAGGCGTAGATCAATGTTTCCGCAAGGCTGTTTCCGCTGCCGCGGATTTTAGTACTAGATGACGTGGCCTCGGCACAAGGGCAAAGAAGGAACTTGGGTTCGGTTTTTAGTCAGTAGATGTCTGACACTCCCCTTCGCTCTGCCCAAGAGCGGGGGGGTCATTTGATGATTTTCCACCCACCAAAAAAAAGAAAAAGGCTGTTTCCGCTTGCGGTAACCGCCATACTCTAAAGTGGCCGTAAAATTGATCTGTTTTTTCAAATGCTGACAGTGACAAGTTCTTTTATACATCAAACTACACTTAGAGGTAGTAACAGTTCATTGACCAAACACTTTCGATCATAATCTTATTGACCTTCTACAGGTCTCTGACTTCATCACAGTTTCTTGTTTATAATCTTGGGTACCTACGTAAGAGTACTTACCGCATGATATATGATTTAATTTCACACAATACCAAATAAAAAAAACTAAATTGTGTGTTCATCTTTCATTCATAAGAAAGCAATATTACGTTATCAATTAGATTTCGTTTAGTAATACAACATTTTTCAATTGTCCATCAATAACAACAGAATAAAATCTCATATTATTAGCAACAAAAGTCTGATTACAATAACGTGGCCAATATAAAGTTATTATTATCTAACTACAACGCCTGACAAATCCAATTCACTATTACTCTCTTTATTAATTATAATAATATTCCTTGACGATATTAACTTTGCAACGACTCAAAATTAAGCATCAAAAGCGTATCCGTCGCTTACACACAACACATGAATGAAGACATCTCGCAAACGCGACAGAACAGCGCAATCATTTCATAACCCAAAAAGCCGCCCCAACCGTCAATAAAAATTTCACAATACTTAGTCAAGATACCGGGGTGTCTTTGAACTTGACCCCCACGGTTGCAAAACGCCCCCCACTAGCAACCACTGCACTCACTGACAATATCGAAAGACAAGCCGCAGTGAACGCACGACTCGACCATGTACCCAAATCCGTTTGACCGAAAACATTCGACGATCAGACAAGTTCTCGACAGATTATTTCGAGAGAAAAGTGTTCGGAAAAATGTACTTTCGAGAAAGAATAGTAATACTTCGTCTTGTTCGGCAACGAGTTCGGAAAGCCGAAAGATGTTCGGGTTTAGTTTGCGCTGAGCCTGTGTGCGGTTGTGATATAAAATCGTGATGGTTCGTTGCAGTCTGCTAGTCAGCGGTTCGCTTTCACTACTTGACACTTTAGTAAGTACTTCTTTATAAGCATTTATCATTAGATCCTATCTGTCAGTCAGTCAGTGAGTCTCATTACTACCCGTTTTATTCCAAACTACTGACTGCCTTGTTGGTTGAGTGGTCGCAAGCGCGACTGCTGAGCATGAGGTCCTGGGTTCGATTCCCTGTTCTGGCAAAGTGTTATTGGGTTTCCTATCAGGAATTTCACAGTACCAGCCACGGAGTCTCGATTTGTGTCCGGTTGATGACAATAGACTCGCCCGCTATTACATGGTACTTAACATTACTGGCGAAATGTAGGTGTACAATTAGATAAACCTCTGCCTACCCCTTCGGGGATTACAGGCGTGATGTCTTATTTACTTATGTTATTTTAATATCGACCTCGAACCCACAAAACTAAATTATTCCATTCGGCGTCTGTGTATAATTTTGCAATCTTTCCCCAGTCATAAAAATACGTAAATACTTATATTATATACCGAGTCAGATTCTCGAAACCGATTCCCCTAGAGTATCAGCAGAATACAAGCAATTTTACTTGAGCTAAACCTCCACGGTACGTCGGCTTTGGTGAGTTTACTAGGCTCATTTCTGTACATATTGGCAAATCACTTGTTATTGCAAAAGCTATATCTCATGTTGTCGGCGCGATAGATACTAGTGACCTAAATCTCCATCTTTGCTAATAAGTAATAACGGAGGAAAATGATCATTAAGTTTTTTCTTGGTTTAGTAATTAAATAGATGCTTTGTAGATTTGCGTGTTTATGTAAAAATTTTATGTTATTAAATGCACGGTTAGTTAAATACGAGTTGTATTTAGATGAGCTTCATTTGCATTATTTTAATGTATAGTACTTGAAGATAAATAATTAAAATTGGCACATACATTAAACTGGCTGTTGCTTTATTACATTCAGTGTTAGGGTTCCATACCTCAAACGGAAGAAGTAACCCTTATCCGTCCACCTGTCAAAACCCTTTTTCTCAGGAACGCGTAAAGGTTTAAAGTCGAAATTTATATCAAATACTTGGGTCACTTTCAGCTGTGTGAAAACCTTACGTCTCAAAATTGTAGGTAAGTATGCGATCAAAAGATATGACCGTATAAATCGCATATTTTGCGATTTCACAAATGAATCTACACCTTTATGGTGATATAGAATCATCATCAACATTTTTGGCAAGAACCAATGTCTTACACGACATGTATAGGAAAAAATCTAAAAACCGTAAATGTGTAGTTTAATAAACAAATACTGATACCTACCAAATGTGCGAGTCTCACTCGTACTTAGCCGGTTTCTATTTTTAACCGACTTCCCAAAAAGGAGGAGGTTTTCAATTCGATTGGTATTTTCTTTCGTCTATTTGCATCTCTTTAAATCTACGTTTTCTAAGATGTTGGTACATGATTCTGTCTTCATTGTTAGGGGATCAGACCGGAATAACTCGTTTTAAGCTGGGCGTCGTCTGTACTTAGTAAATAAATAAATAAAATAAATACTTCAGTCCGTATTGTATATCTACCCACTAGTGACTGTAGCTTCAATTTCTTTGTATATCTGACATCCAAAAAGTTCATGTGATGGACTAATTAAAATAAATGTTATAGATGTGAGAATCAAAGTTCCAACTTTAACACCAGTTTTTGTTATATAATTATGTGTTTTTAATTGGAACTTTACAACTCCTCTTCAACTACGCTCAACCACATGTCACTTCAAGAACACGACACCAACTCTTATTACTACGGAAATAAGGCGCTCTCTAAAGCAATATGCTTCCACAGACGTGTGCTTACCTCAACATCATTCTCTTGTATGACTTCTTCTTCCATACTTCTCTGTTTCTCGTCATCTCATGAGACACAGTCCATCCATCATTTCTTTGGTCTTCCTCGCGGCATTTTCCTCATTCCTCCGCATCACATATCACGACAACCGATTTCCACACAACTTTTCAGTCAACGGTGCCACTTTAGACTTCCTCTTATGTACTCACTAGCAGTTGCCCGCGACTTCGTTCGCGTAGAAATTTTTACTCTCTTGTCTGGACTGCCTGTGGATGGTACTATCAAATCGAATGCCAAATGCCAATCAAAGCGATTATATTCCCTTAAACCAGCCCTGTCGTAAAATCTATTCCTACCTGAAATGTCTTAACTATATTCTATCTCTGCCAATTTTCAGGAACAAAAAGCCAAGGATTTCATTATGGACTTACGGGAGCCCTTAGTCCAGGTCTTCCTTACAAATTTCTTAGCTTAGATCTCCTACTCCTAAACTCTAGACTTGTTAAATTTCAGGTTGTTAGTACAAAAAAAAACAGTACCTACATTTTTAAAAACATGTGGAAGCCCTCAGACCTCCTTATTCTGGCCATGTTGCTAAACTCTAGCGAGTTTCTGTTCTTAGTCAACGTTAACTAACTATAAAGTACCTTCCTGCCAAAATTGTACTACAAAAAAGGAAGGACTGTCATACAAACTCGCGTGAGCCCTTATACCTCCCTAGTCCGGCCCTGTCGCAAAATCGGTTCTTAGCAAACTTCTACTCACCTACTACGTCCCTGCCAAAATTCAAGTTAGTAGCACACAAAATGATGGACTTTTAAACAAACTTGCGAGCGCCCTTAAACCTCTCTAATCCGGCCCTGCCACAAAACCTGCACTTAGCAGAGTTCTACTAACTTTAAACTACGTGCCTGCCAAAAATCAAGTTTGTAGCACAAACAATTAAGGATTTTCTTACGAACTTGCAAGAACCCTTAGACCTTCCTAATCCGGCCCTGTCACAAAATCTGTTCTTACCAGACGTCTACTAACTATAAACTACGTCCGTCTCAAAAATCAAGTTTGTAGCTCAAAAAATGAAGGACTTTCATACAAACTGGCGAGAACCCTTAGACCTCCCTAATCCGGCCCTGTCTCAAAATCGGTTCTTAGCAGACGTCTACTAACTTTAAACTACGTCCCTGCCAAAAATGAATATTGTGGCACAAAAAATGAAAGACTTTCATACAAACTGGCGAGAGCCCTTAGACCTCCCTAATCCGGCCCTATCGCAAAATTTATTCATAGCAGACGCCCACTGACTATAAACTACGTCTCTGCCAAAAATCTAGATTATAACACAAAAAATGAAGGAGTTTCATACCAACTTGCGAGGGCCCTTAGACCACCCTAATCCGGCCCTGTCGCAAAACTAATTTATAGCGGATGCCTACTTACTGACTATAAACTACGTCTCTGCCAAAAATCAAGATTGTAGCACGAAAAATTAAGGACTTTCATACAAACTTGTGAGGGCCCTTAGACCACCCTAATCCGGCCCTGTCGCAAAATTAATTCATAGCAGACACCCACTGACTATAAACTACGACTCTGCCAAAAATCTAGATTATAACATAAAAAATGAAGGAGTTTCATACAAACTTGCGGGGGCCCTTAGACCACCCTAATCCGGCCCTGGCGCAAAATCTGTTCTTACCAGACGTCTACTAACTATAAACTACGTCCGTCTCAAAAATCAAGTTTGTAGCTCAAAAAATTAAGGACTTTCATACAAACTGGCGAGAACCCTTAGACCTCCCTAATCCGGCCCTGTCACAAAATCGGTTCTAAGCAGACGTCTACTGCTTATAAACTACGTCTCTGCCAAAAATCAAGATTGTAGCACAAAAAATGAAGGACTTTAATACAAACTTGCGAGGGCCCTTAGACCACCCTAATCCGGCCCTGTCGCAAAACTAATTCATAGCAGACGCCCACTGACTATAAACTACGTCTCTGCCAAAAATCTAGATTGTAGCACAAAAAATTAAGGAGTTTCATACAAACTTGCGAGGGCCCTTAGACCACCCTAATCCGGCCCTTTCGCAAAATCCGTTCTTAGCGGACGTCTACTAACCATAAACTACCTCCCTGCCAAAAATCATCTTTGTACGTCCAGCGGTTTTCGAGATTTCGTGATGAATCAGTGAGTGAGTGAGTGAGTGACCTTTCGCTTTTATAGATATAGATTTCTTATTTTATCCATTCGCGTAACACCGCACATCTCCCTAAGCATTCTCATCTCAGCCTAAATGTCTTTCATTCATCCCTTTTAGCTGTGCGCTTCATCATCATAATCATCATTTCAGCCAAAGGACGTCCACTGCTGGACATAGGCCTCCCCCAAGTGTCGCCACATAGACCGGTCCCGTGCGTCTCGCATCCAGCGGATTCCCGCAACCTTCATCAGGTCGGCCGGTCGGTCGGTCGGTTCCTTAATAAACCACCGTAATAAATATGAGAATTCATTCTTCACTTAGATCCTTTAAATATGTAATTGTACTAAGAGCCTTGAAACTAGTTTTCTATTCCTTGAATATTAGGACAATGAAGAGTCTGATTGCTACCTGTTTTGAACTGTACTTCTGACTGCCTCGTTGAACTATTGTTAGCATTCGCGATTGCTGAATTTGAGGTCCTGGGTTAAATTCCCGGGTCGGTACTAATGTTGTTCAGTTTTTCCATCAGGCATTTCTTATTCGTAGTCACTAAGGATGTATCCTCAGTCGATGGCAATATGTTTACCCTCTAGTACATGGAACTTGAACATAACTCGTAAAATATGGGTGTTGGAAGTAGACCTCTGCCTAACCCGTTGGGGATGACATGTTGTGTTATAGTGAGACTAAAGACTTAACATAATTATGCATTTATAAACAAAAAAATACTTTCAGGATTAAATTCTAAATGATTTCGTTACTTTAGAAGAACATTGGTCGTGTAAATAGACACTTAAAAACTACGTTATTTTATAACAATATTTATTAATCTTAATAAATATCTGTAATGATTAATTCTGTAAGGGATTTTTAATAAATTAATTAATTTATTTATTTATTATTGGCTTGCTGCAGTGCGCCGGCAATAATTTCTTCAAATATCTACCTCAAACGCCCTTTTTCCTCTCAATGCCTTAGGCATTTTCTACTAGTCTACCTTTGAGTGATTCAGAGACAAACAGTGGTACGTGTAAAAGTAAAAACAACTTTTTAGTACAAACTAAGACATACTAAATTAAGGGCTTAGTAGGCGACTCGGCCGCTGATACTCGCCCGATCCGGCCGAGAAAGGAATTTCATTATTATTAATATTTTTTAGTGGTGTACCTACGAGTAATGTATGGAAAAGAGAAAGAGGGAAAGAGGGTAGACCGTTTTGTCTGCTCATAAACATCCACCCGCAGTGACTTCAGTTTATCCGTGATCATGGTGCTTGTAACAGCGCCGAAATATCGGGAACTCGAAACAATAAGAAAACAAGGTAAATTTATATCCCATTTATAATATTAATAGTAATGTCAGTGACCATGTCAGTTTAAAAACTTATAATGTATGGAAGTCCAGAAACCGATTTTACAAAGCCTGTTGATAATAGGTAGACAAGAAGTAATACTAGAAATACAAGAGTTAGATAAAGTTGTTCAATTAGTGCTCCTACTTTATAACTTTGTACTTAATCACCTCAAACACCTTTTTATTAAAAGACATTAACTTAACATCGATTTAATTATTATCGTAAGTTTTGGCGTAGTAGCTAATTATTAAATTAAAAACTAAGTTAAAACATAGGTTTAATTGTCGTAAGTTTTGGCTCAGTAGATAATGTAAAAACTATAAGTTAAAAGAAAAATTACTTCCAGCTGCTAAACTTAACACTTTAAATGAATATTTAATCATAAACACGAACACAGTAACTGAGTGACCTTCTCAACTATTATTTAACTTTTTTAAACGATCTTTAAGTTAAGCCGCGCTTTCCGAGGTCGGTCTTTGGGTGGGTGACCATCCATTACCTGCTTACCAAGTTTCCTCTGATCTTCTGAAAGCACGTAAAGCCGCTAATCTTGTCTGTCATTTGTAACTTTGATATTTGTTTGTCAAAAATCTACAATAAATGACAGCCGGGCGGCCATTTTTTTTATGAGTCTGGCTTCTGTTTAGCCTGACGAATCCTGTGGATGTGTTCAGTGTAATGCCTCCAGGCGCATTACTTTCTGTAATTTATTTCATCACCACTGCTCTCAAAACGGTGAAGGAAATCATCGTGAGAAAATGTCTTAGAAAAATGTCTTAGAACCAAAAAAAATCGAAGACATGTGACATCTACCAATTCGCACTGGGCCCGCGTAGTCGATCATAGCCCATCCCTCTCCTAGAGAGGAGGCTAGAGTCCCTGCAGTGGGAACATTATAGGCTGATGATGATGATAAGGTTCACAACCACACCATTTAAAATTTCTCCTTGTATTAATTTCTACAACTTCTATAATTCGCTGTTGCCAGCCAGTCTCTACATCGCCGGTAGCCGCATACATTTAGCCATTCATTACACCACTCGAACGCGCGCTGTTTAAACTTGAGCAATTTTAATTTTTATAAACGAAGACGGCAGGATTTCGCAAGTAACCTGTTCGTTTGTGTTCGACCTTGCGACTATTATACGTAACATAACGCTTGTAATCTTCGAAGGGTTAGACAGACAGAGGTGTGCCTCAGTGACGTTTTTGGCGAGTTATTTTAAAGTCCCATGTTGTAAGGGGTGAAACTATTACCAGCAAATGATGGCATGCAAATGAGCAGGATCTAAGACAGTTGAATTGTTTCTCTTGGATTTTTTCGAACTTTATTATCTTCTGGTGGTTACCAGTGTTAATTCTGGCGATCAGGAGTTGCATTGGTTTGGGAATAATGTGGCGGGCTTGACCCAAAAAAAAAGTATGCCCTTGGGCACAAAATTCAGACTCCGAGGACCGAATTTAGAAATTCCCAAGTGAGAGAAAAACCCAAATACTTTGCCCGACTAGAAAACAAATCCAGGATATATTGCGACCACCAGACCCATACGTACCCAGACGTGATAAAATTATGCATAGATCAGATACAATAAAAAAGCTTGTTCCGAAGTCACGTCTAATATCATATGGTTGTGAACAGTGCTCAAACTCAAATAAACTTGGTCTTGTAACAGAAATAATCGAGTATGTTTGAAAAAGTTTGTTGAATTTAGGTTCAGTTTAGATTAGACCTTTACGTGACGTTTCTTTGGTTATAAGTTTTAGCGACTTTCATAACATTGGCAGAATACTTTATACAGACCTATTTGATTCTTTTCGAATTATCTTTTCAACTCATTATAATATTATCATGTTAGTTATTAGCGTTCTAAGTTACTGATGAATCCTGGTGTCCACCACCGGCTCGTTCACCACTGGTGGACAATGGTGACCGACGGGAATCATAACCAAGTTACTTTACTTGCGAAAAGTATACTTTTTATACAGTTTATAACTCCCACTTACCTATTTCTTTTAAAATTATATTTTTGGCCTTGAGAGAACACAAAATTTTCCGCTACGCAATTAACATAAATAAAAGTGCAATCAATACATAATGTGAAGAATACATTATTATAAAATTTGTAATTAAGTAACTTCGAATTTACGAGAATCGACAAATTAATCAGATAAGTATAAAAACAAATACAGAATATTTTGATACGTTTCAAAATATATTTAGGTAACGTAACAGTTGACGAAATTTAAAAAAAAGTTTTTTTCTTTGTAGGATTACTTTGTTCTATTGAACATCCCAACTAAAATTATAATTGTAAAAGTAAGTTTGTTTAGTACCTTTTTACGCCTTTTTTATGGTGGCTTCATCAAAGAACCCCCCCCCCCCCTCCCCGCTCTTGGGCAGAGCGGAAGGGAGTGGCAGACTTCTACTGACTAAAAACCACCCATGTTCCTTCTTCGCCCGTGTGCCGAGGCCGCGTTATCTCTTTCGATAATCCGCAGCCCCGACGGGCTTTTTACGCCTAAACCACTGAACAGAATATCATCTTTTGCATAAAGATAGGTACGTAGTCAGATGTACAGAAACAAACACAGTACTTTTAGTATTCATCCCGAAAAAAGTAGCAGTTACCAAGCAAAAAAAAAATTACGTCAAAATGATTAAAAAAAAATGAATGCGCCTCGTGTCTATCGAATCATGATTGAGTATTATGAATATTATGGCGAGGAAATACGCGAGCAAAAGCTAGAACTATGTGTATCTTGTGTAGTCGATTGATGCATCGATCTACCTGAGAAAGTAATGATTCCTTTAAAGTTCAAGTGAATCAGTTTTTCTTCTCGGCAGACGTGCTCCACCCAAACGCAAGCCAGAGACGAATAAAAACAATAGAACCCAAAAAATAGTAAGTGCACATGTACACTCCAATACCCTCATAGGCTCAGCCTAAGTCCAGTTGTATAATAATTCATCAATGTGCTAACCACTTGAGCCAACATCGACAGAAGAATCTATCGACATAGGTTAGACGTTTCGTGAGGAAACATTGGTCAAGATTAAAAGAGCCAGTTCCACCGATCGCAGACAGCCTTATGACGGAATAATTATGCTATTGCTGCTGTAACCAAGCTTGGCGAATCGATTGGCATTTGTTTTTGACAATGACCTAACAAGAAGAGCCGTCAACCAAGGTTAACCAATGCCTTTTGAGTGTTGAAAAATATCCAAAGCATATATTTCCGCATTATTGCGGATTATACGATGGAGATGACGAACTTTCAGTTAGGAGTAGATCTTCTTTATAGTGTGGTTATTAGAGCCTAACCCGGTGTCAGAATTCTCATGCCGCTGAAGAGCCCTTTTATTTGCAGGGTGGGAAATCATCAAATTACTCTTCCCGCTCTGCGCGGAGCGGTAGGGAGACTTCTACTGACTAAAAACCACCCATGTTCCTTCTTAGCCCTTTATGTGACTTGGATTTACAACCCGCCAAGAGATATTATCTCTCAGGCTTGCTGGTTTAATTCACAGAAGAAAGTGATAATTTATACAATAGCACATGTTCTGTAAGCTCAAAGTCACCCAAAGGGCAATGGAGAGGGCTATGCTCGGAGTTTCCTTGTGTAATTGAATCAGAAATGAGGACATCCGCATGAGAACCAAGGTTACCGACGTAGCCCGAAGAATCGCCAGACTTAAGTGGCAATGGGCAGGGCACATTGCTCGCAGAACGGATGGCCGATGGGGCCGAAAAGTTCTGGAATGGCGACCGCGAACCGGAAGACGTTGCTTTGGAAGGCCTCGCACTAGGTGGACCGATGACCTGGTCAAGGTTGCAGGAACCCGCTGGATGAGAGACGCACGGGACCGGTCAATGTGGCGACGCCTGGGGGAGGCCTATGTCCAGCAGTGGACGTCTTTTGGCTGAAATGATGATGATGATGATGACATGTTCTGTGATTTCTGCCTGGCCCCATAGGAAAAGGGCGTGAGTATGCACATGAATCTGAAAAAGCAGAGATGGTGTCTTGTTGACATGGCATTGGCACACCTCTGTTTATCACTGTTTTTTAGGAGTAGGTGGGAATAGCAGACAAATTTAATCTTGTGTGACTTCCTTCCATTTTTACCAAGCTGCCATTTTTAAGTAAAGCGAACTGGTGATAAATATTTCAAAGTTTTTCGAAGATTTTACTGTCTTTATTCACAATGAAAAAACATTTTGTTCTTCATTATCAAAGGCAAAAAAATGATATTGTAGTCATGGCCTTGACCGGAGAGTGGTGATCTCGGTGAAGAGGCCAGAAGGAGGATTTTTTAAATAAAACTGATACTGATCGATGCAATTCATTGGTCCCAAATGCAACTAATAGACCAACGAGGATAACGATAAGCTGAGCATGAGTTCCTAGGTTCGATTTCCGGCTCGGGCGAAGGGTTATTGAGCTTTTCCATCAAGAATTTCTCGAAGAAAGTAAAGTTGATGACAATAATTATGCTCGCCCCCTATTACATGCAACATTACTGGCGAAATGTGGATGTACTTTTAGGTACACCTCTTCCTATTTAATTAACCCTTCGGGGATTATAGGTGTGAGTATTATGTTATAAAACCGATGCAAGTAACATTATTTCATCCAAAACCCAAGAAAAAACTTGTTTACAAACAAGAATCCAGTTTATACGTTAAAAATTAAAGTAGGTACCACTCCCACTTAGTAGGTACACAAGTTATATAACTTTCAAATTATGACACAAATACGGCTTTTGAAACCGTATGCTAAGTCGATATTGGTCAGATAATGATGTAAGATGATACTGTTGTAAATGTGCCAACTGACGTGGCGGCTGCGGTTGCGCCGGTCAAAGTCAAGAATTACGCCCAACTTTGTGACAACATGGCGGTAATAGTGCCAACACCTTTTTGCTTGAGAAGGGGCAATGTTGGCAATCTTTGCTTGAGATTATTTTTGTGTTGAACTCTGATAAGCTCGTGTACTGATACTACTGATAGTTAGTAGTCGGAAATCAGGTAAAAAAGTTAATTAACTTAGTTGAGTATGATGGATTGTATTTGTACATATTTTTTATTTTTTTACAGTCATAACGGGTAGTCATAGTCATAGTATAGTCCTGTTATGTCGTCAGACATAGAAAAAGTAATTAATACACTGTCGTGTGAGAAATCAAAAGGTCTGGATGGAGTGAGGGTTAAGGATATCAAATACCTACAAAAGCAATTAAGTCCTATATTAGCTAAATTCATTAACATGTGTTTGACTGGAAGCTTATATCCTGATGAGTTAAAGATTGCACTTATACGCCCTATTTATAAGTCTGGAAGCCACTTAGAGTATGTAAATTACAGGCCCATTGCCATACTGTCTGTCATTGATAAAATAGTGGAAAAAGTCATTGTTAGCCAAATCAATAAATTCCTAGAGAGTCATAATATATTGTCAGACACACAGTATGGATTCCGGAGAGGGCGCAGTACTGTCTCGGCCCTAGCAGCGTTTAGTGATTATGTTAATGAGTGCCTAGACTCTGGGAAACAGCTGATAGCACTTTTTATTGATTATAAAAAGGCATTCGACACACTGGACCACGACACACTACTACAGGCGATGGATGAATGCGGAATACGTGGTCCCACCAAGAACTGGTTCCAAAACTACCTGCACAATAGGAAAATACGCACTTTCATAGCTGGTGTGACTGGTGAAGAAGCGAGTGTGGATCTCGGTGTGCCGACCGGATCAGTGTTTGGGCCCGTGGGCTATATAATGCACGTGAACAGTGTGTCGAATGTTGTAAGTGGGTGTCGAGTATTTATGTATGCAGACGACATGTGTGTGGTTCATGCTTCGAGGGATGTCTCGGAGGTACAACAGTACGTTCAAGAGGACTTCGAACGGATCACGAAATGGGCACATGACAACGGAATTATTTTAAATCTGTCCAAGACAAAATGCATGCATGTATACTCGCCACATAATCTGCGAGCTAAAACTGTACCCAAAAGGGATATTGATATAATAGGACATACATACGAGTGCCTGCATAGGGATAAGTATAACTGTATATGTGACAAATTGGACTATGTTAACACTTTTAAATATTTAGGCCTTAGTATTGATTCAAATTTTAATTGGAAAACACACGTAAATGACATTTGTAACAAGTTGAAATCTGTATTGGGGAAGTTTTATCAGTTAAATAATGTGGTGAATAAACAGACGCTTTTGATTGTGTATTACGCACTTGCTGACTCACTAATTAGTTATGGACTTATTGTATACGGACGAACGTTTAAAACTTATTTACAAGACATTAAAAAAGTACAGACACGAATAATTAAGTTCCTAGTTAGTAAAAAGGTTAAGAAAGAATGTAACAAAGAGTATGAAAAATTATTCTCTATTTGTCAAATCCTACCCGTAGATAAGAAAGTCGATTATTTATTAGGCCTAGCGCATTATATTAGTGATAAGTTGAAAGTTCCTATGAAAAATAAATTTAACACTAGAAGTGTGAGAGAAAAAAAACTTGTCCAGCCAAAAGCAACAAATTATTATGGGGAAAGAACTTCTAAATACTTAGTGCCGAAAGTATTCAATAAAATAGACATGCTGAGACACAGCCCTAAGTTAAGTAAAGGTTTGGTGAAAACAAGACTGAGGAATTTATTGCTCGGTAACGAGGATTCAGCCGTTGCCGAGAAATAAATTTCCGTCCTTGTTTATTTATTTTTGTAGTTATTTGTTAGTTACATAGGTTATAAGGTTATCTGTTCACTAGATTAATTGTTAAAAACTGTATTCAAAAACAGGCGCCTCTCGCCAACAAACTGTTAAGTTTGGCGAGTAAATTGTGAATTACCAAAAATGTGTACCCTAAATTTGTGAACAATAAAAAAAAAAAAAAAAAAAAAAAGTCAGTGGCCCGAAAGTCTGGCAACCTGTCTTAACAAGGGCTATCGTAATGCCCAGTAGTAACTGGGTTGTGGAGGTCAGATAGGTAGTCGTTCCGTGTAAAATACTGGTATTTAGCTGCATATAATAATATAAAAAAAATATAAATAATAATATATTTATATATAAATATAAAGTTTATTTTTTTTCTCCACACAACTGCATCCGGTTAGACAGGAAGCCGACTCCAACTTGGTTGGGGAAAGGCTAAGCAGACTATGATGAGTTGCTTATGATGAATTACCTATTTAGTATTCATGCTCTGCGCCCTTGGAATTCACTTTTACACTACTTGCGACTAAGGGGTATCCCATAGATCCCGTCGGGGCTGCGGATTTTAGTACTAGATGACGTGGCCTCGGCACAAGGGCAAAAAAGGAACATGGGTTCGGTTTTTAGTCAGTAGAAGTCAGACACTCCCCTTCGCTCTGCCCAAGAGCGGGGCCTCATTTGATGATTTTCCACCCACCAAAAAAAAAAAAGGGGTATCCCATAGATCGGAAAAAGGAACATTGAAGGAGTTATGTATGTGCCTATTAGCAAATTAAAATGGGATTCTTTCAGAGGTATATCATTCATCATTCTCCTGCCCATATCCCAATTTATTTGGGGTCAGCGCAACATGTCTTCTTCTTCCATAACTCCCTATTTCTCGTCATCTCAGCAGTCACCTCCTTTCTAGCCATATCATCCTTTATACAGTCCATCCATCATTCTTTCGGAGGTATAATTAAAGTGTTTTTATTCACGACTTTACATGAATCTGTAGAAACTTCAATAACCAGTCGTCACAAACATTATGAAGAAGTACCAAATTATTTCAATGAAATACCATTTCAGCATAAAGCATGTATGCGTGTTGAACGCTAATCGTTTGTTCAAGTCAATTGAGGGAAACTTGTATGAATAGCACTGATTACTGGCACACGGCTAATGTTTGTCCTTGTTCATTTAAATTGGAATTCATAGTTCTGTGTTTGAATACGAACTTCTATAATGTAGACCTTGGTGTGGTTAGGTTAGTGTTTAAAGTTAAATGAGTTTATTTTTAATTGGCTGGTCTAAGATGCAGATTGGTGTTATATTATTAATGTCCTTTAATTAGTTTTTCTACCCAAAAGTTACATTTTTAATTAAATAAGTAGTGGTCCACCGGTGTCGGGAGCACGACTGAGTAAAGACCTCCCTCTATTCCTTCCAACGGTCACGATTCTGTGGAGCTTCTTTCCAATTCTGAATTCTGATTGTTAGTTGACATTATTATTTTTAACATATCAAGATTGACAGTGTTCTAATCAGATTAAAATCAAGGTCTCTTGTCAGTTTTCACATTTTTAAATATTAGTACATATACTAATGTGCCTTGCGCAAAACGAATGGCCGATGATCGGTCGAAAAGATTTTGATTGGACACCGTAAACCGGAGGACGGTGCGTTGCGTACCTGGTGAAGGTTGTGGGAATCCGCTGAATGTGAGACGCATGGGACTGGATAATGTAGTGACACTTGGGGGAGGTCTATGCTCAGCAGTGGACGTCTTTCGACTGAAATGATTGTAGCTGAAAATAAAAAAGCCTACTTGATCAATACTTTCGGCTATCCATTCAAAAGCCACCATTTTATAACTCTTTCAAATAGTAAATTATTTGTACTACTATACGTTTTACTCGCCTATTTCTAAGCACAATTTCACAATTACCGCAATAGTAATTTTCCTTAATCCGGCCATTAAACCACAGCACCACGTACAGTCATGCCCAGCATTACCTGACCCTTCGTATAAAAAAGTGGTGAAAGAACTATTTAAAAGTGAGTTGCCTATAACACTGAAAAGGAAACTTATGGACATGTGTATTCTTCCCGTCTTGACCTATGGTGCACAGACTTGGTCTTTGACTAACATCCAGAAGTCCAAACTCAAGGTTTGCCAACGAGCAATGGAACGCAGTATACTAGGTGTTAAATTAACGGATCGTGTTCGAAACACAACACTGCGTTCCAAAACAAAAATAGCTGACGTGGCCCAAAAGGCTGCTCAACTCAAATGGGACTGGGCAGGACATGTCTGCCGCATGCCGGACAAACTGTGGGCCAAAATAGTAGGAAACTGGTGCCCTGAGACAGTGAGACGGGGTCGCGGCAGGCCACGAAGGAGATGGCGGGATGAGCTAGATCGGTTCCGTCAAAATTGGAAGGAGGACGCGCGGGTTCGCGAGAAGTGGAAGGAGTGGAGGGAGGCCTTTGCCCTGGAGTGGGACAGAGCAGGCTAAATAAAAAAAAAAAAAAGAAGAAGAGGGGATCAGATAATACGGGGCACTGACTGTACTTAAAACAATTAAGAATTATGAGCATTAATGCCTATAAAACACCGAGTGCCGACATACATTGTATTGCATAGCTGAGCACGCGCCGACCGGTCGCTGTAGCGGTGCAAACGCATCGCGTGGCGAAATAAACACTTTCCATACGTTTGTTTCACTGTGTTTTTTTTTGCTCGGATTTGTTTGATTCCGTTTATTCGATTGCGTTTCAATTCATGCTTCGTGGGTTTTTGTGTCTAGTTTTCAATGTTTCTTGAATTGTTGAAGTAAAATTTTGGGAATACGCATTAGGGTAGGTACCTACTTCGCTTTAATTCGATGTTCTAGTCATCTAGTGGTTAATCAGTTCAAAGCCTTCAAACAAGATGTTATTTGGTTTTTACTGCAAGTCAATAGCAGCTTTGACTCTCGATTTGTGCGAGGTTGGTGGCAAAAGGGTCACCTACTACCGTAACGTGGGTTTAATAGCGAAATAGAGTGATGGGTATGAACACCCTTCCTTACGAAACCAGAGAAACTTATGGCTGTAGAATTTTTCTTAGATTTGGAAACCAAAAATTTACGACAACAGAAATTTTAATTGTATCCAATTTAGGCATTACTCCATTCAACATGTTACTTCCAGAACCTTATCTGTTCTGGTAACACTTTTGTACTGACGCCTACACTCGAGAGCTAAAAAAGCATGGGTAGTTATGTAAAAGTTTGAAAAGAGAACGTCGCGGTCGGGGTTATCCCCGAGATACCTACAGTCTCTTTTCAAATCTCGTTCTACCCAAAACGGTTTAATGAGTTTATCTGCAATTTTGTAAACAAAGTTTCTAACCACGTCATCGCTTGCATTTTATCATAATGAATCAGTCATAATAATATTATTTAAATAAATTATCTTAGTCCACCAGCTGCTTTATCATTTGATACTAAAAGTTTAACAAACATTTTGGTCACGTTTTTTAAACAAACGTGACTATCTCGTCTGCGTATAAATCATTGACTTATAATAGTTTTGTTAAATTTATTATCAGTTTTTTTTTTAGATTGGCAAAACGAATAAACTATTCTAACATAGTTTTTATGGGCTCTTAACTTAGATAAGTTTACTGTGTCAGTTTTATCACATTAATAATACAAAAGGGCTACAACAGACGTCTAAGAAATAGGGCATTGATGAATTAATTGGAAACTAGACTCAGTCGTTTCCAATTAAATCATCAATTTTCTTTTCGGAATTATGCTTTTAAAGTTTACATAATTATCAGTTTTAACATCTGGTAAACGATTTACGGTTATCAAATGTACAAGGTGTAAATGAACATTCCACGATCCCATCAATCATACATTCTGTAAATCAAATTTAAACTACACAGTTTTTTGTTTTTGTGTGCCTTATTATTTAATACTTAAAGCTAATTGAAATCCAAGCGAGCAACCGAACGTTGAAAGCAACGTTATCAACAACATTCTGAAGACACAGGCAATGGACAGAACCTGTTGAATGCCCACCGAATGAGTCCAGTGGAGGTCTGTATGTCAGCCACACGAGCGATGCCATGCGATCTCAGGTAAACAGCCACAAAACGTTTAAGTCTAAACTTTTTGGGAACTTTAAAGCGTCTGTTAAGCAAAACGGCCGCTAGGAAGTGTCTGCGAGTATTGGCAACTTATGTTTAAGGATATTGCCTACAATATACGTAAAAATCAGCTAGTAAAAAATACGTGAAGTAAGTAATTTTTTTGTGTACCTTGATGACCTGATACCTGAAAATTGGCCGTCTTAGCAAGCTAGCTGGTATTCGTGCGTTCTTATTATATACTAACGCTACCCAATCGTCCACATTTCCTTCGTCAGAAAATACGTGACGTCTGGCGGCCCTGGGAAAACACTAAAAAACTTTGTGTTGATGGGTGCATTTAATTGAATATTATAGGTGTTATGAAAGTATAATAATATAAAGTTAAGGTTTATCATTAAAAACTTGAATTTTTATGTGAAAAAGTTGTTAGTTTGACCTCCAATATCTCCGTAACTAGAAAGAAGGTTCCCAAATCACAATGACGAAGAGAACAGAGCCTTTTGACTTTATGAAAGGTATTACTTTACATTAACACCCATTATGTCGTCTTAACTTGGTTAGGTAGCTTTTGAAGCATATCATCATCATCATTTCAGCAGATAGACGTCCACTGCTAAGCATAGGCCTCCCCTAAGTGTCGCCATCGCCACATTGACCGGTCCCGTGCGTCTCGCATCCAGTAAAGAAGCATATATTTCAGAAAAAAACATTTTGCAAAGAAACGGTATTTTTAATAAGAAGTCAACAAAACAAGATCAAGGCCACTTAGATAATTTACATTTTGAACATCAACCGCACAGGTTGATAAAATGGTTATGACATTAGTTCACATTCAAATTAATTTACGTATTTGCTTAATCTTTAGATAACTAGACGACTGTCTAGACTAACGTTTATTAAATTAAATAAACAGCAATTATCTAAAAGTAAATTTGTTTCATGATTATCATACTATAATATTAAAATGAACTGTACCTAAATACACAATAGACATGAGGCGAGTCTACTGAGCCGTTTGATTCCCGGGTCAACCAAAGAGTTATTGGGTAGTAATTTTCCATCAGGAAATTCTCAGTAGCAGCTTTCCTATTACATGTGGGACTAAATCATAATTGCAGAACATAACCCTTCATGAATTACAGGCGTGATGTTATGTGGTGACATGGTGTGTTTGGTGACATGAGTGATAGGAATAATTATAGGCCAATATCTCTTGCCACAGTTATGTCAAAAGTGTTTGACAGTGTGCTTAACGCTCAACTTAGCAGTCATATACGTGTTCACGATAACCAATTTGGCTTCAGTTCCGGATTATCTACTGACAGTGCTATTTTGAGTGTGAAGCACACTGTGAAGTACTACACGGATCGCCACACTCCAGTGTACGCTTGCTTCCTGGATTTGAGCAGGGCTTTTGACTTGGTTTCCTACGACATTTTATTGGAGGAAGATGGAAGAGGTAAATTTGCCACCAAAGGTGACAAATACTCTGAAATACTGGTATGGAAACCAAGTCAATAGTGTAAGGTGGGCTGGTGCCTTGTCTAGGCCGTATGGGTTGGAGTGCGGGGTGAGGCAGGGGGGGTTGTGCTCGCCTACGCTTTTCAACCTATATGTGAACGATCTGATTGGCGCACTTAGCAGCATGCGTGTCGGGTGTCACATTGATGGTGTATGTTGTAATAACATTAGCTACGCCGACGACATGGTGCTGCTGAGTGCGTCAATCTGCGGGCTAAGGGCACTCATAGCCACTTGTGAGCGATATGCCAGACAACATGGTCTGGTGTATAATGTTAAAAAGAGTGTGGTCATGGTCTTTGGTGCCAGGGGTAATTACCCAGAAGCTGTACCTTCAGTTAGGTTGAACGGTATACCCCTTGTGAGGGTCATCATCATCATCATCATCATTTCAGCCGAAAGACGTCCACTGCTGGACATAGGCCTCCCCTAAGTGTAATTTTTGCTTAGAGGGGGTTTGCCATAATCGCCACGCTTGGCAGGCGGGTTGGCGATCGCAGTACGGTCAATACAAAAAGCACAGAGAACGCTGCTGCCCATTCTCTGGTACATCCCTTAGTCGCCTCTTACGACACCCACGGGAAGATATGGGATGGTGCTATTCTTTGCGTCCGACACCATACGGAACCCGTTACAGTGCGATCAAATTATCTTGGCAGCTCCGAACTTCGTGCAGGTCATTTTGTTACAACGAATGTATAAAAGTGTTATGATATTTATTTTATTTGTATTTCTCACTGTTTAAATTAGATATTTTCTGATCGTTTAATTATTGGTTTATCTGGCAATAACAGTTTTATTCCCAAGTTTACATGCGTAAAATTTCGCAAAGCCTATGTTCAGAGCTGCCAAGATAATTTGATCGCACTGTACCTACCTATGTAGGTTGGAGATTCTATAACCGGCATTTTCAGATTTAATTATCTGTGGATTGGCGCGTAATTCGAAATTCAAGTAAATTTTATTCGAAAGACGTGTTATTTTAATTTCAAATTCAGTAATTTGTTTTTTGATAGTTTTTTGTTTTTGTGACATTGTGGTAGTTTTTGGCGCCATGGATAAACTGCTAATTCGTACAATTTTCGTATATGAGTTCATACGTAGAAATACCACTGCGCAAACAACACGAAACATTAACGACGTGTACGGGCTTAACACTGCTTGCATAAACACGGTCCATTACTGGTTCAATCGTTTTCAATCTGGAAATTTTGAGTCGAAGAACGAGCCTCGCGGTTGGCCGCTAAACATTGTCGACAACGACGAATTGAAGGCGATAGTGGAAGCAGATCCAACTCAATCTAAGGCTGAGCTTACTGCAGGCCTTGGAGTTAGTGTCAAAACACCATTGAGGCACTTGCGTCAAATTGGAAAGATAAAAAATCTAGATAAGTGCGTGCCACGCGAACTAAGCGACCAACAGTGAGATTTACGCGTCGAAGCATGCATAGCACTACTAAATCGGCATAGAAACGATGAAATTCTTAATCAAATTGTTACCTGCGATTAAAAGTGGATCCTGTACGACAACCGTAAGCGTTCGTCTCAGTGGGTGGACCCGGGTACATCACCTAATCAGTGCGCTACAAAATGATTACTCATAGGAAGATGATGGTGACTGTCTGGTGGACGAGTGCCGGACTTGTACACCACAGCTTCTTACCGAATGGCACAACAGTGACGGCAGATGTCTATTGCAAAGAATTGCAAACAATGATGGAGAAGCTCGCAATTCAACAACCAAGACTAGTCAATCGTTCTTTCCCATTGCTTCTCCACGACAACGCGCGAGCTCACACTTCACGAAAGACTATCGCAAAGCTACAAAAGTTACAGCTGGAAGCTCTCCATCACCCACCGTACTTACCGGACGTTGCCCCAACAGATTTCTACTTTTTTCAAAATTTAGAAATTTTTTTAAGTGGTAAAAATTTCGACTCCCGAGAAGCAGTACAAAACGCTTTCGCTGACTTCATTGCCTCCCGTCCGGCAGACTTCTGCAGTAAAGGAATAAACAAACTGCCATCAAAATGGTAAAATTGTATAGATCATTTGGGCCAGTACTTTGATTAGCTGAAATAAAAAAATTACCAAAATTTTTATATTTTAAAATTCTCATACAAATCTGTACAAATCTCCAATTTCATAGGTAAAGACCTAATATTATGTTACATCGATTTTTCGTTGCCATAGGCCATGGGTGTCACAGCAAAAGAGGCTTTATTCTTATTATAATTGTCGATGCAATATGTAATATGATATTTTTAGACAAATGTTATGACGATTAAATTATCCTACTGCCAAAAACCTGTCAAATGGCGGAAGGAATCGAACATGACTTGTGATTTATTAGAAAACAAACTCCCCCGCCGCGTCTGTCTATCTGTCCGCGATTAACTCAACAACTCCTGCACCGATTTTCATGCTGTTTTCACAAATGGATAGAATGGTTCTCGAGGAAGGTTTAAGTATATAATCTGACGGATATCCATACGGGCGAAGCCACGGGCATCAGCTAGTTGCATTCAAAAATAACTACTTTTAGCAAATACTAATTCGAAAACATAATAATTATGTTTTCGAATTAGTATTTGCTTCAATTATTGAAGCAAATATTACAAAACCTTGTAACCTTGTTCGTGCTAATTATTAGACCATGGCATATAGTTTCCTACATGATACTTACCTGCTCATATTTAAAGTATTGAATTTAATTCCGCATGTAAAACCTATGGGTTTCCTACCAATTGATTAATGTTTAATAACTCTATTAAAAAACAGTAATAAACAGACATTTTTTTAGGGATACGGGAAGTATTGGTGGAAGTAATAATTATTTATTTCCGAACGGATTCCGATGCCTTCCGTCCTTGAAATTATATCTTTTTTTTACTAAGCATGTTCGGTCATAGATCATTAACCGTTTTAGATACTTAATAATGATATTTTATTACTTCTCACTTTAAGACAGACTCAACTGCCTCGTTGGTCTAGTAGTCGCACGCAACTGCTGAGTATGAGGTTGTGGCGACTAGCGACATCTATCGCAACACCTGCGTACTAACAAACGATCGACAGAAGTTCCTACATCGCGCTATCAACATTATCCGCGACATAAGCGTTTAATAGGAGTTCCCGACTTACATAAATGTCGGACAGTTAGCCCGCCGGACACAACACCCGTCCGGTCGGAGGATCCTCCCTTTTCAATTACACCCTGTTCCTGATACCCCCAAAAGGTCTTGGGTTCGATTCCCGGGTCTGGCAAAGTGTTATTAGGTTTTTTCATCAGGAATTTCTCAGTAGAGAGTCTGGATTTGTGCCCGGTTGATGCCTACTCTCTCCCCGTACATGGGGTTTAAACATAAAAAAGCGAAATGAGGGTCTACTATTAGGGACACCTCTGCCTAACCCTTCGGAGATTACTGGCGTAGTGTTATGTTATGTGTACTACAATGTTTTACATTAGTAACTCTTCTATCCAGAGGAATATAAAAAAGCTATGGCAAGTACAGTCAGCATCAGAAGTAGCTGAACATTTCGGAATTTTAATTCTTTTATGTACAGGACTCTAGCTATTATTTTTAATGTTTCAGAAGATTATTCGTTAAAATAGTCCTTATACTCCAATAACATTTAGTAACGAGTAATATCTAACAAGGTTTTATTAAAAAAACAGCTTCGAAACTTTGAGCAATGTTAATATAAGTACTTCTGATGCTGACTGTACTTACTCAATCTTAAGAAAGGGACTGATGAAGTAAGGGATGAAAAGGAAATCTTAACGGAATCAAATTGACACCGGCAGAATGATAAAGGTTAATCACATTAACAATTTTTTACGCCAGAATGATAAGGGTTACGCTGGTTAACTTTTTAATCAACTTTATCTTTCTTCAAGGTGAATTTTACTTTTTTTTAATTTAGGGATTACCCCTAAAATATATTTTTGAGTGTAATTACAGACATTTGTGTAGTACACACGGCTACACATCAAGCTATACAAAACCAGTATAATCTGATCGTTCATTGTGCGAAAAGATCTAGTAAAGTGAGGCCAAGATTAACTGGTTTTGTATAGCTTGATGTGTAGCCGTGTGTACATGGCTAAATAATAATCACTCAGGTCAATCTTTAGGTTAAGCCGCGCTTGGCTAGAGTAGTCTGCGAATGGGTGACCGCTCGTTACATTATACTTACTGAGTTTCCTCCGTGCCTCGGAAAGCACGTTAAACCGTTAGTCCTGCATGTTTCACAGTCAGTGGCCCGACAGTCAATCTAACCAAGGGGTATCGTATTACCCAGTCCTAGCTGGGTTATCGAGACGAGATAGGTAACCGCTCCATACATCCAGTTAGATTGAAAGCCAACTCCATCATAATTGGGAAAACGCTAGGCAGTTGATATAAACCGCATTAGCGTTGCCACTCAATTTTCACCTTTAAAAATACCAACGTTAATATATAATTTCCTTGTTACAGGTACGTGATGGCGCTTTGGACTGCAAAACGAAAAGATATTATCCCAATAAGATAATACTGATAAAGAATACAAATAAGGACAAAATAAATAACCTACGAGTACTTCCTAGTGAAAAAAAGTCATTTGAATATAAATAGTGTAGAGGTGTCCGGAAAATTGATGTAAACATGAATATGTAAATGTAATATTACATAAATCATAAATTTATGAGTCGTTGTAATATTCCATTAATATTTTTGAGGCTCTGATTACAAAAATAACAAACTGTTAACCATGTCTACTGAGAGTTGAATGAGCTACAACAAAATGTATGCAATGTTTTGTGAAATTGGATTCTGTTGTAAGAATGCTTTATTACTAAACTAAGATATTTTAAAGAGATTAATTAAATCAGTTTTGCAAATCATCAACTCGTTTTTAAAATATTTTGACTATAGCAATATTTTGTTGTGAGTCTGTGCACCAGTGTACAGTTTTACTGTTCTTATAATGAAATGTCGGCTAAGAAAATTACTTGCGTAAATACGAGTTGGTAGTTGCGAAAAATTTCATAACTTCTTGCAGTGGCCGAAGAGAACTTTAACTGCAGAGTTGACGTGGTAATTCTAGATTTTAAATATCACTACAGTTTTATAAGAATTTGACAGTTAAGTCATTTTTCGTCAGTGAAATAATTATACGCATGACGACCAATCAAGTTAAATAAGACCAGTTTAGACTGATCTCTCTTTGAACGGGAAACCTATACAGAGCGAAGCCATGTTATACTGACAAAGTTTAGCTTGATGTGTCGCCCTGTGTACAATTAGTGGTGGCAAGTAGTGCAAGCACACTGATTGTACCTTATTAAGTTTAGTTGTAAATACATACACGCACTACATTCAATATTACACTCTGATTATTACTATAAGTATATCATGTGACGAGAAGATATTTAGTTTGCTTACATTGTCAAGAAGAGCTCAAACCTGTGACAATACATGTAATATCTTAAAACACGTAAGGTTAGTTACGTTAGTACATATTCCCATATCAATATTACTAGGTAGTATTTATATACGATTTCATAATATTATAATATAATATAAGAATATAAGAACAAACACATTATTATAATTAAGCTTAGAAATAAGATAGGGATAGCAAATAAATTCACTCTGTTCGTAAAAGGTTTTAAGATTTTTGTGTTTTAAGATTGTCTATATTAGGATTTTTACTCTTAGTTATCAAAACTATCACGTAGTCATTTTTTTATTCACGCAATACCAGCATCAAAACTTATTGTTTATAGAGTTTTTTTAATCTACAAAACAATATCATACTTTTTTTTTTTTAATATGTTATAAGCAAATTGACAACTCGATAAGTATAATTATAACTTCATCATTCATCATTTCAGCCAAAAGACGTCCACTGCTGGACATAGGCCTCCCCTTTATATATATAATTATAACTTACCGAGTAGTAAATTTGTGTATAATCCAGATAAAAATAACAACTGTTACTGTTGAAAATTGCACCCAAAAACACGTAGTAGGTACGCACTTTTTGTTAAAAACTAATATGTATAAAACAGTAAAAATGGCTATAATACTGACTCAAAACGTTGAAGGTAAACATCGTAAGGAAAGCGGCATGTGTGACATCTACCAACCCGCACTGGGCCCGCGTGGTGGATTATAAGCCCATCCCTCTCCTAGAGAGGAAGCCCGAGTCCCCGTAGTGGGAACATTATAGGCTGATGATGATGATAACACTGACGTTGGTCAATTTGCTTACCAGTTTGCAGGCAGTACAATACGCTTTGAAAATTTTTGAGTAGTAGCTAGATATTAATATTATTTCCATTTGTAAAGGTCATTCGTCAATTGTGTAAGGTTAATTCGTTCGTTGCCGTTTATAGACACTGATTATGATTATGGCAATAAATAGTAAATTATTGCCAAAACTATTCTTTATTTTTAAATTTAAAATTACATTCAGGTGTGTACATAATTATTTAGTGTTGTTTTCTATTTATATACAATGCACTTTGTTACTGGTAGTATTTTTATTAGAAATGTTTCTTGTGCTCACTTTATTTTATTCAATGTATTCTTTAGTTGGAGATCAAAGATGTATGTAGGTATACCAAAACTGTAAATACACAAACATGTTTTTCCAAATATTTTTTTCTTTTTAAGTATATTAATGCCATTGGAAGCTTTAATGATATCGTAAAGTTATAAAAACCCTAAAACCTCTAATTTATGCGGTTATTATTTATAAATATTTTTGAAATAAAATGTTTATGATTAGGTTTTTGTGTTTATTTTGAAATCCTTTTTTGTCTACGCTACACGTGGGAAATTCCGAAAGCATGACAATGTGTTAATTGCCTCAATCGAGTTTCTCTCACGTGTCCGAGATTAACAAACATAATATTATAAAAATAAAAGAACAAGGGCGATGATATCTATACTAATATAATAATAAGCTGAAGAGTTTGTTTGTTTGTTTGATTGTTTGTTTGTTTAAACGCGATAAACTCTGAAACTACTGGTTAGATTTGAAACAATCTTTTTGTGATGGATAGTCCATTTATCGAGGAAGGTTAGGTTTTTATAACATCACGCTACTACCAATAGGAGCGGAGCATAATTGAGAAATGTTGCAAAAACGGGAAAAGAACATTCTTTTCTGAGAGCTTCCGTTGCGTGCGCTGCGAAAACGGTTTAAGTTACGAGAAAATCATGTATGAAGTAATTATTCCTCTTTAAAAGTTCTAAAAAAAAGTCCGCGACAGCATATGTCTATCTTGTAAGATTGACTCACTGTAACCATTTTTCACAATTAAAATGTTAGGTTAAAAAGAATTATTTTTTGCGAAGCTTATTTAACCCATATGGTGTTAATCTACACACATCAAAAGTGTCTAGGGATCAACATATATTTTTGCAATAACTTTTCTCCTGATTGATATTAATTAAAATTTTCTTTAAGGATTCATCAAATAAAGTGTTTTCGTTTGTCACAGTAACGATAAACCAATATAAGTCACCTTTGCATTAATAAAGAAATTTGTCATTTTCCTAATAAAGGGATTTTTGACATTTGAACCACTAACATTAAAGTTCGAAAAAAAGACTGAAATAACAGTTTTCTTTAAAATTTTATTGGGTAACTTAAACAATTAATAATCCGTGTTTCTACCGCGAACACTAACAACACAAGAACATCGGTTTGGCATACTCAAAATGAGTTCATCCAAATCACGCTGTTGAATGGACGCCCATGTTCGTTGCAACAACAAAAAAAGGTCTTCTTGCGACTGGATACCCTCCATATTCGGCAGAGCTCTTCTCTGTAGCATATCCCATGCATGCTCAATCGGGTTCAAGTCTGGCGACTGAGCAGGCCAGGGCAGGACATTGATGTTAGCTGCGGCGAGAGTCTGTCTTACAACTCTTGCGCGTGTGCGGTCGTGCATTATCATGCATTAACTGAAATAAGGGACCGATTTGCACTTGTACAGGAACGATGACGTCTGATACAATCGTCTCAGCATAAATTTGAGCGTTGAGGTTGCCTCTGATCCAAATCAACTCAGTTCTTCCGCCGATCCAAATACCCGCCCATACCATGATGGTTCCACCACTATAAGGATGGACTTCCTGGCAGGATTTTAATCGCTGTTGGCGTCCAGGGGTTCTCCAGTGTCGTATACGTCTTGTATCCGGTCTCATACCAAAACGAGACTCATCAGAAAAGCACACGAAACGCCATTGTTCTTCTGCCCAATTTCTGTGTTCAAGAGCCCATTGATATCGAATCCTACGATTGTGCATTGCTATAGGTGGTACCCGTAGCGGTCTTCGGGAATGAAGGTTCACTTCATGCAAGCGGTTTCTGACTGTTTGGTCGCTAATTAAGTTCCCTGAAGAGTGATGAAGCCTCACGGCTAACATCGTGGCGGTTATTGTTGGAGCTCTTCGAGTTAAGATTTGAATGTGTCGGTCTTGTCTCCGTGTGGTGCAGCGATACCGTCCTCCATGGCGCTCAGCCACGGTACCAGTGCTTCGGGAACGTGTCCAAAGTCGACTGATAACACTCTGACTTGTATTCAGAGCTAAAGCCACAGTACGTTGCCGGGAACCAGCTTCTATCATTCCCACGGCTCTGAGCATTTCTTCCCTGCTTAAATGACGTCGCCGCTCCATAATAACGTTGGTTTTAATCAGAAAAATGTGTTATTTCAGTCTTTTTTTCGAACTTTAATGTTAGTGGTTCAAGTGTCAAAAATCCCTTTATTAGGAAAATGGCAAATTTCTTTATTAATGCAAAGGTGACTTGGTTTATCGTTACTGTGACAAACGAAAACACTTTATTTGATGAATCCTTAAAGAAAATTTTAATTAATATCAATCAGGAGAAAAGTTATTGCAAAAATATATGTTGATCCCTAGACACTTTTGATGTGTGTATATCAAAATAAATGTGTTCGTTGGAACGGAAATTTAATATAGAATATTTGTGTCCTTTCCTCTATACAGTTTAAACAAATATCTTAGAAGATATCGCAATGTAAAAATACCCGCGCGGAAAAATAATTACGCGGGTTGCGTCGCAATGTAGGTACGGGGGATTCTGGCTGGCCTCCGGGAAATTCAAATTCAAAATATTTACTGCACTATAATGTTTACAAGTACAGGGTGTTATCGACATCGAATATTTAACAGTAAGAGATATCTATAGTAATTCTCATTTTAGTATAATCTAAACTAATATTATAAAGAGGAAAGGTAATTTTTTTTGTTTGTTACGATTTAACTTAATAATTTTGGTTGGATAGTTGATTTATCGAGGAAAGTTATAAGTTATACGAGTATAATATATAGAGACGCAGACAAAGTTGCGTGGGTCCGCTAGTACTTAGATAAAGCTGTAGGTATATAGATCTTTTGGTACATCTTGATATTTTACAAAACATATTTTTTATTTCAAATTGGCCTGCATTGCTGGCGGCAGTGCTTTTCGATAGCGCCTGATGGATATTCACTCTTGCTTGAAGGCAGACGGGAAGCGGGCCTTTCAGTGGTGGGCCTGTGGACGGTGAGTAATGGGCCAGCTCGCCGCCCGTCCGTCTTATATGACGACGGCGCGTTCGTGTTCCACGCGTGCCTCAAAGATATGTCAGCAACATGGAAGGGGCTGACACCCGTTGGGGCTGTGGGTTGTTCGAATGAGATACCGCGGCCTCGGCACAAGGGCTAAGAAGGAACATGTGTGGTTTTTTGTCAGTAGAAGTCTGACACTCCCTACCGTTCTGCCCAGAGCGGGAGGGCGGGACGATTCATTTGATGAGTTCCCAAACCCCCCAAAAAAAATGCAAACGGGATAATAATTGTGGGAACATATAATTTTTACCAATAGCGTGCAAAATTTTTTTTTTTTTGTTTTCTAGGAAGTATGTTGCTCGCAGCTCGAACAAACCGACCATATTTAAGATAATATTATCCTATCTGGTTTCTATAATTTTAACCTTAACCTTGACAACTACAAAACATATATTTAAAGAAGTAAGTTTCCGTTGCACTTACGCCGTTAACCTTCATATGTCTGTGTCATATGATATTCCGGAAAAGGTTCCAAGAAATTAGTTATACAAGGCATCGAAAGATTTACATCTAAACCTAGTTCCTGTTTTCCAGTTAATCTTAGTTACCTTGTGGTTATTTTCCAAATAGCCTTAAATAGATTTTGCGAAGTCGCAATCTGAACCGGTTTGGTTAGTCCAGTGCTAAGTTCAATACTAACTAAATATTCAAATAAACTTGGGTGTGACTAAAGTACAATATTACTTTGACTTGGTTTAATGTCTACCTATATGTTTACATATAATTTTTTTCTATTGAAATGTGGGTGTTGGGTGATAAAATTAAAGCAAAACAAAATTTAATACGTTCCTGTTCATCATCAACAGCCTATTAATGTTCCCACTGCTGGGACACAGGCATCCTCTCTTAGAGAGGGAATGGGCTATAATCTACCACGCGGGCCCAGTGCGGATTGGTATAGATGTCACATGTCTTCGAATGTTTTGGTTCTAAGCCGGTTTCCTCACGATGTTTTCCTTCACCGTTTTGAGAGCACGTTCCTGTTATGCACATGTTTTGAATAAATTTATGTAAGACCAAGGATTAAATGGATGGAGTGAGTGAGGAATAATATGAAGGAAGATGGAGTAAATGATAGCGTAACGATTGGTATGGGAGAATGGAAGAAAAAAACGTGTTGCGCCGACCCCAAGTAACATATGACAAGGGTAGGAAGATGATAATGTATGCAAAACGTTGCGCCGACCCCAAGTAACATATGACAAGGGTAGGAAGATGATAATGTATGCAAAACGTTGCGCCGACCCCAAGTAACATATGACAAGGGTAGGAAGATGATAATGTATGCAAAACGTTGCGCCGACCCCAAGTAATATATGACAAGGGTAGGAAGATGATAATGTATGCAAAACGTTGCGCCGACCCCAAGTAACATATGACAAGGGTAGGAAGATGATAATGTATGCAAAACGTTGCGCCGACCCCAAGTAATATATGACAAGGGTAGGAAGATGATAATGTATGCAAAACGTTGCGCCGACCCCAAGTAATATATGACAAGGGTAGGAAGATGATAATGTATGCAAAACGTTGCGCCGACCCCAAGTAACATATGACAAGGGTAGGAAGATGATAATGTATGCAAAACGTTGCGCCGACCCCAAGTAACATGTGACAAGGGTAGGAAGATGATAATGTATGCAAAACGTTGCGCCGACCCTAAGTAACATGTGACAAGGGTAGGAAGATGATAATGTATGCAAAACGTTGCGCCGACCCCAAGTAACATATGACAAGGGTAGGAAGATGATAATGTATGCAAAACGTTGCGCCGACCCCAAGTAACATGTGACAAGAGTAGGAAGATGATAATGTATGCAAAACGTAACAAAGAGACAATTGAAATCAATATACATACTTATGCAAAGGTAATTCCTGGTACTATAGATATGAATCAAAACATTATTTATTTCTAAATAATTTTTCTTGCGTTGGTATATTTTCTGAGTAATCGAATCTTTCTAAGGACGGAAAGAATAATTAATGAGTTGATTTTCTCAAAAGTAAATAAGGTAAGTCATCAATTCATCATCTGCTTAGTCATTTCCCAAGTATGGTGGAGTCAGCTTCCAATCTAACCGGATGCTGCTGAATACCCGTATCTTCTTATCTAACTTCCACAAACCAGTTAGTGCCTACTTACTGGATGATACGATACCCCTTTGGTTAAACTGGGTATCAGACTTTCAGGCCACCAACAGTCTGTAAGGACTTTCAAAGATCTATTATGCCTGTAGCACACCTCCGCTGCGAAACAACCATTGCAGTACTACGGTCAACGGGCGGAGATGTAGACGGCTCCTGAGCAAATGAGCGAAATCGTGTTAGAAAGAGACAACATCATAGTCAGTTTTATAATTTCGCTCCTGTTTCGCCGCCAAAGAACTTACAACTCACAGCGAAACTATTGCGGTTTCGCCCTTTGAGTTTCGCAGCGGAGGTGTGCTACAGGCATTAATGGCAGCCAGCGGTTTAACGTGGGACAGAGGAAACTCGGTATGTAATGAGTGGTTAGGGTCACACAGCCACGGACTAACCCAGGAAAGAGCGGCTGAACCTGAAGATAGACTCGAGTGGCTGTTATTCACAGTCACAAGCTACTCAAAAAATGGAGATAAGTACATACCTTTCAGTACCCAAATTATGTACCCAAGTTTATGTACCGACCAGAAAAAGAAACTCGAATCAATTACCACATGAATCACATTATTATTTTCATCCTAAACCTTATCTTCAAAAACATAAATACACTTGGAGTACAATAAACTGACACAAATAAAGTTGTATTTACGTTAAACACAGTTCTAAGGACGGGGCATTGAAATAAATCGTGTTTATGACATAAAAGTAAGTAAGTACATTGAACTGAACTTGAGTTGTACACAAAAACATGTCCCAGTTTTTCCGAGTTTTTCGTACAATACATTGTAATATTTATGAGATCAAGGCGTAGATGTTTATGAGTAAATAATAAGACGATTGCTATGTCTGAAGTGTTTGTTATCCTGAAAGAATTATAATCCGCACGCAAATGGCGTTTATGATGGATTGGCAGCCATTTTTATTCCTCCAAACCGAATCGTATGGGGGATTCACCAATGTGGAGATATAAAGAGCAAGGTACAAAAGCAGGATCCTCCGATTAGACTGGTGGTATCTAGTAAATTACTGTCGGTCGGCCTAACGTGAATGCTGACCATGAGAATCTCACCCGGGAGGTAAGATTCCAAGGTCAGGCCAGAAATTATTTGATTTCGCAGAAAAAAAAATTCAGTAGCAACCAGGAAGTCTGGATTTGTGCCCGGTTGATGGCAATAGGCTTGCCCCTATTCTGTGTTTGTACCAGTACACCTCTGGCTAAACCTTTGGGAATAGCACGCGTGATGTTATATTATGGTTGGAAAATAATGTTAATCGCTTGAAGTTCTATAACCACTTCTGATACCTGCAGAGTATACCGTACCATACATTATTTGAGATTAAAAAAAATATTGCAGGTGATTTTAAATTGCAACACATGCATGAGAAGGGTCCCCACTAAATTACTTACCAAACCAAAAAGACGCATTCAAAGCTTGAAATCTGCGTCATAGGACACGAGTATAGTAGCCATCTTTAAGAATAAGTTAGGTACTACATAATCACAATATAATAATATACATACCTAGTGTATTTTGGTGCATCTGAATCTTACAATGAACCCTCCAAAGGTCGCTGATCCTAAAAGTGTCGTGATCAATCACATTTCGGGTAAAAATAATTAGCACTCTCAACGGTGTGTTTATTATGATTATGATACTAGAGGACGGTGTTGCCTTTTATAAAATTTAAATGAACAATGCCAATACAGGATTAACATTATTTGAACCCTATTTTGTCGCCTTTTACGATGGTGTCACGTTTTAGTGTGTTTGATTAGGTGTCTACGGTCAGCATGCACGAATTTCGACATGTCATTGTTACTTACTATTTGCAATCGTCATCTTCCTGCCTCGTGGTAACTAAGGAATATCCGTCGGGGGCTGCCATTAAACCAGCTAAAGGTTTTCTAGTGACGTGAATACAATTATTGAAGAATTGTAGATGTTTAACGACTACATAAAATACACTTATGAGTATGATTAAATTTTTGTTGAAATTTCATATAGAAAAGGCAGCCCCCGACGGATATTCATTAATTATGTTTATTTTGAGTTATTTTATTCTTTTTCAATTAGATTTTTACCGTCGTGAGTTTTTTTTTTTTTTTAATTTTGCTTAATTTTTTACTGTTATTTATCTTCCTATTCAAACAACTGCCTCGATGGTCTAGTGGTCGCATGCGCGACTGCTGAGCATGAAATCTTGGGTTTGATTCATGAGTCCGGCAAAGTGTTGTTGGGTTTTTCCATTAGGAATTTCTTAATAGCAGCTACGTAGTCTGGATTTGTGCCCGGTTGATGACATAAGCTCGTCCCGTATTACACGGGGCTCAAACATTACTGACGAAATGCTAGTTTACTATTAGGTACAGTCGCCCACACAAGTGCATGGATACCTTAGGGCCTATTTTTCTGTGAAGGTAGAAATCAAATTTTCGAAAATAATAATAGATGGCGTTTGGTTTCTGCACAACTGTGATATTAAACTCTTCAATCCCCAGTGTCACTTGTAGGTGGCATAAGTTTTATTTCTGTTTCTACCTGACAGCAATTTTATTTGTAATTCCTACTTAAATAATAATAAGAAATTAAACCTTTAAAGTTTTTACTTTCCGCAATGACAATATCCGGATTACCCGGTGTCACCTGTAGGTGAAATAAAAAGGAGGTAGATTTTTATAACTTAGTCCTAACTAAATGTAATCTATTCTGTTGAGATATAGAAAAAAATGGACTTTGACTTGGGAATAGGTTAGGTAAGTAAGAAGTTAGGAAACACGTATTAGGTTGGATTAAGTGAGAAGTTAAATGATAAAAAAAAAAAACAAAAGAAACCATAAGGAATGTTTTCATTAAGCTAATAAGTGCAAGTGCATTCAAAAATATAATATTCGAGTTAGTTGTCAGTTAGCAACAGGGATCAACGGAGACAAACAAAAAGACACTATCACACTTTTAGAGGTTTATTTCTTACACTTTATTATTCAAAAACAGACATTTATTATCGTTCAACATTATTATATTATATAAAACTTCTTATTGAGGCCATAGCTTAAGTATTCGTTTCCAAAATCGGAAAGAGGATTGAAGCTTTTATAACCTCAACAAAGACAAACAGGAGACCGGATTATTTCATCACAAAAGTGAAAAGTTAAATGAATTAAATAGGTAGGATAATAGCTATACAATTGCACAAAAACATACGAAAAGGTTCTTGTAATGTAAAAAAAAATTGTTGTGTTTGACTTTTTTTAGTTACTAAAAATACGTAAGTCATGTAATAGGTTATAATAACCCGGCCTCCAGCTAATATAAATAATAAGTACTAAAGTTAAGTAATATTGTTTTTAAGTATTATGAAATATAAATCCTGGATCGGCAACACTTATCTATCCCCACACGTTCACTGTAATATGACCAGCATATTGGACACTACATAACCACTTGTTTATCACGTATTATTTCGGCACCACAAACATAAGCGTCCGTGTTCACTGGACTTAAAAGTTTTTTCATCTGTAAAGATGAAAAAACATTACTCAAATCAAAGTTAACTCATGATCCAAAGCGAACTGTAATCTTGCCCTTTTATGGTTTTCTGTGGGCCAGGGTTTCACAACATGCCTCCTATAATGCAGCTCTTCACTTTTAAGAGCACAACGGGCATTGTCAACACTTGAGTCATATAAAGCAGCATAGTCGGTCATCGGCAGGAATCCATTTTCTTCATACTCTCATAACACGATTTGACGCTGTAATGTGTTTATGAGCCGTGGTCTACTAGTTCTTTGATGGTGTTGCAAAGAACCCTCGTCTTAAAATCGTCGTAGTACCAATAGAACAACTGTTTTTCTCTGCAACAATATAACAGAAATATATAATACGCAATAATGATTATTTATTAAGTAGTAGGTATAGTCGTAACTAAAACATTTTTTTTTCTTATAAAAATTTTGAAATCAAAACTACTTAATAATATAAGTCGACAAGTTTCGAGTGTCGATAAGTTTTTGCCTTGATTTTGCAAATCAGTTATTTGAGCTCTTGTAACGAAAACAATATTACAACGCATACTCATTGTGATGAAATAAGTTAATTCACCTAAATTTAAATAAAACTGAGCTAAAAATGAGGTAATCGAAACAAACTTATCGAACAATCAATTGAGCTTAGTCATAACTCATAAATCTTCAATCTAATTATTTCTACTACCTACTAATTTATTTATGAATTCATATTCGACCTACCCTCAAGTTTGAAAACTAAAACATAGATAATTAAAATCAGATAGTTTTAGAATGATAATAATATTCAACTAGTGCCACATTACAAAAAAAAAAAAAAAAATATTCAATTTAAACAAACGTAGGTAGTTAGGAATAAATTTATATAATAGAAATAATTCATAATAAATTATTTGAATGTTTAAACAGAAAAAAGAAACTACATAAACATTTTATACAACGTGAGCGCCCTCTAGTTAGTGTAGCATCAACAATATAATCAATGTTGCTAATCGAGTACTTATTTACGCCAGGTGGCGTCATTTCTTGCTTCACACGGTATTTTTTCTGAACTCCCCATGCATTATTGCAGGCGATGGTACACCTATGCCTAACCCTTCGGGGATTACAGTTGTCATATTATGTTGTGTTCAAACAATATGATTATAAAACTGCGTCGTTAAAATCTACGCAGCATGTTGTAATTACAAAATTAAGTTTTTACTTTGTATCAAAACAGTAAGATAAATCAAATCTTCACCATGATTATCATTAAATTTTATAGCCATTTTTTATGACATTTGTAGGAAATAATAATATTTTATTTTTATAGCATTATAATCGGCGATAGTTCTTGTGACGGATGTAGTGGTCCTGTACTTTGGAACCCGGAATTAGGGCTAACAACCAATTACACCATCATTATTGTAATTTGTAGTAAAATATCGAAATTGTCGGATCTTATACGGAGTTTAGTTTTTGGAGAATAATCGATCAAACGATCGTTTATATTTTTTTTCCAATT
This sequence comes from Diarsia dahlii, assembly GCA_949775195.1. Taxonomy (NCBI): domain Eukaryota; kingdom Metazoa; phylum Arthropoda; class Insecta; order Lepidoptera; family Noctuidae; genus Diarsia; species Diarsia dahlii. The sequence goes on from OX459198.1 coordinate 5,533,222, forward strand.
GTCTGTTCATTTAATTCTGTATTTTTACGGTACTTTCTACGTTTTAATTTCAGGTCTATAATGCCTACTGCACATACTTTCGTTCACACAGGGTTCAGCAGCACCAAAACATAAAATAACAATAATTTTCAACGCTCATTCATAATTATGTTATAAACTCCACAGAAAAATTAAATAAGTTTTTCATAATTTATTAATAAAAATAAAGTCACTGGTGCAGATTGACAAAAAATTCCCGTAGGTACCTAAAAAACGTTGATAGTTATTTTAATGTTTTAATGTACTACAAACCTAAATTCTAATTATGGAATTAGCGGGGGAGGGACTAGTACTTTCATCATCATCATCAGTCTATAATGTTCCGGACTCAGGCCTCCTCTCTAGGAGAGGGATGGGCTATAATCCACCACGCGGGCCCAGTGCGGATTGGTAGATGTCACATGTCTTCGATTTTTTTGGTTCTAAGACATTCTCACGATGTTTTCCTTCACCGTTTTGAGAGCAGTAGTGATAAAATAAATTACACAAAGTAATGCGCCTGACTAGGTTCGAACCCGCGAACTGACTGTTCGTAAGTCGGGGCTGCCACCACTGGGCCACCACTGCTCCTCCAGTACAGATGGTCTTTGAGCACTCTGCTTGCCTTATGTACTTGGCGTATGGTAAGCTCCTAGGCACGCCTCTAGGGGGGAGGGGGGGGGAGGGGGAGGGGTATAAAAAAGTGTGCTAGGAATCTTGCTATAATTTTATCATTTAACACAAAAGTCTGGCTGATGCAACAGTCAAATTGATTAATAAGAATAATTATATATTATATTATGTATTTTAAAAGCCTGTGTACGTTTTTGTTCTCAGTTTAAAAAATAAAAATACTATGCTAATTACCAACCGCTAAAATGTCAAGGCTGGTCAAGGTAAGGCAGGGTAACACACATTATGGTAATGTTATTGCACAAAGCGTTACCTAACTACGTCACTATGTCGCAATGGGCGCTCTCCGACGATCCGCTTACTTCACTGCGAGTTACGAGATGCGAGGAAAAGGTGAAGTAAAGAATGTTATTTTTAGTCTAAGCTAGAAATTGTTTAACAAGATTTTAATTTAAACTGTCCATATGTTGACAGAAATAACACAAATGTTACTACAATTTTGCAATAGAAAAAACTTGCCATATTTTTGAGCTAATTCTGTCCACGTGATAGAAGTCAAATGCAAACATTATGTAAAGAATAATGTTTCAAATCCTAATACCGATTACAAGCAAACTATTTTCAAGTTTACTCTTAATCAACAATGTAAGAAATCACTACATAGTTTAAAACAAAGTCGCTGTCGCTGTCTGTCCGACCCTAAGTATGCTTAAATCTTTAAAACTATGCAACGGACTTTGATGCGGGGAGGAACCTTCAAAAGGCATAATGAATGCAAGGCAGAATGTCGGATTTTTACATCACTAAAACCACCCCGATGGTCAAAATTCGCACCGTTTCCTCTTACAAACTAGTCCAGAGCCCCCTCTGTGCAGCGTCTGTTAAGGCACATGTCTGGGGCGACTAAAGAGAGGTCTCTCCAGGGTGTCTAAAACGGCCACTTTAGCAGATCATAATAGGAATTGCGTCAAAAAGCGTAAAGTAAAATGACCTTTCATAATAGTAACAGCGTCTGGGACCATTAAGGAAAATAGATCACAGGTAAGTAATAATAGGAAAACAATATGAATTGCGTTAAATTCGTAAAATGGTCACAGACGCAGTTACTATTTTGAAAGGTCAATTCATATAATAATAATAATAATAATAATTTATTTATTATCGAATAACAAAGATCCATAATGGTTAGTAACAGTTGAACTTATAAACTATGTTAGTAGGCATAAAAATCACATAAGTAATACATATTAAAAAATAAAATTAACTGTGATACAATTTGTTAGTAGTACAATAACTTATAACTAATGTTAGTAAAACAGGCTTAATCCACTCGCCCCCTGCCTGATCCACGAATCGATGTATCAATACTCATGTGAACATTAATACATCGATTCATGTACAGACAGTCAAGTCTACTGGCTATCATACCTAAAACGCTGTTGCGACTAGCCCGCACTCTGCTCAGCATTGACGCGCACCGCTTGCGCAGAGTAGCGTAGAAGCAATCGATGCGCGCCTCTGCAAACATACGTGACGCACTACAGTGGCGGGGCAGCCGCAACATTGTTCTAAGCGCATTATTGTATTGTACCCGTAGGGCACTGTACGCTTTCTGAGTATAGACTGCCCACAGGCTGCAGGTGTAAAAAGATGTACAGAAGGCCCTGAAGAGAGTGATTTTTACCTCATTCGTACATCGGGCAAACCTGCGAGCAATCATGTTTGCTCTCACGGACAGTGCCCTACGTTCACGTTCAATATCCATGTCGTCATTAAGGTCCTCGGTAATTAGATGACCCAGGTATCTGAACTGTGGTACCCTAGCCAACTCATCTCCATACAACTTTATAGGGGGCACGCTAGCGGGACACCTAGTACCAGCCCTAAAGACAACATACTCGGATTTTTTCACATTATACTTTAAGCCGTGACCATCTGCATAATTTTCACAAATTTGTAATAATTTCCTAATGCCACAAACCGAGGCGCTCAGCAGCACCATGTCGTCCGCATAGCTAAGATTATTTACACATACGTCATCTATGTGACAACCAACCCTCTGGCTACTGAGCTCCTCGATTAGGGCATTTATATACAAATTAAAAAGACGGGGCGAGCTCAAACCACCCTGCCTCACGCCACATTCCAATTGATATGGATCTGAAAGGGTGTCCGCCCACCGTACATTATTACTTTGATTGCTATACCAGTACTTTAAGATATTCACAAGTTCAGACGGTAGCCCTACTTCTTGTAACTTTTTCCACAGTATATCATAACAAACTAAGTCAAAAGCTTTGCTCAAATCGAGGAAACAGGCATACACAGGTGTTTCCCGGTGGGTATAGTACCTGACAGTATGCTTCAAGCACAATATGGCACTTTCCGTCGATAGCTGAGCTCTAAAACCAAATTGATTGTCATGTAGAACTATGGATTCTGCCAATTGTGCATCCAACAAACTGTCAAGTACCTTAGCCACCACAGTCGCTAAAGATATCGGCCTATAATTATTTTTGTCGGAGACATCTCCCGTTCTATTTTTAACTATGGGCACTACAATAGTTTTCATCAACTGTTCCGGCAGGTAAGAGTGACTTATACATAACGAATAAAACATAGCTAGTACTCGTGCAATGTGAGGCCCGGCATGCTGCAGATGCTCAATACTAAGTCCATCATGGCCAGGAGACTTTCCTCTTCTCATTTGTCGAATAACTTGTGTCACAGTTTTTGCTGAGATTTTTAAGTAATAAAAATAATGATAATGATCTGCTAAGGTGGCCATTTTAGACACCCTGATCCTCGCTATGCAATTGTGCACGTGACAGCTGTGCTGCCATTCTTCTGTGAGGTCCATGTCATCACATCTGGAGGTGAGCGAACAGACCATTATCAGGCATAAATATAGATGCGGCTTTCAAGACGACTTGAAGAGATTTACCCAAATCTTGCAGATAATAATATTTTATTGCCAGTTCTTTTGTTCCGTTCTATTTACGGCATTATTGACCTAACTTAAGTGTAAGAAAACATTTTGAGGGAAAAAACTAATAAAGGCCAACACTGTAATCGGGAGCTTAAGAAACGTGTGCGTTTGGCGTAACCATGATCCTAAATAATCCTGAAAGGAGGAATAAAGGAATCAAATAAAGATTGAGAAAAGCTTACATCCGAAAATAAACAAAATCTTGTTTGGTAAGGGCGGAAACTACTCGTATAAGAGAATATTTCCCACTTCCTTTGTTCTAAGAGTATTTATTTTTAGGACGTGTATACTGTTTACATTCACTAATGTTTATACAAAGTAAATATCTAGTATCTTATTCTATTTCTCGATGTTTGAATAGACAATACTTACTGAAAAAAGTAGATTAACCGGAACTTATTTTCATGGATGGAGAGGGAGAGGAAGGCCAAAAAAAATATGGATGGATTGTGTGAGGAATGATATGAAAGAGAAAAGAGTAAATAATGCTGTGACAAAAAAAAACGTGATGCACCGACCCCAAATAGAATGGGACAAGGACAGGAAGATGATGAACCGGAACTTTATCGTTGGTGGTGACACAGGTCCTTTTTTTTTTTTTTATTTAGCCGTTATTGTCCCACTCCTGAGCAAAGGCCTCCCCCCATTCTTTCCACTTCTTCCGATGGTGTGCTTCTTCTCGCCAGTTGGTCAGAAAGACATCCAAGGCGTCCCGCCATCTTCTCCTCGGTCTACCGCGACCCCGTCTAGCTGTGTCAGGGCTCCAGTCCTGCGATATTCGGCCCACAGCTGCGGTGGCATCCGGCTGACATGGCCTGCCCAGTCCCATTTCAGTCAGCACAGGTCCTTAATATTACTTTTTTTTTTTTAAACTTTGCTCCACACTAGGAATTTCTCCTGTATCGTGGGTGCGTTCACAAACATACAAAGTCACATACACAAATACCCAGACCCGAAACAACTATCTGCAGGCCATACAAATATTTGTTCCGTGCGGGGATCAAACCTGCGACACGCAGCGCAGCAGTCCAATCGCTTAGCCACTGCGCCAACTGTGCTGTCAAACGTGCCGTGTAACGCGAAAAGAGAAATTATACTAGCCAGTAGTAATCGGGATGACTATAGTAACTACAAAGAGTTCCCAGCTTGAGCCTAGATTTACATTAATTATAAATCTATCCTGCAGGCCATTTTAATATAAATCACACCTGTAATTCCTGAAGGGTGAGGCAGAGTTGTACCTAAAATATAAGCAGATTTCGTAGTCCTATTGCTTTCAACCGGGCACAATGCTAGCCTCCTGGCTACCAGTAGGAAACTCGTGCGGGCTACTTTACTCTTGCTTCAATATGACCACGAGGCAGTCGGTTGAAACGGTATTTTAATTATACAAAACATCTCATTTACCCATAAATACACAGTAATTATGTAATAGTTGAATTATAAGTATCTCTTTGTGATATTCACATCCGCTTCACAGGCAGGCACTGCCTAGACACGCAGTAGCCACGACTACTCGAGCAAGATTCTGGTAGCAAAAACAACAAATTAACAACAAACGTCACGAAAATAAAATTGAAAACATATAACGAGAGTTGGACTTCGATCCAAGGTCAGATTTTGATATTTGTTTGTAGTTTTGAACTTCGTCAATCCGTGGATGGGGTAACCACCCATTGCATACCCAATTTCCTCTGTGCCTCGGAATACACGTAAAGCTGTTGTTCCTGGCTATAATTTGTAGACCTCTGACTGTTGTTACAGGCAGTCATCAGCGGCCAAAAACTCTGATAACCAAACTCACCACGGCGATTCGCATTACCCATAGTACAATTTATTGATTTTGGTATATATCCCGTTTGCCAACCCAACATAATTTGGAAAAGGTCAGGGGTCAGGCAGTTCATATTTTTAAAAAACGAAACATTTACTTTTATTATAACAAAACATCCTGACACTTATAATATAAAATCGTGCAGAGTTCAGGCAGGGGGTATCAATAGGTACATTTAAATTTCATCAGTTACGTTAAGTACCATAAGCCTATTGCCATCAACCCTGAAAAATTCCAGGCTCCGCGTTCCTAGTTTTTTTTTTTTTTTTGATCATCCCACGCTGTCCCACTGCTGAGCAAAGGCCTCCCCCATGGCTTTCCAAGTTTGTTTGTTATTTGCTTTCTCCGTCCAATCTATTAAGAATGAGTCCAGATCGTCACGCCAGCGTTTCTTGGGCCTGCCTCGGTTACGACGGCCGTCTTCAGGCACCCACTGAGTGACTATCTTTGCCCATCTGTCCGGCATCATCCTGGAAACGTGACCCGCCCAGTCCCACTTTAACTTGGCAGATTTAACGTTCCTAGTAAGAAAATTTATTTTATTGGGTTCGTGGTATATGCTGTGTCTGTGTGTGTTATAGTAGTGTTCATCAGTGGTATGACCCATCTGCCAAGTCATAGGTCTTGACTTCGAACCCAAGACTAGCACCTCTGATTTTTCGAATTCATGTGTGTATTGTATAAAAACCAGTTTCTGAACTCGGTGACTTTTGTTTCTTTGATTTCATTTTTTTGCCACCGACTTCAGAAACTGATTTTTCTTCTAAAGTTTATTTTTCACTTTTTTGTGTTTTTTTTTTGAAGTCGGTTTTATTTTTTGTTAAATTTTTATTTTTCAGTTTTTAGTGGTTCACATGTTCATGGGTCATAATGTGGACAATGTAGTTTTTGTTTTGAGTTTTGTTGATTTTTCAACAAATGCTTGTCCGGTTTCGATAAAAAAAAATATGGGACCATTTGGGAAGTATACACTTTCTAACAAAATAAGAATTTTTCAAATCGGTTATCAAGTGACGGAGTTATGCCCGAACAAACATAAAAAAAACAAACATCCGAATTGAGAACCTCCTTTTTTAGAAGTCGGTTAAAATCATCGTGAAGAAACCAGCATGCCTAATATTTTTCGACGGCATGCAAAGCCAAGTCACAGACCCGATTCAAACTCTTACACCAGATTAAGCAATAACCACACAATAAAGAAAAATATGTGCTACTGTGTACTTCCGGATACCTATCTCTGCTATGTCCTTTAGTATTGAGAACCGAATGGGAAAAGAAATACTGATAATTGAAATACACCGAAGTAAGTACAAAAATTGCACATACCTACCTTTTTAATTAATTATAACTAGGTATTTTTCTCACGGATATCCTCATATTATTTGCCCTTGGGGTAAACGAGGGCCAAAAAGTATCAAAGAGACAATATTTTTCAAGTACAAATAGTTCGAGTTGAAAGCTAACTTTCAATGACAACTTTTCTCGGTAATCCCCCGTTTACAACTAAAGCTGCAAGCTGACAATTCAGTTCCTAAGTGGAATTTTAAAAAGTTGAACAAACAACATAATTAATGTCAATTATGTGAACGAGTTTATTTAATAGTAAAGTGACACTCAAACATAAAATTATGTTCATAAACGGATACCTTCAAGGCCATGGTCAAAAGTTGAAATAGTGAAAAAAGCTAAATTAAAAGTTTTGAAAAAACCCACGACTGCTAAAAATTGATTGAAAAAAGGATAAAATAACCTAAAACACCCACCTTAAAAAACCCAAGAATTCCCGTGGGGGGCTGCCATTAAATGAACTAGTTTTGCAATGTTCAGCTCCCGACGGACATTCTTGGGTTTTTATAAGGTGGGTGTTTTATGTTATTTTATCCTTTTTTCAATTAATTTTTAGCAGTCGTGGGTTTTTTCAAAATTTTTAATTTTGCTTTTTATTTTAAACTTTTTACTTTTATTTGTGTTTTTTTTTATCTAAGAACATGCACCAATCAATCCTAAACCCATAACTGAAAACTGAATCAAAATCGGACTTGTAGTTTTGGAGAAAAATGGCAACTTTGATTTGCACAAAAAATGTTTGCTGCAGCGCCCCCAGGTGAGTTGTCACCGTACCTAACACCTATCTAAGAACAGGCACCAATCAAACCCGAACCCATAACTGAAAACTGAATCAAAATCGGACTTGTAGTTTTGGAGAAAAATGGCAACTTTGATTTGCACAAAAAATGTTTGCTGCAGCGCCCCCTGGTGAGTTGTCACCGTAACACCTATCTAAGAACATGCACCAATCAAACCCGAACCCATAACTGAAAACTGCATTAAAATCGGACTAGCAGTTTTGAAAAAAAATGGCAACATGTATTTGCACAAACACACAAACAAACACACAAACAAACAAACAACCTCTCACCCCAAACGCATATACCGTCTCCGTTCCGTCGTGGGTAAAAAGTACAACAAACCGAGATTTATTGATCAAAAAAAAATATATATTATTATGTTTTAATGGATGTAGAGGTATTGACGTTGTAGGTACATACGTCATTGACTTGGGAGTGCGTGCCTAAATATTTACATATTTCACAATAATTGTTAAGCACCAAAAACACGTAAACACTTTATTGTTGTTGATACTAATATTTGTTTCGTGCGGAGATCGAACCCGCGACACGCAGCGCACCAGTCAATGGCTCTGCAGAGGCAGAGCCATTGTTAACGTTGGCGCAGAGGCGCCAACGTTAACAACATCAACAAATGCCAAGAGTTACAGTACGTTCGTACTCAGAAAAAATAAAAGCTTTTCGAAAAAAGAAAACAAATAAAGGACATCCATTGATATAAAAATAAAACCGTTTAAAAACTAAAGATACGGTCGTCCGACCATTTTGCTCGATGCGTTCCCGATACAGAGAAACACTAACGTCATCTATAAGAACTAATCAGGCTGCTCGTAAACGTAACCTTGTATAATATGAGCGGCGTGGCGTGGTACTATCGAGGTATAAAGAAATTAAATAAAGCTTTCATTAAAATGTTAATAAAAAGAAATGTTACATTTTAATTTTTCATTTTCATTTAAACTTCGGTTTAGTCAAGACCTATTTGGGACCAAATTCGAGGCGTCATTTTATCATGCGGTCCGCCCAGTCCTTACGCAGTAATATATAAGTCAATGAGGACATCCCTATATTTATTCGATTTGGATAGCTGGTCTTCTTTGAGCAATTTGAGAAATATCCTACTAATATTATAAATGCGAAAGTTTGTGAGGATGGATGGATGGATGGATGGATGGATGTATGGATGTTTGTTGCTCTTTCACGCGAGAACGGCTGATCGGATCTGGATGAAATTTGGCACAGAGGTAGATTTTAGTCTGGAATAACACATGGGCTATAAATTATCCCCATAATAACTTAAGGGGGTGAGCAGTATTGCATTATCCATAATCCTCAACTGTTTTACAGCTTGATACTGGAAATACGAAATAACGCAAGGGACATCGAGCGTGCTGTGCAATTTTTCACTTTAAGCACCTGGTGCGAGCGTTGCAAATCCAAGAGAAAGCTGAAGTCCCTTACGTCATTTCAAATTTCCGGTATCGTACGTACAATCAAACTGTCAACTGTCATACTATAGTATTAAAACAGAAGGTCTATTTCAAACTGTTTGTCACTGGTGTACGTAGCCTAACGGTACAGAGACTTACCTGTAAACAAAGGTACGCAAGTTCAAATCACAGTCAGTATTCACTTTTTGTGATTTTTTATAAGATTTCCAAAAATGTTGAAACGTGTTCGCGAGTTCGATCCCCAATCGGTTTTCACTTTTTGTAAGTTCCACGTATTTGTTTTCATTTCAATGCTATATGATTTTTAAATCAATTCAGAGTAAATTTATATAATCTACTTTTAATTGTAAATACAATATTATAAATCTGTAGACGTAGAGTTTCTGTTTATTGAACATAATTATTTAGAAAAAATAATGTTTTCTTTTGTTGTGTCTGTGTGTCTTGGGTGTATAGTTTACTATAGTATTATCACGTGTACATTTTAAAAATAATAAGATTAGGGTTTTAGTTTTTGTTTCATTGGAATTGGTGCTCTCTATCAAAAGATATACGAATTTAAGGTATTTAAGAAAACTTATCATCATTTAGAAACATACATGCAACGACATCTATTGCATCAAAACGGTACTAATTAATAAGTGTGTTCACAAGATAACTTTTAAATCGTATTTTTCAAACGGTTACGATAACAAAATGTACCCTTGATTAGTTTAAATGACGCTGCTTTGAAAATCTACATAGGGTTTTTTTTTGGAGGGTGGGAAATCATCATTTGACTCCTCCCGCTCTGGGCAGAGCGGTAGGGAATGTTAGACTTCTACCGCCTTATTACAAAACGTAGTTAAACCTGGTTTAACTTAGACTTGGTTTATTTCGCATGACGTCTCACTTCAATAATATTCAAAAGAAAGTGACAGCATGCGAGATAAACCAGGTCTAAGTTAAACCAGGTTTAACTACCTTTTGTAATAAGGCGGCTACTGACTAAAAACCACCCATGTTCCTTTTTTGCCTTTTGTGCTGTGGCCGCGATATTTCTTTCGAACAACCCGTAGCCCCGACAAGCGGCGGCCCTTGCGGGCCTCAACCATATTGCTGACATCTCTTTGAGGCGCGCGTGGAACCGAACGCGCCGTCGACATGGCCTGTCGTCGTCTTACGACGGGCGGACGGCGAGCTAGCCCACTACTTACCGTCCACACCTACGGTGGCCGGAAGCCATCACGTGACCCCCGACGCCCAGAGCGTCTCCTATTGCGGCTGGGACGAGAGGTTCTCTCTCTCACCACGCCACCTCCTTCGCTAGCATCACTGCTTCGCCGAAGGAGGCGACGGCGTCCCATTCCCTCACGCCCCGCAACATGTCTTGAACCAGGGCCGGACGCGAGAGGTCACCGCCGCCGATGGTCGGTAAGAGAACACGACGGGGCTCAACCTAAGTGGGGCTCCGCCCAAGCAAGGCAGACCTCCACGGTGTGCTCCACCGTGTCCTCCGGCTGATCCTTGCAATAGTAGCATTTGGGCGTTTCCTTCCGCCTGATTCGGTGCAGGTGCCTCCCGAATCCCGAAACAACCGTGTCCGGTGAGGACCTGCGCCAGACGAAAGGTGAGGGCGCCGTGGCGCCTCTCAAGCCACTCCTCAAAGAGGAGACTTACCACCACTGTGCCCTGCACGGGGTTGCGACAGTCGCTCTCTCCATGTCGCCATGAAATCACACCAGTGGGGTCTGTCCGCCATGCGGCAATATACGGCGGCAGCGGAGTTATCCCCCAGTGTAGTGCCTCCGCGCACCATTCATGCAGGAAACTACATAGCCTAAACCCTATAGTGTGTGTTTGCTTCCCATGCATTAAATTTTGGCAGTTTAACTTCGTCTTCGACAGATGGCATTGTTCATTTGACACCATTTTCAGAATTGCGGTGTTAATATTTGTCGTGAATAGTCAACAAATACAAATTGACAGGTACACAGTAAGAAAAACAGCTGTAAAAACTTTAAAATAAAAACCTAATTAAAATTAGATAAGACCCGCGACGTAAGTATATTTGTTCAGTGTGGAAATCGAATACAAGACATGCAGCGCCACAGTCAAACGCCGAGGCACTGCGCCAACCGTGCCGTCTTATCGGCTGTGGCTGCCTCGGGCATTGCCGCAACTTTGCTTAACAATGGCCAGATTGCACTTTCCGTTTACAAATTGCCGTCGAATCTTACCCGAACTTGCAACATCACCAAAAATCTGCGATTGGCCATGGAACAGATGTCTTTGCAAATAAACTGCTTTAAACGGGAGAGAGTCGCCTGGAATTAGATGTAGATGCGAAAATTCCACTTTCCGAAGAGTTTTCCCATCCAGTGCCAACAGAAGATCCCGAAAGAGTTAGGCAGTGGTGTACCTAATCGTAAACCCACATTTTGCCAGTAATGTTCAAGCGCCATGGAATAGGGGGCGTTTGATGTCTATAGATATAATATTGCCATCGACCTGGCACGAAAACCACGCTCCGTGGCCTCTACTGCGAAAACACTTTGCAATCAAACCTCGGACCTCATCCTCAGTAGTTGCACTTGAGACCACTCGATCAACGAGACAGTCACACATCAAAATTTCCACGTGAACGAAGTCGCGGGTATCAGCTAGTTATTTTATAATTTCCTTAGATCTAGCCTAGCACACAAAGGAAGGTTTTCAGAATTCACTGTATGCTACATTCGGGTACCACACATGACTTAGACAAGGTTCTTCTTAGCGTGTCAATTTCAAATTTCTATTTTAGGCTCAGTTGTTTCGGAGATATGGGGGGGAATGGTCGGACAGACACACGAGTGATCCTATAAGGCAGGGATGGCGAACCAATGGCACGCGTGCCATGGATGGCACGTTACACAATATTTTAGGCACACCACCGAATTTTTAACCATATTTTCATCTATGCCTACGAATAATTATTTTCAAGATAAATAACACAAGATTCGATTAGTAACCATTTGTTAGACGAGTCCAGTTTATGCAATCTTCTAAAAGTAACCTCTTAACCCTTAAACTAACATATAAGTTAGATAACATCTAATCAGTAACAACATAAGTTACAATAATGTTACTTTAATTTGACTTCCACGTAAAATTGAAACATTTGTTAAGATATAGGTATCTTTTTTCTTTTTGCCAGTAAATAAGTGTTTAGTTTAATTTATCTGCCAATAAAGACTTAAGCAATATTATTGGATGGCACGTACAAGGTCTCAATATACTGCTTTAGAAAAAAATAGAACTTTGATTCATTAAGGTTCGCCATCCCTGCTATAAGGGTTCCGTTTTTCCCTTTTGAGGAACGGAACCCTAAAAATACGGAACTCTTTAGCAACTAGCCTATAACTGGACCCTCTTTTTTTGTGGAGTGTTCCGAAGTCATCAAATGGCTCAGATTTCTACTGACTAAAATCCACCCATGTTCCTTCGTAGCCCTTTGTGTCGAGGCCGCGGTGTCTCTTTCGGACAACCCGTAGCCCCGACGGGACGTGATGGCTTCCGGTCACCATAGGCGCAGGCCTGTGGACGGTCAGTAATGGGCTATCTTACTATGCTTCCGTCTTCCGATTTCCCACCCCCCCCCCCCCCCAAAAGTCATCACGTGGCCCCCGATGCCCGGAGCGTTCCCGAGGCGGCTGGGACGTGAGGTTATGACCCTCAAATCCAGACATAGAGTGACGACTCTGGGGGGAAACCAGTGTTGATCAGTAAACGTATTTTGATTAATAACGATGATGATAATGACTAACCAAATTCTAATAATTTATTGATTCCAAAGGCCAGTAACTGTCCTTCTTCTAAGAATGATATGGACATGCAAATATAGGTAACTAGCTGATGCCCGTGGTTTCACCCGCGTGGATGTCGGTCATCACAAACAAAAGTAATCTTTTCGTCACCCTCTTTCGGTCCCTTACAACCCTTTTTTCGCATTAAAAAGTAGTCTATGTCCTTTCTCAGGATCCAGACTATCTGTATATCAAATTTCATTTAAATTGGTTCAGTCGTTTTGACGTAAAAGCGTAACAGACAGACAGACAAAGTTACTATCGCATTTATATAATTATATATATAAAGTAAGAATTTGCACCTGTTTCTGCGTGTGCTACAATGCGCCAGGTGGCCACAGGTGCGAACTTCCAAGGTTTTTATAATCTACATCTACACTAATATTATAAAGAGGAAAGATTTGTACCTATTTTTGTATGTTTGTAATGAATAGGCTCAAAAAGTACTGGGCTGATTTCAAAAATTCTTTCACCCTTGGAAAGCTACTTTCACCCTGAGTAACATAGGCTACTTTTTATCCCTGTATTCCCACGGGAACGGGATCTACGCGGGTGAAACCGCGGGACGTCCGCTAGTAGTTAATAATTATATTAAAAACCCATTTATGATTAACTTTATCAGGTATTTATTGCACTGATTCAATGTCGATCTTTATAATTTATATCGTGTGTAAATGATGATGAATAGAAGACATTTACACCCTGCAAATGTAATCGTTGATATCCTCCCATGTGGCCTTCCAGATGTGAGCTGAAATAAATACTTCAACCAATTTTTATCTCCGTGTATTATGATGAATAAATAATAGGGATGTGTCCTGGGTAAAAAAAATATGATTTCGTTTAGTGACTAAACGGAATGATATTCTTTAGTCCATCAGTTAGATCAACGAAAAATATTGAATACGTGTCTTTTGTTTTATCAAATTAATAAAAATTGACGAATAAAACGCCTCAAAGATCAGGAGTAGGGGCTTTTGATGGCACTACGTGGTAAAAAATGTGGTGCGATGTGACGTCACACGAGTTTTCGAAGCACTGTATCGTCTTCATTTTTGGTTTACGTGCAAAAAGAAAAAATACGTGTCCAATATTTTTTTGTAATCTATGTGACGGACTAATTAGATTTTTTTTGTCAACTACCCTATTGTTGCTTTGATTAAAATAGCCAATTTGTTTTTAAGTTGTACAGATACAAAAATAATTAACTACTTATACGTACAAAGGTTTAGACAATACCTATGCAACTAAAATAATTATGGGAATCATTAACACGCTCAAGAAATGCTCGGCTGTGAAGAAGATGCGTGAAAAAATATTACATGTAATGTAGCGGAGAATGTGAGGTGGGTGCTTGATGTGACAAGAATGGATAATAAATAATGAATAAGTCTATTAAAATAAGTTTGAAAGTTGCGTCAGTTACAGAAAAGTTTAAAGACTGTCTGGGTATATCTGGGCATATCATGAATGATGTATGTAAAAGTCGATGAGAGGAAGACAAAAAACACGATAATGTATTGTGTGAGGAATGATATGAATGAAAAAGCAGTAAATAATAGTGTTGACTGAAGAGAACAATAAAAAGAAACAATAGAAGAATAAAAAGTGTTGCGCCAATCTAACATGGGGTACGGGCTGAAAGATGATTTACACGATTAGTGTACAGTATAATACCATCATACTTTTATTTCCGGGCTAGACGACCCGTGCCAGCTTGCCACGTATTTTCATACATACTTTCAAACACCTGCTTAGGGGTCTCAATTTCCAAAATCAGATAGCTATTGGTACCTATGCCAAATTTTAGCCCGATCCGTCCAGTAGTTTGGGCTTTAGGATGGTTAAATATGTTGCTTGATTTTTACTGGGTGATTTAGGCAGGTCAAACGATTTTAAAGGTAAATAAGAGAAATCAACAAATTAATACAAAAACTCTCACCGCTCCCTAATAAAACGACGCCCTAGCTCTAGTTACACTGGTCAATAGGGTGACTCAATACAATCAGGCAGAGTTTATTAATTCCATTGAATTGTACTATTTGTACTATTCATTACTATTGTAACTTATGCGGTTGAAACATACTGTTACTGTTAGCCTGTATCATCCAACTGCTGGGCAAAGCCGCAAAGGCCGCCCCTCATGACATGCAAAGAACAATGGCAGCCTTTCATACATTAAAATAGTTGAGAAGAAATGGTAGTGTCTACATGGGGTGCGCCAAAGTTCACCTAAAATTTCAACTCCGATAATTGGAAATCCGAAAATGTTCTTCCTAACATTTTTCATCCTAACAATCGCAATTCCTAACTTCTCTGTCTCTAATGTTTCAATTCCGAAGCATTCGACTTCATAATGTCTGTAGCAATAAACATCTATTACACTATTATTTGTTTTCCTATATTTTCTCAACATAACCATCTTTTACACTATTATTCAAAGTCATATCTTTTTTTTTGTTTATATTACTTTTTATTCATAATAATCAGTATTATAAAAGGTCCCATTAAAATAGGTGGACAAAATTTTAGAAATCATTCAGACCACTAAAATAAGGACAATAGCAAAAAAAATATAAGAATAAGAAATAAAATACCTACTTTTATAGGATGAGTTATTTCTAGAGTAAGCAATTTATTATTTTAAGTCTTTATATATAGTGGTTTTTTTTTTGTTTAGATGTCTTTAGTTAGGCTTACTAAACGCTGTGTTAAAATTTGTCCACCTATTTTAATGGGACCTTATATACTATGCAAAGATATCCATAGGTTAGGTTAGGTTAGAACTGTGACCAACTACGCGCGAGCCGAGCGAGCGTAGCGAGCGGTGCCGCGGCAGCGGCCGGCGAGCGCTACCTCGAAATTGGTCGCGAAATTTTTCTAAGTATTTTTTTCATAGTGCCCCCAAGACGACACTCTGACCTGAATTTCATTCATTTATTTTATTTCAAGACAAAAATCAGTGAAACGACCTTTAATCTTTCTAAACAGTTGTATGAGTGAAAATATTATGGTAATTATGTTTAGGAATAAAAGCGTTAGGATAAAAAACAGTAGGAGTTTAAATATATTTACACTAATGATATTATGAATTCCAATTTTCGGAAACATGAGTGTTATGAACATCGTCGGTAGGACTACAAATAGTATGAATGAAAACTTTAGGATGAAAAATTTTAGGAAGAGTGATCATTCGGATTACAAATCGTTAGGAAGAACAATTTCGGATAAAGAACTTTAGGTGAGCCAATATGGACCCGTCTACATGTCAAAAATATCTTAAAATGTTAAGCTTCAGCCCCTGAGTAACTTTGTTCAAGAATTATGTCCTGAAAGGGCTCCAAAAAAAAAAAAATAGGTTTGAACTTTTTTAAGTTATGTCTTATGTCACTTAAAGAAATTCATATGTTCAGTGGTTTTCTGTTGCTATCATAATGAAAAACGTCGCCGAAGCGGCCGGGACGTTTGAGTGAGTAAGCAATCCAAGTCAAAGAGAAGTAATAAAATAGAAAATAACACGAACACAACCGACACGAAAAGCGCAGGAGCATCAGTGACAGGCCGCGCTTTGTGACGTGACATTGACATTTCATTTAAGCTGGTGTTGCTATAACATTAAATAGAATTGTTACATAGATTATTACTAAAACGTCCCGACTGCTCCAGCGCGATTAATCATTAAGATTGCGATAATGTTTAACTATTTCAAGAAATTATTTTTAAGAAACATTTTTAAAAAATAAAACACTTTTATTAGTACTGATAGTATAGTTATTTCAACAATATATGTTGTATTTGTGTTATTTTGGTGGTTTTACAAGTTTACATGAAAATTGAATAAATATAGTAATTGGCAACACTTGGATAGTGTAAAAGTCATTTGATAGTCCCAAAAATGTATGTTTTTTACAGAGACCTTAAAAAAAACATGTTTTTATTTTAAAAATCATAGAAAAATAATCTAACTCATTTTATATTTAAGATATTTCTAGACCCCGTCGGGGCTGTGGATATCGAAAGGTTACCGCGGCTCCGACACAAGGGCGAAGAAGAAGGAACATGGGTTTGGTTTTTAGTCAGTAGAAGTCTGACACTCCCCTTCGCTCTGCCCAAGAGCGGGGGGGGGTTATTCGATGATTTTCCACCCACCAAAAAAAAAAAAAAAAAAAAAAAAAAAGATATTTCTAGACGCTATAATTTTTGTCAACTATTTTTCTGCCATTGTTCTTTGCGATCCAGGGCCAATGTGGACCACTGGTCGTTGGTTCTGTCAAGCTCTACATATTTGTAAAGATAACCAATAATTATATTCACACAAACCAATCTCGTCGAATAAATAAAAACAAAGACCCGGAAAAAGGTAATGTTACCACATACTTACAAGCACAAGGCTTACTAAACAAAGTATTAATGACAAAGGTCTATCAATAGGGTCGTTATATTCTTATCTGCTTATACCTGTACCTAAGCCCTTTGATTAATAGCTGACGGCTGTCCATAGAAAAAATGTAAGGCTTTTAAATTATATTTGTTTCTTGTTAGTCTACTGTATCACTACATAATTATTATAAAGCAAAGTCCTCCGCCGCGTCTGTCCGTCTGTCTGTTCGCGATAAACTCCAAAACTACTGCACCATGATTTTCATGCTCTTTTACCAATGGATCGAGTGGTTCTCCAGGAATGCTTTACTATATTATTAACCGACATCAACGCGGGCAAAGCCGCGGGCATCAGCTAGTATTATTATACATAAATGAATGGGTTGTTTGTAATATAACCTAACATCAAGCCATATAGTACAACACCCAGATTTCGCCAGTTATGATGTTTTATTTCATTTTATAGGAGGTTTTGCCATCAATAAGGCACAAATTTACACTCTTCTTATTCTTTATCGAGTAGTTAGTGCCTAAAATGGTGTCAGAGTTTTCATGCCGCCCTTGAGCCTCTGACTTGGTTTACATGCCGTCGAGAAATATCTCTCAGGTACAGTCGAACAAGCTAATAAGTATACAGGGTAGAGACTGAAAATATTGATTGTAATTTTGTTTTATCAAGTGTTTCGCATTAAGCGACCGATGTCAAACGCTGTATCCTAAACCACTGTATGCTAAATGTATCTGTATAATCTTAAAAGTTATTATAAGTTAGCTGGCTGTATACTTATTAGCTTGTTCGACTGTACTTTGTTTGTACTTGTTTCTTCACGATGTTTTTCTTAACCGAAGCAAGTGATAGGGTAATTCCAGGATAGTTACCCCACTTTTTGAAATTACTTTATATCTCTTTGTCCAAAAAGCAAGATTCTCTATTTGTAAGACGCGTATATAGGTACTTTGGTTTAGTATCTTCAACTTCATGAAAGGAATGGACAATATCTTTGATATTTCCAGAGTTTTGGCAATTTTTGCAGACCTATAAATTTTGGGACAACTATCCCATGTAGGGGATAGTTAATGTTGCCTAACCCATGTATATTACGTTTAGGATGGATGCCCCGTCGAGAAAGAGGACATCTATCCCGCAAAAACTTTAATCGCACCTAGCCGTCGCATGCAATTGCACAAAGACATGCAACACGGTCAACTCAGTTGTAGTTGAAGAGCCTCTCGATAGATAAATAAAATAACGTGTGTTTCATTCTCAAAACTAGAGTAATTGCAATCAAGGCAACTGTACCATCGGGGCGACTATCTTAGATTTGCCCTACTCGTAATTACACAATACGCACTATTGAGTTTAAATCCGAAAAATCAGAGGTACCTGCCAGTTCGTCACACTAGTAGATTATATCCAGACTCTGTGGCTGCTACTGTAAACATCCTGACGGAAAAACCCGGTCATGTCGTATAAATTGTGATCTTGTCTGTCTAAATAAAGAAACGTTTGGATTACTTGTAATATGTTAGGTAATATTAGTCTTGGGTAAATAGGACGATATTGTTTTAAGTAAATATGTACTGAGCAAGACAAGGCTAGTGTTTGATAACATATGTATGTATAATATTTGTTGGAGGTTGAAAAAAATTTTATCTAAATAAAGTAGAAAAGAGAACTGGAAGTCGGATCTTGTGTATTCCGGTACGACTATATGTCGTCGATCGACACTGGAAGTCTAGACTCTCTGTTTGTTCCTCTAATTTATTTATTAATCAGACAGTAATCACTTACAATTTTACAGTCGAAATCATTTATTCGTAAATAGGTAATGAATTACCTATTAATAATAAGATTAGATAAATTAATAAGATCTTGAAATTTATTTATTTATTATTAAGGACAATTAAAAAAAAAAAACCCCGATGAAACTTAAAAACAATAAAATGAGGAAACTTACAGTTTTTTTTAATTATTATTTCATTAAATTGGAAGCTTTTATCCTCTATATCATATATATATAGCTTTTATCTATATTTTAGCTATTATCAGTCTATTCTAAAATAAACATCACATACAATATAAATAAAAAAAACAAAACACGGAGAATAAAATTGCTCTCTCCGGTGAGGGTTGCGCTAAAACTTGAACATAATAATCAATAATAATAATAATAAGGACAAGTTAAAAACATCATTGAAGATCAAACATACTATTGCCGAAGACGGTGCAGTGTCGTGTCACGTTTTAGAAGTTAGTGAGAATTTAGGGAAACGGTGGTAATTTGGGACAAAAAACTTGCAGTTTAAAATACCTAAATGGAAAACTTATAGGTAAGTAAAAGTTTACTTTCATGAATATTTTGTTCCTTTCAGATTGGCTACGGTTTTTTTTTACATATTGTAAAAATGAAAGACCAAAAACCCCGTCCGGATTTCCATATCTATAAAATTGGAACATGGGAAATAAATAAATATCGGTTTTACAGTAAGACTACAGGCCTACAGCTAGATTTAAATGAGTCACAAGAATGTGGAATTTATTAAAAACATGTGAACCAACTTGTGGTAAATTAAGGCTCTATTTTCCTAGAAAATAACCACATGTTTTTCCCAACTTATGAAAAGTTCACAAAAACTCGGAAATGAATTGCGGAAATAAAAGTCTGCATTTGACAAGAGCAATTAAATGCTTCTTTATGTTTGTTTTGATTTCATTTATCTTTAAATGAATTTTTAACGCTTTTAAGTGATGTCCTTCCTTTAAGAGATTTTCCCGTTTTTGTCTTGTACAGACGCCAAATTCTCTGAATTTTCATCTTTATCGCGAAAGCATTCAAGGCAGGTTGATTGGGAAGGTTGCTGGGGCTGCGGGTTGTTCGAAAGAGGTACCGAAGCCCCGGACACTTGAAGGGCTAAGAAGGAACATGGGTGGTTTTTAGTCAATAGAAGTCTCACTCTCCCTTCTGTTCTGCCCAGAGTGGGAGGAGACATTTAAAAAAAAAGGTTGATTGGGAAAAGACAGTTTCAGTGTCTGTACCTTAACACTATTGTACTATTACGTATTCTGTGCTTGTTCCTTCATTTTTTAATATGCGACAGCCATCCGGCTTCTCAATTAGGAACTGCGAACTCTGCCTGAACACGGTAATTCTATCATGTTAAACGAAATTACATTTTCAAACGTAATTTTAAATTCCAAAGTCTCCTTTACTAACGCGAAAGTAAAAGTTTGAGAAATTCTTAACTTATAATTCTCAATTATGAAACCATACATATCATTAATCCTGTATTCCCCGAAGGGTCAGGCAGACGTGTGCGTAATAGAACGGGTTAGGGGCGATTCGTCCCACTATGAAACTCGGACCAGGGACGAGTTGCCCCTTTGAAGTGGAAGCCAGTGGGACACAATATAGGCCAGCAAAAAAAAATACTAACCCACCCTTCACTTGATTGAAATTAAAAGAGATGTGGGACGAGTTGACCACTAACAATTTTTAAAAGGGGCAACTCGTCCCTGGTCCGAGTTTCATAGTGGGACGAATCGCCCCTAACCCAATAGAACACCCACATGTCATCATTTCTGTGTTTAAGCCCCGTGCATGTAATAGGAGGCGAATCAATCAGACACAAATCCTCCGTGGCTGTTACTGAGAAATTCGTGATAAAAAACCCAATAACACAATTTGCCCGAGATTTAATACCATTATTAATTACTAGCTTTTGCCAGCGGCTTCGCCCGCGTGAAAATGACGAGTTTCTATACAAACTTTCATCCCCTATTTAACTCTGTGCAAAATTTCAGCTTTCTAGGTCCAAGGGTTTAGGCTGGGCGTTGACGAGTCAGTCAGTCAGTCATTCAGTCAGTCAGGACTTCTCTTTTTATTTATATAGATAGATAACCCAATGCCCAATGCTCAGTAGTCACTCATGTGACCACTAAAACCCATAAGTCAGTATCACAAAACCGGCATTCGAGTAATACGTCAGAAAACACGTAGATTCATTTCTGCATAATTTTTCATGGCCTAACGAAGTTTTTGCTCATTCACCAAAACATGGCGACTTGGATGACAACTAATTATTCAATGTCACACCAAAATAACTTCTAAGAACATGGTGTGAAAACCTCCAGACTTGTCACAAATATTAAGAAGGCTGGGCAAATATTTTGGCACCCTGCTTATCGCGCCTTCGCTTTGCTCAGACTTTTATGTTGTCATTTAGGTATTTATATTTACATACATACAATTTACTTCTTTGTCTCCTTTATCTCTGGTTAAACAAAAATGTGAGATTTTTCAATTTAGTTTTCTCCTTAACAGTCTTGAGTTGGGAAATAGGGGATCGGACAGACTCAAAAAAATATGATTCTGTTTAGTCCGTCAGTTAGATTATCGAAAAATATTGGATACGTGTTTTTTGTTTTATCAAATCAATAAAAATTGACGAAGATAAAGCGCGTCAAAGATCATGGAGTGGGGCTTGAAACGTCACTTGTAGGTTAAAAATGTACTAGCATATGACGTCACACGAGTTTTCGAAGCACTGTATCGTCTTTATTTTTTGTTTACGTGAAAAAAGAAAAAATATGTGGTCAACATTTTTTGGAAATCTATCTGACGGACTAATTAGTTTTTTTTTGTCCGATCCCCTATTGGTGGTATGATGCCCCGTGCGTCGGAAAGCTCGTTATGGCGGTGATTCTGTGCCTGACCTCTTTTCGGTCGTGTCGGATTAACGTCCCATAGGAGTATGTGTGTGAGGGAAGAGAGACCCCTGTGCACTATAATATCTCCCACGCCGCCGATGCTTAATCTTAGGTGGAGGCCGCCGACGACTATTATTATTATGAGTGAAAAAATAATAAGTTTCGATGAGAACAGAAGCAAGCTAAAGTTTAAAAAGGTTTTCTTTGTACAAAATAAGTTTCAGAATAAAACAGCATCTTTAAAAGCAAGACAAGAAAGAAAAATCTTGTTTTATGATGATAGCATGAATGAAGTTTGAGCATTCCAGTTTCAAGTACCTAAGACTTCATAAATAAGTACTTCAGGAAATAATAATATTTTTTAAAGAATTGTGCGAAACTACTTCATAACATTTTAGTAAACGATATTATAACATCACACGTCATGTATCTGCGACAGCTAAATATTTTTTTCTTTATTTATTTTACTATTTATGTACACACAGTTAGACAACACAGGAAAATAACATAATATCTTGTTACTTTCCTTTTTTCGTCAAATGAGTATAACTTCCCTATTTACACCAATTTAAAAATATCACTATTATGTTGTTAGGTACACACGGCTACACATCAAGCTATACAAAACCAGTTAATCTTGGCCTCACTTTACTAGATCTTTTCGCACAATGAACGATCAGATTATACTGGTTTTGTATAGCTTGATGTGGAGCCGTGTGTACACTCTTCCACATCGCAAATTGCAAAAAGGGAGCTCACTTCAATTACTTTTGGGTTCCGCATTCGTGTCGTCTCATGTGCAGTAATAGTTTCGCAATGTGCCTTTGTGCACGAGCTACCGGATGCTCACAAATTTACTCGTTGCACGAATTCAGTACAGTCAATACTATAATATTGCGTCTTAAGATACGGTCCATAGAGTATACGGTCCTTGCTAGATACTGTCTTTGTTGCTATGTGCGTATATGTGATCTAATGTATGGACTGAATAGTTGACCAGTCTACTTATATGCTTTGATAGTATAAAGCAAAGATGATGAAGTGGTCAAAGAGGCTCACAGATATTCAACTCAACTTATAACCAGTTAAGTCTCATTCCAGTTAAACTCATTTTCTAGAGCTAGTTGCAGGAGCTCGTGGCAAGAATTTAACAGCCGTTTGGATCAATCTTCAGATTAAGCCGGGCTTGCTTAGGTTGGTCTGTGGATGGATGACCAATCATTACTTACCGAGTTTCCTACCTACATCTGAAAGCACTTTAAGCCATCTCGTCGTATCCTACGAATAAGGGCGTAAAGAACATAAGGGCTTTTACCTTTTATTGTTATTGCATAATTACATTCTGCCCGTCATACTACATGTAACCAGTCCAACAAAACAATTAAAAATGGTACAGGTCGTGAAATAATTAGGTTTTCTCAAAACTCACAATTTGAAGTACTCCGTTTTCAACGAAGAATAAAGCCCTCGCGCCCTCTTTCAACGTAAGTAGTGAAGTTGCACGGGCTCGAGTGCTAGGGCCCTTCGGCCACCAGTCGGCGGTAACAGAGATTTTTTAAGCAAGTACGTACTTAAATCAAAATATTTTAAACTTCAAGGATTTGTACTTAATTAAGTCATTTTCATTGTGAGAGTCAAAATTTTCCATATTGGGTACATAGAAAAAACCCTAATGGTGGTTGGGGCCGTGTTCTATGGAATGGCTATTTTGCGTATCTGTAGAAGAGACGATGCCTTATTTACATTTGTGTCTTTCTTCTACTCTACTAATTTGTGTCTCCTGAAAAGTAGCTGTTTTGCAGTTATTACGCCCTTATTCGTATGATACGACGATCTGTCCCGGCGACAGTCGTAGTCGTAGCATGTAGTCAGTGTCCCAAAAGTTTGTCAACCAGTCTTAACAAGAGGTATCATAATAACTAGTAGTAACTGGATTGTGGAGGTCAGATAGGCAGTCGCTCTATGTAAAACACTGGTATTCAGCTACATCCAGTGAGACTGGATGTCAGCCCCAACAAAGTTGGGAAATAGCTAGACCGATGATTAGTGGCCTTTCAATCTTCTGATATCATCAGTAGAGATAAGAACATTCCTTCAGAAGTAACAGGCTTACAGGCCTATAGTAACTGATGTATTTGTTCATTCTTTTGGCTTGCTTAAGTAAGATTGGGTGATAAATTCCCCCTGAAAGGACAGCTCGGAAGTGATTCAACGTAGTCGACCTCCCATATATCTCTCTGTACCATAATTTAGGTCATGTTGAGGTAGTTTGTTTGGGACCAATATAGGAGAAGTCGGTCACCTAGGAGTAAATAAATATATTTTATTGTGTGTTATAGTCGTGTTAATAGGCTTACTTGAAGGAGAGATATATGTTGTATCTCGACACAGTGTCTGATCCTAAATGGAGGACAAATTACGGTAGAAAGACTGTCGTATATGAGGGGGCTGAACTTTATAACTCAATACCTACCTAAAGCTATCAAGGAGTCGAAATCCCTTCCAACTTTTAAAAGGCTATTAAAGCACCACCTAGCTAATAGATAAATTGTTGTTTTTTTTGCCGTTCTTAGCAATTAATTCTAGTTTGTTATTTTATTACTTAATTTAGTTTGCCACAACAAAGCGCAACCGCCGCTTATAATTTATTGTATCTAAATTAATACGTTTCTCCTCATAGAAGTGAATAATTGTATTCTTTTTGAGCGAAAGAAATTTCATAAACCGTAATGCTTACAACTTACTCATTATCTGTGCTCAGGTCGACCCCAATTCGATATGTTTTATGTGTCCGTAAACTCTAGTAACCTCAACGACTCCTGGCTGGAACCCATCTAGTTTGGACTCAGCAGTGACAATTGAGATAGGCCAGCTAAGTAAATACGAAATTTTCAAAAATATGACAATGTCGTACGCTATAATTATTTTTATTATTAGCTAGCTTATGTTGCCCCACTGCTGAGCAAAGACCTCCCTCCATTCCTTCCAACGGTCACGATTCTGTGCAACGTCTCTCCAATTCTCAAGGAAGACATCCAGTTAGTCCCGCCATCTCCTTCGTGGTCTGCCACGACCTCGTGTAACTTAACGTTATAATTATTTAACAATATTCATTGTGTTATTTACGTTAATGAGTCGATCGATACGATCTAAATAAAATGAGGCAAAATATTAAAAGTCTCCTTAAAAATCCTTTGAATTGTAATCGAACCACAGTCAGTCTATGGTACGGCGTTCTCGTTTCATAACCAATGCACGTTGCGAGCAAAATTTGCAAGTTAGCTACTTGCGAATAGGGTTGGCATAATGCCTCTTTTAGTTAGATTAACTCAGGGTGTAAAGATCTTCATCCGCCTTAGAAAAGGGAGGATCCTCCGACCAGATGGACGGGTGTTGTATCTGGTAACAGTTCTATTATAGTCGGGATTTCCTATACAGCCTTAAGTCGAGAATTTTAATATCGCTATTCAGAAGTTTGATGTTAGTTCTTCCTTTGTGGAATAGATGGCGCTGTAGTACTTTCTATATACTGTATTGCTGAAGTACTTTTTGTACTGTTCGCTACACTTCTGAAGGTCTTTAATTATGGACAATTTATTTTTTACTTGAAATTGTATTTCTTTTGTTTTCACAATAATTTATGTTTTTGAGTCATGCGATCTATTCCGGATGTTTTGACAATTAGGAAATTAATACCCAGTCTAATTAGGTCAATCGATTCATCATCATTATGGTAAACTCGAAAGACAACAACATCCTATTTTCGTACTAATAGAGTGATAATGATGATTGCCTATCTATTTACTATTTGGGAAAACTCATCACTGATTGATGCATACAGGATGTTACGTTCAAGATAGTCATTCCAATTTGGGACCAACAATGAAATATGGAATAAGAATCTGTTGTTGTCTATAATGTGCATTCATTGGGGGGTGGGAAATCATAAAATGACTCCTCCCGCTCTGGGTAGAGCCTTAGGGAGTGTCAGACTTCTATTGACTAAAAACCACCCATGTACTTTCTTAGCCTTTTATGTCGATGCCGCGGTATCTCTTTCGAACAACCCGCAGCCCCAACGGGGCAACGCGCTTCAAGTGTAGTGAATGGCCTATCATCTTCTGCCTAGCCTGACTGAACAACATTTTATTGAAATCGGTTTCGTGGTTTTGGAGATTAACGTGTACGAACACGTGATTTTTTTATGACATCTTTACACCTTAACTTTCATCATAAATATTTCCGTCCTTTGGTAAAAGCCGTATGAAAACCCATCATTCAGTAGTTTTTGAGTTTTATCGCGTTCCCCTGAACGCTCAAATACTAAATGGTCACTTTAGCAGATCATGAAATGAATTGCGTTATAAAGCGTAAAATGGACCTTTTATAATATTAACTGAGTCTGTGACCATTTAGGAAAATAGATCATTATAGGAAAATAGTATGAACTGCGTTAAAATTTGTAAAATGGTCACAGCATTTTTTAACCTAATTCATATTAATAATTATTATGATCTGCAGTAGCAATTTTAGACTCCCAGACAAACAGACTTGACAGGCAAACGCGAGCGATGCAGACGGTTGGATTTTCTCCGTGCAAAAAATCTAAATTGAGTCCTACGGTAAACCATACCGCAAATCGTTATTTTTCACACCAAAAAAAAGAACAATTCTCATCAATAAGTTGCAGAGTTATTTTACTAATGTACCGAGATCCCTGGTTGACGGCTTCGTGGAGAGTTTGTTTCGTTTAGGTACACCTTGTTATGAGTATAATAATAAACATCGATACGATTTAAGAGAATTTTAATGGTTATTGCCGTGTTTCAAATAAATAAATCTAATTTGAGATAACAAGCTTAAACATAATGTGCATTTAATGTTAAAATTGGCCTTATCAGAAAACTCAAAGTCACCCAAAGGGCAATGGAGATATGCTCGGAGTTTCCTTGCGTGATCGAATCAGAAATGAGGACATCCGCATGAGAACCAAGGTTACCGACGTAGCCCGAAGAATCGCCGGACTTAAGTGGCAATTGCAGGGCACATTGCTCGCAGAACGGATGGCCGATGGGGCCGAAAAGTTCTGGAATGGCGACCGCGAACCGGAAGACTTTGCGTTGGGCCTCCCACTAGGTGGACCGATGACCTGGTCAAGGTTGCAGGAACCCGCTGGATGAGAGACGCACGGGACCGGTCAATGTGGTGACACCTGGGGTAGGCCTATGTCCAGCAGTGGACGTCTTTTGGCTGAAATGATGATGATGATGATAAATGTTAAAATTACAAAAACTAAAGTATAATCTCATGCATATTATGGCAATTAATCAAATTTCTATCAAGTCACGTTGCGTGCCATGCGCGGTTACCGAATAACATGGCAAAACTTGTGAATGAGATCACGGTCCATTTACCATTAAAACAAGGTTCAAAATTCAATTATAAGTTCAAACTGGTTTTTGAAACTGTCCTAGGGATAGTCATGAACACCAATAATAATATATTTAACAAAATGGCGCAGCGAATGTCTCGCCTATCCTTCCTAACTAATATTATAAATGCGAAAGTAACTCTGTCTGTCTGTCTTTCTGTCTGACCGATTTGTGTGAAATTTGGTACAGACATAGTTTGGAACTTGAGAAAGGACATAGGATAGTTTTTTTTTTTTTTTTTTTCGCGAGATAAACCAAAAATCTGCCGGAAGTCACTATTCCACGCGAACGAAGTCGCGGGCAAAAGCTAGTTAATAATAATTGCAATATTTAAGATAAAATCTATTTAGAGTTCTTTTTTGTCTTTAAAAAAAAATAACACCACTATTGTTTAGGTGGGTTTGTTAATTGTAAATTTTCAATCTCACACAAACACCAAAACCCGGCAAATCTGTAGACCATACAAATATTTTTTCTGTGCGTTGATCGAACCCACACTACGCGATGCAGCAGTCAATCGCTCAGCCCCTGCAAAATACCAAATCGTTTTGTAACAATCATCCTCTAGTCTTTTCCCAACTGTGTTGGGGTCGGCTTCGAGCCTAACTAGATACAGTTCACAATTCATTCGTAGGGCTCGGGATTACATTTTATAATAAACTGCCATCTTCTTTTCTAGTGGCTAGACTTGCCATTTAATGAGTGTAAAGCCAAAGTTAAATCTAATCTTTGTTTAAAAGCTTACTGTTCTATTATCGACTACTTAGATGATAAGAATAGTTGGTCGCTGAGTTGAACGCAAAACAATGTTTGTTATTTGTGTTCTTTCTCCAAAATTAGTTTACTATTATGTTATGTGTTTATTATTTTATTTTTACATTGTTTATTGTTTATACTTTTGTTTATTACTGATTGTGTCTGTAGTAAATCTTAAATTTAACTGACACCTTGCTATTGTATCGAGTCTGGTTCTTCTAACCAACCTAACAGACAGATGTGTGCTGGGGAGTTTGTTCCGCCCCTTCTTCTTTCCAGCTAAACACTAGGAAGTGTCGATGGGTGGGCGTTTTTGGGGGACTGTCTTATAAAAATGTAAATACAGTGAAACCTGGTTAAATGTGTCTCAGATATCCAAATCTGTCTCATGGGACCCCAGTATGAGTTCCAGTTATAGAGGTTTCTCACTTATCCAGGTCCCAGTTAACCAAGTTTCACTGTAGTAAAGTAAGTAAAGTAAATTTTGACCCTCGAAAAGTGCTGATTATCAGCCTAGTTTGAATAAATGAATTTTGATTTTGATTTTTTTATTTTTGACAGCAGAATCATCATTATAATTCTCCTGTACTTCTTTCAATGTAGGTATTTGGGGTCGGCATTGCATGTTTTCTTCTTCCTTATTACCCTAATCGTCATCTCGGCAGTCACCTTCTTTCTAGCCATTTTATCTCTCACACAGTCCATCCATCGTTTCTTTGATCTTCCTCTACTCTTAATAAAGCCATCTCATTATTTTCCTTATTCCTCCGGATCACACGTTCATACCACGATAACCGACTTTTCAGTCATCGGCGCCACTTTCAGACTTCCTATTTCAGAATACCAGTATTTATCACGGAGTGCCTGCCTAAGCGAACTGCATATCTGACCCTTTCATAGCAGTTACTGGGCAACACAATTTTGAATTTGAGTGGATTCTGAAATCCAATGTACTATTTTCGTAACCCACTACAAAACTTTGCCTCACACTAGGAATTTCCCCATTTAAACTCACATACTCAAATACACCCAGACCCGAAACAACTATCTGTAGGCCATACAAATGTTTGTTCCGTGCGGGCATCGAGCCCGCGACACTAAGCGCAGCAGTTCAATCGCTTAGTAACTGCGCCAACCGTGCCGTCTATAAACCACACCACACCACGCCTCAAAGCCTCATCACGCCTGCCACCCTCAAAGGGTAAAACCAAAGGTGTTCCCATTTCACCCACATTTCACCAGAACAGTTATGTTTAAGTTCCCTGAAATAAGGGGCGAGCCTATTGCCATCAACCGGGCACAAGTTCAGACTCCATTGCTGCTTCTGAGAAATTCCTGATGGAAAACCTGAAGAACAGTTTTCCCGAACCACTTTTATTTATTTATTTATTTATGGCACTTCAACGACTTACTCACTAAGGGGATACATATACTTACATCATTAACAGTTTTAAACATAGTGAGTTCGTCACTTACAGAAGTGCACAGCACTCGCAGAATAATAAAGGGCAAGTACGGCAACAATAAATAATTTAGGTTAAATTACAAAATAATACATAATTACAATAAATACACTTTGTTCGTCCTTTGATTGAACCCAGGTCTTCATGGACAGCAGTCACGCATCTATTAATGCATCTACTAACTAGACTACACGGGGCATTCATAAACAACATTACAATAAATATAGTAAAAGTAGTTTTTTAAAGTTTGACGGCACGGTTGGCGCAATCTCGACTGCTACGCTGCGTGTCGCGGGTTCGATCCGCCCACGGAACAAATATTTGCATGGCCTACAGATAGTTGTTTCGGATCTGGGTGTTTGTGTATGTGAGTTTAAATGTTAGTAAACGCACCCACGATACCGGAGAAATTCCTAGTGTGGGGCAAAGTTTAAAAAAAAAAGTTACTAAGTGTATATGCACGTGACTGTACATTATTAGTTACCGTTAGGGTAACAATCGAATTTAAATTATGTTTGTTGGTGTAGGTTTCATGATATGTTGGTTCCTTGTTTAAAATTAAGTTTCTCGATTATAACTTGACCTATGACGTCAATTGCCAGTTTCGACCAGTTTTTGCGCGGTTAGGCATCCGGTTTTTGGAAATCCTATTGGAGCGTGAACGACTTGTTGAGCCGTTGCGTATCGTTCTCTGTTCATGATTTTAGTGAATGTTTGAAAGCTTAGTAATAAATACAATGTGTGAACGGACGCTTCACGAAGCCGTCAACCAAGGATTCTGCACTTTTTTTTGAGTTATTCCGGTCTGATCCCCTAAAACTGATACCCTAGGGGATCCGTTTTATTATAAATTATTTTCTATTCCGGTCTGATCCCCCGTAAAAGAATCGGATACCCTGACACATTTTTAGGACAGTCAGCAACAAAATATTTGTGCAGGTTCTATTAGATAAAAAAAAAAGAATAGGTAGTAAAGTCCCACAAACTACCAAGAGAACAGAAGTAGGAAGGAGGTATTGGAAATTGGAATCATCAAATCTATATTATACCTTTATAGTAAAGTCCCACAAACTACCAGGAGAACAGAAGTAGGAAGGAGGTTGGAAATTGAACTTTACTGTCCTGGTTTCCTATCTCCAGAGATAGGAATGGATAGGAAAGAAATAATATAGATTTGATTTAAAGATTCCAATACCTCCTTCCTACTTCTGTTCTCCTGGTAGTTTGTGGGGTGATCGTACAATTGTAAGTTATAGAAATAAAAACTGATTATTTTTTCATTGACAACTGTTTTTCGGTTGACTGTACTTCACTTGTACTTGTGTCAAAAAGGGGATCAGAACGGAATGATAAATTACAGGGGATCAGAAAGGAATAAACAAAAGAAAAATATTGGCAGTGGATCGGTTTGGGGGATCAGACCGGAACAACTATTTTTTTTTTTGGGTTGGTGGGGGAAATCATCAAATGTCTCCTACCGCTCTGTCCAGAGCGGTAGAGTGTCAGACTTCTATTGACTAAAAACCACCCATGTTCCTTCTTAGCCCTTGTGCCGAGGCCGCGGTATCTCTTTCGAACAACCCGCAGAAAAAAGTACAGAATCCTGCCGTGGGCTCCCACGGGAGGATTCTGTACTTCAAACTAAGTAGCTTTATTATACGAAATGCTGGAGAATGATGTTTTCGTTAACCCCCTCCTCGCCAACAAAAATTCGTTCTCAATATCTCGTGTTACGGTAGGACTCAAATATAACGTAGGTACTCAAAATATTGTGGTGATGGATGCATTGTACGGTGGCAGTAGAGATATTGGGGAGGAGCGGTGGCCCAGTGGTGTCGGCCCCGACTTACGAACAGTAGGTCGTGGGTTCGAACCCAGGCAGGCGCATCACTTTGTGTAATTTATTTCATCACCGCTGCTCTCAAAACGGTGAAAGAAAACATCGTGAGGAAACCGGCATGTCTTAGAACCAAAAAATTCGAAGACATGTGACATCCGCCAATCCGCACTGGGCCCGCGTGGTGGATTATAGCCCATCCCTCTCCTAGAGAGGAGGCCTGAGTCCCTGCAGTGGGAACATTATAGGCTGATGATGATGATGATGATGAGTAGAGTTATTTAACAGGACTGAGGTCCTGGGTTTCATACCCAGGGCGGTGCTTAGCAGTCACCTAACCTCACCCACATGTCACATGTCTTTTCACACACATGAAAAAATTGCATTTAAACTTAGGTTCACAAGACGATTTTATTTCTGTTTGTAAACAGAAAGAAAACACAAATATTTATTAATTATTCACATGCTGATTTTAAATATCCTGTTTTTGTGAACCTAAGTTTAAATACAATTATTTACATCGAGTTCTATTAGGTTCTCTATGGTATGCATCTCGTTTTTGTTAACCGCCGCGTGCGTTAACACGTGATCGGTTGATTAGAAAGAACTGGTTTATTATCTTGTTTGAGGTCAACGCACGGTTAACAGAACTGCATGCCGAAAGCCGAAAATCACGTGTTCGCCGTGTCATTGCAATCATTTTATTATTCTACTAGACCAATGATAAAATAAATAAAAAGAGGTAGATATCGCATTAGCACGCACAAATTGTTGAGGACAAACTACGGCAATTGGTGCAGTTTAGTATCTAGCTATCTCTTTTTATCTTACTGAAACCTTCTCGTTACGGAGATATTGGGGTCGCTTTAATTATTGAATTAAACACCTTTTTAGGAACCCTTATAGTTTCGCCATGTCTGTCTGTCCGTCCGTCCGTCCTCGCTTAATCTCTGTGACCGTTAGCACTAGAAAGCTGAAATTTGGTACCAATATGTGTATCAATCACGCCGACAAAGTGGTAAAATAAAAATTTGAAAAAAATGTTTTATTAGGATAGCCCCCCTATATGTAAAGTGGGAAGTGATTTTTTTTTTAATTTCAACCCTAACGTGTGATATATTGTTGGAAAGGTATTTAAAAATGAATAGGGGTTTACTAAAATAATTTTTTGATAATGTCAATAATTTCGGAAATAATCGCTTCAAAAGTAAAAAACAATGCGTCCCCCCTAACTTTTGAACCATAAGTTAAGAAAATATGAAAAAAATCTGAAAAGTAGAACTTTATAAGGACTTTCTAGAAAAATAATTTTGAACTTGGATGGAAACAACAGATGGAAACAGCAGTTAACCAATATAATTTGGTCCCTGAATCGTATGAGCGCCTATACAATCTAGAGGTCAAGTTTCATTGGCCATAGAAGAAATTGTATAAATTATTATAGCATACCGTTTTGGTACGGAACCCTTCATGTGCGAGTCCGACTCGCACTTGGCCAGTGTTTTTTTGGAGGTGTGGGAAATCATCAAATGATTCCTCCCGCTCTGGGCAGAGCGGTAGTGTCAGACTTCTACTGACTAAAAGCCACCCGGATGGGTGGCTTTTAGTCAGTAGAAGTCTTCCTATTCCTTCTTAGCCCTTTGTGCCGAGGTCGCGGTATCTCTTTCCTAACCGATAGCTTCAAATACGTCAGCATAGAACGGACATACAAACAGGCATTATAAAAAATAAATTAATAAATATGATTCTCATACTAATTTTTTATTTTCCGTTTTTGTGGACCTAGGTTTTTATGCAATGCAATATTTTACGTCGCGTTCTATTTAGTTCCTTACTCTATGTATGCATCTCGTTTTTGTTAACCGCCGTGTGTCTTAACACGTGATCGGGCAGTTAGTAAAACCTGGTTTATTATCTAGTTTGAGGTCATCGCACGGTTAAAAGAACTGTGACTTTAACTTTATAATGGATTTAAAAAAGTACTACGCTTCGAAAATCACAGCTATTTTAACCGTAGCGCCTTTAGCAAGAACTTTTCTGAAAACCTTTCAAGGTCTCATAATAGAAAACAACTTAGATTTAGGCTTAAAGGTCGACCATTCACTATCTCGTGTCTCTCACAGGGGTCATAAATGTGCCGAAAATACAGGGTACCTTACCTGCGATGCTATAAGATAACTTTTCATTAAGTTTTAGCCGAAATGTGTAAAGGTGCTGAGGTTCTATATCTATTCTATATAGAGGTCAGGCGAATATGGTCAAGAGATGGTTGGATGACCTGTATATAATGTCTAAAGTCGGTTGCAGACCGACACCTAAAACTATGGTCTGAGGATTATTTTTATTTGGTGCGGCAAGTGGGACAGCTGAGCAAGAGATCCTAGATTTCATTCAGGGGTAAAGCAAAGTGTTATTGAGATTTTCCATAATGAATCCATTCCATCATCATTCGTTCACGGACTCCCGGATAACATACGCCTGTACCTATTACTTCGGGGCATACGGAGCAGCGGTGACTCAGTGGTTAGTGGGCTTACGAACAGTAGGTCGTGGGTTCGAACCAAGGCAGGCACATTAATTTGTGTAATTTATTTCATCACCACTGCTTTTCTCAAAAACGAGTCTACGACTTTGCGCCGATGGACATTACGCCGACAGACTGAACGGCACAAGACTTTACTTCGACGGGACTCTAACGGAGAAGGAAAACATGGTAAGGAAACCGGCATGTCTTAGAACCAAAAAAAATCGAAGACATGTGACATCTACCAATCCGCACTGGGCCCGCGTTGTAGATTATGACCCATTCCCTCTCAAAGAGAGGAGGCCTGTGTCCTAGCAGTTGAAAAAATAATAGACTGTTGATGATGATGATGATACAGGCGTGATGTTATGTTATATGAAGCACGAAAACTCCTATTCTTACAGACTAGCTTAGCTCTTAGTCTATAGCCGTCTTAATTCTACGCCTCAAACTTTGGCCCTAATATATTCGCGATAGCTTTACATATTGTGCTATAAATAAGAGGCATGAAAATTTAAAGGGTCTGTTCTAACACCAAGACAGATATGAGTAATCCACAACACAGATACCGTCTGTTTTATGTTTCATTTGATAGAAGGGTGCTGTAACTTGATGGATGCCGAGCGACCATTTTTTATTTTGGTCAGGAATATTAGTATTGGTATTACGAATAATATAGGTAGGTAGTCATATAGGTAGTCAGTGACCGGAAAGTCTAACAAACAGTCTTATCAAGGGGCATTCGTATTAAGCACTACAAACTGAGTTATAGAGATTAGATAGACCGTCGCTTCATGCTCCATGTGTAATATTGAAACGTATAACAGTTTGTTTGCCCAAATAAAAAAAATAAAAAATTGCAGCGATTTATTTATTTAACTAAAAAAAATCAAACGTTAATTTTATTTAACTGAAAGCTTTGAGCCATTGAGCGTCAAATAACGATTGACAAATAAAAAAAAAATTGGTTGCCTGTAAAGTCGGTATACGGGCGAAAGTTTTACGTGACAACGACTTTGAGTGGTAAAATAATTTTAATGTGAATATTCATTCGTATAGTAGGAAGAAGGATGAAATAATAGTAACATTTTAAAACATTTATTTATACAAAGAATTATATTTAAAACAATAATTTATACAAAGAATCTCGCACTGAATTTCATAATAACAAAATTTTACCTTTACCTTTACACATACCGAGTGGAAGGGACGCGTGCCTTTCACTTTTTGTGTCTGTCTCTCTCGCTCTTAGGCGGGCTAACCATGCCCGAGTGGAAGGGACGCGTGCCTCTCACTCGCTCTCATTTTGAGCGCATAACGTGAGCGGAGCGTAACGCAGTTTCTTGAAGTGTCACCCGGCAAACCAATTTATAAGACGTTGTCACGTCAAAATAAATCTAATGGGCCGGATTTGATGACGATTTACCTAATGGTCAAGTTTAAATGGGCGGAAACGTTTTTTTCAGGGTAATTAAACAGACCAAAAAATCCTTTGTTTGTGTTGTGTGTTGTGTTGACTTATTTTGTTACCCCACTGCTGCACAAAGATGTTTTTCAACCAATGGTCGTTCTGCCCACAGTTATCAAATTAATTAACAACGGTTAGGCTACTACTATTGATGAAACGTGTTTTTTGGCGGACTGTAATTTTTCACCTTTTTTTGGTACACGTTCATATTATTATTCATCATTCATCATTTCAGCCAAAAGACGTCCACTGCTGGACATAGGCCTCCCCCAGGCGTCGCCACATTGACCGGTCCCGTGCGTCTCTCATCCAGCGGGTTCCTGCAACCTTGACCAGGTCATCGGTCCACCTAGTGGGAGGCCTTCCAACGCAACGTCTTCCGGTTCGCGGTCGCCATTCCAGAACTTTTCGGCCCCATCGGCCATCCGTTCTGCGAGCAATGTGCCCTGCCCATTGCCACTTAAGTCTGGCGATTCTTCGGGCTACGTCGGTAACCTTGGTTCTCATGCGGATGTCCTCATTTCTGATTCGATCACGCAAGGAAACTCCGAGCATAGCCCTCTCCATTGCCCTTTTTTTTTTTTTTTTTTTGGTGGGTGGAAAATCATCGAATGACCCCCCCCCGCTCTTGGGCAGAGCGAAGGGGAGTGTCAGACTTCTACTGACTAAAAACCGAACCCATGTTCCTTCTTTGCCCTTGTGCCGAGGCCACGTCATCTAGTACTAAAATCCGCGGCCCCGACGGGCTCTCCATTGCCCTTTGGGTGACTTTGAGCTTTCTGATGAGGCCCATTGTGAGCGTCCACGTTTCGATCCCGTATGTAATCACTGGCAACACACACTGGTCATAGACTTTCGTCTTGAGACACTGGGGTAAGTTGGACGAGAAGATACCGCGCAACTTCCCGAACGCTGCCCAGCCGAGTCGGATTCGACGATTGACCTCTTTCTCGAAGTTAGATCTACCCAACTGGACCGTTTGTCCCAGGTAGACATAATCGTCCACAACTTCGAAATATTATTATTTAGTTTTTATTATTACAGCGTATTACAGAAAGGGTGTAGTCAGACTTGACAGTGCACTGCAAACCATCAATCTAAACAATTTTGCCCATGTACTAACATAATATAGGTTAAAAAAAATAGGTTAGAGTTGACTTTTATCCATCCTATCTGAGATGTTAGTTATCTCATGAAATACTATCAAACATCCTATATCGTATCGCAGATTGTATATTTAACTTCCATCCACGTGCAGGTTAACAACTTTAACGGATGTGATAGGTTCTCAGAAATTCATTTACTATCCAATTTTCTGACTTTACAAGCCTATCATAGTCCTTCGCAGATATTGGAAAAAAAAAAATTATAGTTTGTTCATTTAGCTTTTTTTGCTTGTCTTGTCTTTTTATAAACAGTATTAACAAGTTCAATATTAGTATAACGTACCTAAAGGTACCTTTCGAAGTCCTAAATTATTGTTAAAACTGCAACAAAATCCGTTGCGTAGTTAAGAAGGAAAAACGTGCTTATACAGAGAGATCACCAATACAACTAAATATATTTGTTCAGATTTATTTCAGCACCAAATTGATCGAACGATCCAAGTATTAGGTATACAAAAGGCAGCTACAACAATTAGAGGCACTTACAAATTAATAGTAAAACCACTTGTTTGTTCGAACTCGTTCAATTTTCCCACTCCCAAAATACCGACAAAAAAATATATTGAGAGTAAACATTTCCAAAGCGAAAATCTCTGACGTAAAAAGCCTGGACATTTTTATAACGAAACCTAAGCCGGTTATATTTTAATACAGGAAAAGCCGATCTCTCGCAATCATATCAGTTTCCAATCTAAAAAGCTGTCTAAAAGCCGTCCCTACACAGAATAAGAAATAAAATGGAGTGTCAATGGCATATTTTTGTGAGTAAAATGCACTTGGATTAAACAAGTTGTAAAGGTCATAAATATTAAGTTTCAGCTGATAATTTTTTTTTTAAATGCTACGTACTGGTCGAACAAATTCAGAGTCATCGATTCGAGAAGAAGAAATTGATAAATTCCAGATAAAATCCTGCCTATTAGTACGTACAATACTTAATAGAGACATACATACACAAATAACATTTACAAAAAGGATGCAAATCCAAAAGCGCATGACGAGGCAGGTGAACCATATAATTTAAAGAGCACCGAGGACAAATTACGGTAGAAAGACTGTCATATATGAGGGGGGTGAACTTATAACTCAATACCTAAAGCTATCAAGGAGTCGAAATACCTTCCAACTTTTAAAAGGCTATTAAAGCACCACCTAGCTAATAGATACATTATTGTTTTTTGCCGTTCTTGGTGATTAATTTTAGTTTGAAATTTTATTACATAATTTAGTTTGCCACAACAAAGCGCAACCGCCGCTCACAATTATTGTATCTAAATTATTTTGTTTTTCCTCATAGAAGTGAATAATTATTGTATTCTTTTTGAGCGAAATTTTCTTAAACCGTAACCGTATTAAATTTTAACGAGAGAAATAAGTGCCACATTAAGTAAGCAATTTATTGTTTCCTTTCAAGATTTTCGCTACTCGTATGTTCCAAACAATCTATCCAATCAAGTATAAAATGATGGTTCGAAATCAAAGATTATCTGGTTTAATTATAATGGCTACCTGCCTTTTAAAACGCTCAGCCTCTTATGTATTTATAAACGTGGAGTAAAATAATATGCCAAACAGCTGCTAACCTCATTAAATGAACGCTAAATCTCTCAATGGCAGAATAATATTACGAAGTCACATAGAGAACCCTGTTTGAACCTGTTTATTAAATGAGATTTTTCCTACAGCTGTACCTTTAACTTGATTTTATTAACAACACAATAAATGTATATTTTCAACAACTCCCTTCCTATCCGATGATCACTCCATTTACTCTGTGTCCACTAGGATTCGCTCTCATCATTCATTCATCGAAATTTCTACCACACGTTTCCCTTTCGCCCGGCTTTGCGGATAATCTCTTATTAGCACGAATTGATAAAAGCATCTGGTATGGTCTGGTATGGTTGACGTGATTATGTATTTCTGGAAATGACACGAGCTTATGGATAACTTGGTGTAATTAATAATGTCGTTAATCAATCATTGTGGCCTATCGATGGATTTGTGTTGGAAGGATTAATTGGTATTTTTCGTTTAGGATTATTACAGGAGGGTTATTTATTAAAACCAAAGCCAGGCCATTTATTTTTATAAGGCAATTAAAAGGCAGTTTTGAATGTCAGAATTAGCAAGGTCACAAAATAATCCTAGTTGTCCGTTTGCAAAGGAAGTTTGGCCAATAATCCATTATATACAGTATTATACAAGTTAACCCCTAGTTATCTATATCTACATAAATAACCAGTCAAAATCATAACCCTCCTTTGGCTTTGCCGTAGTCGGGTAAAAAAAGAGAAGTCCTGACTGACTGACTGACTGACTCGTGAACGCCCAGCCCAAACCCTAGGACCTAGAAAGCTGAAATTTTGTACAGAGGTTCCCTCTATAATGTAGACAAAGAATAATGAAGGATTTTTCGAAATTCAACCCCTAAGGGAGTTAAATAGGGGATGAAAGTTTAGAAGCCGTGGGCAAAAGCTAGTCTATCTAAATTAATCTAAATTAATTTGGCATAGACAAAAAAGTTAGTTCTTTAAATTTTAAAGAACTAACCTTTTTGCTAAATTACTCCAGGATCTTTTGAATTGACAAAAAAGGTCTGACGGTCACAGAGCGCTTTTAGACTACCTTACTAATTAAAAAGGTATTGTGTTATATAATTTATAAAAGGTTAGGTTGGGATAGATTAATCTTACTATATCTTACAAAGTTTCTTTTTGTGCGGGAACTAACTGGTTTGTCACAGGTGAACTTTGAACAAGATGGAAGCGTGCACAAAAAGAGAATTTCGGGTGTGCGCATTGATTCGTGTTTTGTGGCAGAACATATAAGTATTGTACTCTTTGTGGCAGACTCCTGGGGAGGCTACAGCAGTTTTAAAGTTATCTTAGCATGTTCCGCCTCTCAGCAAGAGCAAGATGACAGCGTGCACAAAACATAAAAAAACTCGGGCGAGCGAATTTATTTTCGTTCGGTGGCAAACCAAACAGTATTTTAATTTTCTTTAATCTCTAGCTTAGCAAACAAGCTAAACTAACATTTTATTTTACCCACAATTCAGACTTTCAAACGAAAATAATTAATTGAGTGAACCAAGCTTAAATTAAATCGGGTTAAATAATTTAAACGAAAACCCTTTCAGTGATAACGTTACATTCGATTCGAAATACCTTAATTGAATGAAAAACCTCTGACATGTGGTGACGAAAATTCGTGAAAGTAATTAATTTCGGCTCAATCAAATTATGTTCCATTGAAAACCAACGCGGTGTGCTCGTACTGATAGGCTACACAAAAAATGAGCGAAATGAATTGAGCCAGATTTTGTTATTAAATAAATTGATTATAAAATTATAATTGACACTTTGATTGAATGGCTTTAAATATTTATACACGACGCGTTTGCGTGTTGTAAAACATTATGGCTGCAAATAGAGCTTACTTTAGAACCTAAAGTGTTATGAAGGTAGTGTTGTAGCTGCAATTATAGTTTGTGACGACAAAAGAGTGTTAGTAATAAAAAATAACGCTAATAGTGACAAAGCCAGTTTATAAGAGCAATGTATGGAGGTTAAACGAGTAGAGCAGCAATTATTAACTCTAAAATACAGACCAAAGCTGCTGAGTTATAGCCTTGAGCGAATCTTACGACTATCAGATCCATATAAGAAATTAACATTTACTATTAACTTCTAAAGTTCTAAGCAAGCTACCACAAACTCTTTCGGAGCGCTGAGAGTTGCACAAAAAGAGCACTTAACGCTACTAGCTCTAGAATGGTGTTCACTAAATCTTTTTCAACATCAAACCCCTAAAGGGGTACAAAACTCCCTTGTATAGCTTAGGGCTGAATGGTAGAGATATTTCACCCTATTAATAGAACTTATAGTGTCAAGTATGGCCTCCATATTATTTAAGGTTGAATTATTGGGTTTGTTACCACTTTAGTACCTCCCCCTAATTGGTAAGCATAAAATGGCGTCGCAACATAGTCTTGTTTGAAGATGAGGGTTCCGTATGTAATGGAAGTGATATCGCAACTGCAAGTTTTAATATTTCCGAAGAGGACCGCTGTTTTGTTTTTACATTGAGTAATAAAAATAAATGGCGGAGTTGAGTACTAAAATTTTAACTCATTGTTAGTGGAAACTGAAGCGGAATTTTCATTGCGAAGGTAAGTAAACTGTGAATATGTGTATAAATTATTGGCAAATAATTGATTGTTTGCTTCACATGGAGCAAAACATTTTTGTACTAAATGTGTAACAAAACTTTGCCTATTGACTTAAAAGTGTCATGACGTGTACTTGTCGACTCGTGGGTAGGCTAGGTACTGGTTTTGGGAAATGACTACGGATCCCCAAATTCATGCGCCCACCATTTTAAGAATTAAAAACAGTTAAACGTACGAAACGAATACTTAACAAAATGAAGGTATTTATTTTTCTAGCGTCCTAATACCAGGGTCATGACACTTTTAAGTCAATAGGCAACGTTTTGTTACATATTTAGTACAAAAATGTTTTGCTCGATGTGAAGCAAAAAAATGTTTTTTTGTTAAATACACAACAAACAGTGGGCCCATCAATTATTTGCCAATAATATATACACATATTCACAGTTTACTTACATTCGCAATGAAAATTCCCCTTCAGTTTCCACTAACAATGAGTTAAAATTTTAGCACTCAACTCCGCCATTTATTTTTGTAAACGCACAATGTTTGGTTTTTTGTTAAGGGATCAACAAGAAACATCATACCGCATATAATAGCCGGCAATGAAAAAAAGTAAAAAATTATATCCTTAGACGCTAAAATTTCCTATTGTAGATCTATACTGCAGCTCAAGGTGTTACAATTTACCTTATTGCCACCCTCTAACCGCTCAAATAGTAAGTAAGATACATCATAGATCTAGTATACCCCTTACGGAGTTTATATTCATACATTTGCTCCCTATATAGCGCTCAAAGTGTCAGTAAGCAGCATGTAGCTCTACCATACCGCTTGAGGAGTCACTAGCCACTAACATACCACTCTTACAGTGTTTTATGTCTCAGTTAGCGCTACTGTACCTCCACGATTGCTCTACTATATCTCTTAATGTCATTCTGTAACTCCACTACATCGCCATAGCGGAACCTAAGACCATAAGAATTTGTGCCCATTCCAGGGGTATAGTAAAGTTATAGTTCGCTATAACTCCCATGTGATAGCACTTATTGATGACCTTAGGATCTGTTTAGCTCTTTTATATATCTATTCTATCTCTTATATTAGCGCCTAATGTTAGTTGGGGTGTGTACTTCTTGGAGAGTTGAATAAGTGTTGGAGGGTTGAATAGAGTATGAGTAATACTCAACATCATCATAATTTCAGCCAAAAGACGTCCACTGCTGGACATAGACTTCCCCCAGGTGTCGCCACATTGACCAGTTCCAAGCGTCCCGATTCCAGCGGGTTCCCGCAACCTTCACTAGGTCATCGGTCCACCTAGTGGGAGGCCTTCCAACGCAAATGGAGAGGATAGGATAAATGGGGATTCCCTTTAGTTTTTTCTGTAACAGGCGCCACTTTCAAACTTCCTCTAATAAACTCATACCTTACTTTATCTGTTCTTGTCACTTCACAAGAATCATCATCATCTTTCTGCCCTCTTTTTCGATTCTTCCCTGTTAGAGGTCAGGGCGAGGTGGCATTTACTCCGTTCTCTTTTAAATCATTCTTCACACAATTCATCCATCTTTTCTTAGGCCTTCCTCATTCCGCAAGAATGAGGGTATTATATTAATCAAATGTATCTTCCAATTTCAAACATTTTTTACTACCACACTGACCTAGCCCTTACGTGATTCTACTTGTCTTAATCATAACAAAAGAAAAAATTTCAAAGAAAATTTTCGTACCTACTTATTTTTTCTTTTTGTGTTTCTTAGGTACTTTATCAATGACACTGTTAGGCGCCTTTCACGTGTTTTCACGTTCTTATGTTCTGTTAGTAGGGTAGGTAGATAATGTGTGACTTGTGAGGTCTAAATATCTTTCAGGATAAGGGATTTTAT
This sequence comes from Diarsia dahlii, assembly GCA_949775195.1. NCBI lineage: Eukaryota > Metazoa > Arthropoda > Insecta > Lepidoptera > Noctuidae > Diarsia > Diarsia dahlii. The sequence goes on from OX459198.1 coordinate 5,575,897, forward strand.
TGTTGAAAGAAATGATACTAAGATCAATGCTAAGCCTGAATAGTCTAGCTAGGGAATCCTCTGTCACTATGATATTTGCAAAATATATTTATGTTCGGATTGAAAAGTGCTTTTCTCCGATAAAAAGTAAAAACTACTAAAATAAAGTTTAAAAAATATAATATATGGGACAACCACGCGGGCTTCTTCTATCAAATGAAAAATCTCGTAACTATTATTGATCGAAGCGTAAAACGGTCCAGTAATCACAGAGTAATTGGTGTACAGACATGAAAAAAAAATATTCCGGTGGAATACAAAACCTTTTTGAAGTAGGTTAAAAAGCACGCTGATTGTACTACTATACGTGACTTTCTAAAGAACATGACTAATAAAGAGTCTATTTTCATAAACGTCAAGAAGTCACGTACTAAAGTAAATTACTTTTAAAATTACTAGTCGAGAGCTTACCATCGTGTAAGAAATGTTTGAAGCCGCTCAGTAAAAAGGTTCCTTTTCAGTAAAAAAGATACGTTTATATCAAAACGATCCTTTATAAACTTCCGAAATTTTCCCTAAAACGTTATTAAATCGTCAAACTAGTTTTTGACGTGACAACGTCTTATAAATTGGTTTGCCGGGTGACACTTCAAGAAACTGCGTTACGCTCCGCTCACGTTATGCGCTCACAATGAGAGCGAGTGAGAGGCACGCGTCCCTTCCACTCGGGCATGGTTAGCCCGCCTAAGAGCGAGAGAGACAGACATAAAAAGTGAAAGGCACGGATTCTTTGTATAAATTAATGTTTTAAATATAATTCTTTGTATAAATAAATGTTTTAAATTGTTACTATTATTTCATCCTTCTTCCTACTATACGAATGAATATTCACATTAAAATTATTTTACCACTCAAAGTCGTTGTCACGTAAAACTTTCGCCCGTATACCGACTTTACAGGCAACCAATTTTTTTTTCAACTAGTTTTTTTTTTTGTTAACACAGAACAGAACTGAAACTTTCAGTGAAAAGTTTTTAAAAAATCCTTTTAGTAGTACAAAATATACCGCTAATGAAATGCAGAGTAGAGGAGACTACTAATTTGCTGACAGACCTCGGTAGCATGCAAATGTACCGCTAAATGCTTTTGTATGTGTAATACGTTGGTAGCAGGTCGCTTGTTCGATGTTAAAACGCCAAAAGCTGTAAGTGTGCTATAAATGAAGTTATTTTTTTTAAAGTAACTTTTCAGGGGAAAATAAATTTAATATGTTATGTTGAGAACACCCAATCAGTTTACTTGGTTAAAAAATCACAACCAGACTCTTACTGAAGATTTTCAGTCTTATCTTTCCTTTAAAATAAAGGCTATATTCATTTGATTGCCTCTAGTGAGACAGGTACCTATGTACCGTAAAACGGGGTGAAAAGAAACTCAGGGGTGAATCGAGAGGCCGCGGATTTTTGTACTAGATGACGTGGCCTCGGCGCAAGGGCAAAGAAGGAACATGGGTTCGGTTTTTAGTCAGTAGAATTCTGACACTCCCCTTCGCTCTGCCCAAGAGCGGGGGGGGGGGGGCATTTGATGATTTTCCACCCACCAAAAAAAAAAAAAAAAGGGGGGTGAATCGAGACAGAACTTTGTGAGGGATTTTAAAGTTGAATGAAATATGTGGTATGTGTAAAATTACGTGAATTAAATAAAGCACTTGTAACATATCGTATTAATTCAATGTTAAAATCCCTTCCAAAGTTTTGTTTCGATTTACCCCTGCGTTTCTATTTACCCCGTTTTACCCGGTACTTTCATTTTATCATTTTATTCTTGTCGGTTGAAAATAGTAGGACCACCCGTAATATTATTAACAGCGGCCTGGCCCTGCAGTCTCTACACTATATAACGATAAAAATCTGTCGCTAAGTCGAAAAATCGTAAACTTTCTTTAATAGATTTTGAACCTTATGCCGTTGAAATAAAGCTGAAAATCTATTAAAGAAAGTTTACGATTTCTCGACTTAACGACATTCGTAGCGTCGTTATTAGTGTAGAGACTGCAGGCCCAGGGGGCGTATTACAAACTCTTAATTCCGGTCAGTATAGCCCGTATAGTAAACTGCCTTGCGTTTACGTATTACGATCTCTTATTGCTTGCCAGTCAGCAGTCACGTGACACTTGACTGACTTCTGCCTTGTAAATTGGCTTGTAAATTTCGTATTATGACATTCAAACTGACATTTGTTGACTTGATTTTCTGTCATTCTATGCCATTCAGTTTGCGCCGGTTTATATTAACTTTTTGTGAATTGTTTTGACATAGTTTTCTATTTTAAGCTAATTAATCAATAATTTAAGTTATTCTATTACCCAATAATTATCGTTCAGTGAACATAAACATGTGTGACGAATTGGTTATCTTCGATTATCTTCGAATTTCTCGAAAATGATGCTTCAGAATCTAATAACGAAACAAAACTTCAACGAAGACGCCTTCGAGATCTTAGCGACCCGTTTGATGTTGATGAAATGCAGTTTATGAAACTTCATAGATTAAGCAAACAGTTAGTCCACAATTTGTGCGGGGAAGTGAGACCCAGAATTTGGCTGGGCCTGCAAGGGCGTCAGACATCACTTGAGGGAAAGTTTAAGAAGGTTAACCCAATTGATACCTATTTTGGTTAACGTGCCTTCATGTTAAATATTTATTTATAAAATTAAATCATTCTTGCAAGTCCTAGTAGCACTATTTTTCTATGCAACGGGTTCTTATCAACGCCCCGTTGGTGAAAAATCAGCACACTCTGTAGCTCAACCTACAGTGTCGTAGTGATCGATCATAAAACAGATTACCAAATTATTAAACTTGCCGCACATGCAAGCTAAATAAAGCATTTTTTTCTAAATCAAAATATGAAAATATTAATACAAGTATTACTCACGCCATTCTTAATAAAATTCCTTAAAGCTTGAGCAAAACCACTTTCTTGCACCAATGCACAATGCAACGCCACAAATAACACAATAAGTTACTCTCTGACCATTTTTTCTCAAAAATAATCACACAAATCTTTCAACATCCTTTTCAATGTTCTAAGTTTAGTTTCAAGTGGTCCTCTCTCTACTCAGCTTATCAGTTTGTTTATTGCGGGCTCAGCGAAACACAATTAGAAAAAACACGTTTAGAAATCAGATGCGTGAGACACTAAGCAATTCCATTACTATATATTATAATATTAATAACCAAAACTATTAATTAATTTCAACTGTATTTATTTATTATATTTTATCACTATAATCACACTATTTAACCGTGTAAGGATGGTTTTACACATAAATTTGTAAAACCGATACTTACCGGTAACTTTAAAGTCGATTTCCGAACGTCATATTCAAACCAGTGCAAATCAGCCATAGACAAACATTCCAGGAGGATTCCGGTCTGTTTAACGTACGTCGTAATACGAAAAAGAACAAGGCAGTTTAATGACATAAATTGAATGGCCGGAAAACAAGCTGGTTTACTTAGAGGTCGTAATACGCCCCCAGGTGTGAATAGTAGCAGACGTGCCCCATCTACATTCAAAGCGCTGGTTTCAGTATTTTACTCGTCTAGAAATAGCTTTGTGGTATTTTCACCGTGTTTTCCTCAAATTAGCATTTAATTTTCTATGAACTTTTCACACTCTTATATTATAAATCTAAATGATCGTGCCGTTGGTCTCGTGATTGCCAGCGTGATTGTTGATTGTGAGTTTCTGGGTTTAATTAACAGTTTGGGAAGTGTTGATAAAATTTGCTACTAAGAATTTAAATAGCAGTCCAGAGTTTCAAAGTTTCGTGGGTTGTCAACCCACGTACCGTCAAACACTTAAGGATGACCAAGTACTTCTAAAGCGAATATACCTTCTCTACAATTTTTGTACCATTTGTTGAATTACTAAGCGTGCAATAATTGCATAATTCGTGTACCTGTGTAATTAAAATGTAACTGGGCAGACCACATCTGCCACATGTCGCATCAAAATTTTGGTAAAGTGGGTGCAGATTGCGGTGGCCCAGTGGTGGCGGCACTTACGAACAGTAGGTCGTGGGTTCGAACCCAGGCAGGCACATTACTTTGTGTAATTTATTTCATCGCCGCTGCTCTGAAAACGGTGAAGGAAAAAATCATGAGGAAACCGGCATGTCTTAGAACCAAAAATTCAAAGACATGTGACATCTACCAATCCGCACTGGGCCCGCGAGCCCATTCCCTTTCAAAGAGAGGAGGCCTGAGTCCCAGCAGTGGGAACATTAATAGGCTGGGTTATCATTAGATTGGGTTCCGAACAACAGAGCCAGGCGATGCGGTAGGCCTAGAAGGATTGGGTTCAAACAATCCTAAACAGGGATGAATGAAAAGAGGAAAGCCACACTTCAGGCTTATAATAATAAAATCGTGTACATGTGGCCCTACAACAAAACACATGTCTTCAAGGTAAATGAGAAAAATACGAGTTGCGAGCTGAATACCGAGTTAAAACAATCGAGGCTATAACAGGATCCCTGAGGCATTTAATACCTTGACTGCTCGTGCAACGTGTGGCCATGACATAAGTATATCAGTCCTGTTTTATGAGGTCAGAACTGCGCTCCTAGAGGTTTTGAAAACCCCGGAGGTTGATTTAAGCGTAGTCACTAACTGCTTCCCATGATCTCCGGTGCAAATGTGAGATGGAAACACCGGGGTGGATTTTAGTCAGTTAGAGTCTGACAGACCCCGCCACTCAACCCTGGACGGAGGACATTCATGAGAACTTTAGCCCAGGAATAAAAAAAAAGCGCAGTCACTATATTCAACCAGCGATATCGTAAAAAATGTAGGTATTGAATTGACCTACGCAACCGAAAAACTTCGTAAATCTTGTTGAAATTAATATCGTTGTAGAAATAACACGCCTTGAAAACAATTACTCTTGGTCAATGCCCTCTTGATTAAAGTAAGGTAAGCTTATCGATACCTGCACGTTGCTGACCTTATAGACAAATTCATTCATGGATGTATATTGTAAGTATTTGTCTCCAATGTCCGGCACTTCATGATCCTCATCTTCTGCCTTACCTTTTCGCAACCATGTTGGGGTTGCTGCCAACTAAGATGTCAATAGGGGGCCCTTTCCCTAATATATCTCTTCGTATGAACCAAAACAATTAAACTACGAGTATGTATCATTTTTCACTAGATTTGTTGAAGATCACAATAGATGCCGATGCAAGACATGAACTGGCTTATTTTTGTATTGCAAAGTTAAGAATTTTAATAAATGTTGGTGGGTCAATGACCGCTATTGACATGTTAACTGGCAGCAACTATTGCTTCCAGTGTAATCAGTAATCACACATGGAGTGACAGCCGATCCTACCAGCGAACCTCCTCATTCCAGTTACTGGTGAGTTCGATAACACATGGAAGACCCGTTGCATCTGTCAAAAGTCTACAAAAATGTCAACTTTAACCCGTCGGGGGTTAAAGTGTTTTATAAAGCACACCGTGAAACATTTTTAGAAATTATTTTGCTGTCCACCAGTGGTGGACACCGGGAAGTATCGGGCACGAAGGGGTTAATGAAGGAGTTTACCTTTGATTAACCCGATCCATACTTCTGAGACCAAATACTCGTACATAGGTTTATCAAGTTAGTATTCTCCTCCAAAACTTGATAAAAAAAGGATCTAGAATACCAATATTAATGTTTTTTTTTTTTATTGAAATGGGCTCGAATGTCCATAGATGAAAGATTCTGCTGGCGAAACGGAAATAAATGAATCGTCCTGTTGACGAACAGTCCAGTGGCGAATCGGTCGTAGGAGAACGGTTGCGGATTCGCTCGATTGTGCTGATTTTTAATTCATTTTGTTTATGAGAATTCTTGCAATTGCAATGAAGAGCCGCTGTTTTCATGACCCAGCCTAGTTCTATTGTCCCGAAGCGGCTTTCCCCGCAATGTCCTATACTTTGTTATGACAGCCAAAGCTTAGTTCTACGATATAAAATCAATAAACGAACCAGATTTTATTTGATTTGAATAAACATTAAAGGTACAAGTTGGTAGCCGACTGCACGCAGCAGCAGCAGACGACATGTCGCAGCGAAACTATTGGTTTCTACGTATTTCTATAAAATTCCCTCCGTAGTTAGCGACATGAAGCTAGCGACGCGTCGTCGAGCGGCAGACGCACGTGTCGTCCGACCGCAGATCAGTAGTGCCAATAGATAACAGAAACAACAGGAGATATGCCCTTTAGTGAAACGACATGACGCAACGATGTGTCGTGACGACATGAAGCGACGACATGTCGTCTAGCAGCTTTACTTTAGGTTTGATCGGTCCCGTTTCAATATTTTTCGGTTATTTTTAGAGAACTTAGTATGTAAGTAAAAATTCAAAATCAAAAGTTATTGATGCAAACTAGGCTGATAATATAATAAGCACTTTTCGAACTTCAAAATTTACTTTAATTATTTACAAGAGACAGTCCCCCAAAACGCCCACCCTTCGCCACTTCCTAGTATTTTAGCTGGAAAGAAGAAGTGGCGGAACAAACTCTCCAGCAACACATCTGTCTGTTAGGTTAGAAGAACCAGACTCAATACAATAGACCGTCTGACGTCTAGGTACATAATGTAGTAAATTATAAATCTTTTTGGTCTTATCATGGGTGAAACTTTTAACATGCTTACTGTACATATTATTATTATTTCACCATCGTCAGCTTTCCTACTCTATTTTAAAATAACATGGAAACTAACATCCGTACACCCGCAATTAGGTCCAGTTGAAAACTGGCTTCGGGCAGTAAGTCTGTAGATGTCTGGCATTTTGATGAACTCAGCCATTTGGCGCAGCCGGCACATATTATTTTCTTTCTTGTTTAGATTGAAGTTTTAATTCTTTTTGCTTTCTATTATTGTTTGCACTTGTGTCATTGCCAAATAAATGTATCTTCTTTCTCTTTTTTTCGTTATCCAGTTATTTTATTTCACGTAAACCTACATAGTCACTTAGCAATTTTGCACGATTCCGTTGTTTCTTATGAAGCAAAACCGGGAAGAGTTCTAATTACTCTTTCAAAATTAATTTTCTTTAACAATGCTGTCATATTGCGGGCACTGTAGATACCACTGCGGTGGTTTTCTCCAGGGAGTGTGCAAAAACCCAAGGTCGGTCGCGATGAAGGTTTTACCTCAAAAATAAATGCCTAGCAGCAAGAACAGTTGCTAGGCCGAATTAAACTTCGCACCTCTAACTTTCCCCACGGAAAGAGCCTTTATATTACAGACAGACAGTTAGACAACAAAGTAACCCCATTTGAGTTACATGAAAGTAAAATTTTATTCTTAACAAAGTCTGAAATTTTGACGGCGTAAATACCAAAAAATATGAACGTTCTTGCTTACTTTTGGTCGTAGGTAACATCTAAAAAACTCAACGTTTGTTCTTTTACAGAGGTTAGAAATCATTTAGACGTAAATAGAGGCAGTTGTGGGCAATAGAATAAGCAATAACCTTTGCTTAGGTACAATAAAGAGCACGAAATGTCGAGCATTTTTCTTATTACATAACCAAACAATATCTAGAACTATTTTTATGAAACGAAACGGTTTTTATTACTGTGGAATAAAAAACAATACGTCAGAAAGTTTAGCTGTGTTAGAAATTCGAGGTTTTTGCACTAGCAAAAATATGTACGTGATGTTTGGCGAATTTTTGATAGCTTCTCTGCTAGCCACATTGTTTGCACGTCAATCATACCAGTGCAAACTGGCCTCTTATTTTACTAAAATTCCATACTACTCTAATCCAGGTTAGGGTGAAAGTTAGGGTTGCGCCTCATGAGCGTCCTCCCCTCCCGTATCGTCGATGCTGCTTTGTGCGTAGCTGATTTGGAAGACTCTAAACCGACTTCGAAGCCAAATCGGCCGGAGTTAAGACGTGGGGTCTTTGATCAAACGAGGTTCGCATGGCATCTGAACTTTTTGCCACAGATACTCTATGAAGAAGAAGCGTGGAAATATAATATATCATTCCGTGCTGCTGGGTGAGGCACAACCCTTATACCACAGACGTGCGGTTGACTGTGTCTAGAATTATAATAATAATAATAATATTCCACAACTATCACACAACGCCATCTAGTCCCAAGCTAAGCAGAGCTAATTATAACAGAAAATTGGTGTTAAAAATAAATGACAGCACGTGGTGCCATATTGCAGTAGTTTACTAACCATGGCATTTATTTCTTTTATTAACATAGCCTAGGGATTTGACTTCGTTGGCATTAAATTTTATTACCCCCGAACCTGTATAATCCAGTTATAAAAAAAATGATTTTTCTTCGACGTTGCGTCGTATAAGCCAAATATCGTTTATAGTATCCGAAATATCATGATCAGCGTGTGTTATTTCGTTTTTTGATTTATTTACGTACGGTATTAGCAATTTCTTATAAATATGTAAGGCAAGGGACTGATTTCCAATAAAATGTCTAGACTGTACGTAATTGCCTGCCTTGTCTAGTCTTTTATGCAAAATTTAGGACAGGGAGGTTTTTGTAAGCACGCATCAGAGACTCGTTGAATATTACACGGAACATACGGCTTTTATTGATGTTTTAAACCGTATCATAAAAAGTATGTGAGTTGTCTGTAAAAGAAATTCGACCTAGAGAGCCTTATAAAAAAACACTTACGTGCTAATTATTACCCCTACTTTAGCAGTTCATTACAGTAAGTGTTTGACAATTTAATGGCCTAAAGAGAGTAGAGAAGTAGTTTGAATGCTTGTAGTGAAGACGGAGAACAGATGATTCCGCATTCAATTTAAAAAGGAAATTTTCAGCAGCAAAGGATTGGTACCGTGATCTTTGGAGGCGGCAAGACGTAATTATGTACTTACAAATGTTTTAAAAACGAACTTACATAAAGTATTATGCCACGCCTGTAATCCCCGAAGGATTAGGAAGAGTTTTACCAACAGCACAACCGAGCCAACTTTTAAGAGAAAAACTTACAGTTAGCAAAGGGTCACTTAAGGTGAAATTAAAAAAATATATACTGGATAGCATACAGAAATAAATTGCACAAGATTTAACTAACTGTATAATATACATACATTACATACATTATATAAACTCACGCCCTTATCTCATGGGTGTTGGCAGAAACCACAGAACGCCACCTGCTACGATCCTTACATACTCCTTTTGCCTCGTCCACATTCATACATTTGGTCATACACGCACGCCGATTACTATAATATATGTAACTATATTAAGTACCTATTACCTTTAAATAGTTGGAACTAACATAGTTTATAGGTGAAATTGTTACTAACACTACTTTCCTGTACTTAAATATTTCTAACTAACATAGTTTATAAGTGAAATTGTTACTAACACTACCTACCTGTAGATATTTAGAACTAACATAGTTTATAAGTAAAATTGTTACTAATATTCTAGAATTGTAAGTACCTACCTGTGTTGTGTATGGTCGGGATTTTGTTGTATAGTTTTCTAAGATGGTTCATTGTTTTGTACAAGAGCGCCTCTCGCCATCAAACGTAAAAGTTTGGCGAGTTTAGATCTAAGTAAAACCTGTACTATATCGGTCGTTAAATAAATGATTGAAAAAAAAAAAAAAAACCATATTTCACCAGTAATGTTTACGTCTAATGTAATTGAGTCTTTTATCATCAACATCAAAATCTAGAGTCTGTTACTACTACTGGCAAATTCCTGATGAAAAACCCCAATAAGACTGGAAATCGAATTATGACTGCCGGTGCTGCAAAATTTCTATTGGACCTATATCATAATAACAATACGCCCTATTATTATGTTAATTTCATGCTTTGTTCTGTTTGTTCAATTTAGTTTAGTAACACTATGAGTCATGTTTTTTGAATAAATATTAAATTACTAGCGGACGTCCCGCGGTTTCACCCGCGTAGATCCCGTTCCCGTGGGAATACAGGGATAAAAAGTAGCCTATGTTACTCAGGGTGAATGTAGCTTTCCAAGGGTGAAAGAATTTTTGAAATCGGCCCAGTACTTTTTGAGCCTATTCATTACAAACATACAAACATACAAAAATAGGTACAAATCTTTCCTCTTTATAATATTAGTGTAGATGTAGATTATTATTATGTAGTAATAGATAAACAGTGGCTCGTGAAAGAACTTTAGTCGATACCTGATACTAGTATCTGAGTTACGTATAAATTATTCATTACCACTTCCGACTTCAGTCAGTAATCCAAATTATTTAGGTACATATTATCCATATTATGGCTTTCGTAAAACATGTGATATTCAACCTTGATTATTGGCTGTTATGATTGAAAGTAGTTTGCAGTAATTTGACGTGCCAACGCGATTAGTTTTGCCAGCTTCCTGTTTTCCGGTGTCAGTACACTTTGTAGATGATGTTTTTTAATAATATTAAGTTCAAGGATGAAGCTTGCTGGGTGTGACAAGACGAAAAAAAACAACGTTTAATCATTACCAGGCTAGAGTATGTATATGTATGTTGTAACAGCCGCTAGGGTCGATCTTAAGGTTAAGCCACGCTTGACTAGGTTGGACCGTAGATGGGTGACCATACATTATATTTCATTATTCTGGATGTATTGTCTGTGATGTTGCTATAACTAGTGTAAATAAATAAATTATATTGAGTTTACTCCGTTCCACAGGAAGCACGTTAATCTAGTGGTCCAGTGGTCAAAATCAAAAAATCAAAATCAAAGCATTTATTTCAAGTAGGCCGTTACAGGGGGTCCATATTGGCTCACCTAAAGTTCTTTACCCGAAATGGTTCTTCCTAACGATTTGTAATCCGAATGATCATCACTCTTCCTAAAATTTTTCATCCTAAAGTTTTCATTCATACTATTTGTAGTGCTACCGACGATGTTCATAACACTCATGTTTCCGAAAATTGTAATTCATAATATCATTATTGTAAATATATTTAAACTCCTACTGTTTTTATTAATTAAACGGTTTTATTTAGCTCACCCCGTTTGTTTTATTTATTATTCTTGGGTTAAATTTAGTAATTCAAATTTCACCCTCTTCCTGTCAACCGATTAATCTGAAATTTTGTATACACTTTGGATTTTGGTGACAATACAATTATGTTTATTCATTATCATTATAAATTCAAGATGGCCGCCGCTACAAAATGGCGGATAATTTATATTTTATCAATCCAATCAATATGGGTATCAAATGAAAGGGCTTGACAAGCAGAATACAATATACTATATAAAATTAAAATCCAAGATGGCGGCCTCTACAAAATGGCGGATAACTTAGGTTTTATCAATCCCATCAAAATGGGTATCAAATGAAAGGTAATGAATTAAATGAATTAAACAGAATGCGAAATAAAAACTAAAAATTAGAAAATAAAAATAGGTAAAAAAACTTTTTAAGTTAAACGGTTTTATGTTAAACATACATTGCAATGTTTAAGATAAATGTACTAAAAACCAAAAAATAATAAAATAGATACAGTCGTGGGAATTATAAACATATGCATAGACTAGACTAAAAAAACCGTGGGGCACGTCAATTGTCTACAATCGTTGAAATTGACGTGCCCCACGGTTTTATTTTATTTTATCTATTTTATTATTTTTTGGTTTTTAGTACATTTATCTTAAACATTGCAATGTATGTTTAACATAAAACCGTTTAACTTAAAAAGTTTTTTTACCTATTTTTATTTATCCTAACGCTTTTATTCCTAAACATTTTTCACTCATACAACTGTTTAGAATGATTAAAGGTCGTTTCACAGATTTTTGTCTTAAATGAATTAAACTCAGGTCAGAGTGTCGTCTTGGGGGCACTATGAAAAAAAAACAGAGAAATTTCGCGACCAATTTCGAGGTAGCGCTCGCCGGCCACTACCGCGGCACCGCTCGCTTCGCTCGCTCGGCTCGCGCGTAGTTGGTCACAGTTCTAACCTAACCTAACCTATTGATATCTTTGCATAGTATATAAGGTCCCATTAAAATAGGTGGACAAATTTTAACACAGAGTTTAGTAAGCCTAACTAAAGACATCTATACAAAAAAAAAACACTATATAAAGTGATTTTATTTTGACTTAAAATAATAAATTGGCGGCACTCTAGAACAAACTCATCCTATAAAAGTAGGTATTTTAAAGTCTTTTTCTAATATTTTTTTTTACTATTGTCCTTATTTTAGCGGTCTGAATGATTTCTAAAATTTTGTCCACCTATTTTAATGGGACCTTATAAAATACTGATTATTATGAATAAAAAGTAATATAAACAAAAAAGATATGACTTTGAATAATAGTGTAAAAGATGGTTATGTTGAGAAAATATTATTATAGGAAAACAAATAATAGTGTAATAGATGTTTATTGCTACTGACATTATGAAGTTGAATGCTTCGGAATTAAAATATTAGAGACAGAGTAGTTAGGAATTGCGATTGTTAGGATGAAAAATGTTAGGAAGAACATTTTCGGATTTCCAACTATCGGAGTTGAAATTTTAGGTGAACTTTGGCGCACCCGTTACAGGCACTTTTGAATAGTCGAATTAAACTAACTGCGGCACTCAGAGATATCCAACGATTACTCAAGCCGCAAGGTCAATTGAAGATCTTTGACAGTTGTTAATAAGTCTGGGACCCGAAAGTCTGGCAACCAGTCTTACCAAGGGGTATCGTACTTCTCAGTACTAAGTGGGTTGTGGAGGTCAGATAGGCAATCGTACCATAATTATAAACCTTAATAAAAAAGATCATGTATGGAACAGTTGTTTTGTTGTTTTCATCCCCCAAAAAGAGATTTTGAATATGAAAACATAAATACAAGAATAACAATGAGCGACACAACATAATAAGATGTACTTGTACTTGATGGAGAAACATGATATGAACACCACGTGCTGACAGTAACGGATAGGGAGAAGCACATTTTGTAATCCTCTGTCTAAATACCTAATTATCAGTAATAGGGTTTATATAAATCTGAGTCTTCATAATAAATTATCTAATTTGAAACAGACTGTATGATTGAGAAATGATTGACGTTCTGGGACGTGAAAGCCAATTTCGTTTATGATGCCTATAAATGTGTGTGTTTTTATTTTAATCAACTAAAAGGATGACGCTTACTTTGTCTTCTAGTACATGGAACAAAATAGTCGGTGATTAATGAAGAAACTTTAATTGCTTTTAGACATCTTCTGTTCCGTGTGATGTCGGACGTAAAGAATAGCACCATCCCATATCTTCCCGTGGGTGTCGTAAGAGGCGACTAAGGGACTTACCAGAGAATGGGCAGCAGCGTTCTCTGTGCCTCTGTAACAACCATACTGCGATCGCCAACCCGCCTGCCAAGCGTGGCGATTATGGCAAACCCCCCCAAAAAATGATGAGCGTTAAACAAAACAGGCCCCTAGTACCCGGCAGCCCGTCTACCCTCGGCTACGGTAGCGGTCGAGGCAACGGCGTGGCAAGGGGTGCTAAGAATCCCCGGACGGGATCCGGCTACCAAACATACCGACGACTGGACCTGGTAACATATAACACGCGCACACTCCGGGCCGACGAGAAGCTGGCGGAACTCGAGGAAGAATTAAGCAGGCTGCGATGGAGTATTGTCGGATTATCTGAAGTCCGAAGAGAGGGGGAGGACACGATAATCCTGAAATCCGGCAACCTGCTCTACTTCCGAGAGGGAGACCGGCAGTCACAGGGTGGTGTTGGGTTTATCGTCCACAAGTCTCTCGTGAACAACGTGGTGAAGATCGAGAGTGTGTCGAACAGGGTGGCGTACCTTATACTCAGAATATCTGCAAGATATTCGCTGAAGGTCATACAGGTCTACGCCCCGACCTCGGCATACCCCGACGATGAAGTAGAAACCATGTATGAGGATATTTCTAAAGCCATGCATGGTTTCAGAACTTACTTCACCGTTGTCATGGGGGACTTCAACGCGAAACTGGGCAAACGAAGCGAGGATGAGCAGCAAGTGGGGCAATTTGGGATTGGACTTCGGAACCACCGGGGTCACCAACTGGCCAGTTTTATGGAGAAGGAGGGCCTCTTTATGATGAACTCCTTCTTCAAAAAACGTGAGCACAGGAAGTGGACCTGGCAGAGCCCCGATGGTGCGACTAAAAATGAGATTGACTTCATCATGTCTACCAACAAGCAAATGTTCAATGATGTCTCTGTGATCAATTCGGTGAAAACCGGAAGCGATCACCGCATGGTAAGAGGCACATTGAACATCAATATAAAGCTAGAAAGGTCACGACTGATGAAGTCTACGCTCCGTCCAGCACAGATCCAAATCCAAAACCCCGAGAGCTTTCAACTTGAACTCCAGAATCGCTTTGCATGCCTAGGAAGCTCAGTGGACGATTACAACGACGGGTTCGTGGAAACTGTCCATACGACTGGATCTAAATTTTTTAAGATACGTCGTACAAATAAGATCAAAAAACTATCAGATCACACTCTCAGGCTCATGAAGGAGCGGCGTGAGATGATCCTGCAGTCTTCAGACGAAGCTCGGCAATACCGGCAGCTCAATAGACAGATCTCCAAATCCTTGAAGAGCGACCTGCGCCGCTTTAATACCGAGCGTATTAAAGACGCGATTGAACGCAACAAAGGCTCCAAGGTATTTGCAAGAGATCTGGCTATTGGGCAGAGCCAGCTCACGAAACTGAAGACCGACGATGGCAGGATCGTGTCCGCCAAACCGGAGCTTCTGAGGGAGATCGAGAGTTTTTATGGGCAGCTGTACACGTCAACTAGTCAACCCGTCGAAAATCTAGCGAAAGACCCCAGAGCTAGATTGACCCGACACTATACCGAAGACATCCCGGATGTCAGCCTGTACGAGATTAGGATGGCTCTGAAACAGCTTAAAAACAACAAGGCGCCGGGTGATGACGGAATTACGGCTGAACTTCTGAATGCGGGTGGCATACCGGTCCTTAAGGCCCTACAGAAGCTGTTTGATTTCGTCATACTCGAGGGGAAAACGCCACAGGCTTGGTGCAGGGGTGTGGTGGTGCTCTTCTTCAAAAAGGGTGACAATGCCCGGTTGAAGAACTATAGGCCCATCTCACTTCTAAGCCATGTCTACAAGTTGTTTTCAAGAGTCATCACGAATCGTCTCGCACGCAGGCTTGACGATTTCCAGCCTCCCGAACAAGCCGGATTCCGAAAAGGCTTCAGTACCGTAGACCACATACATACGCTGCGGCAGGTTATACAGAAGACCGAAGAGTATAACCTGCCTTTCTGTTTAGCGTTTGTGGACTACGAGAAAGCCTTCGATTCGATCGAGACTTGGGCTGTGCTGCAGTCTCTCCAACGGTGCCAAATCGACTACCGGTACATCGAGGTGTTGAAGTGTTTGTACAAAAACGCCACCATGTCAGTCCGACTTCAGGACCAGACCTCGGAACCTATCCTTCTGCAGCGCGGTGTGAGACAGGGAGACGTCATATCTCCGAAACTGTTTACCGCTGCATTGGAGGATATCTTCAAGGTTCTGGATTGGAGAGGACTTGGCATCAACATCAACGGCGAGTACATCACTCACCTTCGGTTTGCCGACGATATAGTGGTCATGGCTGAGACCATGGAAGACCTCAGTGCAATGCTCGATGACCTCAGTAGAGCTTCCGAAAGAGTGGGTCTTAAAATGAACATGGACAAAACCAAGGTTATGTTGAATGTTCATGTAACACCCACTCCTATCAAGATCGGAGACTTTACGCTCGAAGTTGTGGACGATTATGTCTACCTGGGACAAACGGTCCAGTTGGGTAGATCTAACTTCGAGAAAGAGGTCAATCGTCGAATCCGACTCGGCTGGGCAGCGTTCGGGAAGTTGCGCGGTATCTTCTCGTCCAACTTACCCCAGTGTCTCAAGACGAAAGTCTATGACCAGTGTGTGTTGCCAGTGATTACATACGGGACCGAAACGTGGACGCTCACAATGGGCCTCATCAGAAAGCTCAAAGTCACCCAAAGGGCAATGGAGAGGGCTATGCTCGGAGTTTCCTTGCGTGATCGAATCAGAAATGAGGACATCCGCATGAGAACCAAGGTTACCGACGTAGCCCGAAGAATCGCCAGACTTAAGTGGCAATGGGCAGGGCACATTGCTCGCAGAACGGATGGCCGATGGGGCCGAAAAGTTCTGGAATGGCGACCGCGAACCGGAAGACGTTGCGTTGGAAGGCCTCCCACTAGGTGGACCGATGACCTGGTCAAGGTTGCAGGAACCCGCTGGATGAGAGACGCACGGGACCGGTCAATGTGGCGACGCCTGGGGGAGGCCTATGTCCAGCAGTGGACGTCTTTTGGCTGAAATGATGATGATGAGACATCTTCTAAACACATTGTATTAGAAGCACGTGGCAATCAACACCTTCATTGGCTGACCTCAGTCCGCCCATTTATTTATGGATAGAGAAAACTGTACCTACAAAAAGTGAGCTTACTTTTCTACAAGACTTAATAATAATTATAAATAAATAAATCAATTTTAATATAATTTTATTTCATTCGTATCATTATTCCACGACACGACAGCAAACTGTAGTATGACAACAGTGTACTCTAATACTAGACTGTTAAACTTCAGAGGTAGTCTTCCGTCGATTGTGAACATCCGACAAGCTGTCATCTCCTCGAAGGCTGCTCGATTCAGCCGCTGCACGTTTTTACAAAGCTTCTTAGCTTCCACTGAAACACGGAGAAAATATACAGTTAAGATAAACATGAAAATGGAAGTTCTGACACAATCATTACATCACGCCTGCAATCCCTGAAGGGTTGGGCAGAGGTTCATCTAATAATACACCCACATTTCGTAAGTTCTATTAAGTTTCATCTAATAGGGGCTAGCCAATTACCAGTAATAGGGCAAAAATCCAGCTTCCGTGGCTACTAGTGGGTAATACCCAAAAACACTTTGCCCGACCCGGAAATCTGACCCAGAGCCTCATGCTCAGCAGTCGACCACTAGACCAATGAGGCAATCAAAATAGAAGTTGTCGGTCGCCACTTTGTGATAGTTCTTAAGGATTCTCCTGATGCATAGAGATTAATGTCTTTCTTTGATGGAGAATTTTCCCAGGTTCTTAATTAAATAAAACAACGGCTTCGTTTTATCAATCTAATTGGATCTGACCATAGATATTAAAATATTATTCACTAGCTGTCAAAATCAGGGTGCGTTCCTATTTAGTCTGTTTACACAAAGAACTGCTGAACCATTAAAGTTCAAATATTCTATTTTAAGGGGAAGAAATTTGTCAGACTTTTGGAGAAAATCTTCGAGGAACAAAAATTTTTATGAAAATCCGAGCAACAAAAGATAATCAGATTAACACAGTGAAAGAGAAAACAAGCTCTGAAATCATGTTGGAATTTTAACCTAAAGAACTGATCTATAGAGAAATTCTTAAATAGCCCACAAAAGTGCATGAAAATTAAATTTTCGTACCACTTGCTCAATAAAGTGACATTCTATGCCACAAAAAGCGAACATAACAATAGTCATTTTTAATTTGATAAAAACAGGGAAAGAAAATTGTACTGAATTTCATTCATCCTCTAGGGGGAGAATGTGATTTCTATCAATAATTGGACCAATGTTTCGAATGTTAACTTTTACTTTTAATTGTCATTATTTTTAATAAATGCTTATCTCATATTATTATTGCGTTAATTTTTTCGCAAATGGTACGAAAAGTAGAGTATTTTCCTCGATGATAAAGCTGTCTTAGTCTTGAGTGAACTTAAATCCCTCGCTACACTCAGGACTCGTCTTAAATCCCTCGCTTTGCTCGTGATTTAAGTTTTTAACACCCTCGCTACGCTCGGGAGTAAACCTCGGGTCCTTCGTTACGCTCGCGATTTAAATCGTTACCCGCGAAAGAATATACTGTTTTATCCCCTTGATTAATAATCTACTATTTCGTATTTCACAGTCTCTGCTGTTGCTTGCACAGAAAATATTAAAAACATCGAATTACTCGAAGTTCAACTGTCTGCTCTTACCAGTACTCTGCAGGTTCTTCAGCAACCTACTGCAAGTAGCGTCTACTTCAGATACAGACATGTAGTATCTGTCACAATAAACACTGAATGCACTGACGAAAGTAAAATTTTTGATCGTACAAAGGACGGTGGCTAGTTCATATGATAGGACATCACGCTAAAAATAAGAGAAATTAAAGTTCAGAACATTCAACAAATCGTATATGTAGTATGTAGGCTGTGCCCTAATATATTAATATCCTACCGTGCCAATCTTCGTAATTCCTGATTCTAATACTTCCACAGTTGCTTGAAGGAACATTAGACTGTAGAAAAATGTGCCCAAAGTTTGAAATATTATCTGAAAATAAATGGCTATTAACGTTAAAATATATTTCTGAAAAAAAAAACACAAGAGTGTTAAACAAGAAAAATAATTTATTCTTGTCTGTCTTATCTACATATTTCATATCTTTTATCATAACGTATAGTAAAAATATTACAAAGGACAGCCGGAGTCGTATGCCACTGATACCTGATGCTCCTTCATGGCATTCACATTGATACTGAAGTCAGCTGCTAGTTGCCATTAGCAAGGCGGTATACGACTACGACCATTCAAAAGACACTTACCGAATATTGAAAAATCTTCTTGAAAATGTGGAACGCCTCCATTAAATTTACATATGCTTGGAAAAGCTTTTTTATTTTATCATCAAATTGTTCTTCTTCTAGCTCTGAGCAAATTTTACTGTAGTATTCAACTTCAGCCATCCATGAAACTACTCCATCTCTAATCAAGTCAACTATAGAACCACCATACGTTATGATTGCATCAAAAAAAAACAAAGAATATAAATATACTGAAAGTGCTAAGTCGCGACTCACTGCCACGGTAACAGTAAATCCCACGCTATAACGCAAAACAGAGAACCAATTCCTAGTAGCAACCTTTTTGTATTGTTTAAAATTAATTAATCTAAAAGCTTTTTGAATCTTTAATATTAATCGGATGTGGTCTTTTCTTTGAATAATATTAAGAATGTAAAATAAAACATAGGGTAAAACCACAAAAAGTACATGAACCCTAATAAAAAAGATCATGTACGGAACGGTTGTTTCGTTAACATCCCCCAAAAAGCTATGAATATGGAAACATATAAATGCAAGGATAACAATGAGCGACACAACATAATAGGACGCACGATGAGGCCTAATACAATTGTACTTGATGGAGAAACATGATATGAACACCACGTGCTGACAGTAACGGAAAGGGAGAAGCACATTTTGTAATCCTCTGTCTAAATAATTGTCAGTAATAGGGTTTATATAAATCTGAGTCTTCATAATTATCTAATTTGAAACAGACCGTATGACTGAGAGCTGAAATACGTACTGAGAAATGTTTGACGTTCTGGGACGTGAAAGTCCAATTTCGTTCATTATATAATTGTGTGTGTTTTCATTTTAATCAACTAAAAGGATGACGCTTAGTTTGTCTTTTATTAGATGGTACAAATAGTCGGTGATAAATGAAGAAACTTATAATTACTTTTAAACATTATTTTAAACTCATTTTACTATTATTACAGGCACGTGGCAATCATCACCTTCATTGGATGATAATTATTAGCCTGCTCATTTATTTATGGATAGAGAAAACCAAAAGTGGGCTTACTACAAGAATCTATTTAAATTTTTATATTCATTTTGTTTCATTCATATCATTTTTCCAGGACACGATGGCAAACTGCAGTATCACAACAGTATACTCTAATACTAGACTGTTAAACTTCAGAGGTAGTTTTCCATCGATTGTGAACATCCGACAAGCT
The DNA here is from genome assembly GCA_949775195.1 of Diarsia dahlii. Classification (NCBI taxonomy): domain Eukaryota; kingdom Metazoa; phylum Arthropoda; class Insecta; order Lepidoptera; family Noctuidae; genus Diarsia; species Diarsia dahlii. The sequence continues at coordinate 5,595,819 of OX459198.1, forward strand.
GTCATCTCCTCGAAGGCTGCTCTGTTCATCCGCTGCACGTTCTTACAAAGCTTCTTAGCTTCCACTGTAACAAAGTTAAAAAGTAACAACAAAGAAAAGAAAACAGAATTTCCAAACATTATAAACATAATATCACGCCTGCATTCCCTGGCAGAGGCGTAACAGAGGCGTACCACGCACCTAATAGCTAGTAATGACACATTTAACCTGTAATGTTATGTATGTCCCATGTCATAGAGTATAAGTTGGAATGGCGATGCGACGAAAAGATCGTGGGTTCCGGAAGTTTAATAAAAGCATCGGTCGGAAGATCATTGGACTCTCTTCAAAATTGCTTACAATTGTTGTAATTATTTATGATGGCAACGTTAAACGCCGCCACATGCTTTATTACATCACTTCTTCTTCTCCTGTCGGTATTTGGAAGTTTCTTGGAACACTTGATATCGGCTGATCGCGGCATTCAGACCTTCCTTATTAAATTGGTTTGGACTTTGCCACTGTTCCCACCCTGGATAGTCTAACCAAAGGTCAACACATTACTACCTAGCTAGTCTGACGCGTATCACGTACGCCTTCACCCCAAGCGATCCGAGAGATCAAGAAGATTATCCTCTCCATTAAATTAAAAGCCGTGAGCTGTGATAACATCAGTCGCCACATGATCGTGACGGTTCTTGACCAGTTCCTGCAATACATCGTTAACTTCTCCCTCTACTCCGGGGATTTCCCTTCGCTGTGGCAGAAAGCCTATGTTCGGCCACTTTCCAAAATGACTTATCCCACTCTGCCCAGTCACTTTTGACCAATTTTCATCCTTCCATTTTTGTCTAAAGTATTCAAGGCCTGTGTCCATAATACATTTTCCACTTCTATCACCAAAACTCCCTATTCCAATATGGGTTCAGGCACAGCCACAGTACCATTTCAACTCTTCTTGAACTGATTGGCGATATAAGACGGGGAAAGAAAGATAGCAAAGTTTCCGTTTTACTTTTGATAGTTCTTTCCAATGCGTTCAATACAGTCGCTCACGACGTCTTTTTATCCATTCACCCCAATCTAATGGTATCTCCTGAGGTTTTGGATTGGTTGCCATCCTATGTTCAGGGGCGTCAGCCGTCAGTTCTTGTGGAAAAACTCTTCTTCCAACTAGTGTGATCTTGATACTGGCGTCTCTGAAGGTGGTATTTTATCTCCTATTTTATTCTCCATCTTTCTAGATCTTATAACTATCGTGTTTCAGTCTACGTATTATATTTACACTGACGACTTAAAGCTTTACAGTCAGGCAGGTGTTGACGACACTTTTGATACATTTCAGAAGCTAAACTGGAATTAAGCAGTCGTGAAAGATTGGTCTGATTGTACCGGTGTAGTGGTTAAAGTGTCAGGCTATTATTACAGGGAGCACACATGGCTTACGAAGGCTGAACGGTTTAACGGTGATGTCGATTACCTGTGATGGCACAATCATAACGTTTAGCTCTGAAGTCAAAACTTGCCTAGACTGGCATAAGCAGTCGCGATTGTGAGCAAAAAGTCACCGGAACGTTGTGGTCGCTTCATCAGTGCCCCTACAATATTTTGTCTCTGCTTCACCCTAAGGCAGATTAGTAGAAAATGCCCAAGGCATTACGTCCGCCTATTAATTTTTTTTTTTTTTCATGTGCATAAAGTTTTAATGTCTTTTCTTTGGTATTGTTCGTCGTGACGTTGAGCTCCTTGAGTTATAAGTCGAGCTCCACGAAAACTGACAAATGCTTGCACTGACTGGACGGGTCCACTCAAATCTGTGTGGTGCTTTCTTCAAAAGACCATCTCAGACACTAATCTGCATAGTCATCATGTGTGTATTATACCAAGATTATGTCTGTACCTTGAACTTATTGTAAACCCAAACGATTTTAAAAGATTAAAAGAGTAACCTTTGGAGTTTCTTGCCGGTTTTTCTCCTTAGGAATCGACCAATACACCGAACCGTGCACCTTTTTTTTAGTAGACGTTTTATAAGTGCCCATGTAGGCTTATGTGAAATAAAATATTTTGACTTTGACTTTGGCTTTTGAATTTGATAAATAAATAAACAATTAAACTTCAAAGTATCTCTTATTTAAAATAAAATTTTATGGTCTTACCAGTGCTCTGCAGGCTCTTCAGCAACCAACAGCAAGTAGCGTCTACTTCAGATATAGACATGTAGTATCTTTCGCAATAAACACTGAATACACAGACGAAAGTAAAATTTTTGATAGTCAAAAGGATGGTGACTAGTTCATATGATAAAACATTACGCTTAAATAAAAGAGAAATAAATGTTAAAAAATACAACGTTTAACAAACACGTACATGTAGACTGTTTTCAAACATATAAATACTTTACCGTGCCATTTTGTATCATTCCGGATTCCAATAGTGTCACAGTTGCTTGAAGGAATATTAAACTATAGAAGAATGTTCCCAAAGTTTGAAATATTATCTAAAAATAAATAACGTTTAACATTATAATATATTTCTAAATAGAGTGCACACGTGTTAATTAGTAAATACAAGATACAATCAGGAAAATAAACTGAATGTTTATCAAATCGTTGGCCTATCTCAATTTATTCTCATTTCACACTCATTTCAATTCTGTTATTCTTGAATAACAGTGTTTTGAATAAACGAACAATTTTAATTGGAAGTTAAAGACATTCAAAAGCATAGTTCAAAAGCTTTATGTTTTTATGCTGGAATTCGGGTCTCCCGCCAATCTACCGCTCTGACCTAGTAGTGCGCGTTGGTAGATGTATGTATGATATAGCACACATGTCCTCGAATTGTTCGTTCTAAGACATTTCCTCACAAGGTTTTCCTTCGCTGTTTCGAGAGATTATGCTGTACATCATCATCATCATCATCAGCCTATTAATGTTCCCACTGCAGGGACTCAGGCCTCCTCTCTTTGAGTTTTATGCTGTACACACTTATTCTATTCAAAAGATAGTTCACAAAAGTTGCTACTTACCGAAAACTTAAATATCTTCTTTAAAATGTGGAACGCCTCCATTAAATTGCCATATGCTTGGAAAAGCTCTTTTATTTTATCATCATATTTTTCTACATCTAACTCCAAACAGATTTTACTGTAGTACTCAACTTCAGCCAGCCATGAAACTATTCCATCTCTTATCAAGGCTATTATAGAAGCACCATACGTTATGAAAGCATCAAAATAAAGCAAAGTAAATAAATAAAATGAAACTGTTAAGTCGCGACTCACCGCCGCATTGGCAATAAAGTACAAACTATACCGCAAAATAGCAAACCAATTTCTAGTAGCAGCCTTTTGGTATTGTGTAAAGTTTATTATTCTAAATGCTTTTTGAATTTTCGAAATTAACCGGGCGTGGTGCCTTCTTTGGATAATATTAAGAATGTAGAAGAAAACGTAGGGTAAAATCACAAACAATACATGAATCCTAATAAAAAAGATCATGAATGGTACGGCCATTTCGTTATCAGATCTCGAAAAGAGGTTTTTAATGTGGAAACATATAAACACAAGGATACCAAGCAACGACACAACATAATACGACGTACGATGAGGCCTAATGCAATTGTTCTTGATGGAGAAACATGATATGAACATCAGGTGCTGATAGCAACGGAAAGGAAGAAGTACATTTTGAAAGCTTCTATCCAAGTAATTGTCAGCAATAGGGTTTACATTAATCTGAATATTCATTTCTAATTTAAAACAGACCGCTTGACTGTGAGCTGAAATACCTACTGTGAAATGGTTGACGTTCTGGCCTATTTCGTTTAATTATATAAATGTAGTATGTTTTCAATCAACTAAAAGTATGATGCTTGCTTTGTCATTTATTAGACGGTATAAATAGTCGGTAGTAAATAAAGAAACTTTAATTGCTTTTAGACATTCTTCTAAACACATTGTATAAAAGGCACGTGCCAATCATTGGCTGACCTTAGCCCGCTCATTTATTTATTTATAGATAGAGAAAACTGTACCTACAAAAAGTGAGGTTACTTTTCTACAATACTTAATAAATATATCAATTTCAATTCTATATTAATTTTGTTTCATTCGTATCATTATTCCATGCCACGACAGCAAACTGCAGGATGACAACAGTGTACTCTAATACTACACTGTTAAATTTCAGAGGTAGTCTTCCATTGATTGTGAACATCCGAAAAGCTGTCATCTCCTCGAAGGCTGCTCGGTTCAGCCGCTGCACGTTATTACAAAGTTTCTTAGCTGCCACTGTTACAGAGATTTTTTTCCAAAATAATAATTACGATAAGTCAATTAAAACATTTAAAAAAAAAAAGTAATTAACTGCAGTCTTAGATATGTGACCATAATGAAAGCAATGTAGCTAAATCTGTGTAAAGAATGTGTACGGAACAGCAATTAAAGAAAGGTCAATGAGAAGTTTTATGTCGAATCTAGCTACCAAAACATCCCTGAAATTATTTCAACATTAAAAACACAAAGTTGTCAAGGTTTCACAAAAGTAAAAAAAACAAATTGACTGCAACAACAGAGCGTTGTATCTGTTGACTAAACCCCAGCATATTTTTATCAATTTCCTCATTTGTAATTGTCTGCTCTTACCAGTACTCTGCAAGCTCTTCAGCAACCTACTGCAAGCAGCGTCTACCTCGTGTATAGACATAATTATAGTACATTGACGACGACTGAATACATTGACGACGGCAAAATTCTTAAAAGTCCATAGGAAGGTTACTATGTATTTCAAAAGTTAGGATATCTTTCTGTAAATAGAGAAAAAAAATCTTTGTTGATGTTTAACATTGTGTAAAATTTTTTATTGATTTACTTATACCGAGAACTTCTGCAGAAATATGTATGCATCTTTTTAAGTCATCTCATTAATTTGACCTTAAGGATGTCCAGATGCTTAAAAAATCTTTAGTTCAACAATTTTTTAGAAAGTTATTTAAAGATGATATAGAAAATTACAGACCATCATTGTCGACAAAACTTATTTATTTATAATTATTTATAAATAAATAAATAAAAGGATTTAGAGAAAATCGTACTAATAATATGGCATGTCATATATATTTTTTGTATAGATTTATGATAAACTAGCTGCTGCCCGCGACGTCGTCTGCGTGAACGCTATAGAGCACCAAAAATACGATTATACCTTTTAAAATAACATTTATTTTCCGTTTCTTCTTTAAATTTCATTTAGAGAATAAGGAATACAGAATAGGGTAAAAATAGATACTTATAGGACTTCTCGATAAACAACATTAGTGGTTTGGCTCTCCGTAGCCAAAATGTAAAGAGAGTCAGGACTGGTGACGCGGGAGCAAGCGACGTATAGCTGCCCGTGTGAGAAGCAGGTCGTCCTGAGGTCGACAGCCGCTGCCCTCACTGTCTGCCCTTACGACTTATTGATGGTCATATCGAAGCAAACACTCACGGGGAACTGTACGCGCTTGAACTGGAACGGGAAGTTATGAGGTATGAGGGGAATGCGTGGTATAAATACTGCCTCGCCGACGCCACAACCCGTAAGAATTTCCGCCACAATGGTGTGTCTGTGGAGCGACATGACTTTAAGGCGGGTCCCGTTACACAATTTCGGAGGAGATAGGTTCCAAAAAACCATAATCGGGATACCGACCTTCAGCTTAATGGTATGCGCTGAAAGTTCACTTGCTGACAGGGAGTTCAGAAATTCCACGGGATAATGTGTGGCGTCATCTTGCTCGACGACAGTGTTTATAGAGGTATAGACCACTTCATTCCCCTCAATTTCCGAGAGAATGCATTCGTTAATTGCTGAAGCCTGATCATTTTTGGGCGTCAAATTGGCCCGCTCACACACCCAAGAATTCTGCTGGTGCGGTATTCGACTGATGTCCCCCCCCGTACACACAGTGAATGAGTTCTTCTAAGCTGGATACAACTCTACCGAGAGACTCTGGAAGCACCATCTGTCCACCTCTCTCCTCTGCCGAGCTCTCATATTAATGGTCAAGCGCAGCGTACGAACTCGTGACCAATCGCCACTGAACAGAACTGTGACACCACCCATCAAATGTTCGTTCCTGCGGATGTCCTGCAGGGTTCTGTCCACACACCACAACTGCCTTCCTATTGGCCATCGTGCACTCATCCCATACGATCAGAGAGCAATCCTTGAGCACGTGTCCCTTGTCACTGTCGAGAAAGCGCCAAACCGCCTGTTTGTGGTGTGTACCACAAACAGGCGTTTCGGCGCTTTCTAAATCGATGGGAATTTTAAACATGGTATGTGCTGTCTTGCTACCCGGAAGCAGTGTGGCAGCGATTCCCGACGACGACGCTACAGCAATGGCAATTTTGCCTTGCCTCCTGACCTCTGCAAATATGCCAGTGGTAACAAATGTTTTTCCTGTTCCACCAGGAGCATCCAAGAAAAACATTTCACCCTGGTTTTGCCCAACGCTTTCAAGGACAGTGTCATAAATTTGCTTTTTCTCTGAAGAGAACAAAGCGACATGGTCATTTCGTATGGTGGTCATTTCGCCCGGATCGTAAATTGTCTCAGCGTTATCTCCTTCCACGTCTTGATGCGTTGATGATTGACCAGTGGATTGCCGTGGATAGAAATGACTACGTCTTGAAGTGAACTGAGGCAGGTGTTCAGCACGCGTTCATCAGTCAATCATCACTTCAACTTCATCTCCAGTAGTAGGCCTCAAAGCTCGTAGAAAATCTGTCTTATCTTTAAGATATATATGGCATGCTTAGTTTGCCTCTTTCTTCGTTATTTAGCTCAAATTCTTACAGCAATAGCGTGCTGATTTCGAGTTTAAATTTTGTTATCAATCTATGCAGTTCTTTTTGAGTTCTGTTTGTTATTACATACACACAAACTCGATGAACTTTATAAGACATAGATGAAGCGGCTTAAAACTTACATAAACACATTTTTTTATTGTCTTGCTCATCTCTGAAATGAATTGACGATACAATTTTTAAGAAGAAAATGCATAACTCCATCTATGACTTTTAAGAACAACTATTAACCTCGACAACATGATCAAATTTAAATTATTTATATCCAAAAAGGGCTCACACATGTTATTCGACTTGATGTTTTTGAAATTTCATAGAAGGCGCTGCTTTAAAATATTCATTTAATTATAATTATTTTTATCGGCCTAAGTTACTTAAATTGCGTGATTTTTATAGTGTGAAGCTAGCTTATAGCATGGTTATTAACATAACAACATTCAAATATGCGTCGATAAATTACACGTTGTTGCAGAATGCGTTGAAGAAATAAAGGTTCACTGCTCGTTCCCCGTAGGTGATAGCGTGATAATATGTAGCCTATGTGTTGACCCGACTTCTTATTAATATTCGTGCCAAATTTGAAGTAAATCCAAGCAGTACTTTCTGAGTTTATCCCGGACAGACAAACAGACAAAAATTTTAAACACTATATTTTTGGCTTCGGTATCGATCGTAGGCTTCGGTAGGTATCGATCGATCGGTACCCCAAGTATTCTTTTAAAAAAATATTCAATGTACAGTTTTGACTTTCCTACCATTTTTACCCGACTACGGCAAAGCCAAAGGAGGGTTATGATTTTGACTGGCTATATATGTATGTATGTATGTATGTATGTGTGTATCTTCATCTGTTCCCTCATAGCTTCTAATCTACTTAACGGAACTCGACATATAAGGTATCGTTAGAACCGTCTTAATTTTCCGCTGAACATAGGCTACGTGACGTGTCACAAAAAGTGATTTGGCGCCCTCTAGCGGACAAAAAGTAAGGCTTAAAAAATAAAACTGGAGATAAATACGCCGTGTTTGGTATCATTTGAAAGGGCCCCACTTGTACATTTCCAAAATATTGTTCAAATTTAAAATCACGCCCTCTAGCGGACAAAAATTCAAGAGTAAAAAAAAAATTAACACCAAAGTTGTTTAAATAAAAAAAAGTAAAAAACTAAAACCCGACTACGACAAAAAAATCGACGCTGAAAAAGTATGAAACAAGATTTTCAGGATAGAACAAAAAGAAAAGCCGTAGTCACACGTTATAGGTACCAACCTAAACACTTTAATACCGTGTGACTACGGCTTTTCTTTTTGTTCTATCCTGAAAATCTTGTTTCATACTTTTTCAGAGTCGTTTTTTTTATATGTAAAAAAATAGATCATAGTTTACTTCTTCCAGCTCTATGCAGAGTTTACTGTAGTATTCCACTTCAGCCATCCATGTAACTAGTCCATCTCTTATCAAGGCGATTATAGTAGTACCTTTTGTCATGATCACGTCAAAAAACAGCATAGTATATAAATATACTATCATTGTTAAGTCGCGACTCAAGCGTTTATTGCCCGTGGTCCACCCGCCTAGTCCACCTGGGTGTACTATGGGCAATTATTTTTGCCCGTGGTCCACCTCCATGTCCATATGTTTCTATCGTAGTATAACGAAAGAATAATAGTGATTTTAAATTGTAAAACCAAGCCAGTGTCAAAATGTTTGAATCTATTTATTGGTACCTCTTTATACGTTTGACATAAAAAAATAAAAACGAAATGAATTATAATATTATAATTATATAAAAAAAGAATTATTATTGTCAATAAATTAAGGGATTTGGTCCCCGCACTTAGACCGTAACGTGGACCATTATACATGACCCATGGCGGCCGTTACTTCAACCAGCCCACCTTCCTCCAGAAGCAGATCAAACATCCCAGTCTTCTCATGACATTCGCAACGGATCTCGGTGTTCTAACAGTTTCCTTGTGAATCGAAATTTTGGGCTACAAGGTAACTGAAATTGTCTTGTGGGAATATAACCCAGCAAAAGTACTAGGCTAGCATAGGTTCCAGGTGGTATGTATTTAAATTATTGTGGTTCACCTACCCAGAATATTTTAAATAGATACTACTTGTAACCTATGCTAGCCTAGTACTTTTGTGCTAACACCAGGATTAAAGTACCTTCACCTTCTTTTATTAAGATTATCATATTATCACCCAGGTGAACCACGGGTAAAAATTCTTGCCCATGGTACACCCAGGTGGACCACGAGCAAAAATAATTTCCCGTGGAACACACAGGTGGACCACGGGCAAAAATAGTCGCCCGTGGTACACCCAGGTGGATTACGCAGGTGGACTCAAGGCCGCAGTGACAATTAAGTACACACTATACCGCAAAATAGCGAACCAATTCCTAGTAGCAGCCTTTTTGTAGTCCATAAAATTGATTAACCTCAAAGCTTTTTGAATCTTTAATATTAATCGGACATGGTCTTTTCTTTGAACAATATTAAGAATGTAAAAGGAAACAAAGGGTAAAATCAAAATAAATACATGAAACCTAATAAAAAAGATCATGTATGGATCAACCATGTTGTCAAAATCCTTAGAAAATATAGTTTTTAAATTCTTGTCTTTTCTTTTTTTAAAAAAACGTTGCCCCACACTAGGAACTTCTCCTGTATCGTGGGTGCGTTTACAAACATTTAAACTCACACACACAAATACCCAGACCCGAAACAACTATCTGCAGGCCTTACAAATAAAAACAAAACAAAACAACAGATTTGACTTTTTGTTTATTTATTTTGTGTTTTGTTGTGTATTTTATAATTAGTGTTAATTTTATTTTTCTTTTGTGTTACTTGGTAAGTTCTCGTGTTTTTTTTTTAATTATATTTTTTAACCATTATTCTTTATGCTCAGCGGCAGCTGTAGCGTCGCCGGAATTAGTGCCAGTCAGCCTGTCACGTCACTGGATGTGCAGCAGCTGGTAAGATGCCCTCACTGCTCCCAGGCTCGTTTTTTTAAAGGCGAAAGGGGTCTTAAGATTCACTATGGCAAGGTCCACAAACCTCATAGTGTACCTTCGTGCCCCTCAGCCACATCGCCGACTTCAACACTTTTGGATCAAAGTTTGTGGAAAACATTGTCCAAATTCAAAAATTCCACTCCTGTTTTAAAAAGGGTTCCCCGGGGTGCGAGACACTCTGTTGCGCTGAGTTTGGCGCGATGTGTGCGTCTCGCGACCCGGGAGAACTCTGAACGTGCCTGGGAGGAGTTGCTCACCTTCCCTTACAGGATTCTGCATGTTCAAAAAAATTTGGCAACTCAAAAATCTTTAACTAACCAAATTAAAGACAACTGCAACAATTCGGCTCATATTTTGGATCCAAAATTACCATTTTTATATAATTTTTCTCAGAAAGGTATTTGCGCTCATGTAGAATCCAAGTTAAGTGAGGGTGATATAAGGGGGGCAGCCAGAATTCTGTTCAGCAGTGATGTGGTGGCGCCTTACTCTCCGGAGACATTTTCAGCCCTGGAGAGTAAACATCCGGCGCCTGCGGATGGTCTCACCTTTCCGGACCCGCCCGTACTCCCCGACCACCTGGTTTTAACCTAATTAATACGTCTACCAATACTGCTGAGCGTGCCCGCCTGCTGGCTGTGGGTGAGTGGGAGTCGGGCCTCTGGCTTCAGGCACTAACGTCACCTAATATAGGCACTATGCTAGGTGACACAACCTTCCGGCTCGCTACATGTTTGCGTTTGGGTGCTGCGTGTGGGGCTCCACATCGCTGTCAATGTGGTGAAGTAGTCGACGGCCTCGGACACCACGGCCTTTCCTGCAGCAAGAGCGCAGGTCGGATTGCGCGGCACGCCAGCATTAATGATCTCATCCGACGTGCTCTGGCCACCGCCGGTGTGCCTGCTGTTTTGGAACCCAATGGGTTGGCACGCGTCGATGGGAAGAGACCAGATGGTATGACCATAATGCCGTGGAAGTTGGGTAGGCCTTTGGTGTGGGACGCAACTTGCGTCGACACCCTTGCGCCATCCCATCTTCCTAGCACGGTGAGCTGTGCTGGGGCGGCTGCTGCAGGTGCTGAAAACCTCAAGCGGCGCAAATATAACAACTTAATTGGCAGTTATGTGTTTGAGCCGTTTGGGGTTGAAACACTGGGGCCTTGGGGTCCGAGTGCTCACCAAATTTTTAAGGAAATTGCCAAGCGGTTGGTCGACTCTTCACGTGACCAGAGGGCTGGCCTATTCTTTGGCCAAAGAATCAGCATTGCCATCCAACGTGGTAATGCTGCCAGCCTTCTGGGCACTTTTCCTGTTGACAGCAGTGTGGACGAATTTTTTGACGCCCTGTAATTCTTCTCTTTTTGCTACTTGTATATAATTTATTAAAATCACCAACCAGTGAATTTCTAATTATCCCAAAAATAAAACATAAAAAATACAAAGAAAACAAAAACAAAACAAAAACATATAAATACAAAGATACCGATGAGCGAAACAACATAATAAGACGCACGATGGCCTAATGCAATTGTACTTGATGGAGAAACATGATAGGAACACCAGATGGTGATAGCAACGGAAAGGAAAAAGCACACTTCGTAACCCTCTGTCCAAGTATTTATCAGTGATAGGGTTTATATTAATCTGAGTCTTCATAATGATCTAATTTAAAACAGACCATTTGACTGTGAAGTGAAATATTTAACTACTGAGAAATGATTGACGTTCTGGAACGTGAAGGTCAATATTGTTTAATTATATATTATTATTGTAGTGTGTTTTTATTTAAATCAGCTAAAAGGATGTCGCTTGCTTAGTCATATATTACATGGCACAAATAGTTAGTGATAAATGAAGAAACCTTAAATAGCTTTTAGAGATTCTTTTAAATACATTATATTATAATGGAACACGGGACAATCATCGAAATCAAAAATCAAAATCAAAATTCATTTATTCAAACTAGGCTGATAATCAGCACTTTTCGAAGGTCAAAATTTACTTTACTTTACTACAGTGAAACTTGGTTAACTGGGACTTGGATAAGTGAGAAACCTCTATAACTGGAACTCATACTGGGGTCCTATGAGACAGATTTGGATATCTGAGACACATTGGATAAAGTACAGTGAACCGCATCGACAGGAAGTGCCTCCTGATTTTATCTACTGATCGTATTATTCAAAGAGATTTCAAATATCTTAGCCAGTATATCATATCATATTTTCATCATCCTTTTGTTTATAGAACGAGAAAACTGTACAGCTGCAAAAAGTTGACTTAGTTGTCTGGTTAATAAATATCAATTCATCATCATCATCAGCCTATAATGTTCCCACTGCAGGGACTCATGCCTCCTCTCTAGGAGAGGAATGGGCTATAATCCACCACACCCAGTGCGGATTGGTAGATGTCACATGTCATCGATTTTTTTTGGTTCTAAGACATGCCCGTTTCCTCACCATGTTCTCCTTCACCGTTTTGAGAGCAGCGCTGATGAAATAAATTATACAAAATAATGCGCCTGGCTGGGCTCGAACCCACGACTTACTGTTCGTAAGTCGGGGCCGCCACCAGTTGACTACCGTTGCTCCTCATTAAAATATCAAATTTATATTTTAATTTTTATATTAATTTTGTTTCATTCGTTTTATTTTTCCATGACACGGCAGCAAACTGCAGAATCACAACAGTATACTCTAATACTAGACTGTTAAACTTCAGAGGTAGTCTTCCATCGATTGTGAACACCCGACAAGCTGTCATCTCCTCGAAGGCTGCTCGGTTCAGCCGCTGTACGTTCTTATAAAGCTTCTTAGCTTCAACTGTAACAAGACAGGAATTTTCACAATAATAGTTAAGAAAAATAATGGCATTCTTACGTATTATAATGAAAGTCATAGCTAAATATGACTAAACAATTTGCAGTATCACAGCAATAAATACTAAAAATGGAGTTTTATGTAAATAAACTAGCTATTTAAACTTCCTAGAGTTATTTCAAAAGTACACAAAAAACATCATAGAAAAAATCTTAATAAACCACAGCAATGCAAAATATCAAATAAAAAAATTAAATGCAGCAGAGCGTTGCACTTGCATCTGTTGGCGATAACTTAACACATCATATTATCAACTTCTCTATTAGACAATTTGTCTGCTCTTACCAGTACTCTGCAGGCTCTTCAGCAACCTAATGCAAACAGAGTCTACCTCAGATAAAGACATGTAGTATCTGTCGCAATAAACACTGAATACACTGACGATAACAAAATTCTTAAGGGTCCATGTGAAGGTTAGTATTGCAAAAGTTACGTTGTCTCCCTGAAAAAAAAAAATAAGTTTGATCACAATTTTCAACATAGGGTCACAAATGAGTTAGCTAAACCGAGATTAGGGCATGTCCTTCTTCAACGTAATAATTATGCGTGATTGTCTCATAATTTTATAAAGAAAATAGTACGACAATACGTTCCTTTTAACGAAGAAATGCTACGTTTTCTCTTAAAAATATTGCTGAACACACGAATTATAAAAAAAAAACCTAATATAATAATATGAAGTTAAAACCAAAACAAAGTACATTAAAACTGCATACACTTGTCCCATGTACATAATTGTACCAACATAAAAGCCAATAACAAAATGTATCACATTTAAGCATGAAAATATATATTATGTTGAATAAGTTAACCAACCACGGCCGAATCTTTAAACAATGCTTACCTCGCCAAAAGGTGTAATTTCTGATACTGTTACTTCTACAAATGCTTGAAGATACAATAAAGTGTAGAAAAATGTGCTCATAGTGTGATATAGTGCCTGAAAATAAACGAAGATTAACATTAAAATATCCTTTCAAACGTATTTCATAATAATATTATATCATTGTCTTGTTCTCATATCTCAATTAATTTGGGGTGGGCGCAGCATGTCTCCTTCTGTCATACTTCTCTATAACTCCTCATCTCACTAAGTTCCTCCTTTCTTACCATATCATTCTTTACACAGTCCAACCATCGCTTTTTTGGTCTTTTTCTACTTGTATACAACTCCACATTCATATTATTCAAAACTTTCCGCACGAAATTTTTCTATTTTCTCCGTATCACATGGCCATACCACGACAACCGATTACCACGCAAACTTTTAGACACCGGCGTCACTTTCAGACTTCGTTTTATTTATGTACTCATTTCTTATTTATTTGCGTAACTTCAGATAATTATTCCCTTTAGCATACTCTTCTCAGCCACATGAAATTGTCTTTCATTCTTTTTCTACTTTCAAACTTCGTTTTTGTTTGCTACACCCTGCCATAATTATTTAAACGCAATATTATTCTTTTTCAGACTATTTTGCACCTCAACATTCAACCACCATGTATCCTTATCTATGATCATACCTGTCCCTTCAGCCAACCTGCACTGGCGGGTTGGTCAAAGTCTGTTTGTAATATGTCTTGAACGTTTAGATCTAAGACTCGAGACTCGAGACTGGCTACTCCACGATGATTTTTTTAACTGCTTCGAGAGTATACGCTGCATACCCGTACTGCACTAACAATTAACACTTCACAAAAGTAAGTGCTTACCGAAAACTTAAAGATCTTCTCAAAAGTATGAAACGCCTCCATTAAATTGCCATATGCTTGAAAAAGCTTTTTAATTTTTTCTTCATATTTTTCATCTTCTAGCTCTAAGCAGATTTTACTATAGTACTCAACTTCAGTCAGCCATGACACTATTCCATCTCTGATCAAAGCAATTATAGATATGCCATACGTTATGACGACATCAAAATAAAGCATAGTATATAAGTATACTATCATTGTTAAGTCGCGACTCACGGCCGCATTAACAAAAAAGTACACACCATACCGAAAAATAGCGAACCAATTTCTAATAACAGCCTTTTTATAGTGCATAAAATGGATTATTTTAAAAGCTTTTTGAATCTTCAATATTAGCAGAACGTGGTCTCTTCTTTGAATAATATTAAGAATGTAATAGGAAACAAAAGGAAAAACCAAAAAGAAAACATGAACCCTAATGAAAAAGATTATGAATGGATCGTCGATTTCGTTATTATGCTTCGAAAACAGGTTTACAATATTGAAACATATAAACACAAGGATTGCTGTGAGCGACACAACATAATAAGATGCACGATGAGGTCTAATGCAATTGTACTTGATGGAGAAACATGATAGGAACACCAGGTGCTGATAGCAACGGAAAGGAAGAAGCACATTTTGAAATCTTCTGTACAAGTAGTTGTCAGTAATTGGGTTTATATTAATCTGAGTCTTCATATCTAATTTGAAACAGACCGTTTGATTGTAAGGTAAAATATTTACTGAGGAATGATGGACGTTCTGGGACGTGAAGGTCAATTTCGTTAAATTATATAATTGTAGTATTTAATCATTTTAATCAAATAAAAGAATATTCATATATCAAATGGGAAACATAAATGATGATAAATGAAGAAACCTTAAGTTGCTTTTAGACATTCTTCCAATCATTCATTGTGTTATGTTATTAGGGAAAGGGTTAGTAACATATTGTCGTGAGAAAAGTTTTAAGGTTCAATATGGAGGGGTATAAGAGTAGAAGAAAACTAAAGAAACGATGGATGAACTGTGTATAGGATCATAAAGCAAGAAAGAACGTGTATGATGATATAACGAGTAATAGAGAAATATGGAAGAAGATATGCTGCGCCGACCCCAAATGAATTGGGGTAGGGACAAGAAAATGAAGATAATTATATGAGAGAACAGGTGGCAATCAGTGGCTTCTTTGGATAAAATATAGCGACAGGAGGTGCCTTCAAATGTTCCGACCTTATGAGTACTATTTAAAGAGTTTCGAAATATCTAAACCCGCACATTTATTAATGAATCGACAAAACTGTACAGCTGCAAAAAGTTGACTTAGTTTTGAAATGAATGAAAATACATTTTTTTTTATATTTATTTCGTTTCATTAGATTTACTGTTCCATGACACGAAAGCAAACTGCAGTATCACTACAGTGTACTCTAATATTAGACTGTTAAACTCCAGAGGTAGTCTTCCATCGATTGTGAACATCCGACATGCTGTCATCTCCTCGAAGGCTGCTCGGTTCAGCCGCTGTACGTTCTTACAAAGCTTCTTAGCTTCCACTGTAACAGAGACAGAGAAGTTTTCTCAATTACAATTTAGATAAATAATGGAAGTCTGACATTCGTAATTACATTAAAAGTTATTGCTAATTCTGAGTAAAAGATTTTCAACCTCACTGCAATCAATAAATCAATGAGGAGTTTAATGTTAAAACTATCAAAACATACTTTAATTATTTTGAAATAATTAAACCACAAAATCGGTGTTTAGTAAAAAAAAATCTTGAATAAACCACTAAAGTGAAAAAAATATCAAGTTAATGCCGCCGAGGGTTGCATCTGTTGGCAAAGATCCTTCATATTTTATAAAATATTTGATACTTGTCTGCTTTTACCAGTACTCTGCAGGCTCTTCAGCAACCTACTGCAAGCAGCGTCTGCCTCAGATATAGACATGTAAAATCTTTCGCAGTAAACACTAAATACACTGATGATTACAAAATTCTTGAGAGTCCATAGGAAGGTTACTATTCCAACAATAAGGATGTCTCCCTGTAAATTTAAAAAAGTTTTATCACAGTGTCGCAATATTATAGGTGAACACTCGATCCAAAAAGCAAAAATATTTATATATGAAGCTAGACGCCCAAAAACAAAACAAAATGCAGGTGTGCCGAAACTTTGAACAATGCTTACCTCGCCAAAAGGCGTCTTTCCTGATCCTATTACTTCTACAAATGCTTGAAGGTACAATAAGCTGTACAATAATGTGCCAAAAGTTTGATACAATGTCTGAAAATAAATGAGGTTTAGCAGTACCTATTAACTAGGTTGTGGAGGTCACATAGGCAGTCGCTCTTTGTAAAATACTGGTATTCAGCTGCATTCGGTTAGACCTGAAGTCGACCCCAACATAGTTGGGAAAAGGCCAGGCAGATGATGAGCATTAAAATGAACTTTTCAAAAAAGTGTATCAATTAAACTAATTGTTTGTATATAAAATTGACAGCTTATCTCAATGTGCCAAATCATATCACACATGCATCGTAGTATAACATTTCTGTTTTGAATAGAAACAAAAAAGAATTGTTGGAAGTCCATTTACTAAACCCTAGACTTGACATTCAGAGCATAATTCTAAATTCCTAATGTTCCCTGTGCTAGGATTAAGGCCTCCGTTCTACAAGAAAGAGTAAGTAGTAATCAACCATGTTGGCCCAATACGGGTAGGTAGATATTTTGGTGTATGACAAATGTCTTCGATTTTTTGGTTCTCAAACATACAAGCTCCTCACGATGTTTTACTTCGCTGTTTGGAGAGGTCTGCTATCTATATACCATTAAAAAGTCCTCCAAAGTACTCCTTACCGAAAACTTATATATCTTCTTGAAAATGTGGAACGCCTCCATTAATTTGACATAAGCTTGGAAAAGCTTTTTTATTTTATCATCATATTTTTCTTCTTCTAGCCCTAAGCACATTTTACTGTAGTACTCAACTTCAGCCATCCATGATACTATTCCATCTCTTATCAAGGCGATCATAGATATGCCATATGATATGATCACGTCAAAAAAAAGCAAAGTATATAAATATGCTATCATTCTACAGTCGTGACTCACTGCCACATTGACGATAAAGCCCACACAATACCGGAAAATAGCAAACCAATTTCTGTTGGCAGCTTTTTTGTATTGCATAAAATTGATTAATCTAAAAGCTTTTTGAATCTTCAATATTAATCGGACGTGGTCGCTTCTTTGAATAATATTAAGAATGGTAAAGAAAACAAAAGGACAAACCAAAAAGAATACATGAACCCTAAAAAAAAAGCTCATGAATGAATCTACTATTTTGATATCGTGCCTCGAAAAGAGGTTACCAATGTGAAAACATATAAACGCAAGGATACCGATGACTGACACAACATAATAAGACGCACGATGAGGCCTAATACAATTGTACTTGATGGAGAAACATGATAGAAACACAATGTGCTGAAAGCACCGGAAAGGAAGAAGCACATTTTGAAATCCTCTGTTCAAGTAATTGTCAGTAATAGGGTTTATATTAATCTGAGTACTCATATCTAATTTGAAGTAAACTGTTTGAGTCTGAGGTGAAATACCTACTGAGGAATGATTGACGTGCTGGTTGTGGAGGTCAATTTAGTTAAATTATATAATTGTGGTGTTTTTTTCAATTTAATCAACAAAACGATGTCGCTCACTTTGTCATATATTAGATGGTAAACATAAATGGTGATAAATTAAGAAACCTTCAGGTGCTTTTAGACATTTTACTAAATATATTGTGTTCCACGCCACATTCTTCACGATATTTTGAGTATGAATGCGGACGGGATTTAAAAGTAGGGGAAGTCCAAAGAAACGATGGGTAAACAGTGCAAAGGATGATATGCCAAGATAGGATACGTCTGATGAGATGACGTGTAATAGAGACGTTCAAAGAAGAAGACACGCAACGCCAACGCCAAATGAATTGGGATCAGGGCAAGAGAATGATTATGTTAGGGAACAGGTGGAAATCTTCTGTTTCATTGGATAAATAAAATACAGCGAATCACATCAACAGGAGGTGCCTTTCAACGTTCTGAACTTAAGATTATTATTTAAAGAGTTGTCAAACATCGTAGCTAACACATTTAAGCGATCGACAATACTGTACAACTGCTAAAAGTTGACTTAGTTTTCTAGTTAATGAAAATATAAATTTTATTTTCTATTATATTGGTTTGTTTCAATAGATTTACTGTTCCATGACACGATAGCAAACTGTAGTATCACAACAGTATACTCTAATACTAGACTGGTAAACTTCAGAGGTAGTCTTCCACCAACTGTGAACATTCGACATGCTGTCATCTCCTCGAAGGCTGCTCGGTTCAGCCGCTGCACGTTCTTACAAAGCTTCTTGGCTTCCACTGTAACAGAGACGGAAAAATTTTCGCAACCATAATTTAGATATAAAATGGAAGTCTGAGAATCGTCACTAAATTGAAAGTTCCAGCTAAATTACGAGTAAAGAATTTTCAACATCATAGCAAAAAATAGTAGAGGACAGTATGGAGTTTTTTGTGAAACACAAATTCGGCGTTTGATACACGAAAAAAAAATCTTTAATAAACCATCAAAGTGAACCAGAGTGTTGCACCTGTTCGCAAATACCCTACATATTATATCAACTTCTCCATAAGATAATTGTCTGCTCTTACCAGTACTCTGCAGGCTCTTCAGCAACCTACTGCAACCAGCGTTTACCTCAGATATAGACAAGTAGTATCGTTCGCAGTAAACACTGAATAAACAGACGATAGTGAAATTCTTAACAGTCCATCTTCTTCTTAGCGTGTCGATGGCAATCTAAATTGTGTCGGCCCAGAATTGGGCTACTAGTTTGGCGCTTTCGGTAGCGTCCATCAGCTCCTGGAGTGAACAGTCAGCAGGACACGCAGGGCACGATATTAAATGCCCCATTGTTTGAGGGACAGCACCACATTTACACTCCAGTGCAGAGTCATCTATGTACCCCCACCTCAGCAGATTTTCTTTGCTGCGACCAACCTGGGTCCGGAGTCTGTTTAAAGACTTCCAGGTCAGCCACGGCAACTCTTGTCCAGGTGGGAGATGTTCAGCAGGTGGAACAAATGGGTAAGGTAAAGATGCACTACCTTGCCACAGCTTTAATCTTTCCGTAGACATCTCGCCAGTGAGTGGGGTGACACACTTCAGAAAACTGTTTCGGCTTTTCAGCCTTTGCAATACAAGGCTGTTTAGGTGTAATGGGTGTCGTGTGTCTGAAGCCATTTTGGCTCTTTCTCTAGAGCTTGCCACTGTTCTGCGAACTTCAGGCGGCGCTATCCCTGCCAGTGGGTACAGCATCTGTACTGGGGTCGGTTTGAGGCAACCAGTGATGATCCGGCACGTTTCGTTGAGAGCTGTATCCACTGACTTTGCATGGGCTGAGCGGCTCCACACGGGGCACGCAAATTCACCAGCTGAAAATGATAGCGCCAGCGCAGTAGTCCGCAAAACATGAGGCGAAGCACCCCACTTTGAAGAAATTAGTCTCCGTAAAAGACTGTTGCGGGTGTGCACCTTCTGCTTGA
This sequence comes from Diarsia dahlii, assembly GCA_949775195.1. Classification (NCBI taxonomy): domain Eukaryota; kingdom Metazoa; phylum Arthropoda; class Insecta; order Lepidoptera; family Noctuidae; genus Diarsia; species Diarsia dahlii. Next base: position 5,615,920 of record OX459198.1, read on the forward strand.
TGTAACTGCAGTTTTTGCTGAAGGTCAATGATCTGTCCAGAGAAACCCCAAGATACTTTGGAAAGTCACTGTGCTCGATAGGCACTCCATCCCAGACGATGTTAAGTCTGCGCCCAGCTTCTCTGTTTCGGAGGTGAAAAACGCAAGACTGAGTTTTGCTCGGATTCGGTTTGAGTGAATTAGCGAGGTAGTATGCACCTAATTCATCAAGAGCACGAGATAGGTGGACCTCTAACTCCTCAAAGGTGGAGGCTTGGGATGTCAGGGCAAGGTCGTCTGCGTAGAGGAAGCGGGACGTGTTCGGGCTTGATGGTTGGTCGTTGGTGTATATATTAAACAGGAGCGGTGCCAAGACACTACCTTGGGGCAGGCCGTTCTTTTGTGCCCTCCAGCGACTCTTATCTGAAAGAAGGTGGACTTGGAAACGGCGGTTGTGGAGAAGTTCCCGGAGTATTCGAACAAACCTCTGATCGCTTATTAAGGTCTCCACCTTCCACAGCAGCCGCTTGAGGTTGACTGTATCGTAAGCCGCCGAAAGGTCCACAAATACAGCTCCTGTGACCTTTCCCGCCTCGAAACCATCTTCAAGGTGCTGAACGAGCTTGAGGGTCTGGTTACTGCAAGACTTCACGGGTCTGAAACCAGCTTGCTCTGGAATTAATTTTGGGTCAATTACGACCGTGAGGCGGTTCAGCAGCAGTCTCTCAAAAAGCTTGTAAGTATGGCACAGTAGAGAGATTGGACGGAAGTTTTTGGGGTCGTCTGCTGGTTTACCTGGTTTGGGTATTGCTATGACCTTGGATTTTCTCCAGAGACGAGGTATAGAAGCTGATTCCAGACAATTGTTGAATAGTTGCATCAACCACGATACCGCGACAGGACCAAGTTGTTTTAGCTGCTCAACTGAAACGTCATCCATTCCGGAGGCTTTACCGCACTTCAGATCCCTAATCGCCTCGACGATATCAGCAAGGTTGAATGGTTTACTGATATCGTCGCAGGCGCTATCGAGGTGTGGCCTCGGGACCTTGCTGGGACGGCGAGTTGGTTTGCCATTTACAAGCAGTTGGTGTGCTACCTGGTTGGCGGTAACTTGGCTTGGTGGAGAGGGGTGAGGGGACTCACTAGTCAGCTTCCTAATAGTGCTCCAAGCTTTTTTACTATTATGAGTCATGTCGATATTGGTTACAGTGTCGATCCACCTCTCCTGCCGGTTTTCACCTAATTTTAATAGCAGCATTTCTCCAGCCAGCGTAGTTTCCTCCGAAAAAGGGTCAGTTTGAAACATAGACTCATATTGGCTCAGTAGTTCACGCGAATCTGTTGACAGCCCTGGAATGTAGGAAGTCCTGCAACCCCTTGGAATGTGTCTTCGAGAAGTAGTGGACACGATATCAACGAATTTGTCGTAATTTTGTGGGGTTGGCGCAACATTTAAGAGATTTTCATCAATCGAACGTGCGAAAGACTTCCAATCGGCCTTTGTGTAGTTAAAACGGCGTCTGAAGGGAAAACTAATAGGCTGGACTACGGCTTTGATGCAGCACATTATTGGCCTGTGCTGGGTGCGAGGAATAGGTGGGCATACGCTTTTGGAGCACTGTGAGCTGATAGACGAACTAGCGAAGATAAGATCTGGGTTGTATCCGCGTTTCCAGCGGCCACTGTTAAATGAGGCCGGTTGTTTTGCATCGTGAATTAGCGTCAAGTCATTAGTTTCAGCCCATTCTTCGACTGCATCTCCGCTAGCATCCGTGTCATTGTAGCCCCAGTTGGTGCTACGGCTGTTGAAGTCGCCGATTACAACTCTTATTGGTTGGTTAGTAAAGTTCTCTGGGGGAGTGAAATTAAATGTGGTACCAGGTGGCTTATAAACGGAACTGATGGAGCAGCTGCCAACATCTAAGGTGATAATCTCTATACCATTCTCGTTTGAGCACTTGGTAGATAGTATGCTTACGCCGGGAGCAGCAAACACTGCGTTACCGTGCTTCGGGTGACAGATCTCGGCGATAAGCGTAAGTCCATCGATGTGTGGCCGTCTTTGTGTTTCACCCCGGTGGGTCTCTTGGACGCAAAGAATGTCGCAGTGAGTTTTGCGGTAGATATCGGACAGAATTTCCGATTTGTCTTGTGAGAACCCTTCGATGTTAACCGAGACTACGCACAAAGCCGGTTTTATAAGTGGACTTTGGATTGCCATCGTGGTGAAAGGATTAGCAAGTCAGCGTGGGGACTCGCTGACTGCCCAGGGTGCGCCGGACGTATGGTATCTCAGTTGATACGTCGCTCGGGGAGGCTCCTTTCTCGCACCCCAGTAACGTAACAGTCCATAGGAAGGTTACTATTCCAAAAATTAGGATGTCTCCCTGTAAAATTAAAAAACGTTTTATCACAGTGCAGCAATATTATATGTAGTTGAATAGACTAACCAGTATTGCAAAAGTTAGAATGTCTCCCTGAAAATAGGATAAAATACAGTTTGATCATAATGTTTATCATAGCGTCACAAGTTTGATTGAATTTTCTAGACCAAAATTTGTGTGTGTCCTTCTCTTACTTATTTTAAGTGATTGTCTCATAATTCTTTTCGGAAATTCGCACGACAATGCCTTTTGATTCCTTTTAACGAAGAAATGCTGTCGTCTATTTAAGACAAAAGTATAATATGTGTATAATAAAACATTTAAAAAAATCAGTAAAGTTAAAAAACAAAACAAAGAATACAAAAGCTGCATACAACCGGACGAATCCTTAAAAGACAATAATTACCTCACCAAACTGATTTATTTCTGATCCTCTTACTTCTATAAATGCTTGAAGGTACATTAAACTGTAGAAAAATGTGCTCAAAGTTTGATATAATGTCTGAAAATAAATGACTGATGATTTTAATGTTAATCATTAAAATATCCTTTAAAAAAAAGTACCCACATGATAATTCTCTTGTCTGTAACCAAGTCTCCTAATATTTTCTCTATTACTTTCTCCGATAATTTCATACTATGTGATTGATTTTTATCCATCGATAGTTTACTCATACAGATTATTTTATTAGTGACTAGCAAACTATTGCATCATTCTTGTGGGATCGTTTCTTCACACAACTTCTACTGGTATTTCATCAGGACCTTCCATTTTTTATACTTTGAACTCCCATCCTCACTCGTTTTTCCCTTGACCCTTAAACATACTTGCACATACTTCTGTTTCTATCATATGCGATCTAGTTTTCCTGGCAGCTTTACAGTTTATAATGCTGTTTATAATTTGAGGCTGTTCCGTATGACTAAGAAATAGTCAATATGCGTCGCGTGGTGGCCGCTCTTATAGGTTATGAGGTGTTCGTCTCTTTTCTTGAACCATGCTATCGCTATTGCTAGGTCAAATGCATGGGTAGCTTGAACCCCGTCGTCAGTATCCGTACCCTCAACCGCCGTGCACTCTCTCACACCCATCTTTCACTCTTCTAACATACCCGTTGAAATTCAACCGTCACATTTATATTTCTTCACTCTATTGCACATCCAATATAGCTGGATCAAAGTCTTTCCAGAACTTCTCTTTGACGCTATCCTCACTATCTACATAGATTGGAGTTATGCATACACGCAACACCCTAACTACATATATTTAGCAAATAAATCTATCAAAAATCACTTTTGCAGCTATCACTCTATCGCTTACTCTTTTAATATAATTTACCACACATTCTTCGAACGCACCATCCAGAATTATTCGCACACCATTTCGATTATCATCGATACCATAATAATCAAACTTGTATCCTTCTCCTATTCCTTTTTCCATTTCACTTTTCACTTAGTGTCTTGCAGACATGCTGTATTATCACTTGTCGCCTTATTTAGAGCATCTGCTAACTCTCTTCTTCTTCTTCCAGTCATCGTTCATTCCAGCTCACCTACTTCATTTTAACTTCTCTTACTCTCTGAACTTGCGCCTTACTACGTACGCCCTAGCCCTAAAATATAACATTAATTTATCTGAATCATAGTGTTTTGGGTTAAGGCTAAAAAAAATATGACCAGCAGTCTGCCTGCCGTCAACCTTCCTTGAGAATGCTATTGTTCGTATCTTTTAATTGTAAATATTCTTAATATACATTCTATTAGTCGCCTCTTACGTCACCCACTGGATGAGAGGGGGTGGTGAAAATCTCTAAGCACGGCACAACACTGTCCTTTTGAAAAAAGTACATAAGTGACACATTTGTTAACAGCCTATCTCAATTAGCCGCGTCATTTCACAAATCTGTGGATTAACATTTCTGTTCTGAATACTCGAACTATTTTAGTTGGAAGTCCATTTACTAAACCCTAGACTTGGCATTTAAAAGCATAATCCTAAAACCTTCATGTTCCCGCTGCTGGGATTTAGTAAGCGTTCTATAAGAATAAGTGGAGTGAAACTAACCACGCTGATCCAGTGCGGGTTGGTAGATGTGTATCTGTATATGGCACATGTCTTTTATTGTTTGGTTCTGCGACATCACAATAATCACTCCTTACCGTAAACTTAAATATGTTCTTGAAAATGTGGAACGCCTCCATAAAATTTACATATGCTTGGAAAAGCTTTTTTATTTTATCGTCATATTTTTCTTCTTCTAACTCTAAGCACATTTTACTGTAGTACTCAACTTCAGCCATCCATGAAACTATTCCATCTCTTATCAAGGCGATTATTGATCCACCATAAGTTATGATCACATACAAAAAAAACTAAATGTGGCACTCGGAGACTGCCGCGGTAAAGCTATTGCATAGCATTTTTTATCAACAGCAAATAATTAATTATTTATTTTGACAACCTCATTTGACAACCTTGTTATTTTCCGTAACCATAGCAAAAAGTACTGAATCCTGAATATTTTCGTTAGGTAATTTCTGGATTCGCTCTCCACGCTCAAGGCCCGCGATAGAAGCTATGCAATAGCTTAAAAGCAAATTATAAAAATAAAATATCATGCTTAAGTCGCGACACAATACCACATTAACAATAAAGCCCACACCATACCGCGAAATAGCGAACCAATTTCTACTAGCGGCCTTTTTGTATTGCATAAAATTGATTAATCTAAAACCTTTTTGAATCTGCAATATTAATCGGACGTGATTTCTTCTTTGAATAATATTAAGAATTTTAAAGGAAACAAAAGGAAACTCCAAGAACACATGAACCCTAAGAAAAAAGATAATGTATGGATCGTCTATTTCGTTATGTTCCCTCGAAAAGATATTTACAAAATGGAAACATAAAAACACAAGGATACCGATGACCGAAACAACATAATACGGCGCCCGATGGGGCCTAATGCAATTGTACTTGATGGAGAAACATGATAGGAATACCAGGTGCTGAAAGCAACGGAAAGGTAGAAGCACATTTCGAAAACCTCTGTCCAAGTAGTTGCCAGTAATAGGGTTTATATTAATCTGAGTATTCATATCTAATTTGAAACAGACCGTTTGACTGTGAAGTAAAATAACTACTGTGATAGTTGTGGAATATTATATTATATTATATTATTATTATATTATTACTGAGAAATACAAAAAAAAAAAAAAAAAAAAGATTGACGTTCTGGAACGTGATGGTCAATATTGTTTAATTATATAATTGTAGTTTGTTTTCCTTTCAATCAACTAAATGCATGTGGTTTACGTTGTCATTGATTAGATAGTACAAATAAATAAAGAATAACGAAAAAAACCTTAAGTTGATTTTTAACATTCTTCTAAAAACATTGTGTTATTATAGAACAGGTAAGAGGAAAAAGTCGTGAGCAAAGTTTTGAGTATAAATGTGGAGGGGTAAAAGAGTACAGGAAGACTAAAGAAACGATGAATAGACTGTGTAAAGGATCATATAAGAAAGGACGTGTCGAATGAAATGACGAAACTGAGTTAAACTAATATCACCTAGGTGAATTGAGGACAGTTAAACGTGTCCTGTGTTCATCTAGGTGAAATGACCCACTTGTTTTTTAGGGCATTCGTATTATTTTAAATAGGCAACATTATGTAGAAAGAAGATGAGAAAAAAGAAAAAGGATAGTAAAGTTACACAAACTACCAGGAGAACAGAAATATGAAGGAGATATTGTATATTGTTATTATATGAATCTTATAATCAAATCCATATACATTTCTAATAACAATACCATTTTTTTTTGGTGGAGATGAGAAACAAGCATAGTAAAGTATTACAAACTACCAGGACGCCAGTACGGTGAAGTAGTTGTGTCACCATTACATACTGCATGTTAACCAAATAAATTGGGATAAGGACAAGAGAATGAAGCTAATAGGGGAACAAGCGGCAATCATCGGCTTCATTGGATAAAATACATTGACAGGAGGTGACTTCCGATGTTTCGAACTTAAGAGTATTATTTAAAGAGTTTCCAAGTATCCACCAACCACCAGGTAACCAGAATAATTATGCAAGTTGAAATGGCAATAGGCAGGCCACATCGCTCGATGAACCGGCAAACGATGGGGTAGAAAGTTTCTCGAGTGGCTACCACGAACCGAAAGACGCAGCGTTGGTAGGCCACCCACCAGGTGGACCGACGACATCGTGAGAGTCGCGGGCAACCGGTGCATGCAAACGGGAGGAGGGTGGGAGGTCTTTGTCCAGCAGTGGACGTCTTATGGGTGATGATGATGATGATGATGAAATGTCTTATCCCGCACATTTGTTAATGGATTAAGAAAACTGTATCGCAGGTAAAATTTCGTTGAGTTTTCTACTTAATAAAAGTATAAATTTTAATTTTTATATTGATTATATTTCATTAGATTTACTGTTCCATGACACGAAAGCAAACTGTAGTATCACAACAGTGTACTCTAATACTAGACTGTTAAACTTCAGAGGCAGTCTTCCATCGATTGTGAACATTCGACAAGCTGTCATCTCCTCGAAGGCTGCTCGGTTCAGCCGCTGCACGTTCTTACAAAGCTTCTTAGCTTCCACTGTAACAGAGACGGAGAAATTTTCGAAATCATAATTTAGATAAATAATGGAAGTCTGAGACTCGTAGTTAAATTGAATGTTACAGTTAAATAACGAGATAAAAATTGGCAACATCACAGCAAAAATTAGTCAACATGTAGTTTTTGTGAAACACAAAATTGGCGTTTGATAGAAGAACAAAAATCTTTAATAAGCCACCAAAGTGACGCCGAAAGTTGCATCTGTTGACAAAAACCCTACATAATTATTTTAGCAACTTCTCCATTTAATAATTATCTGCTCTTACCAGTACTCTGCAGGCTCTTCAGCAACCTACTGCAACCAGCGTCTACCTCTGATATAGACATGTAGTATCGTTCGCAGTAAATACTAAATAAACTGATAATAGTGAAATTCTTAAGAGTCCATAGGAAGGTTACTATTCCAAAAATGAGGAGGTCTCCCTGTAAATTCCAGAAAATAAAGTTTAATTACAGTGCAAAATGTATTGCTGAATACACGATTTAAAACACAAAACCCAAGATAAAATACAGAATCAGGTGCTCACACACGTCCCATTGCACATACACACAAGACAATAACAAAATAAAACACATTTAAACAAATTTTGAATAAGGTTACCAACCTCGGCCGAAACTTTGTAAAATGCTTACCTCGCCAAAAGGCGTCATTCCTGCTCCTGTTGCTACTAAAAATGCTTGAAGGTACAATAAGGTGTAGAAAAATGTGCTCAAAGTTTGATATGATGTCTGAAAGTAAATGAGATTTAGCATTAGAATGAACTTCTGAAAAAAGTACATCAATAACACATTAATTTATTGATACAGTTAGAGAAATTAATTATTTGTTTAGGAAAATGACAGTCTACCTCAATGTGCCGAGTCATTTTACACATTTGTTGAAAAATAACGGTACTGTTTTGAAGAAACAAAACATTTTAGTTGGAAGTCCATTTACTAAACCCTAGACTTGATATTCAGAGCATAATCCTAAAGCACTAATGTTACCTGTGCTGAATAAGGCCCGGTTTCCACCAAAGGGGAGAGGACCGGAGACGAGAGATGTGTGGAAATCGGCCAAATACAGTAGTTAAAATTTACATCTGGTCTTTCGCCCTCTCTGTGATTGGTTGAATTTGGCACATTCCTCTCCGCCCTGCTCGTCTCCGCTTTGGTGGAAACCGGGCCTTAAGGCCTCCGTTCTAGAGGAAAAAGATAAACCACGCTGGCCCAGTGCGGGTTCGTAAATGTGTAGGTGTATGGCATATATCTCGAAGTTTTGGTTCTAAGATATACCAGCTTCCTCACGATTTTATCTTTTGCTGTTTGGATAACTATCTGCATAACGTTTTAAAACTCACTCCTTACCGAAAACTTATACATCTCCTTGAAAATGTGGAACGCCTCCATTAAATTGACATATGCTTGGAAAAGTTTTTTAATTGTATCGTCATATTTTTCTTCTTCTTGCTCTAAGCAGATTTTACTGTAGTACTCAACTTCAGCCATCCATGAAACTATTCCATCTCTTATCAAGGCGATTAAAGATACTCCGTACGTTACGATCACGTCAAAGAAAAGCAAAGTATATAAATATGCTATCATTCTAAAGTCGTGACTCAAAACTACATTAACGATAAAGCACAAACTACACCAAAAAATAGAGAACCAATTTCTATTGGCAGCTTTTTTATATTGCATAAATTTGATTAATCTAAAAGCTTTTTGAATCTCCAATATTATTAGGACGTGGTCTCTTCTTTGAATAATATTAAGAAGGGTAAAGGAAACAAAAGGAAAAACCAAAAAGAAGACATGAACCCTAATAAAAAAGATCATAAATGAATCTACTATTTTGTTATTGTTCCTCGAAAAGAGGTTTTCAATGTGGAAACATATAAACGCAAGAATACCGATGACTGACACAACATAATAAGACGCGCGATGAGGCCTAATGCAATTGTACTTGATGGAGAAACATGACAGGAACACAAGGTGTTGAAAGCAGCGGAAAGGGAGAAGCACATTTTGAAATCCTCTGTCTAAGTAATTGTAAGTTTTAGGGTTTATATTAATCTGGGTCTGCATATTATCTAATTTGAATCAGACCTTTTGACTGTGATGTAGAATACGAACTGAGGAATGGTTGACGTTCTGGGATATCAAGGTCAATTTAATTTAATTTAATTATTGTAGTGTGCTTACATTTCAATCAACTGATAGGATGTTGCTAGCTATTTATAAGGTTGTACAAATACTTGAAAATGATGAAACCATAAATTGCTTTTAGACATTTATAATTTTATAGTACAAGTGGCAATTATCAAATTCAATAAATAAAATACAGCGATTCATAGGAGGTGCCTTCCAATGTTCCGAATTTAAGAGCATTATTCAAAGACATTTCAAATATCTGAGCTTGCATTTATGGATCGAGAAAACCATACTGACTTAGTTTTCTAGTTAATAACAATATCCATTTTTACATTCATTTTGTTTCATTCGTTTTATTTTTCAACGATACGACAGCAAACTGCAGTATCACTACAGTGTAATCTAATACTAGAATGTTAAACTTCAGAGGCAGTCTTCCATCGATTGTGAACATTCGACAAGCTGTCATCTCCTCGAAGGCTGCTCGGTTCATCCGCTGCACGTTCTTGCAAAGCTTCTTAGCTTCAACTGTAACACAGAGAGAAAATACTTTTTACAGATATTATTGAGTGGTCATTGAGAAATAAAGCGGAACCCTAGCTGTGTCACTTGATCACTCAAAGGCCTTTGATATGTTCTGACATACTAGTCTGCTGGGTAAGCTTCCCCGCATTCGGCATCTCTACTAACTTTTGCAACTGGTTTCCGAACTTCCTAAGTGGTCAATCGATCAGAGTGGTCACAGGTGGCTGCAAGTTGAAATAATAGGCTACTGATGCCGGTGTTCCTCAGGGATCTGTTCTTTCTGTGATTTTATTTCTACTACACATCAACGACCTGCTACAGCTTGGTGCAATATCGCACAGTCGCAAAAAGAAACCTGTCCAGAGTTGTACTGCAGTGTTCCATACACACTTGGTTGATATCCCGAGGAGTCGTTCTCAGCACTTCTCCTCCACGTTTATTATGCGCACAGTGAAAGTGAGGTACTCTCTGCTGGCATTTGTGTTCCCTCTCACGTTAGTGTGGACAGGCTTTATCTGGGCATGTATGTTCCATAATAGACGAGGTCGAGGTCAAGACACAGGTCAAGAACATTTTGCAATTAAATTAAGTAAACTAACGGCAGTATGAGATTCGGAACTAGGTACCTTTAAAATTATATGTAAATCTGAGTAAAGAATGTCCAGTGTAAAACCTAGAAATTGTCAATATGTTTTATGTTAAAACTAGCTATCAAGATTTCCTAGTATTTTATCAAAACTATAACACTTTTGTTATTTTTATTTCTGTTCCTTTCTTCTTTTCTGTATTTGTGTACATTTTGTTTTAAATAGAAATTGTCACAGTCATTTGACAAGAAATACACGCAGCTGTACAAAAAATATCAATTTAGCTGGATAAAGTAAGAAATGAGTATATTACAGGAAATTTGAAAGTCGTCTATCTTGGTATGTACATACAACGAGGGGCATGAAATGCATGTGACTAAAAAAGCGATCGATATTAAAGTTAATGGATGGAGAGGGCGAGCAAGGTAGATGAATAGATTGTATGAGAAATTATTTGACAGAGAAAGGAATAAATGATGCCATAACGTCTTACAGGGGAAAATGAAAGAAGAAAAACTGTTGCGCCAATTACTAATAAAATGGGACAAGGGCAGGAAGATGATAATAGCGTTGCATATGTTGATAATAACCTGCCTTAATTGATCAACTTCTACTTTTCATAATTTTCTTATCTTACCAGTACTCTGCAAGCTCTTCAGCAGCCGACTGCAAGTAGCGTCTACCTCAGATATAGACAAATAGTATCTTTCGCAATAAACACTGAATACACTGACAATAGCAAAATTCTTAAGAGTACTTATCATGGTAACTATTTCAAAAGTTACGGTGTCTCCCTGAAAATTATTTTTTTTTTTAATAATATTATTCAACACAGGGTCTAAAGTTTCATTAAGAAAGAGAAAGAAAGTAGACCGAGATTTTTGGCGTGTCCTCCTTTTATCCTCATTAGCGATTATGTCATCATTCTTTTCGGAAAACACGACGACCAATTTGGTGGACTCCGGGAGGCATCGACTTCTAATGCTTACCGTACCGAACTGTGTCATTCCTGATTCTGTTAATTCTACAATTGCTTGAACGTACAGCAAACTATAGAAAAATGTGCCAAAAGTTTCATATAACATCTGAAAATAAAAACAGGTAATCTTTAAAAAAAAATTGTTCAACTCTCAAACTGCTGAGCATTCCAGCAGTGGAACAGAATAGATTCAGAAGAGTTGGAAGTCCTTATACTAAACAATCAAAACCGTCATCTTAAAGCCTTAGAGGATACTTCCGTCTGCTTCTAATCCACCACATTGGCCCAGTGCGGGATGGTAGATGTATAACATATGTAGCACAATCAACACAATCGTGGGGAACACGCCGGCTTCCCCACGATTGTTTTCATTCGCTGTTTCGAGAGCTGCGCTGCTTACGTGTATGACTTTCAGTAGAAAATTTACAGGAGGCACTCCTTACCGAAAACTTAAATATCTTCTTGAAAATGTAGAACGCCTCCATTAAATTAACATATGCTTGGAAAAGCTTTTTTATTTTATCATCATATTTTTCATCCTCTATGTCTAAGCAGATTTTACTGTAGTATTCTACTTCAGTCATCCATGAAATTATTCCATCTCGTATCAAAGCGATTATAGAAGCACCATACGTAACGATCACGTCAAAAAATAGCAAAGTATATAAATATGCTATCATTGTTAAGTCGCGACTAACTGCCACATTAATAACAAAACCCAAACTATACCGCAAAATGGCGAACCAATTTCTAATGGCAGCCTTTTCGTATTGCATAAAATTGATCAATCTCAAAGCTTTTTGAATCTTCAATATAATTCGAACGTGATCTTCTCTTTGAATAATGATAAGAATGTAAAAGAAAACGTAAGGAAAAATCAAAACGAATACATGAACCCTAACATAAAAGATCATGTATGGATCGATCATGTTGTCAAACTGGCTAGAAAAGAGGTTTTTCATATGAAAAAATATAAAAACAATGATAGCAATGAGCGACAAAATATAATAAGATGCACAATGAGGCCTAATGCAATTGTACTTGATAGAGAAACATGATAGGAATACCAGGTGCTGAAAGCAACGGAAAGGCAGAAGCACATTTTGAAATTTTCTGGCCAAGTAATTATCAGTAATAGGGTTAATTTTAATCTGAGTCTTCATCGTTTCACTTTGTGGTAGAATATATACTGAGGAATAGACTGCCGACATTAAGGCCGATTTCGTAAATTCCATAATAATTGTTTGTTTTCCTTTTAATCAACTAAAAGGGTGGAGTTTGCTTTGTCATGTATTAGATGGCACAAATAGTGGTTTCAGACATTATTTTAAATTCATTGTTTTATTAGGGATCACGTGACAATCATTGCCTTCAATTTATAAGATACAGCGAACCGCATCGACAGGAGGGACATAATTGAGTATTATTTAAAAAGTTTTTATTTGATACCCTATACGACGGCATCATAAAATGTCTTAATTCACTAGCACAGTAAGGATTGAGAATACTGTACCTACCTATAAAAGTAGGCTTCCTTTTCTAGTAAATAAAACGTTGATTTATTTTTATTTAAATTATATTTCTTTAGTTTTGGTTTGCCATGACACGACAGCAAACTGCAGTATCACTACAGTGTACTCTAATACTAGACTGTTAAACTTCAGAAGAAGCCTGCCATCGATTGTAAACATCCGACAAGCTGTCATCTTCTCGAAAGCTGCTCGGTTCAGCCGCTGTACGTTCTTACAAAGCTTCTTGGCTTCCACTGTAACAGAGACGGAGAAAAATTCGCAACCATAATTTAGATACAAAATGGAAGTCTGAGAATCGTCACTAAATTGTCACTGTAACACAGAAGAAAGATTGTTTACACTTAGAAATCTTTACAGATCCATTCACTTCTGTTTTGTACGGCTGTATTGGTGTGTTCATGTAGCTCACGTCGTTTCCATATTACAGAATCAAACGACCGCGCGAAACTAGCTTAGCAGTACAGGTAGGGTTGAACAACGTATTGGTGGTCCCAGAGCGCTCATTGTCGAACTAATCTGCTTCAGGGAGGAAGCCACACTCACCCATGCTTTGTGAGGCAGACGTTTGCGGGGACTGATAACACAGGCTTAGAGACTACATATCCAGTATCAAAGAACGCATCAACTTCCTGAGGCAGAGCGAGTATTCATGGGCTAACCGTATTCGTAGATACAAGCGGCGGGTAGAACAATACATTCAGAATCACACATTCCAAAGCGATGAAAGATGAGTTTATAAAGCATAGGAGTGACCGGACCAAGGTGTTCTTACACGTGCATACCGGACGATGACGCCATACGTACATTTTGGCGAAGCATCTGGCCAGTGCCTGTCAGTCGACATCGATACCGATGGTGACTTAGCTCGACTTACCCGAGTTAAGTCACCATCGATACCGATGGTGACTTAACTCGAGCAAGCAAGCGATCTAACACCAAAAACGGCACCCAAAATGTAGCTCATAAAGAGCAACTCCTCATTGATATAGCCATAACCCAACAGATTCGCAGTTCCTAAAAGGATCTGTCAACGTTTTGGATTGGAAGGCCTATGACTCGGTGAAATATAGGCTCTTGAGGGTGTCAGAGTTGAAAAAGTTGATAAAACTTTGCGCTCCTTCCTGCTTTCGTGTATGGGGCAATGGAGGACAGTTCTTCGCTATAAAGGATGTCAGCAAATCCAGAGGAATAAAGAACCGATAAAAATAGAGCGAGGTATATCTCAGGGTGATAGTTTGAGTCCACTTTGGTTCTGCTTAGCCTTGAATTCTCCAGTAGCGTGCTAAAAGGTTACCTTATTCTATTTTTGATAATTGTCTGTTCTTACCAGTACTCTGCAAGCTCTTCAGCAACCTACTGCAAGTAGCGTCTACTTCTGATATAGACAAGTAGTACCTTTCGCAATAAACACTGAATACACTGATAAATGCAAAATTCTTAATAGTCCATAGGAAGGTTACTATTTCAAAAGTTAGAATGTCTCCCTGAAAATAAAGAAAACAAACGGTTTGTCACATGTTCAACATCAGATCCCAAGTTGTCCTACTCTATACCTAATATAGAATCGGAAAAATTCACGACAATGCGTTTCTTTTAACAAAAAAATGCTGTCGTTTTCTGTTAGGATAAAGATGAATAAAAATATAAATAAAAATATTCATGGCTGATCATACAGCATAAACATAATTTAAAAAAAGACATATTGCACACATATGTCCCACGTAAAGTTCAAACTAAGTCTTTATTCAATACTTACCATGCCGTAACGCGTAATTCCTGATTCGAATGCTTTTACAATTGCTTGAACGAACAGTAAACTATAGAAAAATGTGCCCAAAGTTTCCAGCATTATCTGAAAATATATTACATTTTACATTAAGGGATAAGGGACGGAAGATGAGTATAGCATTGCAATATTCTTTCGTATTCACTATAGGAGTTTTCTTTTCTGTCCGTCTCACATTTTTTTTTGGGTTGTTGAGAAATCATCAAATAAACTAAGCCCTCCCTCCCGCTCTGGGCAAAGCGGAAGGGAGTGTCAGATTTCTACTGACTAAAAACCACCCATGTTCCTTCTTAGCCCTTGTGCCGAGGCCGCGGTATCTCTTTCGAACAACCCGCAGCCCCGACGGGAGACAGTCCGTCTCCCTCAGTTCTGTTTTGAATAAATGGGCAACCTTCGTTGGAAGTCCATTTACAAAACCCTAGGCTGGATATTCAAAAGTATAGTCTTAAAGTCTTAGAGGGAACATCGTTCTGCTTCTAATTTGCCACACTATCCCAGTGCGGATTGGTAGATGGGTATATGACCAAACGCTGCATGTGTATATAATCACACCTATATGATTTACAAAAATCAACGTCATAAAAGTTGCAACTTACCGAAAACTTAAATATCTTCTTGAAAATGTGGAACGCCTCCATTAAATTAACATATGCTTCGAAAAGCTTTTTTATTTTATCATCATATTTTGCGTCTTCTAGCTCTGAGCATAATTTACTGTAGTAATCAACTTCAGCCATCCATGACACTATTCCATCTCTTATCAAGGCGATTAAAGAAGAACCATACGTTATGACCACGTCAAAAAAAAGCACAGTATATAAATATACTATCATTGTAAACTCGCGATACACTGCTATATTGACAAAAAACACCACACTATACCGAAAAATAGCAAACCAATTTCTATTAGCAGCCTTTTTGTATTGCATAAAATTGATTAATCTAAAAGCTTTTTGAATCTTTAATATTAATAGAACCTGGTCTCTTCTTTGAATAATATTAAGACTGTAAAAGAAAACGTAAGGAAAAGCCAAAATGAAGACATGAACCCTAATAAAAAAGCTCATGTATGGATCGATCATGTTGTCAAATATCGTAAAGAGGTTTTTCATATGAAAACAAATAAATAAAAGGATGGCAATGAGTGACACAAGATAATATGTCGCACGATGAGGCCTAATGCAATTGTACTTGATAGAGAAACATGATAGAAACACAATGTGCTGATAGCAACGGAAAGGAAGAAGCACATTGCGAAATCCTCTGTCCAAGTAATTGTCAGTAATAGGGTTTATATTAATCTGAGTTTTCATTTCATAAATTGACCGAATTGATAAAAAACCGATTCACAGTATGGTAGAATATCTACTGAGGAACAGCATGCCGATGCCGAAATTTCATAAATTCCATAACTATTGTTAATCAACTAAATGGATGTTTTGCTTCCACATGTATTAGATGACACATATAGTTAATGCTATTAGACATTATTCAAATTTCAAATACATTATATTATTGAAAGCGTGGCAATTATCGGCTTTATTGGACAAAATTCAACGAACCGCATCGACAGGAGCTAATTTCCAATATTTTGCATTTAAAGGAGTGTTATAAAAAGAATTTTCATTTGATACCTTACACACCATCTAAAATGACTTAAGCACATTGTTAGGAAGAAAAGAGTTTCGTGTGCTTTTCTACCTCTTTAATAATTTCTTCTTTTGATATTGACTGTATTCCTTTTGACATGTTTTTCCTTTTATATTTTCTCTTGTCTTTTTGCTTTTCCCGAGGTGTGTCAACAATATAACTTTGAACATAACATAGAGTTATTTTATTACTAGCGTGATAAAATATTAACAGGTTATGGGCTCAACATGTAAGTGATCATAAAAATCGCAGAAATGTCGGACAGCGGAAATGGTAACGGGAGTTCCCAGAAAAATGAAACTGGAATTTCAAGCAGTAGTGGCATGCCATCAATCGAAAAACTCGACGGTAATAGTAATTATGCAACTTGGAAATTCTTGATGGAGCTATATCTAATACACGACGATCTTTGGGAGTACACGAGTGTTACACCTGAAGCCACGGATGTACAAGGTATGAGAAGGGATCAGCGAGCTCGAGCAAAGATTTGCTTAATGCTCAGGCCCCATTGCTTAGTTCATGTGCGCAAAGCGAAAACAGCTAGGGAAGCATGGGACGCTCTGAGGAATGCGTTTGAAGACAAGGGCCTTAACAACCGCTGCCGCTTATTAACAAAGTTGGTAAGCATGAGACTGGAGCAATTTTCAACGGTTCGAGAATATGTGACGTCAGTTATGGCCACGTCACAGGAGTTGCATGACCTTGGAAAGGAAGTCGACGATGAACTGTTGGCTGCACTTTTATTACAAGGACTAACCCTGGATTTTCATCCAATGAGATTAGCCATAGAGAATAGTAATATTGAGCTTACTACCGACTATGTGAAGACGAAGCTGTTTCAGATGGAAGACACCTTCTCGGCTAGCTCAAGTGTAAGACAGCCATCAGCATTGCTGACTAAGAATCACAAGAGCAAGGCTACACACAAAAAGAAACCGAAAGTGAAGGTCAAGTGCTTCATTTGTGAAGGACCACACAAATCACACGAATGTCCAGATAATCCGAAACAACAAAGGAAGGAAGCACTACAAGCCTATGCGTTTGGCGCACGACCAGAACCAGATGGTTCATCGACGTGCTGGATCATAGACTCTGGAGCTTCAACACATATGACGAATTGTAAATCGTGGTTTAAGGACTTGAAGGACACTTCAAAGCCTTTGAAGGTGACATGTGCTGACGGTAATGAGGTATTGGGTAAAAGTAAAGGAACGGTAGTATGTGAGTCAATAGGTTTGACTATCAACAATGTTACTTATGTACCTAAGTTATCATCTAATTTATTAAGTGTGAATGCGATCGTGAAAAAGGGCCACGTGGTGGTATTTACAGAAAAAGGGTGCGACATCTATAAGAGTGATGGTTGTGAGATTCGAGGTAAGGCTGTAGTGAAAGGTGTGGAAGAACGAGGCATATACAAAATTAAATGCTGTTCACAGGGTTCTGCTCTAGCTACTACAGAAGGGGACCCAATTATGCTATGGCATCGGAGGATGGGGCATTTGGGTATCAACAATCTCAAACTACTGAGAGATAAGATGGCGACAGGGGTAAGTTTTCCCAACACTTCAGCTCAACTTGAGTGTATACCATGTATTATGGGGAAGCAAACCAAGAAACCATTTAAAAAGTTGAATGCTACCCGAGCTAAGGATGTGCTAGAGCTTGTGCACTCGGATGTGTGCGGACCTATGGAGGTGCCTTCCGTTAGCAAATTCAGGTATTTTTTGACGTTCATTGACGATTTTACGAGAAAAACTTTTATTTATTTTTTGAAACAAAAGAGTGAGGTTTTCGAAAAATTTGTAGAGTTTAAGGAGTATGCCGAAAAACAAAGTGGTAAGAAGCTGAAGATCTTACGCACCGATAACGGCACCGAGTTCGTCAACAAACAGATGGATAACTATTTGAAACAATTCGGAATTCAGCGTCAACTAACGGTGGAATATACGCCAGAGCAGAACGGCATAGCTGAACGCGCAAATAGAACTATCTGTGAGAAAGCAAGAAGCATGCTTCAAGATGCTAATTTGGCGAAACGCTTTTGGGCAGAGGCTGTCCATCATGCAGTGTTCTTGAAAAACAGATCACCAACGATTGCGGTGAAAAATGTTACGCCAGAAGAAAAATGGTCTGGTAAGAAGTGCGACCTGAGTACGGTGAAGACTTTCGGATGCAAAACTTTTATGCACATTCCTCAACAGAAGAGAGGTAAGTGGGATCCGAAAAGCAGAGAACTGATTCACACAGGTTTTTGTGATAACGCAAAAGCATATCGTCTTTTAGACTTCACTACCGGCCAAGTATTTAAGGCAAGAGACGTGGTGTTTTTTGAAAACCGAAAGCATCATGAGCAATCGAATTTAGAAGAACATCCAGAAGAAATACTCCAACTTTCTGAAGCTGAAAAAGAAACCGTGATAGGACACAACGGAGGATCTGATATTCTGCAAGCAACAGAGGGTGAAGCCGAAGCAGACATTGACAATAGGGTAGATCAAGGTGAAGATGGCGATAGTCAGAGAGAGGATCAACCAACTGAACCTGAGGATCATGGAGATCCGGAGCCCATTGTGGACGATGTGGATGTATTCGAAGACTGCGAATCGATTACAAATGTCGACGAGGAATCTCACCAAAGTGGACGGAGGTACCCACTCAGAGATAGAAGACCCAAGCAGTTCCCGGATTACATCCTGTATCAAGCTGCTGAATTAGATCAGAATCCAACTACGGTTCAAGAAGCACTGTCAAGAACTGACAGTAAAGCATGGAAGTCAGCGATTCAGGAGGAGCTGGATGCGATTAAGAAAAATAAGACTTGGACCCTAATCAAACCACCAGCCAAATGCAACGTCGTTGATTCGAAATGGCTTTTTAGAATCAAAGAAGAGGCGGGAAATAAGAAGAGATATAAAGCTCGACTGGTTGCAAGAGGCTTTAGCCAGAGATATGGGGTAGATTATGACGAGACCTTTTCTCCAGTTGTTAGACATAGTTCACTTAGAGTCCTTTTAGCGATGGCTGCTCATGAAGGCTTTAATGTTGATCAGATGGACGTGAAAACAGCGTTTTTGAACGGAGACTTATCTGAGACTGTCTATATGAAGCAACCGGAAGGATTTGAGGAGAAAGGAAAAGAAGATTATGTGTGTCTTCTTAATCGATCGCTTTATGGATTAAAGCAAGCCCCTAGAGCTTGGAACAGCAAATTAAATAATGAGTTGTTACATCTTGGCTTCAAACGATCCAAGAATGAACCATGCGTGTATACAAGATCCAAGGACAAGAAGGTCATCATTCTAGCGGTATATGTGGATGACATGCTTATTTTCTGGAATGACGCACAGGAGTTGCGCAAAGTGAAAAAAGACCTCATGTCTAAATTTGAGATGAAGGATCTTGGTAAGGCAGAACTAGTCTTGGGGATGCAAATAACGCAGAATGAGACAGAAATCAAAGTTGACCAAGAGAAGTATGTCAATAAAGTTTTGAAGATGTTCGGGATGGATGACTGCAAGATCGCTACAACGCCATCAGTTACCGGTCAAAGACTGGAGAAGCCAGGACCAGAACATAAATCGGATCCGAGCATTCCGTATCAAAATTTAATTGGTTCTCTGATGTACTTGTCTGTTTGCACGAGGCCAGACATAGCACATGCAGTAAATTATCTGAGTCAATTTAATAGTTGCTACAGTGACGAGCACTGGACAGCCGCAAAACGGGTACTCAGATATTTAAAGGGTACTAAAAGCCTTGGACTAAAGTACAAGAAGAAGAATAATAGCAATGATTTACAGTGCTATGCAGATGCAAGCCATGCCACATGCTATGATAGGAAGTCATACACCGGAGTAGTTTTCCTATGGAAAGGAGGAGCAGTGTGCTGGGATAGCAAGAAACAGAGAACAGTAGCTCTTTCAACTGCAGAGGCAGAATATGTGGCAATATCTGAAGCTGCGAGAGAAGCAATATTTCTTAAAAGATTTATTGCGGAGATCAGTGGTCTACCAGAAGTGATTGTCAAGATCTGCAGCGACAGTCAATCTGCAATTGCTATTGCACAGAATCCTGTGCACCATCAACGTACAAAGCATATTGACGTACGCCACCACTTTATTAGAGAGGCCATTGAGAATGGCCATGTTAGGTTAGAGTATGTGGAGACGACTCGAATGGTGGCTGACAGTCTGACTAAAGCTTTGTTGAGAGGAAAGTATGAATGGTGTGCGAAAGGAATGGGTCTGGAAGAATGAAATTCAGGAGGAGTGTTAGGAAGAAAAGAGTTTCGTGTGCTTTTCTACCTCTTTAATAATTTCTTCTTTTGATATTGACTGTATTCCTTTTGACATGTTTTTCCTTTTATATTTTCTCTTGTCTTTTTGCTTTTCCCGAGGTGTGTCAACAATATAACTTTGAACATAACATAGAGTTATTTTATTACTAGCGTGATAAAATATTAACACACATTCATTAGTGAATCGAAAATACTGTACCGTAACATCGGGGTACATTAGCCCTGGGGTGTAACTTTGGCCCAAAACGACAAAAAAGTTGAAATTCCCGCCACGCCGCACTTTAAGAGTTATTGAAGTAGTTCGCGCTATATATCGATAGACGGGGCAGTCGGTACAACAGTTTCACGTTCACAAAGCGGATTGGTCAATTTGTAATTTGAGTGACTCAAATTACAAATGACTCAAATTACAAATTGACCTGTTTTACCGACCGCCCCATACCGCCATCTATCGATATATAGCGCGAACTACTTCAATAGCTCTTAAAGTGCGGCGTGGCGGGACTTTCAACTTTTTGTCGTTTTGGGCCAAAGTTAAACCCCAGGGCTAATGTACCCCGATATGACCGGTACCTATAAAATAAATATATATAAAAGAAGGCATACTTTTCTAGTAAATAAAAATATAAATTTTATAAAATGATGTTTTTTTAATGTTTGGTTTTCCACGACACAAAAGCAAACTGCAGTATCACAACAGTGTACTCTAGTACTAGACTGTTAAACTTCAGAGGTAGTCTTCCATCGATTGTGATTATCCGACAAGCTGTCATCTCCTCGAAGGTTGCTCGGTTCAGCCGCTGTACGTTCTTAAAAAGCTTCTTAGCTTCCACTGCAACACAGAGAAAATACTTTTTACAGAAATAATTGAGAGGTCATTGAGAAACATGGCGAAACACTTTTTTATGTCGCGTGATATATCAAAGGCCTTTGACAGGGTTTGGCATGCTAGTCTGCTGGGTAAGGTGGGACCCACATTCAGCATCTCTACTGTTTTTTGCATCTGAATTTCCAACGTCCTGAATGGTCAATCGATCATAGTTATAGGTGGCTGCAAATCGGATCAT